>JANUYF010000003.1:178888446-181388446 GCA_026167975.1 Phrynosoma blainvillii | reverse complement strand
CCCACACTGCAAAGATTCCCTTCTGTCCAAGATTTTTCTCATCAGGGTTTCTTGATATGTGGAAAACATGTTTTTCACTCATTTATCAAATCTTTTCAAATCTTCTTTCCATTCCTATTCTGGAGTAAAAATTATGATTTCAACCACCCACCCCTTTGTTAAAACTATGTGGCATGAGTTGCTGATTTTCTTTTTTAATATTTGTAGCATGTATCATACCATAACTGTAATTTGTCTTCTGCCAGGTAATATAGGATATAGGAAGGTTAGAGAAGAGTGAATAGATGTATATGTCTTTGTCCACCTCCCAAAATTCTCCCCATCATGTGCTATATCATTAGTTTTTCAAGTTTGAAAGATAGATCTTTTGCATTAGGAAACAGGTTTCCAGATTCCTCTTTTCCTCTCCATTTTTAATTATCTCCATTTGTGAGAAGGAAGAAGAGGAGATGGGAAGAAGAAAAAAATAAAGGAATAGAAGGAAGGTTCACTTGAGAGAATTCCTATCTGATTGTACATTTATTTTAACAATCTAAATACACCTAAGTCTTCATTCACAATTTGGTTTCCATTATTTGCTGTTATGCTTAACAATGTGTATGATTTATTTTAGGTTATACTCTGTTGGAGGTCGAGATGGCAGTTCTTGTTTGAGTTCTATGGAGTATTATGATCCTCACACAAACAAATGGAACATGTGTGCTCCAATGTGTAAGAGAAGAGGAGGTGTTGGTGTGGCTACCTGTGATGGTTTTCTCTATGCAGTTGGAGGTCACGATGCCCCTGCTTCTAACCATTGCTCCAGGCTGCTGGATTATGTTGAAAGGTATCCATCCTCTATGTGTTTACATATGACATATGTCCCCCAAGAAAAATGGTATTTACATATATATATATATATATATATATATATATGTAAATACCATTTTTCTTGGGGGACATATTTATTGATTTACTTTTGGAAAATAAGAACAAAGGCTGTAGGTTTTATTAATTTTCATATTTCTATTGTGTCTGCCTTATACATTTTTAATAATTGGCCTCCCTACATTCTGTGAAGACATTGAACAGGATCTTATTAGTGGTATATGCCAGTATAACATTAAAATGTGGCTTTTTGTGTTTGTTGCAGAGGGAAGAGTTAATTACCTTCTTTGCAGAAATCTCAACCCCCACAAAACCTGCCTGTCCTATGCTGTCTCAGCATCCACCAATTTTCCTATAGCTGGATACCTAATGATGAAGGCATCTTCCAGGACCTGCCAGAAGATGTGATTGTGTGCCTGGCTATAGGCACATAACCAAATGCTTCTCCAAAGCACCCACCCAGTACTCACTAAATATCCATAGGGGGTGAGGTGCAGGAGCAAAGTGAAGTCCGGGATAGGGGTAGGGTTAGGGACCAAAATAATATTAAAAATATTCCAAAAATGATCAAAAACATGTTTTGGGGTGTTAAGAATCCCTGACAAGAAGACGTCTGGACTGAAGAGAATCTTCGCAGTCCAGGAATTATTCTGCACAAAATTTGGATGTGGTTGTTTTGTACAGAAAATAGAATTTTCTGCACAAGGAACAGCATCTTCTGCATGGAGAATAATATTTCAATACACAGTGTTCCTGCACAAAAAATGCTATTTCGTTTCTAGAAAATGCTGTAATTGGGGATTGGTTCTGCATAATTTACACATGGCTGATTTGCATAAAAGTTATTTTCTGTGCCAAAAAAAGCATTTTCTATGCAGGAATCAATATTTCAACACTAAAATACTATTTTCCATACAGAAAATTCTGTTTTCTATACTAAACAACTGTTTGTAGATTTTGAACAGAATAAGTCCCAAATTACAAATAGCCTTGGAAAACTGCATGTTTTTCAAATACTTTCCCACAGCAGGGGGAAAAAAATTGCCAAAATTACTCATTCCTACCTTTGAGAAAAAACTTCACCAAGATTTATGTGTCTAGGTAGGGGGTAGGAGATAGGAGAACTTTATGTTACATCTCTTTATCCAGGATCTCAGTTAATGACTTGTTTTGTTGTTGTTACCTCATCCCTCAAACATCAAGCTCAGGGTTAAAACACTTTTTATGTTATTTTAAATATATCACAAAGAGATACTGTTTATGTGACTTTCAAAGTCACAAAGTCACATAAGGCTAAAGACTAAAGAAGAACACTAACTTCAAGTTCATTGTTAAACCTGAATCTCTCCAACAAGTTAAAGATGCACATCGCAAAGATACCCCAACATTCTTAGCATACATGAAACACTAATTATCAAAATTATCATCTACTTTCAGAACATACATCACGAAGATAGGCACTGTACAATTACCCTTAGCAAATGTTTTGTTTTCACATGTCCTAGTGCTGTAAACTTTAATTGTGTGAGGGCTGTCTTTCAGCTGATAGAGCCAAGGTGAATGTCCACAAAACCACAAAAATGAAAAACAGTCTAAATAAAAATAACTTTTTAAAAAAAAAACAACACCATTTTAATAAACAAATATCAAGGGATTAGTACAATAATTAGAACTCCCCAAAACAGGATAGAAAAGAAATGAGTATAGTAGTTGAAATGTCTTCATTTTGCAGTGTTATTTCTTCTGTTAAGAAAATGACAGTACGCTTCATCTTTGAAATAACTTGATGTGCCCCAGGGTGAAACAGGATATACTATAAAGTTCCTGAATACAATAAGAAATCAATTTTGAACTGCTGGGCTGAAGGCAAGGGGAAAAGGCTTTGTAGTTTTTCATTTCTTAAAAGCCCTCATAATACTTATCATCATATATATAGTGAAGTAATTGCTGTAAATGTCTAGCAAAATAACTTCACATTAATATTAATTTGAGATATCAATATTTGTAAAATATTGACAGTTTTATTACAATGCTGATGATGCAAGCTGCAAGAAAAGAGATTCCACCTCAACATTAGGAGGAACTTCCTGACAGTAAGGGCGGTTCGACAGTGGAACACACTCCCTCGGAGAGTAGTGGAGTCTCCTTCCTTGGAGGTCTTTAAGCAGAGGCTGGATGGCCATCTGTCGGAGATGCTTTGATTGGGAGTTCCTGCATGGCAGGGGTTGGACTGGATGGCCCTTGTGGTCTCTTCCAACTCTATGATTCTATGATTCTATGATTCTATGATTCTATGATTAAAAATATCAAATATTCAATAAAAATGTTTAATAACGAAATGAGAAAAATTCTTTAGGTGGTAATTACATGATAAAATAAAACCCAAATTATATTTCATAATGTATATTCTGAAAGTAGATGACAATTTTGATAATTAGGGTTTCATGTATGCTAAGAATGCTGGGGTATCTTTGCGATGTGCATCTTTAACTTGTTGGAGAGATTCAAAGACAGCCATATTAATCTGGAAAATCAATATGAGCACAGCGTTTAGAGCAGGGCTAGGCAACCTTTCCCCTTTAAGGGCTGAGGGACTTCAGCTCCCAGAAGCCTCAGCCATGTTGGCCAATAGTCCCATGTTGGCCAATAGCTCCTGGGATTCTGGGAGCTGAAGTCCCTCAGCCCTTAAAGGGGAAAGGTTGCCTACCCCTGGTTTAGAGCGTGATCCCAAGGTGGCATCACATTTCGTGATACATAGCGTGATCCCAAGGTGGCATCACGTTTCGTGCCTGACCACACAGCAGGCAGCTTTTCAGCACTCTGGCAGCACAGCATTTAGACACCGCACACTGCAGGAGCAGGAAAAAGCTGTGTCAGTGACAGAAAAGCCATTTTTTTTCAGTGCTACTTCTTTTTCTGCTGGAAAAAAGCTGGAGTAGGGCCACGGCATGCAGTTGCCATGGTGCCCACTTGGCTTTTTCAGGGGCAGCATAATGTCACCTCTTTGGCAAAGTCTGCTTCACCCCTAATTCAGTTTGGGTTATCTGATCTGAGATAAAAGATGTATTTTTTCTCTAATTTCATTTTTGAAAGAAGCAACAAGGAATTTGAACAATTTTCTTCCTGCTGTGAGAATGTCTTCAAAACTGGAAAGTTTTTCGGAGTATTCACAGTTCAACTCATTTTGTGAGGAATTCATATTTCTTTCTGCAGAAAACTACTTTTTCTCATAGGAAGCAACATTTTCTATATTGTGCAGAAATATTGTCTGAATGTAATGTTCTCAAAGAAATCACCAAGTAATTTTTTGCATTTTTTCCATTTCAAGAAATTCTTTGAAAACTGCAGAATTTTCAAAAACCAATTGCAGTTCAGGGCTTCTTTCTGTGCAAAATTCATAAATTGATTTTTTTTTTCTGAGACAAGAGCAGGAAACAGCATTTTCTACATTAGATGCAGTATTTTGTGTGCGGAAAATAATATTCTGCACCTAAATATTATTTTCTGTGAAAAAATGCTGTAATCTTTTGTTTATAAAAAAATGCAATTTTTTGCTGAAAACATTTTCTGCTCAAGTAACAGTATGTTCTATTTAAAAATTGTTTCTATTCAGAAATATTCTTTTCCATACAAAAATGCTGTTTCCTTCATGTAAAATGCTGCTTTCTGGATAAGAATCATGCACACATTTTGTACAGAATAAGTCCCTAGCTACAAAGATTCTCATCAGTCCAGGTTTCCTCATCAGAGTTTCCAAACACTCAAGAAACATGGTGGGTTTTTTTTAAAAACAATTTCTCAAATATTTTTCTAATATTTTTTCCATCCCTATTTGAGAAGGAGATTATGGGGCTCTGCAGATGGTGCAAAGTGCCATCTTGGAACCAAGGAAGGGGAGGGACAGCTGGATGCCAGACACCCCAACCCCTTCCCAAGGACATCATTGGAGTGCCCGCCGTTGCACATGGCGAGCGCTCCGATGACATCCTCCCGGCCCAGCCTCTACGATGACATTGTCCCGGCGCAGCCTCTATACAGATTGAGCCGGAAGAGATGTGGAAGAGCCGTGCGATGGCTCTTCCGGCGCCCTTTCTGGGAAAGGAGCACTATTTTGAGGTGGATTGGGGTGGATTGGGGCCAAGGCGTGGGGCAGTCTCAGCCCCAATCCTTGGCTTCTCGGGGTGGCCCATGGCTGCCCATCTGTAGAGGCCCTTAAATAGTTAAAAGGCCAAAAATGGTCTTCAGATGCATGATAAATTTTTGCTGCTGAAGCTGAGCAAATTTGGGCCAGTACTTGACTATCAAAAAACTACATATTTTGATGTCATTTTTGTTTTTCCCTCCACATTAGCATTTTGAGAATTTTTATAAATTATAAAAATGAAATGAAATGAAATTTTCATCTACAGATTGATCTGAGCTTTCTGGGAAAAGGGTAGAATGTAAGTGTAGAATGTAAACAGAAAAATTCAAACACATCAGCTGTCTTAATATTTGGTGGTACACTAAATTCATTTTTCTAGTCCAATACTTAACATATTTGTTGGAAAAGCAACCCCAGAAGGAATTCTGAATTTACACACTTTGGCACGCCTGAAAACAGGAAAGGAGTATGGCCAGTTGTTACTCATTATTCAGGCCAAGATTAACACTATCTGGTGTCTGCTGTTATTCCTTTTGCTTTCCTTGTAACCTAGAGATGCAAGAAAAAGCTTGGGTGGAGGGTCTGATAGCTAGAATTACAAGAGCATAGATTTGGAATAAGTGCTTATGTTGGCCTGTTTTATGATCATTTGTACTTGCTGACTTCTTCCTTTGCATAGTCTTTGTCCTTCTGTCTTGAAGCATAGAATTCTCCAGCTCAGTCATCCATGTTATGAATTTGGTACATACTGCCTGGATTGCAAGTGATGCGGATTTCGTTATAAGGGACCTATTGAGGTCCCACATCTCTTTTGGAGATATTGTCACACACCATTCTCACCCACCAACTGCAGCAAGCCTTATTCTCCTGTAGCACTAACTTATACTATAGCGCACACACTCTTATACTCTTCATTCAAGGCAGGCTTGGTAGCTTGGACATCTACACACACACAGAAAATCTTTTATAATTAATAGAGAACCATCTGGAAGCCAGCTTCACTCAACATAATTTATAATGAAGCTATGGACGAAACCTTTCTCTATTAGTTGGCAAGGGAAAAATATAATTAGTGGGTTAGTAGAAGTGGTTGCAGCTTAAGATGTATCTCATAAAAAGTAGTGATAAGCCAGTAGTAGAAGAATTTCACTGAATTAATTGAATTAATATACATAAATATCTCATGGTTAAACCACAGCTCCTACACAATGAAATTTTTCCAGAGATACATGCCTCAGCAAATTAAGTCATGGCTACTATTCAATAACCAATAAAAAAATAGGCTAATGCAAGCAATGTAGGTGAGCAAAACCACATGTTCTGACAAATATATTTCCTGCTTGGTGCATCTCTGGTGAAGGAGGGAAGTAATGAACATATCATCTACTTTGATCTTTAGTGTATTAGCTATTGGGGTGTGGCATTGCCACTTGTTACTAAAGAGGTTGAATTTGGAAAGTTGTTCATAACAAATCTATTGAATTAATGGAGCATAATTGATTTTAATGTTGAAGATTACCTCAATTATGAATTAGGTGTTCAAAAAAGTTGTCTTCCTTTCTTTTGTATAGGTACGACCCAAAAACTGATACCTGGACAATGGTAGCACCGTTGAGCATGCCTCGTGATGCTGTTGGTGTTTGTATCCTTGGTGATAAGTTGTATGCAGTAGGTGGATATGATGGTCAGACATACTTGAACACCATGGAGTCATATGACCCTCAAACTAATGAATGGACACAGGTATCTATGGTTTCATTCTTTCTGTATCTTATACAAAGGATTGGTTGGTGAGTAGCCAAGATCCCCACAACAATGCAATTATAACTGTTGTTTTTTGTTTTTGTTTTTAAAAAAACCTACAACTATTGTAAGACTTTATCCAAAAACAGTCAATATTGTTTCCTAGGTAACAAAAAAGGTACACTAAAATGATGAATTTTTTTTTTGCTATCCGTATAACACTGTGTGCTGTCTCATCTCTTGCTGAAGTCTTTTTGTTGTTCTTGATTTGAAAATGCTAGTACTTCAGCTTCAAAATGCATCAATCTTTTTTAAAGAGCTTATGGTACCCTTTTCCCCTGCAGCTGAATTGTACATTTTTCCCCACAATAGCTTTTCTTCCACAGTCCCCTTAACCATAAAGACAAACTACAGATGTTATTCCAGGACTCTGGATATTTTTTTTTAATAAAGTACACAGTGGTGAAAAGAGCAAAAGGGTTGCTGGTTCTCACAGAATCAATGTGATCCATTTCACATAATTAATTGGCTCCTGGCCATGGTATTAATCCAGTCTTATTTCAGTTGTGTAGCTTGTTCCTGTTCATATACTTGCACATTAAGAATATATTTTCTAAGAGTCTCTCAAACCAGATCACGAGGGCTTTAAACTGATTTAAATGGGGGAAAGAAATAGTGTTCCAGAGGGCCAAGTATACCCCAGAAACCAAGTTCTAGGGTAAATAGCCCCAGTGATATAGAAGGAAATGGACTAATAGTGCAAAAACCCAACCATGGGAAAACAACAACAACAACAACCAACAATAGCTGGAGACAATGACCCATCGTATATGATGTCTCTCTGCTAATATGCTAAGCATGGATAATAAGATGAACTTGAACTCTTAACACAGGAACTCATAAATGATTTAATAGACATCATTGAAACCTACTAGAATGAATCTCATTACTGTAATGTACAGTGGGCCCTCAGTATCTGCTGAGGATTGGTTCCAGGATACACACACCCAGACAGAAAAAAATCATGGGTGCTCAAGTTCCATTTGTTGGAAATCAAACTCAGCCTGTAAGGTCCGAAAATTTCTCCCCAAACCTGATTTCATTTGGCTTAGAGAAATACTCACATCCATGGTCATAAATTCTGAAAGGGAAAGTTCATGATACATGTATGTTTCTGAAAGGCAAGAGATTGACAATGCAATTGAAAACTATTCTAGTGAAGAAGAAGAAGAAGAAGAGAGAGAAAGCTGGGTTGTCATACAAATAACTTTTAGATTACCTGAGATTTAAAAGAGACATACATAACAAATGAACAAAGAGGGAAGTCACCAAAGAGGAATAAAAATGATGAGCACAAGGCTGGGCACCTCGTTCTAACCTCAGAATAAGCAACCTGTGTCAGACACACCAGACAGCTCAGCCCATAAATACAGCCACAGTGGCACCGAAATTGAGGGCTCAGGAATTCAAGTCTCCAGGGCCAGATGAGTTGCATTCAAAAGTAATAATAATAATAATAATAATAATAATAATAATAATAATAAATGTTTATTTGTAGCCCGCCCCTATGCAAGGCAATCGGGGCGGGGGACAACAGCATATTAAAACAGAACAACATTAAAACATTCCTATTCCCTTTAATCCTTTCCTCTCCCCACCCCATCCCCTTAAAACAAGATTAAACCGCAGAGTAGTTAAAATGCAGTATTAATTAAATTAATGAATTAAAACAAAATTAAAACAAAATTTTACAAAGGAGTCAGACAAATGGTGGCCCCTCTTTTGGGCCAACTGTTATTCCGGGAAGGCCTGCCGAAAGAGATCCGTCTTTACTGCTTTCTTGAAAGCAGCAAGAGTGGTAGTAAGACGGATCTCATCCGGCAGGCCATTCCAGAGTCTGGGAGCAGTTGCCGAGAAGGCCCTCTGGGAGGTCTGTGACAGCCTAGTTTTTATTGGCTGCAACAGATTCCTCCCAGAGGACTGCAGGGCGCGGGGGGGGGTCATATGGGGAGAGGTGGTCCCTAAGATAAGATGGACCCAAGCCATGTAGGGCTTTAAAGGTCAAAACCAACACCTTGTACTGTGCCTGGAAACTAATTGGCAGCCAGTGGAGGGATTTAAGCACTGATGTTATGTGCTCCCTCCTTGATGTTCCCGTAATCAGCCTGGCTGCCATATTCTGTACCAGTTGAAGTTTCCGGGTTAGGCACAAGGGTAGCCCCATGTAGAGTACATTGCAGAAGTCCAGACGTGAGGTTACCAGGGCGTGTACCACAGCTTCCAGGTCCCTTCTATCCAGATAAGGGCGCAGCTGGCGTATCAGCCGAAGCTGATAACAGGCGCTCCTGACCACCGCATTCACCTGACTAGTCATGTGAAGCGATGAATCTAGGAGCACCCCCAGACTGTGAACACTGTCCTTAGAGGAGAGTGTGACTCCATCCAGGACTGGAGACTGTATTCCCAGATCTGGTTTCGGGCCAGTAACTGCAAGTACCTCCGTTTTGTCTGGATTCAACTTCAATCTGTTTTTCCTCATCCAACCCATTACCGCTCTAAGACAGTTATCAAGAGGAGAGGCGCCATCTGAAGTCTGAGTCGATGATCTGGTCATGGAGAGGTATATCTGGGTGTCATCAGCGTACTGAAGACACCGCGCTCCATGCCTCCTAATGATCTCACCCAGCGGCTTCATGTAAATGTTAAATAGCATCGGGGACAGGATGGCACCCTGAGGGATGCCACAATTAAGCTCAATTTTGGATGAGCAGCTGTCCCCGAGCCTCACCCTCTGAGATCTGCCCGAGAGGAAGGAACGGAACCACTGCAAAGCAGTGCCTCCAATTCCTAACTCCCTCAGGCGATCTAAGTACTAGTACTAAAAGAACTTGCAGGTGGACAGGAGTACAGAACCACTGCCAATATTCTTTGAGGATTTTTTGAAGATATGACATCACCCAGGAAACTGGAGGAGGACTATTGTCTTAATCTTTTTAAAAATGTTAAAAATACAGCCTGAGGAACTATGACATTGCAGCATTCCTTTTAAAGTATGCACAGTTATTGTTTAATGATCTGTTCTAGAACCCACTAACTAGTTCTATAACAGATCATTAAGCAATCACTATGCATACTTAAAAAGGAATGCGGTGATTACTAAGATCCAGCACAGGTTTCTCAAATTTAGTCATTCCATACTACCCTTACTTCCTTAAAAAAAAAAAAAAGTTCTAAGCTTGGTGAATTAGAGGAGAACTCATGATGTTGTTTTAGGCAAGCTGGTAAGCTGTATGCTAAACAGTACTGCTCTTAGGTGGATTCATAATTGGTTGATTAGTCAAACACAGACAGTTCTCACCACTGTTTGCTCTTCATCCTGGAGAGAAGTTACTACATAGATGTCTCAGAATCCTGTTTGGGCCAACTGTTGTTTAACATCTTTACAAATGACTTAGGGCCTTTACAAACTGCCATAAATTCTATCCCTTCATCATAGGGCCTTTACAGACTGCCAGAAATAATGCAGCTTGAGGCCACTTTAACTGTCCTGGCTCAGTGCTAGGGAATCATGGGAATTGTAGTTTTTTTCAGGGACATTGAGCCTTCTCTGTTAGAGAACTCTGGTGCCACAATAAACTACAATTCCCATGATTCCTTAGCACTGAGCCAGGACAGTTAAAGTGGCCTCAAGCTGCATTATTTCTGGCAGTCTGTAAAGGCCCTATGATGAAGGGATAGAACACAGACTTAGCAAATTTTCTGCTAACACCAAATTAGGAAGGTGGTAATGAATATCCCAAAAGACAAGATTAGAATTCAAAATGACCTTGACATATCTGGTAGCTGGGCTAAAACTAACAAATGAATCTCAACGGGGAAAAATGTAAGCTACTACATCAAGGCAAAATAGATACATAAAGTTGCACAAATGTAGGATGGGTGTCACCTGGCTTGAACCACAGTACATGTGGAAAGGATCTAGGGGTCTTAATAGACCACACATTAACAGTGTGATGTGGTGGTCAAAAAAAGCTAATGTATTTCTATGCTCTGTCAACAAGCATATAAAGTCTGGATAAAGAGAAGTAGTAGTGCCACATTATTTTGACTTGGTCAGGCCTCAGCTGAACAATTGTCTAGGCCTGGGCACAACAGTTCAAGTAAGGCATTGACATGAAATGTGTCTAGAGAAGGGCAATCAAGATTATCAAACCTCTGGAAGCCAAGCCTTGTGACAAATAACATAGGGAATTGTTTATGTTTATCTTTGGAAAGAGAAGATTGAGAGGTGACATGATAGCCATCTTTAAATATCTGAAGGGATGTCACATAGAAGACAGAGGAAGCCTATTTTCTGCTGCTCCAGATACCAAAACATGAACCAATGGATTTAATTTGAAAGAGAGAGAGAGAGAGATTTTCCATCTAAACTTCAGGGAGATTTTTTTTAAATTTATCAACTGTTCAACAGTGGAATGATCTGCCTCTGAGGGCAGTGGACTCTCTGCAAGTCTTTAAACAGCAGTTTGATGAGAATCTTTTAGGAGTGCTTTAGTTGTGTATTCCTGCATGACAGGGGTTAAACTAGATGACCTTGTAGACTCTTCCAACTTTAATATATTAAGATTTTCTTATTCTATGTGAAGGAGGTCTCAGTTATTGCACTGGAACAACCTCTGAAAGAAATCTGTTCTTTCTGCCTTGTCTTCAGAATGTCACATACAGATAGGTTATTGTTTTTCCCATTGTAGAGACAGGTGACTAAAAGATAGACTTGTCTGAGACACCCCACTAAATCAATGCTTGCTTTAATTGGCACTTGAAGTATGCGCCCAAATATCATTGTGTCACAGATACTGAAGTAATATCCTACAGCCCCTAAGCAAAGTATAGAAAACAGCATTTGGAAAAAGGAGCAGCACATAATTCTATTTTGAATATTGTTGTGTCAGGAAAACTCATTAGCAAGGGTATGAATTTTATCAAGAAATCTTAATATTCATATTCTTGAATATTTTTACTATCTTGTTTAAATTTACAAGAGAAAGATGTTACTATAGAGAATATTAGAAATAATATTGGTTATGTAGAAAAATATGCATAGTGTCTAGTTAAATGTTAATAGCTGTTACTTTCCAGTTCCTGAAATTATCCCTTTTACCCATTAAAAAAAACCAAACTTGCCAGCCTTTTGTTAAACAAAGCTAAAGGAAATTAATGCCTCTTGTATTCAACTGGCATTCTAATAGGTTGATTATTTATCACTTACCTGTTTTTAAATGTTTATAGAGAGGGGACTGGATAAAATTTTGGCCAGTATTCTACATAAGTTACTTAATTAAGTATACCTAACTATACATAACTAAATAATCTCTCTTGGTCCAACATACCCAGCAGCTGTGTGGGAAGAAGGAGGCCCATTCACCTGGATGTCTCTGTCAAACCAGGAGAGTCTCTCTCTCTCTCTCTCTCTCTCTCTGTATGTATGTATATATATATATATATATATATATATATATATGGAGCAGCACATAATTCTATTTTGAATATTGCTGTGTCAGGAAAACTCATATATATAAACTAAGTAGCTGATGTAGGAGTTGTCTACACTGGCTAAAACCCCATACTCACCCCATAGCTGCATCACAGTTTTCTAGTCCATAACAACTCCGATAATGCTACACTCACTACAGAAAGGGGATGTGGTGGCTTACTGGTTAAAATGCAATTCTGATGATTGGAAGGTTGGAAAGTTGGCATTTTGAGGCCTGAGTGCTGCATGATAGGGTGAGGTCCCATCACTCGTCCTGGCTTCTGCCATCCTAACGGTTTGAAAGCATGCAAATACAAGTAGATAAATAGGTACCACTTCAGCGGGAAGGTAACAGTGTTCAATAGATTCATGCTGGCCACATGACCACCAGAGTCATCTTCAGACAACACTGGCTCTTCGGCTTGGTAACAGAGATGAGCACTGACCCCTACAATCAGTTACAATTAGACATTCATGTCAAGAGACTACCTTTACCTTTTACAGCAATTACATGTCTCATAATATTTCCTCCCATATGTCCATGTCCTTGCCACTGATCCAGATTTTCCAGAATAATGTGGGGTAAAAGGAAATTCTCCCCCCAGCCCAGATTTTTAAAGAAAAGTCCCACATTCCCTGAGAATCCTGAGAATCATTTTGTGCTTGAGTTGCAACTGCTATGGTGTGTATAGGGGCATTTCTGTTGATGTTGACAAGCTTGTAGAATACTGGTCATTATTTAGTAATTAAATAAATGATATATGACTGTAACTGTTTGGGGGGGAAAAGCTTAATGTTCATAACTCAAAAAGGAGTGTGTAAACAATAGTTACTATTAGTTTCTAATAGGCTCTAATTTCTATATAGAAATCATGTCCCATAACCAATACTATAACATTCTGGCCAGAGCCATGCTGGGGAGTTATGAATGTGTAATCTAGAGTTATGCATTGATAACTGCTTTGTATTCATGATCCCTACATATTCCCTAGTTTAGGAAATATGCAGGGACCATGAAGCTCTCCCAATCCCCACTTACCAAGAAGTAAGGTCTGTGATTGACAGGGGTCTATTCTCCTGTTCCTTGGGAATCTAACTGATATTCTCATGCCTCCTCATGCGAGTGATCTCTGGTGTAAGGGGGAATTGTGACAGTCACAGGACGTTTTCACACTTGGGGTCTAAAGCTGCATGGAAGCAATGAAAGAATAATACCGGAATGGATCCTGCAGCTTCAGATCGGTGACAGCAGCATCATTCCGGTATGATTCTGGCCGTGGCAGATGTAATTCCTTTTAGAAAGAGGAATTGCAAAGAACAGGGCTGATGCCGGGGATGGGACAGGATGGGGCGGGATGGGGCGGGGCGGGGCTTGCTGCGACGTCGTTTGAACACGCGGAGAAAGGACCCGGAATGATGCCGGGGATGGCACTGCGACGTCGTTTGAACACACTGGCAAAGGAGCCGGCATGGGGCCGGAGTGAGGTAGGATTGCTTCTGCCTTAAGCCCAGTGTGAAAACGTCCACAGATAGCTCATGGGAAGATGGGGATATCAGTCAGTTGCTTCCTGAGAAACAGGGAGACAGACCTTTATCGCTCACAGCAGCTGCTTCCCTTTATGTGGGGATTGTGGGGTTTGGCCAGGAGTCACTTTGTAGCTATGTAAACATGATAGTTATGCATTTGTGACTCCCCAAACAGGATTCCAATCATGATTTTTCATTATAGGATTAGCCTCTATTTCAAACAGGAATGGTCACCTCTAGAACAGGTCTGTTCCACTTCCAGTGATTAAGAGGATTGTTATGTAGATAGCTCAATGCATAATATTGTCCCTGTGCTAGATTACCAGAAAGTCTGGAAATGAAGGGTGTGATCCAAAGAGTTATTTCAGTACTTTAAGGATTTGTAAAGGCTCAGTGGAATTATTTTCATTTTAAATAACTGCATCTCCATTCGATATCGCAAGCTGTTTTTTGATGTCCTCCTCAGTTTAAAAACAAGCTTGTCCTGAGGTTTTGGTGGAAAGATTGTGGTGTGTGTGTGTGTTGAGATGGGTGAAGGGGAGTCTAAATTCTTCATTGGCTCATGGAACTAGTTTCAGAGTTCCTTGGAACTTGGCCATTATTAACAATTGTATCACTCACCAATACCTCTGAAAGAAGAGTATTAGGACAGGTGAAACACAGATTGGCCTCAAATTACAATATTCAGGTAACTGTTACTAAAATTTATGGTATATAGGCAAAGGAAGCTAGCTGTAGTTAAAAAATGTTCATAATACAGCTCACTAATCTCAACTCTGCTGATGTTTCATGATTTTCAGGACAATCTGCCCCTCTATCTCACCAATAACTGAAGTGCCTTTTAGGATTCAATGTCCCTAACCTTTTATTATTGGCCCAGCTGTTTGGGTCTTCTAAAATTTGATGTCTGAAGCAGCTGAATAATCAAAGTTTCCCCATCTCTGGACTAGACCAAATACTCAAATTTAACCCATTTCATAATCCTGACACAATGCTTCCATCCACAATTAACAGGAAACATGTAACAATATATTTATTGTTTGTACAATAATACACTCCTGGATATAAATTCACTACTGATATAAACCTTTAAAAACATTTGTCTCTATCCTGCAGATGGCATCTCTAAATATTGGAAGAGCTGGCGCCTGTGTTGTGGTGATCAAACGACCATGATTTCATCTGAACTGGATTTATTGACTTCTGGGTAGATTTTTCTGTCACACAAGAAAGAAGACTATGTTGAGCATAAGGATCAATAGATACACTCAGCACTCTGTTGATCACAAACTTGAAGTAGTTTAAAAATGGGGAGACAAAACAACAACAGCGAGGATTTGATGCCTTTTCCAATTATTAGACACTGCTCAATGACTGAACGGCAACAATAAGAAAATCAATCTGCTGTGGGAGCCAATGTATGAACATAAAAGCAGGAAGTTCAGATCCTGTTCTACAGGCTGTGTAATGAAGGCACAGCAAACTGTCAGTATCCAAGACGAACTCTTCATAAAAAGTGAAGCGATCTAACAAATGGTTTTCATAGCACTAGACATTTTAACTCTGGAATCACCATAGCACACTAAGTCACTTTTTAAAACCATAGTTTTATTAAAAGAAAATGTACATGACTGGTTTATTCTCTCTCTTTCTTAAAGCCTTATCTACAAATGGTTTACATGCTTTGCCATTTACACAGATAGTTCAAGTCAGGCAGGAACCTCAGTTTCCTCCTAAAATTATGAAACATTGTCAACCTTTAGCCTTTTCTGTTCATCAGAAATGATTTAAGATGACCATGCATCATGATTGTTTATTTGCTATCAGACTATCCCCTCCCACTATAATGATACATAATTTCTGGTTACAGTAATTTTGTATTTTGAGTGGGAAAGATCTCAGTGTAGAGAGAAGAATGAACCTTTTGGACTGTTATGGCTTCACTACAAGAAAGGAGATCCAAAGAAGAGTTTTCTCACAAATCCACTCTTGTGAGAGTGTTCTCACAAATCCACCTTAACTTCTTGTTCAAGCATGTGAATTCTTGTCTCTTTCCAAGCTTTTGTGCTTCTCCTGCATGTGGGAAGTTTGTGGAAGGCAGGGCAATGGCAGCTTTTACTGCATTGCATCATGTAACAGGCAACATGCAACAATTCCAAGGCAATATACCATTGCGACACAAATATGCAGTAAGAGAGACAAAAATGTTATGATGCTTATGTGTGTTTTCAGATCTCATCATTGTTCTAATTATATTCAGTGTGGTTTTATTTATCATTAAAAAACTATTTCTTCAGGTTATTGGAAATATGGGCCAAATTAGCCTTTGCACAACAGAGGTGCATAACAATCTACCAATCATTTTTAAATGGTTAAGTATCAGCCACAGAGATGCTGGTTTCAGCAGAAAAGGGCAGGAGAAAAGAAAGGTCTGTGATTGACAGGGGTCTATTCTCCTGTTGCTTGGGAACTTTCATCCAGTGATGTTTTTTTCCTATTCAAAAGCTGCTCTTGCAACAAGGGATACAATGCATAATACTTCTTTTTTCATAGATGGAAAAGTACTGAGAGGAGAGGGCTTTTTTTGTGGGTGGGTGGAAGGGAAGAAATGCCAGGGAACTTATTATCTCCTCCCTGACATTCTTCAGATCAAATTGGCAGCTTTCCATATTTGATTTTCATATTTGTTTAATGGAAGATTGTTACATAGGTTTGCTATATAATATTAATTTGTAACTATTGAATAATAGGCCAATGTGTACAAAACAAACAAAAAATAAAAACAGAACAAATTGGGCTGCTTTTGGCATAATGTATCTCAGTAGCAGAGCATCTGCTTTGCATGTATGAAACAAAATTTGAAATTATATGAATTTTTCTTTCCCCCAAAGATCTGTGCATATGAATGAATCAGAGAAATCACTTTGTGGACCTTACATAGATGTCACTGTTCATTGTGTTAAGTCATAAGCATGGTTGAACTCCCATGTCAAAACACCGAAATAAAATTGGTTTTACTGGAGTATGTAGCACTGTTAATTCATGAATCACCTCAGTTGTAGCAGAAATAAAGCTTTCTGTGAAGCCTTCTTGAATGCTGCTAGTGAGTTCTGTTATTAAGCAAGTTTGGCAATGAAAAAACTGAAGTGTGAGGTTTTGCTCTTCAAATCTATTTGGTAGCTAAATAAAGCATTTATGTTCCAATGACTCTAGTGATCCTAATTTCTTTCTCTTCTCTATTTTGCAGTCAAGTGCAATTAGTAAATAAACAGCAGAATAGCATGATATGAATTCTGTAATTCATGCCTAGTCTGAATGGTATAAATCAGGGGTAGGCAACCTTTCCCCTTTAAGGGCCAAGGAACTTCAGCTCCCAGAATCCCAGGAGCTATTGGCCAACATGGGACTATTGGCCAACATGGCTGAGGCTTCTGGGAGCTGAAGTCCCTCGGCCCTTAAAGGGGAAAGGTTGCCTACCCCTGGTATAAATTAACAAGGAACAAACAGGATATAAATTTGCATTCTCTGTCTTATATAACTAGAAATCTAAAACATGGATTATGCACTACTACTTTTTGTATGAAAATAACATCTCTTCCAGCAGAAATCTAGAAGTCACAGACTCCTGAGACTGCAGTTCTTTGTTAACTGTATTTTCTCATTAGAATTTCATTCCATCACATATTCCCATTTCTGCTTAGTCAGTGTTTCAAACACAAAACATTCCAAAGAGATAAGTAAGAGAACAGAAATAACTCATCCATGGGAAGAGAGCACTTCAATGCACAATACAAAATCATGCAAATATTTTTTCAGGGGTTCAATGAAAGCCCATGAAGGGAGGATTAGGCTTGTGCTTGCACTCTCCAACCTCAAAAAAATATATATTTATGTTGAAGGTCTGTGCTATGCCCTCATGTTCATAGATTCTACATGAGTGGGAATCACAAAAAGTGTTTCTAAGTGTGCATAGACATCACTACACATGCACATACAGTTGTCTAAGTATAGTTATACTAAATTAATACAGATTGAGGATGAAGAAATCTGCCATATGTCTCCACAGACACACAAAAACACCCTGAAACAATTTACATTTACTGCATGGAATCATTGATTTGTTTAAGTTTAAGTTATGTCATGAGATACCTAGAACAATTGTGAAAAGAGAGGAGAAGGGTGTGTTAACAGAAATAATTAGTGGTGGGCAGGTTCTGGTTTCTATATTTTTACTTATTCTCTGAGCCCATTCATCACATACACATTGAAGTTTTTTGTTTAAAGTACAAGTTCACTTCTAACTTTATATTTTAATCAGGCAGGTGTTTATGGTATCTTGCATATATATCCAATTCCATTGTGTTACAATGGGTGGCTGTCTCTTAACCACTTGGATGTACTGCCCTTAATCTGTACAAGATAGAGAAACGTCCTTGTGGGATGGCTGCCTGGTGAAGGTGATACTTTTCACTGTGGTTTCTGGAGCCTGAGACCTTTCTCTTTTGTTTGTGTTTGTTCGCATGGGCCCCCTTGAGGGCTTTAAAACAACCACCACCACAATAACAATGAAGTGAGCAGAAAGCCATGTTTGGGACTATGGAGGAAACTGAATCAATAGACCTGACACAGAAGTGCATAGAAGAGTGCCTTTCCACACAAACTGGTACACTGAATATAAAATGGCAAGGATAGGTTCAATTTCTATTGGACTATTATATTTATTTCTAAGATGTGACCATCTTTTTATTGAGCATTAAGAATGAAATACCCCAATCCCAGTAAGGAGTCAATGGGAGAATTATTTCTAGAATACAAAGGTTTTCCCTCTGAAGCTCTGTTTTCTTCAGCTATAAATATTCAACACTTTAGTGTTGTCTAATCTGGGCTTCCTATATTGGTTATATGACATGTTTACCATGCTTCTTGGCTCATAGTCACTAAAACTCATTGGGATGGGACATATTCTGCTCCCAAAATTCTTTTGCTTGAGCAAAGGACTGTGGAGTAGGGATGGGAAGAATAGTAATAAAAATATTTAAAAAATGGTCAGAAAAGCATGTTTGTCGTGTGTCAAGAAATCCTGACAAGAAGAATCCTGGACTGATAAGACTATTGGCAGTTCTATGCAAAACTTCTATGCAAAACTTGAACATTATTGTTTTGCTCAGAAAGTAGCTATTTCTGTGTAGAAATATTATTTTCTATGCAGAAAATGATGTTTCCTCCACAAAATGCTGGAAATTGGGAGACATCTGTACAAAATTTACATGTGATTATTTTGTGTAGAAAATAGTGTGGTGTAGTGGCTTGAATCTTGGACTAGGACACTGGGAGACCAGGGTTTGAATGCCTACTCAGACATGGAAACCTATTGTGTGACTTTGGACAAGTTTCATTCTCTCAGCCTCAGAGGAAGGGAAAGGCAAGCCCCCTCTGAACAAATTCTGACAAGGAAACCCTGTGACACATTTGCCTTAGGGCCACCATAAGGCATGAATTATTTGAACACACAACAACATTAGAAATATTTCCTGCACAGAAATTTTTGTTTTTGTTTTTTGTTTGTTTGTTTGTTTTTTAAAAAAGATGCACAGAATGAGTACCAGATTGCCGATTCCTTGAAGTGAAAAAAACTTGCTAAAATTACTTATTATATCCTTCAAGAAGAAAATTAGTGAAGAATTACAAATTTACTGTAGATTTTGCAATAAAACTGTTTTGTGAGAGATTTGTGGAATTCTACCTTTTAAACTCCTCAGAGCTGGATTCAAACTATTATTCTTTATTACATCACCTGCCTCCCATGCATTGTCTTTGTCATCACTTCATTTTCTTATGATTCCAGAACATTCTGGACATTCATATTCTGAATTCACTCTCGGATCTGACATGACTAGACTAGAAGACAAATATTAACACTGAAAGTATTGGCACAATCTCATTGCTGTCTGATCCCTATCAGAAGATCTTGATGTAGCATGGTAGGCATAACAGATAAGAACAGCATAAAATGCACAGAATAGAATAATATTGATTATATTCTTGTGCAAAGAAAGGTAATTATCATGAATCCCAAAGTTACTTCTGTAATAGTTACTTACAGAAACTCAAGTAACACACAAAACCTGATTGTTATAACAGGTAAATGT
This sequence comes from Phrynosoma blainvillii, assembly GCA_026167975.1. Taxonomy (NCBI): domain Eukaryota; kingdom Metazoa; phylum Chordata; class Lepidosauria; order Squamata; family Phrynosomatidae; genus Phrynosoma; species Phrynosoma blainvillii. The sequence goes on along the minus strand of JANUYF010000003.1, from coordinate 181,368,483 downwards.
ATGTGATGAATTGGAATGATGGAGTTTAAACAGAATTTCCAGTTTTTAAAAGATGATCTGAAAATAGGCTGGTGGAAAGAAATAGGTCAGAAACATGGAAAATTATATACTTTAACCAAAGCTAGCAAGAGTGCTACAATTTAAATGTAAAGATCTTAAAAATCCATAGTCACCATCTCTCATGTGTACCACTTGCCTATGACTTTAGAGATTTTCCAATATTAATACATAGCTAATCATATTCAGGAAATGCTATAGTACTTTCACTACCACCACTCCATATCTGTCCTCTTTTTTTGGTTAGGCCAAGAGCACAATAGGCAAGGTAAAAAAAAAAAAAAAGGCTGTTGTTGGGTATGTCTTTGAGAAATAAGTCTCTGAAATGCATCTGAAGCCTTGCTTAATATTTTAAAATTATTCATATGGGTTTTTTTTAAGGGCAGGATTTCCAGGTGGAACCAAGGATCAACATACAAAATACCTTGTGACTTTAAGTAAACCACCCTTTTGTTCATATGTACCTTTGGCAATTGGCTACTGGGGCAGGGGCTTTTAATAGGAGGGTTCTGTACTTTTCATTGATATGCTTTTAGATTATTTTTAACTCAAATTAAATTTTAAATCATTTCATATTTTAATATTGTTTAGTTTTGCTTTAATATTATACCTTTGCTTTTCTTACCTCTCTCTTTTTAATCTTGTCAAGCCTCATTTCATACCAATTTGGGATGTTTATCTTAGAGTTTATCTAAGTAAACAAACTCAGGAAGAGAAGAAATAACAGCTATAACTCCTACCTGCACTAATTCTCACCCTGTGGTCATTTAAAAAATGGAACACTAGAAATGTATGACAAGTATAGGCTTAGATTTAATCCACTATTTTTCCCCCAGGCTGTCATTGTCTTCTTACCTTGAAAAGCAATGTTGGACTCAGGTATGGTGTAATAAAAGTCCATAACTTTATTAAGTGGCTATGGATGGGGAATGCTAGCACCTTAGTGCATCATAACCTATCCCTGTGGAGGGAAAGACACCCCCCAACGAGTTGGGAGGGGTTTCTTGTTGTGCTGGATAGGAGACTCCTGGTTGGTCAAGGTGCGCTGGGGAACAAGTACAGCTGTACGCCTTGTCCAATCGGGCTGTTTGGTTGTTGCTCCAAGTCTCACGGTGTTATTGGTCTCATGAGACTTGGCATGAGAGTTTGTTACTTATAGTTCTGCCCTGCCACGTGGAGGCAGCCATTTCAGAGCTGAGACGGAGCGAGTAACATCGCTCCGCTCTTTGCTTTGGGCTTGCTTGGCTTTCGGCCTAGCGCTTCCTTGGCTTTCACTGATTTCAGCTTTTCCCTATTTGGCTTTTGCTTATTCTTATCCTGCTTGTATCAGGGGCTCAGGTATCATTTCTCGAGCAACCCGTAGTGGGTGAGTGAGGCCTTCAGGCCGGCCTTCATGGGCCTGTGGCACCTTCACATCCCCAATTCTCGGGGGTGCACACCCGAGGAAGGCTCTGCAGAGGCATCTTTCACTGGGTACGTGGACCCGGTACTTGATCCTCAGGCCCAAAGATGCCCTGGTAACCCTGGTCTGGTAAGGTCGGGACCCATCGCTGGTTCAGGAGGGTTGGTTACACTTCTCCCCAGTGGTGAGTGTGTGGAAGATGGCAGTCTTCGGGTGAGGGATCCGTGTAGGACCCTCAGTGGACACCTTTCCTGTGGTGGTTGCCAGTGATGCTTCCTGGCTGTTGTGTCTCCTGTGAGACTTGGGAAAGGGTGGCCTGCAGGCCAGGTGGTAAGAAGACGGCAGTCTTCGGGTGAGGGATCCGCAAGGACCCTCAGTGTAAACTTTTCCCATGGTGGTTGTCAGTGATGCTTCCTGGCTGTTGTGTCTCCTGTGAGACTTGAGAAAGGGCGGCCTGCTGGCCTTGTGGTAATCATCCACGGTTGGGTGATTTGGTTTGGGCCCGGGTTCTATTCACTGAGGTTAAGATGCCATGTAGTAAGGCCCAATCCAAGAGGCGTGTGGCTTCAGCCGTGCCTAGTTCAGGTCACTCTGCTTCAAAAAGGCCTTCTCAGTCTAGCAGCAGAGACGATGAGATTTCTGCCCAGGTGGCACAACTGGGCAAAATTGTTCAGGCTTGTGTGGCGCTTTGTAATCAACTTGCACAGAAGGAACTACAGGCTACAGCCTCCACCTCGAGTGCCAGCCCTTTGGGTGCTAGGAACACCGAAGTGTCTCTTCCTTTAGTGGCACCTGAGTCTCAGGTGGCAGATGCTACACCGGGCCCATTGGTGGTTTCGGCAGTGGAGGCCGGGCACCCCACTATTGCCGATGTGTGGGATCTCCTGCAAAGAGTCCCAGGTTTGGGGACACAGGGTGTGGTTCCCCCTGTTTCCGGGCAGCCTACTTTGACTGATTTATACAACCTCTCACAAGGGGTGGTTCTTCCAGGTGGTGCTATGGAGCAGACCAGTGGTGAACAGAGAGGTGATCAAGCTGCTGCTGCCTCTGCTGTGTTTGACACCCGAGCTGTTGCGGGGCCACACTTTGGGGGACCAGTGCAGTCTATTGGCAAAGCTTTCCAGCAAGGTACAGTTTCAGGTTTGTTTCCTAATATTGCACATGCTAATTGGCCTACCTTGATATGGGCTATAGTTGGCCAGGGTGGTCAGGGTGTGGCTTCAGAATGGCCCAACCCTGTGGTTTTGAATGCATCCGTACAGGCGCCTGCAATCTCACAGGTCCCTGACACTCAGGTGCAGGGTGGTCAGCCTGTGGCTGTGGCTAACAACACATCTGTGGTGTCTATTTCAAGTGCTCCTCTGTTGTCTGGAGCAGTGGGGAATGTGGAATCTATTCCTTACACTGGAATGTCTACACCCCTTGGTTCACACCTTCCTCTTTCCACTAAAGAAAGGATTTGGAAGGGCGAATATATTGATTTATTTACTTTGACTTTTAGGGATCCCGAGCCGAGGATCATGGTAAAAGATGAAATCAGTTTCAGTTTGCCAAAGGAGTTTCAGGCACTCAAATGCCCTAAGCTAGAGCGCAATTCCTCATAGAGGAAAAAGAACCACTCAGATCACCTGACTTTTCAAAATATCAGGAGATCATGATAAAAGCGTACACTAATTGCCATCACAATTCAAGGGGTACAGCGTGGCTCCAATATGATGACCAGTTTAGGATGAGAGCAGCACAGGATCGCTCTTTATCTTGGAGTCATGTTCAGTCTGAGCTTTGGGCTGACATTATGGTGGGGACCTCCCCCTCAAGCAGATGTGACAACGGCTTTGTCCCGATGGTTACCATGCCGAGAGGGCTGAATGCGAGGCCTGCCACAGGAGAGAGAAGGCAATTTGGCTTATGCTGGGACTTCAGTGCTGGCAAGTGTAAAAGACAACCCTGCAGGTTTGAGCATAAATGTAACACCTGTGGGGGTGGCCACCCTGGAACTTCCTGTGTTAGAGGCACAAGAACAGGAGTGAGTGCTGGCCCCCCCAGCCAGTTTCGTCTGGGAGAAAAGGCCCCGTCTCCAATTAAATTGAACACTATGGTGGGATGGTTAAAGGTTTATCCTAATAATGAGGCTGCTTTATATTTGTTTCAAGGTTTTCTGTAGGCTTTTGTATTGCTTTACAGGTCCTAGGATTCATCGTTTTGCACCCAATGCTCGTTCAGTGAGGGACTTGCCGAGTGTGGTGAGGGAGAAATTGGCTCAGGAAATAGCTGCAGGAAGGATTTTGGGACCCCATGATCAGCTGCCTATTCCCACACTCTGCTTATCTCCTTGGGGTGTAGTTCCTAAAAAAAAAAAAGCTCCTGGGTAATTTAGGTTGATTCATAATTTATCATACCTGAAGGGTGAGTCTGTAAATGATGCTATTGATCATGGGCTTACCTCGGTTAGGTACACATCGTTCGACTCAGCAGTTAAGATGATCAGGAATTTGGGCATGGGAGCCCTTTTAGCTAAGTGTGATATTAAATCTTCATTTAGACTCTTTCTTGTATACCCAAATGATTTTGACTTACTGGGTTTTCAGTTTGAAGGAAAATATTTCTTTGACAAAGCTATGCCAATGGGATGCTCGATTTTTGTTCAGCAGGGATAGAGGCTCAGCATCACCACATTAGAATCACAAGGGGCATTTGTGAGAATCTGAAGGTTTGGTATTCCTTTTTGGAGCATTTCAATGGCATATCGTTTGGAGATCTGAAATACTGCGGAGGGCAGACTTTCAGGTGCATTCTGATGCTGCTGGTGCCCATGGCTTCAGTGTTTATTCGGTGTTTAGTGGGCTGCAGAGGCATGGCCTGCTGCATGGGTTAAAAGTGGTCTGACTAGAGACCTTACGTTTTTGGAACTGTTTCCAATAGTGGTGGCTGTGCACTTGTGGGCAAGCCAGTTTGCCAATAGGACTGTCTGGTTTTGGTGTGACAACCAGGCAGTCATGCACATGGTAAACTCTCAGTCCTCCAAGCCTCCTAAAGTTATGGGTTTGGTAAGGGCAATGGTTTTACAATGCTTGAATTATAATGTGTTATTTAAAACTTAACATGTTCTTGGTGTGCTTAACCCTTTGGCGGACCTTTCTCGTTTTCAGTCCTCCAGGTTCCAGCAGCTGGCTCCTGAGGCGTCGACACACCCATTGGAGGTACCAGCGTTGCTCTGGAACTGTGGAGATTAGAAGTTCATAGGGCAATTTTAAACTCCATTGCCCCGTCTACACACAAGTCCTACCAAACAGCTTTGAATTTGTTTAATCATTTTTCACAGGAAATTGGGAAGGATCAAAAGTGACCTATTGATGTTGACTTGGTCCTTTGCTTTATTGTATATCTTAAGCATGCAGGACTTTCACCTGTCATCCAGGGCAGGTTGGCCACCCTGGCATTTTACTCTAGGGCAAAGGGCTGTTTTGACCCAATTAATGACTTTATGGTCAAAAGAGCAGTGGAGGGATGGTCCAGAGAATCCCCTGTCACAAAGGATTCATGATGGCCAATAACTGGCCCTGCCCTTCTTAAGTTATGGGATCAATTAGCCCACTTGTGTTATTCACCTGGGGAAGAGGCTTTATTTAAAGCGGTATTTGCTATAGCCTTTTTTGCTGCTTTAAGAATCAGTGAGATTGTGCCTGGATCTCGTAATGATAAATCTGGCAGGGCACTATCAATCTCTGATATTAATCTAATAGGACAGGGGATTCAAATTCACCTTAGGCGTTCTGAGGCAGATCAGTTAGCAAAAGGTCAGTCTATTTTCTTGGCTAAAGCGCCGCAAGGTCAAATTTGCCCAGTGATAGAGATGATTAACTATTTGAAGATTAGGCCTAATTTGGCTGGCTACTTGTTTATTCGCTTGTCTGGTTTGCGCTTAATGCAATTCCAATTTAGGGCTGTGCTAAAAGAGACTGTAAAGAGGGCTGAGTTGCCTCAGGAATGTTTCTCCTTGCACTCTTTTCATATTGGAGCAGCGACAGCTGCAGCCACTCATGGTTTGAGTGAAGCCGATATTTGCAGAATTGGCAGGTGACGTTCATGTGCATTTAAGTCCTATGTCAGGCAATCAGGTAACCAGACTCCTGATAAGCCATGTTAACATGTTTTGTTTCGTTGCAGCTGGCTTTCATCATGGCAATATATGGATTGTGGGCCACAGCCTGGTCTTCTGGGCGGAATGCCACCTTTTGGAGCATTGTTGCAACAATTCGTTGGGCCTTTCACATATTGGACTCACTGAGTGGTTTGGACAAAAGGGGCATGATGTGAGGATCTCTCATTCTCCTTTTTATGGAGTGGGCACATTCATGCTCACGACCCCGGGTTTTGGTGGTACACCTGGGGGAGAACGATTTGATTCAGATCCTGTGCTTGCAGCTGGCCAAACAGTTAGTTAAGGACATGCAGGAAGTCCAAAAGATTTTGTGGGGCACTGTGATCCTTTGGACCAAACTTGTGCCAAGGCGTTGCTGGCCTGGAGCGCAGAAGGACTCAGCAATTAATAATGCTCGGTGTTGGCTTAACCGTTATGGGGCTAAACAGCTCTTAAATTAGGCATCTTTATGGTGGAGCATGGTATTAAACTTGACCGGCCGCAGCTGTATGGGGGGATGGAGTCTACCTCTCTCCAGAGGGATCAGAGATGTACGTCACAGCACTCTCTGACCAAATTGCAAAAGGGGTCTGAGGGGGGGGGGTGCCTAGCTAGCCTGGCACCTTCTTGTGGCGGGTAATGACCCCCAGCCCACAGAAAAATTTAATCTGGCTGTTTAAAAATTTGGACTAAAATTGGCTTAACACAAATTTAAAGGAAATTATGTATGCAGTTAAATGCATGACATCATAAAATTGCATGACATCATATGATGAAATATGATGTCATTTCCAGGGGGAGGGGTTTGTAAATTTGTTGTTATTATTGTTTATTTGTTTAGTTATGTGCAGTGAAGGACCACCCACACGTGACAAATTTGTTAATGTTTATTGGATTGTTAATAGACCCTGTACAGCTAAATAAAAGTTGTGGCCTGTTTAAACCCAAAAAGAGGCATCTCATGTCCTTTGTGCCAGTGCAAAGACACCCCCCAACAAGTCGGGAGGGGTTTCTTGTTGTGCTGGCCAAATAAGGACAGGAGATGCCTGGTTGGTCAAGGCGCACTGGGGAAGAAGTACACCTGCACACCTTGTCCAATACGCTTGTTTGGTTGTTGCTCCAAGTCTCGCAGTGTTATTGGTCTCACGAGACTTGAGATGAGAGTTTGTTACTTATAGCTCTGTGCTGCCACGAGGAGGCAGCCATTTTAGAGCTGAGACGGAGCAACCCATCCCACCCATCCTTTATTAAGAGTATTTAATTTGTTACTCTCAGGCTTAGGCTGGTCGCCTTCAGGGGCCAGGAGGGATTTTTTTCCCAGGGTTCTTCCCTGGGTTTTTCGCCCTCCCTGAGATTTATTATTATTATTAAGTAATTAATTTGGGAATGGGTCATGGTGTGATAATTCTTTTTGTTATTGTTAATTGCTTTGTCACAGCTTTGGAATTAGGGTCTATCATTTAAAATTGTTGTTGCACTTTAGGGTACAAGTGAGCTAATTGATCCCCACCCCACAGAAAAAATTAATCTGGCTATTTAAAAATTTGGGGTAAAATTGGCTTAACACAAATTTAAAGGAAATGATGTATGCAGTTAAATGCATGACATCATAAAATTGCATGGCATCATATGACAAAATATGACGTCATTTCTGGGGGGAAGGGTTTGTAAATTTGGTGTTATTATTGTTTAATTGTTTAGTTATGTGTGGTGACTTGGGGGGGGTTACACCTTCACTTACACGTGACAAATTTGTTAATGTTTATTGGATTGTTAATAGACCCTGTACAGCTAAATAAAAGTTGTAGCCTGTTTAAACCCAAAAAGAGGCATCTCGTGTCCTTTGTGCCAGTGCAAATGGAAAATCCCAGGTGAGCTCCCCAGGTAGTACTCTCCAAAGACAATTCCCATTGGGTACAAGGAACGATCCCGTTTTCCCCCTCAAGCCAAGCAGTAATAACAGGTACATGGGCTAGATTCCTTCACCATCCAGGCCTTCAAAATGGTGATCAGGGAAGCAAAGACTATCCAAATGTGAATCCTCCATCCCAAAACAGAGCTGGGCAATTGTCTGACCTCAGTTTGCCCACTGATGCAAGAGATGATACAAACACACTCCCTTGGAGTGTGGTAGAGTCACCTTCTTTGGAAGCTGGATGGCCATCTGTCAGGGATGCTTTGATTGTGAGTTCCTGCATGGAAGAGGGTTGGACCAGATGGCCCATGTGGTCTCTACCAACTCTATGATTCTATGATTCTATGGAGTTTATCACACGGGGGAAATCCCGTGCAGAAACGGGGCTTTAAATTAAACAAAACCCGCAAAAGCGGGTGTTTTTTCAGACGCTGTCGCTGTTAAAAGGAGGTTAATCCGAATGGAAATTAGACAAAAACTGCTTCTTTTTACTTTCAGAAGATCCCGAAAGTAAAATGAAGCAGTGTTTGTCTAATTTACGTTTGAATTAACCTCCTTTTAACACCGCTTTCACTTTTCACACAGCGCAGAACGAGAGAAATCCCGTTCATTAAAAGCTTCCGCTTTTGCGGGTTTTTTTTTTTAACTTTAAAGAGTGATTTTGCATGTGTGATAAACTCCTATGAAACATGGTGCAGATTCCCAATATAAATGCCATAACCCTTGGAAGAAAGAAGTACCTCATCTGCCCTGTAAAGCTATGGCTTACCATGACAAATGCCCAATTACTGCACATGAAACTTTTCTTGGAAGATTCCATTGCAATCAATCATAGCAGTTAAAGTGGTTTACAACTGCATTATTTCTGTAGTGTAGATATAGACATAGCTTAGAGTTTCAAGGCTCCAAAGTGCTGGCCATAGATCTTTCTTGGTTCTGACCTTGGGAGATAATGTACAGAAGTAATTCATCTGGGAATAAGAAACAGTCTCCCCAAATGAACTGTTTAGCAGTTGGAATATATTGGATTTGAATAAGAGGTGGGACTGAAAGCATTGAACAACAAAACTCCTAACCACCTTCATCATCTTTGGGGAGTGAGAGATTGACACCTGCACTGTTGCCTGGTTATTACGCCAAAAGACAGTGGAGCCTTTAAAAAAATCAATCCAAACTTGAACTGCCAGCACCAATTGGGAGGAAAAGTGGAGTACTTTTCTGTTGATACCATATTCAACCCAAGAAGGGAAACAGGAAGACACTATGCATTAAAATTCAGACCAAAGTCTTGGAACCAGAGCATCAGAATGGACTTCAGCAATGTATGTTAGAAGTAATTCTTGGTGTCAACGGAGAAATCTCCACGCCACAGTGAATCCTGTCTCATGATTTGTAATGCAGTGACCTGGACAGGCATTTCAGAACATCATATAAGCAGTGTGAAAATGCTCTTCCTGGTGTGACAACCCTACATGCTTTGTCTCTGATACTTGTTGGAGATGCACCTTTCTGGCTGATATTTGGTAGACAAACTTCTCCTTGAGGGTAGACAGCTTGACCTTCTGCAATCTGCACGCTTGGGGTACTGTATCAATTTCAGTTCTTTTAAAAAGCCCAGGGAGGTTGCATCCCTTTGGTCTTTTCTGTTACCAAGGAAATTCCTACATCATCAGCCAGGGCCTGGAAGAGCACCATGACACTGGCATATTACTCAGAATGGTGGATCCCATGAATAAAAACAAAAATCATTAAGATAATGAGCTACTACTTGAGATCCAAAAAATTAATAATAATCCCAAAATGCTTACTTAAAAATATGCTGAAGCTTTCAAAAGCAGCACATAAAATAGCACATGGTGAATCTTGTCTACATAATGAACCCCCAATTTTATGTTTAGCAAATTAAAGTTGTCAGGATGAATGTACAGCAGTCAGAAGGTGGACATAATAACTGACTTACCTAGCAATGTCACGTCCCCAGGCCTTCACCATTAAAATTATTGCACCAAACAATGCTCATTTGGAATACTGCCATTAATGGAATTATGCCAAAAAGACAAATTATAACTTAATTGAAACCCATCCCGAGCTTTTTGGATTCTAAGCCTAAAAGGTTAGTATGGGCAAATGGACCAGCCAACCTGCAGATATTTCTTTATTAATTTTGTTTATAACAAGCATCTGTCAGTCACACCAGGTGAATTTAGGGCCTCGGCAGACGACCAATAGGGTCGTCTCCGAGGCAAAGAAGAGGAGGGGCAGCCGCACGAGCGGTGCCCCTTCCTCCTCCCGAGGTTGCCCTCGGAGCTGCCGGCCCTCCGCATGGCTGGCGTGCCGAGGGCAACCTCCCGCTGCAGCGTCTTCACACGCTGCAGCGGAAAAGTCAGGGAAAGTGCGCCCGACGCGTTTAGGGCACACTTTCCCTGACTTCTGAAAGGAGAGCAGATTTGGCGCTCCTTTCAGGGACGCCACCGGTGTGCCGCCGTGCGAGTGCCTCGCTCCAGCGGCGCACTATCCCAGGGCATCCCCGACGCCCTGGTCTGCATCCCCCCTTATAAATATTGATGGTGTGCTGGAATAATCTTCAGCCAATCTATTTGGTTTACTAGCTAACTGGGAAAGCAGGGTCTGTAGTGTAATTGGACAATCACTTTAACTTTGAGGTTTAGATAGACACCCCCCAGGCTTTTTGGAAGAAGTCTGTCTTTTTAGATGGCTGGGGAGGGGCTTTGCTCTATAGCAGGGGTAGGCAACCTTTCCCCTTTAAGGGCCGAAGGACTTCAGCTCCCAGAAGCCTCAGCCATGTTGGCCAATAGTCCCATGTTGGCCAATAGCTCCAGGGATTCTGGGACCTGAAGTCTCTCGGCCCTTAAAGGGGAAAGGTTGCCTACCCCTGCTCTAGAGAATGTGGTGCTAGGGTTTGACCCCACAAAAACCATGCAGGTGTTTAAAACAACATTGCTGCATGCAGCAGCAGTTACTGCTGTTGAAATTCCTGCAAGATTTGCCAGTCTAACAAGATTTGCCAACTCTGCGGGCCAAAGAAATGAAAGCCATGGGAAGAGACCAAGGCTGGGATACCAGGAGCTGCTGCTCTGTTAGCATTGTGAGGTGGGTGGAGAAGTAGATGGAAACAAAGGCATGATTGTGGGTAGCTGCCCAAGACCATTGAGAAGGGTCAGTTGCAGATCTGTTAAAAAGCACCTGCCATGGTGGAAAGGAATGAATGACACTGTATGGATTCTTTGAAAGACCACTTGATTCAGCAGAATCTAAGTGGTGAAAACTTACAGGCATCAGCAACATGACCTAGTTCTGCCTTCCAATCAGCCCCACTCCCAGATGAAGGTTGGACATGAAGAGATTATCAACTGACAAATCTCAATAGTGAATGAGGCTGTACTTGCCTTTTCTTCTCTGCTTGACTCTATTATGGAGGAGGGGGGCACCTGGGGCACATGTACACTGTAGAAATAATGCAATTTGACACCATTTTAGCTGCCATGTCTCTATTCTAGACAGTACTGAGATTTGTAGTTTGGTGACGCACTAGCAGTTTTGTGTTTGGTGAAACACTCTTTGGCAGAGAAGGCTAAAGACCTTATAAAAACCCAGGATTCCATAAAATGGAACTACAGCCATTTAAGTACATTATTTCTACAGTGTAGAAATTAATTCTACAGTTTGACAATCACATCCTCAGCTCCAACCACTAAATTTGTCAGATCATTTTGTTCTACCACATTTAACAGGTTCCTCGGTCATTGGAGGCAGATAATATTCTGGATTTCTTAATCCCTAAAGATCTCAGAAAGATTTCTTTCTGTTTCTGCTCCTGGAACAGATTTTGGGAAGACCCATACGACATATATCCAATGCATTTAATGAGAGCTAAATAAAGAAACCTCACAGTGTGTTTTATTTTCTTCTCACAAAAGGAGTAGATTTATGCAGCATTACATGGGGTGAAACAAATTATCTTGAAAAATTATCCAGAGACTATTTTTCAAGTTACCTGAAAACCTTTAAGACCCTTCTGAAATCCCAGTTAAGACACTGAAAAAACCTTTGCAAAGCTAACATTTCCTATAGGTGTAGGTTCCATTTTGAATTGACTGTAATTTATAAAGGTCAAGAGTGGATTGGTACATAATCTAGTTGCTGCCAGTCATGCATGTCTAATGCTCACATATCCATGTTTACATCAGAGTTATTGTGGGATAATGCAAGCAATTTTAATAGATTATTTAAGAAGTGATTAGAAAGTTATCATCATCTTACAGCTGTGGCAGTTTATGAAACAACAATTAATAATTCAACTCAGTGCATCTGCATGCACATCCCATTAAAATAAGGAATTCACATGAAGGACAGGGAGGTTGTTGCGGGCAGTGTAGTTCATGAAATAGAGTACATTAGGAGACACGAGACTCCACAGTGGAATGAATTCTTAGGCACAGATCACATTAACAAAGTGAACACAATCATTGTGTTTTTCACATTTTTTCAATGGTTCATCCATTATTTAATTGGCTTAAAATTTTTATCACAAATGTCTTCAAAGAAATTTGTTTCATTTCTTGAAGGACAAGATAGGAAATCAGGATGACTTTTTCAAATAATTCTTATATTTATCTAATTTGCCAGAAATGAAGACTGCTCATGATAAAAGCAGGATGCTACTTGCCACTTCCCCCCCCCTTTTTTTTGCTTCCTTTGGATGCTCTGAGTCCAATTGTATCCTGCTATGGATGGACTTTCCAAATTAGGCTTGAAAAGCATAGTGTTCTCTACCTGCAACACTTACGATGAATAAGGCTGTGATTGATCTGGCAATAGAAGTGTACTGAAGGGACAATGGAATGAGGATAAGGAGGTACAAGGTATCTTTGCTAAGCATAGCACTTTAATTTCTCAACCATAGAAATCATTTGTTAAAATTAGGTTTCTCTGAAGTTGCATCTGAAATCAATGATGTGGTATATATTAGCACTGTCAGCATGATCTGCTCCACCAGACAGATTCTGAAGAGTAAGTGTCTTAGCAGAAGTTCAAGAGGAACTCAACTTCCTAGTGATATCTGGTGCTGCCTAAATTACTGTGCCATTCCGAAGCAGAAAAGACTCATCTTTAATTTTAAGTAATAGATGAGAAGACAACTATGCAGGTTCTTCTGAATTTTCCCCTAAAAAGGGATAATTTCTGCATAAAAGGGCCCCAAACTTTGACAAGATAGAGGTAAAATTGGAAATGCTATGGCTGATAAACCTTTTTACAAGATAAACCATGTCCCTGGGAAAGATGTGCCCTGGTCATCTTCAGCCTATTTTCAGAAAACAGTAACAAAGAACATTTGAGATGTGGTACTGAATTAGTCTAATTAAATCATGATGCAAGGATGAATAAGCATAGTGGGCCCAAGGACCCATTTTCTGTTTCTTGGACCCTCCAGGGACTGACAGATCTATCTATCTATCTATCTATCTATCTATCTATCTATCTATCTATCTAATCAAAAGTCCACTCCTTTTTTTTTAATTGATTTTGAAGAACATGAGGGACCCATGATACTAATCCTATTTGTAGAATAGGCCCGCCAAATCAGCGAGCTAGTCAATGGACGTTATCACACGGGGAGTTGCGGGGAGAAAGTGGAAATAAACGGGACGAGCGGAAGACTTTGATTTGCTGAATTTGTCTCGTTCCGCCTCGTCTGATAACTAAATTCGAATTTAAAAGGGGGTTAATTCAAACAAAAACCTAATCTTTTTAAATCCTCAAAAATCCCGAAAATGAAAAGATCAGGTTTTCGTTCTAATTAACCCCCTTTTAAATTCAAATTTAGTTATCAGATGAGACGGAACGGGACAAATCCCATAAATTAAAGACTTCCGCTCGTGCCCGTTTATTTCCACTTTCTCCCCGCGACTCCCCGTGTGATAACGTCCAAAGGCAGCAAGTGCACACAGCCATGCTGACACAGACACATGTACATCACCACCCATTGCTAATGGGTTTTGAGCATGTACATTTTTCCCATCTGCAGCCCCTGGAACTGAACCCCTGCAGATGGAATAGCACACTGTAATAAAGAAGGCAATTCACACCCACAGCTTGGGACAGAAAAAGGCAGGCCAGGAGTTTGGAAGCACTGAGAACCACATGGTCTTAGGGTATACTTTGCCCACCCCTCTCCTATTGGAATAGATTCAAGCAACCCAAGGTGTTTACTTTTAGCTGTTAGTCTTTCTAATCTTTCCCCTTATCATTTTTGCATTGTTTGCCTTCTAGTTATCTTCAGGCTTCTCTTGTGACACCAAGTCCCTTTGCCATTAGTACAAATCCTGTTGTGGTTATCATGACCTGAGCTGCTTTGTTTTCCTACAAGAGTTCTCCCATACCTTTGCACAATAACAGCAAAAATAATAATAGTATTATTTTTACCCACCTCTCCCTGTGGATTGAAGTGGCAAACAACAACAAATAATGTAACATCAGTTAAAAGAGCACATAAAACCAATATATATTTTTTAAAAATCCACCATTAAATACATTAAAAGACATAATTTAAAAATAATCTGGGTAAGCCTGCTGGAAGAAACTGCTGATTTAGCCTCAGAGTGCATCTTGAGTTGACAAATATCTTCTGGCAGGTCATTCTCTTATCTGGGTGTAGCCCAAGAAAATGTCCTCTGGCTTTCAGTCAGCCTAGTTTTGACTGACTGAAACTGATGTCTCCCAGAGGACCTGAACATATGGGGCAGATTATAATGGCAGAAAGCAATTCTGTAGGTAACCTGGACCCAAACCATGTATAGCTTTAAAAGTAATAATCAACTCTTTGTACTTTACCTAGACACTAATTGGCAGCCAATGGAGTGATTTTCATATTGGTGTAATATTTTCACTCTCAGATATACCAGCAACCAATCTGGCTGCCATGCTTTGAACTAATTGACATTTCTGAACTTGGTACAGATGTACCCCAAGGTAGAATACACTGCATAAGTCTAACCTTGGGATTACCACAGGTGCATACCATCTTTAGATCCTCCAGGAAAGGGTGCAGCTGATGTAACAGCCAAAGCTGGTAATAAGCTGTCCTGACCTTCTGTCTGGACTGTCATTTGGAGTAACAGATCCAGAAGCACTCCTGCAAACACAGTATTTCAAGAGGAGTGTGAACCCATCCAGGACTGGTTGACACATATCCAACTCCAAGTTAGGATCCTTGCGAGTAAGCACCTCCATCTTGTCTGGATTCTACTTCAATTGTTTTTACTCATCTAATGCATTACGTCCTCCAGGTATTCATTCAGAGAAGACACATAGGAAAGTGTATGAAGAGTTTTGGTACTAAATACATCTCTCTCTCTCTCATAGCATATATGAAAATGGCTTGAATAAAAAATAAATCTAGTATTGGGCATGCTGGATCTAGCTCATGTCAATAAACCCTCTATGGGAAATAATGTCATTAGAACTTCTGGAAGGCTTTCAAGAGAACACCATTAGACTCATACCTTGGATTTTATGTGGAAAAAAATAAAAAATAAATAAAACAATCAATAAACAAAGGTCAGCTATGAGATCCATGGGTAATGGACTTTCTAAGTGAGGGGGTAGTGCTGCAATACCACATAGCATAGCTTGTTACTCTTATGCATCTGAGAAAGGAAACTGGCAGGTGGACTAATAATGAACACAATGTGTTACTTCTTGGGGCAGAGATGGTGATGCAAGCTCTAAGACCATCTTTCCAGAGTTATGGCACTAACGTAGCAAGTTGATTTAAACATTATGCAAATAATAATAATTATGATGATTATCATATGCACTTCTGCTAGAAAATATGGAGTTAAAATAGAACTATGTTCTTGTGATAACAGCATTGTATTCTTCCAACTACTAACAATAAGCTCTGTTTCCAGTTACACCCCTCTTGCCCTTGTATTCAAATTTTTCTTCTTGCTTTGAATTCTAAGCCCAGTCAATTGTTTCATTCTCTAGAGTACTAGAATTTTTTTTCAGCTATGGGAAATTAGAATAAAATCCTTGACAGTATAAGGCTTTGGACAGAATAGCCTAGGAAGGCAAAAAAAAAAAAAAAAAAAAAAAAAGGGGGGGGGATTTTATTAGTATCCTTCAAATGAAAAAAATAAGCTCCTCAAATCAGAATGTTCACATCAGTTGTAAAATTATTATTTGAATTAATTGGGCAGGTGAGGTATGGATAATCAATTTCTGCCACTTGTGCTGAAGACCATCTTTTTTAGGAAAAGTCTGGCTTTACAAATTGTTCTGTGTTCTGTTATTTCTTGATTAGGCTTATATGGTTCTGTAATATAATTATTTTCTAAGCATGTATTTTTTACTGTACTCTTACTAGAAGGGCTATGACAGTGACTGTGGCAGTCCTGGTGATTTCCTGGTAAAGTGCTATCATATCTAAAAAACACTGATTTATTGAGGAAGTGGTGGATAGCAGAGCCAAAAGGGCCTGTCCTACCTGTGGAATTACCCTGTCATAGACCTCTGAATGTTGAGACAGGCAGCTGAGGGGGGGGGAAGGAATGGGTTTACAGTTTGATTGGAGATAACATTGTGGTTAGAGTATCTTAGAGAATGAAGGGATAAGGGAAAAGGTTAGCATTCAGGGGTATCATTAGGGAGGTGCTGGGGGTGAAGACCACTCTGGGTGACACTCCAGAAAGGGGCATACACCCAGTGGAGTGGTACACCTGGTGGGACTAGTGCAGCTGCTGGGTAAGCAAGAAATTATGTCACCTACCTTTCTCACTTACCTTGCAGCCATACAAGACCCTAAACAGACCATTTGGATGTCTCAGCACTGGATGGTGCCTTCTGTTTCAGGTCTGGTGTGGCTATTCACCAAAGCAACCATGATTCTAAATGTGCTGTCTGGAGGCCTCAGCACCACTGCTGTTGGAGGACGGTGCTTTCTGCTTTGGGTCTGGTCTGCTGTTCACCCATGCCAGACCTTAAATAGAAGGCACCCCCCCCCCCCCATGAAGTGGTCTGGTTGGGCAGTGGCCAGCTGACCAAGGGTTGTCCATGACCTCTAACAGTGGCATTACTGTGGTTGGTGTTACCCAGTGTGGAGGGGAGGTGATGAGGGTGAGCCTGCCACTGCCACCCCCTCCTTCCTGCAAACCCCACTTTACAGTGGGTAACACCAACCACAGTAGCACCATTGTTAGAGTTCAGGAAGAATAGTAATGTATGTATCAACAAAGTGTAGCACTGATACATTGTAGTGAACCAACATTTATGTTTTTTTGTTTGTTTTGTTATGAAGAGGACTTTTAATAAATAAACTGCTTTTATTGTTTTGCTTCTGCCTACATTGCTCATTCTGTGAAATAAGGCAAAAGATGTCCCTCCTTGTGAGACCATTTCACCAAGAAAACCCTTTAGATAAGGCAGCTCAAAAACCAACAACTACAGAGGGAGAGGCCAGACAGAAAATATGTCTAAGAAAACAAGCATAGTTAGAAGCAACACTACACATGCAATTGGAACATGAAACGTGAGAAGCATGAGCCAGGGAAAACAAAACATAATAAGGAAGGAAATGGAACATATGAATATAGCAATATTAGGAGTAAATTAAAATGGACAGGAATGGGTCACTTTGACTCAGACAACTATACAGTAATCTATTCAGGAAATGGGAAAAAAACCCAAGAAGAAATGGTGTGGCTGTCATATTAAGGAAAGATATAGCTAGAGCACTCAAAGGATACAACTCAAAATCAGACCATATAATATCAATAAGGCTTCAGGGTAAACCTATAAACATCAGAATAATCCAGGTATATGCACCAACCACAGATGCATATGAAGAGGAAATTGAGAGATTCTATGATGCAGTCCAGGAAGAAATTGACAATATACCATCACAAGGTTTCGAACTAATCATTGGAGACTTGAATGCTAAAGTTGGCAGCAAAGAAGAATAAAAAAGTAGGAAGATTTGGATTAGGAACAAGAAATAAAGCAAGAGAGTGTCTGATAGAATTCTGCAAGGCCAATAACCTATTCATTGCAAATATCTGCTTCATACAATGAGATAGCAGACTATACACCTGGACATCACCAGATGGCAAACACAAAAGCCAGATAGACCACATAACTGAAAGTAGAAGATGGAGAAGCTCTATCCTTGTGGCCAAAACCAGACCAGAGCTGGTTGTGGCATGGACCATGAACTGCTCAAAACAAAACTCTGAGTTAAGCTGAAGAAGAAAGCAAAAACCAACATTATACCAAAATATGACCTGAATAACATTTCAGATGAATTCAATGACAATGTAGGAAACAGATTTGAACTAATGAGTATAATTGAACAGAAACCTGAAGATTCTATCCTGTGGATAGAAATCAAAGACATAATTAAGGATGAATGCAAGAAAACACTAACAGTGGTCATAAAGAAAGATAAGAAACATTGGATGACAGATTAAACACTTTGTAATAAAAGAAAAAAGAAAAGCAAAAGCAAAGGGAGATAGGAACAAAACCAGAAGTATGAACACAACTTTGCAACATCTGAGACACATGGATGAGGAGGAATACTATAATTACCAATGCAGATGTTTACCAAAACAATAAAAAGGGAAGAATAAGAGACCGGTACAAAAAAATCTGAGAAATCAAAGTCAGGTTCAAGCCTAGGGCAGGGATGCTTTATGGAGAAAAAAAGAGAACAAAATATAGGAACAAGAAGAAATGAAAAGATGCTGGAGGCAATACACAGAAGAGTTATACAAAAGAGATGAGGGAATGAATGACATTTGGAATGAGGAGCATATAAAGATGAACCCAAATTCTAAGAAGTGAAGTGGAATCTGTAATAAAGGAAATGGGAAAAATAAATCACAGGGAACAGGTGATATCTCAATTGAACTGCTACAATGCCCACAATCAGATGCAACTTTAGTGCTAACTGAAAGATGCCAACAAATATGGAAAACAAAGTGGTGGCTAACAGCCTGGAAACACCCAATATACATACCAATCCACAAGAAAGGAGATACAAAAGACTGCAGCAACTATAGAATAGCACTAATCTCACATGCAGGGAAAATAATGCTCAATATTCTGCAGCATAGATTCCAACCATACATGAAGAGATAAATTCTAGAGGTGTGAGCAGGATTCAGAAAAGGAAGGGGTACTAGAGACCACATTGCAAGTGTGGCTAATGGAGTACACCAAAGAATTCCAAAGAAGAATCAGTATGTGTTTCATAGTCTATAGCAAAGAATTTGGTTGTATAGATCGTGAAAAGCTATGGAATGCACTTAAAGAGATGGGAGTGCCACTACATCTGATAGTCCCGATGAGGAATCTGTACCAAGGACAGGAGGCCACTATCAGAACAGAATGTAGGGAAACAGAGTGGTTCCCAATAGGCAAAGGGGTCAGGCAAGGCTGCATCCTATC
The DNA here is from genome assembly GCA_026167975.1 of Phrynosoma blainvillii. Lineage (NCBI taxonomy): Eukaryota > Metazoa > Chordata > Lepidosauria > Squamata > Phrynosomatidae > Phrynosoma > Phrynosoma blainvillii. The sequence continues at coordinate 181,349,499 of JANUYF010000003.1, read as the reverse complement.
ACCCTACTTGTTTAATTTATATGCTGAAAACTTCATGAGAAAAGCAGAATTAGCATCAGGATAAGATAGGAGGGAGCAACATTAATAACCTAGGATATATGAGCGACACTATCTTATTAGCAGAAGACATTCAGGAATTGGAACAGCTAACAAGGAAGGTCAAAGAGGAAAGTGCAAAGGCAGGTCTGATGCTGCACATAAAGAAAACAAAAATAATGACCACAGAATAAATATACAAATTGATAGACAATGAGGAAATTGAAATAGTTAAAGAATCTCCATATCTAGGATATAGTGGTGCTCCTTGACTGGGTGACATCTGGTGCAGAGGGTAGGACTTCTGTGGAGGTGGGACATTTAGTGTGGGACTTCTGGAGGATTTCCAGGTCATGGGCCACATGGGAGATTGCACACGCAGGCCAGAGAGAGATCTGTGTGGCCCCAGGACCAGCCCCCACAGCCCCGAGAAGGCCTGGGGAGCAACCCTACCACCCCAAGAAGGCCAGGGAGAAGCCCTATTGCCCCAAGAAGGCCCAAGGAGCAGCCCGCCACCTTGAGAAGGCCTGTGGAGCAGTCTCCACATGGCCCTAGCACCTGCAGGGACTGACCAGGTGTCACTTCCCTCTTCTGGGTGTCACCCCCTTCTGGAGTGTGACCCAGTGTGCCCCCTCTCCCTGGTGACAATACTGCTAGGATCAAACATTAACTGCAGTCAAGAAATAAGAAGACTAGGAATGGGAAGGGCAGCTATGAAAGAACTGGAAAAGATACTGAAGAGCAAAGACATAGAACTGAGAACTAAAGTCAGAATCATCCAAGCCATTTTATTCCCAGTTACCATGTACAGATGGACAGCGAAGGAGGCAGACAGAAAGAAAATCAACTCATTCTAAATGAGGTGCTGGAGAAGAGTACTTAGGATACCATGGACATCCAAGAAGGCAAAAAAAAAAAAAAAGGGGGGGGGTTCTTGAACAGATCACACCAGAACTCTCCTTGGAAGAAAAGATGATCAAGTTGAGACTATCATACTTTGGTCACATAATGAGAAGACACAGATCACTAGAAAAAAACAATAATGCTAGGAAAGGTAAAGGGTAGAAGAAAGAGAGGAAGACCACAGACCAGATGGATAGACTCGATCAGGGGGGTTATGGGCAATGGCTTGCAGGATCTGGGCAAGGCAGTGGAGGATAGGGATTCTTGGAGATGCCTCATCCACAGGGCATCATGAGTTGGAGCTGACTTGAGGGCAGCTAACAACAAAACAAAAAAACATTGCTCATTCACAGAACTGTTAGATTCTCAGCCATGCACCAACAAGAACTCTTAAAACAGGGGTAGGCAACCTTTCCCCTTTAAGGGCCAAGGGACTTCAGCTCCCAGAAGCCTCAGCCATGTTGGCCAATAGTCCCATGTTGGCCAATAGCTCCTGGGATTCTGGGAGCTCAAGTCCCTCAGCCCTTAAAGGGGAAAAGTTGCCTACCCCTGCTATAGAGGAACCCAATACAGGGTTTAGGAGAGGGGGTAATGTGGGCAACAGAAGCTTAGAGTGCAGAACCTGGAAAGGGAAACATGTACCTACAAGCCTTGTGTGGAACCCCAAAAGGGGCATAATCTACTTCTAGATATTTCTTGAAAACATAACAACAGTAGGGCACTGAATAGCAGAAGATACGGTATTTGAAACATTAGCTAGTAAGTCATACAGATTCTTGAGGGTTTTTCTCATTTTTTTTTCTTATTTAAGGCCATCACAGACTAGAGTTCCTTTGTTCACTTAACCTGCTAGTGGAGCATCCATGCCAGTGGATCTTTCCATTGGTGTGCTTGGGGACTTTAGGTAGTATGACATCCCAGTGGTGCATTTTTGTCAGTGGGGCAGTATTTATTCTATTTTCTGAAGCTCCTTGGCCTCCTTGCTACAAACTTTAAATTATTTAGATTTTTAAAAAAAGAAAACCACTATGTGACACTGTCCACAGTTAGGGCTGGAAATGCAGCATAGAGAGTGGTATCAGGAAGGAGTAAATTATTTATTTCCAGTGTTTAATCTGGATAATTAGTGGCTTTGCCTACAGGTGGAATTATCAAATATTTTGTCATGAAGCACATGCAATTATCTCAGAAAATTAAAATATGTGCACTATTGAAGTTTTAGTTACAACTCATCTGACAAACCTTATAGCTTGATGCTTTGTATGAAATTAAATTCCTACCGAAACAGCCTGGGATTCTAACAGATGTCCAAGCTTAGCTGTGGCTTAAAAGCCCCCTGCAGAATTCCCTGTTCTTCTCTTCCTCTCCCTTCTACCAACCACTCCAATAGAGCATCAAAGGAATTTGAAGGGAGACAAAGGATTGCATACTAATTGTGCCTTTTTGTTCCAGGATACTATGCCAACTGAACCCAATAAAACTTAAAGAGCCATCTTTACCTGAAACAAACAATAGCTTATTGAGATGAATGTATTTGTATTTTGGAAAGTTAGGACTGAATGGCTACAGTGATGACTGCTGTTAGGATACAGTTCTGTGCAGGTAACTTTGTAACAGTTATGGTTTTATTGCACAGTGTTTTTCCTTTTAGGAAGACAGACACATTATAAAAGAAGGTAATCATTCATTGTTAGCTTGTGGTTCTAGTAAAGGAACCTCCACAACTCAGAAAGGGTAACGCATACTCAGTGTTCAAACTCTAGGGCAGGGGTCGGCAACCTTCCCTTACCTGGGGCTGGTCCCTTCCAGCAGGCCCTTCCAGCGGGCTGGGGGGGAATGGTGGCGCGTGCTGCCGCCGCCTCCACGCATGTCACAGCTGCCATTTTGTTTGCCAAAATGGTGGCCGTGACGCACGCGGCGGTGGGCGGCGGCAGTGGGCGGTGGCGGTGGGGGTCGGCGGGGGCCGGTAAGTGGGGGTCCGTGGGTTGGATGCGGCCCGCGGACCATAGGTTGCCAACCCCTGCTCTAGGATGCTTACTGTGTTCATTAATTTTAATACCAAACTATTTCTATTTTCCTTATGTTTATGCATTAGTTCAAATATTGCCCTCCCTAAATGAAGCACAAGTGAGTGGACTACAAACTCTTCTTGCAAGACTATTAGCCTAACTATATACAACTACTCAAGATAACCCCCCCCCCCAAAAAAAAAATAACCCAACTGATACACCCTGCCCTATTAGTTGGGTCCCAAACTTGTTTTCTTTCTTCTCTTACTCTTTCTCTTGCTTTGTTTTTTCTTTAATTTTAGTGGAATTTTAATATAATCACTTCTTTAATTGTATTTTAACTTTTTTATTATCAAGTTTTAGTTTTTTTCTTGTTCTAGCATTTTTGTAAGTCACCTTGTATCCCAAGCTAGGAGAAAGCTGGGACATAAATAAATTAATATAAATATATGTACATATGACATGAGGGGGTGACAGAAAGTTATTGTCATATCCTGCTTAATTGTCACTGGGTGGAAAGGAAAAAGACAGAGCCAGAGAGACACTAGACATGATAGATCCATGACACACTGAGACCAGTCCAGAGACCTCCAGACTTGAGTTGAAGCATGAGCTTGGGATAGGTGAATAAGAGGTTCTCATGGTGGTGGTGAGTTGTCTACTGCCATGTATGTGCCATGTTTCCCTTCTTGCTAGAAAATATTACCAACTACATCTGCAACACATGCAGATTGGTAGCTCTCTTGGAAGAGAAGTTTGGTGCACTACAGTTATGTGTTGAGTCCCTTCAATGTATTAGAGAACATGAGGGCTTCCTTGATAGAATATAGGGAGAATTGATCATACAGAACAAGAGGAAGAAACTGCCAGGGAAAATGAAGATGCCTATAATAATGAGGAAACACCCTGGAGAAAAGTCACTGTCAGGAGCAGATCATACAGAAAGGATTCAGAACCTGTCAAATTAAACAATTGCTTCCTGCCTCTTCAGGATGCTCAAACAAGAACCAGCAACAAGGTGAATTAAGGTGATCACCAACTGCAACAAGAAGAAATGTACTGAAGATTGAGCACCCATTGTTCAGGGGTATAGAGGTAACAGTTCCCACCAAAAAGAGAACTTGGCAAGGGATCTGGATTGCAAATCAAGATTGATGGTGAATTAGTCAGGAATCACCTAGCAAACCTAAACTAGATCAAATCTGCAGGGTCAGGTGAACTGTATCTCAGAGTACTGAAGGAAGTGCTCTCTGAAATACTTGCCATCATTTTTGAGAATCATGGTGAACAGGAGAGATGCCAAAATTAGATAGGAACATTAAAAGATAGGAACAGAATTCAAAAGGACCTAGGAAAACTAGAAAATTGGGCAGACATGAATAAAATGAAATTCAATAGAGGCAAATGAAAAATTCCTCATAGAAGCCACAAAAACCAAATGCACAGCCAATACAATGGGACATACATCGCTCATCAGTACTTTATGTGAAAAGAACCTTGAGATTATTGATGATCACAGGTTGAAGATAAGCCAGTAGCGTGCTGCTGCTGCTGCAAAGAATGTGAATGCCACTTTAGCCTTCATTAATAGTACTATAGTTTCCAAGTTGAAGGGAGTAATTGTCCCACTATATTCTGTGCTGGTCAGGCCTCATCTGGAGTACTGTGTTTGGAATACTTGGTGTCTTGTTTTAAAAAGGATACAGAGAAGTTGAAGTATATTCAAAGAATGGCAACAAGAATGATAAAGATTATGGAGAACAAAACATTTGATGAAAGGTTAAAGGAGCTGGGCTTGTTCAGCTTAGTGAAGAGAAGACTGAGGGGTGGGGTGGCTGCAGTTTTTAAGTACCTCAAGGGCAGCAACAGAGAGGAAGGAGACAGGGCTGCTCTCTGCTGCCCCCCAGGGTAGAACCAGGTCTAATGATTGTAAGTTTGAGGAGAGTAGATTTCAATTGAACATTGAAAGGAACGTCTTGACAATAAGAGAGGTTTGGAAGCAACTGTCTGGAGAGGTGGTGGGGTCTCCTTCACTGGATGCCTTCAAAAAGAGGCTGGAGAGATACCTGCTGTGGATGCTTTATCTGGAAATCCTGCACTGAACAGGAGGTTGGACTTGTTAGCCTGTGAGGCCCCTTCCAATTCTATCACTCTATCAGACGTGACTACTCATATCCAAACTCACACTTTCATTCTGTAGAATGTAGGAAGTATAGAGGCTTCTGAAACTACTTTAGAAAGGTAGGATATGACTACTGGGGAATGTTTCTTTTCTGTGGTCACACGCAAACTTTCTCTCTTGCTTCCCAGATTACCTTTGCTGAGTACCATCTCTCTTTTCATTTGTGCACAAAAGTCTATCCTGATTTGATTTGCCTGTAATGACTCTTAACAGCTTTTGGAGTTTGAATTTCCTACCTTTTATCTGCTGCTTTATTTTATTTTGGATTAAACTCCTAGATTGGTTCTATTATATGGTCTACTGGTTTATATCCTACTTTTTATCACTTTATGTTGATGTTTTTGTATGAATGACAGCATAGAAATATGCTTAATAACAATTACTGGACCAGTATTTGACAGCCAATAAAAAACTCCTAAACATTTTAGAAACCAAAGCAAAAATCAAGTGAGAACAAATTTACACATCTCTCATTTTTAAAAAAAAACAAAACCCAAAAACACCCCACCTTTCACTACATCTTCTTCATTGTTCATCACTCTGTTCTTCATAACAGCAGTCCAAGACATAAAATTTGGATATATTGCCTTTGCAAGTTCACTGAACATCTGAACAAGACAGATAAATGTCCATTTGAGAGATCAGAATTGACATTGCTAGACATTCTATCTGCAGTAGTGTAATTCACTGAGAAGACAAAAAGGATTAACTATGATAATTGTACTTTTGAGAAGAGCATATGACTTCAGGGAGAGTGCAATTAATGAATCTATAGAGGATTTCAAAGGTACTCATAATATTTCAGACTTAAGTTTATTATAGATATTTTTAGCACTAGAATGGCATATGACAACTACATAGGAACATCTTATTTCATCCAGAGAGTAAAATATAGTGGGGCAGAACTAGACTTAAGTTGATGGTTGGTAACTGAATTGAATATTGTTTATAATGTATTTATCTGTACATCAAACAACATATCCTTCTAAGTTCATCTGAGAGAAATAAACACACTCACACACACACACACACACACACTAGAAAACTAGCCTTTTAGTTAGCTGTCACTCATGTGTATTGGTTACAGGAATATATCAATATGTGGAAATTAGATCTCCATATAGCATCGACAGGGGTAGTGTGACCCTGTTGGTGCTCTTAGACCTCTCAGCGGCTTTTGATATGATAAATCATAGCATCCTCTTGGATTGCCTGAGCGGGTTAGGAATTGGAGGCACTGCATTGCAGTGGCTCTGTTCCTTCCTTTCAGGCAGATCCAGAGGGTGCTGCTCGGGGACATCTAAAAGGGACCTTGCGTGTGGCATCCCTTAAGGCGCCATCCTGTCCCTGATGCTATTTAACATCTATATGAAGCCAATGGGTGAGATTATCTGGAGTCATGGGACTGGGTGTTATCAGTACACTGATGACACCCAGATCTATTTCTCCATGTCTCGATCATCAGCCTCGACTCCCAATGGTGTCTCTCCTCTCAATGAATGTCTTAAGGCAGTAATGGGCTGGATGAGGAAAAACATATTAAGAGTGAATCCAGACAAAATGGAGGTGCTAACAGTAGAAGCCCCAAAATCAGGAATTGGGTTGCAACCTCCAGTCCTGGACGGGGTCACACTCTCCGTAAAGGACTGTGTTCGCAGTCTGGGGGTACTCCTTGACTCGTCACTTCTGATGACTAATCAGGTAAACGTGAAGGTCAAGAGTGCCTGTTATCAGCTTCGGCTGATACGCCAGCTGCCCCTTTTCCTGGAAGTAAGGGACCTTGAGAATGTGGTGCACATGCTGGTAACCTCATGTCTGGATTTCTGTAATTCACTCTACATGGGGCTACCCTTGTGCTTGGTCCAGAAACTTCAATTAGTACAAAATATGGCAGCCAGAGTGGTCTCCGGAACATCTAGGTGAGACCACATAACTCTGGTATTAAAATATTTCCACTGGCTGCCTATTAGTTTCTGGGCCCAGTATAAGGTGTTGGTTATCACCTTTAAAGCCCTAAATGGCTTGGGTCCATCCTATCTTCGGGACCGCCTCCTCCCATATAATCCTCCCTGTGCACTCCAGTCCTCTGGGAGGAATTTGCTCCAGCCATTAAAATCTAGGCTGTCGGCAACCTCCCAGAGGGCATTTTCAGTAATCGCCCCCAGATTGTGGAATGGCCTGCCAGATGAGATCCATCAGATTACACACTTAAGCAACTTTTAAAAAGCTGTGAAGATGGATCTCTTCCGGCAGGCCTTTCCTGATTAGCTTCTTAATTAGATCCTGGCCTCAGGAGCAGTGTCTCCTTACCTCTTTCTGCTCTTACTTGCTTGCGGCTTGTATTTGTCTGTTTAATTGTTTTAATTATTTTATTTTTTTTCTTGAGATTTTATGTTACATTTTAATATGTGTAGTTTAATACCTTTTTAATGGGGGGAGGGGAGGGTCCTGGGGTTTGGTTTGTATTTCCTGTAATTTTAATTGCTGTAAGCAATTAATTGCTGATTGTTTTAACAGAGGGGCGGGGTATAAATAAATGTATTATTATTATTATTATTATTATTATTATTATTTAAGTTTATTCATGAAGCTCCTTTGCCACATATTATCTTCAATTTGCACAAACACATATGCATGGTTCTCCCACATACAGTGATTACTCTTAGCTATCTGCAGACATCCAATATCCATTGAACTTCAAGGACAATTTGTGCATATTGAAAACACAGTGATGCTTGTATTGACATCTACTGTTCTCAAGAGTAGTAGCACTGTTTTAATGCCTATATACTGTTCTACCATGACTCTTTGGTACCTGCAAATGGCTTATACAAGCTGCCTATAGTTAGAAACAGGAATCTCCTTCCATCTGGTGAAGGGTTTTGCTGTTTTATATCTGTCTCTCGGCATTTCCTATGAAAGGATGGAATTATTCAGATGAAAGACAGAATGGCTTTAAAATGTATTATTTGACTGCTTTTGCCTTGTTAACACATCAAACCACAATATGCTAAATATGCTCAATAAAGAAATCTCTCTTTTTTTATATAACAAGGAATTTTAAATTATTAGTTTCTGTCTTCAGAAGAATTCTAAAAGTTACTACTACTCCTACCAGTTTGCTGGAGAATGACATTTTAAAATAGTTTTATTAAGGCAAAGAGTCTTACAAATTGGTAGTTCAGTGGTAAAAATAGCAGCAAAAGCTCCATTTGATAATAAAAGACTTCTCATTAATCACAACAATAAGCCAGCTAGCCTGGTACAGTCTTTTCTTTAGGTTTAAGTTACAACTGCTTTATACTTTATTTTGTTCTGATGAAAGATCCACGCAGAAGAATTCTTCATGGGCAATGATTCCTGATCTTGCAGTGCACCCAGCTCACACAAGCTAAATCTGGTTCTTTTGTCAGTACAGTTCTCTTATGTTACACTGCTCATGCATGTAACCATTTATTAGACATGTGAAGAATATCTGCATATTTCTTGTTCTCTCTTTGTAAAATAAGGTGTGTTGGGGGAGGGGAGTCAACCAGTGCAAAGCACATCACATTATAGCTCTTTTTATGGGAAAAAAAATCACAAATAATAATTAACTACTTCTTGATGGACTTTGCCTTCTCTGATGTGACTGAAGCATTCTGCATAATATATGTCCAAGATATTCTTGAATATAAACCTGAAAACCTTTCTGGTGCAGAGAAAGACAAGTTATGTAGACAACAATAGAACAGAACAGAAACAAAGGTAAATTGGCACCCTATTCATCAGTTACAATGGCTTACATCAGACTTATGATATCACAATTTACTTCTAAAGTCATTGCATCATCACAACAACCAGAGGTCCCTCCAAAACCTACCTTTTAAGCCCCCCCCCCAAAGCACACCACTTTCCAGATTGCCAGAGAGCAGGGGGAGGGTGTGTGATGATGTGTCCCATCAGCTACTGTCATAGTGTGCCTAGCTACAGGAAAAAGGGCTGGATATATCATCTGTCAGCCCTCTACTGGAGGATGGGGTAGCATTGAGAGATGTATCTGTAACTACAGTCCAAAACACACTGCAGAAATAATCCAATTTGAGACTCCAATTTGAGTAAAGTCCTGGCTCAATGCTAGGAAATTCTGGGAACTGTAGTTTTGTTGAACATTTAGCCTTCTCTGTCTAAACTAAAATAGAAATACACAAGCTTTCAAATGTCAGAATACTGGTGAACATAGTAGCACCTTAGCAGGGGAAGAGCTGTAATAGGATCTCAGAGGAATAATGGCCAAGGACTGAACTTCCCCAAAGGACAGAAAGAACACAAAGGGTCCAGGATAATTTATTTGTGCAATTATAATGTATAGATTTACTGACCCTTTGGCATGTTACCATTTACATTAAGAAAAGAATCTCTCTCTTCCCCCCCACACACATTCTCTCTCTCTTTGTTTTCCTATTTCTCTCTCTCATGTACTTGAACACACTTGTTACAATTTTATGCACTGGTCATACACAAGATTTTACAGAGCATATATAGATGCTGTTAAGTTGCATATTAAATTTTTTTGGAAAAGAGTTTGTCAGCTTGAACTAAAATATCAGATTTGTATTGTAGTTTACACTGTTAAGCCAATATGCAAGTAGAACTACTACTCATTTTTACCTAAAGTAAAACTGAGACACCAAATTAGTGATTCTTGTACTGGCAAAAAATAGTGATGTTTGGGGAAAGCAAACATCATTTCTGTATCACTAGCAATATTTCTCAAAGTGATTCCATACAATGTAAAAGCTGGTATGTGTAATTAACCATTTGTAAGCCTCTCTGATAGCCTTTTGGCTGAAGAGTGGGGTATAAATACTTCATAATAATAAAAATAATGTGAAACAATGTTATTTGATATCAATATTATGTGACTGTGGCTGCTGAGCTAGGTTTGCCAGCCCTCAGGACACCATCTAAAGTTTCAGGAATTGTTCTGCCTCTTCATGTCTCCAAGCAGGGAAACAAAGATCAGGTGCATGGCACAAGAAGAGGAGAAAGTTTGTTATTATTAAGAGAAGTAACTAATATTTGGTGGCATTTCCCCATCTCCTACTAGTGTCACATTCACTGGCTCAGTGCAACATTGTGTGCATGTGTGGGTTGTATTTGCTTACTGCTGATGCACCAAAAGGGCAAGAATGAGAGGAGTAAAGGTAAAGATATTTCCAATTGTCAAGTTGTGTCTGACCATAGGGAGTGGTTCTCATCTCTGTTACTAAGCCAAAGAGGCAGCATTACCAGAGACTACTCTGTGATCATGTGGCCAGCATGATTGCACAGGATGCTGTTTCCCTTCCCACTGAAGTGGTCCCTATTTATCACTTGCATTTGCATGCTTTCAAGCTGCTAGAATGGCAGAAGCTGGGACTAGTGACAGGAGCTCACCCCATCATGCAGTGCCTGGGCTTCAAACTGTCAACCTGCTGATTTTGCAATCAATAGTCAGCCTCTTAACCACTTGAGCCACTGCATCCCTTAGAGGAGGAGACTGGAAGAGAGATCTGATGAGTGTGTTCACTTGGGTCCATCATATCATTTGCAACAAGGCAGGAAGCAGAGTGCCAGTGTCATAGTTTAGGTTACCATATTACCTAGTTGGCTGGGTTCCTGAGGTTTTTCTTGTCACTATTTCCATATTCAACTGATGAAGTGGCAGTTCCAGACCTCCTTTCAACCCTTGTTTCTCTAACTCTCTGACACCACAAGGACCATCTGTGACATAACAAGGCTCTTCCCCATTGTCTAACATTTTGGACCTGAGATTTCAGAGAATGTGATGCTACTGAGCTGTCAACCCTACATAACCCAGACTGTACAAATTTGTTCAAGATAACTTCAGGCCTTCCTAGCTTCTGATCTAACATGTAAAAGGGTCTGGCAGGAAGTCAGCAAACCCACAATCACCAGTCCTATCTGGGACAACAAAAAGAAGGCATTGTAAAGACTAGGCTGGCTATCATAGAGAGTCTTAGATTGTGAAGTCCTAGGTTCAAAACACACTGCAGAAATAATCCAGTTTGAGACTGTGTTAACTCTCCTGGCTCAGTGCTTGGGAGTCATGAGAATTGTAGTTTATTGAGGCACAAGAGCTCTCTGACAGAGAAGGCTAAATGTCTCACAAAACTAAAATTCCCAGAATTGCCTAGCATTGAGATAGGGCAGTTAAAGTAGTCTCAAACTGGATTATTTCTATGGTGTGCTTTGGACCTTAGTTAACTCTGTTGCATCCATATTTATTTTACTGTAAAATTAATAGTCATTCTCACTGAAGGAACACCTTCCACTTGCTTGTTGATACATACACAAACATGGCATGGTGATTAACTTTGTTGTCTATGTTTAAAGTATTGATTAGTTCTGGAAACTAAAATACAACTGTTTTTTAAATTAAAGCTTCTTCTTTTCTAAAGCACATTCTGGTTGTTCTGTGGATGGAGCTGTAATTCAGACTGGCTTTGTAATGTAAATTAAGTCATCTAGTGTCACTCTAGAGAAATGATTATTTTGTGCAAAGAAAACTTCCAAATGGTTTTTGAAATCCTATAATTCTAAAGAGTAGTTTGAATAGAAGTCTTATGCATACTTTTTCCATCTTCAATCTGCAGTGAATTATAAGGAAATGGAATATAACATTTGCAGAAGCAAATAAATATTCCAAATTACATTACAGTTTTCTGTGTTCAAGGAAACAGTGAGACAGGGCTGCAGAAACAATTAGAGACAAGGCTAATACTTTACAAAGATCAGAGCCTAGAACACTAGGTTTTTAAAAATAATTTGTTAATGTTGATAGCTGGAAGATGAAAATTAATATATTCTTAATAATGCTGGGATAATTTAAATTATTTCATTTACTAGCAATTAAATAATTAAACCAATTGTTCTTAAAGTGTGGAATTTACAGGCATTTTTGGCTGTTACCATGACCCTAAGTTGTTATTGGCTATTTTTACAGTTTTGGATTTATGTTTCCTCATATGAAAAAGAGAAGGCAAACTCAACAAGCCAGAATTGAAGAACATGGCCCTCATCCTCTTCAAATAATCTTCTGTGAGAACTTCCAAGGGAAAGCTCTAATTATGATGCAACTGCAAGAAAGAATAGGTATAATTCCAATTTTTCTGAGGACTTAATCACACCAGCCCCTTTCTCACTGCAATCACAGGGGGGTGGGGAGGCAACATACCACTTTTATTGTTGTCATCATCACACCCATTTGCTTTTGCACAACTGCAGGCTGCTGCCACCATGGCACTTCCTTGCTGTCCTCTCCCTTAACTCTGTCTCCCTACTCAAAATGCAGTTTTTTGTTTTGGTTTTTTAGTGTTCCTTGTGCAATTTTGGAGCTCTGCAGCCCTGATTTAACTTTTTAACTTAAAAAAACATTGAAGCTGCAGAGCTCCAGAGCTCCAGAACTGCATAAAAAACAGAAGGGGGAAAAAATAGAAATATCGAGGGAGAGGGGGAAAATGGGGAAGGAGGGGACAGTGACACCATGTGTCTGCCAATTGTGCGAATGTCCTGGGAATAGCTTTTCACACCCAGGGTATTTTGCATAATTGGCAGCTTGTTCACAGGTTTCCTCCATAAATGAAAAGAGATGGCTGGGGGAAGGGGCAGTTATAGGAGGGAAGTGGCATCGTGTGATCAGCATCACCAATGCCACTTCCCTCCCAATATAATTGTGGTTTAAAAGCTGCATGTGATGAAGCCCTGAATGTCTCCTAATGTTTTTCTCTTACATATTTCCTGGAGTGAAAGTACAACATAAGTACATTGCAAAGGTCTGACTTCTGATGGTAGTCTCAACTGGAGTACACCTATTGAAACAGTTCTTTGATCATGAGTCAACATTTACATAAATGTCATTGATTCAGTGAGTTTCCTCCAGTTGTTGATATCAATAGAATTCAAGCCAAAGTAGCCATCTAGGGCCAGCCTGGTGTAGTGGTTTGAGTCTTAGACTACAACTCTGGAGTCCAGGATTTGGTTTCCTGCTCAGCCATGGAAACCTATTGAGTGACCTTGGGCAAGTCCCATACTCTCAGCACTAGAAAACCCTGTGGTTGTCATTAGTTGGAAATGGCCTGAAGGTTCACAACAACAAGCAGCATTGGCCATTCTACAGGGATGTGGTTCACACATAACAGTGGTTCTTCCACTGTTAAAATGAGCAAAGGTTGTGTTCATGGGGGTTGACCCCAGAAGAGAAAAATCTAAAATCCATTATAGTCCTGCCTTTATGTTAGTTACATGTAGTCCCTTGCTGTGTTGGAGGAAAAGCAGAACTGCGTTGTCTTGACACCATGCAGTTGTCCTTGGTAATTTGCACTGAGCACAATTATGTTTTAAGGAGGATCAATGATTGAGTGGAACACATGTGCTGACCCTGATTCCCATTTTGTTCCAGCATTTAGGAAAGTGGCAGAGAGTTTAGTAATCCACACATACTTACTTTACTGTAAATTGTAGAGTCCATCCTCCATAGAGATTCTCTCAAACCATCCAATTTCTGCCACTCTGGCTTCCTGCTTATATGTACATAGTTTGTTGTTGCATGTCTTCAAGTCATTGGCAGTTTATGGCCATCCAATCATGGGGTGTGCTTGACAAGATTTATTCAGCGGTTGCATCAAAGTCATCCAACAGGTGTCCATGGCTGGGAAGGGATTTGAACTCTGGTTTCCAGAGTAATAGTTCATCACTCAAACCACTTGACCACACTGGATCTATTTTTGTTGTTGCTGTTACGTTCCCTTGAATCAACATTGACTCATGGCCTCTCTGTGAATGAGACATTTCCAAGACCCCCTGTCCTCATACACTGATCCAATTTGTCAATTTGCTAAACTGGAGATTTCTTCATATTTAGCAAGTTGCTCTTTAGTTTATAACCCTAATGCACTAGGATAAACAAATTTACATTTGTGTTCTGGGGAATATTTCCTTATTCTAATTAAAAGTCCAAAGAGGTTGTGGAGTTTTGAAAAGCCTCATGTGCAAAAAGATGTTTAGAAGTGCAAAATCATGTTTCACCCAAACATCGAAAGCCATAAGACATGAAGGGTAATAAAAACAAAATCAGGTAAAGTAAAAAATAAAAAGTCAACTTCTTATATTGCAGAATATTTCCTAACTACATTAATTATACCATTATCCCCCTAAATGGAAGAAACTTCAGTTTTACCAAAAGTGATCTTACAGAAAACCAGACCCTGGGGCTATGCAGACGGGCTCCTCTGGGCCGCCACTGCTGGTGGTGGATCGGGGCTATGGCAACCCCATCCCATGCCATGGACCCGATCCTTCCTTTTGCTGCCCCTAAAAGAGTGGCAAAATGCTGCTCCTTTTAGGGGTGGCAAAAGACCACCCAAAGAGACAGTGCCATGGCTCTTCCATGCCCTTTTGGTGCACCGTGTCTGTACACTGCACTGGGAGGGTGTCCTGGTGCTGCGTGCCATGCAAATGGGTGTGCAGCATCAGAACGGCATCAGGGAGGGTTGGAGCAGCCAGCGTTAGGGTTAGGGTTAGGGTTGGTTAGGCCGGCCCTTTAGGTCAGTCTGCAATGCCCCTCTGTCACCCCCGCTTTAGTACACATGGTTTGCCCAACAAGAGGAAGACAATACTCCACATTTGTATTCCCTATCTGTTATACTAAGGAAGATCAAGGAAGAAAGTGCAAAGGCAGGCTTAATGTTGAATAGAAAGAAAACAAAAATAATGACCACCGAGGACTTTCACAAGTTCATCCTAGACAATGAAGAAATAGAAATGGTAAAAAAATTCTCATACTTGGGATCAAACATTGATAGAAATGGGGACTGCAGTCAAGAAATTAGAAGAAGATTAAGAATGGGGAGGGTGGGTATGAAAGAACTAGAAAAGATTCTAAAATGCAAATATATACAATTCAGCACAAAATTTAGAATCATACAATCCATTGTATTCCCTATTACCATGTATGGATGTCAGAGCTGGACAGTTAAGAAAGATGATAGGACGAAAATCAACTCCTTTGAGATGTGGTGCTGGAGAAGAGTGCTGAGGATCCCATGGACAGCCAAAAGGACAAACAAATGGGTCCTAGAGCAGATCAAGCTGGAAACTTCCCTGGAATCCAAGATGACCAAACTGAGGCTGTTATACTTCAGACACATCTTGAGAAGAGAAGACTCATTAGAAAAAATAATAATGCTGGGAAAGGTGGAGGCAAGTAAGAAGAGAGGAAGTCCACATGCTAGATGGATGGACTCTATTAATTAGGTCATGGGTTTGGGGTTGCAGGATTTAAGCAGAGCAGTGGAGGACAGGGGGTCTTGGAGATGTCTCATCCATAGGGTCACCATGGGTCAGGGCAGTTAACAACAAATCTGTTATACTGGATGGAGGAAAGCCAATGTTTCATATTCCTATTGCTTTTTGTCTACAAGGAAAATAATACACAACTTGGCAGCAATGTGTGGACAATATGTACAACTGTCTGGTTAATATTGTGTCCCAGTGACCATGCTATAGTTTGACCACAATATACAACTGCAAGGGACTTCAACACCCCTATATGATTCATGGTGTTTTAAATGTTGATTTCTATATGCATATAAGTCAAAATAAATAATTTTTAACTTTTTAAAGGAGTACTTACAACCTTTCCCTCATCTTTCTTGCTGACATTTCCCTCTAATGTTATTCTTAATAAACATTCATGGAAGAGAGAAGTAAATATTGAACAAGAAAGAGTTAAGATTATAAGCCATCCATTTAAGCAGAATTGACACCTTTCTCTTCATTATTTGGGCTATTTAAACCGGTACCAACCTTCCCCATCCACAGGTTAGTTCCGGAGTTCTGCAGTCTGCAGAATTACTAATCTGGGGATTTCTCAGCAGACAGCAGATCAAAGTCTCAAGATACAATTTCTCACAAAGGAGGCATGCCTTGTGAACAATTAACACCCACACTCTGCACCCACATGCCTCAAAACTGGTTCTTGGGAGCCCTCTAGTTACCTACTAGCATGAGCAAAACTTCAAAGTTTCTCTCAACAACAGGAACTGAGGAGCCTCCAAGGAGGCAGAAAGTGTTTGTTTGTTTAAAAATAACACAGTGCTTCCCCTACTCTCTAAAAGGATGTGAAAAATATAAATAACAACAACATTGTGTTGGATAAGAAAAGTAGGAGCCAAGTAACCATAGTGACTTCCAGGTGCCAAACCAAGTTTGAATGAAACATTCCAGCCAGATATTCTTTGTATATTTGTTTTGGTTTTTCAAAACACACAAATGAACCCTAAGCACTAAGTATATTCAAAGACTGAAGATTAATTCACAATGTGTGTTTGTCATTTCTTTTCAACATTTCAGTTGAGCTAACATATACATATATACAGAAGCCATGCTTGAGCATTCATTTCTGCTTCTAAATTAGGGCCTCTTGTTAGCGGATGTGCTCCATTTTTCTTGTATATTTTAGCCATGTGGAGTTCCCTATGACCCCAGCCTGACCCTTGGGAGATGGCAGCCATAATCCCCTAAAGGTAAGGTCAGGTAGGCAGTGCTGAAATTGCTCAAGACCACTATAGATTTCCTGGACAGGCAGGTTTGGGAGTTGCCCTTGGGAATATCCCATTATACTGGAAAAGATACACAATAGTGTTTGTTTGTCTTAAGTCTCACACTTAATGGGACAGTGATCAGATTTGATTGCACCCCTTTCTCTAGCTTCCTTTCCTTGATAGTTTTGAAACCAAATGCATTGTTTAGACTATGCCAAGACTTAGGTAAACAATGGTAAACCCATCAAGCCTTTGTCCTCTTATTGTTTGACTCATAGCTAGCAGTCAGAAATTCCCTATAAGAACCCCTGGATTTTGGCAGACCTTGTGCTACCTTGGAAGTGCATGCTGAATCTCTGTCGGTCTGCACTCTGAGATAGTTCCCGTGAGCCCCTCTCTTGCCGGTCACGCCCCCTCCACAGAACCCATCCTCATTCACTGCCAGAAGTTCTGAGGAGTCTCTCAGGCATAAGTATCCTTCTCTATCCTGGTTTCCTTCTCTGCTTTCCCCTGCTCTCACCCGCTCATCCTTCTAGTGTGTGTGTGTGCGTGCTTTATTGGTTGTTTGCTCATTGTGTTAATAAATATTTTAGACTTTAATTGGAGTTTGGTCCGTTTCAGTGTCATTCCTTGCCAGAATTTTTATGACTCTGGTATACAGCTGGAGAGGTCCTGGAAGTGAAGTTGGGCGCTTCACTTTCGTATATTTGAGCTAATTATAAATTCCCCAAAATTAGGCTTGTTTCCCAACACTCTACAGACAGCCTGTTTGGGGCAGCTCTGGGCCGCCCCTGCTAGTGGCAGATCAGGGCTGCGGCAACCCCACGCCATGGTCCTGATCCTCACTTTTGCTGCCTCCAAAAGAGCAGCAAAATGCCACTTTTTTTAGGGGGGCAAAAGGCTGCCCTAAGAGCTGGTGCCATGGCTCTTCCATGCCCTTTCAGTGCAGTGTGTCTACACGATGTGCTGGGAGGGCGTCCTGATGCCACGCACTGTGCAAATGGGTGTGCAGCATCAGGACAGCATTGGGATGGAGTTGGGGCAGCAGGTATGCAGCTGGCCCATCCCCAACTCCACCCCTAGGCTGGCCCTTTAGGCCAGTCTGCAACACCGCTTAATCTGCCAAAAGAGCATACATGAGTACATGAGATATGGACCATACCTTCCAACTGTCCTGATCTGGAAATTAATCTTTTGTCATCCCAATGTCCTGCTGCTTTTAAAATGTCCCAGTTTCTCTGCCTCCATCACTTTCCCTCTTTGTCCTCAGCTTGCTTGAATTGCTGCAAACTAAGCTCAAAGTGGAAAAGTAGTTTGTACTTAGTTAATTCAGCAGGGAGGAGATGATAGGAGGAGCAGATTCCTCCTCTTAAGTAGGTTCAGACAAAAGTATGTTAGAAAAATATTCCTTTGAATAATTGTGAAAAAAATTTGATTGACAGGTGGCATCATATCCTGTGGGACTGCCATAGAATGCTGAGTCAGAGCACATGGCATAATGTAACCTCTGCATCATGCTATGCGGCATCAGGTGATCAATCATAACCAATACTGTATATAGGTGGGCCAGAAGACAGGTCACATGTGGATTCATATAGATTGTTGGATTAGTGTGGGTTGGTCTGGTTGAATTCATGTGGATCAATGTGGGTTGGATGGTTTGGATTGAATTGAACTGAATTGAAGCCATGAGCTGATGTACTACAGATGGAGAAGTTGATGGAAGTCAGCAAGGAGAGTTTATATCTTGCAATTAAAGATAGGGAACCTCTAAGGATTTGGGTGAAATCAACAGTGTATGTGAATTATTGTTTCAGTGTGGAAAGTGGTCAAGTGCATTGCCAATACCTATATCTGAATCTTTTTGCTTCCTTACTCTGCTATGTTATTGTTGAGCTTGGTTCCTAAACAGCAGTGAGTTCATTAGAGAGCCAACAAAGTAAATTGCTGTATTATCTCCTTGCCTGTTTGTTCTTCTTTATTACAAACTTCTACCATATTGATTCCTTTCCCATGTTGACTGGCCACAGGTTTGCACCTGTAAAATGCTGGAGGGTATGATGGAAAAGTAAATTAGAGAGATGAAGGCAAATGCAGATATCAAATGCAGTTTAATCTGCTTATCTTTTCCTTTCATTGGGAACCTATGTTCCTGTTAGTTGTCTAATATCTTACCACAACTTCAGGTGATTAGTTACTTAGAAAAAAGAGGGAAAAGGCAGGTCTCAGGACAGGTGGCTTTGCAGTGAAATAAAGTGGTAAATTTATTAGGTCCTTGTCAGTAGTGTTCCCACACTGAGTGACACCCGGTGCAGGGGGTGGGGCTTAGGAGATGTGGGGCTTCTGGCCCTGGGCTTCTGGTGGGGTGGGACTTCTGGCCCTGGACTTCCGGTGGCATTTCTGGGGCAGGGGTGGCCCGAAAAGCTTCTGCGTGGGGTGTATGCCCCAAAACAGCACCCGTGGGGGGCAGGGAGCCAACCTGATGTCATCCCCCTTCTTGGGTGTCACCCAGTGTGGCCCGCAGTCCCCACACCCTCCCAGTGTTGCTATTGGTCCTTGCCAAGCTGCAGGAGTGGTTTTTGCACAATTACATTGCATTTGTTTGAATCTCCTTGAACTGGAAAAATAATGGAGACATGCAGTATGTGGTAATAATAATAATAATAATAATAATAATAATAATAATAATAATAATAATTTGTATCCTGCCTCTCCCTGTTGAGTATCAAGGTGGGTAACAGCAAAGATTAAAACAATTACAGAAATAATAACAAGAAAATAATTTGTGCTAGGCTGAGTTGCAGGATAATAGAACTAATTTCTATACTGGCTGTTTTCAAGCTATATTTACAAGCACTTGTTTTCTCCTCAACCTGTTCTCTGTTTTATACTTTCACCTATCAAGTGGGCAAACAATACTGAAAATGGAGTGCATGTGAAGAAAAACATACCTTAAAAAAAAAATACCAAGCAAATGCATGCAAGGGGATATTTTCCCCTTTTTATTTATAAGACACTGAGGTTCAGGATTGGCAGTTAACCCGAGATTAAGGTGTGCATAAAGAAAGTATGCCCGCTTCTGTTAAGTTTCAGTTCCCAAAGATACTTGAAGAACATTGGAAGCTTCCTGTTTCAGACTAGTTTTAGAGCTGAACAAGAGCACTTATCTTGGAGGATGGGATAGATTGCTGGTTCCACATGTACAACAACTCATCTGATTGCCACTTAAAGTGCAAGGAGTGATTGCTGTTACTGATTGACATAAGCAGTATAAGCGAAAATCTAATCTATGGGTGTTTCCAAATGAGGCTTTAATTTTACAGTCACCTAGCCAGTGTGTGTGGTGGTTTGAGCATTTGGCTATGATTCTGGATATCAGGGTTTGAATCCCCACTCAGCCATAGAAATCACAGAGTAACCTTGGGTGAGTCACATATCAGCCCCAGAAAACCCCATTATAGGTCTGCCTTAGGGTGGCCATACAGAAACAACTTGAAGGCACACAACAGCAGTAACTGCTTTATTTTCAAAAATTAACAGAATGTCCAGTACCAGGGTGTCTTTCATTTGTAACCCTCCTGTGTTTTTCCACTGCTACTTCCATCAATTTTCTACACAGGAAATCTCCCAAGGAGTGAAAGACAGGAGAATTACATGAAGCCTTTTGACTGGTGACAAGAGAAGATATTTATCTAGAAACAGCCCATTGTAGCAGGACATGAATCATTGGTAAACACAATCAATCACTTTGAGTTAAAGAAACCCTTGCATGCAAATCTGGAAAGCAGAATGGTTAGATCTTAGCATGGGAGGAAAAGATAGGTGTTCCCCTTGAGACAGTTAGCATATGCATTGCCATCTGCCCAGCCCCACATGGGACAATAACAGCTTATCTAGAGAGAGGAGACACTGAAAAGGAAAATTGTTGTGTACATTCAAGATTTTTTCTGATATATAGTGCCCCTAAGGTGAACCTATTATAGTTGAGGATGGTAAATTGTGGTGGTTGTTTGGGGGAAAATTACATATTAGTTCTTACAATTGTATTATAGCTGCAGAACGATACCCTCCTACTTGCAAAATTATGTATTTACCACTTACTGTGGTTATCACATGTCTCTGAACTTTGCAGAGAAGTTACTCTGTGAAGTAGCCAGTACCTTGATGGATGTTAGAAGAGTCCTTGCTCTGGCTGACTAGAAGGAATAACCTAATTTTCTCTTTGGACTCAAGAGGGACTGTTGGTTGCATTGTTCAAACAGATTCCGTGCACATTTAGCTTTATGGGGACAAGTGCTGTATTGTTCTGTAGCCAAGGGTCTAATTAAAGGGGAATTTATGATTATTGCAAGATGGGCCGGCTACTGTGCCCTGCGGTACCGTCTTCCCTAGGTGTATACCGAGAAGACCAGGGAATCCCAGAAATAGGACTGAGGCAGATGCTTCCAATGAATATATTTTTATTATAAGGCAAAATCACACTAACATGCACTCACACACTCACTCAAGGCTCAGGAAAGTCAAGGTTGGAGGTTGGAATAGATGGCAGGCTTTGCTAAGGGAGATGCTTACCGAAATGTAGTCTTCCTCCGGGAAATGGATGGGACGAGAGGCGATGGGGGGCAAGCCTGACTCCGCAGTGTGGGTTTGAGCGGGCTTGCCGGTAACTAACTTCAGAGGTCAGAGTGACGTGGAGTCGTTTAGACCACGAAGATAGCACACAGACTGGCTAAAATCTGGGGCTTCTATAGGGCCAAATGGGCCTTGAGGCTAAAGGTGATGATTGCGATGATGGCACCCTGCTGTATAGGGTCCCATTGTACTTGGTGGTCTTAATCCGAGGGTCTCATGTCCTGGGGGAATGAATGAATAGGTGACACAAAGCACCTTCCAATGGGTGGGGGTGTGTGAGGCTGGGTGGCACAATACATACATTACACCCTTGATGGCTGAGGGTGCTTGTGATGGGTGCCACAATGCATTTGAATGACTGGGATGATTTGATCAGGGGGAAATCCCATCAGCAACTCTCCTAGACTATCTGGGGCTATTCAGCGGGGATTAAGGGTGGTGGACCATGCCATGGGTGCAGAGGATTTTTGCCTCCAATTCTACTGCCAGAGTTCATCTGGAGGTCATTATGGAATTTCATATTTTTGATAGCAAGGGAACCATGGGTCATATTTGGATATTAAGGACTATGGGTAACATTTCCCCCCCCCTCGGGAATCATGAGGCCGCACGGGTGGTCGTGTGGACGAGTGGTTCCCGAATTACCTTTAGCCAAATAAATTTAGGGGTGTGAATGTTAGGGAGGACGTCCTATCACGGGAAGCACCTCGACTGCAAAGTCTGCCTTAAGGAAGTGGATTTCTGGGTACACACACACACATCCAAAATAAAAGCAGTATGAATTAACACATAAGCAATCAATAAACAATAACACATATGAGAGAGTTACAGTCTGTAAAATGCGGGCACGTTCACGTTTCATGAGTTCTAATGGTGTATGAGGCAGCAGAGTTTGTGTTTTAATATGAGAGTGGTTGGGAAGAACCATGTGTGCCTGAGACTGTGGGCACTGATACTTCTGCAATCATGACTTGTGTTATGGCAGTCCAATGGCACAGAGTTCTTTTGGAGGATTACGGGCTGCTCTCCTTCAGGGAGACCTTGCCAAGTAGGGGTGGTAGCAGGCATGCGGGTGCTGTCAACCTTGGCGGTGAGGAGGCTTGTCCGGATGTGGGCCGCGCCATGGAGGACAGGAGCATCGGCAGGGTTCGTGGAGGACATCTCTCCCGGACGTCAATGGTGTCTTCTGTGGGGTTTGTTCCAGTGTAAATGCGTAGAGGGCTTACCTTACCCTTGATGAGGGATCGGGAGCCATGCATGGAAGGGTTAATTTTTTTGGGAGCGGTTAGTGAGGATCATGTGGATGGGGATGGTCCGACAATTGGCTCGTCCACTTGCGGGCAATGACGCCGGTGGGGCCATGAAAAAGAAGGGTTGGATCATGCCGGGAAAAGTATGCAAATTGAGTCTCTGTTTGGGCTATCGGTGATGTTTACTGCCTGAATAGCCCTCTGTTTGTTTTGGGAGCCCCAGTTTCAGATAGTCCGAAAGCTGAGAATCGATTTGAGTGGAGATGTTTAAAAGGGGGTTGGTCATCATTACTTTGAAGGTAATGCGAGCTGGTGTGGTGTCTGAAATTTAGAGTTGCCAATCTGCCCTAGCCGGGGCTCCCGTGAGGGAAACCCGACATGCTGGTGTAGATGAGCATCCTTGGTGGAGCCGCGCCAGGGAAGTGACCCTCTGAGGTCGTAGTGGTGGTAGTGCTCCCTGGTGAGTTGTCTCATGAGACTACCCACCGGGAGCTCATAGCTTCCCTGCCGTAAGCCCACCAAGGATGCCAGTCTAGCTCAGCCTGCTAATAGGGGCGGAGGAGAATTCTTCCTCTGCCCCACCTAATGGTGTGAAAAGTAGACATGATAAGGGAAAGGAGTCCTCCCCCCCTAGGCCCCTTCGTGGCCCCATCTCCAGTGGATAAAGAGTTAGCAAGACAGACATGTAAGAGGGCTGGGCCGCAGGCGGCTAGCCCAGGGATTGGTTGCCTGCTATTTAGTATGCAAATGACTGTGATGGGTTCCTAGCCGAGGGCTCGCCATGAGTTAAAAGGCGACCTGGCAGAGTGGAGCGGTGGCGGCCTCCCGGTTGTGCTATCAATCCCTTGGTGGGAGCTATCGACTGCTTCCCCTGGCTGAGCGGATGTGGCTTTGCCAAGGATAGCAGTCTCTACCTCCCAGGGCAGAGGGGTGATCCCCTTCGCCCACCTGAGACTGTATAAGAACAGATGAAGTAGGCATGAAGCCTAGTGGGTAGAGCACCAAGCGGGTTTTAGTTTTCAGTGGGTGGCCCTAGTAGTTGGATGTTAGGGGAGTTCTAGTTTGTATCTCATGGCCCGGAATTTTGCCATCTGTCTCCGCATCCAGCATATTAGACTGGCAGATCCTATCATTGTGATGACTTGTAAGAGTGTAATTATTGCCAGAGGATTAGTGTTTAGCTTTGGGATCGCCTGTCCCATGGCGGTCCAGTCCCAATTGCCCCACCAGGAATTGGTGGTGGCCTGCTTTATGGATTGGGTCAGTTGTATGATTTGTTTTGCCTGAAAGTTTACCTTTATTTTGATCTGACCTTCTGTCTTTTCAATTTGCCTGGCTGCTTCGCTAAGGTTATTGAGCAGGCGCAGCCATTTAGAGATACATGGGGGCTCTTGTCAGGTTTGGAGCAAATGGAAGCAAAATATGGGGACACCCCCCTGCTATCAAGGAACACACAAAAATCTAACAAAAACCTTAAAAGAAAATGACAAAGCAGGAAGGAAAGCCTTCCTTTCTCTTAACTTGCTTGCTTAACTCATATGCAAAAACAAACCCGTTATCTAATCAAAAATACAGAGCTGGAGCAGCTCAAAGAAACTACAGAAAAATCTTAAAGAAATCCATTTTAAAATGTAGCTAGGATGTATCTTTAACCATTAGGTCTTTGCTAATCAGCAAAAGACAACAATATCAAAATAGAAAATAAAACAAGACAAACTCACACCACTAGAGGTGATTTCAGTAGCCACTAGGCCTGTTTGGCCCCTAAAGACAGAACTTAACAAATCCCTATATCCTATCCTTAACAACCATATTCAAAAGACCAAAACATTCCTAAAACATGGGTGCAGGGAGCAGGGCTGCAACAACAAGATACTGGGTTGTTCAAAAACAACAACAAAACAACAACAACAATATCCTAAAGCTGAGGATGAGGAGGATGTAAGAGAGCAATCTGGGAAAGAGCAAAGCTGAATCTGATTTTGGGCTGAGAGTATGTGACTAGTCACACTGTCTGGTAGACATTTGAGGCAGAGTTAAAACAAACAAGAAAACAGATTTGATCCTAATTCCTCTGAACATGTACAGAAAGCCATACAAACTGAGAGGGGGCGCCAAGTGGCATTATGGCAAAGCAAGGGAGGAACAAAGAAGTTTAGGAGTAGAAAGGGGGAACATTCCTGAGCATGTCTAGAGTGCAGCCAGAAAGAATAAAGGGTTCACATGTCTTCCCCTTCTGTGGAAGACAGGAAAGGAAAAGAAGGGAAAAGTGATGATGATTATTGGTTGCCAACTGACTAGGCTGAGAGACTATGCCTTTCAGCTTTAGAGCAGAATGAACTAGGGTCAACATCCAAAGGAAAGATAGGGTGTTCTGAACCAATAGTCTCTGGGCATGTAAAGAGAGTGCAGGAAGCAGAAGCAGAAGCAGTTGCAGCTTAGAAAATACAAGGGGGAAATGGTATTGCCTGCAGCAAGTGAGAAGGGAATAAAGAAGCATAAAAAGCAGATATGCTATGCTGGTAGAGGAGGATCTTCTTTTTAGGAAACAGGACAGTAGTGAAAACAGCATAAAATGGAGAAAACACTGAATTTAAAACAAGTCACAGGCTCAAGATACATTAACAGCCAGACTAACACACAATCATTGGGTGTTTCCAAATCACTTAAGCAAACAATTAACAGGAAAATGGGATTTAATGGCTTTGTCTGATTCCTGGGGGCTTATGTAAATCAGCTTCTCAAGAGAAGTAAATCTGCTTTTTTTCTTTGCTAAGGTGACTCAGGCAGACAATGCCAGAGTTCTCCATGCGGCTGGCAACTTGGAACATCTAATTTCCCAAGTACCACTAAGTACAGGTCTTAACTTTACCAAATGCTAAAATTTTCTTCCCTATAAGTCCTTGTGCACTCATGAGATAGCAAAATCACAAAACTTAACATGACCACTGAACCAGAAGAAGACTTGAACCTGAATTTCTACACAAGAAGTCTCAAAACACAGACCATGTGATTATAGCAGGGCAAATAATGCAAAGCAAACAACCAAAACTGATTCCAAACTCCAAATGAAAAACTGGAAAGCTGGTATTATTCCTAGAAAAGACAGGGGGTGTGCCGGGCCGCTGGATTGGCCTCTGAGCATGTAAAGAGAGCCAAGCAGAAACAGGGAACAACAGCTGAAAACTCATGCATCCCCAAGCACATGGCAGTAGGGGAAACCATGTGTTCCTAAGGATAACACAGCAATAACCTATAGCTTGGAAAAGACAAACTCCTAACAGCACATACTAGCCATCTTAGAGATAGGAAAGGAAATACAAACAACTGGTTTTGATTCAAATAACTATGCCAAACTATGCCAAAATAAAATAAGAGAACACACAAGGGTGAATGGGTTTGAGACAATGCCCCACAGTGAACTTTAAAGTAGTTGAAAGGGTTGGCAGTAATCCATAAAACCCTAGGGGGCACTGCAACCAATCCTGAGACTGCAGCTCTGAACTTAACAATCCATGGCATCTGAGGACATGCAGAGTGCCAACAACAGAAAATAGTGAGTCCTTTTGCAAAGCGGCTAGAGAAGGGGGGCTATCCCTCCCACTTTTTTCTAGGCTATTTCTCCTCTCCTAATTCTTCCTGGGACCAAATTACTTCTTAACTTCTCAAATCGCTCTACACAACTTGGAATTTCTACTCAATGCTCCTGTCCACTTGCCTTAGGGGTACAAGGACAAGAGAATAATACTAAAACATAGACACAACAGTGGTGAGAAAAGACAACCTTAACAGCCATTTCTCAATCCAAAGGGGTTCAAGGAATGCAGGATGCAGTCTTTACTTCCCAATTCTAAAGCAGGGGGTGGCAAACTTATGGCAAGGAAATCCATTTCTTTTCTTTCCTGCACCGAATCCTCTACTTAACCTGACGACAGCCTGCTGTGAGGCATTTAATAT
Organism: Phrynosoma blainvillii; assembly: GCA_026167975.1. Taxonomy (NCBI): domain Eukaryota; kingdom Metazoa; phylum Chordata; class Lepidosauria; order Squamata; family Phrynosomatidae; genus Phrynosoma; species Phrynosoma blainvillii. The sequence goes on along the minus strand of JANUYF010000003.1, from coordinate 181,322,945 downwards.
CTACTTTGCAGATAAAATCTCTCGGATAAGAGCCGACTTGGACACCAGTATTCCGGCAGAATCTGTAGACGAGGCATCCAGTAACTCCGTTGATGGCACTTTACTGGATCATTTTCAATTTGTGAGTACCGAGGACGTGGACAAGATGCTTGGAAGGATGAGGAAGACAACTTGCCCTCTCGATCCTTGTCCATCATGGCTGGTCGTCCAGGGTGGGGACGCGTTGAGGGTGTTTCTCTGAGACACGATCAATGCATCCCTCAGGGAAGGCAGTATACCATCTTGCTTAAAAGAAGCAGCAGTTAGGCCACTCTTGAAAAAGCCTTCCCTGGATCCCCTGGACAGAAACAACTATAGACCAGTCTCCTTGCTGCCATTTTTAAGCAAGGTGATCGAGAGGGCAGTTGCCTCCCAGCTCCAAGCTATCTTGGATGAAACCGATTATCTCGATCCATTTCAAACTGGCTTTAGGACAGGATTTGGGGTTGAGACTGCCATGGTTGCTCTGACCGATGACCTCCGCTTGAGCATCGACGGGGGAAGTGTGACCCTGCTGGTGCTCTTGGACCTCTCAGCGGCCTTTGATATTATAGATCATGCCTTTCTTTTGGATTGGCTGAGAGTTAGGAATTGGAGGCACTGCTTTGCGGTGGTTCCATTCCTTCCTCTCTGGCAGATCCCAGAGGGTGAGGCTCGGGGACAGTTGCTCTTCTAAAATAGAGCTTAATTGTGGCGTCCCTCAGGGCGCCATCCTGTCTCCGATGTTATTTAACATTTATATGAAGCCGCTGGGGGAGATCATTCGGAGGCATGGAGCACGGTGTCTTCAGTATGCTGACGACACCCAGATTTACTTCTCCATGACCAGATCATTGTCTCAGACCTCTGATGGTGTCTCTCCTCTCAATGACTGTCTTAGAGCGGTAATGGATTGGATGAGGAAAAACAAATTGAAGCTGAATCCAGACAAAACGGAGGTCCTCACAGTTACAGGTCCGAATCCAGGTTCGAGATTACAGCCCCCAGTCCTGGATGGGGTCACACTCTCCTCCAAGGACCATGTGCGCAGTCTGGGGGTACTCCTTGACTCGTCGCTTCACATGACCAATCAGGTGAGTGCGACAGTCAGGAGTGCCTGTTATCAGCTTCGGCTGATACGCCAGCTGCGCCCATACCTGGACAGGAAGGACCTGGAAACTGTGGTGCACGCACTGGTAACCTCACGATTAGATTACTGCAATGCACTCTACATGGGGCTACCCTTGTGCCTAACTCGGAAACTTCAGTTGGTTCAAAATATGGCAGCCAGGTTAATCACTGGAACATCCAGGAGGGAGCACATAACACCAGTGCTTAAATCCCTCCACTGGCTGCCAATCAGTTTCCGGGCACAGTACAAGGTGTTGGTTTTGACCTTTAAAGCCCTACATGGCTTGGGTCCATCTTGCCTTAGGGACCGCCTCTCCCCGTATGAGCCCCGCCGTGCCCTTTGTTCAGCGGGGAAAAATCTGCTCTCACAACCTAAAATGAAATTCAAGCAGACTTCCCTAAGGGCATTTTCAGTCGTTGCCCCTAAACTGTGGAATGGCCTGCCGGATCAGATACGCCTTATTACGTCTCTTACCACTTTTAAGAAAGCAATTAAGACGGAGCTCTTCCGGCAGGCCTTCCCAGAATAACTCTGTACAGGGATATGCACAGCTGAGCCACTTATCTGGTCTCTCCACCGAGAGTGGCATTTTGTTTTATCTTTTATTATTCATTTTAGTTATATGTCTGTTTTTAACTCTATTATGTTTAATACTGTTTTAAGGGGGGGAGGGTAGTGGGTGAAGGGCAAGAATGTGGATTTTAACTGTAATATTTTAATTGATTTACGCCGCCCCGATTGCCGAGCAGAGGGGCGGGTTACAAATAAAATTTATTATTATTATTATTATTATTATTATTATTATTATTTCCAAATGAAACAAGGACAGCCTGCAGGATGATGGGATCTGCAATCTTTCTCTGGCAATGAAGCCGGGCAGTTAAAGGGCAGTTTCTAGGAGTGCCTTTCGAGGGCTCTCAGCTCTGGGGAAGCTGGGGTTAAGACAGTGTTGTCTATCTCTGGGGCAAGGGAAAAAAAGAAGCTGAGACAGTGTTGCTTAACTCCACTATCTCTTCTGAGGGGCAAGGACTTGGTCTTCTACAGGGGGTTGCACACTACCAGAAATAGTGTGAATTCAGTCCACTTTTAGGGTTAGGGTTAGTGCTAGGGAATCATGGGAACTGTTATTTTTCTGAGACATTGAGCCTTCTCTGTCAGACAACTCTGATGCCACAATAAAATACAGTTCCCATGGTTCCCTAACTCTAACCCTAACCCTAAAAGTGGACTGAATTCACACTATTTCTGGCAGTCTGCAACCCCCCTACATCTCCCTGTTCCATTCCAATTCTTTCCACGTGGGTGAGTGCCTATTTCTGTATTTCTGGGTCTACTATGCCATGTGATCTGGGGTTGGGATGGATGAGAGGGCTTCTGAGACTTAGGGTCTTTTGATTGTGCCCACGCCCTGTTGTGGACTGTAACAGAAGAGAGGGGGAGACTTTCAGCCTGGTGTGGAGGACTTCTGTGTTGCTCCTGGGAAAGGTGGGAGTGAGGTCTCCAGAAGGTTTCCCTATGAAAAGTGGGATGCTTCCTTTCAGATGCTTCCTTTTCCCTTTGGGGAGTGGGGGAAGACTTAGTGGGCTTTTTATTTAGTGGGCTTTTTCTGGCTTGTCGTTTGTGCTGTAGGGTCTTTTCTTGTCTCCATGCTAAGACCTTGCGGAAATTATCAGAGATCTTCTTCAGGGGTTGGAAAAAGGATTTCCAGGAGTCTGTGAAGCATGACACTCCCTCACGCTGCAAGCACTTTTGGGTCTGGGGGTAGAATCCTGCATGTAATTTCATCAAAAATGCCTCATTGTCCCACACAACATGTCCTTGGGCATCAGGTATTATTTCCCCAGACAAAACAGCTAGGAACATCTTTCTGGAAACATATCGCTCAGGGATTTGATTTTTGAACTGTCTCTTTTTATAGTATATCTCCCTCAGAGTTTCTCCTGGGTTTAAAAGGGCAACAATTTCTCTCATCCAGGAATGACTATCTTTAGATAGGAGGTCCCGAACTATAATAGCTGACTCCAAAATTTGCCTGTCCTCAGGGCACATACACATTCTAGCAATTTGAGTGAGATCTGGACCTCTTGCATTGGGGCAACAGTTTGATACATTCATTAGCCATGTCAAATAGGTTTGTGAATTTAAAGGTCCCATTAGCTGTGCTATGCAGGAAGCCTCGTTAATAGAAAGTGTGGGTTTTGCTTCTATGAGAGTGGCTGTAAAAGGGAAACCTTTTGTCTTAGGGGGATTGACTTGATTTGTTAAGTCAGCCGTCTCCATTTTAGTGAGGGGAGGGGGGTCTCTGGCCTCTCCAAGCGTGGAAGGGTGTACTGTGGCCAGTATTGTACTTTCCAAATTTAGCCTGCTTTCTAATTCTTTAATTTTTGCCTGGCATGGGGTGTGGTCCAATTGGGCTACTACTTCAGTTTGTTGTGCTAATAAGAAGTCAGCAGCTTGTTTTACTTGGTTAAATTTGGTTTGGAATTCTTTTACCTGTTCTCTCAATTTCAAATTTTCCTTCTCTATTCTCTCTACCTTTTGTTTGGCCTCATTCTTCTCTGCTACCTCCTTCCTAATCTGGGTGTCTAGATCACTGATCTGCTTCCTAGATACTTCTATTTCCATTCTGAGTTTCTTACACTCTTCTACGGCACCATGGGATACGGTCCAAATTCCCCATGCTGCCAACCTGTCTTTTTCTGCCTTGGAAACACCTTTTATTCCCTTCTTTGCTGTTTTTAGGTTGTAAGCCTCCAAAAGAGTTGCAAAGGGATCCTCAGTAAGGAATGCCCCCGGCATCCATGGATTGGGCCCCTTTTCAAGAATCCATTTCTGCAGTCTATTCTGGACTGGCTCCTCTATACAAAAGTTGGCTATGTCCATTTCTTTTCCTGTTCAGGGTTCTCTCTTCTTAGTTACAGCTATGCAGGCTGAAGGTTAAGACCTAGGCAGCCAGACTGGGGTCCCTTAATGAGCACACCAGCGATAGAGAGCTTGGGGTTTAGACCCAGTGAGCTGAATGGGCTGTGACTTTTAAAAGTACACCCAAGAGGGGAGCTAGGAGTTATCACTCACTGGCTTAACATGCCAAGACCTTAAAAGATTCCTTGGCTTACAGAAACAGTTTTCCTGGGGCTTCTACAGGGATCGTCCCTACTAGCCCTCTATGGAACCTCGGCCCCCGAGATTCCTGGCAGAGACCCTCCCTGCCTTTCTGTTTCAGTCTCCCGGACTGCGGTTCTTTGATTCTCGCCTGTTAAGGCTCCCAATGAACCTCTCCTAGAGCTCTGGGTCGGGGCCCGCCTGTAGCGTCCCACATCACGAGAGGGCCCTGCACTGCTGCAGCCACTGGCTTATGGTGATCCTTCGCTTAGACCCGGCCGGGAAGTCACCTTGGCCCCGCCGCGCTTCACTAGGGAGTTTTGATGTTGCCACCTCGCTGCCGCAAACTGACCGACACAACACCCAAAACTGGGGCCCCTAGCTAGACTCCCGCCTGAGCTTTCTCTTGCCAGCCGGCTCTCTAGACTCTCCCCCGGAGATGTCTATACTTTTTCCACCCTTGCGCTCGGATTTTATGGCCTCCAGTCAGGGGTGCCCTCCTGCTTTTGCCTACCTTGCTCGTCCAAGGGGGTAGATTGGCGGATTGGGATTTTAATGGATTTGTGTGAACCTACAGTGTTATGGGCTTTGGCTGGGGGAGAAACTTACTCCTGCTTTCCCACCCAAAGAAGTTGGTCAAAATAACAAAAAGGGCATCGGGAAGAACCTACTCTGACTCCACACCCAAGGATGATTATGCGTCCACACCTGGATGGCATCCACCAGAGCCCGGTGCAGAACACACAACCACAGACGGAAAATGGGGGAAAAGCCAACCCCGACAGTTCTTTTGCCCTTATGGCCACTTCACACAAGAAACACTCTCACATGGGTTTTCCTATTTATTTTCTGCGTCTGCACCTTTTTGGAACTCCCTGTTCCCTCTACGTTCCGATACTTAAACAGTCCAAATGATCAGTTTGGAAAGTCCAAGCTTCGGGGGAAGATAAATGCCCAAGCTTTCTCCACCAAATGTAGCCAAGGGTCTAATTAAAGGGGAATTTATGATTATTGCGAGATGGGCCGGCTACTGTGCCCTGCGGTACCGTCTTCCCTAGGTGTATACCGAGAAGACCAGGGAATCCCAGAAATAGGACTGAGGCAGATGCTTCCAATGAATATATTTTATTATAAGGCAAAATCACACTAACATGCACTCACACACTCACTCAAGGCTCAGGAAAGTCAAGGTTGGAGGTTGGAATAGATGGCAGGCTTTGCTAAGGGAGATGCTTACCGAAATGTAGTCTTCCTCCGGGAAATGGATGGGACGAGAGGCGATGGGGGACAAGCCTGACTCCGCAGCGTGGGTTTGAGCGGGCTTGCCGGTAACTAACTTCAGAGGTCAGAGTGACGTGGAGTCGTTTAGACCACGAAGATAGCACACAGACTGGCTAAAATCTGGGGCTTCTACAGGGCCAAATGGGCCTTGAGGCTAAAGGTGATGATTGTGATGATGGCACCCTGCTGTATAGGGTCCCATTGTATTTGGTGGTCTTAATCCGAGGGTCTCATGTCCTGGGGGAATGAATGAATAGGTGACACAAAGCACCTTCCAATGGGTGGGGGTGTGTGAGGCTGGGTGGCACAATACATACATTACACCCTTGATGGCTGAGGGTGCTTGTGATGGGTGCCACAATACATTCAAATGATTGGGATGATTTGATCAGGGGGAAATCCCATCAGCAACTCTCCTAGACTATCTGGGGACTATCTGGGGGATTAAGGGTGGTGGCCCATGCCATGGGCGCAGAGGATTTTTGCCTCCAATTCTACTGCCAGAGTTCATCTGGAGGTCATTATGGAATTTCATATTTTTGATAGCAAGGGAACCATGGGTCATATTTGGATATTAAGGACTATGGGTAACAGTTCTGTGTAATTCTTCCATTCCAACTAAGGAATTTTAAATCTTTTCAAGATGACTTCAGCTAAACTGCATGGGAGTTATACACAGAAAATAAACAGTGCCCACTGGATTTACATTTGCTGGATATAAGAAAGGGCTAAAATCTAGGCAATCCATTTAAAAGTGGAAAGTCACAGCTCTGCTTCTCTTCCAGCACAAGAACATGTATTTACAGGAACATTAAGATGGAAAAAGACATATTTAAAATGAGATCAGAACTACAGGATTGTACATAGAATGTTTAGAGGACCTGAAAAGAGAACTAAAGGGGGTTGCAGACTGCCAGAAATAGTGCAAATTGAGTCCACTTTTAGGGTTAGGGTTAGGGTTAGGGTTAGGGAATCATGGGAACTGTATTTTATTGTGGTACCAGAGCTCTCTGACAGAGAAGGCTCGATGTCTCAGAAAAAACAAACAATTCCCACGATTCCCTAGCACTAACCCTAACCCTAAAAGTGGACTCAATTTGCACTATTTCTGACAGTCTGCAACCCCCCTTATTTACAGCAGTTCTTTGCATCCATTTTCAGATATATTCAAAGCATGTGATGATTCTAGTTAAAACTGGTACAATGTCCTTATCTGCATTAGTCTCTTATCTTTTCATCTCTTTGTTTTATTTGTGCAGTCCTGCTCAGCATGGTATTTTTGCATTTTGCTACTCCTTTTTTATTTTCTTCCCAGAATGTTACATAGCAAGAAACTGCCCTATTTCTTATGGACCTACTTTTTAAAAAAAGAAGGAAAAAAGAACCCTACGATCCATCAATCAGAACATAGTGCAAAGTAGAGACTCAGGAAGTTAATGAAATACTAAGGATGAAGAAACAAACTGCCTTAGAAAATATACTCAGTACAGGAATTTGTTATTAGAACCAAAACCAAGGGCTTTTGCAGACTGCCAGAAATAGTGCAAATTGAGTCCACTTTAACTGCCCTGACTCAGTGCTAGGGAATCATGGGAACTGCCAGAGCTCTCTGACAGAGAAGGCTCAATGTCTCAGAAAAAAATACAATTCCCATGATTCCCTAGCACTGAGCCAGGACAGTTAAAGTGGACTCAATTTGCACTATTTCTGGCAGTCTGCAAAGCCCCAAGTTTCCAAAGACCTGTCATACAAACATTTATTCTTATCCTTGTTTTCTTTTTGAACAATCTTAGGAGAGGTGGCTTTTGATTGGTTGCTATTGTTAAACAAATTGAGTTGGAAAGACTTGCTGATATACCACAAATCACTACATTCTGACCATCTTCTGCCACCTCACTGTCTTTTCCTTCAGTATGTCTTCCATGACATTGCTTTCCCTGTCCTCTAAAATGTAAGAAAGGTGATCTCTCCAATGAGTTGACGTTACAATTGAAAATTGTCATTTTTCATCTGACCTTAAAATATGAGAGCATCTTAATATTGGAGGCTAAAGTGTGGTTTCAGTGAGTAAGATGTGACAGATCCCTCCTCCTCCTCCCTCTCCTCCTCCTCCTCTTCTTCTTTTCAATCTGCTAAAAGATTTTATAATTCATAAAGATTAAACAACAGCTAAGGCAACACAGCTCGTAAAAACTCAGTGGGTTTCATTCTCATTTGCTGTAATTCTATTCGTTTCTTCTGAGCACAGCTATAAAACCAGCAAGAGAGCAATCTCAACAGGATATATTAGAATGCAGAGCCCCAAAGCCTGAGCCTTTCTCTTTTGTAAAGCTGATAACTTTTCTGCTTTTAATATAGCAGTATAACTAAAGAAAGTAATGGGCATTTATTGTCACACACAGAGTTTATAGCATTTTGGGTTTATTAATTAAAAGTTATACTGAAATTCAGACATACACAATGGGGTTAGGTACATTAGTATAGGAGGCTACTAAAAGGGAACTCATTGGTATTATGTGTGTGTGTGTGGGGGGGGGGATTTGTGCCATTGCCCTAACTTCATATGACTGGAGCATCTTTTCCTACATGTTTCTCTTCCAGACATTAGAGATCTGGCAGTGCATTTCTGCTTCATGTGTACTTATAGTGTGAGCTGAGCAGAGTGGGTTCAGTGGTGTCCACATATCAGCTTTTGTCTAAATTTAAACTGTAGAGGGAAAAAGCAGAGTCTTCTCTGTTGTAGCACACATGTTTCAGAATGCATTGCCTAAAGGAATTCTTATGACTATGTTCTTCATGGCATTATGTCAGCAAGATAAATCATTTTTTTTATTTTTTAAAGCCATTCACTGTTCTTGTTATAATAAGGAGTGCTGCCTGTGCTCTTGCATTGCACATTCCACATAGTTCTTATTTTAAGGTTTATTTTGATTAATTTCCTGTTATTACATTTGGGGTGGCAGGTTTATGGTCTTCTATTTGAAAGCATTTATCGTTTTGAATTGCTTGGAAGTCAGTTTGGGTGCCTGGGGGCTGGGAGCACAGCATATATAGAGTTGAATACAGAAGAAATTAGCTGAACTCACTTGAGTTCATTGAACTCCATGAAAGCTAAATCATAACTACACAGACCACATATTTTGTTCAGAAATAAGTCTCACTGTCTTCAGTGGCATTTGTTTCCATCATGTAATAAAATGGCAGCTACTGCTTGGATTCAACTTCTTATAAACAAAGTACACGAACAGCTCCATTTGCTTTTATGGATGGGCAAATACAAGCACATATAAATGAAAGAGTGTGATCATACAGTGATCTTGAACATCCTTGCTTATTTCATTATTAAATGCATGAATGAATAAACATTTTTTTCATCCTTGTTGGCAGAGATATTTGGAGACTTTTATGTAAAAGAAAACTGTGAAAAAATGTTCTTTAAAAACATGTTCTGAAACTTACTGTTTTTCATGTGGAAATTGTGGAAGTGGATGGGTAGCATATGTTTTTGCCCAAACATGTGGGGTCTTTTTTGTAAAAATGATTTTTTTTCACTATAAAATCCCTTCCAAAATGCAACAACTGTCACAAAAGTTGACCATTTTCCCAATGGACATGCTTTCTTATCAAGACTATGACAATTCACTAGTATGCTTTACTTATCTGAGTATAAAGATCCATTTGCATACCAATCATGCCTTTCTGCTTTTCATTTGCTTAATGTATAGCAGAACCTCTATAATCCAAAACACATTGCAGAAATAATCCAGTTTGAGACTGCTTTAATTGCCGTGGCTCAGTGTAAGGGGATTCTGGGAATTGTAGTTTGTTGTGGCACCAGAGCACTCTGACAGAGAAGGCTAAATATCTCACAAAACTACAGTTTCCAGGATTCTCTAGCACTGAGGCAGGGCAGTTAAAGCATTCTCAAACTGGATTATTTCTGCAGTATGCTTTGGACCATACTAGAATTCTCATGTAGTCCAGGATAAAGCTGCTTTCACATGATGGCTGTAAACTAGCTAAAATAAGTTTTTCCTAGTGTTTATCTATTCAAATATTTATATCCTGCCCTTTATCCAAAGATCTCAGGGTGGCCTACAATAAAATCAACTTAAAACAATAGTTGCAAAAGTTTTAAAATGTTTAAATAATACATCAAATATTTTCTCAATTTAAAATTTAAAAACAGCTAATTTAAAAGCAGTTAAAACAATCTTTAATTATAACCATAAAACATGTACAACCTGAAAAAAATCAGAGTGGTCAAAAACGTTTAATAAAAAGCCACATTTTAACTTGGCACCAAAATGGTGCCAAGTTCCAATGTTGGTTCCAATTGGGCCTCGAGGGGAAGGGAATTCCACAATTGGAGTGCAACGGCAGCAAAGCTCCTCTTCCATGTCTTCCACAATGTATTTTCCTCTACTAATGGGACACAGAAGAAGGCCCATCCAATAGATGTCAATCTTCGAGCAGACATATAAAGACAGAGACACTGTTGAGGTCCCAAGCCATTTAGGGATTTAAATGTTACTGCTAAGACCTTGAATTCAGAACTGAAACATATTGACAGCCAGTATAATTCCTTTAGAACAGGTATGATATCTGAATGGAATTCCAGTTACCAGTCTAGCTGCTGCATTTTGCACTAGCTGCAGCTTTCAAGTTGTCTTCAAGTGTAGCCTTATGTAGAGTACACTGAAGTACAGTTAGCCCTCCATAGTAGTGGGAGTTCAATTCTGGACCCCCATGTCCACTGTGGATACAAAAAAAAAAAGTGGGACCTGAAGTCCTATTACCATCAATGGTAATATGTACATAGCTGCGTTGGAACTGCTGTGTGCATGCACAGTCATTAATGATACTGGGGCAGGGCCATCATGGATGGTTGCCAACTGCAGTCTAATTGGGAAGTTAATGCATGGACTACTGTAGCTAAATTATCCTTGTCCAGGAAAGTCTGTAGCTGGTGGACCAGTCAAAGCTGGCCCCAAGCACTCCAAGGGCCTCTGCAGACTGGCCCAAAGGGGTGGCCTGGAAGCAGAATTGGGGTGGAGCAGCCACATGCCTAGTCAGGTGAATGCGGTGGTCAGGAGTGCCTGTTATCAGCTTCGGCTGATACGCCAACTGTGCCCTTATCTGGACATGAGGGATCTGGAAACTGTGGTACATGCCCTGGTAACCTTGCAACTAGATTACTGCAATGCACTCTACATGGGGCTACCCTTGTGCCTAACCCGGAAACTTCAACTGGTACAGAATATGGCAGCCAGGTTAATTACAGGAACATCAAGGAGGGAGCACATAACACCAGTGCTTAAATCCCTCCACTGGCTGCCGATTAGTTTCCGGGCGCAGTACAAGGTGTTGGTTTTAACCTTTAAAGCCCTACATGGCTTGGGTCCATCCTATCTTAGGGACCGCCTTTCCCCATATGAACCCCCCCACGCCCTTCGGTCCTCTGGGAGGAATCTGCTACAGCCACTAAAAACTAGGCTGTCTCAGACCTCCCAGAGGACCTTTTCTGCAACCGCTCCCAGACTATGGAATGGCCTGCCGGATGAGATCCGTCTAATTACCACTCTTGCTGCTTTTAAGAAAGCAGTAAAGACGGATCTCTTCCGGCAAGCCTTCCCGGAATAACTCTCAGCCTAGGGATGGGTCCCTGACTTGTAAATCTGATTCCTTATATTATTGTCATTATGTTTTTAATATTGTATTTTAATTGGTCATTTGTTTAATTCTGTTTTAAGGGGATGGGAGGGTGGGACTATGGGATGATGGAATGTTTTTTAACTTTGTTCTATTTTAATATTGTTGTACCCCGCCCTGATTGCCACGCAGAGGGGCGGGTTATAAATAAAAATTTATTATTATTTATTATTATGCCATCCACCCCAACCCCACACCAATGCTGTCCTGATGCCGCATGCCATTACACACAGCATGCAGCATCAGGGCACCCTTCCTGTTGAATTGTGTTGATGGATTTATTGCAAACAGTCCATAAAGCCAATCACCAAAATCTGGTATCTCCAGCAAGCTTCTTTTATTGTAAAACAGCATGAGCAAATAATAATAATAATAATAATAATAATAATAATAATAATAATAATAATAATAATAATAATAGCATCTTCACTTTAGCCAGAATGGCTAAACAGGAACAAAGCTTATCTGCTACATGGTTCAAAGTTAGTTAAGCTGCAGCATCAGGAAAATATTTTAATTAGTCCATTTCAGCTTAAAGTTAAAAGACAAGTGTGAGACTTTTCTAGATCACAACTCTCAGCCCCCAATTCTCCACCCCTTTGGGTGTAGCCCTTTCAGACTGATTGGTTGAAGTTACATGACGTGTGTTAGCCCAACCTTTAATTACCATATTAAATCATGTGACTGCAGTTCCCATAACATTCCCATGTTTATGAAACCTCTTATTGTAAACAAAGCTCTTTCTCACAGAACTGTAGTTCGTTAACTGCTTGTTTGGGCTAAAGCACACCTGGGCTGATAATTGTGAATCTGGCCTCAGAAAACAACTTTTCTCAGCAAGGAAAAATACAGACACACATCTTTACATTTCAACATTTTAACATTGACTATATGTCCCATCAAATTCTAACACTTCCGGCACAGCGTTCGAACACTCTGCACTGAAAAGGGTGGTGAAGAGCCACATGCCAGCTCTTAGGGTGGCCTTTTGCCACCCCTAAAAGGAGCGGCATTTTGCCACTCTTTTCAGGGCAGCAAAAGGGAGCATTGGGGCTGCAGTGTCAGGTTGCCACGGCCCCAATCCACCGCTTCCTGGGGCAGCCCAGAGCCGCACATCTGCAGCCCCCCTAAGTCACCAAGTCTGTCTGTGCTTCCAGTGACAAGGATGGATCTTGCAGTACTCCTAGACTATGCATGTCCTCCTTCAAGGGAAGTGCAACCCCATGCAGGGCAGGTAATTACCCAATTCCAGATTCCAGAACCACCAAGCCACAGAGTCTCTATCTTATTGATACTCAACCTCTGTTTATTCATCCTCATCCAGTCTATCACAGCATTGAGGCACTGTTCCAGCAGCTCAACAGGCCCAGCCCACTCTGATGATAAGGAAAGCTGACTGTCATCAGCATACAACCAATCCCCAAATTCCTAATGACCTAATGTTTGGGACTATAAGCCTATATGCTTACCAGGCAATGAGTCTAATTGAGCTCTGTGGGCTTTTCTTCTAAACAGACATGCATATTCCTTCATAGTAAATCTCAAATTTCTACCCTGATTCTATCCTTGTTTCTTCAGAAGCAAGTCCCATTGTGTTCAGTATGGCTTATTTTCAAGCAAGTATGCATAGGTGTGTGGGAAGGACTAGAATAAACCCTTGCTATATTGGGCCCATTGTGTGTTAGCTGGCTGAAGTTTCTTCAACTGTATTTTTACCTGAGGTGTGTGTGTGAAGGTGAGAATTGTTTGTTGAAGTACAGTGATATGATTTGACATAAATCATTAAAAGACAAACACAGGCCAGAGATGTCTCTTTAGCTGATTAGATGACAGCTGATATAGTTGCCTCTGTTTTTTAAAGTTCAGTAGAAAGTATATCATAAACACCATTAGGAAGGGGAAATACAATAATTAGATTTACTGCAAAACTTTGAATTTACTTATGACACTACAGGGGCATTCGGAAAATATACAGAGAAAACCTGCTTATGATTTAGTCCAATGGTGAATCTAAAGCAAGATTTATGGCTATTGTCCATGATTAAATCTTTCAGCCAGAGATGACAGAGTAGATGGCTTGATTTTTGGCTCATAGTTTACAGCAAACTTATTTACAATGTTTTGATCATAGACATAGCAGGAATGATAAACATGACAGTCATGATTATGTGGTTGTATAAAATGTGTGTGCAGTCAGTCTAAGGAAATTATGTCAACCATTTATTAATGTTTTTTTCTCTTGCACTGATAATAAGATGTTAATAGACTTAATCATACTCACCAGTTGGATGTATCATTTTACATTTAAGACCAGATTGCATTGCAAATTTTCCTGTTCTGCTGAGCAATGAAACTCCTTCCACAATTAACCATTCTCTAAGAGCATTATTTTCACTCATAAGGCTGACTTTGTATCAGAGAAAAATATATCTAGATATTTATTCTAAAGTCACATTAGACAATTTGAGCTTGTTCAATGCATTTCTTGTCTGTATTATGCAGAAGGTCAGACTCCCTGAGAAGCAGAGGATTGGGGCTGCTGCCACCACACGCAGCAGCCCTGATTCTTCCATTTGTCAGCCCAGAAAAGAGCAGCAAAATGCCGCTCCTTTCAGAGCTGGCAAAAGGGCAACCTAAGAGCAGTGGTGCAGCTCTTTAGCACCCTTTCTGGCACAGCGCGTTAGGATGATGGACTGGAAGGATGCCTTGACACAACGTACTCACATAGGGTTGGGGTGCCCAGCGTGTGGCTGCCCCTCCCCATCCCTGCCTCCAGGGCCCTAAGTCAGATTATAATGGTCCTCTCTGAATGTTTAAATGTTGAATCTATTAACTTCATTCTCCTTTCTCTTCAGAGTCTGGATCTAAAATAAAAATGTTGAAAGTTACACAGAAATGATTTTAACATTAAGCTATGATTGTATAAACACCTACGTATCACTAATTTCCAGCTGAAGTCAATGGAACATTTCTGGGTAGAAATGTATAGAATTGCACTGGTATTGCAATAAACTGTACACTCTCCTGGACATTACTTCTCATCTCATCATTAAATATATTTGTTTTCTAGTCAGGCTGTTAAAAGCCAGACTCTTTAAAGTTCTCCTTTTCAGATGATAAAGTGTAGGAATGGCTAAGAAATTTGCAAATTCAAAAATTTCTTCATATTTAAGATGGAAACAACTTGTACATATAAGGATGTGCATATTTGGGAGAAGTGAAAAGTGACAGATCATCCATTTGGGCCAAGGGATTTCAATGAGTGCTTAATTCTTAAAACTCTGAGTCTGAATCCCTGTGTATTCAACCATTATTATGATGCTGAACCAGGATTGCCACTCCTTTTGTTTCAAAGGTTCTTTGACTTTTACATCTCCATGACAACACTGTTAAAGCTTTAACTTTAGAAACTTAAATAGGTTTAACACCTATATGTGTTCATGCTGCTAATCAATGTATCTGGTGTGGCCAGTGTAAATGAGGGAGGGGGATTACAATTCATTTTAAAAAGAAATGTGCAATATTTACACATTTCTTCATACTGGGAAAGTAAAGTCTGAATTTAGCATTTACTTATGTAGCTCCTTTACTGAATCAGACTGACACTGGGAAATTTACTTTCTAGATTTCCAGATCTCTGATTTCTAGATTGTGGTTCTCCTACCATGAAGAGGCAGAGCTTAGCAAGATTACTTTTTCAGACTACAACTCTCAGAATCCCTAGCCAACATATCCAGTGATCATAATTTTGGAGTGATTCTGGGATCTGTAGTTTAACTTTTCTATGCTTAGAGTTTTCTGGGGTCTAATAATGTCTCTTTGACTCCTCCTTGAGATCTTTTAAACTGAAGATCCAGATGGCAATATCTGCAGACTTCTACAAATAAAACATTTGTCCTATCCGTGGATTATTATTGCATTTTAAAACAGAGAGTATATATAAATAGAGATATAGATATATTTGTTTTTGTAATTAAAAATTACACCACCTTCCATATTAATAATTTCATCTAAACAAAACAAAGCAATACAAACAATACAGACTAAACAAAATAAGACAGCAACTTCCTATCTCCCAGTAGCTGTTTGTAGTTGCTATACTTTCTATCTGTCTTTCTCATTTACAACATTATCTCTGTTCTTCTACAGTAAACAAAATGTTCCTATTCTACACTTTTAACATATTATTCTATTACATTTTACTATGCTACTCAAAACTAAAAAATGATAGATTTCCCCCACATTTGTCTCAGGTATATTATCAATACATTCCAGTTTTTTTTGAGATTTAATAATTATTCCTCTTTAATCAATATGGTCAGCTTGTCCATCTGTGCAAGCTGTGCAACTTCATCATCCAATCTTGCATTGAAATTCTATTACTTCAGTTCTGTGCATATATAAGTCTGGCAGCAGTCACCATATATAATATTCTTCATTTTTTTAAAAAAATGCTTTTGCAACAAACCCAACAAGAAAAAATTAACTTCCATTTGAATTTTGATTCTCAAATGATTTACCAATGACTTATAGATTTGAGTCCAGACTCTTTTTGTATTTTCATAGGACCACCACATACAGTGAAATGTTCCTGCATTGTCTAAACATTCCTAGCACTTATTGCATATCCCTTTGTACATTTTTTAGTCTCTCAGGTGTAAAATACCCACCTGTATAGCATTTTATAATAATTCACTTTCAAATCATAGCTCAATATGCATTTTAAACTGCCGGTCTACATTTTCTCCCTTTGTTCTAATATTTTGAACCCATTTGATCATGCAGTCTTTTACTATTTTTTCATCTATCTCTATTTTCAACAGCATTTTCTACATTTTGCCAATAAGGTGGTTATTCTCAGAACATAATAAAATATCAAAATCTGTCTGGGCTAATTCAGTTCCATCTAACTCCCTATCCATTTTGAACCTCTCACAAGGTTGCCTTTGTAAACTCCATTGAAATTGTAATGCTTGAATTTTAATTCTGCTAATGTTTTCATTCTATATTGTCCATTTTGGAAAATTAGGAAATCTCTATACATTCCCTCTCAGTCCTTTAACATTGTCTCTCTTGTGTGAAAAACCTCACTGGACAAGTTCCACAAAGGTACACTTACATAAAAACTAAATTTGTATTTTGTCCAGACTCTCAACAAAGGGAACTTATGTAACTGATTGTTAAAGTCCTTATTCTCTTTAATGTTATCATAACATAAATAAGGAATGCCATCCAAATCTTAAATTGAAGCTCTCTAATTGTAATAGCTTTTTATTTTTCAGTGTTATTATTTTATTCTAATGATGCAGTAAGGCTGATAGTACACTTTTAAACTTGACAAGCCTAAACCTCCTCTCTCTCTTGCATCATGGAATACTTTCAATGTGACCCTTGGTTATAATATTGATTGTAATATTGGTTATGTAATAGTATGTGTGAAATTTTGGAATTTTGCTGAATGCTTATTCTGTTTAGCTGAAAATAGATCTCTATTTTCTGTACTAAAAGCTCCTTGCTTTTTAGTACAGAAGAGAATAAATGCATATTTTACATTTCAGCAAAATTATATTTCTCAAGGAAATACTAAGAAGAACAGTTTCTGTGATGCAAGAATCCAAAATATATGGAACAGTGACTGAATTGTTTGCTGTGGAACCTTAATAAAGTCATGAACTTGTGTGTGTGAAGGGATCTTATATTGGTTTTGATACACTAAACAGAATTCTTAATGAAAATTCTGTTCATGCTGTAAAGTCAATGGCTGCTAAACAACTCCTTGGACAGGATTTTAACTACCTCCTTGTTACCTGATTATTCATGTCTTTCCCCCAATAGTAAATCTGTCTTTTGACAAAAGATTTACTAATTTTTCTCTCCATTCATATTCACTCAGCTGAAACTTGCTTAATTAAAATGATAACAGGAGCAGTATAAATCTACCATCTCTAGTAAATGTCATTTTGGCATCACATCAGCAGCTTAGCAATGGAAGCACATTTTCACCAGGCACCAATAATTTAGCCATTTTAGTAATGATTCCATTAAGTAAAGCTTGTTCAGAAAATACAATTTTTAAAATTTAGATGGTACAATTTACCATACTGTATGATTTTTTGTTTGTTTTAACACAGCTACATCAGTTTTGTTTTCTTCAAACTCCCTTTTCCCTAATAATCCTACTCATTATAAATTCAGTCTACAAGACTAAGATACAAATGTGCATGAGAGAGAGATACATAATACAATATGAACATGTTGAGTATCTGTGTAATAAAGAAGAAGCTGAGGACTGGGTGGTGAAAGTAAATGCATGAACAGATTCTCCATTTTTCAAACAAATCAAGAGTGCTGCCTACATGCTGTGAGGGGACACATATGTCTCTGGAAAGTTCAAGGGCACCCCTTGCTACAAATATAATAAGAAGGAGGACAATTGTAGAAATATAGCAAGTAAAATATTTAGCATTCACAATGAATTTTTATTTATCTATAGTTTTTTACCCCATGGGCATTCACTTTCATTGATTATTACTTGAGAAGAGAAAGAGAAGGAAAGACTAAAATAAGCTTATAATCACATTACTTTTATTCTAATTAATATGGAATTTATCTCTAAAAGGAAAATTTTGTCTCCATTTTAACTGGACAAAATGATAACATTTTATTGTAATAGACATTTCAGAGTATTTACCTATCATTCTGAAATATTGCATTTCCATGTTTTGTTTTGTATATTTTTGATGAAAGAATTCCACAGAGATGACCACTGTGTAATGAGAGAAATTAGTCTAGATTATTTTGAAGAGTTGTCAAGTGGGGAGGAGCCAACATAAGTAGCAAAAAAAGAGCACCAATTTCATAAATTTGCCTCAGACAAATCCAGTGTTCACTTCAGCTTTGGTTTTGGGTGAGAGAAAATATTTGATTGTATTCTACTCCTTTGGGATCTAATTGTGTTTTAGAAAACTACATTTTAAAAAGTAGCATATTCAGTAATATATAAATTAATTCAGAGTCTGAATCTCTGGAATGGAATCCCTAATCAGTCTAATCTTGGGCAGCCTCACTGGCTTTCATTTACAATGCTTTAAAAAAGGATGTGGGTTTAAGGATTGATGACAACAAATACTCAAGACAGAAAAACAACAGCATATCTCATTCAATTAGTGTGGTGGTACTCAAAGTGAACCCATGGGTAACATGCAGCCCTAAGGCCATTTTCTGCTCCATGGCCCTGGGTGAGCACACCTAATGCTTTTCCCATGTTAGAATAAAATTGATCCCAAAATAGAGAAGTAGGGTGTTTTTTTAAAAAAATAAGGAACATATCTCAGGGCCCTCCAAGTCCACCACTCTGCTACAGAGTCAAAAGCAGAAGAGAATGTCCAGTCACTGCCAGCCAGTGGAGTAGTAGTAACAAGGGAGTCATATGCTTCCTGTAATCAGCCCCTGTCAACTTTCTGGCTGAGGTTCTTTGGACCAGATAAAGGGCCTTTGCAGACTGCCAGAAATAGTGCACATTAAATTGAGGCACTGCCCTGGCTCAGTGCTAGGGAATCATGGGAACTGTAATTTATTGTGGCACCAGAGCTCTCTGACAGAGAAGGCTCAATGTCCCAGGAAAAAAATACAATTCCCATGACTCCCTAGCACTGAGCCAGGGCAGTGCCTCGATTTAATGTGCACTATTTCTGGCAGTCTGCAAAGGCCCGAAGTTTCTGAACACTTTTCAAGTCAGTCCCAGAGATATTGTGTAATGGTGATGTAAATGGGATGTGACTAAGACATGTGTCACCACAACCATGTCAGTCAGCTGAAGGCAAGACTGCCAGAAATAATCCATCTTGAGAGCACTTTTTAAAAATTTATTTTATTATTTTATATATTAAAACATTCTATACATTCCAAATTATCAGACAATACAAACACATAGTACCTTACAATTAAGAACAAACACACCTTCTACACAAACTAAACATATCTTCATAAGTTATCAAAACTACCTATTATAGAAATAAACATATATATCTATATACTTCATTACCCCTAACATCTTCATTTTTCCTTCCTTTCTTCCTTCTACCTTCTCTATCTAGCTTCTTCTAGTCAGTTCCTTATTCATTTTACTCACTGTACTAGATTGCAAAATCTTCTTCACATTCATCTCTCTTCCTGTCTTACCTTTCCATTTCTTTCCTCTCTTCCTCATTCTTTCCAACCCATCTTGAGATCACTTTTAACTGTCCTAGCTCAATTCTAGGGAATCATGGGAACTGTAGTTTATTGTGGCACCAAAGCTCTGTGACAGAGAAGGCTCAATGTCTTAGAAAAAAACTACATGATTCCCTAGCATTGAGCCAGGAGAGTTAAAGTGGTCTCAAGCTGGATTACTTCTCGTAGTCTGTACAGGTATTTTGTATTTGGGTAGACGAAGAGAGCAAGGTGTCATTAATATTTTGGGGACACCAAAACCCAAACCTTTGGACAATCTCCATGAGCAGTTTCAATGACCAAGGCATCAAAAAGGAATTCCTCAGCACAACTTGAGCCACTGCAAAACAGTACTGCTAAGAATCCCAGAACACCATGGACGATGGTATCAAAAGCCACCAAGACATCCAGAAGAATTAAAAGGGACATGCTTTCCTTGTTGAGTTCTCAGAATAGATCATCCACCATGGCAACCTGAGCAGTATTCTTCTCATAGGACCTTATCAAACGCTGGCCACGAAGCAAAGAAAAAGCAAAGACTAACCGAAGTAGGAATAAATTCGGAATAAATTCGGTTCCATAGCGAAACGAAGGGAATATCGCCCTTTTGGCCATTTCGCAATTAATACCAAGGCTCCCTTCTCTCCCGTCACAAAAAGCCGGGAGGAAAGGCAGCCATGGGAACCGGGGAGGAGGAGGAGGGCTGGAGGACTGGAGAAGGGAAGGCAGCCCATGGAGAGAGAGAGATCGCCTCCCTCTTCCCTCTTCCTCTCCTCCTCTTCTTTCCAATCCGGTTTGCCTTTTGCCAAGGCAATCCCTTCCCCTCACTGGGATTTTCGCCCTGCCCACCAATTCGCAATGAATGCGAAGGCTCCCTAGGTACTTCCTCTACAAACCGAATGTCAAAATCTCCCTACTCCTTACGGATTAGCTCCGTATTCTGCCGAGTTCTGGGGCAGCGTCGTGTGTAAACACGGGGGAACAATACGGATTAGCTCCGTGTTCTGGGGCAGCGTCGTGTGTAAACACGGGGGAATAATATGTATTAGCTGTGGATGCCCTTTGGATTAGCTCTGCTTCAGACCCCATGTGATAAGGGCCATAATAAAATTTGAAGTCAGACTGAAATGGATAAAAATCAAGGCATGCCTCCAGTGTATGTAAACCTGGAACATGGTTATGAAGGACTTCTTCCCAGTACATTTCTTCACAGCAGCTGGCTACTGCAAGGCACCTCATATGGAGAGGAAGGGTTTAAGACAATATGCTGCAGGAAGGAGATGGCCACAGTGTAATATATAGTACTGTTGCTTTGAAATCAACTCCCAGGGGCTTGTGATAAAACAGGTTCAAAATATTTTTTTTCGAAATCAAATGGAACTAGCACAGCCCAAGCCTATTTGATGTCAGTCTGTTTACTTGCATCATTTAGAAAAAGTAGCAATAATACATTGGTTGAATTATTTTTTCCCTCAAACTCCCCCCAGAAAAGATGCTCCACAGAGGTTTACAATAAACAATGGGTGGAAAAGACAGAAAAGAAGACAGGAAGGGAGGAAAGTAATTGGTTGAGGCATCAAGCAAATCTGTATGTTCAGATTCCACACTGGTAAAATGTATATATAGATAACCAAAAGAGAGGCTGATGAGGTGGTGTCTGAACTCACCAGTAGTCCTTTGCTATCCCTAGTTGTGATTTAGATCAGCAGTGTGACATGTGTGGCTCCAGATATTATTGGATTGCAACTCTCATCATCCCTACTCACCCTAGACATGCATAATTTAGACCATTACAAGCTCCTTTTTCATGTGTAGACCTAGTTGCTAAGAAGCACAAGATGGAAGGTACACTTGCATGTTATGAAGCTTCTATAACCAACCAACTGGCTATTGTGTGAGCAAACTGTTGGACCAGTCAGTCTGTTAGTTTGATCCTGCATGACTGTCCTTACAGTCTATGTGGGAAAGGATGCTTCTTTTCAGTGTGGAAGAAAATGACCAGTCACTGTTCACACAGAGCTTTGAGTAGATCAGAGGGTGTTCTGTGAAGTTTGAGGCTATGGCTTTGATCTGTATTCTGATTATTTCCACCTTATGATCTTCTGCATTTGCATGAGAAGCATGGCTTATAATAAATAGCAAAGTATGGCTAACAGCCATATATCTGACCTAATCAAAGCAAGGGAATTAATTAGTGATGATCAAATCCCACTTACTACCATTATGCCAAACAAATGCAAATAATCTATAGGTTGAAATAAAAATCAGAGGAAGAAGATTCAGATCATATAACTGAAACA
Source organism: Phrynosoma blainvillii (assembly GCA_026167975.1). Taxonomy (NCBI): domain Eukaryota; kingdom Metazoa; phylum Chordata; class Lepidosauria; order Squamata; family Phrynosomatidae; genus Phrynosoma; species Phrynosoma blainvillii. The sequence continues at coordinate 181,301,189 of JANUYF010000003.1, read as the reverse complement.
GCAGCTCCTATTTCTGTACTGTAATTACAATTATATATATATAGTCATTGCAAAATGTATGTGATCCATCTGGAAACTCTAATATACTGCACAAATGAACATGTGTAAGCTAATGGCTTTAGATGGGAGTAGAAGTTGGGAAGTCTTCATTTCAAACCCACAGATGCATAAGGTGAACAGCATTTGCTGACCTACTTGTAAATAATAAGACCAGACATGCAAATGGGTTAGAAAATGGGCCACTTTGGACTTCCAGTTGGCAATGACACTTTTTGTGAAGAAGCCTCCAACTGACTGGGTTGGAGGACTGATCAGAGAGACATCAGAGTGACCCAAAATATACCCTTGGTAAAGGGTGTTCAGAGGGGGTCCAATGGAGGTTTGAATCCTGTATCTCTCCCCTTCAAACCCCCTGGATGAAGGACGGGGATCCCAGGCATAAGAAGAGAAAGAATCAGCTGGAACTGCAGGGCAAGCCATGGCCACATCTGTTTTCCCATGAACAACGGACAGAGGTGCCATCAATTTTTAAGCTAAGTGAAATCGTGTTTCAGGCATCTGTAAAAAATATTTCTTTTGAATTCTGACACTTAACTTTCAAAGATTATCTCTGCATGAACTATTAAAAAATGTTGATGCCAATTTTAGATTAGGGGGGGGGGAAGATGTGGGAAGGTATAGGACCGAGCTACTTAAAATATTAAAATATTAAAAGATCAAAAAATAACCCTTTCAAAATGTAATCTAAGGGCCTAAGGAGACTGACGGCACGGGGCCACCGTGGGAAGGTGCGCCACGGGACCGAGGCATCCCCACGCCTCGATCCTGTGGCGCACCTTCATCGTCCCTGAAAGGAGCGCTAAAATAGCGCTCCTTTCACAAGTCAGCGAAAGTGCGCAGCAAAAGCTTGCGGCACACTTTTGCTGACTTTTCCGCCGCAGCATGTCTGCACGCTGTGGTGGGAGGTTGCCCTCGGAGCCCCGGCCGTGCGGAGGGAGGAGGAAGGGGTGCTGAGCGTGCGGCTGCCCCTCCTCTTCCCTGCCTCCAGGACGGCTCTATTAGCCATCTGCCGAGGCCCTAAGTTAGAATACAAATATTTTTCTTCAAGAATTTTTCTCTTTTATTTTCACTCCTTCATTTTACTATGGTAAAAAAATTATAAGTGTTTTGTTTGGACATGTTAAAATTAAGAGAACCTCCAAGACCACAAAGAATATATGGTACAAGAAAGCATTGAACAAGTGTTGGATTGTGACAATTTAATTTTAAACATATACATTTATTGAGTAATAGTCTTCATAATTGATTTGAATTGACTTAAAAATAAAGGGGGTTGAAAGGGTTAAATTGGAAAAAGCAAGACTTATCCTGTCTTTGTCCTTGAGAATGCTGGCAATAAGATAGCGAAGTACAGCTTGAATAAACAAAGGTGGAGACAAGACAAAGTTAAAGACGTAACAAACTCAGAGAGAAGTGTTACAGACGAAGAAAAGAAGGGCAGTTCAAACAAAGAAGTGACAACATCCTTTGAGGATGGGAGGAGGAGTTGATCTACCCTTTGTCTTCTCTCCTCTTCCTATTTCTCTAAGTGATCAGGGCAGAAGGTTCTGGAGGAAGTTATAGTCAAGGGAGTCAAAATGTAAATGAAACAAGGACTAACTATGCCACTTTCTTGAGACAATAGAAGAAACCAGAAGTTTTTATGGTATGTTGTATTACACTTACTGAAATCTTCCAATTTTGTTGTGTGATTCTCTTCCATGGCACCAAATGGACTCTAGACTGGGAATCACCATAATCCTAAAGACAGAGAGTCACATACTCATTGCACCCAAAAATACATCAAACAGATTAGTTTGGGAGTTGCAAATGAAGAGACATTCACACTTCACAGACAGGAAGATAGGTGATTTACAAACAGGGTGCTCTGTCAGACAAGCCAGATAAGGCTAATTTACAACTTCATTCTCACCCTGGAACTGCCAGACCGAGTGATCCTGCCTCATGCAGATTTGGTTCCCTTTGATGTAGGACAGGGGTAGGCAACCTTTCCCCTATAAGGGCCAAGGGACTTCAGCTCCCAGAAGCCTCAGCCATGTTGGCCAATAGTCCCATGTTGGCCAATAGCTCCTGGGATTCTGGGAGCTGAAGTCCCTCGGCCCTTAAAGGGGGAAAGGTTGCCTACCCCTGATGTAGGACAAGCACCTTTGCCCTGAGGCCAGTTTTGGCTTATAAAAAGGTCTCTGAAATCTATTACTACTGAGTTAGGTAGAATGCATGGAGACACTCTGTCACTGTGAATTCTGACTAGTTCTGATACATCCGTTCCCCACCGCTCACCAGAACAGACGTGTCCCACGCCACACAAACCAATTGGAACCCGGAGCCAAATGTTGTCTTGAGTAAGTATTGCCATTAGTTCAGCCTCTAACTATTCCTACAGTAACTCCTGATTTTCTTAGGGGGGTTGCAGACTGCCAGAAATAGTGTGAATTCAGTCCACTTTTAGGGTTAGGGTTAGAGTTAGGGAACCATGGGAACTGTATTTTATTGTGGCATCAGAGTTGTCTGACAGAGAAGGCTCAATGTCTCAGAAAAATAACAGTTCCCATGATTCCCTAGCACTAACCCTAACCCTAAAAGTGGACTGAATTCACACTATTTCTGGCAGTCTGCAACCCCCCCTAGTCCTCATATGTGTGAGACTGAAAGTGCTTGTTTTGTGATTTACTCTTTAATAAAGATACAATTCATTTAGAGAATTTTGCCTCTGAGAGATTCTTTAACTCTCCTTTCCCTTGGTATACATATTGGAATGACCCAAAAGCATTGCTTGTAGCACAACCCAGTAATTAATTGAGCTAATTAAAAATCCCCTTAAAGATATCCATTGCTACAGCTGGTAATTGTGGTTTAGAGGATAACAAACCTGGAAATGCAATTTTTTTTAAAGACAGTTTGAAATATCTCCAAGGTTTTCTCCTTTTCTTCTATATCCAAACTTATTGTCTTATATATAAATTTTAAAAATACCAACTAAATAATAAATATACTTTCTCCTGTGGTTCACAAGAAGAAGGGAATATAAGTCTGGTTTTATATTGTCATAGAGGACTCAACCAACTCCAGTGGATTTACGGGTTCAAAAACTGCTTTGTGAAATAGAACTTTAAATTGATATTATGGCAATAATTAATTTGAAAATTTGATTATTTGATAAAAAGATTGATGACAGTTAACAGTAATTAATTTAGAATATCCCCCACTCACCCCCATCCTTTATAGGTTGACGAGAAAATAAAGAATATTATTTTTGAGATATATATATATATATATATATATATGAATAAATACATACATAGTTAATAAATTAAGCAAACACCTAATCCAACTAAATTAATCAGGCTAAAGCCCCTTGAAGGTAAAGGGGGAACCCCTAACACACTTTCATTGGGCTAATTATCATTGATTGCTAAGGCATGTCTGTTTTTTCTGTCATCAATGGTGAAGGAGTTAACTAAAAAGAAGCTATAGAATGGACAAAGTGAAGAATTAGCCCATATAAACCTCACAGAAAAACATAAAATAAGTTTGGTAAATGAAGCCCAGGGCAAGATTATTATACAATGGGCAGTTATGTATTTGTGAAGTTGCCACTGAGGTGAAGTGCAACATTTAGAGTTGTTGGGACAGCACAAGCTACTGGCAGGCAAGGCTAGCACATTTACATTGAAAAGGCAACAAACCAATCATGGCTGAAACAACATTGTGCTGGTCATACACTCGATGCGGTCTTCAGTACGGAGCAGGAATATCCGTGGGCGGAGGTAGTAAGTACCTCCGCATTGTCATGGACAGATCATTTCCTGGTCAAGGCAGAACTGAGAGCCAAGATCTGCCTCTCCGGGGGGTGGTGGACCCATTAGATTGGTCCGCCCTCGAAGGCTAATGGAGCCCTCAGGATTCCAGAAAGCCTTGGAGGGTTTATTGGTTGGGAATGCCGGTGACCCTGTCGAGGCTCTGGTTAATACATGGAATACCGATCTTACCAGGGCTATCGACACGATCGCTCCCAAGCGTCCTTGCCAAACCGCTTCGAACCGAAGGCCTTGGTATACGCCAGAGCTTAGGAGAATGAAGCGGACTGGACAACGACTAGAGCGCGAGTGGCAGAAAACTCGACTCCTATCAGACAGAACTCGCCATAGGAAATTTCTTAGTTCCTATCGGGAGGCGATACGTGCAACAAGAAGAGTGTTTTCTGCTGCACGTATCGCGTCTGCAGAGTCTCGTCCAGCAGAGCTGTTTAGGGTGGTGAGGGAGATGACGCGGGTTCCTCCTGCGCCAAATCCCTTACTTAACCTGACAACAGCCTGCTGTGACACATTTAATAACTTCTTTGCAGATAAAATCTCTCAGATAAGAGCCGACTTAGACGCCACTGTTGTGGCAGGAACTATAGATGAGGTGTCCAGTGACTCTGCCGATGTAAGTTTACTGGATCAGTGGCAATCTGTGAGTACAGAGGACATGGACAAGCTGCTTGGTAAGGAGAGGAAGACAACTTGCCCTCTCGACCCTTGCCCATCATGGCTGGCCGTCCGGGGGGGGATGCATTGATGAGACTCCTCACGGATATCATCAATGCGTCCTTCAGGGAAGGACATGTTCCATCATGTTTAAAGGAGGCGGCGGTTAGGCCGCTTCTGAAAAAACCTTCCCTGGACCCCCTGGATATGAAGAACTATAGGCCGGTATCATTACTACCATTTTTGAGCAAGGTGATCGAGAGGGCGGTTGCTCTTCAGCTCCAGGCAGTCTTGGATGAAACTGATTATCTAGACCCATTTCAAACCGGCTTTAGGACAGGCTTTGGGGTTGAGACTGCCATGGTTGCCTTGACCGACGATCTGCGTCTGAGCATCGACAGGGGTAGTGTGACCCTGTTGGTGCTCTTAGACCTCTCAGCGGCTTTTGATACGATAGACCACGACATCCTCTTGGGCCGCCTGAAGGGGTTAGGCATCGGGGGCACTGCTTTGCAGTGGTTCCGGTCCTTCCTCTCAGGTCGGTCCCAGAGGGTGCTGCTCGGGGACTGTAGCTCCAGTAAGAGGGAGCTCACTTGTGGGGTCCCTCAGGGAGCTATTCTGTCCCCGATGCTGTTCAACATCTATATAAAGCCGCTGGGTGAGATTATAAGGAGTTATGGTGCTGGGTGTTATCAGTACGCTGACGACACCCAAATCTATTTCTCCGTGTCTCGTTCATCGGCCTTGAATTCCAATGGCATCTCTTCCCTCAATGAATGTCTTCAAGCGGTAATGGGCTGGATGAGGAAAAATAGATTGAAGCTGAATCCAGACAAGACGGAGGTGCTCACGGTACAGGCCCCGAAACCAAGAATCGGGTTGCAACCTCCAGTCCTGGATGGGGTCACACTCTCCTCCAGTGACTGTGTTCGCAGTCTGGGGGTGCTCCTTGATTCGTCGCTCCTGATGGCAAATCAGGTTAATGCTACGGTCAGGAGCGCCTGTTATCAGCTTCGGCTGATATGCCAGCTGCGCCCTTTTCTGGAAGTAGGGGACCTTGAGACTGTTGTGCACGCACTGGTAACCTCACGCTTAGATTTCTGCAATGCTCTCTACATGGGGCTACCCTTGTGCCTGGTTCGGAAACTTCAGCTAGTTCAAAACATGGCGGCCAGACTTCTGTCTGGAACATCTAGGAGGGACCACATTACTCCGGTTCTGCGATCCCTCCACTGGCTGCCTATTAGTTTCCGGGCCCAGTACAAGGTGTTGGTTATTACCTTTAAAGCCCTAAATGGCTTGGGTCCAAGCTATCTTAGAGATAGCCTCCTCCCCTACAATCCTCCCCACGCTCTCCGCTCCTCTGGGAGGAATCTCCTGTAGCTTCCAAAACCTAGGCTTGCGGTGACCTCCCAGAGGGCCTTTTCAGTTGTCGCCCCCAGGCTCTGGAACGGCCTGCCGGATGAGATCCGTCAGCTAACATCCTTAGACAGCTTCAAGAGAGCTGTCAAGACGGATCTCTTCTGGCAGGCCTTTCCGGTCTAAAACTCCCAGCCTGGAATGATTGGGATTTTGGGATCCTGGGACTTGGATTTCCCTTGACTGTTTTTTAGCCCTGTTGAATTGAAGTCACATGGGGCTTTGATTTAGATTTTAATTGTTAAAGTTGGTTGTAATTTCAACCATTGTTTTAATTTAATATGTAGTTTAATTCTTTCTTAAAGGGGGGGGGGAGTTATTTTATTCCAATTGTATGCATTGCTTTTTATCTGTACACCGCCTAGATTGGTCCGCCACCGGGCGGTATATAAATAAATTTTATTATTATTATTATTATTATTATTATTATTATTAACCCTCAAACAGCTGTATAGTATCAGAACTTATAGGTGTTGTAGCAGCAACAGCCACTGGCCAGCCAAGGCACACATTGTCATTTAGAGGGCATTGGAGCCACTATATGTTGTAGCATCTATTCTGGATCAGTCTGTGGTGTAGCCTCCGAACCCATACATATTGAGATAGCACCTGCAAGCCAAAGTAAACATGCTCCCATCCCAAAACTACAAGAAAAAAAGTTTAGTTTATTGACCATTTATTATATTTAGAACATTTAGAAACCTTTTCTGGAGTCAGAGCAGGTTGTATGGGCCTGAGTCACTTTTAACACTCTGAATCCATCAAAATGTCTTATATTAGAAACTGAACTGTTTAGGGAAAGATTAAACCCACCTCTAAATGAGGCTGGGTTTAATCTTTCCCTAAACAGTTCAGTTTCTACAAAATGGGTCCCAGGGCCAAGGGCCAAACCAGGAAAGAAACCCCACCCTCCAAGTTCACAGCCCAATACCAGAACTGCTGGCTCTCAGTATAATCTGAATAAAACCTATTCTTGAACCTGTAGAGAAAATTGCCTGCCATAAATAGTTTGTAAGGTCAGGCAATATTAAGTTAAACACAAAAATATAACCAGAAGAAAACATTTCTTAGGGGGGAAGCAGACAGCTAAAAGAGCCATTTTGGGGGCAAGGAAGGGGAGGAGCAGCCGCACGGTGGGTGCCCCAACCCCTTCCAGAAGGCATTGTCAGAGCGCCGGCCCCTCCGCACGGCCGGCACTCCGACGATGCCTTCCCACCACAGCGTTCGCACACGCTGCAGTGGAAGAGTCGCCGAAGGTGCGCCACCAGCCTTTTGCGGCACACCTTCGGTGACTTGTGGAAGGAGTGCTATTTTAGTGCTGCTTCCAGGGGCAGCGAAGCTGCACCGCGGGGCCGAGGTGTGCGGATACCTCGGCCCTGCGCAGCTTCCCAGGGCAGACCATTTCCCCATCTGCTTTCCCCCTTTATCTCCTTGGAAAAAGGAAGGAGGAAGGGGCAGGAAGAAGAATGGGGCATGTGTGGGATCACACTAAGGCTTAATAGACAGAAAGAAAAGTGGGAAGGAAGGAAATGAGAACAGAAGAGGAGAAAGAAGGAAGGAAAGGGAGAAGTATATTTAAATATATCAGTATTGGAAAGCTCTATTTAACCTTGGAATGATAAGTTTCTTGTGTGAGCCTTGTTTGACTTATAGTCACAGGAGTGGGAGGAGATGGAAAAGAATGAGAACTGTTTTGATTTTGTGATGTTTCTCTTTTCTACTTTCCCCCTTCTCTCTCATTTTCTCTGCTCTCTTCCTCTTATCCCTATTCCCTTCCATCTCTCTTCTCTCCTACTTTTGGCACCTCACAACTTTGGTTTTTCTTTTTTCTTTTGATAGACTAAATCGATAAGTTCTAAATGGTTCAGAGTTAAATAAGGAGGGGTGTGGGGTGTAGGAAGGTAGACACTATAGTAGAGTTAGAATCATTATGACAATAAGTTCATGGAATGTGAGGGGGCTAAACTCACTGGGGAAGAGATGGAAAATATTTTCATATATTGATAGATTTAAGCCAGATGTAACATGTATTCAAGAATTGCATATAAATACAAAAGATATGAGATTAATTATTAGGAAAAAACTGGGGAATGTATATATTTCAGCTACATCCAAAAGGAAAAGAGGAGTAATAATGTATATAAATTGCAACTTAGAGTCAAAGGAAATCTTTAATGACAAAGATGGGTATTATGTAGGGGGAAAAGTGGTATGGAATAGAACAAAATTACTCATTTTAGGAGTATATGGTTCTCTACAAAATAAAAGTAGGTTCTATATGAACTTACAAAATAAACTTTGTGAAATGGAATATGAAATCATAATACTGATTGGAGATTTCAATGGTGTATGTGAACCAAAAGTAGATAGATAATCATCAAAAATGATAAAGGAAAAACAGGGTACATTACTAAAAAATGTTTCTTTAATATGATTGATAATTTAGCCCTTGTGGACATGTGGAGACAGTTATACGATTTAAAAGAAGAATACACCTTCAGATCAGATAGACCCAATTCAATGGCTAGAACTGACTTTATTTGGGTCTCAAAGAATTTGTTAGGAGTGAATAAAGAGATGGAAACTACCCAGATCCTTGTCTGATCATAGTATGTTGATTTTGAATCTAAAAGAAAGGTGAAGAAATATTAGTTGGAAACTAAACAATGAGCTTTTACATGACTTGGCAATAATGGAAAAAGCAAAATCAGAATTAAGGAACTTTTTAAAGGACAACATAAATAATGGTGTTGAAATAAACTTAGTTTGGGAGACTGCAAAAGTGGTCCTATGGGGTTTCTTTATTCAACAAAACAGCATTAGAAATAGAAAGGAAAAACAAAGATTAGACCTCCTAAATAAAGAATTGAAGGAACAGGAAATGCAATTGACAAAGGAGACTCTGAATAATGTTACAAAAGATAATATAAACAAAATGCAAAAAATATAAAGAAAATGCAAATCTCAGTGATAGTTTTTGTGGGGTTTTTGGGCTGCGTGGCCATGTTCTAGAAGAGTTTCTTTCTGACATTTCGCCAGCATCTGTGGCTAGCATCTTCAGAGAAAACACATTGGAAATCTCTACGGGGAGAAACTGTTCCAAGATACCCGGAGACTGGAAAAACTCCGGACCAGGAAAGCACATCTACTCTGCTCACTAACTTTCCTGCTACGCTGCAGAGACACAGACACCATACCACAATTTCTCATAGCAAAAAGGACCTTCATATCACCACAGGCCAACCGGATCTACAATAGGATGGAACCCCACAAAAACTATGGATGCCGGCCATGAAAGCCTACAATCTCAGTGATGTTGGTCCATGTGACATAAGGAGGAAACTGAAGGAAACAAAACAAAGAGAATTCTATCATTCTAAAGTGATTTGGATTTAAGCTTAGAAAAGAGAGGGAGAAGAAAATTTCAAGAATTATGCTGAAATGGGAAACTGTGACAAATATTGACTCAATTAAGAAAATATTTCAAGACTACTATACAAAAGTATATGAGAGTTTGGATACAGATAATTCAAATATTAATGAATGGTTAAAAGATGTAGAATTTAGTAAAGTAAACGAAGACCAAAAACAATATCTAGAGCAGGGGTAGGCAACCTTTTTCAGCTGGGGGGCAGGTTGCTGTCCCTCAGACAATTGGGGGGGGGGGCGAAGCACCAAAAATAAATAAATAAATAAATAAATAAATATTATTTTTTTTAAAAAAATAATAAAAAATTAAAAATTAAAAAAAAATGCATGCACACTCTTTCAGCCCCAGAAAAGCCATGGCAAAACCCCTGTGGAGATTTTGCCAAGAAACCCCCAAGAACAAGTAATAACAACAATAATCAATATCATCATGGCAGGTGGCTGTGGCGGCGGGGGCAGCGGGGGGGGCAGCGGGGGGGGGGCAGCGGTGGTGGCAGCAGTGGTGGCAGGATGAGCCTGGGGCTGGTCTAAAGGCCTTGGGGAGCCACATTCGGCCCCCGGGCCTTAGGTTGCCTACCCCTGATCTAGAGAGTAAGATTGTTGATTTGTGTGAGGTAAATGTAGCAGAGTTCAGAAGCCTGCTTCCTTTCACCAGCCATCCTGGAAATGCTGTTTCCATAAAGAGACATTTGTAAATCCAAAGTAAAGCTTTATTGTTGCATAGCAAAAACAGAAAAGAACTATGTGCAATCCATCTTGCAAATAATAAAGACCATAGGATCACAACTTGTTGTTCAGTTGAATTCAAAGCAAGTTCTTAACAAAGGAGAACAAAGGAACCCTTGGCCCAACCCATAACTCCACCTCCTGGGTGTCAACCTACATAATGATAGGATGACCAGCTTTATTCCAGCCTCTAGACCAGCCCCTAGCTGCGTGTCACTCTCCATGTGACCTGGTTCTCATGCAAACCAGATGAGCTCATATGTTTACCTTCTAGTATTTTGTTTCCCAGGCTCAAATTTTTTGTTATCCTGTTCCATGTGAAATTGTTTTAGCTTTAAACCACCTGCAGTATGAGTACTCTTTGTTTGCGTAGACACTATCCCAGAAGAGATTTTTCACACACATTTCTACATTTCCACTTTGACTGCATATCCCATCCATATTCCAACAAAGATATCTCTAGAGGAGGTAAGAGAGGCAATAACGCAAATGAAAAAGAATAAATTTCTTGGTTCAAATGGTTTTACACCTTTATTTTACAAAGCATTCATAAAATGAGTTATGTAGTCCACTGCATGCTACAATAGAAAATGTGCTCCATAAAGGCTTGCTTGACTCGTGGAAAGAGGCAGACATTATATTAATTCCCAAGGAAAAAAAGAAGGAAATTTAGACTCATCTGATTTTAGGCCAATATCACTTCTGAATATAGATTATAAAATGTATGCATCAATCTTAGTGAACAGAGTCAAAATGTGCTGACAAGGTTTAATAGATAATGACTAAAAAAGATTCCTACCAGATAGGCAATTAAAAGATAATGTGAGATATGTGTTAATTTGTCTGGAGTATTATGAAAATCATAACAAGAAACAAGTTTTTTTTGTTTTTTTTTTAGATTTACAAAAAGCCTTCAATTCGGTAAATTGGGACATATTAAAAATATTGTTAGGTAAAATGAACATGGGGGAAAACTTTCATAAATGGGTGGGAGAGATTTACTCAGATCAAAAAGCAAGTGTATGATTAATGGAGAGAAAACACAAAATAGAAAAATTGTAGAGGTATGAGACAGGGATGTCCCCTATGACCACTTTTATTTTTATTAATGAGAGAGACATTAATAAAGAAAATAAAATTGGATGAGTATCTAAGATGCATTAGGGTGAGAGGACATCACTATAGTATACGAGCTTTTGCAGATGATTTAGTGATAAATCTTGAGGAGTCACTACTGAGAGCAGAGAGATTACTGTGTATAGTGAATGAATTTGGTAATGCGACAGACTGTGCTTTAAATACTAAAAAAAATCAGTAATTATTACTAAGAATATGAAAAAAAATGAGGAAGTAGAAGTTCAAAACATAACAGGAACTGAAATAAAAAAAGAAAACATTTCTTGGGGTAACTACCATATTTTCTGGTGTATAAGACAACTTTTTAACCCCAGAAAATCTTCCCAAAAGTCGGGGGTTGTCTTATACGCCGGTAAGAGAAAGATCCTGCTCACCCGGTGGCCATTTTGTCTCCCTCCTCAGTGTGATGGCCATTTTGTCTCCCTCCTCTTCCCTCTCAACTCACCAGGCTGGGCCACACCCTCAGGAAGATCAGGGAGGAGCAGGAGGTGGAGCCATTGCTGGCTTGGCCCGGGAGAAGAGGAGGAGGAAGTGGGATGAGGTGAGGTGTTTCTCCCTTCTTCCCTCACTGGGCTGGGCTGGGCTGGGCTGGGATGCCCTCTTATGCCCTGCCTCTCTGCAGAGAAGGGCCGGTAAAAACCCACTGGGTGGCTTTGGGCAAGTCACACTCTCTCATTCTCAGCTTCCTTCCCTCCCTTCTTTCCCCCTTCCTTCCTTCCGTTCCTCCCTTCCTCCCTTCTTTCTTTCCTCTGTTCCTCCCTCCCTCCCTTCCCCTCAGAAAAAGCCCCCCCATGGGAGAAGGAGGAGGAGGAGGAGGTGAAGAGGGGCAGGGAAGCCCCCTTGCAGGGTGGCAAGGTTTGTTCAGAAAGCATTTGTCATTGCTTTTCCCAAGGCTGAGAGAGTGTGACTTCCAAAAATGGTATTGTGGTGGTGGCTGTTTTGTGCCTCCCAGTTGTTTCTAACTTCTGGCAACTCAACGGCAAACCTATCCTGGGTTTCCTTGGCAAGGTTTGTTCAGAAACTGTTTGTCATTTACTTTCCCCAGAGGCTGAAAGAGTGTGACTTCCAAAAATGCTATTGTTGTGGCTGTTATGTGCTTTCCAATCATTTCTAACTTCTGGCAACTCAAAGGCAAACCTATCCTGGGGTTTCCTTGGCAAAGTTTGTTCAGAAAGCATTTCCGATTGCTTTCCCTGAGGCTGAGAGAGTGTGACCTCAAAGAATGTTATTGTTTTTGTTATTGTTCCCAACTTATGGTGATCATGGGGTTTTCTTGGCAAGATTCGCTCAGAGGAGGTTTGCCATTGCCTTCCCCTGAGGCTGAGAGTGTGTGACTTGTCCAAGTTCACCCAGTGGATTTCATGTCAGAATGGGGAATCAAACGCAGATCTCCAGAGTGGTAGTCCAACACTCAAACCACTACACCATGCTGGCTTGTATTCCCATGTACTACCTATGAAACAATTGCAGACTTTTTTGTTGTTCTTGTGTGTCTTCAAGTCCTTTCCGACTTTGGCGACCTTAAGGCAACCTTATCATGGGGTTTTCTTGGCATGTTTCTTCAAAGGGGGGTTGCCATTACCCTCCTCTGAGGCAGAGAGTGTGTGACATGCCCAGTGCCACTTCCTTGGGTGCAGATTGTACATACCCCAGAATGCATCACCTAATATATTGGCAGTCCTTCCCCCCAACACTTTCATTTCCCCCAGCCATCTCATAGCTGCGAGATGGAAATAATTTTTAAAGCAGCATTTAAATCTGGACTATTTTTTAAAAAAAGTTAGGTCCAAAACACACTGCAGAAATAAATGCTAGGGAACATGGGAGCTGTAGTTTGTTGTGTTTATAAGTGACAGTTTACCTGCTAAGTACCTGCATGCCATAGGAATTTGAATTAAAATTACCAGATTGAAATCAAATCTCATGGGTTGTTTTTTTTAAATTTTTATTTGGTGTGTGTTGGAAGAGGGGTCGTCTTATATGGCGAGTATATCCCAAACTCTATATTTTAACTGGGAATTTTGGGGGTCGTCTTATATGCCCAGTCGTCTTATACACCGGAAAATACGGGTATCTAAAAAACCCAAATGAATTATTTGCTAATAACTATGGGAAGCTATGGAACAAAATTAAAAGAGAACTAATAAACTGGCAAAAATTGCACCCCTCACTACCAAGTAAAATAGCAGCTGTTAAAATGACAACACTGCCTAAAATTTTATTTTTATTTCAGACTCTCCCGATAAGAATATCAAACAAAACTATTAAGAAGATATTATGAAATTTATTTGGAATGGGGAAAAAGCTAGAGTAAAACTTAAGGTAATGCAGAATGTGAAAGAGGGAGAAAGATTGGCAGTTCCCAATACAAAATTATACTATGATGCAGCTTGTCTAACTTGGGTAAAGGAATGCCTAGATCTCACTGAGCAGAAACTTCTCAATTTAGAAGGTGGACTAAAATTTGGATATCATGCATATTTAACTTATAATAAAGAAAACTCAACAAACAGATAAATAGCCACTGTATTAGAAGACCTTTACTTCATATATGGAATAAATATTAAAAAAAATACCATATTTTCTGGTGTACAAGATGACTTTTTTTACCCCGGAAAATATTCTCCAAAGTTGGGGGTTGTCTTATATGCTAGGTGGAAGAGGAGGAAGAAGAAGGAGTGGCTGGCACAAGGAAGGAGGAATAGGAAAAGAGGAAGGCCAGTTGAGAGGAAGAGGAGGAGGAGGAGGAAGAGAGGAAGGCCAGGCAAGAGGAAGAGGAGGAGGAGGAGGAGGGAGAAGAAGAAGAAGAAGAAGTGGCTAGCATGAGGTGGGAGGAGAAGGAAGAGAGGAAGGCCAGACAGAAGGAGGAGAAGGAGGAGGGGTGGCTGGTGGGAGGTGGGAGATAGAGGAAGATAGAAAGGCTAGGCAAAAGGAGGAAGAGGAGGAGGAGGAAGAAGAAGAAGAATAAGAACAAAAAGAAGGGGTGGCCAGCGCGAGGTGGGAGGAGGAGGAAGAGAGGAAGACCAGACAAGAGGAGGAGGAGGAGGAGGAGGAGGAGGAGGAAGGGGTGGCCAGCGCAAGGTGGAAGGGGGAGGAAGAGAGGAAAGCCAGGCAAGAGGAGGAGGAGGAGGAGGAGGAAGAAGAAGAAGAAGAAGGGGTGGCTGGTGCGAGGCAGGAGGAGGAGGAAGAGATGAAGGCCAGGCGAGAGGAGGAGGAGGAGGAGAAGAAGAAGAAAAAGAAGAAGAAAAAGAAGGGATGGTTGGCGGGAGGCGGGAGGAAGAGGAAGAGAGGAAGGCCAGGTGAGAAGAGGAGGAGGAAGAAGAAGAAGGAGTGGCCAGCGTGAGGCGTTAGGAGATTGAAAAGAGGAAGGCCAGGCGAGAGGAGGAGGAGGAAGAAGAAGAAGAAGAAGAAGAAGAAGAAGAAGAAGAAGAAGAAGAGGAGGAGGAGGAAGGGGAGCCAGCTCGAGGCGGGAGGAGGAGGAAGAGAAGAAGGCCAGGTGAGAGCAGAAGGAGGAGGAGGAGGAGGAGGAGGAAGAAGAAGAAGAAGAAGAAGAAGACGAAGAAGAAGAAGAAGAAAAGGAAGAAGGGGTGGCCAGCAGGAGGAGGAGGAAGAGAGGAAAGTCAGACAAGAGGAGGAGGAGGAGGAGGAGAAAGACGGGGTCCAAGTAGTCCCTGTCCGGAGCCTGTCCCTTCCCTCCTCTGGCCATCCAGCCCCGATGGAGCCCTGGGAGGTGCCTGGAGCTGGGCGGCAGCATTAGCAGCATCCCCCAGAGCCAGGCTCGGGCCCCTCCAGGGGTGGATTGGGCCCCCTCCTCTTGGCCAAGGAGGAGGAGGAGATTGTCCTCTCCCTGGGTAGGTCTCCAAAAGACGGGGGTGGTGTCCCTGGATCACTTTTACACTTTAGGAGGCTTGCCATTGCTTTCCCCTGAGGCTGAGAGAGTGTGACTTCCAATAATGTTGTTGTTATTGTTGTGTGCCTTCAAGTCGTTTCTTACTTTTGGCAACCCAAAGATGAACCTATCCTGGGGTTTCCTTGGCCAGGTTTGTTCAGAAAGGGTTTGCCATTGCGTTCTCCTGAGTCTGAGAGAGTGTGACTTCCAAGAGTATTGTTGTTGTTGTGTGTCTTCAAGTTGTTTCCAACTGATGATGACCCTAAGGCATGAACCTATCATTTCTTCCCTATGTGTTTTTTCAGACAGGGTTTCCCTTTGCCACCCTCTGAGGCTGAGAGAGTGTGACTTCTAAGATTGTTGTTGTATGCCTTTGAGTCGTTTCCAAGTTATGGCAACCCTAAGGCGGCCCTATCATGGTGTTTGCTTGGCAAGGTCTCTTCAGAGGGGAGTTTGCCATTGCCTTCTCCTGAGGCTCTCTCAGCTGAGAGAGTGTGACTTGCCCTAGGTCACCCAGGGGGATTCCATGGCTGAGCCAGGATTCGAACCCTGGTCTCCAGAGTCATACTCCGATACTCAGATAGGGTGACCAAATGTCTTCAATGCAAAGAAGGACAAGTCATTAAAAAAAATAGGACATACAAGAAAAGAAATGTAGAGAAAGCTAAAAACACTAATATAAATATAAGTCCATGCTTCTTAGCCATGCTCAAAATGGAGGACGTTTTAATGGTCAAAACTGTGACTTCTAACCTTATCATGGGGTTTTCTTGGCATGTTTCTTCAAATGGGGGTTGCCATTACCATCCTCTGAGGCTGAGAGTGTGTGATGTTCCCAGGGTCACTTACTTGACCTCAAATTGTACATACCACAGAATGCATCACCTAGTATATTGGCAGTCTTTCCCCTTGGGAGGCCTCCCTCAGTGGCGACGGGCTTCCAGGAGGCCCGTAGCCACCGAGGGAATCCGGCCCCCGCACCATTTCCTGCCCCCTCCCCCCCTCCCCCGGCCCCCCAGCAACAAAGGCCGCGGCGTGTGCGGGGGGGTCGTGCACGGCGGCGGAGGGTGCGCGCACGCGTGCGCGCCGCCATCCCCCCACCACCTTGGCCCAGCCGAGACCTGGGCTACGGGAGACCGGCCCAGGTCTCAAAAAGGTTGCCTGTCCCTGGTCTAAACAATACATTTGGTTTCAAAACTATCAAGGAAAGGAAAGGAAATCTGATCACTGTCTGATCACTGTCCCGTTAAGTGTGAGACTAAGGGCCTTTGCAGACTGCCAGAAATAGTGCAAATTGAGTCCACTTTAAATTGAGGCACTGCCCTGGCTCAGTGCTAGGGAATCACGGGAACTGCAGTTTATCGTGGCACCAGAGCTCTCTGACAGAGAAGGCTCAATGTCTTAGAAAAAAATACAATTCCCATGATTCCCTAGCACTGAGCCAGGGCAGTGCCTCAATTTAAAGTGGACTCAATTTGCACTATTTCTGGCAGTCTGCAAAGGCCCTAAGACACACAAACACCATTGTATATCTTTTCCAGTATAATGGGATATTCCCAAGGGCAACTCTCAAAACCTGCCTGTCCAGGAAAACTTTAGTGGTCTTGAGCAATTTCACCATTGCCTACCTAACCTTACATTTAGGGGATTATGGCTGCCATCTCCCAAGGGTCAGGCTGGGATTATAGGGAACTCCACTTGGCTAAAATATACAAGAAAAATAGAGGATGTCCGCTAACAACATACATATACAAATGGTACAGACAAAAATACACAATATAAATACCAAAAAAAGTACTTCCTGGATCCTTAGCCAAGTCTTTTTTCCTTTCATATATACAACTACCTTTCTTCTTATTTTAAGATTACAACTAAGATTTAGGCTATACATATATTATATAGCTATATATATATTATGTAATTTTCTTTCATTACATTTATTCATTATTATTGATTGAAAAACATAAAATAAAGTAAATAACTTGTAGCTGATTCTTTGCCTTTGTCCCTTTTTCAATTTTATCTAATAGTTTTAACGCTATAGTATCTTAGGACGTTATCACACGTGGGCCAGAAAGCGAAAATAAAAGTGGAAATGAAGCATTACGAAAATAAACCAAAAATAAACTTGTTTCCGCAAACGTCAAAACCTTAATTGCGAATTTACAGCAAGTGCAAAGAACGTCCACACACAAGCGAAAATATCCCATAAATGTAGTAGAAATGAGCCTCTTGCACATGCGCAGATAGAGGAATGAGCCTCTTGCACATGCGCAGATAGAGGAATGCTCGTGGGAACCATGGGTAATGACGGGGAAATGCTCCCCAATATGTATTTGGCTATCACATTTGCGGTAAATGTGGAATCACCCTCATTGCGCAATTGCATTTCCTGAAGAAACCGAAATTCAAAAGATCTCGGATCTTTCCACTTTCTGTCGGGGTTCTGTCGGGGTTCTGTCGGGGTTCTGTGCGACGTCGTGTGAAAACACGGGCCAATAATCCGGTATCGTTCAGGATTTCGTGTGGATTTTGTTTGGATTGGGCCCCATGTGATAACGTCCTAAGTCATCTCTGCATAACTTACTCTTATTTGATTCTTCTTCCTTTTCCCCCCTTACTTTTAATATATTTAAGTAGTGGTTCCCAAATTTTTTCATTTTTTTTCCCAATCCTGTCCTCTTAGCTTGCTTGTTAATTTATCCATCTGCATTAACTCAGTCGCTTTATATAACCATTCTTCTTCTTTTGGAACTAATTTGCTTTTCCATTTGCTAGCATAGAGAATCCTGGCACTAGTAATCATATAGAAAAGAGGTTTCCCATATCTATTTTCTACCTCATCATCATTATACATACTTAACAAATATAATTTGGGATCCATATCCAGTTGAATTGACAAAATTTCTTCAATTGATTTATGTATCATGAACCAGTATTTTTTTGCTTTTTTGCAGTTCCACCACAGGTAGAATGTCCCCCTTTCCTGCTTGCATTTCCAGCATTTGTCAGATAGTCCTCTATATACTTTAGCTAATTTAGCTGGAGTCATATACCATCTATAAAACATCTTATAGAGGTTTTCTCTCAAATCATAGCAGGTGGTGTAACTTGAAATTTTATACCAAACTTTCTCCCAGTACTCCAACTCAATAGAGTGGCCAATATCTTGAGCCTACCTAATCATGTATTCCTTCACTACTTCCTCCTCCATTTCAATATTCATCAATTGTCTATAGCAGGGGTAGGCAACCTTTTTGAGCCGGGGGCCGGGTTGCTGTCCCTCAGACAATTGGGGGTCCAAAGCACAAAAATAAATAAATAAATAAATAAATCTAAATATAATTAAAATAAATAAATAAAAAATATGCATGCACACTCTCTCAGCCCCAGAAAAGCCATGGCAAAACCCCTGTGGAGATTTTGCCAAGAAAACCCCAAGAACAAGTAATAACAATAATCAATATCATCATGGTGGGTGGCGGCGGTGGCAGGACCAGCCTGGGGCCGATCCAAAGGCCTCGGGGGGCCATATCCAGCCCCCAGGCCTTAGGTTGCCTACCCCTGGTCTATAGAATAGGGTTATTTTACATGGATTATCTGAAGCCACAGTTTCATCAAACTTATTTTTCTCGAATCTTATTCCTATTGTTTTTAGAATCTGTCATAAATCTTTCTCTCAATTGTCTGTGAACCAACCATCCTATAGTATATCCTTCTTCCAGGAGTTTTTTTTTAATTTTATTTTTATTTTTATTACACCGTGTATAGTACACATTATACAATCATGTTTCATATAGTAATTTTCTCCCATCACCCCCCCCCCCCGCCCAGTCAGAAAACAGCATAGAGAAATTTACAATCAAATCCAATTAACAATCGATTTCGGAGATATGGAAAATATTATTGATTATCTTATTAACTTCGTCATACCCCATTTTACCTTTCACATTCTTAATTACTGCTCCCCATTTGTCTTCCCATGGTTCTTTATTAGTTTCTCCAATATATTTTAATCTTCTTTCTCTAAGGAAGTCGAATAATATATATTCTTTTATATATTTAAATAAGTAAGCGTTATTCCAATTTGATTTTTTTCTCCATTCATAAGCAATCACTGCATGAGCAGTTTTTAGAAATTGTTTTATTACATATTTTTTATTATTATTCAATCCTAATTCCCCTAAATTGAGAGTCAAGCAATTTTCTTTACTTAATTGTATTTCTATCCCTACAATTGTATTTATCTGTTGCTTAACCTCTATCCAAAATTTTTGTACAAATGGACATTCCCACCACATATGAATATATATTCCTTTAACTCCACATCCATGCCAACATTTGAATTGAAATTTATCATTTGTAAATGCTAATTGGTGAGATGTCCTATACCATTTTCCTATTATTTTCATTTGTTGTTCTTTTACATTTGTGTTTTTGTTGTAATTTCTTGTAGCCAAATTTTAATTTTATCTATATCAATCAATAAATCGTTTTCCCAGTTCATTGTCAATCCCTCTGTCATTCTAAATTGGGTTATTAACATATTCTTATAAATTTTTCCTATTATTCCTTTATCCCCTTCTAAAAATGTTTAATTATTTATTCTAATAATTCATTTCATTTATCAATATTTAATTGTGTTTCATCTAGCAATTTTATTATCCCTTTTATTTGAATCCAACATTGCTTACCTATTAAATTAGTTAATTTTTCTTCCTGTATTCGTGCCCCTGTTAAATCATACAAATCTCCAATTATTTTAAATCCCTTATTCTTTATTTTTTTAATTTTCTATCCAAGATCTTCATTGTTACTTTTATTTAAATTTTCAATTGGTAACCATTTCCTATTTTTTATACTCAGGTTTTTACTCCATTTCTCCCAAATTTTATAATTCACCCTCATTGAACCAATTCTTTTCTCTTTTTCTTTTCCCCCCTGAAAGATAGATACAAACTCCATTTGATTGCTCTGTCTTTCTAATTTAACCCACTTTATATTATAATTATATTCTACCTCTATCATTCTTAGCAATTGAACCACCTCAAAATATAGTTCAAGTGATGGAACTCCCCATCCTCCTTTACTTTGATGCTCGTATAATAATGCGTTAGATAATCTGTTTTTTTTATTCCCTGATATCCATTTTAATATTGACCTATCCCATTTCTTTACATCTTTACTAGGAATTGTTTCTGGGATAGTTTGAAATAGATATAGAAACTTTGGTAATACCATCATTTTGAACATTCTAAGTTTTGTTAGCATTTTCCAATTTTTACTTGCCCATTTAGAAATTTGATTATTATTTTTTTCCATAATTGATTATAATTACCTTGTACAATATTATCCAACTTAGTTGGTAAATTTACACCTAAATATCCCATATGTTTAATCCCCAATTTCAATCCTGACACAATTTGGATTTCTTTTTGTTCCCACCAATTTGTATTTAAAAACATTAGCTCGGATTTATCCATATTAAATTTAAGCCCAGAAATGTTTTTAAATTTCTGAAATATTTCCAATAACTTGGTTACTGCTTGATTCGGTTTCTGTGTCACTATCAGAGCATCATCTGCAAATAAATTCAACTTAATCTCTTCTTTATTTATTTTATATCCCTTTATCTCTTCGGCATTCCTAATCATATTTGCAAATGGTTCCATTGCTAATATGAATAATAAAGGAGAAAGTGGTCAAGCTTGCCTCACTCCACTTTTTATTTTAAATTTTCTTGATTTCTCTCCATTTATCATGATTTGTGCTTCTGTATCATTGTATATTTCTTTTGATGATTTCACTAAAACTTTCCCCTAATCCAAAATCCCTACAAATTTTATATAGATATTTATGATTTATTGAATTGAATGCTTTGTAGACATCTAGTTTTACCAAGGCTAATTTATTTTTGTATTGTTTGGCATGATATAGTATATTAAATATATTCCTTATCGGTTCATAAATATATCTGCCTTCCACAAATCCATATTGTTCTTTTTTAATTAAAGTAGAAGTTCTTTCAGGAGTTGTTCTAAACTTTTAAATTCAAGACTAGTTCTCGATTTGGTTGTTAGGTCTTGGTATGTTACCCACTTTTGGTGTTTTAACACTTCTCTATTATGGAGGGCCTCGTGAGCTGATGTCCATATCGGTATTTGGGGACATATTCTCTCTTTATATTTAATCCATACTCTCAAAAGAGATTTCCTCACAAGATGGTTCATGAAATCTTTATGCACCTTATGTTTCTGATAGAACAGATACACGTGTAATCCAAATCTTTGATCCACTCCTTCTAAGGTGAGCAGTATTTTGTCCCTTAGTAATAGCCATTCCATTAAACACTCAAGGCAACTTGCCTTGTAATATATTTGTAAGTTTTGTAGTGCCAGACCTCCTCTTTCCTTCCTGTCCTGCATTGTCTTAAGTCTGACCCTTGGTCTTCTCCCACTCCATATAAACTTAGAGATTTATTTATTCCAAGCTTTGAAAGGTTTATTATTAACTATGATGGGGATACTCTGAAAAAAAAAAAAAACACATAAATTTGGGCAAGATATTCATTTTTATTGCTGAAATCTTCCCTAACCAGGAAAGATTCAGCTTTCCCCACTTTGTTAAATCTTTTTTTAGTTCTTTAAACAGTTTCTCATAGTTATTCTTAAACAAGTCTATATTTTTAGTTGTTAATTCAATACCTAAATATTTGACTTTTTTTCCTATTTGAAAACCTGATGTTTCTTCTAGCTTTTTATTTTCTTCCTTAGTTGTGTTTTTAGTTAATGTTATTGTCTTACTCTTGTTAATTTTTAGTCCTGATATTTGATTAATTTTTTCTAATTTTCCCAATAATCTTGCTAAGCTCTCTTCCGGGTCTGATATGGTGACCAAGAGATCATCTGCATATGCCTTTAACTTAAACTCGTATCCTTTATATTTAATACCTTTTATCTCTTCATTTTTTTCTAATTTTATTATTTAGATTTTCTATAATAATAATAATAATAAAAGGAGTGAAGACAATGGACAGCCTTGTCTTGTCCCATTCTCTATTTTTACTTTCCCAGTCTTTTCACCATTAACCATAACCCAAGCTTTTTGATTGGCATATATCACCTTAATCCAGAAGATAAAGCTTTCGCCTGCTTTAATCTTTTCCAATACTTTAACCATAAATCACCAATTAACCTTGTCAAAAGCTTTTTTGAAGTCCAAAAAAATCATAATCAGTTTTTTATCAAATCTTCTTTTGTGAAGTTCTCTTAAATCCAATACACACCTAACATTATCTTTTATCTTTCTTGATGGTAAAAAAACCACTTTGGTCTTTATTAATCCAAGTTTTTAATATTTTCTTGAGCCTTTCTGCTAAGATTTTAGCGAAGATCTTATAATCACAATTTAATAGGGAAATTGGCCTATAATTCTTTATATCATTACCTTCCTTTGGAAGCAAGGCTATATTAGCTTGTGTCCATGTATACAGAATTTTATATTCTGATATTCCATTTATGACCTTGCAAAGAGGTGGAGCCATTTGCTGAACATATTTCTTATAGAATTCGGCCGGAAAACCATCTGGCCCTGAAGTTTTCCCAGGTTTGTTAATTTAATTGCCTCCATTATTTCCTGGATTGTGATTTTCTTATTTAAATCTTCTCTCTGTGTGTCACTGAATGGTTCAATATTAGTGTTTTCCAAATATTCCTCCATATATTCCTCACCTAAATTATCTCTTTTATACAAATCTTTATAAAATTCATAAACTATTTCTTTAAGCTTATCCTGGTCTGTGATTTTTTTGTCCTGCTTTTACTAAACAATTTATTAATTTCCTCTCACTCTCTTTTCTCATCTGGTAAGCCAGGCACTTTCCCAATTTGTTAGCTCCCTCAAACCTTTTTTGTTTCATATAATTAATTTTGTTCTGAAAGCCCTCCAATAAATGTAATGATATTTGTTGTTGCAGCAGTTTATTTTCCATTATCAGTGTTCTACTATTAGGTGCCTGTTTCAGTTCATTTTCTTTTTTAATTAACTCCTCTTGCAGTTCTGTTAGTTTTTGTATTCTTTCTTTTTTTATCGTATAAGCTTTCTCCATGAATATACCACTAATAACAGCTTTAGCTGCATCCCATATTATATTAGGATTTGTGTCTTTATTAGTATTTTCCTTAAAATAGTTTTCAATCCCTGCTAGTACTTCCTTATAAACTTTCTCTTTTTCCAACAGTTCTAATCTCAATTTTCAATTAAATTCTTTTGTTCTTAACCCTATATTTATTAGAACCGGATTATGATCAGATAGTATTCTAGGTTTAATTTCAATATCTGATATCTTCAGCAGTATATTTGGAGATACAAGGATCATGTCCAATCTGGCCCATGATTGGTGCCTATCTGAGAAGGTGTAATCTCTTTTATCCCCCCTTTTTTCTCTGCGTACATCCTTTATACAGATTCTTTCTATTAATTCAAAAAATTCTTTTGGCAATTTGCCCTGGTTATTTTTTTAAAAAAATTCTCAGATTTCTTGTCCCATATTGGGTTGACCACCTCATTCCAATCTCTCATTACCACGCACTATTCGAAGGATAGTTCCTCCACTTTATTTAGCAAACATTTAAAAAACCTTCCTTTATTTTCCAACGGCCCATAAATTCCCATAATAAGGGTTCTTACCCCCATCAATGTTGTTTGGGCTGCAACATAGTGCCCTTGTTTGTCATTCAACAATTCCGTTACTTCATATTTTGAATTAATATATAAAGCTACACCTTTCTTTTTTGATCAACTAACGATGCAAACAATTTTCCTAACTTAGGTTTTTCCAACAATTTAACATCCTTTCTCTTAATTCTCACTTCTTGTAAGCATACGATCTCACAATTCAGATTGTTTATATAATGGAATATTTCCCCCCTTTTATCATGCCTATTTAGCCCTTTTACGTTCCAGGATAAAATTTTCAAATTATTCATATGTGGGTTTTGTTTTAGGTGTCTTCTACTCCTGATTCCTCTCTGCTTTGATCTTGCTCTGTGTCTCCTTCTGAGTCTGGACCTTCTTCTATTTCTGAATCTCCTATACTATCTTCTTCTTGTTGTCCAGATCCCTCTATTCCCTGTTCTAAGTTTTCATCCTTCTCTCCTGCAGTTTGATTTCCCCTACCTTGATCAGTTCTTTTCTCTCTATTCCTGTTTTGAGAAGTCATCTCCTGTTTTTTTTTCTTTTAAAACTTTTGAAATCCAATCTGATGGTTTTTTTTTTAAATTTCTATTTGGTGTGCGTTGGAAAAGAGGTAGTCTTATACAGCGAGTATATCCCAAACTCTATATTTTAACTGGAAAAGTTGGGGGTTGTCATATGCCCAATCATCTTATACGCCAGAAAATATGGCAGTTATTGGTTTTGTGGGATGGATATCCCCCCATGAAGCATGTTACAGAAGAGAGATGGCACAGGAGGACGATTGCCTCAAATAACACAATTTGCTGGTGAATGAAGGAAGAAAAATAAGAATCAGAACACAAGAACTTACCAACAAATGTATAATATTAAATTGGTTTGTATATAGGCAATTGTATGAAAAGGCTAAACAATAATAATAATAATAATAATAATAATAATAATAATAATAATAATATTTATTTTTATACCACCCAATGGTTTCCCAATCCAGGTGGTTAACAGCATAAAATACAATACAATATATATCCCTCCCACCCTTAAAACAATATTAAACAATTGCAGAATAAAATCAATATGTCAATTACATTAAAATCAATCAATTTCAATTACAATAAGCCCATGAGTGTATTCAATTTTACACAGTGAGGGGGCCAGATGTCACGTAATGTCCTAATCCTATGGACTGCCCGAGGCTAGCTATCTAGTCTGGAAAGGCCTGCCGGAAGAGATCCGTCTTGACAGCTTTTTTAAAACTGTCCAAAGATGTTAAATGACGGATCTCATTCGGCAGGTCGTTCCAGAGTCTGGGGGCAAATACAGAAAAGGCCCTCTGGGAGGTTGCAGATAACCTAGCCCTTTTTGGCTCTAAGAATTTCCTCCCAGAGGAACGGAGTGTGCCGGAGGGATTGTACGGGAGGAGGCGGTCTCTGATATAACTTGGGCCCAAGCCATTTAGGGCTTTAAAGGTGATAACCAACACCTTGTATTGGACCCGGAAGCGAATAGGCAGCCAGTGGAGGGACCTCAAAACCGGAGTGATGTGGTCCCTCCTAGATGTTCCAGAAACAAGCCTGGCTGCCATATTTTGAACTAATTGTAGCTTCCGAACCTGACACAAGGGCAGTCCCATGTAGAGCGCATTGCAGAAGTCAAGGCGGGAGGTTACCAGTGCATGCACAACAGTCTCGAGATCCCTTACTTCCAGAAAAGGGCACAGCTGGCGTATCAGCCAATGCTGATAACAGGCACTCCTGATCGTCGCATTAACCTGATTTATCATCAGGAGCGAAGGATCAAGGAGCACCCCCAGACTGCGAACACAGTCACAGGAGGAGAGTGTGACCCCATCCAGGACTGGAGGTTGCAACCCAATTCTTGGTTTCAGGGTCGCTACCGTGAGCACCTCCGTCTTGTCTGGATTCAGCTTCAATTTGTTTTTCCTCATCCAGCCCATTACTGCCTGAAGACATTCATTGAGAGAGGAGACGCCATTGGAATTCGCGGCCGACGAACGAGACACAGAGAAATAGATTTGAGTGTCATCAGCGTACTGATAATACCCAGCACCATAACTCCGTATAATCTCACCCAGAGGCTTCATATAGATGTTAAATAATGTTGGGGACAAAATGGCTCCCTGAGGGACCCCACAAGTGAGTTCCCTCTTACTGGAGCTACAGTCCCCGAGCAGCACCCTCTGGGACCTGCCCGAGAGGAAGGACTGGAACCACTGCAAAGCAGTGCCCCCGATACCTAACTCCCTCAGGAGGCCCAAGAGGATGCCATGATCTATCGTATCAAAAGCCACTGAGAGGTCTAAGAGCACCAACAGGGTCACACTACCCCTGTAGATGCTCAGATGTAGATCGTCGGTCAAGGCAACCATGGCAGTCTCAACCCCAAAGCCTGTCCTAAAGCCGGTTTGAAATAGGTCTAGATAATCGGTTTCATCCAAGACCGCTTGGAGCTGAAGAGCAACCTCCCTCTCTTTTACCTTGCTCAAAAATGGCAGCAATGACACCGGCCTATAATTTCTCATATCCAGGGGGTCCAGGGAAGTTTTTTTCAGAAGCGGCCTAACAGCCGCCTCTTTCAAACAGGATGGAACATATCCTTCCCTGAAGGATGCACCGATGATATCCACAAGGAGTCTCTTCAATGCATTTCCCGCCCGGGCGGCCAGCCATGATGGGCAAGGATCAAGAGGGCAGGTTGTCTTCCTCACCATACCAAGCAGCTTGTCCATGTCCTCAGTACTCACCGATTGAAGCTGATCCAGTATAACTACATCGGTGGAGTTACTGGACACCTCGCCTATAGACTCTGATTCAAACATGGCATCCAAGTCGGCTCTTATCTGAGAGATTTTATCTGCAAAGTAGTTATTAAACGCGTCACAGCAGGCCGTCATCGGGTTTAGTAAGGGATTTGGCACAGAAGGTATCTGTGTTATCTCCCTCACCAACTTAAACAGCTCTGCTGGATGGGACTCTGCAGATGCAATATGTTCAGAGAAGAAGGCTCTCTTCGCTGCAAGTATTGCTTCCCAATAGGAATGGAGAAAGTTCCTATGGCGAGTTCTGTCTGATAAGAGTCGAGTCTTCTGCCACCTGTGCTCTAGTTGTTGGCCAACCCACTTCATTCTCCTAAGCTCCGGTGTATACCAGGGCTTTCGGTTTGAAGCAGGATGGCAAGGACGCTTGGGAGCGATTCCATTGATAGCCCTGGTAAGATTGATGTTCCAAGTATTAACCATCGACAGAGTCACTGGCATTCCCCACCATTAAACCCTCTAAGGATCTCTGGAATCCAATTGGCTCCATTCGCCTTCGAGGGTGGGGCGGATGTCAGCCTTAAGTTCCAACTTGACCAAGAAATGATCCATCCATGACAATGCGGAGGTACTTACAACCTCCGCCCATGGATATTCCTGTTCCGTACTGAAGATTGCATCAAGTGTATGACCTCACAATGTGTGGGCCCATTGACCAATTGGGATAGGCCCATGTTTGTCATGGTATCCATGAGCTCCCGAGCCGCACCTGTTAGGCTGGTCTCGAGCGGGATGTTGCAGTCCCCCAAAACTAAAAGTCTGGGAGTCTCCAACAACAGTTCAGAGACCAGTTGCATCAGCTCAGTCAGGGAGTCTGTTAGGCAACGGGGTGGCCAGTAGACTAGCAGAATCCCCAAGCTATCCCTGGTCTTCAGGCTAAGGTACATATACTCGAAGTGGACCGTGTTCCGGATAGGTATCCTGGTCAAGGTCAGAGAGTTCTTATGAACTAAGGCTACTCCGCCCCCCCGCCCACTTCCCCTCACCTGCTCACTGACAGAGAACCCAGCTGGGAGGGCCTGCACCCAGACAGGCGCACTGTCCTCTCCCAGCCAGGTCTCTGTAAAGCAAGCCAGGTTGGCATCCTCATCCATAAGAAGATCCTGGATGATTTGAGTCTTATTTTTGACCGACCTGGCATTGCAAAGGAGCAGAGTGAGGTTCTGTGGAATGGTGGGTCTGCTCTTCAAGTCATATCGAGAAACAGGGGAACTGAAGGCGGGATAGCTACTACACAGTGATCCCGTCTTCTTTTGTAACATATGTTCCTCCTGATCCGGCCATACCTCCCATTCCCCAATGCAACTCTGATAGTTGCCCCCTTCACATTCCCGGTCTCAGGTAAGATCATAGATGTTAAACCCAGAGACAGAATTACAATGATTAGAGGGAAGAACAAACCCAAATCCCCTCCCCATCTCAGGTAAGGGCCCAATAATAAAGGACTTAGTTCCACTCATACGTTTCCTCAACATGTGAGGTAATGTTGTTAAACCTCTGGTCCCATAGGTCTATAACGACAAAACACAGAATTGCTACGGTTCCTTATATAATATAAGGACCACAGGAGAAACTCAGGAGAAGCTCAAGATGCCACGGCAGCCCAGTAGCTGAAGCAATCACTGGCTGCTCAGCTGGTCCTTTCTCAGCTGCTAGAGCCGGCAGAGTCCTCCTCCCGCGGCCCAGGATGCCACCGCTGCTGTGTCTTGCCGAGGGAGAGATGGTAAGGCGGTTTAAATAGCCGCGCCTCCTCCCGGTAGCCCAGCAGCTGAAGCAATCATTGGCCGCTCAGCTGGTCCTTTCTTGGCTGCTAGAGCCGGCAGAGTCCTCCTCCCGTGTCCCAGGATGCCACCACCGCTGTGTCTTGCCGGGGGAGAGATGGTAAGGCGGTTTAAATAGCCGCGCCTCCTCCCGGTAGCCCAGCAGCTGAAGCAATCACTGGCCGCTCAGCTGGTCCTTTCTCAGCTCCTAGAGCCGGCAGAGTCCTCCTCCCGCGGCCCAGGATGCTACCGCTGCTGTGTCTTGCTGGGGGAGAGATGGTAAGGCAGTTTAAATAGCCGTGCCTCCTCCCAGTAGCCCAGCAGCTGAAGCAATCACTGGCTGCCCAGCTGGTCCTTTCTCAGTTGCTAGAGCCGGCAGAGTCCTCCTTCCGCAGCCCAGGATGCCACCGCCGCTGTGTCTTGCCGGGAGAGAGATGGTAAGGCAGTTTAAATAGCCGCGCCTCCTCCCGGTAGCCCAGCAGCTGAAGCAATCACTGGCCGCTCAGCTGGTCCTTTCTCGGCTGCTAGAGCTGCAGAGTCCTCCTCCCGCGGCCCAGGACGCCACTGCCGCTGTGTCTTGCCGGGGGAGAGATGGTAAGGTGGTTTAAATAGCCACGCCTCCTCCAGGTAGCCCAGTAGCTGAAGCAATCACTGGCCGCTCAGCTGGTCTTTTCTCGGCTGCTAGAGCCGGCGGAGTCCTCCTCCCGTGTCCCAGGACGCCACCGCCGCTGTGTCTACTTTACAAGACGTAAAGTTTATGGGTAAATGGGATAAAATATCAGAAATGGGAAAAAAGTCTGGAAAAGGGGGAGGAAGATTAATGAGAAGAACTTATGATTTACTACTTAGTTGGGAAACTGAAGAGGAGATTTATCAAGGAGAATAGCATAAAGTGGGTAAAAGATGTGGGGTGCTCGATTTACTTAAATCAATGGGGAAAAATTGGAATAAATGTCTAAAATATACAAAAGCACAAAATGAAGGAGAATTGGTACAAGATATTTTTTAGGTGGCATCTTATGCCAATAAATATTGTAAAAATTTACAAGAAAAAAGATAATCTATGTTGGAAATGTTGTGAAACTCTGGGTACATACTTACATTGTTGATGGTCTTATAAAAGGCTAAAAGATTTTGGCTTCAAATCACTCAAACAATAAATAAAATACTAAAAATAGATTTGGCAGTAAAACCAGAATATATGCTTCTTAGTTTGAGGATGAAATTGACACAAAATATGGTAAAATATTATTTTATTTGACCACAATGGCTAGAATATTATACGCCCAGAAAGGGAAAACTAAAAAAATATCAAACTTAAAAGAATGGATGTTTAAACTATATGATATTATGGAAATTATGGAATTAACAGAAATTTTAGATGATGAAATTATTGATAAAAATGGTTGGGAGACAATTAGAATATTCATTAATGAAAATTGGATTGACGCTTTGATGTCAAACTATTGAAGTTGTGTTAGCTCTAATTATATAAGTCTGGTGTTTTCTTTTCTAAAAAAATTGCATGATAATAATGACACATATCTGTGGAATGTTATTCTTATGATGTAAAGCAATGATATGTAGATTTTTGAGATAATTTTTTTAAAGTTAACTATTAAAAAATGGCTAAATACATAATTGATAGATGAATATTGCTATTTCGTGTAATGATGAATTGATAGAAACTAAAGGAAGACATGAATGTACCGCACAGCTCTAGATGGGAGAAGTTTATTTCAAATAAGTTTATATATTTTAATAAATTTTAATAAAGATGTTTGGGTCACAGGCCCCAAGGGGCAAAATAGGAGGGTAATAAAGCACAAGCAAGGGGGGGGGCGGGCGGAACTGTTGGAAGAGTAGGCCTGAAACATGAAACAGCAAAAATCGTAGTAGGCCCCACACAACAAATTCAAAATATGCTCAATAAACTAAAGAAATATTTTAAAAGGAAAGTGACATTGCATGAGAAGGAAAACCTGAGACAGAATGAATGACAGGACACCCAATTGGCAGAAAAAGGCCACAACTTTATTGGATACATCTGACAGGTTGGGGTTGGCCCGAATAAATGGATTTGTCATTGTTGAACCCACCTGTTTGATGAACCCAAAAGACCTGGTCACAGCTGAGCTTCAGAATGACAGAAGGGGTGACCAACTGGTTGCAAATCTGCCTCTCAGCTCCTTTGTCACCGGGATACGCTGGTCAGGAGTTGCCCCTGCAATGGCAACACCTCACCGCTCCCAGCACCCCCAAGTTTTCCACCTCATCAGAGTGGACCTGAAGACCTCATCTGAGGTCCCATGGGCATTGCCACAGTGACACCCTGTTGAAGTCCCTGAGGAATTCTTCCCACAGCCTGAGGTCCTCCATGATGCCTCTGGTGAAGTAAATGTGGTGGTGTGGAGCCTTGACCCCCACTGTCACCCTGGTGAGGTGGGTGCAGAAGTCCCTACCCAGGGAAACCACCCTGCCTGCAAAATTGAGGTGCCCCAAGAGTTCTTGGACTTCCCTGAGTGTGGCCTTGTGTGTTGCAAGGGTGGTCTGCACCATGGAGAGGAGGGAGCAGAGTTTCTCATCTGGGAGGCAAGAAACCCCTGAGACTGAATCCAGTTGGATTCCAAGGTAGGTGAGGGAGTTGGTTGGACCCTCAGTCTTTTTGGTTGCTAGAAGGATCCCCAACTCTGCCACCAGAGTCTTAAAAGTGTGAGGACCAGCCCTGGTTGCCAGCCTTGCCAATGAACAGGATATCATCAAGGTAGTGTGTGACCAAGGGGGACATTGCACAGCCTTTCAATTCCCACTTGAGGAAGGAACTGAAAGACTCAAAATCTGCAAAGTTTACCGAGCAGCTCATTGGCATGGCCTTGTCAAAGTACCATTGGCCCTCAAACTTGGAACCCAGTAGGCAGAAATCGTCAGGGTGAATGGGCAACACTCAGAATGCTGACTGGATATCACATTTGGTCAAGAGAGCCCCCCTACCACATGCCCGTATGAGTCAGACAGCATGGTCAAAGGGAGTGTAATACACTGTGCACAGCTCTGGTGGAATGTCATCATTGATGGATGACCCCAGAGGTTAAGAAAGGTGGTGGATGAGGTGGAACTTTCCTGGAACCTTCTTAGGCACAACATCCAGGGGAGACACCCGGAGATTGGGCACGGGAGGGGAATTGAAAGGGCCAGCCACCCTGCCAGCCTCGCACTCCTTCTTGATTTTGGCCCTGAAGATTTGTGACATGTCCCTAGCAGATTTTAGGTTGGGTGCCTTGGCAGCCTTGGGCTGCGGGGATTCTGAAACTCTGAGTGAAACCTGCTACCAGGAATATGGCTGCCTTCCTGTCTGGGTAGTGCATGAGGAGAGGCAGTAGGACAGAAGGATGCACAGGGGTGGGCGCGAGGTAAAGGATGCCTGGGCAGTCACAGGAAGCTCACTTCAGATCCCCCAGCCCTCCGGTTCTGGAGCGTGCTGCTCCCTCCCTTCCAGGTGCTGCCGAGCTGGGGCATCCTGGGCAAAAGGGCTGCTCCTTGCCAGCAGGACATGAGCAGGTGAGCTTGGTTTGGCGCCCCCAATATAGCTCACAACAATGCTTGATCTTGTACTGCATCCTCACGCATTTGCCCAGGTTAAACTTCCAGCACAGCAGCCTGTGAAGATCTTTCTTTCCCACCCACCTGGGTGAACAGGAGTTTTTCCCCTTTGAGTGCGAGGCTGGCAGGGTGGCTGGTCCCTAATGTGGGGTCCCACCTCGACAAGCCAGATTGGGTTGTTGATGAGGTCCCACCTGGCATTGGTGATTTGGGAAGCTTGTTTGTGGAAGGCGGCATTATACGTGATCGCTGCCACTTCCCCGGCAATATCCCGTGCCTTGAGGACATTAATTTTGTGGTTGTTGTGGTGCCACTACTTCTTGGGGTAGGACATGGTGACCACGCCCATGTAAATGGAATAGCCCATCATCCAATTGGTGAAGGACTACTCTGCCAGAACACTCTTGGTCTCTTGCCTACCCTTCTTGGTGGACCCAGGGGAACAACCCTCCTTCCCCTCAGGCTTCAACAAGGTGAAGACATCAACATACTATCCTGTGAGGATATGCTTTCTGACCTTCTTGGGTAAGTGAAGGCCCAGGGGCTCTTCATTGTCTGTGAAAATGGGGAAGGCAGCCACATTGGGGTCTTTCTACAACCCCTTCAGCCCTGGGTGCCTGGCTCGATGCCTGGCAGCCCATGGGATCAGCCCTGGGACCATTGCATTGTCAAGCCAGTAATCGTCCCTGCTAGCTAACTTGAAGGATTCACCAACACTGTCCCTTTTGGCCCAAGACTTATTGGCTTTATTTCCATTTCTCCATTTCTTCCTGTGGCTCCTCCTCTCATGAGGTGATGAGCTGCTCACCGAGATCCGGCTGGATGAACTGCTGCTGCTGCTGCTGGGTAAAGTTCACTGTGCACCTTCTCTGATGCTTGACCTTTCTCCCCTAGGGTGATGATCAGTGGTGGCAGGCATGCTATGTCCTGCAGGGACTGTTGTGCCTGCCTCAATGGAAGGCATGGTCCCAGTTCATCCCATCTGCTGTAAAAAGGCCAAAAAGGTGTGAGAAGCCTTTGAACACCTCATCAGTCATGGCTGTGGATGAGCCGTGGTAACCCAGGCATGGGCGATGCTGCTGGCATGGCCCTCCTCTGCCTGGGCTTGGGGGTCAAGGCCTCCCATGACCTTTTGGTTGACTAGCATGTCCCCTGGTAAAGGGCCTTGCTGGCACTTCTCCCCGCCTTGCCTTCTTGTGGGCCGTAGTGGCTGTTGGGCCCTAGGGGATCCTAGGGGTTCCAGGAACATCAACCTCCAGGCTGAGATACTGTGACTTGTACTCTGATAGAGTGCCAGCCGCCCAAGGCAGGGACACCTGAAGACTGAGAGGGTGTGACAAACCCCAGCACTGGGGGCCCTGCGGAGGCTGATGACTTTATTTACCACCCAGGACCCTTTATGGCAAAAGACAAAAGGGGAAGGGATACACATTGCCGCCCAGGGCATTGGGGAGGTGGCAAGAAGACTGCAGTGCTGGATGGGGGGACAGGCTTCAGTTTAGCCCACTCGTCTTGCTCCCAGTCCTGGGGGACTCATGCGGTCCACCGCCCCCCCCCCATTTCGCTGTGGCACCCAATGGGCCTAGGAGAGGCACAGGGCATGCCTCACCCTTGTCCCAGCCCTCCAGCACTGGGATTAACATGGCCATGGCTCCCACCATCTCGCTGCCACTGCTTCTTCTAGGCAGGCAGAAGAGCTCCCGATTGGGAGCTCCGGCTAACAATGGCACTGGCCAGCCTGATCCCTGATGTGTCCTTTATATAGAGGCCCCTCCTTGGCCTCTCCACCATTCAGAGAGGCCAACTCACCAGATGGGATTGGACTTCCAGCCACACAGGTCATTGGGACTTGTAGTCCCATTTCACCCATCAGAAGTCATGCCACTGCCTGGCATGCTCACCCAATCTGGGGCCACCGAGCTGCTCCCAGTGCACCATGGAAGCTGGCTGGCCTCCTGAGTGGGCTGGGAAGGCCCTTAGCCATTGCCAGCTCCTCACCCCAGCAAGTTGGCCAACCCAATGAGTTGGGAGGCCACATTTAGTGTGAGCCCTGTTTAACTTTATGGTTATAGGCCCCTTAACAGTGAGCAGGCACAAACCCAGCCCAACCATGTGGTCTGGGGGAGGGTAAAACATCTCAGGCAAGGGAAAATGGAAACAACAATTGGAAGCATGAGCTTAAGAAACTGAAACCAAACAAACCTCATGGTCTCCAGCCCACACCATCACAAAAATGCTGAGTATAGAAAGCAAATATTAAATAAAGAGGGCACTTTAGTGTGAGCCCTGTTTAATTAATGGTTACAGGACTCCAAGCAGGTCCAAGGCCAAACCAAGCACATGACCTGGGGGAGGGTAAAATATCCCAGGCAAGGGAAAATGGAAGCAACAGTTGGAAGCATGGGCTTGAGAAACTGAAATAGCAAACAAACTTCATGGGATTCACCCAACATCATCACAAAATGGTGATCACCCAAATTAGGAACAAAATGGACCTATAAAGAACACTAGTGGTCAGCCCAACACTGAGGCTGAGAGAGTGTAACTTGCCCAAGATCACCCAATAGATAAGGGGTGGCAATGACTAAAATGAAATCAAGAATCCATACAATATAGTTTTATTGAGAGTGGGCACCAAAATTACATCCAAATTTGTCTCAGTGAAACAAAGATCAGGGAAAGAAGTCTCTATGGTAGGCTGTATAGATCCAAATCCACTAAAACTTAACTGTGCCTTTTTGTCCCACTCAGAAAGTTATTTATTTTTTCATCTGGACAAAGGAGGAGAGAAAGGCAGGCCAGCTCCATTGGCCAAAGCAAGAAGGAGCCCCTCTCTCCAATCCACCATCATCCAGCTTAAGGAGGAGAGAGAAGCAGGGCAGCTCCATCAGCCAAAGTAAGAAGAAGGCCCCCGTCCCTCCAATCCATCATCATCTGGCCTAAAGAGGAGAGGGAGGCAGTTCAGTTCCATTGGCCAGAGTAAGAAGCAGCCCCCCCTCCTTCTAATCCACCATCATCCAGCAAAAATCATCAGAGGGGTATAGAGGCCAGCCAAATCCATTGGGTCTAGCCCAAATTAAGAAGAAGGACCCTCCCTCCAGCCCATTTGCCACGACCATAGGTCCAGACGGAGAGAAGAATTAATTAACTTGATCCCTTCCCCACCACCATTCCCTTCTCCTTTTGTGTTTTGGCCTTTATATAGAGGCCCCTCCTTGGCCTCTCCACCATTCAGAGAGGCCAACTCACCAGATGGGATTGGACTTCCAGCCACACAGGTCATTGGAACTTGTAGTCCCGTTTCACCCATTTATATAGCCTGGCCTAGGGATTTCATTCCATGTTTTGTTTGGTTATCTGGCTTGGTTCTTAACTCCCCTTCCTTTATTCAAGGTTGAGGGCTTTTCCCTCTGTTTGTTTATTTGTTTGTGTGTCTTAAGGTGCTCAGTGTTTGAGCCTTGCCTTTCAGGCTTCTAGCCTTTTCTTTTGAAAAGTTTTATTTATTTATTTATTTATTTGGAGTATTTATACCCCGTTCTTCAGCCACAAAGGCTCTCAAGAGTGGCTTACAATTATTATTATTATTAGTAATTAGACTTAGTAATTAGTAGTAATTACTAATTAGTAATTAGAAGTAATTATTAGTAGTACTTAGACAGTAATATACCCAAAAAAACACCCAAAGGTGTATAGGGCCAGTAAAGCTGCACCCCAAAAAGGATAATTGTAATTGTAATAATAATTGTAAGCCACTCTTGAGAGTCTTTGTGGCTGATGAACGGGGTATAAATACTCCAAATAAATAAATAAATAAAACTTTTCAAAAGAAAAGGCTAGAAGCCTGAAAGGCAAGGCTCAAACACTGAGCACCTTAAGACACACAAACAAATAAACAAACAGAGGGAAAAGCCCTCAACCTTGAATAAAGAAAGGGGAGTTAAGAATCAAGCCAGATAACGAAACAAAACATGGAATGAAATCCCTAGGTCAGGCTATATAAAGTATTGAAAATAAAAACCTCAAAACACAAAAGATGGGGTTTAATTGAAAAGAGGCCCTATAGCCAAACAACAGAAAATATACCCCAAAAAACACCCAAAGGTGTATAGGGCCAGTAAAGCTGCACCCCAAAAAGGAACTGGCAAAATATCACAGATTAACCCACCAAAGAAAAAGCAGAATAGATAGTGTCATGTAAATAACCATGTAAATAAAGATTTAGCCAAGGAAATCCAGGACTCAGCCAATCTGGTAGTATCTCTTTTGCCCACTTGAGCCAGAAATAGCAATAAAATTAAAAGAAAAGAAAGTTTGAGGATAATGCCCCCCAGAAGTCACAAAATCGCACAGTGCAAGCAAAGTACAAAGACTAACAAGTATGAGGCCAGTTATAAAATTAAGAAGTTAGCTGGAAATATTTCAGCTCTTCTGAATTATAGCCTATAGCATCTAAAAAGAAAAAGGAAAAAGGAAAGGGAATAAAATTGATTTAAGGTAAAGTGGAACTGGAAGGGCAGAAGTAGCCACATGGCACACTAATAATCTAAAAAACTAGGCCCAAATTAAGGCCTAAATATAAAGACCAGGAAAAGGAGGGATAATATGGGTGTCTTAGTCAAACCAATTTATTATGATGATAGTTTGATCATGACCATATCTGAGGCTGAGAGAGTGTGACCCTTTGACATAAACAAAACAATGGTAGGAAACAAACCCATATCTATGGTCTAAATCAGGGGTAGGCAAACTTTTTGAACCGGGTGCCGGGTTGCTGTCCCTCAGACAATTGGGGGGCCAAAACACCAAAAATAAATATATATATATATATATATATATATTTAAAAAAATAATTTTTTAAATTTTTTTAAAGAATATGCATGCACACTCTCTCAGCCCCAGAAAAGCCATGGCAAAACCCCTGAGGAGATTTTGTCAAGAAAACTCCAAGAACAAGTAATAACAACAATAATCAATATCATCATGGCGGGCGGTGGCAGTGGCAGGGGGCGGCGGCAGCAGTGGAAGGACCGGCCTGGGGCCGGTCTAAAGGCCTCGGGGAGCCGCATCTGGCCCCTGGCCCTTAGGTTGCCTACCCCTGGTCTAAATAAACCACACAAACCAATATAGCTCACAGGGCTCTAATAGACCAAGGCCCTAAGTCTCAAAGGGAGGCAGGCTTGGAACTTGGGGGGGGGGGGGGAACTGTTAGCACTCAATATATATATATATATATATATATATATATATATATATATATATACAGACCCTGTGCATGGTAAGTTTTTGGAAGTGAACCCCCACGTAAAGGAGAGCCTCAAAATAAAATAAAATAGAAGGATAGAGTATTGTCAACCAAAAAGCAAAATATATCTAGAGCAGTCTCTTAACCACCAAACAAAACAAAGAGTTTGAAGGAAAACAAGGGAAACAGGGGGTGGGTGCGTTGAGAGACCAATTGGGGAAAATAGGCACTATTCATGCTCAGACTGTAAAATGGAGCAATAAAATGAAATAAAAAACAGCACCCAAGCGCCCCCCCCATATCCCCAACACTCAAGTAATTGAAATCCAAGCTGCATCCATCATCAGAGAGGCTACACAGCCAGGAGACCACGAGACACAAAAAGCAGCCAAAGCTCAAACCACTGACCAACTTGAGCAACAAAATTAAAAGAGGAAGAAAGGCAAGTGTATCAGCCATATAAAGGCTTGGCTCCACCTGTGAGATAGTCAGTTTTTTGGAAGTTAGGCAGTTAGGAATTGTGGAACAGAAGGCTTGGAACCTTCAAGAGTGTCAGTTGGATCTGACTTAGGGGGGAAGCAGACGGGTGGCACAGGGCTGCCCCGGGAAGCTGCAGATCGGGGCTGAGGTATCCGCACTCCTCGGCCCCGAGCCGCAGCATCCCAGGCCCAGGAAGGAGCACTAAAATAGCGCTCCTTCCACAAGATGCTGAAGGTGCACCGCAAAAGGCCTCCGGCACACCTTCAGCGTCTTTTCCGCCGCAGCGTGTGTGGACGCTGCGGCGGATATACGTCGTCGGAGTGCTGGACGTACAGAGCGCTGGGTGCTCCGATGACATATTCAGGAAGGGGTTGGGGCGCCCAGCGTGAGGCTGCCCCTCCCTTTCCTGGCCTCGAAGACGGTGCTTTATGTCATCTGCTTAGGCCCTTAGATAGGGGTACAGTGAGGCAGTACCTTAAGCCAGAGGCTGTGGATTGTTCCTGAGGGAAGTTGCACAAAGATAAGAGTAAAAAAAAACAACTTGTTGTGGTTCAACAGAGCTCTAGTGTAGAGAGTGTCTGTGTGATTAGATTGTACTGATAGAAACAACTGAAGGATTGTATTTGAATTAGCTACAATACATTTGAAACTGTAACCGGGTAATATTATTAACAAGTTTGAAAACCAAGAAGCAGTGCATGTATGTTTGAAACAATAAAACATTCTTCTATTTTATAAAAACCTATTTTTGGCCTCTATGTGAGAATTTTGAACAAATGCTACCAATGTGTTATTAATAGTTATTGGACCGGTGGGTGATGAGCGCTATGAAGCCAGTCACATAAAATTTTAAAAGAGAGAAATAGTCAAGGTGGCAGGAATGGTTCACCACACTACCCGCAACCCTCTCCTCAGTGTGGCACAAACATGCCACCCTGTATAATTTAATTGGTCTCTTACAAGAGGTCAGGAAAAGCATGTCCTGGGTTAACCAGCATGCCCAGGATGTGAATTCTCTCCTTTCAGTTCTCTTCATTTCTCCCTTGGTGCCCTTCTTTTTTGTGGTGTAGTGGTTTGAGTGTTGGACTAGGATTCTGGTTTCAAATCCCAGCTTGGCCATGTGAACCCACTAGGTGACCTTGGGCAAATCACATGCTCTCAGCCTCAGAGGATGGCAATGGCAACCCCCCTCTGAAGAAACTTGCCAAGAAAACCTCATTATAGGGTCATTATAGGGTCATTAAAAAGTCAGAAATGACTTGAAGGCACACAACAACAATTCTGATTCACTGGTGCTATCTTGCTTCCATTAAGGATGAGCACAGAATCTTAAGTCACTGAAACTATGGGTCATTGCAGACTGGCCCAAAGGGTCGGCTTGGGGGTGGAGTTGAGGCAGAGCAGCTGCACTCTGGCCGTCCAACCCCACCCTGATGCTGTTCTGATGCTGCACGCCCATACGCATGGTGCGAGGCGTCAGGATGCCCTCCCAGCTCAGTGTGCAGACACACTGCTCCGAAAAGGTGCAGAAGAGCCATGGCACCAGCTCTTGGGGTGGCAAAAGGGAGGATTGGGGCCACGGCATGTGATTACCATGGCTCCGATCCACCGCTTCCCGGGATGGCTCTCTGCCGCCCCAAATGGGCTATCTGCATCAGCCATATTACCTTAGTATGAACAAAACTGAGGCCCGGCTGGAGTCCCTAACTACAATCAGTCATCAGGACAACAACAACAACAACACACACGCACTCTTTTGCTCTTTCTATGTGCATGTGTGCTAGATAGACCTTTCTACATATGTTTTGAATCCTAATTAACTTTTAAATCTTCATTCAAAAATATAATGTTGCATACATTTTCCTTAAATTTTCTCTCTTCTTTTTTTCCTTACATGCATCCTTATTTCCATTTGTAATTTGGGGATAAGAAATGTGGTCTACCTAATGGTATTGTTGTCAGGATTACAAAAGATACTGTATTCTCTCTCTCATACCTATGTAATGTGGTACATCTCTTCAAATGTTATGGGGAACAATCTGGCCAAAGTTATGCATAGTTCACTGACTTCAGTTTCAGAGAAATAAGACCACAGTTAACCCCCATCCCTAAAATCAACAGGACAAGCAAGTCCTACTTTTGTCCAGTTTTCAATTATTATTTTAACACAGTATCTTCAGCCTCAATTCTTCTGAGTGTCTATGCTTAGTTGAAGTATCCTTTCCAATTGCTTCCTCTTATTTATTTGTAACACAGTTGTACCCTCAAGCAAATGAATTATTTCAGTGTCTGTGAAAATGTAATCTACAAGGTGAACCCAAATTATTTTTCTAGCGTGCCATAAAGAGTCTCTCAAATAAAGTACCTGGTATACCATACTAGTCTAATAAAGAAGATGAGGGAGGCAAAATCCCCTTGTACATCAACATTTATTGCTTGAAAGCTCCCTGCCTCTGGTGATAGTTCTGTGGCTATAATTGGATTTATTCTCATTTCTTTTCATGGAGCACCATGTACCAGAACAATAAGCCATAGCGAATTTGAATCCATAGGAAAAACACAATGTTTTGTCTACTGATTAGGAAAGACACATTCAACAGTAGGCCCAAATGATAGAGAATGACCACAATGCCAACCAAATGTAAGGCTAAATTTATGGTGCTACTGGTTCAGTCTTCAGTGTCCCAACTGTGCTTTATGAAAATACTTTGCAAGGGAGGCTCAAATTATTGTACAATAGCAATATAATGAGAGCAGTGGTTTTCTGCATCCACTTCTATTTTGGCTGAATAGCTGCAAGAAGGCATTGCACAAGCTTCTGGGCCAGATCAGAACCACTCTGCATAAATAGAGAAGGTATAATCTCCCTTTGTCATTTTCCTACTATTTATTTTCCACACAAACAGGAGCTAAAATGAGAGAGGAAAAAAAATTCCATTGGCACCAATATATGGTAATATCTTGCTGTTAAATCAAGCTAAGACAAGCAATTATAAATAACTCAAGTGTAGTTGCATTGCAGTTACAAATAGTTACTTATAATTATTTCATTTTGTGCTATTAACAGAGGTCTAAGTATATTTTATTTATTTATTTATTTAGTATGCCTCCTTTCTCCCAAAGTGAGACCCAAGATAGCTCTCAGAAAGAGTCAATAAAAAGAGAACAATATACAATTGTGTTTTTTAATATATATATATTAAAAACACAATGTTTTGTCTACTGATTAGGAAAGACACATTCAACAGTAGGCCCAAATGATAGAGAATGACCACAATGCCAACCAAATGTAAGGCTAAGGCTAATATATATATATTAAAAAAACACAATTGTATATTGTTCTCTTTTTATTGACTCTTTCTGAGAGCTATCTTGGGTCTCACTTTGGGAGAAAGGAGGCATACTAAATAAATAAATAAATAAAATATACTTAGACCTCTGTTAATAGCACAAAATGAAATAATTATAAGTAACTATTTGTAACTATTTGTATATATATATTAAAAAAAACACAATTGAAATCATCACATAAGTTACATCCCCCACTGATTGAGTTGTTTGGCGTGGGATGTATAGTTTCCTGCCCTCCCCGGATTGGGAGAAAAGTTTTAAAAGATGTTGCGACAGTTATGCCATGGTGGGAGATTCTTGGCGCATGGCCAGAGTTGTTTTAGTGCAGTGGTCCCCACACTGTGCTCTTTAAAGAATTTGGATTTCAGCTCCCAGAATCCCAGACTATTGGCTAACATGGCTAAAGCTTCTGGAAGCTGAACTCCAAGATCTTTTAAAGGGCACAGTTTGGGGACCACTGTTTTAGTGCCTGCCACCTCAAGGGGTTTCATTCTGGTTGGAATTTTTAGTGACAGAGTTGTTTTTGTGCCTGGCACCCTCCCACCACTGGTACGGTATGAAGTATCTTGGTAGTATTGGGCCGGGTAGGATTTTTTCCCTGTTTCCATGGGCTTTTTTGCCCACCCCATACTGATTCCTGTCTGAAAGGGGAAATTGGCTAGGGTGGTATCTAAATAGGTTATCATTTGGCATGAGAGGGGGGTGATTTATAGTTCAGCTTGTGTGGAAAAGATGTCTCTAAAGCTACCTATTTAGGTCTTGGGACCCAGGAGGTAGCAGAAACAGATTGCCCTTGAGGCTTCCATAAAAAATAAACTCTCTCTTTAATACTTGGGGATTGGGAGTGGGCCTTTGTGGTTGGTCTTCCTGATGTGTGCTGGCCAGCATGTAACCTAACCTCTGGGTTCTTGTTGAGGGCTCAGTTGTGGTCACCCAGGGGAAC
The DNA here is from genome assembly GCA_026167975.1 of Phrynosoma blainvillii. Lineage (NCBI taxonomy): Eukaryota > Metazoa > Chordata > Lepidosauria > Squamata > Phrynosomatidae > Phrynosoma > Phrynosoma blainvillii. The sequence goes on along the minus strand of JANUYF010000003.1, from coordinate 181,259,154 downwards.
CTGTAGAGGTGGTATGAGGAAGAGACTTCTGGGTTCAGCTGCTCCCACACTAGGCTTTTCTCTCACATTCGTTGTAGTTCTAAAAAATTAATAAATCGGTCAAGTTAATAAATGGTCCATTTTCAACCCATCTCTTTCTGTCTTGTCTCATTATTTCTGAGGTTGGTCAGCAATACAATATAAATTATTTAAAAGACATACACATTTGAAAGGATAAAATATCCCAATAAAAAGCTTTCCTGCTTATGCATTAAAAGTCTGCTTTAAAAAAAAAAGGACTTTGGGCTTCTGGAGACAGGCCCTTTGCGGCATCCTTGAGGCAGGGATGGGGAGGGGAAGCCGCACACCGGCCACCGCAACCTCTCCCTGAGGACGTCCTGATGCCACACACCGTTACGCATGGCACACGGTATCAGAATGTTCTCCCTGAGCAGCGTCATGACGCACTGCGCTAGAAGGGAGCAGAAAAGCCGTGCGTTGGCTCTTCAGGCATCCTTTTTGCCAGCTCTGAAAGGAGCAGCATTTTGCCGCTCTTTTTCAGGCTGCAAAAGGGAAGATTGGGGCTGAGGCAGCCTCGGCCACAATCCTCCACTTCCCAGGGCAGCCCAGGGCTGCCCATCTGCATCCCCCATTTGTTTGCCAGCAAAACGAGAGCAGGTAGAGGGCCAGCCTCTGACAGAAGAGAGTTCCAGAGGGTGGGAGCAGCCATTGATAAGGCTCCCTCTTGTGTCCTTACCTGTGAAAGTGGCTGGATCAAGAGAAGGCCTCTCCCTGAAGATCTTAGAACTCTGGCAAGTTAATATGGGGAGATAAGGGGGAGTGTAACCCCATTCAGCAGAAGCATAGTCCCTATTCCCTGATCTGCCTTACAACTGACTAGGAGCATCTTTGTCTTGTCTGGATTAAGTTTAAATTTGTTTGCCCTCATCTAGTCCATTGTAGACAACAGATATTGATTCAGTATGTAGACAGGTTCCTTGGAATCAGATGGGAAGGAGAGATAGAGGTTAGTGTCATCAGCATATTCGTGACAGCACATCCGAATTAACTCTGTCAGCAGCTTCATTTCTTTTGTGGTTTAATATTTCTTTGTTGTGCATATGTTTTATAGCATTTTAATATTTCCACTTTTTATGAATTACTGTTAAATTTTCAAATAATCAGCCAAATTGCTTGCTGGAATAGACTGAGCAGAAGCTGAGAGAAACATGGGGAGAGGGAAGGACAGGAATCTCAGGGGCTAAACATATGGTGTGTAAGGGGCAGTTCTGCACAGCCCCTTTGGTTGCCAGATTGGGGCTGTGGCCACTGCACACTGTGGCCCTGATCCGACATTTTTCTGGCCCCAAAAGGAGCAGCAAAAAGGTGCCCTTGCTGCAGTGGTAGCAGGTGTTTTTTTTTTTTTTTTTGGCATTTCTTTGGCACAGCATGTCTAAATGCTGTGCCAAAGAAACATCATGATGCCACCCACCATCTGGTCAGGTGGGTGGTGTGACACTGGTGTGGGGGCAGAGTCAGGGCAGCTGGTGTGTGGTCACCATGCCCCCACTCCACCCCCAGGCCAGCTCTTAGTGCTGGTCTGTTCAGGGCCTCAGTCAGGATTTCCTCCCCTCTAGCCCATAATAATTAACAGTACTGAAAATAACTCCATAATACTCAAATTATTACAATGCATTTTGGACTATTCAAAGAAAGAAAGAAAGAAAGAAAATGTAATGAACTGGAATAGCCTCATCAAAAATAACAGTGAGACCCTAAATAGTGGGATGTGTTAGAGACAGTTGAGAATATTTAAGTGAAACCCATCCACTAATGCAGACAGATCAATGGCCATCAGCTATAGAAATTAAAAATTATCATCTTAGGTATAAAATAACATTTTTGCATGTTGTGTCACAAAAATGTCTGGGGCAGCAACCGCATTGCAAAAATAATACAGTTTGACACTACTTTAACTCCCATGGCTACATCCTACAGAATTCTGGGATTTGTAATTTTGTCTTCTTTGTTATAGACCTCTGGTGCCCACCCCTCCACTACAATTCCTAGAATTCTATAGTACTGAGCCATGGGAGTTAAAGTAGTGTTACACTGCATTATTTCTGCAGTATGTTTGCAGCCTGGATGATATATAGGTTCAACAGATCTTTCTTCCCCTCGCCTGTCACCTTCTCAAATATTCAGGTATTCTAAGCAAACATGCAGAAATTCCTTGATAGATCTGTCACGCTAAACAAAACAAAAAACAAAAAAAAAATGAAAATCACTGATCCAAAGAACTGCATGGCTGTTAACATGAATTAAAACCAGCATTTCCCATACAAAGCAAAGTAAAGGCTAAACCAATGACCAATATGTGGAAATGAGTGCTTTGTAGACCACATAAATGCCTGTGGGTTTTCTTTTGTGAAAATCTATTTAGCTGGAAATGGCTACATTTTTCCATAATATCTTATTAAAGTAACTGTAAAAGCTGACATTGCTGTACTATATAATAAATTCATTCGCACATATTAATAATACTTCTGCCTTCCCATGTCTATGATCTCATAAAAAAAGTGGAAATGTCTCCTTTAAAAAAAAAAAAAGTTTAAACCTGATTTTAAAGGCAGATTTTTAAAGTAGCTTCAGAATTTTATTTAGGATTCCACCCCTCCCTCCTGGACTTGGGAATAAGTCTTAATGACCTAAAGATACTTAAAAGTAGATAGACATAAGACTGTTATCCATTCTTTCACTTATGTATTTCTAATCCAAACATAAATTCCTTAAAGAACCACTAGTAAAAATAAAACACTTAAAACCATCCATTTAAAAATAAAACACATTGACCACAGCTTTAAAATTATTATGGGGTTCTTTATAAAACAAAACTTCTCTAAGACTAATTTATATAGTTGCCTATAAGGCTGGAAAGACTGACACTGGCTATTTTTCTAGAAAAAAGAGTCCACCAAAACTGTCCCATCTTTATCATAGTTGGCCACTTCACATCTTGATAATTATGATGCTGATTATGCTGCTGCTGCTGCTGCTGCTGTTGATTATTATTATTATTATTATTATTATTATTATTATTATTATTATTATTTCTATCCCACCCCTCTGCGTAACGCAACCAGGGCAGCTTAAAACATTAAAAATACACTACATATCCCATGGTCCCACCTATCCCTTAAAATAGCATTAAACAATGAAATGATTTAAAATAAACTTAAAATAAAATACAAATAACAAACAAGCAAATAACAGTAACTGTGGGGGAATTAAGGGAGAAGGTTGGGCTGACTCTTAATAAATGGGATATCTATTCAGGAAAGGCCTGCCAGAAGAGATCCATCTTAACAGCCTTTTTAAAGCTGTTCAAGGTGGTAACATGATGGATCTCATTCCATAATCTGGGAGTGGTTGCGAAAAGGCCCTCTGGGCAGTTGCAGACAGCCTAGGTTTTATAGGCTGCAGCAGATTCCTCCCAGAGGACCTAAGTGCACAGGGAGGATTATACGGAAGGAGGTGGTCCCGAAGATAGGTTGGACCCAAGCCATTTAGGGCTTTAAAGGCGATAACCAACACCTTGTACTGGACCCAGAAACTAATGGGAAGCCAGTGAAGAGATCTTAAGACTGGTGTTATATGGTCTCTTCTCATTGTTCCTGAGACCAACCTGGCTGCCATATTCTGTACTCGTTGGAGTTCCTGGACCAAGTACTAGGGTAGCCCCATGTAGAGAACATTACAGAAATTGAGACAAGAGGTTACAGTTTCAAGATCCCCAGCTTCCAGGAAAGGGCGCAGCTGGCGTATCAGCCAAAGCTGATAATAGGCACTCCTAACCGTTGCATTTACCTGATTTATCAGCTGGAGCGATGGATCCAGGAGCACTCCCAGACTGCGAACACAGTCCTTAGAGGAGAGTGTGACCCCATCCAGGACTGGAGGTTGCATCCCAATACCTGGTTTCGGGGCCGCTACTGTAAGTATCTCCATTTTATCTGGATTCAGTCTCAATCTGTTTTTCCTTATCCAGTCCATTACTGCTTTAAGACAATCACTGAGAGGAGTGACGCCATCTGAAGTCAGAGCTGAGGGCTGAGACATGGAGAAATATATCTGGGTGTCATCAGTAAACTGATAACACCCCGCTCCATGTCTCTGGATGAAGTCTCCCAGCGGCTTCATATATATATTGAATAGATTCAGGGATAGGATGGCGCCTTGTGGGATGCCACAATAAAGCTTCTTTTTTGCTGAGCAACTGTCTCTTTCCTTGTAGACCAACTGTCCCTGATCATCACTCTTTGGAATCTGCCCGAGAGGAAGGAGTGGAACCACTGCAATGCAGTGCCTCCAATTCCTAACTTTCTCAGGCGATCCAAGTGGATGTCATGATCTATTGCAGGGGTCAGCAACTTCTTCTTACCTGCATGACTGCATGCGCAGTACATCCGATGTACTGCGCATGCGTGAGTGAGTCGCGACCGCCATTTTGTTTTCCAAAATGGCGGCCGTGATTCGTTTGCTCATGTGCTGAGTACTGCGCATGCGCAAATGAATCAGGGCCACCATTTTGGAAAACAAAATGGCATCCGTTATGCACATGGTGACGGCACGTGCAGTGGCAGGCAGCGACGGCGGGGGTCAGCAGTGGCGGCGGCAGCAGGACCAGCCTGGGGCCGGTCTAAAGGCCTCAGGGGGCCATATACAGCCCCCGGGCCATAGGTTGCCAACTCCTGATCTATTTTATTGAAATCCACTATTGTATTTGTAACATCTTGCCTGATGAAGAAGCTTGTGGAACTCCAAAGCTTGCAACAAGTATATTGTGCATTTTGGTTGGCCAATAAAGGTATCACTGTTTGGTGGATTTTTGTTTGAAAGAGCAGAGGAAGTTTCACCATAAGCTTTTGTAGACTTGGTCTACGTCCTCAGATTAAAAGGAGTTATTAGATTCTTTTGCATACTCATATTCCAGACTAACATAGCTATGGGCCAAAGCAGATGGCCATGGAGGGGTGTCTTGAAGCCACCCCCACTGAAGATGCCTTGGGACCATGGCAAGCACTGTCATGGTCCTGAAGATGCCCTCCACTACCAGCCCAAATAGAAGCAGAAAAGATCTGCTCCTTTTTGGGCTGCTTTTGGGCCATCTTAGGCAGCCCTGGAGCAAACCTCGGGCAGCTTCCAGGCACTCTGGAGGTATGCATCATCAAAATGCTATGCCTCTGGAGCAGCTTGAAGCCACCCTGTCTGACTGGCTGTTTCAGCCCAGGGTGGCTTCTGGGTGTCTTGTTGGCATGCATCGTTAAAATGCCATGCCCCCAAGCTGCCCGAAAGCCAGCTGTTCTGGCCAGTCTTTTCCAGCTCTATGTCTCTGAATTCTACCCCCACAGGTTTGATCACAAACTGAGATTGTATTTTCTTTCCTGATGTAGAAGACCAGTGTTGATGGCTGATCATGAAGGGCTCAAAAATATCCAGATATATCATTGGCTTCTTAACTTTTTTTTATACACAAAGTTATGCAAAATGTGTGATTGGAACTTCAGAAAACTAATTTTCCAAATACAATATCTCTAAAATAGCTAATGTTAACACAATGTTCACTGTTAAGTTAAATGCCAAATTAATATTAATAAATGTGGTTCATGACTTACTTGCATTTCTTATGCTAATGATTTTCCTTAATAGCCAGCAAGTAAGACTAGAAAATGCTGGCATTACTGTATAAGGTGGTTTTGTTATATGTTTTTGTTTCTTCATATGTTTCTTCTTCTTCTTATAGTTAAATTAAAATGTCGAGAGAAAAGCTAATTACCTTTAATGTAGTCCACAAAGGAAATAGTCATCTATACATTTAAGTCACCAATCTCTAAGTTTTGTACTGAACTGAAATTACACTCAGTGCAAAAAAGGCTATCCACAACTGACCATTCCACTACCTATTTATTTTGACTGTTTCAGACACCATTCTTTCTACGCAGAGTTCAGATTTCATCACCATCACCCCACTGATCACTCCCAGCCAAATTGAATCTGCTGCCCATTTTGTGTTGTATCAAGAAAAAACAGTTAGGCTTGGCAGGTGGCAATGGGGAGAATAATTTTTGCAGCTAACCAGTCTGCTACAACAAGAGATATTATTAGCACAGTCTTACCTTTCTGGTATCTGTGTGTGCATTTTGCTCAGTTCTTGTGCTCAGGGTCTTCCAGTGCTTGCTGGATAGGGAGACAGAAGTCCATTATATTTAGATAGGAAGAAGGAAGGAGAGAAAGGGAAGTGATTAACAACACAGGATAGAAAAGGAGGGTAGATAGAAGCAACATCTGCTGCTGTGACAGGTCTTCTCTAGATTGCAAGAGAGCAACCCCAGGACCATGGAATTGGTGTCCCATGTCTCATCATAGCAATTCTATGAACATATTTTTTTAAAAAATATATATACTCTGCCTTTTCCTGATTGCTCAAAGTGGTTTCAGCAAGTTTTCGGAATATAAGACGCACCCAATTTTAAAGGAAGAAAATCTAGAAAAAAAAGATTCTTAACCAAATACTGTAGTAAAATATTTTATATCAACTGTATAAAGTTAACAGCAGTTTAAGAACAATTTTAAGTTGTAAATTTAAGTTTAAGCCAGCAGCAGGGCCAGGTATTGCACAAATTCCCTGCCCAACTTTCTTGCAAGTCTCCTGTCGCCTTATGGTGACTCCATGAATTTCTTAGGGTTTTCTTAGGCAAGGAAGACTCGAGAAGTGGTTTTGCCAGTTCCTTCCTCTGAAATACAGCCTGCAGCACCTGGGATTCTTTGGCGGTCTCTCATCCAAGGACTATCCAGGGCTGACCCTGCTTAGCTTCCAAGATCAGATGGACTGGTACCTTTGGAGTTTTTAGGCCATTGGCTTATGGAGTAATTTCTGGCTTATTTTGACCCTACCATGAGGGTTTTCCTGGCAGATTTCTTCAGGGGAGGGGGTTTGCAATTTCCACCCTCTGAAGCTGAGAGAGTGTAACTTGGCCAGGGTAATCCAGTGCTTTGGAGTAATTTCTGGCTCATTTTGACCCTACCATGAGGGTTTTCCTGGCAGATTTCTTCAGAGGAGGGGGTTTGCAATTTCCAGCCTCTGAGGCTGAGAGAGTGTAACTTGGCCAGGGTAATCCAGTGCTTTGGAGTAATTTCTGGCTCATTTTGACCCTACCATGAGGGTTTTCCTGGCAGATTTCTTCAGAGGAGGGGGTTTGCAATTTCCACCCTCTGAGGCTGAGAGGTTCAACCACCCAGGATGGGGGTGGAAAGAAGAGGAGCCCATTCAACTACCCAGGAAAAGGGGACTCTTTCCCCCCCCCCCGTCCTGGGTGCTCCAATGGGCTCTTCCTGGGATGAGAGGAGCCCACTGGAGCACCGAGGCTGAGGCTGAAATGAGGCCTACTTTTAGCTGTGGCCTCGGCAGTTACGGTACTTCTTTAGTTTGCCCTCAGCCTGTATATTCACTTTATTAGACGCAGCAACTTCCCCACCCTCGTTTTGGGGAAGAAAAAAATGCGTCTTATATGCCGAAAAAATACGGTAGTAGATGAGAGAAGTGACGTTTTCTGCAGTTCAACATCAATGACTCCTAAATGTCCAAAAGAATGAAAGTTACTATCATTTCCATAAGCTATTCATAACACCCAACAATTTTGAATGTGGAATTGGAGAATTACTGATGTAATAAGCTGATTGGTGTGCAATGGATTACTATATTTGCTTTTACTAGTAGCATGTGGGGTGTTAAGCAGTAGTTTTCCATTTCTTTGCATCTTCTTTCACTTTTTTATTCTATGTATGTCATATTCAATTTTGTTCAACATTCTTCAGGTATTTTGACTGAAGAGAAACTTCTAATTTCACTTCAGGTTTTAGCATTAGTGCAACTCAGTGACAACCTATGCCCAAACCCCTCTTATGCTTCATTAACACTGCAGAAATGATCCAGTTTTACTACTATGGCTCAATGCTATGGAATTCTGGGAACTGTACTTTTGTGAGACATTTAGCTTTCTCTATCAGAGAGCTCTGGTGCCACAACAAACTACAGTTGCTAGAATTCCATAGCATTGAGCCATGACAGTTAAAATAGTGTCAAACTGGATTATTTCTGCAGTGTGGATGCAACCCTAGAAATGTTGTTTCTCTTAATGAAGATGTTTTTTTCTGAAATCCTTCAGAAATTTCACCTGAAGAAAAAATGTCTGGATTTAGATTTAATTTAGTCATAATTTTAGAGGCAGCAAGCTATATTTAAAAAACAGCAAGCTATGTAAATTTCAGTGTGTGTCATATTGCCATCACTTTGTAAGTTAATTTCTGCTAGTAAAGTTCCTGCATCTCTCCATGCATCAAAAGGTCAGAAGATCTTGTAAGTTTGCAGACATGTGGTTTTGCTTGTTTTCTTTCTTTGACAAAAGTGGGAGAGCTCTCTGAGAACAGAACAGACAAAATTATTCACACTTTGCAAACACTTATTTTAAAAGTATTTTCATGGAAGCTCAGTTTCATCAACATTGATGCTAATAAATATTCTCTCTTTCATTAACACTGTCTTGTAAACTTGAATTCCCCTCTGTATTTATAAAGAAATACTTTCACTTTTATTCTCCTTTCCTACAAATAAGTTACAAATTTAGTCTGTTATTTTCTATTTTATTGCTTCAATGTGCTTTCACATTTTTTTCCAATATGGTTCCATACTGTATGTGAAACCAGGCTCCCCTTCTCTTTTTTTGGGTCACATTCCCAGTATCTGACCTTCATTTGTTTATGAGAGATTCTTTGTCTAGTATGTATTTTCTCATATTTTAAACATTTTAAATGATACACCATTTAAGACAACTGCCCAGAATGCTTTTCTACAGTGCAATACATACACATTTGTTTTTTTCAGATCCCATTAAAAATAGAATCAAATGTTATGGAAGTGTAGACAGGTACTGATTCCAGCTTGATTAGTAAGATATCCACTTTCAAAAAGAGCTTCACAGATTCCTTATTTTCTAAAAATGGAAAGTAACCCTGAAGACTGTGCATATATTATTTGTTGTTGTGTACCTTCAAGTCATTTCTGACTTATGGTGACCCTATCATGGGGTTTTCTAGGCATATTTCTTCAGAGGGATTTGCCATGGCCATCCTCTGAGACTGAAAGAATGTGATTTGTCCAAACTGGGACTTGAACCCTGGTCTCCAGGGTCATAGTCCAATACTCAAACAATACATCACACTGACAGATATGATAGGATCTATGATTTAACCATTTTTTCCACTTTATAATTGGTTCCAGTCTAGATTGCTTGATAATTAATACCCATTCCCCACCCATTATCCATGTTTAGAACTCCCAAATTACCAGTGTGCCCCTCCCCAGTTCAGACTAGGAACCACCAGTGCCAAGAACTGATGGCTGTCAATGTGAATGAATGAGGTGGGTAGTAACAAGGATAAGATTTCAGTAGAAAGACAAGATGTTCAAGTCCTTTAAATGACATGTATAAACAGCAAACATTTTAAAATAAGAATCCAAAGAAACAAAATGCATTTATACCTCATTCTGCAGTAAACAGCTATTTGCTTCTGTCTATCTTTCACGGGGAGGTGGGGAGGGGTGGGACTTGTCTCTCAATTGCAGAATGTCACTTACTGAAGTCAAATTTCACATTCAAGCTTTATCGTTCAACTATTTTGCAATATTTTTTTATGTACTAGTTGTGCAGATTGGCAGGTCACAGTCAAACACTTTGCAGCATGCAATATCAGCCAGACAGAAGGAAACAGGGAAAACTATTTATGTTTCAAAACAACTATTACCATCTCTTCTTTGACTGCACTAAGCTGGGGCCATTCAGATCTGTCATTAGCGTGGGCTGATTTAGGCATAAAGAAGAAATCCTATGAAGTTGTATTTGAATCAAAGAAAAGAGAATATTCTGACACTGATGAGCAGTTTTACCCCTTTTCAAGTAAACAGCAACTTCAGAGAAGGTTTCTTCTTCCTCTTAAGGAACACAGTACGGAAGGAGAAAGTTCAGTTCATCCTCTACACCTATTTCTGTGCCAGTAATTATGAACTCCGAGCCCAGTTGATGCTATTAACTTTTTAAAAAGCCTACTACCCATTAAAATGCAAAGACATATTTAATGTGATGTCTGGTTTGGCCCTGAGCCACCCTTCCTTCAAGCCATTATTTTTACGCCTTGGGCACATTTTCTTTATTGTATCTTCTGAGGAAGATTGCAGGAGGGCTGAAACTTCTAATCATGTTTTTTTTTTTTTTTAATATACATGCAGAGCTGAAATGTGACCCCTAATAAGCCCCACAAAGCCTTTAAAGAACAGTTGGTGAAATGAAAAGGAGATAAAATAGAAAAGTGACAAGAGGACTTTGATGGAGCCAATAAGGAATAGCTGAGATATGAGAGAGAACCAGAAAAACATAATGTAAGCTATGTTTGAAAGGAAGTGTCTGAAATAATACCACTTGAGACAATTGAAGGAATTTGAGAAGTGGAATCCCATTTAAGTTTTTCTTCTTTAGTGCCTGTGCAATGAGACAAAAATAGCGCAAGTCTATCTGACATTTGGGTTTCTGTAGTTCAAAGTCCTAAATGCAGCTAATCTACATAGAATAAAACAAAAGGCAATTAGTATAAGAGCCTCTTAGAAGAAGATGAAACAAAAAGAGATTAAATGGAACAAAGAGAGAGAGAGACTCTTTATGGATGCATTTTCCATAAAACCCACCATGCATTTTTTTTCATAGCAGAAACCTCATTTAACCTGCTCAGAACCTCCCACAATGCCACAAAGGATGTGCAAATTCAGATTATCCTACCTGTTTACCTATGGGGATGGTTATAGAAGAAATTAAATATCACTCCATTGCCAAGCTTGGAAAATCACTTAAAAAAATAACACTTAGATTTGCAAGGCTACAAAATGTGGTTGGTTACCAATATTCTAAAAGTGTGTTATATATTTTTACAAAATTATAAATGTTGCCATTCTGAAAGCAATTGTTTACTTTTGCCATGTCTCAATAGTAACCAGAGTAGCTACATTTAGGGCTGTTGCAGACGGGTCTAAAGGGCCAGCCTAGGGGTAGAGTTGGAGAGGGGCAGCCTCACGCCAGTCACCCTAACTCCACCCCAACCCCATCCTGATGCTGCACACTGTTAGGAAGCCAAGACCTAATTTGAGGAATTTATAATTAGCTCAAATGAGAGAGGGAAGTGCCCAACTTCGCTTCTAGGACCTTATCCAATTGTCTATGGGAGACGTAAGAATTCTGCCTAGGAAAGACACTGAAATGGACCAAGCTCCAATTAAAGTATTTATTTGACAAAAATAAGCAAACATCCAAATGCAGCACACACACACACACACTAGAAGAATAAGCGGGGAAGAGCGAGAGAGGGGGAGGCAAGAGAGAAAAACCAGGATAGAGGGAGATATACTCACACCTGAGCGACTTCTCTGGGCTTCTGGTGGCGAATGAGGATGAGTTTCGTGGAAGGGGCACGACCGGCAAGAGAGGGGGTTGCGGGAACTATCTCAGAGCACAGACTGACAGAGATTCAGCATGCACTTCCAAGGTAGCACACGGTCTGCTAAAATCCAGGGGTTTTTAAGGGCGATTCTGCCTTCTAGCCATGAGTTAGACAATAGGTGGACAAAGGCTTGAGTGGTTTACTATTGTTTACTTAAGCTTGGGCATAGTCTAAACAATGCATTTGGTTTCAAAGCTATCAAGGAAAGGAAGCTAGAGAAAAGGGGTGCAATCAAATCTAATCACTGCTTCATCAAGTGTGAGACTGAGACAAACAAACACCATTAGGTATCTTTTCCAACATAATGGGATATTCCCCAAGGCAACTCCCAAAACCTGCCTGTTCTGGTGGTCTTTTGTAACATTACCTTGATTACATGACCTCACATCTAGGGGATTATGGCTGCCATCTCCCAAGGGTCAGGCTGGCGTCATAGGGAACTCCACATGGCTAAAATATACATCTGAGAAAAATGGAGGACATCTGCTAACAGCACCCATTCATACGGCACGTGGTGTTAGGACATCCTTTTGGCACAGCATGCACACACGCTGTGCTAAAAGGGCAGAAAAAAGCCGCCCCTGCAGCTGAAAGGGAGGCCTTTTGCTGCCCCCAAAAGGAGCAGCATTTTGCTGCTCCTTTTGGGGGGTGGCAAAAAGGAGAATCAGAGCTTAATCTACTGCTCCCAGGGGCGGCTCTGTGCCGCTCCTTTTGGGCCATCTGTATTGGCCCTTAGTTACCTATTAATACAAGAAAACATAAAATAGAGCAAGCTGCAGGCCTGTGGTATAAAACATACACATTATTGTCTCAAAGCCTACAACTAAATGTGGGGTGCAGGATAAGCTATCCCTTGACTCATGCAATATGCCTACAGCTTGGAAAAGTTACTTCAGGGGAAAGTCTGGAGGTTATAATCCAATGTAGTTTCTCAAGCTGTGGGTGCTCTTCCTCTACTACCTTTTGATGCCACAATTAATTAACTATATAATTAACTAAAAGTTACAATTATGCTATGAGAATTCGGTTTTCCTTTCTTAAGTTGCAGATACAATATAACTTAGTTATATCTTTGTATAACTAACAAAACCAGTGATTATACCAAAATATAATCTAAATAATATCTCAACATAATTTATTGATAACATAAGAAACAGATTCACACTGATAAGCTTAACAGACTGAGGGGGGTTGCAAACTGCCAGAAATAGTGCAAATTGAGTCCACTTTTAGGGTTAGGGTTAGTGCTAGGGAATCATGGGATTTTTTTTTCCTGAGACATTGAGCCTTCTCTGTCAGAGAGCTCTGGTGCCACAATAAAATACAGTTCCCATGATTCCCTAACCCTAACCCTAACCCTAAAAGTGGACTCAATTTGCACTATTTCTGGCAGTCTGCAACCCCCCTGAGAAACAGAGAAATTATGGTCTGAAGCCAGGGACATAATAAAAGAAAAGTGCAGATGACACAAAGAGAAAGAGAAAAAAACCATGGATGACAGAAAAAACACTACAAACAATAAAGAACAGAAGAGAAGAAAAACAAAAGGGATATAGGAACAAACTAAGAATTATGAATGCAACAATACAACAGCTTGTGAGGAAAGATAAAGAAAATTACTACAATGACTAATGCTGAGAAATAGAAAGCAACAATAAAGGAAGAACAAGATATCTATTTCACAAGGTCCAAGAAATCAAAGGAAAAATCAAACCAAGGACTGGGATGATCTATGACAGGGGTAGGCAACCTTTCCCCTTTAAGGGCCGAGGGACTTTAGCTCACAGAATCCCAGGAGCTATTGGCCAACATGGGACTATTGGCCAACATGGCTGAGACTTCTGGGAGCTGAAGTCCCTCGGCCCTTAAAGGAGAAAGCTTGCCTACCCCTGATCTATGACAATAAAAATAACATAATTCAAAACCAGGAAGGAATAAAAAGGTGTTAGATGCAATACACAAAACAATTATACAAAAGAGACAATACACCAGCGGTGCCCTTTCCTGGAAACTAAGGATCTTGAAACTGTAGTACATGCACTGACAACCTCTCGTCTTGATTTCTGTAATGTGCTCTACATGGGGCTACTCTTGTGCTTGACCAGGAAACGTCAATTAGTTCAGAATATGGCAGCCAGGCTGATTTGGGGAACATCTAGGAGAGACCATACTACACCTGTGTTAAAATCACTCTACTGGCTGCCCATTAGTTTCTGGGCACAGTACAAGGTGTTGGTTATGACCTTTAAAGCCCTACATGGCTTGGGCCCAACCTATCTCCAGGACCGCCTCCTTTTGTATGATCCACCCCGCGCATTCCAGTCCTCTGGAGGAATTTGCTACAGCAACCTCCCAGAGGGCCTTCTCTGCTACTGCTCCCAGATTATGGAATGACCTACCGGATGAGATCTGTCTCATTACCACCTTAAACAGCTTCAAAAAGGTTGTTAAGATGGATCTCTTCCTGCAGGCCTTTCCTGAATAATTATCCCGGCCCCAAGAGTTAGCTAATTTGTCTCCCTTTCTGTGCTGCTGCTATTGTGATGCTTCTGTTTTATGCTGTGCTTTATTTTAAAATGCTTTTAATTGTCTAAGTTTAATATCTTTTTAAGGGGTGGGTGGTTTTTTTTGGGTTGTATGTATGTAATTTTTGAGTTTTAATGTTGTAAGCTGCCCCAATTGTGCTGCAGAGGGGTGGGATAGAAATAAATTATTATTATTATTATTATTATTATTATTATTATTATTATTATTATTATTATTATTATTATTATGAAGGACACATGGAATGAAGAGCCATATAAAGATGAACCCGAAATTCTAAAAAGTGACGTGGAGATATAGCAAAAAACAAATCACCAGAACAGATGATATTCCAGTTGAACTGCTGCAATCCACATTGGGGGATGCAGATGGGCGGCCCTGGGCCGCCCTGGGAAGCAGAGGCTCGGGGCCACTGCTACCATGCGCAGCAGTCCTGATTCTCCCATTTGCCACCTCTAAAAGAGTGGCAAAATGTCGCTCCTATTAGAGGCGGCAAAAGGCCACCACAAGAGCCAGCACATGGCTTTTCTCTGCCTCTTCCGGTGCAGTGTGTGAAGATGCTGCACTGGGAGGACGTCCTGATGCCACGTGCCATGCGTAATGGCACGTGGCATCAGGACGTCTACAGGGAGGGGTTGGGGCAGGGGGCATGCAGCTGCCCCTCCCCTTCCCTGCCTCCAACATGCCACAAAGGGCCCATCTGCACAGGCCCATTGACAGGGTCAACTCTAGAGCTAACCAAAATATATCAACAGATATGGAAAACAAAATGATGACCAATAGATTGGAAGTGATCAATATACATCCCCATCAACAAAAAGGGAAACCAAAAAGACTGCAGCAACTATAAGACCAAAGCACTAATCTCCCACACAAACAAAATCATGCTTAGAACTCTACAACATAGATTCCAACCATACATGGAAAAAGATATCCCAGAGATCCAAGCGGGGTTCAGGAAAGGAAGAGGCACTAGGGATCACATTGCAAATATATAATGGCTAATGGAGCACACCAGGGAATTGCAAAAGAAAATCAGCATGTGCTTTATAGACTACAGCAAAGACTTTGACTGCATAGACCATGAAAGGCTATGGAACACCCTTAAAGATATGGGAGTGCCAGCACATCTGATAGTCCTGATGAAGAATCTGTACTCAGGACAAGAGGCTACTCTCAGAACACAACATGAAGAAACAGAATGGTTCCCAAAGGGGTCACACAAGGCTGTATACTTTTACCTTATCTGTTCAATTTCTACGTAGATCATATTATAGGAAAAGCAGGCTTGGACACAGAAGAAGGAGGTGTGAAAATAGGAGGAAGGAATATCAACAATCTGAAATATGCAGATGACATCATAATACTAGCAGAAAACCTCACAGATTTGAAACACCTGCTAAAGAAGATCAAAGAAGAAAGTGCAAAGGCAGGCTTAATGATGAACATAAAGAAAACAAAAATAATGTCCACTGAGAACCTTCACAACTTCAACCTAGACAATGAAGAAATAGAAATAGTAAAAGAATTCCCATACCTGATAAAGAGCAATCCAAATAGCAACAATAATGCACTTTTTCCAAAGATAAATTTTGCCTCAGCCATGATTTCTAAAGAAGGCCACAGTAAAAAAGAGCCTGAAATAAAGGCCAGGGTCTAGATTTAGGTCAGGAGTTCTCACAGCTTCATGGTTTTCAGGCACTGTCTGGATCAGGACCAGGCTTTGCAACTGGAATCATTGTCCATTTGAGAAATACTAACAATCATATTTTTTCAACTTAAAAGTCTATTCAGAAGGAAGTGTCCTTAAGTTCAATCAGTTTCCTCTTAGTTACATGGATACAGGACTATTTTGAAATGAGACTTTCACTTCCACCCTGTTTTCCCTCCTTTTTCTCACTGACTTTGCTTCTCTAGCTCTCATAAACATACTAACCTACAACTTCCAAATATAGCTTACAAAAACTAAATCAAAACACCAAACCAAAAAACAGAAAACAAGGGCACAACAGGCAGCAGAAATTCCCATTCTCGTTCTTTGCATGTATGCAGCTATATGTGTAGAAACAGAGACACACCGGCACACTGGGGAGATTTCTATATATGGCTTTTAAAATGCAATTACAGCCAGGAAAAAAGCAGCTTTAGCTATAATAGTCAAACATTGTTGCTTCTGACCCACAGCTGTTGTATCCCTGACATGCAGTTAGGGAATCCCTTTTCATTGACAGGGAAAACCCATCAATGAGCTTGCAATCACAATAGTCCTCAGCTGTGAACCGTTGCTGCCTGGGCAGTTGCAGTATTGGCAGTATGTGGTGTCAGTGTCTGATCCTCTCCCTCCTGTCCCCCCTCCCCCATTGCTATTCCCATGCAGGCTGATTGCCTCCCCCCCCCATTTATTTTCATTTAAAAAAAACCCAACAACTTACATTGTAGTAGCAGAACTCGGGGAGTTTGTGGGAAAATGTAAATAAAAATAAAATTTAACATACACAAGCACCAAAAACCATGCTATGTATGGCATAGATCAGGAAGTTAGGTTTAAGGGGGGTGCAGAAGATAGTTAGATGGCAGCAGCAGTATCAGTTGTGCAACTGCTGAGACATGTTACTCTGAAACCAGTATGCTTCCATTTTTTTTAAATGATGTGATTGCAGTGAGAAAAGGGCTTGTGTGTTAATGTCCTTAGAGTTGGGCACAGTAAATCTTGATTGGAAAGGAGTAGGAATCTGCATTAATCCAACAATGGGAAAACTAGACACAGATATTTTTCTTTTAAAAAAATAGCTTGGTCCTACACAGCTTCACCTCAAGTCAGTTGCAAGAATAGAACAAACCACAAGGTTTCCTGCTCTAGTGCACTGTTTCTCAACCTTTTTCTGACTGTGGCCCTCCTGTCCTACTGGTAGAAAGGTAGCTATTTAAAGGTTTGCTTTGTAAACAGAACATGTTTTATTTATAATTTTTACAATTTATACAAAATACAATGACATCAAAAATTATGCTTTAAGTATTTCTCGATCAATCTGACCCTTGTGCTTGTTGACCAGAAACAAGTTTATATATAGTCCTCAGCTAGAGAACATTGGAGGACACTGAAGCAGCCTTCTTTCCCCTCATTCCACTAGGGCCAAAGGCAGATGAGGCAGGCAGCAGGGAGAGGGGGTGCGGCCAGGAGTGGCTAGCCTTAAAAGTCACTCCCCCACCTCTCAAGAACTCTGGGTTAATGTTAATAGCTGGCCCCCAAGGCCCTCATAGGCTGCTGGAGGCTTTGCTGTGCAGCAGTAATTTGAGGAGACTTGGAGGGCTCTGTGTATAACGGTCAGGCATGTGTGGCCGGTTGTGATCTGAGGGTGAAAATCCAAGTTGTACAGGGAAAGGAAGGTATGGCGGGAACAGGATGAAATTCTGTTACAAAGGAAGAGAGGATCAATGTTTGAAAGCTATCCTTCCTTCAGTTCACTCTGTTTCCTGGAATGGATTGGAGAGCACACCAACCATTCCACAGAACCTTACTTTGCTCCTTTGCAATGCCAGGTCAATCAAAAACAAGACCCAAATCTCTATGATCTTCTAGATGAAGATGCTGACCCAGCTTGCCTTACAGAGACCTGAATGGGAGAAGACAGCGCTATAACTTGGGCACAGGCCCTCCCAGCCAAGTACTCTGTCAGTGAACAGGTAAGGGGAAGTGTGCGAGTGGACAGAGTGGCTCTGGTTCATAAGAATAATCTTACCTTAATCAGAATACTTTTCCAGAAAGCAGTCCACTTTGAGTGTATATACCTGAGCCTGAGGACCAAGGATAGTTTGGGGATTATGCTAGTATACCGTCCACCCCAT
Source organism: Phrynosoma blainvillii (assembly GCA_026167975.1). Taxonomy (NCBI): domain Eukaryota; kingdom Metazoa; phylum Chordata; class Lepidosauria; order Squamata; family Phrynosomatidae; genus Phrynosoma; species Phrynosoma blainvillii. Next base: position 181,241,184 of record JANUYF010000003.1, on the reverse strand, counting down.
TGTCTAGCAGACTCCCTTACTGAGCTGATACAGCTGGTCTCAGAGTTGCTGTTGAAGTCACCTAGACTTTTAGTCTTGGTTGACTTCAACATTCCACTCGAGACCAGTTTGTCAAATTTAACAGGTGTGGTTTGGGAGTTCAGGGAGTCCATGAAAAACAGGGGCCTATCCCAATGAGTCTCTGAGCCCACGCATTGTGCAGGTCATACCCTTGATGAGGTATTCAATACAGAACAGGAATATCCATGGGTGGAGGTAATAAGAACCTCCACATTGTCATGGACGGACCATTTTCTCTTTTTTTTAAAATAAGTTTTATTGATTAAAAAATAGCTCACAAAAACAAACAAAAAAATAGAACATAGGACATACAAAAAAGAAAAAAATACAGAAAAAAATACAAACTATAGAGTAGTATAACTAGTAAACCAATACAAGACTAATACAGACATCACACACCAAACAAACATAAACATTAAAAACACTTCCTGAACTTGACATATCTTGCAATTTAGCCCGATATATTACTACTTCTATCATATCTACCTAGTAGAATTGTGTGTCATACATTATATACCTATTGATTCCTTATATTTATCCTATATTTTCAAATAAACATAATTCACCCTTATTTAGCATATTATCACAGCACTCATTATCACTCTTCTAATATCTATTTAGTCCAAACCTGTAGCATTTACTAGGTCTCCTGATCGTTTCCAGTATTCGATCACACCCTTCCAGTCTCTCTTAAACATTTCCTCATTTTCACCCTTAATCAAACCAGTAAGCCTGTCCATTTCCATTATATCAAGAATTTTCATCATCCAATCTTGTGTTGATGGTATTTCCTTCGACTTTCACTTTGCTGCATAAGTTATTCTAGCCGCTGATATAAGATTAAAGATTAATTTTCCATACTTTTTTCCAAATCTTGATCGTCTATAATACCTAATAAGAACATCTGTGGATCTTTTTTCAAATTAACTTTCAATATTTCCTCCATCCTTTGTTTTACGGTATCCCAATATTCTATGGCTTTCTCACAGCCCCACCATAAATGGTAAAGAGACCCACATTTCTTCTCACACTTCCAGCAATGATAATCCTGAATGTTCTTCATTTTAGCCAATTTATATGGAGACAAATACCATCAATATTGAATTTTATAGACGTTTTCCTTAATACTACAGCTCAGAGTATATTTTAGCCTTTTTTGCCAACATCTCTCCCATTGTTCTAATTAGATATTATGACCAAAATCCTGAGCCCATTTTACCATATGAGGTTTAATCACATCCTTTTCAAAGTCAGTGGCTAGTAACATTTTATAAAATATTGAAATTTTATGATTACAATCAGACCTGATTAAGTCATCAAACTCTTTATTTAATACTCCTATTTTATTGCATTTTTGATCTAGTAGAAACCGTTCCTTTATTTGTCTATATGAAAACCAATTGTAGCAATAACTCTCATGATTGAGATCTTCCTGAGATTTTATTGACATATCCTGACCTTCCTTTTCTTTTATCAAGTCAATATACGTTAATCATTTTTCTTTACCAAATTTATTTTCTTTAGTAACTACTTCACTATAGCAGTCCAATTAGGTATAATCTCTGGCCAATTCTTTTTCACTTTGGTCCAAATTCTTAACAGAGCCCATCTTAAATAGTGGTCACAGAAATTTTTGTGAACTTTAACTTTATCATATATCAAGTACCCATGCCACCCGTAAACATTGTCAAAACCTTCTAATTTTAAGTTTCTTTCATTTGACAAGTTTATCCAATCAAGGAGCCAAAACAAAGAACAAGCGTAATAGTAAATTTTGAAGTTAGGTAAGCCCATACCCCCGCGTTCCACTGCATCTTGAAGGAATTTCATTTTAACTCTTGGCTTTTTACCGTCCCAGATAAATTTGGAGATATCTTTGTCCCATTTACCAAAAGGAGAATTGTTTATCATAATAGGGATATTCTGAAACAAAAATATCATCTTAGGCAAAACATTTATTTTAATTGTTGCAATTTTACCCATCCAAGATAATTTCGTCTTCTGCCATCTATTCAAGTCCTTCTTGATTTCCACCCATGCCTTCTCATAATTATTTTTGAATAGCTCTGAGTTTTTGAAGTAAAGTTTATCCCTAAATATCTTACCATTTTGGCTTCTTGAAATTTGGTTTTATTGATTAACAATCCTCTTTCTTCTTTATTTACATTCAACGGTAACATTACAGTTTTCTCTTTATTTTCTTTTCAACCTGTACCACTACTAAATTTCCCAATGGTATCTAAAAGGACATCAATACCTTCACAGGGATTTATTAAAGTTACCATTAAGTCATCCGCAAAAGCTTTAACTTTGAATTCCACTCCTTTTAGTTTAATCCCTTGTATCCTATTATCCTCTCTAATCATATTCAAAAGTATTTCAAAGCTCATGATAAATAATAGGGGAGATGATCATGATAAATTGCATCGATCCATTTAACAAAATTTAATCCCATATCTAATTTGTAAATCAATTGGTGCATAAAAGTCCAGTTTAAATTGTCGAAGGCTTTCTCTATATCAAAAAAATAATAATGCCACTTTTTTATCAATATTTTTATTATATTACTCTATCACATTCATTAAGTGCCTGGTATTATTCTTTATCATTCTACCTGGAAGAAAGCCCGCTTGATCCTCATTGATCCATGTAGATAACCATTTTTTCAATCTATTTGCTATTATATTGGCAAAAATCTTATAATCTGTGTTGAGCAATGAAATTGGTCTAAATTTTTTTGGGTCTGATCTGTCCTTATTTTCTTTGGGAATTAATGTTATACTATCCTGGAGCCAAGATGGTGGGATATTTCCTATTAAAATTCTGTTCATTGTTTCTAGTAAAGGACCAGCTAACTGGTCTTTAAATTTTTTATAATATTCTGCAGTGAACCCGTCGGGGCCAGGAGCTTTTCCTAATTTTAAACCGGCTATTGCATCATAAAGTTCCTGGAGGTCTATCCTTCTATTAAGATTTTTTTGGTGGTCCTCATTAATTATTGTTATATTCAATTGCTGTAAGTATGTATTGATTATTCCCAATTTATCTTGTCCTTCCTTGTATAATCTAGAAAAATAATCTAGTAAAATTCATTTAATTTGTTCTTGGGATGTAAATCTATTTTGACCTTCTCTCATTTCAGTGATTGTCCTTTTCTCCCGTTCTTTTTTCAATTTATATGCCAACATTTTCCCTGGTTTATTAGATGACTCAAAATACTTCTGACAAATAAATTTCAGTTTCTTCTGCATTTCGCTGGTTAATATTATTGATATTTGTTTTCTTAGTTTCTGTAAGTCTAATTTTATTTTTTTTTATCATTAGGGGTTAATTTTAGTTGGTCCTCCTTCATCTTAATTTCCCCCTCAAGGTCTTTTATCTGTTTTTCTCTTCTTTTCCTTAATTCAAGGCCTTTCTTAAGAAAATAGCCCCTCATATAAGCCTTAGCAGCATCCCAAACTATGTTTATAGTGGTTTCTCTATTCATATTTTCTTGAAAGAAAAGTTGAAGTGTCTTTTGAGCTTCTTTAACAATCTGATCTGATTTCAGTAAATTAATGTCCATTTACCAAATAAATTCTTTCTTTCTATTTTTCATAGTCATTGCCACTGGATTATGGTCTGACAAAATCGTTGGGAGAATGTCAATTTTAGAAATTTTGTTACGGAGCTGAGCAGACACTAGAAACATGTCTATTCTGGACCATGAATTGTGAGAGTGCGAGAAGAAGGTGTAGTCTCTAGCATTACCATATAGTGTTCTCCAAACGTCCTTTAAAGTAAGTTTTTCTTGAAATTCAAAGAAATTTTTTGGGAGTTTACCTTGTTGTGACTTGATTTTTTTTTATCAGAACCTCTATCAAGTTGGGGATTGATGACCCCATTCCAATCTCCAAGGGCAATTATTGAATCATAATTAAAGTCCTCAAGTTTATTCAGCAACAAATCATAAAATTCACTTTTATTTATTAAAGGAGCATATAATCCAACTACCACAACTTTTTCCCCTCTGAAGTTGACTTCTGCTATTACAAAATGACCATTCTGATTGGAGAGTAATAACTTAGAGTCTAATTTTTCTATAACATATAATACCACTCCCTTTTTCTTCTTTTTGGAAGCCGCCACATATTCTTTCCCAAATTTTCTATTCTTTAAGTAAGAGACCTCTTTCTCCCTTATGTGAGTTTCCTGTAAGCACAAAATATCAGCCTTTAATTTCTGGACATAGTAAAAAAAAAAATCTTTTTTCTCTTTTGTGGGGTATTAAGCCCTTTCGCATTCCAAGAGATTAGTTTTACTTGCTCCATCAAATTTACCAATGAGTACTATTATACACAACAAATAATAAAGAGGTGGGGTTACCCTCTTAATAACTATGACAAAATACTTGCAATTCAATTTTCAGTATCCAATAGACTCTCTTTCATCAACTTGTCCACCCAAAGCCAGATTTTCTTCTAAGTCATCTTCAGAAATTTCTTCTTCCCTGTCATATCTCCAATTGGTTGTGCCAACTTCTTCCTGACTATTGCTCTCTTGGGTACCTCCTTCTCTTACCACTATTTTTTTTTAACTTTTTCTCTAATAGGGCTATCGGGACCTTTTTTATGGTCTTCTTGTCTATCTCTCGCATCTCTCTTTCTTTCTTCTCTATCCCAGAATCTCTTTGCACCACCCTCCTTTTTTTTACCAGAATATCAAACCATCTGGGGAGCCCCACCTTAGCACCACCCTCCTTTTTTTTCACCAGAATATCAAACCATCTGGGGGCCCCACCTATAAGAGATTCCTTGTTGTCTCAGGAATAATGTGAGGAAAGCATATTCCTTTCTTTTTTTCAGAAGCCTGGCAGGGATATCCTTCAGTATCTGAACCTCTTTGTCCTCAATCTCAAGTGGGGTTTCATTATGTATTTTTAGGAGTAAATCCCGAATTTGTCTGCACACAAAATATACCATGATGTCATGTGGTAGGTTCTTTTGTTTTGCCACACTTGAGTTGAGATGGAAAGCCCTATCAATCTTGAACTAAAACTGTTGTGGATCTTTATTCAGGAATTTAGCCAAATTGGAAATTTAAAAAATCTATCAAATTTTCTTTTTTATCCTCGGGCACACCTCTAATCTTAACACATTTCTCTCTGATTTTTTGGTCCCATAATGCTTTATTGTCAAGATCACTTTCTCTTGTTTTCCTTATATCTTCCAATTCTTCAGCGAATCTATCACCCCTGTTTTCTAAATTTTCAATTCTTTGGTTTGCCACTGATAATTCACTTGTTATTTTTCAAATGTTTGATTTATTTCCTGTAATTCAGTTCTAATCTCCTGTCTGATTTCAATCTTAAAATCATGCATTTCCTGTTTAATTTTATGTTTAATTTCCACACAAAGTTTCCTGATTTCATCAAGAATATTAAGATTAGAATCACCAATTTTGGATTGTTCCAATGAAGGTTGTCTAGGTAGTTGAGTCTGATTTTGTGTTTTACCTGACTGGGTTCTTGACATCATCGTCTCTGTTAATATGAGTGGAAATATATTACAAAATTCCCCAACCTAGAGTTCCAAATTCCAATTCAAGAAGGAAAAGGGAATAATAAATAAATAAATAAATTTAAATATAATACCAAAATTCGTAATTCAAGAAAAGATTCCTATAGAAAAGATTCCAAAAAAAACAAAAACAAAAAAACCCCAAAACCCTGGTAATGAGATGGAGATAAGATCACTTTACTACTCAAATAATAATAAATATTTTAGTTTAGTTTGCCTTTATTTAAATACTTAATTAATTTAAGTTGGTCAATAAGTTTAAATAATTTAATTTTATTTTAGATTTAGATTAATTTGACTTAATTATGTGAATGTTAATCTTGATGGATCCAAGTAGATAATTAGTCAATTAAGTGTTAAATCGCTAATTGAAATATATTTTTATATTTGTAGTATTTATATATGTGATATATAAACAGTCCTACCTCCAAATAATCCAGTTATAATTAAAGTTTTTCCTATGCTAATAATCTAGGTGGGTTCAAATCACAACATAGAAATATTACCCCCACGGATTTAATAAAAAAATTCTTCAGTAGCCCTGTATTACAGAATCTGAAGGATTTCTATCTTAAAGTATTGTCCAACAATGCTGCCACAATCTGGAACCACACACTCCAACAACTCTCTGGTACAATTGCAGTTCTGGGAAATGGATGGGGTGCTCTAGACACTCTCTTTATGGCCAGGTACTCTCAGCCCTTCTTCCTCTCTGTCGTTGCAAACTTGTTCCTTCTTTAAACCTCACTTCCGCGTCTGTCTGTCATCTTCATCTATGGTCATCTATCAGTTGTCAGTCACCCCAAACGTCCCGCCTCTGGAATCATCCAACTTCCCTGCATCAGGATCTTGGTAAAGAGAGACCTTCAAGGTTGCGTTGTGTCAGCCTCCCACTCAGCGCTCGACTCTCCCACAACTCCTCCTCGGCAACACGACTTGGTAGGTTAACCCTTTATTAACTTCAAAGTTGCTTCAAAGGGTAAACAATATGTGTTTCAAGGCGATTCCAAGGCAGATCTGAAAATATTTTCGCCCCAAACATTAAATGACTGGCTGCCCTATGTTCCACAGATCAGTAAGGTAAAGGGAAGAGAGGCAATTCTTAATAATAGAGTCAACCGGATTGGTCTGAGAAAAGAGTGACCACAAACTAATATATATATATATATATATATATATATATATATATATCTTCTCTTTCTCGAATCACAAAATAGACCAAATATCATAATACGTTGAGAAAATATAGTTCAATTACAGGACAAATCGCCTATTTTGAGGTCAGAGCACTGCCAAAAGCATCCAATTTTACAATACGTTTTTATATTTCCAAATCATCTATGTATGATAGTTTTTAGAGAAGTTATTTGACCAAGTCAGTCAAGCTGCCAAATTTCTCTACAAACATCAAGGTACTTACAATTACTCCGATAAAAACAATAAGAAAAAGAGAAAGTTAAAAAAAATGGTGGCATCCCGGTCTTCTGAAGGAAGATCTTTGCAGTGAGGTCGCGGTCCAAGACCCAATGCTCTTAGCTTCGTCCCCCCTACGAATCCAAGTCCATCTGGGTTATGGAGGCTTCCAAGCACAAATCTGGATTTCTTATCGGATTGTCCGGGTTCCCAATACCATGGGAGCACTATTTAGATCGGTTAAGATCGTCTTCTCTCGATCTAAGACTGCATTGCCAGAGAAGCCTAGTCCGAGGTAAAGTGGATGGCTTCTCAATGGGACGCCATACCAACTGGAAGTCCATGGACGGATCATTTTCTGATCAAGGCTGAACTTAGAGCCACTGCCCATCCTACTGGAGGTGGAGGAGCTAATGAAACCAATTGGATTCCAGAAAGCCTTAGAGGGTTTAATGGTTGGTAACACCGGCATTTCTGTTGAAGCTTTGGTTAATACCTGGAACACTGATCTTGCCAAGGCTATCAACACGATTGCTCCCAAGCATCCTTTCTAACCTGCTTCTAATCATCAAGCATGGTATACTGAAGAACTCAGGAAGATGAAATGGGTTGGACAATAACTAGAGTGAGTCTGGCAAAAAACTGAACTCTTATCTGACAGAACTCATCATAGGAAATTTCTTTGTTCCTATAGAGAGGCAATACATGCAGTGAGGAAATCTTTCTTCTCTGCATGTATTGCATCTGCAGAGTTCCGTCTAGCAGACCTGTTTAGGGTGGTAAGGAAATTGATACAGGTTCCACCTGTGCAGAACCCATTACTTAACCTGACAATGGCCTGCTGTGATGCATTTAACAGCTTTGCAGAAAAAATCTCTCTGATAAGAGCTAACTTGGACATCGGTGTTATAGTAGAATCGACAGTTTAGGTATCCAGCAACTCCATTTATGAGATTATACTGGATCAGTTCTAATTGGTGAGTACCGATGACGTGGACAATTTCCTTGGTAGAATGAGGAAGACAACTTGCCCTCTTGACCCTTGCCCTTCGCGGCTGACCATCCAGGGGGGAGATGTCATGAGGATGTTCCTGAGGGACATGATGAATGCATCCCTTGGTTAAAGTCATGTTCCTTCTTCTTTGAAGGAAGCGGGTGGTTAGGTTGCTTCTGAAAAAGCCTTCCCTTGACCCTCTGGGCATGAACAGTTATAGGCCAGTCTCTTTGCTACCTTTTTTGAGCAAGGTGATTGAAAGGGCTGTTGCTCTTCAGCTCCAAGCTATCTTGGAGGAAACTGATTATCTGAATCCATTTGAAACTGGCTTTAGGACAGGATATGGAGTGGAGACTGCCATGGTTGCCTTAGTTGATGACCTTCATCTGGGCATCAACAGGGCTAGTGTGACCTTGTTGGTGCTACTGGACCTCTCAGCAGCCTTTGAAATGATAGACCATGACATCATCTTGGAACATTTGAGAGAATTAGGAATTGGAGGTATTGCATTGCAATGGTTCTATTAATAATAATAATAATAATAATAATAATAATAATAATAATAATAATAATTTTTATTTATAACCCGCCCCTCTGCATGGCAATCGGAGCGGGGTACAACAGTTTAAAACAAAACAGAGTTAAAAATCAATCCCTCACCCCATAATCCCACCCTCCCATCCCCTTAAAATAGAATTAAACCACAGTCAAATTAAAATGCCACATTACATTAAAATTAAAATTAGTTAAAAACATACAGTAACAGTAATACTGGAGTCACAGGCAACAAGATTAAAAAACTCGTCACTTAGCTGAGAATTATTCCGGGAAGGCCTGCCGAAAGAGATCCGTCTTTACTGCTTTCTTGAGCGAGAGTAGTGATAAGACTGATCTCGTCTGGCAGGCCATTCCAAAGTCTGGGAGCGGTTGCGGAAAAAGTCCTCTGGGAGGTTTGAGACAGCCTAGTTTTTATTGGCCGTAACAGATTCCTCCCAGAGGGCCGCAGAGCGCGGGGGGGATCATATTCCTCTCTCTTGGGCAGATTCCAGAGAGTGATGTTCGGGGACAGTTGCTCAGCAAAAAAGGAGCTTTATTGTGGTGCCCCTCAGGGCACCATCCTGCCTCCGATGCTATTTAACATATATATGAAGCCACTGGGAGAGATCATCTGGAGACATGGGATAGGGTGTTATCAGTACGCTGACAACACCCAGATATATTTCTCCAAGTCTCAGTCTACAGCCTTGACTTCAGATCGCATCTCCCCTCTCAATGAATGTCTTAAAGCAGTAATGGACTGGATGAGGAAAAACAGATTAAAACTGAATCCAGGCAAAATGGAGGCACTAATGGTAACAGTCCCAAACCCAGGTATTGGGACACAATCTCCAGTCCTAGATGGGGTCACACTCTCCTCAAAGGACTGTGTTCGCAGTCTGGGGGTGCCCCTAGATCCATCGTTTCAGATGGCAAATCAGGTGAATGTGGTGGTCAGGAGCTCCTGTTATCAGCTTCAACTGATATGCCAACTGTACCCTTTCCTGGAGGTCAGGGACCTCAAAACCATGGTACATGCACTGGTAACTTCTCGTCTTGATTTCTGCAATCCACTCTACATGGGGCTACCCTTGTGCCTAGTTCGGAAACTTCAATTGGTAGAGAATATGGCAGCCAGGTTGGTCTCAGGAAAAACCAGAAGAAGCCATAACACCTATTCTAAGATTGCTTCACTGGCTGCATATCAATTTCTGGGTGCAGTACAAAGTGTTGGTTATCACTGTTGAAGCCCTAAATGGCTTGGGTCCAACCTTTCCTTGGACCGCCTCCTTCCATATAATCCACCCTGTACACTAAGGTCCTCTGGGAAACATTTATCACTACCTATAACAGGGGTAGGCAACCTTTTTGAACCGGGGGCCGGGTTGCTGTCCCTCAGACAATTGGAGGGCCGAAGCACCAAAAATAAATAAATAAATAAATAAATAAATATTTTTTTAAAAAATAAAATAATTTTTTAAAAAAATATATATGCATGCACACTCTCTCAGCCCCAGAAAAGCCATGGCAAAATCCCTGTGAAGATTTCATCAAGAAAACCCAAAAACAAGGAATAACAACAATAATCAATATCATCATGGCGGGCGGTGGCGGCGGTGGCAGCAGGACCAGCCTGGGGCCATTCCAAAGGCCTCGGGGGGGCGCATCCGGCACCTGGGCCTTAGGTTGCCTATCCCTGACCTAAAAAAACTAGGTTATCTGCAACTGCCCAGAGAACCTTTTCGGCTATCGCTCCCAGACTATGGAACAGCCTGCTGGATGAGATCTGCCACTTGATCACCTTAAATAGCTTTAAAAAAGCTCTTGACAGATCTTTTCCAGCAGGCCTTTCCTGAGTAGATAACCAGTCACCAAAAATAATTATGCCTGACCCTAATTTCTCCACTACAGCTATTTTAATTTATCTGTTATTTATTGTATTTTATTGCAGTTTATTATTTTAACTTTGTTTTTAAACTTTGATCATTTAATAGTATGGGGAGGCTATTGGGGGAGGGGGTTGTTCATTATGTCATGTAAGCCGTCCCAGTTGTATTTTACAGAGAGGTGGGATATAAATAAATATAATGATGATAATAATAATAATAATAATAATAATAATAAGTCTATTGCTGTGACGGATAAACAAAGATCACCTCTGTCCATTATGTTAAGATGATTTTGTGTTGAGTAAAGAATTCACATGACTGAAACCTGATTCTACCAAATACAAAGTAGGAAATGCCATGAAAATTTTTTTTTGCTTTATCCCAAAGCTGTGCAAAGTTTTTAGATATTGTAATCTTTATCCAAAAATTGTGTTTTTCTTGACTGAAAGTTACTTTGGTTGCTATGTCAGTCTGCAGCTCCATGAGCACTTCTTTCAAAGAAACATCAATGTTAGCAGCAGTCACAGCAAATGCACCAACTGTCCAGGCCAGAATATCCATGTCCAGCAGATCACAAAAACAAACTTTCATATGATTATAAAGTTGCTTCAAATGATTCACATACACAATTATTTCATCATCTTTCAATTAATCACTAACTGCTGCCAAAAAGAAAAATTGTAAATTCTCGATGTCCAATATTGGTGAAATTTCCAAGAAATCTTGTAATAATCTCCTTGCTTGGAAAAAGAGGTCACAATTCCCTGTAATTGTTTGTTTAACAAACTGAGCTTTTCAAAGACATCATACAGGTAAAATATATCACATTTAGTGAAGATCATCTTTCCTTCCATTTCCTTGGCTCTGAAAAAATGAGTCCCACAAAGTAACAGAACAAGAAGGGCAGTCTTTGGGCAGCCAGCGGACTTCTGTATGCAATAGTAAGTATGTGAAGTCTTCGTTATTGTCCTGGCAAAGCTGTCAAAACAGACAGTTTTGAAGTGTTTTTGATTTAAAAACGAAAAAAAAATTGAACCATCAGAACTACCAAAAAACTTGAGATGAATCCCTTCAGGGTACAGTTCAAAGATATAGCCATGTTCATATGTAGAATCAGTATTGCAGCCAAAAGTCTAGTTAGGGAAATTTTAATTAGCTCAATACTAAGAGCAGGTTGGCTACAAGGACCCTCGAGATCATTTCCCACCTGTATACTGAGACAAAGAAGGTCCAAAGAGATTGGACTGTGGCAGAGTTCTTGAATTAAAGTATATTTTTTATTAAAGAGAAAAGCACACAGCAATTCACTATCTCTCACTCATTCATTCAAGGCTCAGGAAATCAGGGGTTAGCTTGGGATAGTTTGAGACAGTACTAAGGGAGATACTTACAAGATGAGGCTTCTCTCCTGAGTCCAATTGGTTGACATGGTGAGGGATACAGCTGTCCTAGTGAGTGTTCGGTGAATGGAAGTGCCAGACCTATTTAGATTCACAGTGGCAGAGTATCCCTGTGGATACCATCTAGCACACGGGGGGGGGGGGGTCTTTGGGGGTCTTTTATGGGCTAAAGCTAGCTGCTGGGCAAAGGAATATACACCGAATTGCATGGGATGAAGTAATATGGTCTGGCAGCATTCAAGGTGCGAATGGGGGTGATTAAGCCTTATTGGATTTATCAGGTGTAGCCAAATGCCCATTTCCCTGACTATGGACATATAATGTCTCCCATTTGCAACTCCTAAACCTTTCTGTTAGGCTAGCCTGGGTGATGTGGATGTGACCCCTCACCTTGGAGATTATGTCAGACCATATGGCAGAGTACAGCTTAGGTCAAACACACACCCAAAATTCAGAGAAATGCAATTATGATAACAATATGTTGCTTGTAGCACCTTAGAGCTGAATGAAAGAAGCTGGCAGCATGAGCTTTCATAGACTGAAATCTACTTCCTCAGATGCCTTTAGGGTACCTTTAATATGGAGACCATATTTCAGTTTCTGGGTTTCCTAGTCTTAGAACCACAGTGAAAATAAACACATAGAAACTTTTTATGATAAATAAATTAGATAACCAGAAATTTGTTATCTTCGTGCTGAAATGGCTGATTCATTCTGTCTAATGTTTGGGCCCAACTTGCAAGGTAGAAAGTTTTTAGAGTACTATTTGATATCATTATCACATAGAAACTTATGTTTTTAAGATAAATAAATTAGATAACCAGTAATTTGCTACCTTTTGTGACACCTCAATCATCTGCTGAAATGACTGTTTCACTCTGTCTAATGTTTGGGTCAGACGTACAAGGTAGAGATTTTTTAGAGTACTATTTGATATCATTAACAAATATCATTATCAAATAGTCACTCAGCATGTAGAATATCCCACTCTAGGCTCTTTAAATTCTTTAAACTCCATACTATGGAGGCTAAGCTGGTTCCTCCTTGTTCATATTCCCCAGCAGGTAAAGAACTTTACATTCAGGTGGACTTTTGGAATCCCACCTTGGGCTTTTAGCTGTGTGAGTGCTATTTCAACTTTAGGGTGTTTTAAATCTTCAATACATATTTTTATTTTATGTTGTTTGTTTTAACTACATATATTTCATTTACTTGTAAGCAGCCTTGAGACCCAGTATTGACAGAAGGCATAACAAATCAAAACAAACAAACAAAACATGCACATTAGTCAAATATCTAGATGTTGTTCTCCGGGCACCTTCCCTTCCTAAATATAGTCTGTGGTTGTGAATTATTATTATTATTATTAAAGTTTATTTTTAGAGTGCTGTCAGTGTACTCAGTGCTGTACAAAAGACAATCAAGGATAAAACAGAACAAAACCTGCCAGAGGCGTACAATCTAGGTAAAACAATGAGCAAATTAATAAAAGTCAATTAAAACAAAGACAATTACAACAATTAATAACAACATCCACTGTAAACCCAAGTGACAGAACATGTAAATGTATATCAAACAATATCAGGGAATGCCTCCCTGAACAAGGTGTCATTTAACTCGGATTTAAAAGTGGACAAAGAAGTAATGGGCCGTGTTTGAGGGGGAAGATGGTTCCAGGAGTGAGGGGTGGCAAGCGAGAAGGGGCAAATCTGAGATGGATCAGTGGAGATCCTTGGTTGGGACAGCAGGCCTTGAGTACTAGAACGAAGAGTATGGGTGGGAGTGTAGGGAGAGAGAAGGTCAGATAAGTAAAGGGGGGCTAGCCCATGCTGGGCTTTGAAAGTTAGCAACAAAAGCTTATATTGAATGTGGAAAGGGAAGGGAAGCCAGTGAAGAGAAGACAGCAAAGGGGAAACATGTTCAAAGCGACGAGCAGAAGTAATGATGCGGGCGGCTGAATGTTGGACAGAAATTAAAGGGCGAAGATGAGAAAGAGGAAGCCCAGCTAAAAGGAGATTACAATAATCTAATTGGGAGACCACCAAAGCATGGACCTGAGTCTTGGCAGTGGAGGCCGAAAGAAAAGGACAGATTTTGGCGATATTGTAAAGGAAAAATCTGCAGGCTTTGGCTTGTGGCCTGAATATGGGGAATAAAGGACAATGAGGAATCAAAAATGAAACCGAGACTGCAGGTTTCCTGGACCAGATAAATAGAAGTGTTATCAACAAAAACAGAAAAAGAGGACTTAGGTGGAAACACAAGAAGCTCCATGTTGGACATATTGAGCTTCAAACGCTGATGATGCATCCAGAGAGAGACAGCTGAAAGACATGATGAAACTTGCTGTTCAAGCTTTTGAGAGAGATCAGGAGTGGAAAGATACAGTTGGGTGTCATCAGCGTACAGATGATAGGAAAAACCAAAAGAACTAATAAGTTTTCCTAGGGACAAGGTGTAAAGAGAGAACAGTAGGGGACCCAAAATGGAACCCTGGGGAACTCCAACAGATAGGGGAACAGGGGGACGAAGTTTGGCCACCCGTGACCACTGCAAAAGATCTATCTGACAGATAAGATTTAAACTAGTTAAGAACTGAGTTCGAGAACCCAATGTCAGAAAGTATATCATCTAGAAGACAGTGATCCATGGTGTCAAATGCCACAGATAAATCGAGAAGGATAAGTACAGAATAGAGACCATTTGCCTTGGCCCATAAAAGATCATTAGATATCTTTGTGAGGGCCGTTTCAGTGGAGTGCCGTGGACGGAAACCAGACTGAAAGGGATTGAGGATGGAGTTGGCTTCAAGAAACTCAAGACAGCGAGAATAAACGACCCGTTCCAAAACCTTATAAAGAAAAGGGAGAAGAGAGATTGGATGATAGCTAGACAAAGAAGAGGGGTCAAGAGAAGATTTTTTTCAAGATAGGGGAAACAAGAGCATGTTTAAAGTCAGAGGGAAAAGAGCCTGTAGAAAGAGAGAGGTTAAAGATAGAAAGAAGCAAAGGAAGGAAGGAGGGGGCTATAGAGATTAGGAGACGAGGGGGAATTGAATCAAGAGAACAAGTTGTAGGTTTCAAAGAGTGCAGCAAGGTAGAGAGTTCATCCAGAGAAACAGGAGGAAACACAGAGAATTGATTAGTTGACGGTTCCAAAAGATTAATAGGAGAAGACAAGTTAGGAAGAACTATTTCAGATCTGATAGTGGTGATCTTAGTGATAAAGTAATTAGCAAAGTTGGAAGGGGAAAATAATGAAGAAACGGGGGGGGGGGGGAGGAAGGTTTTAGCAAGGTGTTGAAGCAGGAAAACAAACGCTGCGGACGCCTCTCATTCGCACAGATCAATAATTTAAAGTAGTTCTGTTTTGCCACTGACAAGGCGCGTGTGAAGGATAGAAGTGGTTTATAATATATTATGGTACATCTGAAAATCCCTGTACATTTGTAATTTTGTCTAGCTGTGCTGTGCATTGTGGTAGGTAGCTCACTTGCTATACTCCTTATGAAATTCCCAATTGATTCAAATTAAGGTACTTTTCATGCTTGAAGAATATTTCTATCGGACTGATTTCTGCCAGACTGTAATGTTATTGATGATTTGATTTAAAGATAGCTTTAGAAATTATGCAAGTGGCCTATCATTTTTACCTGAATTGCCACACTTTGGAGTTTTGATTTGTACATGTTGTTACTTCCTCCAACATTTTTGTCTCCATCATTCTTCTTCTCATGGATTGTTACAACAATATATAAGTGGGAGGAGGCGAGATTTTTAAGAAATTCTAAAAATATAGGAGGAAAGTACATGAAATCACCAAAACTTTATCATAAATGGAAAATGATTTTAGTTCTCCAAAAGCATTCATTTGCTTTAAAATGAATGAATAAAATCACTATCCTGTCCTTCCATCTTCCTCTGACTCAGGAGAAAGTGGTTTCACTCATTCATGTGTGTGTGAAAACAGAGTGATAAATATTAAGTCCTTAGTTATAGCAGTCATCTATTATGTGAATCCTTCTGCCTCCGTAAGTGGTACCCATGATTCCCTCTCTTTGAACTTTCTTTTCTGAAGAGATATTTTCTGAATGGAACCAACAAGCAACTAGCACTTTTTGTGTCTGTATACATCTTACCTGCTCAGTCTAGTCTGTAAAAATGCCAGCATAATGTAATTGCCACAGGTACTCTCTTAAGGATGTAGCCACAATGCAGAATTAAAGTAGTTTGACACCACTTTAACTGCCATGGCTTACCCTACAGAATTCAGAGATTTGTAGTTTGGTGAAGTATTCAGCCTGGTTTGTCAGAGAGCTCTGATGCCTCACCAAACTACAAATGGCAGGATTCTGTAGTATATGTCATTACAGTTAAAGTGTTGTCAAACTGCTTTAATTCTGCTGTGTGGTTGCATCAAGTCTTTCTCTTCACAAAAGAACTAACCTTATTATTTATATTTACTGTGATACATTTAGGTTACATATTATTATACAACCCAATTATGCAGTGAATAAATACTTTTGCCTGTTACCCTCCAGCTTAGCTTCCATTGTTAGATAACTGCCTGATATACTGAACAAATTTGGTCCATGTTGATGAACCCATACCAATTAGTTATTTATTTACTCATTTCTTTTTATAAATATTAATATCCTGCCTTTCTATATCAAAATCTGAATCACCAAAATGCGGGTATGATTTCTAACATTCAAGTTTAATCGTTTTTTGTTTCTTTTTTTTAAAATACTAAAATGTATGATTTTTTTAATGTCTATAAAAACACAAACATCATATAGCAAGGAAATAAGTAGAAACATTTTATTGTCATGTTACTGTTGGTGCTACTCCACTGCTGTTAACATTACCACAAGACATCTCCAGTCACTTTCTAGTAAATATAGCTTTTAAAATCTCTTGAAATACTGTAAGATAGCCCACTACTTTCAATTCACATGATTTCATGTTTTACTTTGGCAGAAGGAATTTCTGACTTTGCTGCAACAATGTGGGCAGTTAGAAATTCACTTTAATTCCATTTTGCAAATCAATAACAAAATGTTGTGTCCTTTAAAACAACAGAGAAACTTGGGCTGAGGATTCATCCCTCATTATTTGAAGGTCCACCAAGTTGGGCAGATGGGAGAAGGATCCAATTCTTTCTGCATTGCCACTTTCCTACTGTTTGTCCCTCATTTCTCACCTTCCCATCCATACCCAAAGCCATTGCCTACTTTGATAAATGGGACCCTGGTTCATGTTCTCTTGAACTAAACATGGTCTCCAGATTTGGTCCCTCCAAAACAGATTGGCAGCCTGTTCAGAAATTACAATTTTATAAGTCTACTTCATGACATCACAATACATTTTTATGGCTGTTGTGCACAGAAAAGTCCCTTCTCCCCCAAACCTACCTTTTAGCATCACTCCCTCCCATGTGGCCATTTCCATATTGCCGGACAGTGTGGGGGAGGATCAGAGATGTGTGAAGATTTCCTAGCAGAGCAGTCTGTTGCAACACACATAGCTACAGGGAGAATACTGTATGCATCTCCACTCATCCCTCTGTTATCCAGCAAAACAGAAATTGCTGGGTTTTTTTTAAAATACCTTTTATTAAAGCAACTAATTTTACATTCATATTTTTAAAAATCCAAAGAAAGCAATGATGACTAGAAAAAAACCTTAGATATATCCTTTTAAGTTTAGTCTAAAACCTGAAACAGATCCACTATCCTGTTGACATGGAAACCACTGGCTTCTATTGGATGTGCAATCTATGTATTATCATTAGCAATAATAATAACACACATTTCTATATCATTTATAGTGGTAAGCACTCTCTAAGTGGTTTACAATGTGTTAACTAATTGCCCCAAACAAGCTGCATATTAATTTTACTGACCTATGGAAGGATGGAAGGCTGAGTCAACCTGGAGCCCTGCAGGACTGAACTGACAACATTTTGGCTGCAGTACCGATTTTCATTACAGTTAACCACCTGCTTGGCCATGGGTGCATTGTACATAGTTCATCTACTACCCCCCCCCCAAAAAAAAACCCCTAAAAAACAAACAGATATTTTATCATGTTTTCCCTACTATCTATGGTTTAATTCACAAATGCATTAAAATTTTAACCTAAAATGTCTTGGACAATGGTCTCTCTTAAACACAGCATTCAAGGATAGTTTGTATTGTATTTACATAAAGCTTGCTTACAGCTGTCATTTCAGATAGATATTCTGTAAATGCATTCAATTTCTCCTTTGAGACGACTGCATAGCATATTATATTTTCATCTCTATACTCTGCATAGTTAAGTTTGCAGAAAATCTTGGTTTCCGTGTTTTACTCCTCACCCTACCATTGCTGCCAATGCCATGCAAGATGAAAGGAAAGTTTTTAAAGAACAATTTTAAGAATCTATAACAAAAAGTAAAAATCAATGGTTCCTTCCATAAAAGTCACACAAAGAACAGAATGCTAAAATACTTGGCTTGAGCACATAACATGAATCAATGGTTCTTAGTAAAAGATATATCCTTAGGGAGAGAAAGATATGAGACAGGAATAGAATATTAGTACTGAATCTGACAGGTCTGGAGTTGATAATATAGGTCTAATTCTGTTGCAGAGAAGTAAACAGATCACAGTTTCACCTCACTGGCTATGAGGAGAAGTCCCAATGAGAAAGTACAAGGAGGTGAAACATGTATGTGTGTGGAGCATGTACACAAGCATTGAGGTAAGGAGAAAGTGAGGGCCTATAGTCCATCATGTGTTTCATAAAAAATCAATTTAAGCAAAAACAAAAGCACAGCAAAATCAACTAAATCTAGAATGGTTTTTTTAAAAGATAGGATACAGTTGGCCCTTGATATCCACTGGAGTCTTATTCCAGGACCCTTTACCACTTCCTGGAGCTTATCTCTATGTTCTCCAGCATATTTCATTTTGGCAAAAATGTCCCTCCCACTCTCAGAAGCTCTCAATAATAGCAGTTTGGGGTTTAATTCCAGAAGCCCTCCTCAAGGGGCAAAACAAACAAACAAACAAACCAGAAGTTACTTTTGCCATTTTTTTATTGTTCTTTAAAAAATATTGAGTACTGCAGCCCACAGTGAATCATGGGACCAAAATGAGGCCTCTGGACTGAAAGAAGTGTCTTACCTCTGATTTAGACATGGCCAGCTCACTCAATCCAAGGTGTGTACATCATGCAGTAATTTATAGTGCTTGTATCTTCACTCCAACAGAGGAGCTTGAATGGCTTCAGCAAAAATCCACCACAGACTGAGATTAGCCTAAGTTTGGAAAAGAAGCATTAAACGTCAATACAGACAAAAGTTACACAGTAAACATAGCTAGTGGGAAAGTCTGCTTATAAACAAATCAAATATAATCAAATATAATCAAATGAAATAAATTCAAGCTTTTTATTAGGGTATTTTGTGAAACAAATTCCAATTGCCCCACCCCAGAAGAAACTGAAGGTTTGGCACCCAACCTCCATGAAGTTCAGAGGTCATACCATATAGTATCAACTAGTGGAAGGAATTACAATTTCACAGAGTGCATTACTGAATGACAGCTTCTAACTTGGACTGGTTTAAAAAATTGATTGGACAAGTTCATGGAGGATCAAACTATCAAGGCCTAAGAAAAGTCTGCAAGTCATGATGGCTGAGAGGTATCATGAGTTCTGTATAGCAGTAAAGGCAGAAGTGCTCTTGTATTTGTGTCTTCTGCGCATTTACCCTGACTTAAGTTCATATGTCATAGATAAAACACATTTATTTAAACTTGACATGGAATTATAATATGGTAGGTTTATAGACAGAGATGGAGACAGTTCTGCTCCCCCAAAGATTCAGTAGATAAGATGGTTAGCCTGTATATGAATCTATATTAAAGTACAGCTTGATTCTAACTTTCCAGAAGCTCTGATTTTGTGACCATTCTCATAAGTTGCAAACAGTATGAAACAGAGTTTGGAAAGATTACTGTTTTGGGCTTAAAGTCCCAGAATCTCTCAAGCTGCATGTTGAACTGGGGATTTGGGGGATGTCAGTCCAAAATTAAACTTTTCCAGGGCTTCAATGCATCTCCTGAATCATATTAGCATCATACCAATGTGATAATGCAAATTCAACATGAACATGATTTCTCTGCTCAGACACCGTGGCCTTTAAGAATGGGCCTCAGGAGACGGCTAATAGGGCCGTCTCCGAGACCCGGAAGAGGAGGGGCAGCCACACGCGCGGCGTCCCTTCCTCTTCCTGAGGTCGCCCTGGAAGCTGCCGGCCCTCCGCACGGCCGGCGCTTCCAGGGCAACCTCCCTCCGCAGCGACCGGACGCACTGCGGAGGATAAGTCAGGGAAAGTGCACCCACCGCTTTTAGGGCGCACTTTCCCTGAAATCTAAAAGGAGCGCCAATTTGGAGCTCCTTTTAGATTCGCCGCAGGAGCGCCGTGGTGCGGAGGCTGAGCTCCGCCGGCGCTCCGACCCGCGGCATCTCCGGGGCCTCCGTCTGCCGAGGCCCAATAGCAATGGCAATAGCATTTACATTTCTATACCACTTCATACTGAACTAAGGGCTTTTGCAGACTACCAGAAATAGTGCAAATTGAGTCCACTTTAACTGCCCTGACTCAGTGCCAGGGAATCATGAGAACTGTAGTTTATTGTGGCACCAGAGCTCTCTGACAGAGAAGGCTCAATGTCTCAGAAAAAAAAAATACAATTCCCATGATTCCCTAGCATTGAGCCAGGGCAGTTAAAGTGGACTCAATTTGCACTATTTCTAGCAGTCTGCAAAGGCCCTAAGTAGTCTCTAAGCAGTTTAAAATATAAGGAACAGATTTGCAATACTAAGTGTAATAGATCGTGAACCGGAAGAGCTTTTGTCTGAAGCCAGGGGCATAATAAAAGAAGAAGGCATAAAGACACTTCCAACAGATAAAAGGAAAGTGAAGAAACCATAGATGACAGATAAAAGGCTACAAGCAATAAAGGAAAGAAGAGAAGCAAAACAAAAAGAAGATAGGAATAAACTAAGAAACATGAGCACAACAGTACAACGGCTAGTGCACAAAGATAAAGAAAATTACTACAATGACAAATGTAGATAAATAGAAGATGACAACAAAAAGGGGAGAATGAGAGACCTATTCCACAAGATTTGAGAAATCAAGGGGAAGTTCAAAACAAGGACCAGGACACTCTATGACAATAAAAATAACATAATTCAAGATCAGGAAGGAATAAAAAGACATTGAATGCAATACACAGAAGAACTATACAAAAGAATTGACAAAATGAAGGACATATGTGGTGAAGAGCCATATGAAAATAAACCCCAAATTCCAAAAATTGAGATGGAAGCTGCAATAAAAGAAATGGCAAAAAACAAGACTCCAGGAACAGATGATATACTAATAGAAAAGTTGCAATCCATACTGACAGAGTCAACTCTAGTGCTAACCAACATATATCAACAGATATGGATAACAAAACGATGGCCAACAGATTGGAAGCAATCAATATACATCCCTATCCACAAAAAAGGAGATGCAAGAGACTGCAGCAATTACAGAACCATAGCACTAGTCTCCCAGGTAAGCAAAATCACGCTCAAAATTCTGAAACATAGACTCCAACCACAAATGGAAAGAGAAATCCCAGAGGTCCAAGTAGGGTTCAGGAAAGAAGAGGCACCAGGGATCACATTGCAAATGTATGATGGCTAATGGAGCATAGCAGGGAGTTCCAAAAGAATATCAGCATGTGCTTTACAGACTACAGCAAAGCCTTTGACTGCATAGACCATGAAAGGCCATGGAACACCCTTAAAGATAAGGGAATGCCAGCACATCTGATAGAGATGTTGTGTTGGAGAAGAGTGCTGAGTTTGCAGAAGCTGGGCAGAGCAGTAGAGGACAGTGGGGCCTGGAGATGTCTCATCCATAGGGTCACCATGGGTCGAGATCAATGAGAAGGCAGTTAACAACAAGAAAAAAGCAGTTTACAATGTGTAAGCTAATTGACCCCAACAACCTATGAAAAAAAGAAGAAGGCTGCATTAACCCTGGAGCCCTGGGATCAAACTCACAACCTTGTGGCTGCAATACTGGCTGCTGTACTGCCATTCAACCACTGCACCAACAACACTCCCTGATGCCTCTGTACTCTGATATTGTGATAAGTCCAGAGAGACACCATCTTATTTTCAATGCTTAATGACATTGTTGATGTCTAAGTAAAAAAATCGACTGATAATATCACCATATAGTACTGTATTCATAAATGAAGCACAGTTAAGGAAATACATCCTTAAAGAAAAGATTTATACACACATTACACCATGACAAGAAAAGGCAGTCCCTCTTCTGAGACTTGCATTTGATAAAATAATGCCCACCATTTATGGTTTTGAATTTTTTTTTAAAAAAAAAATCTGCTGCTTGATTAATCATGGTTTCTGCTTTGAATAGAGTCAAAGGATTTTCACTAATTAGAACAACTAAGTGACTAAATGTTGCATTGTCGTGAGCAAGCCTTATTGAAAGAGAAATCTTCAGTGCTTGTTATAAACATAATACAGAAACAGAGAGGAAGAGAGAATCATTCATTAGTTCATTCATTAGTTGAATTTCATAAGTAGAATGCAGGTTGTCAGGTGGTGGTGGCATATCTTTATGTCTGATTTCCTTGCCAGATGTAATACCTGAAGAACTTAATTTTATAACCTAATATTCCCTGCATATTTAATATTACACCTGTGCTAGTCCTCTGATCAGTAGCAATTCACATTTCACAGTGTGCTTTGTTCCTTGTTCAAAGGCATGATGGACCTGCTGTCTCATTTGCTCCCACCAGTAAACTGGCTCAGTCTAACAAAGGAAAATTGTTGTGTCTGAAAGATGAAATCATATGAAGCAGACCAGCAACTAGCTGTTCATCTGTGTTATGAGTACCGGAAGTCTTTCCTTTTGATATAAAATGTGGTGAATTTTGCCCCTTCATGACCCTAAATGTACCCTACAGACATCTGCCATGATCCTTATAGTGAGAGACCATATAGGCAGTTTGGGAGTTGAGATAAGGGAGATTCACACATATTTCTCAGGAAGGCTAGGCAATTAATTTCAGGATGTTTGGCACCCAAACTGGAGAGTGCCCATGTACAACCCCAATTTCCATTTCAAAGATCTCCATCTCAAGTGAACATTCCTATGCAGACTCAGCCTTTTGATGTAAGACACCTGGTCTTTGCCGAAGCCTAGTTTTACTCCATATAAGACCACCAAATTCCTTTGTTCCCCAGTCTAGTTTGGATTTTAGGTTACTCTGAATTCTGCTAGTTCTGATCTGCCGCTGCCACACTCTGAGTGTCCTGGAGTGGCCAGATCCCATGTCTCCACTATCAGACCTCATCTTCAAGAAGTGACTATGTCGATGGTAATTATCACTGTTCACGAAGCCTCTTGATCTATTCCAATGCTCACCTCTTTATTTCTTAGCTCATGTGTGTGTATGTGTGTGTGTGTTTGGTGTGTGTTTCCCCCTTAATAAATTGATTGGAGAATTCTCCATCTGCAATCCTTTCTCTACCCACTTCCGTAAAAGTTAGGAAGATCTCAGGACTGTTTGTAACTCAGACCATTTGTTGGGCTAATTAATATTCCCCTCAGACCCTTAGTTACATCTGCCACCAGAATCCTATTCTTATACATATGTTGTTGTTGTGTGTTTTCAAGTTATTTCTGACTTATGGTGACTCTAAGGTGAATCTATCATGTGGTTTTCTAGGGCTGAGAGTATATGACTTGCCCATGGTTACCCAAAAGGTTTCCATGGCTGAGAGGGAAATTGAACCCTGGTTCCAGACTCTTAATCCAATGCTCAAGCCATTATACCACACTAGTTCTCTATGCACATCTATGCACAAATAAATTCTATTGCATTCAATGGTTTACTCCTAAGTAAGTAGCAATAGGGTTATGTCTTCTTTTGACAGCTCCTAAAGGTTCAAGTAATATTAGTGAAATTCATCCACTATTACTCAGCCATGCAGACCTCCTAGCTTTAAAATCCTCTTTCTGGAAGTTGGCCAAGAAGATGAAATTCTACATGACCCTCTAGGATCCTGACTGCTTCACAACCCCAGTTATCACTTTGCTTTTTCAAGACTGGCTCTTCATTAATACCATTATTTTAAGAGTTTATTGAAAAGACTACAAATTATCTAATTAGCTACACACATGTACATGCAGCTGGAAATGTCCTGTTCATTTATGGACATAGATCATTGTATAATTGCATGTATAACAGTTTGTGAAGGCATTGTAGCAATAAGATTTCTTGTTCCACTGTCCTTGCTTTTGTTTGGTCAAAGGGATTTATGGTAGATGGATTTCTTTCTTCAATTGTATCACCCCAATCCACCAAACAAGGAGATTAGCTAGGATTGCTATGGCTATGGCTGTAATTATTTTAATGATATACACATCAATATGCATCCTAGCAGAATCTAGCATGTACTACAGGGGGATGTTGTGGAAGGCAGTATCCTGTAATGTCTTTTTCACTGCACCATGCTCCAGGTGTGCAGCATGGGGTTTATGGGCACAATTCATTTTCCCACCCACCACTCTATTGCAAGGGTGTGTCTAGCCTTGTTCCAGCTGCTCTTATGTACTCAGGAAACAGGAAGATTTTTACACAGGAAACAGGCTCTGCTTCTTTTTCCTTGGGTGTGTGTAGACAGAATAAATGCTCAACAGAGGCCAAAGTTACAGAGTTTACCCATGAGACTCCCAGCTACTGTTATACACTATAGGAGGAAGTGAGAGAAAAACATTCTTTTCTCTCCCCCTCTCCACTCTGGACCATGGAGTAAGTATACTGATGGAGACTTGAGCATCACTAACATGGATCATTGAATCTCAGCCTATGTGTGCATATCAACCCTAAAGATATTTTCCCCCAACTCAAATTCATTCAAGTAACTTCCTCTCTAATGAGTGTGCATAAGATTTTAGACAAAATATCAAAATTAAAAACAGCATGATCTGAAACATCAGAAAAATGACATATCGATAAGCTAGCAATCTGTGGATTCAACCACGGCAGATCACCACACACCATATTATTCAAGTATATTTTGTCACATATACATGAGATAGTATCTTCTGTTTCATTAGCTGTAGAGATGCTGTGGGACTATGACAAGCTACACATTTTCCTTGTCTGCTTAATTTTAAGTCACCTATACAAAATAAATAAATAAATAAATAAATAAATAAATAAATAATTGATTATAAAGCAAAATATTTTTTTTAACTAAATAAGGCAACTTTG
The DNA here is from genome assembly GCA_026167975.1 of Phrynosoma blainvillii. NCBI lineage: Eukaryota > Metazoa > Chordata > Lepidosauria > Squamata > Phrynosomatidae > Phrynosoma > Phrynosoma blainvillii. The sequence continues at coordinate 181,215,970 of JANUYF010000003.1, read as the reverse complement.
GAAATTCACTGCAGTAGTTTCTGTGTAGGTTATAAAATGGATTAATCTAATTTATATGCAGTTGAGAGGCCAAGTCTGGCACAAAAATAGGTCCCACTGACATTATCAGCTATGAATGGAGTGTTGCTGGGGAGGGGAAGTTCTTATTCTGCTTAAAAGTATGGTTCATAGTGCCATCAGGGAAGGGACATGTGCAGGTCAGGGGCAGGAAAGGTTGCTAGCATATCCCCAAGTTACCTCTGCCCCTGTCAGTGCTGGAATGCATTGTGCCAAGTTGGAGGAGTCTTGGAGAACTTGAATAAGGTCTGAGCCTAGCACTTTAGCACAAAGGCATTAGAGTGTGTATTTTAAGGAGACATTTAAGTCAGAGGAGCATTGGGGGAAGATAATTTAGATGAAGAATCAATGAAAAGTATCAGGAAGCAACATAAAAAGATATGGGTCAGTTTGCAACAAATGATTAATTTGGAGAAGCCCCAGAACTTTTAAGACCTGTGCACTTAAAGCCCTGGGCCTGGATAAATGACTGTGTCAGTTTCAATTCAGTTAATTTGTTTTTGAATCCTAAAATTCTTACCACCCTGGATATGAAGTGATTTACTAATTTCAGTAAATTACAAGTTTAGTCCTTAAAAGTAGTTTTTTATTTTAAGATCTGTCAATTTAATATGTAATAACCTTTTTATTTTAGTTTGGGAGACACAGGAAAAGAAATAACCAATGCTTCTTCACATCCAACCTTTAATTTTTTACCATCTGTCTTTACTGTTATTCAAATTTCATCTGTGATTGTTGACATCACTGTAGCTGTTTGAGTAACTCTCCTGCTGAGTGTTCATTATCCCCAAAGAAAAACCTTCAAACGTTTTCCTTCCTCACCCCCTACTGGTGAAAATAATGGTGTTTTTTGCCAAATGACAGTAATAAGGATGAATTTTTAACTTCTGCATGATTGTTGTCTAATCAAATTCAATAGTAAACCAAGTTATAATTATTATTCCTGAGACTGACACAGTACAATTTATAGTGGACTTGGTAGTTAAAGTGGGCCCAAGCTGACAAGTAAACAAAAGTCAAGAAAGGAAGAATTATACAAGATGCTCTTTTCTGTAACTATGGAACTCTGGGTGTGAAAAGTGGTGTTCTCTGTATGAAGCCTTCATCATCCTAGTCATTTACTGGTCTGCTAGGAGAGTCATCCTGTTAAGGGAATAACATGGGTAAAACTCATGACCTCTGGCTAATATCTTCAAGTCTCTGGCTATACCAAGGTTAATTCTTCTTGCACCAGCACAAAAAGATTCTGTAAGCAATTCTTTTGGGTAAGAATTGGCCACAACTTTTATTCATCTGTACAGGGTCGTCAACCATTTTCATTAACAAAATAACATCTATCATAATTATTTTGTTCTTGACACATGTGTCAATGCAGATAACTAATTCGTTATCAGGGTAAACCAAGCCCTTCTCAACACATGGCAAGAACAATCATCTCCCCCCCCCACCGGATTTAATGTCATAACTAAAGACATGACGTAATCCAGTTGTGACATCATCAACTTGGTAGCTGATGTCATAGAGAATTTAGTTAACCCTATGATGTCTATTCTTCATCCAAATAAGTAATCCAATTTGTTAATTTCAATTAACTGAATTATCCCCTGTGAGGGGGTCCCTGCCCGCCACAGGACGGGGCCAGCCTAGCTTGGCATCCCCTCCCCCCCAGAAGAGCTCATTCAATGTGATGAGCAGTCGAATCTAAATATACGTCACATCCCTCAGGGGAGAGATAAACCCCACCGCCCCTGTACAGATGTGGCATACAAACCTAAATTTCCACATACTTCACAACCAAAATCCGAAAACCCCACACTTCTGAGCCACTGATCTGTTTAACCAACGACGAGCCGCATTGATAGAAGAATCCTTCCTTGCCCCTGCCCAAGTATGGCGTGGGAAAAACTTGGTCCACATAACTACAGTTTGTGGCAATCTTCGTTGGATGTCTTGCAAGTCCCTCAAGATTCACTTGGCCAACTGGAAAAAAGGAAATTTTCTAAGTCATTTTCACCCAAGTGAACCACAAGAATCTTGGGTGGTGTCACAGTCACCAAAAGCTCAATGATGCATGTGAGAAGAGCTCCCCACAGCATGCCTCTACATCCAAACCAGCGTATCTGGCGGATCTCCTCTATCCCCAGGTTTGGGTCTCGGAGAGACTGAAGGATGTGACGCTCAGCCCAAAAAACAAGGCTGTGACCAATGATCCATATATCACTCTGTTCCAAATAGAAACAGAAGTTACATTAAATAAACAACTCTAATGAACTGATATCGACATTACAAACAGCACCACTAAGGATGGATGTAGGATTTAAAAGCCCTGGATCTCCAATGCCCGATCCATTGAATTGCAGCCTCACTTAAGCCCTGTGCAGTAGCAGCAGTCGCTGCACGAATTGGAAAAGAATGCAAAGAAAATTGATCCGCCAGCAAATCAGCACGCCTCAATGTCTCCTGCAGTACAGCTTGAAATTGGAACTGGGTCAACGGAAGGCCAGAGACATGTAGGAACAAGTACCCAGGGGCAGTCGGGCAGAGTCTGAGGTAGTCAGACAATGCCGAAACAGGACAGATCTGGCCCTCAGACACCCTAGACAAAACTACATTTTGCCCCCTAGCCAACTGATCAGTCTTTGAACATCTGAAACAGATGTGAATGCCATGTTCTACAATTTGAATGTCTGATACACAAAGTGCCCTGCCTGATTTATCAGATCGTGAGCTAGGGACAAGTTAACTAATTCTAGTGGCTACAAAAAAGGCCAAAGAAAAAGCTGCCCTAAAGAGAATGACTTCCTGGGGTGAGGAGCACACATTTTGAAGGGATTGCCAGATCTGAATTAGAATCGTTCCAGTTACCTGCAAGTGATTATTGCGTGCCAGAGGAAGCTCCCTAGTCCATCCCTCCAAAGCCCTGTGAACTCAAAAGTCCGCAGTAGGGTCAGTAACCCCCCCCCCCGCTCTAGAATAAAAGGACAGAGCCACCAACCTCCCCCTGATCGTAACCAGAATGGTTAAGGTGGATGGCAAAACGCAAAACAATTTCCACCCTCAGGGGCCAAACCTCAGCCTCTCCCACCACAGACAGAAATTGCCTGAAAGCTTGAATTGTGAGCTGATCTGACTTGTGTGTTGAAGGAGCAACAGACTGAAGGATCACCCTGTCGATCTCTACTCTCCAAGGCTCCAAAGATGTGCTGGTACCTCTAGTGGTTGCACTGCTGCCTCTGGGGTGCGTTGACGGAACCTGCAAAACTGACAATGGGAAAGGGCATCCGCCAAAGGATTTAGTAAACCCGGGACATGGAGACCCTGGAACAATACATTGTATTTCAAACATTGTGCAACCATTGACCTAACCAATGCTATTACCCTCAAAGATTTGGAGCTCTGGGAGTTCACCACATGGACTACTGCTTGGTTATCACACCAGAACCAAACAGTTTTATTTGCAAATTGTGTTGGCCACAAATGAACTGCTACCACAATAGGGAAGAGTAAGATCCCAGGTCCAACCGTTATCTACTCAGCCACCCATTGACCTTTCTAATAAACTCCAAAGCCATGTGCACCAGAAGCATCAGAGTGTGCCTGCAGATCCGCCTTTAAGAGCATTTCAGACCTCCAAAAGGAAACTCCATTAAATTGGTCTAAAAATGTCTCCCAAACTTTTAAATCCATTCATATCCCACTTGTAATTCTAAAGTGGTGGTGCAGGGCAGAAACCCCTTTCGTGGCATTGGATAAATGAGCACAAAAGGCCCATCCTGGAACTATAACCTTACAAGCAAAATTTAACAAACCTGTTAGGGATTGAAAATCATGAAGCATGGCCTTGCTCTTTTTCCTCATTAACCTCACCTGATGTTTCATAGCTTCCAGTTTTTCAACTGAAAGGTGGGATATTCCCTCAATCATATCTAATTTGATACCCAGAAAAGTAAGACGGGTGCCAGGACCCTGCGTCTTCTCTTCTGCCAAAGGGACACCCATCTCAGCTTCAACACCTGAAACGCCGACAAGGTATCCTCACATCCTGTTGACCAAGGGGCCCCAGCAAACAAGAAGTCATCTAAATAATGGGTAATAGCATGATCACCCCACCTCTTGACAGCACACCAGTGCAAAAAGGTACTAAATTTCTCAAAGGCAGGGCACAAAATAGAACACCCCATTGGCATTGCTTTATCGAAGTAGTACATCCCTTCAAATTGCAAGCCTAATAAGTCAAAATCCTCAGGATGTACTGGCAAAAGCCTAGAGGCAGATTTTATATCATACTTAGCCAACAGGGCACCCTTACCCAATGTTCGCACCATTTGCACTGCTAAGTCAAATGATGCATATTTCACCGATGCCAAAGCCGGATCAATAGCATCATTCACAGATTCCCCTTTAGGATATGACAAATTATGAATTAATCTGTATTCACCTGTGCCTTTTTTGGCACAACACCCAAAGGAGATAACCTTAGTGTTGTCAGAGGCAGGTGTTGATGAGGGCCAGATATCCTACCAGCAGTCAACTCTTTGACTAGCTTCTCCCTAACAATCCCTGGCAACTCCCTCACCGAATGCACATTAGGTGCAATTGGTGAACCCTCAAACCAGAATAAGGAATACAAAAACCATGTGAAAAACCTAACAAATACTGTGCAGAATCTCGGTTAGGGTAAATCTGCAGCCATGCAGCCAAAACATCCAACTTAATTGGCGTTGGCGCTTTTCCCTCCAGCTGTGTTTGGTTGAGAGGTGACCCCGACCCCAGACTTCTTACCTCTGTAACAGGATGTGCCTGGATGGTTAATAATAATAATAATAATAATAATAATAATAATAATAATAATTTTTATTTATATCCTACCCCTCTGTCAGACAATCGAGGTGGCTTACATCATTAAAACTCAATACAATGTAAAATACAATCCCAAACCCATAAACCCTCCCATCCCTTAAAACAGAATTAAAGAATGATAGAATTAAAACATACTACTAAAAACAGTTTAAATTATAAAAGCCACAGCAAGTGTTACATTTGTGATCAAACCTGCAGGGCTGCCTCCTGCACTTACCTGAGTTGAAGTCCCAGCAGAGACCTGTTGTTTTTCTTTCCCCTGTGCTAGGCCTCGCATACTTCCCTTTTGGCTGTGTGACCATAGGCACAAAGCCATCGTCACACTTGCTCAAAGGGGAGGCCCCTAGCATAACATCTGCCCACAACTGTGACTGGACATGCTGCCAAGATAAAGAAGGGTCCAAAGCAGCTTTCATCCTAAACTGCTCATCATACTGGAGCCATGCACACCCCCTCGAATTGAAATGACAATTTGTGTACACTTTAATCATAATCTCCTGATACTTAGAAAAATCAGGAGACCTAGAAGGGTCTTTCTGTTCAATCACACCCCTATAGATGGTAAATCCCATCATCCAGTTCACAAAGTTCCTCTTGATCCTAGGGCGCTTATGAGCCTGGAATTCCTTTGGAAGACTAAATACGACCCCGTCCTTTACCATAATCCTCAGCTCAGGGTTGCGAAATGTAAGGGAAAACAAGTCAATGTACTCCCCTTTCCAAATTCTCCCTTTAGTAGTGAGCAGGAGATGTGATCCCAAAGGAGTGGACATCCCAGCCTAAGGGTTGCACTCCACTGCCCTGTCCGCTCCAGCTGGGCCTAACGCTTCCACGGTCACAACCACCCTTGAGTCACTTCCTTTGGAGACCAAGGGCTGTGCAACTAGCACCCTCGAGTCAGACACCTGAGTTGCCACCGGTGATGTTGAGGGTGTCCCCAGAGGAACAGAAGTAGAGGCACCTGTACCAGACATTTGCCCAACTTGCCCACTTGGAGTCCATACCGAGGTGGGCCAAGAAGGTGAAGAATTAAAAGATTGAGATAAACCTGTGTTAGACAAGCACTGGGAAGCATCCCTTGATGCTCGTGAAGCTCCCTCTGAGTGTGACATGACTGCAGCTCGGGTGCCATGCTATAGAGTAGAAGAGAAACTCCCCCCCCCATCCCTGTTAAAAGCCTCATGTATTTCAGGTGCCATCCCACTGCCATGACCTGAAACCACAGCCCTCTGGGTGAAATTATACAGATCCGCTAGAGTGGGCTGCTCAAGCACAGGGGCAGCTGCTCCCTGTTGTCCCACACCAGGAACTCTCTTCATCAGTTCCATAACATCAGCTACGGTTGGTTGTCCAACCTCCATAACTGAGGTAGCTGGGGGACCACGTGCCGTGCTATCTGAAGACATGTCAGGTGAAGTAGCCATTTGCACCTGTGTAGCCTGAGATCCCTGAATCTGATTGTCACTTAAAGAGTTGGCATGAGATCCAGAACTAGCATCCGGTATCCCCCTCTAACTGCTCACAAACTGCGACACAAGCCTGCATAGTATGACCTAATTGTGTCAATTGAGCTACTATTTCGACTTCTCTGCATTGTGAATCAGGTCTCTTCGGCACTGGCCTCCCAGTACTATGTCCAGCAGAAGCTGCAAACCACTTAGACTGTGGCTTGCTGCGTGGCATGATGACAAGCTAACAAAAGGCTGCCTAGGGTTATAGTGTTCCTCTAAATGCTACAACCCTTGTATGAATGAAAATAAACAGCAGCCTCAGAAACACCAATGGAACTCAGTACTATTAAGAATGCGAGGCCCACAATGGCTCTGGGTTGCAGTGCTCCTATTAAGGAGAATACCCCAATAGCCAAAACCTAAAAGAGAATCCTTATTTAATTAATGTATACAACTACAGGAAACCCCCTCCTCCCTAAAAGGGGAGAGTGTAGGAAATTGGGCGCGGGTCCCCAAAACTAGAACCTGTCCCAAGCGGACCCAAACAAGGCCCCAATGGCCTGCCCAGTCCCTTCGGGACAAATAAACCAAGCCGGTATAACCAGCGAGTGTAACACCACCAGGGCCAAAATCCTTAGGCCCACCACCAGGTCTTCCCTTGAATAGGGAGCCAGACCACACTGAGCACCCTAGTATAACTAGGCCCTGCGGTCTGGCCGCTGGCCTATGCCCCTCCCCCAAGGGAGGCAAGCCAAGTGATCCCACAGGCCCCCAAACCCAGAGGCTGCCCACCAAGGGCTAATCCTGAAATCGGCCACACAGGCCTTTTAAAAATGGGCACCACCACCCTACACTGCCAAGCCTACAGGTGTAGTAGGCCCCAATGGGTACCACCACCCCCCCATTTGGTGGGCCTCCTGGGAGGGGCCTCACCACTGACCGCAGGCCTCATGCGGTGCTGCAGGCCACTGGAAAAACAACCAGAACCACTCCTCCTCAGCCCCTCCACGAGCTGTCATAGGCCAGGCTGCAATCACCAAGGCGGTGGAGGCCCAGGGCTCGAGCTGCTGAATTAATCTCCTCAGGTCGGGCCGAACCAGGCCGCAACCCTCTCACCGTGGGTACAAGGAGCTCGGCTTGGTGCCGCACAGCGCCGCACTCCCTATCACCTCCAAACACAGGCCTGCTCCATCTAGGCCCACTTCAGACCACCGGCAGGCAAGCGCTCCGCTTGCCTGCCAACCTCAAAAGCAAGACTACCAGTGTGCTGGGGATCCTAGAGGATCCCCTTCCCGATTGGCTGAGCAGTGCAGGAAGGGTGGAACTTCCTGCCTGCCCAGCCAATCAGGCTTCGGCCTCTTTTCATTTGCCAGCACAACCTAGAGCCCCTCCCGACGCATCGGGGAGTCTCCTTCTCTGTCAGCCCATGACTGGAGAAACTGACTGAGATCCCAAAGTTAGGACTTAGTTACTACATCTAGATGCATTTTAAAAATGGAATGATAAAGTTGGCAAGGGCTTGAAAAGTCATAATCTAGTCCACCCATGTCAATAATGCAAATCCTGTCCTACAGCATCCCTACTAAGTGGTCATCCTGCATTTCCATATAAACAGCTTATAAACAAAAGGGAGAACACTATATGTCTCATTTTACTCTTAACATGCTAAATCAACTCAGTTCAATCACTTATCTCTCTGTCACACATATGCACACCACTAAAAAAATACAAATATTTCCCGCTTTTTCTTCCAGTCTCCCTCCTCTATCGGGAACAAAATGAAGACAATTGTGCAACCAAATACAAATTTTACTCCCTCTGAATTAATTTTTTTCAGTCCCCAAATTTCCCACATTGTAGAGAGCCAGACTTTGAAAATTGTTCTCACTGGGACTCTCCAATTTGCTGAGTTTGCACTCCCTTGGTAATTTTGTTTGCCCCTTGTTCTGGATCTTCAGCTGTATTTCTCAATGCTTTTACAATTAAAGTTTTAAGTTACTCCAATGATAGAAATTTGCATATTCTTCTTCTTCCCAGTATACTTGCCAGGTGGCCCCCAGCTCTCCTCCATTCTCATATTCCCATCTTCAAGCTCATCCATCCCACCAGATGGTGGCAAAAAGAGTTCCTTCCCCCTTACCCTATCACACCCCTGCCAGCAGTTAAGAGTTCTTCAGACTAAAACTCTGACTTCTGATCATCTGTCATCAATGCTTCCTAAGAATAAGAATGTCTTTGAGAAACAGAGATGGCAAACAGCTAAAGCCAATTACTTCAGTTTAGTTTGTAGCTACTCTGGAGGGGGGAGGGGGGAGAATCAACTTAAAAATAAAATAGCACAGATATCAGCAAGGAATTTTTGTAGGTGTAGAGGGGTGTATGTAATATAGATATCATTTTGCCTGCACTAAAACAACCATAAGAGTATGGGAGTATGCAATGACATAAAAAGATTGTTTGCCCTCTAGCAGAGTTTGGATCTTCTTCAAGGCCCAAGCTGGAGAAAGCTAGTGGTATTAGTTGGAAGCAGAAGCTGCCTCTACAGTGTTATGACTGGTGATCCTTTCTGATCTTTTGCTGAGGATTTTCTGATGCATTTTAAATTTTGTGGGGTTTTTTATCCTATTCCCCTAATAATCTGACAGGTTAATTCTTGATTACTGGGTTTGTTTTTTGTTTTTTAAAAAAATACAAATAAAGTTGCAATGAGCAGCCTTAATATATGGTGAACTCATTTTCTGGCACCTGGAGTGGAACAAATTTTAGTATATGTGTCAGTATCTGTGCACAGGTGATTAGCTAAGATTGAAGGAAATTGCTGTGACTCCTGTTTTGTATATATTTGTATGCTCCACTCATGAATCATAAACTGACTATCGGGAAATGTAGTACAATTTAATAGATGTGAAACTAATAGGGTGCAAAAGGAATGTAATCTGGCTCTCAAGAGAGTGCTTTGAAAGTCTAGTGTTAATAACTTTTTAAGAGAAGCATGGTTTTCTGAACAATTCTATAGGGTAGTATAAAAAACAGAGACATTTCAGTTTTCCTCTTTATGGAACTTCTCTAGAAGGAGAATACATTAGGATCAACACAGTGACATTGTCATTATTCTTGATGGAATATACATGACTAGTTTGAATAACCAGGAAGCTGTATAAGCTTCTAGAAATAAGGTGAAAGCAAGTATAAGGCAGCAAAAGCTGGCTCAGAGCCATTTGAAGTGTGATCAGCAAATCACACAAATAGTTCAGCAGATACAGTTGGAGGTAACCATTGCTAATTAAACAAGTATAAATATGTATTGTTTCAAGGTTATTGTTTTAAATATATGATCACAATGTAAGCACCATTTATTCTTCCAAATGCCACATTTCTAAGGAAGCAGGCCTTGAAGTAAGTTTTACTGAATTCTACAGAAATATGTTCACTGTTAGAGTACTAATTTATTGAAAATTATGTCTACAATCTGGAAAGATTCAAACTATTATGGTATATTTCCAGTCCTACTGACCTTGGAACAGAAGAATTTTTGAAATCAATGAAACAATGTTTTTTTTTTTTTTTTTTGAAAGAAGACTTTTCTCCATCCTGACATATTACACCCAGTATTAAGAAGCAATGTCAACCAGAGAAACAAAATGGCAAGTCCACTTATTCACCCATTCCATCTACCAAAAACTGACAAGATTGATAGCTTAAACATGGGGATGATGCTACTTCACCATGCAGTTAGTTGGGCAGCATTGGGGTGGTGTTTGGGCATGTGGTGTGCGGTTGCCATGTCCCCACTCCACCTTGAAGTTGGCACAAAGTGCTGGTCTGTAGAGCCCAATAGTTTAATACCACCAATTATATAGCATCCTGTCAAGACCATGTTGCACCCTGGTCTGGAAAATGACATAGATGTGGCCACTGAAAGGAACTGGAGCAATGGTAACAGGGTTACTACAGTTGAAATGGAAGGTGCATGAGTCAGCATTTGGTAAGCTGTGCATCATGGGAGGTCTGATGCAACATGCACAGTGGATGAGGCCAGCCAGGTATGCATCATGGGAGGTCTGATGCAACAGACACAGTGGATGAAATCACCAGGTTTCATTAGTGCATGGCTGTTGCATGTTCTCAAGAAGACCACCTATATATGGGAGAGGGTCAGAATCTCCGTTGTTGGTTAGTAGTGGTTGGTGGTTGGTGAAGCACTTTGTTGGTCTGTATAGCTGTGAGTATTCAAGATGGATGTCTGATACTCTATGTATCTTTGTAAATATTTGCAACAAAGATTAAAGCCCTCATTGAGTGAAGTCTCACTATCCAGCAATTCATTTCGCCAAGATGAAAGGAGCAGCTTGCGTATGGGAGGATTTTTCCTGTGCCATCTGGAGCAAGACTCTTCACAGAGACTAACTTCTAGGCATTCCTGCCTATGTGCATCAACTCTGCATGTGTTTATGCTAGATCCTGCCTGTCTGCATACTCCAACACGGGTAATAATAATAATAATAATAATAATACTTTTTATTTGTATCCCGCCCCTCTGCCAAGCAATCGGGGCAGCGCACAGCACTACAAAGTTATAAACAACAAATCAGCAAAATCAATAACAATAATCAATTAATAACAATAATAAAATCAAATCAATAACAATAATAAAATATACAATTTTAAAATACAAATTCTATATCATTATAATACTCCAAGGACCGCAGATGGCAAAGCAGTCCTCCGCAGCCATAGATCGCTGCCGCCCGCTGCTTGGTGCCGGTGGAAGATGGTAAACGGCGGGCCTCTCCCTGCCGCGGCTCCTCCCAGCTCCCACAGCTGCCGCGGTTCAAGCCGCCTTGATGGTCCTCTGAGGGCTGCAGGACGGGGCCAGACAGTCCTCCACAGCCCCAAACGCCGCTGCAGGGTTGCTGGGGGAGAGATGGACTCTGGCGGGGATTTTATTCCCGCTGGCGCTCCTCCCAGCTCCCACAGCTGATGCAGTTCAGGCTGCCTTTGATGGTCCTCCGAGGGCTGTAGGACGGGGCCAAACAGTCCTCCACAGCCCCAAACGCCGCTGCAGGGTTGCCGGGGGAGAGATGGACTCTGGCGGGGATTTTATTCCCGCTGGCACTCCTCCCAGCTCCCACAGCTGATGCAGTTCAGGCTGCCTTTGATGGTCCTCCGAGGGCTGTAGGACGGGGCCAAACAGTCCTCCACAGCCCCAAACGCCGCTGCAGGGTTGCCGGGGGAGAGATGGACTCTGGCGGGGATTTCTGTTTCCGGGCCCAGGGTGTGCATAGACAATGGCTGAGTGGTTGTGAGTGTTTCAGAATTGCCAGTGGTGTGCTGCTGAATCCATGGAGGGCAAAGAAGACCTGGAACTGAGTGAGTTAAAGTGTGTTTTTCACTGTCAGTGCCATTATCATTGTGCCAGGGAAGGTTTATCAATTTTCCACATGTGTTGCCTGCTTGCCCAGGCCATTGGCAGTCTGCCCAGAAGACCATCTGTGTTTGTTTGTTGCTGACACAGAGCAAGAAGATGGAAATGACTGTTAGATTTAAGAAGCTTAGTGATGAAAATTATGCTTCTTGGATAATCTATATGCAAGCTTTACTGATAAAACAGGACTTGTGGGACATTGTACAGAAATAACCTGATCCAACCAGTGACTCTCAGATAGAGGATGGCCATAGGATGAGGTCCTTGATCATTTTAGCCCTAGAACCAGGCCAGTAGAATTACATCAAAGAAAAGCAGACAGCTTTTGATGTGTGGCATACCTTGGAATGAGTTCATCAGCTCGATGGAGCATTATCTAAGATGCTTTACAGTAGAAAGCTGTACAGCTGTAAGTTACAGGAGGGTGCCTCTGTAATGGACCATCTCAGGAAAATGGAAAGCCTGTTTGCAGAGTGCAGCAATAAAGGCATTCACATGGAGGAATCCCAAAAAGTCTTCATACTACTGAGCAGTTTGACCAGTGAATGGGACTTTTTCATGAGGACTGAGCTTGTGGCTTCAAGGATCCTGGAGGAGGTCCAGAGAAGAGACTTCAAGGTGAGAACCAGGGAAGCTGGGAAAATAAGCTGGAGACAACCATTCACTGAGACATCCCAGGAGGGGAGTGCTGCCATCTACAGGACAAAGCAGTGTTTTTCCTGTGGGGAGACTGGACATTTCAGGAAGGACTGTCCGAGAGTCTCTGAAGCAAAGAAGGGATGGTCTTTACAGAAGAAAAAGCCCCAGGAAGGGAGGGGATTTTTTTTCTGCTGTGGAGGGTGTTGTAAATGGGGAGACCCAGTCTGGATTATAGATAGCGGATATTCCCACCACATAGTACCAGACAAGGGGAGACTACAGAACCCAAAACCAGCATCAGTAGATAAAGTGGAATTTGCTAATGGTGAATCTGGTAGGGTGGAATTTAAAGGGTCTGTATACATCCCAGGTTTGGGGAAAACATTTGATAATGTTTTATGTACACCTTGACTGCAGAATTCCCTTGTGAGTGTGGCATCCCTAACCAATGATGAGTTTGAAGTTCATTTGAAGGGGGTGAAGGGGTAATCTCCAAGGAAGGGGCAGTGTTGTAGTAAAACTGTTAAGAAAAATCAGATATACCACATGCTGACACAGGTGCAGTGTAGCAATGTAGCTAACAAGCCATTGCATGAGAATTGTGCACGCTATTTTCATAGAGTGATGGAGTACAGAAGTTTCAAGGGTTTAACAAACCTAGAGAAGGTATACCTAGATTTTAAATTGGAGAAATGCACCAGTTACCTTGATTGTGCCATATGTAAAAGGGTTAAAGACAAGGCTTACTCGGTTGCCAAAGTAAGCAAGTGCACCACCCAAAGGTCTTTTTAGGTGGCACATGCAGACTTGTTGGGACCACAACAGGTCAAAACCATGGGAAGAAACAGGTTTACCTTGCTCATAGTAGACTGACACACCAGGTATTCCTTTGTTGCCATATTGAAAACCAAGAGTGAAACTGCTGATCAGGTCAAAAAGTGGGTCAATACCATTGAAGGGGAGTTCCCCTACAAGGTGGGCACTTTTGTGACCAATAGGGGCAGAGTTTCTTGCCAAAAGTCTGCAGCAGTGGTTTAGGTAAAAGGGAATTCAGCACAAAACCACTAATCTGGCTTGCCCAGATGAGGATGGTTTGGCTGAAAAGCATATTGGCATGATTAATCAGATGAGGGACTACATGCTAGAAGACGCTGGGACACCACCAAATTTGTGGGCAGAAGCCACAAAGATTGCATGCCATACCATTAACAGGATGTGGTGCAGTGCAATTAATCAAGCACCATATTACCTGTTACATGGGAGAACACCCAATTTAAGTACTTGAGAGTTTTGGGGAAGTATGCCTCAGTACTAATTCCTCCTCAGTTTTGAAAGAAAAATGAACCAAACAGCCAGAGGTTAAGATTAGTTGGCTATGAGGTGAATAATTATAGATTTCTATTGGGTGGTGGCAGAGTCCTGTACTCAAGAAGTGCAAAGTTTGAAAGGCACAATGGATGGAAAAAGATCCACAGTAACCATGATGTTTTTGTAAAGTTGGACAACACTGGTAGAAACATCAGAAATGGTGGGGTGGATGCATCTAGGCATGTGAAGGAGCCTAGCATTTCTGTGAAAACACAAACACAAACACACACAAACACCAAAGCAAGAACAAGTTCAGAGACAAGACATCCAAGATGGCAGTAGTGACACTGAGCAGATCATGCTTGTCTGCATACCCCAACACATCCTCCACTAAGGAAGGAAATATTATTAGTAAATATTTAAATCCCAGGTTCTATATTACCCTATAGGTGTTTCTTAGTCCTGGGAAACTCTGATGAGAGAATCCTGGTTGGTGGCTGGCATTCAATATTACAGTGATGGATTGGTAACCTAGAATTATAAATCTGTAACTGTTCTGCATTCAGTAAGACTGTGGAATCTTACTGCAGGACTATACAAATGTCACCTCACCTTAGGAGACAGAAGCTGGATGGACAAAAGGAAGTCCATTCAGCTTCCATTCAGGGCACAAGGAAGATGAAAGCATGACAATCAAAAGCAAGTCTTTATGCAGTCTTAGGAGCTTATTGCATTGTATTTAAAGTGACTTATCCCCAATGGGATACAGTCACATTTAATTGTGTGTGTTATTGCATGCAGCTGGGGCCGGCTGAGTTCAACCCATATTCAGCCCAGATCCCAGCCATGCTTATCCAGCAGCTTTTCAAAAATGACAAGCTCCCATTTTTGAAAAGCCACTGGATAAGTGCAGCTGAGATCCAGGCTGCATATGGGTTGCACTCACCCAGCTTTGGCTGTGTGAGATAACATCTGCTTTTAAAATTAAACGTGACTGTATCCCATTTGGGATAAGTCACTTTAAATACAATGTGGTAAGCTCCTTACTTGCTAGTGTGAGTGAAAGAGAGAGAGAGACAATCAGAGAGAGAAAAAGGTCATCCTCTTAGCATCCCAATCAGAAGCTGAATGGACCTCCTTTACCCAATTCAGCTTCTATCTTTTAAGATTGACTCATTTATGCATACACAACTAAGTAGCCAATGTAGAATAAGCTTTCTGCAGAGAAACATGAATTTCTGATCACAAAACAACATTTCTGCCCAGAAAATGCTATTTTCTTCATGAAGAAAAAACACATGTGGATTTTACAAAATTGAATAAATCCTGAATACCCTAAAATCAGGACCTTTTCCAAGACCTTTTCCAAGACCTTTCAGGACTTTTCAGGACCTTTCCCTTAGCAGGGAGAGCAATGATTAAATTATATGTTCTTGCTCACAAGAATGATATTTATAAAGATTTATATCTTTATCACTGTACTTGAGGGCAACATACTAATTTAGTAAAGCAAAACAAGCCATGTGGCACACACAGCTCTGTTCTCCCACATGCCACTTTGACTCCAGCATCTGCCACCTTAATTTGCCTACTGACAGGACTACCCTGCTGGGTGCACTATTTCAGTGGGAGATTTTGCACTGGCACAAAGGACACAAGACACCTCTTTTTGGGTTTAAACAGGCCACAACTTTTATTAAGCTGTACAGGGTCGATTAACAAACCAATAAACATTAACACATTTGGCACATGTGTAAGTGAAGGTGTAACCCCTCAAATTGGTGGTCCTTCACCGCACATGACAAAACAAGTAAACAATAATATCAACAAGTTTAGAAACCCCTCCCCTCGGAAATGATGTCATATTACTTCATATAAAGTCATGCAATGATGACATCATGCATTTAGCTGCATATGTCATTTTCTTTAAATTTGTCTTATGTCAATTTTACTCCAATTAATTTAAATAGCCAGATTAAATTTTCCTGTAGGGTGGGGGTCATTACTCGCCCCAAAGTACAAAACCATAATTTTAAATTATAGACCCTATTCCAAAGTTGTGACAAAGCAATTAACAAGAACAATATGAATTATCATACCATGACCCATTACCAAATCAATTAAATTATTAATAAATCTCAGGGAGGGTGAAAAACCCAGGGAAGAACCCTGGGAAAAAAATTCCCTCCCAGCCCCCGAAGGCGACCAGCCTAAACCTGAGAGTAATAAATTATAATCTTTTAATAAAGGGTGGGTGGGATGGGTCGCTCTGTTCCACGTCTAAAATGGCTGCCTCCATGTGGCAGCACAGAGCTATAAGTAACAAACTCTCGTCCCAAGTCTCGCAAGACCAGTAGCACCGCAAGACCTGGACCAACAACCAAAATACCCGATTGGTTAAGGCGCGCAGGTGTTCCCGTTCCCCTGCGCGCCTTAACCAACCAGGTGTCTCCTGTCCTTATTTGGCCAGCACAACAAGAATTCTAGGAATGGTACTACTAGTGATTATTTGGGACCTTTGGACATGGATAGATATAAAACTTTTCATAAAAGATCAGACTTTAATCCCAATGTTGATGATCCATATATCAAGGTCTTTCAGGATAATGTGTTAAAAGATATGCATAATATCTTTACCTCCCAACCCAACAGTTGGCACAATCTATCTAAATTACATAAAGCCACTTTGGATAATTTGCAAAAAAGACAGGATATAATAATTAAACCAGCTGACAAAGGAGGTGCGATAGTCATATGGGGGAGGAAAGATTATGAAATAGAGGCATACAATCAATTATCAAATGCAAAACACTATAAAGAATGTATGAAAGACCCTACAGAGGATATATTGCAATATATTAAAATCACTCTGGAGGAGGCATTAAATATGGGATATATAAAAACTAATGTATATGAATACCTACTGGATTCTCCATCCAGGATCCCTCTGTTCTATCTACTACCTAAAATTCACAAGGATAAAATTCCAGTTCCGGGTTGACCAATTGTGTCTGGCTGTGGTTCTATTCTGGAACCACTAGCCACATATATTTCATCTTTTCTGAAACCTTTGATCCCAGAGATACCATCTTACATAAAAGATACCAAGGAGTTTGTGAAATACATGGAACAACTTACACCACCTACAGGAGAATTTTTCTTGGTGACTCTGGATGTGATATTACTCTACACTAATATTCCCCAGGCCTTGGAGATCTTACAATCAGCTTTGTTGTCCAAACCTATTGGACTTCCTCCTATTCATTTCTTGTTACATTTAATTGAAATAACTCTGACAAAAAATTATTTCAAATTCGGTGATCAATTCTATTGGCAAACTTCTGGCATTGCAATGGGGTGTAAGTTTGCCCCAGAGTTGGCTAATTTGTACATGGACCATTTTGAACGTTCCTATATATTGAATAGTGAGTTATTTTCCCCCCATATAAAGACGTGGAAAAGATTTTTAGATGACATATTTTGTATATGGGTGGGTTCTGAATCTTCTTTGAAACAATTTTTGGTTTTTCTTAATGGTATCCATGAAAGCATCAAATTTGATATGGTGTATAATTCTAACACAGTGAATTTTCTAGATATAAATATTCAACTAAATAGGGGATCATTTGAAGAACTTATATAGAAAACCAAAGGATGTCAATTCATTTTTAAGATATGACAGCTATCATCCAACACCTCTTAAAAATAACCTCCCATATTCACAGTTTTTATGTATCAGGCGTAATTGCAAAACATTGGAGGGATATGAAAGGGAATCTAACATTACATGCCTCCAGTTTTTGGAGAAAGGATATCCATTGAAGGTTATAAAAGAGACACAAGATAAAGTTTGAAAGTGGGATAGAAAGAAACTTCTGTTTGATTCCAAACCCAAGAAAGCATCTGAAAGAGTGGTCATACCACTGACTTTTAACACACATACACAGAATGTCAAGGAAAGTATATTGAAACATTGGTACTTGCTGGAGAATATACCCAGGTATAAAAACAAACCGATGTTTGCCCATAGACGGACTCAAAATATTAAGAATATATTGGTACGAGCAAACTTTAATTTTCCAACCATACAAAATAATTTGAATGTCAAGGGACATTACATCTGTGGACATTGCTCAGTATGCAAACATAGCAGTAATTTAAAATGTTTTGTGAATACTGCAGATGGGAGAAGTTATGAGATATACAAGTTCTTTACATGTGCAAGTAAGAATGTTATATACATAATTGAATGCCCTTGTAAACTCCTTTACGTGGGTTGTACCAGCAGGGAAATTCGTACCCAAATAGTGGAACACAGAAGTTGTATTAAAAATCATAGAATGGAGGCTCCACTAGTTAAATACTTTCTGGATAAGCAACATACTTTTAATTCATTTAAATTTTGGTGCATAGATGGGATACCAAACATTAAAAACACAAAACAATTGCAACTATTGGAACTGAAATGGATTCATCGGTTGAAATCTGAATCACCAGTTGGTTTAAATGAAAATGTGAACTGGTGAATTTGAGGTTTTCAAATATCTCTCCACACCCTAGGTTTTTCCTTCGTTTCTTCTTAAGTCTTTACAGGATATCTCCCACTACCATTCTGGCTAATCCTGAGAAGTAAAACCAAGAGTAGTAACAGGATTTAATTGAAGTATTGTTCTACATTGAGTAGTTGAAATATTTACAAAGATATAATATCTATGAATTGTTAAACAACAAGGGAGTCACAGTTTGTTATCTGAATCCCTGGTGGGCTTATGGAAAAAGACTTATTTTGATTTGAATTGTTAGCTGCCCTTCCATATTCTAAGGTTTTCCTTTTGTATTAAGTCTTGACTGGATTAGTTTCATCACCAGCAAGGTTGGCTATATAAGAGTCTCTGGAAGCAGGAGGAGCTCATTATTACTTTGGAATAGTGCAGAGTCACATTGTGTGAGCTGTGAAATAAATAATATATAAATTAAATGTTCACAGGCCACTGAGGAAGACAGGAGTCAAAATGCGTTTGGCCTTGATTTATGAATTTTCATTTTACCTTTTTTCTGCAATTGCAGATCCCTTAGTGGGGTAAATGCTACCCTTTTAGTAATTTGTCCTTGTTTGGAACTACAAGTGTTTTTTTAAGGGCATTGTTATTCTTTTATATTTAGCCCTTGATTTTTTGTGCCTTTTATTTCATTTTCATTATTGGCACAAGATCTAGTGGGGTACTTTTTGGCCTTGGTTTCATGAATTTCATTTTACCTTTTTTCTGCATTTGCAGTTCCTTTAGTGGGGTAAATGCTACCCTTTAAGGAATTGGTCCTTGTTTTGAACTACACGTGTTTTTTAAGGGCATTGTTATTCTTTTATAAATTTAACCCTTGGTTTTTTGGGCCTTTTATTTCATTTTCATTATTGGCACGAGATTTAGTGGGGTACTTTTACCCTTTTAATAATTATAGAGGCATTTTTGCACCAGGGCTTTGTTATTTCTTACATTATTGTTTTTGAATTTAAAATTTATAGACAGCCTTGGTTTATGAATTTTCATTTTACCTTTTTCTGCATTTGCAGCTTCTTCAGTGGGGTAAATGTTACCCCTTTAGTTATTTGGCCTTGTTTTGAACTATAAGTGCTTTTTAAGCACATTGTTATTCTTTTATAAATTCAGCCCTAGATTTTTTGTGCCTTTTATTTCATTTTCATCATTGGCACGTGATATAGTGGGGTACTTTTACCCTTTTAGTAATTATAGAGGCTTTTCCTCTCCAGGGTTTAGTTATTTTTATTTATTTATTTATTTATTTATTTATTTGAAGATAGGAGGGCTATTGTTCGATTTTATTCTTTTGGCACAACCCCTTTCTTTGGTCTTTTTCCTCTATGACATCTCTATAAATAGTGAAGCCCATAATCCAATTAACAAAATTGAGCTCTAGCTTAGGGTGTTTGAGTGCCTGAAACTCTTTTGGCAAGTTAAAGACAATTCCATCTTTTACCATGATCCTCGGCTCAGGATCCCTAAAAGTCAAAGTAAATAAATCAATATATTCGCCCGTCCAAATCCTTTCTTTAGTGGAAAGAGGAAGGTGTGAACCAAGGGGTGTAGACATTCCAGCGTAAGGAGTAGGTTCCACATTCCCCATGGCTCCAGATAACAAAGGAGCACTTGAAAGAGACACCACAGAGGTGTTAGCAACAGCCGTAGGCTGACCACCATGCGCCCGAGTGTCAGGGACCTGTGAGATTGCAGGCATCTGCGCGGGTGCACTCAAAACCACATTGTTGGGCCATTCCAAGGCCACACCCTGACCCACCTGGCCACCTGGAGCCCATACTGAGGTAGGCCAATAAGCATGTGCAATGTTAGGAGACAAACCTGAAACTGAAGATTGCTAGGAAGCTTCACCAACTGACCGCACTGGTCCCACGAAGTGTGGCCCCACAACAGTTCAGGTGCCAAACACAGCAGAGGCAGTAGCAGCTTGATCACCTCTCTATTCACCACTGGTCTGCTCCATTGCACCACCTGGAAGAACCACCCCTTGTAAGAGGTTATGTAAACCAGCCAAAGTGGGCTGCTTGAACACAGGGGCAGCTGCACCTATATTCCCAAACCAGGGACTCTTTTGAGGAGATCCCACAGATCGGCAATAGTGGGGTGCCCAGCCTCCACTGCCGAAGCCACCAATGGACCCGGTGTAGCATCTGCCACCTGAGACTCAGATGCCACTAAAGGAAGTGACACTTCGGTGTTACTATCACTCGAAGGGCTGGCAATCGAGCTGGTGGCTGTAACCTGTAGTTCCTTCTGTGCAAGTTGATTACAAAGCACCACACAAGCCTGAACAGTTTTGCCCAGTTGTGCCACCTGGGCAGAAATCTCATAGTCTCTGCTGCTAGTCTGGGAAGGCCTTTTTGAAGCAGAGTGACCCAAGCTAGGCACGGCTGAAGCCGCACACCTCTTGGATTGGGCCTTACTATGTGGCATCTTAACCTCAGTGAATAGAATGCAGGCCCAAACCAAATCACCCAACCATGGGTGATTACCATGAGGCCAACAGGCTGCCCTTTCCCAAGTCTCGCAGGAGACACAACAGCCAGGAAGCGTCACTGGCAACCACCATGGGGAAAAGGTGTCCACCGAGGGTCCTTGCGGATCCCTGACCCGAAGACTGCTGTCTTCCACGCACTCACTGCTAGGGAGAAGTGTACCAACCCTTCCCGAACCAGCGATGGGGTCCCGACCTTACCAGACTGGGGTTACTGGGGCATCTCTGGGCCTGTAAATCCAGTACCGGGTCCATGTACCCAGTGACAGATGCCTCCCGCAGAGCCCTCCTCGGGTGTGCCGCCCCCGAGAATTGGGGATGCGGAGGTGCCACAGGCCCAGGAAGGCCAGCCTGAAGGCCTCACTCGCCCCCCACAGGTTGCTCAAGGAACGATACCTGAGCCCCTGATACAAGCCAAATAAGAGTAGGCAAAAGCCAAAATTAGCAAAGCCAAAGGAAGCGCTAGGCCGAAAGCCAAGCAAAACCAAAGCAAAGAACGGAGCGATGTTACTTGCTCTGTTCCAGCTCTAAAATGGCTGCTTCCACATGGCAGCACAGAGCTATAAGTAACAAACTCTTGTCCCAAGTCGCGCAAGACCAGTAGCACTGCAAGACTTGGAGCAGCAACCAAAATACCCAATTGGTCAAGCCGCGCAGGTGTTCCCGTTCCCCTGCACGCCTTAACCAACCAGGCGTCTCCTGTCCTTATTTGGCCAGCACAACAAGAAACCCCTCCCGACTCGTCGGGGGGTGTATTTCCTTTTGCATGCTGCTATTCTAAACACAGTTGCTGTTCATTAAGTCCTATTTGAATAAAAGGATTTGCCTCTGACTAAATGGCAGTAATGCCCATCAGAAAGCAGGTATTTCCAAGCACAATGTTGCATTTCTGTTCAAGAGGAATTTATTTTACAGAGCTTAGCCTCAGGAGAATATGAAAAAAGTTATTAAGCTGTCAAAATCATGATTTATTCTTTCAGGAATGAACAAATATAGTACTATTGGATGTTAATAGCTCTTTGTGTATGCACTGTTATTAGCTTCAAAATTATAGATCTTTGACATAAAAATCCACTAATGTTTAAGACTTAGCAAAATGATTTCAGTCATTTTAATGAATTGTACATGTTGTATATGATGTTTTTAATTCCAAGTATTAATTCCCATATAATCCACTATACCATGCAATAATGTGTTTCAATATGGGTATCAAACATAACTAGAACTGAATTATTATGTCTTCCAACCTTCACATATTTGAGATGGACTGGCCCAAGTACTTTCACATAAGGAAACTTTCCTAATCTTGGATCATGCAGTTGGTTTGAGTGGGGAGCTGGTTAATCCTAGGAGGGAAATCATGCATTTTTGCTGCATCCTGGATAATGGATGTTCTAAGGCAGTGGTCCCCAACCTTTTTATTGCCATGGACTGGTCAATGGTTTGATAATTTTTCTGCGGCCCACTAAAGCCATACACAGAAGCCCCACCCCCACCCGCCGCCGCCGCTGCACAGAAGACACAGTAGCAGGGCGGCCCGGTACCATTTGTTCTGTGGACCGGTAACGGGCCGCGGACCGTGGGTTGGGGACCACTGTTCTAAGGTAATGAATAATTTTTAAAAACACTACCTCAAATTACATATATAAAACAGAAATGCACATTTTACAATGCATTTAAGGGCATGTCATTTGCCATATTTAAATCAGTATGTATGTTCTCTCCTATCTAAATAGATACATTTCACCTGCTAATCACTGTATCACAATACACAGAGAAGTGTAAAATATGGTGAATAGCCAAGTTTCAATCTGCTCATTAGGCTGAGAAGTACAGTTTAGGTCATTACATATAGCACTGTGTAAACCCTAGTTTTCTCAAGCATCTGTAAAGATATTCACCACAATTTGTTTTGATCATTCTAAAGCACTCTTTGCTTTGAGTGTGTCCCTTACTGGGAGGAAATTATCAAAGCTAATGGTGCTATAAGGCATTTCCCTGAACATATTTATACATATTTTGAGATTCAATGCCATCTAAAGCTTCTCTACTTACCTAAATCCATCAGTGCAAGATGAAAATGATTCAGACAAAGATGTAATTGTAAACAAGATAGGTTAACCCCCACACCACCCAAAATTTATAAGTGCCTCCGTCTTTCTCTGTCTCTCTCTCTCTGTGCTTGAGGAATCCAGTCTTTTCCTCATAATAAATAATACAACATGGGATTCAGCCAAGACAAGAAAGCAAACTAGCAAAAACAGATCCAGTAGATAAATTAAATGCTTGCCAGAAAAAATAAAACAAATCTGGGAGACAGACGAGTGGCCGTGGGCCGCCCAGGGAAGCTGCGGATTGGGGCCGAGGTATCCGCACTCCTTGGCCCCATCCCGCAGCTTCGCAGGCTCTGGAAGGAGTGCTAAAAAAGTGCTCCTTCCACAAGACGCTGAAGGTGCGCCACAAAAGGTCTTGCGCACACCTTCGGTGCCTCTTCCCCCACAGCGTGTGTGGACGCTGCGGTGGAAGTACATTGTCAGAGCACTGGTCGTGCAGAGCAATGGGCGCTCTGATGACGTGTTCAGGAAGGGGTTGGGGCACCCAGCGTCAGGCTGCCCCTCCCCTTCCTTGCCTTGAAGACAGCACAAAACGCCGTCTGCTTAGGCCCAGAGTGTTTTCATCAAAGGCAGGTTTCATCCTTGGTATTCTCTGAAAAGAAGGTTTGAGGGATTTTCTGATTTTTATTTTATTTTATTTTTTGGCTTTTGTTTTTTCTGCCATACTTTAAGATGGGTATGAAGGTCTAGCTGACCATTTCATTCGATATCTTTAGAGCCCATCCAGACTCATTGGAAAATTCTAGGTTTTGTTCCTGTTATTTCCAAGTTTATACTGGAATAAATAAACTCACCTGAGGACCTGGTATAAAAAATCATTAATTGTACTTGGAAGTGACAGAATATTATTCTAGGAAAAACAAGATGTTTATGGATCTCTAAAACTGGAAAGAACAGGAACAAAATCTGGGAATTGCTGAGCATTTTCCAGCAAGCAATTAATCATTGATTCTTATTTTTAGTTTTGCCTTTGTTGTTTCAGTTTTACTAGTAGTTCTCAATATCTTGGTGTTTAAACACTTTAATACTGACATGTCTTGCTTGTTTTGTTCGTGTTTTTTATTTCTTTTTCGTGCTTTTATACTTATACTGGAAGGCCATTTGCCATTTTGGTGTATATGCATTTAATTGGTGAAATCCCAATTAGTTCCAATTGCTTGTTCCAACTAAAGCAGAACCATTGACTGAAATGATGAATGACAAATCAAACTTAGGTAAATCCATTGCTTCAGTGGTTCACCCTAGCAACTAGCAACTGGATTTAGGCCAATAAATAAATAAGCTGACAAGAGAGAGTGTTAAACTAAGAAATAAATCTTCAGTGTTTATTCTGCTTGGGGTAATATACTGCTCATTAGGGACAAACTAGTGTGCGGGCCAATTGTACATATGTTAAGTATGCTTGTTCCATTGGCAAAAACTGCAAAGGTTAGTGTGTTAAGGGTGTGGAAGGGCCTTTGCAGACTGCCAGAAATAGTGCAAAGTGAGTCCACTTTAAGGGTTAGTGTTAGTGCTAGGGAGTCATGGGAATTGTTTTTTTTTCCTGAGACATTGAGCCTTCTCTGTCAGAGAGCTCTGGTGCCACAATAAAATACAGTTCCTATGATTCCCTAACACTAACCCTTAAAGTGGACTCAATTTGCACTATTTCTGGCAGTCTGCAAAGGCCTGAAGATATTTCTGACATGAAAATGACCATATTGATAAGACCACTAAGGTTGACAGTCACCCAATATGGTACCTCCTGTATTGATTTCCTCCCATAATACACCATACCGATTCCTTAGTAATGCTTTTTGTAATAATGTTATTCATAAATCATAATACCACTGAATGTAATGGCAATAGTTGTGACAAAAACAACTAACAAAATTAAAATTATTAATCATAATACCACTGAACATAATGGCAATAGTTGTGACAAAAGCAACTAACAAAATTAAAATTATACCTTTAAATTACAATATCATACATGCAGGCTAAATGTATTTACTTGTACATTGTTTCATGTGATTAAAGTGAAAATTTGATAAGATGTGATGTTTTTAAAGAAAATTTGAAGAGATTTTAAATTTTAAATTTAAAAATTTAATTAAAAAGAACACAGATCCTTTCCTTTCTCTTCCCACTGAGCTTCACCCCACTCACACCATCACATCAGCATTTTAAAGGAACACAGGTTAACACCACAGCTCATTTCTGCCAACCGGCAGATGTTTGTGGAGTAGAGTTGTCACACACATTCTTGGAGTATCACCTGGTGTGGTCCCCTACACAAGCACACACACACCCAGTGATGCCCCTAGAGAGGAGAGAATTCCCCAAAGTAAGTGAAAGCAAAGTTCCCAGACAAATTGAATTCTGTAATTCCATTCAGATAGTTACATAGGGGGGATGCAGACGAGGGCGTCCAAGACGCCCTGGTCCGCAGCACCGCGGGGCCAAGGCAGCCTCACCGCGGCGCTTCCAGAATTTCTACTGGTATCTTGTAACTTTCGTTTAAATCATTTAACAATTGCTCAATCCACTGTACCTCATTCACTATCTCATTTAAAGCTGTGAATTCTGCTTCAGTCGTACTTAACACTACATTAGTTTGTTTTCTACTTCTCCAGACTATTGGACTTTCACCGTACTTAATTATCATTCCTGTAACTGACTTCTTGTCTCCTAATTCTGATGCAAAAGAACTATCCACATAACAATCTAAATCTGAATTACTGTTTCTAATTACCAATTTCTTATCTAAAGTTCCTTTCAAATATCTTAATAAGTGTTTTACTGCTGTCCAGTCTTCAATTTTTGGATCATTAACTCTTCTGGACAATACATTTACAGCATATGAAATGTCTGGTCTGGTGTGGCAAGATATGAATTGTAAAGATCCTATTATACTCCTGAATAAAGTCTTGTCTTCAAAATCTCTAAGATGTTTTTTCAGATAGGAAACCAATTGTCATTGGAATTCTTACTATTTTAGGATTTTGTAATCCACACTTTTCAATCAAATTTTCAATTTTCTTTCTCTGGCTTAACAAACAATGTCCTTCTTCTGTCCATTCAACACCAATACCTAAATAAGACTTCAATAAACCTAGATGTTTTAAAACAAACTTTTCAGACAATTCTCTTTTTACTGATTCAATTTCCTGTTTTGACTTTGCTGCCACGCACAAATCATCTACATAAATCACTAACACTATGCCTCCTTTTGTATAGACACAAGCATCTGCAATGCTCCTTTTGTATCCTAGTTTAGCTAACTTTTCATTAATGCACAAATTCCATGCTCTGGCACTTTGTTTTAATCCATACAATGCTTTTTTCAATTTATAAACTTTCTGACTACTATTTTCTTCAAAACCTTGTGGCTGCTCCATAAAGATCTCTTCATCTAAACTAGCATTCAAGTAGGCTGTTTCAAAGTCAAAATGCTCTACAACTAAACTTCTTTTTGCTGCTACAGCCAGAACCATTCTCAGACTTTCTGGCTTTGCAGTTGGAGAATATGTCTCATCATAGTTCTCACATGGCTGTTGTGCAAAACCCTTAGCTACTAACCTAGCTTTATACTTAATACTTCCATCTGGCATTTGTTTCTTTTTGTACACCCACTTACAACCAATTATTTTCTTGTCCTTGGGTCTATCAATGACTTCAAAAACATCTTTATTTACCAGACAACCAAACTCATCATCCATTGCATCAATCCATCTTTCCTGTTCTTCTCTAGACAAACTTTCCAACTCTTCAAAACTTTCAGGCTCTTCCACTGCTAAACAAGCTCTTGCATTTGTCACAACAAACCTATCTGGAGGCTTTCTAACTCTGTGACTACGTCTGGGAATAAACTCTGCTGATCTGCCTCTTTCATCCTCACTTTCTGTACTGGAAGTTGTAGTTCTATGACTAAATCTCTTTTCTTCAGTCATTCTAGTAGTAATAGGTCTAGATTGTGTCTCATTATCAGAAGAACTATCACTGCTGCTAGTGGATGCTTCTGGCTTAACTGAAACCCCTCCTTTTCCTGAAGTTGGTTCAATTTGTCTTTCTGGCTCATTTGAACTTCCTAACCTCAAGAAAACTTCTTTATTGGCATGCAGTTTGTCCCAACCGGCATGTCTCTCAAAATTTGCAGACCTAGAATACTGCACTTCTTTTCCACCCAAATGAAACTTGTAGCTATTTCCAGAATAACCTAAAAACCTAAGCCTTCTACTTTTGGGTTCTCCTTTCTTCCTGAAACAAGCTGGAATGTAAACATAAGCAAACTGTCCAAAGACCCTCAAATACTTGTAATTTGGCACTCTCCCATACAATACCCTGTAGGGAATGTCTTCAATTTCTGAATGATACAGTCTGTTACTAATATGTACTGCTGTCAAAGTTGCTTCTGCCCAGAAACTATCTTTTACCTCTGCATCTGCCATCAAACAAGCAGTTATCCTTTTTATATCTTGTATTTTTTCCTCCGCTAAACCATCTTCATTAGGACAAGCGGGATTAGTAGTTTCATGCCTTATTCCCACCTTTTGAAACCAATGAAACAATTGATTACTTAGAAATTCTCCTCCTCGGTCAGTAACAATGCTGCCTACTCTAATATCAAATTGTCTTTCCACCATTCTCACCCATGCTTTTAAACTTTGCCCAGCGTCAGATTTGTTTTTCAATATTCTTACAAATGCAAACCTTGTAAACCTATCAACAATTACTAGGAAATATTTGCTTACCCCTAAAGATAAACAATTAGCTTGGGCAACATCTGCATGTACAAACTGAAATAGTCTTTGAGCAATTCTTTTGGTTTCCTTGGCTACTGGAAGAGCTCTGACCTTTACCTGATTGCATACAGTACAATCTAAGTGATTTTTGCATTCAGCAACTTTTAAATCTGGATACATACTGATTAACTTCTTTAAACATTTGAAACTAGCATGGCCAAATTTTCTGTGGAGTTCATGTATGCAGTCTTTGTGAATTGGATTATTGTCTATGTTATTAGCATTATCAACCCTGTAGCTATCAATATTGTCCTCCAAAAAATAAAGTTTATCCTTTTTCAAGCCTATGCCTCGCAATTCCCCATTCAGTTTTATCTTACACATGTTCTTTTCAAAAATGACTGCGTAGTCTCTGTCTGTTAATCTGCTTACTGATAACAAATTATTTTCTAACTCCTTTACATGTAACACATCATTAAAGTTTTCCTTTAGCCCTGGAATGAAAACTGTACCCATTTGATTTACAGTGCTGAGCTCTTTCCCATCAGCTAAAACTACAGCATTTACATTAGCTGATTTTCTATTACTTATCAAATTAATATTGTTACACATTGAAGATGATGCTCCTGAGTCAATCAACCATTTACAATTAGTATTTTGTTTTTCCTTAATCATGGTTGCAAACCCCTTTTTATTACCACTGTCCTTCAAAAATGGAGGTTTGGACTGTTTTTGATACTGCCGCGGCTGCCATCTGCTCTCCTTTTGCTTGTTTCTCTCATCAGTGAATAGTTTACATTGTCTCTGTAGATGACCAATCTTTTTACAATAAAAACACCTCCGTTGCTCCCTTGTAGAAGCTGCTTCTTCCTGCTTTCGTAGATCAGGCGTTGTTTGTTGTTTTGGCACAGTCCTTAAACTTGCTGAGTCACCCTGCTCAGACTTTCTTCTCAAGTTCTCTTCCAATATTCTGGCAACAATTAAGTCTCTGTTCAGCTCAGCTTCTGGCAAATTTTGCAAGCTATTTGTAATGTTGTCCCAAGAAGAGTCTAGCAATTCTAGTAAAATGTAACACTGCTGCTCTTTGCTAATTTCCACTCCTCTCAGTTCAGCTTGCACAAATAAATCTTGCATTGTTTTTAAATGTTCTATCACACACTGTCCTTTAGTCATCTTTTGTCTGTAAATTCTTTTAGACCAAAGCATTTTTGCAAACACAGTTGAAGGAGTGTGTAATCTCTGCAAGGTATCCCACATATCCTTGGCGGACACTTTATCTCTTACATCGTTAATCAAGTCTTCTTCTAGCATGAGATAAAGACATGCTTTTGCTTTAGCGTCTCTTTCTCGAGTGACTGCATTAGCATCAGCTGCCAGCCCTGTTTCAACTGTCGACCACAGAGACTCCTTTATTAGTAGAGATTGGGCATATATCGTCCAGGTAGAGTAGTTGTTTCTATTTAATTTACTAAACTTTAGTATCTCCATCTTAATTTGTGCAGTGACTCAATTTGACACAGTCCCTCTGAGTATGCACAGCAGACAAAACACAAAATGATTTACTCACAAGGCTCCACAAAACTTTCTTCCACTCTCTGGACCTTTCAGCTTCTGTGGATGCTGGTTGCTCTAGTATCTGGGCCCATAACCCATGTCAGGGATGATGGGAGTTGTAGCTCTACACCTCTGGCTCTAACTCACCACCTTGTTATGCAGCAGAGCTGACCAGCTTTGATCAGTGGTTGATGCTTCTTTCCCAAGCAGCAGAGTTTCAGAGAATAGGCTGAAGACCCTGACAAATTCTCCAAGCCTTCTCACTCTTCTTCCTGAGATGTCTCCAAACCTCTCCAGGATTCTTCTGGTTCTTGTATCTTCCCTCAAGACACCAGACAACTCAGTAGTCTTATATAAAAGATCTACTTTATTCCACTATATATAAATACTATATGCCCTACAAATCACAATCTGTACTCCACAATATGCATTGTCAAACATTGCACTTATAGCCATTGTTAGTCACCACCCACTAGTCGGTTCCCACCCAGTGGGTGTGTACATTCATTTTGATTGGTTTACATGGATCATCCCATACTTAAGACCAACCCAAGTATTTCATCATTTTACCTTGACTACTTAATGAATCTCAAGTGTTTGCTGTCTACAACAGGTGTTTTCAATATACACTCTATAACTTTGTCCTTGGCTCTCAAGGCTTCCAAATTACATTATCCTTTTCACCTGTGTAGCTTCATGATTGCTCCTGCTTAATCACTGTGACTTTCACATACACATTTTATTTCTATTACTGTAAGTCCCATGTTGTATTTTCCTTAACACAATATACAGAGTACAGACCTATTCACATATACAGATATTCAAATGTAACAGAGTGCTCATGGAGGAATTAGTTATTTGTAACTTGTTACTTTTAATTAATGCATTGCTTGCTCCAGTAACTGTAAACAAAAGATTATAATTTCAATTACATGAAGGATAGCTTCATTCCTTTTGCAGTCTCTACTGCAACTTTTAGGGCTTCTGCAGATGGCGCAAAGCACCATCTGCAGAGGCAGGGAATGGGAGGGGCAGCCACATGCCAGGCACACCAACCTCTTCCCGAGGATGTCATCACAGCATGTGCTGCTACACACAGCGCACGCTGTCAGGATGTCCTCCCAGCATAGCATTTTTACACGCTGTGTCAGAAGAGGTGCAAAAGAGCTGCATGGCGGCTCTTCGGGCACCCTTTTCACCACCTGGGAAAGGAGTGCTATTTTGGTGCTCCTTTCCCATGCGCCAAAAGGCTGGATTGGGGCAGAGGCATGGGGCAGCCTTGGCCCCAATTCTCCACTTCCCAGGGTGGCCCATGGCCGCCCGTCTGCATCTCTCCTTTGTCAGTTTTCCTTTTATATAAGCATACCTCAGTTAATGAAGTAGATGTGTGTCTGGACTTTATTGCTTTAACAGAAACTTTGGTACCAGAAATACAAATAACATGGAAAGAACAGGAATAGGTTCTTACATTACAAAAAAGAAAGACAGTTCAACATCTTTTATTAGAAATTAGCATATGTACATGTGAATAATGTTCCTGCATGGCAGGGGGTTGGACTGCATGGCCCTTGTGGTCTCTTCTAACTCTATGATTCTATGATCCCATGGAAAAAACAGGTCAGGTAAACCTTGCATAAGTAAACAAAAAACATTTTGAATCTTCTAAAGATTACTTAAAAAAACAGTCTTCCAAAATGTATCCTGAGATTATTTTTTTCCCCTTTCAACAGCCTCCACTTTTTTTGTTATTTTCATTTTGATGGCAATCTATGCTTTTTCAGCATGCCAAGGTATTGGGTGAGGCAGGAAAATCTGCTTTCCTCATTTCTTTCTTTGCTTGCTCTTCACACATATTAAAGGGTTCTGGAGGCAGCTGTTTACCTTGCCTGGTGCATTTAAGCACACACAGCTAGAATAGGATCCCATTCTTTAACGGGCCAAGGTTTGTTGCATTTTTTACTGCAGACCTGCTGCTGCAACCTGGCACCAAAAGCATGTCTTTCTCTAGCCCTCCTTCACCAGCCTTCCAATGCTAGTGCTGGGGGGAAAAAAACCTTTTAGCATAGCTCCTGGGATTCTGGGAAATGAAGTTCCTCGGCCCTTAAAGGGGAAAGGTTGCCTACCCCTGAGTTAGACAGAATACAAGAAATGTGGGTGTAACTGGACCTTCTCTCAAACCTTAAGTTACCTTTACCTCTTATCCACAGAAGGCCGCTAGTCACTGACGCATGCCTTGCTTTTACCTTATTAACACTATTTTGAAGTGTATAAGAACCAGGGTCCCATGTGTCCTACAAACCAGTTCAATTTTTTAGGTAGCATGCTTGCCTTTGATCATAGTGTGTAGAAATCATTCAGCTAGAGATATGTACTGAACAAAATGAACAGTAACTTTATTTAAAAAAAAACATTAGAAAGTATCTAATGTAGGTTACTTCAAACTTTGGGCCTTTGCAGAATGCTAGAAATAGTGCAAATTAGTCTACTTTAACTGCCCTGGCTCAGTGCTAGGGAATCATGGGAGCTGTATTTTTTTTTCTGAGACATTGAGCCTTCTCTGTCAGAGAGCTCTGGTGCCACAATAAACTACAGTTTCCATGATTCCCTAGCACTGAGTCAGGGCAGTTGAAGTGGACTCAATTTGCACTATTTCTAGCAGTCTGCAAAGGCTTTTTGTTTGGTTATATCAACAACTCTCTCTCTCTGACACATATACACACCATGTTATATGTTCCAATCCACCACCATCTGGCTTCCTGAACTGTGATTGGCTGCCAGGAAGCCAGATGTGCTTAATAACTGTGGGGGCTGGGTCAGCTCTCACAAAAAAACTTTGTAAAAAGGAGCTTTTTTTTGTCAAAGGCTTTATAACTCAGGTATGCCAGTAGTTTGATGGAGTGTGGTCTTACTAACTGGATGAGGATAAATGCCACACAGTTTAAGCACTAAGTGATACTGTGCCCCATACTACTATCTAGTGCTCCACTGTGGGTACTGATAAGAGGGAAGCAAGTGTATTGGGAAATGTACATCTATCATGAACTATGGTCCTATAGGTTCATGATAGATCTACATCTCCCAATACATTTGCTTCCCTTAGCTCTTGGTTACATGGGAGAAGGTGATGCAGTAGAATACTTATGTGGAGGGAGGTGAGATTAGTGAAAGTGCTGGGGAATGATGTGGCTGGTAGCTTCCCAGACATTTTGTAATATTCCAGTGGACACTCCAATCATGGGATGGAGACTGAGCTATTCTGATTTGCCATTGAGCTGAAGGCAATTACATACACAGCTGGTGTAAGGGAATACTGGATACCTCCTTATCAAAAAAATCTAATAGTACAACTGCTGGTAATGTTGTGACATTTTTTTCCTTCTCATCCACTGAGAACTAGATGCATTTTTTTTTTTAAAAAATGTTTCAAAAGTTCCACTTTCAAAAGGTTATTTTGTCTCACCCTGTCAGGGGTGATAGAAGTATTTTTCACAGATTTCCTGAATGACAATAAAAGACAAGGTGAACATTTACACTAATTACATGTGCTGGTACTAATTTAATTTGCATTTCAAACTCAATTACCATGTCAAAAGGACATGCAGAAGTTTAAAGAACATTCCTCAGCTTGAAAAAAACGTGAAGGCACACAAAAAGAAAAAGAAAAAAAATCTCAATAAATAAATGTTGGTTACAGTCCCAACAAGAAAAGGTAGAGTTGGGGGGACCCTCAAGGACCACCTAGTCCAACCCCCTTCTGCTATGAAGGAATAGACCCTAGATCCTAGAGGCCATGTAGTCTCACCCCTTGTTCAACATCAGGATGGCAATGGAGGATGTGATCCTAAGGCAAATCTATCACAAGGTTTTCTTGGCATAAAGGGGAGTTTTGCCATGGGCTGCCCCTGAGGCAGAAGAGAAGAAGTGGGTGGGGGTGGGGCGAAGTGGCAAATGGCAATGCTCTTCTGCCAAGCAGGAATTCTGTTGTGGAAAAATCCTAGCATTGAAAGGGATCCCAGAGGTTATCTAGTCCAACCCTCTTCTACCATGAAGGAATACTGAGGATTCTAGAGTTGGACTTGGAGGCTGAGAGCATGTGACTTGTCCCAGGTCACCCAGTGGGTTTCTATGGTGGAGTGGGAGGCTAGAGTTCTAATCCCAGCTCAGCCATGTCAATCCATGTGGTGACCTTGGGTAGGTCACACTCTCTCAGCCTCAAGAACATTCTGAAATCTCCTTGCCAAAAAACCCCCAACAACCCATGATAGGTTTGCCTTAGAATCACCATAAGAGAGTGAGTGTGCAGAGGAAGGTTTGTCATCCCTTGCCTCTGAGGCTGAGAGAGTGTTGCTTGCCCAAGGTCACCCAGCAAGTTTCTATGGTGGAGTGGGAGGCTAGAGTTCTAATCTCAGCTCAGCCATGTAAATCCACAGGGTGACCTTGGCTAGGTCACACTCTCTCAGCCTCAGGGACATTCTGAATTTCCTTGCCCCAAAGCAAACCAATAATAGGTTAAATAGATAAATTGTAGCTTTAACATTTAAAGAGGCTTTCCTTAAATGAAATAAAATCAAGCATTATCCCTTACAAGGGGCAGAACCATCATCATTCATGATCATGACAAAGTAACAGGATGAAAGGAGACAAGGCACCTTTCTCCATGATTGCTCACTTCACACTTTTGCTTTGAAAAACAGATGAGAAGAAGAATTAGCAGGGAATACTAGTTTTGCAACTTCCTTTAGTTGCTCACATTCTTGTCTACAGTGATATTTTGTTGATAACAATTAAACCAAAGAAAATAAAGTACACTTAGCTCAGTTTGCTAAGTACGGTAGTTTTTTGCATGCCTTTCTATGGAGGAATAAAGGGACCCTAAGGGTCAAGCAGCCCAATCCCCTTATTTGTCAAAGCTGTGTGCAAGGGGATAACATGATTCCTCAGCCCTGGAAAAAGAAATTAAAAAGAAAACACCATTCCTGGGGTGGTGGTGGTGGGGGAGGGATAAAGATAATATAAAGAAGAAATATTATGTATAGATATGAGGAATTAGTTAATAGCTGAGAACACTTTTGAAACAGAATGCGTTTAATTTGTTGGCTTGCAAGGTAAAATGTTTATTTGGGAATCCAAGAACTCACCAAATCTGACTTTAAAAAACCCACCAAAAATGCATTTAGTCTAACATTTTCCACAGTAGAGGGACTTCAAAAAGTGTTGAATTACTATTCTCTTCATCCTTAAACAAAATGTATTTATTAGATTACATACTGCTCATGGCAACACCATAATAATGTATTACCCTTAACCAAACAGAAGCAGATCTTTGTAGTGGATGTTTGCCTTTGGCAAACCCATAATTGGAGATCCAAGTCCAAGTCCAACTCTAGAATCCTAGTTATTCCTTCATGGTAGAAGGGGGTTGGACTAGATGACCTCTGGGATCCCTTCCAATGCTAGGATTCCTGCTTGGCAGAAGAGCATTGCCAGTACGGCTCCCCACCCCTGATCCTCCTCTTCTGTGAGAATTTGAATGGAAGAGCAGGAGGAGAAAGGGAGAAGGTCTGAAGGTATCCACCCCCACCCCACACAAAATGATCTCTCCTTTTGTTCTCATTATTTTTTCAAGGCAAAGCTGTGGGCAAAGATGGGGGAGGACATCACTCAAACAAAGGAAATAGCCTTTGGTAAAAACCAGTATGAATAGTAGATTTGCTTATGCAAAATACGCAAATCCTGGCCATCAAATTGTCACCTGAAAGGTCCCATCCCTTCACTTCATTTGCAAATGATTAAAAAAGAAATTCTTACTCCTTGATCAAGAAGTTCTAATAATTTTTTCTCTTTAAAAAACCTACAAAAGTTTCAAATAACAGATATTTTGTGGGTTTTTCGAATTTTGATGAGAATTCTTTACATCACTAACTTCTGGCATAGCCAAATGTTAAGCTGGCATAAGATCCCAAGAGTATTCTGGATAGATGCTTCATCCAAACTA
The DNA here is from genome assembly GCA_026167975.1 of Phrynosoma blainvillii. NCBI lineage: Eukaryota > Metazoa > Chordata > Lepidosauria > Squamata > Phrynosomatidae > Phrynosoma > Phrynosoma blainvillii. Next base: position 181,180,796 of record JANUYF010000003.1, on the reverse strand, counting down.
ATGGCTACAAGGTCAGTTCTAGCAGATTAGTTCCTTCTAGGCACTGGAATAGGTCTTAGAATAGTATTTGCAACTCAGGGGGGAAGCAGACGATGGCCGCCCCGGGAAGCTGCGCCGTGGGGCCAAGGTATCCCCACACCTCGGCCCCACAGTGCAGCTTCACTGCCCCTGGAAGGAGCGCTAAATTAGCGCTCCTTCCACAAGTCACCGAAGATGTGCTGCAAAAGGCTGCCGGCGCACCTTCGGCGACTCTTCCGCTGCAGCGTGTATGGACGCTGCAGCGGGAGGTCATCCTCAGAGCACCAGCCGTGCGGAGGGCCGGCTGCTCTGAGGACAACTTGGGGAAGGGGTTGGGGCGCCCACTGTGCAGCTGCCCCTCCCCTCCCCTGCCCCCAAAATGGCACTTTTAGCCGTGTGGCAAGGGATTAAGTACTTGAGGAAAATGTTTTTATATCTAACATAATACTGCAGAACTCTAATCAAGTCAAGTTGCATAAGCCTGGTCTACTCAAAAGACTGTCAAAAGAAAGCTTGAGTCCTTGATGGACATTTTGTTTCTCTTTTACTTGCTATGCAGCAATGTCAGCATGAAAAGCACTACCAAGAGAATGTTTCACAAATAATACAAAATCCACAGCATATGAAACAAAAAAGAAGTAGAACCTACTGGGATTGCCTGGAGGCACCTTGTTAATGCTGATATCAAGGTTGCTTGTCCAGATATATTTTGTGTCAGTCAACATGTTAATGGGAGGTTTTTGTTTTTGTTTTTTTTTGAAATACAAAGGGAAGAAGAAACAAGCTGACACAAACAAGTTCCTTAAAGAAGGATAAATGGTCACACTTTTGAAAGTAAACATCAAAAAACCTAAGATATTCCAAAAGGAGCAACATATTTCTTCAGTAAGACAAGTTTGCTGCAGTTTACTTGAGAATTCAAATATATACATAGTACAAATTTTCTGTTTCTGTTTTCAATAACTATTATCTTTTGTATTGTGTTGAGACTTTAATTAGGATTCAACTAATTATCAAAAGAGGAGGCTTGAGCTATCAAAATGAGTATGGGGGGTTACAGACTGCCAGAAATAGTGCAAATTGAGTCCACTTTTAGGGTTAGGGTTAGTGCTAGGGAATCATGGGAATTGTTTTTTTTTCTGAGACATTGAGCCTTCTCTGTCAGAGAGCTCTGGTGCCACAATAAAATACAGTCCCCATGATTCCCTAACCCTAACCCTAAAAGTGGACTCAATTTGCACTATTTCTGGCAGTCTGCAACCCCCCTAAGGGCCTCAGCAGATGGCTTATTGAGCTGTCTTGGAGGCCCGGAAGAGGAGGAGCAACCACACGCGCGGCGCTCCTTCCTCTTCCTGAGGTCGCCCTCGGAGCTGCCAGCCCTCTGCATGGCCGGCGCTTCCGGGGCAACCTCCCGCTGCAGCGACCGCACACGCTGCAGCGGAAAAGGCAGGGAAAGTGTGTCCTACACTTTTAGGGCGCACTTTCCCTGTCTTGTGGAAGGAGCGCTATTTTTGCGCTCCTTCCAGGGACGCCGCAGGAGCGCCGGGGTGCGGAGGCTGCGGTCCTGTGGCGCTCCATCCAGCGGCGTCTCCAGCCCCTCCGTCTGCTTCCCCCTTTAGTCTGAGATAATTGCATGTATTCTGTGCTTTAGGACTCCACCAAGAATTGAATTTCAGAAACAGGAAGAAATTATGCAGAGGTTCCCTATGTACTGATTCAGTATCAGAATTTTCCTATATAGTGATTCAGCAAAAGACACAATTTAAAAGCAAAAACCTCAACTCCTTTTAGTTTCATCTTTTTTTCACATAGGGGGGTTGCAGACTGACAGAAATAGTGCAAATTGAGTCCACTTTAAGGGTTAGGGTTAGGGTTAGGGAATCATGGGAACTGTATTTTATTGTAGCACCAGAGCTCTCTGACAGAGAAGACTCAATGTCTCAGAAAAAAACAACACAATTCCCATGATTCCCTAGCACTAACCCTAACCCTTAAAGTGGACTCAATTTGCACTATTTCTGGCAGTCTGCAACCCTCCTTAGTCTCAAAGGTGCTACAAGATCCCTTTGCATACTCATTTTTGAAACTAACATGGCTATGTCTTTAAATTCTACCACCATGGGTATAGGAATGTCATCAGAGATAGCAACATTGTTGTTATTGTATGCCTTCAAGTAATTCCTGGCTTATGGTGACCATACACCAAATCTAATATGGGGTTTTCTTGGCAGGATTTGTTCAGAGAGGGTTTGCCTTTGCTTCCCTCTGATGCTAACAGAATATGACTTGCCTAAGACCACCCAGTGGGTTTCCATGGTCTCCAGTCCTATTCCGGTGCTCAAACAACTAAACCATGCTGGCTCTCTTTAATTGAGTTAAGACATGCTAATGCTATTGTGCATCAGCTTTAGCATGCCTTTACACAGTTGTGGCTTGTTTGCATGGCTCTGTAAGAATTTAGGTATGCCATGTAGTCATGTCACTTCCTGTTTTGTTTTGTTTTTTTGTTTTTGTCTTATGTACAGCCTTTTTTAATGCAACAATTAGTCATAAGTTTGTCTGAGTTTTGTCTATGGATGTTATCACACGGGGAGTCACGGGGAGAAAGTGGAAATAAACGGGCACGAGCGGAAGTCTTTAATGTACGGGATTTGTCCCTTTCAGCTTCGTCTGATAACTAAATTCAAATTTAAAGGGGAGTTAAATCGAACGAAAACCTGATCTTTTCATTTTCGGGATTTTTGAGGATTTGAAAAGATCAGGTTTTTGTTCGAATTAACCCCCTTTTAAATTTGAATTTAGTTATCAGACGAGGCAGAACGGGACAAATCCAGTAAATTAAAGTCTTCCGCTCGTCCCGTTTATTTCCACTTTCTCCCCGCGACTCCCTGTGTGATAACGTCCTATGTTCCATTTTGTTGTCTGTAATTCTTCCTCTCTCAGTTCCATACTTGAAAGATACATGTTACAGAGCCTCTTATCATAAAATTATTAAACTTTTAGAGAAGACTGGAATGTAGTGGCTTAAGACACCAATTCTGCTGATCAGAAGATTGGAAGGTTGGCAGTTCAAGGCCCAAGTGGTGCATGATGGGATGAGCTCCTGTCACTAGTCCCAGCTTCTGCCAACCTAGCAGCTTGAAAGCATGTAAAGTGCAAGTAGATAAATAGGCACCACTTTGGAGGGAAGGTAGCAGCATTTGGTGCAGTCATGCTGGCCACATGACCACCAGAGCAGTCCTCAGACAATGCTGGCTCTTTGGCTTAGTAACAACACTGCCCCCTACAGTCAGTTATGACTAGACAGTCATGTTAAGGGACTAGCTTTATCTTTACCTTAGAGAAGACTAGGCCTAATTTATTTCTCTACTAGACCCTGTGTGTAGAATGGTGGTGGTGGTGGTTTGGGGGTGGTTGTTGCTCACCATCTTCTTGTGAATGCTAATTACTCTGCATGTATGATCCATTACTATCTTACATTATTTAACAGAAAATTGATCCCTAAAAAATTGATTCCCCAGCAAAAGCCTGGAGGGGCCTCTTTGTTGTCCCCCATGAAGGTACACAAGAAGGCTTTGCTGACTGCAGTTACAATTTAAGCCTGTTTCTCCTTTCTCATGGAGTCTTGAGAGATTTCAATAACCCATCCATCCTCTTAAAGTGCAGTGGAAGCTTTGATGGTCATCTAGGGGCTCAGTAGGAACTTTTTCCTCCATTACCTGGAGTTTTCTTCTTCTTCTTCTTCTGCCTACCCCATACTGTATCTATTGGGGCGTGGACAATTGGCATGAGGTGGTGTTGATAAATAAGTCTCCGTTGGCAGGTAGTGGAGGGAAAGATATTAGATCAGTGTACACCTTGGCACTCCATTGTAGTGGAGAGTTTGCCTCTGGAACTGCCTCCCATGGGGCATGGGACTGGGATGAATCCCCTGAATCCCTGTCTTATAGTAATTCATATTTTTTTTCTTTTGATGAAAAGTTTTCTCCACATCTTCTAAGTAGATTGTTGTTGTTGTGTGCCTTCAAATAATCTCTGATTTATGATGATCCTAAGGCAAACCTACCACAGAGTTTTCTTTGCAGACATTGTTTGACTTTGCCTTCTTCTGTTGCTGAGAGAGTGTAACTTGCCCAAGGCCAACCAGGGGGTTTCTATGGCCAAGCAGGGATTTGAATTCTGGTTTCCTGACTTCTTTGTCAAACACTAAAATGACTATACTGTTCTGATGCTCTCTAAGTAGGCTATGGGAGTGAAATGGGTCTGTCCAGACACAAAAGACTCAAGGCAAACCAAGACTACATTTATGCTGTAGAATTAATGTAATTTGACACTGCTAACTGCTATGGCTTAATGCTATGGACTTCTAGAATTTGTAGTTTTGTGAGCTATTTTGTCTTCCCTGCCAGAGAGCTGCCACAACAAGCTACAAATCCCAGGATGCTATAAGATGAAGCTATGACCATTAAAGCAGTGTCAAACTGTATTTATTTTGCAGTGTAGCAGCAGTCCATGAGGGAAAACTAGGTATGAAGTCAAAGAAGGAGTCACCAGCAAATTGAGAACCATTTTTCTTGGTGTTGCCTCTCCATTTTGAAATATCTACTTAATCTAACCCAGGAATTGATGCTACAGTGTTTGAAATTCCACTGTCCCCTCCACATCACAAATAGTAACCAGTAACTCAAAGCTGAAACTGGAAATCAAGGGATGTCATGGTGCTACAATGACAGAAATGTGTGGTGACATGTTGTGGAAGGAGAGAGGACTTTGTGGCTAGACATATAGCTTCCATTTTGAGATTCAGCATATAGCATCATATTTGAATTATTCTTCAGCATTCCAGGGTCTTCCTTTGTTGGAATATGGATGGGATATACAAAGTGGAAATGTAAAGATGTGTGGAAAAAATCTCTTCTGAGAAAAGTGTCTAAGGGGGGATGCAGACCAGGGCATCAGGGACGCCCTGGGATGGTGTGCCACTGGAGTGAGGCACTCGCATGGCAGCGCACCGGCGGCGTCCCTGAAAGGAGCGCCAAATTGGTGCTCCTTTCAGAAGACAGGGAAAGTGTGCCCTAAATGTGTCGGGCGCACTTTCCCTGGCTTTTCCACCGCAGTGTGTGCAGACGCTGCGGCGGGAGGTTGCCCTGGGAGCGCCGGCCGTGGGGAGGGCCAGCTGCTCTGAGGGCAACCTCGGGAGGAGGAAGGGGCGCCGCTCATGCGGCTGCCCCTCCTCTTCCTTGCCTCAGAGACGACCCTATTGGTCGTCTGCCGAGGCCCTAAGCAAACAAAGAGGACTCAGCAGGTAATATGAAGCCAAAACAATTTTGCACTGAAGAACAAAGACAAGGACATTAAGCCTGGAAAAACAGGATGCTGGAAGGTAAATATATGAGCTCATCTGGTTTGCATGAGAACCAGGTCACATGGAGAGTGACACACAGCTAGGGGCTGGTCTAGAGGCTAGGATAAAGCTGATCATCCTATCATTATGTAGGTTGCCACCCAGGATGTGGAGTTATGGGTTGGGCCAAGGGTTCCTTTGTTCTGTTTGTTAAGAACTTGCCTTGCTTTCAACTTAGCAACAACAAGTTGTGATCTATAGTTCTTTTCTGTTTTTACTATGCAAAAATAAAGCTTTACTTTGGATTTACAATTGTGTCTTCATGGAAACAGCATTTCCAGGATGTCTGGTGAAAGGAAGCAGTTTTCTGATCTCTGCTACATCTACATCACACATCAACATCTTTTCCCTCTCTCTCTCTTTTTTAAACAGAAAGCACACAACTCCTTTTTCATCCCTTGAACATTCCAGCATTAAAAACAGAACTTGGAAGTATTATGTTACAGGTGAGAAACTACTTGTAACAAGTTACGTTTATCAATCTTCTTCATCATCATCATTATCATCATATTTATATCCTGCCAAGTATTTTTGGATCCCATTATGACATACAAGTAAAACCAATTTAACATTTTTAAACACCATGAACTGTAAGACAGCCATAATCTCACAATATTTTTTAGCACTTAGCTGTAGCCATTTATAATGTGACAAAATACAAGGGAGTCCTTGCCAGAAAAGGCACAGATATAGTTTGTCAGGAAATTGGGATGGTGGTGGTGGTGAAGAAGCTGCATGTTCCATTGAGACTTTAATGTTACAAAACTTACCTCAAAATTTAGGAATAGAAGGACCTTGGATGAGACAAGCATGTCCCTTTCAAAAAATGGCATCCATTAGTATACACAAATCATAAAGTACAAACAGCAATTACATACTACATGATCTGTTTAAAAACAATCGTGTTCAAAAGCTGTTAAAATTGCTCAAAAAATTAGTTCTTTCAGATTTTTTAATCCCATTACTGTCTTATCCAAGGTCTTTGGACTGATTTTCTTAACTGCAATCACATAGGATGCTACATGATATGTCCTGTATTTGTCGAATAGCTGGCAGATTACTAAGTCATACACTGCACACCTACTACACGAGGACACAAAATGAGACATAAAAATGCTATTTGGGATGAGTGCACAATGGCCAGCAGAGTAAATAATGAACGCAACTCATTTCCATCCACTCGATCTTTTCCACAAATGCAAACTTGCTGGAATATGGAAATATCTGCAATTCAGATAGGCAGATGGTATCTGTTGGAATCCTAATTCTGCAAAGACCTTCTTCAAGGGTGGATAGCTGATACCTTAGAGCTTGATGATATTTTTTTATTGGATACAAGCTGCCAAGAAGAGAGGTTATTATTAGTAATATCTGTCCAGAGATTAATGGAATTGCTTAATTCTTGGTTAAAGCTGAATAAAAAGCAAGCATAGCTACCTCCTGTAGAGAAACTGAATACAGTTCAGTCTTCATATTTTGCCTTTGCCCATCATGTCCCCAGTTCAATCTTAAACCCACCATTTCATTCTTTCTGTACCAGGACTGTATTTCTGCCTGGCTAAGGGTTGGACTGGATGACCCTTGTGGTTTCTTCTAACGCTATGGATGTTATCACACGGGGAGTTGCGGGGAGAAAGTGGAAATAAACGGGACAAGCAGAAGACTTTAATTTCAAAACAGTTCAAAACAGGTTAAAACCCTGAACATGCGCCAGTGTGGTGAAGTGATTTGGGAATTGGACTAGGGCTCTAGAGATCAAAGTTAGAATCCATTCTTGGCTATGGACACCCACGAGATGGGCAGGTCATACTCTGTCAGCCTCAGAAGAAGGCAAAGGCAAATCCTCTCTGAACAAAACTTGCCAAGAAAATCTCATGATGGGCTCACCTTAAGGTTGCCATAAATTGGAAATGGCTTGAAGTCACACAACAAAAAGTCTGAACATGTAAGGAAAAAGAAAAAGAAAAAAGAAAAAAACAGCTAGGGCCCAGAGACTGTAATAATAATAAAAAAAATCTGTGCTTGAATTTGTCATGAAGTTAGCATCCATGAATGAAGCAAGCATCCATGCCAACTGTGCCATCTAGAATCCTTGCATAATGCATACTGGTGGGGCATCATGGCAGTTCTCAGACAGGTGTATATATGTGGATGTAGAGCCACGTCTTTTGTAAAGCAATGGAATAGCCACCTGAGAATTACTGTTTGAGGTTCTGGCTAATCTTTTCTAACCAATTCTTCAGGTTGGTAGTGGGAGTGCTGATTCTTAGAAAATGGCTTTTATGTCTTCTATGCTTTATTTATACAAAGCAGGTGGGTGGGTGGCAATCTATACTTTATTTTTTAAATAATCTAAAACAAGCTTTTTCTGTTCAATTTCTGTTTCCTCCCTCCTGATGCTGTTGTTAGGATTCAGGAAGTGATATTCTTTCTATTCTTCCTGAATCTTGCCTTGTTATACTGTGCCCTTATACCACTCTCCCAGTAGACAAAACTGAAGCTAGAAAGGGAGCATTCTGTAGAAGAAGATTTTTTTTTAAAGTTACAAAATACATTAAACCTGCAAAGTGGCCACCTCATATAAATGGGATATAGAGAAAACATGAAGAGTCTCCTATCAAGGGATTTTGCTCCTCCTATTCACTAACAAGAAAGGAATGAGAAACACAAACAAGGATCCCAGAGGCTGACAAAATGAGTAATGGAACAAATTCTGGGTGTCCACCTCTAAATGAGCAATAGAATGAATTAGTTTGGGGAATTAATATTCTGAGTTCTGACTTAAAGTCCAAAATGATGGCTACATCTGTTTCTGGATATTCAGTTTTACCTCTCAGTGAACATGTTGACCTAACTAAAACTAGATCTTACAGAGAGGTTTACCAACTGAAATGCTTCTCAAAAGCTGCTTCCCACAATTGTTTCTCTTCTCAGTTATGGGTAGACAGTCATGCTTTGCCTATCCTTTTGTTGTCTTATTTTGGAAGGTTATTTTCTTTTTTAGCCTGGTAGCTAGGAAAGTAGTAAAGGTAGATTGAGGCCCTTCTCTCTTGCTTCCAGCTTGCTTTGGCTCACCAAAAAGTTTTATTTTTCCACTCCTCTCTTTGTCAGCATTTTCTCTCTCTTCTTTCCCTTCTTCCTATGGGCTACACTCCTTATATCTGAGCATTATCTACTTCTAAACATAAGAGAATGGAAGATGATACACTGGGCATTAATAGGTGAGGAGCAGAGAATGTGGTTGCTGATACCTAACAATGATTTGGGGTGAGTGATTGTGTATCAATAGTGACCAGAACTCCCCCCCCCTTTTTTTGTTTTGTTTTGTTTTGTTAGAAAAGCTATGTTGGAAAGAACTTATTGATTAGCATGCTTCTGTTGCTCTTGCCTCTATCAGGAAAAGGGATTAGTGTAATAGCAAAGCTCAAAGAATTGGACTTATAGGAATTTCTAAGCAATGTGGGCAAGGCTTGGGACAGGAACAAGTTGCATGATGATCAACCTGGGGTCAGCTCTACTGTTAGGCAAAGTGGATATAACAAAAAGAAAAAAAGTTGACAGTTACATAATCTATTATTACTGTATTTCAGTTGCCAGTGACAGAAGGGACTTGACTCAGGTGCCTATGCCCTTGTTGGGAAAGGGAGAATCACATCACTGGGAATCCTTCAGAAATAATCCCAGTCCTTTAACTTCCCCTGAAACATAGGTTAGGCTAGAAACCAACAAAATTGTCTACAAGTTTTCACTAGGAGAAATTGGGTGGAAATGCAATCTGAGACTTCACATACATAATCAGGATTCTTGTGTTACCCTGAAGGATGCTTCAGATAAAGTACCTTATCTTTAAAAAAACCTCTTGTTTTGATAATGGATGGAGGAAACTGCCTTTGAGATAAATAAATGTATTTTCTGGACATAGGCAAATGTCTTAACAGTGGAAGAAAACCCTTAACCCTCTTTTATTAACACAACTAATCCTTTAAGAAGAAAAAATCCATCCACTGTGAACTCTTTGTTCCTTGAGGATTATCACCTTGACAACCATATTGATTTTTGTGGCAGCAACCACTGCATTAAAACAAATTAAGGGGGTTTATAACTACTATGTAAGTGCCCACATGCATCATGAGATGGGAATCTAAAAATGCAGGGCCCATTTTATTATTCTGGACTCATTAATTTGGAGTAAATGGCTTCCCCTCATTGTGGAAATGCATAAAACTGGATGACATCACTACTACACAGATAAATGTAATTCCAGAATAGGGGTGTCAACTAATTACATTTTAGGGGAGCAGCCATCTATAGTGCAAGGAAAGGATTTAGCTGTGTCCCTTTCTTATTTTCTTTGACCCCATCACGAGCCCTAGAAGACCTAATGGAAACGGCAAGGCAATCTCCAGCTAGATATAAACAAAGTGACATGATGCACCACTGTTGGTGACTGGATTCAAAAGGTTGTTGGCATTTTTCTAAGTCAAGAATCACAAGTTATTTCTTCCCCCTTTTAAGAGAGGGATTTTTATGGTTAAACCTTGAAATAAAAGATACCTCACATTTCAAGAGTGACCTGTTCCCTAAAGTGTTGATCACCTATACAGAGAGCTCTATAGAAATGGTTCTTTGATGAGCTTCATTGATTTGTGATTTTTTGGATTATTTACAAGATCTGGATATGACAAGTAAGTAGCTCATGAATGCATAGTTCAATATATGTCCACTTATCACTGTATGATTTGTTTAAAAAGAGCACACATTCTCTTTGTCAGTTAATCTAGAATAGTGTTACAGAGCCTGTCATGAGAGAATTTCATGAGGAACAAGGAAAATGGACATGCTTTGTGACATCACAACATGAAGACACAAACTATAGTCCTAATGCTTGGAAAATCTTAATCTGTTCTTTTTTTAATATGACAAAACAAGCAATTTCCCAAGCAAAGAAACCAGAGTATCAGCCCTGCCCCCCAAGAGATTATTGCACATCTTTAAAAAGCATCTTACCCCTCCTGAATTGAAGTCTAATTCAAGTTGCATCCTGGTCCTATCACACAGCTTTTGCCCTCCAAATTGCCACCTGACTATAGCCCCGCTCCAACACAGGTTCCTTAACCTGCTTTGGTGGCTATTTTTTAAAGTCAGGAGCTTTCCGACTTTGAAAAATGGCCGCTGAAGCGAGTTAAGGGACCCACGTTAGAGCGGGGCTGTACTCAGATGGTGGTTTTGGTGACAAAAACATGCAATAAGACCAGGATGCAGCCCAAATTAGACTTCAATTCAGGAGGGGTAAAATGCTTTTTAAAGATGTGCAATAATATCCTAATTTCCTATTCCCCAAAGAATTGAACTTCAGTTGCAATTCTTTATAATGACGTTGATGCACTTTCAAAAAATGTATATTTCTTTGAGTGCACACATTTTCAAAGGAAATTTTTATTGTTGTAAATTTTTATTCTCTTGCATTTTAAATTGTTGTAATTGATTTTGTTGTAAGCCACAGATAGACAATATGAGCAAGCAAGGAAGGAGGGGATAAACTCACACAGAGGAAACAACAGAAAAAACATGTATAATTTATCCTGACATTTATAATGCCCTTTTGAACTATTTAATGAGGGAGGAAGATTTCATTGACTGTGCTTAAAAGTAAGGGTGGAAAGGAAATTCAATGAATCAAAATATCTCTGAAGTGTTTTTACTGCTGTTGAGACACTGCAGTAAAATTTGCACCTTGCCTCAGGAATGTGTGTATTTGGTGTAGTAATTTATCAGCACAGAGTTCATAGAAAAACATATGTGCATATCAAACTACAAATGGCTAATATGCACAGAATTGAAATACAAAAATTACAAATGCATAGAAAAATATATACATAATTTTCCTAATATACACATTTCTCCATTGACTGAAATGGGTGAAAACACACAGCAATGGGGTGTGTGTGTGTGTGTATGTATTAAGAAAAGTGTTCATACAAGGAAAAAAACTTTCAAATGTGTAGGATTTACTGTAGAAAAAGAAATTTAAGAATCTCACAATCTAATATGGAACAAGGTCACACAGTATCTACAAGTGGAATTTGCACAATTGCAATTAAGTTGAAACAGAGATTTTCACATCTGTAGTTAGATGCTCACTTTTTTATGTTTTTAATTTTATTGTTCTTTTAATTTGTAAGCTGTTTTTTGTCCCAGCTTTGGGAGGGAAGCATGACAACAACAAAAATCTTCATTTATATAGGATAAACATATCTTAACATTAGGGGGAGGAGAAGATTTGAAATAGAAAGAGGCCCCATGTCTCATTCCTACTCCTGTAACACTTCCTAATAGCAAGACTACCTGCAGATAATATAGGTAATGAAAATTATAATTTGGAATAATAAAATGGCAACCATGTGCACACTTCTTTTGTAGTAAATTACAGTGAACACAGTGGACATTAAGTGAGTGTGCATAAGACTGGGCTTTCTGAACATTCATTAGAGGATGATCTGGAAGTATGTGAATCAGATTCCACTGGTGGAAGCAAGGAGATCTGCCTGAGGAAACAATCTGACTGGGAGGCTAGTTGACAACCAGATCTCAAATCCTCTTTGCTCTCTGAAGGAAGTGGACAAGTGTAGCAAATACAATGGCTAAAGAAATCAATAATAGAATATTAGAGCAGCAACATCAGCTCTATCATTAGACTGCTTCCCTTGCCACTCCTGGGTCAAAGTTCCATAATCCCATCTCTAATATTATGTTTTCTATCATATTTTCTCTAATAACAATGTAGTGTTTTAAAATGTGGTACTATGAAAAATGGCATATCTTTCATTCTTTCTCCATAGTCAAATGGAGCTACAATGTCTGAAAAATGTGTACCTCTTCTACTCCTTCCTCCCCTTAAATACCTGACCCATTCTGACTGCCTCAGCATTCTGTCTCAATGTTCACACTCTCTCCTTCTTCTCTCTCTGATTACTATTTTTCTTCAGAGGATGGAATCTTGTAGCCATTCACAACTATTTTGTGAAAACAGCTGTATTAGCTTTTTCTTATATAGAAATAACTTTTCCCAGCTATGTCCACCTATGAGAAGTAATACATTGCCCAAGATAGCTTGACATCTCCATGAAAGGTTAATAGGAAATTAAAACTGTTATAGTCTCTTTATTCCTGTAGTTGTCCCTGATTCCCTCACCCCCACAAATATCATTAGTAATAGTTATTTGGTCTGATTCACATACAGTTTTGCTTTGTATGTAACCTAAGCCAAAACACATGTAAAAATGGATTTCTTGTCAGGCATATTGTTGCAAAATACAGTTATTTTTTTCTGCTTTGCATCTTCCCTCCCTTCTAGAACCGGAAGACCAATAAGGGGGGGGGGGGGGATACATTTTAAAAATATAAAGCCTGTCCAAAAAGTTATCTATTATGTTGCTCAGTTACACTCAAGAATCCACATCATCCATAAACATTTTTACAGAATGGAAGATATAGTCTTTTCCTCAGCAAAAAGAAATAACTAGCCTAGGATTGGGAATAGTGTTTTCATACTGATTTGGGTAAAGCATAAAGTCCCAGAGGAACAGAGTATAGATTTAAAAAAACTTATTTTTTAACTTTTCAGGCTGCTGATGTGACACAGATATGTAACATACTGGCAAATATTTTCTTATTTGCAAAGTAAAACTGTTCTTATCAATTTAAATCTCCCTGTCTCATCACAATTTCCAAATGAAATTTCTCAAAGCTTCATGCATACCATGTGCACCAGGTTGGGTATGATCCAGATTCAGGAAGACTGCAATGTCTCTATGAAGTTTATCACATGGGGGAAATCCCGTGTAGAAACGGGGCTTTAAATTAAACAAAACCTGCAAAAGTGAGTGTTTTTTCAGATGTCGCTGTCAAAAGGAGATTAATCCAAATGGAAATTAGACAAAAACTGCTTCTTTTTACTTTTGGAAGATCCCGAAAGTAAAAAGAAGCAGTTTTTGTCTAATTTCCATTCAGATTAACCTCCTTTTAACTGTGCTGGAGATTATCACACGGGGAAATCCCGTTAATAAATCGCTTCCACTTTTGCGGTTTTTTTCTTTTCCCCAATTTAAAGCAATGTTTCTGCACGGAACTCCCCTTGTGATAAACTCCATTCTCTGCCCGCTTAGCGGTCCAGAGAGCCTCAGCATGGCATAGTGGCTGTGATTTTTGGGAACTGGAAGCAATGTCATGAGACAGACTTACATTCTTTCTTTCTGCATGCTATTCTAGCTGGTGCAGAGCCCCCTCAAGTTTGCTTGAGGGGTGGTTTTTTTCAGCTGAAAAAATAATTTTAGGCCATCTTTTAAAAAGGAGTAACATGACCTTTGGGAATCAGTGAGGGTTCCTAAGATCCACACTGGAAACCTTTCTGGCATTACACTGTCAGTTTGTGGCAACTGAACTGAACTGAAGTTGTTGGCAAAAAATATTAACCTAAATCCATACTGGACCTGTAGCCAGTTTTCACTAGTAAATATCTCTGTATACTGCTGCCCAACCAATATTACAACTCCTTCCTGCCCTGCCCCCATATCAAATTTCTTCTCCTAATCTTAACTTTTCACCTATTTCTACTCTGCTTCATATTTGGGCAGCAGAAGCCTTTTCATAATGGGGATCTGGGCCTTAACTAGAGACCTCAAAGTGGCTTGAGGCATAGAGGCCTTGACAATGATTGTTTTGTGTAGAGCAGGGGTAGAAAGAGTGCTGCCCTCCAAAAATGGTTGGACTGAAGCTCCTAGCCAGCAGGTAAGAGATACTGGGTTTGCTATCCAACAACACCCAGAGGGCCTCAAAACATTCTCATCACTGATGTGGATTATTTTTTAAAAAGATTACTTTCCCCTCTCTGTGAATGGATGCCATTCCATGCTGGCATGTTCTTGAAGAGAGAGATAGAGAATAGTGTGTCATTCTCTCCATTTCGAGCAAAATCCTATCCTTCCCACCTGCTATTTTTCATTATATTTGCCTGTCTTCTATAATCTCTTCTCCCAGACACAGAAAGACTGTCTCTTTCCATTGGTGATCCTATGGTCAGAAAAACTAAAAGAGAAGAGAGTTCATGGTGGGTGGGAGGATCTTAAAAGTGAAATATTGAAGGCACAATTTCAGAAAGTTCCAATAAGGAGGAAAAATGGAAGGTGTCTCAAGAAGCACAGATGGATGACTAAAAGGAGAAGTCACCAAAGAGGAATTTAGACAAATATCTAGGTCATGTAGGGAGAGAGAAAAAATCAAGTCTCCAAGGCCAAATGAATTATATCCAAGGTATTAAAAGAATTTATAGAAGTAATGTCAAAATCTCTGGCAAAAATCTTGAAATTCCCTGGGGAACAGGAGATGTCCCAGGATACTGGAGAAGGGCAAAAGAGGGCAAATAATTATCACTCAGTCAGCCTGACATCATTAAACAGACAGGCTGTAAGGAATTAGAAAAGAATGTCATGATCACTAAAAGTCAACATGGGTTTCTCAAAAACAGGTTATGACAGATTAATCCCCCTCTCTATTTAGATGGAGTTACATGCTTGTTAGAAATGCTATGGATGTCATGTATGTTGATTTCAGTGAAGCTTATGACAACATCTGTCATTATATACTTGCAAAAAAATTGTGGATTTGTAGTTGGTTGAGACACCAAACACAAAGGATGCTCACCAATGGCTTCTTTCCATCCTGGAGAGACAGCACCTTTTCTAAAAGTGGCTATCAGGGTGACACAAGGTTCTATCCTGGGGCCAGTGAATTTCAAAATCTTTATTAATGACTTGGATGATGGAATAGTGGCATGGTTCTAAGATTTGCAAATCATACCTAATTAGAAGGGGTAGCTAATACACTGGAGGACAGGATTAGAATTCAAAATGACTAACAAATTGTAGAGTTGGGCCAACACTAACAAAATGAATTTCAACAGGGAAAAATGTAAGGTATTACACTTAGGCAGGATATATATGGTGAGGAATATATATATATGGTGGGGAAAATTTCACTTGGCAGGAGTACATGTGGAAAGGATCTAAGAATCTTAGGATCAGTGCAAACCAGCCAAAAGGGCTGGCCTGGGAGGCAGAGATGGGGGCATGGCAACCGCATGCCAGTTCCCCCGACTCCACTTCCAAGCAACCGCACAGTGGGTGACAAAATGGCGTGTCTTTGGTGCAGAGTTTACATGCGCTGCACCAAAGAAGCAGAGAAAAGTCACTGCTGCCACAGGTAGAATGTCCTTTCTGTGGTGCAAAAAGGAGCTGCTTTTTGTTGCTTCTTTTTGCATCACAGAAACCCCAGATTGGGGCCACAGCATGTGGTTGCTGTGGCCCCAATCCAGCAAGGAAAGGGGAGGTGTCCTGCTATCCCTTAGAGGCCATCTGTACAGCCAGTTAGTGAATCAGAGGCTGAACATGAATCCACAATATGATGCAGCAGTTAAGAAAACCAATGCAATTCTAGGCTGCATCAATAAGTGTACAGTGTCTAAATCTAGGGAAATTATAGTTCCACTCTATTCTGCGTTGGTCAGACCTCAGCTGGAATATTGTGTCCAGTTCAAAAAAGGATGTTGGCAAACTGGAGCATTTCCACAGTAGGGCAACCAAAATGGTTGAAGGGTCTAGAAACCTTACCCTACGAGAAGCTGGGCATGTTTAGCCTGGAGAAGAGAAGGTTAAGGGGTGACATGATAGTCATGTTTAAATATTTGAAGGGATGTCATATTGAGGATGAAAAAGCTTGTTTCTGCTATTTGAGAGACTAGGACTAAGACACATAGCAATGGATTCAGACTATAGGAAAAAAGATTCCACCTAAACACTTAGAAGAACTTCCTGACAGTAAGAGCTGTTTGACAGTGGAATACACTGCCCTGGAGAGAGATGGAATCTTCTTCTTTAGAAGTTTACAAACAGAGGCTGGATGACCATTAAATGGGAGTGCTTTGATTGTGTCTTCCTGCATGGCAGTAGGTTGGATTGGATGGTACTTGTGGTCTCTTCCAAATCTGTGATTCTATCATTCTTCCTATGCCCTTCAAGTCTAATAATTCATGTTAGTCTCCACCAGATGTCATCACCACAACCCCAAGGCCATATTTGCTGACAAAGCAAACCTTTAGGTCAGACTGCTCACTACATTGCCTCACTGACAGGAAAGTTCAGATCCTTGGCTTAATTGCTTTTGGAGGATTTCTGTCAACTAAAATGGCCACACACCTCACCTTCCAGGTTTTTGGAGTGAAGTGCAAAATATTTAGGATGCCTGTAGAGTAGAATGAAGGCTGGATTGAAAGCCTTCATGTTAGATCTGTAAGAGTTTGACTATCCACCTTAATCTTTTAGTAGACTGAATATTTTGAGATTTATGCAACAATGGCAAGGCAATAAGATAACATCGTTATGTGTCAGTATAGTTTCAACAACCACAGAAACAGACTAAACTGAAGATGAAGAGAAGTGCCATCAAGCAGGATTTCAAATCTACTTACATCTCCCATACAGAAAGATAAGGGATATTAGGAAGTGGTTATGCAGATGTATGAAGACAGTAAATGGGCTAGGGTAGATGACTTGTGCTGCAGTTATCCAGATTCTGGAAAGAATGCCATCTTGTTAGTCAAGAATTGTTTTATTTCTCCAACTTAAGAAAAAAAGTAGCTAAAACTCTAGTCCTTCAGAATGATAATAATAAAAAGAAGCATTTTAATGGAAGTATTTCCTCAGGTAACTGGATCTGCTTCAATGTTGGAGATTATTGCACAAGCATAAAAACATGACTTACCTCTCAGGTAAAATTTTGGCTGCATCTGGATCCTATTGCATGGCTTTTGTCACCAAATCTGCCATCCGAACACAGTCCGAGTGCAGCCCGGCTCACTTCATTTGCTTCGCGGCCATTTTTCAAAAGTCGAAAACTTCCAACTTTTGAAAAATGGCTGCAAAGTGAGTTAAGTGAGCTAGGCTGCACTTGGGTTGCATTTGGATGGCAGATTTGGTGACAAAAGCCATGTGATAAGATCTGGATGCATCCTGAATTTTACTTGAATTCAGGAGAACTAAGTCGCGTTTTTATGCTTGTGCAATAATCTCCTTGGACTAACTCCCTTGGGAAAGTGATGGATGCTTATGTGCCTGTAATATTATAAAATCTAAGCAGTTGCAGGGGAGGTTAATCTAATTATTTGAATGCCTGATTATTGTAGTATGAAATTTGCTTAACTACTCACTTCTAAAAATATGGATGGAAAGAATATTTGAAAATATTCAAAATGGTTTAAAAGGCTCTCTCAGGAATCAGATAACCTTGATGAAGAACACCCCAGATGGACAAGAATCTTTGCAATTTCAGACTTATTCTGCACCAAAAAAAGTACACATTTTTTGTGCAGGGAGCAACATTTTATGCACAGAAGACAGGCTTTTCTGTGCAAGAAATTCTGTTTTCTGGGCAAGAAACTTTTTATTTTATTTTATGCACAAATAGACCCCATCCACATGCCAAAATAAGTTCCAAATTGTAAATGGTCTTTGAAAACTGCACAGTTTTCTACATTTTTTTCTAATTTAGGCGGAAAATTGTAAAATTATTTGTACTTGCATGGGAGAACATAATGTAAAAAGATTTGTACATTACAAAAACACCTTATTTATCCAACATTTAGATTGAGTCAAACTGGTTTCTTTATGTACAAATAAACACACAACACCACCATCCTTCTGAGTAAAATTATGCTTTTATCCTTTTCACCATCAGTGCCCCCAGTGTTATAGACACATATTTCACAATGACGAGAAATACATTCAGAGCACCCTAAAAGTTAGGACAACAATGAACACACTGTCATAATAGACAAAACTGTATATTCAGCTCCAGTTAAAATGAGACAGAAAAGGAGTGATAAATAAAGCAAAAATCTGTCATATGTTTAGGGAAAGATATGAGAAATACCTTAATCCAGTGCTTAAAGGAAAAGAATGTTTCTGTCATATGATTGTTCTTGCATGAGATATTCATTTTTGAAGCATGCCAAGAACACGAGAAAATGTACACTCCCCAGACCCATCCTCAGCAACCATTTACTAGCCCAAAATCTGTTTGAATAAAAGAATCTTTACCAACTGGCAGAAAAAGAGTAAAGACTGTGCCAGCCTTTGTGTGTGGGTAAGAGGAGTATCGTAAAGTTTTAATTATCACCTTTTTAAAAATTGACAGAAAGTTTGTTTTATTTGTAGTTGTTAATTTATCTCTACATAGTCACCATCCAGATTTGCACATTTTCCCCAGAATTTATTAACCCTCCGAGCACCTGATATTGTAGAAGTCTGAAGATTGAGCCTTATGAGGGGGTATCGGAAAGTAATAATTATCACCCAGAAGTTATTACGGTATATTGAATAAATTTTGTCAGTGTCATCATTGGTCTCTAAGTGTATGATGTTGAGAAAATCAGCTCATTGTGTCCTTTATTTTTGTGACAGGTTGTGCCATAACTGACTAAAGAGTAAAATCCTTGTAAGGCACAATTTGCAAACTTCTACAATAATGGTATTCGGAGGGTCAAGAAATGCAGGGGAAAATGTGTAAATCTGGATGGTGACTACAGAGAGATAAATTAACAACTACTAATCAAAGCAAACTTTCTGTCAAAATGTTTTAAAGGTGATAATTAAAACTTTACAGTACTCCATCATATGTACTTTCAAATTGCTTGTTCACCCAATTAATTTCATAGGGCTTTCTTCATCAAGGAATACCCAGAGGTGGTTTTGCCAGTTCACTCCTCTGAAGGATAGCCTACAACAATTGGTATTTGTTGGCATTCTCCAATCCAAGAACTAACCTGGGCTAACCCTGCTTAGCTTCTGAGATCAGACAGGATCTGGTGTATTCTGGAAATTTAGGCTACATAATCTCCCATGAAAGGGAAGGGCAGCCACCAAGCTGGTCTCATGTCTCACCACCAAATGTGCCAGTGGAGGGAGCAAAACAAAGCCTTCTCCCAAAATCTCAAAACTTGAGCAGGTTCATATGTTGAAACACAGCTAGTCTGGACTCAAACTGCATTAATTTTTTTAGGTCATAACTAGCATTCTGAATTAGTGATGATAATTGTTATTGTTATTGTTGTTTAGTAGCTGACAGATGTTGAGGAGCATAATTCAGTTTTTCTCCCCACAGCTTTCAAGAAACATAAGAACATTTTTCCTGTGTTTTTTTTTTAAAAAAACCACACAAACCTGCAGCTTCTATGGAAAGCTGCACAGTTTCTCCAAAAAGCAGCAACTTTCTAAAAGATGATTTAGGACTAACATGAAGAACATCCAGATGACAGGGTTTTCATGACACTGATCTCAGAGATCTCTGCTTGACATTGATTAGTAAAGAAGAGGAAGGGGGATTCCATCCCTAATATTTTGGAGTTAACATGGGTTGAAGCAAAAAAAAAAACAACAAAGCAGGTGAGCATCTGATAGATTTTTGTGAAGCCAACAACCTGTTTATTGCAAACACATTTTTCATACAAACAGAAAGAAGGCTAAACACATGGACATCACCAGATGGTCAACACAAAAATTAAATAGATTATATAATTGGAAGTAAAAGATGGCAGAACTCTATACTGGTGGCCAAGACAACACCAGGTGCCGACTGTGGCACAGATCACAAATTACTCATATCAAAAATAAGAGTAAGACTCAAGAAGAAAACAAAACCAGTGATTATACTAAAATATGATCTAAATAATATCTCAACAGAATTTATCGACAACATAAGAAACAAATTCACACTACTAAGCATAACAGACCAAGAACCAGAGGAATTATGATCTGAAGCCAGGGACATAATAAAAGAAGAATGCAGACAAACACTTTCAATTAAAAAAAGAAAGAGAAAAAAACATAGATGATAAAAAAAAACCCACTACAAGCAATAAAGAAAATAAAAGAAAAACAAAAGGGAGATAGGAACAAACTAAGAATTATGAATGCAACAGTACAGCAGCTTGTGCAGAAAGATAAAAAATAACTACAATGACCAATGCAGAGAAATAGAAGACAACAACAAAAAGGGAAGAACAAAAGACCTATTTCACAAGATCTGAGAAATCAAAGGAAAATTCAAACCAAGGACCAGGATGCTCTATGACAATAAAAATAACATAATTCAAGACCAAGAAGGAATAAAATGACGTTGGATGCAATACACAGAAGAATTATAAAAAGGGATGACAAAAAGGGATGACACATGGAATGAAGAGCCACATGATGATGAACCCAAATTCTAAAAAATGAGGTGGAAATTGCAATAAGAGAAATAGCGTAAAAACAAATTACCAAGAACAGATGATATTCCAATTGAACTGCTGCAATCCACATCAACAGAGTCAACTTTAGTGCTGACCAACATATGTCAACAGATATGGAAAACAGAACAATGGCCAACAGATTGGAAGCAATCAAAATACATCCCCATCTACAAAAAGGGAAACACAAGAGACTGCAGCAACTATAGGACCATAGCACTGCTCTCCCATGAAAGCAAAATCATGCTAAAAATTCTGCAACATAGACTCCAAACATACATGGAGAAAGAGATCCCAGAGGTCCAAGAGGTGTTCAGGAATGTGGCACTAGGGACCACATTGCAAACATACGATGGTTAATGGAGCTCACCAGGGAATTCCAAAAGAAAATCAGCATGTGCTTTGTAGACTATAGCAAAGCCTTTGACTGCATATATCATGAAAGGCTAAGGGATGCCCTTAAAGACATGGGAGTGCCAACACATCTGACAGTCCTAATTAGGAATCTGTATTCAGGACAAGAGGCTACTGTCAGAACAGAACATGGAGAAACAGAATGGTTCCCAATTGGCAAAGCGGTCAAATAAGGCTGCATCCTTTCACCCTATGTGTTCAACTTGTATGTAGAACATATTATAAGAAAAGCAGGCTTGGACACAGAAGAAGGAGGAGTGAAAATAGGAGGAAGGAATATCAACAATCTAAGATATGGAGATGACACTATACTACTAGCAGAAAACCTCACAGACCTGGAACACCTATTAAGAAAGATCAAAGAAGAAAGTGCAAAGGCAGGCTTAATATTGAACATAAAGAAAACAAAAATAATGACCACCGAGAACCTTCATAAGTTCAACTTAGACAATGAAGAAATATAAATAGTAAAAGAATTCTCATACTTGGGATCAAACATTGATAGAAATGGAGATCGCAGTCAGGACATCAGAAGACTAAGAATAGGGAGGGTGGCTATGAAAGAACTAGAAAAGATTCTAAAATGCAAAGATATACAACTCAGCACAAAAGTTAGAATCATACAAGCCATTGTATTCCCTATTACCATGTAAGGATGTGAGAGCTGGACAGTTAAGAAAGGTGATGGGAAGAAAATCAACTCCTTTGTGAAGTGGTGCTGGAGATGAGTGTTAAGGATCAAAAGACAAATAAATAGGCCCTAGAGCAGATCAAGCTGGAAACCTCCCTGTAAGCCAAGATGACCAAACTGAGGTGTTGTACTTTGGACACATCATGAGAAGAGAAGATTCATTAGAAAAGACAACAATGCTGGGAAAGGTGGAGGGAAGTAGGAAGACAGGAAGGCTACATGCCAGATGGATGGACTCTATTAAAGAGGTATGGGTATGGGTTTGCAGAATTTAAGTACAGCAGTGGAGGACAGGGGCCTTGGAGATGTCTCATTCATAGGGTTGCCATGGGTCAAGATCGACTCAAGGGCAGTTAACAACAACAACAACAACAACAACAACGGGTGTAGGTTAATATTCTAGTATTAGTAGTGATTTGGGAGACCTGTATATGATATGGACTAGTAAGAAGAAGGAGAAGAAAGTGGAGGCGGGGACAAGAAGATGGTATTTTGTTCCAAAGATTGGGGTAAATGTCCAGATGTATAGTTTTCAGAACACTGATTTGGGACACTTCTGTATGGCATAGACTAAAGTGGATAAGGAGAAGGAAGAGGGAGAAAAGGGAGGGAATTCAATTTCATAAAATTAGCACTAACATGGACTGAAGTTAACATTGAAATGTTATAATTTCCAGTACAATGTTCTGGGAGACTTCTGCATGATATAGAGTGATGAAAGGAGAAGGAGGAGGGATTATATCCCAAATGTTTTGGAGTTAACATGGATTGAACTTGAAATGTCAATATAAGTACACTGATTTCTGATACCTCTGTGTGATGTGGACTAGTCTAAAGGAGCAGGGAGGATAAGGGGGGGGGGGGGATTCTGTTCTAAAAGTTTAGGATTAACACACATTGGAGTAAACAGATGAGAGGGTTCTAATACACTGATCTACGAAGCCTCTGCAAGACACTGAGTGGTGAGGGGGAGAAGGAGGAATTCAATCCCAAATGTTTTAGAATTAACATGGATCAGGGTTAATATCCCAATATTAATATGCAAATAGATCCTGCAGCACCTTTGAGACTAACAGCACAAAAGAAGATCCCAATATTCATTACCAATCAATGTCATGCAGAGCTATCCCTATGCCCCTTTATTGGGGCAACTGTAACTTCCATCTTCTGAACATCTGTAGGATCTGTAGGTTTTTGACTGTCAAGACTGCCCATTTGCTTGTCCAAGCCTTGGTTATTTCACACTTGGACTATTGTAATAGCCTACTGCCAGGTTTGCTTTCCTGTTCTCTTACTCATCTGGTTTTAATCCAGAACAGTGCTATCTGAGTTGTCTTAAATCTTCCCAAATACTCACATATCTCTTCCTCTTATGCATCCTTCCACTGGTTCCCAGTTTGGGCCAGGGCTCCTTATAACCTTTTGGTTTTAGTATTTATGGCCCTGCAGTTTAACCTCCCCCCATATTTGGCAGCTCAGACAATATGGTATATACCATCTAGAAATTTAAGATCTGCAGGCAAAGGATTATTGACAGATCCACAAATGTGTACAGCTCTGTGAAGGCTACAAGGCTTTCAGGATCTGGTTCTGCATTTGTGGAAGTCTTCCTTTGCACCACAGCTGAAGGAGGATCTGTTCCATTTTCATAAAGGGCTGAAGACCTTCCTCTTAGATTTGCTGAATTAAGTTGCTGAGGATATCTAAGGTGGCCAAGATGGGTAGTGACTGAGGAGGATTTTGTTTGGTTTTGTTTTTAGCATTTTAGTACACTAATTTAGTATTTTTGTATTTTATAGTGTGGTGTTTTATTGTTCACTTTTTATTGTATATGTTCTGATATACTATCCCTTGGGGGAAAGGGTATTATAAATAAACATTACTAATATTAGTAACTGATTTGAGTGGCCTCTCCATAGTGTGAATAGTCTGGTGAAGGGAGGGATTCATTCTAAAGATCTTTAGGGTTTGTAAGCTGCCTAGAGTCCCTGGTCTGGAGAAAGGCAGGATATAAAACTATTTTAAAACCTGCAGGAACAGATTGGGTTAAAAATCTGGATATTGGGGTTTTCTGTAGACTGTTTTGAGAATCCTGTGTGTTGCATGGAGAGGAGGGGGGGGAAGGTTTCCATTGCAAAGATCCTAATCCTAAAATTGGAATAAACATCCAGTTGTTAGGGCTTTCAATACACTCCATCTGCATAGAGATGGACTATACAGATGTGGAGTGAGCAGAAGAGAAATGATTCCTGGATTCTCAGCATTTTAACTTTATGAATCCCATTGACTACCATAGGTCCTAAAGATGTCTGTGTCATCTGCCCTCTTTCTTTTCCTCCTCTTCAGTTCTCCTACTTGTACTTGTTCTGGGAAAACATCTATATGCCACAGTGGAGTGGAGAAGAGCAGGAGGAACTGAAGGATCTGTATGATTAATTGAGATCAGTGGAATTCTTGAAGTTAAAATGCTGAGAATCTGCTTAACATCCCTGGTGGCGCAGTGGTTAAATGCCTGTACTGCAGCCACTCACTCATAGACCACAAGGTTGCGAGTTCAATACCAGCCAGGGCTGAGGCTCGACTCAGGCCTGCATCCTTCCGAGGCTGCTAAAATGAGTACCCAGCTTGTTGGGGGGCAATCAGCTCACAGTTGTAAACCGCTTAGACATCCCATAGCATGATATGAAGCGGTATATAAATAAGCTGCTTTGCTTTATCTCTCCTCCTCCTCTTCTTCTTCCACACCAGTCCACTCCGTGAAGAGATCTATTCAATCAGTATTCTGAAAACCCTAATATTTGAGTGTTTAGCTCAATTTGTGTTGTTCTTTTATTGATTTTTATCTTGGTCTCCCAGACCTGAGACTCAAGGCAGTTGAAATTGAATCCTCTTTTCACTCCACCTTTTCCTCATCTTGACTAGTTCAGGTCATACAGATTTCTCCCAAATCAGTATATAAATATCTGGATTTTGAACTGAATACATTTTAACTCCAACATATTTGGGATGGAGTACTGTCCTCTCTTCCTCACCAGTTCATGCCATGTAGGGATCTCCCAGATCAATGTACTGAAAACCCTATCATTTCAATATTAAACCTGGTCTGTGTTAATGCCCTTATTTCTCTCTCTTCCTTTGTTTCTCCCCCACAATGGTCCACTCTATGCAGCAGTATACCAGGTCAGTGTATCAAAACCCCTAACTTCTAAAATGTTGGGAACTCAAGACAAATCCTAATCCATATTAGCCCTAAATTTTTTAGAATAGAATTATGTCCCCCTTTCTGTTTTCCTCTTTCTCGCCAGCCCAGTGGTGTCACTGGGTGGTGAGGGGTTTCATAAAATCATAGAGTTGGAAGAGACCACAAAGGCCATCCAGTCCAATCCCCCTGCCATGCAGCAACTCCCAATCAAAGCATTCCCTACAGATGGCCATCCAGCCTCTGCTAAAAGACCTCCAAGGAAGGAGACTCCACCACACTCAGAGGGAGTGTGTTCCACAGTCGAACAGCCCTTACTGTCAGGAAGTTCCTCCTAATGTTGAGGTGGAATCTCTTTTCCTGGAGCTTGCTCCCATTGTTCCGGATCTTAGTTTCTGGGGCGGCAGAAAACAAACTTGTTCCCTCCTCAATATGACATCCCTTTAAATATTTAAACAAGGCTATCATATCACCTCTTAACTTTCTCTTCTCCAGGCTAAACATCCCCAGCTCCCTAAGGCGTTCCTCATAGGGCTTGGTTTACAGACCCTTCACCATTTTAGTTGCTCTCCTTTGGGCACGCTCCAGTTTCTCCACATCCTTTTTGAATTGTGGTGCCCAGAACTGGACACAGTATTCCAGGTGAGGCCTGACCAATGCAGAATAGAGTGGCACTATTACTTCTCTCGATCTAGACACTATACTTCTATTGATGCAGCCTAAAATTGCATTGGCCTTTTTAGCTGCTGCATCACACTGTTGACTCATGTTCAACTTGTGGTCTACCTGGACTCCTACATCCCTTTCACACGTAGTCTCGT
The DNA here is from genome assembly GCA_026167975.1 of Phrynosoma blainvillii. Lineage (NCBI taxonomy): Eukaryota > Metazoa > Chordata > Lepidosauria > Squamata > Phrynosomatidae > Phrynosoma > Phrynosoma blainvillii. The sequence goes on along the minus strand of JANUYF010000003.1, from coordinate 181,154,912 downwards.
TTAGCCAGGTGTCCCCCATTGTATATCTGTGCTTTTCATTTTTCCACCCTAAGTGCAGTACTTTACATTTTTCCATGTTTAATTTCATTTTGTTAGCTTTGGCCCAGCTTTCTAGTCTGTTTTGAATTTTGATTCTGTCCTCTGGGGTATTAGCTACTCCTCCTAATTTGGTGTCGTCTGCAAATTTGATAACTATACCCCCAATACCATCATCCAAGTCATTGATAAAGATGTTGAATAGTACTGGGCCCAGGACAGAGCCCTGTGGCACCCCACTGGTCACTTCTTTCCAGGTTGAAAAGGAGCCATTGTTGAGCACCCTTTCTGTTTGGCCAGTCAACCAATTACAAATCCATGTAACAGTTACTTTGTCTAGCCCACATTTTACCAACTTGCTTGCAAGAATGTCATGGGGATCCCTGTCAAAGGCCTTACTGAAATTAAGATATACTATATCCACAGCATTCCCTTCATCTACCAAGCTGGTAATTTTATCAAAAAAAGAGATCAGATTTGTCTGACATGACTTGTTCCTCTGAAACCCATGTTGACTTTTTGTGATTATGGAATTACTTTCCAGGTGTTCACAGACTCGCTGTTTAATGATCTGCTCCAGAATCCTTCCCGGTATTGATGTCAGACTAACTGGACGATAATTGTTGGGATCCTCTTTTTTTCCCTTTTTGAAGATGGGGACAATGTTTGCCCTCCTCCAATCTGCTGGGACTTCTCCTGTTCTCCAGGAATTCTCAAAGATTATTGCCAGTGGTTCCAATATTACATTTGCCAGTTCTTTTAGTACCCTTGGATGTAATTCATCTGGTCCTGGAGACTTATATTCATTAGGATTAACCAGGTATTCCTGTACTATCTCTTTACTTATTCTATGCTGAAATTCTCCTTTTCCATTCTCTGCTCTATTATCCTCAGGTTGAGCACCCTTTGCCTTTTCTGAGAAGACTGAAGCAAAGAAGGTGTTGTGTAATTCTGCCTTTTCTCTGTCCCCTGTTAACTTTTTGCCATCTTGTCCACACAGTGGCCCTACCATTTCCTTCTTCTTCCTTTTGCTGCGGACATACCCAAAAATCCCTTTTTATTGTTCTCAAACTCTCTAGCAAGCCTGCGTTCATTCTGCACTTTAGCTTTTCTGACTTTAACCCTACACATGTTAGCTATTTGTCTGAATTCCTCTTTGGTGATTTCCCCATTTTTCCATTTCTTATACATGCCCCGTTTACAACTTAGTTCAGTTGAAAGTTCCTTAGTCATCCGTCCTGGTTTCTTGAGGCGCCTCCCATTTTTCTTCCTCATTGGAACTGTTTGAAATTGTGCCTTCAGTATCTCCCTTTTGAGAAACTCCCATCCATCTTGAACTCCCTTCTCTTTTAGTATTCCTGACCATGGGATCACCCCCAGTCTTTCCCTAAGTTTACCAAAATCAGCTCTCCTAAAGTCTAGAATGCATGTCTGACTATGCCTGGCTTCTCCTTTCCACTGTATAATAAATTCCAGGAGAATGTGATCACTCCCACCTAAAGATCCAACCACTTGCACCCCATTAACTAGGTCATCCCTGCTAGTTAGGATCAGATCCAAAATAGCTGACTCCCTTGTTGCCTTTCCACCTTTTGGACAATGAAATTGTCTTCAAGGCAAGTGAGGAATTTGCTAGACCTTGAGGATTTTGCTGAGTTTGAATTCCAGCAAATATCAGGATAATTGAAGTCACCCATCAGTACTATATTTCTCCTTTCTGAGTATGTGGTCATCTGTTCTAGAAAGGCATCATCCAATTCCTCTGCCTGAGTCGGGGGTCTGTAGTAGACTCCCACAATAACATCCCTGTTGTTTCCCTCCCCTTTAATTTTTATCCAGATGCTCTCCACCTGGCTTCCCAGATTGATGTCCTGGATTTCTTCACTGGTGTAAATATCCCTGACATATAATGCTATTCCTCCTCCTTTCCTGTTTGGCCTGTTTCTTTTGAAAAGGTTATACCCCTGCATTTCTACATTCCAATCATGAGACTCAAGTTCTTTCCTTTGATGGTTTGATGGTGCAGATGGTACTGGGTGACATCCCAGAAGGGAGTGACACCTGGTCAGGCCTTCCCTTCCTGTGCTCTCTCCCACACCTTCCTCATGCATGGTCCTACCCCCCCCCCTCCATCCCCGCACATGCTCTTATTTCCCCACTCCATCTGTGCATGTGCTTCTGCCCTCATGCACTCCACACACACTTCCATCCTCTTGCATGCTCGCACACACCCGTACTACCCTATGCATTCACACACACCCTCCTTCACCCCCTGCATGTTCTTGCACCCACACACACATTGCCTTGGTGTGTACTCCTCCTGTGCCACCCCATCTGGGATGTCACAGGGGGAGTGTGTGCATGGGGGGCAGGGATGTCATGGGAGGGTGGGAGCATGCATAGTTAAGCCCTCCCCTGAAAGTCCTGCCCCCTGCACTGAGTGACATCTAATGTAAGGACTGCCTCATCCACTCTAGTGCATTCAAAACATGGGTTTTACAAATCAGTATATTGAAAACTTTTGGTATAGTATTTTGTTTGCTATTTTGCATAATTTTTCTCTAAGTACTCATAATGGAAAATACCAGAAGTATGATTTTTCTGGAAATTTGTGCAATTTATATTTCACATTGTCAAATTTTTGCATAGTTCAAAAGTGGCACAGTTTTCCTGTGCTGAGACCAAATAATAATAAAAATTTCACACAAAGTTGCAGGTGATTCTGAGGTTTTCCCCCCTTCCCAACTATGGGCCTTTACAGACAGACAGAAATAATCCAGCTTGAGACCACTTTAACTATCTTGGATCAGTGTTAGGGAATCATGAAAATTGTATTTTTTTCTGAGACATTGAGCCTTCCTTGTCAGAGAGTTCTGGTGTCACAAGAAACTACAGTTCCCATCAATTCTTAGCACTGAGCCAAGGCAGTTAAAGTGGTCTCAAGCTGGATTATTTCTGGCCTTCTGTAAATGTCCTATGTTTCTTTAGTTAAGAACTCCCAATTTGATAATTGTTTGGAAATGAAGGAATTTTAGACTCATCCCTATTCTGAATTGTGCCTTCATGAGTTGTTGCAACAAGAGCCTTCTGCTCTTCCTGTAGCCACCTAAGGTCAGCAGTCTAGCCTCAGCACCTTGCATCTGCCAACGGCAACCTTACATAAAATGAATTACAATAATCCAGGGCAGGGATCAAATGGGAGCATACTGTGGTTGCATATGGACTGTATACTTCAGATACTCTGCTTGCAAACCATCTTGGACTGTATAGATTCATGATAAAACAGACTTTTAAGTTGTGCCCTGAAATAGACAGAAAACCAATGAAGTTCTTTTAACCTTGATGAAGTATATTGAGTTTTCTGAATCCCACAGCTCTGTACAAATTTTGACTACTATTTGACATAATGATATACCCACTAGCTAGAGACAGAATAAACCACAGTCTTGCAAGTTCACACTTAATAGGACACTGTGATTTAGTCAAGAGAGAAACTTTCAGTCCTCCTCTTTCACGTGAAGAGGGAGGACATGACCTCTTTCTTTTATACATGAACTGAAATAATGCAGCTAGATCAGGGGTAGGCAACCTTTCCCCTTTAAGGGCCAAGGGACTTCAGCTCCCAGAATCCCAGGAGCTATTAGCCAACATGGGACTATTGGCCAACATGGCTGAGGCTTCTGGGAGCTTAAGTCCCTTGGCCCTTAAAGGGGAAAGGTTGCCTACCCCTGAGCTAGATCATGATTTAGATGGTTATTTAAACTGGCCAGGACATTCCTAATTCATATGTTGTCACAGGCATTAATTCATTCAGTGGGCAGCTCTAATTTTCATTTGACTTCTTTAAACTTTTTTTTCTTGTCAATTTCACATTTTTGAAGGGGGAAGTATTTTCTTAAACAGGTTTATTACCAAGTGAGATAAGTTGTCCCAGGGGCAATGGCATTCTATGTTTTACCATCTCCTTCTGAGTTCTATGTCACACACATTTGAACCTCCCCCATTACTAGCAGAAATATTTTTTTTTAAAGGTAATATTGTTGTGTACTTTCAAATCATTTCCAACTTATGGTGGTGGTAAGATCCTTTTAAGGATTATCTTGGAAATATTTGTTTAGAAAGGTTTTATATTGCCTTCCTCTGAGGCTGAAAGAATATGACTTGCTCAAGGTCTATCACTAGTAAGAACACTGTTTTTTGTAAGCTTATACTGACATCTGGTGGATATTCACAAGCATAGTTCAGAAATCACATTTAGCGAACAAAATGTTTTTCATGTCTAAATCATATGCTTTATAAAATGTTCACCTGGGGATTCTGAACTCTGTAGTGAATTTCCCATGCACCTCCATTCCTCCACACACACACCCCAGCTGTATTGTTTAGTACAGCTCAAGATGAGGTGAGGGCATCACACTCACCTGTGATCATAGATCATGAAATTTTCAAGAAATTGACATAATTGCATTATCTACAATAGACACAGGAATGCAATTATACATAGGAAGACAGAGAGAGGGTGTTATTCTTCAGGAAATAGCAAGCAGGTAGCTACCAATTTTGATCAAACACAGCTGTCACTTTATAGTCCTACACTGTCTCCAGATTTTTGAAAAGAAAATTTCTAGCACATACTCCCACTCATAGCCTCTGTTATTCACCACTGACTGAGAGATCCTAAAAGTGTCAAACAGTTGTCATTGGTGAAGATTAAATTACTCATTTCTTGTGTCTGTATTCTAAATTATTTATTTATTTATGCCAAAAATATCTTACATAGCTTAAAAGTTAATTTCACATAATTATGGCAGCAATGAAAAGATCAATTGTACAAACACAAAGAAGTCTTATATACAACTGTATTCTTTATCCTCTTTTAGATTTTAACTTAAAGTCTTACTGTTTTGTTTACTCTTGGTCCGACTCTCATCTGTACTTCCACCATATCCTGTCTATATGTTGTTCATCTTAAAACTCTATCTTTTTCAATTTCTTGTTTTCATAAGATTCCTCTATTGACTCAAACATCTTTTCTATTTCCTTATATATTATTTTTCCTAATGAATTCTTTAACATTATCTTGTTAACATTAGCCAAGTTACTTTCCCCATATTTCTCTCTCTCTCTCTCTCTCTATATATATATATATATATGAGAGAGAGAGAGAGAGAGAGACTTCCATTTTTCATTTCCCTTGTTACTTGCTTTCCCCTCTGATAAATCTAATCTTTTATCCATTTCTGATATGTCAATCAATCTATACAACCAGCTATCAATAGTAGGCATTTCCTCTGTTTTCCATTTGCTTGTGATTAGTTTCTAGCTGTTGTTACCATATATAAGAGTAACTTCCACATTTGCTTCCTATCTGTTGCCTTTATCCCCTGTACCATGTTGAGAAGATATAATTCAGGTATCCACTCAAATGAGGTATTTACGATTTCACATATCATTTCATGTACATCTTTCCAGAATTTTGCTACTACAAGAAGAAGAGCCCTCCCTCCATTACCATCCAATGTCATCTGGGGGAGAGACACTAGGCCGAGCACCATTGGGCCTAAAATAATAAGAAGAGCCCTCCCTCCATTACCATCCGATGTCATCTGGGGGAGAGACACTAGGCCCAGCACCATCAGGCCTAAAATAAGAAGAACCCTCCCTCCATTCCATCTGATGTCATCTGGGGGAGAGACACTAGGCCGAGCACCATCGGGCCTAAAATAATAAGAAGAGCCCTCCCTTCATTACCATCTGATGTCATCTGGGGAGAGACACTAGGCCGAGCACCATTGGGCCTAAAATAAGAAGAAGAGCCCTCCCTCCATTACCATCCGATGTCATCTGGGGGAGAGACACTAGGCCCAGCACCATCAGGCCTAAAATAAGAAGAAGAGCCCTCCCTCCATTCCATCTGATGTCATCTGGGGGAGAGACACTAGGCCGAGCACCATCGGGCCTAAAATAAGAAGAAGAGCCTCCCTCCATTACCATCCAATGTCATCTGGGGGAGAGACACTAGGCTGAGCACCATTGGGCCTAAAATAAGAAGAAGAGCCCTCCCTCCATTACCATCCAATGTCATCTGGGGGAGAGACACTAGGCCGAGCACCATCGGGCCTAAAATAAGAAGAAGAGCCCTCCCTCCATTACCATCCGATGTCATCTGGGGGAGAGACACTAGGCCGAGCACCATAGGGCCTAAAATAAGAAGAAGAGCCCTCCCTCCATTACCATCCGATGTCATCTGGGGGAGAGACACTAGGCCGAGCACCATTGGGCCTAAAATAATAAGAAGAGCCCTCCCTCCATTACCATCCAATGTCATCTGGGGGAGAGACACTAGGCCGAGCACCATCGGGCCTAAAATAATAAGAAGAGCCTCCCTCCATTACCATCCGATGTCATCTGGGGGAGAGACACTAAGCCCAGCACCACCCGGCCCAGAATAAGAAGAACCCTTACTTCTTAAAGGACGGGTGGGATTTGGGATTTCTATGTTCTGTTTAAATTGTATTAATATATATGTATGGAAATGTTAATGTTGTAAGCCGCCCCGATTGCTCTGCAGAGGGGCGGGATATAAATAAATATTATTATTTATTATTATTATTACTACAGGGCAAGTCCACCACATATGGAACCATGAGCCATAGCCTTTGTGACATTTCAAGAAAACATAATTGTTGTTTTTATACATTTTTGCTAACCTGGCTGGAATTAGATACTATCTTGTTTCCATTTTAAAGAAGTTTTCACACATTGATTTTCCATAAATTTATACATTGCTTGTCTGGCTTTAGCCCAATCTTCCAAAGAAATTTCTTTGCCAATGTTTCTGTCCCAGCTTGCCATATATTCTTTAACTACCTCTTTTTCAAGTTTTCTTTATGACTGTATTCTTTTGTCAAAAATTAGATTGTAAATTCCTGAGAACAATGGACTACCTTGTTTTATTTGCTTATTTGCTCCAAGGTTTCAGAGGAAACTCATTAACTAGGGCTTTCATTTGGATACTGCCCTGATTTGGAGGCTGTAGAGACTGGCCACAAGGGCCAACCTGGGGCTGGAGTGGGGGGGGTGGCAACCATATGCTGACCACCCTGACTCCACCCCCACATTGTCTTCCGCCCAACCAAACAGGTGGCATCAGGGCACTCCCTTTGCATAGTGTTCATACACACTGTGCCAAAGGAGTGCTGAAAAAGGAGTGTGGCAGCAAGGGTGGCTTTTTGCCTCTCTACAAAGGAGTGGCATATGCCAGCTCTTTTTAGAGAGGCAAAGTATCAGATCGGGCTGCGGTGTGCAGGTGCCACAGCCCCAATCCAGTGCTCCCAGGGGCGGCATGGAGCTGTCCCTTTCAGGCCATCTGTCTAGCCCTTTAGTCTGGACTAATTCAGATTGAGGTTGCCATGATTTGGATCCTGAATTTCAATCAGCATCCTGAAATCTGACTCTCCTTACCTCCTGTTGACTTAAACTGGAAAATCCAAATGACCATTTCATTTTTTAAAACAAGTTAATGAATTCAGTGTTGGAAGAAACTCATGCATTCTCTTTCTTCTCATTATATAGATAGGATTTCCTATTTGGATCCCTCTCTCTTTAAGGCTAACTCTCTCACTCTCAAGATTCTAAACTGCTTCAAACATTCAGTTGTTGTCCCATCTTCCTGCTATCTATAAGATGGTGAGATTTATTCTCTTTACCCAAACCATTTCCAGTTAGATTAGGTTTTAGTTATTTTATGTATTTATTTATTAAAGTTATTATTCTTTGTTGTTTTTTTTAAAATCACAAACTACATGTCTGTCATTTTTTAGAGTAAGTCTTTATTCTTTAGGAAGGGAGATTTAGAATAAATAGTTTGACCCACACTTTTGTTGTTTCTGCTGATGAAAGCTGAACTCTAACAAGTTTAACTTTCATACGTGCATATTTTTGTTTCCCTAGTCTTTAAAAGGGCTAACACCCTGGGAAACAAAAATTACACCCCACAGCCAGCAATTGGGGGGTTCTGTGCTAGCTACATTCAATATTTCACCACCATAATGTCAAATAAATATCTGGCATATTGTTAGGGACATACATATGTGTAAATTTCCCTTAAGCCTGCTTTTTTTTCTGGGGGGGGGGGAGGTGCTGAATAAATTGGTATCCCCTTTCTTCCTTTGCAGTGCCTGCTATGCCGTCCCTCCAGGAGACAGGCATGTCCTCTGAGTCTGGGGGTGAGGCTGACAGCCCAACCTATGGAGGTAAACATGCAGCCAGTACCAGGACCTAGTTCCCAGGAGCAAAGTTTCCCTCTGCCCAAGTCAGATGTACCAGTGCCTACTCCTACAGAGAGATGCCAGAAGAAAGAGAAACAATGGCATTCTCTGCAGTTAAGTAGGAGGCAGGCTGTTAACTGAGAGCATCTGCAAGAACTTGATGGGCTATAAATATCCCAGCACCTCCCTCAGTCCACCATGGCTGACAACCATTCTTTCTGCCATGAGAAACACCTTGCTGTTGCCTTGAATCTTGACTGATTGCCTGTTGCCTGAACCTTTGCTCGGACCTGGACTACTCTTTTGGATTTGCCCTTCAAACCTATTGTACTTGACTGATTTAAACCTTGTTACAAACCTAAACTGGACTCTATGACCACTGCTTTTGCCAAAAGACTTGGTAAGACAAGCTTCCTTTCTCTCTCTCCCTCAGTGCTAGATTCACTGAATCTCTGGAGTAAATGTTTGGCTAGCCTCCCAAGGCCAGAACAGGTGTCCAAAGCTCCCCTCCCCGGACTTACCTTACAGCCTCTGAAGCCCATCCTCCACACAACCATTTTGTGTCTCTTGTGGAGTGAGGAGGAATGTACAAAACTTCCACATGACTGTTTTACACATAAAACAGGATTTTTTTTCCACACAGGAAACATCATTTTCTGCTCCCCCAAAATTAATATTTTTATGCAGAAATTTGCTCTACAGAAAAAGCTGCTTGCTGCAGTTGGGGATTTAGGGCCTGAATAGACTGCCAGAAATAATCCAGCTTGAGACCACTTTAACTGTCCTGGCTCAATGCTAGGGAATCATGGGAACTGTAGGTTTTTTTTTTTTTTCTGAGACATTGAGCCTTTTCTTTCAGAGAGCTCTGGTGCCACAATAAACTACAGTTGCCTTGATTCCCTAGCACTGAGTCAGGGCAGTTAAAGTAGTCTCAAGCTGGATTATTTTTGGCAGTCTGCTCAGGCCCTTAGTCTGGACAGAATTCATACATGGATGAATTGCATAGAAAACAGTGCAGGAAACAACAAAATAAATTCCAGATTTTCTCTCCCTCTTTCTCTATTCTGGCACATGTTCATTTTAGGGTGCACTTGGAAATGCACTTGCTGTTTGTTTGCTTTTTAAAGAAAAATACTAGCAATGTAAATACTCATAAATTTTCTTGCCCTTGGCTAGAAGTGTGTCTTGACACAATGAGACAGGCCACTGGGAAGCGCTGTATAATTTTTCACACTGTCAGACAATTAAAAAATATATACAGTGTATTTTCTGAAAAAGTGTTTTATAAAAAAAAAAGTCTTATGCAATGACGTTTTTCACAGAAAACTGTCCCCATGTGGAAAATAATTGAACAATATGTCAAACTCTCAGAACTCTGATATGCAGGAAGAAACTTGACTTATTCATTATTTGATGTCAGAACAAGATAAGTAAATAACTGTAGAAAGCACATGTTATTGTGCATTTTTCCAGGAAACTTCCCCTTTAAAATTACCAAAAGAGTGGGAAAGTAAGAATAGGGATGTGATGTTTGTGGTATCACTTTTCAAACTCAGCAGACTTGGCTGAGTGAGTTGCCAGTGCCATTTTTGACCAATTTGACCATGAATCGATCACACAGCTGCACCATTGACCCATAGCACTCCTCATGTTCTTGATCATCTAAGTCAAGGGAGGGAATTCCATGGACTGTGGTCACATTTATCCTCCTTATTTTTTTCAGGTCCTGTGCCCCTCCTGGACCTCGATGAAAGGGGACAACAAGAATTGCTTTTCCCAAAAGCTCTACCCACACTGCATAGCACACAGAGAAATGTCTTGTCCTTTTCTCAAAACAGTTTTATATAAGAAGTTGGTTTGGGTTTGAAGGTGCTACCACCCATGGTGGGTCAGGGCAAGAAAAATTGCCCATATCATCCAGAGCTTTTCCACTTCTGTTCTAAATGTATTTGGAGGGGAGGCCTTCCAAGCCCCTGAGCAGTAATTAGCTATAGACCTAAATCTGAGATCAAATTGAATATAATAATAATAATAATAATAATAATAATAATAATAATAATAATATTTTTTTATTTATAGCCCGCCCCTTTCTCAGCAACCGGGGTGGGTTACACCATTTTAAAAAATAAAAATTTAAAAACATTCCTTATCCCATATCCAACCCTCCCACCCCTTAAAACAAAATTAAAATATTGAAAATTAAAACATAATACAATATAATAAAACACAACAAAACAATAACAAACAACAATGAAGTGAACCACAGGAAAGGGACAGGTAGAACCATCTCCCCTCAAGCTGGAGGGTTATTCCGGGAAGGCCTGCTGGAAGAGATCCGACTTTACTGCTTTTTTAAAAGCAGCAAGAGTAGTAATAAGATGGATCTCGTTTGGCAGGCCATTCCACAGTCTGGGAGCGGTCGCAGAGAAGGCCCTCTGGGAGGTCTAAGAAAGCCTAGTTTTTATTGACTGTAACAGATTCCTCCCAGAGGACTGGAGGGCACGGGGGGGGGGAATAATACAGGGAGAGGTGGTCCCTAAGATAAGATGGACCCAAGCCATATAGGGCTTTAAAGGTTAACACCAACACCTTTTACTGTGCCCAGAGACTAATTGGCAGCCAGTGGAGGGATTTAAGCACCAGTGCTATGTGCTCCCTCCTTGATGTTCTCCCTCCTTGATGTTCCCGTAATTAATCTGACTACCATGTTCTGTACCAGTTGCAGTTTCCGGGTTAGGCACAAGGGTAGCCCCATGTAGAGTGCGCTGCAGTAATCCAGACGTGAAGTTACCAGAGCATGCACCACAGTTTCCAGGTCCCTCATGTACAGATAAGGGCGCAGTTGGCGTATCAGCCAAAGCTGATAACAGGCACTCCTGACCGTCACATTCACCTGACTAGTCATGTGAAGTGACAAATCAAGGAGTACCCCCAAGCTGTGAACACAGTCCTTAGAGAAGAGTATGACTCCATCTAGGACTGGAGACTGTATTCTCAAATCTGGTTTCAGGCCTGTGACCGTGAGTAGCTCCGTTTTGTCTGCATTCAACTTCAATCTGTTTTTCCTCATCCAATCCATTACCTCTCTGAGACAGTCATTGAGAGGACAGACACCATCTGAAGTCTGAGTCGATGATCTGGTCATGGAGAAGTATATCTGGGTGTCATCAGCGTACTAATTCCTAACTCTCTCAGGCAATCCAAGAGGATGTCATGATCTATTGTGTCAAAGGCCGCAGAGAGTTCCAAGAGCACCAACAGGGTCACACTACCCCTGTTGATGCCCAAGTGGAGGTCATCAGTCAGAGCGACCATGGCCGTCTCCACTCCATATCCTGTCCTGAAGCTGGTTTGAAATGGATCAAGATAATCAGTTTCATCCAAGACTGCTTGGAGTTGGGAAGCAACTGCCCTCCCAATCACTTTGCTTAAAAAAGGTAGCAAGGAGACTGGTCTGTAGTTGTTTCTGTCCAGAGGTCTAGGAAAGGTTTTTTCAGGAGTGGCCTAACTGCCGCCTTCTTCAAACAAGATGGTACCAAACCTTCCCAGAAATATGCATTGATCGTATCCCGAAAGAACACTTTCAACGCATCCCCCCCCCCCCCGGACGACCAGCCATGATGGACATGGATCGAGGGGGCAAGTCATCTTCCTTATCCTTCCAAGTAGCTTCTCCACATCATCAGTACTCACAGATTGTAGTTGATCCAGTGAATTACCTTCAACAGAGTTGCTGGATACCTTGTCTACGGATTCTGCCAAAACACTGGCGTCCAAGTTGGCTCTTATCCAAGAGATTTTATCTGCAAAGTGGATATTAAATGCCTCACAGCAGGCTGTCAGGTTAAGTAGGGGATTTGGCGCAGGTGGAACCTTTGTCAGCTCCCCCACCACCCTAAACAGCTCTGCCGGGTGAGACTCTGCAGATGCAATACGTGCAGAACAGAAGGATTTCTGTGCTGCACGTAAAGCCTCCCTATAGGAATCAAGATGCTTCCTAAGGCGAATTCTGTCGGATGAGAGATGATTTTTTCACCATTTGCACTCTAGTCGTTGTCCAACCCGTTTCATCCTCCTAAGCTCCTCTGTGTACCAGGGCCTACGATTTGAACCGGGCCAGAAAGGACGCTTGGGAGTGATTGTGTTGATAACCCTGGTGAGATTGGTGTTCCAGGTGTTCATCAAGGCTTCAACAGAATCACCAGTGTTACCAATCATTAAACCCTCTAAGGCTTTCTGGAAACCATTTGGTTCCATAAGCCTTCGAGGGCGGACCATTCTAATGGGTCCACCACCCCCAGGAGGGTGGACAGTAGCTCTTAGTTCTTCCTTGATCAGGAAATGATCCATCCATGACAAAACGGAGGTCTTTTTGACCTCCGCCCATGGATATTCCTGCTCTGTACTAAAGACTGCATCGAGGGTATGACCAGCACAATGTGTGGGCCCATCAACCAGTTGGGATAGGCCCATGTTAGTCATGGTATCCATGAACTCCCGAGCTGCGCCAGGTAGATCTTGTAAGATGGTTTCAAGTGGGATGTTGAAATTGCCCATAACCAAAAGTCTGGGCAACTCCAACAGCAACTCCGAAACCAGGGCAGTCAGCTTGGTTAGGGAGTGTGTTGAGCAACGGGGTGGCCGGTATACCAACAGAATCCCCAAACTATCCCTGGTTTTCAGGCTAAGGTACATACACTCAATGTAGGTCATTTTCCGGATAGGCTTCGTGATCAAGGTTAGGGTGTTTCTATGGACCAAGGCTACGCCACCCCCCCCCCCACACTTTCCCTTATCTGCTCACTGACTGAGTACCCAGATGGGAGGATTTACGCCCATGTCGCAGCGCTAGCGTCCCCCAGCCAGGTCTCAGTGAAACATGCCAGGTCGGCCATCTCATTCACCAAGAGATTGTGGATAAGATGGGTCTTATTTTTGACCGACCTGGCATTGCAGAGGAGCAGATTAAGGGTCTGTGGAATAGTTGGCCCACTCTCCATGTTATTCTGGGAAACAGAGTAAACTGAAGGAGGGATAGGTACCAAAAATCTATCCCTTCTTCTTTTGTATCATTTGTTAACTCTGTTGCTGCCATACCTTCCCTGCCCCCACACCACCTCAATGGCCGCTCCCAGACTGTATCTGGCTACATTATGTAAAGGGGGAGGAGAATAATCCAGCTAATCTCTGTCCCTGATGAGTGGCAGCATCTATCAAAGGTGGATAACAAGAAAAAGGAGGGGCTGCAGGATCTCCTGACTGTAACTTCTTCCCAGAACAAATAGTTTCCCCCTTAATAGCATTCTAGGGGTTTAAGATGTTAACAGCAAACAATTCTGGTAATGATGGTACCTGTCCCACCCAGTCTTTTGTAGCCTTCCGCCACCACCCGTCGCATAGTTGCTGGGGGAGAAATGGTATTTGGACAGGATTTTATCAAAGCTCCTCCCAGCTTCCTCACAAAGTATGGCAGTTCAGGCCGCTTCAGATGGCTCACTGAGGACTGGGGGCCAAGGTCAGAGACAATCCTTTACAGCCTAAGTACCATTGTTGACTGTTAGAATATGGATGAGTTATACAGTCAAAGGTGAAATGTAGAGATGTGTGTGTGGAATTTTCCTCATGAGAACAACATCTAGAAAAACAAAGTGAATCTGTCACCAGATGGCTACACAGACATAAACATATACTTTCCCAAAGATACAACTCATAGACACAGACTTTGTTATGGGTAGCAAGTGATATCAAAAAGGTAAACAATCGTTAAGCTTGGGAAAATAGTCACGTGGTGGATGATGGACAGCAAGAGGCTGGGTTAATATACATCATACAGGCATTATCCAATTAACATAAGGTTAACACCTAGAAGGTGGAGTATGGGAAGGGCCTAGATAATATTGTGTTTAAGAATGTTATTGTTCAAGATGTGAGCATGTGAGTGTCTGTCTGGCAGTGGTTTTAACTGCAACAAGTTGAGATCCTAAGCTTTTGAGACTGTTAAAGATGTAATCTTTCATGGCTGAACTGGACAAGTTCATCACAATGGATTTTACTTAGTCATTTTATTTTACTTTTATATGCATTAATAAACTATGCTTTTGGACTTTACAATGTGTCTTCTTGACTGAGGAAGACAGGATCCTGAAGAAGAAAAGCTGAGCCAGTTGATGGTAAGAGTTACAAAGTGGCTGTGGATCACAGCAGCCAGCTTGTCCTGCAGATTCTGCTGGATGCCAAAGAGCATCACTGCAACACCCATCATCCACACACTGACATTGACAACTCAGGCCGCCCAGGTGATGGTGATTAGGGCTTGGCCCAGTCCCTCTGTGACCCCAGATGCTGCTGCCATGTGGCTCAGGTGGAGAGATGGTCCCTTGGGAGGGGTTTTTATATGCCCCGCCTGGCACTCCACCAACTCGTCTGCCGCTGACAGCACAGGCTGCCCAGGTGGAGATGGTTAAGGGGCTCAGCCCAGTCCCTCTGTGGCCACAGATGCTGCTGCCATGTGGCTCGGGTGGACAGATGGTCCCTCGGGAGGGGTTTTTATATCCCCCGCCCGGTGCTCCACCGACTCCTCTGCCGCTGACAGCACAGGACGCCCAGGTGGAGATGGTAGGGGCTCAGCCCAGTCCCTCTGCGGCCCCACGGAATATCACTACTTCCATGGCAAATGGTATCCAACCATAATTTAGGCACCATTAAATTTTTAAGTCCTGGTATTTTTCTTGAGAATCAGGCCAGCCCTGTGTACATTCAATGTATTCACTTTTCATATAACAGAATACAGGAAAAGATAGTTTCTAGTGAAGAATTTCAGAAAAACCCATGATTTGTGAAACCTCTAAAAAATATTGCTTGGATTCCTATATGGATGTTATGCTTTGTAAGTGGACTTAGGTGTGCAGGAATTAGAAATGGGACATCCCTATGCAGTAGAGGACTGCTGTTGCATCACTATGTAGCAGAAATGGCATAGTGACCATTGGACCAATGCACTATGAGACCAATGCACAACAGGACTGATATCACAGTATACAAGAAAATAGAATTTCTAACAGCCTGGTAAGAACATATCCCCTTAGGCACAACTGCTCATAAATGCCCAAGTAACTCTCCACAGCCCTCGAGGATGACAATGGCGGCCAGAAGGACAGTACCCATAAGTATCGCCTACTGGTCAAACCAGGAGGTGGGCATTCTCTTGGATGCCCTCACTGACAATGCAGGTGTGAGAAGGGTGATGAGTAGCACCAGTTGCCCTAACCGGGTGTTCTACCATCAGGCTTCCTATGCCCTTCATCATCAGGGCTCCGAGAGGACCCACAAACAGTGCAGGACTAAGTTGAAAACACTGGAGGGGGTCTTCTTTGAAGTGCTGGAGGACTACAGGGAACACACTCCAGTTAGGAAGTGGCCACCCTTCTATGACCAGCTGCATGCCATCTGGTGAGGGCAGGCCACTCACGATGGGAGGATCATCATCCCCCAGGTAAGTGTACAGGCACTGTCATGCTCCCTGATGCCCATTCCTATCCCCATGCCCCCATGCCTATCCCTCCTCTTCCCATATGGTTTAACTAATGGTATTTGTCCTTTCCTCAACCACAGGGGTGTGACGGTAGTGGTGCCAGGGAGGAAGGAGAGGGCATAGTGATCCAGCCAACTCCCCCTCCTCTGCCTCAGAGCCTGAGACCACCCCTGCCAAGGAAGGCCAGACAGAGGATGGCCCTGCCATACAGCAGCAGCCAGAGAAGCCTCCCATGCCACAAGGTAGGTCCTTATGGGGAGGGCTGATGGTTGCATGGTAAAACCTCCATGCTATTCCTGTCTCAACCCTCCCTCACTACTTCCCATAGCAGCTGTCTAACTGGTTTTTTGTCCTTCCACAGTAGGAGCTGTTGAATTTCAGTGGTGTGGTGTGCTTGAAAATCCAGCAGAGCCAGGGAACAAAAAAACCCCAAACTTTTAAAAGTAGAGTTTTATTGTTTTAAAAGGTAAAAATAAGCAAAGAAAAAATACAGTCCACCATAGGATCACATCATGCTGATGTGGTTGAGCAAAAGAGTTACAGATCCATGTTTCCAGATCCAGAAGTTACATTGTAAAAGCAATATAAGCATATTATAGTCCAAGAATTAACTCCATAGTTAGATCCATTGCGAACACACACACACAGTCAAGAAGAAGCATGAAATATAAACAATTCTAAACAAAGGATTTCTCAGCCCTGCCCTTTCTCCACCTTCTGGGTGTTAACCTGATGTTGATTGGATGTTATGTGTATGATATTTGTTAATCCAGCCCATTGTTGTCCATAATCCACCACATGGTTTTCTTTCCCAGGCTAACAATGTTTTGAATACTGTTATCTAAACTCAGCTGCCTTTCCCAGCTAGAAACTTGTGATGTTATGACTCTCTGGCCACCTGGACTGGGTTGTTTTTATTTGCCTAGATGTTGTTCCCATGAGGAAAATTACAGACACAAATCGCTACATTTCACCTTTGACTGTATATCCCATCTATATTCTAACAATAGCTGCTGAGGAGGAACCTGGGACAAGCTGCTGTCTGGCAGCCCAGGAAGGGGATGGGGGTCTGGCTGCCGCCCTCTTGAGCTGTGTTTTGGAAGCCCAGAAGCAGTACCAGCAATGAGGAAAGAATGGCAAAGAAACAGGGTGTGTGTGTGTGTGTGTGTGTGTGTATGTATGTGGGGATACCCAGGAACCCTGGCTGTGGCATGGGGTGATCAGCTCCAGAGCTACCTCCTAACTCCCTTTTCTCTTGTTTTTCCCTTGCAGATCACGGGATGGAGGAGCAGATGGCTGCCATGGAGACCAACATGCAGAAGCTTCAGGAAACCATGGTAGCCATCCTGGAGCACCTGGGTCCCCTCCACCACTGACCTGCCACCTCCCCTCCCCTCTCCTCTCCCCAATGCACCTCCCCCTCCTCTCCCCCTTGTAAATAGTTTGTTGTTGTTCTAAATAAATAAAAAAAAAATGTGACATTTTATGAACATGTGTGCAGGATCAATGCAGCAACCCCTGCTCCCCCTTCACCCTTGTACATAGTTTGTATTTTTTTGTGAATAAATGTTTTTATTCTTTTAAAATTGTTACATTTTATGCACACATGTGCAGGATCAACACAGGGAACCAGTGAGGTGGGCATGGTGTGGGTGGTAAGGGATAGGTTAGCCATGGTGGTCATTCCCTGCCGAAATTCTTATATCTTTGGTAAACATTTGGATGGCTGCCATGTCACTGGTGCTGGCTGCTCTACATAAGACCACGGCATCTATCTCCCTCTTTTTGGCTCAATTGTGAATGGCACTGCCATTCTGCCCAGTGTAGAAGACAAGCACTGACCAAGCATGGCTGTGACACTCCAGAGCTGTACAGGACTACTGTTAGTGGATGTGCTCCATTTTTCTTGTATATTTTAGCCATGTGGAGTTCCCTATGACCCCAGCCTGACCCTTGGGAGATGGCAGCCATAATCCCCTAAATGTAAGGTCAGGTAGGCAATGCTGAAGTTGCTCAAGACCACTAAAGATTTCCTGGACAGGCAGGTTTGGGAGTTGCCCTTGGGGATATCCCATTCTACTGGAAAAGATACACAATGGAGTTTGTTTGTCTTAGTTTCACACTTAATGGGATAGTGATTAGATTTGATTGCACCCCTTTCTCTAGCTTCCCTTCCTTAATAGTTTTGAAATCAAATACATTGTTTAGACTATGCCCAGACTTAGGTAAACAATGGTAAACCCATCAAGCCTTTGTCCTCCTATTGTTTAACTCATGGCCAGAAGGCAGGAATCTCCCTTAAAACCCCCTGGATTTTAGCAGACCATATGCTACCTTGGAAGTGCATGCTGAATCTCTGTCAGTCTGCGCTCTGTGATAGTTCCCGCGACCCCCCTCTCTTGACGGTCATGCCCCTTCCACGGAACCCATCCACATTCACCACCAGAAGTCCTGAGGAGTCTCTCAGGCATGAGTATATCCCTCTCTATCCTGGTTTCCCTCTCTGCCTCCCCCGCTCTCGCTTTCCCGCTTATTCTTTGAGTGTGTGTGTGTGTGTGTGTGCCGCATTTGGATTGTGTTAATAAATATTTTAGACTTTAATTTGGAGTTTGGTTCCTTTCAGCGTCATTCCCTGCTGAAATTCTTATATCTCTGGTATACATTTGGATAAGATCTCTGAAGCGACGTTGGGAACTTCACTCTCACATTTGAGCTAATTATAAATTCCCCAAAGTTAGGCTTGTTTCCCAATACTACCAAGGAAATCAGGCTGGAATGTGCTTGGGGGTCCAGCTTAGAAGTGAAAGTGACAATTATCAGTTTCTCCTACCAGAACATCTGGAAACAAAACTTTAAGCATCCCACAGTTGCTAAGACATATGCGCCAAACGTGGTGATGGATTCTCATATAGAGGCACATTCACACTCGTGAGTATAGTGTGCTTTAAAGTGAAGCCTCATATAGAGCATGCTTTAGACCCTTGTCTCTTTTTCCTGCAAACCTGTGGTGCAACATTTACATTTAAAAACTAACATTTAAAAAGCTATGCTCTCCTTTTATGCCTCCCTGATGCTGTTGCATACAGAGATCCCTGCATAGATACACACTTTTTGGGAAAAAGTGGAAAAAGCTGCTTCTTTTTGAAGCTGCTTTTCTCTGCATAAGGCACCTAGAGGGTGCTTTTCTGCTGGCTTCAAGGCGTGTGTCATCTAAACATCCCACCTTCAAGCTGGCCGGAAACCACCTGTTTTTGCCAGTCTGTTCAGCCCCTCTTTATTATATGAACTCCATTCTTAGATAGGACAGTTACTAGCTACATCTCTAGCCTGGTTGGGTAGAAGAGAGAGGATGAGAACAGGAGCGGAGGTTTTCCCTAAGAGTATCAGCTTGCATCACAGAGGGGTAAGGATAGATAGACTGAGAAGGAAGTCACTGCTGGTCACTCAAACTATCTAACCCTATCATTACTACCCACTCTGAAGCTTTAGCTCTTTCAGTGCAGAGCATTGTTGCATTTCCAACAATATTTCCCTTAGCAGGAACTATTTTATTATTAGAATGGAAAATCCGTTAGTCTACTTGCAATTAAATAAAGGTCCAAAATACACTGCAGAAATTATCCAGTTCAAGACTGCTTTAACTGGCTTGGCTGTTAGGGAATTTTGTGCTAATCTCACAAAAACAAGCATTTTCTGCTAATCTCTCAGAAAACATTCAGGGGTAGCTGTTTTGGCCATTTAGCAAATTCAAACAAAAATCATCAGTGATACATTTATTGGCCAATCAATATGCACAATATACTTATTGCAAGCTTTCGAAGCTCCATCTGGCTAACATCTCCAATTTTTTCTCCTGTTTGGTTTGTAACATCTTGCCTGATGAAAAAGCCCATGGAGCTTTGAAAGTTTACTGTATTGTGAGATACTACATTGTAGCTGCAACAGGGGAACCAGAAAGAATAGCTTGTGGACTGGAAACTTCAATCAAGGTAAAGCAATTTTCTTGTTCTTAAATTTGAACCAAATTCACATGTTTTACCTCTACATCCACTCAAATATTCCTGATGTAAACACATGGAGACTTCTTGAGGAATCCATTGTTCCCTGCCACAAAGAAGCCTATGGCCTCACTGAAATGGAGACATATTGGATTGCAAAAGAGGGCTCCCTGTTGCAATGCAAATGGATTTTAAATTTTCTGGACTTTGCAAATCTCCCTATAGCCACAGGGCCAGAAGGAGGAGGATCCTGCCTACAAAAGATATCCTCCCCACCATATACCATCTTAACTAAAGATTGAAACAACATGTAGGCATCTGACTAACATCTCCAATTGTTTTTCTCCTGTTTGGTTTGTAACATGTTGCCTGATGAAGAAGCATTTTGGTTGGTGAATAAAGGTATCACAGGTTGGTGGACTTTTGTTTGAATTTGCTAAATGGCCAACACAGCTACCCCTGAATGTGGGTATGGGTGTATTCCTTTGTTAATTTTTATTTCAAGAGAAGCAACACCTAATCTTTTGCAAAAGATATCCTCCCCACCATATAGCATCTGTATTCTATCTTATGCTGTATTCTTATCTTATGCTGTATTCTATCTTATCTCAGCTGTTTTTAACTTATGACGGTTTAATTCAGTTTTAAGGGGTGGGTGGGTAAGAGGTGGGAGGTAGAAATTGTTTTATTTGTATTTTTAATTCTGTTGTACGCCACCCCGATTGTCGAGCAGAGGGGCGGGTTATAAATAAAATTTATTATTATTATTATTATTATTATTATTATTATTATTAATTTTTTTCTCACTGTGAGAAGAAACTCTACACTTTTGTAAACTACACTTTTCAGGACTTATTCTGCACAAAATTTGCATAACACATTTTCTGCACAGGAAGCAACATTTTCTGGACAGAAAATATTTGTGCACAGAAACTGTGTGTGGTTTTTTTTGGGGGGGAGGGGGGCAGGGAGGGATGAAATAAGTATCAAATTGTGGAAATTCTCATCAGTCCAGAATTCTTCTCATCAGGGTTTCTCAACAAACTAGAAACACATTTTCCAAGCTTCCCCACACCCAAATATTTTTGAATATTCTTCCCATCTCTAGTTTTGTGAGTTTAAGAATGTGGGGGTGAGGGGTTGGAACATTATTGGAATCAGCAGTTTGTTGTTGTTGTTGTTGTTTTAAAAAAAGATACAGAAATTTTGTTATAATCCCTCCTACCCCACAAAAAGAGTAATATGATGAACAAACCTCAAAAGAGAGATTCCAGTATACATGGTCATATGGTTTCAGATTCTGGATGTTTGCATATTGCAGATCTGATTCTGATTCCGAAAATGCTCACCTAAAATGTCCAATGAAAATGAACTTTTTAATGTGCTACAGTACTCATTACGGTCACAAAATACCTCAACATCCACTGAATACAAGTATTTTGTATTCTTGAAAATGAGGGTTAAAATGCTATAGGACTTTATTTTTTGTTTTGTTTTCATCAACATCCCTTGCTTCTTGTATGCACCAGAGCTGACATATACATAAAAGACTGCAGGGTCCAGCAAGAACCCAGAAATAAATTCAATAGGTGCATGTTTTGGTGAATAAGGAGTTAATTTTATTTTGACTTTTTTTTATTTACACTTTTAATAGCTGCATAATTGTCAAGTATCCATGCCCTTTATATGTATGTCCTCATTATTTTCCCCCAAAAGTTCTACCTTAAGTTATGCTTGGCAGTTGGCCTCTATAATCCATCTATTGTTGCCTCTAAAAATAATCTTTTCAAGTTTTCACTACATCATAATAAATATTGAAGTAGAATGCCAACTTTTAACAGGTACAAAGTGCTCATTCATTCTGTCTTGATATTTCTCTTTCTCTTTTCCTCTAAATTTCACAGTTTTCTGGCCTTAGTTGTAGGGATTAAAATGTGACTTGTTAATTTTGTGTGTGTGTGTGTGTGTGTGTGGATGTGGATGTGCTTTTTATTCATTAGAGACAGTCTTTTCAATTGAAACTATCAGTGGTTAAAGACAATGCAAAAAGAATAATACAGCTATAGTTAACATAAATTCAACATTTTTTAAAAATATATATGTATTATTGCACTTATGGTTGATAAGGGATCCTAGGGATTCTAGGGATTTCTAGGCATATGATTACACACACACACACACATATATATATATATATATATATATATATATATATGGCATTAGCAATTGCATGATTATAGTTATGGGAAACTGTCCTGGACAATGGTGTGAAGGAAAGTATGTACTTAAAAATGTAAGAAATAAGATCACACAGAAGTAGCTCATGTCCAACATCGTGGTTTTCCAGTACCCAGTAGCTTTGCGCAGTGGCAGTATCATAACCAATGAGGCTAATCTGAGGCGTGATTAATGCTAATTGCTAATTGAAGCAGTGCCCAGTAGCCTAGTGTTCATTGGCTTCATGAGGATCCTACAAGCAGAACCTGAAGGGAAATCTCTCTCACCCTCCTCCTATTGTGTGTCCCCCAACAACTGCTGTCCAGAACTGAGCTGTCTTTAAATCTTGATGGTCTATTTAACCTCCTTAGCAAACAGACATTGACAGAGCTTGCCTCCACGAATCTACCTAATCTCCTTCTTGAATAGACTACTGTAATGGCCTCTATCTGGGGCTCCCTTGAAAGGAGTCCAGAAGTTACAGCTTGTAAAAAATGCAGTATACTCATTGTTTGATATACATTTTAGAAACCATACATCAGATATTTTGAGATAATCACATTGGCTTCCATTCTGATGTATGAAATCAAGTGCATTACTTGCATAAAAATGTGGGCTGGAATTCAGTATGGGATTTACATATATGCAAGTGGAATTATGTCTACAAGAAACAGAATTGAGCAGTTTTACAGTGTTCACATTCTGCAAGGGGCAGCCAAGACATTACTATATAGGAGAGCCAGAGAAGTGACCATTGTACTTTTGGACTGATACACATCAGGTGTCAGTGCAAATTGGGAACTCATGCTCACATGGACAATGACTAGTAGGGACTACTAATTCACATCTTTACAACCTGTGCATTGGTACAGTCTTGTTTTGTATCTCATGTGCATCTTCACAATTCACTAGGTGGATTCTGTAGCATCTTTGCTATGCAGCTAAGACCATGTAAAATTATGCAACATACAGATATAGATGTGTGGCCATATTTTTCTTTAGGAAAAAAATGTATATTTTTGTGAAAACAGGTGGTCCAGAAAGATTGATTGATTGATTGATTTGATTTGATTTGATTTAGATCCCACCTTTTCCCCCAACATGATTCAACATGTAAAACACAATACATTTTTTTTAAAAAAACTTTTAATAAAAATTTAAAGCAGAATTAAATTAACTTTGCTTTAAAAAAACACAAGTTAAAGACACAAGTTAAAAAACAAAACACCAGCATTAATACAAACTCAACACCCCTCCCACTGAAATCTCTATCTGTTGAAACATAATACACTTAGCCCTGTATTGGCCCTGTGTATCCACAGATTATTTATGCACAAATTCAACCAGCCATGGTTTGAAAAATATTCAAAAAATATATAAATTCCAAAAGGTACACCTTGATTTTGTCATGTTATATAAGGTACACCATTTTACTGTCATTTTATAAGGAGCCCTGGTGACGCAGTGGTTAAATGCCTGTACTGCACCACTCACCCATAAACCACAAGGTTGTGAGTTCAATACTATTCAGGGCTCAGGCTTGACTCAGACCTGCATCCTTCCGAGGTCGCTAAAATGAGTACCCAGCTGTTGGGGGGCAATGAGCTTACATTTGTAAACCGCTTAGACACTGCATAGCATGGTATGAAGCGGTATATAAATGAAGCTGCTTTGCTTTTGCTTTAATGGGACTTGAGCATCCATGAATTTTGGTATCCTAGGTGTGGTGCACACTCCTGCCACCTTTCATCTTTAACGCTGACTTTTTGAATGGCAGTCGTGTGGAAACTCGTTCTCTCACCCCTGCCACTAAATTGTGTGTAAAGGGCCCACACTATTCTTTGTATGATGTCTCACACCCAAACCTTAAACTGTTAGTAGTGTGGTTTGTTATGAAAACATAGGCCAAGTGATGTTTAAACAAGAATAAAAGTTTATTTTAAAACAGCACGGAACAAATATAACTTGTATCATGGCTTGTTATGGTAGACTTGCTTGGTTACATATAACAATGTTTGTTTCCAAATAACTGTTAGTACTGTAGCCACACAGACTAGCAATCTCTCTCAGGGGATAACACACCAGCAACTCCCTTCTCTAGAGTTCTGTATGTGTTTCAACTACCAAAATTACAGTTCCCTCAGGAACTCAAGACACAGCCCTCTCTCTGACTTAACTCTGTTCAACTGTCGAATTCCAACTCTCCACTCTAACTGTCAGCTTGGAATTTTCAAGTGCTCCCAGATTGAATTCTATTGGCTGGCTGTCAGCTGCCTCCTGATTGGCCATTCTGTTCATTACATATGGGGAGTTCTGGAACAAACCCCAGTAGGCATCAAGGACCCACTGCAAAAACCAAATGCCTCCTTAAATAAAAATGCTTTAGCTGTCAGCAAAAAGACAGTGGGGTGTTGCTGTTGTTGTTGCTGTTGGTAAATAGATCTAGGGAAGGGAGTTCCACAACCTGGGAGACACCACTGGTAAGGCTGTCTCTTGTGTCCTCATCAGGAATGATGGCGGGACAGAGACAAAGCCTTCCTCTGCTGATCTTGCAGCATGGACAGACCCATGGTGTAAATTAGGTGCCAACCTCCCCTTCCAATTTTTTGACCTAGAAGCAGAAACTCTCACATTCTGAATGTTGCTTTTTACTAACAACATATAAGTAGCTTCAGGGCAGGATATCTGAAAGATTGCATCCTTCCTCATGAGCCTGCCCACAGATAGAATCGCTAGAGTGACTTGAAGCAGTACTTGAACTGTGTGATATTACCCCACCACCGTTTAGACAGGCCACATCCCTCTAACAATAGAAGTCAATTCTAAAAATAGAAGAAACTAAAAGTTACCTTTACTTGGTGAAAGGAGTGAAGGTGTTCTTCTTTAGTTTACAGTCATAATGTAATGCATGTATATCTTTTTTACCCGCAAGAGTGAGGAGGAAGAAACTCTTTAAATTTATCTAGTTATTTGTACCCAGTTATATCCAATTTGTGCCTAAGGTCCAAAATACACTACAGAAATAATTCAGTTTGAGACCACTTTAACTGCCCTGGATCAATTCTAGGGAATTCTGGGAACTGTAATTTTGTGAGACATTTAGCCTTCTCTATCAGAGACCTCTGGTGCCATAAACTACAATTCCCAGCATTCTTTAGCACTGAACCAGGACAGTTAAAGTGGTCTGAAACTATTTTATTTCTGCATTGTGTTTTGGACCTTAGTCTAATCCATCAGAGCTGTTTTTTTATTTATTTATTTATTTATCAAAAAAATGTTTAGATTTATTGGTGGGGAAATACTAACCTCTCCTCAATGGAGATCCAGTTAATGAAATCAGAATCCTATAACACAACTGACAAGTTATTTCACATTCTATGTACAAATTGAACAATTTTCTGAGAAAACCTAAATCTTTTAGTTAGTAAGTTTAATGTATAAATGCTCAAGTAAAGGCCTAAGCAGACTGCCAGAAATAGTGCACATTAAATTGAGGCACTGCCCTGGCTCAGTGCTAGGGAATCATGGGAACTGTATTTTTTTTCTGGGACATTGTGCCTTCTCTGTCAGAGAGCTCTGGTGCCACAATAAATTACAGTTCCCATGATTCCCTAGCACTGAGCCAGGGCAGTGCCTCAATTTAATGTGCACTATTTCTGGCAGTCTGCTTAGGCCCTAACTTGCTTTCTGAATGAAAATATTAAGCAAGAGGATGACAAAACTAAATGTCATACTGATGTTCAACACCTGAAGGACACAACATTACTCTAAAGTTAGTACAACCAACAGAGGTACCAATTTGACTTAAACACTGTGTACAGTTACATCAGAGGAATCTACATCTGTGGAAATATTACCAAACAGATTCACTATGGGTTTTTGCAGACTGCTAGAAATAGTGCAAATTGAGTCCACTTTAACTGCCCTGACAGTGCTAGGGAATCATGGGAATTGTATTTTTTTCTGAGACATCGAGTCTTCTCTGTCAAAGAGCTCTAGTGCCACAATAAACTACACTTCCCAGGATTCCCTAGCACTGAGTCAGGGCATTTAATGTGGACTCAATTTGCACTATTTCTTGCAGTCTGCAAAGGCCCTATGAGTGTTTGGTTTCTGATTAAATTCTTCCCTGGAACTCTGCACAGATTCATCTTCAGGAAAGTTGTGTTTGACCAACCAACCTTGGCAAAAAGCAAAAGAACAATTGCCTAAATCCTTTTTTCAAGATCTTAATTGAAGTCTCGAGTAAACCGGAAGTGAAGAAGGTGACATGAAGATCATGACATGTTGAGGCTTAGCTGTTGCTTTGAGGGGGAAGGGAGGTCTCCTTTGTACCCTAATTTAAGGAAATTTGTTTCAGCTGGACAATAGCACATCAGCATCCTAGTGTTGCCTCAGAGGTCACCTCACCACTTTCCAGATATGATATTAAACCCAAGATAAATTTGTATATCTTGAAACTTGACCTTTCTGGAGTGCTTTATATGAGATTAATGTTCTAGATTATCCTGGCCTTTGACCTTTAAGAAATACAGTTTGTGTAGGACATATCAAGCAGAAGAACTTGAACTTGAGATGGGCCCATTGTTTGTGAACACGTGCATTTATAAAGATTTAGGGCCTCAGCAGACGACTAATAGAGTCGTCTCCAAGGCAGGGAAGAGGAGGGGCAGCCACACGAAGAGGCAGGGAAGAGGAGGGGCACCCCTTCCTCCTCCCGAGGTTGCCCTCGGAGCTGCCGGCCCTCCCCACAGCCGGCGCTCCCAGGGCAACCTCCCGCCGCAGCATCCGCACACGCTGCGGCGGAAAAGTCAGTGAAAGTGCGCCCTACGCTTTTGGGGCGCACTTTCACTGACATCTGAAAGGAGCGCTGATTTAGCGTTCCTTTCAGAGGCACCAACAGTGCGCCGCGGTGCGGATGCCGCAGTCCCGCGGCGCACCGTCCCGTGGCGTCCTGGAAGCACTCATGTGCTTCCCCCCTTAGAAGAACATTTATTATTTAACAGGTTTAACATTTATTATTTAACAATGCTATCTGGGTGTTGTGCTATTATATTGCACTTTCCCTGAAACATGATACATCCCAAGATTGGTCTAAAAGTCTTACAATAAAATCATTAAGAGGAATGGCAACTTCTAAAAATTAATCAAGAAAGTACTGTGCAGTTCCATTGTGCTTGAATTGTCTTTTGTACTTTTGGAAAACTATAGTGCGTGAGGCAAGACAAAATCTTTCAGACAACTAATTCTAGCTTCACAGGATACTTCCTTTGTCAAATGGGAATGTTTGCTGTTTTATGCATTCATCTGAAATTGTTACAGTTACCGTTCAACCAAAAGAGAGGGCACTAAAATCATTTTTAAATCATCAGTATAGCATAGTATAAAATATACCTTGAATTATAACTTAAAAGAAAATTTATATAAAATGCTATATAGATGGCACCTTACACCATTTAAATTGTCAAAAAAATATATAAAACTGGGAAAAATAATGTGAGAAATGTGAATAGGAGCTGGGCACCTTTTATCATATCTGGTGAGAGTGTAAGCATGCAAAATCTTTTTGGAATGAAATACACAAAGAAGTGAAAAAGATTTTAAAACTTGTGATATCAAAAGAGCCTGAGAGATACCTACTGAATATAAATCAAGAAGAAAATCTGGAAAAGAAATACGGTAGACTTATTTTCTATATGGCCACAGCAGCTAGGGTAATTTAGGGCCTCGGCAGACGGCTTATTGAGCCGTCTCCGAGGCAAGGAAGAAGAGGGGCAGCTGCACGCCTGGTGCCCCTTCCTCTTCCTGAGGTCGTCCTCGGAGCCGCCGGCCCTCCGCACGTCCGGCGCTCCGGGGACAACCTCCCGCCGCAGCGACCGCACGCGCTGCGGTGGGAAAGTCAGTGAAAGTGCGCCCAATGCTTTTAGGGCACACTTTCACTCACTTCTGAAAGGAGCGCTATTTTTGCGCTCCTTTAAAAGGTGCCGACGGTGTGCCGCGGTGCAACTGCTCCAGTCCCACGGCGCACCGTCGCAGGGTGTCTTGGATGCCCTCGTCTGCTTCCCCCCGTACACCTCTAAATGGAAACAAAAGATAATCTCTGGAAATGAAGATTGGATCTGGAAATTATATGAATTAATGGAGAATGATAGATTAACCCAGATTTTACAGAAAATAACACTGAAAAAATTTGCTAAAGTATGGAATCTCTTTATTAAATATGTGAAACAGAAATGGGGTGAACTATGGGTAATAGGCTTAGAAAATGAAATGTAAATGTAGGAATTAGAAAACAAAATGTATTATGTCCAAATCACTATATATAGGACATGTGTATGTTTATGAGGACAAATGGTCTTTAGCAATGAAATTTCTAACAAAATGAGTATTACTATGTGTCAGAACCTGGCATCAGGTTCTGCCAGAATAGTGTTGGGGATGATGGATAATGAGAAGGGATGGTAGCATGGTGTTAGAAGGTCTGGGGGGATGAGATCTGTGCAGCTGCTAGGGTGTTTTGATAACGGGCTCTTTGGAATGTTGAGAATTGGAAGGGAGGATGGTACTCCTTGGAGCCGTTGGTGGGGGATGAGCAAAGGTGGGGGCGATTGAATTGGGGAAACAAAACTGTGGGAATTGTAGGTGGAGATGGGGTTGTGCGCCAAGACACTGGTGGGTGGAGTGAAGATTTCGGTGGGTTTAATTAGGTTCTGTAACGTTGGGGGGGCAGTTCTGGCTTAAATGCAGCGTAGTGCTGTGAAATGCTGACTTTATGTGTTCAATAAACTCCTAATTACTGCAATTGGCTGGTTTACTGATTCCACAGAGTTCTGATTTTTCTGAACCTGACACTATGTGACAATAGATATAAATATAAGAACAGAGAAAACATAAAAAGTAAAATAAGAATCAGTGGATTAAAATAGGAAGTTGTTATTTTTTTAATGTGATTTATGTTTGTATTGTCTATGTATTGTTATGTGTTAAAATTGTTTTGTTCACAGATTTTTTAAATAATAAAAATTTAAAAAAATAATCAGCATAAAAACTCACAAAGTTTATTCCCATTCTTTAATATATGTAGCAACAGCAGCAACCAAAACCATCACCATAAATTATTTTCCAGAGCCTCCTGGGATATTGAAAGATCAGTTCCCTCTCCATGCTCTGACCATCTGAAAAGGTCAGCCCTTGAATCTTTTTTCCTAATTGGTCTGTGACGTTTGGAGGGTTTGTTGTCCCTGTTTGGGACACTATATATTTTTTTTGTCCCTGCTTGGGGCACTGTAGCTACTGGGACTTATTTGATTTATAGGATTTATTTTCCTCATTGCTCTGTGACTTGTTTGAAGGGTTCTAGTCCCTGCTTGGGATGCTATAACACAGGGGCTTGGTAATTATAAAGAGAAAATTTTGTCATAATGTCATGGAGCAAGTCTCAATCCAAGCGGCGTGCGACACCTGCTGGATCTGGCAATGGTCAGTCGGTGCCTAAGCGTTCGGCCAAGGCCCAGGGTAGTGAGGATGAGATTGTTGCCCACTTGGCTCAGTTGGGACATACAATGCAAGCATGTGTGGCTGTTTGTGAGCAACTAGCTCAAAGGGGGTGCAAGGTGGTAGTTCTGGAATCTCGGCCCTTCCAGCCTCAAGCACAGGGTCCTCAAACGAGGAGCAAGTGGTGGGGCTACAAGCTACACAGGTGCAGGAGGTATCCTCACCTGGCATGATAGTGGGTGACATGTCACATGGTCCAGTAGATACTACAGCTATGGAGGGCGGTCAACCAACTGTAGCTGACATGATGGAACTTATGAAAAAGGTTCCAGGTTTAGTACAGCAGGGAGCAGGGGCCTCTGCGTCTGTGCAGCCTACATTGGCTGATTTATATAAGATGGTACAGCAGGCGGTGGCTTCAAGCCAGGTCAGTGGGCCGGCTGCTGAAGCCCCAGAAGTACTGAGCAATGTAGTGGGAGATGCTTCCTCCACCCTGCAGCATAACAGCCGAGCCCCGGTTACATCACACTCGGTTGGAGGTGCTCAAGCATCAGTGGATATCCCACAGTGGCCAGTGGGCTCAGGTGCGTCTACTTTACTTATCTCCTTGGGGTCTTGGCCAGCAACAGTATGGGTGCCTGGTGTTCAAGCTGGCCAGGGCAGCAAAGCTGAGTGTTCACCCTCAGTTTCACTGAGGTGGCTGGGGTGATTCAGACTCAGGTAGCAAGCGTCCAGGTGGAGCAGCCCTTGGTGGGCAAGGTAGGTGCGACCAAAGGAGCTGCTACAGTAGGAACCTTAGGTCAAGTGGGGGTGGAAAGAATGGCTGATTGCAAACCTTATGCGGGTATGTCCACTCCTTTAGGCTCCCATCTCCCACTCAAAATGAAGGAGCAGATTTGGAATGGTGAGTTTATTGATCTTTTTTCTTTAACATTCCGTGACCCAGAACCGAGACTTATGTTGAAAGATGGAGTTGTATTTAGTCTACCTATGGAGTTCGAGGCACACAAGTGCCCAAAGTTAGAGAGGAATTTTGTTAATTGGATGATGGGGTTTACAATTTATAGGGGTATCTGAGGAGAGGGAGCCCTTAAGGTCTCCAGATTTATCCAAGTATCAGGAGATAATGATAAAAGCATACACTAATATGTGAAGTCGTAGGCTTTCATGTCCGGCATCCATAGTTTTTGTGGGTTTTTCGGGCTGTGTGGCCATGTTCTAGAAGAGTTTCTTTCTGATGTTTCACCAGCATCTGTGGCTAGCATCTTCAGAGAATTTTTCTCTGAAGATGCTAGCCACAGATGCTGGTGAAACGTCAGAAAGAAACTCTTCTAGAACATGGCCACACAGCCCGAAAAACCCACAAAAACTATACACTAATTGTCATTTTAATTCAAGATGGCTGCTTGGCTTCAGTATGATCGTTCCATTTCATGGCAGCACGTACAAGCTGAGCTATGGGTGGACGTGATGGTTGGTGCCTTCCCTTCGAGCAGGTGTGACAACGGCTTTGTGCCTATGGTCACTCAGCCGAGAGGGCAGTATGTGAGGCCTGGCCCGGGGGAAAAGAGATTACCAAGAGTTTGTTGGGAGTTTAATGCAGGTAAGTGCAGGTGGCAGACCTGCAGGTTTGAACACTGCTGTAGCACCTGCAGAGGGAATCACCCCAGCACTTCCTGCTTCAAAGGTTAGCGGACGGAAGCTTGAGCTGCCCCTCAGGCAACTCCAGCGGGAGGTAAAAGCACCAACGCCCATTAAGTTGGACGTTTTAACTGCTTGGTTGGGGGTTTATCCTAAGCAGGATTCTGCCCAGTATTTACTTGATGTTTTTACAAATGGTTTTCACATTCCATATTTTGGTTTAAGAGTTTATCAGTTTGCACCTAATGCACATTCAGTGAGGGAGTTACTGGGGATCGTTAGGGACAAGCTGGTGAAAGAGCTGACAACAGGGATGATATCTGGGCCCCATAAACAATTGCCAATGCCAACATTACAGTTGTCACTCATGGGTGTGGTTCCCAAGAAGACACCAAGTGGGTATCGTTTAATTCACAATCTTTCTTACCCCAAAGGGGAGTCTGTGAGTGTTGCTATTGACCCAGCATTGGCATCTGTGAAATATGCATCATTTGACTCAGCAGTGCAAATGGTTAGAGCCTTGGGCAAGGAACTTCTTTGAGCAAAATGTGATTTAAAATCTGCCTTCAGGCTACTTCCAGTTCACCCTGAAGATTTCGACTTGTTGGGCTTCCAATTTGAGGGAATGTACTATTTTGGCAAGGTGATGCCAATGGATTGTTCCATTTATTGCTCGGCTTTTGAGAAGTTTATTACCTTCTTGCTCTGGTGTGCGGTGAAGAGATCTGGCAATTCTGCAATTCTGCATTATTTAGATGACTTCCTGTCTGCTGGGGCCCCCAGCATGGCAATGTGCCGGGACACTTTGTTGGCTTTTCAAGTTTTGATGGACGAGATGGGAGTGCCTTTGGCCAACGAGAAGACGGAGGGACTTGCCACCCATTTAACCTTTCTCGGCATTGAGCTTGATATAATTGAGGGTTTATCCCACCTCCCGAATGAGAAATTGGATCTAATGAGACAACAGGTAAGGGCAATGAAAGATAAGAATAAGGCCACATTGCATGACTTTCAATCTCTAACAGGTTTGTTGATTTTTGCTTGCAAAGTAGTCATTCCTGGATGGGCTTTTTGTGCTCACCTATACAATGCCATGAGGGGAGTGTCTTGCCCGCATCACCACATCTGCATTAACAGTGGGATACATGAGGACCTGAAGATTTGGGATTCATTTCTTGATGAATTCAATGGTGTATTATTCTGGAGGAACAAAATGCTCCTAAAGGCAGATTTTCAAGTTCATTCTGATGCTTCTGGAGCCCATGGTTTTGGTGTATACTGGAAGGGGAAGTGGGAGGCGGGGAGTTGGCCTCAGGGTTGGGTGAGAAATGGTTTGACAAGAGATCTTACCTTTCTTGAACTGTTCCCTATTGTGGTTGCAGTTCATCTTTGGCCAAAGCAATTTGCTCAGAAAACTGTTTGGTTTTGGTGCGACAACCAGGCAGTAGTTCATGTTATCAATTCCCAGAGCTCAAAGTCTCCAAGGGTGATGGCATTGGTCAGATCTATGGTATTTCAATGTTTAAAATACAATGTGTTGTTCCAGGCACACCACGTGCCTGGCCTATTTTGCATTTTAATAATAATAATACATATTTTATTTATATCCTGCCCCTCAGCACGGCAATCGAGGCGGCGTACATCAATTAAAAAGAACAGATTAAAACCTCATCCCCTGCCCCAACCCTCCCCCCCATAAAACAGGATTAAACTAGCTTAGAATTAAAACAACAGCATAATTAAAACAATAAACTATATAGGGAAAACATATCATGGCGGCCGAAGGATGAATAGAGGATCACCACCAATTAATCATGGAGGTGTTCTGGGAGGGCCTACCAGAAAAGATCCATTTTAACTGCCTTTTTAAAGGCAGACAGAGTAGTAATATGACAGATCTCATCCAGCAGGCCGTTCCAAAGTCTTGGAGCAGTTGCGGAAAACGTCCTCTGGGAAGTCTGTGAAAGCCTAGTCTTCATGGGCTGCAGCAGATTCCTCCCAGAGGAATCGGAGTGTGCAAGGGGGGGATCGTACAGGTAGAGGAAGTCCCGAAGATAAGATGGACCCAAGCCATGTAGGGCTTTAAAGGTCAAAACCAACACCTTGTACTGTGCCCGGAAACTAATTGGCAGCCAGTGGAGAGATTTTAGCACAGGTGTTATGTGCTCTCTCCTAGATGTTCCCATAACCAACCTGGCTGCTATATTTTGGACTAATTGAAGTTTCCAGGTTAGGCACAAGGGTAGCCCCATGTAGAGTGCATTACAGAAATCCAAATGTGAGGTTACCAGAGCATGCACCACAGTTTCCAGGTCCCTCTTATCCAGATAAGGGCGCAGTTGGCGTATCAGCCAAAGCTGATAATAGGCACTCCTGACCGCTGCATTCACCTGACCAGTCATGTGAAGCGACAAGTCTAGGAGCACCCCCAGACTGTGAACACAGTCCTTGGAGGAGAGTGTGACTCCATCCAGGACTGGAGACTGTATTCCCAAACCTGGTTTCGGGCCCGTAACTGTCAGTACCTCCATTTTGTCTCGATTCAGCTTCAATCTGTTTTTCCTCATCCAGTCCATTACCACTCTGAGACAGTCTATGAGGAGGAGAGACACCATCCGAAGTTAAGAGTTAAGAGGAGAGACGCCTGCATCGATGATCTGGTCATGGAGAAATATATCTGGGTGTCATCAGCGTACTGAAGACACCGCGCTCCATGCCTCCGAATGATCTCACCCAGTGGCTTCATATAGATGTTAAATAGCATCAGGGACAGGATGGCACCATGAGGGATGCCACAATTAAGCTCAATTTTAGAGGAGCAATGGTCCCCGAGCCTCACCTTCTGGGATCTGTCCGAGAGGAAGGAACAGAACCACTGCAAAGCAGTGCCTCCAATTCCTAACTCTCTCAGGTGATCCAAGAGGATGGAATGATCTATTGTATCAAAAGCTGCTGAGAGATCCAAGAGCACCAGCAGGGTCACACTACCCCTGTCGATGTCCAAGCGGAGGTCTTCGGTCAGCACAACCATGGCTGTCTCAACTCCAAATCCTGTCCTGAAGCCGGTTTGAAATGGATCAAGATACTTGGTTTCATCCAAGACGGCTTGAAGCTGGGAAGCAACTGCCCTCCTAATCACCTTGCTCAAAAAAGGTAACAAGGAAACTGGTCTATAATTGTTTCTATCCAGGGGGTCCAGAGAAGGTTTTTTCAGGAGTGGTCTGACGGCCACCTCCTTCAAGCATGATGGTATGGTGCCTTCCCTGAAGGACGCATTGATTGTATCCCGAAGGAACATTCTCAATGTGTCCCCCCTGGACGACCAGCCAGGATGGACAAGGATTGAGAGGGCAAGTCATCTTCCTCATTTTTCTAAGAAGCTTGTCCACTTCATCGGTAATCATACATTGAAACTGATCCAGTAAATTACCATCAACGGAGTTGCTGGACACCTCACCCACGGATTCTGTCAAAGCAATGGCGTCCAGGTTGGCTCTTATCCGAGAGATTTTATCTGCGAAGTAGATGTTAAATGCATCACAGCAGGCTGTCGTTGGGTTAAGTAGGGGATTCGGTGCCAGAGGAACCTTTGTCAACCCCCCCTACCCTAAACAGCTCTGCTGGACAGGACTCTGCAGATGCCATACATGCAGAACAGAAAGATCTCTGCGCTGCCTGTAAAGCCTCCCTATAGGAATCAAGGTGTTTCCTATGGCGAGTTCTGTCAGATAAGAGTCGAGTCTTCCGCCATTTGCGCTCTAGTCGTTGTCCAACCCGCTTCATCCTCACAAGCTCCTCTGTGTACCAGGGCCTGCGATTTGGAGTGGAGTGGAAAGGACGCTTGGGAGCGATTATGTCGATAGCCCTGGTGAGATCGGTGTTCCAAGTATTCACCAAGGCTTCGACAGAATCACCGGCATCACCAAACATTAAACCCTCTAGGGCCTTCTGGAAGCCAGATGGTTCCATTAGCCTTTGAGGGCAGACCATTCTAATAGGTCCGCCACCCCCGGGAGGACAGACAGTGGCCTTTAGCTCTATCTTGACCAGAAAGTGATCCATCCATGACAATGCAGAGGCTTTTTTGACATCCGACCATGGATACTCCTGTTCTGTACTAAAAACCCCATCGAGGGTATGACCAGCACAATGTGTGGGTCCGTCAACCAATTGGGATAGGCCCATTTTTGTCATGGTTTCCATGAACAGCTGAGCTGCTCCTGTTGAATTGAACAAGCTGGTCTCGAGAGGGATGTTGAAGTTGCCCAGTACTAAAAGTTTGGGCAACTCCAGCAGCAGCTCTGACATCAGCTGCGTCAGCTCGGTTAGGGAGTCTGTTAGGCAACGGGGTGGCTGGTATACCAACAGAATTCCCAAACTATCCCTGGTCTTCAGGCTAAGGTATATACACTCAATGTGGGTTGTTTTCCAGATAGGCTTCCTGGTCAAGGTTAGGTTGTTTCTATGAACCAAGTCCACACCGCCCCCCCACCCACT
Source organism: Phrynosoma blainvillii (assembly GCA_026167975.1). Taxonomy (NCBI): domain Eukaryota; kingdom Metazoa; phylum Chordata; class Lepidosauria; order Squamata; family Phrynosomatidae; genus Phrynosoma; species Phrynosoma blainvillii. Next base: position 181,119,228 of record JANUYF010000003.1, on the reverse strand, counting down.
TTCCCTTATCTGCTCACTAACAGAGTACCCAGCTGGGAGAGCCTGTGCCCATGTAACAGTGCTGGCATCTCCTAACCAGGTCTCTGTGAAGCATGCCAGGTCGGCCGCCTCATACAATAAAAGATCATAGATAATGTGAGTTTTATTCTTAACTGACTTGGCATTCCACAGGAGCAGATTGAGGATCTGTGGAATGGATGGTGTGTACTCCAAGTTATCCTGGGAAACAGAGTGAACTGAAGAAGGGATAGATATCAAACATCGATCCCTTCTTCTTTTGTAACATTTCTTCACTCTGTTACCGCCATACCTATCCTGCCCCCGCACAACCTCAATGCCAGCTCCTAGATTATTCCCAGATTCATTATAAGATAATGGCAACAGACGATCCAGCTAATCCTAAATTATAACAAGTAGGCATGGTTTTAATTAATAAGCAAAGGGCAAAGCGGATTTTTCCAGATGTATCTTCTAGTTCAGGTAATTCCCTATATTCACATTAAGGGGGTTGGTTCAGATACATCTAATACACTAATACAGTACTATTTAATACAGTACTAATACAGTACTAATACAGTACTATTTAATACATCACTGCAATACTAATAGTGTCTGTATTACCCCCACCCCTGACCAAGGGCTAGTCCCAGAGCTGGCTGCAGTGCTCTGCGGCCCCAAACGTCACTGCCACTGCCGCCATGTGTTCGCTGGAGGGGAGATGGACTCTGGGGCGGGGGTTATCTCCCTCCGACGCTCCTCCTGGCTAGCACAGCTGCGGCAGGGACAGGCCACAATCAGATGGTCCTTGGGCTGGTTCCCAGAACTGGCTACAGTCCTCCGCTGCCCCAAACGCCACCACCGCCACCGCATATTCACCGGAGGAGAGATGGACTCGGGGGGGGGGGTTATCCCCCTCTGATGCTCCTCCCGGCTAGCACAGCTGCGGCAGGGACAGGCTGCAATCAGATGGTCCTTGGGCTGGTCCCCAGAGCTGGCTACAGTCCTCCATGGCCCCAAACGCCAATGCCAACGCTGCATGTATGCCAGAGGATTTTCATTTTTACAGGTTTCGAGAGCTGGCTCTGGAAGCAGCAGCACAGCCTCTGACAGTGCCAGCTCATCTGTGGAACCTTGGAGGATAGAGATCGAGAGGGCTATTCTGCATTCCGTTGCCCCTTCTACACACAAGACATATCAACTTGCAATATGAGCTTTTAGACACTTTCTTGTGGCTGTGGGGAAAATCGAGGTTTGGCCCTAGAGGGTGGAGATTATACTCCGCTTTGCAGTTCATCTCAGATAATCTGGGTTGTCTCCAGTTACCATTAGGGGAAGGTTGGCAGTGCTGGCTTTTTACTCCCAGGCGGGGGGGGGGGTGTTCCTGGATCCTAATGTAGATTTTAGGGTTTGGAGGGCTTTGGAGGTATGGTCTAGGAGCTCCCTGTGGCATGTGATACCTGCATGCCAATTACTGATGCAATCCTTATACACATTTGGCATTCTCTCCAAGTGGTGTATTCTTCACCTGAGTAAGTTACCTTGTTTTGGGCTGCTTTTTCGTTGGCCTTTTTTGCTGCTATCAGAATTAGCGAGCTTGGCCCCAGTTCTCACTGTGATACGTCAGGCAGGGCACTATTGTTATCTGATGTTCAAGTTTTGGAACAGGGCCTACATTTGTTTTTTTGGCGTTCAAAGACAGACCAATTGGCTAGGGGTCAAACCATAGTCTTGTCCAGGGCTCCCAAGGGCCAGATCTGCCCAGTACTGGCCTTGTTAGATTACCTCAGACTGCACCCAGCATCCCGTGGTTATTTGTTTTTGTATGTCTTGGGCCTTCCCTTGATTCAGCTTCAATTTCAAGCAGTGTTGCAGGAGACTCTGAAGCTTGTGGGTTTACCAGTAGCCCAATTTTCTTCTCATTCATTTTGGATCAGAGCTGCTATGGCTGCAGCAGCTCATGGCCTAAGTGATGCTGTGATCTGACATATTGGGCGATGGCACTCTGGAGCATTTAAATCTTACATTCGCCCTTAGGCTGGTTAGATGTTGATTTCTAGTCCTGGGGGCTGATGCGATCGTGCATTGATGTTCTAATGTGTGTTTTTCTTTTGAGCAGGTCAAGAACAGGGTGATGTATGGATTGTCAGTCACAGCTTGGTCTTCTGGGCCGAACGGCATGTTATCCAGTCAGGCTGAGATCCAAACTTGGGTCTAGAGTGATTTGAGAGCATTCAGTGGTTTGGGTGGGGAGGCATGCTATGGGAGGCCCTTCTTCCACATATCATTGAGTTAGCTGCTACCTTCCCACCTCCCCGAATATTACACATTCACCTAGCGGAGAACGACTTGGTCAAGATCATCGGATTGCAGCTAGTCAAAAGGATCATGGTGTACCCACAGGAAGTATGATGGCGGTTACCAGGGACTGTTATTTTATAGACCAAGCTCTTGCCGCGATGAACTTGGCCTGGTGCAAGGAAAGACTCTGCTATTAACGCAGCTTGACGCTGGGTGAATAGAAGTTTTTTGAGGAGGTTGGAAGTTTTGAGCGCCTCATGTGTGAAGCATGATCAACTCTGATTTTGCCACATCTGTACAGGGGTGATGGGGTTCATCTCTCCCCCGTAGGCTGTAATGTATACTTGAATTCCATTTTCTCTCATATTAAACGGGTCCTTCTGGGGTGGGGGAGGGGATGCCAAAATAGGCTGGCCCCCTCCTGTGGCAGGGCAGGGACCCCCCCCCCAGGGGATAATTGGATATCTGAATTTACAATATTTGGTCAAGCAAGAGGGATGAATGGTTTACATTATCAGTTAAAAATCTCTTACATCATCAATCTTAGAGATGACGTCAAAATTTGGACAGGGGGGATGATTTGATTATATGTTTAGCAACTTGTGTGGGAACCTTCTTGACATATGCTTTGTGGGAGGTGTGACTTATCCCTGATGGCTTGACATGATTATGGTGAGGATTGCATCAAGAATTATGGCATGTGCACATACACATATGTCAAGAAGGAAGTTATAATCAAGTAAAGACTTTTGGCTGTAATGTTATTGTTTCAGACCCTGTACAGATGAATAAAGTTGTGGCCATTTTGTTATCCCAAAAATGGTGTTTGGACTTCTTTGTGCTGGTGCAATATTTGCTATTATCCATTTTAATGTCAAAGGTTGCATCCACACTGCAGGAATAATCCAGTTTGATACCACTTTAATTGCCATGGCTCAGGGCTATGGAATTCTGGGAATGGTAGTTTGTTGGGGTACCAGAGCTCTCTGACAGAGATAGCTAAATGTCTCAGAAAACTGTACTTCCCAGAATTCTATAGCATTGAGCCATGGCAGTTAAAGCAGTGTCAACTTGGATTATTTTTGCAGTGTGGGTGCAGCCAAAATTTAGGTATTCTGACAGTCAGGAAGGAGGAATAATAGACTATAAAATATTGCACCATTTTCTCCTAGTATTCAAACATGCAGAAATGTTGTGAAGGAATTATTTTTTAAACAGAACCAAAAATTTATTTGGTTTTGGTGCAAAAAATCCAAAACTGTTTTCTGCATTCTTGCAGGGGGAAAAAAAACTTATTTTTTCTGTGCTGAATCATTCCCTCTTAATACTTGGGGATGTGTTCAACTATTGAGAGGTTACTGTGGAGAAATGTTCATTTACTCCCACAATGGGAGGAAAATTACCATAATTGTTCATCTGATTCAAATAAGAATGAAATAGTAAAATATTTATATCCCTGTTCCGAAGTAAATTGAAGTAAAATTCTTATTTCTCCTTACTCTTTCATTGCTCTTACCTTCCTGCTCTCATGCAACCAAAACACAACCCAGCAAGATCTGGCTTCTATTAAGTTTGAGTTCAATATTATAGCCAAACTGGGAAATTTCCACCTCTCATATGTAACAGTGAATTCTGGCTTCATACAAATCAGAATTTCTGAGCCAAAGTCAGAGTGCACCTAGGGAGTCTTTGTAGTTTATGAAGATTTATCCAAACTAGGGTATCATTTTATATATTTATAAAAGTTTAAGGTAGTATCTTTTGGTGGTCAAACACTATCAAAATGCAGTATGAACATCTCCACTTCTGTGAATCAATTTTTTCATGTAAATATATTTGGAATAAAGTTTTAGCATTCATTTTTCACAAGAAATAAGCAGGTCATTTTAAACTCCAGTTAATCATATTTAATCACTGCAATTATGCATGCTAATTTACAAATATATGTATGGAAAATAATTCATTTCCCTACTGAAAGCAAATGTAATCATATTAATGTTATGAAGACTAATTGCAATACAATGTGTTTTTTCATTATTTAAATGATCAGTAATCAATTGGGGAAAAAACACTTCCTTTTTTTGAGCCTCATAATTAGTTAAATTTCAATAATATATCAAGAATTGTATTGCTGGACTAGGCCCTTGGCTCTAGTCCAGTATTTTGTTTTTTTAAAGTAGCCAGTTACTGTGTGCCCAATTGCAATAGGTTGTCTACAAGAAAGGATAAAGCTGCATTGCCATATACAGCCCCAGTGGATATGAAGGGCCCACATATAATGTGTGCTAATTGCTCAAGATGGAAGGCATAGACAAATAATTTGGAAAACTAAAGCCACCTTTATTGGTTGGTGTAGGCTGACCATACATACCATTTCAAATGGGACAGTACCATTTTTTAAAATATTTCCAGACTGTCACATCATTTGAATATAAATATGAATTTTGTCCCATTTTCAAGAAAAATACCCTGTTGTGTTGAGAAAATGGTTTGAAGTGTGTGTGTGTGTGTGTGTGTGTGTGAGAAGTTTTATGAAAGACCAATATTTGCTATGTAAGATTACTTTATTGGAGAAATATTTATGGTAGAATCATAGAATCATAGAATCATAGAGTTGGAAGAGACCACAAGGGCCATCCAGTCCAACCCCCTGCCATGCAGGAACTCCCAATCAAAGCATCCCTGACAGATGGCCATCCAGCCTCTGCTTAAAGACCTCCAAGGAAGGAGACTCCACTACTCTCCGAGGGAGCGTGTTCCACTCTCGAACCGCCCTTACTGTCAGGAAGTTCCTCCTTATGTTGAGGTGGAATCTCTTTTCCTGCAGCTTGCATCCATTGTTTCGGGTCCTAGTCTCTGGAGCAGCAGAAAACAAGCTTGTTCCCTCCTCGATATGACATCCCTTCAAATATTTAAACATGGCTATCATATCACCTCTCAGCCTTCTCTTCTCCAGGCTAAACATCCCCAGCTCCCTAAGTCGTTCCTCATAGGGCTTGGTTTCCAGACCCTTCACCATTTTAGTTGCCCTCCTTTGGACACGCTCCAGTTTCTCCACATCCTTGGTACAATCGTGGTGAAATACAGTCCCCCTCTATGTCTATCTACATTTTTGTATGAGTTTTGTCACTGAACAATAATTGTTAGCTCAATATGTTCAAATAATAAAATTTTTGTTACAATCTTACTTTTTCACAAATGCAGAATACTACACAGCCATGTACCATTTTTGCCATCCCAATGTCCTGTTTTTGTCTCAAAAAATATGGTCAGCCTAACTTAGAGAGAATAGACTTCGTCTAGCGAATTGAAGTTTGGTCGTACAAAACATTTTTTTCCTAGCTTAATTTGCCATTTAGAGAATCAATAATTTTAAAGATAGCAGCCCTCTTTAGAAGATATGCCAAAGTTGCTGGTTTTATTTGTAACTTCTGCTAATACAAGGAATCAAGAATGAAGAGACATGCAACTTGTACATATAGCTTGTTCATAATAAGCCAGGATCTTCCAAATCCTGGCTTCCACTTGACCATGAACATAGTTGTTGAACATGTTTTGTCAGTACCTTATTCTTCATTCAGTGTGCTTGCCTTTAAACTGAGTTGTCTAAATTCCAGGCAACATTATTGATCAGAAGTAGACAATGGTTCTGCATGCCAGCAAGAATAACAAAATAAATTTCTGTGAAGGTTTCCCATTTGTGCAAGCATTTGTAAAGTGCAGTGATTGGGAAAGATTATTACAGAACATAATAATATCATTATTTTATAGAGTGTACCATAAATATACATAGTTCATTTCAGAATTATGTCATCCAAAGCCAGGTCTTTGCACTGGAAAGCTTATAATTTAAATTTCAGCTGTACACAGGAACTATTCAGGAAGGAGGGAAGGGAGGAGGGGGAAATCAACGACTTTGTGTTTTTAGCTGTTTCATTTTAATTTAGATTTTAAATTTCTTTGGATCCCCTATTGGGAGGAAGGAGGGCTAGAAATAAGATAAAGAAAAATAGAAAGGAGTAAAGAAAAGACAGGAAAGGAAGAAAAGAAAAGAAATGCCACCTAAACATTGGGGGAAAATTCCTGTCAGTAAGAGCTGTTTCACAGTGGAATAGATTGTCTCTGAGTGTGGTGGATTTGCCTTCTTTGGGGGACTTTTGTGATAAATGGAAGTCCCTCTATTTGTCAGAACTTTCTTCCCAGATAACAAATAATTAAATGTTGGGGGCTATATCACAGGTGATGAGATAACAACTGTCCAATGAGATGGGGAGTTGGACAGAGGTGCAAACCTTTGAGATGCTTCTAAGAGAGATGGTTTAAAAAAAAGCCTGGATGAAACATGAGGTTTTGAGTCTGCTTTTTTGGGCTTGTCTGTGTAGGTCTACTTGGAAGGTGGGAGTGGTCTTCTGATGAAGCCATTTCTCTTTGGGGATTGAGAAAAAATGCCTTGGGTATAAAAACAAATACTTAATACCTACCAACAGTGACATAAATCTAATTTTGTGCAGTAGGAAACATGGCAAATACAGGAGAATTGTGATATTCTCTTGTCTTCCTATGAAACAAAACTGGAAAATAAATCTTACAAAGAAATGAGATCTCTGAAGGCTTATGGTTCACTCTCCAAGGGGATTTATTAACATCCTAGACTTAAGGCTTCTGACACCAAGTTATTGTACTATGGTTAATGCTGAATTCATGCTGAATTTCCATAGCATCGTCACTTCACTTCTCTCAACTTGTGGTTGCTTTCTCTGTATTTTACAATATGTCTGGTTCATGAGGTTTTGTTCCTGGTGGTGTTTCAGATTATGGTTCCTGGCCTTCCATCTGTATACTGCAGTTCCCTTGTAAGAGCTTCTTCCACTCCTGCAGAACCTCATTCTCTTCCTTCAAGGCTTTATCCTCCTCTTCAAGAGCTTTTCTTTCTTCTCTGAGAGCTTTATTCTCTTCCTGAAGAGCAGCTTCTTCTTCTTGGAGGGCTCTCCTTTCTTCCTGAAGGTACTTTTCCTCTTCTACCAGAGCTGCACTGTTCTTTCTCAGACCTTTAATCTGTTCTTGAAGGGCCTTGTTCTCTTCCCACAAAGCTAGTAACTCCTCCTGAAGAGCCTTCTCTTCCATTTTAAAAGCTATTTCCTGCTCATGGAGTGACTTAATCTCTTCTCGGAGGGCTTTGTTCTGTTTCTGGAGAGCCTTTTCTTGCTCTTCAATGGCTTTTCTCTCTTCCAAGGCATTCAGTTTATTATCTTTGAGTCCACTGTTCTTCTCCCATTGAATATCATTTGTGTCCCGGATGATATGATTCTCTTCACGAATGGCCTTGCTCTCCATACGTAAGACCTTGTTTTCTTGTCGGATCTTCCTGTTCCTTTCTCGAAGGATTTGATTTCTACTTCGGAGAGACTTGTTTAGTTGTTTCTGATGGAATGGATGCACAAAAGAATAAAAAATTGTTTTACTTAAAAACGGTACATCCTTGAAGTCCAGCATTTCACACTCCAGAGAATGTTTTTCATGTGGTCTCCTGAGTCTGCTAAGTCATCAGACTGAAGCTAAGTATAAATGAAGACAGCTACATAAAAAAAAAGCAAAGTAAGCCATAATTAGGTGAATAGGATTCATTATGTAAACTTTATTATGAATCTACAATACTTACCTTTTCAAAAAGAAAATCCCATTGCTATCAGAGACACTAATACCCTGATCCTAACTATAGGCTGATGAAGACGGCCCATTTGGAGTGGCAGAGAGCCACCTGGAGGAGCGGCGGATTGGGGCCATGGCAATCCCACGCTGTGGCCCTGATCCTTCCTTTTCTTTCCCTACGAGCCAGTTCTGCAGCCCTTCCGCACCCTTTCAGTGCAGTGTATCTGCACGTTGCACCAGAAGAGTGTCCTGATGCTGTGCACCATGTGTACGGCCATAAGGCATTAGGATGGTGTCAGGGTGGGGTTGGGGTGGCTGCCGTGTGGCTGCCTCGCCCCAACTCTACCCCCAGGCCGGCCCTTTGGGCTCGTCTGCAATGGCCCTATGTTTACTTGGAAGTCTGTACCTGAACCATTGTTCATTGTTTAGGTATGGTTTAGCTGTATTGTTTTTAAAATTGAGTCTCAATATTAGAAGGAAGGTGGGACAAGAGGAGGAGGAGGAGGAGGAGGAGGAGGAGGAAGAGGAGGAGAAGGAGAGGAAAAGAGGAAGAGGGGGAGGAGGAAGATACCTGAAAGTCCATTATATGGAATCTCCATTTAAAAGAGCTTGTATAGATAGCTTGTTGTTGTCTGCCTTCAATTCATTTCCAGATTATGGCAACCCTAAAGTGAACCTATCAAAGGATTTGTTGGGGCTGAGAGTTTGCACCTTGCACAAGGTCATCCAGTGAGTTTCCATGGTTGAGAGGGGAATTGAACTCTGATTTCCAGAGCTGTAGTTCAACACTCAAACCACTACACCACACTGGTTCAAAATGTATACTTGGGGTGAGCAACTGTAAGTCAGAAGAGGAAACATGTGATATAATAATAGAGCTAAAAACTAATGTGAGTTACATGAAGATTCACAATACATTTTGAGCTACAGAAAATTGTTCAAATAAAAAACAAATAAACAACTGCTAATAAAATCATATTAGCTTTTTACTGTTGCTTCCAGAAATGTCAGTACAAGACAGACTCATAAATTTTGAATTCAGTGGAACTTGGTCCTCTGTAGCTGTGTTTAGGAATTGAGTCCACTTTTAGGGTTAGGGTTAGTGCTAGGGAATCATGGGAATTGTTTTTTCTGAGACACTGAGCCTTCTCTGTCAGAGAGCTCTGGTGCCACAATAAAATACAGTTCCCATGATTCCCTAATCCTAACCCTAATCCTTAAAGTGGACTCAATTTGCACTATTTTTGGCAGTCTGCAACCCCCCTAAGGCCACCTTTCTCACACACAGCAGACTGAAAACTTTTCCCTGTGGAAAATAAGTTCACCTTATGTGGTTGCAAATTTGATGTTTGTTTCAAGTTTCAAAAATAAGTTACCTATATGTTTTCCTTGAGTCAACTTACTTTCAAGTTCCCTTTAGGGACTGGAGTTGAAGGTTGGTTGTTGGTTGGTCACACATCACATAACAGCCATGACTCAACAATGATTATTGTTATACATATGTATGTAAATCTCCTGATTTCCCCTCACTATCACCACACATTTGAATCACTGGCAGCTAATCAGATGAAAGGACAGGTGATTAATGTACATATGTGAGCTATGCCTAAGTGTACAATAGTCAAATGTAGACATATCAATGAAGTAGACACATGTGTATTTTATAACAGTGATGAACATATTTCTGTAAATCTACTCAAATAATCTCTGATAGACAACAACAACAAAAAAGAATGTCTCTTTCTGGAAATGGAAACAGTCAATCATGTAATAGAACTGAATGTAGCCATGTAATACTTCATATATAAGCCAATGTGGAAGTGTTTTATTAAAACTTTCTTACCACAAAAACCTCATAATGTAAATTTTATAACAATTGGGACAATATGCTATAGCAAGAAGATGGAATGTAACACTCCACCCATTCAGTTCTGTGCCTTCTCCTAGTACCAGCAGCTATCACATCCCAGAGAGAGCTTCTGCTGTGTACTGAAAGGGGAGATGCATGGCAGTTCAGATGGTGAAGAAGCAACTGGTCTTGGTTCTGTGGGTCAAAGAAGTGAGGGTGGTCTGACTTCTTCATATTACTGTGATAATCTCCTTATTGTTTCTCCACTCCACCAGTAAGCAGAAACAGTGGCAGTGCTTCCCAGGACTTGTCAGCCATCAGGGAAAGGTTTGAGATGGAATACAAAGGACTAGGAATACCTTCTTGCACCCTATTCATGTGAGCCTAAACTACACTTATATCATGTGTCATGGATCAATGGAATATCCAAAATCATTTGAGTGACATATGGAAAATACCAATGTGCTGAGAATCTTTGCAGCTCAGGACTTATTCTTTATGAAAAATTAACAAGTAAAATGGATTTTTTTTCAGCAGAAGAAGCTATTTTCCTGTGCAGAAAACCTGATTTTGTGTGACAAAAATTACATTTTCCAAATAGTGCTGTGCATATAATATTCATGTAGAAAATATTCAATGAATATTATAAATTAACCAAAAATATTTTAGTACATGCACTGCTTGACTCCAGTATGAGCCAACACTCCAGTTCTTAGAATCTTGGCAGCCTATTACCCCATACCCCAGTTTATGTTTGCTTTCATGGCTACTTATATGAGCAAATTTGATACAATTTGTACACTGAAAAAGTGCACCATCGAGATTCTGCTTGTTTAACTTACTGTTGTCACCCTTTCTTCTTCTTCTGGGTCACTCCATTTCTGGAAATATAGTTAGTAATGAAAAAACAGCAAGTCTGGGAAGTTCTAACAAACAAAGAGTAAGACACTGATAGTGCAAACATCTCTTCCATCTCATGACATAGAGGTCCTGCTTTTCAACATGTGAAAGTCTTTATTATTTTATTCTTATTTATTTTTTATTATTTTCAGCTCTTCTCATCCATCCTGTAGCCAGTGATCTGCCTATTTCCCTGATATCCAAGCTTGTGAATCTTCACAAAAATAAATACCTGAGTCCATGTCCATATTGTGTCTTAAACAGTTTGCATAGATGTCTAAAAAATAAACACCTAACCCCATTATCCATCATTTGAACATCACAATAATAAAATGTGGAGAAGAATAGCTTTACAAGTCTGATATTTATCCCATCCAAATTGCTAGAATCTCTCCACTGGTCTTGAGAGTAGGCTCTTTCATAGAACATTAACCAAAGTGTGACTGTAATTTCAATGTCTATGGAAGAAAACTCATATTTCATACAATGTTATAGTGCAAACAGGGCATAACAACACTGAGTATAAAGAATAATATAAGGGGATTGCTAATTTTTTTCTCTGCTTATTTTAACTGAGTGACCAAATACAGTTTAGAAATATGATATCAGAAATTAATAAGCCCAAGTAGGTAAGCATTTTGGTCAGAAACCTTTTTGGCAGTAATGAATACATAACCTAGACTGAAGTATTCATCATGGTTTCATATTCATGATCCCTACATAGTCCCTAGTTTAGGAGATGCATAGGGACAATGAAAATCCCCCAGTCCTTACTAACCATGCAAAAGCAGTTGGTTCCCTTCAATTATGAAGCAGCTTCTTCTAATTAATTAGAAGAATGGACCCTCATTAATCACAGTGGCTGCTGCTCAGTAAATGGGGATTGGGGGAATCAGGATGGGATTCACTGCATAGCACTGTAAGTATGATGCTTACATATTCATATCTCCTCAACAGGGTTTGAGTCATTATTTATAGGATGCATAGACCTTTACCCTTTCATATGGTAATCCCAGTGGCCATGTGAAGGCACTTCCAACTAGAACAGTTTCTCATTTTATTGAATAAACTAATTCAGATTCTCACATAAAACACACAAAAGCAAAGACATCAATACATACCAACTGGTTTTGTGTCTGTGTAGACTATCCTACATGAAGTCTGGTAGTTTTGAAACAGTGGTCACTCATACGAAGTGAGCCAGTTAAAGCTTAACCAGGATCAATTGAAGATCATCCCATCTGGCTCTTTCTGGAACTATGGCAAATTTTGAAATAATGGCATTCATTACTCATCATATTTTAAAATTGCAAGTACACATATAAACAAGCCAGTGATAACAGTTTTCAACTTCAGCAGGAGCTGGTTCTGCATTGTAAAGTCATGAATCTTAATTATTTACTCATGATTAAGCACATATATAATTACCACATGGATGTCTCACAACAATAAATTTTGCTGAATCTCCACCTCATACTATTCTGAATATTTCACCTGAGCCTAGCATATGCAAAGAAGGTAGGGGTGAGGGCCTGTGATATCACTGTTCATGTTAATCAGAAACTCTCAGTATTTCAGCACAGTATGTCCTGGCTCCATTGAATCATAATTTATGAAAGGAAACATCCAATATACTCAACTGTAGATTCTTCAACTGGGGATTATACCAGGCAGGGCAACTGCTAGAAATAGTGAGAAGAAAGAGATTAAGTTCAGCCACTGGACTTGCCCACAGGTTCTCCCATGGCAGAACTGTATGTGTATGTGTGTCATACCTTTCAAACATATAATACGTTGTAGACTAACTACTGTATTCCCATCAGTATATACATTATTCCTAAAACCAAGTACCATAATTAATTAAATAATGGGCAGAGAGTCCCTGCTCCTAAATAATGAAGAATGTGTAAAACACTGGCTTGGATCCAAGGATGCCATGGTCAAAGTAGAAAGATGCTTCTACATATACAAGATGCCTCCGCAGCATCTCCCAGCTCCTTCATGATACAGGACTCACATCATTCCTCATACAATTCTGAAAGATCTAACAAGTTTTGTCATCTTGAGCTCACTGGGAGAAAAGCAGAAATCAAATGTAATTAATATATAAGAAACAGATAATACTAATTTTAATATCCAGCAAAAAGAGAATTTAAAACATAAGAACATGCCACAGACTGGTTGATTTAAAAAATGCACAAAATGATATGATATGTTTGGTCAATCTGGTATTTCCCCAAATGTTTTGCTGATCAGACTTCATTCTCTCAGTATCACATTTTCATTCTCTCTCCCTTCCCTCTGTTTTCTTTCTTTTCTTTTTTTTAAAGGTCATTCAACCATCATCCTTTCTTTCCCCAGGTAGTTCTAAAATTTATATTGTTGATTTCAACAGGCTGAGTACTCAGATGAAGATGGACTGTCTGCTTGAACTACAGTAGATTATTAGGGTACCATGGAGAGCAAGAACTGATGGTCTAAACCATCTGTGCCTTCAACATTGTGGCTTCAAACCACTGCTCTCTTTTCTGCATGACCAACTGACTAATTACTATTCTTGGCCTCTTCCAAGCCCTTCAATTAATGCAATGCACAATTGCACATAGCAACAGAGTTACCCATCATACTGTAAAACCTGGGCCAAGAATTAGCCTCCAAGCCCCCAAAGCACCTGTTACAAATCCAAAACATCCAGATGGCATAGTCTTTTTGGGAAGTGTCAAGGACTGAGTTATTTGTCTTTCTTATTTTTAGTTTAAGGTTATAGACACAATTGTCTTGAAGCATAAGCCAAAGTTTTTCACAAAAGAAAAATAATAATCCCTTCTCCTACGTCGATGGATTACAGGAATAAACTTTCAATTTGTATATCTAAATCTTTCTAGGTCAATGGGACTCACAGTTTTTCTTTCACTTTTTTTTAGCCTCATAAACATACACATGGGATTTGTTTGAAATTATAAGGAAGATTTTGCCATAATTAAAAGGATTTATTCACAGCTGTAAATCACAAAAAAATTAATTGTCATATGATTTCACACTATAATTTTCAGTTTATGGATTCCATTCAGTTATTTTGTTCCCTTTTTGTTTTCTTTTGTGCCCCTTAGAAAATAGGAAACATTGTTCAGGTCATGTTGTTAGCTTTTGGTTACAAGAGCCATGTTTTTGTAATTCTAGTTACAAAAGCCAGGAAAAAATGATTTCTTATGATATAATAATAATAATAATAATAATAATAATTTATATCCTGCCCCTCTGCCCGGCAATCGGGGCAGCGTACAGAATTCAAAACATCAAAACAACTTACATAAAATCAAATCCCATCCCTCATTCCCACCCCCACTCACCTACCAAAAACAACTCAACAAAACAAATTAAAAGACAGTTATTAAAAATATACCATACACAATATAAAATATGCAATATACAATATCAAATGCTTGGTTGCATTGTTGCTAGAAAGGTATTACTGGGGGAGGATTTTAAGCTTTCCCAGTCTCTCCGGCCACGTTCCAGCCACAGCTGTGTTGCTGGGGAAGATATTGGTCCCTGGCAGCCCTAGCGCCTCCACCTCGAGCCCCCCGCTCGCGTCGCCGCCGCAGCTGCTCCGTTGACGGGGGGATAGTCCTCCGCAGCCTCAAAAGGTACTGCAGCTCACCCTGTGATGCAGGAGGGAGATGTTGTCAGGTGGCGTTTTATAGTCGCCGGTGCTCCTCCTGGCAACCATGGGGGTGGGGCGGCTCAGGCCGCTCAGCTGGTCCTAGTAGGACTGCGAGTTGGAAGGCAGTCCTCCGCAGCCTCAAAAGGTGCCGCCGCTCGCTGCGTGGTGCAGGAGGGAGATGTTGTCAGGTAGCATTTTATAGCCGCCGGTGCTCCTCCCGGCAACTGCGGGGGTGGGGCAGCTCAGGCCGCTCAGCTGGTCCTAGTGGGACTGTGAGTTGGAAGGCAATCCTTCGCAGCCTCAAAAGGTGCCGCCACTCCTAAATAATCCACTCCACTACTGAAACTACTAATTGTAACCAAAATTAATATTTGAGACTTGAGCAACAGCCAGAAGAGGACATATAGTAAACACTGAATTTGTAGCAAGAACTAGGTTTTTAATTTCTCTAAGAACTTGTTTACATGGTTGTTTAAACTGTTTATTGCTGCCTTTTTCTTTGGGGCTTTTTCCCGCGGCTGTTTCTGCCAATTCCTTTCTACTTAATTTACTTGTTTTTCAGGGGATATTCTCCCCCTGCTACTCTTTCAACTTTGGGTGTGGTTTTGTCTGGCCCATAGGAGTTTATCACCCATCCTTATCCCATTTATACCATAGTGAAAGTGATTGCATGAATCACTTTCACATGAAAGCAGGCTGAAAAGTGGTTGCAGTCATCAGCTGAAAGCTCTTTAAGCCATCATGGTATTAATGGGTTCTTCTGTTAATACAAAAGACTGCAAATGACAGGAGAAAGCACTTTAAGCTGATGGCTGAAAGCACTTTTCAGCCTACTTTCATAGAATCGTAGAATCATAGAGTTGGAAGAGACAAGGGCTATCCAGTCCAACCCCCCTGCCATGCAGGAACTCCCAATCAAAGCATCCCCGACAGATGGCCATCCAGCCTCTGCTTAAAGACCTCCAAGGAAGGAGACTCCACTACTCTCTGAGGGAGTGTGTTCCACTGTCGAACTGCCCTTACTGTCAGCAAGTTACCCCTAATGTTGGGATGGAATCTCTTTTCCTGGAGCTTACATCCATTGTTTTGGGTCCTAGTCTCTGGAGCAGCAGAAAACAAGCTTGTTCCCTCCACAATATGACATCCCTTCAAATATTTAAACACAGCTATCATATCACCTCTCAACCTTCTCTTCTCCAGGCTAAACATCCCCAACTCCCTAAGTCATTCCTCATAGGGCTTGGTTTCCAGACCCTTCACCATTTTAGTTGCCCTCCTTTGGACACGCTCCAGTTTCTCCACATCTTTTTTGAATTGTGGTGCCCAGAACTGGACACAGTATTCCAGGTGAGGCCTGACCAACGCAGAATAGAGTGGCACTATTACTTCTCTTGATCTAGACACTATACTTCTATTGATGCAGACTAAAATTGCATTGGCCTTTTTAGCTGCTGCATCACACTGTTGACTCATGTTCAACTTGTGGTCTACCTGGACTCCTAGATCCCTTTCACACGTAGTCTCATTCAGCCAGGTGTCCCCCATTGTATATCTGTGCTTTTCGTTTTTCTGCCCTAAGTGCAGTACCTTACATTTCTCCGTGTTGAATTTCATTTTGTTAGCTTTGGCCCAGCTTTCTAGTCTGTTCAAGTCCTTTTGAATTTTGATCCTGTCCCCTGGGGTATTAGCTACTCCTCCTAATTTGGTGTCATCTGCAAATTTGATAACTATACCCCCAATACCATCATCCAAGTCATTAATAAAGATACTGAATAGCACTGGGCCCAGGGCAGAGCCCTGTGGCACCCCACTGGTCACTTCTTTCCAGGTTGAAAAGGAGCCATTGTTGAGCACCCTTTGTGTTCGGCCAGTCAACCAATCACAAATCCATGTAACAGTTACTTTGTCTAGCCCACATTTTACCAGCTTGTTTGCAAGAATGTCATGGGGTGTCAGGGATGATGGGAGTTGTAGCTCTTCACCTCTGGCTCTAACTCACCACCTTGTTATGCAGCAGAGCTGACCAGCTTTGATCAGTGGTTGATGCTTCTTTCCCAAGCAGCAGAGTTTCAGAGAATAGGCTGAAGACCCTGACAAACTCTCCAAGCCTTCTCACTCTTCTTCCTGAGATGTCTCCAAACTTCCCCAGGATTCTTCTGGCTCTTGTATCTTCCCTCAAGACACCAGACAACTCAGTAGTCTTATATAAAAGATCTACTTTATTCTACTATATACACAAATACTATATGCCCTACAAATCACAATCTCTACACTTCACAATATCTCCAAAACTACTCCACAATGTACATTAGCAAACATTGCAATTTATAGCCATTGTTAGACACCACCCACCAGTCAGTTTCCACCCAGTGGGTGTGTACATACATCTTGATTGGTCCACATAGATCATCCCATACCTAAGACCAACCCAAGTGTTTCATCACTTTACCTTGACCACTTAATGAGTCTCAGGTGTTTGCAATCTATCACAGGTGTTCTCAATATACCTTCTATAACTTTGTCCTTGGCTCTCAAGGCTTCTTAATTATATTATCTTTTTCACCTGTGTATCTTCCTGATTGCTCCTGCTTAGTCACTTTGACATTCACATACATATTTTTATTTCTATTACTGTATATCCCATGTTGCTTTTTCCTTAACAATCCCCTCCGAAATAAAATATTGTATGTGTCTTACAATGTCATTCCAACCATTTGTGTCAGTCTTTCATGTTTTTCCGCCGTCAATGCTTTTGTGAACAAATCTGCTATGTTGTGTTGTGTTTCTATATATCTCAATTCTATTTTACCCTTCTGAACCATGTCTCGCACATTTTGATATCTTACTCCAACATATTTTGTTCTGTTCTTCAAATTTTCAGCTTCAGCCATTGCTATGCATGACTGTGAATCTTCCAGAATTTCTACTGGTATCTTGTAACTTTCATTTAAATCATTCAACAATTGCTCAACCCACTGTACCTCATTCACTATCTCATTTAAAGCTGCGAATTCTGCTTCCGTCGTACTTATCGCTACATTTGTTTGTTTCCTACTTCTCCAGACTATTGGACTTTCACTGTACTTGATTATTATTCCTGTAACTGACTTCTTGTCTCCTAATTCTGATGCAAAAGAACTGTCTACATAGCAATCTAAATCTGAATGACTGTTTCTAATTATCAATTTCTTATCTAGAGTTCCTTTCAAATATCTCAATAAGTGTTTTACTGCTGTCCAGTCTTCAATTTTTGGATCATTAACTCTTCTGGACAATACATTTACAGCATACGAAATGTCTGGTCTGGTGTGGCAAGATATGAATTGTAAAGATCCTATTATGCTCCTGAATAAAGTCTTGTCTTCAAAATCTCTAGTTGTTTTTTCAGATACAAAACCAGTTGTCATTGGAGTTCTTACTATTTTAGCATTTTGTAATCCACACTTTTCAATCAAATTTTCAATTTTCTTTCTCTGACTTAACAAACAATGTCCTTCTTCTGTCCACTCAACACCAATACCTAAATAAGACTTCAATAAACCTAGATCTTTTAAGACAAACTTTTCAGACAATTCTCTTTTTACTGATTCAATTTCCTGTTTTGACTTTGCTGCCACGCACAAATCATCTACATAGATCACTAACACTATGTCTCCTTTTGTATAGACACATGCATCTGCAACGCTCCTTTTGTATCCTAGCTTAACTAACTCGTCATTAATGCACAAATTCCATGCTCTGGCACTTTGTTTTAATCCATATAATGCTTTTTTCAATTTATAAACTTTCTGACTACTATTTTCTTCAAAACCTTGTGGCTGCTCCATAAATATCTCTTCATCTAAACTAGCATTTAAGTAGGCTGTTTCAAAATCAAAATGTTCTACAACTAAATTTCTTTTTGCTGCTACAGATAGAACCATTCTCAGACTTTCTGGCTTTGCAGTTGGAGAATATGTCTTATCATAGTTCTCATACTGCTGTTGTGCAAAACCCTTAGCTACTAACCTAGCTTTATACTTAATACTTCCATCTGGCATTTCTTTCTTTTTGTACACCCACTTACAACCAATTACTTTCTTGTCCTTGGGTCTGTTAACAACTTCAAAAACATCTTTATTTACCTGACAACCAAACTCATCATCCATTGCATCAATCCATCTTTCCTGTTCTTCTCTAGACAAACTTTCCAACTCTTCAAAACTTTCAGGCTCTTCCACTGCTAAACAAGCTCTTGCATTTGTCACAACAAACCTATCTGGAGGCTTTCTAACTCTGTGACTACGTCTGGGAATAAACTCTGCTGATTTGCCTCTTTCATCCTCACTTTCTGTACTGGGAGTTATAGTTCTATGACTAAATCTCTTGTCTTCAGTCATTCTAGTAGTAATGGGTATAGATTGTGTCTCATTATCAGAAGAACTATCACTGCTGCTAGTGGATGCTTCTGGCTTAACTGAAACCCCTCCGTTTCCTGAAGTTGGTTCAGTTTGTGTTTCTGGCTCATTTGAATTTCCTAACCTCAAGAAAACCTCTTTATTTGCATGCAGTTTGTCCCAACCGGCATGTCTCTCAAAATTTGCAGACCTAGAATACTGCACTTCTTTTCCACCCAAATGAAACTTGTAGCTATTTCCAGAATAACCTAAAAACCTAAGCCTTCTACTTTTGGGTTCTCCTTTCTTCCTGAAACAAGCTGGAATGTAAACATAAGCAAACTGTCCAAAGACCCTCAAATACTTGTAATTTGGCACTCTCCCATACAATACCCTGTAGGGAATGTCTTCAATTTCTGAATGATACAGTCTGTTACTAATATGTACTGCTGTCAAAGTTGCTTCTGCCCAGAAACTATCTTTTACCTCTGCATCTGCCATCAAAAAAGCAGTTATCCTTTTTATATCTTGTATTTTTTTCTCCGCTAAACCATCTTCGTTAGGACAAGCGGGATTAGTAGTTTCATGCCTTATTCCCACCTTTTGAAACCAATTAAACAATTGATTACTTAGAAATTCTCCTCCCCGGTCAGTAACAATGGTGCCTACTCTAATATCAAATTGTCTTTCCACCATTCTCACCCATGCTTTTAAACTTTGCCCAGCATCAGATTTGTTTTTCAATATTTTTACAAAAGTAAACCTTGTAAACCTATCAACAATTACTAGGAAATATTTGCTTCCCCCTAAAGATAAACAATTAGCTTGGGCCACGTCTGCATGTACAAACTGAAATGGTCTTTGAGCAATTCTTTTGGTTTTCTTGGCTACTGGAAAAGCTCTGACCTTTACCTGATTACATACAGTACAATCTAAGTGATTTTTGCATTCAGCAACTTTCAAATCTGGACACATACTGATTAACTTCTTTAAACATTTGAAACTAGCATGACCAAATTTTCTATGGAGTTCATGTATACAGTCTTTGTGAATTGGACTATTGTCTATGTTATTAACATTTTCAACACTGTAGCTATCAATATTGTCTTCTAAATAGTAAAGTTTATCCTTTTTCAAGCCTATGCCTCGCAATTCCCCATTCAATTTTATCTTACACATGTTCTTTTCAAAAATGACTGTGTAGTCTCTGTCTGTTAATCTGCTTACTGATAACAAATTATTTTCTAACTCCTTTACATGTAACACATCATTAAAGTTTTCCTTTAGCCCTGGAATGAAAACTGTACCCATTTGATTTACAGTACTGAGCTCTTTCCCATCAGCTAAAACCACAGCATTTACATTAGCTGATTTTCTATTACTTATCAAATTAATATTGTTACACATTGAAGATGATGCTCCTGAGTCAATCAACCATTTACAATTAGTATTTTGTTTTTCCTTAATCATGGTTGCAAACCCCTTTTTGTTACCACTGTCCTTCAAAAATGGAGGTTTGGACTGCTTTTGATACTGCCGCGGCTGCCATCTGCTCTCCTTTTGCTTGCTTCTCTCAGCAGCGAATTGTTTACATTGTCTCTGTAGATGACCAATCTTTTTACAATAAAAACACCCCCGTTGCTCCTTTGTAGAAGCTGCTTCTTCCTGCTTTCGTAGATCAGGTGTCGTTTGTTGTTTTGGCACAGTCCTCAAACTTGCTGAGTCATTCTGCTCAGACTTTCTTCTCAAATTTTCCTCCAATATTTTTGCAACAATTAAGTCTCTGTTCAGCTCAGCTTCTGGCAAATTTTGCAAGCTATTTGTTATGTTGTCCCAAGAAGAGTCCAGTGATTCTATTAAAATATAACACTGCTGCTCCTTGCTAATTTCCACTCCTCTCAGTTCAGCTTGCACAAATAAATCCTGCATTGTTTTTAAATGTTCTATTACACACTGTCCTTTTGTCATCTTTTGTCTGTAAATTCTTTTAGACCAAAGCATTTTTGCAAACGCAGTTGAAGGAGTGTGTAATCTCTGCAAGGTATCCCACACATCCTTGGCGGACACTTTATCTCTTACGTCGTTAATCAAGTCTTCTTCTAGCATGAGATAAAGACATGCTTTTGCTTTAGCGTCTCTTTCTCGAGTGGCTGCATCAGCATCAGCTGCCAGCCCTGTTTCAACTGTTGACCACAGAGACTCCTTTATTAGTAGAGATTGGGCATATATTTTCCAGGTAGAGTAGTTATTTCTATTTAATTTACTAAACTTTAGTATCTCCATCTTAATTTGTACAGTGACTCAATTTGACACAGTCCTTCTGAGTATGCACAGCAGACAAAACACAAAATGATTTACTCACAAGGCTCCACAAAACCTTCTTTCACTCTCTGGAACTTTCAGCTTCTGTGGATGCTGGTTGCTCTAGTATCTGGGCCCATAACCCTTGTCAGGGATGATGGGAGTTGTAGCTCTTCACCTCTGGCTCTAACTCACCACCTTGTTATGCAGCAGAGCTGACCAGCTTTGATCAGTGGTTGATGCTTCTTTCCCAAGCAGCAGAGTTTCAGAGAATAGGCTGAAGACCCTGACAAACTCTCCAAGCCTTCTCACTCTTCTTCCTGAGATGTCTCCAAACTTCTCCAGGATTCTTCTGGCTCTTGTATCTTCCCTCAAGACACCAGACAACTCAGTAGTCTTATATAAAAGATCTACTTTATTCTACTATATACACAAATACTATATGCCCTACAAAACACAATCTCTACACTTCACAATATCTCCAAAACTACACCACAATACTCCAAACTACTCCACAATGTACATTAGCAAACATTGCAATTTATAGCCATTGTTTGACACCACCCACCAGTCAGTTTCCACCCAGTGGGTGTGTACATACATCTTGATTGGTCCACATAGATCATCCCATACCTAAGACCAACCCAAGTGTTTCATCACTTTACCTTGACCACTTAATGAGTCTCAGGTGTTTGCAATCTATCACAGGTGTTCTCAATATACCTTCTATAAATTTGTCCTTGGCTCTCAAGGCTTCTTAATTATATTATCTTTTTCACCTGTGTATCTTTCTGATTGCTCCTGCTTAGTCACTTTGACATTCACATACATATTTTTATTTCTATTACTGTATATCCCATGTTGCTTTTTCCTTAACATGGGGAACCTTGTCAAAGGCCTTACTGAAATCAAGATATGCTATATCCACAGCATTCCCTTCATCTACCAAGCTGGTAATTTTATCAAAAAAAGAGATCAGATTTGTCTGGCATGACCTGTTTCTCTGAAACCCATGTTGACTTTTTGTGATTATGAAATTACCTTCCAGATGTTCACAGACTCTCTGTCTAATTATCTGCTCCAGAATCTTTCCTGGTACTGATGTCAGACTAACTGGACTATAATTGTTGGGATCCTCTTTTTTTCCCTTTTTGAAGATAGGGACAACGTTTGCCCTCCTCCAGTCCGCTGGGACTTCTCCTGTTTTCCAGGAGTTCTCAAATATTATTGGCAATGGTACCGATATTATGTTTGCCAGTTCTTTTAATACCCTTGGATGTAATTGATCTGATCCTGGAGACTTATATTCAATAATAATAATAATAATAATAATAATAATAATAATAATAATAATTATAATTTCTTTATATAAACAACAATATTTAAAACAAAACAAAGTTTAAAACATTCTCTCATCCCACAATCCCATACACCCCCCTCCCATCCCCTTAAAACAAGATTAAACAATAAACTCATTAAAATACAATATGGAATAAATTAAGATCAAAATAACATAGGGATCAGACTAATGGGACTTGTCTATGGGCCGACAGTTATTCCGGGAAGGCCTGCCGAAAGAGATCCGTCTTTACTACTTTCTTGAAAGCAGCAAGAGTAGAAATAAGACGGATCTCATCCGACAGGCCATTCCAAAGTCTGGGAGCGGTTGCGGAGAAGGCCCTCTGGGAGGTCTATGACAGCCTATTTTCTATTGGCTGTAGCAGATTCCTCCCAGAGGACCGCAGGTATTAACCAGGTATTCCTGTACTAGCTCTTTACTTATTCTGTGCTGAAATTCTCCTATTCTGTCCTCTGCTCCATTATCCCCAGGTTAGCACCCTTTGCCTTTTCTGGGAAGACTGAAGCTAAGAAGGTGTTGAGTAATTCTGCCTTTTCTCTGTCCACAATAACTTTTTGCCATCTTCACCACACAGTGGCCCTACCATTTCCTTCTTCTTCCTTTTGCTGCGGACATACCCAAAAAAGCCCTTTTTATTGTTCTTAACCTCTCTAGCAAGCCTGAGTTCATTCTGCACTTTAGCTTTTCTGACTTTAACCCTACACATGCTAGCTATTTGTTTGAATTCCTCTTTGGTGATTTCCCCATTTTTCCATTTCTTATACATGCTCCGTTTAAAACTTAGTTCAGTTGAAAGTTCCTTAGTCATCCATCCTGGTTTCTTGAGGCACCTCCCATTTTTCTTCCTCATTGGAACTGTTTGAAATTGTGCCTTCAGTATCTCCCTTTTGAGAAACTCCCATCCATCTTGAACTCCCTTCTCTTTTAGTATTCCTGACCATGGGATCACCCCCAGTATTTCCCTAAGTTTACCAAAATCAGCTCTCCTAAAGTCTAGAATCTGTGTCTGACTATGCCTGGCTTCTCCTTTCCACTGTATAATAAATTCCAGGAGAACGTGGTCACTCCCACCTGAAGATCCAACCACTTGCACCCCATTAACTAGAGCATCCCTGTTAGTTAGGATCAGATCCAAAATAGCTGACTCCCTTGTTGCCTCTTCCACCTTTTGGACAATGAAATTGTCTTCAAGGCAAGTGAGGAATTTGCTAGACCTTGAGGATTTTGCTGAGTTTGATTTCCAGAAAATATCAGGATAGTTGAAGTCACCCATCAGTACTATATTTCTCCTTTCTGAGTTTGTGGTCATCTGTTCTAGAAAGGCATCATCCAATTCCTCTGCCTGAGTCGGGGGTCTGTAGTAGACTCCCACAATAACATCCCCGTTGTTTCCCTCCCCTTTAATTTTTATCCAGATGCTCTCCACCTGGCTTCCATGACTGATGTCCTGGATTTCTTCACTGGTGTAAATATCCCTGACATATAATGCTATTCCTCCTCCTTTCCTGTTTGGCCTGTTTCTCTTGAAAAGGTTATACCCCTGTATTTATACATTCCAGTCATGAGACTCATCCCACCAGGTTTCAGCGATGCCTATTATATCATATTTGCTTTGTTGTGCTAGGAGTTCAAGTTCATCTTGCTTACTTCCCATGCTCAGTGCATCAGTGTAGAGACATCTAAGACCATATGTCCCCCTTACTTGCTGTCTGGCACATTTTTTTTGACTCCCACTGTTGGGCCATTGTACTGTTTGCCTTGTTTCTTCTATGACAGTTTGACTTTTGTCTTCCAGGACGCTGTCTCCCTTCTCCACATCATTCAGTTTAATGCCCTCCTGATAAAATTCTTGAGACTGTTGGCAAAAACGTTTCTTCCAACTGGCGTGAGATGCAGCCCATCCCTTGCCAGGAGTCCGCCCTCATGGAACCACAGCCCATGATCTAATAATCCAAATCGAAGACACCATCTGTGGAGCCAATTGTTGACATCTGCTATTTTCCTCTCTCTTCCTGGACCATGCTCTTCAACTGGCAGAAGAGATGCAATGACAATCTGTGCCTCCATTTCCTTCAGCTTCTTACCTAGAGCCTCGTAGTCCCTTTTGATGTTCTGAAGGCTGTGTCTTGCTGTGTCATTCATTCCCACATGGACCAAAAGAAAGGGGTATTGGTCAGTAGGCTTGACCAGTCTTGTCAGCCTCTCTGTCACATCTTGGATCTTTGCCCCAGGGAGACAACACACCTCCCGAGACATCTTGTCAGGCCCACAAATCACTGCTTCTGTCCCCCTCAGCAAGGAGTCCCCCACCACAACCACATGCCTCCTCCAAGGCTGAGCAGCAACTGTTCCCTGTGGTGGAATTCCCAGGGTCCCCTGCTCTGTCCCTGAAGTCTGTCCACGCTGCTCTTTCTCATCCTCCTTGATAAGGGAAAGAGCTTGAAATCGATTCTGTAGCTGCAAGCTCCCAGAACGATTCCTGGTCTCCCTACTTCTGTATGTGACATTCCTCCAACTGTCTACCTCCTGTGTATGTGATGTGACCTTCTCTTCCCCAGCAACTACTCTGTGTGGCCCCCATCCAAGACCGTTTGTTCCGTTCTGTCTAGGAAAGCCTCTTGCTTCCTAATATGCTGAAGTGTAGCTACCCGTGTTTCCAGCTGCTGTACTTTCTCCTCCAAGAGGGCTACCAACTTGCACTTGGAGCATTTGTAGTTCCCCACATCTGTAGGTAAGAAGACAAACATCCCACAGGTATTGCAGGTGACGGCAGCAGTTCCTTCAGTGTCCATACTAAATCTTAATTAGTACCTGAAAGAGGACTACGGCTTACCTCCTCAAAGAAAATCCCTCTCTAACACCAGTGTTAAAGTCTACTGATGACTGGAACTTGTCAACAATTAGTAGTGGTTATAAAATTTGCATGCCGTTAGGTGCACAGCTCTGGGAGCAGTTGTATAGAGCTTACTGGCTATCCCCACCCCCTATTGACTCGCAAATGTGACTCAACAAAGCCCCACCTGCTGAGCAGCAGTCACACTCTCCCCAAGTGTTTTTTTTTTAAATTAAAAACTCACCCACTCAAAATGGCTGCCTGGAAACAGCTTTCTTCCTCTTTCCTATCAGGAACTGGCCTAGAAAGCCTCCTTCACCTTCTCCTTTCCTGGCAGAAACTGCCTGGAAAGCCTCCTTCGCTTTCCCCTTTCTTTCAGAACCTGGCCTGGAAAGCCTTCTCCTCCTTCTCCTGTCCTGGCCGAAACTTACCTGAAACTGGCCTCTGGGAGCAGTTGTATAGCGCTAACTGGCTATCCCCACCCCCTATTGACTCGCAAATGTGACTCAAAAAAGCCCCACCTGATTTGCACAATCACTTTCACTTGTGCTTCCCTGCCAGGTCAATGATGGGTCATGTGTGAAAGTCCTTCCCACAATTGGGCAGGAAGGATGGGACAATGATGCCCTGTCCCTCATGTGATAAACTCCTTAGGTGTCGTTTGGACTGTATTTTCTATTTGTTTTGCCAGGCTTGGCTATTTTGTTTGGGCTTGGGTCATTTTCTAGTTAAGGCGTGCTTTTGGGTTTCCAGTCTTTTTGTTCTGAATAGTTTTGGTGGCTTGGTGTTGTGGAACCTGACTTGGGGGTTTCTTTCCCTGTGTCTTGGTTATCAACAACCCCTTCTCTTTTCAATTTAGAGGGCTTTTCCCTATGTTTGCTTCTCTCCTCCCCCTGCATTTTTCTTTAAGGCTTCAAGTGGTTGAGCCTTGTCTTTCAGGTGTTTAGCCTTTTGTGTTTTGATAAATTTTAGTAGTCTTGGTGCTATAAAGCCTAGTCTAGGGACTTCTTTCTCCTGGTCTTTGTCTCCCAGAACAACCTGGGGCTCTAGGTCACAATCTGGGTACAGTTTTGAACAGGTCACACTCTCTCAGCCTCAAAGAAAAAGAATGGCAAACCTACTTTGAACACATCTTGCCAACAAAAACCCATGAGAGAGTCACATTCTCTCAGCCCCAGAGGAAGACAATGGCAAACCCCATCTGAACACATCTTGTCAAGAAATCACTTTTTTGAGTCTCTCTTAATTGTGTTAATTCTGTTGGGCTATTAATATATTTATTTACTTTTACAGTCAATGACTTTTAATTACAATTATTGTTTTAATTTGGCTTGTTCTGCTGTGGACTATTTCAGAGGAAGCCTTTTGTATTTATATTTAAATTATTTGATTAGTTTGCTATAGGTTATATTTCAGACAAAAAAGTTTCATGGACTTATCTTTTGATATTGGCCTGTTCTAATTACCAGTTTTGATTTTATGGCATTTCTTTAATATTATTTAGGGCCTTTGCAGACTGCTAGAAATAGTGCAAATTGAGTCCACTTTTAGGGTTAGGGTTAGGGTTAGGGTTAGGGTTAGAGAATCATGGGAACTGTATTTTATTGTGGCACCAGATCTCTCTAACAGAGAAGGCTCAATGTCTCCGGGAAAAAAAAAACAATTCCCATGATTCCCTAGCACTAACCCTAACCCTTAAAGTGGACTCAATTTGCACTATTTCTGGCAGTCTGCAAAGGCCCTTAAGGCCTAAGCAGACTGCCAGAAATAGTGCACATTAAATTGAGGCACTGCCCTGGCTCAGTGCTAGGGAATCATGGGAACTGTATTTTTTTCTGGGACATTGAGCCTTCTCTGTGAGAGAGCTCTGGTGCCACAATAAATTACAGTTCCCATGAGTCTCTAGCACTGAGCCAGGGCAGTGCCTCAATTTAATGTGCACTATTTCTGGCAGTCTGCTTAGGCCCTTAGTTAGTTAATTTTGTCACTCCTTGTTTCAAATTAGGATTCATGTCCACCACTGATATAACCTTTAAAAAGGCAAAAATTTAGATATGATTTGAATATTATAATGAATGATTTGCTACCTACTCAACCTTCCCAGCCTCTGATAAAGGTGTCATGCCCAGAAACTTTAGTCATGGATGGCCAGAAGTTTATGGACCTGCCATATTAAAGATTAGAAGGAAAAGGGGGAAGATCATTGGGGTTGTATAGCAATATAGAGGGGTAAAACAAAACCAAGAGGGAACTCACATCCAAATGATAGAGAAGACAGATCAGCAAAAGGGGATGCCACTTTATGACTTTGTTTACTTCCTAGAATCAAGCTTTGATGGTAGGCAAACTAACACCTTCCTTTGGGGGGACAGATGCGGGTGATAGCAAAGCTGTGGAAGTGTGGACCACGGACACTTAAAAGAATCTTTTGATATGGTTAAGAGCACCCAGCTGAAGAGCTGGGGAAAGGAGGGGGTTAGATGGGCAGGAATTTAAAGGGGGGAATCATTCAGGGGAAATTTAGATTTGACATTAACTAATTGTATGCTGAGCCTTTGTTTCAGATTACAAAATAAATCATCAGTTAACTCTTGCTACAAATGTTTTCTTGACTTTTCCAATTTTGGGCCAGAAATCCTGACAAAAGTCTTCTAAATGCTCTAAATATAAATAATATTTAACATAATAACATCTCATTTTGATGTCTTAGAATAAGAACACACTAGCTTTGACTTCCCAGTGGCTGCTGCTGTCTCAACACCTCTAAATTGTGGATGCTGCTATCACAATGCCTGTGAGTTCTGGGGCTATACCTCAGATTGATTAAAGAGAGTTGCTACAACCGAGCGCTTTCATCACCCTTTGGTGAGTCTGCTAATACACATAGCAAGCCATTGTGAGATATTCTTGACTCTGGGGGTCTTCTAACCAAACATATCCATGTGTTTCCCCTCAAAAGTTTAGACAGAGGGCCAATTCCTTACACATCACCCATTTTTCAGCCACCTTAAAGTCTAACTCCTTCACCATTGATGCTTTGGCCCTGTCCTTCTGTGGCCACTGCCCCCCCCCTTCCATAGAAGGCAAATGATATGATCCTATCTCACATTCTGTCATTCCAAATAGATAATTATCACCCTCATTGGGTGATCATTCCGACTCATCCAGATAGTTCATGATAGGCATAAAAACTGTTGCATTGGGTGTTCTGTTTCCATGGTGTTTAGAGCCATAAAGCCTGTTCCAGAGTGTCTCATTCCTTTCAAAACTACAAAAGACTGGGACAAGCCAGAGCCAACAAAGATAATCAGCACAATAAAAAGGGCTGAAGGGTCCCCCTCCACCACTAAAAGGGCCTCAGGCCCATCAATTTATTTGGGCTTGGCATTTGTTGTTTTATTATACTGCTTCATGAGCTACCCTCAATTTAAGCTAATTTTCAATGGGTTTTTTTATTTACCCCTTTGGGGTGGGTCCATCACCCATTTTGGCTAATATTTGAGGCTAGGGACATTATCACATGGGGGCCAGTTAAAGCAGACAGAAACTGGAAAAGAACAATCCCACAAAGAAAGCAGAAAAGAGCCTAATTGTTAAATGTGGGGAAAAAGCGTTATTACCTTTCAGACGCAAGAGAAGAAAATCCAAAAATGTGACCAGACTCCTCCCCAGAGGCTCCACCTTCCTGGCTGCCTCCTCCTCCTCCTCGGCCACCCCCCGCCCCCTCCAGCTCCTGTGGCAGCTGTCAGGGCTGCGGGGGCTTGTTAGCCAGAGCCTCTCAATTTTAATTTTATTATTTTATTTTGCTCTTAATATTTCTGCAGCCACATGGTCAGGCAAGACCGCAAGACCACATGGCATTTTAAAACTAAGAAATTTCCCCCTCCATGATCCCTGCCTGAACCCTTCCAAGAAAATTTGCAAATTCCTTGAATTCCTCCAAGATGTCTCTGACTCATCCAGACAGAGATCAAGGGGGGATGCAGACCAGGGTGTCGGGGATGCCCTGGGACAGTGCGCAGCTGGAGCGAGGCACTCGCACGGCAGCGCACCGGCGGCATCCCTGAAAGGAGTACCAATTTTCAGAAGACAGGGAAAGTTCGCCCTAAATGCGGCGGGCGCACTTTCCCTGGCTTTTCCGCCACAGCGTGTGAGGATGCTGCGGCGGGAGGTTGCCCTCGCTGCGCTGGCTGGCAGCTCTGAGGGCAACCTCGGGAGGAGGAAGGGGCGCCGCTCATTCGGCTGCCCCTCCTCTTCCTTGCCTCGGAGACGACCCTATTGGTCGTCTGCCGAGGCCCCAAGTTCACACAAAAGAGATAGCTAGGGCCAGGGAGTTGCCTTGAGGAGAAAACCGTACAAAAGTAAATACAGTCGGAAGATTGGCTTTGTCTAAAGAATATTACTGTAAATTGAGGACAAATATCGCACTTTGTCTACATCCCACACCTTGATGGCTCTGAGACCACCCCCTTTGTTTAGACCAGCCAGACAGGAAGGTACACAATAGATAATCCAATCTTGGCCTTTGTTTGATTGTTCGACCAATAGCCTAGAGTGCCATTTTCGGGTATATAAGGGTCTCCCCGGACCCAGTTCAGTGTGCTACCTTGGGGTGCATGTCGAATCTCTGTCAGTCTGTAGCCCTAGCTAGCTCCCATGGCCTACCTCTCTGCCAGTCATGCCATCCCATCGAACCCAATCTCCACAGCGGATCTGACAAGACAGGCTCGCTTTGGGCTTAGGTAACTATTTCCCTTCCTCTCCCCCTGAACTCTCTCTCTGCTACTCCCGGTCTTCCCTGCTTTCCTTCTAGCGTGCATGTGTGTGTGTGTGTGTGTGTATTTCCATTCATATTGTTTAATAAATATTCGGGATTCATATCTAATTGGAGTCTGTGGTGTCTCAGCGTTCTGCCAGCCAACTTCCTTTATACATTTGGTAAGACCCTGGGCATTGTTAGGGATGCCCCTCTCATAATTTGAGCTAATTATAAATTCCCCTAAAGAGCATTTACCCTAACAGGCTGCACACTCTCTCAGCCTCGGGGGGGTTTGTCTCCGGCCTTGTGCCCTCCTCCCCCCTCCCTCCGTCCCTGGACCAGGCCCCGAGAGAGAGAGAGAGAGAGAGAGGGAGGGAGGCTCCCCTCCGAGGCTCTGGGCCAGGCATCCCTCCAGGCACCCGGCCCTTCGGAGGAGGCTCCCCCAGAAGGCCCCTTCTTCCCACTCCCAGGAACGAGGGGCTCTGGGGCCCTCCTCCTCCTCCTCCTCTTCTCTGGAGGCACTTAAGGTGAAGAAGAAGGCTGCCTCCTCCCTGCGGCACTGTCCCTGGCACTCCCTGCGGCCCTGGAAGAGCCCCGAGAAGCTGTGAAGGGAGCACTGGAGGAGCTCCGCCGCCCTGCTCCAGTCCCCCGTGAAGTAGGCCCGGACCCCATCCGCATACAACAGGTGGCAGGGGGGGAAGGAGGAAGAGAGACCCATATAGGAGGAGGAGGAGGAGGAGGAGGAGGAAGGAGGACCAGGGCATGGCTCTCAGAAAGAAAGAAAGAAAGAAAGAAAGAAAGAAAGAAAGAAAGAGAGGAGGCTAGTAGGAAAATCCAAGCCAAAATTTCCCCTTCCAAGGGTCCAAGGCGAGAAGGGGAATCTCTTGCCAGGGAAGAAAAGGCAGAGTCCCTAGAATCAGAGGAGAGAGAGAGAGAGAGAAAGACGTAGGGGGAAAGAGGAGGAGGAGGAGCTGGGACTCTTGCCTCTCTGGAGGCCACTCCTCCTCCTCATTTAATCCAGAATTAGTTTTCAGACATAGCCAATTCCGCAATTACTTTAAATCCGCAAATGCATTTCCTCCAAACTCCCAAACTTAAAAAGATCCACTTTCTGTCCACTGTCTGTCCAGTTTCTGTGCGACGTCGTGTGAAAACGTGAGTCTCAATTCCAGTTTCTGTTCGGGATTTGTGCAGAAAATCCCCCATGTGATAACA
This sequence comes from Phrynosoma blainvillii, assembly GCA_026167975.1. NCBI lineage: Eukaryota > Metazoa > Chordata > Lepidosauria > Squamata > Phrynosomatidae > Phrynosoma > Phrynosoma blainvillii. The sequence continues at coordinate 181,088,024 of JANUYF010000003.1, read as the reverse complement.
TCCTAGGCTGACATACAACACATCATAAGAGACAAACATTGTCAAACAAGTTGCTAGGGTCTAGTTCTAGTCTGTTTATTTTCTCCCAGTTCCCAACTGTAACACTTTCATTTTGGGGGTTAGTTCCAGCAACAACAAGAGAGCTTTACATTATTCATCATTTGTCACACCCATATATAGGTTTAATGACATTATACCCCATGAACTTTACAATGTTTGTTATATGTTGTTTGATGATGCAATTCAACAGGTGCTCTGTTATAGTTAGGGGATAAATTACTCAAATGTGAAATTGAGTTAGCTTTCTGTTTGTTGCTGTTTCACCCTGTAGATGTTAAAGGTTAGATTTTTGGTTTTAAGATAAATTTTATATTGATTGAGCTCTTTCTATGGGCTGTTCAAGGTTAAAGTTAGGGTTAGTTAGGGGGGATGCAGATGGGAGGCCGTGGGGCGCCCTGGGAAGTGGCGGATTGGGGTCGAGGCTGCCAATCCTCCCTTTTGCTGCCTGGGAAAGGAGAGCTATTTTACAATAGCCGCAAAAGGGGCACTCAAAGAGCCGCCATGCGGGTCTTTTCCGTCTCTTCTGGCTCCACGTGTCTGATGTCATTAGAGCGCCCGTTGTGTGGAAGGTGAGGTGCTCTGATGACGTCCTCAGTAAGGAGATGGGGCACCCAGTGTTGGGCTGCCCCTCCCCTTCCTTGGCTTGAAGATGGTGCAAAGTGTCATCTGCAAAGCCCCTTAGTTAGGGTTACATTACTTATAGAGTGATAGCCCCAGGTAGAGCCTTTTTGAGACATCTCTTTAATACAACTGTTGGAGTGACTAAAGTGCATCATAGGATTTGGCTTATGTTTGATATTATTAATGATTTACAATTTTTTTTACAATTTTTACTTTAATTTACTGGTGTTTCATTGTGATGTGATGAGCTTAAGCTTACAAATGTGTTAGCAAGTTTCATCTGATGCAGTTGGCTTTGTGAGAGTTGGAGTCTAATTTGGTAGACTATGGTGTGCCCAATTTTGGCCTTAAATTCAGATATAATCCAGGTTAACTTTTTAGAATTTTCCTATTGTTGTGGCCAGGACACTATGTCTGGGGACAGAGGTTGGTTAACCCTTCATTCCAATTTTAGTGTGATAACCCGGCCACAGTCCACATTTTAATTCAGTGACTTCAAGGTCCCTCAGGGTTATTCACCTACAACAAATGTTTACTTTATAGTGCTTACAGTATAGTTCTTAAGAAATCAGTAGATAGGTCAAGTTAATAAAATGGCCCAATTTCAACCCATGTTTTGGTGTCTGTTTCATTATTATGTCTTGTCTCATTGTTTTTGGGGTTGCTCAGCAAAATGAAGATAATATCGTCATTTGAAAGGGTTACAGTGAAAATCTCCCTATAACTTTTCATCCGCCCCCCCCTTCTATCATCCTGTTTGATCTAACTCTGGTTTTTGTGTGGGAATGAATGGTTCCAAATGAGCAAGGAAAGAACCCAGAAACTAATGGAACATACAGCCCTTGCCAAGCTGGGCAATTGGTAGGGAGAGGAAGTAATGTGTGTACCAGGGTATTCACAGTAACCTTTAATCCTCTGGAAGCTGCCTTCATATAGGTCTTTGCCTGTGAAGGGGTGGGGGAGAAATAACATGAACAAGGCTTTGAAATGATAAGGTATTTAGCTTTCAGTCTACACGCCTCTATTTCCACAACCTTTATTTCTCTTATACATGACCATTGAACGTGGAGCTTTTAAAAAATGAATATTAGTGGTTTATGTCATGATGATAGTATTGTTGGAAAGGAAAGCTGGAAAATATATACGGTATTTAATATATGGAAAGCATTCTCCTGATTGTTAAGTATCTGGCATGGTACTACCTTCATCATAATTGGTATTTGTCTTCTTAACCCAATGCAAATAAATAAGAATAATTACTCCATTCTGTGAATCATTTGTCATTTCTTTGGAGCTCTGCCTTAATTACATGGTGGATGCAAATAAGACCCCAAGATAAATTCACTTGTAATAAAATATTGAACCAATGAACAGTGTAAGTTAAAATGTAATATGTTATTCCTAGTGATTGCAATTATAATACACATGTATATGATTTCATATCGGTGTGCTTCACTTTTTTTAAAAAAAATAACTTCAGTGAATAAATGTTCCACATTGGATCTTGGATCGCCTGAGAGAGTTAGGAATTGGAGACACTGCTTTGCAGTGGTTCCGTTCCTTCCTCTCAGGCAGATCCCAGAGGGTGAGGCTTGGGGACAGTTGCTCATTTAAAATTGAGCTCAGTTGTGGTGTCCCTTAGGGCGCCATTCTGTCCTCGATGTTATTCAACATCTACATGAAGCCGCTGGGTGAGATCGTTCAGAGGCATGGAGCGCAGTGTCTTGAGTACGCTGATGACACCCAGATATATTTCTCCATGACTAGATCATTGTCTCAGACTTCAGATGGCGTCTCTCCTCTTAATGACTGTCTCAGAGCGGTAATGGATTGGATGAGGAAAAACAGATTGAAGTTGAATCCAGACAAAACGGAGGTACTTGCAGTTACAGGCCCGAAACCAGATCTGGGAATATAGGGCCTAAGCAGACTGCCAGAAATAGTGCACATTAAATTGAGACACTGCCCTGGCTCAGTGCTAGGGAATCATGGGAACAGTAATTTATTGTGGCACCAGAGCTCTCTGACAGAGAAGGCTCAATGTCCCAGAAAAAATACAATTCCCATGACTCCCTAGCACTGAGCCAGGGCAGTGCCTCAATTTAATGTGCACTATTTCTGGCAGTCTGCTTAGGCCTTTAGTCTCCAGTCCTGGATGGAGTCACACTCTCCTCTAAGGACTGTTTTCACAGTTTAGGGGTACTCCTTGACTCGTCGCTTCACATGACTAGTCAGGTGAATGCGGCGGTCAGGAGTGCCTGTTATCAGCTTCGGCTGATATGCCAACTGCACCCTTATCTGGATGTGAGGGATCTGGAAGCTGTGGTACATGCCCTGGTAACCTCATGTCTGGATTACTGCAATGCATTCTACATGGGGCTATCCTTGTGCCTAACCCGGAAACTGCAATTGGTGCAAAACATGGCAGCCAGGTTAATTACCAGAACATCTAGGAGGGAGCACATAACACCGGTGCTTAAATCCTTCCACTGGCTGCCGATTAGTTTCTGGGCACAGTACAAGGTGTTGGTTTTAAACTTTAAAGCCCTACATGGCTTGGGTCCATCTTATCTCAGGGACCGCCTCTTCCCGTACGATCCCCCCCCCACGCCCTTTGGTCCTCTGGGAGGAATCTGCTACAGCCAATAAAAACCAGGCTGTCTCAGACCTCCCAGAGGGCCTTTTCTGCAACTGGTCCCAGACTTTGGAATGGCCTGCTGGACGAGATCCATCTCATTACTACTCTTGCTGCTTTTAAAAAGGCAGTGAAGATGGATCTTTTATGGCAGGCCTTCCCAGAATAATAGCTGTCCTTAGGGAGATGAGTTTTCATCTTGTTTTTATATCACTGATTCCTGTCTTATTGTTTATCATTTATTGTTTTGCAGTATTTTAATTTTCCTTAGTTTAATTCTGTTTTAAGGGGATGGGCGGGTTGGACTGTGGGATGAGGGAATGTTTTAACTTTGTCTGTTTTAAATATTGTAACCCACCCCGATTGCTGTGCAGAGGGGCAGGCTATAAATAAATTATTATTATTATTATTATTATTATTATTATTATTATTATATTGGAAACTTCAGTACATAAAGCTAACCAGCTCCTGAAAACACACTCTTTTCAATAAGCCAATAAAACTAGCTTCTTCTTTGAGAAGCCAACTGCTTTCACCCTTTAAATCAATGGATGACAGTACTTCATTATTCACTCTCTTAAAATTTTATATTATAATATACAATATTCACTTCCTTGAATTTGGTGCTTTGAAAATTAACCCTGTTTGGTTACCACCAATTTGGGGACTGCCTGATTTGACTTGATTGCAAAACTGAAGTCACAGTTTGGAAACCTGAAAGTTCATGCTTTCCACTGACTATAATTGGAAATTAACAACAACAGCAAAAACCTGTTGCAGTGTTTCTTCTGTCTGATAGAACTGGATAAAAACAGTAGGCACTGATGATTTTATGGAGGCTGCCAAATTGACTTCTGCACATATTGGTGCAGGGTGGGGATTATTCAAAATGCCTTCATAGATTGATGGGGGGGGGGGGAGAGAAAAGGCATTTTTTTTAAAAAAAAAACTTAGTAGAACTGGAAGAAATTTATTTCTTATGAAAAAGGCAATGCTTCTAGTCTACAGAGGAATAGGTACAGGGAGTTTCATACAAGAGCAGCCTTTACATTTTGAATGCACAAAGGAATCTTGTAGCACCTTTGAGACTACATAAAAGAGAGAAGCTGGCAGCAGAGCTTTAATAGAATTGAGCCTACTTCCTCAGATGCATGCATCTGAGAAAGTAGACTCAAGTCTACAAAAGCTCTTAGAACTCAGCTGTAAATCATATTTCTGTACAGACAGTTCTGTGCAGTTCTCACCTGCTATTTGCACATCCCAAAGTGTTTTGGGAAATTACTCTTCACAGAAATACACTTTTCCCCATGAGAACTGTCATAACTTATGCAAACAAACAAACAAACAAACAAGCAAACACTAATACGGAGCAACATGTGGGGTTTTTTGTTTGTTTGTTTTGTGTGTGTTGTAGCCAAGGGTCTCTTTAGGGGAACTTTAATTAGTTCAATTAACTGTCGGGCTGGCTACAATAGCCTATTGGGGTCATTCCCATATATACTAAGGGAAATGAGACAAGGAATCTCACAGAGGCAGAATTATCTAAATGAAGGGCAAAGTTATTTGTCCTACATCACAGGGAACCAAATATACATGAGGGAGGATCACTCAGTCTGGCAGTTCTGGGGTTAGAATGAAGTTGTAAATTAACATTATCTGGCTTGTCCAGCAGAGCATCCTGCTTGTAAATTGCCTATCGTCGTCTGTGAAATGTGAATGTCTCTTCATTTGCAACTCCGAAACTAGTCTGTTTGATGTGTTTTTGGGTGCAATGAGTATGTGATGAGTACATCTTTAATATTATGGTGATTCCCAGTCCAGAGTCCATTTCATGCCATGGAAGAGCATCACATCACAAAATTGGAAGATTTCAGTAAGAGCAACAATGTGCAAAACTGCTGTTTTGTTGCTCAGAAAACAGCAAAAATGCAGAACAAAACCATATGGCTATTTTTGTCTGTGTGCAAGATACCTGTTTTTTGTGCCAAGATATTTTTGTGTAAGATTTTTGTTGTGCAAGATTGCTTTTTCTTGCACAAGGTTTTTGTTGTGTTTTGTATAGCAAACAACAGTCTTGCACAAGAAATAGACATTGCTGTCTTGAAACAATGTTTGTTTTGTTTGTTTGTTTGTTTGTTTTGGGAGGGAGTTGAATAACCCTCCCCTAATCCTCAAACACATCCCTCTCCCATTTATTTCTGTGCAGAATAATTTCCCTTTGGGATATATAAACACTGGATGAAATCTGTGCATAATTCATACCACTGAAACATTCTTGCTACCTGGGTTTCCTAAGTGTCTGGAACAAAAAATTTTAGCCAAGAAATGAATAATAGTGAATATCTTCTCCATCTCTGTCACACATATTCTCCAGAATGTTGATGGATCATTGTTTTGATAGAGTTGTTGGTGACTTGTGCTGGCATATTACCTAGGTCCTATTCACACTATGCAATTATAGAACTATTAGTCCACTTTAGGTACCATGGTTCTGTCTTATGAAAGCCTGAGAATGGCAGATTGGGAAGGATGTTTAGAAATCTCAGCCACAGCACATTGAATGATGAACACCAGGATTCCATTGCATGGAACCACGACAGTTAAAGCAGAATGATAGCACTATGACGGTGTTCTGTCAATGGGCCCCTTGTTTTACACACACACCCCTCCCATTTTAGGCAATGCACAATGAGAGATCTATTATCTCCTTGCACAGTGCTTTTATACCCTGTGGGCAAGGGGAGCTGAAGACTCATGGGTGCAATTTTAGAATCCATCAAGCTGTACACAGTTCATAAACCATTGTTATATACAGGCTATGGAACAGTTTTCAGAACTAGTACCGGCTATATCGTAATATAGCAGAACAGGATGATAAATTCAATATAGTCAACATCCAAAGGCTATTCTGATTCATGGGCTTTCATTTTCAATTTATTTCTCTATCTGTTCTGAAATGCCAAAAAGCATCATCATCATCATCATCATCATCACTCACTCACTCCCACCCCCCATCAGCAACCATTTTCTTCTCCTACAAGGACTGCTGGAAAACTTTGGTATAACATTAATAGCTGGCAGAGAAGAGGCTGCACCTGATTATCAAGATTGATTGATAACATTATCAGGCTGTCAGAAAATGTACAGGCCCAAAATAGATCTATAATGGTAAACATTTTTTTTTAACTTTTAGCAGAATTTCCCATTACATGTGTTTGTCACCATCATGAGAGCTAAATTAAGTAGTTATCTTCTCTCTCTCTCTCCCCCCACCCCTTTTCAAGTCACCCATTGACTTATGTTGACCCAATGAATTTCACAGGGTTTTCTTAGGCAAAGAATACTCACAAGGGGCTTTTTCAGTTCCTTCCTCTGAAATATAACCTACTGTCATATTTTTGCCTCAAAATTAAAAACAGAAAAGATAACTAAGGCTATAATCTATTATCTGGCACTTTCCAAGCAAAAAAGTACTATCTAGCAAATAAAATTCTGTCTGATAGTAAATAACATGCTGAAAGGTATACACACACACACACACACACACACACACACAATCACATAGATTTATACACTCATAAACCTGGAAGGGACCCAAAGGACTATCTTGTCCAACCTCATCATAGTAGAAGAATATTCTGACTCTGTAGAAGATAAAGCTACTACTTCTTCTTCTTCTTCTTCTTCTGGCTGATCTAGTAAACAGGGTCATTTCCATACAAAAACAATAAATCTCTGAGTCTGAGATTTATTCTGCATCATCTCCTACCCAGTCCATATCAATGTAACATGCAAGCTTTGGATTACTACTATCTTGTATTTTCAATTTAAAGTCCATCATTCCTTTCTCTGTATGTGTGTTGGGTGCCTTCAAGTCATTTCTGACTTATGATAACTCTAAGGCAAACACTTCAAGATAAGACAAACACTTCTAGATAAGATGTGTTCAGAGGAGGTTTACCATTGCCTTCCCTTGAGGCTGAGAGCATGTGACTTGCCAATGGTCACCAGTGGGTTTCATGGCCAAGCAGGAATTGAACCCTGCTCCCCAGTCATAGTGCAACATTCAAAGCACTGTGTCATGGTGGTTGATTCTTCTTTGCTCTAGTTGTCCTGCACAGAATCCCTGTAGCAAAAACCATGTCAGGTCTAGTGTTTGTAAATAAATTTATTCAATTTCCTATTGCAAACCTGTACACAAGACACCCAATTGGAAGGAAAAGGCCACAACTTTATTGGAAACAGAAGTAGGATTGGCCCACAAAGCATGAAGTCTGGATCTGGCATCAACCAATCCTGTATTGATCGATGAACCAATTTGCTTGGTCATGGCCAAGCTTTGGGATGACAAAAGGGGCAACTGGTTAATCACCCATTCACATCTCTGATAACCAGTTGATTGCATATCCGCATTTCTAACCCATGTCACGGGGGGATGCTAGTCTGGTATTGCCCCCACAATGGCAACACTGCAAAACTCCTCAGCACCCTCAGGTCCCTGTGGACTCCCAATCAAGTGCTACACAGCACTGGAAACCACACCAACCAGATCCAAGACCTATGCTAACACCACAGAAGGATGCCCCTCCCCCAGGGGCCACCTTCTCCCAACCCCAGGCAGTTGTACCCCCCACCCTCAAGAAAGTCAGGAATAAAAATCCATTCCTGGGGAAAGGCCCTGGATTTCCATCTGCCCAGTTTTTTATAGAGTCCACTGGCACGCCACATCCTGCAGCAGTAGTACCAGCCCCAATACGAAATGAATGACCCCCAAAGTCCTCTGGTGGTAGTCCTGTACGTTGTAAGGCCAAGAAAAGCACTGACACCACCTGGAACTATGTCAGCAGGGAGCCATCCTTGTGGGTGAAAAGATGGCCTTTATTCTGGGGGCGGGATGCCGCATATCTACATAGGCTCTGAACTGGGCACAAGTGGGAGCCATGGAACCTTCTCAGCATGACATATGATCCCCTGCAATTTGACCTGCAAAGAACTAAACAGACAGTGTTACCCCCCCAAAAAAATCCTCCTTCTGGAGTACACATTTTGAGCTGTCTGGCTTGGAAAAAGGCACGAGCTCACCCACCTGCAATGCCCCAAAGAAGGCAGTTATAAAGGCAGCTCTGAACAGACTGGCCTTGGACTTAGAGGTGCAAACCCAGTCAAGCTGCATGGAGAGCCTGGATAGTACCTTGAAACAAATGGACCTCCTGCCATCCCCACCACCTGCATGTGTTCTCTTCCAGCCCTCTAATGTCCTCCTGACCAGGAAGGATGTACATGGGTCTTGGAACCCCTCAACCTTGGAGAAGAAGGAAATCCCAGCCAAGTGGACTGCCATGGTCTATGGCACAATCTCAGTCTCCTCTGGGAAGGGCATGGGTGAGGGGTCTGCTCTGGGTGCCAGCTGGCAGAATCTGGTCTCCTGTAAATAAGAAAGAGAGTCTGCAGTGTTACTCTCGAAGCCTGACATGAAATGGGCTTTGAACCTGATGTTCTTGTGGAGACAGAGGAAAACAAAACAGTGAACCAGGAGCATGACCCTCTTGGACATTGAGCTTTGGTGGTTAAGTATCTTGACAACCAACTGGTTATCACACCAAAAACACACTGCTTTGTTGCCCCCCCCCCCCCGAGGTGAACTGCTACCACAATAGGGAATAGCTCTAGAAAAGTGAGGTCTTGGAGAATCCCTCCCTGTGCCCAGTGGGTGGGGAGTTGGGTGCACCTGTGTCCCTGAAAGAAGACACTGAAGCCCAGGCTCCCAGTAGCATTGGAATATACCTGAAGGCCCTGTCCCAAGTCACAGATGTGCTGCCACTGGGAGACCCTGTTGTATTCCCTGAAGAACCCCTTCCACAAGCTGGGGTCCTGTTTGATGCTCTTGGTGAGGTGGTTGTGATGGTTTGCCACTTTGACCCCTGTCATGATCCTGGCCAAGCTGGCACAGAAGGCCCTGCTGGGGGAGACCACCCTGCCTGCAAAATTGCAGTAGCCTAATATGGACTGGATTTCCTTAAGGGTGGCCTTGTTGGCCAAAAGGGTGGCCTGGATCTTGGAGCATAGGGACTGGAGGTTATCTTTGGGCAGGCATGAGACACCAGCCACAGAGTCTAGTTGAATTCTTAGGTAAGTTAGGGACGTGGCTGGCCCGTTGGTCTTTTGGGCTGCTAAAAGGATACCTAGTTTGGCAACTAGGGTCTGGAATGGGGACAACAGCTAGGCACAACCATCACTTCCAGCCTCTCCCATGAACAGGAAGTAATCAAGGTAGTGAGTGACTAGGGGAGAGATGGTACAGCTCTTGAGCTCCCACTCATGGAAGGAACTGAATGTCTCAAATGCTGCATAGCCAACAGAGCAGCCCAATGGCATGGTCTTCTCAAAATACCACTGATCCTCAAATTTGAAGCCCAGGATCAAGAAATCATCAGGGTGGACAGGAAGCAATCAGAATACTGATTGAATGTACACTTGGCCAAGAGGCCCCCCTGCCCTCAGGTCGGGACCAGTCTGACCGCATGGTCAAAGGGGGCATAGTGGATAGAGCAAAGCTGCAGGGGAATGGCATTGTTGACTGACAACCCAGAGGGGGTGAGACAATTAGTGGATGAGGGGAAATTCCCCTGGAGCTTTCTTGGGCACTGCCCCAAGGGGGGAAACCCTTAGGTTGGGCATTGGTGGCATTGGGATGGGGCCAGCCATCTTGCCAGCCTCATTCTCTTTTTGGATCTTGCCCTTGGGAATCTGAGGCATGACACGGGCCGATTTCAGGTTCCGGGCATCCAAAGCCAAATGAAGACCTATCACCGGGATTCTGAAACTTTGTGTGAAGTCCTCAGCTAGAAATGCAGCCGCCCCCTTGAAATGCAGCTGTGAAGGAGAAGGATCAAGGCTTCAGAGCACATGGGGGTTGGGGCAAGGCCAAAGCATGGGTGGGGAGTTTTGGGATGTTCACTTGGGACCCCCAACCCTTTGGCTTCAGAGATGGAGCCTCCATCCTTTTTGCTGGAGGCTGCCAGGGTGGGGTGTGCTGATCAAAAGGACAGTTGGGAGCCCACTGGGCAGGAACACACCAGCTTTGCATGTGGGCCCATGGAGAGTTCAGAGCAGTGTTTGAACCTTTACTGGGCCTGCACACATTTGCCCATGTTGAACTCCCAGTACATGAGGCTGTGAAGGTACTTTTTGCCCGCCCACTTGGAATATCTGGAGGGGTCTCCCTTTGGCCTGAAATGTGGGCTGATCTCGAGCAGCCATATGTCACTATCATATGTCACTGGGGATTCTGCACCTTAAGCATGTGGGTCCTTCTAGGAAGACAGATGAATGTTTATGATAGTTTATTGTTTCTTCAGTTTCCTCCTTCTCTAAGAGAGCACACTTCTTCTTTGTCTCAGGAGGAATCGCCATTATGTTTATCCTCCTTTTCCTTTTGTCCTTTGACCTGAGCAGCATGACTTTATAGCACATTGATAAGAAACCTCTGCAAGCATGTAGACTATTTTCTACCACATTTTCTTTGCAACTTGAAGCTTTACCTCTGTATGAATATGCACATGATTTTGTAAGTAAATTTACCTTTTATATTACTCAAAGAACATTGTCTTAAGGGGGAAGCAGACGGGCGGCCATGGGCCGCCCCGGGAAGCTGCGCCGCGGGGCCAAGGTATCCCCACACCTCGTCCCCACGGCGCAACTTCGCTGCCCCTGGAAGGAGCGCTAAAATAGCGCTCCTTCCACAAGTTGCCGAAGGTGCACCACAAAAGGCTGACGGCGCACCTTCAGCGACTCTTCCGCAGCAGCATGTGCAAACGCTGCGGTGGGAGGTCCTCCTCAGAGCGCCAGCCGTGCGGAGGGGCTGGTGCTCCGAGGACAACCTGGGGAATGGGTTGGGGCGCCCACCGTGTGGCTGCCCCTCCCCTTCCCTACCCCCAAAATGGCCCTTTTGGCCGTCTGCTTCCCCCTTAGTTCTTTATTGGAAGACACATGGGGGCTGGGAGAATAAAAAATGGACTATAATTTTTTCTGCTCATGCACTTTCTGCTGTGTTCACTTTGCTGGAGAGATTAAATCAATCTCTCCTATTTTCCTGGGCTTTCTAACAAATTTCAATAAAAATTCCATCAATGAGGTCCCACCTGTTGGTGTCACTCTGGGAGGTGCACTGGTGGAAAGTACTGTCATAAGTGATGGCTGCAGCCTCACCCCCAATGTAACTGGCTTTGAGGACATTGACCACATGATTTGCAAAGTGCCAGCCCCACTTGGGATAGGCCATGGAGACCATTCCCATGAAACTCCCAAAATCATCCATCCAATTAAAAGAGTGTTCTGCAGGATGGGCCTTGGCCACTTTCTTGTCTTTTTTGCTGGACATGATGACACCAGCCTCCTATTCCCTGGGCTTTATCAAGCTGAACACATCTACAAAATATCCCCTGAGGATCTGCTTCTTGATCTTTTTGGACAGGTGAAGGCCCAGTGGGTTCTCACCACATGAAAATCTGGAGAAGGTGGAAGCCTGCTGATTCATGCACACACCCTGCAAACCTGGGCACCTGGATCTGCACCTAATGGCCCAAGAAGGCATTCCCAGGACCAAAGCTCCTGCCAACCCATAGTTGTGCCTGCCCAAGGATGAGCTGGAGAACTCACCTCCCTGCTCCTTGTGTTCTTGGCCCTTTTGGCACAAGCCCTTTTGGTCTTTTTCTTGGTGGAGCACCTCCACTTTCACCTTTAGCATTTGTCGCTGGCAGAGGAGGCACTGGATGTCATACTGGCTTCAGAACCAGCATTGGAGGAACTGCTACTGGAACTGGTAAAACTGGCAGATGAGCTGCTGGTGATAGAGCTGCTTGGAGAGGAGTCTTGATGCTCTTGCCTGCACTTTCTGGTTCTACCATGCTCAGAAGCATCACCTGTTTGAGAGGCCAGGGACCTTGGCTCTAGGGCAAGTGATGCCCCCACCCTCCCAACATCTTCTATGAAGGCCAAGAGGGTGCATTATCCCTAGCTGCTGTGGAATGTTCAGGAATGGGAGGGCCCTCCCAAAACTTCCTGGGCTGACTGGCCTGGTCCCTCGTTGTAGGGTGGGCAGGCATAGTTTGTTTAGAGCTTTTTTGGTGACATGGCTGGGGAGGGAGGGAAAGGGGGCACTAAGAGCCTGAGCGCAACAGCTGAGGACTTTGCAGTAGCCAATAGGCTAGTGTCCATGTTCTATTCTCATGAAATGCATCTATTTCTTGTTGGGCAACTTTTCTGTCCTGAATACTCAGCTCTGGCCATATGTTCAACTTCTAAAACTGAGGGCTCAATTCATTGCTAGGAGGGACAGGCTTGAGCTTGTTGGGGTACATTGAGTATCTGGGTCCTGTTGTGGGACCTAGCCTGTATCTGCAACATATTCAAGTGCACTAATTAAGTCATCCACATCTGAAATCTCTTATGTGGTGCTCTCTTCCTCTGGTTTGTCTTCCTCAACAGACACCTCATTCCTTTTTTTCTGGAGCCTATGCAACTACTTGATGGTTCCCAAACATGGGCATTATTTGCACTTCTATGACAATATCAACATTTTGTTATTTCCCTCCCCATGGATTCTTATGTAACAGTAAATTCCTCTCTTATCACTTCTTTTTCCACTTGTCAATCTATAAACATAATCACTCTTTATACTTATTAATGTATAACACTTGCTTCCAGGAACATAGCAAATTGGAATAGTCTGTTCTGTTCTGAAATCTAGCTTATGCTACTTTGGTTTTTTTGTGTATGAATATGCAATGCTGCCAAAAGTTCTAATGTGTTTCATGTATGGCACTCTGCCATACCAGAACTGAAATGATGTTTGTGTAGTAGCTCTGTTTGGCAATCTATTCTGGAAAAAAAGCTGCATTCACAATGATGCACACCTCACACTTTGGAGTTTCTCCTTTAAGTCTTTGACTGAAATGAGCACCTAACTGCCTTTTCTTCAACACAAGTTACACACTGGATAGTGCTCCTATGAACAGCATCTGGTGCATCCAGATTGCCACTCTCAAGAAACATGTAAACATTTTTTGGCTTTTAATGCAACATGAATCCTGTCTTTCCATTGCTAGAAATTATGCCACAGAAGTCTCATAGGTTCCGTAACAACCACCTTCTCATTTTGTAGGGCCATTTACCTTGAATAGCAATTTAGAAAATCTTAGTAGCCTAAAAAGAGGGAGGATCTTTAGTTAATATGTGTCTTTGAGACACTATTAAAAATACACAAAAGGAGGTCAAGACTAAACAAATTACTTAACTGTCATGTCCAATCTCAATAAGATGTTGGTAATGTGAGAAATAGTACTGGAGCTCTTAAGAAGAGTAATCAAGTTGGAAAGAGAGATAGTGAACAACAATGATACCAAGGCTGTATAGTACACTGCAGCATTAATGCAATTTGAAACTGCTTTAATTGCCATGGGTCAGTGCTATGAAATTCTTGGATTTGCAGGGTTTTTTATTATTATAAATTTTATTAATTATAAAACATTAAAAAACAAATCAAAAATCAATACAAACATCACATATAAGAGTGCTTTGAATCTTCAGCTTGTTGCAACACTTCCCAAACACATTATGGTCCTCTTCTTTAAACATAACTTCCACTAATTCCTTTAAATTTAGTCATCACCGGTATCAGTCTCTATGCTACAAAGATTTAAACATAAAATGGCAGTAATAAAAAAAAAGAAAAAAAGAAAGAACACAACTTAGGGCCTTTGCAGACTGCCAGAAATAGTGCAAACTGAGTCCACTTTAACTGCCCTGCCTAAGTGCTAGGGAATCATGGGAATTGTATTTTTTTTTCTGAGACATTGAGCCTTCTCTGTCAGAGAGCTCTGGTGCCACAATAAAATACAGTGCCCATGATTTCCCTAGCACTGAGTCAGGGCAGTTAAAGTGGACTCAATTTGCACTATTTCTTGCATTCTGCAAAGGCCCATAGGTACTTTCCCTTGTTTAGTGATAATTCTTTTTCTTAATCTTTTCTTTATCCCAATCCCCATTGTTTTCTTATTCTACCTAAGATTTCTAATCTAATATAGCCAATTTTTTTTTTTGCTCATCTCTATTTTATTTTCATTTTCATTCCATTTCTCCTCTTTTTTTCCCTCCTCATTTATATTTTCTACATTTCCATAATGTTTTTCCATTCTTCCACTATTCTCTTGATTGATTTTCCTTTTAGTATCGCCGTCAACATGTCTATGTCCACTGCTTCCCTTAGGTTTAAAATCCATTCATCGATTGTTGGTACATTATTATTATTCCAATATCTAGCCAATAGTATTCTTGCGGTTGTCACCATATACAATGCAATCCATTTATATTTCCTTTTTTTAATATGTGTCATATTCAGAAGGAAGAATTGTGGAGTAAATGGAATCTCTGTTTGCAGTATTTCTGCCATTTTGTTATGTATCCTTTTCCAATATGTTTTTGTTTTTTCACACTTCTACCAAGCATGGAAAAATGTGCCATGAAGATCTTGACATTTCCAAAACTTAATTTTCCCTGTTTTGTACATAGCGTTACGTTTAGCTGGTGTTAAATACCATCAGTACATCATTTTTATACAATTCTCTTTATAATTTTGACGAAGAGTAAACTTATTTGTTGCTTTCCAGGCCACTTCTCACTGATCAGGTTGAATATTTTTTTCCAATGTCCTGCAACCATTTTACCATAACCTGTTTGACTGTTTCTTGTTCCATGTCTCTTTCTCTCAAAGTCCTATAATATTTAGATATTCATCCTCTCTCTTCTTCTAACACTATTCTGTCTATTTTATTTCTTTCCTCTGTAATACCCAAGTTTTCCATGTCCAATTTGAATCTTTCTGTCAGTTGAGAGTATAAGAACCATTTGTTATATATATTTTCCTTGTCTAGTTGTTCTCTTGATTTCATTCTAAATTCCTTTTCTTTTTTCCTTTAGCAATATATCTGTATAGCTAATCCATGGTTCTTTTTCTCTACTTCTACTAAAGAACGCCTCCTGTGTTGAGACTCAAGTTGGTAACTGTCTGTAAAATTTGTCTCTGATCTTTAACCATTCCTTCAACAAAGCTCTTCTAATGATATGGTGGTTGAAATTTTTGTTGTCTTTTAATTTCCCATACCACGTAAAGGCACATCATCCATACCTTACATTGTCTCTTTCCAAACCTAACATTCTTTCATCTTCCAACTTTATCCACTCTTCAATCCAATTTAAAGCACGTGTTTTGTAGTACAGTCTGATTTTAGGTAGTGCATACCCACCTCTTTTTTTTTATCACTGAAATTCTTCCCGAAAAGGATAAGTGAAGTTTTCTCCATTTTATCATATCTGTCTTTATCCCTTTCCCCGTGTTTTCATAATTATTCTGAAATAAATCTAGATTCCTTTTGGTCGGATAAATACCTAAATATCTTACCTTTTTGTCTATTTTAAATTTAGATATTTCTTTCAGTTTTTCTTCTCCTTTTTTTGGCAAGTTCTTTGTTGTGATTGATTTTTTTCACAATTAATTTTAAATCCAGATAGTTTACCATATTCTTGAAAAATCTGGATTAACTTCTCTATTCCTTGTATTAGGTCCTCCAGAAAACATACTAGGTCATCAGCATATGCTTTTACTTTGTAAGTATGACCTTTTACTGTTACCCCTTTTATGTTGGGATCTTCTCTTATTTTTATATTGAGAATCTCCAGCATCATAATAAACAATAACGGTGACAGGGCAAATCTGTCTTGTTCCCTTCTTTATCATTATATGTTCTGTTTTCTCCTCATTTATTATTACTTGTGCTCTTTGTTCCTTATATATTTCTTTGATCCACTTTTCACATTTCTCACCCTTATTCATTCTTTTTAGTACTTCTTGCATAAAAGACCAATTTACCAATTCAAACACTTTCTCTGCATCAAAAAAAAAAAAAAAAAAACATCACTAGTTTTTTCTCATTATGTTTTTCAAAATATTCTAAGACGTTTAATACATTTCTTATATTGTTCTTTATGTATCTATTAGGAATGAATCCATTTTGATCTTCATGTATTAATTCTTCTAGGATATATTTCAATCTTTGTGCTATTACAGATGTAAATATTTTATAATCAACGTTGACTAGGGAAATAGGTCTATAGTTCCTTACATCTCTTTTGTCTCTATTTTCTTTCGATATTAAAAATATGTATGCATATTTCCATGTATTCAGTATTCCATCACATATTATATCATTTAGGGTGTCTCTTAGTGGTGTTAACAATACATCTTCTAATTTCTTATAATATATTGCCAATAGACCATCTGGTCCTGGAGTTTTACCTATTTTAGTGCTTTTAATTGCTTGTGAGGTTTCTTTTGTGGAAATTTATTGGTTTAAATTCTTTTTCTGCTCACTGTTAAGTCTTGGTATTTTTTGTTTCTCTCTATATAATTGTATTTCTTCCTTATCCTTTTTAGTTTCTGATTCAGAGTTATACACATTTTCAAAGAAAATTTTAAATGTTTCCTTTATATTCTTTTGACCTTGTATTATTTTCCCTTCCTGTCTTATTTCTGTAATAATCTTCCTAGCCTTCTCTTTTCTCAATTTGTTAGCTAATAATTTTCCTGCTTTGTTTACATATTCAAAATATTCTTATCTTGCTATTCTTAGCTTTTACCATTTCTTTTATTGTAAGTGATTTTAATTATTATTTTTAAATAAATTTTATTAAATTGTAAGATACAAAACTGTTGCAACAAAGCATTTCCTTTTCTTTATAATCTTCAAGAATATAAATTGTTATTATTAATGGATGTTTTATGTTGATACATGGCTTTTAGGTCCAAAAAAGTAGATAACTTAAATTCAACTTACTTTTAACAGGTATTTAGTAATTTTAGTCTTACATTCTTATGATAAATCAAAGGAAATTGTATAAACTTTGAGTTATCTGTTCCATCTATTATCACAGTAATTCTTCAATTTCACCCAGTCCATATTTGTTTCCTCAGTGTGTTTTCCTTCTATCATATTTGTAAGTTTATCTAATTCTATATTGTCCAGAGATTTTAGAAGCCAATCTTCTATTGTTGGAACCTCTCCCCCCCCCCCCCCCCAGTTCTGAGCACGAAGCGTACTGGCAGATGTTATTAAATATAATAGCATTTTCCAATTTTTTTTAATCTGTGCTTGATACCTTATTAGTCATATTTTTTAATTTTTATTTTTATTAATTTTACAAATAAAATTACGAAGCATTTCCTAATCATTCCCCTCCCATACAATACCATATAACAAAAGGAAAGAAAAACATAGCATCATTGCACTTCTAATATTAATACATGGTTCTGGACATCATAATTGATACATAATTTAAGTCCCCTTTATAACTAACCAAAAAGAATTTAATAACTTTAGGCTAACTATCTCATGATGAATCAAAAATAAAATCCATAAAATGTTATCTAAACCAACGCTTAGTACAATAATTCTTTAATTTTCCCCAGTCTGAGTTTGTTTCTTCAATATTCTTCTTTTCTATAATGTTAGTTAGTTTGTCTAATTCAATGCTATCCATAGATTTTTAAGAGCCACTGATCAAATTGTTGGAACTTCCTTTTTTTTCCAGTTCTGGGCAAAAAGTATTCTAGCAGATGTAATTAAATATAGTATGCTTCTCCAATGTTTCTTCTTCTTCTTCTTCTTCTTCTTCTTATTATTATTATTTTAGGAAACAACAACAACAACAACAAAAGAAGATATTTAGGGAATTATGAGAGAAGGAAGAAAGAAAAAGAAAGAAAAGAAAAGGAGAAGAGGTGTACTATCCTCAGCTACTAAGTTCTATCCCTTCTAAAAAGCTTACTAGTCCTTCTGTTCCAATAATGCAGTGATCTTCCGTAGTTGTCTTTCCTTCTGTCATTTCTGGATCAGTTATTTCTTCTTTGTTGGAATCTTGATTATCTTTCTTTGTAGTTTGATTTGATTGTTTTGCTATTTTCTGTCACGTTTAATTCCTTTGAGCGTTTAAACCTTGTTTGTGAACTGGTTTTTTATGATATGCTTCTCCTTGATTAAAGTTTTCCTGCATTTCCCTGCTGATCTGTTTTTCTATTTCTTCAACTTTTCCCCTATTGTTTATTCTGAATCTTTTCTGCTTGTAATTAAAAGTTAGTCCATCAATTCTGTCCCATGTATACTTAATTTTAAGTCTAGTTAAAGTTTGAGTTAAAGTTTTGTAAATGTGTCTTTTTTCAGAATAGATGTTGGGGTGTCCTTGAATATTATCATGTTTTCTCCCTCTATTTGACATTTTTCTATGTAACTTTTTTGGAGAATCAAATCTCTCAGTCTTGATCTGGTCAAATTTATAACTATGTCCCGAGGTAGGTTCTTTTCCTTGGCCACCGCTGAGTTAATTCTGAACAACCGATCCGTTTCGATGTCTAATTCCGGTTCGGGGATTCCAAGGAAAGCTGCTAAGTCCGGTAGTACACGAGCATATAAGTCTTCATTGGGCTTTTCTGGTAGCCCTCTAAGTTTCAAGAACTTCTCGCGATAATGCAATTCTTGGAAAAGCGTAAAGTTATGATCTCTTTTTTGCTCTTCCGTTAACGTTTTAGATCTTTCTTCCAACTTTGAGGTTTTAGCTTTGAGTTTCTCCAGATCTTTTCTCATTACCGCCACTTCCTTCACGATTACTTCTATTGATTTTTCTATTTTATCAAATCCCTTATTTAAGTTTTCATTTGTTTCTAGTCTATTATCTTTTAATTCTTGACGTACTTCATGTTTGAAGTTTCGCATTTAGTCAACCAGATGTTGGATTGCATCCATTTGTTTAGTTGATATTTCAGTCGACCCCCTCCTATTTGTTGTTGCCTGAGCTCTTGTTGTTATAGATCTAAGCCCATGTCCTCAACTACAGCCAGCCTCAGTTCCCACAGCTGCTAGGGATGGAAAGGGTGAGCTGCAAACAGCAAGGCCAGCCACAAACCTTCCTGTAGTTGAAGCACCAGCAAAGCAGAGTCCAGAAATCAGCGTCAATCAGTCTAAGGTCAGGGCAGGCAGCAATCAGCAAAGGTCCAGTCCGGTCCAAGGTCAAGGCAACAGAGTTCCACAAGGCAAGAGCGAGAGGCACAAAACAGGAAACAAGGAGCCACACTGACCATAGTCTCCCAAGGAAACTACAATAAATGTTGGCACTGAGGAAGCCTCTTGCAACTGTTTAAATAGTCAAATCCTACCTCAGTGCCAGCTGAGGCTTGTTCAGCAGCTGCTTTTCAGCTAGTCTCCTGGACCTGCAACTGCCAGCACTCTCAGCTCTCCTCTGCCTAAAGGAAGGCACTGGCTCTGCTATATCCTCCTGCTTCTCCCCACTAGGCAGCTGAGCCTCCAAGGAAGGAGCACTAGGACCTGGCTGCTCTGGGGCTGGGAGAACCGGGCTTGGCTCAGACAGAGCAGAATGAGAGCCAGGTGGAGCCTGTATCTCTTCCTGCTCTGGGGCTGGGAGACCCATCCTCCTCCTCGTCCTCCTCGTCCTCCTCGGGGCTGACCATGACAGCCCAGTAGCCATTTAATTAAAAGGAAGTTAAATATTAAAAAGGAAAAGAAGCAATATACTAATATCCTTAAATTTCGAATTATCTCTAACCCGACGCTGAAGTTTAAAAGGTAGCAAAATCTTATCTGGGTAAACACTCACAGCTTATTATAAATTTGATTTGGCTTATTTAAATTCAGCGTTCTAAAGTTAACAGTAGGGGGATTTATCTATTCCCAACAACCATGTATTGTCATATGGTCCCTAAGATCTCTATTAGCTTTCCCACAATGAGAATTCCCTGAAATCAGGGTATTCCAGAGAAGCAGTTGGCTGCTTGCTGGCTTATTACCTTATTAGTCATATTTTGGAGATAAATCTCCGGCATGATTAGGAATTTTACATTTAAGGTTTTTTGAATTTCTTTGTGAACATTTTCCCAGTACTTCTTAACTACTGGACATTGCCACCACATGTGGAACCAGTCACCTATCATTTTTTTTTTTTTTTTTTTGCATCTCCAGCATTTGTTTTTTCTGTTTCTGTAAATTTTAGCTAATCTGTCTGGAGTGAGATGCCACCTGAATGCCATTTTAAGATAGTTCTCTCTAACACTTTGACTTTTAGTAAATTGAAATGTCCTTTTTCTGGAGATCTGCCTACTTTCCAAGTCTATTGGTCTACCAATATCTTTAGCCCATTGGATCATAGTTCCTTTGATGATCTCTTGTTCCTGGTTTCTATTCAAGAGTATCTTATAAATTTTAGCCATTTGTTTTGTAGCCTTATCTTCCAGAATTACATCCAATTCATTTTTTTGTAGTTCAAATCCGAATTCTTTTTTATCCTTATCTCTGACAATTGATAGTAATTTAACCAATAATTCTTGGACTTAAATTCTGGTATTTCATATGCTTTCTTCATAACATATTGTTGTTGGTTATCTCTTTTTAATATATCTCTATATCTCAGCCATCTTCCACTCAGTATAGTTCTTTCCATTAAAGCTTCCTGAGAGGATAGCCAACCTGGAATCTTACTGTAGAAGGCTGATTTAATTTTCTTCCAAGTTCTAAAGATAGATTTTCGGATGAAATGGTGCTCAAAATTTTTATGTATTTGATCTTTGCCATACCAAAGGTAGGCGTGCAATCCGAAACTCAGGTTAAATCCTTCAAGATTTAGTAATTTTTGATTACTTAGTTTGATCCAATCTGATAAGAATACTAATGTACTTGTTTGATAGTACAAAGATAAGTTTGGCAAGTTACAACCTCCATTAAGGTTTGTATCCGTTAATGTCTTCCATCTCACTCTGGGTTTCTTCGCTCCCCAGAGAAATTTTTTGAGCTCCTTCTTCCAAGTTTGTTATTTATTATTATTGGAAGGGTTGAGAAGAGAAAATTGAATTTTGGGAGTATGGACATTTTAATTGTAGCTATTTTCCCCAAAAAGGGAAGTTTTAACTTTGCCCATTTTTTCAGATCTTTTTGGATATTTTCCCACATGTTGTTATAATTATTATCATACAAATCGGTGTTTTTGTTGGTGATCCAAATACCAAGGTATTTAGCTTTCTTGACTATTTTACAATTCGATTTTTCTTGTAGCAGGTTTTTTTGCATGGTGTTCATGTTTCTTGTTATGAATACTGATTTATTTTTATTGATTTTAAAGCCAGCTACTATTCCGAAGTTGGTGAGCATATTCATTAGCTTTCCTATACATAGTAGGGGATCTTCTAGAATTATTGCAAGGTCATCAGCATAAGCTCTGAGGGAGTATTCTTTTCATTTAAACTTCGTTCCTGTTATCTCCGGGTCAGATCTTATTTTATTGGTTAGCATTTCAAGTCCAATAATAAAAAGAAGAAGAGACAAAGGACAGCCTTGCCTCGTACCTTTTTGAACAGAGATTGGTGCCATTTTTTCTCTGTTGATCGTTATATATGCGTATTGTTCCTTATATATGCTTTTAACCCATTGCAGGAATTTTTAATTTTTTTCTAGTACTGCTAGCATACAGTCCCATTTTAAGTTATCAAAAGCTTTTTCAGCATCTAATAGAAACAGTGCAATTTTTTTCATTGTTTTTCTCATAATATTCAATTAGATCTATTATGATTCTTGTATTATCTTTTAGTTGCCTCGAGGGCAGAAATCCTGCTTGATCCTCATTGATTATATCTTTTAACACCTCTTTTAATCTGTTTGTTAGTATTAATGTGAAAATTTTATAATCTGTGTTAAGCGATGAGATCAGGTGATAGTTCTCCATTTTAGTTTTCTCTTTTCCTTCTTTGTGTATCAAAACAATGTTGGTGTATTTCCATGATTCAGGAACTCCTTCCTTTCTTATTGAATTTAACACTTCTTTTAATGGTCTTTTGATGACATCTTCAGCTTTTTTGTAAAAGAGAGAGGAGAAACCATCCGGTCCTGGGGCTTTGTCAGGTTTTAAGCTTCGGATAGTTTTGACTATCTCCTCTTCTGTAATTTCCTTATTCAATGTTTCATAACAATTGTATGGAATCTTAAAGCTAATTTCTTTTTGAAGAAAGTCTTGTAATAGAATTTCTTCATTTTCTGATTTTGAGGATTGTTTATACAGTTGAGAGTAGAATTCTGTAAATTTTCATTTTATTTCTTTTTGTGATGTTATTTGTTCATCGTTTTCTTGAATTATATCTATTATTTTAAGTTCTCTGCTTTTTCTTAATTGGTTTGCTAGCCACTTTCCACATTTGTTTGCCATTTCAAAGTGTTTTTTCGTACCTCCTGTAGTTTTTTATTTACTTGAGTTGTTAATTGTTCTTGTAAGCTTTTTTGTAGCAATCTTAGATGTATTTTAATTTCATTTTCTGTTGGGTTAGTTTCTAGCTCTTTCTTTAACTCTTATTTCACGTTCAATCTTTTGTATTTTTTCCTGGTTTTTTTCCTTTAATTCTGCTCCTCTTTAATCCCCTTATCACAGCCTTGCCAGCATCCCAGACAATTTGCATTTTAGTATCTTTAATTGTGTTTTCCTTAAAGTAGAGTTCTATTTGTTTTTTTAACTGTTGGAGGTATGTCTCTTCAGCTAATAGTGAATAATTTAATCTCCAATGATATTGCTTTTTCGGTATATCCAATTCCAGCCAAATCGGAGTATGATCTGATTCAATTCTTGGAATAATTTCCATTTTTAAAACTCTTGTTATTTTACTTGAAGCCAGAAACTTATCTATATGTGATGCGGAGTTGAATTGCATAGAGAAAAAAGTAAATCCTGGTGTTTTATCATATAGTTCTGTCCATATATCTTTTAGTTTCAACTGTTCTTTTAATTAAAAAAGGCTGTTGGTAGTTTCCCTTTTTTTTTTACATGAGGTTCTGTCTTTTGCTAGATTTATTACAGCCTTCCAGTCTCCCATTATTATTATCTCTTCAGCTTCTTGTTCTTCTATTTGTCTAAGTAAATTTTTGAAGAAATTATTTTTACTTTCTAGTGGGGTATATATTCCGACAATTAACATTCTTTGCTCTTGTATTTTGACCTGTATGCCTATATAATGGCCTGAAGTGTCTTTAAAATGTTCTTCTGCAGTATTCTTGTCCCAAATATAAAATACCACACCTCCTTTTTTCCTGTGGTTATTTGAAGAAAACATCTGCCCTAATTTAGGATTTTGTAGATATTTTTGGTCTCTTTTTTTCTTTTGATTTCCTGTAGACATATGATGTCTAATTATTTTAATTATTGTTGAAGCATCTTGACCTTTAGTTGTAGTGTTTTGTCTTCTTTTCTTTTCCACTCTTCTTCCGTTTTTTTAAAATTCTTCTATTAATTCTTTTTCTTTCTTTTTCTCCTTTTTCTATTTGTTTTTATTAATATGCCTCTGATAACTGCTTTACTAGTATCTCATATTATTTTATTGTTCATTCCTTGTTTTGCTTTCTTTAAAGTATTTTTTATTTTCTTTGACTTTATTTATATCAGCTTTTAGTATATTCTTATTTAGTCTCCAGCTATATTCTGTCATCTTCGTTTTTATCTTTATTTCAATTGGATTATGATCTGAAGTAATTTTCTGTAAGATCTCCATAGATTGAATCTGAGGTAGCAGGGTTTTCATTGCTATATACATATCTATTCTGGAGAAGGAATCATGAACCACCAAAGAGAAAGTATACCCTCTTGCCTGATCATTTTTAGCTCTCCATACATCCACCATCTCAAATTCCTCTAATAGCTCAAAAAAGAATCTGGGTAGCTTACCCTGATTCTTCTTTATTTTCTTCCCTTTGTTTGACGCTCTATCAATCTTGGTTCTATCACTGCTTTGAAGTCCCACATTAGTAAAAGATTATCATAGGTATATTTTTTCAACTCATTCAACATTATTCTGAAATATTTTTTCTCTATTTTCTGAGGGTGCATATAATCCCATCCCTAAAACTTTCATATTTTTAAGAATAACTTCAACTGCTAAGTAGTGAACTTTATTATCATTAGTGATTTCTTGAGTTATATATCTTGTTTATATATATAGCTATCCTTTTTTTCTTATTAGTACTTGATATGTAACACTGCCCCAATTTTGGATTTCTCATATATTTTGTATCCTTTTCTCTTGTCTTCATTTCCTGTAAACATATTAGGTCACTTTGTCTTCTCCAGAAAATGAAATATCATATTTTGTTTATATTTAGAGTTTAGTCATTTTATGTTCCAAGATATTACCTTAACATCCATTTTATGATGTTTATTCTTATATACATTCTTTTTTTAGTTCTTCTGAAATCTTTGTTATTATTTTTATTGTTGTTGTTGTTGTTGCCTCCCTTTCCTCCCCTTTTGTCTTTTTTACTTCAAAAAGGCTGTCAAGACGGATCTCTTCCGGCAGGTCTTTCCTGAATAGATAATCCCTGTTTCAGGAATTTCTCCCTTAAGAGGGCTTCTAGGCTTTCAATTTTAATATGTAATTAAGAATTGCTGCCGCACTGCAGAACTGTTTTTAATTATTATTATTGTATTTTATATTGCATGTTTTAACTTGTAACTGATTTAATAACTTTTTAAGGGGGGCGGGAACTAGATTTTATTGCTGTATGTTGTATTTTGCTGTTGTTAGCTGCCCCGATTGATCTCAAAGGGGTGGGATACAAATAAATTTTATTATTATTATTATTATTATTATTATTACTTTCTTTTTCTTGTTTTTTAATTATTCTTTCTATAAGCTCAGTCTTCTTAATTATTCTCTACATTATTTGATCCTGTTTCTTCATCTTATCACCATATCCAGACTTGTTGCTTCAATATTTGTTTCTTGTCTGTGCTTTTCCATTTCTATTTCCATTTCCTCTCAGTTCCTGTGTCTGACTTTGACCTTTCCATTTTTCTTTTTCCTTTCTTTCCTTTCTTGTATTCTTTTTTTTCTTTATTTTGTTGTGATTCCTTTGAAGATGTTTCTTTTCTCTCTTTATTACCTTTGTTTAGTTTTTGGAACATTTCCTTTGCTTTCTCCAGTGTATCAATTTTATATCTTCTCTGTTTGTAATTGAAGCATAATCCTCCCATTTAAATTTGATTTTTAAGTTTTTCAAGATGTATGTCAGGTTCTTATATTTTTGTCTTTCTATCAGAATTTGTAGGGGAATGTCCTTAAATTTTTTTATTTCCTAGCCACAGTTCGGTATTGTAGCTTTTTTGAATTACTAAATCTCTTGTTCTTGTTCTTACTGTAAATACAACAATGTCTCTTGGGACTTTTCTTTATCTCTGTCTTGTTTGGAATTTATCCTGAATAACTTATCTGTCTCCATCTCCATTGCCTCATTCATGTAACCTATGTATTTTGCCAGTGCTGGTACTATTCTATTTAATAGATCTTCATTTGGTGCCTCTGGTAATCCTCTTATCTTTATGCATTTGTTCCTGTATCTTAATTCATTAATCCATTCCATTAACTGTTGTTGCTGTTGTTTGTTATCTATTTCTTTTGTTGTCTCTTCTAGTTTGACTATTTTTTCTTTTATTTCCTCTACTTCCTTCTGTGATTTGATTATGTCCTGTGTCATGTTCTCCATTTTCTTAATAATGTTATCCATTTCCTTTTTTATATCATTTCTTATTTCTGCTCTCACTTCTTTAATCTCCTCTCTAATCTCTTCCCTCATTTCTTGTCTCAAATCTCTCATTTCATGTCTAATCTTCCTTAATTCTTCTAAAAGCATCATATTTATGTCTGCCAGTTTCATATTTTTTCCTATCGATCCTCTTTTCTGTGTTGTTACTTGTAGTTGTGATTGAATCACACCTTTTCCACCTGTTGCCATTGTGTGTTCTTTTTCTACTTTAGTAATAATATGAATATTGTATAGTTATTTCATGCTGTATGTAAGATAAGCATATGATATCAAAAATATATGAAATACATATAACTTATATTATTCAGAGCTCGCTACTACTGGTATATCAAAGTCTAAAATCTTGGAATCACTCTATCTTAATATCAGTTTAATTTCTTCTTTTCTGTTTTTTAAATATATACTTACATCTCTAAATTCAACTTTTCCAATTTTATGCAAAGGTTATTCTTCCTTCTATCCAAATTTTGAATTATAACACTTCCCTCTAATATTAGTTTCTATTATATACTATTTCATTAGACTTTTTTTCACAATTTTTGCACAAAGAGAGAGAGAAGAGAAAAAAACCAAATATTTTCCCCCACAACATCACAATATCACAGTATTATTTTTAAGTTCATATTCCAAAGTTCTAAAAGTAAGCCTAAATTCCTTTGAGTTCAGTTCATATAATTTCATTTCATTTCACTTATCCTGCCAACTTATTTGTTTATTTAATAATGAGCTTGCAAATAATTAAGTCCAATAGTGCAATTAACTCATGTATTAAGTTTTTCCCCCAAACAAAAACACTTATCTCAAATTCTCTCTCAAACTCTTCAATCCACCATCTCTCTCTTTATCCTTTTCTTTTCTGTTTCCTTTCCTATCTTAATTCAGTCTTACTTTTTCTTTTGTATTCCATGTCATGGTAAATCTGTTGTTCTATCTCCTTCTTTCCTCTCTCTCCTTTCTCCTCTTCCACATACTTTCCTTTATTTCTTGTCTCCATGGTTATCTCCTTTGTGGTTACACCATTATGTTTTATTTCCTCAGTTGCTCTTTCTCTCTCTCTCTTTATAGTTCTTTATCTGTTTATTCTAATTTTTAATGCAGTATCCTTGTGTTCTTATGCTCTGTTTTTTATCATTATTAAGCTCTTATATTCCATCTGTTACCATTCCATGTTTCCACCAGGTGTCCACAGTTCTCAATCCGCTCCACATGTTTCAAACCTCAAATCATTCTCCTCAATTTCTTGTCTATTTATCCATTTCTCCCCTTTGGCATTATCTTCTGGCTTCTTAAGTTTTCAATTTCTCCCTTTATTTGATGGAGTCTTTCTATTTTTCCATACATCTATTTACTCTCTTTAATACCTTTTTTGCTTCACTGACTTGGCTTTATGCTTTTCTTTTCTTACTTTGCATTTGAACTTCTCTGTCAGGAATCTTCTCTTCTTTCGTTATAGAAAACTGACTCACTGGGAAATCCAGTGATAAGAGTGACGTGTCTTCTTATCTCCACCTATTATTATTATTATTATTATTATTATTTTGTGTGAAAATCTTGTCTCCCCATGCCAAAGTACAGCGTTTGCAACATTGGCAGTGAGAACTCTACGGTCAGGCTGTCAGGCTGCTAGTCATCTTCCTGTGATTGTGGGTAGATTGTTTGCAAATTCCAGCACTGATGACTGTCCATAGCCCCAGTACACCCCTAATGAGTTCTTTCTATTACTTCCTCTTATCAGAGGAGTCAAGGAGCAATTTCTAACTCTAAAATATGTTTTGCTCCCCTAATCCAATATTGCAGGAGGTTGGGGTCGGAACTAGTCCTTGCCTCAACCTCCTTCCTCAACATTCCCACCAGAAGTTCCAGGATTTGCTGTTTTGTGAGGTATATAGCCTTAGTTCTGGTGCCACAACAAACTACAAATGCCAGAAATAACTCGCTAATTGCGTTTACTTTCTAGTTTAGGCACACCATATATTTCTAATAACTTCCCTACCCCCTTCTCCTAATGTATTCTTTTTCTCCATTATTCTAACCTATAGCATTTTCCCCTTTTTCCATCTTCCTCCACCAATATACTCGTGTTTGTCTATGCACAAGTATTGTAAGCTACTTTTATGTGTTTCAGAAAGAGGCCTAAGCATATTTCTTCTTTCTCTGCTAGGGCCTGTGTGTGTGGATGGGGTAAGCTGCTGCCACACTGCAGACTTAGGGCTGATGCAGATGACTCAAAAGGGGCAACATAGAGGTGCCCCAGGAGTGGTAGATCAGGGCCATGGCAACCACATGCCATAGCCCCAATCCTCCTTTTTGCCACCCCCCAAAGAGTGGCAAAATGCTGCTCCTTTTTGGGGCAGCAACGGGGTGGAGTCGGGGTGGCTGGTGTGCGGTTGCTCAACTTCACCCCCAGGCTGGCCTATAGTGCCAGTCTGCATCGGCCCTTAATGTGGTTTGATAATACTTTAATTGTCATAACTCTATTCCTATGGAATTCTGGGAACTGTAGTTTGTTACAGCTCTCTGACAGACAAGGCTAAATTTCTCACAAAACTATAGTTTCAAGAATTCCATAGCACTGAGCCATGGCAGTTAAAGTGGTATAAAACTGGACTATTTCTGCATTTCATATGCAGGCTAAAATATTTCAGAGGAGGGAATTGGGAAATAGCCCTTGTCTAAGAAAATCTTATGGAATTCATGGGGTTGCTATGAGTCAACAGGTGACCTAAAGGCACACTCTCATGTGTGCACATACAAACATGCACACAGTGAGAATCGTTCTCTAATAAACTTTGGGAAAGGGCCCTGCTGATCTATATTTTATGTTTTTGTTCATTCTATTTTACATAAGTAAACTGGGCATAAGAGAACATAAAATGACAGAAAATAAAAAGAAATCATGGCATTACAACAGCTAATAATATAATTTGAAAGTATAATAATTTCTTCAACAAGGAAAGTGAAGACATAAAAACAAGCTATCATATCTGGATGAAATCTCTTGAGCATAATGAAATGGAAAGTCAAACTGCACGTGCAGCTATTTTGTATGTGCTACTGAGCTGGTTTTAAAAGGTCCACTGGCAACTGTCTGTTAAATTAGGCATACTGTTTTGCACAAAACAAATTCACTGCATGGAATGCCTACTTGTTCTAGCAGCTCAAATTGATCCCAGGAACAGCATTTTCATTTATTTCCATTTAAGCAATTGCACCTTGGTGCATGATTAAAAATCATTCTCTGGAATTTAGCACAGTTTTATTTCAAAGGCAGGGTAAATTTATGAAGAAAAGGCTTACAAGATTTCCAATCAGTTACTTGCATCTTAAAGCTGCTTTAAACCAACAACCCATCTAAACCAGTACTTTCTAAGGTCTTGGCCAGAACCATTCTCAGCCTGCTGTCTGAGTTTTGTTTTTTAAAATATGACCTTCAAAATATGAGGCATATACTTTACTCAATATTTGGCCCCTGCACATACAATAGCAGACCGTATGCATATGGGCACCATACACAAAAAGATCTTCACAATTTTCCACTCTATATTTGGACTGACAAATGGGATTGAACCATCTCAACAGAGTTCTGGAGGAGGATTTCCCCCCCCCCCCATAGTTCATAAATGTTGTGGTTCATCATTAAGTCAATAGTATGGGTCTTTCTCTTGTCCTTTTAACCTTACGTATTTTCTTCTATTTAATTATTGTTTCTTTTGTTATGTTACCATTCACCATTACAACAGCACCAATGCAGTAGTGGGTTTTCCACCATTTTACATCCTCCTCATTGCCCTGGACCATTTCATTCTCTGCTGTCTTCAACTCTGCCATCTCTTGTTGACTTTACACAAGTTTCTGTTTCACCAGAGATCACATAAGCATAAAGACACTTACAGGACAATCTTTTATCCATTGTATCCAGTGGGGCTTACTCCCAGGTAAATAGGGGCATGATAATAAAGGATCAGTTTTGATCTAAAACAAATGGTACAACAGGAACTGCAGTACTATATATATATATATATATATATACAAAACAAAACACTTGACTGAGTTCAGTGGCATACATGTGCAGGTGAGAGTTATAGGACTGAAGTCTAAAAGTTCAATTTATATAAAACATAATATTAATTGCAGTTTGCAAATTTCATCTTTGAACAGATGCTTGCTATAACTCATTTCTGCTCTAGAGTTTCCATGTCTCTGTAGCATGATTATTATAATTGTGAATGATATTTCTAGTGGCTTGATGAAAATTCAAATAGCTGTATAGGTCGGATTATTTTGAGCAGGTGCTTCCATTGTTACTGCTAAATACATCAATTAGAGATATTTATAGATTCAGCCCAATTTAAATTAGATGTAACTATTTTTTGTGGCTTCTTTTAAGTACAGCATGGGAGGGGAGGCATATCTGGATTTATTTTAAAGTTTTGAACAACAAAAATGTAATTTATTTTTTAAAAGAGAGAAAAAAACTATTTTGGGGAGAGAAAATGAGTATACCCTAGTGCAGAAATTAGCTTACAGGTAAGAAATAATCTTAAAATGCTGTCAATTTTTGTATTTTTCTGCTTCGAATGTGAAAACCCACTGTTGTATAGAGATATTGTTAATGACAACATGCTTGAGAACATGATGATCCACTGGGTGTGTTTTTGGGGAGGAAGGTGATGGGATAGACAAGCGTTTGAAATATGTGGAATCTGTGTTACAAAAGGCTTTTGAAGGCATCATACAATATATGATTCAATAAAATGTCCACTGAACTGGATCTGTATGATGAACATCATATATCCAGTTTTATAGATAACTATTTCACATCTGCAAGGTCAACACATTGGGGACAAAACTATCTGCAAAACAGAGATAAATATCTGCATGTTCCCACACATGCCTCTTTTAATTTTTCCAAATAAAATTAAATATTATGATTTAAATAAACAATTGAAAAAAATGTAAAAGGTACAAGGAAGCTCAGAATGAGGTCACTGGGAATTATCTCTATATTAGCATGTGGAAGGAAGAAGGACACCATCACCCCAGGAAAGTAGTCTGCTGCTTAGCAGATTGCTTCCTACTCTGCATTTCTCCTGCTGGACTACTGTCTGCTTCAGACACCTGAAATCTCCTCTTGGTTCTGCTGGGTCTCTCAGTGCTTTTGATACAATCAACCATGGTATCCTTCTGAGCCACCTGTCTGGAATGGGTGTTGAGGACACTACTATAAAATGGCTCCAGTCTTTCTTGCAAATTCAGAAGGTGGTGCTGGGGGACTCCTGATCAATGCCCTGGCCACTGGCCTTTGGAGTCCCACAGGGTTTTATGTTGTCACCCATGCTGTTTAACATCTACATGAAACTGCTAGAAGAATTCATCTGGAGTTTTTGGGTTTGGTATCACCAGTATGCTGATGACACCCAACTCTCTTCTTCCCATTTGATTCCACGGAAGGTGTCTCTGCACTGAATGAATGCCTGTTAACAGTAATGGACTGAAGAAAGGGAAACAAATTGAAACTTAATCCAGACAACGCAGAGGTACTCCTGGTGAGCTGAAAGACAGCTCAAGGAATAGGGACTCTGCCTGTGTGGGATAGGGTTATACTCCCCCTGAAATCTCAGGCTTGGAAGCTGGATGCCCAGGTTTCAGCAGTGACCAGGAGTGCATTTGCACAGCTAAAACTAGTGTGCCGGCTGCACCCATTCCTTGAGACATTGGATCTGGTTATGGTGACACATCTTTATTAGATCCTCTATGAACTACAGCAACACACTCTGCATGGGACTGCCTTTGAAAAATGTTCAGAAACTGCAGAAAGTTAAAAATGCAGTAACCAGAATGCTAACTGGGGCCAGTTTTAGGGAGCACATAACTCCCTTGTTAAAACAGCTTCATTTCTGGTCACAATCCCATTCTTGGAAAGACCTGGCTGGCATCTGTCCTGTATATGGGTTGCATTTGCCCCAACATGGGTGAATATGATAACACCTATTTTGGAAATTAAATGAACCTTTATCATATTGGGGATAAGATGCTTAAAAGCCAATGCACTAATCTCCTGGGAGCTGCCTTGTGTCCCACTCTGAGAGAAAAGTGGCATGTAAATGAGATCATCATCATCATCATCATCTCCTTTACCTGAAAACAAATTTTCCAACTCAAAGCAATTAGTATGAAAAACATAATTCTTAATTTAGCACCTATATACAATTAAATACTAGTAGACGGTTTACTTGTATGATATATATTTGAATGTTGGTCATCTAGAGATGCATAGGCATCTGTACTTGCTTTTCTTCTGTTGTATTATGCCAAGCAAAATCTTAATGTTTCTTGGTAGCAGATGGTGGCAGCAGAGTCAAACCTTTTGGGGAGGGGAAAACAATTAGCCTAGGCCTCACATCTGGAAAGGTCCACATTTATGTTGACAAGCAATATACTCTGAATAAGAAGAAGGGGTAGAAGCAGCCTCAGAGGAACATTCACCTTCTGAAGTTTTCATTTTTTAAAAAAAAAAAATCATATAAATATAATTCCTATACTTGTCGTTCTCCTCCTGGAATAAAGGTAGGTTATTAATAAAATAAATGAACAAAATAAATAATTAACTATCATCCAGAATTTTTACCTCAAGAAAAACTCTGCTATTCACAAAGAATACAACAACCATGCCCTGCTAGTTTGGGGGAGCTAGTTGGAGACAGATTGTCCATGAGATAATCTGAGGCTCAGGGAAAGTTGAGAGATCAATGGAAAAAACATGCTTCTGTTCATAGTTGCTCTTGGCTGACCCACCTACCTGATCACCACAGTTGCTGGCTGATTCATCCACCACTCAGACATTTTTTTAGTGAGGCTATGCAAATAATCTCATGCATTCTGGGGTTGTTGTTCACACTTTTTAAAAATCAGAACTGCACTTCTTCTCATCTCTCCAAATTCTGTTGTTCACACATATCAGCAGTGCAAATGAAGATGAAGCTGATGATGTGCAAGTATTCAAAACACATTCAAGGCACACAGAGTTTTATCCCAATTTATCCTATGTCTATTCACATCAGTTATTAACACAGTCAGCAATGCAAATCTTTTAGGAAAACTCAAGGGAAACCCCAAGCCCGATTATCCTGGGTTAGGTGGCATTTTTTTGGGGGGGGGGAGGGTTTGGCAGCCCCCCACCCCAAATTACTCTGGTGCATTCAAAATGCATGTGAACAACAAAGATTCAACCCACATTCTACCAAGATTATTTTCACCATATGAATAACCCCCCACTTGCCTATACTGCTTAGATTCAATATGTCTTTGAAGATGTGAAAATACTATGGTGGTCATTCAATTCCAATGCCAAATTTAGGTTGTAAAACTATTTGAGTTACATTTTGATAGCTTTTAACTGAGAATGAGATTGGTGCAAAGGATTGCCAGTCTGAAAATAGGAGAGGACTTCGGTACCTTTAATGGTGTGTAGGAGAGGAAATTTCAGTATGTTTTCTTTGTCACACAGTCATGACAGGCAATGCTTGGTAAAATTCTCTCCTATGCACCCATTAAAGATACTGGAGTCCTCTCCACACTGGCAATCCTAAGTACACAAGTGTGCTTAGTGTAATATTCCTTACATAAATATAAGAAGTTGGGTGTTTAAGTGAAAAAAATATATAGGCAGCAAACTTTTTATCTACCAATAATTAACTGAAATGTAATTTACAATATTCTCTGCAATTTCTTCCCTATCCAGTTTTCAGATTTTACAATGGCATTGCTAAAATTATTTCCACTGCTATAAATGCAAAAAATATATAGAGATAATAATGTACCATAAAATATACATATAGAAATGATGGAGAATATGCTTACTGTCTGTATTAATGAGTTTCATAGTATTGCAAGAATGCTTAATCTGCCATGCTTGGAGTCATATGAATAGCATAATTTCCCAGACAGGAAAAAGTGAGTTGGTTTCATTTAATTTAACTTTATGGGACTGCTGCAAATTAAGTGTAAAATATTGCTAGCAAATTAGAGTTGTGGATTTAAATAGGTTTGCTGCTGCTCAACAGCATAAGATATTCCATCTCTGGTGTTTCATTAGTAGGTGAAAATTCAGTCCTGCATTAGAAAGCAGGGCAGTAAGTGTCTATATAATGGGAACTCTGTATGATTAACAGTAGAAAGTAGCACGTTATTCTTCTCCTCTAAAAAGAACCATGTTAATAGGATCATCGTCTATCTCTCTGGCACACAATGGCATAGAATGGACAATAAGTTTTCGTCTTTTCTCACAATCTGGAAAACATGTGGTTGCATCAGGATGAAAGTTCAAATCCTATGAAAATGACCCTCAGAGAAAGTGTACTCAGGGTCAGTGGCAGCTAGTGGCTCACACATCAGAATGATCAGTGAATTTGCACTGTGTTGTAGCTAGACATTTAAAAGAGATATCCAGTGTTATGAACTCTATGCCCCAAATAAGTTCAGTATCTTGAATAGATTTGAAGTTCATACTAAACTAAAACCTTGACTAGATTCATTCTCTAACTGTCATAGGGCCTTTGCAGACTGCCAGAAATAATGCAGATTGAGGTCACTTTAACTGTCCTAGCTCAATGCTAAGGAATCATGGGA
Source organism: Phrynosoma blainvillii (assembly GCA_026167975.1). Lineage (NCBI taxonomy): Eukaryota > Metazoa > Chordata > Lepidosauria > Squamata > Phrynosomatidae > Phrynosoma > Phrynosoma blainvillii. Next base: position 181,053,392 of record JANUYF010000003.1, on the reverse strand, counting down.
ATTGTATTTTTTTCTGGGACATTGAGCCTTCTCTATCAGAGAACTCTGGTGCCACAATAAACTACAGTTCCCATGATTCCTTAGCACTGAGCCAGGACAGTTAAAGTGACCTCAATCTGCATTATTTCTGGGGTCTGCAAAGGCCCATAGAAACTACTAGCAGCTGCTGCTAAGAGTTAGCAAAAGCTTACTTAAGGCACAATCAAAATTATTGAGCTTAATGCAGTTACGGTACTGAGAACCAGTAACCTAATGTCATAAACCTATTGCTATCCAGCTAATTTCTTTTCCCCTCCACTTCCTTTCTACTCAGCAGATCCTATTCCCACCAGTGCCTTAACTGGAAATTCATGCAAGTTCCCCTGCCCACTTAATGTGCTAGAGAACTGGCTCCACCTCCTATTCAAATATCAGACACCAACCCTTAAAAAAATTGCTTGACAGTTTCTTTATTTTTTTTTGTAGGTCTGGCACTTTGTTCCTTTAAGAGTAGCCCACACACAAATAAAACAATAATTGCCTCTTAAATCCCACATTATTGAAGGTTTACTGTATGAGAGAGAGGGAGACCGTCTTCATGCTGTCCTAGGTGAGGTTTCTATTGTACCAGACCATAATCACTAGCCCTGCTGGCTCAGAGATTCTGGTAGTTCAAATCTATCTATCTATCTATCTGATAAATCAAAAGAAACAAATGTTCCAATCTTTGCTCTATCTCTCTCCAACAGTCCCTCTTACCTTAACATCCTCCAAGCAGCACCACTCCTTTTTCTGAACCAGCTCCCCCCCTCCCTCCTTTCTTTGAAGTCTTTGCTGAATCAAGCTACATTCTGAATGCCTCTGGAATTCAGTGTGTAGTCAACCTGTAAATAACATTTCACATATGGATCACCTTCCATATTGTGGGTGTATAAAGTCACTGTGCAGCAGCAGGTAAATTGCCAGATGATAACCAAAGCAGTGAAGATTTCAATCCATGCTTACCATGAAATTCAAGGTCAAACAAGAAATTAAGGGGAATGCATATTCCTTGTAAGTAATCTATTTGCTCTCCAGCAGTGGAGTTTCCTCAGAGATACCTGATTCAGCAATCAGACCTGCAAATTAACCACACATTTACTTTCCAGATACTCATCATAAAGCAAAGCTTGATAAATGAAAGACAAATTAGTAACAAACTCACAAGTGGAAAAAAATAGATAAATTTCACCACCTGGGGAATGCCTCTGGAATATATATACAGAAAGAGAGAGAAAAAGAGGTGTGTGTCTGGTTTGACTCTCAGTGCTTGTCTGTATGAGTGAATTTCTGTCTCTATCAAATTTCATATTTAAAATCTGTTCAGAGGATAAAGGACCAATGGTTCATGTGTACTTTGCCCTGAATTTTCCTGAGGAAGGCTGGAATATAAATCAGATTAATAAGCAATTCAATTCTTCTGACTGCAAATATTGGAGTCACCACACCTGAGTTTTCCTCTGTTCCCATCTCTGACTTTAGCAATCTTGTTACCCCATCCAGTCTTCTGTCCACATGTCAAAGATCTATCTAGTTTTTACACTTGAATAAAAATGTGTGCTGGACACTAGGGAAGATACTTGGATATCACCTAAAAAGAGGATATGCATTGCAAAAGCAAAATGAAAGAAAAAGAAAGAAAACCTAAACCAAACAAAAAATTAAGAGGACAATTACTTGCATTAAAAAAATATGCTAACTAACCTGTGCAAATACAAATTTGGGAGCAATTGCAATAATTTAAATATAAATACATTCATGCCATAATGTTGGTGACTATAACTTGTCTAGCTACTAAACTGTTGAGGGACAGATTCAGATTCCCACATCTCCCCTCTTATAGTTCTTATTTTTAAGCTGGTTTTGGCCTTGACAACCCTTGAAAGTGAGGATACTTGCCAAGAAAAGGCTCCCCTCTGACAATCCATCAGAAAGAGGCCTATCCTCCTAGTCCTACTGGTGCATGTTGTAAAGAGAGAGATAGAGGGAGAGACAAAAAGTGTGCTTGCCTATTGATTCTCTACTGGATGACGTAATTCAGCCTTCTCCCAAGTTCATTGAGGATAAAGATGGCTGGACTCCACTGGTCCCAAATAAGTTTCTTCAGTCTGTTGCATTCATTCTGGGAAGATAGATAATCATCAGAGAAATGGACACCAGTGCATAGTTTAACAGGATCAAGTAAGAATGAGAGTTGGCAAATAATTTGAGGCCCCTTCCCTCTGCTCCACTTGCTCCAGTGCAAAATAATTACTTTTTTGAGCTTCTTTTTGAATTCAGCAATGAACATTTCACATTAATTAGTATGTGTGTGCACGTGTGCACACGCTAATCAGTGGTTGACATTCCCAGATGCTGAAATCTAATATATCTTTCTTGACTACTTTCCAATGAAGTTATGATCAGAATATTTTATTTTAGATCTATTAATAATTGTTTTCACTTAGATGCAGTAATCAAGCATTACTTGTTTCTAAATATAACAAATGAATCAAAATGTGGAGGTTTTCAAATTAGCAAAGTGTGAACATGAGTAAACATGAGCTTGAGTATGATCTTAAACTTGTTAAGTCTAATATTGTGAAAATAAAGTAATAAGTGATCTAACATTTATAATGTTCTCTTTTTATTTTCCAGATTCAGAGAACATAAACTACCTGGTGTTTTTTGCTTTTCAAGACTCATGGGGAAATATATCAGAGGAACTACATTTTTCCATTAGCTGCTCAAATATTCCCAAGTTACTCCTCAAATTAATCAGCTTAGTGGCCATTATTACCACATACAGATACTAAATGGAATACCAAAGCTATGATTGGAACTCCCACACACCACCCCAGCAGATTTAAATGTTAAGGCTACCAATCACTACATTATTAGAAAAAAAAGGGAGTCATTTAAAGCCAAAAACAGTAAATAGTCTGGAATTCATGGAGGAATTTGTAGTTTATCCAGAACTGTACAGTGCACATTAGTGTGAATTTGCCTTTCTATTAAAATTCTTATTATGAAGCTGCTCATTGGAGTCCTGGTCTGTAAGACCAGGATCTGGCCATCTAAGGCAGGGGTAGGCAACCTTTCCCCTTTAAGGGCCGAGGGACTTCAGCTCCCAGAAGCCTCAGCCATGTTGGCCAATAGTCCCATGTTGGCCAATAGCTCCTGGGATTCTGGGAGCTGAAGTCCCTCAGCCCTTAAAGGGGAAAGGTTGCCTACCCCTGATCTAAGGATTGTCAGAAATAGTGCAAACTGAGGTCACTTTAACTGTCCTGGATCAGTGCTAGGGAATCATAGGAATTGTATTTTTTTCTGGGACATTGAGCCTTCTCTGTCAGAGAGCTCTGGTGCCACAATAAACTACAGTTCCCATGATTCCTTAGCACTGAGCCAGGACAGTTAAAGTGGCCTCAATTTGCACTATTTCTGGCAGTCTGTAAAGGCCCTATCTACTTAAAATGGAATATCAGAAAAATCTAAAGTTCCTTATTGTCAAGTAACACACACATCAAGTATCACAAATATTCCTTAGAAACATGTGTTACTTGACTGGAAATTTTTACTGTTATTGGCATCATCTGATGATATTTCTCAGATACTTCTCTCAATAAGGAACTTCAGATTTTTCTGATATTCCATTTTAAGTAGATTTAGATGGCCAGATCCTGGATTATAGACTTCATGCCTGATATTGGAACTTCCTTCATCCATCAAAGAATCTCAGTGGTATATCTGATAATAGTAAAACATAGATAAAAGTCAAATAAATGTAATTGCTAGCATCTAATCTAATATTAGCACTACTGTTTTCTGAAGGATTCAGATAGGGTAGAATTTCAAATATTTTTATTATGGATATCAAAATGAAAAATATATAATTTGACTCTATCATTATATTAAAACCCAGTGGTAAATTTTGAATCAATATGCAGAAAATGCTTTTGTATAAACTTTTTATGAAAAATGTTTACAACTCTAATTCCACATTCCACTGTACAAGAACCAAATACCTTTTGATGAAACAATTATTTTCTGCAACTTGGCGGCAACTATACTAAGGGCCTCTGTAGAGTGGCCCAAAGGGCCAGCCTGGAGGTACAGTTGGGGTGGGGCAGCCACATGCCGGCCACCCCAACCCCATGCTGACACTGTCCTGATGCTGCGCACCATCACGCATTGTGTGTGGCATCAGGATGCCCTTCCAGCACAGTATTCTGACATGCTGCACTGAAAAGGGTGCTGAAGAGCCATGCGCTGGCTCTTAGAGTGGCCTTTTGCCACCCCTGAAAACAAAGAAACTATATTGTTGATTTGGGTGACAGATTGAATTTAGGAACATTTTGTTTGCCATGGAGGGGAGGTGCTGCAAGTAAAGACACCACACACTGAGCTGGAGGAAAAGGCCACAACTTTATTAAAACAGCTTACAGGTAGGGTTGGCCCAAAAGCGCATGAGGTTTGGCAATGACCAATCCCTGAATTGATTGATGACCAATTTGCTTGATCACAGCCAAATCTGAGTAGTATGGGAACACAGAGGGGGTCATGTTTTTGCTCAATTGAACAATTTAAAACTTCTGTTCCACTAGGCTTAGGGAAATCAGAGAATCTAAAGATGAGACTAAGAACGAATTGAAGAACGAAGCTAAATTAATAAAACTTGAACTAGATAAAATCAACAAAGATATTGGGAAAATAACAACAAAAATGGAAAAAATTGAACAAAGAACAAAACAAGTGGAAATAAAAATGGAAGAACTATCTAACTGTCAACAAGAAGACCACGAGACAACATTAAAATTGGAAATTAAACTAAGAGAGAAGTGTGTGAAATTGAGAGGCTTGCCGGAGCAACCCAACGAGAAGCTTTACGAATATCTGGTACCTTACTTAGCAAGATATCTTGATAAATCAATAATGCAGACTCAAAATGAAATCGACAGAATTTATAGAATTAACTCAAGAATTGCTAAGAATAGAGGATTGCTAAGGGATATCGTAATATATTGGCTGAGGAAACAAACACGAATTTTTACAGAAGAATTACAAAACCAGATTTGTAATACGTGATATGGAAATCCAGATTTTTAAAGATGTCCCGAGCCAAATATTGAAAAAAAGAAAAGATTACCAATTTCCGACGGAGCAGCTAAAAGTTTACAGAATCCCGTTTAGATGGGAGGAGATAGAAGGTATGACACTAACATGGAATCAAAGAAGATATAAATTAAACTCAATTGAAAAAGCATGTAATTTTTGGAAGGAACACAGAGTGGAAATTGTAAAACAAGTGAAGAGAAAAGAAAAAAGCCCAAAAGGTAGTGAAGAAAAGATACCCCAAAACGGATCAAAAATGATGCTAACAGAAGAAGATGAAGAAAACCTTTTAAGAGATGAAGAAGACAGTAAAGAAGCACCAACGAAGGAAAGAGTTCGTGATAATATAGACGAAGAAGAAGACAGCATAGCAGTGAGCATTGGATAGTTTGATTTGTCCTTCCAATTTGTTTTAGTAAGAATTGACTTTTTTAAGAATTCACAGGAATGAAAATAATTTCGCTTAACATAAAAGGTTTAAATTTGGCATCTAAAAGAAAAAGAACCTTTCACTTTTTAGAAAAAGGAAAATTTGACGTAATATGTCTTCAAGAAACGCATATAAAAATACTGAAAAAAGATTGTTAAGGAATAATAAACTGGGAAATGTATTTATCTCTTCTAGTAAGAAAAAGAAAAAAGGAGTAGTAATATACCTAAACAAACAAATACAAGCAAAAGAACTAATAAATGACCCAGCAGGTCACTATATTGGGGTTAGAATAAAATGGGAAGGGCTAAATGTGTTAATAGTAGGAATTTATGGACCACAAACAAATAAAGGTCTATTTTTCCAAAAGATTTATAATGAAATTAGTGACTTAGAATTTGATAATATAATGTTAATCAGCGACTTTAACGGGGTGATAGACCCCATTAGAGACAGAAAAGCAGATTACAATAAAGCAACCACACAAGGTAAACTTCCCAAAGCTTTTTTTGATTTGGTCAAAGAATTTACACTCTTAGATACTTGGAGACATGTACAAGGAGCACAAGATGGGTACACGTTTTACTCAAATAGATATAAATCACTGTCTAGAATAGACATGATTTGGATTACCAAAATAATGAGCAATAAAATCAAGTCAATTCAAACTTTGCCCAAAAGTATATCGGATCACAATGCAATAATACTAACACTCTCAAATCGACTCAAGCAATTTAATTGGAAATTAAATGATGCCTTGATTCAAAGAAAAGAAGTAAATAATAAAATAAGAAATGAGATAAAGATCTTTTTTAAGGAGAATATGATAGGTGAAACAAAGATGAATGTGATATGGGATGCTGCAAAATCAACATTAAGGGAAATCTTAATTAATCAACAAGTATTTTACCAAAAAATTAAAAAGAGCAAAACCATATTATCCAAAATGTACTGATTCAAAAAGAAAAAGAATTAAACAAGAATCCGGAATTCTGAGAGGGTATTAGAAGAAATAAAAATATTACAAAAACAAGAAATAAGAAAAAATATTATAGAAACAGAGAGGAAACTGAAATTAAATAAACAAAAAGAATTTGAATTTGCTAACAAATCAGGGAAATTATTGGCTGAAACACTAAGGAGAAAGAGAGGAAATAAAATAATTACTGAAATAGTTCACGAAGGGAGAAGAATGACAGGACAAAAAGAAATAAAGGAAGTATTCCAAACTTTCTTTTCAAATCTTTATCAATCTAGAGAGGTTAAAGTGGACAAATTCAAAGAGTATTTGGACAAACAAGATTTCCAATCACCCACTCAAAAACAATGTGAGGATCTAAATAAACCCATTTCCAAAATGGAAATATTGGAAGCTATTAAAAAATGAAAGATGGGAAAGCGCTGGGCCCCGACGGGTTTTCTACCCTATTTTATAAAACTTATGCGGAGGAACTGATTATCCCATTACAAAAGGTCATGAATTCTGTATTGGAAGAAGGTATGCCTCTAACTTGGCATGAGGCAATTATTGTGATGATTCCAAAAGAAGGAAAGAAGGTTACTGATGTTAAAAATTATAGGCCAATTTCTTTATTAAACATTGATTATAAAATATTTTCAAATATATTGGCTAATAGATTCAAAAAAATATTTAGAAAACTGGATAGATGAAGGTCAGAGAGGTTTTCTACCTAATAGGCAAATGCACGATAATCTTAGGACAGTAATCGATATATTGGAATACTATGAGAGGCATAAGGAAAAAAAACTGGGAATGCTATTTCTGGATTTGGAAAAAAGCATTTGATACTGTTAATTGGCAAACATTGATTCAAATCTTACAAAAAATGGAATTAGGCCCTAAATTTATAGGGTGGATAAAAAAGATATACGAGAAACAAAGAGCAAAAATCCTTGTTAATGGTGAAACAACGGAAGCAATAGAGATCAATAGAGGCACAAGACAGGGATGCCCTCTTTCCCCACTTTTATTTTTAGTAGTAATAGAAAGATTAATAAAAGAAATTACGGAAAAGGAAGAAATAAAAGGATTAAAAATAAAGAAATTTAGTTACAAAATACATGCATTCACAGACGATTTGGTAATCTTTTTAGATAACCCTATTAAAAGTATAGAGTACTTAATGGAAATTTTGGGAAAATTTGGAGAAATAACAGGTTGTAAATTAAACAAAGATAAGTCAGTAATTCTTACTAAAGGTTTGTCCAAAGAAAAAGAAAATCAGCTAAGTATAACGGCGGGTATGAAAATTCAGAAAAAAATCAAACATTTGGGGATAATACTGTAAAAAACAACAACAATAAATCTATTTGATGATAATTACAAAAGAGTTTGGAATGAGATAAAAAATGAAATGAATAGGTGGAATAAAAAACACTTGTCTCTATTGGGTAGAATTACAACTGTAAAAATGGTAATATTACCAAAAATGATCTTTTTATTCCAAATGATCCCGATAATAGTTAAAGAAAAAATTTAAAAAAAATTGGCACAGGGATATTAGTAATTTTATTTGGCAAAAGAAAAGACTGTGTATTAAACTTAAAATTATGCAAGACGAAAAAGAAAGAGGAAGTTTGAACGTACCCAATTTAAAATTATATTTTGAGTCTTGTTGCCTTAAATGGTTAGGGGAATGGGTAACATTAAATTCAGAAAAATTATTGGAGTTAGAGGGAGATGGAACCTGTTTTGGACTCCACGCCTATTTAGGTTATGGGAAAATAAAGGCAAATAAAGAATTTAATAATCATTGCATAAGAAGAGCAATACTTAAAGTATGGAACAAATACAAAGCGAGGGCGATGCCAAAACTCCCAGGGTGGTTTTCACCTCAAGAAGCAATTCAGAGAAAAGAAACTAGATCAGAAACTAAATGGATTACATATATGATTCTACTAAAAAAGAACAATTTAGGGAAATACGTAATTAAATCACAAGACGAATTGGCCAAGGAAGGATTTAAATTAGATTGGTTTGGATATAGGCAAATTAAAGAACAGTTCAAAAAAGATTTAAAGATCTATGATATTGAATTAAAAAAATGAATTTGATAAAATCTGGTTAGGAAACAATAAAAAATGGATTGGATTATTTTATAAAGTGCTACTGAAATGGGATCTAGAAGAAGAAATAATAAAACCAAACATGATTAAATGGGCCCAAAATATAGGATATCCCATTGAATTGGATAAATGGGAAATAGTGTGGACTAAAAGAATGAAATATACTGTGTCACAGAAATTGAAAGAAAATTTTTACAAAACATATTTCCGTTGGTATCTAACTCCTGAAAAAATTTCAAAAATTTATAAAACAAAAAAAATAACCTATGTTGGAAATGTGGGAAAGAACAGGGTTCCTTATATCATTGCTTATGGACATGTAAAGTAGTGAAAAAATACTGGACTAAAGTAATTGAAATAATCAACGACATAAACAACATCAAAATACAAGTCTGCCCAGAATTTTTTTTATTGAATATGTGGGACAACAATCTAGATAAAAAAATGAGGAAAATTTTATTTTATTTAATTACCACTGCTAGGATCACTTTGGTCCAAAAATGGAAAATGAAAACCATTCCTAGTATGAAGGAATGGCTGATGAAGTTTTATGAAGTAATAGAAATGGATCGCTTAATGCAATATATAAGAGGTAATATGGTGGAGGAAAATAATTTAGAATGGGCACCAATTTTAAATTATCTTGATAAGTATTGGGGTAATTTAGCCATATTGGGCTATATGTAGACAAGTCATGAAGAATCAATATGTGAAAATTATAAATAAAGAAAATTAGGCTATGGACATTTTATACTTTTACCACAAATAGTACGAGAAAAGGAAAATGTAATAGATAATTAAGTAAGCAAATAGATACAAAAAAAATTAAATATTGAAGAACAAAGGAAAAGAAGAACAAAACAAACTCCAATAATCCAGTTGTTGTAAGTAGGAAGTTTGTATGAGTGGTGAGTTGAATGAAGAAATGGAAAGAAGGAAGAAAGAAAGAGTAGAGGGTTAAGTATGTGATAGAAGGTGTGAGAAAGTGGTAGAAAGTGGAAGGAGTAGAGGCAAGTGAAAGGGGTAGAAAGGTATTTTAGGGCAAGAAGAAAGGAGAAGGGAAGGGAATTGGGAGAAGGAAGGTAGGAAGTGAATAAGTGGAGTTAAGTTAGAAAGATAAGAACGGAAGGATAAGAAGATGAAAGAAGAAGGGAGAGGGGAAATTAAAGGGGAGATAGAAGATAGAAATGTAATTAATGAAGATTTTTTATTTTATTTAAGCAGCTAACAAAAATAATGGATTATCAATAGAAATAATTGTTACATAGCTGAAGTGAACATTTTTGTAATTAAATTGAGAATCTATTATTTTGTATTCATGAAAAGAAGATGATGAAGATTCCCTTCTCAAAGAAGATACTTGGAGGGTTCTTATGTAAAAGAAGATAAGAAGTATGTTATATTGTATGGATGACTTTTAATGAATGTATTGAATGACTTTTTTTTTTTAATCAATAAAATATATATATTAAAAAAACCTCTCTAGGGTTTCAAAGCTTAAAGTTATTTCTTAATGCTGGTAGCATGTAAATTGTATTTTGAAAGCACTCCAGACAGTTGAAAGTTTATTCACAAGTTAAGTCAAATACAGTATCTCCTATGTTGGATGTTTTTTTCATGTTTGATATATTACTGAAATACTTTATTTGTTGCACTGTTTGACTTTTGCTGCTTCTTGTCTTTATACTTGTTTCCTTATATAAACCAAAACACTCAGAATCTTTATTACACCTTTAGTTCCTACACCTCTTCTAATTATTTATGCCTCACTTACCACTACACACTATGTCTCTATTAGAACAACAATTCAATTCACCCAGGACACTTCTTGTCCACACACCTCCACAGAGTTTTTTCCCTACCTGGGTGGGGGTGATTTACATTAGTCCCCAGTATTCTCCCCATATCTAAACATCTTAATATGTTGCATAAAAAATATTCTATGTAGAACCCCTCCCCCTTTTTTAAAAAAACAAACAAACATAAACCTGCTTTCTGCACAGAAAAAAAGTTTTTGCACAGAAACCCTATGTGTTCTTCTATGTGGAATAATTTGTCTCCAACACTTTAGGAGATTTGATTCTGGAAGAAAATTCTGTAAGATCCCTGCTGGGCTATTCTTTTCCTCAATGTGGTTTCCCAACTGTCCAGAACCCTGTTTTCCCCCATTTGGGATTGAATAATTATGAATACTCTTTCCATCCCTGTTTGGGATACCAACATTCCACTCCCTGTCTTGTTCCAGATGGCACCATAGACTCATCTCTCCTTTTGTTCTCCTCTCTTCATTCTTGTTTTTTTGGTGCTCCAATTTTACATAGCTGCAGTAGACATGCAAACTTCTTTGTATTGAATCAATGAGCCTTGATGCCAGCTAATAATGGATGAAGATGGGTGCCTAGGCTGTAAAGCCACTGCACAATCAGACTTTTGCCTTCAGTACTCTTGCTCTGAGCTTTGTCTCCCTACTTGGAGATCCTGGGAAATACAGCAATTGTCTGAGATTTCAGCCAGCTTCCTTGGATCTGGCAACCCTAGGATGGAGCAACAGGGAAGACAGCCACCTAGAAATGATGAACACTTATGGAACGGCCTGCTGGACGAGATCCATTATCTGACAACCTTAGACAGCTTTAAAAGGACTGTCAAGATGGACCTCTTCCAGCAGGCCTTTCCTGATTAGTCCTCCCACTTAACCAACTGTATTTTCTTCTCTCTCTCTCTCCCCCCCCTTTTAATTGCCTTAACAGCCATCTCTGTTGATCTGCTATTGATCGGCTATGGTAAATTGCTGGTATTGGCTTAAATTTTAAATTCTCTTTTAACTGAGGATTGTTTAATAATTTTTTAAGGGGTGGGAGAATTTAGTTGGGATTGATTTTTATTGTTTGTATTTTATGTTGGAAGCCACCCCGATTGCTATGCAGACGGGCAGGGTATAAGTAAATTTTATTATTATTATTATTATTATTATTATTATTATTATTTAGACCTGTCTAAAGTAGAGTAGATTCATTAACTCAGGGCCTTTGCAGACTGCTAGAAATAGTGCAAATTGAGTCCACTTTAACTGCCCTGGTTCAATGCTAGGGAATCATGGGAATTGTATTTTTTTCTGAGACATTCAGCCTTCTCTGTCAGAGAGCTCTGGTGCCACAATAAACTACAGTTTCCATGATTCCCTAGCACTGAGTCAGGGCAGTTAAAGTGGACTCAATTTGCACTATTTCCGGCAGTCTGCAAAGGCCCTCAGTGAGATTTACATAACTGTTGGTTTATCATAGCTCAGTGGTTCTATTCTAGTTTGAAGAAGCAATTAGGTCTAAGCAGAAGAGTTTTCTTACACCAGACTGTTTAATAATCTGCTACACTTTCCCTCCTGTTTTCTTTCTATCTGATATTTTTCCAAGTTATTTCCTAGTAGTTGTTCCTTCAAACTATGAACTCTATGTTCATAGAATCATAGAATCATAGAATCATAGAGTTGGAAGAGACCACAAGGGCCATCCAGTCCAACCCCCTGCCATGCAGGAACTCCCAATCAAAGCATCCCCGACAGATGGCCATCCAGCCTCTGCTTAAAGACCTCCAAGGAAGGAGACTCCACTACTCTCCGAGGGAGTGTGTTCCACTGTCGAACTGCCCTCACTGTCAGGAAGTTCCTCCTAATGTTGAGGTGGAATCTCTTTTCTTGCAGCTTGCATCCATTGTTTCGGGTCCTAGTCTCTGGAGCAGCAGAAAACAAGCTTGTTCCCTCCTCAATATGACATCCCTTCTAATATTTAAACACAGCTATCATATCACCTCTCAGCCTTCTCTTCTCCAGGAAAACATCCCCAGCTCCCTAAATCGTTCCTCATAGGGCTTGGTTTCCAGACCCTTCACCATTTTAGTTGCCCTCCTTTGGACACACTCCAGTTTCTCCACATCCTTTTTGAATTGTGGTGCCCAAAACTGGACACAGTATTCCAGGTGAGGCCTGACCAAAGCAGAATAGAGCGGCACTATTACTTCTCTTGAACACTATGTTCTTGAGTTATTACCCTCTGTTCTTTCCTACCTCTCTTAGGTAGCTTCTCATACATTGATAAAGTGTTCATGTGCATTCAGATTTCCAGACATTCTTAACTATGAGTTTTCAAACTCTTTGCAGTCACAATGTCAAAATCAATTTAAAATATAGGTTTTACTTTGTTGTGACAAAAATCAATTACAAGTGATTTTTGGGAAAGGTACAGGGTTGCCTTTTAAACAAACAAAACTGGGACCTCTTCCTGTGCCTTTAACAGCAACATGAGATAAAGAAATTGCTCAATTACATATGGATCAAACTAAGCAATACATTTAGCTCATTATTAGAAGAGGTGTTACCTCAACTCATCTGGGCTAGAATTCACTATCACAGTTATGAATGGGTAAACTAGAGTCATATATTTGAAACAGATTTGTATGTGTGATCCTTACATATTCAGTAATGTATGGAATACATATGTGCATCCTGATCAACAGGAGAACAGAGTTCTGTAGGAGCACAGTTAAGTATACTTAACTAAGGGTTGTCATAGACCAGCCAAACGGGCCAGCCTGGGGGTAGAGTTGGGGCAGGGCAGCTGCATGCCAGCCACTCCAACCCCACCACAATGCCATCACGCTGCACTGAAAAGGCGTGGAAGAGCCACAGCACCACTCTTAGGGCAGCCTTTTGCTGCCCCTAAAAGGAACAGCATTTTGACACTTTTTTAAAGGTGACAAAAGGAAGGATCAGGGCCATGGTGTGGGGTTGTCACAGCCCCGATCCACTACTCCCTGGGGTGGCTCTGTGCCACCCCAAATGGGCCGTCTGCATCAGCCCTAAGTAGCTGGTCTATAATCATAGTGTTGTTCATCATAGTACATGATTGTTCTCACCCATGTATTTGGCATTCAGTATGCTTCATTTTGTGAGTTGTCATTAGAAGGTAAACATGTGCTTAATTTGCAATACTATTGCTGTAGCTATTGGTCTGAGGAAATCTTGTTGTGGGAAGAAAAATGAGTTTAACACAGGGAGTACATATCCCACTTAATATCTAGTTTAAATCCAAGGATCTCATTAGATTCTAAATCTCATTCTGTTGAAACAGCAAAATGTAAATAAGTTAATGACCTTATTTTGATATCTTACCATATGAGGAACCAGAATTAAATGAAGATATTTAATTGATTGGATTATCTTGGGAAAATGTCAGGTAATTGGAATTTTTCAAGAAGCAAATGCATTATTGACAAGTAAAACTAGGGAGAAAAATTAAGCCCCTGACTCACTGGGCTCGTGTGGTTGCTGCCGGGGGTGGGGGTAGACCTGTTGGTTTGGGATGTTTTCCAGCCTGCTGGAGACCTATCAGGCTTTGTGTCAGGCTGGCTGGGTCAGGATTAGCCAGTGGGGGCTGGACGGGGTGACACTTCCACCCTGGTGTTGAGACTACATTTCCCAGTGGGCGCTGGGGGTGGAAGTGGAGCCTGATTGGTTGGCACCATGGGCAAGTGGTGCCTGCGATTGGTGGGGGCCTGAGGAGGAGAAACCTCCACCCATCCCAGCCCCTGATTGATAGAAGGGCCTATAAAAGGCCATGTGGCACACAGCAATGGCACCATTCAGCTTGTCTTTTCCCACCCTCCCTCTCTCTATGTTCAGTTAAAGCTGTGTTGTCACAACTGTCCAGGGGTGGTAGCATATGTCTTGGATCTGATGGACGTGGTTTCCAGAACTGTGTAGCACCGGATCGGGAGTCCAACAGGAACCCAGGGGTGTTGAGAACGTTGCAGTTCTGCCATTGAGGGGGCAACACTGATTCAGCATCCTCTGGTGACAATGGGTAGAAATGTGCACATGCGATCAACCGGTTACCAGAGAGGCAAGTGGGTGAATAACTGGTAACCCCTTATGTCATCATGAAGCTTGGCTGTGACCAAGCAAATGGGTTCATCAACCAATCAGGTATTGATTGATGACAGATCCAGACCTCATGCTTTGTAGGCCAATCCTACATTACAGCTGTTATCAACAAAGTTGTGGTCTTTTCCTTCCAATTCAAATGTGATGTGGTCATTCTTGCTGCATCTCCCTTCCACAGCAACATTACTTTGAAATCACAGACCAGATTTCTAGCCAGCTTTCAATTAAAACAATACTCCTTTAATAAATAGAAAGATTAGCAGAAACAAAGCCCCCCATAGTTTTCAAGAAATAGCAATTAAGAAACAATGTCAATGGCTAGTTATTCACCTTTCTGAAAAGTCTATTTCCATGACAATGAGCCATGTGCTCTTCTACATTCTTCTGTTCTTATCAAACCAGAGTAGGATGCCTCTTATTATGATATCTTACAATAGGTAATGAATTGGAATGTGATTTGTTTAGGAATGTGTTTGGTAAACTCAATATGGGTTTCAATAGCATTCAAAGGCTACTGGTCTCCTGGAAGTAATCCTGTTTATATAGAGCAAGTAAATATTTGATGGGAGTAAGAAAAGTATTCTATTACCTGGCCTTTCCTATTTTTTCTCTGTTCAAACAAGTATGAGCTTGGTGATATGAACAAGCTGCCTTGGGGAGCCAGAGAGTTGCCCTGAAAAAAAATATTTTAAATGGTTTCCAAGTATTCACTTCTTTGGGTAGATCTGGCCATAAGGATGCTTTTCAAGAAATCCTGACAGTCTCAACGCTATAAACATTTTAATAATCAAAGGGGGAGGGTATTGTAATTCTCCATTCCTAAAGGAAGGACTGTTTTCAAGACAGGCCCTCTGCTATTAGACTTTCCAAATCACCTTATTCTTTGGTTTGAGCATTGGCCTATGACTCTGGAGACCAGCATTCAAATCCTTGCTCTAGCACAAAAACCCACTTGGAAAGTCACACTTTCAGCCTCAGAGGATGGCAATGGCAACCCCCCTCTGAAGAAACTGCCCAATAAAACACTATGATAGGTTCACCTTGGGGTTGCCATAAGTAAAAAATGACATGGAGGCACACAACAGCAACAATGCTTACCTTTCAGCTTTTGAACATCTGTTGGTTTAAAGGGTAAGAGTTACTTGGGCTAAAATACACTCCAAAGTATAATCATCAAAAACACTGTCAAGAGTTCAAAATATACTACAACAGTCTGCAAGCTGCACAATTAGAGTTGTCAGATCTCAGATTTGGCACAAGTCTCTAGTTATCATGGGTCATCTCCAGGTGGAAAATGAGGGTGCAAATTCTAGATTTTTTGTGTGGTCAACTACAGGAAAGAAGAAATATCCACGTTATATAGGAGATAGCATCATGCTGGAATTTGCAAAACTTCATTCATTTCTTGGTGCAACTTTTCAGGGGACTCTCCAGGGAGGCACATGCATTAGTTATCTTCCTTCCTCCCATCTAGTCATTTGGTGCCAAGGATCACCCTCTGTTTTGCAGCCACCAAGGAGGATAAGCTATATGTTTCTTCTCCCATCTCCCTAAGTGGGTGAGAAGGAATAATCCCCTAATTTCACCTTCAAGTGGGCACAGATTTCTGCCTTAATTTCAAAACACAAAAATACATTTTCTCTGTGTGCGCTTGAATGACAAGCTGTGAGCAACTGTGATTGATACTTGGTTGTTGTTAACTGTCCTCAATACAGCCTCAACACATGGTGACCACATGGATGAGGCATCTTCAAGACCCCTTATCCTCCACTGCCTTGCTCAAATCCTGCAGATTCAGGCCTGTGACCTCTCTGATTGAGTCCAACCATCTAACATATAGTCTTTCTTTCTTTCTCCTGCCCTCTACCTTTCCTAGCATTATTGTTTTGTTTTGTTTTTTAATGATTCATGCCTCATGACGTGGCCAAAGTTCTAGAATCCATTTGTTTGTCTTCCTGACCATTCTCAGTATTCTCAGCACTCTTCTCCAGCATCACATTTCAGATGAGTTTGTTTTCTTTCTGTTGGCTTTCTTCACTGTCCAGCTCTCACATCTTTATTTATGATGGAGAATATGATGGTTTGAATTATCTTCACTTTAGTGTTCAGATTTATATTTCTACATTGTAGTTCTAGTCTTTTTCTATTTTTTTTTATTTTAGTCTTCATTCTGATTAATTTTGATGCAAAATTTTGACCTGCCATGAAGTAACCTACCTTGTTCTATTCAATATTTATTTTATCTCACACCCAAGCATTAGGAATTAATGATATTTTTAAAGAAGCACAAATGTCCTCACCCAATCAAATGTTAAGGTGGTACAGTGTGCTATATTAAAAAATAATCAAATTTAAAACTTATTTTATTTTAATGAATATCCTGCCTTTCTCCCAACATGGGATCCAAGACAGCATGAAACATTTCAGAAACAATGCAAAAACTTTGGTAAACTTTGGAAGAGATGAAATAATGTGGTTCATGTTTTAAGCTTTGTTGCACCGGCACAAAAAGATTCCGCACACCATTCTTTTGGGTAAAAATTGGCCACAACTTTATTTATCTGTACAGGGTCGAAAACCATTTTCATTACCAAGATAACATCTATCATAATTATTTTGTTCTTGACACATGTGTCAATGTAGATTACTAAACTTGTTATCAGGGTAACAAAGCCCATCTCAGCACATGGCAAGAACAAATCAACCAATCATCCCCCCCACCCTGCTGACACCGGATATAATGTCATAACTTAACCCATGATGTAATCCAATGGTGACATCATCAATTTAGTTGCTGACATCATAGAGAATTTAGTTAACCCTATGACATCTACTCTTTATCCAAATAAGTAGTCCAATTTGGTGGTTTCAATTAACTAAATTATCCCCTGGGGGGGTCCCTGCCCGCCATAGGATGGAGACAGCCTAGCTTGGCATCCCCTCCCCCCCCCAGAAGAACCCATTCAATGAGACGAGCAGTCAAATCTAAGTAGATATCACATCCCTCAGGGGAGAGATGAACCCCATTGCTCCTGTACAGATGGGCATACAAACCTAAATTCCCACATGCTCCACAACCAAAATTCCCAAACCCCCACACTTCTTGCCCATAGATCTATTCAACCAACAATGAGCCACTTTGACAGAAGAGTCCTTCCTTGCCCCTACCCAAGTACGGTGTTGCAAAAACTTGGTCCACATAACTATATTTGAGGCAATCTTCATTGGATATCTTGCATGTCCCTCAAGATTCACTTGGCCAACTGGAAATAAGGAAGTTTTACTAAGTCATTTTCACCCAAATGAGACATAAGAATCTTGGGTGGTGCCACAGTCTCCAAAAGCTCAATGATACATGGGATCAGAGCTCCCCACAGCATGCCTCTGCATCCAATCCAGCGTATCCAATGGATCTCCTCTATACCTAGGTTCAGGTCTCGTCGAGACTGAAGAATGTGATGCTCTGCCCAAAAAACAAGGCTGTGACCATACATCACCCTGTTCCAAACCTGCTCAATAGAGACAGAAGTTACAGTAAATAGACAACTCCAACTAACCAATATTAACATTACAATCAACACCACTAAGGACAGATGTGGGATTTAAAAGCCCTAGATCACCAATGCCTGATCCATCATATTGGAGTATCACATTAAGCCCAGAGGAGCAGCAGCAGTCGCAGCCCCAATTTGAAAAGGATGCAAAGAAAACTGATCCGTCGGATAAACAAAGTGCCCTGCCTGATTAATCAGAGCAATAGCCAGGGAGAAGTTTGCTGATTCTAGTGGCAGCAAAGAAAGCCAAAGAAAAAACTGCCTTAAATAGAATAACTTCATGGGGCAAAGAGCACACAGCCTGAAGGGATTGCCAAATCTGAATGAGAATTGTTCCTGTTACCAGTGAGCGATTGTCGTAGGAAGCTTCCTAGTCCATCCCTCCAAAGCCCTGCAAACTCTAAAGTCCACAGTAGGGTCATTAAACCCACCCGCTCTGTAATAAAAAGACAGACCTCCAACCTCCCCCTGATCTTAATCAGGAACAAACCAGAATGCTTAGGTGGACAGCAAAATGCAAAACAATTTCCAGCCCTAGAGGCCAAAACTCAGCCTCTTCCACCAAAGAAAAAAAACTGTCTGAAAGCTTGAATTGCAAGCTGGTACGACTTGTGTGTCGAAGAAGCGACAGACTGGATAATCACCCTGTCAATCTCTATTGTCCAAGGCTCCATAGATGTGCCAGTACCTCCAGTGGTTGTAGAGCTGCCTCCGGGGTGAGTTGACAGAACCTGCAAAACTGGAAATGGGAAAGGGCATCCGCCAAAGAATTTAGTAAACCTGGGACATGGTGAGCCTGAAACAACACATTGTATTTCAAACATTGTGCAACCATTGACCTAACCAATGCCATCACCCTCAAGGATTTGGAGCTTAGGGACTTCACCAGATGAACATCATCACCAGATGACAAGGTATCCTCACATCCTGTTGACCCAGGGGCCCTAACAAATAAGAAGTCATCTAAATAGTGGATAATAGCGTAATTACCTGACCTCTTGACAGCACACCAGTGCAAAAAGGTACTAAATTTTGCAAAGGCAGAGCAAGAAATAGAACACCCCATTGGCATTGCTTCATCAAAGTAGTGCATCCCTTCAAATTGAAAACCTAATAAATCCAAATCCTCAGGATGTACTGGCAGAAGCCGAAAGACAATTTTATATCACATTTTGCCAACATGGCACCCTTACCCATGAACTCCTTGGCTAGCTTCTCCCTAACAATCCCTGGCAACTCCCTCACCGAATGTGTGTTAGGTGTGAATCGGTGAACCTTCACACCAGAATAAAGAATACAAAAACCGTATAAAAAACCTTCGAACAAATACTGTGCAGAATCCTAGTTAGGGTAACTCTGCAGCCAAAACATCCAACTTAATTGGTGTTGGCACTTTTCCCTCCCACAGTGTTTGATTGAGAGATGACACCAGCCCAGACTTCTTACCTCTGTAACAGGATGCGCCTGGATGGTTGCCGCCACAGGTGTTACATTTGTGATCAAACCTGCAGGGCTGCCTCCTGCACTTACCTGAGTTGAAGTTCCAGCAAAGACCTGTTGTTTTTCTCTCCCCCATGCTAGGCCTCGCATACTGCCCTTTTGGCTGCATGACCATAGGCACAAAGCCATTGTCACACCTGCTCGAAGGGGAGGCCTCAAGCATAACATCCTCCCACAACTCTGACTGTATATGCTGCCAGGATAAAGAAGGGTCCAAAGCAGCCCTCATCCTAAACTGCTCATCATACTGGAGCCATGCAAACCCCCTCGAATTGAAATGACAATTTGTGTATGCTTTAATCATTATCTCCTGATACTTAGAAAAATCAGGAGACCTAGAGGGCTCTTTCTGTTCAATCACTCCCCTATAAATGGTGAAACCCGTCATCCAGTTCACAAAGTTCCTCTCAAGCTTAGGGAACTTGTGAGCCTGGAATTCCTTTGGGAGACTAAATACAACCCCATCCTTTACTATAATCCTCGGCTCAGGGTCACAAAATGTAAGGGAGAACAAATCAATGTATTCTCTTTTCCGAATTCTCTCTTTTGTAGAGAGGGGGAGATGTGATCCCAAGGGAGTGGACATCCCAGCATAAGGGTTGCACTCCACTGCTCTGTCCACCCCAGCTAGACCCAAAGCTCCTACAGTAACCACTGCCCTCGAGTCACTTACCCTGGACACCGAGGGCTGCTCAAACTGTACCCTCAAGTCAGACACCTGAGCTGTCACTGGTGTTGTCGAAGGTACCACAAGAGAAACAGAAGTAGAGCCTTCCGCACAAGAGGTTTGCCTGCCTTGCCCACCTGGAGTCCATATTGAGGTGGGCCAAGAAGCCAAAGCATTAGAACAGGGGTAGGCAATTTTCCCCTTTAAGGGCCGAGGGACTTCAGCTCCCAGAATCCCAGGAGCTATTGGCCAACATGGGACTACTGGCCAACATGGCTGAGGCTTCTGGGAGTTGAAGTCCCTCAGCCCTTAAAGGGGAAAGGTTGCCTACCCCTGCATTAGAAGATTGAGACAAACCTGTGTTGGACAATTGCTGAGAAGCATGCCTTGATGCTTGCGAAGCTCCCTCCTAGTGTGATGTGCCTGCAGCTCGGGTGCCATGTTGTAGAGTGGAAGAACTTCCCCCATCCCTGTTAACAACCTCACAAGTTTCAGGTGCCATCCCACTGCCTTGACCTGAAACCACAGCCCTCTGAATGACATTATACAAATCCGTCAGAGTGGGCTGCTCAGACACAGGGGTCACCGCTCCCTGTTGTCCCACACCAGGAACTCTCTTCAGTAGTTCCATAACATCAGCTACAGTTGGTTGCCTAACCTCCATAGTTGATGTAACCGGGGGACCATGTGCCGTACTGTCTGAAGACATGCCAGGTGAAGTAGCCAATTGCACCTGTGTAGCCTGTAATCCCAGAGTTTGATCTTCACTGAAAGATAAGCTAGCCTGAGGACCAGAGCTAGCACCCTGTATCCCCTTCTGGGCTAACTGATTATAAACTGTAACACAGGCCTGCATAGTACAGCCTAATTGTGCTAAGTGGGCTACTATTTCGTCGCCTCTGCCCTGTGCTTCAGATGCCCTCTTCTGGGCTAAACACCCAGTACCAGGCCCAGCAAAAGCCACAGCCATTTAGACTGTGGCTTGCTGCGTGGCATGATAACTCAATATGACAAGCAGACTAACAGGCTGCCTTGGGTTATAGTGTTCCTCTGAAGGCTACAACCCTTCATATGACTGATAATAAACAGCAGCCCTGAAAACAACAATGGGGCCCAAACAATTAATAGGAGCCCCACAATGGCTTCGGATTGAAATGCTTCTATTATGAAGAATACCTGAAAGTCAACAATAAAGCAACCCTGTTAAGCTAATGTGCCCAGGAAAGAACAATTCCCCTCCCCCAAAAGGGCAGAGTATAAAAAATTGCACCCCATGCATGGGTCCCCAATTATCACCTGTCCCAAGCAGGGACCTCAAACACGGCCTTAATGGCCTAAACCAGTCACCTCAGGACAATTTAACCAAGCTGGTATGCCCAGCAAGTGCCATACAGAAAGGGCTGTATAATCTAGGCCCACCACCAGACCTTCCCTCAATAGGGAGCCAGACCGCACTAATGGCCTGTCCAGTCCCCTCGGGACAAATTAACCAAGCTGGTATGCCCAGCAAGTGCCACACAGAAAGGGCTGTACCATCAAGGCCCACCACCAGGCCTTCCCCTCAATGGGGAGCCAGGCCGCACTGGGCACTTAGTGCCAACTAAGCCCTGTGGTCTGGCTGCTGGCCTATGGCCCCCCAGAAGGAGACAGGCCCAGCTAGGCCACAGGCCCCCCAGAAACAGGGGGTGCCACCCACTAAGGGCTGTCAAGGAATGCCCGCCCCCCACGCCCAGCCCCACCCAGCCCCCAAGCAAGAGCAGATCCCAATGAGGTGCTGCCCTGGCTTGGCAGGCCTCCCTGTGAGGGCCCACTAATTGGCCAACCACCTAACCTGGTGCCGCAGGCTCATCCAGTGCTGCAGGCCCCCCTGCTACCACCGAGGCCAGTCCATGCCGAGCCCTCATGAAGCCATGCCAACCAGTCCATGGCAACCAAGGCTGTGGAGGCCCAGAGCAGAGGGCCACTGCCGATTGATGCCTCCAGGCTGGGCCAATCAAAGCCGCAACCCACCCAACAGGCCTAGGATAGTGCAGGGGCCACAGCCTGCTCTGTCCTGCCTGAATAGGCCTCTTCGCTGACCAATTGCAAGCAGACAAGCGCTCCTATGCTCCGTCCAGCCTGACTAGGCCTCCTCATCAATCGCCAGCAGACAAGCGCTTTGCTTGTGTGCTGGACCTAAAATGGCTGCCACCTCATGGCAACCAGGGGCTATATAGCCCCAAATCTCACTGGTAGTCTTGCGAGATGCAAGACTACCAGTGTGCTGGGGATCTTAGAGGATCCCCTTCCCAATTTGCTGGGCAGTGCAGGAAGGGCAGAACTTCCTGCCCACCCAGCCAATCAGGCGTCGGCCTCCTTTTAATTGGCTGGCACAACATAGAGCCCCTCCCGATGCATTGTTGTTGTTGTTGTTGTTGTTGTTGTTGTTGTTGTGTGCCTTCAAGTTATTTCTGACTTATGGTGACCCTAAGGTAAACCAATCATGGGGTTTCATTTGCAAGATTTGTTCAGAAGTGGTTTGCCTTTGACTTCCTCATATATATTTATTTGCCATTAGCATCATGTCCTGCCATTAGCATCATGTCCTGACAAATCTTTTCCTCATTTCCAGATGAAACAAAGAACACATAACTGCATTTGTTTATCTTTATTTTGTCTCTTGTTTTCTCTCTCTTTTGTGCTTACCTCACTGTCTTTCAACTTTTTCATCAAATTTAACCAACTCTTCACAACTCTCTATAAAGAAGTTGTAAGATCTTTGGAGAATAGGAATTAACCTTGAGATTTTGTCTAAACAAGGAGCAGTAGTAGAAGCAGAAGAATTAAAATAGCAGAATATTTTTCCTCTTTTGAAAAAAAAAGTTACAATAATATGTAGGCTTACCATTTTGGTTCCCATTGTTCTGTCTGATATTTGACTGATAAAGGAAACATGTGAGTCCTTTGTTACAGCACCACTAGCTGCCAGTCTGTTTCCAGCTCTAATTCCAAGTGCTGGTTATGACTGATAATAACCTCTGTGGCTTGGGTCCAGATTAACTGAAGGGCTGTATCTTTCTATATGAACTTGCCCAAATTCTAAGATTATTGAGGGAGATCTTTCTGTCTGTCCCATTGCATTCTCAGGCTTATTTGGTGGGAATGCAAGAGAAGCCCTTCTCCATGGCTTCTTGTACACTCAGTATATCCCTTCCTTGATGAGGATTGAGCTGGTTCTCTCCCTGTCATCTTTCTTTCATCAAGTGAAGATTTCTCTGTTCCAGCAGGTATGTGGAAATGATTGTTTATATAATAGTATTTTCTCTTTTACTGATTTTGAACTGAACTAAAATCTGAACTGATTTTAATCTATGTTCTAATCTATAAGTGAAATCCTGTATTACTCATCCTGGCCTGATATCCCTCCCCCCTCCCCCCTCCCCCCCCCCCAAACAAAACTGATGGAAACATTATTTACCCATGCTCCAATCAGGATCTCCTTCTCTCTGCACAGTTAATGATTAAGTAGGTGGGTGGGTGGAGTCATGATAGTGGTAATATTGTCACAATCATGACCTAAACTGTTAGAGATGGGTAAATTTAAGCTGATACAGTGTTGTAGCCAATGTTTTTGAATTATTGTTTTATATGGTTTTATTTCTATACACAGTTTAATATTATTCTGATCTTAACTTTTTGTTTGCTTTTAGTGTAGAAACACATATCTGTAGTTTTACTTGTATCTATTTTTATAATAATAATAATAATAATAATAATAATAATTTTTATTTATATTTCCTGCCTCTCCCTGAAGATCAAGGCAGGATTACATCAATAAAAAGTATACAGCATATACAAAATACAGGATTACAAAAATACATAAAAGCATAATACCAACACTAAAATATCAACATTATAAAAATTCAATAAAACCTAATTATCATTCACACCCAAAAGCCAAATAATCAATCAAAATAGTACTATTAACTTGGAGGTCCATTAAGGAGATCATGTGGGTAGGCCCTCTGGAAAAGCTCTGTCTTAAGTGCCTTCTTAAAGGTATCTAAATTAGTAGTAAGACGGAGCTCCTCCAGCAGGCTGTTTCCACAGTTTAAGAGCTGTGGCCATGAATGATCTTTGGGAAGTTATTAATATGAAGTGGTTGTGAGACAGGCAATAATAGAAATCTGGAATTTAATCAAAATATAATTATAGTCTATGCACCATTATGGCTTTATAACCAAGAGGATAGCATTGCAAATTTATTATCAGGCAGCTACCATTTAGACACCTGCTATAATCCTCAGTCTATGGAGATGTTTAAAGAATACTTTTATGTAAGAGTTACAAGCTCTTCCTCAGTCTCTTGTTAAGTCTCATGGTGTAGGGAATGTATTTTAACTGTTCTTGTGGTAGCATAGATATCAGATTGTCATGACTGCTTGTTATTTTTTGAGCAAACACCAGGAAATCTTCCTCAATTTATACATTTGATAATCTGCAACTTCTGTTTTTAGATGTTTAGAGAACTCACTTTGATTAGTGCCTTTAAAGTAAATCTTTGCAAACAGTAATGTCACACATTGAGATGTTCTAGAGACAACACTATCTGTGTTTGGATTCCTTTTAAAGGAGACTGAAATCCTGTGCTGTTTTTGCAATATATTTAA
The DNA here is from genome assembly GCA_026167975.1 of Phrynosoma blainvillii. Classification (NCBI taxonomy): domain Eukaryota; kingdom Metazoa; phylum Chordata; class Lepidosauria; order Squamata; family Phrynosomatidae; genus Phrynosoma; species Phrynosoma blainvillii. The sequence continues at coordinate 181,028,461 of JANUYF010000003.1, read as the reverse complement.
GAAGAATTTAGATAAGCCCAACATGCTTTCTTCTACACTGCATCAGATAAACTATACATTGATTCAGTTTATGCCTCTCCCTTTCCCTCCCTCTTATTTAGATGGAGAAGGGAAACCACACAAATTGGGCCTTCACTAAGGAAAGCTTCAATGTGGAAAGACCATCCAAAATGTTATATTACATGCATTGGGAATTGGTTGTTTCATGATTCCTCCTTCCCATAGATCTGAGCAATGGATGGATTTATGAACTATATTTGTGTACCTCACCTGAGACAATAGTTACACAGCCTACACTAACCACTATTTGGTGTTGATCTCATAATCTTCTTTTGTTTTTCTTCTTTCTCTATTTCTACTTCCTCCTTTTTTTTCCTTAGCATGGGTAATCTGTTAAGGAGAAGAAAGATGGAATAGCTGCCCAGTGCTTTTTAACTGTGAGAGTGAAGCGACCTCAATCTAGGAACTCCTAAGGTTTAACTTCATCTCACCTAATGCTAGCAATGATAAACTAGTAAGTCAGCTCAGATAAAATCAGGCTATATAAATCATTCTCTGTTTTCCCCCTGTTTTCTTACTTTTTATGTTTAAAGTCACAGTGCTCTGGTTTTCCAAGACACAGAAGTCCTACCCCCATTCCCTGGAAATTCTTGGCTAAGCCCATCTCTAAATTTTCCTCCAAATCAAACAATATTATTTTAAATAAGTTTTAAGAGTCTAATGAATGTGAAACAAAGCCTGGGATGAATAAACTTGCTTGAATGTCTTTTCTTTTTGGCTTTTTCATATACATTTTTTCACTTTTCTGCACTTCAATCTTGTACTTGTAATCCATAATGTTAACTTTACCTTAAAACACAATCCAAAGCCTAAATAAGAAGAGGTGATACAGATTCTCATGTATTGGTTCACACTCTATCTGTCACTGTTGTGTGATTTTCCTCTAAAGTAGGTGGTCAAAGTGTAGTAACATGTAGTAAGTGTAGTAGCATATATGTAGTAAGTGTAGAAGCAACATTCTGTTGAGTTATTAACAGATGTCATTTCTCCCCACAGTGTACCTTCCCATGTACAGGACCTAGTGATTCTGTTTTTCCCTATCTCCTTCTTGGAATCACAGCATACACATAACTCTGGTTATGATTAATTTAGCTATAGGGCTCTATTTATACATGATGTTTACAAGAGGAGGATAGTCTTCTTGAGTTTGGTAGCAATTATTTACCAACAGCTATTTAAAAAAAAAAACACAATATAAAGTAGCCAATTACTCTTTTCCAAAGAAATTCATCACTTCAAAGAAGGTAAAAAGAACAGAGATTCTCATATGCTACTGTAGGAGTTAGAATTATGTATATAAAAATAGCATACATCATAGTGTGGAAGACTATAACAAGGAGCCCTTGTGCCCACCTCTCATTCTGCTGTCTAGACCAGGGGTAAGCAACCTAAGGCCCGGGGCTGGATGCACCCCCCCCCCCCGAGGCCTTTGGACCAGCCCCAGGCTGGTCCTGCTGCAGCCGCCGCCACCTGCCATGATAATATTAATTATTGTCGTTATTACTTGTTCTTGCGGTTTTCTTGGCAAAATCTCTACAGGGGTTTTGCCATGGCTTTTCTGGGGCTGAGAGAGTGTGCATGCATATATATATTTTAATTTTAATTTTAATATTTATTTATTTATTTATTTATGGTGCTTCGCTCCCCCAATTGACTGAGGGACAGCAACCTGGCCCCTGGCTCAAAAAGGTTGCCTACCCCTGGTCTAGACGATAGTTGATGATGGACAACTTAAAGTCTCTGCTATCCATAGGCTATTCCAGCTGAGATGGCTAGTGATGTGCAAAGCAGAATAAATACATTTTAATAAATAATATGTGTTCTAGGTAGGTTCTTGTATCTTTTCGAGTTGTATGCTCAAAAAGCCATACCTAAGATGTTCCTAAGATGGAGCTGCTACTATTGGTTACTCTATTCTTTAAGGACCATTTGGTAGCCCCACAATGTCTCCCCTTTCAAGTTCTACTCCATTGTGAATTGTAAAGAATAAAAGCTCTGCTATTGTCATGCATATTGTTTATTTGTTGCTAAGGAGTAGAAAGGTCATTTGAAATAGCTGGTGTACTAAGGAGTATGTATGCTTTTGTCTAAAGAGCAGTGTTACTCTTTTTTTCTGTAACTTCACTCCGTAAAGCAATGAATATGCAAAATGCATGCACTACATGTGAGAAACATGGGTCTAAAGAAAGACATTTATTCAATGCATCAACTCCTCCCATATCACAGATCTTACTATCTTCTTTTCTTTTTCTTTTGGCTTCAAATTGCTTCTAGCATTGCTCAAAACATTTCAAATCCCAATCATTGACCAAATATACTGTGGGAACAGTAGTGAATGTCTTATACACTTAATTAACTGCTTTTCACTGAAGGCCTTAGTGTAGCTTTTGAGGCAACTCATATCTTGATAGGGAAAAATGTTGGCTATTATACAAATTGTTTTTATTTAGCGGCAAAAGTAAGAATGGTATTTACAGGCTTCCCCTTAAATTATGTTCATATTTCATTTCCCAGGTTTACATGTTGTTGCCTAATGAGGAAAAAGCTTTCAGAATATCAATGAGTGAAAGTGCAAAATACTGGATCCATTTTATTACTGTTTCATCAGCACTATAAAACTTGTATTCCAGTTCCAAATTTTGCAGTAGGCTAATGTTCTGGGGAAATTATTTCAGGATTATTTATCCATCTTTATGGCTGACATCCCTTATCAATGTAGTATAATTTTTGAATTCAAATTGCAGCCTCTTTAGAAATTCATTTGTAACTGGAACATTCAGAAGACAGATAACCTGCACTTCATCTCCATCCCTCTCTCCATCACCCCCAAGTCAAGTAGAATGCCACAAGTGCAATGCCACACTAGAAGCATATACTTTTGACTTTGGGCTTTTCTTATGATTTTTTTTTCTCCATACTGGATTGTTGATAGGGATTGGGAAATCTGCTAGTTTTTCTCCCACATTTAAACACATCAAGTTCTTCCTATCCTAGATAGGAAGAACTTTGCAAATTTTAATAGATCCTTTAAAAAAAACAAATCCAAAAATTTCCCTTCTTTTGCACAGGCCAAACCCAAAAGGTATGGCTATTCTCATCAAGGCAAATATATTGTCATATCCACTTGCCATGTTGCTATTAAAGATAAGGAATCTCTCAGAAAACAGAACAGCTTTAACTTTCAGTACGATAAACATGCACCATGAGTACACAGTGACTCAAATTTAGAGGACTTAAAGCTACATACTCTGTGCCCTCTGCTTGGATGACAAATTATTTCAGTCTCAACTATTTAAAAAAGTGATGTTGTTTTCATTTCTTGCATTATTTTAGAAATATAACTTCGTTATGATCTCACTACTACTATGAGGGGTGACTACTACTAGTAGCAATAATAATAATAATAATAATAATAATAATAATAATAATAATAAAGTTTCTGGTAACAGCATTATTTGTAATGTGTAATTCCCGATCTCTGTTTTAGAGCTGTGCAACTGTCCTGCTTCATTCACAGAATTTTGCAGGAAGTCCAGATGTCAGTGTCTCCAAAATAGAGTTCTTCTATGCTTTCCCACTACTTGCTACCTGGAGGAGGGGCATTGGGAGTAGTGAATAAGTTAGAATCACCACAAAATGAATTGTTAGACATAGTGCTAAGAGAACTGGATGTGTTCAGCCTAGTGCAGAAAAGGCTGAGGGGTGACATGATTGCACTCTAAATATCAAAAAGGCTGTCATGGAAAAGAGGATTTGTTTGCAGATTTGTTCCCTGCTGCCCCAGAGGGTAGGACCAAGTCTAATGGTTTTCAGTTAAAGGAGGGTAAATTTTAATTGAGCATTAGAAGAACTTCTTGATGGTAAGAGTGATTTGCTGACCAACCATCAAATGCTGAGACCACACACATGAATTGGGTTGAATATGGAACGATTTATTTAAACAATCAGCCTATTTAACTTTAAGCCTTGAGATGGTCTCTCCCAAACCTCTTCCACAACTTCCCCTGGGCAAAACACTTGTGCACTGAGAACTCAAATGCTGGGTTGCTCCCTGGCTAGCCTGGAAGGCCAGCCTGAGAGTCCAACCAAGCATGATTCAAAATGAGGTTTAAACCATCAGGCCGGTCTAAAGGATAACCTCCTTCCTCACCCCCACCCCAGGTTTCATGACCTGTAAAGGGAATTCCAAATACCTCTCCTTCACCAGATTGGTACCACCAAATTCCTACTTTCTCCCCGCTTTACCTGTTAAGAAAATTCCTACCCAGCCCAAAAATGTCCAGCAAAACTTACAATGTATCCGAGGAGGATGGTTGGGTCAGGAAAGAAAGTCCTACAAGAGGAGAGAGGGGCAGCAGGAGCCATTAAAGCCTCTGATTCTGCTTCACCTACATTCTTCATCACAGCACCCATTACTATGACAGCATGAATTAAGTCTTGTTCCTGCAGGCCAGCAAACATACCTCCCTCCTGCAACGCTGCAAGGTGTGAGGGGAATCTGAATTGGCAATGGAACCAATTACCTAAAGAAATGGCAGGAATCTCTTTCTCTGAACATCTTCAAAAGACTGGACAACTACCTTCTAAGGGTATTGTAGCTGAATTCCTGTACTGAGTGAGGATTGGACTGAGTAGCCTATGGGGCCCTTTCCAACTCTATTATTCTATGTTTCTGTGTCCTCTACCCCACCCACATGGACTAACAGTATCATTGCCTAGAGACAAAGAGCTTCCTCTTTCTATTTGATGATATTTTCCTCCTCCCCACTCCTGTGTGTGTTTGTGTGAGTGTGTGTGTGAGAGAGAGAACTTCCCACAGAAAATAATACAGGAAACTTGGATTTTTCAACAGCTTTGACTGGCCATAGCAAACTGCCTTCTCACTACAAAACAAACAAGATAACAGTAAAGCTTGGAATTCCTTCCCTATCAAACTCATCATTTGTGTGGAATATGTGAGATTTCCTCCTGTTAGGCATTACATTTTTTTGCTGACAACACAGTCCATGAACTCAGGTTGTAGAAGGGATAGCTATAGAAACACATAGTGGTTTACAACAGCTCTACTAAATAGACTACTTTTTAAATGTTTGATTTCACATGTGGAGTTGAGGATTCTTGGTCAGAACTTTCTTTAGCTTCAGCAAAGATGAGTCTACTTAAATTGTCACCTCAGTCTCTTCTCAGACCAAAATCCAGCATTCATGCTGTGGCTTTAAATGTTTAAACTCAAAGTAAAATTGAATTCAGGTTTTTGCAGCAAAGAAGACTTATGAAACAAACTCTTTCACTCACTGTCTCCTTCCTTGCTCTTGATATGTGTAAACATATGTGTGTATGTATATAGAATTGTGTATCCATGTGTAGTTCATTGTTGCTTTTGTACTGTACTAACATGTCTTTTTTTTTTTACCTGACTGCTCTCACTTCACCTCACAGGAAACTGGAAATGATATCAAAGTGAACCAAAAGCTAGGGAGTCTAGTGAAAAGAAGTTGACATTAGGGACATAATTCTTTACTTTCTTCTTGAATGAAGCAATTATCAATTTTAGCAATTTTCTCCACACTGTGAGAAAGTCTTTAAAACTTCCATTTCTTAAGCCTTTTCACAATTTAGGACTTACTCTGCACAAAATTCACATGTGATTGTTTTGTATGGAAAATAACCTTTTATGTGCAGGAAACACCATTTCTCATTCTCTGACAAAATGCAGCCTGCAACAAAGCAGGAATCTGGAATTTCTGGCTGCAAATCATGCCCAGCCAGCCAGGACCATTTTTAGGCCCTCCAGTCCATGCTTGACCTGGTTTCTGAACACATATGGCAAGCCTAGGCACATAAGATGTGCAAAGGAAAAACATTTGAAATCTTACTTCAGGTAATAATGAGAACATTGATTTTCATCTTTCACTAGCTTGTTTATGTCTGAAAATATTCAGCTCAAGCCTTTCTCCAATTACCACCTCTTTCATAATTGTTAAGCCACAAAGGTGGGGTATATTTCAACATTAGCACCCTGGTTTTGGAATGTCTTTCCTAAAGTGTCTGGACAGGTGCACACATAAAGTCTTTTGCATTCAACCATTCTTATTAACCCAGGCCATTTTGATTTACTAATATTTGTCATAGGTAAAAAGGTAAAGGTAGTCTCTTGACATGAATGTCTAGTTGTAACCAACTGTAGGGGGTGGTGCTCATCTCCATTACTAAGGCAGAGAGCCAACATTGTTTGAGGACTGTTCTGGTGGTCATGTGGCCGGCATGACTGGACTGAATGCTATTAGCTTCCTATGAAAATGGTACCTATTTATCTACTTGCATTTGTATGCTTTCAAACTGCTAGGTTGGCAGAAGCTGGATGACAGGAGCTCATCCCATCATGGAGCACTCGAGTCTCAAACTGCCAACCTTCTGATCTTCAAATCATCAGAATTGACATCTTAACCACTAAGCCAATGCATCCCTATATTTGTCATACATGATATTTCTAATTGCTATATTTCACTATTGTCAATACATTATTGTATGAACATATTGAATGGAAGCAGAATGGCATAGTAGTTTGAGTGTTGGACTACGACTCTGGATGCCAGAGTTCAAATCTCTGCTTGGCTGTGGAAACCCACTGGATGACCTTGGGCAAGTTGCATTCTCTCAGCCTCAGAGAAAGGCAAAGATAAACCAACACCCTACTGTATTGCCTCCTAACTAGCATAATCAGATCAACCCAAAACAAGTTTTTTTGGGGGGGTGGGTGGGGGGGTGGAGTGCAATAGGGAGAAAAAAATATCAACTGCAATCCCTAGAGGGTGTGATTGGACATTTCCCCCACAGGGCATGGGAATGAAGAGGAGTCACAAAGAACCAAGGTTGGGAGATGAAGGAAACGGGGGGGGGGGGTTCTTGGGTGTGCATGTACCACACTTTGATCAGACCTGCAATATGTGGATCAAAATGCTAGTATACTTTGATTTCACATTCCTTTTGAAAAGGGATGCACTTTTTCAATAAAAAATCAATATAGTAGAATTAAAATGCATGTATTAGAATGAAGTCTTCTTCCAATTGAGCACATCAGGAAATCAACACTACAAATACATTGTTTATACTAGCTGAATGCTAGCATGCAAAATATGTATACTAGAAAACATATGGATTGTGTACTGTTGCACAAACTAATGCCGAAATTGGATGAAATGGACATCAAGTTGTAAAACTGAGAAACTGAACTAAGTTGAAATTGATATCTTCCTATCTGTGCTGCTGAAGCAACTGACTGCACAATACAGGAGATTGCTCCACATCTTCCAAACAATAAATGTTTATTGAGAAGAAAGTGCATGCACATTCTAGAATAAGCAAATAGCAGAGGCACTAGAGATCACATTGTAAACATAAGATGGATAATGGAATGCACTAGGGAATTCCAGAAGAAAATCTGCATGTGCTTTATTGAATACAGCAAAGCCTTTGACTGTATAGATCACAAAAGCTATGTCTTGCTCTTAGATGAATGGAAGTGCCACAACATCTGATCATCATGATGCATAACCTGTACTCAGAACAAAAGACTACCATCAGAACAGAACAGAATATGGAGAAACAGAATAGTTACCAATTGGCAAAGGGGCAGCATGCAATCACTCTATTCAACTTGTATGCAGAAAATATTGTACACACAGCAGGCTTAAATTCAGAAGAAGATGAAGTGAAGATCTGGGAAGGAACATTAACAACCTAATACACAATACTACTAGCAGAATCTTACAAGGACCTGGAGCAATTACTGAAAAAGTATAGAGAGGAAAGGGCTAAAGTTGGCTTAATATTAAACATTAAGAAAACAAAAATAATGACAATGGAAGATCTGCAAAAATTCATCCTAGATAATGAGAAAATTGAAATAGTCTATAGCTCTTGCTGCTGTGGCAACGTTGTTGTTGTTGTTGTTGTTGTTGTTGTTGTTTGCCATTTCTTTGGCACATCATGACTAAACCATACCTTGGATGAAATCTTGACTAGAACAGAGACTGCAGTCAAGAAATCAGAATACTAGGAATAGGAAGGGCAGATGGCTCGCCACTGACCCTTTGAGCACCAGATTAGGACTGCAGCAACAGCACACCATGGCCCCAATCCAGCAGCAAAATGCCACTCCTTTTTAGCCAGCAAACAGTTGGTCTTGCTGCTGGGCAGCATTTTTTTTTTTTGCCATTTCTTTGGCACATCATGTCTAAACGCTGCACTGTGGGACCATTCCCATGCTGCCCACTGTCTGATTGGCTGAGTGGCATGACAGTGGCTTTGGGGTAAAATCAGAGCATGCAGCATGCAGTCACCACAGTCCCACTCCAGTCCGACACTGGTCCTTTTGGCTCATCTGTACAGCCTCTTAGAGGCTTAGGAGAGGAGGTTCAATTATTGATCCTGAAGAAAGAAGCCATGAAAAGCTGGAAAACTGAAGGACTCAGGCTTGAGGACAACAGTCATACTCCAAGCAGGAACAAGTTGACTGCAGCAACTGTCTCAAAAAAGGTTTCATTTTGGGGGGTAAACTTTATACCCTTAATCCATGAAAGTTTTGTGGGAAATCAAACATTTGATTACCTTGGACAGAACCTGAGAATGTTTCTAAAGTGAAGAGTTTGTTTAGCAATTTGGAGAAATGATAAGGTTTGATTGCAATCAATGATGCTTCACCTAGACAAGATCTGGATTCCTCAAAATGTGAAGACAGGCGGGGGTGTTGAGGAACATGTAAATGATAAAAAAGGATTTTGGCCTTGTTTGATCTAACAGAACTCACCCCTTAGCTGTTGGTTTCCATCAGAAATGCAGAATGGGGTGGTGGTATCGGTGCTCTATCTCATAAGCTGCCTTTCCCCCATGTCTTTCTATCTGGTTGTGACAACATGCCATTTACACCCTCTAAATCCAGTGTCATCACATACCATATTTGCTCATACTGTCTTGTTAATGTTGTATCAAACTGTGTCTGTATTGATAACTATATCAGTGGATATTAAGAATATTACAGGACAGATCAAGTCCCAAGTCTACCTGGAAGTCAGAATGACTAAACTGAGGCTGACATATTTTGGCTACATCATGAGAAGGAATGACTCATTAGTAAAGACAATGATGCTTGGAATGTTAGAGGGCAGAAGAATGAAGGAAGTCTGCATGCAAGATGGTTGGATCTAATCAGGGAGGTCACAGGCCTAAGCCTGCAAGACTGAGTAGGGCAGTTAAGGATAGTCTCATCCACAGAATCACCATGAGTCAAGATTGACTTGAGGGCAGTTAACAACAACAGAGGTGACAAATGACTGTAGTGCTAAATGCTGGTCTGTCTGGGGAGAACTTTAATGGCGCTATCCAAGGTTCTGAATTATTTTGAAGATAGTCTCACCTTGACCAGCTCCTTTAATATTTGGAGTAAAATCCAGAGCACACTATTCACTATTCTACAAAACTGGGGAATTTTCACACTGCAAATATAGCGCTATGTTTTCACTTTAACTGTCATGGCAACAACTTATAGAATTCTTACAATTCCAACTGGGGTGTCATATAGAGTTCTCATCCAGACAACATTACCCCTTTGCCAAAACTACAAACTCCAGAATTCCATACAATGGTCTTATGGCTGTTAAAGTGGAATCACAGCATTATAACTGTGTAGCATGAAAGGGCCGCTGATATTATCAGCCATCACTAGCAAATAGCTGAGTAATTGGTTTCCCTGATTCTTCCCAGCTATCTGAGGTGTTTGCCAAGAAGAAGTGCAAACCAACTAGTTTAACAATTCAACAATTAATGTGCTTGATTTGCATAATTTGAAAACAATTAGCATTCTAATTAGGTCATCCATTTGGGGAATATGGCATCCTAATGTGAGTTATTCTGTTTTACAACACCAGATGTATTGGAAAGCTGAGGTTGTTTTGTCAAAATCAGTTTAGCTGGCATCTGCTATAAAACATGTCTGTTCCAAATTTAAACAAGAAATTGTTGTTGGACACCTGAAATCCAAATTATAATGCGAGTCTAAATATCAAAAAAGACAAAAATCCTTCCTGGATGGAATAAGAATAAAAATTAAGTCTCTTTCACAGGGACTAGCAAGATTAGACAAATAAAATGAGAGCCACTGGGCAACCAGACAAGTAAACGCCATTAATCATTAAGCAGTATATCTCAAAGGAAGCCAACAATTTAACAAGAGAACAGAGGCACATTTTTTTTTAAAAAAAAAGATCCTGCAGATGGCACTCTTACACTGTACTTTTTTGAAAGTGCATATATATATCTATCTATTCTGTATCAGAATATGCTCAGCTATCAGTTTGTTCAAATTTGTTCAGTTTGTTTGCTTAAAGGGTGATTTGTCCAGACAATGAGTTGGAATATAGTTATTTCTCATCAATTTAAAATAATTTTATAATTTATAATAAGTTCAAGAATTTATTCATCTGCTGGACCTGAGAATTATACATAAATTAAAAATTAGGTAATTCTACTTTACAGCATCATCAAGACTCAGATCAAATGTGATGCAATAAATGATCCTAAATTACATATATGAAAGCTGCACTATGTAATATCTTCATGCCATTCTAGTGGATTATTAGCATGCCTTTTTTGTTGCCAGTTTTCTTTCTTTTTAAAAGATAGGTATTATAAATGATAAAGGAAGTGTGTTGTGTTTTTTTTAAAAAATAAATAAGCAAGGTTATTAAAGGTAAAATTGAGAAGTGCTATATATGACTCAATGAGTGTTCTGTAATGTGTTGGCATCTGTAAATGATACACCAACAACCACATTTTTGTAGAATGTCAAATTTTTACAGATAAGATGTTTAAAAGAAATAAATTACAACACTGCAAAGATCCTTGAACATAGAATCTCTTGTTGAAAAAATATAACAAGGCAGCAGCGAGAATAGGCATGCATTCTTTTCAGTTTTTAACCAGCAGACACACAAAGAAAATCAATCTAGCAAAGACATCTTGCTCAAAATCTATGCCAGTTAACTCTATAGATGTTGAGCCTATTAATGCATTACACTCCCAATCTCTGTTCCACATTATCACTGTCAATTAGAGTTGTGGGCTAAATTTGGGTCACTGTGGTTTGGCTCAGGTTTTGCACAGTTACTCCCAGACCTCTTGCAGTGGGTATTTAAGCAGCAGTGAAATGACCTCTTCTGCTGTCCAATAATAGCATTATCTTCTACAAATGATTTACAGATCTGTGACAAATGATGTAGTGGAGAGGAACCCTGGCTCCAATTATGAAACAAGATAAATTTCCCATTCCAGTGACCCACATAGGTTTGCCCTCAGTGTTAATAGTTTTTTGTCTCTGGACTTTCTCTTGTAATACAACTTCCTTAATTTCATCTGTAAATCCTCCATAAATGTGAAGGAATTTGTTTCTGTTTCAGATTTCAAAAGACAAGCCAGCTCCAATTATTATCATGTATATGTTTTATTCCTCTCAGTCTCTTGTAGTCTCCTTTTTAAGGCATATGGCAAGAAGACCTTGATAATGTCTATTCTCATACTCCGATTATAGATTTATTTCTCTGCTTTTCTTATTAGACACTGTGATATTTTAACCAAGGAACACAGAAGGCCAGATATTCACAGGATTTTCCTGGTCCTCTAAGTAGCCTGCACAAAAGTAAGCCATTCTTTTATATTCCTTTTAAACAATATGTAGTGAATAGATCCACTCTTTGGGCATGAGTACACCTGTACCGAACAGACCTGTACAATTCATCAGTGTTAAAGTGTATTACAAGGCTAATGATACCAATGCATGTATGATTATGTATTGAAAAGACAGTTTCACCATGTCCTAGTATATAAGCACAGCAGAAGGGTTTTTATGTAAGGTCTGCAGTCCATCAAACAAGCCTCAATAAAAAGTGAAGTCCAGACATATAATGAAGTAATGAGGTATCCTTGAGTCCCTCCTTATTCCAAGAATTTGTTACCAGTAGCAGAATTGAACTCACAGATCTTATATCCACAAGCTCATGACAAACACCTCTTCATTTCAGCAGCCTAATTTGAACTACAAGAGCCTATTTAATTTGGTATTGTTAAATAAATGGGAGTCATGTATCCTTGGGAATCTATGGCAATCAATAGAGATGCACCAGTAGCTCCTGGCCTACTGTTGGTCATCCAGTGTATGGGATTGCCATTAAAACTAGTTGTTAATCTTGAGTAAAGTAGACCAATGAAATAAAAGAATCTTTCATTAGTGTTGATTTACCAAATTCCATTTAGGACTTGTTTATAACTCTATGGCTCTAAATTGTCTGCAAATTATGGCAACCCCTAGGTGAACCTAACACAGAGGCAGTTTTGGGGGCAAGATATATGTAACAGAGGCTTGCTATTGCCTTCTTCTTAAACTGAGGATGACTTTGAAGAAATTCATGTGGGTTTCCATGGCTAGGTGGTGATTTTGACCCTTGTATTACAGAGTCCTATTCCAAGATTGAAACCACTACAACATACTGGATCTCACATGTTACTAACAATTGGATTTAGTCAAAGGCTTTCATGGCCGGCATCCATATCCTCCCACCCTGAGGCCTTGCCTTTCATCAACAGAACAATACACAGATTGACATGCAAATCACATCCTGTCAACAAGGGTCACACAGTATATATATATATATATATATATATATATATATATATATATATATATACTCCACTCACTTCCATGCCAGCATTCTCTGAAGATGCCAGCCACAGATGCTGGCAAAACAACAGGAATAAACTCTTCTAGAGCACAGCCACATAGCTGTGGGGAAAATCCACAAAAATACTAATTGGATTTCGATCCAAATCTGAATCTATGACAGGCCAAATGGTAATCCAAAGACCTCAAAATATTGTTCATACAATGAAACACATACTCCATATTTAAACAAAACAAAACAAAAACATGGAAAATATCCAGCAGAGTAAAAATGGCTAGTTATACCTTGCCTGTTTTTAAAGTATAGAAATGTTTATCTCACTCTATCCATACTGCAGATGCTTTAATTAGCCTCTTCATCTTTAGAAGTCTATCTAGGTTGTGAAGCTGTAGGCTTTCATGGCTGGCATCCATAGTATTTTTGTGGGTTTTTTGGGCTGTGTGGCCATGTTCTAGAACATGGCCACACAGCCTGAAAAACTCACAAAAACTACCTATCTAGGTTGTCTATGAGGTTTCTTGTGTAAAAAGTAGCGAGATTCAATTATACAGTGAGCCCTTGGTATTCACTGGGGTTTGGATCCAGGATCCCCTGTGGATACCCAAAATCTGTGGATATTCAAATTCTTTTCAATACAGTGGCATGTTAAAATGGTGTCCCTAATATAAAACAGCAAAATCAAGGTTTGTTTTTTGGAATTTATGTATTTTTAAAATATTTTCAAGTTGTGGATGGTTGAATCCATGGATACTGAGGGATACTGGATACTGTAGTTACAATTTTCCTGTTTCACCAGAATATCTAACATTATTAATTCTAATTGCTTTTTTAAAATGAAACTTTTAAAAAAAAAGACTCAGGGGCTTTGCAGACTGGCACATAGGGCCTGCCTGGGGGTGGAGCTGGGGTGGGGCAGCCTCATGCCAGCTGCCCCAACTCCACCCTGATGCCATCCTGACACTTTGCAGCCATCCACATGGCGTACAGCATCAGGATGCCCCCTTGGCGCAGCGTGCACATATGTTGCACCAAAAGGGTGCAAAAAAGCCACTGCTGCAGCTGAAAGGGTCACCTTTTTCTACCCCCACCCTGGTTTTTCCACCCTGGTCTGTATCGGCCCTCACTCATCCTTTTCTGCTTCCCACCACACTATGGCTTTTCTGATAACCGGTCTTAGCCAGCTAGCAGAGGAGTTCTGCTGACAGATTGCTATTTGTTGGCAGATGTCTGAAATCAGCCATCAGAAGAGCACTCTGCCAGCTGTAGAAACATTCTCTTGGCAGAACATGCTTATACTTTATCTGGTGCAACTTTGAATTAGTATTTCACTGTTTGTCACTTAAATATATGTTCCAATTGTATTTAATTTAAATTAAAATACCACATCTCCAGAATCCTTAAAATGGTTGACAAATGAATATGTACACTTACAAAATGAAATATAGTCTATACTGAAGGCAAGAAAGTGACATATCTTAGAACATGCTTTGGAAAAATAAAATAAAATAAAATTTAAACCCACTAAAAAGTAGAACTAAAAAAGAGGAGAAAGGAGAACCAAAAACACAAGAGAACTAAAAAAATATTTACAATCAGGTTTTCCTGCCATGGTACAGCATATGTTCATGTTTGTATAAATGTCCCTGTGTGTGATCAAGATGATTCAGTCCATTTCTTCTGATTACTATGAATCTCTGAATGCTAATCAAAAGGTCTGATATAATGTAGATGAAAAGTAACTATTTTGGCGGTACTATCCAGTGAGAAAGATAACCCATAAAGATTCAGGATGTTTATTCCCACATTTTTCACTTAGCATTCTGTGACACAGGATAAGATTATTTAGCCTCTCTGAGCCTCCTTAATTTCTCCACTGGGCAATGGTGATAAAAACAACACAAGGGTAATAACTCATGCCTGTATAGTATTTTCAGGGCTGCAATATTTAATCAATAAGACTGATCGAAAATCAACTGGGGTTGGGATTTAAGGGAGCATTTCTTGTATCTTGTCAGAATCTGTATTGGCCTGTCCCATGGTGTCTTCCAGATGTTTGCAATTCCACAAGTTCCTGCTAACATGAACAACGATAAGGCACTATGAGAGCTGAAATCATTGGACACCAGGTTGGGTAGGACTGAGCCAAATTATAAGTCAGTCAGCAAGGACCCATTAAAAAAAAACCTCAGTGAAAATTATTTCAAAGGTGATATGACTGACTTCTTTGTATCCTATGCTTTATCTGTTTATCCATCTATCCTTCCCTTTCTCTCTCTCTCTCTTATATAGGCCATGGAATAAGCTTCACTGACTTTTTTTTTTACACTATAGGCTTAAATACCCTAAAGACACTAGATCCTGTCTGATCTTGGAAGCTAAGTAGAGTCAGCCCTGGTTAGTACTTGGATGGGAAACCATAAGTAAATATCAGGGGCTGTAGGCTATATTTTGGAAAAATGAACTGTTAGAACTGCATTTGTGTATTTTTTGTCTCCTATAATAAAATCAACTTAAGCAATTTAAATTTAAAACAACAAAAGCTTTAACATTCTAAAATCATAATAAACAAGAGAATAGTTTAAAAGTTGAATGATTTAAAGTGTTTAAAAAGTATAAAACTTTGTATGGATACAAATTAATATGACTCATTAGGTGCAAAAGCAAAGTTTTGAAAGCAAAGTTTTACCTTGAAATGAAACCAATGTCAGTACAAGATGGGCAGCCAAGGAGAAGACATTCTACAATCAAGATGCCACAGCTGAGGACCTGTGCCATGTTCTTACACAGTGTATTGCTCCCACCAATAGAGCAACAGAGAAGGGCATCACCAGAAGATCTAGGTCCTCATTCAGACATACGGAGAGAAACTCAAGTGTCAAGATTCCAAGCTGTTTTGGGATTTAAATGTCGTTATCATTACCTTGAATTTGGATGGCAACTGTACTGACACCCTGTGTAATTATTTTAATTTCATACCTATATCTATCTATCTATCTATCTATCTATCTATCTATCTATCTACACACACACATGCTATTCCAGTCAGCAATCTAACTCTTGTATTTTACACTAGCTGCAGCTTCCAAGTTGTCTTTAAGGGCAGCACCACACAGAATGCTTTAGAGTCATCTATCCAGAAAGTTACCAGTACATGAACCTGGACAAGTATTCCCCATCCAGGTTAAAAATACAGGTGGTGGAAATATAGAAGGCTACATGATTTCCACCTCTGCTGTAGGATTTAAGACAGAGATTGTTCTCAGTCTCCACTGAAAGATATGGATCTAAACGTCCTCCCAAGCTAAGCACATGGTCCATATAGGGCAGAGCATTTGCCTGATTCTCAGATATAGGAACCACCAATCTACAGAGCCACTGTGGCAAACCACTCCTGCCACCTTGACTATTTCTCTCTTTTTAAAATTTTATGTGACTGGCTTCATAGCCCTCGTCACTGACTGGTCCAATAACTATTAATAACACACTGGTAGCATTTGTTCAAAATTCTCACACAGAGGCCAAAATAGTTTTTTTTTATAAAACAGAAGAATGTTTTATTGTGTTTCAAACATACAGGCACTGCTTCTTGGTTTTCAAACTTGTTAATAATATTACCCAGTTACAGTTTCAAGTGTATTGTAGCTAATTCAAATAGAATCCTTCAGCTGTTTCTTAAGGTACTGCCTCACTTTACCCCTGTTTAAGTCAGATCAACTGACACTCTTGAAGGTTCTGAGCCTTCTGTTCCACAATTCCTAACTGCCTAACTCCCAAACTAACTATCTCCCTCACCACCTGAGCTATTTATCTCCTTCCAGCTGCTCTCTCATTGGCTGGTTCCAGCTGTCTCAGGATTGGTCAGCTGTCTTCTGGTCTTCACAGCTCCCTGCTGTTTTTCTGTTCATCACAGCCACTATCTTATTCTGATGGAGCTTTAGTTTATTGAGCTTCATTCATCCTATAACAGTATTTAAGCACTGGTCTAACACATCTGACTCCAGCAACAAAGAGAAGTAGAACTCAAGGTCACCCACATATTGATGGCATCTCTCCAAACTTCTGAAGACTTTACCCAATGGCTTCTTATAGAAATTGAAGAGCATATTGCCACAGATATATTTCATCTTGTGAACATGGACAGATAAACTTTCCTGTGCTAAAATGTAACACTAGCTCATCTAGTACAAGTAACCAGATCTCTCTAAAGCAGGAATGGGAGTCAGGCAATTCTCTAGATCTCTTGGATTACAAAACAGAGCATCCCTAACCCAAATAGTCAGCAATAGCACATGTCTGCAGCCCAACAACATGTGGGAGGCCACATGATTCCCACCTTCACTCAGGATTTAAGGAAAAGGTTTTTCACAGCCTTCTGACTTCCTTTTTATATTGGTATGCTAGTGATCAGAACTGGGTACTTTCTGCATATAAAACATGTAGGAATTTGCATTGCCAACACAAAGAATTATCATTGTCCATATGGGAAGAAATGGAGCCCTGAAGAAGCTGTAATGAGGTTTGCAAAGTAGGACAAAGTCTATATAACTTAGTATCTACTCTCTCTCTTTCACACACACACACACACACACACACCCTTCATTTCAGAATGAAAGCAATATGACTTTTCTTCATTCATTAAGAACCACAGGCCCAACAAGATTTGGTTCATAATAGTATGCATGTTCTCATTTGACCCACCAAGTCTATTTCTCCTGTTTTGGGAAAGATAGAACAGCATGGTTTTCCAGTTAATGATGGGGGAAAAAAATTGATGTCACTTTGAAAAGTTCCCCTTTTGCTGAACTAAAATTCAACTGAAACACTGAGGAATTAGCATCCATTGAGCTGCAAGATAAGTTCAAGTATTATCCATTCATTTATTCTATAAAGAAAGACATGAAGTCATGGGCCAGCTCTAATTTCTTGCTTCTGAGATAGATCAATATGTCCATTCTGCCAGTTTCAGACATTGTCTCTCTCTTTTTCACTAACCTAGATAAATAGCACTGAATAATGGATAGACAATTAATGTGGATCATCACCACTGACAATTAAAAAAATACTGTTTTTAGGAATGAATTAAGAAAGGCATTTTTAATGTTGGGAGGGGGGGAACTTTGCATGTAAATGCTGAGCTATTGTTGTGGGGGAGTGGATTTAAAAGTAATCAGTAATTTCATGAGAGTGAAGGAATCAACAAGGAAATGCACACACATTTTGCACAAACATCTGAAAATGTTTGTGCATACGTAATAACTTAGGGCCTTTGCAGACTGCTAGAAATAGTGCAAATTGAGTCCACTTTAACTGCTGTGGCTCAGTGCTAGGGAATCATGGGAATTGTATTTTTTTCTGAGACATTGACCTTCTCTGTCAGAGAGCTCTGGTGCCAGAATAAACTACAGTTCCCATGATTCCCCATCAGTGAGTCAGGGCAGTTAAAATGGACTACATTTGCACTATTTCTGGCAGTCTGCAAAGGCCCTTAGTCTTTTTGGGAAAATAAATTTGTCTACTTAGGGGTCATTCACACTACATTATAAACTGGTTTTCAGACTGGTTTAAAAGGGGGTTGTTCACACTTGTATTGGGTTTTCTCAACCCAAATTTGTGTGTGTGTGCGCAAATCAGTGGGGGTAGGGCTAGGATCTTGTCATCACCATTCTCCAAGGCTGGCAGACGGGAATCCCCTCAAGGCTAACCTATCCCAGAGTTTCTTGGCAAGGGGTCCTAAGAGGGGCTTGACATCACCATTCTCTGAGGTTGAGAGAGTGTGGCTCTCCCAAGGCTAATCTATCCCAGGGTTTCTTGGCAAGGAGTCCTCAGAGGGGCTTGCCATTGCCATCCTCTGAGGCTGAGAGACTGTGACTCCCCCCAAGGCTAACCTATCCCAGGGTTTACTGGCAAAGGGTCCTCAGAGGGGCTTGCCATCACCATCCCCTGAGGCTGACAGGGGGACTCATCATTGTGATGCATCATTTGATTGACAGCTTTTTAAAAAGTGAGAACAATAAAAATGGTGGTTCCATTTTATATCAATATAAATGGTAATATGAACTTCAACAGGCTTAAATTGCCATGGAGAGATAGTGGGAACTTTGATTCAGTATTGCATCATTGAATCTCCCTGGATCTACTTGCCAAAAAAGGTAAATGTGAATGTGGCTTTATAAATTTGCCCATTGAATTTAGGAAACATTCTACAAGAAATGTAGAAAATTGTGGGTACCCTGATTCAAAATAAATTCTGACATTTTCTAAACATATAACAGACAAAGGAATTATATAAGAAAGAGAACCATGTCTTATGCCTTTTTTAATTATTGTAGGCTGTTAGAAATGTGACTTGGTAAGTTTCTGTATTACTCTAGACATTATTTTATCCCATGTCTCTTTTCCTCCTTCCTCTTTCCTCCTTTAAAAAAAAAAGTTCTGACAAAAATTAAAAGAAACTGTATGTGTGTGTGTGTGTGTGTGTGTGTGTGGAAACAATGTGTCTCTACCCACAAACTGCACATGACACACCTAGCTATTGGGGTGTAGCATTTAGATTGTATGCAGAAGTCTAAGGTCTAGTCTGGCAACTTTAGCTAGTAGAATCTCTGCAGAAAGGCTGACTTTGTCTGAAACTCAGATAATCCATCTACATCCCTAATTAAAATAGTTATTTTGGGCAGCATGCATAGGCTTATTTTCTTGTTAAAAGAAAATGCTGAAAGAATTGCAATGTTTTTGTAATATCTGTTAAATTTCTAAATATATAAAGTGGTTGTTGGCTGACACAAATGTTAATCTTAAGCAGCATCACTTCCAAGAAACAAACGTGTCCAGGTTCCACTCTCTTCTTGCCAGCCACCTGCAAAATCCAAACTTTACTTCTTCACTGTGAAATTGCTGTTTCTCTTCTACCACACCTATGACGAAGAACTTTGGTCTTAGCCCCTGTCTTAAATATAAATGTGATCTACACCTCTGCCTCTTAAACATTAACTGGCCATCAGACATTCTGTGGCTTAATGCACAGCAAAGAAGATGATCAGATAGGTGTCTGAATCTTCCTTGGCAGTGGCAAAGGAATATCATACATCATTACACCTAAGGGCAACCAGATAGCCTAGGGGGCAGAAAATTGTCATAGGACATATACACAGTTCTGTCATTCAGCTCTTTCATATCACTTTCTGCCCAAAGAACCTGTTGCCTGGTCAACAATTCCCATTGAGCCAGCATCAGCTCACCAAGAAAACAATCTGATGCAAAGACTATAATAGTGACTGTTCTTTTTAGCAAAAGAGGTCTTTGGAGCTTTAACTTGAAATGAATGTGGTGAAATGAGAATTTCCCTTTTGCATTTCAATTCCCCCTCACATCTTTTCTTTTTTAAAAATCTAGCTGTGTGAGCTGGAAACAAAAGCTTTCAGATGTGCTAACTTCAAAAGCCATTACTCCCCAGGGTTTATAGTTCTGTCAGATGGTGAAAGGTACTCCTCTCAAAACACTTAAGCTGTGAAGGTGTGAGGGACTCCAGAGTCTCTTTAAAATGAAAATTATGCTTTATTAAAGATA
This sequence comes from Phrynosoma blainvillii, assembly GCA_026167975.1. Classification (NCBI taxonomy): domain Eukaryota; kingdom Metazoa; phylum Chordata; class Lepidosauria; order Squamata; family Phrynosomatidae; genus Phrynosoma; species Phrynosoma blainvillii. The sequence goes on along the minus strand of JANUYF010000003.1, from coordinate 181,008,104 downwards.
CTGTCATGTCTTCTTTTAACAAGATTAGCTTTCTCTCTCTCATACACATGCAATGATAATGCACACTAACACAAATGGGAATAATAGATAACAGGTATTTATAAAAAAGCATAGGATCATTTAGCTTGTGCCTTCCTAAGTCATGTCAATTGGGATGGGAATAATAAACATCATCTAGTGACACTCATAGAATTTGCAGGGTCAAGGCATGGAATGTTCTCCAAACAGATATGCCAAGAGAAAGAGTTATGCAGTATTAGTAAGCAGGTTTAGCCTGTTCCTGTCAGTAAGTGATGATACAATGAGGAGTGTAAAAGAACTGTCAAGAGGTCTTCATTTCATTTTACTACTGCTCACTGGCAGGACAGGGCTTGAAGCATCATCCTTCAGTGCCCTGCTTACCATCTCTTTGTATAGTTGCCTGGCTTTTAAGGTATGCTTGGTGGTTTGGATCAGGAGATGGAACATAGCCATAACATTGTGCCTACATGTCCAATACAGAATCTTGCCTTTAATCTACTTTGTAAGATATATATATAAATATCAGTTAAAAAGCATGCAAATGCAAGTACATAAATAGGTATCACTTTGGTGGGAAGGTAAACAGCTTTCTGTGCAATCATGCTGGCCACATAATCACAGAGTAGTCTCTGACAACGCTGGCTCTTTGGCTTAGTAACGGAGATGAGTACCCCCCACCCCATGGTCAAACACGACTTGACAACCTTGTCAATGGGGAATACCTTTACCTTTACCTTACCTTTAAGATATATAAAGGTAGTTTTACTCATGAATACTTATGTATAATATCACAGATCCATCTTCTTGAAGAAAGAAGGAAAAAGAAAAATAAGTCATGAGCTCAGGAAAACTGGAGCAACTCAAACAGAAATGATCTTGTCACAAATGTTTTCATGAAGGATGAAGGGGGGGGGGGGGGTAGATGAGTCTCCAGAAAATAATAAAAGACTATGTGATGCAGGAATAGAATGGGTATGCAAAAACATACAGATGGATAGTTACCCTAAATATGTTGTGCCTAAACTCCAAGAGCAGGGGTAGGCAACCTTTTTGAGCCGGGGGCTGGGTTGCTGTCCCTCAGACAATGGGGGGGGGGGCAGTGAAGCACAATAAATAAATAAATAAATATTTTTTTAAAAAAAATAAAAATAAAAATATGCATGCACACTCTCTCACCCCCACAAAAGCCATGGCAAAACCCCTGTGGAGATTTTGCCAAGGAAACCCCAAGAACAAGTAATAACAACAATAATCAATATCATCATGGCGGACGGAGGCGGGGGGTGGCGGGGGCGGCAGTGCCACAGCGGCAGGACTGGCCTGGGGCCGGTCCAAAGGCCTCAGGGGGGCGCATCTGGCCCCCGGGCCTTAGGTTGCCTACCCCTGTCCTAGAGAGTGACATGTATTCTAGCCACTAATGAGTACAGTTGGCTCTCTGTATCCATGGATGCAGCATCTATAGATTCCACCATCCATGACTTCAAAATGTATTAAAAAAATACACAAAAAAAGTAAACTTTGATTTTGCCATATTAAATAAGGGACACCATCTTACCATGCCATTGTATATAATGGGAGATGAGCATCCATGGATTTTGGTATCCATGGTTGTCCTGGAATGAAAGCTCAGTGGATACCAAGGGTCTACTATATAGGTGTATAAAAGTTGATAACTGTAGCAGGATTATGGAACTGCTCAACTGTAAATACAACTGTGTTGGAAAGACTGTGTACCTCAGAACTGACTTGCTTTGCAACTAGTTGCTCCATCTTTTTTGGTGGTGATTGCTATTTATGGTTCTTGAATCTTAGGTGAAGATCAATGGTCTGTTTTCCCTAATATTTCATGTTGTACTCGGAGTATTCTAAATCACAGAACAGAAATGTATAGTCATGAATATAATCAGACTAGTGACCACTCCATATTTCAAAGTACATTTGTAACAAATAAGTTGATTTAAAAGTTCTTTCTTGGGGGGAGGGGTGGCATATCCTGAACATTCATTTTTAAGGCATAAAAGGCAATGTCTGTTGGGAAGGCACAAGCAAAAGGGATTGAAAATCAGTTCAAACAGCACAAGGTCAGAATAGTACTTTTGTATGGCTTCTGATCATTTCAATATAGTTAAATCATTGGACTTTCTAGCTAAATCAGAAAGACTATTTGTAGCTGCCCAAGGTTGGAAGTCAATCCCATTGTACTTCCCTGACAGACCACATATAGGAATTCTCTTTGATTCTTTATGACTCCTTATGATTCCTTATGACCACTTGCCTGCTGTAACTAGGAATGTTTTTGTCCAGGTTCAACTAGACAAATAAGATTTGCATATGCTTATCCAGTCTAGATTGACTGCAAAACAGTCTGTGTCTATTTATTCATGTGTGCATTTTACTCATAGCCGCATCAGTTTTATTTGAATAGGTAATCACCTCATCTACTGAGTAATCAAGTAATGAGAAGTCAAGTGATTTGTATATGAACGTGTATGGACATTCTGAATTCTAATTCAACATATTGTTTTTCCTAATATTTCTTCTTATTTCTTCTTCAACCAAGGGTGTGGGGGACTCTTCATACCAAATAAAAATTCTCTTTTTCGTTTAGGGAGAAATAATTTTATTTACCAATGTATTGACATTTCTTCACCACCTTAGAACTCTTACTGAAATAAGCAAACATTCTGAATTATTTAGTCAACTAAAATATTTAATCAACAGCCAGATTTAACATTTTTAAATTTTATAATGTTTGTTCCCAGTAAAACCTTGCATTCCTACAAATGGTTTTTGGTTGGATGACCTGAAACTGCATTGGAAGCATTGGAAGCTAGACAATGGATTCAGATAACTTGTTTCATTACCTGGAAAAGCTACATTTAGATTACATGACCAAATCTATGTTCACAGAAGTAGAAGTCAGTGGTGGTAGGTATAAAGCAAGTAAATCAGAAATCACATAAACAAATGCACTCAGGAAAAGGAACCCACCTACAAGTAAATTACTTCTCCCTGACCATTAATATTCTCTACCTCCCATTTCTTTAAGGTGGTGAAATATCATTTATGTGGAAAGAGGAAAAATTGTATTGGCATCTGCTAACCCAATGAAATTTTTGACCTTTACCATTCACTGCAAAACATATTGCTCAGATAGATATCATTCCTGATGCTTAATTTTAAACCACTTCTCCTCACAGTATTTATGTGATGGTGGGGTGTACCTACATACACACTGAGAAAAACAAAGCTAATGTACAAATATTTTAAAATAATTCTTGAGATCCAAGAACCACTAATTGCATTTCCCCATTTACATGAAGCACTTAAACCAGGGGTAGGCAACCTTTCCCCTTTAAGGGCCGAGGGACTTCAGCTCCCAGAAGCCTCAGCCATGTTGGCCAATAGCCTCATGTTGGCCAATAACTCCTGGGATTCTGGGAGCTGAAGTCCCTCGGCCCTTAAAGGGGAAAGGTTGCCTACCCCTGACTTATTATCACCTCTGTTTCACATCATTACTTAGAAAGTCTCATTGATTTCAGGGGAGCATATTTCCACATGTGACTTCACAGTGCTCAAGAGATGAAACTGAACTAATTTTGGACTCTGTATTGGAAATTCACTACTATGGGTGTTGTAAGCCATCTATGACCCTCTAAGCTACTAATAAAATATAGAAGCCCCAAAGTGGTGTCAAAAGACTCCTGATTCAACCCTATGAGGGACTGCAAATATAGGAAAGGGACTGCAAGCATGTGATAGCTAAGAATAGGAAGAATATTTGACATTAATCCTTTCCCTTCCAAAGAATGCCCGAAAACCCACTTAGGAAGTGAAAATTTTGCACGGCAGTCACACAGTATTCACACCTCCTCAAATGTTTTGAAAAATTATTTGGCACAGAAACATATGGGGGGTTTTGTGCAAAAGTGACCAATTTGTGCTCAAACTCCACATGAATTTTAGACTTTGTTTCTAGAAAATGTTTCTTCAGTAAAAATGTGTTTTTATGCAGTAACCACAAATTTTGCACAAAGTACACTGCTTCCTGTTTGTTTTTTTAAGATTCAGAGTTTTATGCTACAAAAAATTATGATTTTTCAACAACTACAACAAAAATCATGAGTGTTTCCCAAAATGGGGGGGGGGGGATGGATTGGAGGAGGGAAGAAGTTAGCAAAAAGATTTTTATTTTTGCGTTAAAAATATGCAAAAGATCATTTCCAGAAACACACATGTATTTCTGGAAACAGTGCTTTTTTGCCCAAAATATTTCTTTCAAAAGAAAACACAATATTCATACAAAACAGTTTCGAGAAACAGAACTAGAGTGAGTGGCTTGTTTCCTCACTCAAAAAAGAGAAAAAGCAAAAACACATGGATTTTGTGCAATAAATAAATAAATAAATAAAACCCAAAACATTTATTGGACAAAAGACCCACATGTATTTCTGCAAGAATAATTTCCCCTGTGTTCTTCAGGGTGTATGAATGCCACCCCAAAACAGAACAATTCCCCCCCTCTTGTGATGGGTAAAAACTGTAGAACTAATTCACCCTTACTCCATGGGCAAAACAGTCATAGACTGTTCCCTACTGGGACACATATACCACTGGGAGGCTGAATTTCATTTTATTGCTCATCCATTGCATATTATACAGTTGAAGAGGGAAAGTTCAAGACCCTAAGAATGTTTGTCTCTAATCTGCAGGGTCTGAAGATATCAAAGAAATGTTCATAAAGTTTATTGTCATTAACTACTGTCAATGAACTTCAACTTATGGTGTCCCTGTAAATGAGAGCCGTACAAGAGTTATTGACAGACCTGCTTAAATCACAGGCACATGACTTTCATGATTGAATCATTGCATGACACTGTTGTCTGCTTTTTCTTCTTCTGTCTTCAGCATTACCAAACATTATAACCTTTCCAGTGAATCATATTGTCTCAAAATATATCCAAAGTATGACAACCTCAGTTTAGTCATCTTCCTTCATAATCTTCCTTTCCCATAATTACTGGTACCCTCAGTTGCTTGTTTATGCTACTTAGGCTGCATGTACACTGCAGAATTAATGCAATTCAACACCATTTTGACTGCAATGGCTCAGAGCTATAGAATACTGGGATGTGTAGTTTTGTAGGATATTTCCTTGTCTCTCAGAGAGCTCTGGTGCTACAACAAACTATAGATCCCAAGATTCAAGAGGATAGACCCATGACAGTTAAAGAGGTGTCAAATTTCATTAATTTATTTGCAGTGTGGCAGCAGCCTAACTCCCATTGTGGAAAGCATCTTTTCATCAAATGCTGGATGGCCATCTGTCGGGGATGCTTTGATTGGGAGTTCCTGCATGGCAGGGGGTTGGACTGGATGGCCCTTGTGGTCTCTTCCAACTCTATGATTCTATGATTCTATGATCACATCTTCCCATCAAATGTGTCTATAGTTTTCGCAACCTAGATAGTGAATGATAGAGTGTCATGATACCACTACTTGGGATTATTTGTGATCTGTTGGCAGACCACTCCAAATCTACTACACTTAAGGTGGCCACCTTCACAGTGGCAACCCAAAAGATACACTGCAAATTTCTAAAAACCATCAACAGTGGACTGCAAATGGGACCAGTTATTTTCCCCTGTGATTTTAATCAATTTTATTCCTGCATTCTCCTTGTATTTTGTAGATACTTTTCTGGTAAGCATGCTGGTTGTGTTATTATAATTTTCCTGCAGTACTTTGTAATATTTTGTAATGGACATTGTGCCACAGACAAATAAACTTTAAATCCACTATGTTTGCATTAAGATTTTGTTCCACTGGTGCAAGTGCATTAGTAGCCTGTTGTTGTGCAGTTGGCATAACCCGAGGATATGATTCCATTATATCTGGTTCATTCTTATAGGAGCTAAAACATATTGCATTTAAAAGAATGTATCTTTTGGGGAAAGAAATCCTGAAGATTTTTTTTTTTTAAAGACAACTGAATCGCTCCTGGGGTTAATGTGGCGATTATGTATTGTGACAATAGCATTATACCTTTCACTTTTGTGGGACCTCCTGCCATCACAAATCTCCCCAGAAGATGTCAATACAAGTCTGCAACAGAGCACATTACAATGTTAAAACTGCACTAAATCAGTCTGTGGAGATGTCAAGGGGATGGTTACAAAATCAAGACAAAATGAAATGGTGTCAGTGAGAGTCTGCTGAGACTACATTATCATGTCAAAACAAATGGAAATAATGTGGAAGTTACATTGCTGCTAATAAAGATGAAACTATTTAAAATGCAGGGGATGTTGTAAAAGCCCATTTCCTCCTCCCCTGAATTAAACAGTGGGGATTCTGGGATTGGAGGCTATATTTATTAATGTACATCTGGTGTTGTTTGGGCCAGAGGGTTGGAATGCGCTGCTGGCTGAAGGTCTGACTGTCACCTTTGCTCATGCTGACACATTCACATAGCCTAGCTAGCATGAAGCCTCATTAATTCCAAAGAGACTAGTCATGAGATGAGACACTCATCAGTGTAAAAATGGCAGAATGTGGTCAGAAGTGTGTGTGTGTGTGGGGGGGGGGAGTTGGATTCTTCCCTTTTCAAACTGACCCCATCTAATTTTAAACAGACTTTCAGATTCTCTAAAGCCAAGGAAATAACAATGGCCATTTTGTAGGGTCCTTATTAGCAGTAGGTAAGAAGAATGCCTACTGAGATGCAATTTTAACTATCCAAGAGTTTCAATAGATTAGTGAAAGTAAAGGCATAATTAGATACACTAATGTTGATGTCTGGAATGCAAGATAATCAGCAATTAACTTGATCTTACATTTTCATACTGAGAACACAGTTTCATGAACAAATTACTCATGATAGTTGTATGGTGGCATGTACTAAATTCTGTATATTTTATCAAATACTGCAAGTTGTGGTATGCTGAGACTATTGGTCTATATAGTCTACGACAGTCAATTCTACCTTGCAGTGGCTTTCTGGGTTTCTTTGCTAGTCCTGCCTAAATTCTTTGCTTTGTTATTGTTAACTGCCCTTGAGTTAATCTCAATCCATGGTAACCCTATGCATCAGAAATTTCCAAGAAGCCCTATTTCCCACTGCTCTACTTAATTCCTGCAAGCCCATACCTGTGACCTCCTTAATAGAGTCTATCCATATGGCCTTCCTCTCTTTCTACTTCCCTCCACCTTCCCCAACATTATTGTCTTTTCCAGTTAGTCTTCCCTTCTCATGATATGTCCGAAGTAGAACAGTCTCAGTTGGGTAATCTTAGCTTCCAGGGAGATTTCTGGCTTGATTTGCTCTAGGAGCCATTTTTTTGTCCTTTTTGGCTGTCCACGGGATCCTCAGAACTTTTCTCCAGCACCAAATCTTAAATTCATTGATTTTCTTCCTATCTCCCTTCTTAACTGTCCAGCTCTCACATCCATACATGGTAATAGGGAATACAATGGCTTGTATGATTCTAACTTTTGTGCTCAGTTGTATATCTTTGCATTTTAGAACCTTTTCTAGTTCTTTCATAGCTGGTCTCCCCATTCTTTTTTTTTTTCATAGTATCAATATAATACTGATTTGTTGCTGTTCTTATTTTTTGATGTCTTCACCTTCTACACGAACTTCTTGTTTATTTTCCAATTTGTAGATTGTAAGTTAGTTTTTATTTTCAGACTATTTAATTTTTTTTCTTTTGTTAGTTCTTTATTTAGTCCATTTTTTGCAGTATTTCATCACAATGTCCCAGTCTTCATTCTTTTCTGCAGTTGTTTTATCTTTTAGAAGAGTTTTACGTTTGTCCATTTCTAACATGTTTTATTTATGCAATTTATGCAAACTTAAAGTTTTATTTATGCAATCATCTAATGTAGGAATTTCTGGGCATCTCTATTTTTCTGCAAATAAGATCCTGGCAGCAGTTATTATATATAAGATATACTTTAGGTGTTTCCTCAACTCCTGATCTTCAACTATATTTAGAAGGAACAATTATGGTTCAAGTTTTATTTGTACATTAAATATTTGTTGGATCATTCTTTGGATGTCTATCCAATATTGCTTTGTTCTGCAGCATGTCCATCATATATAATAGAATGTTACTTCAGCCTTATTACACTTCCAACACTTATACTTATTGTTTTTGTAGATCTTTGCTAATCTGTTTGGTGTTAGGTACCACCTATGTTGCATCTTATAATAGTTTTCTTTTACTTCCATACTTAAGGTGAATTTTAGATCTTTGCCTCTTAGTTGTCTTTAGAAGAACCATTGACAATTTTTCTCTTCAGTTTCTAGTTCCTTTTCAGTTTTTAATCTTGTATTTCATAATTCCCAGGTTATTAAATTTTGATATCTTAACCAATCACCTCCTTGACATTTGGAAGTTTTCATAAAGGCCTCATGGGAAGAAGTTCATTCAGGAATTTTGTTGTAAAATTTATTTTTGTATTTTCTCCTTACTCTCAAAAGAGAACATCTGATTATATGGTCTTCAAAGTCTATATTTGCATCTACTTTATTATAACATAAATATGCATGCCACCCAAATCTGGGGTTGAACCCCTCAAGGGTCAATAATTTCTTGTCTCTTAATTGGATCCATTCTCTTAGCCAATCTAGAGCACATGCATGGTAATATATCTTAAGATCAAGTACACCTAATCCTCCTCTTTCTTTCGTGTCCTTCAAGACTTTCCATTTGATTCCAGGCTTTTCCCCTGCCCATATAAATTTCAGAATTTCTTTGTTCTTTTGTTTGAGAGGTGCATCATTCAATATAATCAGTAAATTCTGAAATAAAAACATAACCTTAGGAAGGATATTCATTTTGACTGCTTCAATTCTACAAGACAGTGAAAGATTTAGATTAGATTATCTTGTCATTTCCTTCTTTATTTCCATTCATAAAGTCATGTAGTTATTGTCATATAGTTCTCAGGTGTTTTTTTGTCAAGATAATTCCAAAATATTTTCTTTTCTTTTGAATTGGAAAGCTGATTTTTTTGAAGTTCTTTTTCTTCATTCTAAGCCATATTAAGTGTCATTATTATTTATTTATTCTCATTAATTTTAAATCCAGCAAATTGTCCATATATTTTCATAGTTTCTATTAACTTAGTGCTGATGCAGACAGCCCGGCTCTGGGCCACCCCTGGGAGTGGTGGATCAGGGCCGTGGCAACCACACACCATGGCCCCAATCCTCCTTTTTGCCACCCCCAAAAGAGCAACAAAATGTTGCTTCTTTTGCGGGTGGTAAAAGGCTGCCCTTAGAGCTGCCATGGTAGCTCTTTTGTGCCCTTTTGGCACAGCATGTGTGCAAGCTGTGCCAAGAGGTTGCCATGACACCATGCACCATGTGGATGGGTGCACAACATCAGGGCAGAGTCGGGGCAGCTGGTGTGCGGTTGCCCCACCCCAACTCCACCCCCAGGCTGGCCTATAGTGCCAGTCTGCATTGGCCTTTAGTCATCTTTCTATTGGGTCTGGAAGAAATATTATCACATCATTGGTATACACTCTTATCTTGAATTCTATGTCTCTAATAGATATGATTTCCAATTCTTTTTCCTTTTCTATTTTTTCACATAGAGTTTCCAGGCAAAGTATAAACAACAATAGTGATAGTGGGTATCCCTGTCTTGTTCCTTTTGATACAGGGGTAGGCAACCTTTCCCCGTTAAGGGCTGAGGGACTTCAGCTCCTAGAATCCCAGGAGCTATTGGTCAACATGGGACTATTGGCCAACATGGCTGAGGTTTCTGGGAGCTGAAGTCCCTCGGCCCTTAAAGGGGAAAGGTTGCCTACCCCTGTTTGATATTTCACATCTTCCTGTTTTTTCTCCATTTACTATTAATTGGGTGTTCTGTTTTTTATAAACTTGTTCTATATGATATTATCTCCTATCTCTATATTTCTCATTAATTCTATTATATATTCCCAATTCAACATATTAAAGGTCACTCCACCACCCCCACCCAAGGAACACCTACTAGCCAGCCAGCCAAACAGACAGAGGATGCCAGAGGACTCTGCAGAAGCCTCCTTTCCCCCATTACATCAGGGTAAAAGGCAGTTGGGATAACTGAGCAGGCTGTTGGGGTGTGGCCAGGAGTGGCTGGCCTTAAAGGTCATTCCACCACCTCCACCCAGCCAGCCAGCCAGCCAGACGGAGGATGCAAGAGGACTCTGCAGAAGCCTTCTCCTTCCACCTCCAGCCATGGCGCAGGGTCAGCAGAGTCAGTTTCAGCCAGGCAGAGGCTTCAAAGCTCACCTTTTTTCATCATCTCCAGCACCAGAGCAGTGCCAGTGAGGCTGGTTCTTGGTCAGGCAGAGGCCTCATAAGCCAACCATTCCCATCATCTACAGCAGCAGCAGGGTCAGGAAGAGACCTGGGTGGAGGTTTCAGGGCCTGCCCAGAAACATTATTGTCCTTTTAGGATGATCTGCCTGTGCACTCTGGGACTGATTAAACAACCATTCAAGGGGAGGGTAACAGGGGAGACCCAATAGAGGAAACACTGGGAACAGCAATTGAGGTTGTGCAGGGCAGAGGAAGATACGGTGATAACAGTGTGGAATCTTGTTACAAAAGAAAGCGGTTTCAATGTCTAAAAGTGATCCTACCTTCAGTTCACTCTGTTACCTGAAGTAAGTTGGGGAGCTTACCAACCTCACCACAGAACCTGACCTTTCTCCTCTGTAATGCCAGGTCGGTAAAAAATAAAACTCATATAATCCACAACCTTCTTGTAGATGAAGAGGCCGACTTGGCCTCTTTTACAGAAACCTGGTTGGGGGAAGATAGTGCCATCACTTGGAATCAAGCTCTCCCAGCCGGGTACTCTGTTTATGAGCAGGTAAGGGAAAGTGGGGGGGGGGGGGGAATGGAGTGGCTCTGGTTCATAGAGATACCCTCACCTTGACTAGGATACCCATCTGGAAAACAGACCACTTCAAGTGTATGTACCTGAACCTGAAAATTAGGGATAGTATAGGGATTCTGTTGGTATATTGTCCACCCCGTTGCTTAACGGACTTCCTATCCGAGCTGACACAGCTGGTCTCAGAGTTGCTGTTGGAGTCACCCAGACTTTTAGTTCTGGGTGACTTCAACATCTCACTCGAGACCAGTTTAACAGGTGCGGCTTGGCAGTTCATGGATTCCATGACCGACATGGGCCTATCCAAATTGGTTTCTAGGCCAACGCATTATGCAGGTCATACCCTTGATGCAGTCTGTAGTACAGAACAGGCATATCCATGGGCAGAGGTAATAAACTGTCATGGGCTGATCATGGGCTGATGTCATGGGCTGATGTCATGGACTGATCATTTCCTGCTCAAGGTTGGACTAAGAGCCACAGTCCACCCCACCAGGGGTGGAGGACCTATTCCCACCCTTGGAGGCTATTGGAGCCAATTGGGCTCCAGAAAGCCTTCAAGGGTTCCTTGGTTGGCAAAGTCGAGAATTCTGTCAAAGCCCTGGTTAATACCTGGAACATCGATCTTACCAGGGCTATCGATATGAGTGCTCCCAAACATCCTTTCCAACCCGCTCTAAATCATCAACCCTGGTTCACAGATGAACTTAGAAAGATGAAGTGGATTGGACAATGACTAGAGCACACCTGGCAGAAAACTCAACTCTTATCTGACAAAACTCAGGAAATTTCTTCATTCCTATCAAGAGGCAATACGTGCAGCGAGGAAATCTTTCTCCTCTGCACATATTGCGTCTATGGAATCCCGTCCAACAGAACTGTTTAGGGTGGTAAGGGAGCAGACACAGGTTCCCCCTGTGCAGAACCCTTTACTTAACCCAACAACAGCTTGTTGTGACATTTTTAACAACTATTTCGCAGATAAAATCTCTCAGATAAGAGCTGACATGGATGCCAGGATTACAGCAGAATTGACTGACGAGGTGTCCAGTAAACCCATTTTTGAGATTAAACTGGGTTGGTTTGAGCCGGTGAGTACTGATAACGTATACAAGATCCTTGGAAAAGTGAAGAAGATGACATGCTCCCTCTATCCCTGTCCATCTTGGCTGGTCATCCGGGGAGGGGGCGATGTCTTGATGGCTTTTCTTAAAAAGGTCATCAATACATCCCTTAGGGAAGGAATTGTTCTAACATGTTTACAGGAAGCAGTTGTACCCCGTGGATCTGAAAAATTATAGACCAGTTTCTCATCTACCATTTTTGAGCAAGGTGATTGAACAAGCTGTCACCTTTCAACTTCAAGTGATCTTGGATGAAACCAATTTTCTAGATCCATTTCAAACTGGCTTCAGACTGGGATATGGGGTGGAGACTGCCATGGTTGCCCTGGCAGATGACCTGCACCTAAGCATTGACAAGGGAAGCATGACCCAGTTGGTGCTTTTGGACCTCTCAGCAGCTTTTCATACAATAGACCATGACATCCTCTTGGAAGAGAGTTAAGAATGGGAGGCACTGTACTTCAATGCTTCTGTTCCTTCTTCTCAAGCAGATGCCAGAGGGTGTCACTCTGGGACAGTTGTTCTTCAAAAATAGAGTTTAAATGTGGTGTCCCTCAGGGTGCCATCCTGTCCCTGATGCTGTTTAATATCTACATGAAGCTGCTGGGGGAGATCATCCATGGACATGGGGTGGGGTGTTATCAATATGCTGATGGCCCCCAAATATATTTCTCCATGTCTTGGTCAGCAGACATGACAGCAGATGGTTCTTCCCTCAACCAATGTCTTGAGGCGGTAATGGACTGGATGAGGAAAAACTGACTCAAGCTGAATCTAGATAAAATGGAGATACTCACAGTAGGGGCCCCCAAACCAGGTATTGGGTTACAACCCCCAGTCCTGAATGGGGTCACACTCTCCACTAAATACTATGTTCGTAGTTTGGGGATGCTCCTAGACTCGTTGCTTCACATGACAGATCAGGTGAATGCGACAGTCAGGAGCGCCTGTTATCAGCTTCGGCTAATATGCCAGCTGCGCCCTTTCCTGGAAGCAAAGGACCTAGAAACTGTGGTGCATGCACTGATACCTCACGACTCAACTTCTGCAACACACTCTACATGGGGCTACCCTTATACCTAGTTCGGAAACTACAATTAGTGCAAAACATGGTGGCCAGATTGATCACCGGGAAATCTTAGAGTGATCATATTACACCTATTCTGAAATCTCTCCACAGGCTGCCTATTGGTTTCCGAGCACAGTATAAGGTGTTGGTGATGACCTTTAAAGCCCTACATGGCTTGGGTCCAACCTATCTAAGGGATCGACTTCTTCCATATAATCTGCCCCGCACCCTCAAGTCCTCTGGAAGGAATTTACTGCAACCGATAAAAACTAGATTAGCGGTAACCTCCCAGAGGACTTTTCTGCTGCTGCTCCCAGACTGTGGAACGCCTTGCCGGAAGAGATTCATCAAATAACCAACTTGGATAGCTTTAAAAAGGCTATCAAGATGGATCTCTTCTGACAGGCCTTCCTGGAATAGACTACTCCACGGGAACTGTGCTTCTCCCCGATATACATCTCTGTTATACACTCCTATTGGTGTCCCAGATTGTATGTTGTTTTAATCTTTATGTTATTGAATTTAGTTTTAAGGGGAGTATTGCATTACGGTTTTATGGCATATATGTTTTTAATCTGTATTTGTACTTGTAAGCCGCCTTGATTGCCAAGGCAAAAGGCAGGATATAAGATATTATTATTATTATTATTATTATTATTATTATTATTATTATTATATCAAAGAACTTTTCTGCATCCATAGATAGCATAGCTAATTTTTCTCCTGGGTTCTTGACATAAAATTCAATTATATCAACACCCCTTCTTATATTATATTTTATTTGCCTCTATGGGAGAAGGCCACATTGGTCTTTGTGAATTGTTTCCATTAAGACTTTTTAAAATCTCTTAGCAAGAATTGCAGCAAATATTCTGTAATCTATATTAAGGAGGGATATTGGTCTATAATTTTGTGGGTAAGTGAGGTCTCTATCATCCTTTGAAATTAAGGCAATGTTAGCTTGGGTCCATGTTTCTGGAATGCCTTCATTTTTTATTTTCTTAGAGTCCACTGAAATGGCAATAAAAGTTCATCCTCAAAAGTCTTATAATATAGAGCAGTAAATCCATCTGGGCCAGACTTTTTCACATTTTTTTTGCTTGCTTTATTCCTTCTACTATTTCCATAATTGCAATTTCTGTATTTTTTTAAAAAATCTCTGTGTTCATATATATATATATATATATATATATATAGGTAGCTTTTGTTTCTGAATGTATTCTTTTAATTTTTGGTTGAAATCTTTATCATCATTCCTTTTTTTTAAAAGTATTATTAAAGTATTTTTGAATACTTTTAGGATACCCTTTTGGTCTTTTATTAACCTTGCCCCTTCTTTCATTTCATCCTCTTTTATTTTTGCCCATTTTGTTTCCAAATTCAAAATGTTTTTGTTTCATATATTTCAATTTCTTTTCAATCTCTTCCGTAGTTATTTCCAATAATTGTTTCTGTAGTAATTTTATCTCTTTGTTGATTTTTGTTTTCTCTAGATGTTCTTTTTCTTTATTTCTAATTTGTAACTTTACTTCTTGTATTTTTAAAGGTGTTTTTTTCCTGACTCACTGTTCTTTTTGATGAAAAAACCTTCCATTACTGCCTTGCTGGCATCCCAAACAGTCTTCATTTTAATTTAATTGTCCATATTTTCTTGAAAATATACTTTAAGTTGTTTCTTAGCCTCCATTACTATCTGTTGATCCTTTAGTAAATGTTCATTCATTCTCCAAGAGAAGTCCTTCCTTGTTTTTATAAATTCTAACATTATTGGATTATGGTCTGAAATCTTCTTTGGAAGGATATCAACTTTTTTTTTAATGTTTTTAATACATCTTTTGATATTAGGAACCAGTCAATTCTTGAATGGGATTTATGTGGTTCAGAATAAAAGGTAAACTCTTTGGCATCTCCATTTTTATGTCTCCACAGATCCATTAATACTAGACTTTCAACCATAATAAAGAACGTTAATGGTAATTTTGCCTGATTTTCTTATATTTTTCTAGTTGGAGACTTTCTGTTTAGTAAGGGGTTCATGACCCCATTCCAATCTCCCATAATTACAAAGTATTCATATTCTAGATTCAGAATTATTTATGTTAATTTTTTGTAGAATTGTGGTCCATAGATTGCAATTATTAACATTTGCTTATTTTCATAATTAATTTCTGCTGCAATATATCTTCCCTCTTTGTCGTTTAGAGTTTCTTTTGCTGGTAACGAGTTTGGAATATATAAAGTATATATATATATATATATATATAAAGTATATATATACCATTCTTAATCTTATTCTGATTTCTTGGCTTCTGTCTCTATTCCTATCAATGTTTGATTCTAGGCATGGGATTCTTTATTATTTCTATTTCCTCATTGTCTAGGTTAAATTTTTGCAGATTCTCCATGGTCATTTTTGTTTTCTTTATGTTCAACAGTAGGCCTGGCTTTGCACTTTCTTCTTTGCTCTTCCTTAGTAGGTGTTCTAGGTCTGTGAAATTTTCTGCTAGTACTATGGTGTCATCTGCATATATTAGATTGTTGATATTCCTTCCTCCTATTTCACTCTTCCTTCTTCTGTGTCCAAGCCTGCTTTTCTTATAATATGTTCTGCATACAAGTTGAACAGGTAGGGTGAAAGGATGCAGCCTTGTCTGACCCCTTTTCAATTGGTAACCATTCCATTTCTCCATGTTCTGGTCTGACAGTAGCCTCTTGTCCTGGGGACAGATTTCTCATCAGGACTATTAGATGTGTTGGCACTCCCATGTCTTTAAGGGTGTTCTATTGCCTTTCATGATCTATGCAGTTAAAGACTTTGCTATAGTCTATGAAGCACATGCTGATTTTCTTTTGGAATTCCCTGTTGCATTCCATTAGCCATCATATGTTTGCAATGTGGTTTCTAGGGCTTCTTCTTTTCCTGAACCCCTCTTGGACATCTGGGATTTCTCTTTCCATGTATGGTTGGAGCCTATGTTGCAGAATTTTGAACATAATTTGGCTTGCATGGGAGATCAGTGCTATGGTCCTATAGTTGCTGAAGTCTTGTATCTCCTTTTTTTATGATGGGGATGTATATTGACTACTTCCAATCTGTTGGTCATCATTTTGTTTTCCATATCTGTTGACATATACTGGCAAATTCTTTGCTAGTCCTGCCTAAATTGTTAGAATATGGATGGGTCTATATCAGTCACAAGCTCTCAGCCTTTTGGTGACATTTTGGTTATTTAGAGTCAAGAGATTCCGACTAAAAAAAAATCACATAAATTTCTCATCTTGCCTGAGATCCCTGTAATAGAGTCCATCCATCTAGCATGTAGTCTTCCCCTCTTTCTACATCCCTCCACCTTTTCTAGCATTCTTGTCTTTTCCAATGAGTCATTCACTCCCATGATATGACCAAAATATGACAACCTAAACTTTATCATCTTGGCTTCCAGTAGGATTTGTGGCTTGATCTGTTTTGGCTGCCCACAGTCTCTGCAGCACTCTTCTCCAGCACCATATTTCAAATGAATTGATTTCCCTCTTATCTGCTTTCCTCACTGTCCAGCTCTTGCAACCACAGATGGTAATAAGAAAAACAATGGCTTGTACAATTCTAGCTTTGGAACTCAGTTATATATCTTTATATTTTAAGAGAAAGCTGACATACACTTTTCAGTGGTCAAAAAGAAAGAGAAGTAACAATGGATGACAAATAAAGCATTTCAAGCAGTTATAGAAATAAGAGAAGCAAAACAAAGGGGAGATAGAAACAAACTGAAAACCATAAATACAATTATATAACAACTAATGTGAAAAGATAATGACAACTATTACAGTGATCAATGCAAAACAATAGAAGACAACATTGTAAAAAAAGAAGGATAAGAGATCTCTTCCATGAAATCAAAGAAATCAAAGGGAAATTCAAACCAAGGTCTGCGATGCTCTATGACAATAATAAAAAGAAAATAAAGACCAGGAAGAAATAGAAAGATAATGAAGAAAATATACAAAACAGTTATGTAAAAGAGATTAGAAAATAAAAGATACATAGAATGAAGAACCATCTGAAAATTAACCCCAAATTCTAAAAAGCAAAGTGAAATTGCAATAACAGAACTAGGGAAAAATAAATCACCAGGAGCACATGATACCCTGATCAAACTGCTAGAATCCACACTGACAGAATTAACTCTAGTTTCAACCAATATATGTCAACAAATATTGAAAACAAAATGGTAGCCATCAAACTGGAAACATTCATTACATCCCCATCCACCAAAAAAGGAGACATAAAAGACTGTAGCAGCTATAGGACCATAGTATTAATATTTCGTGCAAGCAAAATTGTGTCCAAAATTCTGCAACTCTAGTTTCAACCAATATATGTCAACTCCAACTATACATGGAGAGAGAAATCCCAGACGTACAAGAAGGGTTCATAAAAGGAAGAGGCTATAGGGACCACAGTGCAAACCTATGATGGATGATGATGATGATGATGATGATGATGATGATGATTTTATTTGCTGACCAACCAGTGAATAAAGAGACTAGACACAAGAAATGGGTTTCAAAAGGGCCATTTTATTAAGTTACCTATTTAATATTTCTTGAAAGAACTGCAACTAAGGGAGGAATAGCCTAGTGTGGGAGCAGTTGCAGCAGGTGTTCCTTTCCATAGACCTCTTCTGCAGCTTCCCCAGGGTGATGGCACCAGAGCCACAAGGATAACACACACATTGGAATAATAATAATAATAATAATAATAATAATAATAATAATAATAATAAAATGTATTTGTATCCCACCCTTTGGGAAACCCAATCAGGGCGGCTCACAAGAATAAAATAATACATAATAAATCACATTCCCACCCACCCCCCTTAAAATCAATAACAAATTAAAACACATTTAAACAATTTAAAAACACATTACATCTTGCAACAGCAACATTAGACCATGGCAATGATTGCTCATTCCATCTGCGGAAGACCTATGGAAAGATCATTTGAAGGGAGGAAGTAGCCAAGGCCGGGATATTTAGTCTGGAAAGGCCTGCCAGAAGAGATCTGTCTTGACAGCTCTTTTAAAGCTATCTAGTGATGTTAATTGATGGATCTCATCCGGCAGGCCGTTCCAGAGTCTGGGGACGACAACTGAAAAAGCCCTCTGGGAGGTTACCGAAAGCCTGGACTTTTGAGGCTGCAGCAAATTCCTCCCAGAGGACCGGAGAGCACGGGGAGGATTGTATGGGAGAAGGCGGTCCCTGAGATAGTTTGGACCCAAACCATTTAGGGCTTTAAAGGTAATAACCAACACCTTGTACTGGGCCCAGAAGCTGATAGGCAGCCAGTGGAGGGACCTCAGAACTGGAGTAATGTGGTCCCTCCTGGATGTTCCTGAGACAAGTCTGGCTGCCATATTTTGTACCAGCTGTAATTTCCGAACCAAGCACAAGGGTAGCCCCATGTAGAGCGTATTACAGGAATCAAGGCGTGAGGTTACCAGCGCATGCACAACCATCTCGAGATCCCTTACTTCCAGAAAAGGGCGCAGCTGGAGTATAATAATAATAATAATAATAATAATAATAAAATTTATTTATACCCCGCTTAAATGAAGACAATCTAAGCGGCTTACATCAGTTTAAAACCCCATACAACGAATACCCCAACCCACCCCCTTAAAACAGTATTAAATAACAAGATAATTAAAACAGGAATATAAACATTCCAACACAAATAAAACAACATAAAAATGAAAATGAAAAATAAAAATGCCCTGATAAGACTCGACTGCACTCCCCATCCATCAGCAATTGATGGGGCCACGGAGGAGCGCAGGGCAAAGAGCCCAAGGCCAGGAGAATTAATCTGGAAAGGCCTGCTGGAAGAGATCCGTCTTCACAGCTTTCTTGAAGCTGTCTAAAGATGTCACCTGACGGATCTCGTCCGGCAGGTCATTCCAGAGTTTGGGGGCGACAACAGAAAAGGCCCTCTGGGAGGTCGCCGCCAGCCTAGATTTTTGAGGATGCAGCAAATTCCTCCCAGAGGACCGGAGAGCTTGGGGAGGATTATATGGAAGGAGGCGTTCCCTGACATAGCTTAGACCCAAGCCATTTAGGGCTTTAAAGGTAATAACCAACACCTTGTACTGGGCCCGGAAGCTGATAGGCAGCCAGTGGAGGGACCTCAAAACAGGAGTAATGTGGTCCCTCCTAGATGTTCCAGAGATAAGTCTGGCTGCCATGTTTTGGATTAACTGAAGCTTCCAAACCAAGTACAGGGGTAGCCCCATGTAGAGCGCATTACAGAAGTCAAGGCGTGAGGTTACCAGTGTGTGCACAACAGTCTCGAGATCCCTTACTTCCAGAAAAGGGCGCAGCTGGCGTATCAGCCGAAGCTGATAACAAGCGCTCTTCACCGTTGCATTAACCTGATTTGTCATCAGGAGCGACGAGTCAAGAAGCACCCCCAGGCTGCGAACACAGTCACTGGAGGAGAGTGTGACCCCATCCAGGACTGGAGGTTGCAACCCAATTCTTGGTTTCGGGGCCGCTACCGTGAGCACCTCCGTCTTGTCTGGATTCAGTTTCAATCTGTTTTTCCTCATCCAGCCCATTACCACTCGAAGACATTCATTGAGAGAAGAGATGCCATTGGAATTCGAGGCCGACGAACGAGACACAGAGAAATAGATTTGGGTGTCATCAGCGTACTGATAACACCCAGCAGCATAACTCCGTATTATCTCACCCAGCGGCTTCATATAGATGTTGAATAACATCGGGGACAAAATAGCTCCCACAAGTGAGGTCCCTCTTATTGGAGCTACAGTCCCCGAGCAGCACCCTCTGAGACCTACCCAAGAGGAAGGATCAGAACCACTGCAGAGCAGTGCCCCCGATACCTAACCCCCTCAGGCGGTCCAAGAGGATGCCATGATCTATCATATCAAAAGCCACTGAGAAGTCTAAATGCACCAACAGGGTCACACTACCCCTGTCGATGCTCAGACGCAGATCGTCGGTCAAGGCAACCATGGCAATCTCAACCCCAAAGCCTGTCCTGAAGCCAGTTTGAAATGGGTCTAGATAATCGGTTTCATCCAAGACTGCTTGGAGCTGAAGAGCAACTGCCCTCTCGATCACCTTGCTCAAAAATGGCAGCAAAGAAACAGGCCTGTAGTTACTCATATCCAGGGGGTCCAGGGAAGGTTTTTTCAGAAGCGGCCTAACAGCCGCTTCCTTCAGACAAGATGGAACATGTCCTTCCCTGAAAGATTCATTGATGATATCCGTGAGGAATCTCATCAATGCACCCCCCCCCCCCGGACGGCCAGCCATGATGGGCAAGGATCGAGAGGGCAGGTTGTTTTCCTCACCTTACCAAGCAGCTTGTCCATGTCCTCGGTACTCACAGATTGCAGCTGATCCAGAATAACTTCATTGACGGAGTCGCTGGACACCTCTCCTATAGATTCTGTTACAACAGTGGTGTCTAAGTCGGCTCTTATCTGAGAGATTTTATCTGCAAAGAAGTTGTTAAATGCATCACAGCAGGCCGTCGTTGGGTTAAGTAAGGGATTTGGCACAGGGTGCACCTGTGTCATCTCCCTCACCACCCTAAACAGCTCTGCTGGACGGGACTCTGCAGACGCAATATGTGCAGAGGAGAAAGCTTTCTTTGCTGCACGTATTGCCTCCCAATAGGAACGAAGAAAGTTCCTATGGTGAGTTCTGTCGGATAAGAGCTGAGTCTTCCGCCACCTGCGCTCTAGTTGTTGTCCAAACTAGACAACTAGTCATTGTGCAAACAAATTAACTAGGTTAATCCTTGGCTGGTCCACATCAGGAAAGCCAACCCAAAAGTCCCTCCCTCAAGCTATCAGGTTTAAAGAGAGGGTTTACCCTTCAGGAAAGTCTCAAAGGAAGTCCCTTTCATTGCCTCCCCAGTCCCTAGACCAACAGAAGTGGTTCCAGTTGTTGGGGTATACAGATAAGTGGGATCTGGCATACACACACGCAGAGTTGATGCACATAGGTAGGAAGATGGTCTCTGTGAAGAGTCTTGCTCCAGACAGCAAAGGAAAAACCCTTCCACATGCAGGCTGCTGCTTTCAGCTTGGAGAAATGAATTGCTGGGCAGCGAGACTTTACTCAATGAGGGCTTTAATTTTTGTTGCAAATATTTACAAAGATACATAGAGTACCAGACATCCATCTTGAATACTCATAGCTATACAGACCAACAAACTGCTTCACCAACCACCAACCACAACTAACCAATGATGGAGATTCTGACCCAATCTCATGGTTTTCTTAGGAACATGTGACAGCCATGCTCTAATGAAACCTGACTGGTTTCATCCCCAGTGCCTGTTGAATCAGGCCTGTTGCATCAGGCCTCCCATGATGCATACCTGGGTGTTCTCACCTACTGTGCATGTTGCATCAGACCTCCCATGATGCACAGCTTGCCAAATGGTGACTCATGCACCTGCCACTTGAACTGTCACTTGAATTGCCACTTGAACTGTAGTAACTGTGTTATCATTGCTCCAGTTCCTTTCAGTGGCCACATCCATGTCATTTTCCAGAGAGTGCCACATGGTCTTGACACCAGTGACCTCCTTTCAACCAAAATTGTGACCTAGGTGTTCACCGACTCAAAATCTCCCCCCATAATCTGCCAGATGACAACCTATTTAGACACCACGCCAAGTCAATTGCCCAAGTTCAAATACAAAACAGTATGGCGAAAAATCCATGGAAAAGGGGAAAAAATTCTACCTGGCCTCAAAATGATCAAGTAACTTCATACTGTAGCAGTGGTGGGAGGGTGGGTTGAACGCAGAATCAAAAGAGGCACAGCCAAACACCTTGGCTCCACCCCTGACTTTACTAACAGCATCTCAGATATGCTCAGAGATAACTCAGAGACACTGTTTACATTTAAATCCTGGTCTCATGGTCACTGGAGGCCAACAAACCATGCCTGCTTCCCCAACAGCTCTGCTGGAGGGGGGAACCACATTATATTCCTCCCTCCTCCTGGTATAGGGACTCAAGGCACCTAACAAAATTTAAAACAGTCAAAGTTTAAACAATGCAAAGCATTATAAATACAAAGTTTAAAACAAATAATTTTAAAAAGTTAAAAATGTTACATTTAAAATTTAAAAACTTTTATGTAAAACCCTTATATAATCTTATACAGCACCCGTGTCAGTGTGAGAAAGCCTAGAGGCATAAAAATGTTTTTATCTGCTGGCAAAAGGAAAGCAGAGATGGAGCCAGCCTGGCCTCTCTAGGGAAGGAGTTCCAAAGACTGGGAGCATCCGTTGAGAAGGTCTTCTCTCTTGTTCATACCAAACACTCCTGAGAGGAATGAAGGCCTCATCAGATGATCTCTGTATTCTAGAGGGCTCATAAAGGGAGAGAAGGTCAGCATGTGTTTTATTGTTACCATGGTTACCCAGCGCGTGATGATCCACATTAACGTGCAGCACCAGATTCATCACCTTCTCAGATGAAGGCAGTAGCTTGTCAGCTGGAGAAGCACCTCTCCCCTTCCAGAACGAATAAAGAGACTCTACAAACAGACATCTCTCAGATGAGGCTTTAATCTTAGTTCCTCTATGTACAAGGCTATATACATGATCCACGGACATAATCATTAACACACCAACTATCTTCCCACACATGTGTCCTGAGACAACTTCCTTATATAGCTAGGGCTCCATGCGGCCTTCTGGCCCTGCCTCTTCCTGTGGACACCTGTCACTCAACCTGAGTGACTCTGCTGTTTTGCAGCACTTATCAGTGCTTTCCAGCATCAGGTGACCATCTGCATGATGTCACTTCCCTTGACACAGCATTACTCGGCATGACTCAGCATCAGTCAAATGCTGTGTCATCATGGCTGCTTATGATGTCCTGCTATTCCCCACATTATACATTTTCCCCTGGGACTCCTTTCTAAAATTTATAGACTATAGCAAAGCGTTTTGATTGCATAGATCATCAAAAGCTATGGAATGCTGTCAAAGATATGGGAGTGCCACCACATCTGATAGTCCTAATGAGAAATTTGTGCTTAGGATAAGAGGTTGTTGTTAGAACAGAAACAGAATGGTCTCCTAGTAGCAAAGGGGACAGGCAAGGCTGCATCCTTTCAACCTATCTGTTTAAGTTTTATGCAGAAAATATCATAAAAGAGCAGTTTTGGACACAGAAGAAGGAGGAGTGAAGATAGAGGAATGCATATGAATAATCTAAGATAGGCAGATGACATCATAGTACTAGCAGAAAATTTCACAGTCCTATCCTTCCTTCCTTCCTTCCTTCTTTTCCTCCTTCCCACTCTCTCTCCACCAAGGCTTCTGCTCCCGGCTTGGCTTTGAGGGTGGAGGATGGAGCCCTGTTTGATGGCGGGAGCCAGAACCAGTGCTGAGGCTTGGGTCTCTGAGCCTGGAGGTTCCATCCTGGGTGTTGGCCTGGGGATGGTGGGCTCCAAGACCCAAGCCCTGGCCCTGTCACCCTCCAGATGATGAGGCTCCAGCCTCCACCCCCAAAGCTAAGCCAAGGGGAGAAGCCTCAGAGGGGAAGGGAGAGGGGAGAAAGAGAGGGAGGACTTCATTCTCATAGTAGCCAATGGTGTCACAGCTGTGTGTATGCACTGCCATTGGGGACCGTGTGGGCTTGCCATCCACAGATGCTTAAATCCATGGATGGCAAGTTCATGGATACTGAGGTCCCACTGTAATTACAGTGCTAAACTAGAGTTCTTTTAAAGGGTCACAATGGGGCTCAAATTTAGAATTCCAATAAAGTTTTGGAGGAACCCTGTATTATTAAAAAAATAAAATAAAATAAAAAAATCATACTCACATACCACATTTGCAATTACCAGGAGATGCTGGAGATGCTTTGGCTGGAAATCCTCCACTGAGCAGGGGATTGGACTCGATAGCCCATGAGGCCACTTCCAACTCTATGAAAACTATGACAGTATTGCCAGTCTTTGGCAATTGCAATGCATAGTTATCCATAGAAAAGAAGCAAAAGAGAAACTATGAGATAGTACCCTGAGAATGAACCCTGAATGAAGAAGTGCATTCTAATTCATATTTCTACAGCACCTTCTTTATTATCCTTTATGGTCCTGGCAATATCAGCTTAATTTGCCTACATTTGGCAGATTCTCTTTTGTTTATTTCCTTGCTTTCTATGATATGTGCACAGTTGATGTGGGTTTTATATTTCTAATTTGCTGGGTTCTGGTTGTGCTTTACTCAAAGGATGCTGGGATTACTGTAAGTTATTTTGGGGCAGGTGTGTTAACACTATGTTGTTTTCAACAGATAGTTCTTTTATTGATATTGTTTTATAGAAACTATTCTGCTACTAATAGTATAATTACTACTACAACTAATTTTAGCTATAAGATCCAATGGTGGACTTCTGCTGACAGAAATGCAGAAGGTGACCATGAAGATATCAGACATATGATGTTGGTTGCATATGTACACAATCCCACATTATGTGGATGATTAGATTTCATTACTTCACATTATTATCGGCTTTTAGTATTAGGTATTGTATGCTTACCATTTTTACATAATGCAATTGTTTTAACATCACCAGCTTCTACATGGTATACAGTCCTTTCTATGGATGTAGAAATCAAGTGCTTCTTGCTTTTCTATTTTTAGTAAATAAAAAGAGAAGAAAACTTCCTTTCACAATTTGGTTACAATTAGACTGGTAGAAAGTGAAAGCTTCCTGGGCAAACCTTGACAATGTTTGACAGAGAAGACTTCTCTGCAGAGAAGGTCCCTTTAAAAAGTAACCTTAATTTATTTAACCCCACAGAAACTTCCCACTTCAATGGCCACTTGAACACACTTCTCAGCAGTTGATGTGTCACCTTGTAGACCCCTTGTTAACTTGTTTTCAGAGTCTTTCAAAATAACCTTCAACACCTGTAAAAAGAGATAGATTCTTCTAATAGAATACAGATATATAAAAAGGTGCATTTAAGTGCACCATGGGTCAAATGTATAGATAGCAAAGGAAGGTAATCACAATCCAGGTTTTTACAAGCACGTATCCTCCTGTCCATTCTTGGTGTGCCTGTGGCTTGCTGGGAATGGACTTTGTTGTAATATAAAAAGAATCCATTTAAATGTGAAGTCGTAGGCTTTCATGGCCGGCATCCATAGTTTTTTTTTGTGGGTTTTTTCGGGCTGTGTGGCCATGTTCTGAAAGAGTTTCTTTCTGACGTTTCGCCAGCATCTGTGGCTAGCATCTTCAGAGAAAACTGAAATGGAAAAGCCTGGTTGTATATATACTGTGGGACCCTGGGTAGGGAGGGGTGGTTCCCAGGTGAACTGTGTGTTGTTCTGTGTTGAATAGGTATTGTTCTGTGTTGATGGCATCGCTTCAGGCTATGCAATCCAGGATATGTCTGCTGTTCCCATGTAAACTGTGTATTGTTCTGTGTTGAATAGGTGTTGTTCTGGTGTTAATGGCATGGCTTCCAGGTGAGGAATGCAATCAAGGAGATTGTTTGCTGTTGTCTGCTGACCCTGGTTGGTCTTCCCTTTGCATTTGCTGAGTGCAGATTTTCTTATTTTGTAGGACTGGTAGCCATATCTTGTTTACTTTGAGAGTTTCTTCTTTCCTGTTGAAGTTGTCTAAGTGTTTATGGATTTCGATGGCTTCCCTGTGCATTCTGACCTGATAGTTGTTGGCATGGTCCAGAATTTCAGTGTTTTCAAACAGCATTTTATGCCCAGGATGGTTTATCATGTGTTCTGCTACTGCTGATTTTTCTGGCTGGCCCAGTCTGCAATGTCTCTCATGTTCCTTGATTCGTGTTTGGACACTGCGTTTGGTGGTCCCTATGTAGACTTGTCCGCAGCTGCATGGTATGCGGTAAACTCCTGCAGCTGTGAGAGGGTCTCTTCTGTCCTTCGCTGAGCGCAGCATTTGTTGGATTTTCTTGGTTGGTTTGTAAACAATTTGGAGGTTGTGTTTCCTCACTACTTTCCCAATTCTGTCTGTGACCCCTTTGATATATGGTAAAAATACCTTCCCTTTGGGTGGCTGCTTGTCTTCAGTCCTCTGGGTTTTTCTGGGTCTGGTAGCTCTTCTGATGTCTGAGCTGGAGTAACCATTTGCCTGTAGAGCCCGGTCTAGGTGCTTCAATTCCTCTTCCAAGAAGTGGGGTTCACAGATGCGTTTTGCCCGGTCTACCAGTGTTTTTATTGTGCTTCTTTTTTGTCCTGGGTGATGGTTAGAGTTCTTGTGCAGGTATCTGTCTGTATGTGTGGGTTTTCTGTATACTGTGTGTCCCAGACGTTGGTTAGGTTTGCGAATGACTAGGACATCTAGGAATGGCAGTGTTCCTTCCTTTTCTTTTTCCATAGTGAACTGGATGTTCGGGTGGATGTTGTTCAGGTGATTCAGGAATCCACCCGAACATCCAGTTCACTATGGAAAAAGAAAAGGAAGGAACACTGCCATTCCTAGATGTCCTAGTCATTCGCAAACCTAACCAACGTCTGGGACACACAGTATACAGAAAACCCACACATACAGACAGATACCTGCACAAGAACTCTAACCATCACCCAGGACAAAAAAGAAGCACAATAAAAACACTGGTAGACCGGGCAAAACGCATCTGTGAACCCCACTTCTTGGAAGAGGAATTGAAGCACCTAGACCGGGCTCTACAGGCAAATGGTTACTCCAGCTCAGACATCAGAAGAGCTACCAGACCCAGAAAAACCCAGAGGACTGAAGACAAGCAGCCACCCAAAGGGAAGGTATTTTTACCATATATCAAAGGGGTCACAGACAGAATTGGGAAAGTAGTGAGGAAACACAACCTCCAAATTGTTTACAAACCAACCAAGAAAATCCAACAAATGCTGCGCTCAGCGAAGGACAGAAGAGACCCTCTCACAGCTGCAGGAGTTTACCGCATACCATGCAGCTGCGGACAAGTCTACATAGGGACCACCAAACGCAGTGTCCAAACACGAATCAAGGAACATGAGAGACATTGCAGACTGGGCCAGCCAGAAAAATCAGCAGTAGCAGAACACATGATAAACCATCCTGGGCATAAAATGCTGTTTGAAAACACTGAAATTCTGGACCATGCCAACAACTATCAGGTCAGAATGCACAGGGAAGCCATCGAAATCCATAAACACTTAGACAACTTCAACAGGAAAGAAGAAACTCTCAAAGTAAACAAGATATGGCTACCAGTCCTACAAAATAAGAAAATCTGCACTCAGCAAATGCAAAGGGAAGACCAACCAGGGTCAGCAGACAACAGCAAACAATCTCCTTGATTGCATTCCTCACCTGGAAGCCATGCCATTAACACCAGAACAACACCTATTCAACACAGAACAATACACAGTTTACATGGGAACAGCAGACATATCCTGGATTGCATAGCCTGAAGCGATGCCATCAACACAGAACAATACCTATTCAACACAGAACAACACACAGTTCACCTGGGAACCACCCCTCCCTACCCAGGGTCCCACAGTATATATACAACCAGGCTTTTCCATTTCAGTTTTCTCTGAAGATGCTAGCCACAGATGCTGGCGAAACGTCAGAAAGAAACTCTTTCAGAACATGGCCACACAGCCCGAAAAAACCCACAAAAAAAAAAATCCATTTAAATCTTAGTCTCGTAGGCCATTTAAAAATGATGGCACTAGCATACAGACTTCTTGCACCACTCTGCATTTGTACATATTTTATTATCATAATATTGATTTCATTTTATCTGGAGCTATTTATGAGGTAAATATAAAAGCAGAAAATGAAGGCTTCCTATTGCCAAAAAAAGTTTTAAGAAGTACAATGGCAGCTGTATGTATATATGCTTTTCTGGGTTCTTGAACAATTTCTTGAACTGAACTGGACTATGCAGCCATTAGACAGTTTTGTCCAAATGTATGGCAAAATGCCCCTTGGAACTTTGGCATGCACACAAGCCTGGGGGGAAGGGTAACCTCATCATGTCAAACTGTATCAAATGCAACTCACAGGACAGGCTTAGGGGGTTTCCACACAGGTGGCTTAAGGTGGTATATTGCTGGGACAGTCACAATCCTTACTGGGGGTTATCATACACCATTCACTTGCACCAATCTGGTTTATCTCCTGGTTGAAACCCACCTGTTTTCACTTCAGAAATAATCCATTAATTGTCTATATGTCATAGTTCTGCACATGCTCTTTATCTATTCTTTCTCTATTGTCCTGGTGCATATGATCTGGATGCAGCTCCTACTCACTCATTAAATTTGATAGGGAACTTACTATTTCTCAGTCTAAACTACCTCACACCATTGTGAGGTTACTCTGCAATAGCTTACTTATGTTGTTGTATGATATTTGAAGATATGTGGGATATCAAGATTGATAATCAATGTGACCACGATTCTACAATCAGATTGCATAGATGAAAGTCCTATTTGGGTGTTCATCTGTTTGCATAAAAAGGTGTGTGTATGTGTGTGTGCTTATGTAAGTGCCACCCCACATATCTTCACTCTGCTGACATTTTATATGTTAAACCAAAAGACCTAGTGACATCTCTATACTTGTGTTCATTTGAATGAGATTACAGAAACTTCTTCAGATCTATGTGTTCAATCTGTGAGGTTCTACAATATTGCTGGATGCATGGAGATATTTAAATACAGGATCCACCTCCACATCACCCCTTTAACTGTTGTTGTTGTTGTTGTTGTTGTTGTTGTGTGCCTTCAAGACATTTCTGACTTATCGAGACCCTAAGGCAAATCTATCATGGGGTTTTCTGAGACTGAGGGTCGAACCAGATGGCCCAAAAGGGGCAGCAAAGAGCCACCCCTGGGAGGAGCTGAATGGGACTGCGGCAATTGCACACGTGGCCCTGATCCTCCTTTTTTCCCGCCCCCAAAAGAGCAGCAAAATCCCGCTCCTTTTGGGGGTGGCAAAAGGCCACCCTTTCAGCCTTGATGATGGCTTTTTTGCACTCCTTTGGCACAGCGTGTGTGCACGCTGCACCAAGAGGATGCCAAGCGCCATGCAAATGGATGTGCAGTGTCAGGACAGGGTCAGGATGGAATCGGGGCAGCCAGCATGCAGCTGCCCTGCCCCAACTCCATCCCCAGGCCGGCCCTATGAGCTGGTCTGCATTGGCTCTGAGTGTGTGTGACTTGCCTAAAGACATCCAGTGGGTTTCCATAGCTGAGTGGGGTTTTGAGCACTGGTCTCCAGAATCATAGTACAATGTTCAATCCACTAAATCAAATTGGTTCCTCAATTTCAACCTATATATGGCCAGATAAATACCCTAATATGTTTCTAGCTTCAAATTCCCCATCAACCGTGGCAATCATTTAATCTAACTTTAGGCTTCTACAGATGGGCGGCCGTGGGTCATCCCGAGAAGCTGAGGATTGGGGCAGAGGCTGCCCCATGCCTCGGCCCCAATTCACCTTTTCAGCGAATGGGAAAAGAGCACTAAAATAGCGCTTCTTTCCCAAGCCCCAGAAAGGGCACTGAAGGAGCCATCATGCAGCTCTTCCACATCTCTTCCAGCTCAGCCCATGCAGAGGCTGAGCCGGGAGGAAGTCATCAGAGCACTCACCATATGCAACAGTGGGCACTCCAATGATGTCCTCAGGAAGGAGTTGGGATGACTGGTGGCCGCTGGCCCTCCCCTTCCCTGGCTCTGCAGATGGCGCTTTGCACCATCTGCAGAGCCCCTTAATCTTCCAGGTTTTGGCGGGGGGGGGGGGGGATCAAAGAGGACAATCCCTAGAGATGAGGAAAATGCCAATTGTCCAGGAAAGCAGCCATCAGAGTAGCTGATAAGAACAATGTCAGGCTCGAACACAAAAGCAGTTGCAAAGTACAGTACCAGTCTGAATGTTCCAAGAAGCCAAAACAGGGATTCGAGAGTCCACAAAGCAAATCTATGAATACAGTCCGAGGTCCAGGGTTCCAGCAAGCAGGTCATTCAATCCAGTCCAAAGGTCATGAATTCAAAGTCAGTCAGGGAATCAAGAGTCCAAAGCTTCCACCGGCAAACTCAGATAAGCTCCCACTCACAGCTGTTTGGACTTAGCTGCGCATTTCTCATATAACCTGAGAGAACGCTGAAGGCACTCACTTTCTGACCTTCTCTGATTAAAGGTAGGTACCTCCGTGTCCTGTTCCTCTATATCTCTCAGGCCTGGAACCTCTGCTGGGGGGAGGCTTTCTGCTGGAGGGAGGCTAGGCTGCTGAGGCAGGGGCTGTGGTTCAATGGGTCCCACAGAGCTAGGTCCACTGGAGCTGGTAGAGCCAAGCTAGAACCTGGCTCAGCATCCTCATCCTCTGAGTCCTCCATGTCCTCAGCCTGGCTGGCCCTGACACCAATGACAGAAACACCTGGCAATGAAATTACCAGAGACTAAGGGACTCTACAGACTGGCCCAAAGGGCCGGCCT
Source organism: Phrynosoma blainvillii (assembly GCA_026167975.1). Taxonomy (NCBI): domain Eukaryota; kingdom Metazoa; phylum Chordata; class Lepidosauria; order Squamata; family Phrynosomatidae; genus Phrynosoma; species Phrynosoma blainvillii. Next base: position 180,977,469 of record JANUYF010000003.1, on the reverse strand, counting down.
CAAGGCAGAGATGGGGAGGGGCAGCTGCACACAGCTGTCCCAACCCCATGCCAGTGGCGTCATTATGCTGTGCACTGTTACACACAGTGCACGGCGTCAGGACATCCTTCCAGCACAACATTTTGATGTGCTGCACCAGAAGGGGCACTAAAGGGCCACGCGCTGGCTTTTAAGGTGGCCTTTTGTCACCCCTGAGAGGAGCTGCGTTTTGCTGCTCTTTTCAGGGTGGCAAAAGGGAGGATCGGGGCTGCAGTGTGTGGCAGCAGCAGCCCCAATCTTCTGCTTCCTGGGGCGGCCTAGAGCTGCCCATCTGCAACCCCCCTAAGACATGGAGAAAAGGATTCAAAGTAAAGGAAAATAGATTCTACATAAACATTAGGAAGACCTTTATGATGGTAAAAGCCATTCAACAGTGGAATAGGCTGGCTCAGTGGAGTTTCCTTCTTTGGAAGTTTTTAAACAGAGGCTGGATGACCATCTGTCAGAGGTGCTTTGATTGTATATTCCTGGACTGGATGGCCCCATGGCCTTTTCAAACTCCATGAATCTATGATTCTAAGAAATTTCTAGAAAGCTTGTGTATGTCCAAGGGCATGTCTTATTTTTAATTATACTCACATCACAGTATAATAGAGTTCTTATCCATGTTGAACATATTTACAAATATGAGAAGGCCTAACATTGATGGTTGCCTAAGAAGCAACAGTATCCTTTGAAGCTGGACAATAAATCCCTTTAGGAGGCGGATTAAGGCCTTTATGTGCTAATTCATCCAGTTAGTAAATTAATTCTAATAACATCTTTTATTTTAGTAGAGGCATTATCTACACATTTTATGGGTGTAAGTTATAGCCCTGAAGTATAATTCATAAAGTGTGGTCTAACTGTCTTGCATAGTAACAATAATGTATGGGCTATGGTAAAAATACTGAGTGGAATTTAGTCACATAATTGGAGTGGCAGAAGAGTCATTTTTGTTTGATATACTTATTTCTACATTTACATATTCTGAGATAAATGAGATGTGTGAAATGAGAGTTACCAATCTCCTGTGTTCTGTAAGTACTAATCCTGTTGGGGCCAAGTTTTTCGTAAGCAGACTTAGATATTAAGGAATTAGAATTCGTCACTTATATAACATTCATATCCAGTAGCAGGCTGCTGTTACATTATTATGTTTCAGATTTGGCAAAGTTCCTGATGCACATTGGTGCACAATGCACATAAGCATTCATTGTGCACCAATGTGCACCACACAGTAAGCTGCCCTGTGCCCTGTGCCCTGATGTGGTTTGTACATCAATGTGCATCACACACCAATGCTCATTGGTCCTGGTGTGTATAGAGGGCTCTTGCCACTGTTGTTACACATCTTCACAATTCAATAAAGGGTTTCTTAATACCTCTGCTAATCAGCTAGGTATACTTGAAGTTACATAATATAGCAGTTCATACAGGGGATATATATAGAAAGAGAGACAGATAGAGAGAGTTGCAAAACTGCCTACAGGGATCAAGGTAGGGAGTATCTAATACATTTGCCAATTCAGTAATATTAAAAGATGTGGCTGTGTTAGCCTGTATCTTTCCATTGAATATAACAGTCAGCTTCTGGCAGAAACCCAGAGAAATGACATTTTCTGATCTCATCTCTATACAGAAAAGTACCCCCACATTCAGAATGATTCACCACATACATATTTTGTTGTAGTCAAAGATGAATAGTTTGCAAGATACTTTGCATTCTAAACATATATGTATAATGGGGTCTGAATGGAATATTGAGATCAGGCTGGTCAATTCACTGAAAAATAAAGTAAATTAATTCATTGTCGAGATGCAGTGAAGGCAAACTCACTATTATGAATCTGTAGACAAATCATTCAGGGTGGAATACTCTTGGGGCTCATTCCCACTTACATTTAAATCAGTTTGCGATTTACTTTGACATCGGGTTGCTGAAGCGATTCAAGCCGATGTGTAGTAGGAAATGGTTTTTGTTTTTGCTTCTTTGCATTCTTCAAAAAAATTGTAACTTTTTTGACATGATTGTCATTCCCACTTGGATTATGTTCTAGTTTTTTTGTATTTTTAAAAATGTCAGTCATGCGATTTGCACCTCCGCATCATTGGTGATGCAAGCATACATCATTCCAGTGACACAAGCACATGTAGCTGTGCCCCTGTGCATCTGCTGTCAGTATTTCTGGTCACTTAGCCTTGTGGTTTGCCAGCAAGGGTCATAGATTCTATCTCTGTAGCCGTTTTGCAGGCAGTGTTAACATACTTTACTCATCTGCCTCTGGATGAGGACTGCCTGGCAGCACAGACTTTTTTTTTTTTATCAGCCTTGGATGTAGAAATGACTGGGCCTCAGCCCTGGCTTACTCCTACAGTTAGATTTCTCTGGTCCTGCTCTCAAGCAACCGAACGTTTTTGGAAAAAGTCCAAGGAGTGGGCTGATTTTACTCATTATAAATTTGTACTTTTTTCCTTTTCACACACCTTGTCCATGGCAAAACAGAATTATTATAAATCTTTGATTTGCACCAATGAGAGGTGCCCATAGCATTTGTTCTCCACCTTCAATACTTTGCTAAAACCTCCTTCTCCTCCTCCTCCTTCATTATTCTCCCCTAATGATTTTGCTATTTCATCTCAAAGATTACCACCATTCGCTCTGAGATAGCCCTTCCCGATTGTTCATCTACTACTGATTTTCTGTCACTCTCACTAAAAAAATTTCTGTATTTCCTCCTGTTTCTTTGAACTCTCCATGCTGCTGAACTCTTCCAAACCTGCAACTTGTTCTCTTGATCCAATCCCTTCTCATTTTCTTATCTCTATAGCCCCTTCGTTTCTGCCCTCACTTCTCCATATCTGTAATCTCTCTCCCTTCACTGGCTCCTTCCCTTTGGTCTTTCAACATGCTCTAGTTTCCCCAGTTCTGAAAAAAAACTTTCTCTCGATCCCTCTTCTTTGTCTAACTATTGTCCAATTTCTCTTCTTCCTTTTCTTTCCAAAGTATTGGAATAGGTTGTTTATTCTTGCTGTCTTGAGTTTCTCAAAGCCAACTCCATTCTTAATCCTTTTCAGTCCAGTTTCTGCCTACAGCATTCTACGGAGATGGCTCTCACAAAGATCTGAGATCATTTTTTGCGGGCCAAGAAAAATGACTTTTACTCTGTTCTTGTTCTTCTCAATTTATCTGTGGCCTTTGACACCACTGATCACTGTCTTTTAGTTGAGATACTTTTGGACCTTGGGTTCTCAGATTCCATCCTTGATTGGTTTAAATCTTATCTGTCAGACAGATCTATTGCAGTGGTCATGGGCAGTCAGGCTTTGTCCTTTATTCAGTTATCTGTTGGATTCCCCAGGGCTCTGTTTTGGGTCCCCTACTGTCTTCCCTTTACACATTGTCTCTAGGAAAACTTGTTAGTTCTTTTGGCTTGTCCTACTCAGCTGTATCTTTCCACCCTGACCTTTCTTCGGGTCTTGAACAGAAAGTTTCATCTTGTCTTACAGCTGTCTCCTACTGGATGTGCCATCGGCACTTGAAGCTCAATATGTCCAAAATGGAGCTTCTTGGTTTTCTACCAAAGCCTATGTTCAATATTCCTTTTTTGTTTCTGTTATCTTAGTTTTATTTTTGATTCCTCTCTATTGTGTATCCCCCAGATTCAGGCCACAGCCAAGGCATGTAGACTCCTTTTGTATAATATCACTAAAATTTGACCATTTCTTTTGGCCTCTACTGCCAAGATTTTGATCCATGCCCTAGTGGTCTCGCGACTAGATTTTTGTAACCTTCTCCTGGAAGGGCTTCCTCTTTCTTGCTTCTGTCTTTTAGTTTTGGTCCAGCATTCTGCTGCATGCATTATTACATCTGCTCACCGTTTTGACCATATCCCTTTCCGTATTCAGCATAAGCTTCTGTTGTTGACTTTTAAAGCCTTGCATGGGCTGGCCCCTCCTTATTTATCAGAGCTTCTTTCCCCTTACTGTCCCACCCATGCCCTCCGTTCTAGTAGTCAAAGTTTGCTGTCTCATCCTAGGATTTTTACTGCTCCATCCCGGATCCGTCCCTTTTCACTTGCTGCCCCTCATTTCTGGAACCTTCTACTGTTCAGGGAAGCATTCACAGGCATTGCATGATGATTATCTGATGTTTTTAATTTGTTGCCTTCTTTGTATTAATGTGTATTATTTTCTTATTTTGTAGAAAGTACACCATTGACAGGCTTTTAAAATCTATTTTTATCTCTTTTATTGACCATATGTACAGCACTGTGTAAATCTACAGTGCTATATAAATAAACTGTGATAATAATAATAATAATAATAATAATAATAATAATAATAATGGGAATGTGGCTCCAAATGATGACAGCGCTGACTGGCAGAGGAACCAAAATGATGATGATGACATGATTTCATTTTCGTATGAGGCAACTGTTTTTAGGAGTGCTATGCAGTGCTTTTATGAACTGATGCCCAGGAGGTGGTGGGTGTACCCCAAAACAAGGGAATTTTGGTACGCTTTTGTCACTACTGTGTGGTCCGATGAGATGTGGAAGCAGCATTTCCGCATGACACAAGGAGTCTCCAATATGATTGCGGAAGAAGTGCACCCACATCTTATAAGATAGGACATCCATTTCCACTAAGCCATGTCAGTGGAGAAATGGGTTGCTATTGCTTGTGTTTTCTGGCACAAAAAGGATCCTTTGAAACTATTGCAACATAATTTGGTGTTGGGAAGTCCACAGCCTGCAAAACTATTATCCAAGTGATTATTACCATGGAATTGGTACTGCTGAAGAAGACTGTGTACCTTGAAGACCATAGAAAGGTGTGCATTTGCAGCAGTTAGGTTTTATGTTGCATCTTCATTTGTAGCCTTGTTTTCATTTTTTTGTGTTACTTTATAATTGCTGGCATTACTGTTCACATTACTTATTGTATTTGCAGATAGCTGTTTGGTTTTCAGTGGTATATTCATTTGTAGCTTTGATTTTATATGTTTTTTGTGTTACTTTGTAATTATTGGCTTTGCTGTACACACTGCTTATTGTCACTTGCACTTTCCCACTGCCCCTACAGGTGAACTCTGGCTTTGAAGTGATGGGATTTGCACAGGTGATTGGAGCAGTGAATGGCTGCGACTGCACCATCATTTCTCCAGTCCATCAGGGTGGACAGTTCATCAAAAGGAAACAAAGATATCCCATGCTTCTGCAGGGGACATGTGACATGTACTGGGAGATTTATTGTCTTTGTCATGAGATGGGTAAGGTCAAATCATGACAGCTTTGTCTTCTGTAACTCTCCAATTTATGGTACTATGAGGGCCGGTGTCTATGTCCCAGGGAAGCTCACAGTGACTATCTTTGGGCAACAAGTAGGGCCAATATTCTTGGCTGGTTCTGCCTATCCTATTAAGCCATGGGTCATGACCCCATTCAAGTGTGCATCTTCACCAAGCAGTGTACAACAAGTATCTCAATAGGGGGAGAAATGTGGTTGAGGGGGCATTTTGGTCACCTTAAGACACATTGGAGGTACCTAACATCCCCCTTGGAGGTGGTAGAGAAAAATGTAAATACTGTCATTGCTGCATGTGTGATCTTACACAATAATGTTGAGACTAATAGAGTAATGCTGACATGCCACCCACCTCAACCTGTGGTCTACACAATGGATGTTGCCAGTCTCCTTCCTGAGTGTGTGGAAATGGTGGAAGGAGAAGCTATAAGGGAAGCATTTATTAATTTTTTTGCCACCAGCAGCGATAATGTGTCTGAGTACATTAAGTCACAATAAACAGCTTGATCATGTTTTGTGTATTGTGCCCCCCCCCATGCCAACTTTGGCATATACACTTGGATTTGAAGAGAATTAGCTAGAATGTTACCATTGTCAGAAACACTCTCCATGAGTTTTCCAAATTGTGATGATAAATTATACTGCAGGATACAGCATCTGAAGGAGAGGTAACACTTTCTTCACCTATTAGATACTTATTTGTGCAGTAATCAGCCAATACTATAATTGGCCTGCTCTCAAATTTATAGGTACTCCTTTTCAAAATTTCACATCCTGACACTCACAATGGGTGGGGGACTTAGCATACATACATACAGAGAGAGACATGCACACAGATATGAAAAGTGATAGCATGAAGTGATGTGTGCAAGTGATGTGAGCAGTCAACAGCCTATGTGAAACAGAATTGTTGGGCAGATAAAAATTATTTCAGTTTCCTATTACAGAATTACAGTTTCCTATTACAGAATGCTTCTGTGCTTTAACTTCTCAACATACAAACCAAAAGTTGGTGATGCCCTTTGCACATATATACATTTATATATTATATTATATTTCACGTACAAACATATCTTTGCACACACACACACACACACATTCTGATATTTATATTTGTGTATTTTTATTCTTATATATGTTTACATATACATTTTACTATAAATATGCATATAAACATACATATATAAAAATATTTTTTCATTTATAATTATATATATGTTTCTCTCTCTCTCTCTCTGCATATATATATATATATATATATATATCTCCTTCATCCATAGTACATAGTTCAGTTGGATACTGAATTTGAACTCAATAATACAGTAGGTGACACTCTCTCTGCCTCTGTGGAAGTAATGCTTTCTGTGCAGAAACCTATTATTGCCTCCCCCCTTCCAATTTGACACACTCTTAAAGCCTCTCTATTGTCTGACTATTGCATTTCCTCTGAAGGTCATACTGTCTCTGCCCAACTAGAGATTATATGCTACTAATACAATGCTGCAGACATGCACATGTGATGTAATGACATCACAGGGCCACTATATCCCTTCTTTTTGGCCAAAGAAAATATTTCCAAAATTCCCTGCCTATCCCTGGCATGAAGCCTTCAAAGCGTTTGGCATTCATCAACAAATCTGCATGTTGATGGCACCATTGAGATTGATATTTCACCCCTTAAATGAAATTATGCTGGTTTCTTTTCTGTGTCTTCTTCGGGGAAACAATCACTCATGCGATTTAATGACTCCATGCAGCCTCTCTAGTTCTGTCTCCTAACCAATGTCAACTTTCAATAATCCCCCCCCTTCCATGGTGTCAAGACTTGAACAGTTTCACAGTAAATCAATGAAACAGTATGATAAACAACCCTTTGCAGTGTATACCTCAACACATACTATTTGTACAGTTAGCAAGCTAAATTATCATGCCCTTTTTGAGGGACTGAAGCAAGTAAATGGTCTATTGATTCCCCAAGGCCACCATATCATTTTCAGACCAATGAAAATATTCCCAAAAAATCCCTGTCATTCCATTTTAAAAATTTAACATTGGGCCTCGGCAGACGGCTTATTGAGCCGTCTTGGAGGCCTGGAAGAGGAGGAGTCACCGCACGAGCGGCGCTCCTTCCTCTTCCTGAAGTCGCCCTGGGAGCTGCCGGCCCTCCGCAAGGCCGCCGCTTCCGGGGCAACCTCCCGCCGCAGCGACCAGACGCGCTGTGGCAGAAAAGGCAGGGAAAGTGCGCCCTACGCTTTTAGGGCGCACTTTCCCTGTCTTGTGGAAGGAGCGCTGATTTTGCGCTCCTTCCAGGGACGCTGCAGGAGTGCCGTGGTCCGGCTGCCGAGGTCCCGTTGCGCTCTGGACCAGGGCGTCCCCGACACCCTGGTCTGCATCCCCCATTGTATCCAGATAGCTGCCTATTAAGCAGACTCTGATAGTGTATTGACCAAAATGAGTTTTTCATGCAACTTCAAATATAAATTGGTAATTAATAGGAGTGACCCAACAAACTTTTTGCCAGATGAGAATCATGGCGGCTCAGAGGGTTCCCATCACAATAGAGTATTGATGCTCGAAAGAGGCAAACCTCATTCTGGACTGCATCGCCGAGTAGCATGTGGCTGTGAGGAGGCAGATGCAGTCCTCTAATAGGTGAAATATATATGTGTATCAGGTGGCCTCCCATAAACTTTCCCTTAAGGGGTATGCTTGGATGGCTGAACAGTGCCGTACCAAGTTTAAGAACCTTAAGGAAACATTCTATAAGGTAATGGAGGCCTTTGATGGGAATCCTCCGCCTGCCAAAAAACTATCCTTTTTCAAAAGGATGAAACAGCTGTGGGAAGCAGCTGTGAAGCCCAGTTGGAAGAAAAGGAGAACCACAGGCAAGTTAAAAAAATTACTTATGGGGTTGAAGGGCAGAGTGGTGGGCTAAAAGTACCGTATGTGCTCATATTGTGAAATATGCATAATTTATCCCTTTGTATTTCAACGGGCTAGGCAGAGGAGGAGGAGGAAGAGGAGGGTGGACCAGTCTTCTTCCAAATCTTCCTCTGATGTCTCCCCAGATGCATCCCCAACTCCTGCACCCCAACCACAAGGTTGGTTGAATTTTCCCCTCTTACACACAAAGGACATGACTTCCATATGTACATATATATTTAGGGTAACATAGGCGTGTGTATTTGTGTGTGTGTGTGTGTGTGTATGTGTGTTCTATTAACATATTAATGTAATATTGTCTAGATCAGGGGTAGGCAACCTTTCCCCTTTAAGGGCCGAGGGACTTCAGCTCCCAGAATCCCAGGAGCTATTGGCCAACATTGGACTATTGGCCAACATGGCTGAGGCTTCTGGGAGCTGAAGTTCCTCGGCCCTTAAAGGGGAAAGGTTGCCTACTGCTGGTCTAGATATATAAAAACACACAAACATATCTGTATATATATATGTGTGTGTGTGTGTGTGTGTGTGTGTGTGTGTATATATATATATATGGATTTCAGTTTTCATTACTTTGATTGAGTTTCCATGTTATTTTGTATGTGTATTTGAGAGTTATATGTATATCATATATTTATATATTCATTTGTTGGTATAAGTATGTGTACAAACCAACAAATCCTCATATGTATATATATATATATATATATATATATATATATATATATATATGCACATATGTAAAGGTAAAGGTATTCCCCATTGACAAAGTTGTCAAGTCATGTCTGACCATAGGGGGTGGTGCTCATCTCAGTTACTAAGCCAAGGAGCCGGCTTTGTCAGAGACTACTCTATGATCATGTGGCCAGCATGATTGCACAAAACGCTGTTTATGTTCCCACCAAAGTGGTACCTGTAATGGTATCTACTTACATTTGCATGCTTTCGAACTGCTACGTTGGCAGAAGCTGGGACTAGTGACAGGAGCTCTCCCCATCATGCAGCATCTGTGCCTCTAACTGCCAACCTTCCAATCTTGCAATCAACAGTCAGCGTCTTAACTTGAGCCACTGCATCCCATGTACATATGCATATGTATTTATATGTATATGATAATATATGAGCAAACACAGACTCACACATATGTAGTCTATTTATAAATAAGAATATAAATGTGAATACACACACAGAGACCAGTTACACAAACATGGATTTTAAATAGAGTTTTCTGCTTCACCACACAGCACCAAGAGATAGAGAGGAGGAGCAAGCTGGACCTTCTCATGCAGAGGCCCCTCCAAACATTGATGCTCTTCCACCAGGAATATGTAAATGATATTGACACACAATGATAATTAGAAGCAGCACAGCTTAGCCAACTATTAACATGTTGATTTTGTTTTTTTTGTTTTGTTTTGTTTGCTGGAGGGACTGAAGTCCTTGAGCAGTTGGAGAGGGTGGAGAGGAGGATGGCCATAGGTCACCAGAGATGGAGTGGAGGATTGTGCAGTAGAGGCAACAACTGAGCCTGCATTTTAGGGGGGGCAAAGAAGTCACTTTTACAGTGGTATTGATGCTGTGACCACTTTGAGACCCACCGATGGTGGAAGCATAATTGAGGGTTTGCTGGGAAGTTATTCTCCTCCTCTTAACCATCTGTCCACCTCCCCTACCAGTCCGACTGTTTGACATAACAAAAGTATGGAGGTCCCGCATGACATTTTTCTGGTTCTTTAAAACATCTAGCAGCTCACTAAATTCCCTTTTTGATTGATCAAGGAACATTTCTCTAGTGGTCTTTCTCCCTGCTCATTTGTAAACTTTCCCTCTCTCTTTCTCTGCTTTCTTTCTCTCTTTCTCTAAATCACAGTTCCCTATTATCCCTTGCCTTCATATGGTTTAGGTTGAACTAAATTTGATCAGCAATTCGCTTTAAATCATAGTGGGAATGAGCCATTGGTGTCACATGTCTGTTTAACCTGAGGTTATGTGCATCTGGTAATCCCTTGTCCAGTGAACCATCATGAGAGCTTCTTTTAAAGAGCAGGCTTTTGAACTGTGAATTTTATGGAATTGTAGTATGAGTGTAAATGATGAACTGTTTTCTAATCTTTTTATTTTATTTTTATTGAAAGCACATTTTAAATATGTTTAAGTGTTTTAACTGTTTTCTAACATCTTTTTAATACTCATGATATTTAATTCTCTTTTAAGTTGTATACATTAGTGTTTTAGCTGTATCTTTTCAAATTATTGTAAGTCATCTTAAATCACATTGGGGAGAAAGGGTGGATATAGGAGATTATTGCACATGACTTATTCCATCATTTTCCCAATGGAATACATGCACATTTAACTTCAAAGATGGATCTTATCACATTCTCCTGTATGCAACCTGTGGTTTATCATGCAGCTTTTCAAGGATGGGAAAATTCCATCCTTGAAAAGCAGTGGGATAAGCCCAGGTGACATGCAGGCTGCATATGGGCTGCATATGGGAGAATGTGGTAAGACCCATCTTTGAAGTTAAATGTGTATGTATCCCATTGAGCAAACAAAGGGATAAGGTATGTGCAATAATCTCCATAAATTCAATAAATCTCTCCCTCTCTCCAAAATCAGGATTCACATTAGGAAAACTAGCATGAAAGCACACTCGGGGAGCAAGCAATATCCAGTCATTTACAGTATCAATAAATATACTTTTGATGTTTGGAACTCTTAGGTCCTGGTTATTTGAAGGACTGCACCTCTCTGTATGAGCCTACTAGAGTCTTGAGATCATCCGGAGAGGCCCGTCTCTCTGTCCCACTACCCTCTCAGGTGTGTTTGGTGGGAACAAGAGAGAGGGTCTTCTTGGTGGCTGCTCCTGAGCTCTGGAACTCCCTCTATAGAGAGGCTAGGATGGCTCCATCTTTGTTTTCTTTTTGAAGGCAGATAAAAACATTTTCATGCTGCCAAGCTTTCACATATTGACATGGGTGCTATTTTGTTTTTGTTTTAATGAGTTTAAAATTTAAATTTTAATAATGTAGTGTTTTAATCATTTGAATTGTTGTCATACTGTTTTAACTTAGACCGATTTAAATTTTGTTAGCTGCCTTGAGTCCCAGGAGGAAGGCAGGGTAATAATAATAATAATAATAATAATAATAATAATAATAGGGTTTACAACAAAATAACACAGATACAGTACCTGAAAAAATTGCAAAAACACCCATATCTAATGATTCCCTTTAATTATTACCATAATTAGTTTTATATTGTATTTGTTTTCATTTACTGTCCAGAGTGATTATCTGTACATACCTTCTGTGAGAGAGCTTTAGAGACAGTATCCACAGGAAGGCAGGATGAAAAAAGTGAAGAAGAAATCCTGTAACATCAACAGCAGAATTTCCCCATTCAACAAGTACAGCAAAATATAATGCCTGCAGTAAGTTACAAATAATTAACTTGCCTAACCCACAACACTTGGGATTTTAAATTAAAATAGGACTTCCCAGTTTGTCCTAAACTTCACAGCAGCAGCATCCCAAGACATTCTGCAGCCTGAAGCAAAACAGGATATTGCGTCCTTTGTGCCAGTCAAGGTGCTTAGTAACTAAAAAGCTAGGTGAGTTATTTTTGTCCTTGAATCAGAACACACCCACAACTACTCTTCCCTATCTGTGGCAGGATAAATACAATAGTGGCAAATTATGTAGCTCTCAAATTGCTGACCTTTCATAAATCCCAAAATCTGCTGTCTGAAATAGTGAGGTATTCTATGTAGAAGAAGTTCAGCAGCCCTGCAACTGTGTACAATACTTTACTTAAAAGATAGGGATCCCAGGGTTAGTATCCCTTGGAAAATTAGAGAAGAGTAGTAGATTTAAGACTGGAGGAAATTAGGTTTTTTCCCCTGTTATATAAGCACAGCCAAGATATAAAAATGCAATACTATATATTCATCTGTTGGTAAGTATCAGCTATGAAAATTCTATACCCTGAGGCAGTACCTTTCTAAATAGCATTTACTGGGGATGACAATGAAAGTCTGTCTCCTCCATGCCATTGTTGTAAACAGAATGCTATGCTAGATGGAGGTTTAGTTTTATCCAGTCCTGTTCCTCTTGTATTTTTGTTTTTACAGGTTATGGGTTGGTTACATTGGAAGCTGTGAACACTACTGTTGTCCACCATATACTCTCAGGAAAGAGCTTGCTCCAATTCCTCCCCTCCAATATTTCAGGCTTCGGTTCACCACTATGAATCCCAAACAATTAAATTATTGGTGTTGAAGGTCAATAGATGCAAACAGTTTCCCTTTGGTGCTAAAGCTGGAGCAGAAATTTGACAAAGATTCAGCTCTGGAATGAGACGTTTTGCTGCCTCACTGAACTCTGATATTGTACAGCCGAGATAGGAGAGAAAGCAGAAGCAGGGAGTTAAATTTCATCTGTGTTGTCCTCTGCCATTGCTTTGTTCAAGAAACAAAAAAAGTAATTGGAAGAGAAACATGCATGCTTGATGTTGACAAAGAGTCTGTTTGCGCCTTGTAGATTGGAGAAATTGTTTGAGGAGTGTTTATTCTCATGGAAAGATTGCCCTGTTTCATACTGCCAAGGTCAGTTTCAGCTTGGGTAACTGCCTGTGTAAGTGCTATACTGTAAGTCACAGCAACTTTATTTTTAAAATCAAATCAGATACTGGAGGACTCACAGGCCCTGTAGGCAGTTGTGGTGCATGCTGGGTACACTGACTAAAAATATGATAGATTAAGGAATCCTCTTCCACAACAGAAAAACAAGAGAAGTCAATGACTTCCTACTACTTTTCAGTCACTGGGTTGATGACTGGTCTGTCTGAGGACAGCAAGTTTCTTAGCCAAGGTAGAGGCCACCAAATACAGCAGATCTCAACACTTTTATTCAAAGCACTTCAGAGTTCAGGGTTTGTTTGATTTTATTGGGGAGTGTTCTTAAGGAGGAAGTGGTGCAATATGTTCCTGAGGGAGGCAGAAAATAATGACAGCAAATATTTAAAATAAATATGTTATAACCAATCCCCAAAGGATTTTCATGATATCACTTGTGAATGAAGCTGCACATGATGATATGATGCCAGATCATTGTTGCAGAGAGGACTGCAATAGCTGAAACTGTTGTTTAAAATCCTTCCATTCCTCTCATACAATAGCCATCCCTTTTGACCTTCCTCTGCTAGTGGACCTTGCTCTTGCACTGAAGCAGGGAGGAAATAGGGATTTTTAGCCAGTGGTTCAATTCTACAAGCAAGTGGAATTTTGCTCATGGATATCTTCCCTGCCTAATATTTTGGTGATCTTCTTTCTTCTACCTTTGCACCACACTGGATGTTGGCACAGGCCTCGGAAGAAGATTTGGGGAGATCTGAGGGATGGCATAGAAATGAAGGGGATTGGATTTCACCCACAGCAGATTCTCTTCCATCAGTATAAAAATATATGAATAGATATCAAATTAGGGGAGATACAGCATGGTGACTAGGACTCTAGAGATTACTGTTTGATTCTCCGTTCATCTAGGGAAACCCGTTGGGTGGCCTTGGGTGAGTCACACCCTCTCAGCCCCAGAAAACCCTATGATAGTTTCACCTTAGGGTCACTATGAGTTGGAAACTAAAGCACACAACAACAAATCAAAGTCAGAATCATACATAGCATTTCCCATTTCTATTTCTGAGTGTGAAAGTGTGACAGTGAAAAAAGATGTCGGGGGGGGGGGGAATCACCACATTTGAAATGAAGTCTTGGAAAAAAGTCCTACAGGCTGCAAAAAAGACAAATAAGTGGGACCAATTGCAGACCTGAACAGTCACAAGAAGCCAAGATATCTGAGGCTGTTGTATGTTTGACATGTGGTGGGATGACAAGACTCACTGGAAAGTATAATAAAGCTCACCAAATTAGAAAGCAGTCAGAAAAGAGAAAGACTACATTACAGGTAGATAATCTCAATCAACCACAGCCCTGGTTTGTAAGATCTGAGTAGGGCAGTTGATCATCAGGGCTCTGGGAGATCTCTCATCCATAGGGTCACTATAACTGGAAGTCTACTTTATGACAAATACAAAAACAACAAGTGGTACTGAATACAACCCAAATAATTTGCAGAGTATTGCCTTTATTGTTTCTTTTTGGTAGAGATTTAAAGTAGATTTTTCTCCACATACCCCACATAAAATCTGTTGTTTAAAAATGTTGCATTTTGCATTTAACAGGGCAAGAGGTTGCACAAAAGCTTTGCATTTTGCTCAAATGCAACATATTTTTGTGTGAAACATTGTATTTTGGGGGCATTTTTTTTAAAAAAGGGGGAGTCAATGAAGATTGTGCAAAATATCTCACAGTGTGTTGAGATACACACTATGAATGATCAAATTATGAACAAGGAAATCTAAGCAAATTTTTCACATCCATAGTCCCTAATCTATTTTCACAAAGACACCCCCGGATGAGTCAGGAGGGGTTTCTTATTGTGCCGGCCGTATAAGGTCATGAGAGGCCTGATTAGACAAGCGCACAGGGATCTCTTTGAGTACCTGCATGCTTGGCCAATCAAGTTGTTTGTTTGACTCAAGGAGGTCTCACAGTGATCATACTCTCGTGAGATTGCCTCCAAGAGTTTGTTCTATATAGCCTTATGCTGCCACGTGGCAGCAGCCATTTTAGAGTTAGGACTGAGCAAGTCACTTCTCTCTGGTCTGTTCTCTGGCTATTTGCTTGGCCTTGGCCTAGTGAATTCTTGGCTTTTGCTGTAAATTGGCTCTTGTTGCTTAATTTCTACGATCCACGTTTCCTCCTTCACAGCGAGAGTTTTTCAATTCGAGTCTCCCTGCTTTTTGGAGGAACAGGCCGGGTGAGGCCTTTGGGCTGGTCTCCTCAGGCCTGGAGGGCGGCCTGCACATCTCCAACACTTGGATGGTTACACACCTGCCTGAGGCAGGTGCTGCAACAGGGTGCGGGGAGCCTGCAGTAAATCTCAGGCCCAGCGGTGCCCCAGTTACTCCGGACTGGTAAGGTCGGGACCCCATTGCCTGGTTCGGGAGGGTTTTTTACACCTCTTCCCAGTGGTGGGTGTGTGAAGGCAATTCTTGTCTTCGGGCAGGGTGCCTAATAGGACACTTCGTGGACACCTTCCCCCCGGTTGGTTGTTGCCAGTGATGCTTCCTGGCTTTCTGTGTCTCTTGTTGAGACTTGGGGAAGGGCGGCCTTTGGCCTGGTGGTAGTCATCCAAAGTTGGGTGATTGGTGTATAGGACCTGTGCTGACACTCGCTGGGGGAGTGATGCCCCGCAGTAAGGCCCAACCTAAGAGGCACGCAGCCCTGGCTGTGCCTGGCTCTAGTCACTCTGTCTCAAAGAGGCCCTCTCAATCAGCCAGCAGAGATGACGAGATTGCTGCTCAGCTAGGACAACTGGGCAAGATGGTACAGGCCTGTGTTGCGGTCTGTAATCAGCTTGCCTAGAAGGGACTACAGGCTACAGCCACCAGCCCTATTGCCAGCACTTCTGGTAACCCTGACACAGAAGTGCTGCTCCCTCATCCTGTACCTGACTCTCAGGTAATCGATCCTACACCGGGTCCTTTGGTGGTTTCGGCTATAGAGGCTGGGCAATCCACTATAGCTGATGTGTGGGAACTCTGAAAAGGGTCCCTGGTGTGGAGATTCAGGGTGCCACTGCCCCTGTTTCTGAGCAGCCCACTGTGGCAGATCTATATAACCTCTTGTGAGGAGTGGTTCTTCCAGGTGGTGGTGCAGTGGAGCAAACCCATGATGCACAGAGGAGAGGTCAGGCAGCTGCTGCTTCATCTCTGCCCGACACTCGAGCTGTTGCGGGGCCACACTTCGGGGGAACTTGTGTAGTTGGCTGGTGACGCTTCCCAGCAAGCTTCAATATGAGGTTTGTCTCCTTCTAATCCTTCACAAGTGAATTGGCCCACCCCGGTATGGGCTCCAGGTGGCCAGGTTAGCCAGGGTGTGGGTTTGGAACGCCCCATCCCTGTAGCTTTGGCTGCACCTATGCAGGCACCTGTGGTTTCACAGGTGCCTGACTCTAGGGTGCAGGTTGGTCAGCCAATTGCTTTGGATAGTGACACTTCTGCGGTGTCTCCTTTGGGTGCTCCTGTGCTATCAGGAGTTACTGTGCATAATGAACTCATTCCCTATGCTGGAATGTCTACACCCCTTCACTCACACCTTCCTCTTTCCACTAAAGAAAGAATATGGAAGGGAGATTATATTGATTTTTTTTTCTCTTATTTTCAGGGATCCTGAACCAAGGATCATGGTAAAGGATGGGATTGTGTTCAGCCTCACAGAAGAGTTTCAGGCGCTCAAACGCCCTAAGCTGGAGCATAATTTCATGAATTGGATAATGGGTTTTACTATTTATAGGGGAGTTATAGAAGAAAAAGAGCCCCTTAGGTCTCCTGACTTTTCTAAATACCAGGAGATCATGATAAAAGCTTAAACCAACTGCCATCATAATGCTAGGGGTGCAGCTTGGCTGCAATATGATGAGCAGTTTAGAATGAGAGCTGCCAAAGATCGCTCCCTGTCTTGGAAACATGTACAGTCTGAACAGCAGATGTAATTGTGGGGGCCTCCCCTTCGAGCAGATGTGACAATGGGTTTGTTCCAATGGTTACTCAGCCGAGAGGGCAGTATGCGAGGCCTGGCACAGGAGAAAGAAAGCAATTTGGTATATGCTGGGATTTTAACACAGGCAAGTGCAAGAGGCAGCCCTGCAGGTTTGATCACAAGTGTAACACCTGTGGAGGTGCTCACCCCGGTGCTTCCTGCAGCAGAGGTAAGCGGTCAGGAGTGGGAGGTGCGCCCCAGCCAGTGTCACCAGGAGGAAAAGGCTCCATCACCAATTAAGTTAGATGCAATGGTGGCTTGGCTGAGGGTGTACCCAAACAAGGAGGCTGCATGTTATTTATTTCATGTTTTTTCCTTCGGTTTTTACATCCCTTATACAGGTTCTAGGGTACATCATTATGCGCCCAATGCTGGTCCTGTGAAGGAATTGCTGGCTATTGTAAGGGACAAGCTAGCAAAAGTGATAGCTGCTGGAAGGATTTCAGGACCTCATGATCAGTTGCCAATTCCCACCCTTTGTTTGTCCCCTCTGGGTGTGGTACCCAAGAAAGCCCCTGGGGAATTTAGGTTGATTCATAATTTATTTTACCCGAAAGGTGACTCTGTGAATGATGCCATAGATCCTGAGTTTCCATCTGTTAAGTACGCATTGCTTGACTCAGCGGTCAAGATGATTAGGAATTTAGACAAGGGAGCCCTTTTAGTGAAGTGTGACATAAAATCCGCCTTCAGGCTACTTCAGTCCATCCAGATGACTTTGACTTACTGGGGTTTCAGTTTGAAGGAAAGTATTATTTTGATAAAGCCATGCCAATGGGGTGCTCGATTTCTTGTTCGGCTTTCAAGACTTTTAGCACCTTTCTTCATTGGTGTGCAGTCAAGAGGTCAGGTAACAGGGCTATAACCCACTATTTAGATGACTTCTTGATTGCTGGAAATACCAATTCCTCACAATGTAGGGACACATTAGCCGATTTTCAGGAATTAATGTCAGAGTTGGGAGTTCCTCTAGCTGAAGAAAAAACCGAAGGTCCCGACACAAGGCTTCCTTTTTGGGTATTGAGATAGACACTGTTGCTGGGATTCTCGATTACCAAATGACAAATTGGTGGCTATGAGGCAGCAGGTTAGTTTGATGCTAGAAAAGGAAAAAGCTACACTTCATGAATTTAAATCCCTTACAGGATTGCTAAACTTCACCTGTAAGGTAATAGTTCCGGGATGAGCATTCTGCGCAAGATTATATAGGCTACTGTAAGAGTGTTTGCACCACACCATCATATTAGGATCACAAGGGGGATTCGTGAGGACTTGAAGGTTTGGGAGTCCTTCTTTGAGCAATTCAATGGGACCTCATTCTGGAGATCTGAAATGCTTCTGAGGGCAGATTTTCAGGTACACTCTGACGCTGCTGGCGCCCATGGCTTTGGTGTTTACTGGAATGGCCAGTGGGCTGCAGAGGCATGGCCTTCTGCCTGGATTGAACGTGGTCTGACGAGAGACCTGATGCTTTTGGAACTTATTTCCTATTGTAGTGGCTGTGCACTTCTGGGCAAGCCAATTTGCTAACAAGACCATCTGGTTTTGGTGTGACAACCAGGCGGTTGTTCAGGTGGTAAATTCTCAGTCTTCTAAGTCCCCCAGAGTAATGTGTTTGGTGAGGGCGATGGTCATGCAGTGTTTGAAGTTTAATGTTTTATTCCAAGCTCAGCATGTTCCTGGTGTGCTTAACCCTTTGACGGATGCCCTTTCTCGTTTCCAGTTCTCCAGGTTCCGGCAACTGGCTCCTAAGGCGTCGACACACCCGATGGAGGTACCAGCTTTGCTATGGAGCCTTGGAGACTAGAAATTCACATCGTGATCCTACATTCCATCACCCCATCTACACACAAGTCCTACCAGTTAGCTTTGCATGCATTTAATTAATTTTTATTGGAAATTGGGGAGGTAGAAAGCTGTCCTATTAGGGTAGATCTGGTCTTGCATTTCATAGTACATCTCAGGAATGCCAGTCTGTCTCCTGTCACTATTAGGGGCAGGCTGGCTGCCCTGGCTTTTCACTCCAGGGCAAGGGGTTGTTTTGATCCTACCACAGACTTCAGGGTTAAAAGAGCTGTGGAAGGCTGGTCCAGAGAATCCCCTGCAGTAAGGGACTCACAATGGCCGATAACAGGCACAGTCCTGGCTAAGTTATGGGAACAACTAGCCGATACATGTTATACACCAGAGGAAGCGGTTTGATTCAAGGCAGTATTTGACATTGCCTTCTTTGCAGCTTTACGAATTAGTGAGATTGTGCCTGGATCTCTCAATGATCTGTCTGGTAGGGCACTTTTAATTTCCGATGTTATCTTAACAGAGTAGGGGATTCAGATTTGCATTAGGCGCTCCAAAACTGATCAGTTGGTGAAAGGTCAGTTTATTTCCTTAGCTAAAATGCCTAATGGGCAAATTTGCCCGGTGTTAGCATGACCAATTATCTGAAGGTTAGACCAAAAGTGGCAGGTTATCTGTTTCTCCACTTGTCAGGCACGCCCTTAACTCAATTTCAATTTAGGGCGGTGTTGAAGGAGACATTAAGACGGGCTAATTTGCCACAGGCTTATTTTTCCTCTTGCTCCTTCCACATCAGCACGGCAACAGCAGCGGCCACACACAGTCTAAGTGAAGCTGATATTCACCGAATTGGCCAGTGGCATTCTAGGACATTTAAGTCCTATGTTCGGCCTTCTGGGAACAAGAATTCCAATCAATTTCACTAATTGCTTTACTTGCATTTCAGCTGTTTTTTTCCATGGCAAGATTTGGATTGTGGACCACAGTCTAGTCTTTTGGGCAGAACGCCACTTTCTTGAGCACCGGTGTGACATTAACTTGGGCTTGGCAAACATCACCACAACTCAATGGTTTTGTTGCATGAGTATGATGTTCGGAGCGCTGCTTCCTTGGATTATCCAGCTGTCAAGGTCATATCCTCAACCCTGGGTTCTAGTCATACACTGGGGGAGAATGACTTAGTGAAAGTCCCTTGTCTTCAGCTGGCAAAGCAGATGATGAAAGATCTGCAGGAAATTACAAAGATTTCATCTGGAATTATACTGCTATGGACTAAGCTGCTGCCAAGGAGTAGCTGGCCTGGAGCTCACAAAGATGCCACCATTAACAGTGCTCAATGGTGGATAAATTGTTCTGTGGCCAAACAGTTATCAAGATTTGGCATTTTCATAATTGAACACTCGGGAATCAAATTGGGTAGGCCTCAGCTGCACAGGGGGGACGGGGTGCACCTTTCTGCAGAAGGCTCAGAGATTTATGTTCAGGCACTCTCTGAACATATTAAGAAAGTGGTTTGGGGGGGGGGGAGAGGATACCTAGCTAGGCTGGCACCCTCTTGTGGTGGGTAATGACCCCCACCCCACAGGGAAATTAATCTGGCTAATTAAATTTAATTGGGGTGAATTTTGCAAAAGTTTAATTAAAGGAAGTGACGTATGCCTTTAAATGCATGACATCATTAACTAATGACGTCATATGATGTCATTTCTGGTGGGGAGGGTTTTGTAAATTTGTTGTTGACATTTGTTTACTTAATTTGTCACATGAGGTGAAGGACCACCCATCTGGGTAGGTTACACCTTCACACACACATGTGCAAAGTGTTGGGAGTTTAATTGTAAATATATGTAAATAGACCCTGTACAGCAAAAATAAAAGTTGTGGCCTGTTTAAACCCAAAAAGAGGTGTCTCGTGTCTTTTGTGCTGGTGCAACGGCCAGCGCCAAAGGATGGGCAGGTTATAAGACAATTCAATTGAGATGGTAGGAGAAAAGGTGTTGGAAGCTGAGCTGCTAAAATCACCTAAACTTCTCTCTACCTAAATTTTCATTCATGAGCTCCTAGTGAATCAGATCAGTGCATCTATTTGACTTTCCACATCCCATCTTCTGCACATGTCCTGAATGTTTCAGCTGTGTTCCATGGCATATCTAATTAACTAGAAAAAGTTGAAGCATTGTATTGGATAACAATGTCTTAATCATTTCCAAGGTCAATGACAAAAATGAAACCAAAATACAAAGATCCAGGCATCCAGAATTCTATACAGGAAATATTAAAAATTTAATGCCTGTGGCTTTCTTATTTGATTAATTGCTTCAGTGGATATATCAGTGCTTCCCAGGGGCTGTGTAGATGAGTGGCTCTGAGTCGTCCCTGCTAGCGGTGGATCTGAGCCATGGCAACTCCACGTTGTGGCCTCAATCCTCCCTTTTGCCACCCCTAAAAGAGCAGCAAAATGCCACTCCTTTTAGCACTGCAGCTCTTCCATGCCCTTTGGCACAGTGTATCTGCATGCTGCACAAGAAGAGCGTCCTAATGCCATGCACCCATTGGCGTGGGGTTGGGGCAGCTGGCGTGTGGCTGCCTTGCCCCAACTGCACCACCAGGCCGGCCCTTTAGGCCGGTCTGCAATGCCCCCCAGATTTTTGAAAGAAAGCTGGGATATTGGTGAATTAAATAAATGAAATACATTTCAAAAACAGCCAGGTCACTTGATGTTTTGGGATGAAATATGACTAATGACTGAATCAGATTAAATTTACTGGTATTTACAATTGTCAGTTGGAAAAGAATAGCTCAAGGTATACTTCATTGGAAGATTTTAAACAAAGGCTGGATGGCCATTTGTTAGGGAAGCTTTAGCTGTGGATTAGTGCATTGGCAGGGGGTTGCATTAGATCACCTCTGGGGTATTTTCCAATTTTATAATTTATGTAGGATAATTTATGATACTAATCACATTATGAATGAGGGGATAAAGTCAAGTGTAACCCACAGAGGAAAATCCACCATGATTCTAAAATGTGCCTGTGGGTTTTTAGAAAACAGTCGTATTAATATGTTGCTGCTTTGTTGTCCATTTACTCAGTGAATGCAGAGAGGCTATGTCATATTAAAGAAAATGGAATGGATCCTGAATTAGCCAGACTAGGTCCACTGGAATGTACTGAAAGTCAGCTGTCAGTGAGGTCAGTGAGTTTGGATTAAGCCAAGAAAATTCCCCACTCCATGAGTAACATTCCCAGATTCAC
This sequence comes from Phrynosoma blainvillii, assembly GCA_026167975.1. Lineage (NCBI taxonomy): Eukaryota > Metazoa > Chordata > Lepidosauria > Squamata > Phrynosomatidae > Phrynosoma > Phrynosoma blainvillii. Next base: position 180,955,485 of record JANUYF010000003.1, on the reverse strand, counting down.
GATTTGCTTTTTTAGAGAATTCAGTGGAAAATTCCACTATGGTTCTCAAGACCAGGGTTTGATTTCCCACTTGGCCATGGAAATCCACTGGGTACTGTTGGGCACTCTGAGCCCGAGAAAACTTTGTGATAGATTTGCCATAAGACAGAAATGACTTGAAGGCACACAACAGCAACAAACCCTACTTAGGCATCTGCCTGCTAACATATAGGAATAAATGAGTAATGGGGACAGAATACCCCCATGCAGTCAACAGCAAATAAGAGTTTTCCACAGTGAGGGAGATGGTTAGTATATGGCTCTGTAATTGCATTTGGCTGAATGTGGTCACAAAGATCCAGTCTTATCAGGATTCCAAACCGAAGAAGCTCTGTAACTGTGCTCAGCTGACCATGATTTTCAAACCTTTACATTTAATATACAAATCTGTAGGACACTCTTGGGTGCATGGAGACAATCAAGGGCAACATGTACATGCATACTTTGGTCTCCAGCACCCATTTAGCCTTACATATAAGCATGTGAAGATGACCAGAGTTCTTAGAATTTGTCTGTAACTTAGGGCTATCATCCAGTTGAACAATATTTAAATGATTCATCCAAAGTCTTTAAGACATTATGTGACTATAAAATACATTGAACAAACTTTGCATATTTTAAAAACTTCTCATGCTAGCATTTTTCAGATAATCATTCTTGAAATGACTTACTATATTGTATTCCATTTATATAATGGGAAGAAGGAAGAAATTTTTAACATCTTATTGTCTACTGCAATAATATATAAAAATGAATGCAGATTCAAAAGTGAAATCATCATTCTTTTTAATTTCTACTCTATCATGTTCTTCTCCCTTCCAGGGAACTCTTGTTAGGGTTAGGGGAGTATCCCACCCAAAACCCCTGAGAGTCACTGCCAGTCTAAATTGACAGCCCTGAGCTAAATACAGCTGACTCATGGAAGGCAGCTTCATACATTCTTTGCTTCTTCCTCTTGTTGTTTTTAACTACCATCAAGTTGACTTTGACTATGAATGAGAGATTCCCCAGGTCCCTCTATCATCTACCTCCCTACTCAGATCTTGTAGACTCAGTGCCATGACTTCCTGATTCCTCTTTTCCTACTGCCTTCTACCTTGCCAAGCATTATTGTCTTTTCTAGTGAGTCATGTCTTCTCATGATATACCCAAAGTATGACAGCTTCAGTTTACTCAACATGGCTTCTAGGGAATGTTCAGGTGTGATTTGCTCTAGGGCCATTTCTTTGTCATTTTAGCAGTCCACAGTATCTGCACAACTTTTCTATTGCACCACATCTCAAATGAATTGATTCTCTTCCTACCTTCTTTCTTCACTATCCTCCTTTCACAGCTATACATAGAAATGAGAAATAAGATGGTATGGACAATCCTAAAGTTAGTAACCAATTATATATCTTTAGACTTCAGAATATTGTCTAGTTCCTTCATGACTACTCTTCCAAGTCCTAGTAGTCTTCGAATTTCTTGACTGTCCCCCCACCCTCCATTCTAAGTAATGACTGAAACAAGGTATGGAAAAACTTGAACTATTTCAATGTATTCATTGTCTACTTTAAAGTTATGTAGGTTATATTTGGTCATTATTTTTGTTCTCTTTTTCCTTGCCTAAAATTCATGGAGTCAGCATTAGTCAACAGCCGATTTGGAGGGACACATGCAGGGAGTATGGTGTCATCTGTATATCTTAAATTGTTAATGACACTGCTAAATTGACTTTCAGCCACCATCACAGTAAGCTTCTGCATTAAAAAGAGATGATAGATAATTTTGTCCTTTGGCTTATGGATGGATGCACGACTATCTTGGAACCGTCCTGTAACTTTGCCAGGATGCTGTGTGGTGCCACATAAATGAACTGGCAATTCTAAGAAGATAATGCACCTATATCTTGTATGATTCCGATGGACAAGGTAGATTCAGAATTTATGACAAATGTACAAAAATGCTGGCATTGCAGCTGGAGCACTGATTTCTGGGGAAGCTGCCCTTTTGCAGTTTCCCTAATTCTAAAGCCATTGGTTAAAATTCAGGTCAAGGTTAGAAAAGAACAAAAACACAATTCTTTAAGGTCTTTGTTGGGAATGACCTTTTCTACCTCCCCTCAAGCATTTTATTTCAAGCCACTCTGATCCATGATACAATTTCAAGACTGAATACATGTTAGTTAGAGTCTGTTTGTGAAGTGCTTGGTGTCCCCAATCATCTTTCACAGCAGCCTGAAATAGACAGCACGATGATTGCATCATGCCTTGGACATTATCTAATGAACAGTTGTAAAGACTTGCTATTTTCAGCCAAAAGGCAAATCTGAAAACAAACAAAAAAATACTTTAAAAACTTCCTTCCTAAAAATACTTTAAAAATCCTACCTAACATTAATGAAGCTTCTCTCCACTGCCACTTCTTCATCTAGTGCTATATTTGGCTGAGATATATTTCCTCATATGAGACCATGCTCTTCTAGAACATGGCCACACAGCCCGAAAAACCCACAAAAACTGTAAAAAAGACTTTACTTTGATGACATGTCTCAGTATTTGCCATGTATAAAAATCTATTTTTATCTGCTAGAACATCTGTTTGCAGTGTGGATGAAAATATTATGGTTCAAATTGCAGAAGGCAGGAGAGGTTAAAGGAGAAACATTTATTTCCATCTGAGTTCTTAATAATGTGAGAAAAAAAAGTTAACTCTGCTGCCAGGTTTCTCTGGTATTGAATTATTATGGCTCTCCTTTAGGAAATCTGAAGAAAATCCTTCCTAACATTAATGAAGCTTCTCTCCTCTGCCACTTCTTCATCTAGTGCTACATTTGGCTGAGATATATTTCCTCATATGAGACCATGCTTAGGGCAGCTAAGCACTCATCGCTTGTTGACTGTAGCATTGAGAAAAATCTTTCACAGATTAGTCACTGCAAATAGAACATGTATATCACCAAATATTCACTCATACACAGCACCTTTCAGATGAAATGAATTCATCATTTCATCTCAGTTTTGCAGATAAAATTATTGTGGTGCTCCATACTTCAAAACTATATATATATATATATATATATATATATATATATATAAATGAATAGCAAACAGAGAGAACCATTGCAAATTTATTGCTAAAGGTTTTCACTACATCTTTCACATTACTTTTCCTGCCAATTAGGAAGCTATACACAGCTATAGACAAAAGGAGAATATTAGCATACTTCCAAGTGGGATGGGAATAATGCACATTCTACAATGATTATTTGTACTGCTGAAAATTATAGCAATGCAATTTAATCCAGCAGGGGTTTGCTGTGTCATTCTTTAACATAACCTCATGAAGATCTACATACTCACATTAATTAAAAATGGTATTAATTATAAATAACAACGTTCTATTGCCATCAAATTATGTTTCAGGAAGATCTACCAACACCATAAGAAGGGAATCAAGTTTTTCTTTTCTTTTTTGCAGATCAACCAGTGAAACTCTGTGCTGGAGGGAAAAGGTGAATCATCAAACACTACTTGTTTTGAATTCAGGATGTTCTGTGGATGGAAGGTGACATTGAAAAATAAACATAGATGGCCTTCCAATCTATGAATTGTGCATCCGCAAATTCAGTCTTTCACAGCTGGAAAATATTTTAAAAATCCAAAAAGCAAACCTTGATTTTGCCATTTTATCTTGACTCATGGTGACCCTATGCATGAGACATTTCCAAGACCCTCTGTCCTCCACTGCTCTGCTTAATTCCTGCAACCTCATACTCGTGACCTCCTTAATAGAGTCCATCCATCTAACATATGGCCTTCCTCTCTTCCTACCTCCCTCTACTTTTCCTAGCATTATTGTCTTTTCCAAAGAGTGCTCCCTTCTCATTATGTGTCCAAAGTATGACAGCCTCAGTTTGGTCATCTTGGCTTCCAGGGAGGTTTTTGGCTTGATCTGGTCTAGGACCCACTTCTTTCTCCTTTTGGCTGTCCATGGGATCCTCAGCACTCTTCTCCAGCACCACATCTCAGATTCATTGATTTTCTTCCTATCATCTTTCTTAACTGTCCAGCTATTACCATACATGGTAATAGAGAATACAATGGCTTGTATGATTCTAACTTTTGTGCTCAGTTGTATATCTTTGCATTTTAGAATCTTTTCTAGTTCTTTCATAGCCACCCTCCCCATTCTTAGTTTTCTTCTGATTTCCTGACTACAGGAAATTTCTATTTCTTCATTGTCTAGATTAAACTTGTGAAGGTCCTCAGTGGTCATTATTTTTGTTTTCTTTATGTTCAACATTAAGTCTGCTGTAACACTTTCCTCTTTGATCTTCCTTAGTAGGTGTTCCAGGTCTGTGAGGTTTTCAGCTAGTACTATTGTGTCATCTGCATATCTAAGATTGTTGACATTCCTTTCTTCTATTTCCACTCCTCCTTCTTCTGTGTCCAAGCCAGCTTTTCTTAGAATATGTTCTGCATAAAAGTTGAACAGACAGGGTGAAAGGATCCAGCCTTGTCTGACTCCTTTGGCAATTGGGAACCATTCTGTTTCTCCATGTTCTATTCTGACAGTAGCTTTGTGTCCTGAATACAGATGCCTCATCAGGACTATCAGATGTGCTGGCACTCCCATTTCTTTAAGAGCATTCCATAGCCTTTCATGGTCTATGCCAGGGGTAGGCAACCTTTCCCCTTTCAGCTCCCAGAAGCCTCAGCCATGTTGGCCAATAGTTCCATGTTAGCCAATAGCTCCTGGGATTCTGGGAGCTGAAGTCCCTTGGCCCATAAAGGGGAAAGGTTGCCTACCCCTGGTCTATGCAGTCAAAGGCTTTGCTATAGTCTATAAAGCACATGGTGATTTTCTTTTGGAATTCCCTATTGTGTTCCATTAGCCATCGTATGTTTACAACGTGGTCTCTCATGAATCTTCCTTTCCTGAACCCTGCTTGGACCTCTGGGAGTTCTCTCTCCATGTATGGTTGGAGTCTATGCTGCAAAATTTTGAGCATGATTTTGTTTGCATGGGAGATCAATGCTATGGTCCTATAGTTGCTGCAGTCTCATGTGTCTCCTTTTTTGTGGATGGGGATGTATATTAATCGTTTTGTTTTCCATATCTGTTGACATATGTTGGTTAGCACTAGAGTTGACTGTGTCAGTGTCGATTGCAGCAGTTCCATTGGAATATCATCTGTTCCTGGTGATTAGTTTTTTGCTATTTCTCTTATTCCAATTTCCACCTCACTTTTTAGAATTTTGGGTTCATCTTTATATGGGTCTTCATTCCATGTGTCCTTCATTTTGTCATTTGTTTTGTATAAATCTTCTGTGTATTGCATCCAACATCTTTTTATTTCTTCCTGGTCTTGAATTATGTTATTTTTATAGTCATAGATTGTCCCAGTCCTTGGTTTGAATTTTCCTTTGATTTCCTGGATCTTGTGAAATAGATCTCTTTTTCTTCCCTTTTTGTTGTTGTCATCTATTTCTCTGCACTGATTGTTGAAGCAGTTTTATTTATCTTTCCTCACAAACCACTGTACTGTTGCAATCATAATTCTTAGTTTTTCCTATCTCCCTTTTGTTTTCCTTTTCTTCATTTCTTTATTGCTTGTAGTGTTTTTTTCTGTCATCCATGGTTTTTTCTCTTTCTTTTTCTTTATTGAAAGTGTCTGTCTGCATTCTTCTTTTATTATGTCCCTGGCTTCAGACCATAGTTCCTCTGGTTCTCAGTCTATTATGCTTAAAAGTGGGAATCTGTTTCTCATGTTATCAGTAAAAACTGTTGAGATATTATTTAGAATATATTTTGATATAATCACTGGCTTTGTTTTTTTCTTGAGTCTTACTCTTATTTTTGATATGAGTAGTTTGTGATCTGTGCCACAGTTGGCACCTCTTCTAATTTGGCCGCCAGTATAGAATTTCACCATCTTTTGCTTCCAGTTATATAGTCCATTTTGCTATGCTACTGTATAAAATAGGATTTGAGCATCCATGCATTTTAGTATCCACAGCGTGTCCTGGAACCAAACCACTGTGCATTATTTATTAAATTATTCTGGCAAGGAAGCATAGGGCTTAGGTCCAGACTATCAGAATGACTGTATCTCCCCATAATATGAGTATACTAAAGTTTCAAGATCCTTGGAGAGGGGCTATATAGGGCCATTGTAGACCAGCCCAAAGGGCCAGCCTGAGGATAGAGTTGGGGTGGAGCAGACACACACCAGCTGCCCCACCCCCACCCTGACATCACCCTGATGCCATGCAGGCATACGCATGGCACGGAGCATCAGGATGACCTCCTGGCACAGCATTTAAACACATTGCACCAAAAGGGTGCTGAAGAGCTGCGTGCCAGCTCTTAGAGTGGCCTTTTGCCACCCCTAAAAGGAGCAGCATTTTGCCACTTTTTTTGGGGTAGCAAAAGAGAGGATCGGGGCTGCGGCATGGGGTTGCCGCAGCCCTGACCCTCCACTTCCCAGGGCAGCTTTGTGACACCCCAAACAGCTGGTCTGCATTGGCCCATAGTCTTACTGAATTTGGAGCAGTTTACAGATCTGTAAACCTAAGTAATGAATGAATCTGTAACCTCGATACAGAAGGCCAGCCAGCATGCTTTTACAAAAAAGAGAGACTTCTATATAAAAATGCTATTTTTAATTCAAAGTATTGAAATGAATACTGTAAAGGCACCAGATTCCATCTGCTCTTAGAAGTTAACCAGGGTCAGCCCTGGTTAATTGTTGGATGGCAGACCACCAACAAATACCAGGTGCTGCAGACTATATTTCAGAGGGAGGAACTGGGGGGGAAAAGACACAGAACCAAACATTCCTTGCCTCAGAAAACCTTATGAAATTCATAAAGTCACCATAAGTCAACAGGTGACTTGAAGGCACACACATACACACACAGTTTTTTGTGCAAATGAGTATATTTGTTTATAAATAATTTATGTATTTTTATAATGTTCACTAATGGTGAAAATCTTTTAAGGGTGGACTGTTTTTTGTTTGTTTGTTCCTCCTATGGATTTTTTTTAAAAAAACAAACAAACATATTCCTTCTTATTTTTGATGAGAGAATGTATGGCAATTCATTGCATCTTTGTTTCCAAGTGATTATGGAAAATGGTTCCTATTCATTGTTGTTGTTGTTGTAATGTGCTTTCAAATCCACCCTGACTATGGCAACTCTATCATAGGATTGTATTGGTAGGATTTATTCAGAGGCGATTTACCAGACTACTTCTAAATCTGAGACAATCACTCTTTGCAGACTGCCAGAAATAGTGCAAATTGAGTCCACTTTAAGGGTTAGCGTTAGGGTTAGGGAATCATGGGAAGTGTATTTTATTGTGGCACCAGAGCTCTCTGACAGAGAAGGCTCAATGTCTCAGAAAAAAACAAAAAACAATTCCCATGATTCCCTAGCACTAACCCTAACCCTTAAAGTGGACTCAATTTGCACTATTTCTGGCAGTCTGCAAAGGCCCAATGTGAGTTTCCATGGCTGACCATGGATTTGAATCCTAGTCACCTGGAGTCCTAGGGGGGATGCAGACAGGCAGCCCTGGGCCACCCTGGGAAGCAGAGGTTCAAGGCTGCTGCAACAACATGCAGTGGCCTCGATTCTCCCGTTTGCCAGCCTAGAATAGAGCAGCAAAATGCCGCTCTTTTCAGAGCTGGCAAATAGGGTGCCCCAAGAGCTGCTGTGTGGCTCTTCTGCATCTCTTCCGGCACAGTGTGTCAAGACGCTGTGCCAGGGGGATGTTCTGAGGGCTCATGCCATGCGTAACAGTGCGCACCATCAGAATGTCCTCAGGGAGGGGTGGGGTGGCCGGTGTGTGGCCGGTGTGTGGCCGCCCCTCCACTCCCCTGCCTCCAAGCCGGTGCAAAGGGCCGTCTGTAGAGGCCCTAGACTAAAATCACTGCACCAAACTGGCTGTCATCTTAAATAGGATTACCTTTAGAAGGAGTCTAAAAGGAATCCAACAGCTATTAGGATGTTATACAATCCAAGAAAGCCTTCAGAAGTAAGGGAAAGATTTGTGGTGCTGAGAAGAACACAGGAGGACTTTTAATTTAAAGTTACAGCATTAAGGAACTTCTGACCCACCTAGTATATGAGTAACTTTTTAACAGGGACATTACTGTCAGGAATAAAGGGATGGATTCTCTATTGGGAATAAAGATGCTCACTGGCTAATCTAATTGCCAGAAATATCCATGACCCAATACAGGTTCAGTGTCATCATTCCCCTCGGCCCATAGACCTCACTACTAAACAACACTTTGGGTGTCATCTAATAGTGAAATATGAAGGCAATGACAAGAATACTCTGGTTGCACTACATCAACATAACTATGCTATTGTACGCAATGGCGGGGGGGGGGGGGGAGTCATGGGTGGAGAGACCATGAAGGCAGGAGGGCAGGTGCTTGCCTTACTTTGCCACTGCTAAATGAGCCTTTAAAAATACCACTGCTTGCAGGAGGAGGTCCTTAGAAGCTGAGCCTAATTTGTAGTCCATCATATTCAGTATCAACTATGTTATTTAAAGCTTCAGGCAGTAGTCCCCACTCTTACACATAAATGCTGGGTAATGCTTTTTTCCACATTGGGAGCTGTGTTTCTTCTCTGAGTAGTGGTAAATCAATATGCTAAGAAAGGGGCTAAGCAGACGGGCGGCCATGGGCCGCCCTGGGAAGCTGCGCTGCGGGACCGAGGCATCTCCATGCCTCGATCCTGCGGCGCACCTTTGCCGCCCCTGAAAGGAGCACTAAATTAGCGCTCCTTTCACAAGTCAGCGAAAGTGCACCGCAAAAGGCTGCGGCACAATTTCGCTGACTTTGCCACCACAGCACGTGGAAAGGCTGTGGCGGGAGGCCCTCTTCGGAGCGACAGCTGTGCGGAGGGCAGGCTGCTCTGAGAATGACCTCGGGAGGGGGAGGGGGCACTGAGCATGCGGCTGCCCCTCCCCTCCCCTGCCCCCAAGACGGCCTTTTAAGCCGTCTGCTTAGGCCCAAAGCCTCATCAATGCATGCTGCTCTTTTGCACCTCTTCCAGCTCAGCGTGTCCAGATGCTGAACTGGAAGGATGTCATCGGAGCGCCCGTCGTGTGCATCGGAACGCCCATTGTAGCACACGACAGGTGCTCCGATGACATCCTCAGGAAGGGGTTGGGGTGCCAGCATCTGGCTGCTCCTCCCCTTCCTGGGATTGAAGACGGTGCTTTGTGCTGTCTGCAAAGGGGGAAAGTTGCCTGTTTAATGATTTTTAAAAACTTTGTACCATGTATTGTTTTAGCTGTGTTGATATTTTGATTCTACACTGTAAGCCACCTTGACTACCATATTGGGAGAAAGGGGCAATGGAAATAATAAAATAAAATATTAAATATAAAATAAAACAGTTAGTGAAGTGATCCTATGACATGGCTTTCCTTCCTACAAAAACCCACAAGTTTATCCCCACAACTTTTATTTTTTTGGTGGTGTTTTGGAAGAAGTATATTTAGCTCCTCTTATCATCTCATCTTTATTGCAGCTTCAAGATTATTCTTAAAAGAGGTTCTTTTTCCCCACTTTCTCTGTCACCTCAGAAGACCCATTGACAAATGAGATTCTGCTTACATAATGGAAAAGAAGTCATGCTGGTTAGTAGAAGCAAATAGAATCACGTTCCATGGCAGGTTGTTGTTATCATTTAAAGCATTTAAACTTAGCTTCAACAGTGTATTAAAAGGGTAACTAGGGTTTTGTAGTTCATTTCAATTTTATTCAGCAACAATGACACAACTGGAGCTTAACATATAGTACTTTTGTACAACAGAAATATTTTCATTAAAACCTAGGACTAAGACCTAAAAATTATGTATTTCCATCAAGACACATTTTCAGGTATTCTATTTTTAACCCTGCTATCAATCAGAAAGTTCTTTTTTGTCTCTATTTCTCAATCTATCTAATTTTAAGCAATCAAAATGACAGGGGCCTAAATACATACTTCATACAACATTTAGGGGTAGCTGTGCTGGCCATTTAAGAAATTCAAACAAAAATCCATAGGGCCAAAAGGAGGAGGAGTCTGCCTGCAAAACATATTCTCCCCACCATATACCATCTTAACTAGACAGAAACAACTTGTAGGCATCTGATTAACATCTCCAATTGTTTTTCTCCTGTTTGATTTGTAACATCTTGCCTGATAAGATAGTTCTGTAGACTGGCCCAAAAGGCCGGCATGGGGTAGAGTTGGCCGACGTGCCATTTAAACTTGCTACACTGAAACTGCAAGGAAGAGCCGCAGTGCTGGCTCTTAGGGCAGCCTTTTGCTGCCCCTAAAAGGAGTGACATTTTGCCTCTCTTTTTGGAGCGGCAAAAGGGAGGATCAGGGCCATGGCATGGAGTTGCCACAGCCTCTATCCACCACTTCCCAGGGCAACTCTGTGCCGCCTGTCTGCAGAGGCCCAAAGAAGCCCATGGAGCTCTTAAAGTATATTGCGCATTTTGGTTGTCCAATAAAGGTATCACATATTTCTTAAATATTTGGAAGAACATCTGTATGTTTGCAAACTGAATACTATCAACCAATTGCGGAATTTATTTGTTTTGTTTTTAAAACAAACCTCTATTGAGTTAGCTAGAAATGTCAAATAAAGTTTATAAATGAAAAAGAAAAAATAGACCAATGGTTGTGGCCATCTCTTTACTGCTTGTTGAAAAGATGTTCTATCATAACATAGCATCATTTCCATAGGGGCATTTTATGTGAAAGTTCTGACAGACTGCTTATTGGAGTTCTGCTACTATGTGAAGAAGTGGTAAAGGCTTTTGGATTGTAACTAAGGGGCTATACAGACCAGCTAAAAGGACTGACCTGGGAATGGAGTCAGAGCATGGTGACCACACACTGACTGCCTGACAGCACCCCAATGCTGCCATCATGCCATGCATCCCACCCCATGGGGAGCAGCATCTAGCACTCCCTTGGCACAGTGTAGAGACATGCTGTGCCAATGGAGCATGGAAAAGCTGCCACTGCCACAGCAAGGGCAGCTTTTTGCCACTCCAAAAAGGAGAGGCATTTGCCAGCTCTTTTTAGAGCTGCAAAGTTCTGTATTGGGGTTGCAGTGTGTGGTTGCCAAGGCCGTTATCTGGCCAAGAAAGGGACAATAGGACATCACCCTTTAGGTGCTGTCTTCAGGTCATATTAGTCAGGACACTCAATGTTTACCTGTCTTCCTACATCAGACCTCTGTGTCATACCCCATTCTGTGCCCCCTCCCCACAAACACATTTGAAAGCAGCTTCAGCGGAGATACTACTGATAGGGATATACTACTGATAATTTGATGCCTGAACTAAGTGTTTTCACCAAAGTTAGATTGAAAAGGTACACCATAGTTCTTTGTAAAATTGAGGAAGAAAGCAAGCAAGGGAGAAAGAAAAAACATTAAATTCTATTCTGCCTTATCCTAATAATAAATGCTCCTTTCCTAAAAAAAAGTACTATCATTTTGCCCTTCCCAAAAAGTGAGAGCAATCTCTGCTTGTCCCATCCTACAATTATTGCCAAAGCAGAATAATTGTGAATATTCAGACCTACCTAGTTGGTGATACAATTTGCATCTCCCATCAGTACATTCTTGGCTTAAAATAGAAAGTTGTTATAGAAGAGGCTGTTATGTTTTAACAGCTGTTTTAAATAGCTTTTAATTTTTAATGGCATTTTATTTTCTTTTTCTATGATTTATTATAATATTATAATGCTTTAATTCTATTTCAATGCTCACGTTTTGTATATTTTAAATTGCATTGTACTTTTAGTCATTTCGAGTTCTAATTTTTTTGGGGAAACTGGGATAATAATAATATTGGCTGCCTCCACTGTTAGACTCTTTTTTTCAATGTTAAAAAAAATGATTGAAATATAGGAATGAGGCAGCATGGCATGAACATCCATTTTGAACTATGTTTTTCTGTTGTTTTTTCAGACAAGGATTCCTAATGCCCATGCTCATCCCTCATCTGAAGACAATGAATTTGTGTGAGGGTGGAGAAGAACAAAAACAGAAGGTCTCCCCCTGCATCAGTAGGAAACTGGAACACCTACCCCAAATTTTACACTACTTATGGTTTTAGCCGACTTTTTCCTTAGGGACAGAATCTTAAAACAAAATAACAGACCCCCCCCCCCCCATGTATATAATTGTAATTTTTTAAAAATACAAACAAACCTTATACACAGATCTCAGTTTTGTATGATTCAACAAAATCTATTAAAATAAGGATTAACAAGAACAAAAGAGCTGCATATTCAGACTGACCACTTCATAAAAATGTAATACTTACAAACCGACTCTTGGGAATTCTATGTAGACATATCACTTTTCAAAAATGCATGATAATTCTAGACAACACATCAGTATGTGACTATATGCACAGCTTTGAACAACAGTTAACAAATAAAACAAAAAACAGCCTTGTGTGAAGCTTGTATTAAATATATTAAATATCCTGTATTAAAAATATTAAGTATCATAGCAAAGATATTAAATGGCAAGTGGAAAATAAATAAATAAATAAATAAATAAATAAATAAAACCAAGTATATTACCTGAGATTATTGCATATTTTTATATGATTGTTTTTACAGATTATTTTAAAATAGCTGTTAATAAACACATCAATTTATGATGGATTTTCAAAAATGCATTGAATGAAGAGTCCATGTGGTAAAAATAGTAGCCCCACTATTCTTGGGGGGCCATTATATTTTTTAAATCTTATGTCTATGAGTTAAATACAAACCTACTTCTTTAGGAATAGTTAGAAATTCTTAATGTATTCATAATGACCCCAACAATTAAAAATATATTGCTGTTATATGCCTTTAAGTCAGTGCTTCTCAATTATTTTCTGTCATGCCCCCCTTAGGAAGAAGAAAACATTTTGCGCCCCCCGTGTGACTGTAAATAGTATCTGTACAGTATTTGCCGGGGTCAAACGAGCCTTGGGGGCGTGCTCCACTATTTGAGAAGTACTGCTTTAAGTTATGACACCCTAAGGCAAACCTACCATGGAGTTTTGTGTGACTGAGAATGTGTGACTTGCCCAAGGTCACCAAGTGGGTTTTCATGTCTGAGCAGAGAACCAAACTGATCAACAGAGTCATGATCAACATATAACTAATGAAGCTGCCCAACTTACCAGGCTGACATTGTTGCCATCAGGGGGGAAGCTGAGATCAGCATTGGCAGCCTGGCCTGGCAGGCCCCCAGCAGCCATTGCAGCCAGCTGACCAGGCTGAGATTGGCTGGTTGGGGGAGGTAGAGAGGTGCTTCCAGCCCTGGCAATGGGACTACAGTTCCCAACATGTGCCGGGGGCAGAAGTGTTCCCCCATTGGTTGGTGGCAGGTTGAAAGGGACCAGAGATTGGTGGGGAGGCTGGAAGGTGTGAGACTTCCAGGGCTCCTGTTATGGGATTGGTTGATGGGCCTATTTAAGGCCATGTGATGCAATAGAACATCATCATTTTAATGTAACTCTTTATTATGTAGACATGTTCACATTGCTAAAGCCCAGGAGGGAGGAGGCTGGTGCCATCACATCCAACAAGAAGGACAAAAAAGAGGCCAAGGCCCATCCAGAGAAGTACTCTTTGATCAAATGGATGGAGGGTTTGGGGGTTTTCATGGGGGTGGGCTCCATGGCCTATCTTAAGTGGGACTGGAATCTTGACAGCCACATGGTCAATGTCCTTAAGGCCAGGTCCATGGGGGGGGGGGGGGAGGCCACAGCCATTGCCTATGACATAGCCTTCCATCAGCACACTTCACAGAGCAATACCGACAGGTGGGATTTCATTGACAATGACATTTGGCTGCTCAAGGTCAGCCCACATGCCAGCCAAACGGAGACCCCTTCAGATCCTCCAAGTGGATGGGCAAAAAGGGCCCTCGCAGGCTCGTGTGCTGGGAGTTCAACATGGACAAATGGGTGTGGGACCAATGCAGGTTCAAACACTGTTGCAAGCTCTGCATGGACCTGCATGGAAAGCTGACATGTTCCTGACCAGCAGGCTCCCAATAGCCCTTTTGGTCAGGATGCATCACTCTGGCAGCCTCCAGCAAAAAGGATGGAGCCTCCAGCTCTGAAACCAGAGGGTTTGGAGGACCCAAATGAACAACTCAAAGCTGCCCAGCTATGTTTTGGCCTTGCCCCCACCCCCATGCACTCAGAGGTCTTTATCCTGCTCCTCCACAGCTACCTCGTATTTCTGGCTGAGAGCTTCACATGAGTTTTCAGAATCTGGCAGTAGTCCCTCTGGCTTCAGATGCCCAGAACCTGAAATCAGCCTGACATGCCCCTGGTCCTCAGGGCCAAGATCCAAAAAGAGTGTGAGGTTGGCAGGGTGGCTGCCCTCTTCCCATCACCACCTAAGGTTTAAGGGTGAGGTCTACTCTACTAAAATTTGGGTATAGACTCTGGATACCTCAGAAACATTTGCCTCTTTTATCAATGTACAAGTTGAGTGTAATGGAAGTGAAACAGCACATTCATATCAGGCATCAGGATATTGTCGATGTAAGATTGCATCCATACCGCAGAAATAATCCAGTTAGACACCACATTACCTGCCATGGATCAATGCTATGGAGTTCTGGAATTGCAGTTCTGTGAAACATTTCACTTTCTCTGTCAGAGAGCTCTGGTGCCAGAACAAACTACAGCTCCCAGCATTCCAAAGCATGGAACCATAACATTTAAAGTGGTATAAAGAGGGTGGAGCCAAGCCCATGGCTGAGTAGGACTGCTCAGATTGACTGTGTGTTTAAGGAAACAAACAAACAAACAAAAACATAGTTTAAAAACTACTCCGAAAGGAAAAAATTCTACTTCTCTTGGGTGGATCCACAATATGAATCCATAAAGAAGGTAATGAGATGAAAAAATTGTTTTTTAAAAGAATAGAGCTCTTAAAAGTTTAGTTTCGTTTTTGTGCGGAACGGACAAAGAGAGGGGGAGGGAACAGTGAAAAAAGCCCCATTTTAAATGATTTATGAAGCAGTTAGAGGTATTGCAATTAAAGGAATTCTTGAGATAAGAGAAGTTGGTCTTGGAGCTGCTTTATAAAATAATAATACTTCTTAAAAGAAGACGTCTGTTTAAGTTTGATATGAAGCAGTGAGGGATAGGAAAGTGTAAATGCCAAAAGGAAAAGAAAAAAAACTTCAGAAACAGAGAAAGTTTGGCAAACTAAAATTGGCAAACAGAAAACTTCAGATATCTCTTTTCAAAAATTATCCAAAATAGAGGCTTCTGAAATGATGATTAAAAGTCCAAAGAAAGATCCCCCCTCCCCCAAAGGCACAACATGAACAGGCAGAGAGCATTCCTCCTGGAGCCATTTAAAAAAAAAAGATGGTGAACAGACTGAGAAAGGACAGGAGGAAATGAAGATGAATTATAAAGATATGATGAATGCCTTTACAGAGATCATGAAACAACAGCATGATCAAACACTTTCAGAACTCAACAGAACATTGGAGACACACACACACACACAAAGAAATTGAAGGGAAAATAGATAGACACAGACAGGAGTTTCACTCAACATTAAAAACCGAATTAGATGGAATTCAAAAATGCTTTCAACAACAAGTGGAAAGATCGGATGACAAGTTTTTGAAAATATTAGAATGTTTAAAAAGTGTTAAACAGCAGGTTCAAACATTGCAATCAGATAGTGTAGCATGTAAAGCAAAGCATAAAGTGCACCAGAAAGAAATTCAAATAAATAAAAATAAGCTTTCTGAAATAGATAAAAGGCTTATATATTTACAAGATTATCAAAGAAGATCCAATTTTGTTATCAAGAATATACCAGAAAGTAGAAAAGGAGACAGAAAATCAGATTTAAAAACAGAAATTTTAAAATGGTTACAAAAAGTCTCCCCATCTCTTAATTGGAATGATACAGATTTGGAAAGAGTTCATCGTTTGGTGGCAGGAAGTAATAAAATTATACCACATGATATAATTGTAAGGGTGACCAATTATAACAAAAAAGAAGAATTGATGAATATTATGAGAAAAAACCCAGAGAAACGTAGATTTGGAGATGCAAAAGTGGAAATTTATAATGATTATTGTCTTCAAACAAGAATGTGGAGAATGTCAATGAAGCCATGCACAGTGTTGTTGTTGAAAGCTGGGATTAATTATACATGGGGTCACCCTGTATTCCTAAAATTCCAGAAAGCAGGAAGAAGATACTGGATGATATCTGTAGAACAAGGACTAAGGCTGTTAAAGGATTTGGGAATATATAAAGATGAACAAAAATCAATGGAGAAGCTAAAGGGTCTGGAGATGGAAAATCAACTGGAGAATTTGGAGGACTGGGAGAAGTAGCCCTTATTGAAACATCTGGAGGAGGAGAAGTAGCCCTTATTGAAACATCTGGAGGAGGAGAAGTATTGGGAGCAATTGGAGGAACTGGATCTCCCTAGTGGAAAAAGAAACAATGCTACAAACAAGTTGAAAAGTTAAACTTAATTAATTAATGAGCACTCGGGGTGGGCAGTTTCTTTGGGGCCTTGGAATGTCTTCACCACCCCTCCCCATAGGGGTAGATTTGGTGACTGAGGCTAGAGCAAAGTGCTCTAGCAAGAAGAAATTGGGAGGTAAATGGGACATGAGGGGGGAGGGGGGAGGAGAAAGGGGGGATAAGGGAAGGGATATGGATTGCACAAATTGGAGTCATTGGAGAGAGGAATAAATTGTACTATGGTGGATAAGTTAAAAAATTCAACTTTAAACACCAAAGGTCTTAGTTCGGTGATCAAAAGAAGAAGGATTGAAGCATTGTTAAAATGAGATGCAGCAGATATTATTTTTTTACAAGAGACCCATCAACAAAAAGACAGGGAAAATGAATTGAAATTGAATTGGGTAAAAAATTATGAAAAAAAAAACATTTGGGAATTCTAAATCAAAGGGGGTGGCAATATTAATTGCAAAAAATGTAATTTTGTAATAAACAATGTATTAAGAGATGAAGAAGGAAGATATATAATAATACAGGGGGAATTAGGTGAAGATAAATATGTATTAGCTAATATATATGCTCCAAATGAAAAGCAAGAGGAGTTTTATGAGAAAGTGTTAAAAAAGTGGATGATATGTAAGAACAATATGTGATTTTGGTGGGAGATTTTAATATACAAATGGATTAGATTAAAAACAAATCTAACCCCTCTGTAAAGGATAAAAATAGAAATATAACAAATTTAAATAAAATAATGGAAAAAAAGGGAATTTAAAGATGTGTGGAGATTAGTAAAAGGGGATGAAAGGAAATATACATACTATTCTGCTGTACATAAAATGTATACCAGAATAGATTATATTTTTGTTTCGAAAAATATGATAAAGTTTTAAATACAGAAATATCAAATATTAAAATAATGGACCACACTTTGGTAAATGTAGAAATTGTTATTACGAAAGATTATGAACAAATAAAAAGGTGGAGGTTAGATACCAAGATATTGAATTATAAGGATATTGTAGATAACATTGGAAAGGAATGGCAAGAAACAGGGAATATAAATGATAAAGATGTGACAAAAGGTTTATTATGGGATACTATGAAGGCAGTAACAAGAGAAATATGTATAAAAGAACCATATAACCTTAAGAAAAAACAAGAAAAAAGAAAAAAGAAGTTAGAAATAGATATAGAACAACTAGAGAATAAATATATAATTAATAGAGATAAGCAAATTTATGTAGAATTAAGGGCAAAAAGAGAAGAATTGGATAAGATAGAAATAAATGAAATACAAGAAAATTTGATTTATTTAGGAAGGGAATATTTTGAATATAGTAATAAAAATTCAAAAATGCTGGCCAAGTCCACACAGAAAAAGAAAATAGAAAGTATGATAAACAATGAAAGATAAATCGGGGACGATGTGTAGATTGATGAAAGAAAAAATATTTTTTTTTGAAGAATTTTATAAAGATTTATATCAAGCAGGAGAAAATCCATTAGATAAAATAGAAAAGTATGTAGAAGAAAATTGGGAACAAACAATAAAGGAAGAAGATAAAGAACAACTGGAACAATCTATAGAAAAGGAGGAGATAATTGAGGTAATTAGAAAATTAGAAAATGGAAAAACTCCAGGAATGGATGGCTTGGGACCTGAATATTATAAAACATTTGAAAAAATATTAGTTCCAAAATTGTTAGAGTTATATAATGGAATAATAAATGGAGAGGAAATTCCAACATCATGGTATCAATCATTAGTAATATTGATACCCAAAATAGATAAAGATTTAACGACCCAGGGTCATATAGACCTATAGCATTGATAAATCAGGATGCAAAGATTTTAACAGCAATAATAGCAAACAGAATGAATAAATGTATGCATAAATATATAGGAAAAGATCAATGTGGATTTATAAAAGGAAGACAAATGTCTAATTTAGTAGGAAGAGTTTTGAGTAAAACACATGTAATTGAGATAAAAAAATTAAAAGCAGGAATTTTGGCATTAGACATATTTAAAGCTTTTGACTGTGTGGAATGGCCGACATTAAAAATAATGATGAAAAAGTTTGGAATGGGAGAAAAAATAAGGGGATTAATAGACGAATTATACTGCAATAATTCAGTAAAGGTAATGGTAAATGATAGAATAACAGATGAAATAAAAGTAATGAGAGGTACCAGACAAGGATGCCCACTTTCACCAATATCATTTCCAATGGTTATAGAAATGTTAGCAAATGCTATAAGGAAAGATAGCTGTTTGGAAGGAATAGGATTGGGGGAAAACCCCCATAAAATTAGCTTATTTTCTAATGATACATTATTAACTATTAAGGATTTAAAGGATAAAATTGGAAAAATAAAAGAACATTTGAATTTATTTGGAAAAGTAACAGGACTTCAAATTAATTGGAACAAATCAGAAATGATGCTATTTAATTATACAAAAGAGGAGGAATCAGAATTTATGAAACAAAAAGATTCAAAGATACAATTAAAAACTAATATAAAATATTTAGGAATAAATATTACGAAAGATTTAAAAAAAATGGAAGGGAAAAATCTAATGGTACTACGGAAAGAAGTTGAAAAAAATTGGTAGAATATAAGAAAATTTGATTATCATGGTTTGGAAGAATTGCATTAATTAAAATGAAATTTTTTACCAATTATTTATTTATTTATTTAGAATGATACCACTAAAAATATCAGAATTGGAAATAAGTAAATGGCAACAGTTATTAAATGCATATTGTAATGGAGGTAAAAGGATTAGACTAAATAAACAATTTTGGTATGGATCTCAGGAAAAGGGAGGGTTAGGCCTCCCTAATATAAAGGGATATTATGAGGCCAAACACTTAAAATATGTAATAGAAGGAATGTTATATATATCAGATCTGGACTGGTTAGAAATGGGAAAAGAAGAAATAGATATGAAAATAGATAAAATCTTCTCCAAATATTTTAGTAGGAAGGAAATTAAGGAAATTGAAAACCCATTTATGAAAAATATATTAGAAATATGGAATAAATATTAAAAAATGAATTAAAATTCAATGATAGTACCAATTATAATTGGTATAATTGTTTTATATTATGTAATGTTTTATTGTTGTAAGCCACCCCGATTGACCTCAGAGGGGCGGGATATAAATAAATTTTATTATTATTATTATTATTATTATTATTATTATTATTGAAAAATCATTCCCAAAGAATTTAAGAGATTTATTAGATAAGGAATTAAAGGAAAGGAAAATAGATAAAATAGAAAATTGGATAGAGTTAAAGATAGCAAAAGAAAACATAAAAGAAAAGCTTAGTGGAATAAAAATGTCCTGGTCTCATTATGTGCAAATAGAACAATGGTTTAAAAATTGGAAGAAAAAGAATATAAAAAGGGAAAAATATACACAATTTGAAAAATAATTCAGCAAGGGAAAGAAAATGAAAATATGAAAGGAATAACAAGTAAAATTATAAAATATTAATGGAGAATAAAAGGGAAAAAATAAACCAAAATATTTTGAAAGAAATATGGAAAGATGAATTAGGATGCAAAATTTGTGGAAATGAATGGAATAAAATTTGGGAGCAAAGACATTTGAAAAACTTATCAATACGAATTAAGGAAAATTATTATAAACTTGTCTGGAAATGATACCTGACACCAATGAAATTACATAAAATAAATAAAAATAATTCCAAATATTGTTGGAGAGGTTGTAATGAAGTAGGATCGTATATACATATATGGTGGCAATGTAAATATGTTCAAAAATTTTGGGAAATAGTAATATTAGAAATAGAAAATATTATGAAGATAAAATTGATAGAAAACCGAATATAGTATTATTATCATTATATAATGAACTAGAATGGAAAAAAAGAAGAGAAAAACCTTGTAACAAATTTGTTTACAGCTACGAGATTAATCATTGCAAGAAACTAAAAAAACAAAAATAAATGTGGAATTGGAGGACTGGGAAGTTTGGAGATTAGCAATTAATGATAAATTAGCATGTAAATTGAGGGTAAAGAAAGGATTATGGAAAAAATGATTTTGATGAAATATGGAAAAAAATATTGAAAATGTAAAAGGGATGGGAAATTACCTCCACGGGATGAGCTAAAATTTTGGATGGGGTATAAAGATGGGAATGGCTCTGGGGGAGGGATGCACTGAGGTGATATTTAGTTATAAAAAATAAGTAAATTGTTAAAGTATATATATATATATATATATATATATATATATATATATATATATGGAGTGTTAAAATTTGGTTTTCATTTTCATTTTATTTTTTGTAAAACTTCAAAATACTAAATAAAAAAAATAAAGTGGTATTAAACTGGATCATTTTTGCAGTGTGGATGCATCCTAAGACAGCACAACACCTTCAGTTCTAGTTAGAAACTCCCATGTCTTTCTGTCATTTTAAACTGTATTTGGACTGTTTCTCTCTTCCACTCCCTTCAGAGGAAATGAGAGAGCATTCTCCAAGTTTTATTAAGTTTTACCAACTGATGATACCTCTTTATTGCTGGATAGGAAGGAAAATCTGATCTGATTGTTTGACAGAGGAGCAGGGTATAAATAGAACTTTATTATTATATTATTATGATTATGATTATGATCTCCAGGAGCAAAGCTGGGTTAACAGGCTGCAACTGCCTCCTAACCTAGTTTTGGTCTTGTAAATTGCTGGGTAGTTTTAGCCTTTACAGACTGCCAGAAATAATTCAGCTTGAGGCCACTTTAACTGCCCTGGCTCAGTGCTAGGGAATCATGGGAACTGTAGTTTATTGTGGCGCCAGAGCTCTCTGACAGAGAAGATTCAATGTCTCAGATAAAATTACAATTCCCATGATTCCCTAGCAGTAAGCTAGGGCAGTTAAAGTGGACTCAAGATGCATTATTTCTGGCAGTCTGTAAAGGTCCTTACCTTTCCATGTCAGCAATATGGAACAAAATCAATGGGATAGGAAAAGTTTAAACCCCAGCTCAGCTTTCCTCCTACAGAAAGAGGAGAGACTTTCCTATTCTAAAATTCTTGAGACTCAGTGGGCTGGGAAGGAGTTTTAAATCATTGGCTTCTAACCCAGTGTTGCTACTACAGGTTGTGAGGTGGGAAAAGTGGGGTGAGGGTGATTTTTCAAACCTGCCTACTAATCCATCTTTGTTCCATCAGATCAAGAAGTGGATGAAAACATCTAGTTTTCTTCCCATTCTAGTAATATTGAGATTTTTTTTTAAAAAAAATAAATAAATTGGGGTAGGGAAACTTTGCTTCTGCAGATTGTGGAATGGAACAGGAACTTAAGCTTTCTCCAAATCTTATCAAGTCAGTGGGGTGGGTAAAAAGTTTAAAATCTATTTTCTACCCCAGCCTTCATCTTCAGATGTCTTTGTGTGGGTTGCTTAAAACATGTCTTCTAACTAAGATTTGTTCCTGGAGATGGTAGAGGAGCTTTAACTTCTTCCTAGTGCCAGAAAATGATGTTGGTGGATAGGTTTAAAATCTTCCCAGTCACCAAGTTTTGCTCCCAGAGATTCCTAACTCTTTTTTAGCCACTGATTTGCTTTCATTGTCACAAGGGCAAAACTGCACCCTTTCTTCTCCAGAGCAGGTTCCTCAGTGTGAATCACTTGAGCGCAAAGTACTTTGTACTTTGAACTCAGTGTTTGTACAGTATCTTGAATCAATGGAGCAACCAGGAGGGGCAGGGGGAAAGTGGGACTTTTAAAAGCAGTTCAGAAAATGGTATTTCAGACAACTAAGCATGGCTACTAAATCAAGACAATTGAAGGGGATGAGAAAATGGGCACACATTAGTTCATGGATGGTGCTAGCCAAACCAGCTGGGCCTTGATTCTGTCCTCATATAATTATATCATCATTATCATCCATATGTTTTTTCCCTTATTTAGAGATGCTTTCTACCCATTAATAATTTGCTTGTTAAAGCAATGATGGGATAATTTAAAACTTATGGAATCTACAAATTTTGCTTTAGATTGTTCTTGTTTTTACTAAAACCCTGATACTCACCAGCTAGACATATCTACCTCAGAACTGGAGCTCTTGATTTCTCCAGGTCCCCAGTAATATCAGGAGCAATAGCGCAAGTACATTTATATACCACTTATCAGTGAACTAAGCACTCCCTAAGTGATTTACAATATGTAAGCCAATTGCCCTCAATCAGCTGGTTACTCATTTTTGCAACCTACAGAAGGATGCAAGGCTGAGTAGACCTTGGAACCCTCCTTGAGATTGAACTGACACCCTTGTGGCAGCAGTACACGCACTTAAGCACTGTGCCACCAGGGCTCCCTAAATTGCTCCCTAAAGCAATGAAGTAGCTTTCCATTCTGTAGCTTCAACACATTTTGGAATCCCCCTCTGACATAATGATAGAAAACTGTGCAGTTGTGTAGCTACCTCAGAAAACTGCAGTTTTCCAGAAGCTGTGCAGTTCCTCCTGAAAACAGTGCAGCTTATAATAGAGAAAGGACTGCTTTCACGCTGTCACATATGTGTTTTGTGCAAGCTTGCTTTTTAAATGTAGAGACTAGTAATATAGCACAACAAAATGGCATAGTTATTTATTGTGCAACATTGCTGATTTCTATATGAAAACAGAAATGCTTTGCAACAAAAATGTTGCACAAATCAGCAATGTTGCACAACAAAACTATGTGATTATTTGCTGTGCAACATTGCTCATTTTGCACAACATTTTTGTTTTGCAACATTGCTGTTTTCTACACAAAAAGCAATGTTGCACAAGAAAAAGATTGCACAACAAAATTGTTGTGTAAAATCAGTGCTGTTGAACAACAAAACCATGTGTGGCTGCAAATAGTTAACCAGAGTTTAATTTCCTCCTGTGTAATATTTGGCTTGTGCAATTTTCAAACAAGCAAAGGCTATAGCCATGACATAGAATGCTTCACCACATTGTCTGTATAGGGGTATAGTGTACAATTTTTTTTATTTTCTGCAGTTTTCCTATGTATATAGTGGGGGGGGGGATGTAAGTGGGTGAGGGACTCCCTTTCCCCTTGGGAAGTTATGCAGTTTGCAATGTTAAATAAAAAAACAACAACAGACTGTGAGTGTAAGTTTTGACTGCAAAGCTGCACAGTTTCTCAAATACTTGTGCAGTACTCAAAACTGTGCAGTTTATATTGTGCCAGGAACAACAACAACAACAACACAAACAAAAGCAAAGTTCCTGAAATTTGTAAGATTTTTTTGATATCTTTCTGTTTAAGTTTCTCAAAGGATCAGAAACTCCAAATTCAACCCCAACCAGGAAATTTATGAATTGCCATGGAGGAGAGTCACCGCAAGAATGACCTAAATGGAATCCCAATTGGAAGGAAAAGGCTACAACTTTATTGATAACTGTTGTAATGCAATCTAGGGTTGGCCCGCAAAGCATGAGGTCTGGATCTGTCATCAACCAATCCCCTGATTGATTAATGGACCCATTTACTTGGTCACGGCCAAGCTTCGGGATGACAAAATGGGTGACCATCTGTATATCAGGTAACCTGATGATCACATGTTTGCATCTCTACCCCTTGTCATCAGGGGATGCTGAATCAGTGTTGCCCCCACAATGGCAATGCCAGAACACTCCCAGCACCCTCAGATCCCCATTGGACTCCCGATCCAGTGCTACACAGGCCTGGAAACCATGCCCACCAGATCCAAGAACTATGCTACTGCCACTGAAAGCTGTCCCGTCCCCCTTCCTGGGGGATACCTTCTGCCAACCCCATGCAGCTGGGAACCTACCCTCTAGAGCAGGGGTAGGCAACCTTTCCCCTTTAAGGGCCGAGGGACTTCAGCTCCCAGAAGCCTCAGCCATGTTGGCCAATAGTCCCATGTTGGCCAATAGCTCCTGGGATTCTGGGAGCTGAAGTCCCTCGGCCCTTAAAGGGGAAAGGTTGCCTACCCCTGCTCTAGAGAGTCCTGCACAAGAGTCCATTTCTAGGCTGATGTAGCCTGCATATGCCCGGATTTCCACCTGCACAGTCTTTTTATAGAGTCCACTGGCAAGTTTCATGCTGCCACTGTAGTAGCTGCCCCAATAGGGAATGAGTGGTTCCCAAAGTCCTCCAGTGACAGCCCTGCATGCTGCAGGGCCAGACAAACACTAATACCATCTGGAATCATGTCAGCAGTGATCCATCACTGTGGGTGAAAAAAGGGCCTTCAGTCCAGAGGTGGGATGCCACATATTTGTGCAATGTTCATACTGGACACAAGTGGGAGCTGTGGAGCCTTCTTAGCACAATGGAGGATCCCCTGCCATACTGGTCACACTTAGACCTGCAGAGAGCTAAACAGACAGTGTTTAGAACAAAAGAAACATCCTTCCTCTGTAGTGTCTGTTTGAAGCTGTCACTTGGAAGAAGGCACCAGCTCATCCATCCTCAAAGCCCTGAAAAAGGCAGTGATGAAGGCAGCTCTGAACAAGCTGGCCTCAGACTTAGTGGTACAAACCCAGTCAAAGTGTTCAGAGATCCTGGAGAGCAACTTGACACAAATAGATCTCCTGCCATCCCTACTCCCCCCCGTGCATCCTCCTCCACCCCTCCAACATTCTCCTGACCAGGAATGATGCACAAGGGCCCAAGAATCCCCCAATCTTGGAGAAAATGGAGATCCCAGCCAAATGGGATGGTCCAGGGTGCAACTCCAGCCTCCCTCAACCAAACAAAGAACTGTAAGACAGTTGGGACTCTATTGACCAGTGGGCCCAGAGGCCTGACACCCCAAAATAGTAAGACAGCTTGGTGCTAGCTCTTTTGTAGGCTTTGAGAGTGGCTGAGGCCAGCAAAGATAATACACCCTGTATCACAGCAGATTTGCAACCTCCCATAGTACCTCCGGGAAGGGCATGGGCAAGGGGTCTGCTCTGGGCACCAACTGGTGGAACCTGGCCTCCTGGAAATGAGAGAGAGAGTCTGCAATATTATTTTCAAGGCCCAGCACAAAACAAGCTTGGAATGTGATGTTCTTGTGGAGACAGCAGAGCATGAAATGGTGAACCAGCTACATCTCAGACCTGGAGCTTTGGCAGTTGAGAATCTTGACAACCGCCTGGTTATCACACCAAAAACACACTGCCTTGTTGGCAAAGGCTCTGTCCCAAATGTGAACTGCCACCACATTGGGAAACAGCTCAAGAAAAGTGAGGTCCCTGACGATCCCCCCTGAGCCCAACTGGCAGGCCAGCATTAGGCACACCAGTGCGCCTGGAAGAATACTCCAAAGACCAGGCTCCCAGCAGCATCTGATTGAACCTGGAGGCCATGACCTAAGTCCCATGGTCTCTGCCATAGGGACACCCCATTGTATTCCCTGAGGAACCTATCCCACAGGGTGAAGTCTTGTTTGACACCCTTGGTGAGGTGGATGTGATGGTGAACTGCTTTGACCCCTGTCATGATCCTAGCCAGGTAGGCCTGGTGAGACCACCCTACATGCAAAATTCAGGTGGCCCAAAATGGACTGGATTTCATTTAGGGTGCCCTTGTGGGCTGAGAGGGTAGCAAGTATTTTGGAGCATAGGGCCTGGAGCTTGTTGTCGGGCAGGTGAGAAACACCAGCCACCAAATCCAGCTGAATGCTGAGGTAAGTTAGGGATGTGGCCGGGCCCTCAGTCTTTTCAGCCACTAAGGGGACACCCAGCTCATCAGCTAGGCTCTGGAATGTGGATAGGAGTTTGGCACAACCATCACCTCCAGCCTTTCCCATGAACAGGAAGTTATTGAGGTAGTGGGTGAGTAGGGGAAGAGGTGGCCTAGCACTTGACCTCCCACTCAAGGAAAGAGCTGAAGATTTCAAAAGCTGCACAGCTGACAGAGCAACCCATCGGCATGGCCTTGTTGAAATACCACTGGCCCTCAAATTTGAAGCCCAAGAGGCATAAATCATCAGGGTGGGCAGGGAGCAGTCAGAATGACAACTGAATATCACATTTTGCCAGAAGGTCACTACGCCCACATAACCTGACCAATCTGACAGCATATCAAAAGAGGCATAGTGAATTGAGCAAAGCTCCACAGGAATTGTGTTGCTGACCGATGACCCGGGGGGGGGGGAGGGTAAGACAGGTGGTGAATGAGGTGGAATTAGCCCAGAGCTATTTTTGGGCAGCACCCTGAGGAGAAAAACCCTGAAATTGGGTATGGGCAGTGTGGAGAAGGGGCCAGTCACCCTACTGGCCTTGCACTCCTTTTGGATCTTGACCCTGAAGACCTGGGGCATCTCCCAGGCAGATTTGAGGTTCTGGGCATTGGAGGCAGATTGGGGGCCCACTGCCAGGATCCAGAAACCCCACGTGAAGCCCTATGCTAGAAGGGTGGCTGCTACTTTGAAGGGGTAGTTGAATAGGAGAGGGATCAAAACCTCAGGGCACAAGGTTGTTGGGCAAGGTCAAAACATGGCCAAGCAGCCTCAGAATCCTCATTTTGGACACAACAACACTTTGGTTTTGGAGCTGAAGGTTGCCAGGGTGGGGCATCCTGATCGAAAGGGTTGTTCCAAACCCACTGGTTGGGATGTGGCATGTGGGCCCACTCAATTTTTGCAGCAGTGCTCAAACTTGCACTGGGGAAACACACGAGCCTTTGGGGATCCCCCTTGCCTGCCCACTTCGATCTGGAGGGGTTTTCCCTTTGGCCTGGCATGTGAGCTGACCTCAGTCAGCCAAATGTCACTATCAATGAGGTCTCACCTGAGATGCCCGCTGATGGAAGGCTGCACCATAACCAATGGCCTCTGCCTCCTCCCCAATGGACCTGGCCCTCATGAAATTGAGCATGTGACTTAACAGGTGCCAGGCCCATTCAGGATAGGCCATGGCAACCACCACAATGAAAACCACCAAACCCTCCATCCAGGTGACAAAGGAGCACACCACTGTATTTATTTATTATTTATTTGGAGTATTTATACCCTGCCATTCAGCCAAAGGGCAGAGTGGCTTACAAATTGTTAATTAGACATTTCCCTGCCCTCAGTCTTACAATCTATATGGGCCTTGGGGTCTCTTTTGTCTTTCTTGATGGAGGTGACAGCCCCAGCCTCCTCCCCCCCTGGGCTTCTGCAAGGTAAAGACATCTACATAACATCCTCTGAAGATCCGCTTCCTAATGTTTTTGGACAAGTGGAGGCCCAGGGGCTTCTCACCATGTAAACATTTTGAGAGGTCAGAGACCTGAGGTTCCACCCACACACCTTGTAACCCTGTGTGCCTGGCTTGTGCCTGATGGCCCATGAAGGCATTCCCAGAACCAAGCCCCTTCAAACCAGTAATTGTCCCTGCCCAAAGACAAACCAGAGCACTCACCATCCCCACTCAATAATCCCTTGGACCCCTTGGCACCAGCCTTCTTGGTGTTTTTATTGGCAGTATGTTTTTGCTTTAGCTGCTGCCCCCTGTGAGGCTGGAGCTGATGTGGCTAAGGCACCACTAATGTACTGACGCTGCTGGTGATGTGCAGCTGTTGCTGCTGTCCCCCTGTAGCTGTAACGGTCACGGCTAAGGCACTGCCACTGCACTGCCACTCTGGCTTATTGCCCTGCTGCTCAGCACATTCTCTCAGCAAGTGAGCTGAACTGGAATGGCGCCATCCTTGCATGCCACGTGGCCTTAAATAGGCCCTCAAACCAATCAGGAGCTGGAAACGGGGGGAACTTCCACCTCTCTACAAATCCCAGGCACTGCTTGCCTGTGCCACCATCCAATCGAGTGGGACTTCTGCCCCTGGCTCCTGCTGAGAAATGTTGTCCTGGTGCTGGGGGAGGAAGTGCCACCTTCTTTTGCCCCTTTTAGCCAATCCGAGCCTGCCGCAAAGCCTGCTGGGGCTTTACTGGGGCCAGGATGTTCCCCACCAGCAGCTCCTCACCCCTGAGGCAATCAGGCTGGCCTGGTGAGTCAGGTGGCTTTATTTTCCATTCCATCCCTACTCTGAAGAAATCTTCCTTTCAGATTTTTTTAAAAATTTAAAATAAGAACCAAGTTTCATCTTTTCACAATAAAAAACAAAAACTAAAAAGAAACTTTTAAAAACTGATTTTCCACTAAACATTATTTTTCAGCAATCTGCTTTCATGGGTGAGTAGGAGAGTTTTGTAGTTGTTCCAATGACAGAGAATTGGGGGGGGGGGTTTAAAACTTTTGTTGATTTACCTCCTACTCCAATCTTCATTAATAGATCTACCTTCAGGAGTCAAACTTTCATATCTACCTCTGCATTAATGGATCCCACTTCCCATTTTAGAGACCTTAGATTTCCAGAATATAGTATAACACCAGTTGTTTAGAAGAAATTATCAATTATCAAACCTACTTTTGAAATCTTTTAATGCACTCAGGAAGTGGATCTTTTCTTCATTTTTTGGTTTATATGAGTGTTGATCAAGAACTTTTTGAGAGCCTGAGAGAAAAGAAATGTAGATTTAAAACTATGTTTCCTTTTACGCTTTTAACAAAATAGAATCAGGGATTATTGGACTTGCTCAGCGTGGTTACTTAGGGCCTAAGCAGACTGCCAGAAATAGTGCACATTAAATTGAGGCACTGCCCTGGCTCAGTGCTAGGGAATCATGGGAACTGTAATTTATTGTGGCACCAGAGCTCTCTGACAGAGAAGGCTCAATGTCCCAGAAAAAAATACAGTTCCCATGATTCCCTAGCACTGAGCCAGGGCAGTGCCTCAATTTAATGTGCACTATTTCTGGCAGTCTGCTTAGGCCTTTAGATCCCCCCCCCCCAAAAAAAAATTCCCAACAACCTGGAGACACTGAAATAAGAATATTAGAAAGGAGCATATGCTCTTCTATCACAATGGTATGATTCATTTGGATTACTTTCGAGCAGATTGACAGTTATCTTCTGAGCAGCTGGTTAACTGCTATATTAAAATTCTCCATAATATACTTGTTGTTATGTTGACTACTTTGACTACATTTTTCTTTCTCTTTTTTCCTCTTTGTATATTGTCAAACTGTAAATGTATTCTGTACGAAGAGAAAGCTAAAATATACTGACTTCTGAGTTCTTAAATATCTCTTGTAATACACACACACACACACACACACACACACACACACACATATACATATATACCCTGGGTATGTCTTGAATCCATTGCCCTAGGTTATTTGGAGCCAGATTATGTCACAGGCAAAATCTTTATCATATTTCAAATAATCCATTTCCGTTCTTGTCCTCAAAGGTTCTGTTCATGGGTAACTGGAATAGGATCAACAGCCAGTTACAGCCAATGTTCCAGCTGCATTGTGCAAAGAGACGCACTTCATAGTACCATAGGATTAAAAATGCAATAGTTATGGCACAACAAATTTCAGTATTGCCTGACACTGGCAGATTCCTAATCACAGCAAAAGGTTGAGGAAGTCATGTTTTCCTGGAGATTTTTGAAATCCTGTTCTGAAATATTTTTTTAAACTGTGTTTCTCCTTTAGAGATGCATGGTGAGTTTACTTTTACTATTCTGCCATCAAGGGCCCATACAATGCCCTCCTCTTTTAAATGCAACATGCTAAGTGCTGGAGTGTTTTTTAAAAGAGAAATATTCATTAGAGCAACCTTGATAAAATATATATTGTACAGTTTTCACCAAACACACTTTTCTACTTAATGCAAATAAATAAGTAAGTAAATAAATAAATAAACAAATTGACAATTCAGAGAGGTAGTGATTTTTATCAACTTATTTTTACAGCATTAGAATAACATGAATTCCAAATAGCCTCAGACAAAGAAAGAGCACTATTTCAATTATCTTGTAGGCATCAGAATCAGAAAAGAAGCAAACATATGGACACACTGATAGGAGCTTCCCACAGCCTGATTCTTTATGGACGAACCAGTCCCATTCCAGCCTGATTACTCTGTCATTCACCAGAGCCTATCTTGTCTTCAGCTGTCATGCTTGGTCTTCAACATTAAGAATAAAGATTAGCACAACTGCTGACTGTCAAAAATCTAGTTAGAGCCCCAAAGTTACCATTGAGCCTGGTTGTTTTTTTTAAAAAAATACAATTACATTTAAAGACAGTTAAATTGTTATATACATTGAAGCAATGTGCACTGATGCAGACTTGAGAAGGATATTGAATTCTAATGGGTACGCTGAGCCCTAGCTATTGTAGATAGTGAGAATATGATACAAATTATTTCATATTTAGAGACAAAATACACCATGTTACCTAATTCCGTATAATCAGGGTTATATGCACTTTTTAAAAAAGCTTGGATGAACACACTCCCTTGGAGTGTGGTGAAGTCTCCTTCCTTGGAGGTATTTAAGCAGAGGCTGGGTGGCCATCTGTCGAGGATGCTTTAATTGGGAGTTCCTGCATGGCAGGGGGTTGGACTGGATGGCCCTTGTGGTCTCTTCCAACTCTATAATTCTATGATTGTATGATTCTATGTGACTGAATACACATAATTTCTATATCTGAGATACATCTACAGAGCTTCAGTCTCAGAAGGTAAAGAGCTGACTGGACAAGATTTTCCATTATTGGAATGATGTCCTCCTTCTTGTATAATAAAATCAGCAGAATCATTTTTTGCAAAAGAGATCATTTCTTTCTAGCCACTCACTCCATTACATCATTTAAACAAGTGGCAGAATTCAACTTTTCAAAATGCAAATCAAGAATCAAACTGAGTCAAAAGGTGCAGTTTGACACCACTTTTACTGCCATGACTCCATCCTATGTAATCCTGAGATTTGTAGTTTGTTGTGGTACCAGAACTTTCTGTCAGAGAAGGTTAAATATCTCAATAAACCACAAATCCTAGGATTCCATAGTGTGGAGACATTACAGTTAAAGCAGGGTCAAACTGCATAATTTCTGCAGAACAGAATTTAGGAGCAGATGCATCCTAAATCATCCTAATTTCCCAGCACAGCTAGAAGGTAGAAGGGTGAAGAATCCCACAGCTTTGTCTCTGTGATTGTTGCAATTGGTGATAAGATGCTCAATCCTATTTGTTGGTGTAATTAAGCAGATGGAGGAAGCAGAGACAGAGGTGACAGAGTGGTGGCAGGGGGGGAATCCTGTGGTGATAGAGAGACTGCAGCAAAAGCCTCCTCGGTCTAGACATAAAGGTGCCTTGCTGAGCTGTTCAAGAGTTTGCAGGACCCTCTTATCTTGAGCTTCTATGATGCTTCTATGTCACAATGGAATTGAGATACAAACCTCCCCCCCCCCCCATACACATCTACAGCTGTCCTAATACACAGTGCACATTAAATATGTTATTCCAATCCAGGCAAGTAAATTCATGCTACATATTTTTAGGAGTTACTTCTGCTTCAAAAACAAAGTGGCTATCAAAGATTGAAAGTTATTCAAAATATATTCAAAACATGGTTGAAAAATGTGTTTCCTGAGTGTCAAAAATTCATAATGGGGGAAAAACCTACACCAATGAGAATCTTAATAGTGCAAGACTTTTCCAGGAGGGAAAACCTCACATATTTTTTTCACAGAAAACAGCATTTTCTGCCAAGGAAATAAATTTTCTTTCCAGAAAATATTTATATTCAGAAATACTGTTTCCTGCAAAGAAAATGCTGTGCAAAAATGTGTAAAATTTCATGGAAAAAGTTTCCAACTACAGTGTTTTCTGTAAAAAAAAAAAAAAAAAAAAAAAAAAAAAAAAAAAAAAAAGATTTTTTTTTTTTGGCTGAAAGTTGTTTCCTGCACAGAAAATGTTGTGTGTATAAAATATGCTGTAAGTCCCAAACTGCATAATATTATTCAAAATATGCAGTTTTATAAAGTTTTTCAAAGTTGGAAAAAAAAACTGCTAAGCTATTGTTGCTTTCTTTGAGATTAAAGTGAACATGTCACCTGTGTATTGGAGCACAATGACATATTAGAAACTATAATGCTAGAAAACACTTATAAACATGTATTAAAAGAATTAAGAGTTTATTTAAAAAACAAAATAACAAAGATGATAAAAACATTCCAGGAAACTGGAAATATAACATAAAATGTCACAGTCCTATGCATTTTTACTTAGATAAAATCCCATGATTTACTCATAGGAAAGGTTGTACAATGTTGCACTCTGAAAAGTGTGTATAAAGTTTGTTTGTTTTAAAAAACTATATATTTTCACATTGCTTGGGGCACTAAAGAAAAAAAAATCAGTAAAGTAATATTTTGTTCTCATTAAAAAAGTATATTACTCTCATTTATAAAAAAATATTAAGATCTGCTTAGAGATGGGCACTTGAACTTAACATATTATGGCATGCTAAAACATTAGAGGCTACAAATATTTAATTCCCACAAGTGCTAATATCTCATTTACAAGCTGGTGTTCCCTAATTATAGCATATCTTGTTTCAAGGAATCTAACCTCCTTAATTCAAAGCAACTCACACTTCAAAGAGAGAAAGTAAAAGCAAGTCGTCCAACTCATAAAATCAAAAGTGAAGACCTTTTGGGGGAAAAAATCAGACAGAACAAGATAGACAGTGATTGTACTAGAAAGGTCAGACTGCATTTTGTGCTCTTAAATCCATTTTAAAACTGGAGATTCTCATCCTCACCCTCAAATAGTGATATAAGATTAGTGTGTAAAGGAAATTACTTTTACATGATTAGAGAGGAACTATTCAACCAGTTTAGCTCAGGATACTCTAGTTTTCTGAGAGAGATAAAAATAATGAGACATGGACCAGAATTGTCTACCAAGTTAGACTGTTTCCCTTCCAATAAAAAAAGAACAAATGTCACTGAGACTGTGCTTATTGGTAGAAAAAATCAAGCTTTAGGGGCTTGTGATACATGATTCAAAAATGAGCATTATAGCTTTTGAATTCTTTTCCAGCTTAGAAAATCTGGAGAACCAAACAATTTGCCAACAGATTTTCCTGCCAAATTGTCCACTTTCCCCCTCTCCCACTCCATTTACCCAACTGGTGTTCCACTAACAGCAACAATCTGTTTTATGTAGACAAGAGAAAAATAATGGACGAGAGGCCAGCAATGACTAAATCAGACATAGGGCTCATTCCTACTTACATTTAACCCAGTTTGTGATTTGGTTTCATTCTGGGTTGGTGAATCAATTTCAGTCAAAGTGTCATTCCCACTATGGAAGTGGGTTGTTTCTTTATTCGCTTCTTTTTTGGCACAATTGTTGTTCCCACTAGTTTGTGCCTCTTCAAAATGCCTGTCAATCATCTACACATCATCAGTGATGGAACTGACAACAGATTCAAGAAGACATGAGAGGGAGTCATGGGTGACATGACCAGAATCCCATCCCTTACTAGTATCCCATCCTGGGATGCATCTAGGGTTGCCATAATTCTCTACCACCAAATTGGGACAAAATGTAGAAAAAAAATGTAGGACAATATAATGTAGGACAATTGTAGGACAAAATTTAGGCCACAATGTAGGACATTCAAGAAAAATGGAGGACACCGGCAACCAAAAGCCAAAAACATTTAAAAAACAAACAAACAAACATTAATATAAATCTATGCTTTGTAGCGCCTAAGCAGACGGGTGGCCATGGGCTGCCCCGAGAAGCTTTGGATTGGGGCCGAGGTAGCCGCACTCCTCGGCCCCAATCCTCCCCTTTTTGGGCCCTGGAAGGAGCACTAAAATAGTGCTTCTTCCGCAAGGCGCCAAAAGTGCATTGGAGCACCCATTGTGTGGAGCTATGCGCACTTCAATGACGTGTTCGGGAAGGGGTTGGGGCACCCAGCATGAGGCTGCCCCTCCCCTTCCTTGCCCCCAAGATGGTGCAAAGTGTCGTCTGCTTCCACCCTTAGTCATGCTCAAGTGGAGGAGATTTTGACATTATTAGCAAATAATGCCAGAGGAAGAAGAGGAGAGGCCTCCCCACAGTGGGCTCACTCCTTGGGGCTCAGCCTCCAGAGGAGGATGAGAGGCCTTACTGAGGCAGCCTCCCTCCTCAGGGCCCAATTGCCAGAGGAGGAGGAGAGGCTTCGATGTGGTGGCCTCCCTCCTTGGGGCTCAGTCATCAGAGGACAAGGAGAGACCTCTCCATGGTGGGTTCCCTCTTTGGGGCTCAACTGCTGGAGTAAGAGGAGAGGCCTTGTGGTGGGCTCCCTCCTTGGGGCTCAGTCACTGGAGAAGGAGGAGGAGAGGCCTTGCCATGGCAACCTCCCTCCTTGGGGACTTGTGCAGCTGGCTGAGGTGCTGCATGGCAGGGGATAGTGGAGGCCCCACCCCGAAACACACATACTCTGATCCAACTGAGGACTAGCAAGGCAGCTAGGCCTCACATTCCACCACCACCATACTGAAAGTGTGGCAGGAGAAGGAGGAGGAGGAGGAAGGGAGCTGGGACTGGCTCCAAACCCAAGCTGGGACATTCACAAAGGGTTAAAAACTGTGAATGTCCCAGAAAAAAAAAAAAAAAAACAGGATATGGCAACTTTAAATGCATCAGCCATGGGTGTCACATGGAGGACTCTCCCCTGGGTAAGGTGCTGTCCTCCCAGCCTTGCAGGATTTGGAGTACATGGGGAGTTGAGGTAGTGCCCCCTAGCCTTGCAGGACTTGGAGGACATGGGGAATTGAAGTGGTGCCCTCCCAGCCTTGCAGACTTGGAAGATATGCTTCTTCATCAGGCTCAGAATGGAGGGCATTGTGGAATTCCTCCTGGACAGAAGGTTGGAATGTAGGATGGGTCCTGGGAAAGAGGAGGGGGGAAATGGTGTATTTCCCCAAAAACTGATGAGGGATGTGCCAACCCTCTGCCACAGTAATCCCTCCCCTTCAGTTTGTAGAGATTCAGGTCCTTCATTCCCACTTGCTGAACATACTTGCTAATAATTTCTTTTCAAAAGAACCACCAAAAAGCAAGTGTCAGGAAAGAGTGGTTCATTTGTGTTTGTCTCATTTCATCATGACTGAAACTGAGTATGGTCAGTTCAGAACTGGTTTCAAGTGGGAATGACAGACATATAACCTGATCAGCAATTCATTTTAAATCATAGCAGGAATGTGGCCAAAGAGTGCCATGATGCCAGGCTGGGGAGGAGTGGAGCTACAGGATTCATAAACCCTGTCTGCCTGTTTTGCTTGAAAATGATGGTAGAGGAAAGTGCACAGCAATTCAAATAGCAGCTTTCCCTGAAATTCTTGTGATTTGAGCAGAGTGAAGGGCTGAACTGAGCAGCATAATAGAGGATTGCCATTATAGCTGCATAATCCAGCTGTGGGAATTTAGACTGGGATTTTTAGAAGAAGGGATTTTCAGCAGAGAGCTTGCTAATACCTTGATTCGTCCCCTCCATCTGGTTGTTAGGCCCGGTTTGGCCTTACCGCTATCCAGCAGGCCCAGCTTTTTATCTGGGTCTTAAGAGGACTGGCAGGCCCCATTAATTTAGGGGTCTGATAGATCCTGTGTAGGTAGTGATGTGGATAGATAGTCCCTGGAAGGCCCAGTAGGTCCTGCAAGGCCCTTTTGCAGGTCAGGTAGGCCTCTCTAGGCCCATTAACTGGTATGGTAAGCCCTGCTAGGCCCCACTCCACTCCTTGATAAGCCAGGTAGTCCATGCTAGGCACCTGGAAAGAGTCTGGTAAGCTGTGTTACCCTCCTTGTATGCTAGTTAGTTCTGTCTTGGCCCCTTTGCCCCAGTTGGTGGCCTGATAGGCCCAATTAGGTCCCTGTAAGGCCTGATAGCCCCAGTTAGGCTTGATAACCCTGGTTAGGCCCTTGTAGGCCTTCATATGCCCAGATAGGACTTGGTTAATACTCATATTCAGGCCCCATGCCCCCGTGCCTATTGCAGGACTCATTTCCCAGTTAGGCCCCCGTTTGAGCTGACAGACACAGTTATACCCTTGTGGGTCTGGACAGAATTAGTTAGGCCACCCTACAGGTTGAATAGATCCACCTTGGCTCTATTGCAGGGCAGAAAGGCAAAGTGAAGTCTTGTACTGAACAGTGGAGCTCTATAAAGTCTTGTTCTGCATCATCTGGATTTGCTGGTTATTTGAGTTTTCGACTAGTGATTAGTTCCAATTGCTAACCATGGTTTTCATGAAAGGCAGTAGAGCAGGGGTAGGCCCAGTTATGGAGCAACCTGTCATGCCCTGCCTGGACAAGGACCTGGAGGACTGAAAGGATGAGTCAGAACATCCTCATGAGCCTATGGCAGAGGAGACTCAGCCTGGCCCCAGCAGCCCTGCTTTGCCAACTCCCACGGAGTCTGCAGCAGAATCCGGGATGTCTCAGGAGGTCACGTCACAGCCAAGCCTTCCATCAAGCTGATGGACATGGAGGAAGATCAGGGTGCTGTGCCTACCTTTAGTTTGTGTTAAGCCAAAAGGGTGGGCCTCAGGAGCTCAAGGAGGCTTTATGAAAAATGCCGAAGTAATCTAGGTGATCAGCCCCAGATGAGCTCTGGCAGCTTGAGGATTTAAGCAAGTGTTGAAACCTGCCTCGGTGCCAGAAGTTATCTGAGCTTCCTGGAGAAAGCCTCTGTTTCTGTCTCTCCTTGTTCTGTGCCTTGAACCTTGACTTTTGGCTATCATGGACTCCTGGTATCCTTGATCTTCGGACTGCTGATGAATCTGTTACTTCTGAATCCCTGAACCTCAGACTGCCTTGTCTCCTGGCTACTCTGCAACCCTCGACCTACAGATTGTGTTTGACTCTTTGCTGGCTGCCCCTTCAGATTGGTAATGCGGACTTGGTTTGGGGGATTCCCCCTTGCCTTGGCTATCAGCCGAACCGCCAGCCTTCCAGGACACAGTCAGCCAAGTGTCCTTGTCCAACATTGTCTGATTCATCAGATGAAGAAGGGAAATGGGGTAGATTGCCTGCTATCCTGGCCAGACC
The DNA here is from genome assembly GCA_026167975.1 of Phrynosoma blainvillii. Classification (NCBI taxonomy): domain Eukaryota; kingdom Metazoa; phylum Chordata; class Lepidosauria; order Squamata; family Phrynosomatidae; genus Phrynosoma; species Phrynosoma blainvillii. Next base: position 180,917,959 of record JANUYF010000003.1, on the reverse strand, counting down.
TGAAGCTCTCATATTTGAGAGTATGAGGCTATACTGACTGACATAAACAGCCAGCGTGGGATGGGGTGGTGGAGTGGCAACTGCACACCAGCCACCTCGACTCTGCCCCCATGCTGGCATGACACCGCCCAAGCAAGCACACAGCAAGTGGCATCACACCAAGTCTTTGGCGCAGTGTTCACACGTGCTGCACCCAAGAAATGAAGAAAAGCTGCTGCTGCCACAGGTAAGACACCTTTTCTGCAGTGCAAAAAGGAGCCGCTTTTTTCGCTGCAGAAAGGCCAGATTGGGGCCACGGTGTGCAGTTGCTGCAGTCAGATCTGGCAAGGAAAGGAGCAGCGTCCAGCTGTACAGCCCCTATGGGAACTTTACTGAACAAATTTTGGCTTGTTTAGATGTCTTGGAAAAATGTAGCCAGTATGATGATGGTGCTTTTCTTGGGGAAGTGGAGGAGGTTTCGGTTGTCCTGGTGGCTGGTGTTTTTGAGTCTGCATAGATGGAAAGTGTTTCAGAATAGCCGTTTGACACAAACATATACATATTAGCTAGGATCAGTATGCAAAAGGATCTCGCAGTACATTTGAGACTGAGACAAAGAAGTTGGTAGCATAAGCTTCCACAGACTTAATGTGCTGTTTGGTGTCATGTGCCATGTTTGAAAATTCAATACTTTTCTTCATTGGGCCCTTAAGCTGAGGTCTGGCCAAAAAGGGATATTCATTATTTGGATGATTTCTTGTTCATAAGGCAACCAGGAGCAGGGCAATGTGCCTTCTTGGTGAGGAAGTTTTATTCATTGACATCAGAATTGGTGAGGTGAGGAAGTTTCATTCATTCATATTAGAATTGGGTGTGTCCTTCACCCATGAAAAAACAGAGGGGCCCAGTCCATATTTGTTTTTTCTGGGTACCAAGACTGATATCATGGAGAAACATGGCAGGCTTTCTGAAGAGAAGTTTAGTGATTTGATATCTGAATTTAAAGTGTAAGAAAGTGATGGTTAAGGAATTTCAGGAGCTCATTCATGATTTAAATTTTGTGTCCAGGATTGTGGTGCATGATTTTTAAAGTTGTGTCCATGATACTATATGCAGAATACATAAAACCCATAATAGGCTTATGTATACTTAAGGGATTAGGGAGGACTTGAGGGTCTGGTAGAAAAGTCATGCTCACTTTAATAAGATTTGTTTTTTGGAGGGATGAACTGAGGATCCAGGATGCCTTAAAGGTATCTTTGGATGCTCTGGGTTCCATTGGTTTTGTGGTATATTTTCATGGATGTTAGTTTGCCCAGTAATGGCCTGAGGAGTAAATTAAAGCCGGTTTTTGTTTTGTTTTGTTTTGTTTTGTTTTTTGTCAGATTTAACAATTGTGGCAATTGCCCCAAGGGGTTGGCTAACTCCTTTGTCCATTTCTTTTGTGATAATATAAGCATGGTACAGTACATTCCTTGCCTTTAAGTTCCCACATCATGCATTTGGCCAGGGCCTTTACACTGTCGTGTCTTCATTATAATATTCCCTTCATGGCCCTCAGGTGGCTGCAGTGGAAAACAGGTAGAGATGGAGTGCTTTAGAACACTGGCTCTGGATGAAGAGGCCCATCCTTTCTAGGGGAGTCCACCCAGCAGAAGTTATTTGTGAAATAACAGAGCTTTCTACAAGTTATAAGAAGTCCAGTTTGAAATGTGAAACGTTTAGGTCTTGGAATTAGATTCAGGATCTTTGGCCAACCCCTGTTTCACAATTTTTAAAATTCTGTGTCCATCTGAGGGGTAATGGGTTGGCTTCACAGTCCATTTCAGTAGTTTGGCAACAGTGGCCTTTACTTCCAGAGCTCAGTGGTATGATGACAACATGAGTGACTTCAGAATTTGCAAGGGACTGGATGGTTGGTCTCAGGAGCAGGAAACAATGTCTGATAGGTGCAAACCTTGACATCATTAACGGGTTAGTGGGTACTTAGTCAGCCATTTGTACTTTGGATTATGAGACCATTTTGTTTCATGTGTCATCTTTGACTGCTTTTTCTTTTTTTCTTTTTGTATTAACTCCTTCACCTAAATCTTGGCCTAAAAGGTAGAATCCTACAGAGCTAATGACATCCATTTAATAAAGAAAGGTAGTATGTTGATCCTGGAGGATTTGTAACAGGGAGCAAGGGCCCTATTGTCCAATCTGATGGGTAAAGAGGCTAAACAGACACTTGCCCCTTTCTGTATGGAAGGTTATGGGAGGGAGGGAGAAAAGAGTTGCTAACACCTTGGTACGCTTTTGGTGAAGGAGAGGGATTTGGAAACTATGGGGCTCTATAGACAGCCCCTAAAAGGCTGCTCCATGCCACCCCTGGGAGCATCAGATCAGGGCCATGGCAACTGCACGCTGCAGCCCCGATCCGGCACTTTGATGCTCCAAAAAATGCCTTTTTGGAGTGACAAAAAGCTGCCCTTGTCATGACAGTGGTGGCTTTTCTGCACTCTTTTGGTGCAGCATGTTTGTATGTTTGGGCCAGCAGCATGAGGATGACATGGGGCGGAGCTGGGGTGGCCAGCGTGCGGTCTCCACACCCCGACTCCACTCCCAGGCTGGCTGTTTTTGGTTGGTCTGTACTGGCCCTACCTCTTTTAGTCCTGGTAGCCAGAGAATGTGGAAGTAGATTTAATTGTGGCATCCCTCAGGGTGCCATCCTGTCCCCGATGCTCTTCAATATCTATATGAAACCGCTGGAGGAAATCATCCGGAGACATGGGGCAGGGTGTTATCAGTATGCTGATGACACCCAAATATATTTCTCCATGTTTCAGTCATCGGCCATGATGACAGATGGTATTTCTTCCCTCAATCAATATATTGAAGTGGTAATGGACTGGATGAGGAAAAACCAACTCAAACTGAATCCAGAGAAAACGGAGGTGCTTACAGTAGGGGTTCCTAAACCTGGTATTGGGATACAATCTCCAGTCCAAAAGGGGTCACACTCTCCTCGAAGGACTGTGTTCGCAGCTTGGGGGTGCTCCTTGACCCATCACTTCACATGATCAATCAGGTGAATGCGGCAGTCAGGAGCACCTGTTATCAGCTTCAGCAGATACGCGAACTGTGCCCTTACCTAGAGATAAAGGACCTAGAAACTGTAGTACATGCACTGGTAACCTCACAACTTGACTTCTGTAACGCACTCTACATGGCGCTACCCTTATACCTAGTTTGGAAACTACAATTGGTGCAAAGTATGTCAACCAGCTTAGTCACCGGGAAATTCAGAAGGGATCACATTACACCAATTTTGAAATCCCTCCACTGACTGCCTATCAGTTTCCGAGCACAGTATAAGGTGTTGGTGATGACCTTTAAAGCCCTACATGGCCTAGATCCAGCCTATATAAGAGATTGCCTTCTTCCATATAATCTGCCTCACACCCTCAGATCCCCTGGGAGGAATTTACTCCAACAAAGGGGAACTAGATTAACAGCAACCTCCCAGAGGTCTTTTTCTGTCGCTACTCCCAGACTATGGAATGCCCTGCCAGAGGAGATCCGTTAAGCAACTAGCTTGGAGAATTTCAAAAAAGCCATCAAAATGGATCTCTTCCGGCAGGCCTTCCCTGAATAAAACCAGACCCTGTCTAATATATGTCTCTCTCCCTCTCTTATGTTTTTATGTTTCTATGTTTAGATTTTTATGTTTAGATTTGTCACATTTTATAATCACTGGTGTGAGTACACCAGCTATTTTAAAATTTTTAGCATCATGTAATTTTAAGGGGGGGTAACTTGTTTTTATGTTGCTGTTGTTTGTTGTGGGGGTGTTTTATACATGCAATTGTGATCCGCCTTGATTACCTTCAGGCAAAAGGCGGGATATAAAAATAAAGATGATGATGATGATGATTGCTTAATGTATTGCTGCACTGAATGCCAACCACAAGTCATCTCTAGGAAATTTCCCCAGGGATTACAACAATGTCAGTGGGCCTTAAGAAAACTAAATTTCCCAGAGGCTGTCTTTACTGTGGAAAAAGAAGGTAAATATATCTTTTCCCCTTTCTGTTGCTCACTTTCTCATGCCAGTGTTAGTATCACCAGAGAGACCTTTCTTCTTTCCTTTCCATGCTTGGAACAGTTTGATGATGATACTGATACTGATACTGAAATATCATTGTGATGCCCCTTTAAAAGAAACAGATATACCATGGAAGTCAGTTGAGTGAGGAGGAGGCTGAATAGGTATGTCAGAAGGAAGAGACTTTGGGTTGATGCAGGCCCACCTAAAGGAGTGGCTGCCCCTGGGAGCAATGGATTGGGGCCATGGCAACCACATGCTGTGGCCCCAATCCTGTTTTTTGCCACCCCCAAAAATCAGCAAAATAATGCTCCTTTTGGGGGTGGCAAAAGGCCACCTTTTCAGCCACAGTGGCGGCTTTTTTGTGCCCTTTTGGCACAGCGTGTGCACACACGGTGCCAAGAGGGTGTCCTGATGATGTGCGCCATGCAAATGGGCACACAGCATCATGATGGGGTTAGGGTGGAGTTGGGGTGGCTGGCGTACAGCTGCCCTGCCTCAACTCCACCCCCAGGCCAGCTCTTTAGGCTGGTCTGCAAAGCCTCTTTGGCTATGTTATTCCTGAATTTTGATTATTTAATTGTTTCAGAAATTGTTCAAGCTGTTTTCAATGCAAAGAAGCCAAAGAATACTTGCCCATCCATCATGATTAGTATACCAAACAGGAGACATCACTTTGATTTCTAAAAGTCAACTAGAATCCTACCTATTTTCAAAGGACCTTGTGGATAACAATGCCTGTCCCTGGGCACATGGGTCCATTTCACAAGACAGTAAAGCATTCAAAGGTTCATTTGCCAAAAACAATGCAGATTTTATTGGAACTGTCAAATTCATTGTACCCATTCTAATGGAGCCCACCAATAGAAGTTATTTGTGAAATATCAGAGCTTTTTACAATGTTGAATCACCTGGGTGACTCATTACAAATAGGATTTAGAAACAGAAGTTCAAGGAGGTTGTATGTTCCATGAACAAAAGTTGTTTGTGTGAACCCTGCAACAGTTATTTTTATGATATAGAAAATTGCATCAATTTCCATGAAAACATTGTAAGTAGAAGAGAGAATGTAAATGTAAGTGATTGAGAGAATGTAAAGAAGGAGAATGCAAGCACTGATAACTTTCATAACTCTTTGCTTGTTACTAGGATGCACAATGATTTTCGAAGATGAAAAGAAAGTAATGAGAAAAATCAGTAGTTTGCCTCTGCAACCATAACTGGAGGAAACACTGAAAGCTATTCCAGTGTTATTACCATCTAAAACTATTAGAGATGTGGATATGTGCTTCTGGTTTTTAAAACTCCATAAAAGAAGGTGAGAGATACTGTGGTTCACAAAAATTGTTCTTGGAATTCCTATTCTAGAGTGGCAACGTTAAGTGCCAAAATTTCCCTACATTTTCTACTTAGTAAACTGGCTTTCTTGTATTATCTCTGTGGCAGGTGACATGGAATGTGAAAGGTGTGTCAAGTTATAGCTTATATTTTATATAGTATCAAGTTATAGTACAAGAGCAGTCATATTACAAGTATTCCCAATTTTATTTTCATAGATATTCAATCCATCTTTACTTAGTAATAAGTCCCATTCAGTTCAATGGATCTAAGGGGGGTTGCAGACTGTCAAAAATAGTGTGAATTCAGTCCACTTTTAGGGTTAGGGTTAGTGCTAGGGAATCATGGGAATTGTTATTTTTCTGAGACATTGAACCTTCTTTGTCAGAGAACTCTAGTGCCACAATAAAATACAGTCCCCATGATTCCCTAACCTTAACCCTAACCCTAAAAGTGGACTGAATTCACACTATTTCTGACAGTCTGCAACCCCCCTTACTTTCACAGTTTTGTAGCCATAGATCCTCTTCTTGAAAGAGGATAAAATGTGCACTTAAAAAAAAAAAGCAAACAACTAATACTCAGTAGAACATTGGCTGAACAGAAAATTAGTATTGTCAGAGATTCTAAAAAAATATTAACACACTTAAACTAAACCATTACAGTGAAAATTACAGCCTATCATTGTGACAACTCTTTATGGTAGTTTAGCTGACAAGTTTAATCATGCCACAACTGAAATCTTGATTTCCCTCTGCATTTCTGTTCTCTTTCCACATATTGACAGTGGTGTGGGACTCAACACTTCATGAGTTCATGTAGTTCATGTAGTTCATGTATAAAGACAACATGCCACTCCATGGAACAGCAGATTGAGTTGGCCTTTCTGATGTGATGGTTAACCATTCCTGAAGCCATGTGTTGATTGGATAAGCAATTATTCTATTCACGTGCATTTACAGGACCTGCATGAGACTTAACTATAGGGACAGGAAATAGCTTCTATGTCACTTTGGCTATTAGTAAACAGAGTGACAGTTATAATTTGTTAGCCCTTGTTATCATTTGCCATCAAGCTGGGTTTGAGTTAAGGTGCCCCTGTGAAAAAGAGAATTCCAAGAGCTCTAGTCATCTACAAACCTGCTCAGGTCATGGAAAAATCAGGGCCATGGCTTCTTGGGCTGAATTGATTTGTTTGTAATGTGATCTTAATCTTTTAAATTGTCTTCTACTTTATGAAACATTATTGTGTTTTCCAGTGAGTCATGACATCTCATGGTATATCCAAAGTATGACAGTCTCAGTTTAGTCATCATGGCTTCTAGAGAGAGTTCAGAATTGATTTGCTCTCAGAACTATAATGTGTGTCCTGTCACTACTGGGGGTGAATGAGTTAAAATGGACAGGAATGGGCCACTTTGAATCAGACAACCATACAATGTTCTACTCAGGGAATGAAAAGACAAGAAGAAATGGGGTGGCTTTCATACTAATAAAACATGTTAGAAAAGCAGTCAGAGGTTACAATGCAAAATCAGAAAGAATAATCTCAATAAGGTTCCATGGGAAACCTATGAATGTCACCATAATATGCACCAACCACTGAGGCAGAACAAGAAGAAATTGATAGATTTTGCGAAGGAGTGCAGGAAGAAATTGACAACACACCAATGCAGGATGTCAAGCTGATGATTGGAGATTGGAATGCAAAGGTTGGAAGTAAAGAAGAATCAAAAACAGTAGGCAGATTTGGACTAGGCAAAAGGAATGAAGCAGGTGAGCATCTGATTAATTTTAGTGAAGCCAACAACCTCTTCATTGCAAACACATTTTTCATACAACCAGAGAAAGGGTTATGCACATGGACATCACCAGATGGTCAACACAAAAACCAAATAGATTACATAATTGGAAGTAAAAGACGATGAAGCACCATACTGGTGGCCAATACTAGACTAGGTGATGATTGTGGCACAGATCACAAATTACTCATTTCAAAAATAAAGGTAAAACTCAAGAATCATACCAAAATATGATTTAAACAACATTTGCACATAATTCATTGACAATATAAGGAACAGATTTGCAGTACTAAGTTTAATAGATTGTGAACCAGAAGAGCTTTGGTCTGAAGCCAGGGACATAATAAAAGAAGAATGCATAAAGACACTTCCAACAGACAAAAGTAAAGTGAAGAAACCATGGATAACAGATAAAATGCTACACATAATAAAAGAAAGAAGAGAAACAAAACAGAAAGGAGATAGGAATAAACTAAGAGCCATGAATGCAACAGTACAATAGCTAGTGCACAAAGATAAGGAAAATTATTACAATGACAAATGTAGAGAAATAGAAGACAACAACAAAAAGGGAAGATCAAGATTCAAGAAATCAAAGGAAAGTTCAAACCAAGGACCGGGACACTCTACGACAAAAAAAAACAAAAAAAAAAAAAAAAAAAAAAACCCTGAGGTGGAAGCTCCAAGGAAGGAAATGGCAAAAAGCAAGACTCCAGGAACAGATGATATTCCAATAGAACTGCTGCAATCCACACTGACAGAGTCAACTCTAGTGCTAACCAACACATGTCAACAGATATTGAAAACAAAATGATGGCCAATAGATTGGAAGTGATCAATATACATCCTCATCCACAAAAAAGGAGACACAAGAGACTGCAGCAACTATAGGACCATAGCATTGATCTCCCATGCAAACAAAATCATGCTAAAAATACTGCAAAATAGGCTCCAACCATACATGGAGAGAGAAATCCCAGATGTCCAATCAGGTTTAGGAAAGGAAGAAGCACTAGGGATCACATTGCAAATATACAATGGCTAATGGAGTGTAGCAGGGAGTTCCTAAAGAAAATCAGCATGTGCTTTATAGACTGTAACAAAGCAGTCAAAGGACTGCATAGATCATGAAAGGCTATGGAATGCCCTTAAAGACATGGGTGCCAACATATCTGATAGTTCTAATAAGGAATCTGTACTTGAGACAAGACGCTACAGTCAGAACAGAACACAGAGAAACAGAATGGTTCCCAATTGTCAAAGGGTTCAGACAAGGCTGCAACCTATCACCCTACTTATTCAACTTACTGTATATGCAGAACATATTGTAAGGAAAGCAGGCTTGGACATGGAAGAGGGAGGAGTGAAAATAGGAGGAAGAAATATCAACAATCTGAGATATGCTGACGACACCATAATACTAGCAGAAAACTTCACAGACCTGGAACAACTACTAAGGAAGATCAAAGAAGTAAGTGCAAAGGCAGGCTTATTGTTGAACATAAAGGAAACAAAAATAATGACCACAGAGAACTTTCACACATTCAAACTAGACAATGAGAGAAATAGTAAAAGAGTTCTCATATCTGGGAACAAACATTGATCAGAATGGGGACTGAAGTCAGGAAACCAAGAGAAGATTAAGAATGGGAAGGGCGGCTATGAAAGAACTAGAAAAGATCCCAAAATATAAAGACATACAATTCAGCACAAAAGTCAGAGGACGTTTTCATACACAAACGTCCAAATCCGCCTGGATCCATTCCGGAACGGAGCCTTCCGCTCACTCCGGAATGGCTCCGGTGGGAGCGACCTAATTCCTTTTAAAAAAAGGAATTACAACTCCAGCGCTGATGCCGGAGTTAGAGCTAAAGGGGGCGGGGCTTGCTGCGACGTCATGTGAACACGTGCAGCAAGCCCCGGACTGACACCGGCTAGCGCTGGGGATGGCACTGGAAGGGGCGGGGCTTGCTGCGACATCGTATGAAACATTTGACATTTTGCTGGAGTGGGGCCGGATGGAGGCCGGACGGAGGCTGGCTAGCGTCCTCCAAAAGCCCATGTGAAAACGTCCAGAATCATACAAGCCATCACATTCCCTATTACCATGTATGTGAGAGTTGAAAAGTCAAGAAAGGAGATAGGAGGAAAATCAACTCATTTGAGATGTGGTGCTGGAGAAGAGTGCTGAGGATTCCATGGATAGCCAAATGGGTCCTAGAACAGATCAAGCCAGAGATATCCTTAGAAGCCAAAGTGACAAGACTGAGGCCCTTTGCAGACTGCCAGAAATAGTGCAAATTAAGTCCACTTTAACTGTCCTGGCTCAGTGATAGAGAATTTTATTATTTTTCCTGAGACATTGAGACTTCTCTGTCAGAGAGCTCTGGTGCCACAATAAACCATAGTTCCCATGATTCCCTAGCACTGAGTCAGGGCAATTAAAGTGGACTGAATTTGCACTATTTCTGGCAGTCTGCAAAGGCCCTTAGAATGTCATACTTTGGACCCATCATGAGAAAACATGAGTCATTGGAAAGGACAATAATGTTAGGAAAGGTGGAGGGAAGTAAAAAAAGAGGAAGGCCACATGCTAGATGGATGGACTTTTTTAAAGAGACCACGAATATGAGATTGCAGGAGCTGGGCAGAGCAGTAGGGGACAGAGGGGTATGGAGATGTCTGATCCATAGGGTCGCCATTGGTCTAGACTGATGTGAAGCAGTTAACAACAACAACCCTGCTCCTTCGTCTTTACAATAGCATAATTATACAGTCCATCTGCCAAACTCTCATCAGTACCACATTTCAAATGAATTTATCTTCTTCCTGCCAGATTTCTTTACTGTCCATCTTTCTCAATCATTCAAAGAAATTAGAAATACAATGACATAAATGATTTTGAATAGATATTTAATGATGTATCTTTATACTTGAGGACCATGTGTAGTTCCTTCTTAGCTGCCTTTCCAACACCTCTGATTTCTTGACTACTGTCTCTACAGTAACACAATGTACTAAAAGATGTATTTTTGTCAAAATATCAACTAGTGGGTAAAGTGCCTTTGCAAGGCACTGGAGGGACCTTCTGCTAGCCAGAATAGACAAACTCTGACCTGTTATTAGACTGCTTCTTGTGTGGCATGGAGGCAGAATTAGAAAGAAAGCTGAAATTGGTTTATAATGATGTGATAAGCATTAGCACTGGGTAGTGCAGGGCAGAAGTGGGCTTCCAGATCTTATTGAACTGCCATCAGCTCTACCCTGTACTTCCACTGGTGAAAGCTGATGGGAGTTGAGGTTCAACAGCATATTGAGAGCTACATATTCCAAATCTATGTGCTCATCAAGCTGAATCTCTATAATGACATCTTTTTTTAAAAAAAAAATATATGCCAATGCTATCTTAAAGGCATAGGAGCAGGGACAACATGAAGGGGGATAGTTCACAACTCGAAGAGGAGGAATAAAACAGCTTCTGAGTTCAACCGACAATGGAATCTGTATTTATTGAGCCTTGATGCCCATGTCAGTTCACTGGACACCTAATCCATTGTAAGATGAATGATTCTAAGTAGCTATTCAAAGCCAGTCTTTGATCTGGGAGGTTGTGCTTCCAAACCAGTAGAATTTCCTTTTATTCAAGGACTCACAACTTTACAGATTATGGGAACACAGATGTAACATCCAGTTACAAAGTCATCTAGAAATTCTAGTTCTGTACTGCAAGAAATGTTGAACAAGAAAACATGATACTCATCTATAGCATATAGCTATGTACAAAGCTTTCCAGGATCAAGGCCTAGATGTTGAGGTCTCTTTATCTCACTGTCTCAGTAAATAAGTTCTATAGTTTTTCTATAGAATAACAATTGAATACTCAAGGAGGTAGCTTTGGGGAGGAGCAAATCGGGGGATTTCATTCAATAAGAATCACCTCTCCTCATTTCACCCATCAGTTCTAAAAAATCAGTATTGCAAAGAGATGGACATTGAAAATCATTCATACCTAGAACTCTCCAATTTGGCAGTGTTTACATTTCTTTGGTAAGTTTCCCTGTCCCTTTACTTTGGACTGTATATTCAAACATTCAGCTGAAGTATTACAGTACTGAAATACTAGAAATGTGAAGTCTGAGGAAAAGTTTCATGGGGGGGGGGGGCAGAATTCTCACTGGGTCCAGTTTAGCCTTGTGAATTTCAGGACTTCTGTTCCAAACGAATTTGGTGATTCAAAGCATGTTTCATGCGTATTGTTAATGGGATTGTTTTGTTTCTGGTTTGCCTTTCTGTCTCTTTTAATGCTAGAACAAAGCACAGGTGAAAATAATTCCTCAGATCTCTATTTAGAGGTTTTGGATAGGGGCAAAGTAGTAAAAAGAAGCACCAGAATTGGACTCCATCCAGACATCAGAATAATTGCTTTTAAAAGATGAAGCCACGTTCCTCCTATTCCTCACAATGTTAGTGGATCAAGGCCTCCTGAGTTCAGTGGGAGCAGAATTGGGCTTTGACTGTATAATTGCATTAGAAGCTGAGCTCATTTGAGCTTTGGATGATTGCCAGGCACTCATGGTGATTTACTGAAAGTTAAAAGTTCAGGTTACGCTATTGCTATTACCTTGATCAATAGAGGGGTTTATTTCCAAATAGTAAAGATTTTTTTTTTTTAAAAAAATAACAATTTAGAAGCTATGTTCAATGTAAAAATAAATGATATATTCATTGCTTTCAATCCTTCTAATTGGCTATGTGTTTTACTCAACTGTAATCGTTTAGCAAGGAATAATAATAATAATAATAATAATAAATTTTATATATACCCTGCTCCTTTGTCGGACAATCGGGGCGGCTCACAGAGGTTAAAACTAATACAATATTAAAATACAATCCAAGATCTCACAACCCTCCCACTCCTTAAAGAAGAATTAAACTAATAATAACATTAAAATATAATAATTAAAACATTAAGTTAAAATAAACAATACTGGGACAAACAAACGAATAATAGGCAGGGCAACAATTGCATCCAAAATAGAAAGGGAAAAGGGATTCCTGAGGCCGGGGCATCTAATTGGGGAAAGCCTGCCAGAAGAGATCCATATTAACAGCCTTTTTAAAGCTGCTTAAGGTGGTCAACTGACGGATCTCATCTGGCAGGCCATTCCATAATTTGGGAGTGGTGACCGAAAAGGCCCTCTGGGAGGTTGTCGACAGCCTAGTTTTCATCGGCTGTAACAAATTCCTCCCAGAGGACCGGAGTTTGCGGGGGGCATTATATGGGAGGAGGTGGTCCTGAAGATAAGTTGGACCCAAGCCATTCAGGGCTATAAAGGTCATAACCAACACCTTATACTGGGCTCAGAAACTAATAGGCAGCCAGTGAAGTGACTTCAACACCGGTGTTATGTGATCTCTCCTGGATGTTCCTGAGACCACTCTGGCTGCCACATTCTGTACCAACTGAAGTTTCTGGACCATGTACGAGGGTAGCCCCATGTAGAGCACATTGCATCAATCCAGATGGGAGGTTACCAGCATGTGCACCACTGTCTCAAGGGCCCTTATCTCCAGGAAAGGGTGCAGCTGGCATATCAGTTGAAGCTGATAACAGGTGCTCCTGACAGTCGCATTCACCTGACTAGTCATCTGAACCGATGGATCTAGGAGCTTCCTCAGGCTGTGAACACAGTCCTTCACAGAGAGTGTGATCCCATCCAGGACTGGAGGTTGCAACCCAATTCCTGGTTTTGGGGCCACTACTGTGAGCAACTCCATTTTGTCTGGATTCAATCTCAATCTGTTTTTCCTCATCTAGTCCATTACTGCCCTAAGACAGTCATTGAGAGGAGAGGCCAATGATCGGGAAGTGGAGAAATAGATCTGGGTGTCATCAGCGTACTGATAACACCCAGCCCCATGTCTCCGAATAATGTCTCTCAGTGGCTTCATATAGATGTTGAAAAACATCGGGGACAGGATGGCACCTTGAGGAACACCACAAATAAGATCTTTTTTTGCAGAACAATTGTCCCCGAGTGACACCTTCTGGGATCTGCCTGAGAGGAAGGAATGGAACCACTCCAATGCAGCGCCCCCAATTCCCATCCCACCCAGGCAATCCAAGAGGATGCCATGATCTATTGTATCGAAAGCCACTGAGAGGTCTAAAAGTACCAACAGGGTCACACTACCCCTGTTGATGCTTAGACAAAGGTCATCGGTCAAGGCAACCATGGCAGTCTCCACTCCAAATCCCGTCCTAAAGCCAGTTTGAAATGGATCTAGATAATCGGTTTCACCCAAGACAGCTTGGAGTTGAAGAGCAACCTCCCTCTCGATTACCTTGCTCAAAAATCGTAATAGAGAGACTGGGCTATAGTTGTTCATATCCAGGGGGTCCAGGGAAGGTTTTTTCAGAAGCGGCCTAACTGCCGCTTCCTTCAAACAAGATGGAATATGACCTTCCCTGATGGATGCATTGACGATGTCTCAAAGGAACATCCTCAATGCATCCCCCCCACCCAGACGGCCAGCCATGATGGGCAAAGGTCGAGAGGGCAGGTTGTTTTCCTCACTCTACCAAGCAGCTTGTCCATGTCATTGGTACTTACAAATTGAAACTGATCCAGAATAATTTCATTAACTGAGTCGCAGGACACCTCGTCAATTGTTATTACCAAAACACTAACATCTAAGTCGGCTCTTATTTGAGAGATTTTATATGCAAAAAAGTTGTTAAATGTGTCACAGCAGGCTGTTGTCAGGTTAAGTAGCAGGTTCAGCGCAGGTGAAATTATAGCAATCCTTAATATTGCTTATCCCCAATATTCCAGAAACTTGACACATGCCATTTCAGTCATCCTTTACAGAGTGCTGTAACGTAAACTGGCATATCTTTGGACTGAATTGAAACTTTTAGCATGAGAAATTTTGTCTCAGAGGGGCATATGATTTCTAGTACTTGAAAAACATTGCTTTGGAGGAGCCCTTCCCCACTCTCCTAGCAAGTGATTCTCCCAAAGCAATATCATTTATTACTATTTTAAAAAATGACATATTAATTAGAGAAATCCCACTAGGGCAGCAAAATTTAGAGGGAGGATTTGTTGTATTATTACTATCCAAAATATAGATGTGAGTGGCAAAATCAAACTTTAGGGTAATAGGGTAATTCCAGATAAAAGGTTGTCAAAGGGCCTTTACAAATTGCCAGAAACAATGCAGCTTGAGGCCAGTTTAACTGTCCTGGCTCAATGCTAAGGAATCATGAGAACTGTAGTTTATTGTGGCACCAGAGCTCTCTGACAGAGAAGGCTCAATGTCCCTGAAAAAAAAGGCAATTCCCATGATTCCCTAGCACTGAGCCAGGATAGTTAAAGTGGCCTCAAGCTGGATTATTTCTGGCAGTCTGTAAAGGCCTAAAGGTCACCTACCAAGATTAAGATTAAACTATGAATTGGGCTCTTTATTTTCCAGTTCATATTTTGTATTGCTTAATTTTTTCTAACTCAAAAGCTGAATTTATTTTCTTTCTCAAATTCTCATTTTAATTCTTTCTTCTATTTACTACTTCTATACCAGGGGTGGAAAATCTGAATAGACTGGGCAAGATTATCTTCCTCCCCCTTTCTCAAGAGACAAAGGGCCTCTACAGATGGTGCAAAGCACTGTCTTGGAGGCAGGGAAGGGGAAGGGCAGCCACACGCCAGGTGCCCCAACCCCTTCCCGAGGACATCATCACAGTGTGTGCTGCTACGCATGGCACGTGCTATCAGGATGTCCTATCAGCACAGTGTTTTTGCACGATGTCCTGGAAGAGGTGCAAAAGAGCCACTTGGTGGCTCTTCACATGCCCTTTTTGCCACCTGGGAAAGGAGCGGTGGTTTGGCGCTCCTTTCCCAGGTGGCAAAAGGGAGGATCAGGGCTGACATGTGTGGCAGCCTAAGTCTTGATCTTTCATTTTCCAGGGTGGCCCAGGGCCACCTGTCTGCATCCCCCCATACAGACTGCCCCTAAGGGGCATCTCTGTACAGTCCATGGGAGCACCGGATCAGGACCATGGCAACCACACACCATGGGCCCGGTCTGGCATTTTGCTGCTCCTAAAAGATCTGGGAAATGCTGCTCCTTTTTAGGGGGTGGCAAAAATCCACCCTTAGTGCCACCACTACAGCTCTTTTGAGTCCCTTTGGCACAGTGTGTCTACACTCTGTGCCAATGGGGTGTTCTGATGCCATATGCAATGTGGTCAGGCACGTGGCATGGAGCAGAGTTGGGATGGCTGGCATGCAGTCACCCTGCCCCAACCCCACCCCCAGGCTGGCCCTTTTGGCTAGTCTGCATCGGCCCTCAGTTACCAGTATAAGTAACCAGTAACCCTTTTGTTTAGGAATATTGTTTTTCTGTTTAGTTATTGATTTTCACTTGCGCCTCCCACAGAGGAGATTGCATTGTTCCAAAGGGGAATTATGCTTTCTGCAATCTTCCGGAACCATAATTTCTCTTTAAAATATATGGTGGTGTTTAGGGAACTAAAGCTAAAAGAAAATGGTCTAAAGCAATATCCTAGAAAAGGTAATCTAAGAACAGAAATTAAACTATTACAACAGAAAATCTCTGCATTGTTATTAGAGGAAAGACAGAAAGAATTAAAATATATTAAGCAAAAGAATTTTGAGGGTGCAAATAAGCCTGGTAAATGGCTGGCTTATCAATTGAGAAGAGAAAGATCTAGAAAACAGATAAACTGTTTAAAAGAGCAAGATAAAATATACACAGAACAGGATGTTATAAAGGAGATTGTACATGACTTTTATAAACAACTATATAAAAAGGAAGATATACCAGATGAGGCAATTGCAGAATACTTAAGAAAATGTAATTTCATTACTATTAGTGAAGAACAGAGAGATCAATTAAACAAGGAAATAACTACTCAGGAGGTATTGGATGCAATAAAAAAAATTGAACCGGGAAAAGCGCCAGGTCAGGATGGTTTTCCAGCAGAATTTTATTAAAAGTTTGCATTACAAGTGGCATCACCTTTAAGCAGAGTAATGAATAAGATATTGTAAGATTGTTATCCATCTACATGGACTCAGGCTAATATTACCATTATACCAAAAGAAGATAAAGACACACAGGATGTTAGGAATTATAGGCCCATTTCGCTACTGAATACCAATTATAAAATCTTTGTATCCATATTGGCTGAGAGACTAAAAAAGATTTGAATGGAATGGATTAATAAGGATCAAAATGGGTTTTTGCCTCATAGATGAATTAAAGATAACATGAGATATGTGTTAGATCTGATAGAACTACATGAGAAGAACATAGATAAGCAGTTGGCCTTGATTTTTATAGATTTTGAGAAGGCCTTTGATAAAGTTAATTGGCATTTTTTATTTCAAGTTATAGAAAAAATTAAGGCTGGTAATAACTTTATCAAATGGATTAAGGCTATATATAGTAGACAAGAGGCATGGGTTCTGGTGAATGGAGAAAGGACTAGGAAAATAGACATCCAAAATGGGACTGGACAGGGGTGTCCGTTATCCCCTTTATTATTTTTGATGATAATAGAAATACTTAATAACAACATAAGAAATGAAAATAGTATAAAAGGAGTTAAGTGTAAAGGTTATGAATTTATGCGGATGATTTGTTAATTACAGTAGCGGATCCAGAGGAAAGTATAAAGCAGTTGTTAGATGTCTTGAAAGAATTTAGCCAGGCTTTGGGCTTAAAGATTAATAATAATAAAACCTCAATATTAACAATGAATGTGTCAAAAGAAGATGAGCAAAAATTAAAAGAAATTACTGGCTACCAAATTAGTAAAAAAGTGAAATATCTAGGAATTACACTAACAAACAAGAATGTAGACCTTTATAAAAATAATTATGAAAAAGTAACGAAAGAAATATTAAAAGATCTAAAAGTATGGAATCAGCTGCAACTTTCATGGCTTGATGAAATCTCGGTTATAAAAATGAAAGTTTTGCCAAAATTCATGTACCTTTTTCAAAATATCCCCATTATAACTAACCTTTTAAAGTGTGGCATAGAGAACTCTCTAAATTTATCTGGAGTGGGGAAAAACCCAGGGTAAGGTACAAATTAATGCAAGATAGAACCTCCAGAGGAGGTCTCACGTTACCCAACCTTCAGGTATACTACGCGGCTTGTTGCTTGGATTGGATTACGGAATGGTGCCTGCTGAATGATAATAAAATGTTGTAGTTAGAGGGGTCAGGACTTAGATTTGGCTGGCATGGTTATCTGTTATACGGGAAAGAGAAAGTCCATAAGGAATTTAAGAACCACTTTATTAGGAAATCACTACTGAATATATGGTTAAAATATAAAGCCAGAATTTGTCCTGATCTCCCTCTATGGACTTCAAGTCATGAGTCATTTCACCAAAGAGAAGTGGTTGGAGGGGGGAGATGGATAAGGTATGCAGACTTAACTGACATGAACCAAGTAAAAAAAAAAGGAATTGGAATTTAAAAGACACGAACAATTGACACAGGAGGGTTATTCTTGCAGATGGTTCACATATAGGCAACTAAAAGAGAGATTCTCCAGTGATAAGAAATTGTATGGAATAAGAACAAAAAATAATAAATTTGATGAAAGTTTGCTATCTGATAGTCACCATAAAATTGCATTATTTTATAAATATTTGATGGATATTGAATTAGAAGAAGAATTAGTAACAGAATCAATGATTAAGTGGGCCCAAGATCTGAAGCAAAACATCTGCTTGGATCAATGGGAAAGATCTTGGACTAAAAGATTAAAATATACAGCCTGTTACGAGTTAAGTGAAAATTTCTTTAAGATGCAATTTAGATGGCATTTAACACCTGCCAAGATAGCTAAAATTTATAAAGGATACCCAGACAAATGCTGGAAATGTGAAAAAGAGCCAGGCACATATCGTCACATGTGGTGGAATTGTAAACGGGTCAGGAAGTATTGGAAAAAGGTACATAATATAATTGAGGATATCTTGCAAGTACAAATATCCATGGACCCAAAGTTATATCTACTGAGTATGTGTGAGGACCAAGAGCTAGAACATAAATATGGTAAACTTTTATTCTATATGACAACCAGTGCGAGAATAACATTAGTCAAAAAATGGAAAATAAGGGAAATTCCCCATATAGAAGAGTGGATACAGAAAGTGATAGTTAATACAAATGGATATATTAACTAATCTTATGAGAGGGCAAGACTGAGAGGAAAGCAAGGAGGTCTGGGAATTATTACATGACTATTTGAGATGAAAGAAAATGGAGGACACTATATAATATAGATTTAAAGTGATATTAATTTAGTTTTGGAGAGCTGAGGTAAGCAATTTGCTTTGTTGTATAAATATATTAATAGAAAAATAAAAAGAATTTAAGAACATATTGAAATAAATCTCAGCTTGCAGCCTATGATGGCTATGATGGAGGAGAGTAAGATATATCTTGAGATAAGGACTTGACTTGAGTCATAAAGTGAATTAGATATATGTATATGTATTAGTTTGAATTGATTGCCTTATGTGTGTAGATATATTTTAGTGTTGGTCGGTTGTATATGTATTGTATTGTATTGTATTGTATTGTTTGTATTGTGTAATTGTAGGTATGTATGTTTGTATGGATGTTTAATGTATTGTATAGTATTATATTGTATGTAAAAAAATAAAAAAAAATGGTAGTGTTTGAAAAAGCTGACTAAGGGGGGTTGCAGACTGCCAGAAATAGTGTGAATTCAGTCCACTTTTAGGGTTAGGGTTAGTGCTAGGGAATCATGGGAACTGTTATTTTTCTGAGACATTGAGCCTTCTCTGTCAGACAACTCTGATGCCACAATAAAATACAGTTCCCATGGTTCCCTAACTCTAACCCTAACCCTAAAAGTGGACTGAATTCACACTATTTCTGGCAGTCTGCAACCCCCCTAAGCTAGGTTTGTATGGAGCGGCAGAAGGCCAAGAGTAAGATTTAAAATAATGCAATACTTAAAGGAGAGGGGAGGCCTAGCATTTCCAAATCTGCAAATATATTATGAGGCTAACTGTTTAGAATGGCTTATTGACTGGATGTTGCTAAGAGACAGAAAATTACTCAGTCTAGAAGGGGTGGATCAGAGATTTGGATGCCATGCCTATTTATTTTATGGGAAAGAGAAAATACATAAATATTTTTTTAAATCACTATGTAAGAAAATCCCTTATGAGAATATGGATTAAATATAAAAATAGACTGTGCCCAGGAATACCAATTTGGATTTCAATACATGGAGCATTCCACAATAGGGAAACAATAATGCAAGAAAATTGGATTACGTGTAAAGAACTAGTAAGCATACCTCCATCAATTCAAAAGCTGGATTTCAAAAAATTAGAACAACTTCTAGAAGAAGGATATTCTTTGGGTTGGCTGTTGCATAGGCAATTAAAAGAAAGATTCTCAATAGACTCAAAAGTTACAGGGCTAAGAATGAATAAAACTAAATTTGAGGAAAACATGCTATCAGATAATCCACATAAAACTTCTTTATCTTATAAGTGTTTGCTGGAGATAGAGCTGGAAGAAGAAATAGTGAAAGAGCAAATGGTGAAATGGGCTCAAGATTTAAAGCAAAATATTAACTTAGAGCAATAGGAGAGAATGTGGAACAAAACATTAAGATACACTGCCTGTTACGAGCTAAAGGAAAACTTTTATAAGATGCAGTTCAAGTGGTATATGACACCTGTAAAATTAGCTAGAATATACAAAGGTCTTTCTGATAAGTGCTGGAAATGTAAACTAGAGAGAGGAACTTTTTACATATATGGTGGAGATGTAAAAAAATTGAAAAATATTGGATAAGTATACATAAAGCTATTAAAGAAATACTTAAATCCCAATTGGAAATGGAACCTAAATTACATCTCTTAAGTATGTGCGATAGTAAAAAAATAGTAAACAAATATGGTAAACTTCTTTTTTATAAGACAACTAGTGCCAAAATGGTGTTTGCAAGTAAATGGAAAAATGAAAACCTCCCAACAAAAGAGGATTGGTTAAATAAGCTGATTGATATGATGGAAATGGATAAATATACTAATTTGCTGAAAGGATATGACTGGGAACAAAACGAGAGAATATGGGGACCATTGTCTGAATATATAAGAAAGTAATTAAAACACTCAAAGGTATATATATTAAGAGCATAATTAAGGCATGGAAGCGAATAAAACATTGACATTTCTGTTGGGTAATTTTTGGAAATAAGCTTTATAAAGCATATTATTTTGTCTCAATATAAGAGGAGAAAGGTTTGTTTTTCTCTATAATATGTGATGTATAATGACTTGGTAAGGGTTCAGGAAGTTTAATGTATAATGAAAGAATTGAGTTGTTTAGGAATGTATGAAGGAATACAAGAAACAAGGTATGTATGTGAATTTACATCTGTAGGTTAGGATGATTGTAGTGTTTATGATTGGACATAGGTTAATTTATATGACAAAATTGAATGTTTAATATGTTATGGTATGTATGTGTTTATATGTATGTTTGTTTTTAATTCAATAAAATGAATTAAAAAAAAAAGCTGACTAGGGAGGGTTCATTTTTGTTACGGTCATAGACCAGCACAAACTAGGGAGGGTACTTGAAGCTTGCAATCTTTGTGTTGCCCAACCCTGCTGTACAGCTTTGTTGTTTACATTTTCCATGTGTGGGACATGTGTTTTGAGAGTGTGGTCAAGATGGTAAAACTTATTAATGAGGAAAAACAAAGAAACTGGGAAAGGCTGAAGCACTTTTCTTTTGTCTGAGCCTACTTAGAGGGGCAAGACTCTGCCCGCTCCTCTCCTTCTCTCTCTACTGAGGGCCTCTGCAGACCGGCCCAAAGGGCCAGTGTGGAAGTAGAGTTGGGACAGGGCAGCCTCCCTCTGGCCACCCCAACCCCACCCCAATGCCGTCCTGATGCCGTGTGCCATTACGTATGATACGCAGTGTCAGGATGCCCTCCCAGCACAATATTCTTACATGCGGTGCCAAAAAGGATGCTGAAGAGCCATGCACCGGCTCTTAGGGCAACCTTTTACCACCCCTAAAAGGAGTGACATTTTTCTGCTCTTTTCGGGGCAGCAAAAGGGAGGTGTGGGGTTGCTGTGGCCCTGATCCACCATTTCCCGGGGCGGCCCAGAGCCACTCGTCTGCAGAGGCTCTGAGTTAACTGATGATGAAGGAAAGTGGGAGGAGGATAGAGATTTTGGGATATTATTGAAGCACCTAAAAAAGTGGGAGAACAGAGGATTGGTCAGGACTGTTCCTGCTAAATGGAGACAGTTGGAGCATCATCATTCCTTCTACCAACTTACATGTAGTTTTCATGTCAGTCATAGCCATGGTCCACCTACCTTTATAGCTTCTGTGAATAAATCATTCTTGTATATTCAACTTCATCCTGCCTAGGGAAGTTGTGGACTTCCAAACATTGTTGGACTGTACCATCATCAACAGTAGCCAGTTCAGCTAAAGATGAGGGAAGGGAGGTGATATGTGCAGTCCAACAACATCTGGAGGCCCACAAGTAGCTCTCTGTGGCATATATGCTGAATCACATTTAATGTCATGTCTCCCCCAGCCTTTGCAGTATGAGCAGAAGTGCTGAAAAAGGGAACTTTGTTATGTGCATGGCTGCGCGTATGTAGGGTCCTTTTTCAGACCATCCACAAAATGTGAAGAGCTACCTGACCAAAGAATAAGCATCATCCCCCTCTTTTAATCATACAATCATAAATCATAGAATCATAGACTTGGAAGAGACCACAAGGACCATCCAGTCCAACCACCTGCCATGCAGGAATTCATAAGTCAAGCACCCTTGACAGATGTCCATCTAACCTCTGTTTAAAAACCTCCAGATTCCACCACACTCTGAGGGAGCATGTTCCACTGTCAAATAGCTCTTACCATCAGGAAGTTCTTCCTAATGTTTCAGTGGAATCTCTTTTCTGGTAGCTTACATCCATTATTCTGTGTCCTATTCTCTGGAGCAGCAGAAAACAAGCTTGCTCCATCTTCAATATGACACCTCCTCAAATATTTAAACAGGGCTATCATATCTGCTCTTAATGATCTCTTCTCCAGGCTAAACATATTGAGCTCCCTAAGTCTCTCCTCATAAGATATGGCTTCCAGACCCTTCACCATTTTTGCTGCCCTTCTCTGGACACACTCCAGCTTGTCAACATCCTTTTTGAATTGTGGTGGACACAGTATTCCAAGTGAGGCCTCACCGAAGCAGAATAGAGTGAGATTATTACTTCCCTTGATTTAGATGCTATAATTTGATTGATGCAGCCTGGAATCGCATTGGCTTTTTTAGCTGCCACATCACACTGTTGACTCATGTTCAACTTGTGGTCTACTAGGACTCCTGGTAGACACATGTGCAGAGTCTTCCATCTGCACATTCACTAATTAGGGCCTTTGCAGACTGCCAGAAATAGTGCAAATTGAGTCCACTTTAAGGGTTAGGGTTAGTGCTAGGAAATCATAGGAATTGTTTGTTCCCCCCTGAGACATTGAGCCTTCTCTGTCAGAGAGCTCTGGTGCCACAATAAAATACAGTTCCCATGATTCCCTAACCCTAACCCTTAAAGTGGACTCAATTTGCACTATTTCTAGCATTCTGCAAAGGCCCTAAGTACAGGTTTTATATTATGTCATTTAGTTTCTGTGAAAAAAATTATCTAGTTTTCTTGCAAAAATGTTGTTGATAATTCCATCTCTGAGCCCTTTCTTATTTGCAAACACTGATGTATAATTTTATACTGAAGTAGTTATCTGTTTGTAAATATTACAGCAGGTTGACCAATGTCTTCTGAGTTCATATACGGACTGATATGTGCACCACTTTCTAGGATAATTGTGTCCTTACTTTTCTTATATTCCTAGACCTCCACCCTTTTGTTCTAGGCAGTTAAATGTATTTTCTCTAGAGTTTCCAAAGAGCTCACAATATTAAGTTTCCTCAAAGGGCTTGGGAAAACGATGGAAAATAATCTAACAATAAATATTTTCACATGCTTTTTTTTTCCTTTTTCTTAATACTCCATTTTTGTTTTGTTTTTGTTTTTAAAGTCCATCTATTTCAAAATAGCTCCACTGGCTTCCCTGGCTTCCAGTTTGATCACAAATAGGTATAAGTTTATCACACTAACTTAAAATAGAATAAATGATTTACTTATTATCCAAGAGAAATGCACAAAAGTTGAAAGACACTAAACTTTCAGAAAGATATGTATGGATCATCTAAGCACTATTCCTTTAATATTGTAGCTTTTGATTTGGGAGATCAAACCACAGACCAACCAACAATGCACTCCTCCAAATTCAAAGTAATTTTTTGCTGTGTTTTGGCATCTCCATGTATGTGAAAATTTACTTAGGGAGTAAAATTAATTGTTGTACGAATGTAGTTGTACAATAAAATTAAGTTGGCATCATTTATTCTGCTAAATTTCATTTAGTTACAGCTACATCTTATTTGCATAGATTAGTTTTATCATGTGTAAACAGGAGCCAAGTGGCAGACTCTGCAAGTCAATCCAAGAGCCCTTTATTCAATTATAATTTTGTTTCCTCTTTATTGTACTTGCTCAATTTTGTTTTTGAACAAAAGTGTCAGTTATTCTCACAACTGACCTGAGTTTTGCATTTTTAATCATCTGTGAGAAAATAGAGAACATCCATTGTTTGAAACACAATATTAACTTTGTGCAAAACATAATTATATTCTAATATTGTTACATTTTTTTTTACTGTTAACTGTGTAAAATGTAAGACTGTAGGCAAAAACAGGAAATGACAATATATACAACTGGAAAATACAAATTGGAGGAACACATATCGGATTACTTTAATTTTTTGTAGAATACTAGAAACTTAAGCATGCATAAATAGAATAGTATTGACAGAATACATAGACTGAAGTTTTATTTTTACTGGCAAAATGTCCATGAGTATAATATGTGAGGATTGGTGGAAGGAAACCTTGCATGCTGCAAAGCATTGAAGGGACAGAGTTTGGAGATAGATTAGGATTTGTCTTGTCAAGACGTGAGTCACAAAATGGCATGGGTAGAGGATACGTTTTGCCCTCATTGGAACAGTGTCTCTTACTATAAGTACTATAGAGGGTTGCATTCAGCAATCCTCTAGGACCATGATGGCAAACCTATGGCACACGTTCCAGAGATGGCATGCTGAGCCATTTTCCCTGGCATGTGGAGGGTGGGGAGGAGGAGGAAGAGGTGTGCTGGAAGGCCTTTTAGTTTGGGCACTCAGCCCCTAGAAGGTTCTCCATCTCTGCTCTAGGGTGAATGTCCAAGCCATTGAGAAATGTCTAAATGTTCCGGCCATTAATAAATATCTAATGCTTGGATGAACTTTCCAGAGTACGATCCAAGTCCTTTCTATAAATATGGAAAATCTGTGTTCAGAATGGGGATGAAAAATATATTCATAATTATTTTTTGTGGGGGGGGGGGTGGGCTGTGTGGCCATGTTCTAGAAGAGTTTCTTTCTGAAGTTTTGCCAGCATCTGTGGCTGGCATCTTCATAATTGTTCATAATTGTTCATACCAGTTCAAAAACAACAACAGATTTTCTGATAGTCAGAAAATCCATTGGGATTTGTGCAATAATTTTGCACAATTTAGTCCTAGTATTTGACACTCTAAAATGTCACAGATTAATTATTCCTCAGAGAAAAAACAAACAGTCTGTGTTTAAAGAGACAAATATTGAAGAGCACATAATGGAATCCATAAGAAAAGGGATGAAGAACATACAACTGAATCCCCAAGAAATAGTTATTAATGTATCAAGTAGGACACTCAACCCATTGCAAACATAAGTTTTAAACAAAAGTTTAATTTTTGTTCCTACTCTTCATCATGATCCCATTCAAGTAAGAATGGATGTATATCAATTTTTCAGGAATATCAAATTACACCATAATTTTGAACGGATTGCATTTATATCCTCAAATACAAAAAGCTGTAGAACCCCTTCCTGACGTATGCCCCATCCTACCAAAGATCCTGCCATAAAAGTTTTTGAGAGACTGATTTCTCAGGAATTGGAAAGTTTGGAAAATACATGAATTATAGGGAACAACATGTTTAAACAAAAAGCTTTATGGGAGCTATCTTTAGATTCTTCCATTGCTAGCATGGAAGCAGAGAAAGGATGGACCATTGTAGTTCAAACCAGTGTCATTAATAAAAATGAGATACTTTGATAATTTTCAGATGGGGAAGCATACAGCTTGTTTAAGGATGATCCCATAGAGGCTATTAGCAGAATTATTGTAAATCATTATGGGTCTCAGTTTGGGTTATTTATCAGAAAAATAGTTTTGTTTTATTTTGGTACATTCTATCCATAAAACACTTATGTTCTATATATTTTCAAAAATAAGCAAAAAGTTCTATCCGTATATTCCATTGATCACTTATATACTTTATTGTCCTTTCCCAACCTTTTACATATTTCATCCAATTTTCACTTATAATAAAAGATAATTTATCATGTCTAAAAAATTTAGTAGCCATTCCTCCAATGTTGGGACTTCATAATTTTTCCATTTTTGAGCCAAAAGCAACCTGGCTACTGCTGTCATATAATAAATCATCCTTGTGTTTTCATTACTTGTTTGGTCATCAATCATGCTTAATAGATAGGTTTCAGATTTCATTTGAAATTTAATGTCTAGATTTTTTTTCAATTGACTGGTATATATTTTTCCAAAATCTCTTAATATCAACGCACGTCCACCACTGGTGATAGAACATTCCTGTTTCTTTTTTATATTTCCTACAGGTATTATTTACCTGTTTGTACATTTTGGATAATCTTTGGGGAGTAAGATACCATCTATAGTGCATTTTGTATACATTTTCTTTAGTATTTTGTGCAACTGAAATTTTCATTATCTTTTTCCATACCTTCTCCCATTTATCTAACTCAATTGTATGTCCCACATTTAGGACATTTAGGACTATCAATCAGTTGTACAATTTTATTTTTGAATTTCATATATAATTTGAATTTTATATATAATTATATATAGATTCTATGTGAGCCTATGTAATATTCCACAGAAATAGTAGAATTAAACTATTATAGTTGATGAGATAAGAACAGCTTGAAAAAAAAAAAGATATGTAATGGCAACATGGAGTTCTTCTAGCTTGGAAAGTCAGAATGAATGGGACTAAGTGTGGGAAATTATATATTATTGTATGTATAAATAGACTAGCTATTTTAAATGGATGTATGGAGAGTTATGTATGTTTTTTTGTTTTTATGTCTTTGTATTCTTTTTATAGTAATCAATATTTTTTAAAAAAAAATACACAAAGAGTTAATTCTCCCTTCAGGCCATCCAATAGTATCAGGGTGGAGCTCAATCTTGGAACCACTGGCTCAATGTATGGATCATTTTCTAAAACCCTTTGTATCAAAAAAATTCATCATATATATGGGACTCTACAGATTTTGTTAATAAAATAACATGTCTGAGATTGGAGGAAAGATATTTTCTAATCACCATGGTTGTGTGATTTCTGCACACCGATATACCTCACAAGGGACCTGAGCAAACAGGCCAGGATAGCACGGGCTGAGCCTGTGCTAGCCTAGCCCCAGTGCTCACTCAGGTTAGTCCCTGGGAAGGCATGGGGATGCTGTCTCTATACTAACCCAGGACCTGGGACTGGCATGCTACTTCTTATCTTTCCTATGGTTAACTTAGAAGCTCCCCAGTCAGCCTGCCTGACATGGAAATGTGATGTCAGACTGCACCCAGATGGCTGGGCACCCTGTTTCATTGTCAGATGCTGTGCTTCTCAGTTAGATCAACCACTTAAAAAGTAAGGAGCACTGGAAGAAGCATGTGCACAGCCCAGATTTGTCATAGAGTTTTCTAGAAACTCAATGGAAAACTGGGGCTAAATTACCCCAGGCTAATAGCTCTTTATGCTGGATCAGGCTGGCTCCTCTGGATCTAGATCTACATATGAACAGGCAGGATTGGGCAGGTTCAGAAAAAAAAAGGCTGTATATTTACTAAACAATTAGCTGACAGAGGGTATCTATATGATGTGGCAGTTCAAGTTTACAGAAGGCATGTTCTGAAATATTAAAAACCTGGATTGGCCACAATCCAAATGCCTCAATTGCACTCTGACTCTGGCTTACAGGTTTTTTATTTTAAAAAAACAACCACCGCCAACAAACAAACAAACAAAACCATTGGTACTTTATTCACAACAAGCAATGGCGTAGTGGTTTGCATGAGAGGTCCAAAACACACTGCAGAAATAATCCAGTTTAAGACTGCTTTAACTGCCCTGGCTCAATGCTAGCAAATTCTGGGAACTGTAGTTTTGTGAGTCTTCTCTGTCAGAAAGCTTTGGTACCACAACAAACTACAATTCCCAGAATTCCCTAGAACTGATCCAGGGCAGTTGAAGCTGCAATAAATCCTGTCTCAAACTGGATTATTTCTGCAGTGTGTTTTGAATCTTAGATACTACTCTGGATACCAGGGGGTTATTCCCAGCTCAATCATGAAATCCATTGGGTGACCTCGAGCAAGTCACACTCTCTTGGCCTGAGGGAAAGGCAATGGCAAACTCCTCTGCACACACTTTGCCAAGAAAATCCCATGATAGGTTCACCTTAGGGTTGCCATAAGTCGGAAACAACTTGAAGGCATACAACAATAGGAAACCTTATTCATAACATACCAGGTTGCCAAGGGGAAAAAAACATTTTTCACTTACAAGAAGCAAAAATATAAGCGATATCTTGGTGAATAGCAACTTCAGGGAACAAAAACAAACATCCATGAATACTTTGATGGCTATAACTAGAAACAGAGAACACAACACTCCTTGGTGAAGTCAGGGCTACTACTTGTATACTGGATTCTTGTTTTTCCTGGCTCCTGAAAGCAGCTAGAGGGGGACTGCTAAGTGGATAAAGAGAGTGGTGAATGCTTCACTGCTGCAAGGCACATTGCCATCTTGCCTAAAGGAGGCTGTGGTGAGGCCATTACTGAAAAAGACCTCCCTGGATCCCACCATTCTGGATAACTATCAGCCAGTCTATAATATTCCATTCTTTGGCAAGGTTCTGGAGTGAGTAGCAGCCTCCCAGCTCCAGGAGTTTCTGAATGAAACAGATTATCTAGATCCATTTCAATCTGGTTTCAGGCCTGGCTATGGGATGAAGACAACTTTGGTCACCTTGGTTGATAACCTCCACAGGGAACTGGACAGGAGGAGTGTGTCCCTGTTGATTCTCCTGGATCTCTTGACAGCTTTCGATACCATTGACCATGATATCCTTCTAAGGCACCTTTCTGGGTTGGGACTTGGAGGCACTGTTATGCAGTGGTTCCAGTCCTCCTTGGAAGGGCAGACTCAGAAGGTGGTGTTAAGGGACCCCTGTTTGACTCCTTGGCCACTGCCTGTGGAGTCCCACAGGGTTCTGTTCTGTCCCCCATGTAGTTTAACATATACATGAAACCACTGGGAGAGGTCATCAGGAGTTTCAGGGTGTGATGTCATCAGTATATGGATGACACCCAACTCTATCTTTCCTTTCCATCTGATTCCATGGAAGGTGTCTCTGTACTGAACCAGTGTCTGCTGTCAGCAATGGACTGGCTGAGGTCAAACAAATTGAAACTTTATCCAGACAAGAAAGAGGTGCTCCTGGTCAGTAGTAAAGCAGATCAAGGAATAGGGACATTGCCTGTGATGGATGTGGTTACACTTCCCCTGAAATATCAGGCTTGCAGCTTGGGTGTGCTCCTGAACTCCACTCTGAGCCTGGATGTCCAGGTTTCAGCAGTGGCCAGGAGTGCATTTGCACAGTTAAAACTTGTGTGCTAGCTGTTCCTATTCTTTGAGACATCAGATCTGGCTACAGTGACACATGCCTTGATTACATCCCATTTGGACAATTGCAATGCATTTTACGTGTGGCTGCCATTGGAAACTGTTCAGAAACTTCAGCATGTGCAGAACACTGCTGTCAGAATGCTCACTGGGACCAATTATAGGGACCATATAATTCCCTTGCTGAAACACCTTCACTGGATACTAGTTCATTTCTGGGCACAATTCAAATTGCTAGTTATGACTTATAAAGTCCTATACGGCTTAAGTCCAGATTATTTGAGAGACTGTATCTTCCCATATGAACTACCTAGATCCCTAAGATCATCAGGAGGAGGCTTTCTCTCGGTCTTGCCATCATCACAGATTTGCCTGGTAAGGACAAAAGAGAGCCTTCTCCGTGGCTGTTCCTGCCCTCTGGAATGGCCTTCCACAAGAAGCAAGGCTGGTACCCTCTTTCCTTACCTTTCACTGGAAGGCAACAATGCCTCTTTTAAGGCAGGTTTTTAATGCATAATGCAAAATTATGGGATGGATTTTTATGAGTATTATGGTTTTAATGTTTGTATTTTATATTGTTTTTAGCTGATGTTTTAAATTGTTTTATTGTGATATTGTTTTTTAGAATTTTATTTGTGAGCCGCCTTGGGTCCCTTTACAGAGAAAGGCAGGATATAAATTAATTAAATAATAAACACCATGACCATTTTGCCTGTTTTAAATATACTTCCAAAATGACTGAACTAAATCAATGGGGAAAGTGCTGGAATACCAGGTTAAAGTATTCTTTAAGTCAAGAAATTAGAGAAAATTATTATAAAATTATTTATAGGAGGCATCTATCTCCGGATAGAATAGCAAAGATGTATAATATTGGAGATCTATGTTGGAAATGTGAAAAGGTAAAAGGGAACATACTTCCATCTTTGGTGGGAGTGTATATATGCTAAGAAATTTTGGAAAAATATTCAGAAAAACATTACTGAAATACTGGAGATAGAACTAGATAGAAAGCCTGAAATTATGCTGTTGTGTATGATAGATGATAAATTGGAAAATAATTATGGCAGAATTATATTTTATATGCTTACAGCGGCTAGACAAATTTATGCGAAATATTGGAAGATTAAAAAGGAATTTCAAATAGATGAATGGCGATTAAAGCTGATAGACCTAATGGAATTAGATATATTATCGAGTGAAATAGAAGAAAAAACTGAAGACAGATTAAAAGAGTGGAAGAAAGTATATGATTATTTGAAAACAATTGGGGAGACATTTTGTTTATAAAAAAGATGGACGAATGAGTAGTAATAAAGAGGGTTTGTGCTTGTGTATGAAGTGAGAGTTACAATATGACTTAAAGGGGAAGCAATATTAAAAGAGTGGTTTTTTTTAAAAAAAATATCTGATACTACAAGATATTACTATAATCAAAGATGAAGAAGAATTTGTATAGCGAAAAAGGAATTCAGCAAGAGGAAGTAACAAAGTTTTTGTTTTGTCTGTTTTATGTATTTATGTTTTATTTCGAAGTGTCTTGTGGTTGGTAACTTTATGTATAAATAAATAAAATTAAAAAACAACAACACCAAAATGACTGAATTTACAAACCACAATAGCAAACAGAGGAATACTTTGGCCACTTCACCACTTGCAGTACTGGTTTTATCTATGTCATACAATGTAAGTGTTCAACATTGTATGTAGAAAAGAGAAGAAGACTGGGGGGGGGGGAATTTTTTTAACTACAACATTCAAGAAAACAGATGATCCTTTGGCAGGTCATTTTTTAATGCAACCATTCTGTGACAGCCATCAAATTTGGGTTATAGTAAAAAATAACAATGAGAAGGTGTTATTGAACAAAGACAGTAAAAAGAAGTATAAAAAGAGAAGAGGCTAAAATCCACTTTGCTCATCAAAAGTATCACAAAATTCTCAGAGCTGGTACGGGAGGTTGAGGAGAAAAGCTTCCATCATAAGCCTATTCAGAAGTGTGATGTTTATAAATGGCGTGATTTTATACATTCCTACACAGAAGTAAGTCCAACTGAGTTCAGTGGAATTTACTCCCAGGTAGGAGAGCAGAGGATTATGGCTTTATTGGAGAATAATTTCCTTTGGACCAAGCAGGAAATAGATTAAAAGAAACATGGTGAGGATCCAGCAGTAATTTTTGCTGGATTGGGGAGGATAGTTTAAGAAATGAACTGTTCTATTCTGTGGTGGTTTTTTAAAATTCTTTTAATCTTGGGGGAAGATCATGTGCAAATCTTTACATGTTCTGGGCTAACCTGGCAAAGGCGGTATTTAATTTTCCTTGGGAGGGAACTTTGATGAGGTAGCCATCCAACTAGAGTGCAGGTGGGCAGTAAGAATAATAGGAAAAGAAGAAAGCCTATTGTTTGATATTGAAATGCAAGCCAGGAAGAAGAGAAAATAATGCAGCCAGTGTAGGCATGTGACCCAAAAGAAATCTGATTCATTAAACATGTGGACAATGGTAGAAGCACCCGTTTATACCAATGTGATTCCAGGTGAAGAAAATGTGTGGCTCTCAGATTAATTTGAGTTAGGTTTTAATAGGGTGAGACCCTAGTAAGGCAAAAGCAGGCAAAATCATGGCTGGATACTGCACACTAGAACTGAATAATTTTGCAAGTGTGTCTTCAGACTGGAATCCAACATTCCCCCAATTTGTGTAAATATGTGGATGCAGAGATACACTAGATAAGCCCCATACATAATGGCAACATTGCACAACATGTCAATGATTGGGTTCCAATCTGCATTGCAGTGCATAATGTACAATATGCAACTCCAAAGCACAGTGTTGCAACATGCACAACTCTGCCTCTGTTGCTGTAAACATATTTCTTTCACACTATGTGGGTTTTTGGGGTGCAAAGGGTCTTGCTTTTGTACCAGGAAAAGCAGTGACTGTTTGAATGGAGCACTAATGCTGCTAAAGAAAATTGGAGAGAGAAAATGTACAAAGAATGCAGGCAAAAGGGACAGCCTTCTGCTATCATCTTACTTCAGCAGGTATCAGAAGTGTGAAACAGGCAGGCTTCCACAAATGCACGGGGGAAGGGAGTTAGTGGCTGTTACACCCCAAGACAAGAGGGGGCTGGACACCATTGTATGGGTTATAAAAATGGACAATACTTTAATTCATAATACAACATAAATCAATCATACAAGGCCATAAATCTATCATAATAGACTCATACATAACTCATAATACAGGCATGAATCAATCATAATGTTTGCATAGATAATAAATGCCATCATAAATCAATCATTGTCAATAATAATAATATGAACACTTATGACAAAAAGCATATTACATTCCATTAGAGGGGACATAGAGCCCTATGGTTTGATACTTAGTCAATTGTGGGGCAGGGGTTCCCCTCACCCCACCCCATTAAATTCCATGATAGGGGATCAGTGATAGCCCATCAGTGTGATTAAGCTTGACTGGGCAGATGGTGGGGTGGTCTACATACACCCTGACTGCATTTCAACCCCCTTTTTCTAAGCTTTGGTTCCCCCCTTTTAGGTCCCCTCCCTCTGTTTTTCTTGTGCCTGATATCCCTGTTCCTATTGATAATCACTAATTGTGACAAAGCAGCATGCAGAGGCAGATTCCTCAAATAGCCCCAAATATAGAGGAATGTATATGTCAAAACAATAACCAATTACAAATCCTGATAAAGAAACACCAAATAAATACCACATCTAAGCAACAACAGCAACTAATGTATAGCATACAAAACAAAATTACATGTTGAAAACCCAATACCCACAAGGGAGGGTGAAAATCCCATCCCTAGTCCCTGAAGGTGAACAACCACAGACTGAGGATATGGCAGCAGTAGTGATATAAAAAGAAGGTGGGGCATGCACTAGCCAGGTGTGGAAAGGTCCCATGGTCAGTCCAGTATAAGCCTCACTGATCTTACATATGATCTGGTGAGATCCAGCAGTCCCTTGAGATCTGAGCAAGATTTGGAGTGAGACCTCGCCAGATTTTGCCCCCAAGTATCACAATGGCCACTACCATCATGAGACCACCATAGAATACACTCCAAGGGACCACTTGGATTGTGCAGAGAGCCCCAGTACTGGTCCTCATGGAAGCCTGAAGCAACCAAGACACACACACCCAAGGGTATGTCTTGATTATCTGCAGTAAGATTTTTAAAAATTCATTAGACTTATTTGTTATATTTTTACTTGTTTACCTAACAACTTGTTAGGTCGTAACTTGTTCATGTTAGGTTTTCATATCTTCAGAGTATATCCCATTGGATGAACTTCTGATGTTCCTTGCTATGTGTTGTACTATTGATTTATACAATAATTCTATCAGACATAGAGCTAGGACATATGCTTCCAAAATTGAGAAATATAGGAAATTATGAAAATTATGTTTAATTTTTCATTATCTACCTCATATATCATAGACAGATTATTTGTTTATTTTATAGTTTATATAAAAATGTTTATTTTACATTTTTGTGGTTTGCTTGGGAGAGGTGGTATTTCTTTAATTTTGAGGTGGAAGAAAGATCTGTGGACAACATTGGCTTGGTTTGAATTTAGGTCCTCTCCCCTTCTGAATATAAAAGTGAGCATTTTCCTTTTCCTGCACAAATAATTTGACATTGTTCTTTCCTACAGCATTTGGAAATTGATCCCCATTGAAGGATTTTCTCAGGGAACTCTGATTCTCTGCTGGGGGGCAGGGCAGGGACAGAGAATACAAATCCAAGGTATTACACAGGAAGAGTGACTCAAGAGTGACTCAAGAATAGTTGTCTAGCTGATTCCTCTAGAGAGTTTAAATATAGACGATATGTCTATGATGCTAGAGATAATTGATTTGATGGTTGAATGACTTTCCCTCTAAGGTTTCCTAGGAGCAAAGGCCATCAGACTGTAATTCTCAAAGACTCAAGTGGCCCAAAAGAAGATTAATATATTAGTAGCTCAGGGTATCCATACTGTTTTAACAGTTATCCCAGCAGATATGGCTTGAGATAAAAGGAGAAATAAGAGGAAACATTTCTCCTATTTGCATTCTCTGTTAATGTGTTTCTTACAAGAACTTGAGGGTATCTGATTTAGGGCTCAATTTGACTGCCCCATTATATTTGCCCCATAGTTGAATTTTATTTGCATAAATGTTCACTACAATTTTAATTGCATTTCTACTTCATGTTACATTTTACAGCTACAGTCTATGATTGTAATTGAAAGGGACTTAATTTTTAATCAGGAAGGGTTTTATGTGCAAAAATATGTATCATTTTAATGTGACAAAAATTAGTGTGCTCGATAGAGCCAATGACATGAAAATGCAAAGATAGTAAGTGTAAGTTATTAGCCTCAAGAAAATATATTTTAAAAAGTAATGGTTTTCTTGGCCTTATAAAAAGTTATTTGCCCAAAGACTTTTAACTCCAGATATTGCTCTATGATGGCATGATCTCAAGATAACTTTGGTAAAAAATGCACAAAGATAGGTAGTTCTACATTTTTCTTCAGAATTTGCAGAATATTCAGGAGTGTAGTATATAGGAGATAAAAGCAAAAACAGATAAGAGCTGTCTTGAAACAGTGACTGTATGTTGTGCATTCAGCCTCAGACTGTTTTACCTTTCATTAATGTCAGGACCTAATAAGTTATTCCATTCAGAAATCAATAGGTACACATTCATGACTTTCTTTGGGGAAAAAGGATATAGAAAATTCTGCAAACTCTAATTTTAAAATGTAAGAGATGTCTCAGCCTAACTATTTGTGTCATTGGGGTGAAGCAGATGGCCCCATAGGAGTGGTCTCTGGCTGATCCAGCTGTAATTGGGCCAGGACCACAACAACCATATAGCCCACTCCCAAAGCAGATTGCTGCCATAGTCCCAAACCACAATGGCCAGGTGTTGATTCTTTTTAGGCTGGCTATTCACCCCTCGGGCGGCCTCAGTGCAGCTTCCAGCCACTTTGAGGGTGTGTGTTATGTAGATACTACCCCCCCCAAAAAAAACAACAACAACCAGAAACCATTTTATTTGGCCTCTATGCATTCAGCATGGCTTCCAGCCACTTTGGGGGCATGTATTATGTAAATGCATTCCCCCAAAGCTGTACCAAGGCAGCATGAAAATGGGAAAAGCTGACCCACAGTCTGATGAGCTGTTTTGGACTGTGGTGGTGGCCCACTTTGGAAGTGGGCCATGTAGTCACCGTGGTCCTGGTGCAATCAGGGCAGGAGTGGCCAGAGACTGCTGCTTCTGGACCATTTACTTCAGCTTATAGTCTCCATTCAGCTGCCAATTTATTCTGACAAAAATCAATCAAGCATTTAATCAGACAGTCAATCCATATATCCATCCAGGTTCTACAAAAACAAACAAACAAACAAAACAAAAACAAAACAAAAAAACCCTCAAAGGATGAATATACTATTGAAGAATAAGAATATACAATGAAGAATACGAAGGAAATAAAGAATAACAGCATGCAAACTGAAGATATCTAAACAAAATTCAGTCAGTGCACCATATTTGTGGCTTTGACTTTTATGGTTCTGATTATTTGTGGATTTGATTAATATGTTCTCTATAGGAATTTCTAGGTCCTCCAATATGATTCTGGCCAACATTCACCAGAGGTTGTGCTGGAGGATCTAGAAATTCCCAGAGAGAACATTTATCTAAGCATGTATAGGTCCTTCTATTGGATTTGACCATAGGGTTATTATGGAGAACCTTGAGATTCCTAGATTCTCGGGTTTAAAAAAAAGTGTTTTGTTTTTTTATTTGCAGCTTTTCTATTTTTATGGAAGTCGTGCATCCCTAACCTCAGTAAATGTGGAGGGCCCACTGTAAACATATTTCCATATAATGTATTTTTTTTAAAAAAATAACAATTTATGTTATCATACAATACACCTCTGTTTACATCAAGAAAATCAAATGTAATGTGTTTCTTCAGCAATATTCAGATGTTATTTTTAATAAATACATAAAAGCACTTGGAGCTATAGGCTCCAGCCTAATGCTGTCCATTCTGTCCTATCTGTACATAGAGTGGTACTAGAAAGAATATTCAAAATTGTGTGTTTTTTAAATGTTATACAACATCATGCCATTGGGAACCTGTTAAGGAAAAGCTCCCTGTTTTGTATCACAGTCTAACAATGTCCACTTGTACCATTATGGCATTTTTGTAAAAATAGTTTTCTACCATAGTATGAACTTTTAGTGACTGTGTTGAACTTTAAAGAAATAGAATTATTTTGCCTGTTCCTCAAGCTTTTTCAAAATAGATTCAGTACTTTTTCTGTGGGTGGCATTATCTGTGAAGTTCAATTTCTCAACTTCTATTTTTTCTAAAACTAGATTGAGTTTGTTCCATAGTGTTTCCACATATATTTGAAAAGTATCTTTGCACAAAAAGTAAACATATTCTGAATTTACTTTGTGGATATTTCCCAAAATTCTTGGTTCTTGTACCTATCAAATGCCATGATTTTAGGGGTTTTTTTTTTTATAGTTGAGTTCTAGCTGTTCCTCTCTGCAGTATGTGTTAGTCTTCTTTGTTCTTTTTGGAGTGTGTGGATGTTTTTGAAAGTACCACTCCATTATCTGCATAAAGCAGAGCTGAGATATGCCTTCCCTCTAGTTTTGGAGGATGGAAGTTTGTGTTATCAAGATGACCCACCATGTCATTGTTGTGAAAGTTGAACAAGAGTGGAGCTAGAATGCAACCTTGCTTGACTCCCTTCTCAGTGGCAATAGCGTTGGTAATATGAGCCTGTGGATAGCATCTTAATTTGAGTGAGGTCCTTTCATGTGGCATACAAATTAGGTATAGTAAAGACTGATTAATCGAGGAAGCCTCCAGTTTTCCCCCATAGTTTGGTTCTAGATCCAGGAGATTATCATACAGGAAGAAAGCATCCTCCTCAAATGCTTAATTCATGTTAATTGCACGATTAGGGATCACACCACCACACGCATATCCCATTCTCCCATCCCAAAACAGTAATGGACACATCATTGGGTATTAACGGGAATTCCTGATAATAACCAATGGCAGGTTTATTACTGTTTTAGGATGGGAGAAGGATGGGATATGCATGTGGAGGTGTGATAACCATTCTCCTGATTGCATGATTAACATGAATTAAACACGTGAGGAGGATGCTTTCCTCTCCCATTTGATCTCCACAGAGTCAAAAGCTGCTTTAAAGTTTATAAAGGCAACATAGAGAGAGATTGTATTGCAGGTGGCATACTTTTCAATAGGTGTTCGAGTACAAGGAACTGGTTTATGGTGGATCGGCTTCCCCTGAAGCTTGCTTGTTCTTCTGCAAGTATGTTTTCTTGTTCCAGCTAGTCCTCAAATTACCATTGTGAGTGTCTTGCACAGAGCTTCCTAATTGTACTGAGGAGAGTAATTAAACTGTAGTTGCCAGGACCATTCTTCTTTCCTTTTTTAAATATGGGGACAGTCCTTAGGTGTTTGCCCATAGTTGTTAATGCAGGTAAAGAGAGATGCCAGAATAGGGGCTCAGTATTCCAAGTTATTTTTAATGGCTTCTGAAGGTAATAGTAATAATAATAATAATAATAATAATAATAATTGTACCCCACAATTAATCAATATTTTTACATAGCATCTTCAATTCTAATTTAAACAAAAAGAGAAAAGAAAATAATAATAATAATAATAATTAATAACCTTCTCATACATTTTCATCACCAATTCATTTATCACATGTCTTTTTCTTCTATAACATATTTTATTGCTTATCCTTCCATTTCTTTTCCCAATATCCCCTAATCACATTCCAGTCTTTTTTCTAAATCACTTTTTCAATTATTATCTCTCCCTTGATTCTTCTTAAAAGTTATCTCTGGGCCAAAGAAAATGGTCTGGAAAGAGTGACCAGAGGGTGCTCCAGCCCCAATTGGGCCAGGACTGTGGCAACTGCATAGCCTGCTCCCAAAGCGGGCCACCACCAGGGTCTCAAATTGGCTGCTAGCAGGAGCAGATTAAATCCACTCCTGAAAAGTCTGGCTCCTGCTGCCTCAGCACAGTTTCCGAGTGGCTTCTGACCATTTGGGGTGCATGCATCATCTGAATGCCTCACTCCTGAAGCAGCTCCTTTTGGCCCATCTGCCTCAGGCCTAAATCTCTCATTTCTAGCACAGATGCACACACTGACATGTGATGGTCTAATGCAACAGGTGGGCTCTACTATTATCAGCTTATCACAGGGATAGCACCCCATGTGTATTTGTGTGGGTGTCTGTGATGCACAAAGCACCTCTGATTGATCCCTGAAAACACCGAAATTTGTAAAATTATATTTTGAAAGATGAGGCTGCTATTAAATACCAATCAGTTTAATTTTCTTATAAAATGGAAATAATCAGCTATTGGCATATCAAGGAAGTTGGGGGTAATTAACAGAAAGCTCCACATATCAAATTTTTTAATTTGCATTAGTTGATCAACTGTAAAATATGTAAAAATGAGCACCTTCACTGAAGACTTAATAGCTGTAGTTTCTGACAGCTGGTCCCTCAGCAATTTCTGTTAACAGGGACAGGAATAAAACCATCCATTTTCTTTGAAAAGGGGTGCTTTTTGGTGTTTTATGCAAATATCTTGACCCTGTAGATTCCATGCATTCTT
Organism: Phrynosoma blainvillii; assembly: GCA_026167975.1. Taxonomy (NCBI): domain Eukaryota; kingdom Metazoa; phylum Chordata; class Lepidosauria; order Squamata; family Phrynosomatidae; genus Phrynosoma; species Phrynosoma blainvillii. The sequence continues at coordinate 180,879,042 of JANUYF010000003.1, read as the reverse complement.
CAAACAGACATCTACCTTCAAAAGTGACAGCGAGCAATAATGTGACAAATGAGCATTGCGTTTGCACATGTGCAACACCCATTGCCTAGAATATTTGGTGTGATCGAATTAAAATGACCTTTTTCTGACAAGGACAATGTAATCAAATGATCCAGGATGTTGAAGGTGTATGTCTGCATGCGTGTGTGTCCACATGTGGAGGGGGGGGGGGATAGGAAAAACCATAGACATGGGTTGGGTGCTATATTCTAATTTAGTGGTCATTTAAGCTGAGCCATCTCTTAATGATCCTATCCAGTCTGTTTTCTACCATTCACATTTTGAATGCTCCCTTGTCTTGACTGAAGAAACATTGAATATACAAAGTTTAACAGGCAGGAAAAAAAGGAGTAATACCAAAAGAAGGGGGGGGGGGGCGAAAAAGCATCTCATCTTCCTGCATGATTATTTTTTTAGGTATTCTGTGTAAAGGTTTAATGAATATTGATACTGGAATTAAAGATGCAGTGCTTACTGTTTGCATTAGCATGCCATAAAATTTAGCTTTCCTTAGTAATTGATTTCCTCCTCTTTTTTAAAATGAAGAAGATAAATTGTGCATCTCTTCTCTCTTTATTGATGAAAGAATTATGCAGGAAAGGTATAATCAAACACTTCCAATTGTCTTTGTGGTATCAGGTTGTGCTGAAATGAACTGTCTATTATCCACTGCTATCTAAAAATGCAAGGGCTTTATGGTTTCTTCATTGATTCAAACAGATTTTAGGGAAACATCATAGGAGATTTCATTCAGTCTACAGTGACAGGCTCCAGGGAAAGTGTAATTGAACAAAAAGAATAAAACAACAACAGTGACATAAAATATTTTTTCATAAGCACATATCTGCATTATCTATAAAGCAGCGTTCCATTTATTGTGTGTGTATATGTACCTTCAGGTCACGTGTTGATGTATGGTGACCCCATGGATTTCATAAGGTTTTCTTAGGCAAGGAATACTCAGAGGTGGTTTTGCCAGTTCTTTCCTCAAAAACATAGCCTACAACACCTAGTATTCAATGGTGGTCTCTCATCTAAGTAATAACCAAGTCTGAACCTGCTTAGCTTCCATGTTCTGACAGGATCTGGTGGCTTTAGGATATTTAGGCCCTACATCTATTACTACTCCCAAAATGAATATTAAAACATATGCATTTCCCAGGTAAAAATGGTGCAGTTATGCAAAGCACTTGTTGATTCTTTTAGATCTTCAAGATGTCTATCTGAACTACAAAATTTTGCCCTCCCATCCCAGCTTATAGGCCTTTTTCCTGGGTCTAGATAATGTTTGAAAGCCAGCGTGGTGTAGTGGTTTGAATGGTGGACTAGAATGCTAGGAGATCAGGATTTTAGAATTATTTTATTTTATTTTGTATTTTTGATGAATGGCCAAAACAACTACCCCTGAATATACTTCTTTCATCACAGGTTGCTTTAACCCTACAAATGGTAACCAATGCAGTAGACCAGGAGAAGAAGCAGGAAAAGATAGAGTAAATCTTGTTGATGGCTTATGTATTTGTAGCTATTCATAGAATATTTAAAAAAAGAAGAAGAAAGAAAACAGATGACATTTTAGTTGTCCCAAACTATTCAATGGCAATTTTCAACATTAGCACAAATATTTTATTCTCTCCCAGAGAGTACTCCTTTTCTCATTTCTGGGACATACAGAAACAAAAAACAAAAAGCACTTTGGGACTTGGGTGCTTCAATACTTGCAGTTCAATATATCACAAAACTACAAATCCCAAAATTGCATAGCATTCAGACATGGCTGTTAAAGTGGTGTCAAACTACATTATTTCTGCAGTGCAGATTAGAACTTTGATGCACTTTAATTGCCATTGTTCTATCCTATGAAATTTTGGGATTCTTAGTCTAATGGCATACCTCAGTTTCTGTAATACATGGACCTAATGTTGAAGTTAAAGTAAGCCTACTGATTCTCCCTAGCAGAGAATTATATCCATAGCATGGTGCCATGACAGTTAAAGTGATCTCAAGCAGCTGTAACTCAGAAGCTATATGGGACAACTGGCCTAGTACATGCTGTTTCCATGATCAGCCCTATATTTCTTGCCATTCAATCTTAGCAAACTTTCTCAAAGGATTTGCATCAATTTGTAAGTCATTTGTTGAAAATGCAATGCACAAAATGGTTATGCATAGCTCAAGAACAAATGTGACATCTCCTTTCAGAATTATGACAAGAAAAAATTGATGTAACAAATCGTCTGCCTTTGAATGACCTATTATTTGCTGTTTCTCATTCCCTCCTTTTTTCAAGTGCTTGCAGTGTACAAATGAAATTTAGTAAAATTTCATTTAATAGCAAATAGATTCTCTATCTATTTCTAAAGACCACTTATATTGCTTGTATACATGGATGTTTTTCTAAGCCACTAAACAGAAGGAAATGATAAAATTGAATGGGGAAAAATCTGGTGTGATTGTGGAAGGTGAGGGTGATATAATATCTTTGCATGCTCTTCCCTCTCATCCTCCTAACCTCTACCCTTATTATAGGTAAATAAATGACTGTTAATTAAGAATGTTGAGAAAATGTAGTCCTCTATCTTGTTTATGGAGTTATGGTTAGGTTAATACAATTTTCAGCAGCTTATTACTTCAAACAATATCCTTCAGTATACTTATAATCTCTTTATGAAACACCAAATATCTTTGCTCTTGAAGGCCATAAATTGACATGATTGGAAGCTGCTATGTGCAGCATCTGTTACATAAGGTGCAAAGCTGCTGTCATGCCCAAGGACTTTTGCTTTTCACATGAAGTCATTTGTAAAGTTGATGCAGAGTGAGGGTGATACAAAGCCATACTTCTCAAGTCATTTTCTGTATAGTCTTGTGATAAATATTAGCTACCTAGGCATGCCTAGTTTGCACTTTTAAAAAAGGGCAACTCCATTTGGAAGAGATTGTCAGCAGCTTGGAGTGACACTTCTATTAATAATTATACAAATTATTCTGGAACAATCAATGTTGGACATGTTGTTTACAACTGGTCTGAATAAAGCTTTGAACTGTAGAACCCACAGGAAAGGTTTCCTGTCTTCTTCTAAAGTACTCCTGACAGGAGTTGTAGCCATTTATTGGGGGCAGTTGAATGTTGCCAACATAGCAACTTATCCCTGGAGGTTTGGTATGATTTTAAAAAGTGTGAATATCATCTAATATGCCCTTCAGTCCAAGAAGTGCATTTTAAATCTACTATTATCCATGGGGTCCAGGGATGCTTTTCATATAATTGGAAACACTGGAAAATCTGTGTTCCCAACTATGCAGTGAGCATCTAAAAACAGAAGAAGTTATTCTCTTCAAAAAAGCACCACATAAGGGATGAGTCTAGCATGATCACCATTCTTATACATTTAGCTTACTAGAATGTTGGTCATTAGTCACATTGCATCCTAGGCATAGCTTGAAACATCAGTTTTGCTAATTAATTCAATAAAGTTAAACATTGAAAATTGGGACATCTGTTGATGGCTACAAACACTAGTGACTGCAAAACTTTTAATTTGCTGATTTGCCATTAATTAACTTGTTTAAAATGTTAATTTTCAGAACAGACCACGTGGTTCACACAGAAAAGCATGGATATTATCACTATTGACTGTAGAAGTACATTTCATTTTTTACACTTTTTAAAGCACTCTTTTTCTTGTTTTGAAGGGGGGTTGCAGACTGTCAAAAATAGTGTGAATTCAGTTCACTTTTAGGGTTAGGGTTAGTGCTAGGGAATCATGGGAATTGTTATTTTTCTGAGACATTGAACCTTCTTTGTCAGAGAACTCTAGTGCCACAATAAAATTCAGTTCCCATGATTCCCTAACCTTAACCCTAACCCTAAAAGTGGACTGAATTCACACTATTTTTGACAGTCTGCAACCCCCCGAAGTTTCCTTTCCCAAACATGGACTTTCCCCCTTCCAGATGGACTAGAAGGTCCACAATGCAACTATTTATTGAGATAGTGGGTATTTAACACATCTAAAGCCTGCCAAGACTGGGAAAGAATGGCCTAAAATATGGAATCTCATCTTCCAACCTATTTACTTAAGTTTTGTCACCAATATTCGTGCTTCATTACTTCTTTCTATCCTTCCTACTCTGACTAATCTTTCAATTCTTTATTATTACAGTCCAAAGATCCAATATAAAAACAGACATAAAAATAAAACAGAATAAACATCAAAAAGGGAAAAAACTGTACAGTAAAACAGTTACTATCAAATTTTTATCTAAAACACAGAGAGCTCTAATCCTCTCTGCCTCTCTAAGAAATTTAGCAACAGCCAACATTACCTTTGAGGATTTATCCTCCAACAGAAACCTGATATGGAGTTGATCTGAACATCCAACAGATTTCTTCAATAATGGAATGAGGGGCTATGCAGACGAGTGGCTCTGGGCCGCCCCTGCTAGCGGCGGATCAGGGCTGTGGCAACCCCATGCCACAACCCCAATCCTTCCTTTTGCCACCCTAAGCACCCTTTTGGTGCAGCGTGTCTACATGCTCTGCCGAAAGGGTGTCCTGATGCCACGCACCATGCAAACAGGCGTGTGGCATCAGTACAACATCGGGGTGGGGTTGGGGCAGCTGGCATGCAGCTGCCCCACCCCAACTCCACCTCCGGGCTGGACCTTTAGGCCGGTTTGCAATTCCCCCAAATTGCAATGCACCTCATTGTAATAACTACAGGACAAAAGAATATGCATCATTGACTCAACTTCCATGTTGTTACAAGGACAATGTCACTCAGGGTAAGGGACACCAGCATATTTGCCTCTAAGTAATTCAACAGAGAAAATGTTATATCTAGCCTAAGAAAAGAATCTATAATACTTAGGCATTGATAAGTTTTTAATATAATCAGCTAATTGAAAAGGCATAGTATAATGAATATTCAGTGCACAAGGAGAGCAACTTACATAGAAGCAATAGCACAGTCTCTGTTTAAGAGATTTTAGGACAATGTTCAGTCCCAAATTGGTGACAAGTGAAGAAGAGAGACCAATCAAAACTGCTTTTTTGGCAAGAAGTTTGTATCAGTTGCTCACATAACTGTTCTTGAACAGGTATACAAGCAAATCTGAGCCAACCTCAAAAACACCAACTTCCAGCCAAAGCTTTAAGGCATATCACCAAGCACTTATCAAAAGAGGGCTTTGCCCTGTCTCCATTAAAAACACAAAGTTAGGGACACAATTGGTGAGTTGAAGAAGCAACTTTAGGTACTTTGTTGCCTATCAATTTCAGATGTCACTCCCCCAATCCAAATTTTAGAAGCATATAAAAGTTGTGCGACAGACTTAGCATTAAACACTTTCAAGGTAGATGGTACATACATACTCCCATTAGTGAAGCTGCACTAACTGATGCTTTCTGGATGACAATCGATCTGTGAAAATTCTAAGAAAAGGAGTGGTGAAATGATAGCCCTAGATATTTAAAATGTTTTAACTTTTTCTGTGGTGTGCCCCTCAAGACACCAGTGATGCTGGGAGAATTTGTTCTCAAAGACCAAAGTTTTAGATTTCCCAAAATTGATTTTCAGATCATTGGAGATTCAGTATCTTATGAATTTCATTAAAAGCCGCTTCAGTCCAGTTCTGGACTGGGAAAATATAACAGCATTATCTGCATAAAGCATAAGGGTGACTTTTCTAGAGCCAGGCCTGGACAGATGACCTTCAGGGTCAGACAAAGCCTCCTCCACATCATTTATATATGTTCATTGTCACTACCTTTGAAATGCCTTGTTTATTAATGGTTGATCAGAAGTGGTGCTAAAGATAAATAAAAAATAATGTGTTAATATCAGCTCCTGAATTGTATCTGATACACTGCAGCATTAAGTGGCTTCTTATAGAGTTGAGTCAGTGCAGTAAGGCTGGAAAATTATTATTTAGAAATATGTTGGGACACTATGAGCCTATGCAGACATCTTCTGCAGAACTGAATCACTATGTCTTCCTTGTCTCTCACCCCCAATCAAGAAATGTGATCTCAAAAATCAGTAAGATAAGACATTATTTTCTTGTTTAATTCAAAGTTATCACCATACTAATCTGGAAAATTAGTACACAAAGGGAACTTGTAGCACCTTTGAGACTGCTTGTACTAACAGCCTATTAATATACATCTGAGGAAGTAGGCTGAAGTCTACAAAAGCTCAAGTCTACAAAAGCTCCTGCTGAAAATGCCTCAGGTCCATGGCAAACACACACCATGGTCCCAAAGGTGCCCTCCACCACTGGCCCCAAATAGAACAGAAAAGATCTGCTCCTATTTGGGCCAGTTTGGGGATGCCTTAGGCTGCCCTGGCACAACCCCCAGGTTGCTTCTGGGCACTTCTGTTCCTGCCACGTTCCTGGAGTAGCTTTAAGACACCCCCATCTGATTGTCTGGACAGCTTCTGGGCATCTTGGGGCATGCACCACCAAAACTACATGCCCCCAAGCCACCCAGAAGCTGACTTTTCCAGCCAGTCTGTTCAGAACCTTCATCTCAAAGATGCTACAATATTCCTTTGCATATTGTTTAATTCACTTGTGCTCACTTCTTCTTAACCACCTCCCATGAAGACATACAGCCCAATATATGGTGGTGATGGGAACATTAGCCTTGGGGGCTCCAACTGTCTTTCATCCTGTAGGGCTATGCCTGCCTTGATGACTAAACAAATACAGTATTTTCTGGCGCATAAGACTACTTTTTAACCCAGGAAAATCTTCTCCAAAGTTGGGGGTCATCTTATAAGGCGGGTGGCAGAAGAGGAGGAAGAAGATGTGGTGCGGCAGGAGGAGGAAGAAGAAAGGAAGTCCAGGTCAGAGGAGGAGGAAGAGAGGGGAGGGAGGGGTGGTGTGGTGTGGCGTGAGGCAGCAAGAGGAAGCAGCAGCGGATAAGAGGTGAACCTCTATCCTGGTTTTTTTTTTGGCAAGACTGGTTCAGAGGAGGTTTGCCATTGCCTTCCCCTGAGGCTGAGAGTGTGTGACTTGTCCAAGTTCACCCAGTGGGCTTCATGGCAGAGTGGGGAATCAAACCCAGGTCTCCAGAGTGGTACACTCAAACCACTACACCATGCTGGCTCCTATTCCCATGTACTACCTATGAAACAATTGCAGACTTTTTTGTTTTTCTTGTATGTCTTCAAGTCCTTTCCGACTTATGGCAACCCTAAGGCAATCTTATCATGGGGTTTTCTTGGCATGTTTCTTCAAATGGGGGTTACCATTACCATCCTCTGAGGATGAGAGTGTGTGACATGCCCAGGGTCACTTACTAGGCCACAAATTGTACATACCCCAGATTGCATCACCTAGTATATTTGCAGTCCTTCCCCCCAACACTTTCTCGTTTTCTCCTGTTGGAAGAGGGGTCGTCTTATACGGTATATCCCAAACTTTATATTTTGGCTGGAAAAGTTGGGGGTCCTCTTATATGCCCAGTCATCTTATATGCTGGAAAATGCGGAAAATAACCCACCCATTCCACTCCTTTCCATTCCATCCCACTCCATTACTCACTCCCCTCCTTTCCATTCTACTTTAATTGTTCACTAGTCCCTGTTCTTCAATTCCTTCTTAACTTTCCTTCTGCTAAATTTTCAGGAACTTCTCTAACTCCCACGTTCCTGAGACAGCAATGTTACATGCAAACACATTGGTCCACCGAGCAACAGAGCCATACAATGAATTACCTCTTCTCCTCTAATCTCGTTGGACCTTCTTGTTTTGTTGTTTTACTGAATATTAGAAAGAAAGAGCCATCTAATCTAACAAATACTAACATTTTAATAATAAAACCATTAAAGTAGAGGATCAACTTCATTGTCAATGAGAAAAACTTGTGAACTGAGTTGTGTTAACATCTAAAGATTTAATAAAATAATGAGCAAATCAATTATTTATTTCCAGGCTCTGGTCATGAGAAATGAATGCCCATATCAGTATAGTGATGACATTTTTTTCAACCAGAATAATTCATTATCTCAGTCCCACTGCTATCACAGCCTCGCTTGGTGAGGCCACAAGAGAGAGCCTTCTCAGTGGCTGCTCCCATCCTCTGGAATGGCCTTCCATGGGATACCCGGCTGTCCTGCTCCCTGCTTTCCTTTTACTGACAGGCACAAACTGTTGAAGCAGGCCTTTAATACAGAATCACTATCAGGGAGGTGCCTGCTGTTTTTATTTATGTGTTTAGTTTTTGTATTTTAATGTTAATTTATATGAACATTATTTTATTTATATTTTATATGTTATTTTATTATATACATTTATTTATTTATTTATTTATTTTTATATTATTTATTTTATTTATATTTTATATGTTATTTTATACAACAAAAGGGGAAGAACAAGAGATCTATTTCACAAGATCTGGGAATCAATGGAAAATTCAAACCAAGAACCGAGACAATCCATGACAATAAAAATAATATAATTCAAGACCGGCAAGGAATAAAAAGACACTGAATACAGTACACAGAAGAATTATATAAAAGAGATGACAAAATGAAGGAGACATGAAATGAAGAGCCATATGAAAATGAACCCCAGTTTCTAAAAAGTGAGGTGGAAACTGCAATAAGAGGAATACCAAAAAAACAAATCACGAGGAACTGATGATATTTCAATTGAACTGCTGTAATCCACACTGGAAGAGTCAACTCTAATGCTAACCAACACATGTCAACAGATATGGAAAACAAAATGGTGGCCAACAGATTGGAAGCAATCAATATACATCCCCATCCACAAAATGGGAGACATAAGAGATTGCAGCAATTATAGAACCATAGCACCAATCTCCATGCAAGCAATGAAACATAGACTCCAACCATACATGGAGAGAGAAATCCCACGGGTCCAAGCAGGCTTCAGGAAAGGAAGAGGCACTAGGCATCACATTGCAGACATGGATAATGCAGTGCATCAGTGAATTCTTAAAAAAAAAAGTGCTTTATAGACTATAGCAAAGACTTTGACTGCATAGGTCATGAAAAGCTATGGAATGCCCTTAAAGACATGGGCATGCCAACACATCTGATAGTCTTAAGGAGGTATCTGTTCTTAGGACAAGAGGCTACTGTCAGAACAGAAGACGGAGAAACAGAATGGTTCCCAATTGGCAAAGGGGTCAAACAAGGCTGCATCCTTTCACCCTATGTGCTCAACTTGTATGCAGAACATATTATAAGAAAATCAGACTTGGATACAGAAGAAGGAGGAGTGAAAATAGGAGGAAGGAATATCAACAATCTAAGAATTGCATATGACACCATAGTACTAGCAGAAAAACTCACAGACCTCCAAACCTGGAACACCTATTAAGGAAGATCAAAAAAGAAAGTGCTTAGGCAGGTTTGACCATAAAGAAAACAAAAATAATGACCACTGAGGACCTTCACAAGTTCAACTTTTTTTCGGATTTATGTATTGTTGTAAGCCGCCCTGATTGGGTTTCCCAAAGGGCGGGATAGAAATAAATTTTATTATTATTATTATTATAACTTAGGCAATAAAGAAATAGAAATAATAAAAGAATTCCCATAAATAGGATCAAACACTGATAGAAATGAGGACTGCAGTCAAGAAATCAGAAGAAAACTAAGAATGGGGAGGGTGGCTATAAAATAATTAGAAAAGATTCTATAATCCAAATATATACAACTCAGCACAGAAGTTAGAATCATACAAGCCATTGTATTCCCTATTACCATGTATGGATGTGAGAGCTGGACAGTTAAGAAAGGTGATAGGAATAAAATCAATTTATTTGAGATGTGGTGCTGGAGAAGAGTGCTGAGAATCCCATGTACAGCCAAAAGGACAAACAAGTGGGTCCTAGAGCAGATCAAACTGGAAACCTCCCTGGAAGCCAAGATGACCAAACTGAGACTTTCATACTTTGGACACATCATGAGAAGGTGCACATCATTAGAAAAGACAATAATGCTGGTGAAGGTGGAGAGAAATAAGAAGAGAGCAATGCTAGATGGATGGACTCTCTTAAGGAGGTCAGGGGTATGGGGTTGCAGGAATTAAGCAGAGCAGTGGAGGACAGAGGATCTTGGAGATGTCTCATCCATAGGGCTGCCATGAGTTGAGATTTGACTTGAAGGCAGTTAACAACAACAAAAATACTATTTAAATTAAATGTTTTTAATTGTTTTAAAATTGTATTGGTAAGTCCTAAACCAATTTTATCTGTGAGCCATTATAGGCTCCATTCTGAAAAAAAAAGGTGGCATATAAATATAAAACAACAAAATAAAACAAATAATATAATTTTTATAAATAGTCTATATATATACACACACACACACAGCTTTTTGTTTTGCATGTGTGTGGGTGGTGGTTGTTTTTTTGTTTTTTGTTTTTTAATAGAGTATATTAATAAACAGCAATAAAAGTGGTACTCCCTTACCAAACTGATAGTGATTTCCAAAATGAGTTTTTACATTACAGTGGAAAGCATAATTACTTTATAGTCAGTCCTGCTTAGCTAGGCAGGAATGTGGTCTGATGTTGTGTTTTCATGTAGAGGATCATATTTCAAGTTCTTAATGAGGAAAACAAAGCTCATCTGAAATACAAACTAGTGTCTGACAGACAGTTAAAGATTTAACTTTTAGTTCAATGTGATAGGTGCTTTACAAGTGGAATTTAATTTTCATATACTCGCATTTTCAACTCCTGTGTGAAAACTATGTGAAAACTGAGGTGCTCGTGTGAGATGTTCATTGCCTCACTTTATACATTGGTGGTGCTTAATTCACACTGCTGCCAACACAGTTTTCAGAGTGCTCAACTATTGCTAGGCTACACCTAAGAACAAATAATATGAAAGGGATGTATTTACCATCTGGAAAAATGCTGCACAGTGGTAGAGAGTTTCAAGTAGCCAATGTGGAATGAGCTAGTATATGTACCACCATATGTACACAAATGTTTTATTTAGGCAAGCTTATACTCTTATGGACAATTCCAAAGTTAACCTTCTTGTTTACTGGGAGTGATCTTCAAAGTCCCATGCACAATGCTAACTGTAATGGAGGCAGGATTTAATATCCATCTACTTGTACATTAAACCAAAATAGAAATGCTTTCTCTGTAACAATATTCATATAATCCATGTAAATTTCCTATGAATTTCAACCAAAAACAAAATAAAATTTAAAAAACCCAGAATATAGCTAATTGTCCTAATCCAACTTAATGTAGTTAGGTCTCAGTATTGCAGAATTTAGGGTTCAGTCCACAATATAGTTTACAGAATTATGTCATTAATTTTAAAGAGCCTCATATTTAATGATGCCAATAATATCCATAGTTTCTTGCTCCGAAAACATAAGTGGAAGAAAAACAACACTTACCAACTGTTGCTGAGATTATGTGTCTCAGAAAGGTGATTGTAAAACATTCTTGACACACCAGCACCAAAAGTGGCAGCTTGATAATGTATGCTCTTATTGTGTCCAATTCATGTAATATGCATTGAGTTCATCCTGATCTTTTGTTTAGAAATATTGTTCTTAATTTCCCACAACAGCATATGAACATTCCACTTCTGCACATGATTCAAGTTTAGAAACACAACTTCCTATTTTCCCCATAGTAGAGGAATACTATGGTTCTACGAGTGTCTCTGGATACAGTTTGGATTCCAAACCAGCATTTCAGATCTGAACTGGGCCCAATCTCATCTGATCTTGACCCCATATCTAAATTTAGATTTAGGAATCTGGATTGCCAGTCATTTGTCATTTGATTTCAGTCTTTTTTTTTTTCTTGTTCCTGAGAAAGACCACATGACATGCCCTCTTAAGGTATTGGAGCAAGATGGTGGTGCTGTAATGCCCTGGTATTTTACACTGCTCACATGCTGCCTAGAGTGAAAGCAGATAGTAATCCTAGGGTCCACTTACACCAGAAAATGCAACTAGGATGATGACGAGAGAATATATTTCACTATTCAAACAGGGAGACCTGTCAACAGACAAATTAACAAGTCAAACTGAGGGTTAAGCTAGGATATTCAAGAAGCCAAAAGGAAATTAAAGAGAGAAAGATTCAGTGAAACTAATCCATGTGACTATCAACAAGTGTCTCCCTCTCACCACAACTCCTTCACATTCTACTTGTAGCACGGCTAAATTTAGCAAACAAATGAAGAGATGTCAGAAGAGGCAACTAACTATGAGCCAGAACAGACAGACCTGAAAACCAAGCTTCTGCATAGCCTGGGAGCATGGTGTTTAGATGCCGCATGCCCCCAAGATGTCCAGAAAGCCACACTGGTCAGCCAGATGTGGATGGCTTCAAGATGCTCTGTGGACACAATGTTTACATGCCAGATGGCATAGGAGCAGCTTGAAGCTACCCTGGGATTGCACCTGGGCTGTCTAAGGTGGCTTTTTACTGGCCCAAATAGGAGTGGATCTTTTTGGCTCCTATTTGGGCCAGTTCCAGGGCAGATTGGGATCATGGCATGTGTTTGCTGTGGTGTGTAGTTGCTGCAGCACTGCACTGAGTGGTGCTAGCCCAACCCCAATCTGAGTTTCTGGGAAGGCTGTTCTGGCCCCCAGTCACTTTAATGACCACACATACACCCGTCCATCAGAGAGTGCTGGTTTTCTTCTGTCTGTTACCAATCCCTCCATTATACTACTGTTTCCTTGGCTTGTTTTTAACAAAAGCCTGCCAGAAATAGTGCAAATTGAGTCCACTTTAACTGCCCTGACTCAATGCTAGGGAATCCTGGGAAGTGTAGTTTATTGTGGCACCAGAGCTCTCTGGCAGAGAAGGCTCAATGTCTCAGAAAAAAAAATACAGTTCCCAGGATTCCCTAGCACTGAGCCAGGACAATTAAAGTGGATTCAATTTACACTATTTCTGGCAGACTGCAAAGGCCCTAACTCATTAGAAAAAAAGTCTCATGGGAAGACTTATCTCATAACATCTAAGAGGATAGCTGGAAGCCAGGAAGACAGATTGCCTGTGAAATGACTGTGAAAAGCAGGAGAGTCACTCCTCCATTATCCCCACCCCCTAGCCCACATACTACCCACATGAATGTCACCAAAATGTTTCTCTCCTATGAACTTGTTTGTGAAAGCAATTTATTTTCTACCAAATGTAATAAGAAAGTGGTAGAAGAAATGTCTGACACAGTTTTAGTGAGAATCATGTAATTCAAAATATCCAGCACAGTGCACTCAAAATATCCAAAGTGTGGCCCAGGGAAGGAGCAATTGCTATGAAAAATATAAAGTTTTAATGCACTAGCATGTGTAAATGCAGGCCACAACCTAGCAAGTTGTATTTGGTATCCATGTGTCACTCCAGTGAGATGGCAACTTTTTTCACAAACCGTATCTGGAACTCAGCTGTTTTGAGTTTCAGGAGCCCTTATTGTTTTACTGTGAATAAATTAAAAACCCCACAGAAGTTTCATTGCCTTTGGATTAAGGTCACACTCCCAAAGCCTGGTTGATTTTGGTTTATAATATTTGCAAATTGCATATTAAATTATGGGCCTTTGCAGACTACTAGAAATAGTGCAAATTGAGTCCACTTTTAGGGTTAGGGTTAGGGTTAGGGTTAGGGAATCATGAGAACTGTATTTTATTGTGGCACCAGAGCTCTCTGACAGAGAAGGCTCAATGTCTCAGAAAAAAACCAATTCCCATGATTCCCTAGCACTAACCCTAACCCTTAAAGTGGACTCAGTTTGCACTATTTCTGGCAGTCTGCAAAGGCCCTATGTTGTCTGATGTAAGCAAGTATCCAATCTAGATAATAAACAATTCAGACATGTCTCCTACCTACCCCCTGCAAAATAACAACAAACAAACAAACCCAAGAGTAAAATTCTAGTTCTCATATTGCAAAAGAAACCTCAGAGGAACTGTGCAACCAAGCAAACACTGTGTGATATGTTATCTCTGCAGGATAGAGATTCTTGGGCATGGTTTCTTTATCTTCCAGCTCCTAGGCTGAATTTTGTAACATTTTGCAAGCTTCAGAAATCCATGCAAACCCCTCTAATGCTCATCCTTCTGTTGAAATTTCCTCAGCATATTATCCCCATCTTGCTAACTTGGAAAAGAATGCATATCCTAATGTTGCTAGTCAAGCTCTTTCCTATTTTACCATGTTCACAAAGTTTCCAATGTGCTCCTGCCTTTGAGTGTTGAACTGTGACTGATAGTGTGATAAAAAATATATGCACAGCCAAATCCATGAGATTTATGCTGTAATAATTTGAAATAAATCACAGTTTAGGCTGTGTATCTTAAATCTGACTGCCTGATTGCTTTCGAATCTGTAAATGCACTCTTTAGCAACTTCTGACTTCTCATTAGTATATTAAAATTCTGGAGACTTTTTTCTCCTTTGCTGGGCATCCTTGCAATTTATTTAACATTAGATCATAAATTTTAGAAAATTAGATCCTATTCTCATTAAATATGAACTCGATATTTCTAGTAAACACTACATTTTTGATACTAAATGGAGCTCTCTGCAGCAATGCCTACATGGCAGCTGTTTGTGTTACCAATCTTCTCCAATGCGGGCTGCTTTTGCATGGTCAAGATCATCTCCCATGCTACTGCTTGGGCCACTAGGTCTTTGGCTCTTACCTGATGCACTAAGGCCTCCAAGGTCACTTTGCCCTCTTTCAGCGCTTGTCTAGCTCCGCAGACCCCTTCTGCTCCCTCAAGAGCTGAATGAGAATGGCACTGGCCAGAGGTGCCACGTGGTCTTTTATAGGCCAACCAACCAATCAGCATCCAGGAGACCAATAAATCCCACCCCTTCCAGCCTCCCTAACCAATCCTGTGGCTTGCTGCCTCAGCACCTGCCAATCATATGGCACTTCCACTCCCGGTGCATGCCAGAAGTTGTAGTCCTGCCCTAGACCAAAAGTGCCACCCATACTCACCCCCAGCAGCCAATATGCATAGCTACCACAGTGGCCCTGTGTCTCTTCTCTTCTGGTAATTTCTGAGAAGGTTTCAGGAAGGAATGAAGTCATCTCAGTGCTAGTTTTGGAAGTTTATTTCCCTCCACTATTTACAGCAGTAGACATCTTTCAAACGTGAAGAGGAGGGAAGTTACACTAACATTCACCCAACAGCAAGAGGAGGGTAAATGCAGTGTTTAAACATGAATCAAAGAACATGGGAGACACTGCAGACTGCGCCAGCCAGAAAAAATAGCAGTAGCAGAACATGTTATAAACCAACCTGGGCATAAAATGCTATTTCAAAACACTGAAATTCTGGACCATGCTAAAAACTATCAAGTCAGAATGCACAGGGAAGTAATTGAAATCCACAAACACACAGGAAAGAAGAAACCCTGAAAATAAACAAAGTTTGGCTACCACAGATACAGGCAGAACATAGAACACTGCCTCACAGCCTGAAAAGCCCACAAAAATCCATAGATACTGGTTGTAAAAGCCTTCAACTTCACAAGAGGAGGATAACTTTGGAGATGTTTTCACCTGGGAATATCAGAACTAACTGCAGAGAGACACTGGCTTCAGTAAATAGAAGGGTTTTATTAAGAAATGTGCTTTGGCTTGTGGTGAATGGATGGGTTCTGGTTGGAAGCATGGAAGCATGGCCCTGAACCAGAGGTAAAATGGCTGCACAGCAAGGCATTGCTGAAGGACAGTGAAAGTGAGAGATTAAGGAATGCTGACTTGGCTGGAGAAAGAGATGGCAAAACAAGGAAAAAGTTATGCAAACACTGTCTGCTCCGAGCTGCATATTTCAACAAGATAGCAATGGACATGAGACCTTGGTATGTTTGGGAACTATGGGAAACATGTTCTTCCCAAGAACTGGCAAGACATGAGTATAAAGAAAGGGGATTTTCAGCCTCTCCTTTGTTGGCACCTACCTGGGCAAAGTGTCATCCCATCCCCTTCGAGGATGAACTGATCCACCATCCAGCAAAGGGCCATGTATTGTGAGTATGAATGTGTGTGTGCAAGAACTCTTGATACTTAAAATGGTTATCTTATTTGTTATTTCTCATTTCTTATCATCTTATTTCTCACTGTCTTATTGTCTTATTTGTTATGTCTTAATAAAAGTTATATGCATAATTTTTAAACCCAGATCTGGTTTCCCATGTGTCTATATTGAAAAGCCTATAGTCTAGGGTGGCCAAATTTCTCTTCGGAATAAAAGAACAACAGAGAACCTCAGTTCATGACAGGCTCTATTGAAAGAGGAAATGTGAAGAACATTTGTTTTTAGTAGTATCTAGTTCTCTCACATGCCCTTAGGGCAGTGTGTTCCTTACACATGAAACTTCCTAGTCTCCACAGGTCATCATTATATTTCAAAACAGGCCTGATGCTTAATTATGAAATCCCATACCCAGCAAGAGGGATATAGGGTATGCTAACAGAGACAAGTATTATTATGGAACCACTGGAGCAACTCAGATGATCAGAGCCCTACCTTTCCATCTGGCAACATCTAAGAGAACCTGACCTTGAGAAAATATATCCAGGGGTAGCCGTGTTGGCCATAAAGAAAAGTGCAATAACATCAAAAATCCATGAACAGTGATACTTTTATTGAGCCAACCAAAATGCATGATGCAAACTTTCAAAGCTTCACTGGCTTCTTCATCAGGCAAAGGTGTAAAAAATCATACAGGAGAAAGAAAGAAAAAAATGATGATGTTAGAATTACAGGCCTATGTTTTGTGAAGATGTTGTTATTGTTGTTCTCAGTTAAGATGATATGGAGTGATATCCATGTTGGCAGAAACTGTTCTTTCCTTTTGGCTATATGGGCTCTGGGAGACAAAGACTGAGGGCTGCTGCAGCCTCCTTGTCAACAGTATAGAACTCCCAGGATGGTGGTAAGGACAGCTAGAGGCAGCCAGATTACTTTAGTTACTCAGACAGCCCTGGTTTCACACTTGATCATATCTGGTTAGGAGTTTCTAGATTCTAGGTTTTGAGATTCATAATGTTTTCTCTCATGTATTAAAATGAACACTGAAAAACAACAATATGGAATTAAGTTGAGCTATGGCATTATTAACTAAAACAGTAAGGAGTGTTCTTGGGCAATTTGCAATGATAAGTGCACCTCCAAGAGCTTCAATGGGTGGTGGGGGATGTTTTTTCATAGAGATTTCCCCCCATTTCTGGACTTTCTGTCTGCCAACTTTAAGTCTTTCTATCTAGCGCTGGCCACCTAAAATAAGCTGAAAATTCTGGTGGGCAGAATTAACAATTAACAAACAGAAATTCTCCATTTCATTGGCCAAAACGCTACCCACCAGAGCTCAAAACCATGGTCCCCAGGTTTGACACTGGGGACTTCAAGGTTGATCATTTCAAGAAGCTTCTACAGATAATGGTAATACCAAAAGGTATGAAATGAAAGAAAAATCAAGTCAAAAGCAATGAACCTTTTAAAGAGACAATAATTAAAATAATGAAACACTATCAGAGACAATAACTAATAAAATTATGGATGAAATGAATAAATCTATTCACATTATTTAAAAAGAAATTGAAAGAGTGGGGTAAAATTAAATTAACTGCAAGAACAAAAAGTTCAACAGAAGATAACTTTGGAACATTCATCAAGACTGGACCAATTAAAACAAAACAAAAAATAATTGACTTGCAGGACTGCAATAGAAGAAATTATCTTCATAACTGTGGTTTTCCTGTAATGGCAAATGAAATATCAAGGACCTTGAAGAAGGATTTTTTTAAAATATAATTTTTATTGTTAAAAATTTAAAAAATACACATCCCATGTATAAACATACATAAACACTGCATCTTTGTATTTGTTACATTTTTCCACTTAGTTGAATCAATTATGTATCTTCTAATTATGTAAGCATATAAGTATATACATGTTCAAATATCTTAATCACACAAATAAATCATAATTATAAAATCAACCAGCTTAATAATCTTTCTGTACATCCCTCTCATCTTCCCTTCCTCTCCCCTCTCTATCTATTCCCTCCCCTCTTCTCTTCCTTTCTGCTCTCTATATATTCCCTTCCCTATTGCCCTACTTTTCCCTTCCATCCTTCCTCCCTTCCCTCTCATTATCCATTTCTCTACCTTTCATCCTCCTCTTCTGCCTCTCTCCATATTTCTTGATCCCTCCATACTTCTTTCTTTCTTTCTTTCTTTCTTTCTTTCTTTCTTTCTTCCCCCTTCACTATCTACATTCTCATACCATCTTCTACTTCTTTATCCTTCCATCTAAATCTACCTTTCATTCTAATACCTTAACTTTCCATTCATTCCTACTTCCTACTTGTCTTCCCTGGATTATTTATTAGTATTACAGTCCTCCTTAAACATCTAATTCCTTGATTTTCTCTTAAACTAGTTATATACCCAGTTTTCTAAGACTGTCTAGAACCTTTAGTTGAAGCTTTAATTAATTTTGTTTCTTTTTCTATTATGTGATCCATATGTGTATTGTTTCAAGTTGTTTGTATTTATCATTACTTAATGCTAGATATGCACTGTCCTAATATCCTACTCCTTTATATTCATTTATTTATTTTTGTCTGCTGTTTTTGTTTTGTTCCTTTATACCATATTATGAAACTTATCTAAGATGCTGTGTTTTTGTGTTTTTGTTTTTTTGCTGTTAATCCTGCTTTGTTCCATCTACACTATAACCCTCCTTCAGTACCTTTAATAGTTTCCATTACAGTGGTCTTATTACAAATATACTCTTACATTATATTAGTTATAGGAATATCCTCCTTCACAGTTATTTTGTATATAATTTATTATTCTCTATATATTGCTGATAGCTAATTGTGGCTAGATTTCCCCAATTAGTTCTAAGGTAAGTTAATATTGGTAACCAATTACTAAGCTCTTCTTCTATACCTTTATTTCTAAGAGAATTTGTTAATGAATCCATTTCAATTGCCTCATAAAGCTTGATTAGCCAATCTTTTATACTTGGTACATTTCTCAATTTCCATTTTTGTATTAGCGTTATTTGTGCTGTCGTAATTAGATAAAAGAGAATTTTACCCACTTCCTTATCTAATTCTTT
Source organism: Phrynosoma blainvillii (assembly GCA_026167975.1). NCBI lineage: Eukaryota > Metazoa > Chordata > Lepidosauria > Squamata > Phrynosomatidae > Phrynosoma > Phrynosoma blainvillii. The sequence continues at coordinate 180,859,885 of JANUYF010000003.1, read as the reverse complement.
GTCCCACATATTTAATAAGTATATCTCTGGGTGAGTTTTTTTTATTTTTTTCTGCAGTATCTGGTTTATAATTTCTTGTACTTTATTCCAATATTTTGTAATTATTTTGCAAATCCATTATAACAGTGGTAATGTGTACCTGGTTCTTTCCCACATTTTGAACAAATATTACTATTAGATTTATATATTTTAGCTATCTTTCCAGGGTTAAATACCAATGAAAGTAAGTTTTATAAAAAAAAAATCTTTGAGATTTTGTGATGCTGTATGTTTTAATCCTTTTGTCCAAACGTATTCCCATTTTTTGAATTCTATTGGATATCCAAATTTTTAGCCCATTGAATCATGTTTTCTTTTACTGCCTCTTCTTCTAATTCCCATTTCAATAATATTTTGTAAAATTTTCTTTTAGTTTTTTTATTATCCCCAATCCAAATTTTATCAAATTCATTCAAATTTAAATTGACTCCCTGAAACTTTAGATCTAGTTTATAACATTCTGTTAACTGTCTGTATTTAAACCAATCCATTACAAATCTTTCCTCTTTTAATTCGTCTTGAGATTTCATTTTATAAGTACCAGGTTTATCCTTTGGTAATAATGTGGCATTTGTTATCCAATTATATTTCTGTCGCATTTCTTTTCTGTGTATCGCTTCATTAGGAGAAAACCATTGGGTGAAATTTTGGCATTGCTCACATTTTATATTTGTTCCATGTTTTCAATAGAGATTGTATAATGCAATGATTATTAAAGGCTTTATTTGCCTTAATTTTTCCATATCCCAAGTATGCGTGCCATCCAAAACACAGTCCATCACTTTCCAATTCCAATAGTGTGTCATTTTCCAGCATTATTCATTCCCTAATCCAGGTGAGACAACATGCTTCAAAATATAATTTTAAGTTGGGTAGTCCTAGCCCTCCTCTTTCTATAGTGTCTTGCAATAATTTTAATCTGATTCTTGGCCTCCTGTTCTGCCAGATAAATCTATTCATATCTTTGTGCCATTTTTTAATAAGGTTATCTTTAAGCATTATTGGTATCATTTGAAATAGAAAGGTCATTTTAGGCAAAATTGACATTTTTAGCATGGAGATTCTTCTCATGAGCAATAGTTGCTTTCTATTCCAATGGTTTAAGTCCTTTCTAATCTCCTTCCAAGTCTTTATATGATTAACCTCAAATAAATCTATTGTTTTATTTGTGATTGTTATGCCAAAATATTTTATTTTCCTTTCTAATCATATCAGCTTTTACTTCTAATTCTTGTTCTCTATCTTTAGACATATTCTTTGTGAGGATTGATTATTTTTTCATATTTAATTTACATCCTGTTGCATCTCTGAACTTTTCTAATATCTCAATTAGTTGGTTCACACAGTTATCTGCATTTTCCAAAAATATAACGAAATCATTGGCAAAGACTCGTGTCTTATAATTGTAGTTTTTGATTTTAACTCCATGGATTATATCCTGATTTCTTATTTCTTCTATTAATCTTTCTATTACTATAAAAAATAGAAGTGTCGAAAGGGGTCAACCCTGTCTTGTTCCTCTAGCAATTTTTATATATTCCAATCTCTCTCCATTAATATCTTTTGCTCTTTGCTCTTTATAAATTTCCATTATCCATTTTGTAAATTTGGTGCCTAATTTCATTTTTTTTATAATTTCAAATAATGTTTGCCAGTTTACTGTATCAAATGCTTTCTCAAGGTCAATAAATATCATTCCTAAACTTTTGCTGTTATGTCTCCCATAATATTCTAATACATTTATGACTGTTCTTAAATTATCTCTCATGTATCTTTTAAGTAAAAAAGCCTCTTTGATTTTCATCTATCCAATTTGTTAAGTATTTTTAAAATCTGCTTGCTAGTATATTGGAATTTTTTTATTATTGGCATTTAGAAGAGAGATTGGTTTATAATTTCCTATGTCTAATTTTGATTTTCCCTCTTTCGGAATAACTACAATTTCTGCTTCCTGCCAAGTTATAGGTAAACCTTCTTACAAAATAGCATTCATAACCTTTTGTAGCAGTTCACATAATTCTTCTATAAATGTTTTGTAGAAGGCTATAGTGAAGCCATCTGGCCCTGGTGCTTTCCCATCTTTACATCTTATTATGGCCTCCCTAACTTCTATATTAGAAATAGGTTTATTCAGCTCTTCTAATTGTTCTTGCATCGGGCTCTGAAAATCCTGTTTCACTAAGTATTCTTTAATTATGTCTGGTTCTATCATTTTCTCTTGGTATAACTTTGAAAAAAATTATGAAAATTTTCCTTTATTTCTTTTTGTTGAGTGATTATTTCCCCCTCTTTTTCTATCTCTGTTATTGCCTTTTTCTCATTTTCTTTCCTTAGTTTTCTAGCTAGCCATTTACCTACTTTGTTATCTATTTCAAATTGTCTTTGTTTTAGTACTTTTAGTTCATTACCAATTTCTATTGTATTCCTCCTAACTTCTTGCTTTTTTAATATTTTGATTTCTTCTAGTATTGCCCCCCCCCCCCAAAAAAAATATTTTTTGTTCCAGTTCATTTACTTTTTGGGTTATCAAGATATGTATTAAGTTAATTCCTTTTTGATTTTCTGTATGTAAGCATCCTGATTAATAAATAATCCTTTGAACACTGCTTTCCCTGCTTCCCAAATTGTGGTCTTTTTAATAGCCTCTGTCCAGTTTTCCTTGAAGAAACTTTTTATTGCTTCTCTAGTTTTTCTATAACTTCTTTATTTTCGATTATACTGTCTTTTAGTCTCCAATTGTATCATGTTATTTGGTCCTGTAGAGAAATTACTAGTGCATTGTGGTCTGAAATATCTCTATAAAATTTGTATAGATTTAGCAAGTCCAATCAGAGTTTTGGCATCCATATCATGTCTATTCTGGAGAGGGAGCTGTGTCTATTAGAGTAAAAGCTAAATCCATCAGAATTTTTGTATAAATGCCTCCAAGTATCAATTAATGTAAGATCATCTGTTGATTTAAAAAAAAAAAGATTTTGGAAATTTGCCCTGTGTAGTTTTTTTTTTAAAATCAATTGTAGTTTTCCTGTCTACATTCAGGTCAGCCACTCTGTTAAGGTTTCCAATCAAAATTACCTTCTCATACTCTGCCTCCAAGATCTTTCTATGTAGTTTTTGATAAAATTTTCCTTTATTTGTTTGGGCACCTTAGATCCCACTACCAAGATTTTTTCTCCAGGTTATTTTCACACCTACATATTGTCCCTTCAGATCGTTTATTGCTTCAGTTGCTTGTGTTCTTTCAGAAATGTATAATACTACACCATTTTTTTATTTTTGTTTGCTGATATAAATGCTTCTCCTAGTTTTTTGTTTCTAATTAATCTTGTTTTGTTTTTTTTTTTTAAATGTGCATTTCCTGAAGACATAATTCACTGCGGTTTTGCTTTTCTAAAAAATGAAATAATATTTTCCTTTTTTTCTTTCCATTTAGTCTTTTTATATTTAAGGTTAAAATTTTCATCCTTGAAGTACTACTTTATTGATTTTGGGAACACAATCTAAATTTTATTCTTTCTAACATATGTTCATTCCATGTTTTCTTCTTCTTCTTCTTCCATACTGTCCATTCCTCTGGTTCTTGTTAGCTCTTCCTTAATTTCTTCCTTTCTGTTAGAAATTTCATCTTCCTCATGCATAAGGTTCGTTCTTAGATCTTTTATCTCGGACATTCTTTCTTTGACTTTGTCTATTTCTTCAGCATTTTTGGTCAGTTCGTCTTCCTGCTCCTCTTTGTCTTCTCTGTTTGTCCTTTTATTATTTCTACTTGATTGTTTTTCAATCTCTTTTCTATGTTCTTTCCAAAAATTGCTGGCTTTTTCTACTGAATTCAGTCTATATCTCCTTGAGTTCCATGTTAATGATAGTCCTTCTAGTCCTCCCATCTAAATGGGATTCTCTGATATCTTAATTGCTCTGTTAAGAACTGATATTCTCTTCATTTCTTCAAAACTTCTGCTGATATATCTTTCAATACCTGAATCTGTTTTGTAATTTTTCTGATGAAATTCGTTGTTGACCTGTTTCCTAGTCCAATATATCACTATATCTCTTGGCAATTTTCTATTCTTTGCTAATCTTGAGTACTATAAATTCTGTCTATTTCACTTTGTGCTTGTTGAATTGATTTATTCAGATATTTTGCCAGATATGGTGTCAGACATTCATATAAGTCTTCATTAGGTTGTTCTGGCAAGTCTCTGAATTTTAGGCATTTCTCCCTTTGTTTGATTTCAAGTTTCAAAATCATTTCTTGATTCTCCTGTTGTTGTTTAATTAGATCTTCCATTTTGCTTTCCATTTGCTTTGTTTTATGTTCTAGATTTTCCATTTTTGCTGTTATTTTTTCTATATCTTTATTAATTTTGTCTGAATCCTGTCTTATTAGTTTGGCTTCATGTCTCAGTTCTTTCTTAGTTTCCTCTTTAGATTCTCTAATTTTCCTTCTTGTTTCATCTCTCAAATCCCTTATTTCATTTCTTAGTTCAAGATGTAATTTCTTTATTTCTACCAAAAAACCACTGTTCTCATCCTTACATTTCATTGTCAATTCTAATGATGGTCTCCTCGGATTCGATGATGCTGCAGCCTGTGCTTCTTTCTCTCTTTCCCTCCTTGACATCATTATGATTTGTTCTTTTATTCTTTCACTCTTAAATTCCTAAATAGGTTCCTGGTTAGTTTATTTCTGTTTGTGATTACTAATCCTAAGAGATTTATTATTATTATTATTTGTTTTTTATTTTTGTTTTTTAATTATTTATTTTTGTTTTTTGTTTATTATATTTCTTATTATATTTTGGTAGATTTAGATAGTTCTAAACCTCACTCTTACTTTTGTAATTATAATCCAATCCTATTAAATACACTCGATATCTTTAATTTCTTTCTTCTGTAATTTAATCCTAAATTTTATTATGATTTTAGTTGTATTTATTTAATTATTTATATATTTCTTGGTCTCTTTTTTCTCTATTACTATTATATTCTTCTCTTATCCCAGTACTCAATTAACTCTGTTAAACCCACTCTTCAAATCTCTATAATATTTCTTTAGCCAATATCTCCAGTACTTCTATTATGTCACCACTCTATTTTTTAAGCTTAAAAAAAGGTCTAGTTCAGTCTTTTTTGTCATCTCAACAATCCATCAATATTTTATCCCAATATCTAAAAAAGTCAAAGGCAGTATTTATTATCAAGGTAAAACACCTATATAGTATTAAGTGCAGCTATTATTCTATACCTCTGTAATTATTCAATTCATTTTACAAAGAGAAAGTATAAAAAGAGAGAGAGAATTTTCTTCAAAAAGTCACAGGCAGTCATTTGCTATGTAGTTTAGCTTATAAATATAAAGGTTTCTTGTAATGTATACATTCTACTATAACCAGCTTTTTTAAAAAAATATTTTATTAAGACAAAAAACATACACTTACAAACAAAATCAAACATCAATAAACAATTACATACATATATACACTTTTTAGATTTTATATACAAAATTAAGCTGGTCTTCCTGGTTGAATTGACCTTCAAATCTCCTCTTCCAAAACTAGAGCTATTCCAATGACACCCAGGTTTTTTCACATAAACCTCCTACCTAAGAAAATTAAAACTAGCTTTTACCCTTGGTCCGCAGTTACATAAGATAAAAGTATCTAGTATAAGCCTCATCTAGTCTATAATATGCTTCTGGTTTTTTAAATGTGGTCTCATTTTGTTTTTCTTTTAATTTTTACAACAGACTATATTTTTCTATCAAAGACCACTCATTTTCTATTTTTTCCAATGCTTTATCTTTTATTAAAGCAGTTAATTTATCCATGTTCTTCATTTCCCACACCTTCACCCACCATTCTTTGATATTTGGCCTTTCTTCTTTTTTCCAATACTTTGTGTATATTATTCAAGCTGAGGTGATAAGATATAGAATTACTCTTCTATGTTTCTTTTCTGTCTCTTTATCCAAGCCTGTAGTTATGTTCAATAGATATAACTCAGGTTTAAATTAGAACTGGAATTGAAAAAATTCAACAAGGGCTCGGTGTATATCTTTCCATAAAGAAGTAGCTGTTTTGCACTCCCACTACATGTGGAAAAACATGCTTTTATGGGTTTGACATTTCCAGCATTGATCTGTTTTGGTTTTGGTCTTGTATATAAACATCAACATTGTGGGAGATAAGTACCATCTATGTAACATTTTCAGATAGTTTTCCCTAAGATCTTGGCAAAAAGTAAAGCTGTTTGTGATTTTCCAGCTTTCCCCCCATTCTTCTAAGCTTATAGCTCTTCCCACATCTCGGGACCATTTGATCATATTTGGTTTTATCACTTCTTGTTCTAGGTCTCTTTCATTTAAAATTTTATAGTACTTAGCTATATGATGTCCTTTACAATCCTCTCTAGTATTGTCTAGTTCTGTTTTAATATGTTCAAAACCTTCTTCCTTTTATCTAACAGGAATCTTTGGTATCGTTGTATATATAGAAACCAATTGTGGATATTTTTTTTCTTCTTCTAGTTGTTCTTTTGACTTTATCTTATAATTAATTTTCCCATCGCTGACAGTCTGTTATTCTAGTAAGTCTCTGTACCTAATCCATGGCTGGTTTTCCCTTCTGGTTCTACATATTAGGGCCTCCTGAGGGGAGATCCACATTGGTATTTTCCTATAAAATATCTTTTTGATTTTAGACCATACCTGAAACAATGCTCTTCTAAGATAATGGTGAGTGAAGTCTTTATTTTCTTTAATCTTATTGTAAATCATAAAAGCATGAAAATCAAATCGCATATTGTCTCTTTCTAAACTTAAAAGTCTCTCATTTTTTAAGTTGATCCATTCTTCCAGCCAAGTTAGAGAACAAGCATAGTAGTATTTTTTTAAATCCGGCAGAGTTAATCCTCCTTTATCTTTTGAATCAATCATAGTGGTACATTTGATACTTAGTTTTTTGCCTTGCCACAGAAATTTTGTTATAGCTTTTTTCCATACCATAAAACATGTTTCTTTATGTATTATTGGTATATTTTGGAAGAAATACAAAAGCTTGGGCAAGACATTCATTTTGATTAATGCTACTTTTCCCATAAGGGATATTTGTAGCTTGGACCACTTTTGCAAATCTTTTTCAATTCCTTTCCAGACCTTGATGTAATTATTCTCAAATAGGTCAGCATTCCTTCTTGTTATAGTGATGCCCAAGTATTTTACTTTTTTCTCTACTTTAAATCCTGATTTTTCTTCTTCGTCTTTAGTCATATTTAATGTTAACATTACTGTTTTGTCTTGGTTAATTGATAGACCCACCATCTGTCCATATTCCTTGAAAGTAGTTATCAATTTGTTAATACTTTTCAAGGGCTCTTCTATAAAAAAAACAACAACAAAACCATATTGTCAGCAAATGTCTTCAGTTTATGAGTTTGACCTTTTGTTCTGATACCTTGTATATCTGTATCATTTTTAATCTTAATCAATAATATCTCCAAAGAAATTATAAATAGCAGTGGGGAAATAGGACATCCCTGCCTAGTACCTTTTTCAATTATTATTATATCAATTGTTTCATTGTTTACTATGATTTGTGCATATTGTTCTTTGTAAATTGATGATATTCCCTTTTGCAATTACTTCCAACAAGAAGATCCAATCTACCTTGTCGAAAGCCTTTTTGGCATCCAGGAATATCATTGCAAGTTGTTTCTCATTATGTTTTTCAACGAATTCAATAGCATTCAGAACAGTTCTTATATTATTTTTTCCACATCTCCCTGGCAAAAATCCATTTTGATCTTGAATTATGTATTACAGGATTTTTAAAAATCTCATTGCCAGGATTGATGTAAAGATTTTGTAGTCCATGTTAATTAACGAGATTGGACTGTAATTCATTGCTAGTCTAGGGTCTTTGTCTTCTTTTTGGATCAAAGATATATGTGAGTTTTTCCATGTGTCTAACAACTTTTGTATTTATTCATTTCAACTAACCAGAAGAAAGGAGACAAAAAAAAAAAAAAAAAAAAAGGAGAGAGAGAGAGAGAGAAAGAGGAAGTACCTGAAAAGAGACAAAGCTTCCCTCTAGGAGCCTTTAACAAATAGACACAATATAACCAAGTTCATAAATACAAAAGGTTATTTTGTTATCTCTAATGTAGTCAGCTATATGTTCACACCAGTTTTCTAACATTAGCAATACCCCCTCAAACACAGCAATTGTTCAAGAGGAGTATGAATGTCCCTTTAATCCACCTCATCTCTAAAGGCCACCGCTGATCAGCATACAATATTTTGCAGTCATCACTTATAATGCAAATAGTTTATTCTTAATCAGGCTCCTTCTTCATTTTAATCTTCCATTTTTGGCCTTTTTAAACACCACAAGCATTGGTAAAATAGGACACAAAGGTGATAAGAGTAATTGTTCAGTCTCTCCTTCTTCTTCTCCCCCATGAGCTAGGATGGTGTTGTTGTTGTTTTTCCAAAGCAATAATGTTACTTTTAACTCACCTCAATCCTCAAAGCAAATCCCCTGCCAATCACTATAAAGTGTCATATGTCCGTTAAGTGTCTCTTCGCTGTTAAGTCTTTTCTCATATTACTTTTCTTTCTTGGTATCCTTCCCCTTTCTCCATGGTGAAAATGTGGAGTAATCTCTTGTCCTTTACTTTCATTCCACCATTACTGTCCGTTTTGCTAAGTGCAGTCCAGCACCAAACAATATATAGTTTGCAGATTCTTTGTTTCTGATACTACTAGAAATTGTCCAATTTATCCAGTTTATTACTCTATGATTCTTTATGATTTAAAGATGCTTTGATTACTATATATATTTACTTGAGTAGTATTAATAGTATTAAATGTATTGTCTCATCCCATTAGCACTAGTCCCAAATCGTTCCTTTTTTTTCCGCCGAAGAGGTATTACCCTTCTGTTTACAAGCAAAGTCACTTATCTCCAAATGGTATAAAGTTGGTAGTTGTCAGAAATGGAATTTATATAAGGAGGTAAACTCCAGTTATTACAAGCAGACATGATCAGTGTAATATTTCAAGTCAGCTTTGCAAAGTGGCAGCAGCGCTTATGCCGCTATAGTGGCTGTTGCCCGTGATCGTGGCCAGCTCAGACCTCCATGCCTGGATGGGTTCTTACCCCCACTTGGGTTTCCAGCCTCATTCTTCTCCATTTCTCGGCACTCTAGGTCCCCCAATGAGACCCTCTGACTCTCCCCGGATTGGGGAAACATTCACTATCCTCTGCCATCCGCGCCTGAAAGATCTTGAGCTCACGGTTAGCAATCACTTCTTTCCCTGTCAAGTTAGAGGCATTCATGATTCAAGTTGAAGAAGGAAATTTTCAAGTGGTTACAAAGTATTTGTCCTCAGATTAATTGGGAAGAACAGGATGTGGAATGTCTGCATAAAGCAAAAACTCTAAAAAGAGGTCTGGTTCCCAGAGATGTAATCTTGAGAGTAACAAGCTTCTATAAGACCTTTTAATGAAAGAAATCAGGAAACTTTCAAGATCACTGAAATATGAGGACACTATAATTGAAATCCATAATAATCTCTGCCCAGAGACTATCAATTGGAGAATAAAAGTTAAACCATGCATTGTAGTACTGGAAAAAAAAGAATAAAATACGGTTGGAGTTATCCTATTTTTCTGAAATTTCAGTGGAAAGGGAAGCAGAATAAGAACTATCCCATGGAATAAGGAATGGATCTGTTGAAAGAATTACATCTGGAGCAGCAAGAAGAAAATATCAGCAAGGGTGCATCTGGTGGAGCCAAGGAACTATAGAAGATAAGGACAAAGACAATAAAAATAAAATATTAAAAAATAGAAAAAAATGACATAATAGGAGAGACAATTAATAAACAATCAGGAGGAGAAAAATTGATTATACACTGGGAATTGTGGCTTTTTCTCCCCCCCCCCCCCCGAGGGCTAGTAAAAGCCATGAGCAAGACTGAATACCTTGGGGAAGGAGGAGGATAGAAATGCATATGTGGGCAGGATGATGATGTGCCTGAGTGGTCCCAGTTGCGAGCTGTATGTGACCACTAGTGGGGTTCTGTCATTTTCCCTCTTCAATTTGTTCCGTAATAGATCAATCTGGGGTACACGTCTAACCTTGTTTATTTGTTTTTTTCCCCACTTTGTGTGGTGAATACTGTAGTTTGAGGAATGCTAGTTGTAATTCCTTGAGTTTGGCATCCCTGCCCTGTGAGTCTGAGCAGATGTGATTGTATTGGAGGGCTTGGCATCATCAGGGAACTATAACCCATTCTGGACAATAATACCACTCTTTTAAGTTCTTGGTGGCAGAACTTTACTTGCCTACAAACAGCCTCCAAACCTCAAACAGGTACTCACCTACAGGACAACACACAACACAGATGAAGACACAGGTACTAAGACTTCCCACAAACCAAGATCCAACTCTTCCCACACATTTATCCAGGAAATGTTGTCACAAGACCTAATGGCATCAACCAAAATATTGGAGGGGGGGGCTTCACATGCTCATCCACCAATGTGATCTATGCTAGAGTGTGTCAGTAATGCTCTTCAGCACGCTACATTGGGCAAACAGACCAGTCCCTGCACCAGAGGATAAATGGACATAAATCAGGAATTAGGAATGGGAATACATTAAAAACAGTGGCAGAACATTTCAATCTCCCTGGGCATTCCATCTCAAACCTCAGAACAGAACAAAAGGACTGCAAGGTAGATTGAAAAGCTAAACAGCAGAATTGGAATTTATCCACAAACTACAGTCCCTCAGCAATGGATTGAACAAAGACAATGGGTTTCTTACTCACCACATATACTTCAACACTATCTGACTCCATCCTCATAGGAGTGCCCTACATTCATCTATTCCTTTCACCACAGCCTAGTCCCATTACAAAACTGGATCTGCCAGTTCAGTTCCATGCACAAAGACCAGTTTCCTGCCACTTCATTTCCATACACAAAGGATTGGTAATTTGAATTGACATCCTCACATATATGTGTCTGTGCCTGGCCTCCACTCCACCAAATGCATCTGAGGAAGTAGGCTGAAGTCTATGAAAGCTCATGCTGCCAATTTCTTTCTTTCAGTTAATTTCAAAGGTGCTACAAGATCTCTCTACATAATGGTTAATAAAGTCAGGATAGCAACATTAAACATGAAAGGATTGGGGGCCTGTAATCAGATGAAAGAGGATAGAATCATTGTTGAAGAAAGAGAAAGCAGATGTGTTTTTTTTTACAGGAAATGCATCAAGCAAAACAAGAGACAAATGAAATTAAACTGATTTGGGTTGCTACTTATATAAAGCATACAATACTTCAAAAGCAAGAGGGGTAGCAACCATAATATCTAAAAGATGTGATTTTAATGTGTTAAAAGTTAAGTAAGGTGAAAAAGGAAGATTTGTACTTATACAAGGAACAATGGGGGGAGAAAATTATTTGTTGGTCAACGTGTATGCTCCAAATGAAAAACCCAAATAATTTTCTGAAAAAGTATTTCAGAAAATGGTGGATATACAGGGAGATTATACAATTAAGGCAGGATATTTTAATATGGTTATGGATAAGTTGAAAGATAAATCAGACCCAACAAAAAGGGATAGATTCAATAATATTACACCGTTGAATAAGGTAATGAATAGAAATTAATTGAAATATATATGGAGACTGACTGAAGGAGATAAAAAGAAATATAGTTATTATTCATCAGTTCATAAAAATTATTCCAGAACAGATTTTATCTTTGTAACAAAAATATGGTTCTAAAGATATTAAATATAGGAATAGAAGGGATAAAGTTACAGATCATGCTTTAGTAAATATGGATATTGTAGTTAAAAAATGATTACAGTAAAAAAAGATAGAGGTTGGACACCAGAATACTTAATTATAAAGATATAGTGAGTAAGATTGAATAAGATAAGTTTGTTTATTGATGATACTCTATTGACAATTAAAGATCTATTTAAAAATGATAGAGTAAAAAGATATTTAAAGGAATTTGAGGAAATGTCAGGCTTACAGGTAAACTGGAATAAATTGGAGTTAATGTTGTTTAATTATACTAAAACAGAAGAACAGGATTTCCTAAAGGATAAAAAGATAGATATTAAATTAAAAGATACAATTAAATATTTAGGAATAAATATTACAAAAAATTACAAAAATTGGAGGAACAAAATTATAATAAATTAAGAATAGAAATTAAATAGAAATTAGAAGATTATAAAAATATTAAATTCTCACAGTTTGGCAGAGCTAAATTAGTAAAAATGATAATTTTACCTAAGATAATTTTTTGTTCAGAATGTTACCAATACAAATATCAGAGGCAGAAATAGAAAATTGGTAAATATTAGTGAATAACTTTTTTAATGGGAATAAAAAAGGGTATACTGGTACAAATACCAAAAAGATGGAGGGCTGGGAATGGAAAGTTCAGGGAGATCTACAAATACAAACTGCCACAAAGAAGTATGGCATATGGCAATTAATAAGTTAACATGTGAATTTAAGCTTTAAAAAGGAATAGTGAAGAGAAATGATTTTGAAGTAATATGGAAGATATTTATACAAAAGGTTCTAGTAAAAGAGGAAGGTAGTTTACCTCCACAGGAAGAGTTACAATTTTGGAGGGTAGAATAACATGAAGATATTAGGCTCTGGTGATGGGGAGCACTGGATTATAGAGATAAATTAACTAATGGTAAATTAACAGTATTGCACTTTAGTGGAATTATGAACAGTATATGCTGAAAAAATATAGAAATAAGAATGAAGATATCAATAATAATTTTTGTGTGTTTTAATTATTGGTTTTGGTAATATTAAATGGTTGATGCTGACTCAGAAGGCCTAAACAGCTTGAGAACAGAGTTTCAATGGGAACATCTATAACATGTATCTCCCTGGGCACACCAGTAATTTTTTTTTTAGATCTTCTTCTAGGTGTCTCTGCTGAATGATTTTAGGTAGATGCCTGTAAAAGCCTACCAGCTATGGCGCCTTTTTGATCTCCAGGAGAGTCACCTATTCTTTTTAAGCAACAGTTGCGGGGGGGGGGGACTAATCTGATTAGTGTTTCTTCTTCTTCTTCTTCCCCACCTCTCCCCATCAACAACAACAATTCACAAACAACATCAGATAAAACACATCAGTAAAACACAAACCAATATAAAATGATAAATAAGATTTGTCCATATTAAAACAATCCACATCTAAAGTTTATCATTTAAAATTCACAATTTAAAAATCACCTGGATAGGCCTGCTGGAAGAGACTAGTCTTCAATGCTCTTTTAAATTCAGACAGTTTATGTAGCTGTCAAATGTCTTCTGGTATGTCATTCCATTCTAGGGGCAGCTGAAGAAAAAGTCCTCTGGCTGACAGTTGCCAATCTAGTCTGGCTGACTGTACTAGAATTAATAAATGAATCAAACCCTCTACACTTGGCTTATTTGGCTTACATATTTTCCATATGTATTTCAAAGAGAAAGGGGACTCAGTGTTTTCTGAGTCTAATTCTACTCCAAGATGAATCAAGGAAAACTACCTCTAAAATAAATCTGCTGTAATTCTGACTATAATGTGTTTGGGACTCAACTCCATGTGCAGATAAATCAGATTCCCATACTGATATCCATTGATGCAACAGATTTGGTGCATACAAATTCCTTTGCTAGATTTAAAAATCATCTAGCAGTTGTGATAGCAGTTGTGGCTGTGCATGTTGTTGTTAGTGTTGGATTGCGAAACTGACAGTGTTAACAAGGGTTGTAAATTTTGAACTATTTCATCCTTGCATTCAAGGATAAATAATTCCCACAGTTTTCTCCTGCAGCAGGAAAAAAGGAATATTACTGTTCAGTTTTTGTTTAGTTTTTCCTCAATTTGTATGGGGAAATTATTCTGCATAAAAAGCACATATTTTTGTGTAAAAATATTATGATTTCATGCAAGAGACTGTTTCCTAAAATACAATTTACAATTAAAACGTAATTTCTTTGCACAAAACCATGAATTCTTCACTAAATAATTTATTATTATTATTATTATTATTATTATTATTAAAGTTTCATGTGTGTTTCTGAGAAGAGTGTGACTTTTTTGGATATTTTTTTCTACATACACACACACTTTATGCAAACAAACAAACAGTTTCAAGAATCATACTTTTTTGATGAAGAGAGAACCACTCCATGTTTTTCATGCAAAAAATAAAATAAAATAAAATAAATCCAAGTGTGTTTTTGCAGCCTTTGACACCATAGATCATGCCATTCTCTTAGATCGCCTGAGAGAGCTGGGAGTTGGAGGCACTGCTTTGCAGTGGTTCCGTTCCTTCCTCTCGGGCAGATCTCCGAGGGTGAGGCTCGGGGACAGTTGCTCATCTAAAATTGAGCTTAATTGTGGTGTCCCTCAGGGCGCCATCCTGTCCCCGATGTTGTTTAATATTTACATGAAGCCGCTGGGGGAGATCATTCGGAGGCATGGAGCTCGGTGTCTTCAGTATGCTGACGACACCCAGATATACCTCTCCATGACCAGATCATCGTCTCAGACTTCGGATGGCGTCTCACCTCTTAATGACTGTCTCAGAGCGGTAATGGGTTGGATGAGGGAAAACAGGTTGAAGCTGAATCCAGACAGAACGGAGGTACTTACAGTCACAGGCCCGAAGCCAGATCTGGGAATACAGTCTCCAGTCCTGGATGGAGTCACACTCTCCTCTAAGGATTGTGTTCGCAGCTTGGGGGTGCTCTTAGATTCATCGCTTCACATGACTAGTCAGGTGAGTGCAGTGGTCAAGAGCGCCTGCTATCAGCTTCGGCTGATACGCCAACTGCGCCCTTATCTGGACATGAGGGATCTGGAAACTGTGGTGCACGCCCTGGTAACCTCACGTTTGGATTACTGCAATGCTCTCTACATGGGGCAACCCTTGTGCCTAACCTGGAAACTTCAATTGGTACAAAACATGGCAGCCAGACTAATTACCGGTACATCTAGGAGGGAGCACATAACACCGGTGCTTAAATCCCTCCACTGGCTGCCGATTAGTTTCCGGGCGCAGTACAAGGTGTTGGTTTTGACCTTTAAAGCCCTACATGGCTTGGGTCCATCTTATCTTAGGGACCGCCTCTCCCCGTATGATCCCCCCCGCGCCCTGCGGTCCTCTGGGAGGAATCTGTTACAGCCAATAAGAACTAGGCTGTCTCAGACCTCCCAGAGGGCCTTCTCCGCAACCGCCCCCAGACTCTGGAATGGCCTGCCGGACGAGATACGTCTTATTACTACTCTTGCTGCTTTCAAGAAAGCAGTAAAGACGGATCTCTTTCGGCAGGCCTTCCCGGAATAGCGTTTAGCTGGGAGATGAGTTTTTAGAATTTTTAGAATTGCTCCACCGATTCTGTGTTATTGTATGTTTATTTTTTATTTTTTAACTATGCGGCATTTTAATTTGATTGTAGTTTAATCTTATTTTAAGGGGATGGGGGGGTGGGATTATGAGATGGGGGAATGATTTTTAACTCTGTTCTGTTTTTAATCTTGTTGTACCCCGCCCCGATTGCCATGCAGAGGGGCGGGTTATAAATAAAAATTATTATTATTATTATTATTATTATTATTATTGTACAGTATAATTTCTTGTGACATGATGGCATTTATGACGTCTGGGTGAAAAACTGAACAAATTCTCATTTTTGTGTTATTCTTCTTGGTTGGGTTTCCACAATTTTTTTGGACGGGAAACAAGTAATAGGGGCCATTCTTTCATCCCTATTACCAATATATGTTGCAAATAAGATATAGGTCTGTGGTATGCAGTCCTCATCAGCACTGGGAAGCAGGGTGGAAATTTAATTTGGCTCAGTACCCTATATTAATCTTTAATTAAGTGGGCCAACATGAAGGTTAAGGTCAGGATTCTTTTCAATGCCAACCTGTTTGATCTAGTCAAGTTCCACAAAGTTTGTGGCTATGTCTATAAAACAAAATAATGTGTTTGTTTATTTGTTGTTGCTTTTTTTAAAAAAAACTTGCTGTAATCTTTTTCAAGAACCCCTTTGTTGAGAATGCCTGTAGGTAGCAGGTGTCATCTTAAGAGGGCTTGCTGTCCATTGCTAGAGATTAAAGTCCTCTACATATACACACACCAGTGCAGGACAGGATAGAGATGCTGTGATCCATCAAATGATTCAGGGAATCCATATTCTTGTTATATCCAGCCAGTTTGTATAATAATGAGGTATGATAACAACAGTAGTTTACCAAAACTGAAGGAGCACAGGTTTTTATCCATTTTATTTTAACTGAAGCTTACCTAAAGAGCTTAGTAACTCTCTCTCTCTGTGTGTGTGTGTGTAGGTGTGTGTGTGTAGAAGCCAATTTTGAAACCTTTACAATCAAAAGGTAAGACTGCCCTTAAAAAATAGTCAGAATAGCAAATAGGAAATGTCAGTTTCCTTAGGCATTCATTGGTGTCCCCACTAGGCCTTTTAATGGCACCATTTAGCACTAAACCATCTTTTCCTTCCAGCACTTACTAATAACATGCTGAGATTGTTCCACTCTTCTACTAAAGTTTTATTGAAAAGGGGAGGGAGGGAATGCCTGGGGAGTATTTATACTCTCCACACATTGAAGGACTAACTTCAGAGACACATTTTTGGGTGGGGAAAAATAGGGGAGAAAATTAAAAAGAAAGGTTAGTGATGAAGGCTGAGGATGAAGGAGAGAAACAAGGGGAAAAGCTAATGAAGGGAATTAAATGGATTGAGAATTGCTTTGTGGAACAAGAATTGGAGGATAATAAATCTTTGAGTTGCTGCTGTACAAAGGATAAACAACAAAAATAGTGAGGCGAAAGAACTGTCACAGTGTATTTATAGTAAATATACAATCTAATCCACAATGTGGAATGCTGGACAGTTTATTTTAGCAAGCCAAATGTCTAAACCATGCTTTCTGATGTTTTCTTTCTGTTCTCTAGTGGCTGGACTCCCCTAGCTGTCAAGTCTTAAAAATAGATTTATATCATCTGCATTTGCATTCATTCAGCATCATTATCTGTATCTATTCATTTTCTTATACTCACAGGCTGACATATAACAGAATTCTCAGATTGCCTTATGATATTTAAAAAAAAATAACTTCAAAATACTACATTAAAATAGTGTAAGATAAGAACATAGAACATTGACACATCTAGACAGCATACAACATATGATTGAGATCAAAGAGATGAGAGCTGAAAGAACTGGAAAGGTCTGGGGAAATAAATACAGATTCCTGTGTTATTGACACATCAGTAAGGTCAGGGCTAGGCAAACCTTTCTTGGAAGGGAATTCTATAGCCAAAGTGCCACTGGTGAAAAAGTTTATTATTTATAGTCACCTATTCAGATTGACTAACAAGATATTCAGAGAATGATTTATAGTTCTTAACTAGAATTTGTGAATTACTTCACAATTGAAGTTGTAAAGGTCTTTAATTTCAAAACCAGCAGTTTGATTTGCTCCAGGTAATGGGCCAGCAACATGTCTTGAGTGGAGCATTATATTTTCCTAGCTGGAGATGTTTTCCAGTGTTCCTATGACATGATTGTAATGAAGAGCTATGATTCCAGTAAATAATGATATTTCCAGAATGCCAGACAGCCTCCAATTCTTAAACAATGACTAATTCACAACAGTAGACATAACATGGATGATAACACAGGGACAAGACCTTGCTACAAACTCATATGTGAACTCTGTCTCCACATCTACTCTGGGAACAATATTATAGCAGAGGTGCATTTACATGCTTTTCATGCAACATCATATATGCCATCCAATGCCAGCAATGTCCCTCTACCTGCACAACATATGGCCTGGGGGACTCATGAAACCTGCTAAAGAATTTCAGGTGGCCCGCAAGGATGTGGAACAACTTCAAAGCTCCTCTGCCACTCAGCCTTCTCCTGAGGAGAGGGCCATACAGAGGAGGGGGAGGAAGGGCAAACACTCACCTTGCAAGGATACCCAAGTCAATAGAAAACCAGGTGGAGCTCCCCATTTTCAAAAGAGTCCCAGTCCAATCAAGCTTGAGGTTCTGAGAAGGCTCCTGTCATTCTATCCTGATTCTGGGATGGCATATTATCTACTTGATGGTTTCAGTGAAGGTTTTTGAATTCCTTTTTAGGGCACCCAACATCCATTTTTAGCTAACAATCTAAGATCTGACAAGGGGATGGACCACATTGTGAAACAAAACATTGATAAAGAGGTGTCAGAGAATTGTATGTTGGGCCTCTTTTCAGCACCTCACCCTTAATTTGAGGGTTTCTCCATTGGGTGTTGTTCCGAAGAAAGCAGTGGGAGAAGTTTGTATCATCCACCATTTATTTTATCTTCACAGTCAATTAATTAATGATGCCATTCCCCATGAGTAATGTACTGTTTGTTACACTTCTTTTGATACTGATGTCCATCATGTCTGAAGCTTCAGTGTGGGGGCCAGGTTAGCCAAATGCAACATTAAGTCTGCATTTTGCTTGATACCAGTTCATCCTTTAGATTTTGAACTGTTAGGTTTCATGTTTGATAGACAGTTCTACATGGACCAGGTGCTCCCAAAGTTGCTCTGTTTCTTGTGTGGCCTTTGAGGCTTTCAGTCTTGAATGGGCCATCAGGACAAGGACCAAACTCAAGGGAATTGTGTACCATTTGGACAATTTCTTGTTTATTGGGTTGTTGGTTCAGAGATGTGTTCATTTTTACTCAGAGAATTCTAGGCATTAGCTGAGGAGCTGTGTGTTCCTTAGGCATATGAAGACAAAATGACCTGCTACAAGATTGGAATTTTTGGAAATATCTATTGACACTTTCAGTCATTTTTCTCAACTCCCAGAGGACAAGGTTGCCATTTTGCATGACAGGATGCAACAATTCCTGTAGGGTGGTGGCTCCGGGGTGAGCATTTTTGAGATGTCTTTGTCATACTATCTGCGGAGTTGTTAAGCCACACCATAGGATCAGAGTCACTTCATCCATAAAGCAAGATCTATTAGTCTGGTCTCAATTTCTGACAGACTTGAATGGGATTTTGTTCTGGTGTGAAGAACTCAAGCTCCACAATGTACTTCAGGTGTCATCTGATGCAGCAGGTTCAGTGGATTTTGGAGTTTATTTTAATGGTCAGTGGTGTGCCCAATCCTGGATCCAGGCTGGCTTAATTTCTGATCTGACTTTCTAGAACAGGGGTAGGCAACCTTTCCCCTTTAAGGGCCAAGGGACGTCAGCTCCCAGAAGCCTCAGCCATGTTGGCCAATAGTCCCATGTTGGCCAATAGCTCCTGGGATTCTGGGAGCTGAAGTCCTTCGGCCCTTAAAGGGGAAAGGTTGCCTACCCCTGTTCTAGAATTTTTTCATTGTGGTAGCCATCACCATTTGGGCTAAAGAGATTGTTAATTCTTCTGTGTACTTTTGCTAATTCTTCTGTGCACTTTTGGTATGATAACCTGGCTGCTGTACAAGTCATCAACCCCTTGATGTTGAAATCCCCAAGGGTCATGCATCTTGTCTGGGCATTTACAATGTAATGCTTATATTTTAATATCTTGTTTATTGCCTTGCATGTTGTGGGAATTGATAATTCCACCTCAGATGCTCTTTCCCATAAACAGATGAATCACTTCTGGAACTTGGCCCCTGGGGCAGCTCAGCTGGCAGAACCAATGCCTGAACATCTTTGCAACCTAGGCAGCATGAAGGGACTCAGGCTCTGGGTCTCTTGGACACTGCCACTATGAAGAGAAGTTACCTTAGAGCAGGGGTAGGCAACCTTTCCCCTTTAAGGGCTGAGGGACTTCAGCTCCCAGAAGCCTCAGCCATGTTGGCCAATAGTCCCATGTTGGCCAATAGCTCATGGGATTCTGGGAGTTGAAGTCCCTGTAAAGGGGAAAGGTTGCCTACCCCTGCCTTAGAGCAGTTCAGGAGTTTATCAAGTTCTCAGTGCAGCACCAATTGGAAGAGGTGCTACCGGCTCCAGTTCATCAGCTCCTATGATATTGTATTTTTCTCCACAATAAGGGATTGGCCCCTCAGTCCATTCGTGGCCACCTGTCTCCCATTGCTTTTCAGCAGATGATTCAAGGGGTTCACGATACTACTGTTGATTTCAGGATTTAAAAGGTTTTGGAAGGTTGGTGTAGAGAGAAAGGTCAGATTAAGGATACTAGAGTGCCTATGTCTCCTGACATTTTGAAAGGCTTGAGAACTATATTGGCTGGTATTTGTATAATGCTATATGAGGTTTTATTATTCCATGCTGCAGCACTATCCGCATTTTTTGGTGTGCTGAGAATTAGTGAGCTAGTTTTGGCTGCTAAACATGACAAGTTGGGCAAGGCATTGTGCTATTGTTATCTTAAGTGTACTTGACAGAAGGTTATACTAGTCATCAGGTCATCTAAAACTGACCAACTTATGAAAGGTACACAGCTCTCTCCACAGCCTTGCTCAGATACATCTATATGTCCAGTGCATATGTTCATGCCAGAGGATCCAGCCCAGGGCCTCTGTTTGTTCACCAAGATCTTTCTTCTCTGACCAAGCACCAGTTTTGTGCTGTTACTTCTGGGGCCTTGTCCACTATGGGGTTCACTAATGTTCGCTTTGTAACCAACTCATTTCAGATTGGGGTTATTTCAACAGCTGCATCCATGGGGTTCCAGTCCAATGCCATCAAGCAAATTGGTTGCTGGAAGTCTGCATATCTCAGGTATGTCAGGACATTGTCTTCTGTTTTGGTGTCTCTGTTCTTCAGATCCCTACCCTTGACTTCCAAGAGTTTGAGTACTACTTTGTGGCCACAGCACGATCTACTGGGCTGCTCGGCAAGCAAGATCAAGCCACTTTGGTACTCACTTAGACCTTGGTGATGTTGTCTGTTTTCATTGGTTGGGCAAGAGGAGTCTTCGTTGGCATGGTGTGTTGCCATTATTGTTTAAGGAGTGCTGAGGGCCTCCCCCTAAGTTTTGGTAGTTCACCTCGGGGGCAATGACCTTGGTTTGTTGAAAGGAAAGGCACTATTTTGCAGGTGCTGCATGATTTCCACCTTATTAAACAGTCATGACCGCTTGTTCAAATTGTTTGGTTGGTTATGCTCCCATGCTGGCAGTGGAAATATGGTGGTGACCCTATTGCCATTGATGTGGACTGAAGACGGGGTAATAGGGAGAATCGTAAGGCCCTTGAGGCCATTATATGCCCCACCCCCAGATTATATTTCAGAGGCCGGAGCTCTACAGGGCTGAAGGTGTTCACCTTTCTGAAATTGGTAATGCCATGTTCTTTACAGACCTGCAACAAGTTGTTAAAGAGGTGCTCAGTGCCGAGATGGGAGATAGGGGCTAAGCAAATGCTTTCCCTGTATCTGTGACATAAATAATTGAATTGTTTTTCGGCAAGCACCTTGGACACCATTTAGGTGGAAGGGAAGTTTCTGGAAACACATCTGTAGGCCTTGCGACCAGGGGGTGGCAGAAATAAACTTCCCTTAGGTCTGGCTTTAAAGTTAAACCACCTCTTTAATCTTTGTAGATTGGGAGAGGGACTTTCTGGTCAGACTTCCTAATGTGTGTCGGTCAATGAATAACCCAGCATTTGGGTTATCATTCAGGGCTCAGGTGTTACTGTCCAAATAAACTGAAGAGGTGGTCCTGAGAAAGACACTGGCTGCAGCTTCTCCCACACTTAGGGCCTTTGCAGACTGCCAGAAATAGTGCAAATTGAGTCCATTTTAAGTTAGGGTTAGTGCTAGGGAATCATAGGATTTGTTTTTTTTTTTTTTCTGAGACATTGAGCCTTCTCTGTCAGAGAGCTCTGGTGCCACAATAAAATACAGTTCCCATGATTCCCTAACCCTAACCCTAACCCTTAAATTGGACTCAATTTGCACTATTTCTGGCAGTCTGCAAAGGCCTTTAGTTCTTTGATTAGTGGCAGTTCCATTTAGAATTTAATAAATAGGTCAATTAATAAATGGCCCTGTTTTATCCCAAACTTGTGTCCTGTCTCATTATTTCTGGGGTTGGGTGGCAATGACCAGCCCCTTTCCCCCTCCAGGAGGGAGGAGTAGGAGTGGAGATGGACTGTTTGCCTCCCTCCCCTGACAAGAGACAGCTTCAATTAAATCACATCATGGCAGTTATGCCATAGCATGAGGCTTTGGGGGTGGAGCTAGAGTCTTTATACCAAGCAGCCACCCCCAGGGCTTCAGAGCTGCTTTAAAGTTGACCCACCCACCACTGGTGAGTGTGAAGTTTTTCTTGGTAGTCTAGGGGCCAGGTAGGAATTTTGTTCCCTTTTCCATGTTTTTTTTGCCTACCCTGTGCTATGTCCTGTCGGCATATGGGAAATTGGTGTGGGTAGAGTCTAAATAGGAATTAATAGGAATTTGGTATAAATGATGAAATTACAATTCGTCTGTGTTAATAATTGAATTGGCTTAATTGGATTTGACATAAATGATTGAATTATTTTTTGGCAAGCACCTTAGAAACCATTTGGGTGGAAGGAACGTTTCTGGAAACACTTCTTTAGGCCTTGCGACCGGAGGTGGAGAGTGGCAGAAAGAAATTTCTCTTATGTCTTGCTTTAATCTCTTCACAGATTGGGAGAGAGACTTTCTGATCAGACTTCCTAGTGCAGGCCAGCCAACGAATAACCTAGTGTTTGGGTTTTCATTGAGGGCTCAGGTGTTATTGTCCAAATAAGTTGCCGAGGTGGTTCAGAGAAAGACATTGGCTGCAGCTTTCCCCACACTTGGTTCTTTGATTAGTGGCAGTTCCATTAAGAATTTAATAAATGGGTCAATTAATAAATGGCCCTGTTTTATCCCAATCTTGTGTCCTGTCTCATTATTTCTGGGCTTGGGTGGCAATGGAAGAGTCTTTGCTACTGCACATATAACCAAAGGAATTGTCTCAGAAAGTTTTGAAAAAAATTTGAGTAACATTTTATGCCCTTCTGGATGTTGTGGTTTGTTGTGGTTTTCATCATAGAATTATAACAGAAATGCAATTCTTCACTGATTTTTTTTCTCAAAGTAAGCAGTGAGTAATGAAAGATTTTTTCTTCTTCTGCAGGAACATTTTTCAAAACCATGCAAAAGCCTATTAAAATTCAAGTCTTATTCTCCATAAAATTAATACATGGTTGCTTTACACAGAAAGACCCACCTCGACATTTCGGGAGGGGCTCACTGTTGTGCCAGCCAAATTTAGAAGGCTGATGCCATGATTGGTTGGGAGGGAAGGGAGTCCCGCCCTCCCTTCACCTCCCAACCAATGGGGGGGGGGTCTCGCGAGATCCCCCAGTAGCCAGTATAATCTTGTGAGACTGGATAGTCTTGCAAGATTTAGAGCAGGATTTGGGGGATTATTAAATCCCCCACTGCCACGTGGAGGCAGCCATTATGAGCATTGGCAGCCGAGAGAGAGGATCAGCTGCTGACATTTAGAGAGCCAGCAGGCTTCTTCAGGCCTGGTTCTTGGTAGCGGTGAGCCAGCGCTTGGAGGAGTGTCCAGGCTCAGGATTGGGAGCACTTGGGGGGCTTGCTTTATGGGAGAAAATTTTCTTTTGCAGCGGGCAACACAAGGGGAGATTTTGTCCCCGCGTGGGGCCTATTTACTGGCCATAAGGAGGCCTTGTGCGTGACCCATAGGGGGTTTATTGTCCCTTCCTGGGACCCCCTGTGTGGTGGATTGACCTTGCTCAAGTCTATTCTCCCTGCTTGAGAACCCCCGGGTGGCTTTTTCAACCATGGTTGGGGTTTATTGTCCCTTCTTGGGACGCCCCGGGTGCTGGCCATAAGGAGACCTTGTGTGTGACCCGTAAGGGGTTTATTGTCCCTTTCTGGGAACCCCTGTGTGGTTTATTGACCCTGCTCGGGTCTATTCTCCCTGCTTGAGAACCCCCAGGTAGCTTTGTGGACCTTGCATGGGTTTATTGTCCCTGCTGGGGACGCCATGGGCGCTGTTTCAACCCTGCTTGGGTTTACTGTCCCTGCTTGGGACCACCCCCGGGTGCTGTTTTCAGCCCTGATTGGGTTTACCGCCCTGTTTGTGACTCCCTGGGGGCTGTTTCTCGACCCTGCTTGGGTTTATTGTCCTGGTTTGGGACTCTTCTCATGGTTTTAGGCCATAGGAGTCCTAGTGAGTGACCAATGGAGGGTTTATTGTCCCTGCTTGGGACCCCCTGTGTGTTTGTTTCAACCTTGCTTGGGTTTATTCTCCCTGCTTGGGACCTTTTGGGTGGTTATTGTCCCTCCTTGGGACTGGTTACTACAAGAAAGGCCTTGTTTGCCTTATTGGCCTTGACTGGCATGGTCAGTTTTCCCTGCTTGGGGCATTACAGATAGCTTTTGTTCTGGATACTCTAGCTATTCTGGTGAAGGGTTATAGTCTTTGCTTAGAACACTATAACCAAGGTGCCTGGTAATTATTAAAAAGAAAAAAAATGCCATTATGCCATGTAGCAAGGCCCAGTCCAAGTAGCGTGCAGCGCCTGCTGGATCTAGCACCAGCCAGTCAGCGCCTAAGCATTCGACAGAGGCTCAGGGTAAGGAGGATGAGATTGTTCTCCACCTGGGCCAGTTGGGACGCAGAATGCAAGCTTAAGTAGCTGTGTGAACAACTGGCACAGAAGGGAATCCAGGGGGTAGTTCTAGAACAGGGGTAGGCAACCTTTCCCCTTTAAGGGCCGAGGGACTTCAGCTCCCAGAATCCCAGGAGCTATTGGCCAACATGGGACTATTGGCCAACATGGCTGAGGCTTTGGGGAGCTGAAGTCCCTCGGCCCTTAAAGGGGAAAGGTTGCCTACCCCTGTTTGAGGCCCCTTTCAGCCTCAAATGAGGACCAGCTTGTGGGACTACAATCTACACAGGTGCAGGAGGTACCCTAGCCTGGTATGACAGAGGGCAATGCATCACATAATGATGAGGCTTCAGTTATAGAGGGCGGGCAGCCAACTATAGCTGATGTTATGGAACTCATGAAAATGATTTGAGGTTTTGTACAACATGGAGCACCAGCCTCTACATCAGCGCAGCCTACAGTGGCTGATTTGTATAGCTTAGTGCAATGGGCGGTGGTTTCAGGTAGGACCAGCGGGCTGGCTGCTGAAACCCCTCAGCCATTGAGCAATGTTGTGGAGATGCTTCCTCCACCCTGCAGCATAACAGTCGGGCATTGGTTGCATCACACTCCTTTGTCCACTCCTTTGGGCTCCCATCTCCCACTTACAATGAAGGAGCAGATTTAGAGGGATGAGTTTATCGATCTTTTTCCCTTAACTTTCCGTGATCCAGAGCCAAGAGTTATGGTAAAAGACGGGGTTGTATTTAGCCTGCCCAAGGAGTTCGAGGTACACAAGCACCCGAAGTTAGAAAGGAATTTTGTTAATTGGATAATGGGGTTTACAATTTTTAGGGGTATTATTGAGGAGAAGTAGCCCTTAAGGTCCCCAGACTTATCTAAATATGAAGAGATAATGATAAAGGCATAAACTAATTGTCATTTTAATTCAAAAGGATCTGCTTGGCTTCAGTACGACGAGCAGTTTTGAATGCGGGCTGCTTTAGATCATTCCATGTCATGGCAACATGTTTAGGCTGAGTTATGGGTGGATGACATGGTTGGCGCCTCCCCTTCGAGCAGGTGTGACAATGGATTTGTGCCTATGGTCACTCAGCCGAGAGGGCAATATGCAAGGCCTGGGATGGGAGAAAAGAGATCTCCAGGAATCTGTTGGGGGTTTAATGCAGGCAGGTGCAAGCGGCAGACCTGCAGGTTTGAACACCGCTGTAACACCTGCGGAGGGAATCTCCCAGCACCTCCTGCTTTAAAGGTAAACAGTCCGAAGCGGGAGCTGCCTCTCAGGCACCACCAGCTGCAGGTAAATGCACCAACGCCCATTAAGTTGGATATTTTAGCTGCTTGGCTAAGGGTGTACCCTAAGCAGGATTCAGCACAGTACCTACTTGATGGTTTTACATATGCTTTTTGCATTCCATATTTTGCACCTAATGCACCTTCAGTGAGGGAGTCACCGGTGATTGTTAGGGAAAAACTGATGAAAGAGCTGGCAGCAGGGAGGATATCTGGGCCCCACAAATATTTACCAATGCCAACATTACGATTGTCACCCCTAGGTGTGGTTTCCAAAAAAACACCAGGTGAGTATCGTTTAATTCACAATCTTTCTTACCCAAAAGGGGAATTTGTTAATGATGCTATAGACCCAGCTTTGGCATCAGTGAAATATGCATCATTTGACTCAGCAGTACAAATGATCAGAACCTTGGGCAAGGGAGCTCTTTTGGCGAAATCTGATATTAAATCTGCCTTCAGATTACTTCCAGTACACCCTGAAGATTTTTACTTGCTTGGATTCCAATTTCAGGGAATGTATTATTTTGACAAGGTGATTCCAATGGGTTGTTCTATTTCTTGCTCGGCTTTTGAAAAATTTAGTACCTTTTTGCACTGGTATGTGGTTAAGAGGTCTGGCAATTCAGCCATTACGCACTATTTAGATGACTTCCTTTTTGCTGGGCCCCCTGGCACAATGATGTGCTGGGACACTTTGTCGGTTTTTCAATTTTTGATGGATGAGATGGGACTCCCTCTGGCTGATGAGAAGACAGAGGGCCCCGCCACCTGTTTAACTTTCCTAAGCATTAAGCTTGATACAGTTGAGGGTCTATCCCACCTTCCGAATGAAAAATTGGACCTAATGAGACAATAGGTAAGGGCAATGAGAGGTAAGAACAAGGCCACGTTGTAGGAATTTCAATCTCTAACGGGTTTGTTGAATTTTGCTTGTAAAGTAATAGTTCCGGGGCGGGCCTTTTGTGCATGACTATACAATGCTACGAGGGGTGTGTCTTCCCCACATCACGACATTTGTATTAATAGTGGGATATGTGAGGACTTGAGGATTTGGGATTCATTTCTTAATGAATTCAATAGCGTTTCATTCTGGAGGAGTGAAATGCTCCTAAAGGCTAATTTTCAGGCCATTCTGATGCATCTGGAGCCCATGGTTTTGTTGTATACTGGAAGGTTATTGGATAGCAGAGAGTTGGCCTCAGCCTTGGGTGGATAATGGCTTGACAAGAGATCTTACCTTTCTTGAACTGTTCCCTATTATGGTTGCAGTTCATCTTTGGCCAAGGCAATTTGCACATAAAACTGTTTGGTTTTGGTGTGACAACCAGGTAGTAGTTCATGTAATCAATTCACAGAGCTCTAAATCTCCAAGGGTGATGGTGTCGGTCATGTCCTTGGTATTACAATGTTTAAAATATAACGTCTTGTTTCAGGCGCACTATGTGCCTGGTTTATTAAATCCCCTGGCAGATGCCCTTTTACATTTTCAGTTTCACAGGTTTTGAGAACTGGCTCCGGATGCAGCTGCGCAGCCTTTTACAGTGCCAACCCATCTGTGGAGACTTGGAGGATAGAGATAGAGAGGGCTATTCAACACTCCATTGCCCCTTCCACACGCAAGTCATACCAGATTGCAATGTGAGCTTTTAGAGTTTTTGGTGAATGTTGGGGAAATCGAGGTTTGGCCCTTGGGGGTGGAGGTTGTACTGCAGTCCATCTCAGGCAGTCCGGGCTCTCCCCGGTTACCATTAGGAGGAGGTTTGCAGCCCTGGCCTTTTACTCTCGGACAAGTGGGTTTACAGATCCTAATATAGATTTTAAGGTTTGGAAGGCTTTGGAGGGATGGTCTAGGGAGCTTCCGGTGGCACACAACACCCACATGCCAGTGATGGATGCAATCCTTACACAGATTTGGCATTCCCTTCAAATGGTTTGCTCCTCACCTGAGGAGGTTACCTTGTTTTGGGCTGCTTATTTGTTGGCTTTTTTTGCTGCTACCAGAATCAGCGAACTGGTCTCTAGCTCTCACTCTTATATGCAAGGCAGGGCACTTTTGTTATCTGATATTTAAGTTTGGGGGCAGGGCCTACAATTGTGTTTTAGGCGTTCAGAGACGAATCAGTTGGCTAGGGGTCAAACCATAGTCTTGTCTTGGGCTCCCAATGGCCAGATTTGCCAAGTATTGGCCTTGTCAGATTACCTGTCATGGCCAGCCATGAGGAGGACTCGGAGGATGAGGAGGAGGATGGGTCTCCTCCAGAGAAGGAAGAGATACAGGCTCCACCTGGCTCTCATTCTGATCTGCCTGAGCCAAGCCCGGTTCTCCCAGCCCCAGAGCAGCCAGGTCCTAGTGCTCCTTCCTTGGAGGCTCAGCTGCCTAGTGGGGAGAATCAGGAAGATACAGCAGAGCCAGTACCTTCCTTTAGGCAGAGGAGAGCTGAGAGTGCTGGCAGTCGCAGGTCCAGGAGACTGGCTGAAAAGCAGCTGCTTAACAAGCCTCAGCTGGCACTGAGGTAGGATTTGACTATTTAAGGAGTGGCAAGAGGCTTCCTTGGTGTGAAGAGTTATTGTAGTTTCCTTGGGAGACTATGGTCAGTGTGGCTCCTGGTTTCTTTTTTGCCTCTTGCTTCTTGCCTTGTGGAACTCTGTTGCCTTGACCCTGGACTGGACTTTTGCTGATTGCTGTCTGCCCTGATGTTAGACTGATTGATGCTGATTTCTGGACTCTGTTTTGCTGGTGTTTTGACTACAGAAAGTTTGTGGCTGGCCTTGCTGTTTGCAGCTCATCCTTTCCATCCCTAGCAGCTGTGGGAACTGAGGCTGGCTGTAGTCCAGGGCATTACCTCAGATTGTGCCCACCATCCCCTGGTTATTTGTTTTTACATGTCTCAGGCCTTCTGTTGATGCAGTTTCAAATTTGAGCAGTGTTACAGGAGGCCCTGAAGCATGTGAGTCTGCCAGCGCCCAATTCTCTTCTCATTCTTTTCAGATCAGAGCCGCGACGGCTGCAGCAGCTCACGGTCTAAGTGATGCTGTGATCTGGCATATTGGGCAATGGCGTTCTTGAGTGTTTAGATCTTACAATCGCCCTTAGTATGGCTAGGTGTGGACTTATAGTACCAAGAGCCTGATGTGATCCTGTATTCATGTTATAATGTGTGTTTTTTGTTGAGCAGGGCAAGAACAGGGTGACGTCTGGATTGTTGGCCATGGCTTGGTCTTTTGGGCTGAACAGCACGTTATTCAGATGGGCCGAGATCCAAACTTGGATTTGGAGCAGATTGGATGCATGCAATGGTTTGGATGGAGAGGCATGCTATGGGTGGCCCTTCGCATAATCGAGTTGGCTGCTGCCTTCCCACCTCTCCGGATTCTATTTATTCACTTAGGTAAAAATGACTTGGTTGAGATTACCAGTTTGCAGCTGGTAAAAGGATCATGATGGACCCACAGGAAATATGACGTCGGTTACCAGGGACTGTTATTCTATGGACAAGCTCTTGCCACGACGAAATTGGCCTGGTGCACGGAAAGACTGTGCTATTAACTCGGCTCGTCGTTGGGTGAATAGAAGTGTTTCAAGGAGGTGGGAAGATTTGGGGGAATACTGTATAATGCACAATAAGATCAGAATTGATTTGCCACATCTGTACGGGGGTTCATCTCTTTCCAGTAGACTATGATGTATACCTGGATTCCATTGCCTTGCATATTAAATGGGTCCTTTTGGGGGCGAGGGGATGCCAAGCTAGACTGGCCCCTTCCTGTGGCAGTCAGGGACCCCCCCCCCCCAAGGGATAATTGGATAGCTGGATTTACAATATTTGGTCAGTTAAGAAGGATGAAGGGTTTATATCATCAGCTTAAAATTCTCTTACATCATCACTGTTAGAGATGATGTCAAAACTTAGATGGGAAGGGGATAATTTGTTTATTTGTTTAGCAACTTGTGTGAGAACCTTCTTGACATATGCTTTGTGGGAAGCGTGGCTTATCCCTGATGGCTTGATTTGTTTTAGATGAAGATTGCATCGGGTGTTATTGCATGCAAACATACAAATGTGTCAAGAAGGGAGTTATAATCAAGTGAAGAACGTTTGATGTAAAAGTTATTGTTTCAGACCCTGTACAGATAAATAAAGTTGTGGTCAATTTGTTATCCATAAAATGGCATTCGGACTTCTTTGTGCCGGTGCAAAGACCCCCCCCCAAAAAAAAGCGTTGGGAGGGGCTTGCTGTTGCTCTGGCCAAATTTAGAAGGCCAAGGCCGTGATTGGCTGGGAGGGAAGAGAGTCCCACCCTCCCTTCACCTCCGAACCAATCAGAGGGATCTCGCAAGATCCCTCAGCAACCCGTATAATCTTGTGAGACTGGATAGTCTTGCGAGATTTCGAGTGGTTTTTGGGGGATTATTTAATCCCCCGCTGCCACTTGGAGGCAGCTATTCTGAGAGTCGGCAGCCAAGAGACCCAACCCACCCACCCTCTGCTCTGCATGTTGTTTACTACCCTCAGGCTTTGGCTGGTTGCCTTTGGGGGCTGGGAGGGAATTTTCCTATAGTTATTGTAACTTTGGTTTTTTGCCCTCCCTGAGGATATTGTAGTTCTGGTTTTAGAATATGAGACAATTGGTATTGTCATTTATATGTGAATAATTCAAGCATGACTGTTTGTTATATGGTCCTTGATAATTGACTTGTCACAACTTGGAACAGGGTCTTTTAGTTAATTATTGAGCGATTACTTTGTCTCGGCTTGGGCGGTCAGGGACCGCCCCCCCCCAGGGGATAATTGGATATCTGGATTTACAATATTTGGTCAGTTAAGAGGGATGAAGGGTTTACATCATCAGCTTAAAATTCTCTCACATCATCACTGTTAGAGATGATGTCAAAACCTGGATGGGGGAGGGGATAATTTGTTTATTTGTTTAGCAACTTGTGTGAGAACCTTCTTGACATAAGCTTTGTGGGAGGCGTGACTTATCCCTGATGGCTTGATTTGTTTTAGATGAAGATTGCATCGGGTGTTATGGCATGCACACATACATGTGTCAAGAAGGCAGTTATAATCAAGTGAAGAACTTTTGATATAAAAGTTATTGTTTCAGACCCTGTACAGGTGAATGAAGTTGTGAACAATTTGTTATCCATAAAACAGCATTCGGACTT
This sequence comes from Phrynosoma blainvillii, assembly GCA_026167975.1. NCBI lineage: Eukaryota > Metazoa > Chordata > Lepidosauria > Squamata > Phrynosomatidae > Phrynosoma > Phrynosoma blainvillii. The sequence goes on along the minus strand of JANUYF010000003.1, from coordinate 180,828,701 downwards.
CTTTGTGCCGGTGCAAGACATTGAAGGAAAAAGAATTTTCTGCATAAAAAATAATATTTCTGTGCAATATTATTTTCTGCTTAGGAAATGTTATTTTTTGTGCAAAGCAACCATGTGCAAATTTTGCAAAAAGAAAAAGAGAGAAACTGCAAAAGTTCTCATCAGTTTGTTGTTGTTTGTTCTTAACTGCCCTCAAATTGATCTTGACTCATGGTCACCCTATGGAAGAGACATCTTAAAGACCCTCTGTCCTTCACTGCTCTGCTAATTCCAGCAAACCCATACCAATGACCTCGTTAATAGAGTCCATCTATCTAGCATGTGGCCATCCCCTCCACCTTTCCCAGCATTATTGTCTTTTCCAATGAGTCCTCCCTACTGGATGGCCATCTGTCGGGGATGCTTTGATTGGGAGTTCCTGCATGGCAAGGGGTTGGACTGGATGGCCCTTGTGGTCTCTTCCAACTCTATGATTCTATGATTCTATGATACTCATTATGTGTCTGAAGTATGACAGTCTCATTTTGGTCATCTTGGCTTCCAGGGAGGTATCTTGATCTGCTTGATCTGCTCTAGGACCCATTTGTTTGTCCTTTTGGCTTTCCAAGGGATCCTCAGCACTCTTCTGAAGCATCACATCTCAAATGAATTGATTTTCTTCCTATCAACTTTCTTAACTATCCAGCTCTCACATCCATACATGGTATTAGGGAATACAATGGATTGTATGATTCTAACTTTTATGCTGAGTTGCATATCTTTGCATTTTAGAATCTTTTCTAGTTCTTTCATAGCCACCCTCCCCATTCTTAATCTTCTTCTGATTTCCTGACTGCAGTCCCCATTCCTATCAATGTTTGATCCCAAGTATGAGAATTCTTTAACTATTTCTATTTCTTTTTTTGTCTAGGTTGAACTTGTGAAGGTCCTCAGTGGTCATTATTTTTGTTTTCTTTATGTTCAACATTAAGTCTGCCTTTGCACTTTCTTCTTTGATCTTCCTTAGTAGGTGTTCCAAGTCTGTGAGACTTTCTGCTAGTACTATGGTATCATCTGCATATCTTAGATTGTTGATATTCCTTCCTCCTATTTTTACTCCTCCTTCTTCTATGTCCAAGCCTGCTTTTGTTACAATATATTCTCCATACAAGTTGAGCAGATAGGGTGAGAGGATACAGCCTTGTCTGACCCCTTTGCCAATTGGGAAACATTCTGTTTTTCTGTGTTCTCTTCTGACAGTAGCCTCTTGTCCTGAGTACAGATTCCTCATCAGGACTATCAGATGTGTTGGCACTCCCATGTCTTTAAGGGCATTCCATAGCTTTTCATGATCTATGCAGTCAAAGGCTTTGCTGTTGTCTATGAAGCACATGTTAATTTTCTTTTGAAATTCCCTGGTTCTCTCCATTAGCCATCTTATGTTTGCAATGTGGTCCCTAGTGCCTCTTCCTTTCCTGAATTCTGCTTGGACCTCTGGGATTTCTCTCTCCATGTATGGTTGGGTTCTATGTTGTAAAATTTTGAGCATGATTTTGCTTTTGTGAGAGATCATTGCTATGGTCCTATAGTTGTTGCAATCTTTGGTATCTCCTTTTTTGAGGATGAGGATGTGGATTGACCACTTCCAATCTGTTGGTCATCATTTTGTTTTCCATATCTGTTGACATATGTAGGTTAGCACCAGAGTTGACTCTTAATGTGGATTGCAGTAGTTAAAATGGAATATTTTCTGTTCCTGGTGATTTGTTTTTCACTATTTATTTTATTACAGTTTCCACCTTGCTTTTTAGAATTTGGGGTTCTTCTTCATATGGCTCTTTATTCCATGTGTCCTTTATTTTGTCATCTCTTTTGTATAATTCTTCTTTGTATTGCATCCAGCATCTTTGCATCCTTCTTGGTCTTGAATTATGTTATTTTTATTATCATAGAGCATCTTGGTCTTTGATTTGAATTTTCCTTTGATTTCCAGGATCTTGTGAAATAGATCACTTGTTCTTCCCTTTTTGTTATTGTCTTCTATTTCTATGCACTGATCATTGTAGTAATTTTCTTTATCTTTCTGCACAAGCCATTTTACTGTCACAATCATGATTCTTAGTGTGTTTCTATCTCCCTTTTATTTTTCTTCTCTTCTTTTCTTCATTGCTTTTTTTCTCTCTTTTTTTGGTTGAAAGTGTCTGTCTGTATTCCTCTTTTATTATGTCCCTGGTTTCAGACCATAGTTCCTCTGGTTCTCGATCTATTATGTTTAGTAGCACAAACCTGTTTCTTATGTTGTCAATAAATTCTGTTGATATATTATTTAGATCATATTTTGATATAATCACTGGTTTTGTTTTCTTCTTGAGTCTTACTCTTATTTTCAATATGAGCAATTTGTGATCTGTGCCATAGTCGGAACCTGGTGTAGTCTTGGCCATCAGTATAGAGTTTCACCATCTTTTGTTTCCAGTTATATAGTCTATTTGATTTTTGTGTTGACCATCTAGTGATGTCCTTGTGTACAGCCTTCTTTCCAGTTGAATGAAGACTGTGTTTGTAATGAATCGGTTATTGTCTTCAGAAAAATCTATCCGATGCTCACCTACTTCATTTCTTTAGCCTAATCCAAATTTGCCTACTGTTTTTGATTCTGTTTCCAACTTTTGCATTCCAATCTCCAATGATCAGCTTGACATCCTGAGTGGATGTGCTGTCAATTTTTTCCTGTACTCCTTAGAATCTATCAATTTCTTCCTGTTCTGCCTCAGTGGGTTGGTGCATATACTTGAATTATGGTGATATTCATAGGTTTACCATAGAGCCTTACTGAAATGCATTGTGATTGCTGCCTTACTGTTTTTGCATTGTATCCACTGACTGATTTTACCACATTTTTTTCTTAGTATGAAAGCCACCCCTTTTCTTCTTGTCGTTTTCATTTCCTGGGTAGAACACTGTGTAGCCATCTGATTCAAAGTGGCCCATTCCTGTCCATTTTAATTTACTCACTTCCAGTACTGCTATGTTCATGTGTTGCATTTCCATTTTTACTGTTGAGCTCATCAGTCCAGAATGCTTTTTATCAGGGTTTCTGATCCTCAAGAAACATGCTTTTGATTCTTTTTAAAATCAGTAACACATGAGGAATCCTAATCACCATCTCCAATACTGTTTTAAGATAAGTGTCCTATCACTTGTAGCCTACAGCAAGTGTTGCTTTGGGAGGGAGTTACCATAGTCTCTGCATATCAGAACCTAAAATTTTGTGGCCTGGAATAGACCTATAAGTTGAAGTCCCCCCCCCCCCTTCCACACACACACAAAGAAAAGTGTTTTATGAATGTTAGAAGTATATACAGTAGTTTGCTAAGAAGATAATCTTTAATATAAAGTTTAGACAATGAAAAGGAATGTTCTAGTTACATGCTTCTGGTTAAGAGAATACAATTGCTGTACAATATGGCATAGATTCTCTCAAAACTATTTCCACTGTTTCTACTGTGGCATCAGCCAAGCCACTTGCTGTGGAAATGTTCTTGTTTTCACTCTAGTGATGTACTTATTGCAATCACTAGCACCCTGGAACTCTCTCCTGAGAGCCCATTACCCTTTAGTAATACTGGGCAATATATTTTATTTATTTTATCATACAATGCATTTTCTGTTTTGAAATTTGCTTTTCCCTATACTCAAAGAAGTTTTTTTTAAAAAAATTACTTAGGGAATAAGTGTGGTTTAAATAAGAAATAAACATGTACTTGTTTGTTAGATGTTGTTTGTAAGTTATTCTCAGTATATATAACATGAATATCCTCCTGCCTTTAACAATTTGCCATACTAAGTGAAAAATGCAGAATCCCTGGTCCAATTGAAGTTTTATGTTATGAGGTCTCATTGAAAACAATAGTCTAAATTCAATTGTTGGTAAATAAAGAGTAGTGCATGTTTCATTGATCTGACAGAAATTTCATTGATTGATGTTCCCATTGATTTAAAAAGTCTTTTGTACTGGGGACTAACAATTATATTTGGGCAAGTGGGACTAAAATTAAGTTTATGCCATTTAGTCATGATAAAGTTTCAATTCTGTGTTTAAGCATATCTGATTCACCTTGAGTTTTTGACAGCAGAAAAGATGCTGGGAAAACTCTGGGGCATTTCAATTCCTCTGTTCAGTGTAGAACATTTCTTCTAGATTGCTGGCAATGAAAATACAGTATTTATTTAAATAAATCAATACAATCTCTTTGAGAATTAATTAAAATGGGAAACAAGATTCCATTTTCCTTAGGACAACACAATTTATTAGCATATCAACAGGTAATAACATGTTGGAGTCAAGCATTGAATATTTCTAGTACTGAAGGGTGGCAATAATGATAATAATCTGTGAGAAAAAGTGAGGGGTCATTCACCATATTATGATTACTAGGATGCCTTGGAAGATAGTGGATTCTCCATTACTAGAGATTTTGAAGAAGAGATTGGATGGCCACCTATTGGGGATGCTTCATTAGCAGATTTCTTGCAGCAGGAATAGAGGCTTCCCCTGTCTTTTGATGTCTCTGTTTCTAATGATTCAATCTTTCAATGCTTGCAAATTAGAAATTCCTAATTTGGCTGGGGTTCCATTCTTTTGTTAGTTCTTCTTGCCTATGAAGCATGCTTGGGAACACTCACATGCAGACAGATAGACTGTGAATTTAGGTTTTGCACACATTCAAAAGCACACATTTATAAGCAACATTTTTATTATGACAGAAATTGTTTCCGTTACCAGCTTTATCATATAGAATTACAAAAATCCATGAAAGTTCTAGAGTCATACATGGAGTATTTTCTTCCCAATTTGACTTCAGGGTAGTTGATTATCTTCACAATAACTGTTGGAATGGGGAAAGGAGTAAGATGGAAAGGAAAGGAGAAGGGGAAAAAGGGAGAGGCTGGCTTAAAATAACTTATGAAACTTCATGACCAAACAGGAGTTCGAATCCAGTATCCTTATGCAGACTAAACCCATTTATCTTTTCTATCATAGTGATTTGATTAGTGTTTTTAGGTTCCCAAATAAGAGTGTTTACACTAAAGGTTTGGGTTTTTTCATCACTGATAGACATATGCTACTTGATTATCAAAAGTTGTTGATTTGTAGGTCAGCTTCGATACATCAAATGAATTTAATGTTAAATCCAGGGACAAATGGACTTCTACCAAGAGGGACTGTGCCCCTAAAACAACTTGTGTAACTGTTGTCCTTTGCACTGCATGCAATAACTCTCAGTTCCTACTTTTTCTTTATGTGAATATAGTCTGGCAGTAGTTCCTTATATGTGGTTGGAAGGTGGTCAAACCCAAAGAACGTCTACCATCTACAGTCAATATTACATAAGCAAAGCACTCACATGCACAAATAGGTGTGATTCTCACAATTTCTCTGATATGTCTTGCCCTTTTTGTAAAAGGAAATGGTAATGGAAACCTGAATTGTGTGCAATTGCTTACGAGTTAACATATGGTATTTTATGAGGACTCATTGATTTTTCTGAAATCCATAGTTGTCCCTCTAAATATGAAGTGGGGATTGTTTGAACTTTTACCCAGTAGGCAAACTCTTACTATTAAGTCCAGGTGTGGTATCCTCAAGAAAATGATCTAGCCTGGATTATTTCTGTACAGGATTCTAATTAGTCAGTGGTCTCTTTCTCCCACAATTCCCCATTCCCCCTCCCCAACTTAGTTTCTTCCCTTCCCATGCTGTCAGAATTTTGTCACCCTCAATATCCTCAGCCTTCATCAAGCTGTTGATAACACCTCTGCCCTGATTTTTCCCCCCATTCTCAAATATGTCTTTATATTGCATTGTTTGTGCTTATACTGCAGGAAAAAAATAGCTTCCACTAAGCTTACTGATACCTTTCTTCTTAGTGATGGGAAATAGAATGGCATGGACAATCCTAATTTCAGTATTCAGTGATATATCTTTGCACTTCAAGATCTTGTCTACTTCTTTCTTTTTTTTTTCTTTTTTTCTTTCTTTTTTTTCTTTATATATATATATTATTAATAAAACATACAGGTACATAATTAAACAGATACATACACATACATATAGACACTATTAAACATTACAATTCTATACCTACATACAACATCCCTTCCCCATCACCAACATCCAAACATATAACCCTCTCACCCACCCTTTCCCGCACACCCACACAAACTATACAATATATACATTTATAAAACAAAACAAAACAAAACAAACATTATATCTATATTCTAATACTCTCAATTGTCTTCCCAATAAATGAATAATTGCCTTTTTCATATAAACTTAAATATTCCCCTATCACATGTTCCCCGCTTCTTGATTCTTATGTATTTGTTTACTATTTATATCTATTTATATCTGTAGCATATTCCGTATATATAAAAAACATTATCCTTATTCTCGATACATAATAATTCCAATTACTCTTTTACTTTTGCTCTTATTCTTATTATTCGCTACTACAATATTCCTTAATTTTTTTCCAATCCTCAACCACTTCTTCTTCCATTTTGTTATTCAATAGACCTGTCAAAATATCCGATTCCATTGCTTCCCATGTTTTTTCTATTCATTCTCTATTGGTCAGTGTTACAGATTGTTTCCATCTTCCAGCGTATAATATTCTAGCTGTGGTTACCATATAGAATAAAATATATTTATTTCTCCTTTCAAATTCCTTATTTTGTCCTCCTGTCATATTTAATAAAAAAAAGTTGGTTCTAAAGGTATTTCAACCTCGTATATTTTAGACATAAGATCCCTTATCCTTTTTCAATATTTTTGTGCCTCTACACAGTTCCACCAAAGATGGTAGAATGTGGCTTTTGGTTTATTGCATTTCCAACAGTGATCTTTTCCTGTTTCATATAGCTTATTTATCTTTTCAGGTGATAAGTACCACCTAAACATCATTTTGATATGATTCGTCTTGTAGTCCTGGCATCGAGTAAATTTATTCGTATCATACCATGCCTTCTCCCATTTATCTATTTCAATTGGTTTTACGATGTCCTGGGCCCATTTTATCATTGAATGTTTTATCTTTTCACTCTCTAGATCTCTCTCCTTAAGAACTTTATAATATTTAGAAATGTGTCCTCTCTTCTTATCAAAGAAAATTTTATCTATTTCATTTTGTTTATTTGTTATTCCCAGATTTTTATTATCTGTATTGTATTTTCCTTTCAGTTGACTATATAGAAACCAGTCTCCCTGTATTCTGATATCTAACTGTTCTCGTGTTTTTAATGATTCTCCAATATCTTCCTTCCAATTAACTAATTCTTTGTATGTTAACCATGCTAATTCCTCTTTCTTAGATCTCCCAAAAAGAGATTCCTGTGAGGATACCCAACTAGGAATCCTGGTATAGAATTGCTTTTTTATCTTTACCCATATTTTAAATAAAGCATTTCTCACAAAATGATGGACAAAGTCTTTGTTATCTTTGAGTTTATCATATATCATAAAGGCATGAAAACCATATCTCATTTTGGAGCTTTCCAATGCTAATAATCTTTCATTCTTCAAATGTACCCATTCCTCTAACCAACTAAGACTTGTAGCTCTATAATAAAGATTTGGTAATCCGCAACCTCCCTTTATTTTTTCTTTTGTTAACAATCTCCACCCTATTCTGGCTTTCTTCCCTTCCCATATAAACTTTACTAACTCTCTCTGCCATCCATCTAGGTATTTCTCATTGCTAATTACTGGTAGGTTTTGAAACAGGAACATTAATTTTGGTAAAATACTCATCTTAATTGTTTCTATTCTACCCAAGAATGATAATTGTTCTTTTGACCACCACATCAGATCCATTTTAATTCCTTTCCAGCATTTCAAGTAATTATTTTTAAATAAGTCTATATTCCTTTTAGTTAAAGTTATCCCCAAATATTTCACTTTCTTCTCAATTTTAAATTTTGATATTTCTTCCAGTTCCTTCTCTTCCTTTGAATTCATATTTTTTGTCAATATAACTGTTTTTTCTTTGTTTATATGAAAGCCTGCTACTCTACCAAATTCCTCTATTACTTTGATTAATTCTTTTAAGCTTTTCTTTGGATTTTCTAAGAAACATATAAGATCATCATCAAAAGCTTGCATTTTATACATGTATTTTTTCACCCTCACTCCTTCTATTTCCTGCTCTCCCCTTATTTTATTATTCAATACTTCCAACACTATTATAAACAACAATGGTGAGAGAGGACACCCTTGTCTTGTGCCCTTCTCAATTGTGATCTTCTCCGTTCTCTCTTGATTAATAATTATTTGAGCATTTTGTTCCTTATATATTTCATATATCCATCTTATAAATGTTTCTCCCATCTCCATCTGTTTAATCAGTCCCAGCAAAAAACACCATTTCACCCTGTCAAACGCTTTTTCTGCATTTAACAGTATTAACGCTAGTTTCTTTTCATTATGCCATTCAAAGTACTCTATTATATTCAATACTGTCCTTATATTGTTTTTTATCTGTCTTTTTGGAACAAATCCATTCTAATCTTCATGGATTATACAACCTATCATTCCCTTCATCCTTGTAGCTACAATTGACATAAATATATTGTAATCTGAATTTGTTAAGGATATTGGCCTGTAATTTTTCATTTCTAAGCAATCTCTATCTTCTTTCGGGATTAATTATATCCAGGCTTCTTTCCAAGTATCCGGTATTCCCTGATTTTTAATTTCATTAAACACCTCTTTCAGAGGTTCTACCAAAATATCCATCATCTTTCTATAATAAACCGATGTCAATCCATCTGGACCTGGTGCTTTTCTCAATTTCAACTTCCCAATCGCATCCTGTATTTCTTTCACTGTTATTGGTTGGTTCAAATTTTTTACCTGTTCCTCGTTTACAGTATTTATTCTCTGTTTTTAAAAAATAATTCTTTACTTTCTCTCTCTCTTCTTCCAGGTTGTCTACATTCCTATACATATTCTCATAATATTCTTTAAATACTCTTTTTATTTCTTCCTGTTCTGTTATCATTTTTCCTTTATATTTATTTCACTGTGATAATTTTCTTCTCTTTTTCTTTTCTAAGCTTACTTGCTAGTAACCTACCAGCTTTGTTCCCTAGTTCAAAATGTTTTTGTTTTATATGTTTCAATTTATTTTCTACTTCTTTTATTGTCATTTCTTTTAATTCCTGTTGTAATTTTTCCACTTCACATCTTATTTCCTTATCTCCCATCTCTTTCCATTCTTTCTCTTTATCTCTCAATTCTTTCTTTATCCTTCGTTATTTTTCTGTCTCTCTTTTCTTTAATTCTGCTTGCAATTTAATAAATTCTCCTCTAATTACCGCCTTACTGGCATCCCATATAATTTTGCTAGGTATCTCTTCAGTTTTATTTTCCTCAAAGTAGAATTTCAATGTCTTTTTAATTTTATTTATATTATCTTCTTTTTTTAATAGGTCTTCATTAAGTCTCCAAATATAGTCTTTCTTCCTTGTTGTCATAATCATTTCAATTGGGTTATGATCCAATATATGTTTAGTTAGTATATCCATCTTTTTTAATTTTAGGAGCCATATTCTTAGAGATTAAGAAGAGATCTATTCTTGACACTGAATTATGTACCTCTGAAAAAAACGTGAATCCCTTTGTTTCTCTATACTTATACCGCCAAATATCTACCAAACCAAATTCATCTATCATTTCGAAAAATGTTTTAGGTAGCTTTCCTTGGTTAATTTGTATTTTTCCCCCATCTAATGATTTTCTATCCAAAATTGGTTCTGGTACCCCATTGAAGTCCCCTAATAACAATATTGAACCATAGTTTAGTTTTTTAAGCTTCTTTGCTATTTCACCATAGTATTTGTCTCTGTTCTCCAATGAGGCATATATCCCCACAACCAAGACCATTGTATTTCCTACTTTTACTTCAATCCCCAAATATGTCCTGCCATTGTCATTGAATATTTGTTTAGATTGATATTTTTTATTTACATAGATTGCAATTCCTTTTTTCTTCTTATTTGTAGCTGATATGTATGCTAATCCCAGTTTAGGGTTTCTGATATATTTTACATCTTTCTCTCTTATCTTGGTTTCTTGAATACAGGTGTTATCACTTTTAATTTTTTCTAGTTGGTGAAACACTATGCTTCTTTTGTACTTTGAGTTGATTCCTTTTACATTCCAAGATACAATTTTAACCATCTTTGCTATATCTCTCAAATCTTGTCAACTTTTATCACAAATATTTCCTTTTTCTCTCTTGTTACAGTTCTTTACTTTTATGTTGATTTTTTTTATGTGCCACCCCTTCCTCTCCTTATATTTGTTTTATTTTATTTTGTTTTTAAATCAATTTATTTCTTCTTTTTATTTCTTTTGTTCTTCATTCTTTATTAATATATTTATAGCTCTTCTTCTCAAACTCCTCCTCCTCCTCCTCCTCCTCCTTCTTCCTCCTCCTCCTCCTCTGACTTCAAGTCCTCCTCCCCAGATCTTATCCCTTTATCCAGTTCTTCTGTATTATTTCCTTTTTGTTGATTCTTATTCTCCTTTTGTTCATCTTCTTTCTTTTTTCTTTATATCTTTTGGATCTCCACTCTCTTATTATAGTTTTTTCTTGGTTTTGTTCCTCTTCTCCTCTATTTTCCTTTCTAAGCTTCTGTTCCATTTCTTTTTCTTTTTCCTCATTGTCTATTCTAAATCTCTTCTGTTTATACATGAAGGATAGTCCTTCTATTCTATCCCATTTGAAATATATTCCCATGTTTTTCAACAATTGCACCAGACTTCGATACTTCTGCCTTCCCAGCATAATTTGAGGTGGTATATCTTTAAATATTTTAACTTCCACATCTTCAATTATGATTATAGAATCATAGCTTCTTCATATCAGCATTTCTTTAATTCTCATCCTCGCCCAGCACACTACTACATTTCTTGGATATTTCTTGTCTTTTGCCTTCATCGAATTAACTCTGAATATCTTGTCCACTTCTCTCTCCAATAATTCTTCAGGCATGTCAATTGGTTTGGCCAGGCTGGGAATCACTCTAATTATCAAATTTTCATTATTTTTTTCCGGTAAACCTCTTATTTTACTACAGCGTTCCCTATATCTAAGTTCATTGGTCCATATCAACATTTCTTGTTGTTCCATCTTCTTCTGATTATCTTTCAATTTATCTTCCATACTATTTATTTTTTCTCTTACTTTATTAATTTCTTTCTGATTTTTATTAAAGTCTAAAGACATTTTCTCCATTCTTTTGCTTATACTATCTAATTCTTTTTTAATGTCCTTTCTAATCTCCAATCTAGTTTCTTTTATTTCTCCTCTTATCTCTTGATTAGATTCTTTCAGATCATCTTTCATCTCCTGTCTATTTTCCTTAATTTCCTGTCACACTTGACACATTTCATCAAGCAGTTGCATTATTGGTACTTTAACTGAGTCATCTGTAGACCCCCTTCGTTGCATACTTAATTGTGTTTGAATCAGGTTTTTCTTTGAGGTAGCCATTTTTTCCACCTTTTCGTTCTAACCAGACAAATTAGAAATACAATATTACAATACTACAATGTTTCTTTTACAATCACTTAACCTTGCTCTCCTGCCACAAAAAAACCCTTTATACAACACTTATTTCATTCCATTGTGTCTTAAGTATTATCACCATATAATGTCCAATTATCAATTTTTCTTATATTTCAAATATTCTCTCTCTCTTTCCCCCCTCTTTCCTTTCCCCCTTTCCCCCTTTCTTCTCTCTTTTCTTCCCTCTTCTTCTTTTTAAATATATTTCAATACTTGATTTATCTTATAATCAATTATTCAATTATTCAAAAACACATCATTTCATATATGTCAAATTCCACCCACTTCTGTCTGTCCCTAACTTATTTACTCTGAGTAGATTAATTCCTATAATTTAACCTTATCTTATCTGTAATAATCTTTATCTTTCTTTATCTACTTCCAATAAAGTACAGCATTAATTCTTACTCTTTCTCTAATCCTCTGTGCTCCTCTTGTTTCCATTCAATATTCAATATTAGCAAAAAGAAAGAAAGAGGCAAAGATAAAGAACCAAACATCTCACATTTTTTTTCACAGTCTATAAGCACTCCTTCTACTCTTCACCCTCTATTTGTCAATATCTCTTATGCTTTTTTGTTCTTTGTATGAATTGTATAATAACTCCTTTTCAGTTTATTGCTTGTTCACTATTAGCTTCTCGTTGCTTTCACTGCTTATCTCCACTCATTCCATTCTCTTCTATTCACCTTACCACATACACTGCTTGCCACTGTCCTTTATATGTCCCGTTACAGTTATTAGTCAATCTCTTACGCATTTGACACTCTTGCTGCTTTCACCCTCTCTTCTTATACTGCTCTTGCTGCTTGTCCTGCTCCAACTGAGTATTTATTTCCTATTTTCATTTGTCTCTGCCTCCTGCAGTACTTGCAGCTTGATTTACAGCTCTCCACTCTCCTTCCAGTCCTGCAATTTACAGCTCCCCACTCTCCTTCCAGTCCTGCAATTTACAGTTCTCTGCTCTCCTTCCAGTCCTGCAATTTACAGCTCTCCGCTCTCCTTCCAGTCCTGCAATTTACAGCTCTCCGCTCTCCTTCCAGTCTACTTGCTACTCACCACTCACTCCTCTCACCTTCCAGGACTCAATTTAAGCTTCCGCTGATCTTATTACTTTTCCATCTTACTCTTCACTCTTCCCACCTTCCGCGTCACAATATGAACTTCCACCGGTCTCACTACTCACTGCTCTGTCCACACCTCCTCTTCTCCTCAGTTCTTTAATTTCTTCTTATTTTCTGCTTGTCCTTTTTTTCCCCTCCTCCTCTTTAATCCTCCTTATTCTTATCCTTTTAGCTTCCTCCTGCTTTTACTTTCTTCTTCCAATGCGTCTCACAAGCTCTCAGTCTTATGTTTCTCTATATTTTCTCTTCACTTTTCACTCTATGTTTCTTCTTACATCACTTCCTCTTCCTATAGCCTTTTATGGTATACGCTAATCACTTTGCACTGATTTCTTCCACTTGCTTCACCACCACCACAGCTCCGTTTCAAAAAGACAAAGTCTCACCTTTTAGGGGTAAGTTCTTAATGTTTAGGCAATTTTAATCTTACTCTTGTATTTCTTCTCTTTCGCTCTTCTTTCTAGTCTTCATTTATTAAAGTGTGTGTGTCGGGATGTTCATTTAAAAAAATTAAATGAGTGCAAAAATGGGAGGGTTGGAAGCTACGAAGCCCCCTGGCTGAACTGGTTCCACGACTGGGGAGAAGCCCCCCGCTCTCAAACCATTCCTTCCACTGGCTTCCCCAGAGATTCCCTCCTTATGTCTTTCATATCAAAAAGACAATGGATGGGCTGTTTGAGTCCCCGTTCCTCCAAGCACCATTGTTGCTAGGTCCTCAGGCATCACAAGCCCATGCCTGCGACCTCTCTCCTCACCATTACACCAGAAGTTCCTTGTCTACTTCTTTCACAGCTCACCTTTCAAATCTCCATTCATATCAATAAACCACTATGGGAAAACTTTAACTCTTTCAATTTCATCATTGTCTGCTTTAAAGTTATGTAAAACATTCATGGTCATTATTTTTGTTTTCTTAATGTTCAGCATTAATAACCTTTAGCACTTTTATCCTTGATTTTTCTTCAGTAATTGTTCCAGTTTTGTTATTTTCAGCTAGTAGCATGGTGTCATCTGTATATCTTTAATTGTTGATTTTCTTTCCTTTGATTTTCACATCTCCTTCCTCAATGCAGTTAGGGTGAAAGGATGCAGACTTGTCAAAACTGAAATCCACTTGCTAGTCTCAATTAGAGCAGACCCATGAAATAAACTACCAGAAGATAAATCAACATATATGTAAAACAGGTTCAGTAGCTCTTTTCTAGTTGAGACTAACAATTGGATTTAGGGTTGTGAGGCTAGAAGACTGATTTGATTTAGAAAAAAATCAATAGGGAGCTATATGATTTAAACTGATTGCACTGTGTAGTTTTTACTTTATCATGGATTCAGCATGTTTCCCACTACTTTTGATGGTATCCATTTACATAGCACAGGAAATGGACAACTTTGTACATTGTCAATTTGAGATAAAATTATTTTGCAAACACAACCATTGTTATAAAAACAAATTGATCAGCATCTTTTAAAACTTATTTTAATAATGTGTTTGACTTGGCTTCAGATATTTTATACCACGTTGTATTGAAAATTAAGTTGTCATCTATGCTTAATTTCCAAATGAAATTGAATTGAGTTGGCATAATATAATATACTCATACTATAATAAAATGAATGCCCACAGAGGGCAACATCCAGAGGAAGCCAGTTCATTGTGGAGTGCTTTAACACAGCCCTATAATAACATTATTAAGTAGAATGATCTGAGTTTTGTTCCTTCTCTGACACTGCACACACTGATGACAGTTTGTAGATAGGATAATTAATTTTAGTATACTGGTCTCTATCTCTAAAGTAGAAACTCCTGGCCCTGCATTAGGGACACATAGATCCACATGCTGAACTTTCCCTAGTGTTTGTAGAATCTGCTTTTTATAAGAACAAATAATCAAAGTACTTCTACACCTTGTACTAACCTACGTATTGTCCCCTGTCTCTGGACTCCAGTGTCTTTTTCCAAGGTCCCTAGATATGTTCACATTTGTTTATTCTAAGAGTGTGGTATTGCTTGACACAAAATGTTTTGATCTGTAGAGGAAATAAATATACAGTTACTTCCTTCAGCTTTTCACCAAGAGTTGAAAATCTTGGAAGGCTCCATTTTCTGCTGTACCAAGCACATAAATTTGAAGCAAGCAATCTGACAGTGCTTTCTTGTAACATAAGTTCTGATTACACTCAAGCCCAATTCCAGTCTGGTTACATTTAGCTCAACATATTTTGATATTATCTTGGGCCTCCTGATGTAAGCTGAATTGCCTTTAGATGGAAATGAAATCTCAAAGAGGAAGCATATTTTTCACATCTTCAAGACAAAAAGTTCAATCATCATTCCAGTCTGGCCATGGTATTGTGAATATGAAACAAGCACTGAGACAGAAAACATAAAATTATATGGTGGAGTTAATTGAAAATTATATAGTGGATTTAATTGAAAACTCAGGAGGGAAAAGACTACCTGTGCCTTGTTCATTAATTACTAGACACGGATTCTTTGCAGAAAAAGAGAAGAAAAATGAAATAGTGGACTGTTAAAAAATAAAACTTTTATTTGTAAGGGACTCAAACTGCAGACCATGTGGGACAGTTTCTCAGAATACATACATATGTCCTGAGAATATATGTACATATTCATTTTTTATAATTCATTATTATTACATGAATAAAGTTATATTGAACACAGAAGATGTTTAAACATATACAAGCAAATATAAACTAGACATAATAAACCACTGACTTCCTACCTCCCAGTTGATGGTTTAACTGTTGTATTATCTATTTCTTTTATTCACAATATTTTCTATGGTGTCCTACTATAAATAGAATTCTGCCATTTCAGTCTTCTACTCTTCTGTTAATATTTTAATATTCTAATATTTTTAATCTTCAGACCCCTAAACTGATAGATTCCCACACCGTTGTCTCAAATATATTATCAATACATTCACCTTTCCTGCAGTTTCCAACAGTCCTTCTTTAACCAACCTAGTTACCTTATCCATTTCTGTCAGGATGTATAGTTTCAACAGCCAGTCCTCTTGTAATGGAATTATACTTTCTTTCTATCCCTGTGCATGAAAAAGTCTAGCAGCAGCTACCATATACAGTACGAGTCTTCTGTTCCTTTTTTTCTAGATGTTCTTCCAGCATATTCAACAGAAAAAGTGCCGGTTTCATTTGAATTTTAACTTTCAAAATATCTACTAACACCTTATTAATTTGGACCCAGTATTCTTTTGCTTTCTTGAAAGACCACCACATGTGATAAAAAGTTCCTGTTTCAGCTGAACATTTCCAGCAGTTATTACTCATCCCTTTATTAATTTTTGACATTCTCTCAGCTGTTAAGTACCATCTGTAAAACACTGTATAGTAATTCTATTTGAGGTCATAGTTTAATGTGAATTTTAGTCTTTTAATCCACATGCAATCCATTGATCTAATTGTTAGGGGTAGCCAATATTTTAGGTTCACTACATCATGCAGTTTTTTACTACTACTTCTTCCATTTCTACTTTTAGTAATATTTTATACAGTTTTGCAATAGTGTGGGCATATATTCACAGAGCGTATATATGGTCTGTGAATGACAAACCCTATGCCTGGTATCTTTGACCAAAAATCTAGAAAGTTGAACAAGTTTGGAGATGAGTAAACTGTGTGTTGATATAAACATGTATACATTAACTCATCATCAGAATTCCTTTTTAACATCCCAAAGAACTAGACAGAGAGAAAAAATTGATAATGAACATCAGTTCAATGTACCTAAATGAATGTGGGATTATTGGTTGTTATATAAATTACTCTATTTCCCCTGTTGTCCTTTGGTCTTTCTTAAGCTTTAAAATGTCTCATAAAAATGTTTCTTTAAGAAAAAGAAAAAAACAAAAGAAAAGAAAAGAGAAAAAAAGTAATATATACAACCATGCAGTCATCTTGTGACACTAACCTGGCTCAGAGTCAGGATATGCCAGGGGATTAGCTATAGGAAATAGATTATAATTATCAACGTGAACAGATTAGATCATCTTTCTCACTTCCTCTTTAAAGCAAAAGGCAGCCTATGCCTTTAGCATCCATGCCTAATGTTTCAATCCATTTAACAATAGCATCTTTAACACTGCATGTTTAACAACTCTGCTTATGTTCCGGGGAAAACAGCAGAGCTATGTTGCACCTTAAAAATGAGCAATTTAATCATGCTATAAACATTGTCTGATGAAGTGGGCTACTGCCCATAGAAGGTCATGAGACAATTAACAATTAATTAGCTTTTAAGGTCTCACTGCCTATAGGCTATCAGAGCTATTCAACTTTAATGTATTTACCAAGACCTATTTTAATTTTCTAGTAAAAGATTGTCCCCATTCATCTTAATGAAGCGTTTTTCAGAAGATGTGTATAGCATATACATGCACAAGAGGTCTTTCTTTCTTTCTTTCTTTCTTTTTTATGGGATTTGTATCCCACCTTTCTCCCAAAATGGGACTCAAGGCAGCTTACAATAATCTAAAAAGAAAAAAATTAAAACATTAATTAGAAAAGTTTAAAACAATTAAATAATACTAATATTAAAATGTAAGATAACAGCAGCATAGTTAAAAACATTTTAAAAGTAAAAAAACAAACATTAAAACAGCATGCCACAGTACATAAGTAAAATTCACCCACAAAATGCCTGCCTAAATAAAAAATGTCTTCTTCTGCCAGCAAAAACAGAACAGGGAGGGTGCTGACCTGATCTCCCATTGAAGTGGGTTCCACAGTCTATGGAGAAGGCTGTCTCCCAAATTCCTACCAGCCACACTTGTGAAAGTAATGAGACTGAGATAAAGCCTTCCTCTGCACTTGGGTTGGTTTGTATACAGGGATATGGGCCTTCTGATAGTCTGGATCCAAGCTGTCTAAGGCTTTAAAGGTCAAAATCAGCTCCCTGAATTTTGCCAGAAAAGGACTGGTAGCCAGTGTAGCTGTTTTAGCAGGGAAAACACATGATCCCTGTAGTCAGCCCCATCAACAGCTTATCTGCAGCATTTTGTACCCACTGAAGTTTCTGAACAGTTTCCAAAGACAGCCTCACAGACAGACACAACAGTAGCCCAAATGTGATGTAATCAAGGTATGTGTCACCATAGCCAAATCTGACTTCTCAAGGAATGGGTTCCGTTGGCACACTAGTTTTAACTGTGCAAATGTGCTCCTGACCACAACCGAAACCTTGGCTTCCAGACTCAGATTTGAATACAGAAACACACCCAAGCTGTGAATCTGAGATTTCAGGGGGAATGTAACCACATCCAACACAGGCTGAATTCCTATTCCCTGATCTGCCTTCTGACTGGGCAGAAGCACCTCCATCTTCTCCAGATTTAGTTTCAATTTGTTCACCTTCATCCAGACCATTACTGACAGCAGACATGGTTTAAACAGCTTCCTTGGAGTCAAAGCCCCTGCCTGTTTCCATCTCCCACCGGCATTCTCAAGCCATGGAGGACTGTTTTGATTAGCCTGCAGCCCTCAGAAGATTATAATGTATTTTTGTATTTTATTTTGTATTTCTAAACTGTATATTTTAATTATTGCCATTTAACTTGCTTAGTTTATTGTTCTGGGGGGATGGGAGGGTATGAGAGGGAGGGATGAGATTCGAATTTGATTTATTTGTTTGATGTTTTTTCTGATGTTTTGAAATACTGTACGCTGCCCCGATTGCCTAGCAGAGGGGCGGGATATAAATAAAAATTATTATTATTATTATTATTATTATTATTATTATTATTATTATTATTATTATTAAATGGACAGGAAAGAGTTGGGTATCATCATGTCATGCCCAACCTGGAGGTATGCCTAGCTGAGGACTCAGGAGAGGAGAGGGAGAGGGAAGAACCAGCCCCTGAGCCTAGTCCCGGTTCCTCATTGCCTGTGCCAAGGGAGGCTGATGCCAAAGAGGACAGTCAGGACCCCGACACCCAGTCAGCAGAGTCTCCTGCCAACTTAAGCAGTGAGGAAGAGGCAGTGAGAAGGCCAACTTGTCTGTGTCTTTTTACAGCCAGCAAAGAAAAGGTGGGGCTGTGTCATTCTAGGAGGCTTTATGAGAAATGCCAAGCAATCAGGTGAAGTGCTGGAGATAAAAGCCTGGGAAGAATACCAGAACCTTTGTAAGTGTTCTGTTTACCTTAGCTGGCAGGTAGCAAGAGGCAGGAGTTCAGAATAGAAGCCCAGACTGCAAAGGCTTGGCAGTTACCAAAAATGAACAAAGGGGTTAAGCATAAATGTAGTCCAAAGTCTGTTCCGAGGGTCAAGAAACCAGAGTCCAATTCAAGGTTTCAGAGTAACAACGAAGCCTTGAGGATGAATTGTCAGTCACAAGGGAGTGAGGCAGCTGGCTCCTTTTAAAGAGTCTCAACATGCCTAAGCTGTTGTCGATTAGATCTCCTCTTGGGCTCCAGCCAGGATGAGATTCTTAATAATTCCTTGGCATATTGTCTCTCAGTGAGTCCTGATATTGGCATAGTAGGATCTGTTTCTTCCTCCTCTGAGTCCTGCTTCTCCTTGGAGACTGCAGGGAGTTCTCTCAACCCAAGGTCCTCCAGTTTTGTCTCTGCCTCAGACTCTGATTCCCTCTCCTCATCAGATCCAGAGCAGGCCATGACCTGAGGTTAACTGACTTCCCTGGTGAAGGCACCCTGTTCATGGACTCTCTTATTGCCTGACTTCTTGGATTGGACATTTGGATTTTTGGACTGATTATTCTGCATATTGGAACAACCCTATTGCTCAAACCCTGACTGGCTAATGGACTGACTAAGGACTTTGCTTTTGGAACTATTCATTTGCTCTAAATTCTTGTTGTCTTTTACTCAGGACTTGCGTTGTTTCAGATGGTGTGTTTTGTTGCTACTTTCCTTTGCCCTTATCTAAGTTATTTTGCTTGCTATTGGTTGCTGGCCATTTTCCTGGACACATCAGCATGCTGCTGACACTGAACACCAACATTCCATATGACCTTTCCCAGTGGTTTCATGCAGCTATCAAACATCATGGGGGACAGACTCGATCTTGAGGGACACCACAGGCTAGTGTTGAACAAGCGTTCTCCTAGCACAACCTTAAGGTTCACCCCTCCAAGAAGGAATGGAACAATTGTAAGACAGTGTCCCTATCTCCATCCCAGAGAGACAACTCAGAAGGATAGCATGGTTGATGGCATCAAAAACCATTGAGAGTTCCAGCAGAATCAACAGGTACACACTCCCCCTATCTGGTTCCTTGCATAGGTCATCCACCAAGGTGATCAAAGCTGTCTCTGTCTCACAACCAGGCCTGTAATTGATTTAGATATTCTGTTATATCCAGAAATCTCTGGAGCTGGACTGCCACCACATACTCTAATATCTTGCCCAAAAAGGGAATATTTGAGACTGGCTCATAGTTCTCCAATAGAGATGCTTTTTTCAGTAGTGGCCTCATTGCAGCCTCTTTTAGACAAGCTGGAAACCTGACTTGCTGTAGTGAAGCATTCATTACTTTCCTTACCCGATTGACCAGCCCCCCCCCACCCCACCAGCAAAGATGATGAGTCTAGGATGCACATAGTGGCTCTCACCTCTCCAATGATTCCATCTACATCATCAGGTCTCACCTACTTTTAAGCTCTTTATGAGTTGTATTCCCTTGCTGAACTTCTGAGATAACCCACTGCACTGACTGAACCTGGACAAGTCAGCCTTCTTCATGTCCTTCATCTTGAGAAATTCAATCTGAAAGTGGGAAGGGGATGTACTTTGGTTCTACTGCACAGGCATGCCAATCCATGCACATAGAAATATATTCCCAGTGCATTGCTTCCTTTCTTCTTCTGATATATTCCCTAGAATTATTAGTTTTTCATAGGCCTAGTAGATATTTCCTAAGTGCAACAAGCCTGATGTGAGATTAAACACTTTATTAAATATTCTTAAGGTGTTAGCTTTTTTAAAAGCAACAGTTATCAGTTTATTAACACATGCTGCTTCAGAAGAGGGCAGGTTATTGCAGAGTAAGTGAACAGAAAACATGTTAGCTAGAGAAGAACCTTCCAGTGTTTAATGTAGGGGTGTTCAAGCAAAGCTTCTTCCTGGGAGAAAATGGATGTGTTATGCATAAACAATAGTGTTCCTATTGTAGTAAGTAAAATATTAGATGATACACTAGCATTACTCAGTAGGTAATACCAATGAGCTGTCAAGGAAAATATGTGCTTCTTAAGCAATAGTCACCTGTTATCATGTGAGCTGAAATATTTATGCATCCTTCTGTAGATGCCATCTTTTCAATCATGGAACAACCAATGATGTCCTTTTGAGACATAAAAAAAGAAGACATGATTATGTATGCTACCTATTCCTCTGTCACGAACTTAACTACTTTGAGTAATAATAGCACTGGTGGTATATTGCATGACAATTTACTATTTGTGATTTCCCTAAATCTAAACTATGTGGCCAACAGTTTCAGGGCTATACCTGAATATGTGCCCCAAGTCTAAACAGATAGCCCTAAACAAGTGGCATCATGCTACACCTTTGATGGCCGTGTTGATTGCCCCTAACCCAGCTTTTTGTCAGCTTTTTCTTTTTTGCCGCACATTTTTGGCACTCCTGTAGTGAGTGGCATCTAAATGCCGCATCACCAGAGTGCTGAAAAGCCGAAAAGCTGCCACTGTGTAGTCAGAAGGGTGGCTTCACGGCAGCCTCCCAGAAGCTTGGGGCTATGTGTCATGCATACACCATCTCCCCATGCTGCTCTGAAGCTAGCATATTGTGCTGGTCTGTTTTGCCCCTTAGTTGTTCCTACTGGCAAGAAGGCAGAAGAAAAAAACAACCAAACTAGGGGTTAGTTCTTCAAGGAATCAATTAATAATAATAATAATAATAATAATAATAATAATACAATTTATTTATATACCGCCTCTCTGGTAAACCAATCGAGGCGGTGAACAACAAAATACATTAAAATAGTTTTAGCAGTGTTCTTTCTACTATCAGAAAGTCATTAAAAACTGTGTGGTTTTCAAAGATTATATTCATTTTGAATTTATTTGCACAAAATTAATGTGTGGGATAGTTTGTACAGCAGGAGAAAACATTTTTCTACACAGGAAATGGTATTGTCTTTACAGCAATAATATTGCACTGTTGCACCAGCACAAAAGAGTCCGAATGCCTTCTTTTGGATGAACAAATGGCCACAACTTTATTAATTTGTACAGGGTCTGAAACAATATCATTTCATAATAAATTCTTAACTTGACTATAACTTAGTTCTTGACACATGTGTCCGTGCACGTGTCCTGATGCCCGATGTAATCTATAAGCTGATGACATAACCCTTCAAATATTGCGAACTCAAATATCCAAATTATCCTCTGGGGGGGGTCCCTGCCCACCACAAGAGGGGGCCAGCCTAGCTTAGCATCCTCTCCCCCCCAGAAGAATCCATTTAATGTGATAAGCAATGGAATCGAGATATATATCACAGCCGACTGGGGAGAGATGAACCCCATCCCCCCTGTACAGATATGGCAAGTGGACTCTAATTCTATCATGTATAACAACATAAACCTCCAAGTTTCCTAGCTTCTTGCTAAGAGTTCTGTTGATCCAATGATGAGCCGCATTGATAGCAGAGTTGTTTCTAGCACCCAGCCAATTTCGATGTGGCAAGAGCTTAGTCCATAAAACAACAGTTTGCTGCAGTCGTCGTTGAACTTCCTGCAAGTGCCTTAGAATCCTTTTGACCAACTGCAAACTGGTGATCTTCACCAAGTCATTCTCACCTAGGTGAATAAGAAGAATCCTAGGGGGTTGAAAAGTCACAGTCAATTCAATAATATGTGGGAGAAGGGCCCCCCACAGCATGCCCCAATGGCCAAACCAGCGAATGGGCCCATGTGCTCCAATCCCAGGTTCGAATCACGACCCGACTGAATAATATGCCATTCGGTCCAAAAGACTATGCAGTGCCCAACTATCCACATGTCACCCTGTTCTTGACCTATTCAACAGAAAAAAATATGTTAATTCATGAATATGTGATCCCCTCAACTCCCGGTATCGAATTAGAACAAGCCCCAACTATGGATAAATATAAGTTTTAAACGTTCTAGAGTGCCAATGCCCAATACGTCAGATCGTAGGGTCACTTAAACCGTGAGCTGCAGCAGCAGTCACCCCTCTGATCCGAAAAGAATGAGATGAAAATTGAGCCGCTGGCAAACCTGCATGTCTCAAAGTCTCCCGCAACACCGCACAAAACTGAAACTGTGTCAATGGAAGGCCCAAGACATGAAGAAACAAGTAACCAGGACAAGTCGGACATAATCTGTGGTATTCGGACAGTGCCGATACAGGACAAATCTGACTACCCTGTGCCCTGGACAGTATTATTGTCTGACCTCTAGCCAGCTGGTCTGTCTTTGAATGCCTAAAACACAGATGAATACCCTGCTCCAGAACTTGTACATCAGATAATAAAAGCTCCCTGCCTGATGTATCGGAGTGGGAGCTAGGGACAAGTTCACTGATTCTAGTAGTCGCAAAAAAGGCCAAAGAAAAAGCCACCCAGAACAAAATAACCTCCTCTGGCGAAGAGCACATTGCTTGGACAGAATGCCAAATCTGAATAAGAATTGTATCTGTTACTGGCAAATGGCTGTCACGTGCCACAGGGAGCTCTCTAGACCATCCCTCCAAAGCCCTCCGAACCCTAAAATCAACCGTAGGATCAGTAACCCCCCCCCCCCCCCGCCCGAGAGCCAAGAGTAAAATGCCAGGGCTGCCAATCTCCACCTAATAGTCACCGGGAACAACCCAGGCTGTCTAAGCTGCACTGCTAAAAGAATTATAATCTCCACCTGCAGGGGCAGACCTCAACTTCCCCCATATCTGCTAAGAACTGTCTAAAAGCTTGCATTGCAAACTGGTAAGACTTGCATGTGGAAGGAGCGACAGACTGAAGAATCACCCTGTCGGTCTCTACTCTCCAAGGGTCCATAGGTGGGTTGGCACTTTCAATGGTTGCGCTGCTGCTTCCGGAGTCAGTTGCAGGAACCTGCAAAACTGAAAAAGCGAAAGGGCATCTGCACATGGAGAGCCTGGAAGAAGACATTGTATTTTAAACACTGCAAAACCATAGACCTGACCAATGCCATCACCCTTGGGCAAGGGTAGGCAACCTTTCCCCTTTAAGGGCCGAGGGACTTCAGTTCCCAGAATCCCAGGAGCTATTGGCCAACATGGGACTATTGGTCAACATGGCTGAGGCTTCTGGGAGCTGAAGTCCCTCGGCCCTTAAAGGGGAAAGGTTGCCTACCCCTGCCCTTGGGGATTTGGAGCTCTGTGAATTAACCACATGAACTACTGCTTGGTTGTCAAACCAAAACCAAACTGTTTTGTGTTCGAATTGTGTTGGCTATAAATGAACTGCCACCACAATAGGGAGCAATTCGAGAAAAGTAAGATCCCGGGTCCAACCCTTACTCACCCAAGTCTGAGGCCAACTCTCAGCCGCCCACTGCCCTTTCCAGTATAGACCAAAACTGTGAGCACCGGAAGCATCGGAGTGAACCGGAAAGTCTGCCTTTAAAAGCATTTTGGTCCTCCAAAATGAAACACCATTGAATTCCTCCAGGAATATTTCCCAAATCCTCAAGTCCTCCCGTATCCCACTCGTGATTCGAATGTGGTGATGCGGGGCAGAACCCCCCTTTGTGGCATTGTATAAACGGGCAGAAAAGGCCCTTCCCGGAACTAAAACCTTACAAGAAAAATTAAGTAAACCCGTTAGAGATTGAAATTCGTGCAGTGTGGCCTTATTCTTACTTCTCATTATCCTCACCTGATGCCTCATTAGATCCAGTTTCTCACTTGGAAGGTGGGATAAATGCTCAACTCTGTCAATTTCAAGACCCAAGAAAGTTAAACGAGTTGCAGAGCCCTCTGTATTTTCCTTAGCTAAGGGGACACCCATCTCTGCCATTAAAACTTAAAAAGCCGACAAAGTATCCCAGCACCTTGTCATGCCAGGAGATCCCGCAAACAAAAAATCATCCAAATAGTGTGTAATTGCATGGTTGCCAGACCTCTTAACTGCACACCAATGTAAAAAAGTACTAAATTTCTCAAAAGCCGAGCAGGAAATGGAACACCCCATTGGCATAGCCTTATCAAAATAATACATTCCACTAAATTGAAAGCCCAGCAAATCAAAATCCTCAGGATGTACTGGAAGCAGCCTGAAGGCAGATTTAATGTTACATTTTGCCAATAGGGCTCCCCTGCCCAAAGCTCTAACCATTTGCACTGCCGAGTCAAATGAAGCATACTTCACAGATGCCAAAGCCGTGTCAATGGCATCATTAACAGACTCCCCTTTGGGATAGGATAGATTATGAATAAACAATATTCACCTGGTGTCTTCTTGGGAACCACACCCAGGGGTGACAACCATAAAGTCGGCATTGGCAGATGTTCATGGGGTCCAGATATCATCCCTGCCACTAGCTCTTTGGCCAGTTTATCTCTAACAATCCTCAGTAACTCCCTCACCGAGCGTACATTAGGTGCAAAATAGTGAACTTTCAAACCAGAATAAGGTATGCGAAAACCGCATAAAAAACCATCCAATAAATACTGGGCGGAATCCCGTTTTGGGTAAATCTGCAACCAAGTAGCCAAAATGTGGAACCTAATTGGCATTGGTGCTTTTTCCTCACTCTGAGGATGGCTGAGGGGCGGCTTCAGCCCTGGACCTCTTACCTCTAAAGCAGGAAGTGCCAGAGTGATTGCCTTGGCAGGTGTTACATCGGTGTTCAAACCTGCAGGTCTGCCTCTTACACTTACCTGCATTAAAGTCCCAACAAATTTCCGGTGCTTTTTTCTCCCCCGTGCCAGGCCTCGTATATTGCCCTCTCAGCTGCATGACCATAGGCACAAAGCCATTATCACACCTGCTCAAAGGGGAGGCCCCTACCATAACATCTACCCACAACTCAGCTTGTACATGCGGCCATGACAAAGAAAGGTCTAAAGCGGCCTGCATCCTGAATTGCTCATCATAATGCATCCAAGCAGATCCTCTGAATTTAATATGACAATTCATGTATGCCTTAATCATAATCTCTTGATATTTAGAAAAATCAGGAGATCTGGAAGGCTCCTTCTCCTCAATGACACCCCTGTAGATTGTAAAGCCCATCATCCAATTAACAAAATTCCTCTCTAATTTTGGGCATTAGTGAGCCTGGAACTCCTTAGGAAGGCTAAAAACAACACCATCCTTCACCATAATCCTTGGTTCAGGACCACGGAATGTTAAGGAGAACAAATCAACAAACTCCCCTTTCCAAATCCTCTCTTTCGTGGCAAGCAGGCGATGTGATTCAAAAGGGGTGGACATACTCACATAAGGGTTGCACTCAGCTGTTTTATCCACCCCGGCTATGCCTAAAGCCCGCACTGTAACAACCCTGTGAGACTCACTTATCTTGCCCACCAAGGGCTGCCTCACCTGAACCCTTGACTCCTGAGCTTGACCCACCCCAGCTGTCACTGAGGGTGTACTCAGAGATACTGAGGTTGAGCATTCAGCTCCACAGCTCTGACCAGCTTGCGCTCCTGGCGCCCATACCGAGGTAAGCCAAGAAGCCAATGAAATAGATGAAGTAGACAAACCTGAGCCTGCCCGATGGCTGCAAAGCATCTGCCGATGCTTGAAGGGCTCCAGCCAAGTGTGATGCAACTGCCCCTCGGCTGTCTTGCTGTGGGGTGGAAGAAGCACCTCTCACCCCATTGTCCTGTATCTCTGAATTTTCAGGAGTCGGCCCACTGCTCTGGCCTGAAACCACCACCCTCTGCACCAAATTGAACAAATCTGCCACTGTAGGCTGAGCAGACACAGGGTCAGCTGCACTCTGGATTTCCAAACCTGGGATCTTTTTAATCAGCTCCATCACATCAGCTACGGTTGGCTACCCAACCTCCATAGCTGAGGTAACCAGGGGACCACGTGAAGTGTTATCATCAGACAAAGCAGGTGAGAGTACCTTCTGCACGTGTGTAACTTGAGACCCCACAAAATGGTCATCATTTGATGATGCATCCTGAACCCCCCGCTGAGCCAATTGTTCACAAACCACTACGCATGATTGCATAGTATGACCCAACTGGGCCAGGTGTGCAGCAATCTCGTCCTCTCTACCCTGGGGCTTAGAGGTTCGTTTAGGTGCCGACTGACCAGCACTAGGTTCCACAGGCGCCACACACCATTTGGACAGAGAACTGCTGCGTGGCATAATGGCCAATTTTTTTCAAAGGGAATTACCAGGCCCTTAGGTTGTAGCGTTCCTAATAATGGCTAAAATCCTCCAGCCAACAAAGAACGTATAGAAAATCCTCTATTAATTAATAAGATCAGAGATGTAAAATGCCCCAAGTACCTACAAACTTTCTTAAGTGCCCCCCAGCAGGGACACACCAAATACAGTCACAGGTCCCCTTACTTAAGCACCTGTTCCAAAGAGGGACTGACAACAGGTCCTGATCCTGTCCCAAGCAGGGACAAAAGACAAAACCTGAGCGTCGCAAGCAAGGACACATCCCCAGTATTATGACTGTCAGCAAGGCATCACCCCTGGCACCCTACACACACTGGGCCCCCTGGCCCCAAGGCACATCAGCCTTTCCCTTCAAGGAGACCAGGCCGACTAGGCCTGCTTGTCACCAATGCCTGATGGCCTCTCCTCCCCAGAAGACCAGGCCACGTCAGGCCCAAATGCCCCAAGGCCCATCAGCCCCACATCAGAAGGGCCCCCAGGCCACACCAGGCCGCAGGCCCCCAGGACACTCGGCCTCTATGATACCGGAGGCAAGCCCAGGGAAGGCCCGAAGCCACACCTCCCACCGGTGCGACCTGCTGCTCGTCCTCCTCCCAGGCCCCTCCAATATGGACACTGATCCACTCAGCCTCTTTCCAGGCCCCTCCCAGCACCCACGGCCTCTGCGATATCAGAGGCCAAGCTCAGGGAAGACCCGAAGCCGTGCCTCCCACCGGCACTACCCCACTACCCGGCCCAGGCAGACACACTCAGCAGCAGTCCTCTCACGCTGTTGTCCAAGCTTGAAATGGCTGCTACCATGTGGCAGACAGGGATTAAATAATTCCAAAATCTCACCCTAAATCTCGCAAGACTATCTGGTCTCACGAGATTTGTGGGCCGTTGGGGGATCTTGCGAGATCCCCCTGATTGGCTGGGAGGCCCAGGAAGGGCAGGACTTCCTGCCCTCCCAGCCAATCACTGTGTCAGCCTCTCTAGGATGGCCGGCGTGACATAGAGCCCCTCCCAACACCTTGGGGGGGTTCTTTATCTGCACACACACACAAACCACATGCAAATTTTGCATATACATGCTGAATTGTGAAGGTTTTTGTTGCACCAGGATTCTTCTCATCAGTGTTTCCAATACATAAGAAAGTATATTTTAAGCATTTTTTAAAAAAAATTCAAAAAGTATTTTCATCCCTAATTTCATCAGACATTTAGTATAATGTTCACCATTATATCTGAACAGGTGGCGCTAGTTATACTGTTGTAAGAAACACACTGGTCCTCAGAAAAGTCTTCTTTGCAAAAATAGAAACAAAAAGCATGGGAGAGTCTGTTTGCTTTAAGACTTGAAGAAAATGAGATGAACAACTCTCACCTACTTTTGAGCTCTTTGTGAGTTATATTGCCTTGCTGAACTTTGGGGATAGCTTGGATTCACTAAGGGCCTCGGCAGACGACCAATAGGGTCGTCTCTGAGGCAAGGAAGAGGAGGGGCAGCCGCACGAGCGGTGCCCCTTCCTCCTCCCGAGGTTGCCCTTGGAGCTGCCGGCCTGCCGCACGACTGGCGCACCGAGGGCAACTTCCCGCCGCAGCGTCCTCACACGCTGCGGCGGAAAAGCCAGGGAAAGTGCGCCCGACGCATTTAGGGCGCACTTTCCCTGTCTTCTGAAAGGAGCACTGATTTTGCGCTCCTTTCAGAGGTGCCAACGGTGCGCCGCGGTGTGGCTGCCATGGTCCCGTGGCGCACCGTCCCAGGGCATCCCCGACGCCCTGGTCTGCTTCCCCCCTAAGTGATTTTGGACCAGTCCTCTTTCTCTTAGCCTTGAGTTGTTCACAGGGTAGTTTTGAAGAATAAAGTAAGTGTGTAAGATTTTGAAGGAGGGAGGAGAGGGAGAACCATGGCTTCCACTTTGCGCTTCTTGTGGGAAAGATGCATACAAAAGCAATACATACTGCATACAAATATAGGAACTCTCACTGCCAAGTTCTAGGAATAGAGAACAAGGAAATGAGTTCTCTCTCTCTCTCTCCCTTATATATCTTTTAGCACAGAAACAGGTAACGTGCAGCCCATGGAGTTCATGGGCTTCTCTGGACCCTCACATTCCCCTCCCCCCCATGAGCAAAAAAGTAAAGTTACACAGGTCAGCCTCCAGGCATGGATGGCTCTGAAAGAAGCAATATTACACTGAAGGGGCATATATAACCCTCTGAACTGTCTGGTTTGTCCCTCAGCATCACCTTAAAGATTCTGCCTGTTTTATTTTTAATAGGCCTAGTGAACCCCACAGTGGGTCTTCAAGACCGAAAATTGGCTCCAATAATCCCTCAAATCTGCCCACTTCATCATAATATGACCACAGTACATTAACTGTGATCAGCAGTGCATTTTCTTATGAATGCTTTTAGTTTCTATTTTGCAAGGCAGACTTTTCTGAGGACCAAAGGCCTTTGCAGACTGCCAGAAATAGTGCAAATTGAGTCCACTTTAAGGGTTAGGGTTAGTGCTAGGGAGTCATGGGAATTGTTTATTTTTCTGAGACATTGAGCCTTCTCTGTCAGAGAGCTCTGGTGCCACAATAAAATACAGTTTCCATGATTCCCTAACCCTAACCCTTAAAGTGGATTCAATTTGCACTATTTCTGGCAAAGGCCCTATGTGTTTCTTACAACAACAGTGCAAATGGTACTAACTGTGACTGCATATTATTATATGTGTCCTTCTTTCTTCTTGCCTGTAATTTTGATTTTATTTCCAAATAAATAAGATTCGGGGGGGGGGGGGACTTTTTTTTCTTTGTTTTTTTCAATTCAGCTGGTTTTGTGTCTATGAGAAAAGGCTTCAGAAGAGTGCATTTGTGATAAAGTCAGAATGGTCCACATAATATTATGTTTTCTTTGTATAAGTTTACCCAGTTATTTGTGGGAGGGGAAGCAAACCCCTTAACAGATTGCAGAAACATTCTCCAAAGTGAAATGAGCAGTAATTTCAAGAATGGATACCATCCATGTTGAGGTAATAGCACATTTTAAGTATTCCCCCAACATAATAATTTAATGGCAGCATCAGGAGAATATCATGTAAAGTTTCCTTCTAATCAATAGTACATCATTCCTTGGCAGTTTCACAAGAAAGCTTGCCTGCAGCAGCTACTGAGATGATTCAGCCCACAAGCTTCACTTGCTTCCTGATCTATTGATTATATAGTGGTGCATATGTCTTTGATATTTTTCTAGAGATGGAAGAATCTATTAGTTTCATGTTCTTCTATGATCCATAAAAAAATCCAAGTTCTTTCCTCCCCAAATGAAAAGATATTCCAGGATTCAGACTAGATCAGACAGAAACAGAATTGAAACAAATTTGCACTCATCTGCACTAACCAAAATAAAAATATTTGAAAGTGGTTCAAAAACATGTATTTCAAGTGTAGAGAAACCATGACAAGAAGAATCCTGAACTAATGAGAAACTGCATAGTTTGGGACTTGTTATGTCTAAAATTTACACAAGGTTGTTTTGCACAGAAAGCACAATTTTCTGTAGAAAATAATATTTCAATGCAGAAATATGATATGCCCATGATATGGTCTCTTGGTCTTGCCTTCATGTTGATGTCTTCACAGAAGAACTTTACAAAGACAGGTTGCAAATCTAGGTTTCTGAAAATCTGCAAACTGAACAGTCCAGTTTGTGTAGAAGGCTGCACTTAAATTATAAGTTTGTAGGCTTTCTCTATGCAGTTGTTCATGTTTGGAGTGGGGTGGGGGAAGCAGGTGCTCATGAAAAATTAGTGAAATGGCTGGTAGTGTGGCACTGTTGCCCCTTCTGTACTTGGGAGACTTTCATATGGCTTACATTCAAAGGAGAACACATATTTTCCAGAGTTCCTTCCTAGCAATTGGAATGGTAACTTTGCAAGCAGCAGGAAATGTCTGTATTCCAGATATCTTTTGGTGACAGTTGAAGACCTTTTTATTCCAACAAGTTTTTGAGGACTGATTGGGATACCAAAAATGGGTTTTTCATATTGTGCTATTTAGTATATGAATTTTAAATGGCTTTGATAGTATTGATTTGAAACATAACCTTTTGTTTGCTTTAAATCTGTATGTATTTTTACTTAAAAAAAAACAACAACTCGTAAGCCACTTGGAATTCCAGCTATGGCATATAAATAAACCAATACAATATGATACAATGTCCTACAGTTAGTGCAGCATTAGCTGTATCAACCAATCAGGTAAATGTAAGGAGCTTATTTTAACTAGCTGCCCTGCTCATGCTCACTCGTGTCATCTGGCCCTGTACCCAAAATATATTCCCAAACCCTTTGGTAAAAATGAATGTAATATTTAGGGACTCATAACCCTATTGCATGCCTGATAATAGCATTAACTGCATAAATTTATTATTATGGAACTGAGCTCAGGAGAAACAAAAACCTAGCAAGAACTAGTTCAGTACAGAACCAAATCCAGGATAAAGGCCAGCTAGTTGCTCATTATTACACATATAGCATTGTCAATAGTATGACATGTGGGGTTTTGGAGCCATTCCGTTATCCATCAAATATCCTTGTTGTTGATCAACATTAGACTCTCCTCCTGCCCCATTATTCTTATTTGCTGCTTTTTTTCAATTGAGCAAATGTGCCTCCTTTATCAAGACAGTAATTTTAAGGAACACTGCATGTTAAAACACCGTGAAAATCACTAGAATGCATTATGTCAAATCTGGTTTCTGATGAATAAGCTTTAGAGGAATCAGGCTGTTCCTTATGAAACTCTCTCGAGAGCACTATCTCCCTCCAACATGCTCTCCTCTTGTTGTCTGAAGTGAAAGAGATGGATATAGAGAAATTATTCATTTAAACCTTTTAGTCTCCAGCTTGACACTTTCAGTCCATTTTTTGGGTATGTTTAATGATAATGTTTGTTAAATGAAATAGCACTTCTTGCTAATCTGTGTTTTATGATTGGATTAATAATAACTGATACTTTCTCTGGAGTCTGAGAATAATAAAATAATAACATATGTCACTATAAGCAGCAGATATTTAAAACCTTCAGCTCATATCACTGAAACATTACCTTTATGTAAGCATGATATGTCAGTATAGGAACAATATGAATAATAATTTAGGTTGCAGACTATTGGCAGGGAAGGACCACTTATGGCAGCTTTTTATCAAACTGAATGCCTTACAGAACACAAGAAGCTCTTTTATTGGTCATCCAGGACAAAGCGATCAACACTGGGATGAGGGAATGGGGGATATGTGGTATATGGGATCTAACATGTACTTATCACCCACTCTGGCAAAGTGCCACTCCAGTAAATGGAGAATGCTTGACTCCAGTGCATCCCAACCTTGGACAATAAATTCTGATGATTCCTGATCATTAGCTATACCGGCTGGGAACATTGTAGTCTCTAGATTAACATCTCCAAGCCCTCAATAAGAATAACTGTGGCCCAAAACACATGGGTCAAATAAAGCACCTTCCAAGTGCTTTGGGGGTGTGGTGTTCAAATGATGTATGCCCCAAACTGACCAGAAGTTACTCCAAGGCTGACTAAGGTGGCCCGATGCTAGCCTGAAAAGGAGCAGCAAAAAGCTGCTTCTGCCACTGACCCATTTGAAACTGTGGTAGCAGCCAGCTTCAGGACCTTGGCATCTGGTCACAATGGTCCTGGAGAAATTGGGGCTGGAGTGGCCTCTGAATTCTCCTTTTGTCCCATTTACTTCACCCCCAAATTCAAGTGTCCAAGTGTGGAGTAAAGCTTGGGAATCGTGGTAGGTTTAATGGCTACATGGGAAAATGAGAAGAACTGTGGAAACAGAAATACTGTTTCACATTGGAAATCAACTCCCATACTCCCTTCACCCTTTATTCAGTGAACACAAAGTGATCAGCAGCAAGCTTTACATGACAAATACAATTTTAGCCCCTGAACAAATTTCTGTTTTCACCTTTGTTCAGAAGTGTTCAAAATAATAAATTTCTTTTGGAGGAGAACCCTTTGCATCCCTAATGAGAGTTTCTTAGGACTGATGTGAAAGGGCTTTCTTGTTGACCATTACTAGCCTATGGACTTCCATACAAAAGGAGATGGGGCTAGTTACTTTCTTATTATCCTGCTGTAGAAAAATACCTTTAAAATAAATAATAATAATAATAGATTTAAATAGTTACATCTTTCTCTATATTGAAGGATGTTAGAGTGGTGGACAATAAAAACAGTTTAGAGAGTTTAAAACAATTTAAAACAGCAAGAATAATTTAAACAATTTATTGTAAGTAAGTTAAATAATTGAGCAAGTTGAGCAAGTTAAAACAAGACAGTTTAAAATAATAATAATAATAATAATAATAATAATAATAATAATAATAATAATACAATTTATTTTTATCCCACCCCTCTGTGAGCACAACCAGGGTGGCTGACAACAGTAAAATATAATAATAGTACAATATAACTCCCAAAAAACCCACCCACCCCTTAAAATAATATTAAACACTAAGACTATTAAAAACATACTAAAAACATACATTTAGGGCGGCAGCAGCGGCGAGCGGGCGGCGACCTCCAGGGCTCCAGGGCCCCACCCACGCCCTCCTCCCTCCCCGGCAAGCGGCGGCCAAACGGCCGGAAGACCTGGGCCATTATAAAAGGCCCCAGCGAGCCCTCAGCGGCGGCGGCAGCAGCGGCGAGCGGGCGGCGAGCTCCAGGGCTCCAGGGCCCCACCCACGCCCTCCTCCCTCCCCGGCAAGCGGTGGCGGGGGCGAGCGAAGTTACATTCCCGGGCCTCAACAGCTTATATTTGGCAGCATCAGTGGTTGTGCGAGAGAGAGACCGCCTTCTAGGGCCACACCCGCTGTCCCTGGGTGATTAGAAGAAAGAGGGAAGCCAACATTTCTGGGTTGAGCGTGCCCTTTCCCCCTCAATTAGCAGAAAGTTCTTTTATGTTTTTCTTTTAATGTTTTAAAGGTTTACGTATTCTGTGATTCTGTAATTGCTTTGAAGTGTTTTAAGCACTTCTGGATGTTTCTCTAATTACAGTATAATTAGGGATTCCATATAGTATTATTGTCATTATCTCTTTTTTTTTTTTTTTTTTTTTTTGCTATTATCTGTATTTTTATATATATACATTTTATACATTTTTATACATTTTAATATTTTTTATATTTTTACTAATTTTGATTGGGGTCTATTAGTATTTAACAATTTTTACCGGGGTTTATCAGTCAAGTTTGGTCATTTTTGGGATAATCTATGAAAATATGGTAACCAAAAATAGTATTAAGCGGAAAAGGAGGTCAGCTAATAAAGAAGCTCGTACTAATGTTAAAAGGATTAAGAAACCCACTAAGAATTCAGGGACGAGTGTAATGAACTCAAATCTATTGGAGGCTGCTACCACCCTGAAACAACTAAAAATGGATGAGCTACTTTTGTTTAATGACAACAATAAGTCTATTTCCGAAACATCTTCTCTCTCTTTACATGAAGAGCCTGCTTCAGATATTGACCCTGACATTAGTATCAAACATACGACAGATTTAGACACTGTAGCAAGAAATTGCCTGCTCACTGCTAGGACAGTAATAGCTATTTTTGACAAATTAACGAGTATAGACCACAAACTCGATAGATTGAAAGATCTGATGACCAAGCCTAAATACCCATTAAAATCAGGAGTATTAATTGATAAAAAAGATTCTAAACAAACTCAAAATAATGTCAAAGTTAGGAGTAATGACAAGATTGTACTTAGGCCAAACAGCATAACATTATTAATAGCTAATAACCACCATAACTATGCTAGATGGCATAACAAGCTTGTTATATTACATTCATTATCTCTTCTTTTACATCGTCACTTGCATTATAGCGAGCTACTTGGAATTGATTGGCTACCTTCTTATAATAATTTCAAGAGAATTGTTTTGAGGTTTAAAAATGCAACAATACCTTCTCTGCTATTGAAAAATAGGAATTCACTCAAGGAATTTTCAATTATACCAGTACGTGTCTTTTGCAACCCAAATATCCAGCCTCTGTTTAAATCTTTCTCTGGACGGGAAGCTCTCCACCAAAAAGTGAACCATAATGAAGATGTTAGGGGATTAATACCAATTTCTGAGAGTCTCCTGGATGATGATGGAAAATTGGCCGAGATGTTTGGCTCCCTTTCTAATGAGGAACAAAGGCAAGTACTAAATAGGTTTGAAGCTGTCAAAACTATGTTAATGTCAGTAACCTTGGCAACTAAGTCAATTCAGGACCTGTTACCCATTAGCTGTCCTTCATCGGACCCTTTTTTACAACCCAAAAATGGACGAAAACAGTGTACAGGAGAGGAGGGGGATGATATGATCCCTTTAATGTATATATCTTCCAAAGATACAATGGACAAACTGGTGGATCCACTCATCCCACTAACTCAAACTTCTCCTAATTATAAGACTGGACAATGTAGTGAGCCTATGCAATTAATCACATTTAATACTCCTCCCCCTAAGTCCAAAATAGATATTCAATCATCTAAGATCAAGAAGATGAAATATCTTAAGCCTAACTCTCCTGCAGTAAAAACTCTTAAGCAGAGCATATCTGATAGCGTGAACAGTTCAGTACCAGAGAAGGGAAACACATTTGAAGGAAATACAACTGTCAGTAAATCGCAAGTCTTCAAATCTCAACAACAGTCTGTAGTTTCAGGCAATTGACATTCAATTGATCGGTCTTATTTATCTATCATTTCATGGAATGTAGCTGGTTGGAGACCCAGATGTAGAGACCCTACCTTTATACCTTTTGTCCGTAGACACAAAATTATTCTCTTGCAAGAAACGTGGCTTGCTGAAGAGATATACATAGAGGGGTATAAATTTATGGGCTTAAATGCAACCTCCGGTAAAGGCAACGGGAGATTATGTGGTGGCTTAGGAGTGTTGATATCTTTGGCACTAAAGGTCCAAATAATTAAGGTCTCTGCTTTTGAGCAGAATGCTCTAGCTGTCCTTTTGAAGTTTAACAATAATCTATTATATCTGATTAACATTTATATTCCCCCACTTCAAGGCCGGGCCAAAATATTAAATGTATGGAACAAACTTAATTCCTTTATTAAGAATTTGATGTTCGAGATGCCAACAGCTAATTTCATTGTTGCAGGGGATCTTAATGCTAGGCTTGGTGCCGATGATGCATCCTTGTATACTAAATACAACTGTCAACCCCCGTCCCCTATAGTTATTCCACCTCTAATGCATCGCAAATCAAAAGATATCTTCTGTGACTTCAAGGGCCTCTGTTTAGCTCGCTCTTTTGACGAATTAAATCTAATTATCTTAAACGGTAGCTTTAAAGATGACCACCCAGCCGAATATACACACTGGGCTGGTGGCAGTCTTTCGGTTCTTGATTATATGGGGATTTCTCCAAATCTAATTTCCCATATTTCTAAGTTCACTGTTGTTAGTAGACCTGATAGTGATCACTTTCCAGTCTTTTTGTGTTTAAAATTTCAGGATAGTCTTAATTTACCTCTTGATAAGCTTTCAGTTTTTACTAATGATATCAGTCCAATTCGAGTCAAATGGTCACCCCAATTGTCTGATGTTCTTACTAAGTTTCTTTCAAGTGATTCAATTAAGTTGTTTTCTTCTATAATAATGGACGCTAATCTGGATTCTGTCATACTGTCAAATTATAATATGTTAATTAGTTCTTTACAACCATTACTTACTGTCCCTAAAAGTAATTCTGTTAGACATAAACCACTGCGTCATCAGAGTTGGTTTGACTCAGAATGCAAAGAAATATGGGCACACCTTAAACATCTGTTTAAACAATATAAATTAGATCCAAAGCAATCTCTTGTATCTGAACTTCTAGAACAGAAGAAAAGATATAAGCACTTAATAAGACAAAAGAAAAAGGGAGCCATGATAGACTCTTGGAACAAACTAATAATGACAGTTAACACAAACAACCCCAATCTGTTTTGGAAAGAGGTTGCTCCTTCGTTTATTAAAAATGCAGACAACCTTATAGCTCAGATCCCAGCTCATATTTGGGAAAGTCACTTTGTCAATCTTTATGACTCTCCTGATAATAACAATAGTTCTTTAGTGTCGGACCTTATGGCACAGGTTCTGTCTCTCCCCCCCTGGTCACCAGTGTCGCATTCCGAGATTAAGAGTCTTATCACCCAACTCAAACCGGCACGTGCTCCTGGTGCTGATTTTATAACCGGAGAAGTACTCAAAAATAATCTGGAATGGTGGGTTCCGGTACTTTCTAAGTTATTTACAGCTATTGATAGATCTGCTTCCATACCAAATGACTGGGGCATGGCCATTATCATTCCGATTTATAAAAAAGGCAACAGAGCAGACCCGTTCAATTATAGACCGATCAGTCTCCTGAGTGTGGTGAGCAAGCTGTATACAAAACATCTGTTAAATAAGTTCTTAGACTGGCTGGAGTCTGAGGATATTCTGATGGCCGAACAGGCAGGCTTTCGGCCTGGACGTTCCACTATTGATCAAGCAATGATACTGCATTATCTTATAGATAAATACCTACACTATGGGCAACCTCTATATGCGGCATTTATAGATTTTAAGTCCGCTTTTGATTCAGTTAATAGATTTAGGTTGTGGGAAAAATTAATGTGTACTAACATAGACAAACGACTTCTTTTGCTTCTTATTAAGGTTCACGAGAATTCTAATATCAAGGTTAGATGTAGTCCTCAAGGACATGTCTCTAAGGCAATTCCTGTTAGGACGGGTGTAAGACAGGGTTGCGTCCTGGCTCCTACCTTATTCAATTTCTATATTAATTTTCTAGTTTCTGCCATGAATAATCTTTCTTTCCATCCTCCGAAGCTAGCAAACAGGCATATCAATTTATTGCTCTATGCGGATGATGTTGTCATTTTCTCGTTATCCCCTATAGGACTTAAAAGATCTTTAAATTCTCTTGCGTCATTTTGTAAAGAGGAGAAACTATCAGTTAACTATTCTAAGACCAAGATTCTTACTTTTGCTCATCGTCCTAAATTGATGCAATGGACACTTGATAGACAACACATAGAGCAGGTTAAGATCTTCAAATATTTAGGAATTGTTTTTCACCATTCGGGTAGGAGAACTGCTCATTCTGAACTTGTTATCAGTAATGCCCAAAGAACTATAACAGCAATCCTAAGATTTTTCTTTACTAAAGGCGCGCAGTTTATTCCGGCCGCTATCAAATTGTTTAATGCCAAGGTTCGCCCTCAACTCCTTTATGGAGCTCAATTGGGTCCATATAGTAACATCAATGCTTTTGAACGTCTCCAAACTAAGTTTCTTAGGCGAATTTTACAGGTTGGTCACTATGTTCCGAATGCTCTCCTTAGGAGGGAGGCTGGATCTATTAAAATAGAGTCTAGTCTGTGGATCAGTATACTCACTTACTGGCAAAAATTGCATAAAATTCCTGGGAGGCTGACAAATTTAATCTTTTCGGATCCCTTTAAATCTACATGGGAAACCTCTATTCATAAGAAACTAGATGAGTTAGGTTTTGACAAAAATGAACTTTTAAAGCTTGATGTTGATAAAGCCAAATCCATCATCAAACAAAAAATTATAGAAGCAGAAAGACGGGTAGATTCTGCTTCCCTTTCTAAATATGTTCTGTTCGGCTCACAAATATCGGCCCCAATTCCAGCCCCATATCTATTTCAGATCACTCTTCCGAAGTTTAGAAGGGCTTTAACCTTGGCACGTTTTGATGTGCTGCCTACTGCCATGCTAGACGGTAGATTTAAAAAAATACCTTTTGAATTGCGTCTATGTCCTTGTGGTTCAGGTGCTGTTGAAACTAATGAGCATGTCCTACTCTACTGTCAATTTTATAGGGATGCTCGACATCAACTGATTAGCCCATTATTAAGTAAATTTCCTGGCAAATCTGATTCCTTTTATTTACGCTTCTTATTAGATAATAAGGAACATACAGTATCTCATATGATGGCCAAATTTTGTTATATCGTTTGTAAAACGCGACCTCAATTGATAAATGGACATTCTATTACTGTTTAGTTAAATTTGACTGATAATTATAAATATGTAGTTTACTTTTTATTTGGCATATTAATTTATACTAACTGACAAGTTCCTGTGGGGAATTGCTGTATACATTTAAGATGTGTTTTATTGAAATCTTGTGCTGACCGAATGGTCGTAATAAAGAAATTTACATTTACATACATTTACAATAATGGCAGTAACTGGAACAAAAGTTGTGAGAGGGAGATGAGCTGACTCTTGAGGCCGGGATATACTGATAACACCTTGCCCCATGTCTCCAGATGATCTCACCCAGCAGCTCCATATAAATATTAAACAGCATCGAGGACAGGATGGGGCCCTGTGGGATGCCACATGTAAGCTCTTTTCTTGCAGAGCAACTGTCCCCGAGCATCACCCTCAGGAATCTGCCCGAGTGGAAGGAACGGAACCATTGCAAAACAGTGCATCTGATTCCTAACCTTCTCAGGTGGTCCAGGAGGATGACATGATCTATCGTATCAAAAGCCACTGAGAGGTCCAGTAGCACCAACAGTGGCACACTACCCCTGTTGATGCCCAGGCAAAGGGCATCGTCTAAGGCAACCATGGCAGTCTCAATTCCATATCCTGTCCTAAAGCCAGTTTCAAATGGATCTAGATAATAGGTTTCTTCCAAGACAGTTTGGAGTTGAAGATCAACTGCCCTCTCAATCACTTTGCTAAAACTAGATGAATCAGGCAAAACCATTTGCAGCCACACATATGTGCAGATTTGAATGGAACCAGTGAGGCCCCAGAGGCTTTAGTACAAAGCCATGTTTATACAGTGTAGAACATACAACATTGTTGGTATGTTGATATTTATTAGGGAAGAGTTTTTATTAGGGAAGGGTTTTTATTATTTATTTAATTTTATTTATCAATTTAATTAAAAATAAAATACAGCAAAGCCTTTGAGTGCATAGACCATGAAAAACTTTGGCTTATGCAAAGAGAAATGGGAGTGCCACAACATTTGATGGTCCTGATGCATCACCTGTACTCAGGACAAGAGACAGCCATCAGAACTGAATATGAGAAACAGAATAGTTTGCAGTCAACAAAGTTGTCAGGCAAGGCTGCACACTATCACTCTATTGATTCAACCTGTATAGCGAAAACACTGTATGCAGAGCAGGCGTAGACGTAGAGTTAGGAGGAGTGAAGATAGGTGGAAGAAACATTAACAACCAAAGATATGCTGATGGCACAACAAAAGCAGAAACAAAGAACTGGATCAATTATTGAAGAAGATCAAGGAGTAAAAAACCAGGGTCAGATTAATTCTGAACATTAAAAAATAATAATGACCACATAAGATCTACAAGAATTCACCCTAGAAAATGAGAAAATTGAAATTCTGAAAGAGTTCACATATGTTGGCTCAAATATTGACCAGAACAGAAATTGAAGTGAATAAATAAGAAGAATATGATTGGAAAGGGCAGCTATGAAAGAACTGGACAAGATCATGAAGTGTAAAGACATAACTCTGAACTCTAAAGTGAGGACAGTCCAAACCACTGTTTCCTGTTACCATGTACAGATGTGAGAGCTGGACAGTGAAAAAAAACTGATAGGAAGAAAATCAACTCATTTGAGATGTGGTGCTGGAGAAGAGTGCTGAGGATACCGTGGTCAGCTAAAAAGACAAACAAATGGATTCTAGAACAGATCAAGTCAGAAATTTCTGGAAGCCAAGATGACTTTGGACCAAAACAGACAGGTATAAAAAACCAGCTTCAGCATGGCTTGGAAGAGTAGCATTTAGATAATGCATGTCTCCAACCTGCACAGAAGTTGCACTAGGGTTGCTCCCAGGCCACCTATGGCAGCCCAAACCCGGCCCCCAAAGGAGTGGATATTTTCTGCTCCTTGCCACAGTTCATTTGGGACTGCAGCAGGAGCTGGCATCAGGACCATGTTGTGTGGTTGCCATGATCCCAGAGTTCTGGGTGGAAGCAGCCTATGGCTGCTTCTTCCTGCCCATCTGTTCTGCCCTAAATTGAGGCTGTCATATTTTGGCCATCATGAGGAAAAATGAATCATTAGGGGGGGGAAATGCTGCTAGGAAAGGTGGAAGTTGTATAAAGAGAGGAAGACCACATGCCAGATGGTTAGGATCCTATAGGCTCAGGCCCCTGGTCAGGGAAGACATGGCCCTGAGCCTGTAGGACCTGAGAAGAGAGGTTGAGGACAAAGGAGCTTGGAGATGTCTCATGAACAGGGTCACAATGAATCAAAGCCAACTCATGGGCAGTTAGAAACAACAAGAATAGCTAAAAGCAATTAAATAAACAATTATGTTAAAAATGCAATATTAAAACATTCAAAACATGTTGAAAACTATGAAAGCATGGCACACCTCATTAAATGACCCTTCTGCCACAACAGATTAAGAGCAAAGGGACTGCCTAAATAAAAGTACTTTTGCGTGCTGACAGAAAGAGAGCATACAACCAAACCTTCCATGGGAGGGAATTCCACTGTTTGGGAGCAGCCACTAAAAAGGCTCTCTCCTGTGTCTTCACTAAACATGTAAGTGATGGTGGTAGGACCAAGAGAAAACCCTTCTCTGAGGATTTTAAAACTCATGCAGATTCATATTGGAGAGAAGCAACCAAGTTGTATAGATCTTTATAGATCATAGCCTGCACTTTTCATTCCACAATCAGGTGGCCACTGGAGCAGAGAAACACCTGTTGTGGCTTTTGATAATTATGGGGCATCCTTATATGCTGTGCTTTTCTGAGAAACATGTTTATAAATTGTGGTTTTAATTGCTTTAAACATAAAAGTATTAATATAGAATAAAATTTAATGTACATTAAATTATATTCTTTGATTTAGTAGTACCATTAATACTCCTTGTGTCCCCTTTGCAGAAGAAAGGTGAGATACAAAACCAATGAACAAACAACACTTATGTGCACCTGTTTGGGAGGGATTCCATTGAACACTGTAGATAGGTTGCTGCTAAGATAAGGGCTGTAATTATGCTGTGACTTTATCCTTGCATAACTGGCAGTTGCTCAAGTGTTTCTTTATGTAGTATATCAACCTGTGATCCTTCCAGAATGACTGCTTACCTCTAGCAGTTTATCTACCTTGTTTCTCTTTGTAGTTCTGTGGATTTACACCAACATGTTATGCCATTTCTTAAAAGAATTTCAGCCAAGAATTTACCCTAATGATTGCTTGATATGAAGCATGCATGTATGCATTATTTTAACACAGGATTTAACTGAAATGCCCTTGGACATAACTTAAAACACCCTATGGATATAATTAAGACACGGAATAAGATATGAAGTAAAATGTAACATTCCTAAGTGTCCCACAGAGTGCTACCAAAAAAACAGCATAACATATATCTTGATCAATAGTCTCATGGATTTTTAAATTGTTTTCCTGTTAAAAGAATCCCCCCCCAACAAAATTGTGGGCAAAAGTTCATTTCTCCTTCTGTACATTTCTCAGAACAATTAACTACATA
Organism: Phrynosoma blainvillii; assembly: GCA_026167975.1. Classification (NCBI taxonomy): domain Eukaryota; kingdom Metazoa; phylum Chordata; class Lepidosauria; order Squamata; family Phrynosomatidae; genus Phrynosoma; species Phrynosoma blainvillii. The sequence continues at coordinate 180,785,970 of JANUYF010000003.1, read as the reverse complement.
TTGTAGCTTGCAGAGACATAGCTATGAGTCTGAAAAATCAGTATGCAAAGGGATCTTGCAGCACCTTTGAAACTAACTGAATAAAAGAGGTTGTAGCATAAGCTTTCATAGACATCATAGCTTTCACAAGCTTTCATAGATATACCACATTCCCACACTACACTCTTGTAGTGCTTCTATTCCACTTTTACTGCCCTGTCTGCCTCCTGTTGCATTCTGAGGCTTGTAGTTCAGTGAGGCCTAAGAGCTTCCTGGCTAGGAGTTCTAAGTGCCCCTCCCTCAACTGCAAATCCCAGAATGCAACGGGAGGCAGCCAGAGCACTAATAGTGGAATCACAGTACTATAAGAGTGTAGTGCAGAAATGTGGTTGGTCTACTTCAGATTCTGATGAAGTGGACCAAGTCTACAAAAGCTTATGCTACAACTTCTTTTGCTCAATTAGTCTCAGAGAGATGATAGTTTATTTTAACTATGTCATGATCCACTCACAGTTAAACTTGGGGGGAGGGCAATGATTTATATAAGAATGAACTAGAGATATGCCTAAAGCTTTTCTGAAAGTGAATAACTTCTACTGTATTGTGTCCCCATTATAAAATTCATTGTTTTTCTTATCAGTAAGATTGTTAATACCCAATAATAGTAACAGTAACAATAACATCAATAACACTCTTCAAACTAATCCTTAGTTCCATTTCCCAGGAAGATGGATTTCTCTTCTTTAATATAAATTTCAATCTGAGAAAATGACATCTCAGCAGAATGAAAACAAATGACAGCCCTATCACCAATGGGACAATGTATTATTTTAAAATGTATAAAATGGACCATGCTTTATCCTGAGAGTTAAGTGTTCAAATGAGACAGCCAAAAAGAAAAAAAAAGTAGTTAACTCATTCAAGGAGACATGAAAGTGAGGATCCTTTATTATTTGTTGCCCTCCTGTGTAGAGAAACAAAGAAGGATAAAGAAGAGAAAACTCTGGATTAAAATTAATGTTCTTAGCACAGAAAATGGAAATAAAACACACCTCCATTGGAAAGAGATCTTTGTGATTGACCTTTTAAAGGGTTGTAGTTTTGACCCTTAGACCATGAAATGCTTTCTTACCTAAATAATGATCTTGTATGACCTGACATGCACTGGCCATCAGTAAAGGAACCCTCTGTCATTTGAGCCTTAGACAATGGGGATAGGTGACAGGGACTTCTCACTGATCTACAAATTCCTCATTATTTATTGATACTTGACAGAGTCAGAACAGACCGTCTCTAAATATTGCCTTTGGGGTGGCTGCAGCGGACTTGGGGGCATGGTGTAGTACACAGGCTGCATACCCTCAAGATGACCTGAAGGCACCCAGACTGACCACACTTTTACCAGCTTCTGGGTGTCTTGGGGGAATGGCAGCTGCATGCCACAAGCCCCCAAGATGCCACAAAGCCACTGCAGTGCTGTGGAAGAGCTGCTAAAGGCAGTTATTTCAGCTGGTATCATGGCAGATTGAGGCTGCGGCATGCAGCTGCCACAGCCCCAATCCATCTTTGAGTGGGGCATCTATTTTGGCCCTAACTATTTGTGCATAAAGCTAAGGCAATAGTGTTTGTATGTGCCTTATTAAAGTGCCACTATGTACTTTAAACTTGGCTTCAGCTGGATTCTGATTCAGTATTTTCCCATGCAGTGTTGTCATTTTATGCATCTTATCTGGAATAGAAGTCTGGGATATACAGTCAAGCCTCTGTGTCCATGGATCCTGTGGATGCAATCATCCATGGTTTTAAAATAGTCTATCATTATCATCATCATCTAAATGCAAAAGCAAACCTTGATCTTGCCCCTTCATATAAGGAATACTATTTTACTGTGTCGTTGTATGTAATGGAACTTGAACATCTATGGATTTTGGTATCCACAGAGGGTCCTGGAACCAAACCCTAGTGGATACCAAGGGCCCACCACATATGTTTTCACTAATAGACAGTCAATTAATACAGGTAGAAAGCTGATTGGATATTAGGGTGTGAATCCTATTGCTAGTCCCAACTAAAGTAAACTCATTGAATCAATGAAACTGATATACATTCGACTTACGTGACACTTACATAGACTCACATAGGTTCAAGGAGAGGGGGAACCAACAGGATTTAGACCATTCTTTCTTGCCTAAGAATACATACCAAAAGGACAGAGATTAGATTTTAACTGGATCTGTTAGGACATGAACAGACTGCCAGAAATAATCCAGCTGTAACTGTCCTAGCTCAGTGCTAGGTAATCATGGCAACTGTAGTTTATTGTGCCACCAGAGCGATAGAGAAGGCTCAGTGTCTCAGGGGGAAAAAAAACTACAATTCTCATGATTCCCTAGCATTGAGCCAGGACAGTTAAAGTGGTCTCAAACTGGATTATGTCTGGCAGTCTGTTCAGGCCTGTAGCCCCCATGATCTTTGTATAGCAGCATATCTTAATCAATTATTCATTTTTGCATTCCTTTTCACAAATGGTCACAATTTTGCCAGTGCCATTCCCCTTGATGTATCATATACTTTGGGAATAATCCCTTGTTTGTTTTGGCTGGAAATATCAATAGGCTGCATTTGTTTGAAGATGGGAAATAGATTGCTAGTTTCTATGTTCTCTGAATTCAGTGGTGGAAATCCTCATAAAATCTGGAGGAAGTGCTGTGATCAAAGGTCCTCTCAAATTCTCCACATTGTTTGTGGGCAGAGAAATTGAAAGACTGGGAAGAAAATTTCACTGCATTTCCTCCAAGGAAGGGGGGGGAAATCTCTAAAAGTTTCATAGTGGCTTGCCATTATCACTGGCTTAGTACAGCTTACATTAGTAAGCTTACATTAGTACAGCTTCCTTCTTTTTGCCACATTTTTGCCTACTCTCTTTTCTAACTTCTTTTTAACAAATCATATTTTTGAGCTGTTCAAACACTCAAGACAGTCCTCATAAACATGCCCTCTCCAAAGATAGGTAAAAAAAATCAGGGAGCTGTACAGAATCATATCAACAAACCAGTTCTACCACTTCCTGCATCTACTGAGAGTAGGATTTCTGTGAAGTTAGTGGACCTTCATTGTTCATTTAAAACCAAGCCACTCCAAAACTTTTGCAAAAGGTAGGCATGCAGCAGTATATCATTACAGGTTGTGTCTCCCTTATTCAAAACGCTTGGGACCAGAGGTGTTCAGGATTTTGGATATTTTCTTGGGGGTGTGTGTGTCTTTGCATATACATAATGAAATATCTTGGAGATGGGACCCAAATCTAAACATGAATTTCCTTTATGCTTCTTATATATCTTATACATATAACCTGAAGGTATTTTCACAATATTTTTAATAATTTCACATATGGAACAAATTTTGTGTAAACTGAAGCAGCAGAAAGCAAAGGTGTCTCATTCATTGATGAGGACAATTTGGATTTTGGAGTATTTTGGATTTCAGAATTCCAGATATAGGAGATTCAACCTGTACCAGGAAAATTCACCCCACCCCCACAATTTCTGTGACCATAGCAGCTAAATTTGGGAGGGAGCAATGGAGCCTGAGAGGGGTGGCAGATGATGTCATTATTCCTAACAACAACAACCACCACTGGAGTCCGGCTCTGTGACCCACAGTTCTACAATACCACTAGTTATCATAAGAACCATTTATTCTGGAAACCTGAAGCCAAATAGTACTTCATTGCAAAACTGCCTTCTTTTCACACCTATATTCCCAGCACTAAAACCTACAAGTGCATCCCCTAATATGACTAGGCATTGTTCTTTACCATTATAAGGGCATTGCCATCAACAGCAATACTATGCAATATAATGAAAATGAAATGTGTCCATTAAAATTAGCAACAACTGTGCTCTGGGCAAAAAGTGTAGGTAATTTCAGGCCTTGATGGCAAGTGAAGGATGAATAAATCCTTTCTGTATCTTAAGTTTTTTTTCAACCATGTAATAGCAGTGAAGTATAATAATAAAAGAGTTGCAGGTAATGGGTAATTTCCCTTTAAGTAATTTCCTGCTTACATCCATATGAATCCTGCAGAAATGGACTGCCGACAGCAATCAAGCATTATGTTATATCAGCTGCTGCAGAGAATAATGATAAGCTTCCTTACAACTTAATCAGAATTCCATTAGTTCTTCAGCACTCTTCAAAATACAAGCAACATTTCTATTAGACATGCAAGAATCAATGGTATAGAATTATAAGGCATCAGGAATGTTAATATGCTAAGATTTTCACTGTGGAGCATAAGATCATAAATAAGTATGCATACTTAACAAGAAAAAATACTTAAGATACCACTGAATTAAAAATAATGCAGGCAAAATAGTTGAGAACCACTTTGAATGAACCCTGGCTTTGATTTTAAGTAACATAACTCATTTATTACAATCACTTAAAATATATCCTCCTCCATAATATCATATATCCCACTCTGAATAATGTTACCTGGAAATTCAAATTTCCTTGATTTCAATAGAACTTTCTTCCATATGTTGATACAATGCATTGTTTAGTGGAATAGATGGCTTCTTTTATTAGAGGTTTTTAAACAGAGGCTCGATGGCTATCTATTAAGAATAGAGATGAAAAGAATATTCCTGGCAATTGTTATACAATTGAAAGGGGAAGCCAAGTATAGTCAGACATGCATTCTAGAATTTAAGAGAGCTGATTGCAGTAATCCCCTCCAAAATGTCCAATGTGTGCACAAATCTTGGTTTCTTTCTCATGGAGTGTGTGTACCTATGGACCTTCCCTGTTTTGCTGTGCCATATCCCACTGGCCTGACATCTTCCAATGTCCTCCCACCCATGTCCAGTGCCCTGGTATCCTGTCTGCTGCACTGTCTACCTGACCCATGCATCCCAGATGCAGAACATCATTCTGATTTCCCCAGCAGCACCTTTGTTGATATAGACAGTCCCAGGAAACCTGTGCATCACTCCAGGCACTAATTATTGCTGAGTGGATCTTTTAACATCTTTCTACTGGCCCAAAGCCTTATTACCCTTCCTGAGGTGGGAAAAGAGACTGAGGCAGCTATAGGAATAGCATTGGGGAAAAGGAGATATGGCCGGAACAGAGTGGACAAATGTTACAAAAGAAGGTGGGATCACTGTTTAGTATCTATCCTGCCTTCAGTTCCCTCTGTTTCCCAGAATGGGTTGGAGAGCAGACCAACCATTCCACAGAACCTCACTCTGCTCCTCTGCAATGCCAGGTCAGTAAAAAACAAGACACATATCATCCAGGATCTCCTCCTGGACGAGGATGCCAACCTGGCTTGCTTCACAGAGACCTGGCTGGGAGAAGATAGCACTGCTACATGGGCGTAGGCCCTCCCAGCTGGGTACCCTGTTACTGAGAAGGTGAGGGGAATTGGGTGGGGGGGCAGAGTGGCTCTGATTCATAAGAACAATCTGACCTTGACCAGGATACCCATCCGGAACACGTTCCACTTCGAGTGTATGTACCTTAGCCTGAAGACTAGGGATAGTTTGGGGATTCTGTTAGTCTACCGACGACCCCGTTGTCTAGCAGACTCCCTAACCGAGCTGACATAGCTGGTCTCCGAGTTTTTGTTGGAGTCTCCCAGACTTTTGGTTTTGGGGGACTTCAACATTCCACTCGAGACCAGCCTAACAGGTCTGGCTCAGGAGTTCATGGAGACCATGACAAACATGGGCCTATCCCAATTAGTCAACGGGCCCACATATTGTGCAGGTCATACACTCGATGCGGTCCTTAGTACGGAACAGGAATATCCATGGGTGGAGATGGTAAGTACCTCTGCATTGTCATGGATGGATCATTTCCTGGTCAAGATGGAACTGAGAGCCAATGTCCGCCCCGCCGGGGGTAGTGGACCTATTAGAATGGTCCGCCCTCAAAGGCCAATTGGATTCCGGAAAGCCTTAGAGGGGTTAATGGTTGGGAATGCCGGTGATCCTGTCGAAGCTCTGGTTAATACTTGGAATAGTGACCTTACCAGGGTTATCGCCACGATCTCTCCCAAGCGTCCTTGCCATCCCGCTTCAAATCGTAGGCCATGATATACACCTGAGCTTAGGAGGATGAAGCGGTATGGGCAACGGCTAGAGCGCAGGTGGCGGAAAACTTGACTCTTATCTGACAGAACTCGCCATAGGAACTTTCTTTGTTCCTATCAGGAGGCAATACGTGCAGCGAAGCGAGCTTTCTTCTCTGCACATGTTGCGTCTGCTGAGTCTCGTCCAGCAGAGCTGTTTAGGGTGGTGAGGGAGATGACGCAGGTGCCCCCTGCGCCAAATCCCCTACTTAACCCATCGACGGCCTGCTGTGACGTGTTTAATAACTTCTTTGCAGATAAAATCTCTCAGATAAGAGCCGACCTAGACGCCACCACTGGAACAGAGTCATTAGGCGAGGTATCTAGCAACTCTGCTGATGTAGTTATACTGGATCAGCTCCAATCTGTGAGTATCGAGGACATGGACAAGCTGCTTGGTAAGGTGAGGAAGACAACCTGCCCGCTCTACCCTTGCCCATCATGGCTGGCTGTCCGGGGGGTGCATTGAGGGGTTTCCTTATGGATATCATCAATGCATCCTTTAGGGGAGGACATGTTCCATCTTGTCTCAAGGAAGCGGCTGTTAGGCCACTCCTGAAAAAGCCTTCCCTAGACCCCCTGGATATGAGAAATTATAGGCCTGTATCACTTCTCCCATTTTTGAGCAAGGTGATTGAGAGGGTGGTTGCTCTTCAGCTCCAATCTGTCTTGGATGAAACCGATTATCTAGACCCATTTCAATCCGGCTTCAGGACAGGCTTTGGGGTAGAGACTGCCATGGTTGCCTTGACTGACGATCTGCGTCTGAGCATCAACAGGGGTAGTGTGACCCTTTTGGTGCTCTTAGACCTCTCAGCAGCTTTCGATACAATAGATCATGGCATCCTCTTGGACCGCCTGAGGAGGTTAGGTATCGGGGGCACTGCTCTGCAGTGGTTCCAGTCCTTCCTCTCGGGTAGGTCCCAGAGGGTGCTGCTCGGGGACTGTAGCTCCAGTAAAAGGGACCTCGCTTGTGGGGTCCCTCAGGGAGCTATCTTGTCCCCAATGTTGTTTAACATCTACATAAAGCCGCTGGGTGAGATAATACGGAGTTATGGTGCTGGGTGTTATCAGTATGCTGATGACACCCAAATCTATTTCTCCGTGTCTCATTCGTTGGCCTCAAATTCCAATGGCATCTCTTCCCTCAATGAATGTCTTCAAGCGGTAATGGGCTGGATGAGGAAAAACAGATTGAAACTGAATCCAGACAAGACGGAGGTGCTCACGGTAGCGGCCCCGAAACCAAGAATTGGGTTGCAACCTCCAGTCCTGGATGAGGTCACACTCTCTTCCAGTGACTGTATTCGCAGTCTGGGGGTGCTCCTTGACTCGTCGCTCCTGATGACAAATCAGGTAAATGTGACAGTCAGGAGCACCTGTTATCAAGTTTGGTTGATACGCCAGCTGCGCCCTTTTCTGAAAGTAAGGGCTCTTGAGACTGTTATGCACGCACTGGTAACCTCACGCCTTGACTTCTGTAATGCACTCTATATGGGGCTACCCTTGTGCTTGGTTCGGAAATTACAACTGGTACAGAATATGGCAGCCAGGCTTGTTTTGGGAACATCTCGGAGGGACCACATTACTCCGGTTCTGAGGTCTCTCCACTGGCTGCCTATCAGCATCCGGGCCCGGTACAAGGTGTTGGTTATTACCTTTAAAGCCCTAAATGGCTTGGGTCCAAGCTATCTCAGGGATCGCCTTCTCCCATACAATCCTCACCGCGCTCTCCAGTCCTCCGGGAGGAATTTGCTACAGCCTCAAAAATCGAGGCTTGCGGCTACCTCCCGGAGGGCTTTTTCAGTCGCCGCCCCTAGATTCTGGAACGACCTGCCGGACAAGATCCGCCAGCTAACATCTTTGGACAGCTTCAAAAAGGCTGTCAAGACAGATCTCTTCTGGCAGGCCTTTCCAGATTAATTACTCCCGCCTCGGGTACAAATAGCCCACCCCAGTGATCCTTACATGGCCCCATATAAGGATGGTTAGGATCATTGTTCTAGGCTTATATATTGGAATACATTGGTTTGTATTGGGTTTTTTAATTGAATTGTTGTTTTAAATTACTATTGATTTAATACTGTCTTAAGGGGGGGAGGGGGGTTGTTGTATTGCATACGTTTTTATGCTTATTGTACATTCTATATGTTTTTATGTTTGTAAGCTGCCCTGATTGGATTTCCATAGGGCGGGATATAAATAAATTTTCTTCTTCTTCTTCTTCTTCTTCTTCTTCTTCTTCTTCTTCGTATTATTATTATTATTATTATTATTATTATTATTATATCTTCTCTAGTGCTTCCGTACTCTGGTCCAGATCTTCCGCCACTCTGCTCATGTCCTCAGGCTAGATCAGGGGTAGGCAACCTTTCCCCTTTAAGGGCCGAGGGACTTCAGCTCCCAGAAGCCTCAGCCATGTTGGCCAATAGTCCCATGTTGGCCAATAGCTCCTGGGATTCTGGGAGCTGAAGTCCCTCGGCCCTTAAAGGGGAAAGGTTGCCTACCCCTGGGCTAGATCTTCCATCCTCTCAGGACCTCAGGCTTTGAGCTTCTGCTCCCGGTGCCATGCCCAACTGCACTGACATTCGCTCATGTCTCTCTACCTGGAAGGCTTCCATGAGGATGTCTGCCACATTGTCCTCTGAACTGATGTAGGACAGACACAGAACACCATTCTGGACTAAGTCTCTCACATTCTGATATCTAACCCCTATGTATTTTGTCCTGCTCCTGAGGTTCTCTGCCTCTGCCATGGCAATGCAAGCCTGTGAATCCTCATGCACAACTGTCATGTCTGTGCACTCCTCACACAGGTCCATCAGCAGCTGCCTCACCCACTGCACTTCTGCCATCTCTAACAGCACAGTAAACTCTGCTTCTGAAATTCTCAATGCCACACTGCTCTGTTTCCTACTCCTCCAGACTACAGGGCTGTCTGCATACTCGATAAGCAATCCAGTCACTGACTTCCTATCCTGTAGCTCTGAGACAAAGGAACTATCCACAAAGCACTCCAGCTGGGCTTCAGGTCCCTGCAGCACCAGCTTCGTCTTGTTGCTGCCCTTTCAGTACCTGAGCAACCTTTTGACTGCTGACCAGTCCTCCACCTTTGGATTGCTTACCCTCCTGCTCAGAACAACTACATTTAATGAGATGTCAGGCCTGGTGTTGTCGGCTATAAACATCAGATTGCCAATCATAGACCTGTACAGATCTGGGTACTCAAAAACCTTGGCAGACTCACTGCTTGCAAATCCTGGGGTTATTGGGTTCTTCACCACCTTTGCATTCTCCAGGCCACACTTCTCCACCAGCCTCTCTATCTTTTTCATCTGGCTTAACAGGATGTTACCATCACCAGTCCTCTCTACCTCAATTCCAAGGTAGGCTTTAAGGTTCCCTAAGTCCTTCAAGACACACTTCTTTGCCAGCTCCACCTGCACAGCCTTCACTTCCTGCTCAGTCTGACCAGCCACACACATGTTGTCTACATAAATCACTAGTGTGACCCCTCCATTCCTGTACACACAAGCATCTACAATGCTGCACTTGTATCCCAGCCTCACCAACTCCTCATAGATACAAAGGTTCCAGCAGCATGCAATCTACTTAAGCCCATAAAGGGCTTTCCTGAGCCTGTACACCTTACCTTCCTTGGCATCATCAAAACCTGGTGCTTGCTCCATATGCACTTCCTCATCTAACTGTGCATACAGATAGGCCATTTCGAAGTTGAAATGCCTTACTACTTGACCCTTTCTGGTAGCCAAACTAGTATCTACCTGAGGCTCTCTGGCTTCACTGTTGGGGAGAAAGTCTTGTCAAAACTCTCAAATCGCTGCTGAGAGAAACCTCTGGCTACCAGTCTGGCCTTATACTTGTGGGTCCCATCTGGCATCTCCTTCTTCTTAAAAACCCATTCGCAGCCTACAACCTTCCTGTCCACTGCTACAAACACCTGGCCTGTTCACTACCTCAAACACCTCCCTGTTCACCAGAGATGAGAACTCACTGTCCATAGCCTGAAACCACTTCTCCTGTTCCTCCCTGAGATAGGTGAGAAGCTCCTGGTAGCTTTCTGGCTTATCTGGGCTACTGTACCACAAAATGTTCAGGTGGCCTACTGACTCTCTGAGTCCTCCAGGGTATGATTATCTTGGTTTGTCCCTTCTCATCCTCACTGTTACTACTCATCTGTACCCCTATCTCTGTGGATGATGGAATCTCAAACTTTTGTGTAGTGATGGATGAGGTCTGTGTACCTGTGGGTTCACTGGAGGTGCTAGGCTGGCTTTCTGGTGTAGCCTCTGATGTTTCCACCCCTCCAGTTCCAGTACTGCCTCCCTGTTGTCCCAATCTAACAAACACTTCATGGTTTGTATGGCTCTTTTCCCACCTGGAGTGTTTTTAAAAGCGGTCCTGGACAACAGGATGCAACCGCTTCCCAAGTAAAACCTGTAACTGTTCCCCATAAACATCAATCTGTACCACTTGGAGTCAGCTTTTTTCCTGAAATCCTGGGGAACCAAAATGTTGGCATGTTGCTCAAACACCCTTAGGTAACTAAGGTTGGGTGGCCTCCCATACAGCATGAAGTAGGGTGTTTGCTTGACTGAAGAGTTCCACACCCAGTTGGTGATGTGGCAGTCAGTCAGGATTTCCTTGTTGATTTATTTATGGTTGTGTTGTATTAGCAGAGATCTTGTGCCGAAAATGCCAGGCATCCATCTATCAGCCACCTCCATCTGAAACTTAGTTGAGCTGATCTTATCACTCTGGTATGCAGCTCCTTGTAGTTTCAGGCAGTTTGCCATTAATCCAGCCCAGAACAGAGAGTTCTTTATAAAAAGGTTTTTATTCATGATTATATAGTAAAGAGAAAACTATATACATCCAACTTCATGCAGGTAGAAAATAAGAACGATAGATCCAACACACACAACACAGTGAATAAGTTGTAAGAAAGCAAGATCACCTTCATCCTACCTCTCTCATCCTCACTGTCAGAACTCGTCTGAACCTCTGTATCGTTTTTTCTCTTTGTCTCCAACTGTCTAGTTGTGGTTGGTCGTATCTGTGTAGGCTGTTCTGAAGTACTAGACTCACTATCTGAGGATGCTGATTGTTGTTTTACCACTCCATTTCTAGTACTCATGTCCAACTGCCCCAATTTAAGAAAAACTTCCTTGTTAGAACACAACTTTTCCCAACCTGAGTGCTTTTTAAAGTTGGCATTTCTGGATAGCAAGATTTTTCCACCTATCAGATGAAACCTGTAGCTATTTCCAGAATATCCCACAAACATCAATCTGCACTACTTGGGCTCAACCTTTTTTTTTTGAAACTTGCAGGCACATACACATTTGCATACTGCCCAAACACTCTCAGGTATTTCAGGTTAGGTGGTCATCCATAAAGCATATGAAATGGGGTTTTCTTTACAGCTGAATCCCAGACCCAATTTACCAAATGGTTAGCTGTAAGAATTGTCTTGCCTCAAAGCTGTTCAGATGCCTCCGCATCTAACATCAGGCACTCCTTTATTTAATAATAATAATAATAATAATAATAATAATAATAATAATAAATTTTATTTATAGCCCGCCCCTCTGCACGGCAATCTGGGCAGGTTACAGCATTTAAACAAACAAAGTTTTAGGACACCTATTCTTCTCTCTGCCAAACCATCCTCCTACAGAACCGCAGGGTTGGTGATGTTGTGGCAAATTCCCTTCTTCCTCAACCAGTTTTTCAGATTTGGATATTCATCTTTATTTATTTTACAATACCAACATTTCATAAGCTTAGAACAAAAACATATCCAACATAATAGCCATTGTTTTAATATGTTCACTTCCTGTCTATAAATAAAATAATCTTCTCTATGTTGTTTCATTGTCTTCTTTTTGCTTCTTGCTAATAAACCATATACAACCCATCTATTTTCTATGTTATCCAATTGTTTCCTAATCCAAATCAAATAAGACCAAATTTCTGTTAAATAACATTTTTCACAGATTATATATATTGAAAGTATTCTCCAAAAATATACTATGAGTAATCTTGTTTAAAACAAAACCATATAAAAAAAAAATAAAAAAAATCTGGATTTCTTCAACAATACCTTAGCTTACAAAACCATCTCAACCAGATTTTTATCTAGACACCACCTTTTCTTAAGGAACATCACTATCTGTGTCCATTCGCTCTCAAGTTTCTCCAGCTTTTTGTCCTTCAATTCATGAGAATGTATGTCCAATTGTCTTATTTCATTTAGTTTCATTAACCATCTATCTGTACTCTTTTATCTTCCTTCCAGTGTTCAGCTATAATCATTCTGGCAAGAGTTATCATGTATAACAAAATTTCCCAATATTTCTTCTCATCCTCTGCCTTTACAAAATAGGTCATATTTAGTACATATATCTCTGGTCTTTTTTTGAAACTTATTCCCAATATCTCTTGTATTATAGCAGGGGTAGGCAACCTTTCCCCTTTAAGGGCTGAGGGACTTCAGCTCCCAGAAGCCTCAGCCATGTTGGCCAATAGTCCCATGTTGGCCAATAGTTCTTGGGATTCTGGGAGCTGAAGTCCCTCGGCCCTTAAAAGGGAAAGGTTGCTTACCCCTGTATTATAGTATGTATCTCATTCCAGAAGTCTTTCACTTTTTCACAATTCCACAACATGTGGATCATCGTTCCTTTCACTTTAGCACACTTCCAGCAGCAGTCATTATCCCGCTTAAATATTTTCTTTAATCTGGCAGGTGTGTAATACCATCTATTACTGACTTTTAAGAAATTTTCTTTTAAATCCTGACACCTGGTAAAGGAATGTGTTCTTTTCCACGCTGTCTCCCAAGCTTCTAAAGGTATTCCTGCCCCAAATCTTTTGCCTAGTCAATCATATACTGTTTTATTGGCTCCCTTTCTAATTCTCTCTCCCTAAACAAATTATAATATTTAGTTATATTTTTATCTCCATTATCAAATATTATTTTATCCAATTCCGTCATTTTTAATTCAATTCCAGACAATTTAATATCTTCATTATATCTTGTTCTTATTTGATAATAGCTATACCAATTTATTTCACTTCCTTCACCAGATATTTCCTCTCTAGTTTTTATGCTTAATTCACCTTTCTCATTTATCTTTATTATATCTTTATATCTAAGCCAATCCTCTCATACACATACATCCCATCTATTTGCAAACGCTTCCTGAGTAGACACCCATCCTGGTATTAAAAAAAAAAAAAAAAAAGCTTTAATTGTCCTCCATGTTTCCAATAGTGCCCTTCCGAAAGAGTTGTTATAAAAATCCTTATGAATTTGTGCTTTATTATACCAGAGGTATCCATGCCACCCGAAACGTAGAGTCCCCTTCCAAATTTAATATGTAGTTATCTTCTAATTTTATCTACTCTTCGAGCTATTGCACATTGCATGGCCATCTATATATCTTAAAGTCTGGCATGGCACACCCCTCTTTTTCCTTTCTCTCTTTAAGATTGTTCCATCTAATTCTTGCCTTTCCCCCTTTCCATATGAATTTCTTAATTTCTTTATTCCAATTATCTATTACCCGATTACTTAAACTAATTGGCAAATTCATAAATAAGAACAATTTTTTTGGTAATATTGACATTTTTATCACACTAATTTTCCCCAATAACGATATATCTAACTTTGCCCATCTATCTAATTGTTTTTTTATATTATTCCACATTAATTTATAGTTATTATCATATAAGTTCGTATTATTATTTGTTAAATATATACCTAAGTATCTTACTTTATTTGTAATTTCACATCCTGTTTTCCTTTTTAACAGCTCTTTTTCTTCCTTATTCATATCCTTAGTTATTATTGCTGATTTTCCTTTATTTATCTTCAATCCAGATATTTTTCCAAATTGATTAAATTCTGCCCACAGAGTTTCAATATTTTGTATAGGGTCCTCAAGAATCACTAACAGATCATCCGCATAGGCCTGCACTTTAATTTCCACATCTCTTATTTTTAACCCTTTAATTTTCTGATTCTTCCTTATGTTATTTAATAGAAATTCCAATAGAAGTATAAATAAAAGGGGGGACAAAGGGCATCCCTGCCTTGTTCCTCTTTTAATGTAAAATTCCTTCGTTATCTCCCCATTTATTACAATCCGCGCTGATTGGTTTTTATATATCTCCTCTATGCTTTTACTAAATCGTTCCCCCGTATCCATTATTTTGAGGACTTTAAACATAAAATTCCAGCTAATGCTGTTAAAAGCCTTTTCTGCGTCAATGAAGAATGAAGCCGCCTTTTTCTCATTATGTGTATTATAATAATCCATAGCATTTACTATAGTTCTTATATTATTCTTTATCTTCCTAGCCGGTAAAAAAACATTTTGATGCTTTTTAATTATTTCATTCAATATTTTTTAAGCCTATTTGCCATAATGAAAGCATATATTTTATATATGCTTCTTTATCCCCATTACAATGTGACCAAACATCCACCAAATTAAGTTCCTCTTTCATATCAAAAAAAAAAAAAAAAAAAAAAAAAAAAAAAAAAAATTAGGCAATTTCCCATAAAGCTTTTTAACTGTCCTTTTCTGAGATTTCCTATCCCTTGTTGGGTTTATTACTCCGTTGAAATCCCCTGTGATAATTACCTTGTCATTTCCAAATCCTCTTATAACTTCAGCCAATTTTTTATAGAAACTATCTTTCCTTTCTAGCGGTCCATATACATTACATAGCAGATATTTTATATTATCTACTATAATTTCCACACATATCCATCTGCCAACATTATCTTTTCCTAATAACTTCGGCTCATATTTTTTATTTACAAATATAGCAACTCCTCTTTTCCTTTTATTAACATTTGCACAGAATAAGGTTCCAAGTTTACTGTTCCTTAAATATCTTATATCTCTATCCCTCAACTTAGTTTCCTGCAAACATAATAAATCAAAAATTTTCTTTACCAAATAATGCATCACATGTCTTCTCTTTCTCTCTTGACTAATACCGTAATAGGTCGTAATAATTTTATTCGGTCATTGACCAGTATAAAAGTATAAACAGATTAATACAATACAATATCGTATCAAAATAATAACAGAGAAATACAATACATTCAAATGTAGATATACTAATTCCACTTAATTTCCATTTACAGTATTGGGGCATCCATTTACCATATGGGGACGCAATTTACAGACAATATAATAGAATTTAGCCACCTTGTGAATTGTTGTTGGATCAGTGCTGTTTAATAAGGATAGTAAATGGGAGGTATCGGATTTGTTGGGGGAAATACACAATATCGGGCTAATTAATTGATGTCGAATATCTCTGTAGAATTGACAGTATAACAAAACATGTTCGTTAGTCTCCACAGCGCCCGAACCGCATGGACATAAGCGAGATTCTAAAGGGATTTTTTTAAATCTACCTTCCAGCATGGCCGTGGGCAGCATGTTGAACCGTGCCAAGGTTAAAGCCCTTCTAAACTTCGGAAGAGTAACATAAGTAAGATATGGTGCTAGGGAAGGGACCACAGTTTGATTGCTAAACAGAGCGTATTTAGATAGAGAAGCGAAATCCTTGTGTCTTTCTACTTCTAAAATTTTTTGCTTAATAACAGACTTTGCTCTGTCAATATTGAGCTTTAAGATTTCATTTTTATTAAGCCCCAACTCATCTATTTTCTTACAAATTGAGATTTCCCATGGAGAATTAAACGGATCTGAGAAAATTAGATTGGTTAAACCTCGGGGGGTTTTATGCAATTTTTGCCAGTACATGAGTATATTTATCCACAGACTAGCTTCTAATTTGATAGCCCCAGCCTCCCTTCTGAGAACAGCATTCGGTACACAGGAGGCAACCTGAAAGATCTTCCTAAGGAATTTAGTTTGTACGGATTCAATTGCATTGATGTTACTGTATGGACCCAGTTGAGCTCCGTATAGAAGTTGAGGGCGAACCTTGGCATTGAATAGTTTGATAGCTGATGGAATATGCTGAGCTCCTTTATTAAAAAAGAATCTCAGGATAGCCATTGTGGTTCTTTGGGCATTGCTGATAACAAGTTCTGAATGTGCTGTTCTCCTACCTGAATTTTGAAAGACGATTCCTAAATATTTGTATGTCCTTACCTGTTCTATTTGGTATCTATCGAGTGTCCATTTCATTCGTTTAGGACGATGGGCAAAAATAAGGATCTTCGTTTTCAATGGGTTAATTATCAATTTCTCCTCTTTACAGAACTGTACTAACGAATTTAAAGCTCTTTTAAGTCCAATAGGGGATAGCGAGAAAATAACGACATCATCAGCATAAAGCAATGAATTAATATGTTTGTTGGCCAGTTTGGGAGGATGAAAAGAAAGATTACCCATAGTAGAGACAAGAGAATTGATGTAAAAATTAAATAAAGTGGGGGCCAAAACACAACCTTGTCTTACTCCCATCTTAACAGAAATTGTTTCAGAAACATGTCCTTGGGGACTGCATCTAACCTTGATATTGGAATTCTCATGAATCTTTATAAGGAGTAATAGAAGTCGTTTGTCTATATTAGTGCTCCCCAATTTCTCCCATAATCTAGATCTGCTGACTGTATCAAAAGCGGACTTAAAGTCTATAAATGCCGCATATAATGGTTGACCCTGATGTTGATATTTTTCAACAAGGTATTGTAATATCAGAGCATGGTCGATAGTAGATCGTCCAGGCCGAAAACCTGCCTGCTCTAGCGACAAAATATCCTCAGACTCCATCCAATCTAGAAACTTATTTAGAAGATGTTTTGCGTAAAGTTTACTCACAAGACTCAGAAGACTAATCGGACAAAAATTGGAGGGATCAGTTCTATTGCCTTTTTTATATATTGGAATGATAATGGCCAGGCCCCAATCTTTTGGAATAATAGCAGATCTATCAATAGCCGTAAACAATTTAGAAAGGACCGGAACCCACCAATCAAGATTGTTTTTGAGTACTTCTCCAGTTATGAAATCGGCACCGGGGGCACGAGCAGGTTTAAGTTGAGTAATGAGACTTTTGATCTCTGAATGCGAAACTGGGGGCCAATGAGGTTTAGACAAAACCTCCGTTGTAAGATCGGAGGCTAGCGAGTCAGAATTGTTTTCAGTAGTATCATAAAGATTAGCAAAATAGTTTTCCCATACTTGAGCTGGGATCGGTGCAGTAGTGCTATTCAAATTTATGTTAAACGAGGGAGCAACCTCTCTCCAAAATAGGTTGGAATTGTTTGCACTAGCTGTCATTATTAATCTATTCCAAGAGTCTATCATGGCACCCTTTTTCTTGTGTCTTACTAGAAGTTTGTATCTTTTCTTCTGAGACAGAAGTTCGGATACAGAAACTTGTATCGGGTTAGTTTTATACTGTTTGAAGAGATATTTGAGGTGTGCCCATTGTTCTTTACATTCTTGATCAAACCAGGTTTGATGTCGTAGCGAGTTGTATCTAACAGAATTATTCCTTGTAATAGTTAATAATGGTTGTAGATGACTAATTAATGAATTATAGGTGATCAATATTTCAGAATCTGAATTAGAATCCACTATTTTGGAGGAAAGTAGCTTAATTGAATCACTGGAGAGGAAATTAGTAAGAGTATCGGACAATTGAAGGGACCATTTAGTGCGAGTTAAACTAACCTCATTGGTAAGAATTGAAATCTTATCAAGAGGCAAAATAAAGCTGTCATGAAATTTTAAACTTAAAAAAACAGGGAAGTGATCACTCTCTGGTCTGCTAACAATAGTGAACTTGACAATGAGAGGAATTAAATTTGAAGAAACCCCTATGTAATCAATTACTGAAGGTCTAGTGCCTGCCCAATGTGTGTATTCGGCAGGGTGATCATCCTTAAAACTCCCATTTAGAATGGTTAAATTTAATTCGTCAAAAGTGCGGGCTAAGCAAAAGCCCTTAAAATCGCAAAACGAATCTTTGGATTTGCGACTCAGTATCGGTGAGATAATTTTAGGGGAGGGAGGTTGGCAATTGTATTTGATATACAGGGTGTCATCATCGTAGCCTATTCTGGCATTAAAGTCCCCTGCAACAATAAAGCTTGCTGATGGCTCCTCAAGCATCAGGTCTTTAATATAGGTATTAAGTCTATTGCATACACCTTCTATCTTAGCCTGACCTTGGAATGGGGGAATATAGATGTTAATCAAGTATATCAAGTTGTTCTTAAGCCTCAAAAGAGCTGCTTGGGCGTACTGCTCCCATGCAGATGACTTAACTATTTGGGCCTTAAGTGTCAGGGAAATTAATATCCCTAGACCGCCACATAGTCTCCCAATACCTTTGCCAGGGGTAGCATTTAGACCCGTGAATTTGTAACCCTCTAAATCTATGTCTTCAGATAACCACGTTTCCTGGAGAAGAATTATGGTATGTTTATTTATAAATGGAATAAAGGTAGGGTTCTTACATCTGGGCTTCCAACCTGCTACATTCCATGAGATGATGGATAGAAGGGACAGGTCATTTAAGTGTCAATTATCTAGGATTCTTACAGGTTGTTTCTGCTGTATGGGGGTTTGGAATTCATTGGTTATTATATTTCCATTGCATACATTGGTTAAATCATCTGGTACATTATGTTTAGATATTTTTGCTACGTGGGGACTTAGTTTGGGACCTCTTCTTTTCTTATTCATTGGGGATTGAGCATTTTTGACAGATCTAAGGGAATTCAGTGTTGTTGTTTGCAAGGACTCATTTTGGTTCCCTATCATATGATTAAAAGAAGTTTGAGTTAGGGGGATTAGAGGATCCGCCAAGTGGTCTGATGCACATTTAGGTGACATGTACATTAAAGGAATTAAATCATCATCATCCTCAACCTCATCCAAACGCCGTTTACAGCTATTTTTGGATTGAGACATGGGGTCCGGTATGGTACAGTCGGGAGATAGTAAGACTTCAATTGTCTTGGTTGCCTTGGTTACAGACATGAGCATGTTTTTAACAACATCAAGTCTGTTTAATATTCGGTTTTGTTCCTCATCAGAAAGAGAGCCAAATAATTCAACTAGTTTTCCATCTTCCTCGGGAGGAATCTCGGGAAATGGAATTGTCCTCCTAGCATCCTCATTTGGGTTGACTTCCTGGTAGGGGGCTTTATTTCTTAACCTGATCTTAAACAGCGGTTGTATATTGGGATTAGAATAAACACAGGTTGGTGTAATGAGAAATTCCTTAAATGTCTTCCTATTTTCTAGTATCAGAGAAGGGATTCTGGAATTTTTGAACCGCAAGACAATTCTCTTATAGTTATTATACGAAGGGAGCCAATCAATTCCAAGTAGGTCCTTATACTGCAGATGTTGACGGAGAAGTGATGAAAGTGAATTTAGTATGGCCGATTTATTATGCCATCTAGCGTAATTTTGGTGGTTATTGAACACTAATAGTGCTATGCTATTTTGTAGTAGCACTGGCTTATCGCTATTCCTATCTTTAGTATTATTTTGGATTTGTTTAGGATTTTTGTTATTGAGTGGCACTCCTGAGTTTAATGGATATTTAGATTTGGTCATAAGGTCTTTTAAACTATCAAGTTTCTGGTCTATACTTGATAGTTTTTCGAAAATAGCAATTACTGTCCTGGCAGTGAGTAAGCAATTTCTGGCAACAGTATCTAGATCATTCATATGATTGATGTCGAGATCTTTTTCAGAGTTTGGGGCAGGTTCTTCCTGTAAGGAAAGTAGGGATGTGTCAGAACTAGATTTCTCATTGTCTTTTGGAAGAAATAACTCTTCCATCTTAAGTTGTTTCATGGTAGAGGCAGCTTCCAATAGTTCTAAATTCATTGGGCTCACTGCTATATTTTTAGCAGGTTTCTTAAGCCTTTTAACATTTGGGCAACCTTCTTTTTTTGCTAATCTCCTTTTCCGCTTAGTCCCATTCTTAATTCCCATATTTTCAATTATTATTGGGATGTCTGACACCTTAACACAGCTTGACTATCTTAACAAAGTTGGTAATTTTAACACAAGAGCAGGCAAGAATTCTAGTTTACCACTGATCAAAGTAAGAATTAGTAAAAATTAGTAAATACTTGGAACCAACTATAGGTGTCAATTAAAGTAACAATTATGAATATCAATTAAAAATAATAAAAAGTATTTAAATATAATTAAGTAATAATTAGAAATATTAAAATAATATTTAAAAATGTTAACTAAAAATAATAATAATAATGATAATAATAATAAAAATAAATGGCCTTTTACAATCCTATGAGTCCAGGCCCCAACAAGGCCTTTTGTAGCTTCAGGAAGGGTGGGAGGGGCAGTTCCTTGCTCCTTCTCCAGACGCTGAGACCCTCTCAAGGCTTGTAGAGGACTTTTTGCAACTTCTGGAAGGGTGGGAGGGGCTGTTCCTTACCCCTTCTCCAGACGGTGACACCCTCTCAAAGCTAAAGGAGGACTTTTTGTAGCTTCAGGAAGGGTGGGAGGGGCAGTTCCTTGCTCCTTCTCCAGACGCTGAGACCCTCTCAAGGCTTGTAGAGGACTTTTTGCAACTTCTGGAAGGGTGGGAGGGGCTGTTCCTTACCCCTTCTCCAGACGGTGACACCCTCTCAAAGCTAAAGGAGGACTTTTTGTAGCTTCAGGAAGGGTGGGAGGGGCAGTTCCTTGCTCCTTCTCCAGACGCTGAGACCCTCTCAAGGCTTGTAGAGGACTTTTTGCAACTTCTGGAAGGGTGGGAGGGGCTGTTCCTTACCCCTTCTCCAGACGGTGACACCCTCTCAAAGCTAAAGGAGGACTTTTTGTAGCTTCAGGAAGGGTGGGAGGGGCAGTTCCTTGCTCCTTCTCCAGACGCTGAGACCCTCTCAAGGCTTGTAGAGGACTTTTTGCAACTTCTGGAAGGGTGGGAGGGGCTGTTCCTTACCCCTTCTCCAGACGGTGACACCCTCTCAAAGCTAAAGGAGGACTTTTTGTAGCTTCAGGAAGGGTGGGAGGGGCAGTTCCTTACTCCTTCTCCAGACGCTGAGACCCTCTCAAGGCTTGTAGAGGACTTTTTGCAACTTCTGGAAGGGTGGGAGGGGCTGTTCCTTACCCCTTCTCCAGACGATGACACCCTCTCAAAGCTAAAGGAGGACTTTTTGTAGCTTCAGGAAGGGTGGGAGGGGCAGTTCCTTGCTCCTTCTCCAGACGCTGAGACCCTCTCAAGGCTTGTAGAGGACTTTTTGCAACTTCTGGAAGGGTGGGAGGGGCTGTTCCTTACCCCTTCTCCAGACGGTGACACCCTCTCAAAGCTAAAGGAGGACTTTTTGTAGCTTCAGGAAGGGTGGGAGGGGCAGTTCCTTGCTCCTTCTCCAGACGCTGAGACCCTCTCAAGGCTTGTAGAGGACTTTTTGCAACTTCTGGAAGGGTGGGAGGGGCTGTTCCTTACCCCTTCTCCAGACGGTGACACCCTCTCAAAGCTAAAGGAGGACTTTTTGTAGCTTCAGGAAGGGTGGGAGGGGCAGTTCCTTGCTCCTTCTCCAGACGCTGAGACCCTCTCAAGGCTTGTAGAGGACTTTTTGCAACTTCTGGAAGGGTGGGAGGGGCTGTTCCTTACCCCTTCTCCAGACGGTGACCACTTGACTAATACCTTTTACGTTCCATGAAATAATTCTAGGACCCATTTTATATTCTTTTTGCTAATCCAGACCTTCTCTTCAGATTATCCTATCCCTCTTACCACTCCTATTTCTATATTTTTTTCCGTTTGGTGTTCCAAATTTTTCACCTTTATTTTTTGGTTTCCCTCTTCTATCTGTACTTTTTTCTGTACTCTCTCCTCTTTATGTTTACTAACACTCTCCTCCTCTTTCTTTTCTTTTTCCTCTTTCTTATATCTTTCCCTATTTCTCTCTTCCTGTTCTTTATTTTCCTTACTTAATCTTTCATAAAAAGCTCTTGCTTGTTCTGTTGAGTTAATTCTATATCTCTTTTGATGATAATTAAATATTACCCCTTCTATTTTATCCCATCTATAGGTAATATCCTTTTTTTAGCATTGCAGTTAGGAATTTATATTCCTGCCTTTTTCGAAATATTTGTAATGGCAAGTCTTTATATATCTCCACAATCTTATCCTCTACTATTAGCTTCTTCTCATAATTTCTTTGTAGCACCAATTATCTCATTCTCGAACTTGTGAAACATACTGTTATATCCCTATCTAACTTTCTTTCCTTCGCTATTTTAGAGCTCACCCTAAATATCTTATCTATTTGTGCCTCCATCAAATCCTCTCCAATCTCGATATAGTTCGCCAGTA
Organism: Phrynosoma blainvillii; assembly: GCA_026167975.1. Taxonomy (NCBI): domain Eukaryota; kingdom Metazoa; phylum Chordata; class Lepidosauria; order Squamata; family Phrynosomatidae; genus Phrynosoma; species Phrynosoma blainvillii. The sequence goes on along the minus strand of JANUYF010000003.1, from coordinate 180,763,523 downwards.
TTGGTATAATTTTTGCATATATTTGTTCGTCCTGTTCCTCCTTCAACCCTCTAATCTTAATGGCTCACTCCCTATATCTTACTTCCTGAAGTAAACTATTTGGCTGTTCCTTTATCTGAGCTCTTTCCAAGTTTTCCATTTTCTTTACCAAATTCTCAGTCCTTTCAATCACCTCCTCTACCTCCACCTTTATTCCCGATATTTCTTTGGTTAAGTTATCTTTTTTCCCCCAGTCCATCTAAATCTTTCTGCACATCTTCCCTTAATTTTTGCATGTCCTCCCTTATCTCATTCCTATTTTTCTTCAGTTCATCCCGAATCTCTTTCTTAAAGGTTTTTTTTTTTAAATCCCTCAATTCTTGCAGTATCATAGTGTTAATATCAGTTTGTCCCACAGAACCTCTTCTTGCCATCATGCTTCTTGTTTGCATTCACCTCTAACCAGTTTACAATTCGGTCACTTTACTCTAATTTACTTTCCCCCTTAACGCTTATAACAAAGCCTACTTATATCAATATATACTTTACATTCCTTTGCACTCCTTAACATGTCTCTATATTTCAACTCTCAATATGTCCGTTTTATCTATTTTCAATCCAGTCCAAATTGAAAGGTATGTATCTTTCCTTTCCTTCCACCCTTTAAGAGCCCACAGCTGTTCTTGATCTTAATTGCCTTCTGCGACTTGCAGCTGCTCCCGTTCCATCCAGAGCACTTTCACTGATTCAGCGTCAAGGCCAAAAACAAAGAAAAAAGCTCAGCATTGGAGGAAACCAAAAAAATTAGAGCCAAAACTTAAAGCTCCTTCTATTATCCCAAAAGAGCTATTTAAGTAAAAAAAGAACAAAGGTATCCCCTCCAAGTCTATTAACAGTAGGTTTTAATATCCACTTAGTTCCTTCGTTATTTTCAACTCACAGTCCTTAATCTTGTCTTTGCATCATCAGGTCTCCTCCTTTCTTCAGTCCTTTTCTCCCTTTAGGGATACACACCAACTCTTTATCTTTCTTTATATTAAGTGCTCCACTCACAGTCTTCATGCTCTAGTTTATCTTTCCTCTGAAGTTAGTAACTTGGAAAGTTATATTTTCCTTCAAGTCCTTATTTAGCCTCCAATTTCCCAAAAAACAACCTTTTCCAACTTTAAATGTTTCTGTCCCAAAGGCTTTACAATAAATTTAAGTTGCTTTGATGTCCATTTACCACTCAGATTATATCAAATCGACTCAAGATTATCTTTTTCCCATCCTTTTTTTTTCCGGTATGGAGATATTGCTCAGAAGTAATATTCAAATGTAGAGAGATTATTCATACTAGTCCTTTCTCTTCATAGAAACAAAACAAAAACCATACATTTTGCCTCGCCAGCTGGTGCCTTTTGGCAACAATTTACAGCAATGAATGCTCTCCGACTCCACTCCTTCTTCACCTTCAACTCTCCCTTCCAGGTCTATCTCCGGTTATGGAAAGGTTGGAGTCTCCAATGGGCCTCGTACCCCAAACTTTTCCTGGCTTGGAGTATCCTAATAGGGCTTTCTGCAATTGACAAGGTGTGGTACAGAACCTCCGTCTCGCACTGCTGAGCGCCTTCGCGGCAAAACCAGAAGTCTATCCTCAACCAGTTCTTCAAAGAATTTGATAAGAATTCTCCTCCCTGGTCTGTGACCAAAGATCCCACTTTGTATTCAAATTCCCTTTCAACCATGTTAACCCAATCTTTGAAACATTGGGTTAACATGTTTCATTCTGCTGCTTCACTCTTTTCCTTCAGAAGCATCACATAAGAATATCTGGTAAAATGAACCACAATTATCATGAAATACTTATTGTTTCTCAGACTTTTCTGAAAATTACCTCCAAGGTCTGAGTTAACATATTGGAAAGGTTTTTTTGTTATGAGTTTGCTTCATTTTGCCACAGGAAAAGCCTTCAACTTTATCCTGCTGCAAACCGAGCATTCTAAGTGATTTGTACAAGGAGCCATTTTGAAATCTGGACACTCTTCTCCCACTTTTCCAAGACTATTGAAACCAGCATGTCCCAGCACTCTGTGAAAATAATGTGCACAATCAGAATGTAGAGGAACATTATTGATTATTGCACATTCTGCTTTATCAAGCATGTAATATATTTTATCCCTGTTTGCAGTTTTTGCACAAACCTTATCATTCTTGGTGATCACACACTGCCTACCCCTCAGTGGTCAAAGCAGACACACTAACTAAACAGTTTTGTTATTTAGGCACACACAATACATTATCAAAGTCTTTACCAAATCCTGGGATGAAAACAGTCCCCGTGTCTGTGATCTCCCTTGCCGCTCCATCAGCCAAAGCGACTAAAGCTACATTGGAGGGTTAATTATTTTTGAGAAGCTCAAGAGTGTTTACCATATGTCCTGTGGATCTAGAATCAAGAATCCTGTCCAGATTGATCTTGACCACCTGTTGAGTCACACTATCACAGCCCTTTACCACAGCTACAGTGTTTTTTCTAGTCCCAAAGTCTTTGGGTTGATGTTGATCTTGATGTTTTTTCTTTTTGCCTGCTGCAAATTTTCTGTAATCTTTCTTAAGATGACCCAGCTTATGGCAATAAAAACATACTTTGGACACAACTGCTTTTTCTGGTTGCATCTCCCTGGAACCCACGGTGGATGCGTGAACTTTGGTGCTGCTTGAGGCTGCCTCTCAAGTCCTGCCTCAAACCTGTGGTGCTGGCTTTCTTCCAATACCCTGGAAGTGACCATTGCCATTACACAGTTTGATTAGGGATTTTATTTAGTATTTTTGCTTTTTCTCATATTTTAATATTTCTGTTGGGGTGCTTTAGCTTGGTTAGATACCTGGACAATTCATGAAAATATGGTAGCTAAGAATAGCATTAAGCGGAAAAGGATGTTAGCCATAAAAGAAGCTTGTACAAATGTTAAAAGGACTAAGAAACCTGCCACAAAATCAATAGTGAGTTCAATGAATCCAGATTTATTGGAGGCTGCTACTAGTCTGAAACAATTAAAAATGGAGGAGCTATTCCTGTCAAAAGACAATGATAAGTCTGCTCCTGAAACATCTTTTCTCTCCTTGCACGAAGAGCCTGCCTCAAATTTTGATACAGATATTGGTATGAATCATATGACTGATTTAGATACTGTCGCTAGGAACTGCTTACTTACTGCTAGAACAGTAATTGCTATTTTTGGTAAATTAACAAGCATAGATCAGAAACTTGATAGGTTAAAAGATCTTATGACCAAGCCCAAATATTCATCAAATTCAGGAGCATTACTTAATAAAAAAGATTCTGAACAAATCCAAAACAATGCTAAAGTTAGGAATAGTGACAAGCTAGTGCCATTGCAAAATAGCATAGCACTACTAGTGGCCAACAATCACTTCAACCATACCAGATGGCATAACAAGTTTGTTATATTACATTCACTTTCTCTTCTCTTACATCAACATTTGCAATATAATGAGTTACTTGGAATTGACTGGCTGCCTTCCTATAACAACTCCAAGAGAATTGTCTTGCGGTTTAAAAATGCCACAATACCTTCCCTGATATTGGAAAATTGGAGTTCATTTAAGGAATTTCTAATCATGCCAGTATGTGTCTTCCGCAACCCTAATATTCAGCCTCTGTTTAAGTCCTATTCAAGATGTGAAGCTTCCCATCAGAAAGTGAACCTTAATGAGGATGTCAGGAGGATAATACCAATTCCTGAAAGTCTCCCTGATGATGATGGAAATCTGGCTGAGATGTTTGGCTCTCTTTCTGGAGAGGATCAAAAGCAAGTACTAAACAGGTTCGATGCTGTTAAATCTATGCTAATGTCAGTAAGAATGGCAACTAAGACAATTAAGGATTTACTACCCAGTAGCTATTCCCCATTTGATCCTCTGTCACAACCTAAAAATGGACTTAAACGGCGTATTGGTGAGGATGATGATGATCCGATTCCTTTAATGTATATGTCTCCCAAACGGCCAATGGGCTGTTTGGCGGATCCTCTCATTCCATTAACTCAAACTTCTCCTAATCATACGACTGGACATCACAGTGAGTCTCTGCAATTAATTACACTGAATTCTCCCAAATCCATCAAGAATCCACAATCTCCCAAGACCAAGAAAAGGAGACGTCCTAAGTCAAATTCCTCTGCAGCTAAGATATTTAACAAAGTTTATCTGACAGTCTAATCAATTTAGCATCAGAGAAGGAAAATATATCCAATGGGAATATAATTGTTAATGAGTTGCAAGTTTCCATTCCCCAGGAACAGTCTATAATAATCTCAGGCAATTGACAATCAACTGACATGTCCCCTTTGTCTATTATTTCATGGAACATAGCTGGTTGGAAGTCTAGATGTAGGAACCCTACCATCATGCCTTTTGTCAATAGACATAATATTATTCTTCTACAGGAAACGTGACTTGCGGAAGATATATATAGAGAGGGTTATAAATTCATGGGTTTAAATGCTATTCCTGGCAAGGATAATGGGAGATTATGTGGTGGCTTAGGGGTGCTGATATCTTTGGTACTTAAGGTTCGAATAACTAAGGTCTCTGTATTGGAGCAGTATTCTCTAGCTGTTCTTTTGAAGTTTAAAAACAACTTATTATATTTGATTAATTTCTATATTCCCCCACTTCAAGGCCATGCTAAGATAGAAGGTGTATGGAACAAGCTTAATTCCTTTATCAAATATTTGATGTTTGAGGTGCCAACAGCAATTTTATTGTTGCAGGGGATTTCAAGGCAAGAATCTGTGCCGACAATGTGTCTTTGTATGCAAAATACAATTGCCAACCACCTTCTCCTACAGTTATTCCACCGACAATGTGTCGTAAATCTAAAGATATGTTCTGTGATTTTAAGGGTCTTTATTTAGCTCGCACCTTTGATGAACTAAATTTAATTATCCTAAATGGTAGTTTTAAGGATGACCATCCAGCTGAATATACACACTGGGTAGGTGCTAGACCATCAGTTCTTGATTATATAGGGGTTTCTCCAAATCTAATCTCTCACATTTCTAAGTTTGCTATTGTTAGCAGACCTGACAGTGACCATTTTCCAGCTCTTTTGTGTTTAAAATTTTATGACAGCTTTACCCTGCCTCTTGATAAGATCTCAATTTTTACTAATGATATCAGTTTAACCCGAGTTAAATGGTCCCCTCAATTGTCTGATACCCTGACTAAGTTTCTTTCTAGTGAATCAATTAAGCAGCTTTCCCTTACAATAGCAGATGCTAACTTGGATTCTGAAGTACTGTCTAATTATAATACTTTAATTAGTTCTCTACAACCACTAATAACTGTTTCCAAAAGTAATTCTGCTAGATATAAATCGATACGTCATCAGAACTGGTTTGACTCAGAATGCAAAGAATTATGGGCACATCTTAAATATCTCTTCAAACAGCATAAATTAGGTCCAACACAATTTTCTGTATCTGAACTTCTGGAACAGAAGAAAAGATACAAGCTTTTAGTAAGACAAATGAAAAAGGGTGCCATGATAGACTCTTGGAATAAACTAATTATGTCAACTAGTGCAAACAATCCCAACTTATTTTGGATAGAGGTTGCTCCTTTGTTTATTAAGAACTCAGATAATTTGACAGCCCAGATCCCAGCCCACATATGGGAAAGTCATTTTGTCAATCTTTATGATTCCGCTGAAAATGCTTCAAACTCACTAGTATCTGATCTTATGATAGAGGTTTTGTCTCTTTCCCCCTGGTCTCCAGTTTCGCATTCAGAGATAAAGAGTCTTATCACCCAACTCAAACCAGCCGTGCCCCAGGTGCTGACTTTATAAGCAGTGAAATACTTAAAAATTACCTTGACTGGTGGGTTCTGCTCCTCTCTAAATTATTTATGGCCATTGATAGATCTGCTTCCATTCCAAAAGAATGGGGCTTGGCCATCATTATCCCGATATATAAAAAAGGTAATAGAACCGATCCCTCTAATTTTTGACTGATTAGTCTCTTGAGTTTGGTGAGTAAATTGTATACAAAACACCTTTTAAATAAGTTTCTAGACTGGTTTGAGTCCGAGGATATTCTGATGGCTGAACAGGCAGGCTTTCGGCCTGGACGATCCACTATTGACCATGCTATGATATTGCAATATCTTGTTGAAAAATACCTTCATTGCCGTCAACCATTTATAGATTTTAAGTCCGCCTTTGATTCAGATAATAGATCTAGTTTGTGGGGGGAATTATTGTGCACTAATATAGACAAACGTCTCCTTTTGCTTCTTATTAAGATCCATGAGAATTCTAATATCAAGGTTAGATGCAGTCCCCAGGGACATGTCTCCAAGGCAATTCCTGTTAAGACGGGTGTAAGGCAAGGATGTGTTCTGGCCCCCACCCTATTTAATTTGTACATTAACTCCCTTGTTTCCACTTTGAATAACCTCTCTTTTCATCCTGCAAAGTTGGCTAATAAGCATATCAACTCATTCCTTTATGCGGACGATGTTGTTATCTTTTCTTTATCCCCCATTGGACTTAAAAGAGCCCTAAACTCTCTTGCTTTGTTTTGTAAAGAGGAGAAATTAATAATTAACTCCTCTAAGACTAAAATCCTTACTTTTGCTCATCACCCCAAATTGACAAAATGGACACTTGACAGACAACACATAGAGCAGGTTAAGACTTTCAAATATCTAGGAATTGCTTTTCATAACTCTGGTAGGAGAACAGCCCACTCAGAACTTGTTATCAGTAATGCCCAAAGAACCATAATGGCTATTTTAAGATTTTTTTCACTAAAGGTGCTCAGTTCATTCCGTCCGCAATCAAACTATTTAATGCCAAGGTTCGCCCTCAACTTCTATACGGAACCCAATTGGCACCATATAATAACATCAATGTAATGGAACGTGTGCAATCTAAGTTTCTTAGGAGAATCTTTCAGGTCGCCCATTGTGTTCTGAATGCTGTGCTTAGAAGGGAGGCTGGGTCTATTAAAATAGAATCTAGTCTGTGGATCAGTATACTCACCTGTTGGCAAAAATTGCATAAAACCCCTGGAGGTTTGACAAATTTAATTTTTCTGGACTCTTTTAAATCCTCTTGGGAAATTTCTATCCATAAGAAACTAAATGAGCTAGGTCTCAATAAAAATGAAATTCTAAAGCTAGACATTGATAGAGCTAAATCTATTATTAAACAAAAAAAATATAGAAGCAGAAGGATACATGGATTCTGCTTCTCTTTCAAATTATGTCTTGTTCAGTTTTCAAGTCTTGGTCCCCTCTCCAGCTCCATATCTATTCCATGTTACTCTCCCGAAGTTTAGAAGGGCTCTAACTTTAGCATGTTTCAATGTGTTGCCCACGGCCATGTTGGAAGGTAGATAAAAAAAAAAAACACCTTTTGAGTTTCAACTTTGTCCATGTGGTTCGGGTGCTGTTAAAACCAATGAGCATGTTCTCCTTTACTGTCAATTCTACAGGGACATTCATCACCAACTGATTAGCCCACTACTGAGTAAATTCCCAGGTAAAACTGACTTTTTATTTACACTTCTTATTGGATAACAATGATCCTACAGTATCCCACAAGGTGGCTAAATTTTGTTACATTGTTTGTAAATTGCGCCCTCAACTGACAAATGGACATTTTATTACCGTGTAGAAAGATTTGGTTGGATAATGTACATATATAGTCTATTATCAATTTATATTTTAATCTGTTACTGTTATACTGATACGTTATTTGTGTGATTTTGTTTTTATACTGGTCAAAGACCGAATAAATATGAGATGAGATGAGACCATTGCCATTGCCATTGCCAATTGTGCTTCAGGGACTCCTTGGAGACCATATAGTATATTATCAAAGTCCCGTGAGACACTCCCCTTCAAAATATAAGCTTTTTGTTCCCTTGGGATTTGCATATCTTTCATCTGCACTTGATTAAACATGACCTCAAGATGCTTTTCTGGACTTTGCCCATTTTGCATTTTTTGAGCATAGAGGCAGCGACACCAAACCATTTGAGTCAATGCTGTACTACATTGGTGAATGTCTTTCAGTGCATCCCACATTTCTTTAGCTGATGTTTTATCTTTCACATAATTTATTTGATTTTCTGAGATTGTTAACAAGATAGAAGCTCTTGCTTTATTATCTCTTTCCACATCTGCTTGTGGAGGTTCAGCCCAATCCCAGTTTGGACTATTGCCCAAAGATCTTCATGAACCAAAAGGGATTCTGTATAAGTGCTCCAGGAGCTGTAATTTGTATCATTTAATTTGGGGAACTTTACTGCTTCCATAATTAATCACTTAGCACTCAAAAGAGTCCTGGCAGCCTTCCCTCCTTCCACTGTCTAAAGAGTGTTAAGACTCAGAGCACAGTCTTTGTGAGCTTAACACATCTGCCTTTCTGGCAAGACAGCTTTGAAATAAAAAAACAGCAGTAGTTTCTCTTTACTTACAGCTGATGAAATCCAGATGCCTCTTTGCCCTCTTCCAGCAAACGCTGCGCAGTAGGAAACTTGTCTGGGCCCTTAACCTTTGTTGATTTATTTATGGTTGTGTTGTATTAGCAGAGATCTTGTGCTGAAAATGCCAGGCATCCATCCATCAGCCACCTCCATCTGGAATTTAGTTGAGCTGACCTTATCAATCTGGTATGTAGCTCCTTGTAGTTTCAGGCAGTTTGCCATTAATCCAGCCCAGAACAGAGAGTTCTTTATAAAAAGGTTTTTATTCATGATTACATAGTAAAGAGAAAACTATATATATCCAACTTCTTGCAGATAGAAAATAAGAACGATAGATCCAACACACACAACACAGTACAATAATTTGTAAGAACAAAGGAGACTCTTAGCCAAACTTCAAACTCCTCCCATGGGTGGATACCTTCATAGACAATTTGCTGAATAGCTTTTAGCCCAGCCTCTAACCCAGCCTCTTGCTGTGAGTCATGTGTCATGTGATCCTGGTTCCCAGACAAGAAAGCTGAGCTCATTGTTAATGTGTTATCTGTCTGTTCCCAGATACTGACCTTGTGTGAAATTATTTACACATTTGTCACCTGCAGGCCCAAACTCTCTTCAGTAGAAATTTTCCCACATCTTCCATTTCCACTTTTGACTACATATCCCAACACTCCTAGCATGCCTCCCCTCAAAGACCCCTTTGGGCCCCTGCATCAAGCAGCATACAGTCCTTGATATGCTTTAACAACCCAATTTTAATACATTTTAAGGGGGATTGTTTTGTCATTAATTGTATGGGTGTATTTTTTTTTAACTTGTAAGCCACCTTGACAGCTTTGGCTTAAGGCGGGGTATGAATAAAGTTTTTTTTTTTAATATTATATTATTAATTGCCTAAGCTTGCAAATAAGAACTTGTCCCATGGTCTGTCACCAGAGTATCAACTTTGTACTCAAATTCCCTTTCGACCATTTCCATCCAGTTTTTAAATGTGACAGCAGCATCTTTCTTCCCCTTTAGCATGTAGACATAGGTGTATCTGGTGTGTCTATCCACAATCACCATCAGGTACCTACTATTGCCTACCGATTTGAAAAAATGCCCACCCACATCTGTGTACACCACTTGGAATGGCCTCTGGGTGGTGCATTTGCTTCTCTTTGCAATAGGAAAAGCCCTTAGCTTTATCTTGCTGCACACAGAGCATTCCAAGTGGTTCTTACAATCATCCAATTTTAACCCAGGGCACACACTTCTCAGTTTCTCTAAACTTGTAAAACCTGTGTGTCCCAACACTCTATGAAGGTAGTGTGCACAATTCGAGTGCAGTAGCATGCTGCCAACTATAGCACAATCTGCATACGTGTCTAGATAGTACAACCTGTTGTGCTTACATGCTTTTGCACAAACCTGCCCCCCTTTAGTGATAACACAGTAATACCCCTCAAAGTGTAGGGCATACCCATCTGTAGTCAGTGAGGACACACTGACCAGACAATTTTGTAACTTGGGGGAAGACAGCACATTTTCAAAGTCTTTACCAAACCCTGGGAAATGCACAGTCCCCATGTCCTTTATTTGGCTTAAACCCCCATCATCCAAGCCCACTGAGTCAACACAGGAGGGTTTCCTGTCCTTCAGAAAGGACATCTGGTTCACCAAGTGGTAGTTGCACTGCTGTCGATCATCCACAGATGTCTAACTGCAACAGCGAGATGGATTTGACAGTCCTTCACTGCTGAAACAACTCCCTTGCTGTTCCCAGGAGACCAGTGTTGTTCCTTCCTTCTGGCAGCGGGTGGCTTCTTGCAGTTCCTTTTGAGATAACTTGGCTGACCACAATTAAAATATCTTCTAAATTTGCAGACAGCTGCACTTTCAGTCTTTTGAACTGCCTCCGGTGGTGTGTTTGATCTCGGCTCTGCATGTTGCTGTCTCTGAATGCCATTCTCAAAACGCTGTCTCTGGCATTCCTCCAGGACACTTGTTGACACCAAGTCCATTGTGAGCTGATCATTCAGCCTTGGGAACTTCACAAAATCCATGCTGGCAGCCTTCTCAGCTCTCACTAACTGCTGGAGATAAGTAGCACGGCAAGCAGCTCAGCTTCTTAACTCTCTGCCTTCTGGCACTCAGACAGCAAAAACTACTCTTCTGGAGAACTGCACAAACACAGTTACTCACACAGCCATCTAGGCGGATCTGCTGGTGCAGACTGGGCCCATAACCCTTGTTAGCGTGGTTACACAGTGTGTGATGATTCATGTCAACATGCAGCACCAATGTCACCACCTTCCCAGATGCAAGCAGTAGCTTGTGACCTGAAGGAGCACCTCTCCCCTTCTAGAAAAAAATAAAGAGACTCTACAGACAGACGTCTCTCAGACGAGGCGTTAATCTTGGTTCCTCTATGTACAAGGCTATATACTCAATCCACAGCAACAACTGCAACCAACGACATCAACAACCCACACTGCCAACAACCAACACATGTGTTCAGAGGCAACTCCCTTATATACCCAGGGGTCCATGTGGCCTTCTGCCCTGCCTCTTTCTTTGGACACCTGTCACTCATCCATGGTGACTTGGCAGTTTTGCAGCCATTTCGGTGATTTACAGCACCTTGTGACCATCAGCCGATGTCACTTCTCATGACACAGCACCTGGTGGAAAGTGCTGTGTCATTATGGCTGCCAATGACCCTTTCATGTCTGGTCACTTGTGTATAAACCCACATTGGACATTTTCCTTGAGACACTGTCTCCACAAATACTGGGGGTGATTCCATGGTCAGGGATACTAAGAAAGAAGAGAGTTCATAATGGAAAGGAGTTTCTTAAAAGTGAAATATTGAAGGCACAATTTCAGACACTTCCAATGAGGAGGAAAAAATAGAAGGTGTTTAAAGGAATCAGGATGGATGTGTTAAGAACTTTCAACTGAGCTAAGATTAAAAAGGAACATGGACAAGATTAGGAAAGAGAGGGATCACCAAAGAGGAATTCAAACAAATAGCCAGCACATGTAGGGAAAAAGTCAAAAAAGCTAAAGTGCAAAACAAAGGGGGGAAGCAGACGGGAGCTTCCCGTGCACCGCGGGACGGAGCGCCGTTGGACAGCGGCAGCCGCACCGCGGCGCACCGTCGGCGACTCTAAAAGGAGCACCAAATTGGCGCTCCTTTTAGATTTCAGGGAAAGGGCGCCCTAAAAGTGGCGGGCGCACTTTCCCTGACTCAAATGCCGTGGCGTGTGCGGTCGCCGTGGCGTGAGGTCATCCTCGGAGCGCCAGCCGTGCGGAGGGCCGGCGACTCCGAGGGCGACCTCAGGAAGAGGAAGGGGCGTCGCTCGTGCGGCTGCCCCTCCTCTTCCCTGCCCGGAAGATGACTCTATTAGTCGTCTGCCGAAGCCCAAACTCAGGCTTGCTAGAGAGGTTAAAACCAATAAAAAAGGCCTTTTTTGTTACACAAAATGAAGAGCAAGGAAAGGTAGGGCTGCTGTGTGGAGAAGATGTCAAAACTAACAGCGAACAGAGAAAAGGGAAAACTACTCAACTCCTTCTTTACCTTGGTCTTCTCTCAAACAGAGATCAGTGCTCAGCCTGGGGGGGAGGGGTACTGAAGCAGATGATGTAGTAGGGGAAATACAGCACAGAATAGCTAAAGAGGCAGTACACAAATGCTTGGCTACTCTAAATGAATTCAGGGCCAGATGAACTATGTCCAAGGGTACTTAAGAATTGGCAGAAGTAATCTTAGAGCCACTGTCAACAATCTTTGAGAATTCCTAGAGAACAAGAGATGTCTCAGAATACTGGAGGAGGGCAAATGTTGTCCCCATCTTAAAAAAGGGGGGAAAGAGGACCCAAAATAACTACATCCTAGTTAGTGTGATATCAATACCAGGAAGGATTTTAGAGCAGTTCATGAAACAGACATTCTGCAAGCACTCAGAAAGGAATGACCTGACTGATGAAGGTTAATAATAATAATAATAAAATTTATTTATACCCCGCTTAAATGATGACAATCTCAACATGTCTCAAAAACAAGTCATGCCAGACTAATCTCTCTCTCTCTCTCTCTCTCTCTCTCTAGTATAGAGTTACACGCTTGGTAGATGAAGGCAATGCTGTGGGTATAGTGTATATTGATTTCATCAAGGTCTTTGACAAGGCCCCCCATGACAGTTTTGCAAAAAGCTAGTTGATTGACAGACTAAACCCAAAGGGCGCTCACCCATGACTCCTTTTCATCCAGAAGAGATGAGACTTGTGGGTTCCACAGGGTTATGTCATGGGCACAATGCTATTCAACATCTTTATGAATGACTTGGATGATGGAATAGAGGGCATGCTTATCAAATTTGCACATAATGTCAAATTAGGAAGGGTAGCCAATACCCCAGACAACAGAATAAGAATTCAAAATGATTTTAACAGATTAGAAAGCTGGGCTAAAATTAACAGAATGAATTTCAGCAGGAAGAAATGCAAAGTACTACACTTAGGCAGAAAAAAAATGAAAGGCTCAGATATAAGATGGGTGACACCTGGCTTGATAACAGTCCAAAAGAAAGGAATCTAGGATTTTTAGTAGACTACAGGCTGAGAGTTAAGAGTAGATGGCAGAGAGTGGAGTAGACAATAGTGTGATGTAGCAACTAAAAAAGCCAATACAATCCTAGGCTTCATCAGTAGGAACATAGTAGCTATATTAAGGAAAGTAATAGTACCACATTATTCTGCTTTAAAAAAAAAATTATCCACTTTGTAACTCATTTATTAAGAGGACACACTCAAAAGATGGAAGAGGTCCCATCAGCAACAAAACCACTTGAAAATCCACAGCCACTGTTGATAAACATAAGCCATTGTCAGAGCAGCAATTAGTTAGGGGGGATGCAGACGAGGGCGTCCAAGACGCCCTGGTCTGCAGCGCCGCGGGGCCAAGGCAGCCTCACCGCGGCGCATCCCCGCCGAATCTAAAAGGAGCGCCAAATTGGCGCTCCTTTTAGATTTAAGGGAAAGTGCGCCCTAAAAGCGGCGGGTGCACTTTCCCTGCCTCAAACACTGCGGCGAGTGCGGTCGCCGCAGCGTGAGGCCAACCCCGGAAGCGCCGGCCGTGCGGATGGCCAGCGCTTCCGGGGGTGACCTCAGGAAGAGGAAGGGGCGCCGAACGTGCAGCTGCCCCTCCTCTTCCGAGCCCGGAAGACGACTCTATTAGTCGTCTGCTGAGGCCCATATATAACCAGGTGAATAGGACAGCAGGGTGTCTTCTTCTGTTCCTAAGCACAGTACTGTGAAACAGTGATGTTTGAAGATACACACCATGTCCAGTTGGGCCAAGAGCTCTTATTGTATAGCTTCTTCTCAGCTGGATTCCTCCATCTCATCAAGGGGTTGTGTATGGACTTTGACCTTCTTGGGAGGAATGTAGGACCCCATCCCGGCTGCTCTCTCAGCTTCCTCCTGGGTTTATGGTTCCTCACTCAGATGTTTCAACCCCTTTTTGTGAACCTTAGACCAAAAGTGATCCTTCATGCTTTTTAAATAGACAAAATATCACATGCAGTGGAGGCAGTAGTGTTGGGTGCTGCTGGGCTTGTCCGGATTCGGGTCTTGGCAGAGCAGCTTGGCCAAATTCTCCAGCCTCATGTCCTGATAGATGTGGTCCAGATCCCGGTGCCACCACTTCACTTTCCACTGCCAGGCCAAGGAGTCATTATTCTGCTTTTTTCAAACATCACCTGGAACATTGTATCCACTTCTGGGCATAACAATTAAATCCTATTTTCTGCACCCTAAATCCTGTAATTGGGAATTTATTCTGTGAAACATTTGCACATGGTTTATTTTAATAGAAAACAGTATTTCCTGTGAAGAAAATAACATTTCATTCACAGAAAGTAATATTTGGGCATTAAAATATGCCCAGAATGCCTTTTCCTTCAAAGAAAATGCTGTTTTCTGTGCAAAACAATGACCTGCAAATTTTGTGCAGAATAAATCCCAAATTGTGAAAACTGCATGGTATTCAGAGACTTCTTGTAACAGGAAGAAAATTACTAAAATTACTGATTGCTAAACCTTGGCTAAGCATCACATTCCCAGCCTCAGCGGAAAGCAAGGACAAACCCTCCTCTGAACAAAATTCTGCCAAGAAAACCATGTGAAAAGGTTGCCTTTGGGTTGCCATATGTCAAAAGTACCTGAAGACACATAACAGCAGCTCCAAAAGCTCCAGGAGCCAAGCGGGGAGAGTTGGGACCAGCCCCTCCCTTTCCACCACCTGAGCAGCTGGACTGGAGGCTATTTAAGACTCTTAGCCTCCTCAGAGGTAACAGCAGCTCCAAAAGCTCCAGGAGCCAAGCGGGGAGAGTTGGGACCAGCCCCTCCCTTTCCACCACCTGAGCAGCTGGACTGGAGGCTATTTAAGACTCTTAGCCTCCTCAGAGGTAACAGCAGCTCCAAAAGCTCCAGGAGCCAAGTGGGGAGAGTTGACACCAGCCCCTCCCTTTCCACCACCTGAGCAGATGGACTGGAAGCTACTCCGCTGGCACCACCCAGCAATCGGCGGCCTCCCTGAAGCCGCAGAAGACTGCTGGCCACCCAGCAGCCCTCGGAGGACCAGTGTCACCTGCGCTGCTGGGGAGGAGCACCGGCAGCTTTAAAATCCCATCCAGCTTCCAGCTTTTGACTATAATTGGACTTTGATTTTCACCAACAACACAGCTGTGGCTGGAGCATGGTTGGGGAGACCGGGAAGAGCTTAAAATCCTTCCCCAGTTATACATTTCCCAGCTACAATGCTATTATGTATTTTTATATTGTAATTGTATATTTTATATTGTATTGTATATTGTTTTTTAATTTGTTTTGTTGAATGGTTTTGGGGGGTGAGTGAGGATGGGAATGAGGGATGGGAGTTGATTTGATGTAATCTATTTTGATGTTTTGAACTCTGTACACCGCCCCGATTGCTTGGCAGAGGGGCGGGATATAAATAAAAATTATTATTATTATTATTATTATTATTATTATTATTACAACAATAAAAATTTAAGAAGAAACTTAATGAAGAATTATATCCCTATTGGGGTGCATGTGTGCAGTGTAATATGGATTTCCTCCATTAGCAGAGAGTGGAGTAGATGAATTTGAAGTACATATACATATTTCATGCATACTGGGCACCTTATTTTAAGAAGGATAAAGACAAGTTGGAGTGGGTTTGGGGGGGGATGATAAAAGGAACTGGGAACAAACCATATTAGGAAAGATCAAGGGAGCTGGGCATGTATAGCTTAGTGAAGAGAAGACTTGGGGTTGACATGATTGCACTCTTTAAATACCTCAAGGTTTGTCATGGAGTGGAGGGACAGGCTTGTTCTCTGCTGCCCCAGAGGGTAGGACCAGTTCTAATGGTTTTAGTTAAAGCAGTAGATTTTGACAGAACATTTAAAGGAATTACTTGATGGTAAGAACAGTTTGACAGTGGAACCAATTACCTAGAGAGGTAATGGTGAAGTTTATCTCTGGATATCTTGTCAAGACCATGTGGCACTCTGGTCTCGAAAATGACATGGATGTGGCCACTGAAAGGAACTGGAGCACTGAAAGGAACTGAAAGGAACAATGAGCTTACAGTTGTAAACTGCTTAGACACTGCATAGCATGGTATAAAGCAGTATATAAATCAAACTGCTGGATAGACTGGACATAACAGGAAGTGGGAAAGTGCCATCAATCAGACACCATACTTCCTGTTATATGGTAGAGCACCCAATCTCAAGTACTTGAGGGTTTGGGGGCAATTTGCCTCAGTACTTATTCCTCCTCAGTTCTGGAAGAAAAACGAGCCAAAGAACCAGAGGTTAAGGTTTGTGGGCTATGAGAGGAATAGTTATAGATTCCTATTGGGTGGTGGCAGAGTTCTGTACTCAAGGAGTGCAAGGTTTAAAACACATGCTGGATGGGAAAAGATCCACAGCAACCATGATGTTTTTGTAAAATTGGGCAACACAGGTACAAACATCAGAAATAGAGGGGTGGATGCATCCAGAGATGTGAAGAAGCAGCCTAGCACTTCTGTGGACACACAAACACAAACACCAGTTCAAAGACATGACATCCAGAGAAGTAGTGACACTGAGGATGAGCATGGCAGAACTAAGATCATCATTCCATGAA
The DNA here is from genome assembly GCA_026167975.1 of Phrynosoma blainvillii. Lineage (NCBI taxonomy): Eukaryota > Metazoa > Chordata > Lepidosauria > Squamata > Phrynosomatidae > Phrynosoma > Phrynosoma blainvillii. Next base: position 180,746,853 of record JANUYF010000003.1, on the reverse strand, counting down.
GAACACAGTGAGTCAGGAGACAACCAGACAGATTTGTTGTGCAGTAAAGGCACAAGCCTGTACTGTTGTGGTTGATGAGCTTGATGGTTATGAGGACATGCTCAGGCACCCATGGAATGTGGCCATCGATCAGGAATTTGGTGCATTGGTGGACAGGAGAGTGTTTGATGTTGTTGACAGGCCTTCAGGGCAGAAAGTGATTGGTTTCAGGTGGGTTTACAGAAGGAAAGACATGCCTGGTAGGACTGTGAGGTGCAGGACCAGGTTGGTAGCCAAGGGATATTGATCAGGAGAGCTGCAGTGAAGCGCATTGTGAGGTACCTAAAAGGCACAAAGGACAGGTGCTTGGTAATGACAGGAGGGATGTCAGAGTGCAGTAACAGTCATCACTTTTGTTTCTAGCTGCAGTTATGCAGATAGCCCTGTCATCTGGAGGTCCAGAAAGCAAAGCTGCATTGCACTTAGTACAACAGAGGTGGAGTTTGCCGCATTGTTAGAGGTTGCAAATGAAGTACAGTGGGCTAGGCAGTTGCTGCAAGACCTAGGTGAGAACTGTGGTAGAACAACTGCGGTGAATGAGGAATCATAGGCATGCATTGGAATGGCAGGGTCAGAAAACCTGAAATGTAGGACCAGGTACATTGCTGTGAGATACCAGAATGTGAAAGAGCTTGTGCAAAATGGGATGCTGAAGCTGCAGTATGTTGGTAAAGAGGAAAACATAGTTGACATTTTCACAAAGCCTCTACCTGTGGAATGCCACAAGAGATTGGCTAGCAGGCTGGGTATCAGTAGATGAAGTCTACATTACACATGGGACAAATGCAAGGACACATGGAACACATCTCATGTCATTTTGGAGGGGATTGTCAATACCATGTGGCACCCTGGTCTAGAAAATGACATGGATGTGGCCAGTGAAAGGAACTGGAGCAATAGTAACAGGGTTACTACAGTTCAAGTGGCAAGTACATGAGTCAGCATTTGGAAAGCTGGGTGGGACAAGCTAGTTATGCATCATGGGAGGCCTGATGCAACAGGAACTGGGATGAAACCAGCAAGATTTCAAGCCCTCGTTGAGTGAAGTCTTGCTGCCTAGCTATTCATTTCAGCAAACTGAAAGTAGCACCTGCATGTGGGAGGTTTTTTTCCTGTGCCGTCTCGAGCTGACTCTTAACAGAAGACCAGCTTCTGGGCATTCCTGCATATGTACATCTACTCTGCTTGTGTGTATGCTAGATTACTCGCTGTCTGCATACCCCAACACATCTTCCAAAAGGTTGGACAGCCATCTACAGGAGTTGGACCACCACCTCCACCGGCAGCGCACTGGGAGAAGAACTTGGGCAGAGCCTGCTCTACCAATCCCCACCACCACCTTCATCTCCACTGGCAGTGCGTTGGAGAAGAACTGGGGTGGAGGCTGCTCTGCCCACCCCCACCCCCACCTTCATCTCCACCAGCAGCGCACCGGGAAAAGAACTGGGGTGGAGGCTGCTCTGCCCACTCCCACCACCACCTTCATCTCCACTAGCAGCACGCCAGGAGAAGAACTGGGGCGGAGGCTGCTCTGCCTGCCCTCCCCTTCCATCAGAGATTGCACGCCAGCAGCAATGGGGGCTAGGGCTTTGTCCAAGAGAGCAAAGCCAGTTCTCAAGGGTCATAGACTAGCTGCGACCTTTGAGAATGTTTTATGTAAGCATTCTGAGACTTATAAGCAACTACTCAGGTGGAGGGTAACAGGGGAGGGCCAGTAGAGGAAACTTGGGGAGCAGCGATTGAGGTTGTGCAAGGCAGAGGAAGATGATGATAACAGCATGGCATTTTGTTACAAAAGAAGGCAGGCTCGATGGCTAAAAGTGATCCATCCTTCAGTCCACTCTGTTACCCAAAGTAAGTTGGGGATCTTACCTTACCTTACCTTGCCTTACCTTACCATAGCGTGATATGAAGCGGTATATAAATGAAGCTGCTTTTTGCTTTTTGCTCCTCTACAATGCCAGGTCCGTAAAAAGCAAAACCCATATCATTCATGATCTCCTCTTGGAAGAAGAAGCCGACCTGGCTTGTGTCACGGAGACCTGGCTGGGAGAAGACAGTGCCATCACTTGGAACCAGGCTCTCCCAGCCGGGTACTCTGTCAGTGAGCAGGTAAGGTAAAGTGGGGGGGGGGGGGACGCAGAGTGACTCTGGTTCACAGAGATAATCTCACCTTGACCAAGATACCTATCTCAAAGATAGACCACTTCCAGTGTATGTACCTAAGTCTGAAGACCAGGGATAGTATAGGGATTCTGTTGGTATACTTTCCACTCCATTGCTTAAGAGACTCCCTATATGAACTGGCACAGTTGGTCTCAGAACTGCTGCTAGAGTTGCCCAGACTTTTAGTCCTGAGTGACTTCAACATGCCTCTCGAGACCAGTTTAACAGGTGCGGCTCACCAGTTCATGGATGTCATGACAGGCATGGGACTATCACAATTGGTTGCTGGGCCAACACACTCTGCGGGTCATACCCTTAATTCAGTCTTTACTACAGAGCAGGCATATCCATTGGCGGAGGTAATAAGTACCACCGCACTATCATGGATGGATCATTTCCTGGTCAAGGCTGAACGAAGAGCCACTGTCCACACTACCAGGGGTGGAGGACCTATTAGAATGGTCCGCCCTCAAAGGCTAATATAGCCAAAGGGACTCCAGAAAGCCTTAAATGGTTCCTTGGTTGGTAATGCTGGTGATCCTGTCAAAGCCCTAGTTGAAACCTGGATCACTCCCAAGCGTCCTTTCCAACCCGCCCTGTTAAATGCCTGTACTGAAGCCATTCGCTCATAGACCACAAGGCTTCAAGTTCAATACTAGCCAGGGCTCAAGCTAGACTCAGGCCTGCATCATTCCGAGGTTGCTAAAATGAGTACCCAACTGTTGGGGGGCAATGAGCTTACAGTTGTAAACTGCTTAGACACTCCATAATGCTGTATGAAGTGGTATATAAATGAAGCTGCTTTGCTTTGCTAAATCATCAGCCTTGGTTCACAGAAGAACTTAGGAAGATGAAGTGGGTTGGACAACGATTAGAGCGCACCTGGCGGAAAACTTGACTCCTATCCAACAAGACTCGACATAGGAAGTTTCTTCGTTCCTATCAAGAGACAATACGTGAAGCCCAGAAATCTTTCTCTTCTGCACTTATTGTGTCTGCAGAATCTCATCCAGCAGAGCTGTTTAGGGTGGTGAGGGAACTGACACAGGTTCCATCTGTGCAGAACCCTTTACTTAACCCGACAAAAGCCTGCTTTAAACAACTATTTTGCAGATAAAATCTCTCAGATAGGAGCCAACTTAGATGCCAGAATTATAGCAGAATCAACTGATGAGGTGTCCAGTAAACCCATTTTAGAGATTAAATTGGATTGGTTTGTACTGGCGAGTACCAATGGCTTGGACAAGTTCTTTGGAAAAACGAAGATGACATGCCCCCTCGATCCCTGCCCATCATGGCTGGTCATACGAGGGGGCAATTCCTTGATGGCCTTTCTTAAAGGGATCATCAATGCATCTCTCAGGGAAGGATCTATTCCAACATGCTTAAAGGAAGCAGTCGTTAGACCGGTATCCCACCTGCTATTTTTGAGCAAGGTGATCAAGTGGGCCGTCGCCTTTCAACTCCAAGCAATCTTGGATGATACCAATTTTCTAGATCCATTTCAAACTGGCTTCAGACCTGGATATGGGGTGGAGACTGCCATGGTTGCTCTGGTAGATGACCTATGCCTAAGCATTGACCAGGGAAGTGTGACCGAGTTAGTGCTTTTGGATCTCTTAGCAGCTTTCAACACGATAAATCATGACATCCTCTTGGAACGCCTGGGAGAGTTAGGAATTGGAGGCACTGTAATACAGTGGTTTCATTCCTTCCCCTCAGGTAGGTTAAAGAGGGTGATGCTTGGGGACAGCTGTTCTTCAAAAACAGAGCTTAAATGTGGCACCCCTCAGGGTGCCATCCTGTCCCCATTGCTATTTAACATCTATATGAAGCTGCTGGGGGAAATCATCCAAAGACATGGGTCAGGGTGTTATCAATACGCCATGGTAATGGATTGGATGAGGAAAAACTGACTCAAGCTGAATCTATACAAAATGAAGGTACTTACAGTAGGAGCCCCTAAACCAGGTATTGGGTTACAATCCTCAGTCCTGAACGGGGTCACACTCTCCACTAAGGACTGTGTTCGCAGTTTGGGGGTGTTCCTAGACTTGTCGCTTCACATGGTAGGTCAGGTGAATGCAACAGTCAGGATTGCCTGTTATTAGCTTTGGCTGATGCGCTAGCTGCGCCTTTACCTGGAAGTAAGGGACCTAGAAACTGTAGTACATGCACTGGTAACCTCATGACTCAACTTCTGCAATGCACTAAATATGGGGCTACCCTTATACCTAGCTTGGAAACTATACTAGTACAAAATATGGCAGCCAGGCTGATCACTGGTAAATGCAAGAGTGATCATATCACACCTGGTTACCTATTGGTTTACGAGCACAGTATAAGGTGTTGGTGATCACCTTTAAAGCCCTACATTTCTTGGGCCCAACCTACCTAAGGAATCACCTTCTTCCATACAATCCACCCTGCACCCTCATGTCCTCTGGGAGGAATCTGCTGCAACTGGTAAAAATTAGATTAGTGGCAACTTCCCAGAAGACATTCTTGGCCACCGCCCCCCAGATTGTGAAACGCTTTGCCAGAGGGGATCCATCAAATAACCAACTTGGATGGATCTCTTCTGGCAGGCCTTCCCAGATTAGATTGCTCCATTTCAATCTGTGTCCCTCCCTCACTATACACCCTTCTATACACCTATTGATGCTCTAGAATGCAGGCAGTTTTAAAATTTTATGTTTTTATCTTAATATTGTATTTTTTAAAAAGAGGGGTTAATTGTTATTATTGTTTTTATTGTTTAATATAAGGGAAGTTTTATTTAAATTGTATTTAAGGTAAGCCACCTTGATTGCCTTGGGAAAAGGCAGGATATAAAAATAAAATTTATTCATTTATTATTATGGAGTTGCTGAAATGAATGAAGGTTTGGACTCAGTGGCCGATGGGACCCCTTTGATGCCATAATTTCCTTCCTGTCATTGTGTTGTAAGACTATGTGTAGTTTTTGTCATGGAAGTTCATGTGTTGTTTGGTATAAGATTTCCCTTACATATTCACTTTTCAAGTGTATTTTTTTTGTTTCTTATTAAATCATATATCTGTCCATCTTTTCAAAGATATGTATTTTGCATTGTGAATGTCTGTGTGTAATTTGAAAAAGAAAGTAAAAAATAATATGTTTTAATAAAGTCTTTCCAGTTATGGGGAAATAATGCATACACACACACACACACACACACACACACTTTTCCTTATAATGTCATAAACAATAAATGGAATACATTCATTAAATATTGATTATTTTAAAAAGTCTTTCTCATTGCTAAAGGAAATCTCTGGTGTGCAATTTCCCTTGCCCTAGAAAAAAATAATAGTTCCCTATGGTGCACCGACACAAAAATGACACCGTACTCAATATTTTGGTTGTAAAACTTGGCCACAACTTTATTTGTACAGGGTAATCAATAATTCATTAACAATTTAATTTAACCATAATTGACATTGTTCTTGACACATGTGTTCCTTTGCATATCCAATTTAACCAATCGTGTCAATCTATCCCTTTAATTCATGTGTCAAGAACATCAAGTTCTAATTAAACCAATATCCAAATAAATCATCTCCCCCCAACAGGAAATGTCGTTATAATTTAACTCATGATGTAACTTGTCTATGACGTCATCCATTTGTTTGGTGACGACATAGCAACCATTTGATTAACCCCTTGAAGTATACACTCTGTCCACTTAAATTTAAACCAATTCTGTAATTTCAATTAACTAACTTATCCCCAGGGGGGGATCCTTTCCGTCAAGGAGGGGGCCATCCTAGCTTGGCATCCCCTTCCCCCCACCCCAGAGAGCTCATTCAATGTGATGAGAGATGGACTCTACGTATACATCACAACCCTCGGGGGATAGATGGACCCCATCGCCCCTGTACAAATGTGGCCTATCCATCTGAATAGTCTCGTGCTCAACAATTCCAATCCCTAAAACTCCCAACTTCTTAACCATGGATCTATTCAGCCAACGACGGGCTGTGTTGAATGACGAGTCCTTTCTTGCTCCCACCCATGTGCGTCGTAGCAAAAACTTGGTCCACATCACCATCGTGCTTGGGAGTCTCCACTTAATGTCTTGCATGTCATTCAAGATCCTTTTGGCCAACTTGAAACAAGGTACTTTAACAAGGTCATTCTCTCCCAAATGTACAAGTAGAATCTTAGGCGGTGCCAATGTCTCAGACAACTTGATGATGTGTGGAATGAGAGCTGAAACATGAAGGAACAAATAGCCTGGGCTGGTCGGGCGAAGCCTAAGATAATCTGACAAGGTTAAAATAGGACAAATTTGACCTAATGGTGCTCTAGACAATGCAACTGTTTGTCTCTTAGCCAACTGGTCAGTCTTAGAACACCGAAAACATATTTGAACTCCCTGTTCATTAATTTCAACGTCAGATAGGTAAAGTGCTCTGCCCAAACTATCTGAGCGAGAGCTAGGAAGCAGCTTGCTGATTCTAGTGGCTGCGAAAAACGCCACAGAAAAAACATCCCTAAAGAGAACGACTTCTTGAGCTGAAGAACATACCTCAGGAATGGATTGCCAAATTTGTATTAGAATTGATCCTGTTATTGGCAAGCGAGTATCGCGTGCCAGTGGAAGCTCCCTGGTCCAACCTTCCAGGGCCATACAGACTCTAAAATCCCCTGTAGGGTCAATGAGCCCTCCCGCTCTGGAATAAAAGGACAGAGCCACTAACCTTGCCCTAATAGTGACCGGGGACAAACCTGACTGCCGGAGATGAACTGCGAAATGTACCACAGTCTCCATCCTCAATTGCCAAACCTCAACCTCCCCTTCCATAGACAGAAACAGCCTAAAAACTCGCATTGCGAGCTGATACGACTTGTATGTCAATGGAGCAACAGATGGATGATCGCCCTGTCGATTTCTATTCTCCAAGGCTCCACAGATGTTTAAGTACCTCCAGTGGTTGAGGTGCAGCCTCCGGGGCGAGTTGACGAAACCTGGAAAACTGAAAACGAGAAATGGCATCCGCCAATGGATTTAGTAACTCCGGTACATTGTGAGCTTGAAACAACACACTGTATCTCAAACATTGAGTAACCATTGCACTAACCAATGACATCACCCTTAAGGATTTGGAGGTTTGGGAGTTCACCACATGAACCACTGCTTGGTTGTCACACCAAAACCAAACAGTTTTATTTTCAAATTGAACTGGCCACAAATGAACTGCAACCACAATAGGGAAGAGTTCGAGAAAAGTGAGATCACGTGTCCAACCCTTCTCCACCCAAGCTTGAGGCCATCTCTCAGCTGCCCACTGACCCTTCCAATAGAGGCCAAAACCATGTGCACCAGAGGCATCGCAGTGTACCTGGAGGTCCGCCTTTAAAAGCATTTCAGACCTCCAAAAGGAGATTCCATTAAATTGATCCAAAAATGATTCCCAAACCTTCAAATCAGCTTTTATTCCGCTATTAATCCTAATATGGTGATGTGGAGCGGATATCCCTTTAGAAGCATTACATAGGCGAGCACAAAAGGTTCGTCCAGGAACAATAACTTTACAGGCAAAATTTAACAACCCAGTCAGGGATTGAAATTCTCAAAGCGTGGCCTTATTCCTACTAACCATTATCTTTACCTGGTATCTCATCGCTTCGAGTTTTTCTATTGGGAGGCGAGATATTCCCTCAACTGTGTCTAACTCGATGCCCAAGAAGGTCAGATGGATGCCAGGACCCTCCATCTTTTCCTCCGCCAAAGGAACTCCCATCTCAGCCATCAACATCTGAAATGCTGACAAGGCATCTACACACCTTGTAGTACCGTGAGCTCCAGCGAAGAAGAAGTCATCTAAATAATGAGTAATAGCTTGATTACCTGACCTCTTGACTGCGCACCAGTGCAAAAATGTACTAAATTTTTCAAATGCAGAGCATGAGATAGAACACCCCATTTGGCATAGCCTTGTCAAAATAGTACACCCCTTCAAATTGAAAACCTAACAAGTCAAAATTGTCAGGGTGTGCTGGCAAAAGCCTGAAAGCTGATTTTATATCACACTTAGCCAATAGGGTACCCTTACCTAATGCCCATACCATCTGCACTGATGCATCAAATGATGCGTATTTCACAGATGCCAAAACTGGATCAATGGCATCATTAACAGAATCCCCTTTTGGGTATGACAAATTGTGAATTAAACGGAACTCACCAGGCGCCTTCTTAGGAATGACGCCCAAAGGTGACAGCCTTAGTGTCGGTGTTGGCAGATGTTGATGAGGCCCTGATATCCTACCCACAGTCAACTATTTAGCCAGCTTCTCCCTGACTAGCTCTGGTGACTCCCTCACCGAACGCACATTAGGCGTGAATCGGTGTACCCTCGAACCTGTATAAGGAATATGAAAACCATTTGAAAGCCTGTCTAACAAATATTGAGTGGAATCCCTGTTTGGGTAAATCCACAACCAAGCAGCCAACACATCCAGTTTAATTGGTGTTGGCGCCTTTCCCTCCCGCTGCTGAATGTTGCCCGGAGACTCCAGCCCCGCCTTTCATCCCCCTGAAACAGGAGGTGCCTGGGTGATTACCCTTGCAAATGTTGCATTTATGTTCAAATCTACATTGCTGTCTAGTGCACTTGTCAGAGTTGAAATCTCAGCATAAACCTGTAACCTTTTTGTCCCCTGTGCTAGGCCTCACATACTGCCCTTGCATACTGCCCTTTTGGCTGCGTGACCATGGGCACAAAGCCATTATCACACCTGCTCGAAGGGGAGGCCCCCAGCATAAAATCTGCCCAAAGTTCAGATTGGACGTGCTGCCATGACAAAGACGGATCCATAGCAGCTCTCATCCTGAACTGTTCATCGTACTGGAGCTCCCCTTGAGTTAAAATGACAGTTTGTGTAAGCTTTGATCATTATTTCTTGGTACTTTGAAAAACCAGGGGCTCTGGACTGGCCTTTTTGTTCTATCACACCCCTGTATATGGTAAATCCCATCATCCAATTTACAAAGTTTCTTTCCAACTTAGGATGCTTATGCGCCTGGAATTCTTTGGGGAGACTGAACACGTCCCAATCTTTGACCATAATTCATGGCTCAGGGTCACGAAAAGTCAAAGAAAATAGGTCTATGTATTCTCCTTTCCATATTCTCTCTTTGGTAGAGAGGGGAAGGTGAGATCCTAAGGGCGGTGACATCCCCGCATAGGGGTTGCACTCCACTGCCCGATTGACTCCAGCCAAACCTAAGGCTCCCACTGTGATCACAGGCCTTGTGTCACTTACCTTCGTAACTGTAAGCTGCTCAGCTTGCACCCTTGAGTCAGGCACCTCGGGTGCAACTGATAAAATCGAAGGTGCAGCTACCAAAACATTTACAGAACTTGTCCCACCAGCATTGTGCCCAACCAGGCCACCAGAGGACCACACCGAGGTGGGCCAAGAAGTTCTAGCATTCAAAGACGGGGACAAACCTGTACTAGCCAATTGCTGAGCAGCCTCTCCCGATGTTTGTGATGCTCCCACCGAGTGTGCCACAGCCACTGCTTGGGTGCCAGTCTGCAGAATAGAAGAAACACTTCCCCCATCCCTGTTAGCAATTTCCATAGTTTTAGGTGCAGGGACACTATCCTGACCTGACACCACAGCCCTCTGTACCAAACTATACAAGTCTGCCAGAGTAGGCTTCTCAAGCACAGGAACAGACTCACTCTGTTCCGTCACACCTGGAACTCTCTTAACAGTTACATAACATCTGCTATGGTTGGCTGACCAACCTCCATAGCAGATGAGACCGGGGGACGACGTGACGTGCCACATCCTCACAATACATGCCAGATGAAGTACTTGGTTGTACCAGTGTAGCCTGCTGCCCAGAAACTTGATCCCGACTTGAGAATGTACTTGATTGGGACCCTGCATTATAATCATGAACTCTAGTTTGTGCTAGCTGTTCACAAGCAGCGACACAGGCCTGCATAGTGCAGCCTAATTGTGTCAACTGAGCTGCAATCTCATCATCTCTATTTTGAGGATCATTTGGTCTCTTCAGTGCCGACCGCCCAGACGAAGCTGCACACTACTTAGACTGTGGCTTACTGCATGGCATGACTGAGTTATAATTAACCGCTTATACTATGCAGTTGTTGTTGTTGTTGTTGTTGTTGAAAGGCCTCCTGCTTATAATATGCAGGCAGTTGTTGTTATTGAAAGGCCTCCTGCTTATAATATGCAGGCAGTTGTTGTTATTGAAAAGCCTCTTGCTTATAATATGCAGGCAGTTGTTATTGAAAGGCATCCTTCTTATACTATGCAGGCAGTTGTTGTTGTTGTTGTTGAAAGGCCTCCTGCTTATACTATGCAGGCAGTTATTGTTGTTGTTGAAAGGCCTCCTGCTTATACTATGCAGGCTGTTGTTCTTGTTGTTGTTTTATATAGATACTTTACGGGCTCCCTGTAACACTCAGGGTCCTCAAACTTTAGCCTTTATAGGCTTTTGTTTGAAGCCTCTCCCCGCCGGGAGAACTATCGGGGCCCTCTCACCCCCAAGGCCGCAGCTGCAGAGCAGAGCCCCGCCACTCGGGCTGCTCCCTCACAAGGCCGATGGGCCTCTCCCAGTCGGGAGAACGATTGGGGGCCCTTCTACCCCATAGGCCACAGCTGCAGGATCAGAGCCCTCTCTTTACCGGGCCACTTCTTCCCAGGCCGACGGAGCCCCCGTCGCTAAGGGCACCAGCCGCCACCTCCACTGCCGCAAGCCAGCAGGCCTCCTCAGTGCTGCGACCTGAGCCCCCAGGCTCCCGGTCACCACACAGGCCGCAAAAATTAAAAGACAGACAAGCTCCTTTCTTGTCTGCTCCTTTAAAATGGCTGCCACCACGAGGCAGCTGTGGGGCTTTATAGCCCCCAATTCTGGTTGGTAATCTCACTTATCATGAGATTACGAACAAGAAGGGATCCTAGAGGATCCCTATTCTGATTGGCTGGGGAGCAGAGGAAGGGGCGAGACTTCCCCCGCTCAGCCAATCACACGTCCGGCATCATTTTAATTTGGCCGGCTCAATGGAGAACCCCTCCCAACTCGTCGGGGGGGGGGTCTTTATCTATGTAGAACAAATCCAGCATAATATTCTGCTCTAATAGAGTTTGTTTCTCTTTCCACTATTTAGGGGGGATGCAGACGAGGGCGTCGGAGACGCCCTGCTCCGGACCGCCGCCGGAGTTCAGCCTCCGGATGGCGGCGCATCCCCGGCGCATCTAAAAGGACCGCCAAAATAGTGATCCTTTTAGATTCTGCCGAAAGTGCGCCCTAACAGCGGCGGGCGCACTTTCGGCGGCTCAAACGCCGCGGCGCGTTCGGCTGCCGCGGCGTGAGGGCAACCCGCAGTCGCCGGCCATGCGGACGGCCAGCGCTTCCGGGTGCGCCCTCAGGAAGAGGAAGAGCCGCTGAACGTGCGGCGGCTCCTCCTCTTCCGGGCCTCGGAGATGGCGCAATTAGCCGTCTGCCGAGGCCCTTAAACAGTCTTATTTGGTGGGAAAGCTCTAGTAATTTTTGAAAACATCACCTCCTATGTTTTCTCTTGCATTGTGTTACTAATTAGAGCTCTGTGAGAATGATGTCTTCATTTTTAGGAGGATAGATAAAATGCAAAGTTGTGGTCTTGTGTGCCTACCAAGAACATTTGTCCAGTCCCAAATTACCAGACTTCCTTGGACTCTCTTTCTTCTGGTCAACATCTAGAAGTCCCAGATATATTTTCATGCTGCACATATAGTGCTAAGATTCCATTTTAATTGCAATGAAAGCATCATATGGAATCCTGAAGTTTACAGTCAGGGAGCTCATTTGATGCCTCTGACCAAACTACAAATCTCAGGATTCCATGGGATGCTGTCAGGGCAGTTTATCTGGATTCATAGAATTATATTTGTATAGAATGAAATGGCATCAGGAGTGGTGATTCACCTTTTAAATATGCTATAGCTCCCTCCCAATTTTGTTTAACATTTGAAAAACCCTGTATGTTTTTTTCCAGGAGCAGAAGTAAATGCTAACTTTTGATTATTATTTTTTTTAAAAAAAAGCTTGGGTTTGTTTGTTTGTTTTGCATTTTTGTAGAATCTCTGGAGCAGAAATTTGTCACTGAATTTAGCCACTCATGTATTACATGCTTAGTCATCTAATCTGAAGTTTTCGAATTTTCTTTGAGACCTGTCTTTATATTACTATGTTACCATGTATACTGTGTGGGTAAAAATGGGTCCACATGATAGATCTGGGTAGAAATCCCTGTCAAAGTTTGTGGCATGACTTTAGAAATGTCACTACAGCTTTATAGAGATATTCAGCCTGCCTGCAAAGGAGATATAACACACACACACACACATATCCCTGAATGCCTGACTCTTCTGTAAGTCTGAGTACAAAGACTGCTTTGAGCATATATATATATATATATAAATATATATATATATATATATATATATATTCTTTATTACAGCCATTTGGCCAGCACAAAAATACAATAAAACACATCTTGGTTGTATACAATAATTTCTTACAAGAACATACCAGTAACTATAGGCAAATCACTCTAACCTGTTAGTTTACAAAACCGGTTTGTACAATAATGGGAATAGGGGTATATAATTATCTGAGCACATATATCGTATTTTTCACCATATAAGACGCACCCAATTTTAAAGGGGGAAAATCTAGGAAAAAAAGATTCTTAACCAAATACTGTAGTAAAATATTTTATATCAACTGTATAAAGTTAACAGCAGTTTAAGAACAATTTTAAGTTGTAAATGTAAGTTTAAGCCAGCAGCAAGGCCAGGTGTTGCAGAAATTCCCTGCCCAACTTTCTTGCAAGTCTCCTGTCACCTTATGGTGACTCCATGAATTTCTTAGGGTTTTCTTAGGCAAGGAAGACTCGAGAAGTGGTTTTGCCAGTTCCTTCCTCTGAAATACAGCCTGCAGCACCTGGGATTCCTTGGCGGTCTCTCATCCAAGGACTATCCAGGGCTGACCCTGCTTAGCTTCCAAGATCAGATGAACTCTGGTACCTTTGGAGTTTTTAGGCCATTGGCTTATGGTGACCTCATGAATTTAGTAGGGTTTTCTTAGGCAAGGAATCCTCAGAACTGGTTTGTGCCTGTTCCTTCCTCTGAAATAGAGCCTCCAGCACCTGGTATTCATTGGTGGTCTCCCCTCCAATGACTAACCGGGGCTGACCTTGATTAGCTTTCAGGATCAGATTGGATCTGGTGCCTTAGTTTAGGGGATTTGGCCACTACTTGCAGAACCATGGAGTATCAGAAGGCCAGAGTTGGAAGGGGCTCTCCTGTGGTCATCCAGTCCACCTCTCATCAATGCAGAGATGTAGCACTAAAACATCCCTGGCAAAAAAGACATCCTAGAATCCTATAGTAAGAAGGGATTCCCCCAGGGTAATCTAATCCAAGCCTATAACTGAACCACCCTGTGCAGAACAGCATGCTAGAACTCCTGTACAGCTGGAAGCCCTGGAGATCATCCAGTCAACCCCTGAACAGTGGAAGACACTGCCTTGGAGGGTGGGGGAGTCTCCTTTGGAGGTTTTTAAACAGAGGCTGGATGGTCATCTGCCCCAGGAAGGGCTTGGATTGTGTCTTCCTGTATGGCAGATGATGGTTGGACTGGACCCTTGGGGGTCCCTTCCAACTCTAGAATCCTATGTATTCCTTCATGGAGTAAGAGGGTTAGACTGGATAGCCATTAGAGGTCCATTCCAACTCGAGGATTCTATGTATTCCTGCACGGCAGAAGAAGGGGGTTGGACTAGATGGCCCTTGGGGGTCTCTTCCAACTCTAGGATCCTATGTCTTCCTGCATGGCAGAAGGGGGTTAGAATGGATGGCCCTTACAGATCCCTTCCAACTCTAGCATCCTATGTCTTCCTGCATGGCAGAAAAGGTCTAGACTGGATGGCCCTTGGAGGTCCCTTCCAACTCTAGGATCCTATGCCTGTCTTACTGCATGGCGGAATCAAAGAATCATAGAATCCTAGAGTTGGAAGAGACCACAAGGGCCATCCAGTCCAACCCCCTGCCATGCAGGAACTCCCAATCAAAGCAGGAAGAAGAGGGCTACACTGGATGACCCTTGGGTGCTAGGATTCTGGGTATGGCAGGTGCCAGTCAGTCCCTGGCTGGTAGAGAGCCCCCCCCTTGCCCTTGCCCTTGCCCTTGCCCTTACCATAAATGCTGCTTTAAAAATTATTTCCATCTCCCAGCTATGAGACGGTTGGGGGGAAAATGAAAAAGTGTTGGGGGGAAGGACTGCGAATATACTAGGTGATGCATTCTGGGGTATGTACAATTTGCACCCAAGTAAGTGAACCTGGCCATGTCACACACTCTCAGCCTCAGAGGATGGTAATGGCTACCCCCATTTGAAGAAACATGCCAGGAAAACCCCATGATAAGGTTAAAAGTCACCATTGTGACCATTAAAACGTCCTCCATTTTGAGCACGGCTAAGAAGCATGGATTTACAATTATTAGTGTTTTTAGCTTTTTTTCTTGTATGTCCTACATTTTTAGTAGTGACTTGTCCTCCTTTGCATTGAAGACATTTGGTCACCCTGTCTGAGTATCAGAGTATGACTCTAGAAACCAGGGTTTGAATCCTGGCTCAGCCATGGAATCCCCCTGGGTGACCTTGGGCAAGTCACACTCTCTCAGCCTCAGGAGATGGCAATGGCAAACTCCCCTCTTGAGAAACCTTGCCAAGCAAACACTATGAGCCTTAGGTTTGCTGTAAGTCAGAAATGACTCAAAGGCATACAACAGCAACAACTATCTTAGATGTCACACTCTCTCAGCTCCAGAGGGTGGCAAAGGCAAACCCTGTCTGAAAAAACACATAGGAAAGAAATGATAGGTTCATGATAGGTTTGCCTAAGTGTCATCATCAGTTGGAAACAACTTGAAGATGCACAACAACGGAAACAGTATTGAAAGTCACACTGTCTCAGCCTCAGGGAAAAGCAAAGGCAAACCCTTTCTGAACAAATCTTGTGAAGGAAACCCCAGGATAACTTCATCTTTGAGTTGCCAAAAGTCAGGAAGGACTTGAAAGCATACAAAAACAGTCTTGAAAGTTACACTCTCTCAGTCTCAGGGACCAGCAATGGAAAACCCTTTCTGAACAAACCTTGTGAAGGAAACCCCAGGATAGGTTCATGTTTGAATTGCCAAAAGTCAGAATCAACTTGAAGGCACACAACAGCAGTCTTGAATGTCACACTCTCTCAGCCTCAGAGAAAAGCAATGGCAAACCCTTTTTGAACAGGGGGACAGGAAGAAAGGTGGGAGGAGGGGGGGAAAGGCAGGGAGATTTGAAGGCACACAAGAACAACAAAAAATCTGCAATTGTTTCATAGGTAGTACATGGGAATAGGAGTCAGTGTGGTGTAGTAATTTGAGTGTTGGACTACCACTCTGGAGACCTGGGTTTGATTCCCCACTCTGCCATGAAACCCACTGGGTGAACTTGGACAAGGCACATACTCTTAGCCTCAGGGGAAGGCAATGACAAACCGCCTCTGAGCGGATCTTGCCAAGAAAACCCTATGATCACCATAAGTCAGGAACAATTTGAAGGCACACAGCATACACATATAACCTCCAAGTTAAGGATCTTGGGTCTTCTTTAGATAAATCTTCAAGGGTACTCTCTCTAATTGTGCAGAATTATTTGTTAAAGAACCTATGCCCAAGCAACACATTAACTTTGGCTGCATCTGCATTGCAGAGATTTATTAAAGCAGTTTTACACCGCTTTAAATGCCCTGGCTCAAGGCTATGGAATTCTGGGATATACAGTTTTGTGGGATACTTACGGTAGCCTTTTCTGTCAGAGAGCTCTGGTACCACAAAGAAAACTGCAGATCCTTGGGCTCTCTTTCTCTCTTCTCCCTTCGTTTTTAACCCCTTGTCCTTGGGCTCTCTTTCTCTCTTCTCCCTTCGTTTTTAACCCTTTGTCCTTGGGCTCTCTTTCTCTCTTCTCCCTTCATTTTTAAACCCCTTTTCCTTGGTCTCTCTTTATTTCTTCTCCCTTCGTTTTTAAACCCCTTGTCCTTGGGCTCTCTTTCTCTCTTCTCCCTTCGTTTTTAACCCCTTGTCCTTGGGCTCTCTTTCTCTCTTCTCCCTTCATTTTTAAACTCCTTTTCCTTGGGCTCTCTTTCTCTCTTCTCCCTTCTTTCTTCTTTGGACTGTTTCTCCCTTCGCTCTCCGTTTTCAGAGCCCTCTTTCTGTCCCTGGCTTCCTTCTCCTTCTCTCCCCACTCCCCGTTCTCATCCTCCTCCTTCTCTACCCGGCGTATATTCGCCTTATAAGGCGCACCAACTTCCCCAGCCCTGTTTTGGGGAAGAAAAAGTTTGTCTTATATGGTGAAAAATACGGTAATAGATGGAATTGCCACTAACTTTGGTGAAATGGATCAGTATAGCATCATATATAACTCCAGACATATAGTACCATACCATACCATGTAGTACCATACATGAAACATTATTAAATCAAAAATTACAACCATATCCCCTGATCTATTCCCCATGAGGCGTTTGCTAACTTACAAGCATTAACGCTAAGCAATATTACAGCTTGGTTACCACTCTCTTCTCTATATTGTATACAGAAACATTATAAGATACTCTTAACACATTATATATTTAAAAACTATAAAACTATAAAAACTATAAAATAGGAGGATTTTTTCTGAAAACGTAGTATAGTAAGATAGTAATATGTATAATGTAATATGTAACTGCTCATAATGAGTAGATACAATTAATTAGACTAACTGGACACTGGCCAGGTCTATACAATGGCTGTACCCCTAACACTTATCAAAGTATGATAAAACAGTATTGTATATAAAATGTACACTACTCTAAAGTAGTATAAACATTTTTAAATAGACTAAACAGACACAAATCGATCTACACTACAGCCGTAACCCCCAATGCACTACATCTTTACTATTCTCCAAACTTAGAAGGACTGTTTAAAAAAAAATTTCCAAGTAACAATTGCAGCAGCAAGGAATTTGGCAACACTCTCAGTAATCGATCCCTTACAATTAGAGAGAAGGTAATTAACATAGATTTTTTTCTTGTCTACCAGGCATACTTTGTAATAATGGAAAGATATATTTGGTACACAATTCTAAATAAAAGGAACAATGAAGGAGTACATGTGCAATTGACTCAACTTCCTCCAAACCACAGGGACAAAAACAACGATAAGGGATTTTTTTTTACATCCTCCTTCAAGAACAGCCGATGGAAGAATATTTAATCGAGCGAGCATAAACGCCCGCCTGTATCTAGGGATATTCAGATTGTCCAAGTATCTTGCATGGGGGAATATTCTGTTTGTTTCCCAAATTATGGGGTACAAAGCTAATTGACTTTTATGAGATTGTAAATCTATATCTTTGATTCGTTGGGAAATAACAGTTTTTGCTTTGTCATAACCTAGCAAAAGCACTTGTGGTATTGAAAGCCCGATGGTAGCAATTTTCACATTTAGAGATTTTTTCCAAATTGATAGAAAGGAATCAGTTAGAATTAACGGTACCAAGCCCACTGGATTGAACATCATTTTGAGCCTCATGTTGAATTTACAAATCCAGATACAGGCCTCTACTGAAAGTAAACCAGTTTCGAGATGAAGGATAGCATTTGCAACACAATTGGAGACTTCTAGGATCAATCTCAGGAATTTAGTCTGTACAGCTTCAAATTACACAAAATTACTATATGAGTAAATTTCCAAGCCATAACAAGCTGTGCAAGAATTTTAGCTACAAACACCTGCAATGCCGTAGGAATAAATTGTCCACCCTTGTTGTAAAAAAAAAGTACAAAGTGCTTTGAGCATACTTACATACTTACACATTTCTCATTGCAAAGAGGCTTATAAGACTGTTTAACTGAATGTATTTACAACCCTCCTGCAGGCCTTCATGTTAAAGGTATGAAGGCCTTCGTAGATTGCTGGATATCTATGAAGATAAAGGGCTTCCCTTTGGACAGTCACTCTCACCACTTACATTCCTCACAGACATGCTGAACACTTGTAGATTAGTATATAGAGAGATCTTGTAGCACCTTTGAGACTAATTGAAAGAAAAAAACTGCTCTGGTTAATTCCTGCAACCCCAAACCCATGACCTAATTAATAGAGTCCATCCATCTAGCCTTCTCTCTTCCTATTTCCCTTCACCTTCTCCAGCTATATTGTTCCCCCCCCCCCCAAAGAGTCCATACTCATGATGAGTCCAAAGTATGACAGTCTCAGTTTGGTCATCTTGGTTTCCAGGGAGGTTTCTGGTTTGATCTGCTCTAGGACCCACTTGTTTGCCCTTTTGGCTGTACATGGGATTCTCAGCACTCTTCTCCAGCACCACATCTCAAATGAATTGATTTTATTCCTATCATCTTTCTTAACTGTCCAGCTCTCACATCCATACGTAGTAACAGGGAGTACAATGGCTTGTAAGATTCTAACTTTTGTGCTGAGTTGTATATCTTTGCGTTATAGAATCTTATCTAATTCTTTAATAGCCACTCTCCCCATTCTTCTTCTGATTTCTTGACTGCAGTCCTCATTTCTATCAGTGTTTGATCCTAGATATGGGAATTCTTTTACTATTTCTTTTTCTTTATTGTCTAGGTTGAACTTGTGAAGGTCCTCGGTGGTCATTATTTTTGTTTTCTTTATGTTCAACATTGTTTTCTTTATGTTCAACTGCCTTTGCAATTTCTTCTTTGATCTTCCTTAGTAGGTGTTCCAGGTCTGTGAAGTTTTCTGCTAGTACTATGGTGTCATCTGTATATCTTAAATTGTTGATATTCTTTCCTCCTTTTTTCACTACTCCCTCTTCCGTGCCCAAGCCTCCTTTCCTTACAATATGTTCTGCATATAAGTTGAAAAGGTGCAGTGATAGGATACAGCCTTGTCTGACTCCTTTGCCAGTTGGGAACCATTCTGTTTCTCAGTGTTTTGTTCTGACAGTAGCCTCTTGTCCTGAATACAGATTTCTCATCAGGACTATCCGATGTCTTGGTACTCCCATGTCTTTAAGGGCATTCCATAGCCTTTCATGATCTATGCAGTCAAAAGCTTTGCTATACTCTAGAAAGCATATGCTGATTTTCCTTTGGAATTCACTGGTGCTCTCCATTAGCCATCGTATATTTGCAATGTGATGCCTAGTGCCTCTTCCTTTCCTGAACCTTGCTTGGACCTCTGGGATTTCTCTCTCTATGTATGGTTGGAGTCTATGTTGCAAAATTTTAAGCATGATTTTTCTTGTGTAGGAGATCAGTGCTATGGTTCTATAGTTGCTGCAGTCTCTTGTGTCTCCCTTTTTGTGGATGCAGTTATAGAACAATTACAAATCCAGAACTCTAGGTTAAAAATTTGAAGATGTAAGACAGGTTATCAGCCTATGACTTTTATTGTTATGTTTTAAATGTATAATTAATTTGGTTGGTTGGTTTTATATTATAATGGTTATTTTTATTTCTTATTGTCAGCTGCCATTATTGTCTACTTTTTGTGGAAAAGTAGAGTATCAATAAACAAACAAACAAACAAACAATAATCTTGAAAAAATCCTTGCATGCTACTCTGAGTCTCTTGGAGGAGAGACAGACTACAGATGTAGTAATGTTCTGCATTAAATATGTATGTAATCTGCTAGTTTTCAAGCTTTCTAGATCACAGCATCTTTTCCTTTTCTTTCAGCTGCCAAGGAATCTTTCAGAGAGTAGGGACTAATTTTCGTAAGCCAGTTTGAATGAGTGTATTTAATATGTTTTAAATAAGCAATAAATATCTTCTAGGGTATTGGAAAACATTCTCAGGGATATTGTGCAACCTTTCAGTGTTTTGTGCACACCACCTTACAAGCCTTTGGTGTTACTTTTACATTCACTTAGGAGATTATCGCACGTGCTATAGCCTGTCTTTCTCCCAATGGAATACATGCACATTCAAGTGTCAAAGACAGATCTTAGCACATTCACCCATGGCCAGATGCCAGTCTGGTCAAACATCCTCTTTCCTTAAGCAGCCAATCAGAAATCTACAGGAAAGACATAGAGGTAATAACACTTTTCCATTGTTGTTTCCAAGTAAATTCCTTTCAGAGGTAAGTTGTCCTTGATCTTGATAATAATAGATAGCTAACATGCTTTTAAGCCCGATCTTTCATGAATTAATTTTACTCCCACTGAAAAACATCTAACTATGTTGCTGTCACAACATCTTGTGCAGTGAATTCCTTACATTTTCTAGTCTTTGCCTGTGAATTCATAGAATCATAGAATCAGAGTTGGAAGAGACCAGAAGGGCCATCCAGTCCAATCCCCTGCCATGCAGGAACTCACAATCAAAGTTCCTGTGACAGATGTCTATCTAGCCTCTGTTTAAAAACCTCTAAAAAAGGATATTCCAGCACATTTCGAGGGAGTGTGTTCCACTGTCAAACAGTTCTTACTGTCAGGAAGTTCTTCCTAATATTTAGGTGGAATCTCCTTTCTTCTATTTTGCATCCATTGTTCTGTTTCCTAGTTTCTAGAGCAGTATAAAATAAGCTTGTTCCATCTTCAGTATGACATCACCTCAAATATTTAAACAGGGCTATTGTATCACCTCTTAACCTTCTCTTCTCCATGCTAAACATACTCAGCTCCTAATGCCCTCATAGGACATGGTTTCCAGACCTTTCACCATTTTGGGCATCCTACTCTGAACATGCTGCAGCTTGTTAACATTATTTTTGAATTGGGGAGCCCAGAAATGAACACAGTATTCTAGATGAGACCTAACGAAAGCAGAATAGAGTAGTATTATTACTTCCCTTGATTTAGACACAATACTTCTATTGATGCAGCCTAGAACTGCATTGGCCATTTTAACTGCTGCATCATACTATTGACTCATGTTCAATTTGTTGTCTACTAGGAAACCTAGATCCTTATCACATATACTGTTTTCAAGCCAAATGTCCTCCATCATATATCTATGCATTTCCTTTTTTTATGCATAAATGTAGTACTATACACTTCTCCCTGTTGAAATTCATTTTGTTAGTTTTCGTCTGACTTTCTAATTAATTAAGGTCATTTTGAATTTTGTTTCTCTCCTTTAGGGTATTAGCTATTCCTCCTAATTTGGTGTCATCTGCAAATTTGATAAGTATGCCCCCTATTCTTTCATCCAAGTCATTGATAAAGATGTTGAATAGCACTGGGTCCAGGACAGAACCCTGTGAAACCCCACTGGTCACTTCTCTCCAAGATAAAGATGAGCCATTGCTGAGCACTCTTTGGGTTCAGCCTTTCAAACAAATACAAATCCACTTAATAGTAGCCCACATTTAATTAGCTTGTTTGCAAGAATATAATCAGGAATCTTGTCAAAAGCCTTACTGAAATCAAGATATTCTATATCCACAGCTTTCTCTTCATCTACCAAGCTGGTAATTATAGATAGACAGATAGATAGATAGATAGATAGATAGATAGATAGATAGATAGATAGATAGAGATTAGATTAGATTAGTCTGGCATGACTTGTTTTTGAGAAACCCATGTTGACTTTTTGTGATTATGGCATTCCCTTCTAAATGTTCACAGCCTCTCTGTTTAATAATCTGCTCTAGAATCTTTCCTGGTACTGATATCAGGCTAACTGGGTGATAATTGTTGGAGTCCTCTTTTTTTTCCCTTTTCAAAGATGGGGGCAACATTTGCCCTCCTCTTGTCTACTGGGACATCTCCAGTTCTCCAGGAGTTCTCAAAGATTATTGCCAATGGCTCCAAGATAGCTTTTGCCAGTTCTTTTAATATGCTTGGATATAGTTCATCTGGTCCTGGAGACTCCAGAAGTCAGGACAAACAACCCCCAAAGGGCAGACAATGGATTACAAATTAAATAGACCCAAATCCTCCTTGCATATCCTCCCCCACAACACACCTCCAAGCTGTGTCATTCAACACAGTAGAACACATAAACTAACTCCACCATTAACATGCAAATCACATCCTCCCAAACAAAAGTCCCACACACTTCTATGACACCATCCCTAGATGAAGGTGAAACATCCAGAATAAATTCTTCCAGAATGCAGCCATATAGCCCAAAAACCCACAGAAAACTATAGATGCCATCCATGAAAGCCTTTGATTTCACACTCACCCAAGTTTGAAAAAAACTCACCCAGTCAAAGATGGCCTTTCAAGTAGAGAGACAAAATAGTTATTATATAGGGGGCAACTTTGCTGGGAATGTTTGAAAACCTAGTAACAAAAGCAAACAGTTTTCATCCCAATCAAATCATACTCTCTTAACTGAAACTATGTTAGCTTCATATCATAAAATGGTAGCACAAGTATGGGCCATCAATATAGAGTATTGTTATTATGATAGAGATTGGGTTCACTGCTGATGAACAGCACAATTCAGACTGCATCTACACTGCAGAATTAAAGCAGTTTGACACCACTTTAACTGCCAAGGTCCAGTGCTATGGAATTCTAGGATTTGAAGTTTTGGGAGACATTTAGCCTTCTGTGTCAGAGATCTCTGGTGTCATGACAAACTACATATCTCAGACTTCTATAAGATGGAATCATGACAGATGAAGTGGTGTCAAACTGCATTAATTCTGCAGTGTGGGAGTGGCCTTAGTCCTAGCATGCTTTTTCCGAGAAGAGGAGCAAACAGGAAGTTGCAAGGGCTGGGAGAAAAGCAAGAGGAGCATGGATATCAAAGAAAACAGAACAATAGGCAAAACAAAATAGAAAAGACATGCCATAGAAAGACAAAATAAAGGTAAGTGGTTTTCAAGTGCTCAGTAAAAGAATCCTCAAATACAATAACTCTCATCTAAAGAAGAAATGAACTACATCTATAAGTATTAGTACTTAAGTGAATACCAAAGCACTATCTGCCAGATTCTGTGAGGTCCTTGTGTCTGCAGCAGTACCAACACACATATGTCAGATATATAGCCTTCCACATTGCTTTTGATGACAGAGGAATCTCCACAGGAATCTTTTAATTGCAAATAAAGATTATAGAGAGAAGAGAAGCCCCATGTGTGTATAGGAGTATCAGAGCTTTGGAGGAGGAGATTTGCTTAATGAATTGGAATTCAATTAATTTTAGTACTAATCAAATTTCCATTGGGGAAAGTGTGTGTGTGTGTGTGTGTGTGAGAGAGAGAGAGAGAGAGAGAGAGAGAGAGAGAATCCTGGAATTCCCCCCCCCCCACCTGATATTTTATATTATGAGTGCAACATTTCCCAGATAATTTAATGAATTAACCTGCCCATAGGCTAGGCAATATTTCATCAGCTGACTGAAGCCCAAGGGATTATCCTCTCCCTCTTTTACAAATATCTGGTGTTTTAATGAGCTAGTAGTATGTCAAAATCATTAACACATTTTAAGAAGCTTTGCATACAAATGTCAAAAAATATGAAAGATATATTCAGCAAAATATAGATTGACTCTTCTATTTTTTATTTATTTTTTATCGCATCCATTGGCAATTTCAGTATGGAATAGTATAGATTAAACAATGGGAAAAGAGGGAGGGGAGGGAAAGAAGGAAGGAAGGAAAGAAGTTAGTTAAAGTAAGAATCTTATTCAAACACAATAAAATGAGTCATTTGTTTTTAACGTGGTGGTGTACTCTGGAAAGAATAACATGAATGAGCTTGACAGAAATCCTAACTGCTTTCATTTATTTATGGGTTTAATGGAAAATTAGCTTGAGATGAAATTATCTATGGGCCTTTGCAGACTGCCAGAAATAGTGCAAATTGAGTCCACTTTAAATTGAGGCACTGCCCTGGCTCAGTGCTAGGGGATCATGGGAATTGTATTTTTTTTCCTAAGACATTGAGCCTTCTCTGTCAGAGAGTTCTGGTGCCACAATAAATTACAGTTCCCATAATTCCCTAGCACTGAGCCAGGGAGGTGCCTCAATTTAAAGTGGACTCAATTTGCACTATTTCTGGCAGTCTGCAAAGGCCCTAAGTCTATTTACCCAGGTCCAGTCTCAGAGAACTGGAGATGCTGTGGACTGGAAACCACAAGAATGGGATGATTTGGAGTAATGGCTGTTGAAATGTGTTTATAAGCAACTCTGGTTCTCTCTGCAGCTTCTCATATATTGTTAAAAAAAACAAAAACCTAATGGCAGATAAACTCATCTGAAGCAAACATACTATTTCCAAACTTGCACTAGAATACATAGGCACATGAATGCATTTTGGCTGAAAATGTGACCCAAAATGATAAAGTAGTAAGAGACTAGATATTGATCACCAAATAATAATAATAATAATAATAATAATAATAATAATGAATAATCTATGCTTTGTTTCAAATTGTATGAGATAGGAATGCAAATATAGAAGACTTTTCTTCAGTAAGAAAATGTGTCTTGACACTCCAAGGAATAAATAGCCAGCTGTTGCGAGTTCCCCCCCCCCCCCCACACACACCATTTAGAGACTTTATTTGCAAAATGAAGCACAAAACTTGGATTTTGACAAAAAAATCTTATTATAAAAGAAATGCAAAAAAGTGCTTTCCAGAAAAAGAAAAACATTTCTGAAGTCCCACAATGTGGAAAAGCATTGTAAAACTTTATAAAAGAAAGGGAATTTCTCAATTTATCCTAATGGTAGGACAAAGTAAGATAAGATTTACATATCTAATATGATTTTTATCTATTCAAGGGATGTAAACTTTCCAGGGATGTAAACTATTTCTAAATTAATTGAAAATATTTCTGCATTTTGCCCCCCCCCCCCATTGTAGGAGAAAATATACGTTGCAGTGGAAAAGCCAGGGAAAGTGCGCCCGACGCATTTAGGGCACACTTTCCCTGACTTCTGAAAGGAGTGCCAATTTGGCGCTCCTTTCAGGGACACCGTCGGTGCACCGCCGTGCGAGTGCCTTGCTCCAGCAGCGCACCGTCCCAGGGCTTCCCCAACGTCCTGGTCTGCATCCCCCGTAAGTTTTTGATGGAAAGTATGGAAGGAAAGCACAATGTTCTACATTGGAAGCTAGATAAAGAGAGCACAAGGGAAGAAGAGCAGATGTGACTAAGGATTGAGAAAATCTGCCTTCCTTTGCTAGAAAGTTAGCCTGATTTAAAAACTTGGGACAACTGAAGTTATACAGGTGGAATTGGTCCTGGAAGGGAGAGATTTACAAAGATTAGAGGTCACCACATGTAAAGGAGAGCTTTCTTTCTTTGATTCAGAGCTTAGGGTGAGGACAGTTTTATAGATATCATGGACTACCAAAAAGACAGATAAGCACATTCAAGAGCAGACCATCTCAGAGCTCTCACTAGAAGCCAAAGTAGCTAAACTGAGGAGAGTATATTTTTGACACTTCATAAGAAAAGGGAACAATAATCCTGGGAAAGTTTAAGACAGTAGAAAAAGAAGAAGGCTGCACCACTCACTGATGGAATAATCCATTAAACCCCAACCCTCACTCAGTTAGTAAGACTTGAGTAGGGATGCTAATAACAGAATCTCTTGGAGGTTTCTCATTCACAGGGTCAGAATAAGACAATGGTGACTTGACAGCAACATAACAGCAGCAGCAGCAGTGAAGAGACAGCTATGTACAGCTATAAAACTGTAGTTGCCTTTCTTCTACAATTTACATAAGGTAAGACTATAGCAAAGCCTTTGACTGCATAGATCATGAAATGCCTTGGAATGCCCTTAAAGACATGAGAGTGCCAATACATCTGATAGTCCTGATGACAAATCTGTACACATGACAAGAGGCTACTGTCAGAACAGAAAATGGAGAAACAGAATGGTTCCCAATTGGCAAAGGTGTCCGTCAAGGCTGCATCCTTTCATTCTAACTGTTCAACTTGTATACAGAACATATTATAAGAAAAGCTGGCTTGGACACAGAAGGAGGAGTGAAAGTAGGAGGAAGGAATATCAACAATTTAACATATGCAGATGACACCATAATACTAACAGAAAACCTCACAGACCTGGAACACCTACTAAAGAAGATCAAAGAAGAAAGTGCAAAGACAGGCTTAATGTTGAATATAAAGAAAACAAAAATAACCAAGGACTGAGGACCTTCACAAGTTCAACCTAGAAAATGAAGAAGCAGAAATAGTAAAGGAATTCTCATAACTGGGATCAAACACCTACTAAGGAAGATCAAAGAAGAAAGTGCAAAGGCAGGCTTAATGTTGAATATAAAGAAAACAAAAATAATGACAAAGACACCCCCAACGAGTCAGGAGGGGTTTCTTGTTGCACTGGCCATATAAGGACATGAGACACATGAGGGTCTTAGAGCACCTGCACGGTTGGTCCAATCAAGTTGCTTTGTTCCTATCCCAAAGTCTTGTGGTGCCTGTATTCTCCCAAGACTTGGGGTGAGAGTTTACTCTTTATAGTTCTGCGCTGCCATGCGGCAGCAGCCATTTTAAAGCTTGAATTGAATGAGTCACATCGCTCTACTCTGTGCTTTGGCTAAATTGCTTGGCTTTGGCCTAGCGTTTATTCTTGGTTTTTCCTGCATTTGGCTTTTGCTGATTTTGCTCTCTCTTCTACAAGCGGGAGTGTTCAGTTAGGCCCTCCCTGTGCAATCTGAAAGGCTGAGTGAAGCCTTTGGGCCAGTACCCTCGGGCCTGCAAGGGCCTCTGCATCTCCAATAATCAGAGGGCTGCTTCATCTGAGGCGGGTGCTGCAGTAGGCATCCTCACCGGGTGCGTGGACCCGGTACTGGATTTCAGGCCCAGCGATGCCCCGGCAACCCCGGTCTGGTAAGGTCGGGCCCCCATCGCTGGTGTGGGATGGTTGCTACACTTCTTTCCAGCAGTGAGTGTGTTTGAAGGCAGTATTGTCTTCTGGTTAGGGTTCCATATAGGGCCCTTGCTGGACACCTTCTTCCCCCTGGTTGGTTATTGTCAGTGACGCTTCCTGGCTGTTTGCATCTCTTGCTGAGACTTGGGGAAGGGCGACGTTTGGCCTGGTGGTAATCATCCAAGGTCGGGTGATTGTACTTGGACCCATGTTACACTCATTGTGGGTAGTGATGCCCCGCAGTAAGGCCCAATCTAAGAGATGTGCAGCTTCGGCTGTGCCCAATTCTGGTCACTCTGCCTCAAAGAGGCCTTCTCAGTCTGCCAGCAGAGATGATAAATGTAAGGTACTGCACTTAGGGCGGAAAAATGAAAAGTACAGATATATGATGAGGGACACCTGGCTAAATGAGACTACGTGTGAAAGGGATCTAGGAATCCAGGTGGACCACAAGTTGAACATGAGCCAACAGTGTGATGCAGCAGCTAAAAAGGCCAATGCAATTTTAGGCTGCATCAGTAGAAGTATAGTGTCTAGATCAAGAGAAGTAATAGTGCCGCTCTATTCTGCTTTGGTCAGGCCTCACCTGGAATACTGTGTCCAGTTCTGGGCACCACAATTCAAAAAGGATGTGGAGAAACTGGAGTGTGTCCAAAGCAGGGCAACTAAAATGGTGAAGGGTCTGGAAACCAAGCCCTATGAGGAACGACTTAGGGAGCTGGGGATGTTTAGCCTGGAGAAGAGAAGGCTGAGAGGTGATATGATAGCCATGTTTAAATATTTGAAGGGATGTCATATCAAGGAGGGAACAAGCTTGTTTTCTGCTGCTCCAGAGACTAGGACCCGAAACAATGGATGCAAGCTGCAAGAAAAGAGATTCCACCTCAACATTAGGAGGAACTTCCTGACAGTGAGGACAGTTCGACAGTGGAACACACTCCCTCAGAGAGTAGTGGAGTCTTCTTCCTTGGAGGTCTTTAAGCAGAGGCTGGATGGCCATCTGTCAGGGATGCTTTTATTGGGAGTTCCTGCATGGCAGGGGGTTGGACTGGATGGTCCTTGTGGTCTCTTCCAACTCTATGATTCTATGATTCTATGATGAGATTGCTGCCCAGTTAGCACAACTGGGCAAAACAGTGCAGGCTGGTGTTGCGGTTTGCAACCAGCTTGCTCAGAAGGAGCTACAGGCTACAGCCACCATTCCTATTGCCAGCACTTCTGGCATTGCTGACACTGAAGTGCTGCCCCCTTCTGTGACACCTGATACTCAGGTGATGGATGCTACACCGGGTCCTTTGGTGGTTTTGGCAGTGGAGGCTGGGCACCCCACTATTGCCGATGTTTGGGATCTCCTGAAAAGGGTCCCTGGTGTGGAGATTCAGGATGCGGCTGCCCCTGTTTCTCAGCAGCCTACGTGGCGGATTTATATAACCTCTTGCAAGGTGTGGTTCTTCCAGGTTCTGGTGCAATGGAGCAAACCTGTGATGCACAAAGAGGTGACCAAGCTGCTGCTGCTTCATCTTTGCCCGACACCCGAGCTGTTGCGGGGCCACACTTCGGGGGACCGGTGCAGTTGGCTGGTGATGCTTCCCAGCAAGCTTCAGTTTCAGGTTTGTCTCCTACTAATATTGCACATGCAAACTGGCCCACCTCGGTATGGCCTCCAAGTGGCCAGGTTAGTCAGGGTGTGGGTGTGGAATGTCCCAACCCTGCAGCTTTGGGTGCACCTGTGCAGGCACCTGCGGTTTCACAGGTGCCTGACTCTAGGGTGCAGGTTGGTCAGCCATTTGCTTTGGCTAACAACACCTCTGTGATATCTCTTTTGAGTGCTCCTGTGTTATCAGGAGTGGCTGTGCATTCCAAATCAACCCCTTATGCTGGGATGTCTACACCCCTTGGTTCACACCTTCCTCTTTCCACTAAAGAAAGGATATGGAAGTGAGATTATATTGACTTATTTTCCCTTACTTTCAGGGATCCTGAACCGAGGATCATGGTAAAAGGTAAGATTGTTTTTAGCCTTCTCAAAGAGTTTCAGGTGCTCAAACGCCCTAAGCTGGAGTGTAATTTTGTAATTGGATCATGGGTTTTACTATTTACAGAGGTGTCATAGAGGAAAAAGAGCCATTGAGGTCTCCTGATTTTTCTAAATACCAGGAGATCATGATAAAAGCCTACACCAACTGCCATCACAATGTTAGAGGTGCAGCTTGGCTGCAATATGATGAGCAGTTTAGAATGAGAGCAGCACAGGATCGTTCCCTGTCTTGTAGACATGTACAGTCTGAGCTTTGGGCTGATGTTATGGTGGGGGCCTCCCCCTCAAACAGGTGTGACAATGGGTTTGTCCCCATGGTTACTCTGCCGAGAGGGCCGAATGCGAGGCCTGGTACGGGAGAGAGAAAGCAATTTGGCATATGCTGGGACTTTAACTCAGGCAAGTGCAAGAGGCAGCCCTGCAGGTTTGACCATAAGTGTAACACCTGCGGGGGTGGTCACCCCAGCACTTCCTGTAATAGAGGTAAGCAGTCAGAAATGGGTGCTGTCCCCCGAACAGTATCACCTGGAGGAAAAGGCACTGTCACCAATTAAGTTAGATATAATGGTGACGTGGCTGAGGGTATACCCAAATAAAGAGGCTGCATCTTATTTATTTCATGGTTTTTCCTCAGGCTTTTGTATCCCTTATACAGGTTCTAGAGTACATCGCTATGCGCCCAATGCTCATTTGATGAGGGAGCTGCCGAATATCATAAGGGACAAGCTAGCAAAAGAAATAGCTGCTGGAAGGATTTCAGGACCTCATGATCAGCTGCCCACTCCTACACTTCACTTATCCCCATTGGGTGTTGTTCCTAAAAAAGCCCCTGGGGAATTCAGGCTGATTCACAATTTATCTTACCCGAAGGGTAACTCTGTGAATGATGCTATAGATCCTGGGCTTATGTTAGTTAAGTATGCATCATTCAACTCAGCAGTCAAGATGATTTAGAATTTAGGCAAGGGAGCCTTCTTAGCAAAATGTGATATTAAATCCACCTTCAGGCTCCTCCCTGTACACCCAGATGATTTTGATCTACTGGGTTTTCAGTTCGAGGGAAAGTATTACTTTGATAAAGCCATGCCAATGGGGTGCTCGATCTCTTGTTCAGCCTTCGAGACTTTCAGCACTTTTCTTCATTGGTGTGCAGTAAAACAATCAGGTAACAGGGCCATAACCCACTATTTAGATGACTTTCTGATTGCTGGGAATCCTAATTCCTCACAATATGGGGATTCTTTGGCTGATTTTCAGGACTTAGTGTCCGAGCTGGGAGTTCCCCTAGCAGAAGAAAAGACTGAAGGGCCTGACACACAGCTTACCTTCTTCGGTATCGAGATAGATACCATAGCTGGCATTTCTCGATTACCGAACAACAAATTGGTGGCTATGAGGCAGCAGGTTAGGGTGATGTTGGGTAAGCAAAAGCTACACTTCACAAATTTCAATCCCTTACAGGACTGTTAAATTTCACCTGCAAAGTTGTAGTTCCGGGGCGATCATTCTGCGCAAGATTATATAGGGCTACTGCAGAGATAGTTGCACCACATCATCACATTAGGATCACAAGGGGGATTCGTAATGACTTAAAGGTTTGGGAGTCCTTCTTGGAGCAATTCAATTGGACTTCATTTTGGAGATCTGAAATGCTCCTTAGAGCAGACTTTCAGGTCCCTTCGGATGGCTTTGGTGTTTACTGGAATGGCCAGTGGGTGCAGAGGCATGGCCTTCTGCATGGATTGAACGTGGTCTAACCAGAGACCTGACGTTTTTGGAACTTTTTCCTATTGTAGTGGCTGTGCACTTGTGGGCAAGCCAGTTTGCTAACAAGACTGTCTGGTTTTGGTGTAACAACCAGGCAGTTGTCCATGTGGTAAATTCTCAGTCTTCTAAGTCCCCTAGATTCATGGGTTTGGTGAGGGCGATGGTCATGCAGTGTTTGAACTTTAATGTAGTATTCCAAGCCCAGCATGTTCCTGGTGTGTTTAACACTTTGGCAGATGCCCTTTCTCATTTTCAGCTCTCCAGGTTCTGGCAGCTGGCTCCCATGGTGTCGCCACACCCGATGGAGGTACCGGCCTTGCTATGGAGCCTTGGAGACTAGAAATTCACAGGGCAATCCTGAATTCCATCACCCCATCTACACGCAAATCTTACCAAACAGCCTTGAATACATTCAATCAGTTTTTATTGGAGATAGAGGAGGTTCTAAGTTGGCCAATTAGAGTTGACCTGGTCCTACATTTTATAGTATATCTTAGGCATGTAGGTCTCTCATTACTATTAGAGGCAGGCTGGCTGCCCTGGCATTTCACTCCAGGGCAAGGGGCTGTTTTGATCCTACCAGAGACTTTAGAGTTAAACGAGCTGTGGAAGGTTGGTCCAGAGAATCCCCTGCAGTAAAGGACTCACGATGGCCTATAACAGGCACAGTCCTGGCTAGGTTATGGGAACAGTTAGCTGACACATGTTATTCACCTGATGAGGCAGCTTTATTTAAGGCAGTATTTGCCATAGCCTTCTTTGCAGCTTTAAGAATTAGTGAAATTGTGCCCGGATCTCACAATGATCAATCTGGTAGGGCACTTTTAATTTTGGATGTTCTATTAACAGAACAAGGAATTCAGATTTGTATTAGGCACTCCAAGACTGGTCAGTTAGCTAAAGGTCAGTCTATTTCCTTAGCCAAAGTGCCTAGTGGGAAAATTTTCCCGGTCTTAGCATTGACCAATTATTTGAGGATTAGGCCCAAAGTGGCAGGCTATCTTTTTCTACACTTGTCAGGTATGACCTTAACTCAATTTCAATTTAGGGCAGTGTTAAAGGATACACTAAGGTGGGCTAAGCTGCCTCAGGCTTGCTTTTCTTCACACTTCTTCTGCATTGGAGTAGCAACATTGGAGAGGGGATGTCTAGCTAGGCTGGCCCCCACTTGTGGTGGGTAATGACCCCCACCCCACAGGAAAATTAATCTGGCTAATTAAATTAATTGGGGTAAATAAGTTAAATTAAAGGAAGTGACGTAGGCAGTTAAATGCATGATGTCATAAATTGAATGATGTCATATGATGTAATACGATGTCATTTCTGGAGGGGAGGGGTTTGTAAATTAGTTGTTGTTATTTGCTTACATCTTTGTCACATGCGGTGAAGGACCACCCACTTGGGGTGTTACACCTTCACACACACATGAGACAAAAAATTGTTGGAAGTTTATTTCTTGTAAATAGACCCTGTACAGCAAAATAAAAGTTGTGGCCTGTTTAAACCCAAAAAGAGGCATCTTGTGTCCTTTGTGCCAGTGCAACTGAGGACCTTCACAAGTTCAACCTAGACAATGAAGAAGCAGAAATAGTAAAAGAAGTCTCATACCTGGGATTTAACATTGATAGAAATGAGGGCTGCAGTCAGGAAATCTGAAAAAGATTGAGAATGAGGAGGGTGGCTATGAAAGAACTAGAAAAGATTCTAAAATGCAAAGATATATAACTCAGTACAAAACTTAGAATCATATAAGCCATTGTATTCCCTATTACCATGTATGGGTGTGAGAGCTGAACAGTTAAAAAAGATGAACAAGAAATCAATGATTTGAGATGTGGTGCTGGAGAACAGTGCTGAGGATTCTGTGGACTGCCAAAAGGACAAATAAATGTGTCCTAGAGCAGATCAAGCTGGAAACCTCCCTGGAAGCCAAGATGAGCAAACTGAGACTGTCCTACTTTGGAAACATCACGAGAAGACAAGACTCATTAGAAAAGACAATAATGCTGGGAAAGGTGGAGGGAAGTAGGAAGAGATTAAGGCCATATGCCAGATGGATGGACTCTATTAAGGAGGACATGGGTATAGGTTTGCAGGATTTAAGCAGAGCAGTGGAGGACAGAGGGTCTTGGAGATGTTTCTTCCATGGGGTGCCATGAGCCAAGATCAACTCAAGGGCACTTAACAACAACAAAGCAGTATTAACATTCTGAAAACCTCCAAGTCAAACAGAAACCTTTACAAATGTCCTTAAAATGAGCAAATTAACCATATTTAGGATTTGTAAAAAATAAAAATGAAAAAACAAAATACTTCAGTACAGAATGCATTTTGTCAATTATTTTTTTAAATCTGTAGCACTCTGTCATTATAACTATTTGCACTACTTTCAGACAGATGAATAGATAGTGTACATATTAATATAAATATAGATATATATGGATAAATTAGATGTAGGACATGGTTGAATA
Organism: Phrynosoma blainvillii; assembly: GCA_026167975.1. Taxonomy (NCBI): domain Eukaryota; kingdom Metazoa; phylum Chordata; class Lepidosauria; order Squamata; family Phrynosomatidae; genus Phrynosoma; species Phrynosoma blainvillii. Next base: position 180,713,430 of record JANUYF010000003.1, on the reverse strand, counting down.
TTGTGCTTTAAATAACTTTACATGAGTGGATATATTTGCACACATTATAAATTTCAGTCGAAGGATAATTGCAAAGTCTCTGTTCTACAAGCACAGTGGGGTGTTTTTTTGGGAGGAAGGAGTATCAGCTAGAAGTCAAATCCAGTGTCAGAATTGAAACAATTATATATTTAAAATATGCTGAATTTCCTTTTTACTTCTGGATTCTGGTCCAGTCTTTCACAAACCCTCTTTGAAGAGTTGGTCTAATGGGGAAATAGTACATTAGATGAAGCTATTAATAAGTAGATGGCTCAGCAACTAAAAGAAGAAGAAGTGAAGGTGTTATAAAGAAAAGGTGAAGTGATGTACTATTTTTTTAATACTAATCAATCTGCAGGCCAATACCTTGGGACCAGGAACAAGTTAGGTCCTAACAGACCAGACATGGATCCAGTGGATCTGACCCTGTCCCTGAGTAAACAGCCCTTAATGTGGGTCAGTTTAAGCCCTAGTTTCCCATGGAGTTCCATGCTTGCTAGCATAACTATTTGAGGTGGTAAGGCATGCCACAACTGCTCCTATTAGCTTCTGTCCCCACACTAAAAGCAATCACTGCAACCCTTATAGATGACCTAGCCTGCTAGCATCAACACCTTCTAGTCTCGTTGAGGTAGTATGAAACAGTTCCACATGCTAAAAAATAAATGTGGGCCTTCGTTCCCACTATGATTTAAAACAAATTGCTGATTGGGTTATATGACTGTCGTTCCCACTTGAAACTGGTTCTGATCCTATTGAGTTCAGTTTCAACCATGATGAAGTGAAGCAAACACAAAAAAACTGCTGTTTCCTAACCTTAGTTTTTTGGCAGTTCTTTTGAAAAGAATTGATTCTGAAGCGTGTTCAACAAGTGGGAATGACAGATCTGAATCAGATCATACTGGAGGGGAAGGACTAATGGCAGAGGGGTGTTTACCATCCCTACTCAGTTTTTGGGAAATCAGCCATTCTCCCTACCAGCGCTGCCTTTGTGCTTGTGGTGTGACCTATGGGTTCATGGTATATATATATAATAAATAATATAAATATATAATAAAAAATTGACAGAATATGCGATCCATCATATTTGCAGCTACTTGCAGTTATGGGCGGACTGCAGCTCAGCCGAAGCAAGTACTTGCAAAACCAATGGATCACATAGCCTGTCATTTTTTAAAAAATAAAATAGTTTCCAAGCTGGGCTGCTATCTTCTCTTCACTGGCTCCCCTTTCCCTTCCATATCCAATATAAGCTTCGGTTGCTAACTTTCAAAGCCCTGCATGGGCTAGCCCCTCTTTACCTATCTGAACTTCTTTCTCCTTACATTCCCATCTGTACCCTCCATTCTAGTACTCAAGGCCTGCTGTCCCAACCTAGGATCTCCACTGCTCCATCCTGGATTCACCCCTTCTCGCATGCTGCCCCTCACTCCTGGAACCTTCTTTTCCCCTCAAACATGGGTCAATGCTTCTTTGTCCACTTTTAAATCCAAGTTAAAGACCACCCTGTTTAGGAAGGCATTCCCAGCACTGTCTGATATACATTTACTCTTTCTGTTATTTGGGTAGACAGTGGATGTTGCTATTTAATTGTTGTAATTGTTCTTTGCTTTAATTGACTTTTCTTATTTTACCTATTGTTTTGTATTTTTAGATTGTACGCCTTTGGCAGGTTTTTATTCTATTTTATGCTTTGATTGTCTCTTTGTGCAGCGCTGTATACATTGACAGCACTTTAGAAATAAACTTTAATAATAATAATAATAATAATAATAATAATAATAAATAGTGTGCTTGAGCACCCTGGGTTGCTGAGGAGCAGAGGAAAGTTCAGTTGCTAAAGTCACCCAACTCAGTGCCTGGAATGGCCCCATCATCACTGTCTTTCCACTTGCATCGCCAATGACACACAGGGAATAATGAAAAGATCCACTTTCACAGTGGGAATGACGGACCTTTTGGAATTGATTCACCAACAATGCACAACTCTAGAATAGTTTCATAGAACATTCCAAATTTCAAATAGGAGAAAATAAAGCAAGAATAAATGATGGTTTATTGATTTAAAAGCACTTCTAATTAAATAAAGTTTAATCAGATCTGGATTAAATCAAAACAATAGATTTATCAAGCCAAAAACAAATGCTTATTAGACAGTTGTGGATGTGAATTGAATTAATAAACAAACAAACAAAATTAGAATAGTGTATACAAATTAGGAATATAAAGAATACTTATATATTTGATCATTCTCAACAACAACAACAACAAAAATTATCTCAACAGATTGAAGTCTTGTCTGTGCCAGCATTGTTCTGCTTGGATCACACATGTCCCAAGCCCTGGTTCTGGCATGATCAGTTAGGAGTTTAAAGTACATTTTTAAAATGTACCTGGATCTTCTTGGAAGACCTAGAGACTTCCATTCCCATGCTATGATGGATATCTGCATGTGTTTCTGAGCTTCCTGGTGTGCCCTCTGCCACTGAGGGTTACTCATCCTAATCTCAGAAGTGAGCAACCCATGGGGGTAATGGATGTGTTGGGTGGCTCAGAGGATACCCATGCAGGAATGGAGGGCCAGATAATGGCGAGATCAGGGCAGCTGTGAGACCAGGATACTCCTGGCCAGTGCAGACAAGGTCTAAGACGACCTAATCAGGTTAAAAAAAAAATTCTCAAGTGTTTGGAAAACACCCACACCCACACACACCTGCTATGTATGGGGCTAACTGATTATCTCATCTCAGCTTACATGCTAATAGTTCATACACTAATATAGAAGAGGCATTCCGAGCAGGACTAGTTACGCTCAAATTCTAAGCTAGTGATTTCTGCATCACATTTGTATATCATCTCACAATAAAATGACAGAAAAAGTATTCCCTATTGTTTAAATATGGCACACCTCAAATGGAATCTACTGGAAGTATGTAATAATGCACAACAACATAATCATTGTGAAGACAGACATCAGATTTTAAAGATAGCATGAAGTGAGCTGAGTTGCCCCTTAAAAGAACTTTAAAAGAACCATGGATTCTACTGTTGTGGGATATGATTACTTTTCAACAGACATTTATTTACCTGTCTGAATGCTCTCACTCTTAGAATTTGGAAGGCTCTCAGAACTTGGAGGGACTTCTCAGTAATCTGAGTATAAACAGTTAATTCACTAAAGCTCACATGGTAATTCAGCTAAGCTTTCTATAATCAAGTGGCTGATCTAAATTCAAGGGATATAAACACATAGTTTCATAGTGAAATGGCAAAGAACCTTTTCCATCAAATTCATGGGTAGCACACATTTATAAATTAAGATGCCCATTGCATCTCTGCTTTCACAATTTGTGCTTCTTTGATTAGACAGCTCATTCTAGTTATGTTTCTACAAGCCCATTATTGATGTCAAAGCTAAAGATGAATGCTAATGTTTTGGCCTTTGATCTGAGGATGGAATCAGTTTAGGACAGTGAATTTGGTATCTAATTTGTAAATCTTTCTGACTTGTTCTTTAAGATAGTGTTAAAGACTATGGAAGCAGCATTGCCTGCTGTTGTGCCCACCTACGTCCTGGTACATCTCTGTATAGTGCTCTGCTATTATATTCAGGCACCACTATTGATATCTCAACTGAATTATCTTCCTTCACAAACCATTTTTTCAAATGTATGCTTTGAGTTTATAAAATATCTTTTGCATTAAAAAAAGGCCTTTATAATTCTAGGGGGAAACTGGTTAATATAGAATCTTAGAGTTGGGCGAGGACAATCCAGTTCAACCCCCTGCCATGCAGGAACACAAAATCAAAGCATCTTCAATAGATGGCCATCCAGCCTCCAAAGAAGGAGATTCCACCACACTCCGAGAGAATGTGTTCCACTAGATATGCTAATGAATATAGATTTCCATGACAAATAGTCCACACTTGTTCTTTGATATCTCACTAGTGAATCAGTTCTATCACAACTACAGCAGGTGAAAGAGCTTTGAAAAGCTGGTGGTGTATCAGCTTCTTTGGCCACAGGTTGTGCATGAGTATTATAAATGCTGGGAATCTGTGCCTTCAGAGAATCCAACCCTTATATCTCTTTAGAGTAGACAAGTTTTTATTCAGTATCCTTGCAATAGATCCATATGCCTCCTGATAGATTAGAAAGAGAGGAGATCATCTGGTGCCACATGTGTCAGATGCCTCATCATTTCATTCCACTCCATACTTGTGACAAGTTCTCCTTGATCATGGCCTGGTAGATGCATGTAAGTAGGCTCCCCATCTAATCAAAAGCCCAGGATAAGGAAGAGCAGATAGATAGCCCTTTTTTGAGAGCATCCCTGTTGTGACACAATATGTATCCTACCTTTTGGGAGAGATTACATAAAATTCCCATTCTATGCAATCTAAAAACTGAGGGAGGACTCAGCACTTTTTATGACATAACATGCAATGGGTTTGTGGAACAGTTCAACAGTGTATTATCATTCAATTATTTTTAAAAAGAATGTTGATTGCACTGGCACAAAGGACACAAGACGCCTCTTTTGGGTTTAAAAAGGCCACAACTTTTACTTAGCTGTACAGGGTCTATTGATAAACAATAAACAATAACAAATTTGTCACGTGTGTAAGTGAAGATGTAACCACCCAAGTGGGTGGTCCTTCACTGCAAATGACAAAGCAAGTAAACAAAATTAACAACAAATTTACAAATCCCTCCCCCCAGAAATGATGTCATATATCAACATATGACATCATGCAATTTTATGACATCATGCCTTAAATGCATACTTCATTTCCTTTCAATTTGTTTTATGCCAATTTTTTCCCAATTTTTAATTAGCCAGATTAAATTATTCTGTGGGGTGGGGGCCATTACCTGCCTCACAGTACAACTACAATCTCAACTCATAGACCCTATTCCCCAGTTATGACAAGACATTTAAAATTAAATGAATTAACACACCATGACTCATTCCCAAACTAAATTACTTAACATCAAAATTAATAATAAATCTCAGGGAGGGCGAAAAACCCAGGGGAGAACCCTGGGAATAAATTTCCTCCCGGCCCCCAAAGGCGACCAGCCAAAGCCTGAGAGTAAGAATTGCAAATTATTATAAAGGGTGGGTGGGATGGGTCGCCAAAAGCAAAGAGCGGAGCAATGTTACTCATTTCATCTGAACTCTAAAATGGCTGCCTCCACGTGGCAGCGCAGAGCTATAAATAACAAACTCTCGTCCCAAGTCTCACAAATACAGTAACACTGCAAGACTTGCTCCAAACATCAAACCGTATGGGCAAGGTGCGCAGGTGTGCTTATTCCCCCGTGCACCTTGACCAACCAGGTGTCTCCTGTGCTTATTTGGCCAGCACAACAAGAAACCCCTCCCGACTTGTCGGGGGGTGTCTTTGCACTGGCACAAAGGACACAAGATGCCTCTTTTGGGTTTAAACAGGCCACAACGTTTATTTAACTGTACAGGGTCTATTGATAAACAATAAACAATAACAAATTTGTCACGTGTGTAAGTGAAGGTGTAACCACCCAAGTGGGTGGTCCTTCACTGCACGTGACAAAGCAAGTAAACAAAATTAACAACAAATTTACAAACCCCTCCCCCGGAAATGACATCATATCTCATCATATGATGTCATGCAATTTTATGATGTCATATGATGTCATGCAATTTTAAATACATACGTCATTTCCTTTCAATTTGTTTTATGCCAATTTTTTCCCAATTTTTAATTAGCCAGATTAAATTATTCTGTAGGGTGGGGGTCATTACCTGCCACAAGAAGGGGTCAGCCTAGCTAGGCATCCTCTCCCCTCCTCCCGCAGATCACTTTTGGAATTTGGTCAGAGAGTGCAGTTACATACATCTCTGACCCCTCTGGAGAGAGGTGAACCCCATCCCCCTGTACAGCTGAGGCCGGTCAAGCTTAATACCATGCTCCACCAAGAAAATTCCCAATTTAGCAATGTGCTTAGCCTCGTAGTGGTTAAGCCAGCGCCGAGCATTATTAATAGCTGAGTCCTTCTGCGCTCCAGGCCAGCAACGCCTTGGCACAAGTTTGGTCCACAGGATCACAGTGCCTGACAAGATCTTTTGGACTTCCTCCATGTCCTTAACAATCTGCTTGGCCAATTGCAAACATGGAGCCCGAACAAGGACGTTCTCCCACAGGTATATTGCCAAACCCGGGGTTGAGAACGTGAACGTGCCAACTCCATGATAAATGGAAGGAGAGATGGCCAGATCATGCCCCTTTGTCTAAACCAATCCATAAGTCCCATATGGGCAAGGCCCAATGAATTGTTGTGGTGATGCTCCAACAGGTGGCATTCTGCCCAGAAGACCAGGCTGTGTCCCACTATCCAGATTTTGCCAGGGTAAAAGCCAGCTGAAACAAAACAAAACAATCAATGTGCCTTATCAGGAGTCCCAATACCTGATTGCCTAACATAGGACTTAAATGCATGTGAACGCTACCTGCCAATTCTGCAAATATCGGCTTCACTCAAGCCATGAGAGGCCGCAGCAGTCGCAGCTCCAATTCGAAAGGAGTGCGAAGAAAAACATTCCTGAGAGTTATTAAGATTGTGTAAATGAACTGGATCTGAGATGATGATAGAAGATAGAAGTAATAGACACAGAAATGATGTATGTAAAATGAAAAAAAAATGTACTTACTTTCAAAGAACTATTGAGAAGTTAGAACTATGGGTATATGTACGGTAAAGATGACTAAGAATATATTTTAAGTGGATTTTTTATGTTTTTTTAAAAATAAAATAAAAAAAAAGAAAATAAGACATACCCATAAAAAAAGAAAAAAGAAAAACATTCCTGAGGCAACTCAGCCCTCCTTACAGTCTCTTTTAACACAGCTCTAAATTGGAATTGGGTTAAGGGCAAACCAGACAAATGAATAAACAAGTATCCAGCCACATTAGGCCTAATTTTCAAATAGTTACTCATCGCCACCACTGGGCAAATTTGACCTTGCTGCGCTTTGGCCAGGAAGATAGACTGACCTTTTGCAAACTGGTCAGTCTTAGAATGCCTAATGTGAATTTGAATCCCCTGTCCTGTTAAGTTGATATCAGAGATAAATAGCAAACTCTCATCCCAAGTCTCACAAAACCAGTAACACCACGAGACCTGGTCCAAACATCAAACCTATTGGGCAAGGCACACCGGTGTGCTTATTCCCCCGCGCGCCTTGACCAACCAGGCATCTCCTATCCTTATTTGGCCAGCACAACAAGAAACCTTCCCGACTTGTCGGGGGAGTCTATATACAAGATTTGTAAGAAAGACAGATAAAAATATTTCCTTCTGTAAAACAGAAGAGCACAATTCTAATTAATATTTTTTTTTGTACTTCTGCCAAGCAGGCTTTGGGTCATAGCTCTCTTATTCATCGCACTTTTTTTTAACCTTTATTGTACAAAACATCAAATTGCCATACAATCAATAAATCAATAAATCAGTCAATAAAACATACCCTCTTACACTCATGTACATTCTTTTTCCACCAAATACATCTTTTACTCCCCCTTCTTTCCTTCTTCCTTCTTCCTTCCATCTTCTTCCATTTCATTTCATTTCATTTCATTCCTTTTCTCCTTCTCCTTCTCCTTCTCATCGTTCTCATCCTTCTCCTCTCTATCTCCCCCTCTCTCCCACTCTTCTATTCACACAAACCTTCCATCAACATACTCATACCCTCATCTGCATTCTATATCTTCCTTACTCACTTCTCACTCCTTTTTATCACCCATAACTTCCTCACCTCCAATTTCTTTCCATTCTTTACACCATTCTGTGTCCTTCTTAATAATAGTTTAGTAATCTTCTTTACTACTAATCTTTCTCCCTGTTGTTTCTATTATATAATCAATCCTATTTGTTCTCTTGAATTCACTCTTATTTACCTATTCTCCATATCATTCTACTGTAACCTTCAATATAATCTTAGTTCTCCCCCTCTTTATCATTTCTATTTTAACTTCAACTATCTCGTATTACTTTTCATTATTTCTCATTATTTTCTTTTTCTAACAGACTTACAATTGCTAATTTTCCCCATTGTTCTCTCATATATTTGATGACCAATTCCCAATCTTTATAAAAATTCTTCAATGTATCATCCTTCAGCAATTGGGTTAATTTATCTGCTGCCATCATATCATATAATTTCCACATCCAGTCTTCTTTCGTAGGCATATTCTCTCCCCCCCCCCAATTTTGGGCATATGCAATTCTAGCCATAGTGAGTAAATAAAATAAGACTTTTCCATGCCCCCCCCCCAAATTGTCCTCTAATATTCCTAATAAAAAGATTTCAGGTTTCGTTTCTATTTTTATCTCTAGCATCTCATTGATTATTTTTTCTAATCATTTTCCAATATTTAATAGCTTTTTGCATTTCCACCAGCAGTGAAAAAGAGTTCCAGGTGATTCCTTACATTTCCAACATTCATTATTAACCCTTTTATACATTTTAGCTATCTTATCTGGGGATAGGTACAATCTATAAAACATTTTGTACCAATTTTCTCTTAATCCTTGTGATGCTGTATGTTTCAATCCTTTCTTCCAGATTCTTTCCCACTGATTCAATTGTATCAGATAACCTATATCCTTAGCCCACTTTATTATTACATCTTTAACCACTTCTTCCTCCATTTGCATTTGTAATTTTTTTTTTTATACAATAACCCTATTACCTTCTTATTCTTTCCAAACAGGATTCCTTCTAATTCAGTTTTTCTTTCTGCTATACCTTGATTTTTATTATCTAATATAGCCTTCTCGTAGATATGCCTATACTGGAACCATCCGAGTTTATACCCTTTGCTCTCCAGAATTTCTCGCTTAACTATTTTAACTTTCCCTCCTTGTTTATCTGTTAAATCCTTATATGTAACCCATCTGTCATCTCTGTCCATTTCTTTCCTATAAAATGCCTCTTGTGGGGATAGCCACATGGGTATTTTGTCCATAATCCTGTTTTCATATTTTTTCCAAATTTTCAAAAGAGTTTTACTTATAATATGATTATTAAAAGCCTGATTTGCCTTTTCCTTATCATGTGCTAGATAAGCATGCAGACCAAATTTCATTCCTTCTCCTTCTAATTCCAAAAGTCTTTTATTTTCTAATTTTAACCAATCTTTAACCCAATCCAAACCACAAGCTTCAAAATATATCCTTAGATCTGGCAGTGCCAATCCACCCCTTTCTTGGGCATCCCAGAGTACCTTACATCTAATCCTCGGTTTTTCCCCCTGCCATATGAACTTTGAAATGTCTCTATGCCAATTCACAAATGATTCTTTACTATTAATAATAGGTAACATTTGAACCATGAATAATATTTTGGGTAAAATTGACATTTTAATTACCGATATTCTTCCTAATAAAGAGAGTTTTAACCTGTTCCAGTTCATCAGGTCCTTTCTAATCCCTTTCCACAGACTAACATAATTATTTTCAAATAACTCATTTGACTTTTTTGTAATCTGAGTTCCTAGGTATCTTACCTTTTTCTTTATTTCCATTCCTGTTTTCTCCATTAATTTTCCTTCTTCTTTTGGATCTATATTTTTTGTAAGTAACGCTGATTTTGATTTGTTTATCCTACATCCTGTCATATCTCCATATTCTTTCATAATTTCCATTAATCTCTCTACTTTTTCAGATGGATTATCCAAATTAACCACCAGGTCGTCCGCATAGTCTCTTATTTTGTATGCATACTTCTTAATTTTTACACATTTTTAAAGAAAATCTACAGACCAGACAAGAGGTTATATGGCGGAATGTCTTTCACTATTTTCTTTAAATAAAAAGTGATAGGAAGAGGTTGGGTTTGAAACAAGAAGAATGGGTAAGAGTGCTTATGCCCAAAGGTGTTTTTACATACAATTAAGCACCAATTCCTTAGTGAATTTTCACCAGAAGGAGAAAGCTATGAGTATTACTGAAATTTTGAGTGGCAACATGGCTGAGGAGAACTTAAGCAGATTCTGCCACACCATTCCTCTGCTGGAGAGGTCACTGACTTTAGCTTTCTTCATCTTCAGAAAGGGTGATGAGTGGCAACAACTACACATATTTTACAAATAAGTCTAATTTGACATTATGTACTTCATAATGTTAATGGACCATTTAATAACTTTGATCTTTCCTATATGTTTCTTATCTATGTGCAGGATGCTAGGCCTTCCAAGCCTTCATTGCCATAGAGAATACAAACATAAATGTCTCAAGAAGTAGGAGCAGATATGTTATACTACCAAGGTTTCCAGGTCCCTTCAATGGAAAAATATGTTACAAAAGGCAGAAAGCAAAGCAGAATGGTGATTGGAACATATAATAATGTCATATTTATGTTGGATTGGGATGTTAGGGGAGAAAAGGTCTTCAGATTCTCACCTGGACTCATCAGGGATTGGATATGACCTTGAATGGCCCCTGCCTTGCTGGGCACAGTATAAACAATACAAATCAATAAGCATTGATTTTCAATTTTGAAAATACCAGTGCCCAGTTCAAAACTGATTTTATCTAGTACTATGTCCCTAGACTCTTTTGTAGATAAAGAACAAAGAATATCTATGTAGCCCTTATGTAGTTTTCAGATTTTCCTTTTATAATATCTGTGTACAACATGAAGATGAAATGACTTTAAAATTCTAACACTCCCTCCATGTGCATTCCTTTTCCTTCCTGCCTTTTATAATGTCTTCATTTGGCAAAGTGAGTTGAAAATCACAGACAGAGTTTTGTGCCATTTTGATTAGACTAATGAAAGCACAGTAATTTGGATCTGGGAATTTTATTTATGGATAACACATCTCCCCCTGTGTTTTGTGTTGGAGGGTGTTCTGTAGCATAGAGTATATCTGCACAATGTATCTAAGGAAGCATCACTTCCTGAAGGCCAACTTTAAAGCCAGTCTGTCTCAACAGAATAGGAGAGCATGAAGGCCAAATTTCATGTTTGTTCTTAATGCATCTTCTTCATGAAGAATATATATTACAAGCCACAGGAGGCCCCACAGTGGTGAATAACATTAAAATGGCAACTGCAGTTTTTGCAGCTGAAACTCAAACCTCCAAAAGTACATTAGTCTTGGAAAAAATGTGATTCAGTCCTGGAAATGTTTTAGATGCCATTTTGAATTGTATACTAGAGACATAACTGTTAAACTGGAAAGTGAATAGAAATTGCTCTGTTTCTGGGCACAGCAATTTCAAAGGCCTCAGAGAGTCTGTAAAGTTTTGATTCAATGTGTATTAATTTGAGGAAAACTGTAGATTCTACACAATTGTTATTTATGAACAGAGCTTGGAACTATCACATTAAAAATTATTTGTTACACATTATTTGGTACATGCTATTTTTTCAGGAACAACAATTTTCAGGGATAGCCATATTGGCCATACAGCAAAATGCAATAAAATCCAAAATACACAAATCACTGAAACATTCATTAAGCAACCAAAATGTACAAAATACACTATGCAAGCTTCCCAAGCTTCCAGGGCTTCTTCATCAGGCAAATGTTAAAAAAGGAGAGGAAAAATGATGGTGTTAGATGACATAACAATGTACTTTTAATAGCATAATGTTATGGCTAATATACCGTTATTATTATTTTCCATGTAACAAATAAGATTTCTTCTTTAATTTTTGTTATTACCTTTGGGAGAGAGTTATTTTGGGTAGCATTATGCTACCCATATGTGTGAGATTTCTCTCACATTTTTGGCCTTTTAAAAAGAATTGAAACAGACAGTTAATAAACAATATAACAAACACTATGATGAGTTACAAAATTGTAATGTAATGAGTTACTTGTATGAGTTTCATAACAAGTTACACAGTGGATTTTTTAAAATGAATTTTCTAATTGCTCTTTAAGAAAGATCTGAGAATTGAAACTTGAAACAAGACAGAAATAGTTAAATAAGTTGTTACAGATTAAAAATGTAAGAGTAAGACTTGTGAATAAGGCTTTGTTGAGAAAAATAAACATAGTTCATATGCATGTAGGGGTAATAATAAGGATGTGCATCTTCTTTTTCTAAAAGTATAGAATCTGTCACTGAAAAAAGCAATCCACACAAACTAAGCAAGAGAGAAACATATACATGTTCAGGAAACTAACAAAGTTTTATGTCAGACAACTGTGAGTGTGGTGCGGTTCACAGAACTTTCATTCATGGCAGGGCTTTCTTGTTAGTGGCAGCAGGAATATGGAACCCCTTTCCATTATACAACTGATTATCCTCAAATGTCTTCTTTTTTTTCAGCTTTGGAGTAAAAACTTTGGAGAAATGAGCAATTGTTTGCTTTATCTTCTACTGCTGTGTGTTTGCACTGAATTGCATAGATGTTTGTTATTATTTAAAATATTGGAGATTTGTACTCTTTTTCATATTTGGAAGTGGGATAGAATGCTAGCTTTTCTATAGAAAATATAGAAAGTGTGCAGCCTAGTCCTTTGTACGTAAGTCCTGCTGAATTTCTAGGACTTATTTCTAATTATGTTTTAAGTATGGTCTATGTTTTTTCCCCATCCATGGGGTGGAGGATGAAACCAAATCCTTGAAGATGTTAAGGGCCCACTGCATATGTTGAGTTTTGCAGCATGAATCATATGGCTGGCATTTAGAAAATAAAAACTATGAAGTTGCTCAGTCATAAAAGACGCAGCACTAAGATTTGTTTTCATGCTGCAAAGCCAACTGAACACCCTATATAAGATGTCCTCTTTAGGCATACTCAATTTATTTCAACTACATTAATTAAATTTGTTAAACCCTGTCACTGTCCTGAAGACATTTTTCATACTATTTGTCTGCAGATTGTGTATACGTATGAAGGATAGTGCTAACAATAGCAGGTTAAGTCGTAGGCTTTCATGGCCGGCATCCATAGTTTTTTGTGGGCTTTTTGGGCTGTATAGCCATGTTCTAGAAGAGTTCCTTTCTGACATTTCACCAGCATCTGTGGCTGGCATCTTCAGAGAATTGCAGGTTAGATTGGATGACCACTGAATGACTTCCAGATAGGCAATTCTGTGATTAATGGCTGATAGTGTCTCTGTATTAAAGACGGGATGATTCTTTTTGCAACCAATGAGAGTATTGATTTATAAAGAGCTGACCTATTGATTTAGAGCTGTATCTTGACATATTTACCAAGGATAAATTCTTTGATGTGAGTATAGGAATGAATTAGGACAACACAATAATTGACTGAAAATGCATTAGAGTCAGTTCTAAGATGCAACTTGCCTTTGATTATTCAGACTGACATTCATTGTAATTATGGTCTTTTTTTTTTTTTTTTTTTTTTTTTTTAGCTGTACTGGGCTAAAAGAGACCAAAGGTCTTTTGATGAAATAAGTAACATGTTGTTATTGTTGTTGTGTGCCTTCAAGTCATTTCTGACTTACGGCAACCCTAAGGGGGTATTATCATGGGGGTTTTCTTGGCAAGATTTGTTCAAAGGAGGTTTGTCATTGCATTCCCCTGAGAATGTGACTTACCCAAGGTCATCCAGTGAGTTCATGGCCAAGTGGGGAATTGAACTCTAGTCTCCAGAGTTGTAGTCCAACACTCAAACTACTATGCAAGAAAAACAGATGACAGAGCATTTTAGTGGGTTATTTGTTTGTTGGAATCATAAAGAACACTTTTAACATATAGGAATTGACCTACAGGAGTATTGTGTGGCTCAGCAGACTTATAAAATATATGAAAAACCATGCTGGATCAGTGGAAAGGCCTATCTAATCCAACATTCTCCCCCTATAGTAGGCAAATAAAAACCTATGAAAAGGCCCCAAGCAAGGCATGAATCATAGAATCATAGAATCATAGAGTTGGAAGAGATCACAAGGGCCATCCAGTCCAATCCCCTGCCATGCAGGAACTCCCAATCAAAGCATAGTAAGACTGCCCTACTTGTTTTCCCCAACAACTGATATTGAGTTCAGCTATGTGTGATAAGAAAAATCACACTGTACATTTAACCTATTTAAGGATGGATAGGTCAGTAGGCTTTTTTTTAAGGGATGTAAAAGGAGGACTCTAGGGTTGTTATTATTTTTAAAAGTGAATTTTCCCCAGCTACACTAATTCCCTGCTAGGCTCTTCTCCGACACCCCAAAAACTAAACACATACTGTTCATTTGCTCCTTGCTTATGGAGGAGAATTTTGTTTCTGCTTATTTTAACCCCCTCTCCCCCAATATTTACAAATTTCTGCAGTGTGTGAGGGAATATAATGTGAAGAAATTGCTAGATTCATGCATACAGGCAGAGATCCTCTCAATGCCCAGAATAACTGTGCCTGTTGAATTTTTCCTGTTAAATTTGTTTCAGTTTATTTTTTAAAGAGTTTATCAAAGTTCACAAGACACATATTCAAGTCAGAAATAACCTGAGATTTAAAATATTTGCAGGCATGAAAAAATTAATTGATATTCCCATCCTCCCATCTACTGTCTCCAGGGCATAACTTGAATCAATCCCCCTCCCCATTTCCTAGTTTTACACCTGTCACCTTTCTAATCACGTTGGTTTTTTTTTAAAAAAATCTCTAGCTTCATGATAAAAACAACAACCAAAACCATACAGGAAATACTACATGAACATTGTATTTGGTGGGAGTCCTGGCTCTTGCTACTAGGGCTGAGGATTTTGTCAGGCCAGATGAGAGAATCTGGCTTAGCTTCTGATCTCAGCAAGAGGTCAACTGAGCTACCTATAAGTGAAGTGATGCTTGGAAACAAGGAAATGTCCATGGTTAACAAGATAACATATAGATGTTTAGCAGTCAAATTTAATAGGATCCCACATGAATAGATAAAGACAAGCAGGTGTGTCTTACCAGCAAAAGTTGACTTTGAACTTTCTATGTTATATCTATCAGTTTTTTAAAAGTAGATTTGATTGCAAATGTACCTATAAGAAGAATCCCCTCTGGGTTTAAATATTGTATTATTTTGAAATACTTGTCAAAACCTGATGAGTGCTAAAGTGATTTTATATTTGCATAATTCTACAGATGGGGTTTAGTTTCTTTAATCATTTTTTGCAGTTTTTTTTTCAATTTTTTCCCCTTTGAACTGATTTGATTCCACATTCATTTAATACCAACTTTTGTTGAATAAGGTTCATGTACACACCAACATTTTACACTCCTAGTTGCTCAGGGATGGAATTTGCAAAGAAAGATTGCCACTTTTTCTGTAGCTGCTGTCACATTGTAGAGGTCTAGGTGTTTATATTTGTCTCTGTGGTCCTCTACTGACATAACCTACATTTGGTCCTTGATAAAGTATATACATCTGAGGAAAAACTATTACTGGCTTATGGGTAGAATATTAGTCCACAAGTCTGAGTATTAGTCTAAAAACATCTTGACAAGCCTCTAGTTCCTTAGTATCATTGATATTAACTCAGTCTACTCACACACAGTGGTAGAAGTTCAAGATATTTTGAATTGGCCTTTTCAATATAAAATATTGCACTTTATGGCCATGGAATGAATAATCACACATTTTGTAAAGGCCAAAATTCCTATACAGTATATTCAATTTTTAGTATTTCTATTTCTTTAAGGAACATTTCCAGATGTGAAACTCCTCTACATTCACACTCATTCTTTGGTTGATAGAGAAGCACCTGGTTTGTTGGTATTGATTATTTTGTGGTTGCATTTTACAGTTATTCCCCTATCATATGTCCTTGAGTCTGCCTGCTGAAATCCAATTGCCCTACCTTACCCTTTCCCCATATTTGCTGATCTTAGTTATTGGAGTATGAGGCCTCTGAAATATCTGATTCCTCATGGGAATGCTGATAGAAATTAAACAAACATTGGTACTGAAACAAGCTTCCAATGTCAGCAACTGTGAATTGTATGCTGCTCCAATGATCTATCAAGCTTGCATCTCCACTCCAATCTTAATATAAGTTTGGCCTTCACTGTATTAAACACAGTGTCACCTATCTGTCCTTTTTTTAAAAAAAGACCCTCAACACTCTGCCATTAGTTTCAGTCCAAATATTCTATGAAAGATGCCTACCAATGTGCTAACTTGTTCCATGTCTTTTTCCATTCAGGTTCCTGGATTTTTTTTTACATACTCCAGAAAGATAACAGTATAGTGGTTAATGTCTTTAACAGATACAGGAAGCAGAGCTAGAGTAGGACAATGTCTACATGTAAGAAGAAAACCTGAGCTGTGAACCAAAACATGTATATAAAGCTAACTAGTTGGGCTTGGGCAGAGCAACTGCTCAGACATCTCACTCCTCTGATCTGCAAGAGTGAAATAAAGAGGCAGACCTGGGTTTCAGTGTTGTTTTAAGGCCTGCTTTTAAGTATGGATAGAAACATTTCGTCCTCTAGATATTTTGGAACACAACTCCCATAGTTCTGTATGATTAGACATTGCATACTGGGCTGATCAGAGCTGTAATTGAAACAATCTGAAAGGACAAACAAACACTATGTTTGTGTGCACAGGCCTCGACTTATGGTGATTCGATAAATTTCATAGGGTTTTCTTAGGTAAAGAATACTCAGGGCAAGTCTATCCTGGGTTAAATACTCCAGGCTGCTCCTGGAGTATTCTGGTCCAGAGCTGCCCAAAATTGCCCCCCCCACACACACACACTTTGGCATGATGCTTGCACACACATCCCAATGTGCTGCCATGCCCTGCTTTCACTGGCACACATCACTCCCTCTGAGTTTTTTTTTTTTAATGAGATGCTTGGCTTCAGTCACATGGCTGGGCACCTTGTTGTGACCTCAGAGGGAGCAACTTGTGCCACTGATGGCTGAAAAGGGACACAGTGTAAACATCCATCCAGTGTCACTCCAGAGTGCTCCAGATTTTCCTGGAAAATTTAGAGCAAATGGTTGATACTTTAATCCAGGGATGATAAAGTAGGGATGATCCTGATTTGATGCAGAATTGGCCTTATGTCATGAAGAAGAATTGGGAATTTGGTCCTATGTCATGAAGAAAGGGCACTGTGAGGGCAGGGGAAAACTAGTTCATTTGGCCCATGCTGGTTTTGCCAGTTCCTTTCTCTGAAATGTAGCTGACAGCATCTGTCATTCATTGGTGGTCTCCCATCTAAATACTAACCAAGTCTAACCTGCTTAGCTTCCAAGATCAGACAGGATCTGGTACCTTTTAGATATTTAGGCCTGCTCCTCAACATTAATTCAATGTATATATAGTATGCTTCCATCTTGCTTAAATAAATGCTAAGTAATATTATAAATTGTAAAGAAAATATAAATTGTTTCTCATTAATATTGTTTTCAGTAAATTTTGATCCTCCAAAGTGAAATCAAAAAATGTCATTTTGATGTTCTCAGCTGAGTGGAAGGATTGCAGGAGATTCATGAATTTGGTTATTTTCTTTTCATCAGATCTTGCTCTTTAGGAAGGAATGGCCTTCAGAACACCAAATTGCAATAAGGAGGGAATTTTTTGCTCACATGAAATACATACTCCAGGTGTTCAAACTGTTGTAATGTTTCAAAATGCCTTTTGAAATGAAGAAGAAAAATTATATACTCATTTCTAAATGTTAGTTTTCAGTTAAAACAAATACATTAATAATATTTAATATTAAAATACATTGCAACAAAATGTGATAGAATTTAATAATAATAATAATATTTTTATCCTGCCCCTCTGCGTAATGGAACCGGGGCAGCTTACAACATTAAAATATACTTTCATATTCCATAATCCCAACCCTCCTTAAAATACTATTAAACAGTGACAATTAAAACACAGTTAAAATAATAACATAAATAAACAAATAACAATAGCTAGAGCCAAATCAGGGATGCACAGGACTGCTGTCTTTTGATGACCAGGATATCTATTCAGGAAAGGCCTGCCAGAAGAGATCCATCTTAACAGCCTTTTTCAAGCTGTTCAAGGTGGTAATATGATGGATCTCATCCAGCAGGCCATTCCATAATCTAGAATCAGTTGCCAAAAGGTCCTCTGGGCAGTTGCAGGCAGTTAAGTTTTTATAGGCTGCAGCAAATTCCTCTCAGAGGACCTGAGTGCACGGGGTGGATTATACGGGAGGAGGTGGTCCCAAAGGTAGATTGGACCTAAGCCATTTAGGGGTTTAAAGGTTCTTTCTTTATTCAACACTGAAAGTCAGCTGATGAACCCTTTTTTACATTTCTCTATAGATTATTCTGTTATCAATACCATCTGTGTACAGTTCTAGCTTTCATTTGTTTACTTCATTAATCTCTTTGAAATTAATGTCACTGCCATTAGAAAAAGAATGGATCCATCACTCCAATGACATGTTTGACAAAACTTCAATTTTCCTGGGCTCAAGGTTCACCCACAATCTAGAAATGATGCAGTTTGATTTTACTTTAACTGCCATGGCTCCATCCTACAGAATGCTGGGATTTGTAGTTTGGCAGAGAAGGCTAAAGCTGTCAAGATGGATCTCTTCTGGCAGGCCTTTCCTGATTAGCTTTCCCAGCCCCAGGATTCAGCCACAGCCCCCGGAGTTGCCATCATACCACTTAACCCACTGTGTTATTGTTCTTTGTATGACTTGGTTTTTATTGTATCTTTCGTTTTAAAAATTGACTAGTTTAATACTTTTTAAGGGGAGGGTGGGTTAGAGAATTGTTGTATTATGGTGTTTTTTAATGTGTAAGCCACCCCGGTTGCGCTGCAGAGGGGTGGGATAAAAATACATATTATTATTATTATTATTATTATTATTATTATTATTATTATTATTATGGACTGTGTAAAACTACACATCCCAGGATTCCATAGGATGGTCTATCTTCCATAGGATGGAGCACACTTAGTGTGTCAAACTGCATTGTTTCTACAATTTATATGCATTCTTAGTCATGACAATAACTATTTTGTTGCTCTTAAATGCCCTCGAGTCAATCTCAATTCATGGTATCTCAATGGATGAGACATCTTCAAGACCCTTTGTCCTCCACTGATTTGCTTAATTCCTGCAACCCCATACCCATGACCTCCTTAATAGAATCCATCCATCTAGCATGTGGCCTTCATCTCTTCCTGCTTCCCTCCACCTTCCCCAGCATTATTTTTTCCAAAGAGTCCTCCCTTCTCATGATGTGTCCAAAGTACAATGACCTCAGTTTGGCTTCCATCTTGGCTTCCAGGGAGTTTTCCAGTTTGATCTGCTCTAGTTTGTCCTTTTGGCTGTCCATGGGATCCTCAGCACTCTTCTCCAGCACCACACCTCAAATGCATTGATTTTCTTCCTGTCATTTTTCTTACGAGTCCAGCTCTCGCATACATACATGGTAATAGGGAATACAATGGCTTGTATGATTCTAACTTTTGTGCTGAGTTGTACATCTTTGCATTTTAGAATCTCTTCTAGTTCTTTCATAGCCACCCACCCCATTTTTAGTCTTCTTCTGATTTCCTGATGCAGTCCCCATTTATATCAATGTATGATCCCAGGTATGGGAATTCTTTTACTATTTCCATTTCTTCATTGTCTAGGTTGAATTTGTGAAGCTCCTCGGTGGTCATTATTTTTGTTTTCTTTATGTTCAACATTAACATTAAGCCTGCCTTAACTCTTTCTTCTTTGATCTTTCTTAGTAGGTGTTCTAGGTCTGTGAGGTTTTCTGCTAGCACTATGGTGTCATCTGGATATCTTAAACTGTTGATATTCCTTTCTCCTATTTTCACTCTTTCTTCTGTGTCCAAGCCTGCTTTTCTTGTTCTGCATACAAGTTGAACAGATAGGGTGAAAGGATTCAGCTTGTCTGACTCCTTTGCCAAATAGGAACCATTCTGTTTCTCCATGTTCTGTTCTGACAGTAGCCTCTTGTACAATAACTATAGAAAAAAGAAAAGGGTGTGTTACCAAAAGGAGAAGATTTCTATAAATCTCACTCAAACTGATAAATTATGCATAGTATTGTAATATTTCCCTCTTATTCTGATACCTTTCAAGCTTCCTCACCTATGAATTTTTCCATGCTCTTAAATGTGCGAGTGATTTGTGAGTGGCAGGCATGCATTTCCCTCCCTCCCATCAAATAGTCTTGCCTAGCATGCTGAAATAGAACTGCTGATTCCTACTTTCAAGGCTGAAGAAAACAATGAAGCTCGAGGAAACTTGAGTTGTTTATTGTACCAAAGTGTTTCCATGCCATTTACTCATTATATAAACCTTCCTCATCTGTAAGACTTTGGACAAATGTCATTGTCAATCAGATGACTGCATGCAGAGAAAATCTCATGGCTCAAACATAAATGAAAGCTATAAGGAGGGAGGTAATGAAAAATGTCTGCTTTCAGGAACTAAGAAAATGCAGAGCAAGGGGGGGGGGCTGCCCCCAATGCTGTGCAAGCAAACAAAAATGTCCAATTAACTAAACTTTAGAACCATAAAATCATAGAGATGGAAGAGACCACAAGGACCATCCGGACTGACCTGCTGCCACACAGGAATACAAAATCAAAGTTCTCATGACAGAGGACCATGCTGCCTCTATTTAAAAACCTCCAAAAAAAGGACTCTCTACCTCACTCTGAGAGAGTATGTTCCATCCTTGAACAGCTCTTACTGTCAGGATGTTCTTCCTAATGTTGAGGTGGAATCTCTTTTTTGTATTTTGAAACATTGCTCTGAGCCCTAGTCTCTGAAAGTGCAGAAAGTAAGATTACTCCATCTTCAACATGATATCCCTTCAAAAAATTAAACATAGCTATCATGTCACTGCATAGATCATAAAATGCTGTGGAATGCCCCTGAAGACATGGGAGTGCCAAAACATCTGATAGTCCTGATGAGGAATCTGTACTTAGGAAAAGAGGCTACTGTCAGAAGAGAACATGGAGAAACAAATTGGTTCCCAATTGCCAAAGGCTCAGGCATGACTGCATCCTATCACTGTATCTGTTCAAATTGTATGCAGAACATATTATAAGAAAAGATGGCTTGGACACAGAAGAAGAAGTGAAAATAGGGGGAAGGAATATCAACAATCTAAGATATGCTGACAACATCATAGTGTTAGCAGAATACCTTACAGACCTGGAACACCTATTAAGGAAGATCAAAGAAGAAAGTGCAAAGACAGGCCTACTGTTGAACATTCAATCTAGACAATGAGGAAATAGAAATAATAAAATAATTCCTATAGCTGGGATCAAATATTGATAGAAATAGGGAGTACAGTCAGGAAATCAGAAGAAGACTAAGAATGGGGATGGTGGCTATGAAAGAGGTAGAAAGCCACCCCCCGATGAGTCGGGAGGGGTTTCTTGTTGTGCTGGCCGAATAAGGACATGGGATGCCTGGTTGGTCAAAACACGCAGGGGAATGAGAACACCTGGGCACTTTGTCCAATCAGGTTGTTTGGTTGCTACTCTAAGTCTCGCGGTGCTACTGGTCTCACGAGACTTGGGATGAGAGTTTGTTCTTTATAGTTCTGTGCTGCCGCATGGAGGCAGCCATTTTCGAGCTTGAACTGAGCGAGTAACATCGCTCAGCTCTTTGCTTTGGCTTTTGGCTTGGCTTGTGCCTAGCGCTTACTCATGGCTTTTGGTTGCGTTGTGGTTTTTTATGGATTTCTTTTCCTTTTACAAGTGGGAGTGTTCAGGTATTTTCCCTGAGCATCCCGGTAGACCAAGTGGGGCCTTCGGGCCAGTCCTTTTGAGCCTGCTGGGGCCTCCGCATCCCCAATTCTCGGGGGTGGTACACCCGAGGAAGGCCCTGTGGCAGGCATCCTCACTGAATGTGTGGACCCGGTACTGGATACAGTCCCAGCGCCACCCCGGCGACCCCGGTCTGGTAAGGTCTGGACCCCATCACTGGTTGGGAGGGTTGTTGCACTTCTCCCAGCGGTGAGTGTGTTGGAAGACGGCTGTCTTCGGTTTAGGGCTCCGCATAGGACCCTTGGTGGACACTTTTCCCCCTGGTTGGTCGCCAATGATGCTTCCTGGCTGTTTGCGTCTCGTGAGAGACTTGGGAAAAGGCGGCCTTTTGGCCTGGTGGTAGTCAACCAAGGTTGGATGATTTTGCTTTGGCCCATGTTCCATTCACTGAGGAAGGATGCCATGCAGTAAGGCCCAATGTAAAAGGTGTGCAGCTGCGGCTGCACCTAGCTCTGGTCAATCTGCTTCAAAAAGGCCTTCCCAGTCTACCAGCAGAGATGATGAGATTACTGCCCAGTTGGCACAACTGGGCAAAACAGTTCAGGCTTGTGTCACTCTTTGCAATCAACTTGCTCAGAAAGGGTTATAGGCTACAGCCACCAGCCCTATTGCTGGTGCTTCTGGTACCACCAGCACAGAAGTGCTGCTTCCTTCCGTGGCATCTGATGCTCAGGTGATGGATGCTATACCGGGTCCTTCTGTGGTTTCGGCCGTGGAGGCTGGGCACTCCACTATTGCCGATGTGTGGGATCTCTTGAAAGGGTCCCTGGTGTGGAAGCTCAGGGTGCGGCTGCCCCTGTGTCTGAGCAGCCTACTATGGCTGATTTATATAACCTCTTATGAGGAGTGGTTCTTCCAGGTGCTGGTGCAATGGAGAAGACCTGTGAAACACAAAGAGGTAATCAAGCTGCTGCTGCCTCTTCTGTGCTTGACACCCAAGCTGTTGCGGGGCCACACTTCAGGGGACCATTGCGGTCGTCTGGTGATGCTTCCCAGAAAGCTTCTGTTTCAGGTTTGTCTCCTAATATTGCACATGCTAATTGGCCTGCCTCAGTATGGGCTCCAGGTGGCCAGTTTGGTCAAGGTGTGGCTACGGAACAGCCCAACCCTGCGGTTGTGGTGGCACCCATGCAGGCGCCTGCACTTTCACAGGTCCCTGACACTAGGGCGCAGGATGGTCAGCCAATGGCTGTGGTTAGCAACACCTCTGTGGTGTCTCTTTTAAGTGCTCCTTTGTTATCTGGAGTGGTTGGCAAGTTGAATCTGCCCCTTACACTGGAATGTCCACACCCCTTGGTTCACACCTTCCTCTTTCTACTAAAGAAAGGATTTGGAAGAGAGAATACATTGACTTATTTACTCTTACCTTTAGGGATCCAGAGCCAAGGATCATGGTAAAATATGTGATTGTTTTCAGTCTTCCCAAAGAGTTTCAAGCCCTCAAACACCCTAAGCTGGAGAGCAATTTTGTGAATTAGATTATGGGTTTCACTATTTACAGAGGTGTTATAGAGGAAAAAGAACCACTGAGATCTCCTGACTTTTCTAAAAATCAGGAGATCATGATAAAAGCATACACTAATTGCCATCATAACTCTAGAGGTACAGCCTGGCTACAATACGACAAGCAGTTTAGAATGATAGCTTCACAGGATCGCTCCTTGTCCTGGAGACACGTTCAGTCTGAGTTGTGGGCTGATGTTATGGTGGGGGCCTCCCCTTTGAGCAGGTGTGAAAATGGGTATGTCCCAATGGTTAATATGCTGAGATGGCTGAATGTGAGGCTTGCCATGGGAGAGAGAAGGCAATTTGGCATATGCTGGGATTTTAATGCAGGCAAATGCAAGAGGCAACCCTGCAGGTTTGAGCATAAGTGCAACACCTGTGGGGGTGGTCACCCTGGAGCTTTCTGCAATAGAGGCAAGCTGCCAGGAGTTGCTACTGCCCCTTGGCCAGCTTCGCCTGGAGGAAAAGGCCCCATCTCCAATTAAGTTAGACACCATGGTGGCATGGCTAAAGATTTACCCTAATAAAGAGACTGCTTCTTATTTGTTTCATGGTTTTTCCTTAGGTTTTCGTATCCCTTATACAGGTTCTAGGGTTCATCGTTTTGCACCCAATGCTCGTTCCGTAAGGGAACTGCCAAACATTGTGAGGGAGAAATTGGCAAAAGAAATAGCTGTGGGAAGGATTTCGGGGCCACATGATCAGTTGCCTATTCCCACCCTCTATCTATCCCCTTTGGGTGTGGTGCCTAAAAAAGCTCCTGGGGAATTCAGGTTGATACATAATTTATCATATCCCAAGGGCAACTCTGTGAATGATGCTATAGATCCTGGGCTTGCCTCTCTTAAGTATGCATCATTTGACTCAGCAGTTAAGATGATTAGGAATTTAGGCAAGGGAGCCCTATTAGCAAAATACGATATTAAGTCTGCCTTTAGGCTCCTTCCTGCTTACCCAGAAGATTTTGACTTACTGGGTTTTCAATTTGAAGGAAAGTACTTCTTTGATAAAGCCATGCCAATGGGATGCTCGATTTCTTGTTCTGCTTTCGAGACATTCAGTACTTTTCTTCATTGGTGTGCAGTTAAGCGGACTGGCAATAGAGCCATAACACATTATTTAGATGATTTTTTGATCACTGGGAATCCCAATTCTTCCCAATGTAGGGATTCCTTAGCCCAATTTCAGAAATTAATGTATGAGTTGGGTTTGCCCTTAGTGGAAGAAAAGACTGAGGGGCCAGATACTTGACTTACTTTTTTGGGTATCGAGATTGACACCATAGATGGGATTTCACGTTTACCAAATGATAAATTGGTGGCTATGAGGCAGCAGGTTAGTGCTATGACGGGGAAACAAAAAGCTACACTTCTTGAATTGCAATCCCTTACAGGACTCTTGAACTTTGCCTGTAGGGTTGTAGTGCCAAGACATGCATTTTGTGCTAGATTATACAGGACTACCACAGGTATCGTGGCCCAGCACCATCACATCAGAATCAGAAGGGGCATTCATGAGGATTTGAAGGTCTGGGACACCTTCTTGGATCAATTTAATGGCACATTGTTTTGGAGATCTGAAATGCTGCTGAGGGCAGATTTTCAGGTGCATTCTGATGCTGCTGGTGCTCATGGTTTTGGGGTTTATTGGAATGACCAGTGGGCTGCAGAGGCGTGGCCTTCTGCATGGGTTGAAAGTGGTCTAACCAGAGACTTATTTTTCTTGAGCTTTTTCCCATAGTGGTGGCTGTCCACTTATGGGCAAGCCAGTTTGCTTACAGGACCATCTGGTTTTGATGTGACAACCAGTTGGTGGTTCACGTGATGAATTCTCAGTCCTCTATGTCTCCTAGAGTTATGGGTTTAGTAATGGCAATAGCAGGGGTAGGCAACCTTTCCCCTTTAAGGGCAGAGGGACTTCAGCTCCCAGAATCCCAGGAGCTATTGGCCAACATGGGACTATTGGTCAACATGGCTGAGGATTCTGGGAGCTGAAGTCCCTCGGCCCTTAAAGGGGAAAGGTTGCCTACCCCTGGGCAATAGTCTTGCAATGTTTGAATTATAATGTGTTATTCAAAGCTCAACATGTTCCTGGTGTACTTAACCCTTTGGCAGATGCCCTTTCTTGTTTTCAGCTCTCCAGGTTCCAGCAGCTGGCTCCCGAGTCATCAACACACCCGTTGGAGGTACTGGCCTTGCTATGGAGCCTTGGAGATTAGAAATTCATAGGGCAATCTTGAATTCCATCGCCCCATCTACACGCAAGTCCTATCAAACAGCTTTAAATTCATTTAATTTTTATTGGAAATTGGGGTGGATCAAAGTTGGCCGATCAGGGTTGACCTGATCCTACATTTTATAGTTTATCTTAGACAGGTAGGCCTTTCGCCTGTCACTATTAGGGGCAGGTTGGCAGCCCTGGCGTTTCACTCCAGGGCAAGGGGTTATTTTGATCCTACCACAGACTTTAGGGTAAAAAAAAGCTGTGGAAGGTTGGTCTAGGGAATCAAAGGACTCACAATGGCCAATAACAGGCCCAGTCCTGGCTAAATTATGGCAACAATTAGCTGATACATGTAACTCATCTGGGGAAGAGGCTTTATTTAAGGCGGTATTCGCTTTAGCCTTCTTCGCTGCATTAAGAATTAGTGAGATTGTGCCAAGATCACGTAATGATCAATCTGGCAGGGCTCTTTTGTTTTTTGACATATTATTAATGGATCAAGGGATTCCAATTTGTGTTAGGCGCTCCAAGACTGATCAGATAGCAAAGGGTCAGTTTATTTTCTTAGCAAAAGCGCCTCCTGGGTAGATTTGCCCAGTAATAGCAATGGTCAGCTATTTGAAGATTAGGCCCAATGTGGCGGGCTATCTTTTCATTCATTTGTCTGGTATGCCCTTAACTCAATTTCAATTTAGGGCAGTGTTGAAGGAGACACTAAGGCAGGCTAATTTGCCCCAGGCCTGTTTTTCTTTGCACTCCTTCTGTATTGGGGCAGCAACAGCTGCGGCCACTCATGGTTTGAGTGAAGCTGATATTTGCAGAATTGGCCAGTGGTGTTCCCAAGCATTTAAGTCATATGTCAGGCCATCAGGGAATGTGACCCCTGATCAGCCATGCTAATTTGTTTTGTTTCTTTTCAGCTGGTTTTTACCATGGTTCAATTTGGATTGTGGGCCATAGTTTGGTCTTCTGGGCAGAACGCCACCTTATGGAGCACCAACGTGATTCCACTCTGGGACTTTCCCACATTGGACCCACCATGTGGTTTGGACAAAGGGGCATGATGTGGTGAGCACTCCTTCCATGGATCATACAATTGGCATGATCGTGTCTGCAACCCCAGGTTTTGGTGATACACCTGGGGGGAAATGATTTAGTTAAGACTCCGTGTTTACAGCTGGCAAAGCAGATCATGAGGGATTTGCAAGAAATTCAAAAGATATTCTCGGGTGCTGTAATACTTTGGACTAAGCTATTGCCACAGCATAGCTGGCCTGGAGCCCAAAAAGATGCACGATCAACAACGCTCATCGCTGGTTGAATCGCTATGTTGCTAAGCAGCTATCTAAAACGGGCATTTTCATGGTGGAACATGGAATCAAATTTGATTGGCCACAGCTGTACAGGGGGGATGAGGTACACCTCTCTCCAGAAGGCTCGGAGATGTACGTTACAGCACCCTCTGACCAAATTCTAAAAGCTGTCTGCGGCGGGGGGGGGGGGGGGAGGGAATGCCTAGCTAGACTGGCCCCCTCTTGTGGTGGGTAATGACCCTACCCCACAGGAAAATTAATCTGGCTATTTAAATTAATTGGGGTAAAATTGGCATAAGACAAATTTAAAGGAAATGACATATGCAGTTAAATGCATGATGTCATTAATTTGTATGATGTCATATGACATAATATGATGTCACTTCTGGAGGGGAGGGGTTTGTAAATTTGTTGATATTATTGTTTACTTATTTTGTCACGTGCGGTGAGGGACAACCCATTTGGGGTGTTACGCCTTCACTTACACACATGACAAATTTGTTAATGTTTATTGCCTTGTAAATAGACCCTGTATAGCTAAATAAAAGTTGTGGCCTGTTTAAACCCATAAAGAGGCATCTTGTGTATTTGTGCCAATGCAAAAGATTCTATAATGAAAAGATTTACAACTCAGTAGAAAAGTCAGAATCATACAAGCCATTGTGTTCCCTATTACCATGTATGGATGTGAGAGCTGGACAGCCAAGAAAGATGATAGGAAGAAAATCAATGCATTTGAGATTTTGTGCTGGAGAAAAGTGCTGAGGATCCCATGGACAGCCAAAAGGACAAACAAATGGGTCCTAGAGCAAGTCAAGCTAGAAATCTCCCTGGAAGCCAAAATTACCAAATTGAGATTGTCCTATTTTGGACACATCATGAGAAGGCAGGACTAATTGGAAAAGACAATAATGCTGGGGAAGGTGGAGGGAAGTAGGAAGAGAGGAAGGCCTCATGCTAGATGGATGGACTCTGTTTAAGAGGTCACAGGTATGAGTTTGCAGGAATTGAGCAGAGCAGTGGATGACAGAGGGTCTTGGAGATGTCTTATCCATAGGGTTACCATGAGTTGAGATTGACTCAAGGGCAGTTAACAGCAACAACAACAATCTCACTTCTTAATCTAGCTTTGCCCAGGCTAAACATACCCAAATTACTAAGCCACTTGTCATAGGGTATGTTTTCCACACCTTTCACCATTTTGGTCACTTTCCACTGGACATGCTGCTTGTCGACAGCCTTCTTGAATTATCACGCCCATAACTGGACACGGTATTCAAGATGAGATCTGATCAAAGCAGAAAAAAGTGACACTATTTGTTCTTTCAATCTAGACACTATACACCAAATGATGCAGCATTGGATTGCATTGGCTTTTCTAGCTGCCACATCACATTTCTGACTCATGTTCAAAATAACTCTCAGATCTAAAAGCAGAGTCAGTGGTACTGCCAGAGTATGACTTTAGAGGAGAAGCTGAAGGCCTCACTCAGGAAAATCAGAGGAATGCATCTGGACTGCCTTGCTACATTTGAAGTAAGTAGAACTAATGTGTGTTACCATCTAAAGACCTCTAATCCAAACAAACCAACAAACTAAAAACCATTGAATTCAGATCTAGAAAATTGTGTAACAGCAACACTGCACATAATCACTATATCTTTTTTTATCATAATGAGCAAAGATTGAATGTCTAGAACCTATTTCAAAAAGTGAATGTCATTGTGTTCATTTTTTAGGGAGGTTCTGTTTCATTTTACCAGAAAGAAATGTTATATTTGCTTATGTTAACAAATTTATACATGATTGCCACCTCCTTCAATTTTAAAAGACAGATAGGTTTAAATATTAATGTTAACAATAAGAGACATTGTCATATCCATGGTTTTTGCACACGTCTGCTAATTTAATTGTTTTTTTAAATAATAAAATGATCATAATGAAAGTAATTCTGGCAATCTTTTACTCTGATCATTTCTTTTTAAACTCTTACCTCAACTTTTCTAATTATATAATTGGGATCAAAAGAAGTTTTTCACATTACTGTTGCTTTCCTGTTTTTTGAACAATCCACAAAACTCGGCAACATAATCAATGTGCTTACTGGTAAGTTGATTTTTTGCAATATGAGGCTTCATTGCTTCAGCCTGACATTCATCTTCTATTTTTAGGATTTTTCTGGATTAGAGCAAAGAAGAGAGAGCTCTTGCAACAGGCAGCCCTATTTATTCACAGCTGGTGCCTCTAGATGATGATTTTGCACCCACTTTCAACTTCTCCAGACTCTGTAGAAGCTGACAGGGAATTGGGAGGATGAAAGAACTGCGTGACATTGTAGGCAAGTTGGCCAATCATGGCTTAACTGTTGTAATACTATAGGCAATTTGGCTAATTGTCATACAGAGCTCTTCAACATCTTTGCTCATTATTGGATCTAAATGTTGTGAGCCTTGTATGGACATGCTTTCTTTTTTAAAAAGAACAGTGTCCTGAAAATGTACTGTAAGGGCTCATCTGTGCTCCCTCCACTTCCAGAAAAGAGGAGGAATGGTCAACGATGGATTTGTCTACACCAGGGGGGGAAACCAAACTCACTCCAAAGCTGATGCTGCCAGTCCTCATGACATATGGCTACCTCTAGGGAGATGACTCAGTAGCTCAGTTTTTGGCCCTGGTGTGACCTCAGGTACTTTTGGAATGTGGACAGCTGGATCAGGTGTGATTTGGTTCAATCTGTTTCCACATGCCAAGAGTTACATCATCCCTCTTCCCCATACTGAGCAGGATGATGAAAGAGGATGTCTATTTTCAGAGCTGCCTCTGTCAATTTTTCACAGGAAGGAATTCCATGTAAAAACTCTTTAGCACACCATTGCTTCTGCTAAGGACATGTGATTAACAAGGAGTGCATGGCTGCAAACTCCTGCCTGTGAGGAAGCAGTGGTGACAGCTCCTAAAACAGGCTGTCCCTGTTACTCCCTCATGGACAGAAGCATCCTACAAGAGCTTACCTGGCATGCTGTCACTTCTACTGAGATAAGATTGGGGTGCCCCTAAGATCAACAAGGAGGTGGAAGAGCCCTAAACTGCCATCATCCGTAGTCATCATGACCAGCCTCTGAAGCTGAAGGGCAAGACAATAATGGCCCAATACATTTTTACCATTGTGAAATAAGTTACATAGCAAACTACTTTAAAAGTAACTTTTAAATTTTGAACCAAGCACATATTGCCATTGAACAGGGGTAGGCAACCTTTCCCCTTTAAGGGCCAAGGGACTTCAGCTCCCAGAAGCCTCAGCCATGTTGGCCAATAGTCCCATGTTGGCCAATAGCTCCTGGGATTCTGGGAGCTGAAGTCCCTCGGCCCTTAAAGGGGAAAGGTTGCCTGCCCCTGCCATTGAACCTATAAATAAGGCTTAAACCTAGCTTTTTTTTCTTTTTTTCTTTTTTTTTTACAAAAAAGTTGCCAAGTTGAATCTATTCCTTCCTTATTCTGCCTAATAATTTCTTGCTTGCTTTCCAGCTTTTATGACAATCTCAATAAACCTTTCCTGTCACAATCAATATTGGCTTCTGTGCTCTAAACTTGGGCTGAAAACTTTCTCTTTGTCTTAGGATTTAGAGGTTAGTACTCAATCTTATCAACAGTTGAAATAACAGATCAACGGGTCAACAGTGATTGAAGCAATTCCTGTGTTTTTGTCACTGAGGTTATGTATGCCTTCCTTTATATGAACAATTGTCGCTGTCTCTTTACAACTGCTCCAATTATGTTATGATTGCAGACGTATAGGATCCATTGAAAAGTTTTTGTTTTTATTTCATCAGAACATAATAAATCAAAGCATAGAACAAGAGGGAAAATTTCAAAGCCTTCCAAACAAAATGAGCTTTGAAGCAGGTTGACTTGGGTAGTTTTCTCTTGTCTCCATCTTCCAAATAGTGGGAAATCTCATTTGGAGTGGAGTAATTTGACATTCTTTGTTTAAAAACTTTTTATTGAAAGAAATATAACTTAAAAATTCAACAGAACAAAATAAATTTTACAATTTGTCAGCTTTCCTATATGTTAAGCTGTAGCTCCAAAAACTGACATGAAAATATGCTTTTGATGAACAGCAACACTACCGGGATAGCAAATACCTGTGAATTCCATTTCCACAGAGAAAATATCAGTCCCAAGGAAGTTATCTCAGATCTAATGATTTTCCTGTTGACAACTTTTTAAAGAAGCTATCAGATTCGAATTCTCTTTCAATATGATCATTTATTTAATTGAGCCTTTAAACTGATTTTTGCTGTGTTCTGTTTTAATCTACATTGTAAGCCACCTTGGATTCTGTACTGGAGGAATGGCAGGACACCAATCAATCAAATCAAATCTGCTTGTTCACATCTGAGGACAATTGCCCCATATGTTTCTAAATAGTTTATGCAAGGATGTGGGGAAACCCAAGACACAGTGCAATTGAAACAAATGCACAAGAAGAAATAAGAATGTGCAGTAACAGAAGCAGCAAGAAAGTGGGGAATAGCAATGAGAAATAGACAATTACCAAGCAGCAATCTCTTCAGCAACTGAGTAGTAAACTATATAGTGATCCCAATGGACAAATAATAAGTAGTTTGCCTCACATTTAACTGTGTGACATCCAAATAATTCTGCATAATTTTGCACTGAACTTATGAAACTTTGTGCTAGTCTAGGGTGGAGAATCTGTAGTCTTACATTTTGTTTTTTTGTGTGTCCCCCCCTTTCCCCCCCCCCCCATTAGGTCAAGCCAACATAGAGAATGATCAAGAATGATAGCAGTTGCGATCTTAAGAAAAAGCCTCCTATATTAGACCAAAAGTCTATCTGGCCTGGTGTTCTGACCCCACAGTAGAGAAAAAAACTTTAAATAAATAAATAAATAGGCTGTGAGAAGTCCACCAGCAGGACATGCCCATGGGAAACCTACAGAGTTGCACAGTAGCTTCCCATTTGCACTCGGTAGCAATAGGTATTGAGAAGGATATGGCCTCTGACATTATAGCTAATGTCTAGTTCTCTTTTAATATGAAAACCATAGTTTGATTTCATCTATGGTTTGAAATGTGCTTTTTACAATAAATTTGCTTGGGCTTTCATGATTTAACTAACAACATGTAACAGAAAGGCATTTCTAGTCAAACTTTATATCAGCTTTTTGAAGTACATGATTAGATTTCTTGACACACTTGCTTTCCTGCTTAGTGAATCACCTAACAGATTTTGCAGCAAACTCTATGTTTCCATTGGCAGGTTGTTTGTGCAATGCAAGGTGTTGCATCTTGAGATTCCTCTACTGTTTTCAAGTCTCCTGAATGTTTTTCCCCCTCCCCGCGAACATTTTTTTTATTCAAACACAAACCAAATCAACCACACACACATTTTATCTAGATATCCAAAACATTCACACTTGCATAAATACTACAGAACAAAAACAAACAATGCTAACACTATAGATCCCCCCCCCAACTAGGGCCTCTACAGACCGGCCCAAAGGGCCGGCCTGGAGGCAGGGATGGGGAGGGGCAGCCGCACATCGGGCACCCCAACCCCACGCTGGTGGCATCCTGAATGGCATTTTGCTACTCTTTTCTGGGCCGGCAAAAGGGAGGATTGGGACCAAGGCATCCGGCAGCCTCGGCCATGATCCTCCACTTTCTGGGGCGGCCCAGGGTCTCCTGTCTGCATCCCCCCCCTATATTCCTCAATTTTACTATACTTCCTTTAAATGGAATTATTCCACACCATAAAACTGATGTATGGCCCCAATTAAACTGATGAAGAAAGGAAATAAAGAATACCCAATCTTTCTTA
Source organism: Phrynosoma blainvillii (assembly GCA_026167975.1). Taxonomy (NCBI): domain Eukaryota; kingdom Metazoa; phylum Chordata; class Lepidosauria; order Squamata; family Phrynosomatidae; genus Phrynosoma; species Phrynosoma blainvillii. The sequence continues at coordinate 180,680,750 of JANUYF010000003.1, read as the reverse complement.
AAATTATTTGGGGATTTCTCCTTGATAAATATTGTCAATATGTCCATTTCACCAAGTCCAATTATCTTCATCACTCAGTCTTTTTGTGCTAAAATAATAGCATATTTCCATCTGTGTGCGCACACTATTTTTGCTGCTGTAATCATAACATTTTAAAGTTCTTCCATATTTCTTCTCAATTTATTAATATAGCATTCATATATATATATATATATATATATACACACACACACACACACACACACACATATATATATATATATATATATATATATATATAAAGTATCTGGTTACAGATGTATTTTAACTTTTAAAAGTCCTCAAATATTAGATTTATTTGAGTTGAATAGTCCAGTGCGCCAATAGATGTCCACCGTATATAGTAAACATTCCCTATCTTCTATTTATGTTTCCAATGTTTGTTTGAACTATTTTGTACAATTTTTGACAATTTTTCTAGTGTTAAATATCTTTATACTTGTTCTGAATCTCCCAAATGTTTCTGATTGTTTGGGAACATGTTTCATTTGAAGACATAATTATTTCTATGCTTCAATATCTTGAAGAAGACATCCTATTTGAGATGTTATTACTGCAGGCCTATTTATAATTAATTGACAGGTCAACTAAGGTGCTCTGCAGATCACGCAAAGCACCATCTTGGAGCCAAGGAAGGGGAGGGGCAGCTGGATGCCAGATTCCCCAACCCCTTCCCGAGGATGTCATCGGAGTACCCACCATTGCACATGGTGAGCACTCCAATGACATCCTTCTGGCGCAGCATTTTTACATGCTGCGCCAGAAGAGGTGCAGCTCTTGCGGTGCCCTTTCCATGGCTTGGGAAAGGAGGGCTATTTTGGTGCTCCTTTCCCAGTCACTGAAAGGGTGGATTGGGGCTGAGTCGTGGGGAAGCCTCAGCTCCAATCCTCGGCTTCTTGGGGTGGCCCACAAGACAGTTAACAAACTTAAAAAATCATTAGAGAATACTTTGATTTTGAAATGAGGCAATAAGATCAGGATCAGACCCAGAGTAATGCTGAGCACCAGAGACAAACACTGAAAAGATTAAATGTTCTGGAGAATAAAATAACACTTTGGGAGTAAATTGCAGTTTGGTACAAGGAAAAAAGGAAGTCTTGGGGTAATAAACATCTGTTTTATTGAACCCTTTCTCTCACTACAATTCTTTGGCTAGTTTGACAACTTAATTGTCACACAGAGATCTCCTTTGTATGTAGCATTGTTTATAATTTGGTTTCTTTCTTTAGCTTGTTTCTGTACTACTTTCAGATTCTGCTCAAACCTGATCCTTTTATTTATCACCAGATTCATTATGTTTAAAAAAAAGCTACTCATTAAAATATTTTGTGCATAACATTATTAGCAATGAAATTGGTCTGTTGTTCTAAATCCACAAAACAGTTATGTAATAAAATAAAATAAAATAAAAGTGATAGCTTTATTGGACTAACCAAAAATTCACAAAGTGAGTCATGCAAGCTTTTGGGTTGGCCCAATAAAGCTATCACTGTTTTGTAGATATGGAATGTTATTTTACTTTCTGTATTGCCAACATGGCTACTCCTGGATATGCAGTCTGTTGTCCTGCAATTGCTTACCTAGAGTCACCCTAATGGAGTCAATGAGTTACTGATGTTTTCAGTAAACATTCAAGAGCCGGAGTTCTCTGCCAGTCAGAGGAATTTCTAGAGAAACTAGTAATGTTCTGCTAAAGCTTGTAACATTTCCTTGGTATTTTTTGAACACATCTCTAATGTATGGCAGTGATTTCAGCACTGAGTTTGCTGCTCCATTTATTTTTCTCTGTTTAGTACTTATACATTGACCTTAGTAAGGTTTACTTCCTGCATAAGAATAGCACTATCAATATGCAGAGTGGGGCAGCCAGCTGAGGCAGAACACTGTGGGTACCATTAAAGGGCAGCAAATTGTGTGTTACTTAGGGGGGTTGCAGACTGCCAGAAATAGTGCAAATTGAGTCCACTTTTAGGGTTAGGGTTAGTGCTAGGGAATCATGGGAATGTTTTTTTTCTGAGACATTGAGCCTTCTCTGTCAGAGAGCTCTGGTGCCACAATAAAATACAGTTCCCATGATTCCCTAACCCTAACCCTAAAAGTGGACTCAATTTGCACTATTTCTGGCAGTCTGCAACCCCCCTTAATTGGGTAGTATTGTATTTTTACTGTCAGAAAGTGGTGTTTGTGGGATTTTCTGCCTCAGATACCTAGGCAGGTTTTTATGTGTTAGCTTGGACACTAAGAACTATACAGATTGAAGCAGGGTGTGTGGAAGAGAAGTACTTAGGAGTTTTAAATGTCAGAACACTAGATAAAATCTCATGGAACTGATATGCCTCTCTGTGTGTGGGTGGAGACTCTGGACTGACAGTTCTAGAGGAGTAGATCATTTGAATTTTGTATGTGAGGTAGTTTTAAAGCCTGGGTATATGTCTATACCTATACACATTACGAACCATAGAGTCCATCTCCCTCTTCCCTTTTGCTATTACTGCACGAACATTAAGTATACAATCTAAGATTGATTGACTGCAGCTTTGCTCAGGCCAGACCTTGGAGAATTTATTTTTGGCCTACAAATGCAATCCCTTAGCTAACATAGCCAGTGGCTGCAGGACTCTGGGAGCTATAGTCCTTTCAAGCTATGGGTATTGATCTCTCTCAGGGTAACTGATTATAAAGAAATACTTATTAGTTGAGTATAAAACATTTCCTAGATTAGTTAAGAAATACCCAACTAATGTAGAATTCAAAGATGTAGCCATGTTAGTCTGTAAAATCAGAATGGAAAGAGATCTTGTAGCACCTTTGAGACTAACTGAAAGAAGTTGGTAGCATGAGCTTTCATAAACTTGAGCCTACTTCCTCAGATGCATTTACTGGAATAGAAAGCCCAGATACAGACCTATATATATATATATATATATATATGTATATGTATATACACATACATATATAGGTCTGTCTCTGGGCTTTCCACTCTGCCAAATGCATCTGTTGAAGTAGGCTCAAGTCTGTGAAAGCCCATGCTACCAACCTTTTTCTTTCAGTTAGCCTCAAATGTGCTACAAGAACTCTCTCAACTAATCTAAGAATTATTTTATATGCTCAAAGATACTTTGATCATTCTAAGTTGTATTAGTAGTAATGGTATTATATAATAAAAGCTAAGAAAGAATTCAATAATATCTTTCCAGATTGACTTTAATTAGAGTAAAGAATGAACCACGTGTCATTTTTGGATGAGAGATGTCGAGACATTAATGCTCTATTCATAAATGCTTGTCCCCCCCCCCCCAAAAAAAAAAAAGAATGCAGAAAGTAAGTATCCCTCCCAGAAAAGAAAAATAAAAGCTACAACTTTACACAATCTCTTCCAATTACCAAATTAAAGAAACTGATGTGCAACCTAGGAATACCTGAATTATTATTATTGGCATAAACAATAAATGGCAACCAAACAATGTAAAAAAATCAGTTATATTTATATTATTTTGCACTTAACAGACACCTCATGAAAGCACTTGGAGAGGGCATGTGGATGTTTGGGCTGAGGTGTCACCAGTATTCAGAAATCACATATCTCTGTGCTTTCCTACAATCAGGAGTCAATTGAAACCACAAATGGGTGTGTGCAAACAAGTGTGAAATGGATGACAGCAAGGAAACTGAAATTTACATAAGATGGAAGTCCTTCAGGCTGAGAAGACTGCTGACCTGAGGGGAGGTTTGTAACTAGTTTTTCTGAGGTTACATTCCTCACATACGCATGAGGTTATTACCAAGCTATTTCCAGACTTGGTGAAATCTGTAGAGGTGAAGAAGACTTAAGGAACTAGAATTGCCATAAGACTGATTCACTAACTTCTTGAGTAAGCAGACATAGCTTCAGTGGCACAACCTCCAGCTATATTCACACTAGACTGCTACAACACTGTCCACCTAGTTCTTCTTTTAAAAACAGTCTGAATGCTTCTGATAGGATAAACTTTGGTAGCCAGAGTGCTCATGGGACAACATAGCCTGATTATATATCACACCAAATGTGTTTCACAGATCATATGTTTCTTTGTTTCTTTTAAAAATTCACATGAAAGCTCCAAATAGTGGGGAATCAGGTTGTTGTTTGAAGGGCTACCAAAGTATAACTTGGGTCTGGCTTTAGAAATGTTTCTACTCTCCAGTTAGTCACTAAATGTGGTGGCAGGCCCCCATTTGCAGAATTACGCCCTCCCCCCATGATCTCCACTTGGTATACTTTTCGGGCTGGTAAGCAGTCCTTAACAACATTTTTATTCCACCAAGCCTTTTATTGATCTTGCTATTGCCCATACGCGTGCACACACACATACACACACACTTTTTTTTTCTCTGACAGGGTTTTTACTATGATTGGTGGTTTTGCTTTTAAATTTTTTAATGGCCAGATGCCTTCTGAAGATTTATTCTAATCTGGGGAGTGACACAGAGAGACACACAGGGGGAGAGTTTCTGAGCAATGCCTTGTCATATATAACATGCAGCGTCACCTTGAGACATGTTGTAGTTTTGAACAATATAGACTAAAGATAGATTAAAGGGACAAATAAGGAGTTGAACAATTTCATCTGACTCCATTGTGACAAACTGTGCTGACAGATGGAAGGAAAAAAGAAAGAATAAAGTCTGCTTCGATTCTTTTAAAACCTCTTCTTGCTCACACACTAAAGTCTTATGCTCTATCCATTAACAAGAGAAGACAGTCAAGATGATGTTTGAGGAGCCTGGAATCATAACCAGAAAATGAACCCACAGTTACTGACTACAAGATTTTTTTTAAAAAAAATTCTTTTTCATCTGCCATTTTCAAGGTTCACTGTGGTATTTCCCCCTCTAAATACTATCATTATTTTTCCATTGTAAATGAAAACATTTATGCAACATTACCATCTTTCTTGAACTAACAAAGCAATAGCTGTTCTCTCATTTAGTCTGTACAAATTTCTTTTCAATATAGTTCAGTAATTAAAAATTGTATTGTCTTTTAACCAAAAAGACAACTTTATAGTTACATATTCTGACATAAAAATGCATCCATGTTAAAGATAAAGCTAACTAAAACTGTATCATATATTTATTGTGTTTCACAAAATCTGAAAATTTCTTTAATTTAATGGAAGGAATATGAGATTAAAACATATTTGAGAAACTAAAACAGGAATGTAGAGGAAAGTAAAGCAATTGGACAGAGGTGTCCTGTTCAAAGCCAGTGAGTGTCCAGGTGAATTTATCTGTAGTCTGCAACAAATAACAGGGGGAAGTCATACAAGTCCCCAAGCTCACACAGGGTGACAAACAAAAGTATGGACCAGAGGGTCCAAGATTCAAAGGAGTAAAGCAGTCCTGAGTACAGTCCAAACCTGAGAGGGGAATTGCCAGAAAGATTAGTCCAGAAGAATGTACCAAAATGCAGAGATCCAGGAAGCCAGCAATGTCAAACAGGGATGCTCAGTGTTTGGGGACTCCTTGTTCTGCAACAACAGAATTGTCTGGGCTGAGCTAATTTATAACCAACAATTATTTAGCCCAGCTATCCTCATTAGCTCAGCATCCTGTATTTAAAATAGAGTAAGGTATTATTATTTTTGCTTTCTAAGCTTTAATTTACATTGATTGAGAGGATGAAGTATCTCTGCCTCCTCTTGATCTGTAGCTGCTGCTGGAGATGGAACAGGCTCTGCCTTTGCTGTCCCACAGCTGGACTTCCAACCTCCTCTGGCTCCAACTGAGGCCAATCATCCTGAATTTATTCTTCCCTTTCTTCGTCCATGGAGATGTCCACCAGGTAGGGCATGACAAGAGGGTTTTGAGCACTTGTATCTTACAAGTATAGACTTTGATTCTTTTCTCTCTCTCTTTGGCATTAAATTAGGTTTGCTGGCTCTTTTTTCACTTTTCTCTTCATCTTTATTTATGTATTTATTTATTTATTTATTAATAAAGTGTTGTAGGCTTACACAGTGCTGTGCATACAATCAATAAAATAAAATAAAATAAAATAAAGATCTGCCAGTGGTGTACACTGAACATTAGAGATTAATACATATATTAAATTAGAAGCAATAAAATAAACAACACAAGTTAAAAACATCGTAGGCTAACAATCTTGTAAGGCCTAGGAATGCATCCCAAAACAGGATTGTCTTCAACTCAGCTTTGAAACTGGTTAAAGAGGTAATAGACCATGCTTGTATGGGAAGGAAGTTCCACAAATAGGGGGCAGCAAGTGAAAAGGGGTGGATCCAAGCCAAAGAAGTGGAAATCTTTGGCTGGGGTAGTAGTCCTTGGTTACCAGACTGTAGGGCATAGGTAGGAAGGTAAGGAGACACCAACTCTGACAGATAGGGAGGGGCCAAACCACACAGAGTTTAAAAAATCACTAATAGACATTTGTAATGAATGTGGAAAGGTAGAGGGAGCCAGTGGATGGATGACAGTAAAGGAGAGATGTGATCGAAACGGTGAGCAGACATGATGATACATGCAGCTGAATAATAAATAATAAATAATTTTTACTATTTAGATAGCAGACTGATACAACCGGGGATGGAATAAAATTTCTTTGGTCTCCACATTCTTAAATCAAAGTAGAAATTTTATACCTCTAAAGATTTGTGAGTAAATATGCACCTTGCCACCAGCCTCTACAACTTTGCAAGGCTTACACAGCATTTCTGAGATGTAAGGTTCTAAGAAAACTTTCAGAAAGTGTCTAAAATATTTGGGGGAAATGCAGAAGCATGCTCTAATCAAAGGAGAAACTAGCACATCAGGGGAAATACATTAGAATTTTATGAATTACAATGTAACAAGAAAAATTCAAGCCTCACTATCCTTTAAATATGAGACAAGGATAAGAAGAAAATATATTTGAGACAAGGATAAGAAGAAAATTGTGAGATTATGGGGAAAATAGCAAAACTGAGACAGAGAGATCATCACTTATATATATATGATCTAATCCTCTCTGTACTGAAAATAGCATCACTTGTATTTGGTTGCTAAAATGGTTGAGCATCTTGTTTGATTAATTATTTTATAAGAATTTACCAAAATTTGGATATTTCCTCATAAATCTTACAGAAAGTAATTGATATTTAAAATGTGAGAACAATCAGAGTGGATAGATGTATCCATCTTCACTTGGGAATGATCTGTGTTTATTATGACTTTGTTCTGTCACCCTTCCCCCATTCCCAATTCAAGATAATTCCATTATATTAACACAACAATACTGAGAATGGTTTATGCCACAACTTGGAAATGTTACATTTGAAGCTGTAACACCAGAAATCACACCCCCAGCTGTTAATTTTGGAATCTGGAGAATTCTGAGACTTGTAATCCCCAGAGTATTATTTCCACATTCCGGTGTATACAGCTTGAATAGTACCTAATTCACATTTATGCAAGTCACTTTTCACCCTTTTCAGTTTGTTGTTGTTCTTGGTGTGTGTGTGTGTGTGTGTGTGTGTGTGTGTGTGTGTGTGTGTAAAAATATATCTCTTTTATATACAAAAGAACTGCCCAGTCATTTTAACTCCTTGGATAAAAGTTCTTTAATGTATATAAAATAAGCATATAATAAGCATTAACCACCCTTCTAATGACCCTGCCAGGGGAGTTGTGTGTGCCTGTCATCAAAGCAGTGGGGGAAAGGCATGGAAAAGGGTGATATTTTAGTGTGATGTGTTGAAAGCCATTAAATAAATCTTGTGAGAGAACACAAATGACAGAAGACTTTTTAGTCCAACACCAATCGGACCAGTGTAATCCTTCAGGCAGAATAAGCAACTTCAAAACATCTTCCCTTTTCTTTCTCCTTTCTCATCATATGCTTGGATGAAAAGTTCAAAGGAAAGTAATGTGACTCCAGTTACATAATTTCAGTCCTAAGGAGAAAAGCAGAAGGTCTCTGCTGTGGATCAACCTGAAGCTTTTGAAATCAAGAGTGGCCCTGAGGAGTTTTCTGTGTCTGGGTCAGCTCTCTATGCTTGGGGAATGAACCTGGAGCAATATCAGGTGTGGACTGTAATTGCTTTTGGTAGGTCCAGAGACAATTTCAAAGCTTTCCATGTATGAAGGTGTATATCATTTTATTGTTTTGTTTTTTTTTAAAAAAATGGCTGAAGAGGACAACAGGACTTGCATTGCCTCTTCCATTTTGTTTTTCACAGAAAAAAAAATGTGGCAGGTAGTGGAGACTCTAGCCAGGTTGATGCTCATTTCACTCCAGCTGGTCAAAAATCCTAGTCATGGGTTGTAATAGCATATGAAACAGCAACAGGATGCTACTTATTCCAAACCTATCCCCAATTCAAAATAACCTGGCAACAATCTCCTTGGCTTAAAAATGTTCCTGGTAAATGCCAGTTCAGTGAGTGGTAAAACAATTGGCATTCAGGGCTTAATATTGGCTGGTCAGGCTGACCTGGCTTATAGCACAAAACACTGGCTGAACAAGGTAGGTAGGAAGATATTTGCTCTCTCCACTTTGTCTACCAGCACCTTCTGTGCAGCAGCACACAGATCTGGGAAGTGGGGAGGCAGACATGCAGTAGTCTATCAGGATTGCATCCCCCTGACCAGATCCCTCATGCCACAATGTAGCAATTGGATCTTCTAGGGTTTTTAATTAGCTCAATTAATTATTGGACTGCACTACCAAACAGTCCTCAGAGATGCAGGCGCATACATAATGTGGGAAAATATAAAGGTGTGTGAAGCACATCAGTAACAGAGTCAAGTGGAAGCTGCCATCCAGCATTTTAAGGCACCTGACATTATGTCAAGTTCCGATTCAGTAGAAACACAGCATAGCATAGACAAGCAGTGATGTGAGTATGAGTTGAGCATGGATGTATATAGACCAGAAGCGAATGTGCTGAGTGTGGATATGAGTTGAGGGGAGAGACTCAACCTGCATATGTGAATGCATCCAGAGAGGATGTTTGCATGGATATAAGTTTTTAATGAAATAGGGATACTGCACCTTTAAGAGGCTGGCAAAGTTCATTTTGGCTATGGTCAGCTTCCTGGTTTGGCTGAGGATGCTGGGAAACTATGCAAAAAAAAACAACTCCTCTAAAACAACCAAATTATAAACTTTTAGAAGAAGAGACTCCAATTTATGTGTTTTATCAATCCCAAGGATTTCAAACCTGAGTTTGCCTCGGGTTAAAATCACTGTAAGATAAATAACATTGAAAAGCATAGGGACGGCTTGGAAAATAGTTGAAAAATCGTTCTGGTGGTCATCCCTGTCATGGGCTCTACATGCCAGTTAGTTTTGGTGGTAATATACTGTGCTGACCCTAGCCCCTGGGTGGATGGCTCTGCCTCAACAAAGTAAAGCACACTCTCATGAGAGAGGTACATTACTTGCTGATAAGCTGCTACAATGTTTCAATGTTAGCAGATGCGGTCAGTATATCACCAATATTAGAAATATCATGTACAGGATATTATTTCCAAGGCTGACCTTTTCCTCCCAGTTTTGGGTGGGAGAAGGAAAACAAAATTCTCCCATCCTCCTTAATGGGTTAAATAACATAATTAAATTCCTCCTTTTTGCAAGGTGAGCTTGAAGAGGGGGGCAAGGGTCTGCGGAGGAGAAATAACTCTAACTTGATGGCATGGAGTTCTGCCAGATGTTTTCTAACACAGCATATCAGGCTTAAGAACTTGCTGTGGCAATTTGAACACACAAAATTGTTGCAGTTGGGTTGGTTAACTCATTCTAGACGTGGTTTCTCCAGATGGTTGAGATGGGATGCACTGATGTTGGACTCGGCCATGGGAAGTGCTGGAATGGATGGCCACAAGCGAGAACTAGTCAGAATTCACAATGACAGAGTGTCCCCATGCATTCTATCTAGCTCACTGAACAAAGAAATTTGGAGTGCTTAAATAGCTTGAGGCAAAGATACATCAAAAGCCAAATCTGCATTGGAAAGGATCACTGAAGAAGGGGCTTCAAAGGTGGGAATGAAGTTGTAAGCTAGCTCTTTCTGGCTTAGAAGCAAAAAAAATAAAAAAAATATCCTGCTCATAAATTATCCTGGCCTTCCTATCTTAGTGGTGTGAATGTTCCCTTGATTGCAATGCTCATACTTATCTGATTTTTCCTCTTCCTTTGTATGTGGTCTCTCACTTTTGAGCTCATGGCTACCCTGCCTACGTGAGAAGAGGCGCAAAAGAGCCGCGTGGTGGCTCTTGTGGTGCCTTTTCCATGGCTTGGGAAAGGAGCACTATTTTGGCACTCCTTTCCCAGTCGCTGAAAGGGTGGATTGGGGCCAAGGCATGGGGCAGCCTCAGCCCCAATCCTCCACTTTTCAGGGAGGCCCATGACTGCCTGTCTGCATCCCCCCTTAGTCTCCTGACCTTCCTGACTTATCAAAAAAAAAAAAAAAAGTCAGAGAGGAACTGGCTGTGTGGATGGAAGGAGAGATCAGTCCTTTGCTAAAACAAGGTAGAGTTCCAAAATGTTTAAAGGAGGCGCTTATAAGATCATTGCAACAACAACAGCAACAGCAACAGCAACAACACTGAATTTCACCATACCAAACAACTAGTGGACAGTTCCCAACATCCCATTTCTTGGCAAGGTACTGGAGCAGATGATGACCACACAGTTCCATGGGGTCCTGGATCTGGTGGATTATCTATAAACATTTTATTCTGGCTTCAGGACTGGGTATAGGACAGAGAGAGCTCTGACCACCTTGATGGACATCTTATGCTAGAAATTCAAATGGGAGTATCTCCCTGATGTTTCTGTGGGACTTCTAGGTGACTTTTGACAACATAGATCATGATACCCTTCTAGGCTGCCTTGTTGGGATTCGATCTGGTGGTACTATTTTCAGTGGCTCTTTTCCTGGAGGAGAGAACACTCTTGGTGAAAAAGTGGGATTCCTGTTTGACACCATGGTCTTTGGTCACTGGGATGTCTCAGGATTCTAGTCTACCCCCCATGCTATTTAAAATATCAGACTTTTTGCATAAAGGATACCCTCTTAAAGTCTTAAAACAAGCAATGTATAAAGCTGTTAATATAAATAGGAGAGTCCTTTGAGAAATGAAAACAAGACCAGTAGCGCTGATAGAATGATAATTGCATTAACCCATGACAGTCAGATAACTACAGTCAGGAAGATTATAATGAAATATTGGTTTCTTTTGAAAGACATCCCAGATGCAGAGAAGCACCCTTGATTACCACCAAAAGAGCATTAAACCTGAGGGATATGCTAGTACATAATAAGATCAAACAGCCACTGGCACCAATTAATTTATTTACAGGTACTAGTAAGCCCATAGGACAATTTGCTTGTGGAAATGCACAGCGTGCAGCAATTGCATAAACTGACATCATTTAAGAACCCAATTAACCAAAAAGAGTACCATCTAAAAAGTTTTTTTTTTTTACTTGTAATTCAAATAGGGTGATTTATGTTATACAATGGCCTTGTAATTTAGTATATGTTGGTATGACCACCAGAAAAATCAAAACTAGAATTTGTGAGCATAAAAGCTATGTCAAAAACAGGAGAATGCATGCACCATTAATTAAAACTTTCTTGGAACTCCAACATAATATTAAAGAAACAAATTTTGGTGTGTGGTACAGATCACTGTCCCAAGTACAGTAAGGTATAGAACACTGAGCAGGAAGGAAACTTACTGGATACATCAATTGGGCAGTTTAATCCCTTCGGGTCTCAATGAGAAGATAGAATGGATGACAGCTATGCAAAAGCTTTGTATATCTAATAATCCCCCAATTAGGGTCTTTATGAATGGTTTACTATTAGTTGTAACTTGTGTTTGTGCATACCTCTTAGAAATAACATAACAAACTTTTCAATGAGGGGAAGCAGATAGTGCAAAGCGCCGTCTTCAGGGCAAGGAAGGGGAGGGGCAGCCACATGCTGGGCACCCCAACCACTTCCCGAAAACGTCCTTGGAGCAGCCGGCCCTCCGCACGGCCGGCGCTCCGAGGATGCCTTTCCGCTGCAGTGTCCGCACACGCTGCAGCAGAAAAGCTGCCGAAGGTGTGCCAGCAGCCTTTTGCAGCGCATCTTCGGCGACTTGTGGAAGGAGCACTATTTTAACGCTCCTTCATGGGGCAGCGAAGCTGCCCTGCGGGGCCGAGGAATATGGATGCCTCGGCCCCGATCCGCAGCTTCCTGGGGTGGCCCCGTTCCACCCGTCTGCTTCCCCCCAATGTCTCATTCCCATTGTGAATTGATGGTTAGAATTACTTGTCTGTGTTGCCATTGTTATGATATATCATTTATTATGGTACTATATTTGTTATACATTGATACTCCAAACAATTATTTTTGTTAAGACTCTTTTAAAAAAAATCATAGAAGGCAAGTCTAGTGATTTCCAAAAGGTCTTGTCAGAAACAGAACCTTTTTGCCTCAGATAATACCTTCTGCAACATCAGGTGTTACTTAGGTTCATTTAAAGTCCTTATATGCATCAAGCAAGTATCACTTTGGAACACAGGAGAGAAGTTATTGATTTCATTGAATTTTGACTGTTCCACATATTGGTTTGAGATACTTGTGGTAAGATATATATTTCTTACAATATTCTATTTTTAATTGTCAATGCTTTTTGTGATAATTGACTAGTAGAATTGTTATTAGCCTATTACTTTTCGTGAACATGATACTTATAGACACTTCAGCCACTGAGGAAGACTTCAAGTCAAAATGCATTTGGCTGGTGACTATACTGGAGTGGAATCACAGAACATTCTGCTTGAGCATTACATTGGAGGATGATCACAGGACAGCCAAACCTGTGAACACGGGCTTATTTTTTCAAGGACTTTTCTAGTTGTAGAGACTGACCACTATTCGCTCAAGTATACAGGAGCATAGTCCTCATTTCATGTATTTTATGTTTTGTGCATGGTTGGTACAATTTTTATGCTACTTGCTAGATTTTGTTAAAGTTAAATAGTAGATAAATATTTCTGACATTTTCTTTACAGATTGTGTCACTTTTTAATAATATCTAACTCCCCCTTCTTTTTCCATTGAGTCACAATAGGTAAAAATCCCCCTTTTTGTTATGGTTTATCTAGATTGGTTGTGCAATTGTGCAACCAGCAGTCCACAACGCCAAAACAGTATGCCTGGGTCAAACCTCAAAGAGGCACTCTGAGCTCATGCAGGCTGAAGAAATCCTTCTCCCACTCACAGAAGTAGCAAATGAAATGACACATTGAGTTCTCACTAAGAGGTACTTTATTCTTCATTCTTTTGTTTACAATTAGTGCTCACATGGACAGAATCTCTCGCTTATATGAATCACCATCCAACACGCACATGGGGCACTAAGGTTCCTCCCTTATATACATTCACCATCTTTAGGCATTTAGTCCAGCCTCTTCCCAATATGTCACCTCTATACATGTCCCCCATGTAGCATGATTCTGCACTCTCTGCCACTTGATGATTTTATATCCTGCCAAGATTGCATCAGACCCCAGTGACTCATCTGGGTTGAAATGCTTACTCATCATGGCTTCCTTTTGACCCATGGTAACCCTGTTACCTTTGTCCCACATCTGTACATTTTCCAGGATACTGGTATCCTAACATGCCCCTCCAAAATGTTCAGATTTGTGCTGATTTTCCTTACCATGTTTGTTTACTTTCATGAAGTATTCTTAGCGACCACCAAGGTTCAATGCAAAAGCAAAGCAGCTTCATTTATATACCGCTTTATATCACACTATGGGATGTCTAAGCGGTTTACAACTGTAAGCTCATTGCCCCCCAACAGTTGGATACTCATTTTAGTGACCTTGGAAGGATGCAGGCCTGAGTCATTCCTGAGCCCTGGCTAATAATGGGTTCAGACCCATTCGAATAGACATCCTATCATGTCTCTCCACAGGAAGTACTTTTGTGAGAATATCTGCTACATTATCTTCTGAACTAATGTATCTCAGACCTAGAACCCCATTCTGCACCATCTCCCACACATTCTGGTACCTGACGCCTATGTAATTGGTCCTGCACTTCAGGTTCTCTGCTTCTGCCATCACTATACATGATTATGAGTCTTCATGTATGATGGTAGGTGTTTTACATTCCTCACCTAAATCTTCCAGCAGTTGTCTTACCACTGAATTTTGCTTGCCAATTTGGACAATGCTGAGATCTCAACTTCAGTGGTGCTTAGGGAAACACAATTCTGCTTCCTGGACCTCCACACTACGGGGGTGTCACCATATCTGATTAGCCATCCTGATACTGACTTTCTGTCAGCCACCTCCAAAGCAAATGAACTGTCTACGTAGCACTCCTGCTGTGTCATGTTCCCATGAACCACCAGCGTTCTGTCTCTCCTGCCCTTCAGATATTTCAGGACTCCTTTTAAAGCAGTCCAATCCTCTACACTAGGCTTGGCAACCTGTCTGCTCAACAAGCCTACAACAAACAAGATGTCTGGCCTGGTGTCATTGGCTATGAACATCAAACTGCCAATCACAGAATGGTATAGCTTCATGTTCTCAAATGCTTTCTCTGACTCACTGTTACCATAGTCAGGAGTCATTGGACTCTGCACTACCTTTGCACTCTCCAGTCCACATTTCTCAATCAGCTTATCAATTTTCTTTCTTTGACATAGCAGGAATCCACCATCCTGAGACCTTTCTAAGTCTATGCCAAGGTAACTTCTCCTAGGTCTTTCAGGATGAACTTCCTGAACAACTCCTCCTGCACTTTCTTAATCTCTAGCTCAGTCCTAGCTGCTACACACAAATCATCAATATAGAATACTAGTGTGACAGCCTTCTTTGTATACATGCACACATTTGTGATGCTGCATCCATATCCTAACTGCAACAGCTCTTCATGTACGCACCTATTCCAGCAACGAGCACTCTGCTTAAGGCCATACAGTGCTCCTGTATACCTTACTGCTCTTGTTCTTGTTATATCCAGGTGCTTGCTCCATGAAGACTGTATCCTCCAATGGAACATTGAGATAAGCAGTTTCAAAGGTGAAGTGTCTGTCTATCTGCCCTTTCCTGGCCACCAATGCTAACACAACTCTCAAGCTTTCAGGCTTAGCCATGGGAGATGTTTTCTCATAACTTTCAGACTTTTGTTGTGAATAGTCCTTTGCCACCAATCTAGCCTTGTACTTGTGAGTACCATCCTGCATCTTCTTCCTTTTATAGACCCAACTGCAGCCAACTACTTTTCAATCTGCAGGTCTATCAACCACATCAAATACTTTTTTATTCACTAGAGACACTAGAGACTTTATTTCCATGGCCTCATTCCATCTCCCCTTCTCTTCTTTGGGGTAGGTGAGCAATTCCTGATAGTTCTCTGGATCCTCTGTCACCACAGTGCAAACTCTAACACCCTATACTACAAATCTGTCTGGTGGTCTTATCATCCTCTGTATCCTACTAAGGACGATCAATTTGGTCCTACTATTCTCATTCTCACTATCGCTACTTGTTTGGACACCTGCTTCCTGCTTTTGTTCAAACATTCAGGTAGAGATAGGTGGCATGTGAGAGTCACTGTGATCCTCTGAAGTATGTGGCTTGCTCTCAAATGAGGTATTTGGCTTGACCTCAGGTGCAGCCACTGGCAAGTCCACCCCTCCATTTCTAGCATTTGTATTCAGTCTTCCCAAAGGCAAGAACACCTCATAGTTGTTGAGTACAGTCTCCCACGCTGAGTGTTTCTCAAAGTTGGCACTCCTGGACAACATAACACAGCCATGTCCCAGGAAGAATCTATAACTGATTCCTTCATAGCCCACAAACCTTAACCTTCTCCATTTCGGCTCACCTTTCTTCTGAAGGTTTGCAGGGATTAACACATTTGTAAACTGCCCAAGCACCCTCAGATATTTAAGGTTGGGTGGCCCATAAAGCATGTAATATGGGGTCTGTTGGATTGCAGCATTCCACATTCTATTGGCTACATGACAGGCAGCTAACACCAGCTGCCATCACAGGCTGGGAGGTTCATTTGCATCAAACATCATGCAGTCTTTCATTTGCCCCAATCCTTCTTTCTGCCAACCCATCTTCCTGCAGGGGGTCCCTGGGTTCATTGTATTGTGGTGTATTCCTCTCCGTCTTAGCCAATTTTGCAGAGTCTGGGACAAAAACTCGCCAACCCTGTCTGTCACCAATGAACCACCTTATATTCAAATTCCCTCTCCACAGTGTTTACCCACTGCTTTATCTTGTTAGCAGCCTCATGTTCTCCCTTTAACAGAGTTGCATACCTGTATCTGGTGTATCTGTCAACAATTACCATTAAGAATCTATTTCCTCCCTCACTTGGGGGATACGGGCCTGAAAGATCTGTGTGCACTACCTGGAATGGCTGCTGGGTGGCATACTTGCTCTCATTTACAAAACCATCAGCTTTACCTTGCTGCAAAAGAGCAGTCTAGGTAGCGATTGCACGGATCATTCTTCAGCTCAGGACAGACCATGACCAGTTTCTCCAGGCTGGTGAAACTGGAATGTCCTATGATCCTATGCAAATAGTGTGCACAATTGGAGTGTATGAGCTCATTGCAAACTGCTGAACACTCTGCTTTATCCACCATGTGGTAAAGCCTATTCCTTTTTTGAGCCTTGGCACACACACCTCCATTCATGGAAATTGTGCAACCATCCCCCTTAAAGTACATCTCATAGCCATCATCAATGAGCATGGACACATTGACCAAGCAATTTTGTAACTTCTTAGCACATAGCACATCATCAAAGTCCCTGTCAAAACTGGGAAAATACACAATCCTCATGTCCTGTATCTGGCTGGAACCTCCATCTACTAGACCTACAGAGTCCACACAGGTGTGCTTAGTCTTTTTCAGGAGCCCTGTGTTGTTCACAAGATGGTGTGAAGCTCCTGAATCTAAAAGCCAAGAATTCTTAAGAGTGGCTGTCTGATGGGCATAGCAACCACCTTCCCAGGTCTAAGAAACAACCCCCCTCCTGTCTAAGGGCTTTCTCTGTTGCTTCTTGCTACCAGACACATTCTCCTGTGCTGCTGAAGGCTTCCTGCAGTCCTTCCAGATGTGCCCAGCCTCTCGGCAGTTAAAGCAGTGCTTCACTCTGCAGACCACAACACTCTCTGTTTGTAGAACTGGAGGAGTCATCTGGGTGGTGTGTGCTGGCACTGGTTTGGCTCTCTCCCATCTCTGGAGTCAGGATTCATACACTTGTTGCTGGACCATCTCCAAGATGTGTGCCAACACCATATTGACCATTAGATCTTCTTCAGATATTCTCTGCAAGCTGTACATGATGAAGTCCCAGTCTTTAGTCAAACTGCTCAACAATATATAGGCTTTATGGCAACGTGGAATATCCACACCTCTGCTTTCTGTTTGAGCAAACAAATCTTGCATCTTAGCCAAGTGCTGGGTTGCTGAGTCACCCTCTTTCATTTTGCAACTGTACAGCCTCTTGCATCAAATCATCCTGGAAAGTGAAGACAGTGATTGATGCACCTCTTTGAGTGTCTGCCACATATCAAAGGCAGTTTGTTTGTTCCTCATATGGTTGAGCTGACTGGCTTCCAGGGACAAAATCAGGGTTTCCCTAACTTTTCTGTCCGCCTCAGCCTCGTCCTCATTGCGGGTGTCTGCACTATGTCCCACAAGCCTTCACATGTCAAAAGCACTTCAATAAACAAACTCCAGGACAAATAATTACTATCATTTAGCTTTGATAATTTAGATAACTGCCCTATTTCCTCAACTCTGTTAACAGTTCTTCAAGGCCACGCTGTGCCTTGGCAGACCTCCACACTCAGCCCAGCTACAGATAAGGAGCTGGCAAATAGCACAGCACTTTAACCGTGTGCCTTCCTGACTCACTGACAGTCTGGACAAAACTTCTGGCTCCCCATGCACACAGCAAGACTCACACAGACCTCTTGGTGGTTACCATGGTGCAGTCTGGATCCATAACCCTTGTTGGCACATTCATACAATCAGCAGTCCACAGCACTGAAGCAGTATACCTGGATCAAACTCCAAAGAGGCACTCTGAGCTCATGCAGGCTGGAGAAATCCTTCTCCCACTCACAGAAGCAGCAAATGGAATGCTGAGTTCTTTTGTTTACAATTAGTGCTCACACGACAGAATCTCTCACTTATACATATCACCATCTGACACCCACACTGGGCACTAAGGCTCCTCTGTTATATAAATTCACCATCTTTAAGCATTTAGTCCAGCTTCTTCCCAGTGTGTCACCTCTATGCATGTCCCCCATGTGGCATGACTCTGCACTCTCTGCCACTTGATGATTTTACATCCTGCCAAGATTGCATCAGACCCCAGTAACTCATCTGAGTCCAAATGCTTACTGATCATGGCTTTCTTTTGACCCATGGTAATCCTGTTACCTTAGTCCCACATCTGTACATGTATGTGTGCCATCAGTAATAGAACAGACAAATTGAAATTTAGTCTTGATAGGACAGAGATTCTCCAGTTCAGTAAAAAGGCAAAACAGAAAATAAGGATTGTTTTCTGAGTTTGATGGGTTTATACTTCCCTGAATGGGTTTAGGTGTGCAGCTTGGGTATACTCCTACATTTATCTCAGAGTCTGTAAACTCAGCTTTCTTTTCTGACCAGGATGACATTTTCACAGTTAAGCCCAGCTGTGCCCATTCATAGAGACATCTGATCTGTCCATAGTAACACTATGATTAGTCACATCCTATATGAAGAGGCATATCCTTCCCTTGGAGAGTGTTTGGAAACTTTAGCTGATCCAAAGAGCTGAATTCAGATTACTGAGCTGGGCTAGTTATAGAGAGCATACTTCTTTGTTATGACAGCTCCTCTGACTACCAGTCTGCTTCCAGGTACAATTCAAAGTGTGGATTGTAACCTGTCCAGATTATCCAAAGTAGCATATTCTTGGGTCCAGGTTTTTTGAAAAACTTCATTTTTCCATATGAAACGGCCATTCTTGGGATGTTCAAGGGAGCTCCTTTTCATCCGACCACCTTCAGAGTTATGTCTGGTAGGAAGGAATAAGGGGTAGGACCTTCATGGTGGCTGCTCCCAGGCCTGGAATTTCCTTCCTACAGAGGCTAGCATGAAACCCTCCATAGCATCCTTCTAACACCAGACAGATACTTTCTTGTTTTAACAGGGCTTTGAGAAGTAACTGTTCATGGACAAATCCCTTTTAATAATGTTTTGTAGTGTCTTTATTTGTCACTGGTGCTTTTGCTTTTAATTAGTATGCTTTTCAATTTCTTTTAACTCTATTTATAGTTTAATTATATATTAACTTTTATAGGCTTTAATGATGCAAACTTTTATATTTCACTGTTTTAACTGGGAAAGACAGGTAAAAAAAACAATAAAAAACAATGATGAAGATGATGATGATGATAATGATACCAATAAGTATAACAGGTGAAACAGGAAAAGCAAGTGACAGAAATAAAAACAACAACTTTGTCTGTTTTCAAAACAATAAATCTAATAACTAATATTAAACATCTCTGTAACTGTAGCCAAAATAAGTTACCCAAGCCAGCTGCCCTATTTTATCTTGTTATTAGGGTTATCTGCTGTTCATCTTATATGTTGGAGTTTAATTTGATACTCCTGTTTGTACAAGAGTCAATGATTACTGTGCACTC
Source organism: Phrynosoma blainvillii (assembly GCA_026167975.1). NCBI lineage: Eukaryota > Metazoa > Chordata > Lepidosauria > Squamata > Phrynosomatidae > Phrynosoma > Phrynosoma blainvillii. Next base: position 180,660,981 of record JANUYF010000003.1, on the reverse strand, counting down.
AGTGATTTCTGGTGCAAAGCCATCCACAGTTAAGTTAGCAGTCAAGAATAAGACTCATTCAGACAAATCTTCAGGCCACTTGTAGAGCTTTTTAAATGTTGCTTTGATTACCTTTCAAATTACTTCAGTATCTCAGAAGCTTCAAAAACCAAGCACCTTTGAAACAGGGAAGTTGTTCAGAATTAAGGACTTCAACATACAGTCGTACAGACTCATCAGGGAGGAAAAATTATTTCTAAGGGATTACAGTTAAACCAAAATAACTTTGCTGTTAATGGTAAGCAGTGAAGTAGGTTTTATTTATAGCAATTTAATGGTTCTTCTGTGATGAGCTAGCTGAAGCTATTTCAACACAGAATATTAAGTCCGTACTTAAACTTCAAATTATAACAGAAAATGAACAGAAGGGGGGAATTCTGCTACTAACTATTAAAATGTTTTAGCAAGCAAAACCAATCATTTATAGTGAATATGAAGCAGAGCAGCATATATAACTTTGGAGATAAGTTTCAGATATGTTTAGAGTTAGTTTCCTTTTCCTGCTGGTAATTTTCTAAGTTTTTCATGTTTATAAATTAAACACTGTTGGAATTAGAGTTTCCCAGGGTGTCAGTCATTTTGGAGAATGTGAAAGCCAAACCTTTAGAGGTCAGCCTTCTTTTAGCAGAGTGACAGGGTAAAGTGTGCCTCAATCTCACACTGATTTCCTGAACTGTAACTGACTCAAAATAAACAAGGCAGGAAATTTCAGGTTACAAACTTAGAGAAATACTAATGGCTTTTAAATCTATGTATGCATGAAGAACCTACATCCTAGCTAACTAATGAAGAGATTAGATAAAAAGAAAAAAAAGCTCAATTCTTATAACTAACCATTGTGTTGAGGGAGAAAGTAAAGCATAGCTGATTGAGAGGAAGTAGAATAGGAAAACAAGACACTGTAGAGACTCTCTCTCTCTCTCTCTGGGTGTGTGTGGTCTTTAATGACCCTAGGACGTTTCCCCTTTCCCTAGCTTCCTTGATAGTTTTGAATCCAAATGCATTGTTTAGACTATGCCCAGACTTAAGTAAACAATAGTAAACCCATCAAGCCTTTGTCCATCTATTGTTCAACTCATAGCCAGGAGGCAGAATTTCCCTATAAGAACCCCTGGATTTTAACAGAACTTGTGCTACTTTGGAAGTGCATGCTGAATCTCTGTCAGTCTGCTCTCTGGGATAGTTCCCGTGACCCCCTCTCTTGCCGGTGGTGCCCCTTCCATGGAACCCATCTGCATTTGCCAGAAGTCCAGAGGAGTCTCTCGGGTGTGAGTATATCTCCCTCTATCCTGGTTTCCCTCTTTGCCTCCCCCGCTCTTGCTCTTCCCCGCTTATCCTCTAGTGTGTGTGTGCGCCACATTTGGATGTTTGCTTATTTTTGTCAAATAAATATTTTAGACTTTAATTGGAGTTTGGTCCCTTTCAGTGTCATTGTCTGCCAGAACTCTTACATCTCTGGTAGACAGTTGGATAAGACAGGGGTAGGCAACCTTTCCCCTTTAAGGGCCGAGGGACTTCAGCTCCCAGAATCCCAGGAGCTATTGACCAACATGGGACTATTGCCAACATCGCTGAGGCTTCTGGGAGCTGAAGTCCCTCGGCCCTTAAAGGGGAAAGGTTGCCTACCCCTGGGATAAGATGTCAGAAGCAAAGTTGGGCGCTTCCCTCTCACATTTGAGCTAATTATAAATTCACCCAAATTAGGTCTATTTCCCAACAGTATTTATGATCATACATTTCAATGGATAGGAAGAGCAAATGGGGAAATTTTAGATGAGGGGGGAAAGGTTTCACATGCAGGAAAATTTACTCTATCTAAACCCCAATTGCTCTTACAGCATGAAAAAGGGATGAGAAAATCTTGGAATTTTCCAACAAACATTCCTTAACACATTCCTTAATACATATTTATGATATAATTTGAGAAGATAGAAAAAACTCTACTTAAAGTAGTGATTTCTTGTTTAATCAATCTCAGAATGCAAATCAGCAATTGTGATATTTGGTTTAGGCTTCCTTCCCTTTCTTGCTTTTCTTCCCATCACATTAAAAAGATCTTTCCAAAGCAATGGCTATTGGGTCACTCAAATTCAGGAGTCATGAACTCATTTGATTTAGTGAAGTTCTTTATTTCCACAACATTTATTTGTTGATTTGATTTGATTTATATCCTGCTTTTGTATTAATATGGGATCCAAAGCAGCTTAAAATATAAGTTAAAATATTAATTTAAAATCACTAAAAACACATTGGACACATACTAAAAATATTAAAAAAACACAGGGCATCAATTGAAAATCCTTCTACCCCAACCAGTTAAAGTTTAAAGGAGGGAATCTTTGCCTGCCAGAGAAAAAGAGAACAGAGGAGGCCAACTGAGCCTCCCTTGATAAGGAATTCCATAGCAGCCATTGGGAAGGCTCTCTCCCATGTCCTCACTAGATTAGCCTTGGTTCTAATGCAAGTACATCCCAAACCCTCATTCTGGTGCATCCAGAACATGCCACACCAGAACTGGAGTATAACACCCTTAAATCAGTTGTAGCATATTTACCTTTTACTTGGGATCTTCTGGGACAATCTAGAGCCCTCTGTTCTGGCACCACAGCAGCTGTTTGCATGAGTGTCCTGCTAAGCCATCTGGTGCATTTGCAACCACCACAATCAATCACTCGTTCTGAGGTCAGAATGAGATGCCCAGCCATGTGGTCAAGTTGTATGCCTTGTTCTGACATCCAAAGTGAGTGACCCATGGAAGCAATGGCTGATGTATTGGGCAGTTCAGCAGGATGGCTATATCATGGCATGAGAATGAAAGGCCAAGTAATGGGGACAGTTAGGGGCACTTTCAGGGCTGCTTCTGGAGTGTCCTGGCCAGTGCAGACACAGCCTAGAATTTGCAAACATTGTGAGAATAGTGATCATGGTAGCAGCAGAGAACCTAGAGCAAAAACCTTGTATAGTAGTATAGATTGCTCATCCTTTGTAGCCAAAACTCTTAACTTAGATACAGGGCTTTCAGGTACCTTGAGCCTAAGCCATAAGCTTTACAGTCATAATCAATATGAGATTAAGGCCTTGCCTGCACGGCCAAAAGGCCTCTTCATCCTCCTGCCTCTTTTTGGAGTCATTGTATTTGGACAACACATGGCCCAAAACCTGGTTCTGGTGTGAGTACTGTGGACAATATATGTCATGTTCAGCACCAGAACTGGGGTATAACAAGCTTGAAACAAATTTTAAAAAACATACTTCTGGGAGATCTGAAGTCCTCTGTTTTCATGCTAGGTTGCACAGGCATCCCACTGAACAGCCCAGCATATCTACTGCTATCACCAGTCACTTGTTCTGAGGTCAGAATGGGGTTCCCAGCCATGTGATTGCTACTAGGCACCTCATTCTGACCTCAGAAGCAAGCTACCTGTAGCAGTGGCAGACACATTGGACAGCTCAGTAGGACACCTGTGCAGACAGCTGCTTCTGCATGGGAATGGAGGGTCAGGTAAGGGTGGAGGTGAGGGCAGCTCCAATGCCAGAATACTCTGGGCTGCCCCTGGGGTATCCTTGCCAATGCAGACAAGGCCTAAATCTGAAAAATAAAGACAGAAGTGATCACTGGGGCTACTAATTTTGAGAGTGAGGTATAACCCATTTCCTGAAAGGATTGTACTTCTCTCAAATAATCAGTGTTATAGAATGCAGGTTCTCCTAGACCTTAGTGTGATCTTGCATAGTCAGATGGCAACTATGTCCAGCTATAAATTATCTGTGGGTGGTAAGCACCTTCCTGGAGAAGAGACTTGTCAATCATTCTGCATGCCTTACTTAAATCAATACATTGATATTCCACCTGTATTTTTCTCAGGCTAATTATTAAATTTTATTCAGAACATTCATTAAGGTTTGGGTCTTGAGATCAGGTTTCTTAGGAAACTGTTTTTTTTTTTAGTCATAGTGTTACCCATCTACTGAGATCTATGAGGAGGCTGTGGTCCCTTATTAGAGAGACTCAGGGCCAGTACAGATGGCACTTTGAGTGCTGGATACGGGCTGCAGCAACTGCATGCCATGGCCCTGATCCAGCATTTTTCCAGACCAAAAAGAAGTGGCAAAATGTGACTCCTTTTTGGGGCAGGAAAAATCCGCCTTTTCCACTGCCACCGTGGCTCTTCAGTACTCCTGCAGCCTATAAATGACAAACCGCCAGAGCGCCGCAATGCTGCCCACCATCTGGTCAGGTGGGTGGTGTGATGGTGGCATGGGGGGCAACATTAGGGTATGTGTCATCTAAATGCCATGCCCCCATGCCATCCCCAAGCCAGCACTTACTGCCGGTCTCTTTCAGTCCTCAGTTGTCTAAAACATGGGGATTGGAGCTATCTTAAGACAATAACCGCTCAAAGGTAAATTTTGCAGCCAAAGGTAAATGTCAAGATATCCTCCCAAATTTAATTATATCCACAGAAGATAACTGGACTGGCAAAATAATCTTGTTTTGAGCAAGTGGTTGGGTGAGCATTTTCTACTTCACTTGAAGGCATCAAACTACCTTAGGAGTTCCTGGGAAAATTATCTAGGACATGAAGATCTAGCTTCTAACAGAGATGAACCAGGAAGAAGCTGCCACTACTAACCTCACCATACTACAAAGTATCCATTTATCTCTGCCTAACAGTATTGCAGTGCTGATAAGAATCACTCTGAAACCCAGGATGTAGAACTATCTCCACCACGCCATCATAATATTGCCTTTGCAAATGCTGTTAGACTAGACCAGATGAACTGCTTTTAAATCCCACCTGGAAGGAAAAGTTTGGGTGTAAAATACCAATAATTATAGCAGCAAAAGCAGTGCCAGTATTATTCTTTATTTTTCTTTATTTCATTTTTATACTGCCTTTCTCCCAGGAAGGGACCCAAGGTGGCTCACAAGATAAAAACATTTTTAAAACTTTATGGTAATAATTTTAAAATAGTTAAAATCATCTAATTAAACAGTGTAAAATTTATATAAAAACATACAAAAACTTGAAATATTAATAAAACACCCACACCATATAAAACTACCCTGTCATAATTATTTTGCTAAAAAGCCTGCCTAAATAAAAACATTTTTGCTTGCTGGTGAAAGAAAAGCAGGGAGTTCCAGAGGCTGGGAGCAGCCACCATGAAGGCTCTCTTTTGTGTCTCATCAAGCAAGCCTGTGATGATGGTGGGACCAAGAGAAAGTCTGCCCCAAAATTCTTAGGGCTCTAGCAGGTTCAAATGGGGAGATGCAGTTTCTTACAGTTTGGCTAGCTTTGCTTAACTGTTGTGTTATTTTGGTGGGATTTTGTTGTTGTTTCTCTTATCTCATTATATGCACACACACAGAGAGACAATTATCAGGCTATTAGCTGCCCTGATGATTTCAATGAGAGGATATATATGAATAAATACAAACTAGTATGTCACAGTTTCTATCCTTATGACATTTGTTCTAAAACCATTTTAGGATTATATAAGAACTGTGTGTTTTTCATTAAATGCGTAAGTGTTTATTATCATCTCATTTAAAATACATAAGCAGAGATTTAGGGGGGAAGCAGACGGGCGGCCGTGGGCAGCCCGGGGAAGCTGCGCCGCAGGGACCAGGTATCCCCATACCTTGGCCCTGCAGCGCAACTTCGCCGCCCCTGGAAGGAGCATTAAATTGGCACTCCTTCCACAAGTCGCTGAAGGTGCGCTGCAAAAGGCTGCCGATGCACCTTCGGCGACTCTTCCGCTGCAGCGTGTGTGAACGCTGCAGCGGGAGGTCCTCCTCAAAGCGCCGGCAGTGCAGAGGGCCAGTTGCTCTGAGGACGACCTGGTGAAGGGGTTGGGGCGCCCACCGTGCAGCTGCCCCTCCCCTTCCCTGACCCCAAAACGGCTCTTTAAGCCGTCTGCTTTCCCCCTTAGACTTGATGTTTTCAAGCCTTGTTTTTCATTATCTTGATGGGGTTAGGATATCAGTTATGAAACCAGGTTATGTCATCAACCATTATGTATGTTCCCGTGATGAAATGATGTGCCTGAAGTAGAAAGCAAGTAATAGATGAACAGAAATGTTAGGTTGAAATAAACTATCTGTTTATTTAATACAGAGAAGACATACTGAGGGTATTTGGAAGAGAGATCAAGACTTCCCATGCTTTTGGGACATATTACCTATTACCTCTCTGCAGTCTGGCTGCTGCAAAACCAGCTATCCCCTTAGTATATCCCATTAATGGGCCTAAACCTAATTTGTCAGAAGATTCTTTGGTAGCTGAAAAGCCAGCTGGTTCTGTTTCATCCTTGAACAATAAATACTCCAATAGCCCTATGCTATTAGCCATCATTGTGTTTGAATCAGGAGACTGCAAAAACCTAAGTGGGCAATTGTTTTGGATTTTCAATATCTGGTCCTTTCCTAGTATCACTATAAACATGTTTCATAGAATAAGTTGTGGAATAAACTGTGACCCAGGAATAGCCTGTGCTCCCTGATGCATGTTCAGGTGATCCCCCTGACTACTATGAAAATAATAGAAGAAAATCCTAAAGAGACATAACCTTAGTTCCTGTTTCTCCCAACTGCTGAAGAGGCAATTCACTTTTAATCTTAAATGCTAGACTATAAGCTATATAGAAGTTTATTTTATCCCCAATGTAGAAGAATAAACAGTTAATGTTTCATTCATCTCCCCCCGCCACTCCATTATTGTCTCATGAGGGCTGAATTTAGATATACCTAGCCAATATGCAGTTACAAGTTTTGACAGGCCCCAAACATGGGGATCCCTCCCATTTTCTTGTGTGTGCATTTAGAAATCCCTCATGCTCTGAGGCAAGGGATATCCAGAGGCTTTGTCAGTTACTTCCTCTGAAATGTAGCACCTGGTGTCTTTGGTGGTCTCCCATCTAAGTACTAACCAGGTCTCAGCTTGCTTAGCATTCAATATCATATGAGGTCTGTGCCTTTTAGAGCATTTAGGCAGATTAAAGACTCATGTAAAAGAACTTAAGAATCACTTCTCTAACCTTTTTGCATTGGAAATTTCAAATAATTAGCTATAAAAGGATAGCCAAGTTAACACAGGGGTGGGGGGGACATATCATGGAAAATGGGAGGGAGGGAATAAAATCCTCTGGTCAGGCCCCACCTAGAATACTGTGTCCAGTTCTAGGCACCACAATTCAAAAATGATGTTGAGAAATGAGTGTGTCCAAAAGAGGGCGACTAAAATAATGAAGGGTCTGGAAACCATGGCTTATGAGGAAAGACATAGGGGGGAAGCAGACGGGCGGCACGGGGCCGCCCCAAGAAGCTGCAGATCGGGGGTGAGGTATCCCCATTCCTCGGCCCCGCGGCGCAGCTTCGCCACCTCTGGAAGGAGCGCTAAAATAGCGCTCCTTCCACAAATCGCTGAAGGTCACTAAGGGGTTAAGCAGACGGTGCAAAGCAGGAGGATGCCCTCCTGCTGTGTGGACACTGCAGCAGAAGAGTCGCAGAAGGTGCACCGGCAGCCTTTTGCAGTGCACCTTCGGCGACTTTTCCGCTGCAGCGTGTGCGGACACTGCAGCGGGAGGGCATCCTCGGAGCGCTGGCCATGCAGAGGGCCGGCTGCTCCGAGGACGTTTTGGGGAAGGGTTTGGGGCACCCAGCGTGTGGCTGCTCCTCCCCTTCCTTGCTCTGAAGACAGCACTTTGCACCATCTGCTTAGCCCCTTAGTGAGCTGGGTATGTTTATCCTGGAGAAGAGATGGTTAAGAAGTGATATTTGTATGGTAATTTTAATGTTGTATGCTGCCCCAATTGCTTTGCAGAGGGGTGGGATATAAATAAATTATTATTATTATTATTATTATTAGTAGTAGTAGTAGTAGTAATAGACCTTTTTAAGTATGTGAAAGGAAGTCATATTGAGGAGGAATTAGGCTTGTTTTCAACTGCTCCGGAGAACAGGACTCAGAGCAATGGATGCAAGCTACAGGAAAAGAGATCCCACTTCAACATTAGGAGGCACTTCCTGACAGTAAGGACTGTTTGACAGTGGAACACTCTCCCTTGGAGCGTAGTGGAGTCTCCTTCTTTGGAGGTCTTTAAATAGAGGCTGGATGGCCACCTGTTGGGGATGCTTTGATTTTAAGTTTCTGCATGGCAGGGGTTGGACTGGATGGCCCTTGTGGTCTCTTCCAACTCCATGATTCTACAATTCTATGATTCTATGATTCTAAATTAGCTCACTCTAAGTTGGGTCACATTCTTGGAGAAAGAGAGGAAATAAACAAAACAAAAAACAAAATAAATGTTACTTATAACCTCTACATGGTTCTACTTTTGAAGTAGGTTTGCAGATTGCAATTTGTTCAAAACTTGGCCATATGTCTAAGAGCACATCTTACACTAATTTTGTATCAGCTGCACTGTGCATCAAATTGTTTAGGGGCTTATCTTACAGTTGACTACAGCAATGGAGCAGTCTATTTGAAGGGATATGTATACATATATGAACTTAAAAGGCTTCCCAACATGTGGACATAAGGTAAAACCCTACTATTCATTTCATGTAATTACAGTTATGAGGATGTAGAGAGATCTTGTAGCACCTCTGAGGCTAATTGAAAGAAATAAATTGGCAGCATGAGCTTTCATAGATTTCAAGGTCTTTACAGACTGCCAGAAATAGTGCTAACTGAGGCCACTTTAACTGTCCTGGCTCAGTGCTAGGGAATCATGGGAATTGTATTTTTTCTGGGACATTGAGCCTTTTCTGCCAGACAGCTCTGGTGCCACAATAAACTACAGTTCCCATGATTCCTGAGCACTGAGCCAGGACAGTTAAAGTGGCCTCAATTTGCACTATTTCTGGCAGTCTGTAAAGGCCCTCACCACAGTCTACTTCCTCAGATGCATTTGAATGCATACAATTATGAGAAGGTTAATATACCTGGAAAAATTTATTTCTGACATGTTAACAACATGGATGCTTTTAAACAGGATCACTTGAGTGTAATCAAAGCTGACCAGATTAAATAGCACATGGGGAAAGGAAAATTAGGAAGAAGCAGGTGAGGGGACAGAAGAGAGACCCTGAACAGGATCTGAGTGGTCTGAATGTTTGGGGTAAATTAGCTTGACTGAATTGAGAAACCAATGTCATCAAAAGTAATGGGAATTTAGTGCAAGTCCAGTGTAAACTGGCCCTGACATAAAAGATCATTACCTAAGGGATTTGGAAAGATACTGACTAGCAAACCAGAAGCCATTTTGTGTGCATCTCCTTCTAACCAAAAAATCTCAGGAATGTACTCCGAGTTTATTCTTGAATAAAAACAAAACTGCACAGCTTGTTACTTAAGACAGAGAAACAGAAGTGTGTTTTATAACCTTTTTCTTTTTATCTTCTCTATTTTACTTTACTTTCAAAAGAACACTCTTAAAGTCGTGCCATTTTCCCCCCTTTACTGTTGCTTAACAATAATAAATAGCAACATTCTAATGACCATGAACAACTTTGGATACTGCAGTGTAGAATGCATCAGTCCCATAACAAATGTTGTATGAATTTTTGTAATGCAGTTTAACACAGCATGAGAGCTTCTTGTGCTTGATGCCAAACCAATTTGATAAGTACAACTCCCTAGAAACTTGACCTTGTAGAAGAAAATGTAACTTTATCTCTGTAAAAGAAATAAAATGTTGTACGGCTCAGCAGGTTTTGTGTGGGGGCTAATGGTAGGAACCGAAATGAAGGATCAAGTTATCAAGCAAACACTACTGATTGGAAGTTAATTAGTGTTCTTCACTGTCTGTGCCTCACAGACAGTTTAGAGAGCTTGAGAAGACATTGTTGCTTGGTTAGGCATATCTCTAACATTATGAGGTGTCAGATACCGTAGTTATAAATAGTGCTCTTGTACAAAATGGGGTTATTTAAATACCAATAGATGCTAGGTGGTTGGATCTTCTTCCAGGGCATTTTGAGGCCCAGGTGAAAATGCTGATGTTGAATGTTGTGGTCCAGGGTACTTGAAGTGCCACTCTCACCATATTGCCTGCATTCTGTACTTAACATTGGCTGCCCAACTTATATACCAACCTATAAAAAAAATGAACAGAGTGGGCAGAGATCATTGTTGGTAGTATCTTCCTACTCAGTGAACTCTGTTCCAGGTCATATGTGCTTGGCTTCATCACAGTGGCTTTCAAATGGGGGCCAAAATGTGCCACTTGACTAGTGTCACTTTTTCCATGATATGGACAGATTTATGTTGCTGATTATACATTATCATGATTTTCCTTATTAATGTTTGTGGTTTTAAATTCTGCTGCATGCTGTATTGGGAGGGTTTGTAGATATATATATTTAAAATGAATACAGCGAAATTCTCAGGGGCACCTTTAACAAAAGGCAGCATAATCCTAACAAAGCTGTTTAGCTGTTGGAGGTAGGATTAGGAACAAGTCTGTGAGAAGAAATCCTCTTCTCTTCTGGCAGAATCCTTTTCTGTTGCTAATCTGCTGGCTAAAATCTACTGTCAGAAGAGTCTTAATGGGGGCCATGGTGAAAAGGGAATGGGATGAAGAAGCAAAGGTGCATCCATTCCAGATCTCCCCTAGTCCAGAGATACAGCCAAAATGTAGAAACAAAGCTGGTCAGGGCAAGGTTTATCCAGTAATTCCTAACATTACGAAGCTCTCTCTGTATTCCTCTATGTGTATATGGATTCAGCACAACTTCAGAAGGTGTAGTATCAGCTCACCTGGTCCTTGACCACCTTGGCTAGTTAGAATTGTGCTCTAAGTCAACTCCCTGCCCCCATTAGTACTTCAAGCATCATCTAATAGGCCTGAGCATTGTGAATATTCATTGTATGCCAATATCCTGCTGGACCTCTTGGTTTTGCATACCAAACATACAAATCTTTTTTTTTCTTTTAAAGGGATACTGTTTTGAATTCTGCAATGCTATCACTGTAATTGCATGATGCATTTAAAAAGTGTAACCATAGCTAATGCTCTTAAAATACATTGCTTTCCTAGTCTTTCATCTTGAATATGGTCTTGATGCTCATTGCAAATCATGCTGGTAATCCTCAAGATCTCTTTCTTGCTTGCTGAAATCAGAAAAACCAAGAGGATGCTGATGATGCCAGTTTGGTGGGAAAGAACAATTATTTACATTGGCGAATGATATTAATTCTCTATAAAGCATGAAGTAGCCATTGTTGCAAATTGGAATATGCCACTGAAGAGTCTTTTATTCTGCTCAGTAAAAACCACCAACTCAACATTTTTTCAAATACAGTTACTTATTTTCATTGCTGTACTTTGGGAAATACATAAGGCATCTTTAGCCTAAGAGGAATGTAGATCACTTTGCACTATTAAAAATTTCTGCATATGTCAATGTTCAGAAGGAAACATTTCATGTTATTATGAAAACGGTAAGCCAGCCCCCCCCCCCAAAAAAAATTTAAAAAATCCTGTAGACAACTTTTCTATTTCAGTTTGTCAATTTTAAATGTTTGCTAAAATATATTTGAGCTAAGCTACAAAATGTATTCTCACTGATTGGTTGCATTTATAATTGCCTCTCTGCCCAACAGATATGAGACAATGTGAAATGTGTAAAACATAAAATAACTTTTTTATATTAAATGACTACTATCAACCTAAAATAAAGCAAAAACAATTAGTAGATAATACGTAATAGTGCTCACAGTATTTCCTCACTAGGGTCTTTCAGCACTGTTAATTCCTGATCTGTAGCTAGCTGGAAGTCAATTATCTCAAATACATAGCCATGTTAGTTTGGATCAGGTTGCAATATGTTCTTGTAGCACCTTTGAGATGAGAAAGATGTTGGTAGCATAAGCTTTTTATAGGCTTATGTCTGGTCTCCAGGATACTTCACTGAGCTACAGCATTGTGTTCTCCATTACAAACCTGCAGTGCCCATCCCCACAGCAAAACAGATGATCAGGGGATTTAATATCTCTTTGCCAAATTACACATGAAGGTCTAGCACTGCAGTAGCATTTTAAGTCATAACAGAAACCAGGTGTTTAAAAGATGAATGGGAAGTAAAGAAAACACTGGAATACACATAGTTTGGGCTAGTTCATCTCAAACAATCTGATATGGAGACCAGCATTTCCCCTCTAATAATGCTAGGGACCATTACCATATCTGTGTCCATTGGCTACAACTGTATCTTTCTTTTCTGCAAACTCACCATGGACTGGCAGCTGATGGCTTGGTGACCAACATTCATCCACAGACCACCACTATGCTTTAGGCAACAACATTCTTGGGGGTTTCCAGAAGAACCTGACTGACTTTGAGGGGGGTTGCAGACTGCCAGAAATAGTGTGAATTCAGTCCACTTTTAGGGTTAGGGTTAGTGCTAGGGAATCATGGGAACTGTTATTTTTCTGAGACATTGAGCCTTCTCTGTCAGACAACTCTGATGCCACAATAAAATACAGTTCCCATGGTTCCCTAACTCTAACCCTAACCCTAAAAGTGGACTGAATTCACACTATTTCTGGCAGTCTGCAACCCCCCTGAATGACTGGTTTTGATGCACTCCAACTGCAATAAGAAGAACCCAAAGAGGTGTATTGCCTTACAGTAGAAAACTTTTATTCATGTAGACAGCACTTTTGTTTTTCAGTGGAATAGAACTTGCTGCTTTTGTTGTGATCCTTTGTGTGCTTTTTCACATATGAGAGCGCCTGCTTTAATGCCCCTGGAACAGTGGACAGAACTACAGAAAGGCTATTATAATGTCTCAGACCAGATCCTAGATCAGATTTTGGGATCAGCAAAATGAAATGAAGCCACTTGTGTAATGAGATAGTATTCAATTCATTGATTAAATTTTACTGATTTATACATACAGAATTTGACTCCAGGTCTGTTGTGTGGCACCTGCATGGGAGTAACTATCTTTGCTGACATCAAGGGAAGGATGCAGATGGCATGTCATCACAGAGATCTACCCTGGAATGTAGATACATAGAGATTGAGACAGGGGACATTTAGATCCCTGCCACTCCCTCCCCCCCCCCCCCCCGCATTTGCCTCTTTCGATATCCACACTCAGAAGAACAGGAGTGAGTATCGGACCAGAACTGGCAAGTAACGGGGGTTTTGTATTAAACTCTGCTTTAGGTTTGGTGGTGGGAGAAGTGTTTAAGGGCAGGGGTCGGCAACGTTAACCTACCTGGGGCCGGTCGCTGGTCCCGAGGTCTTCCGACAGACCGAGGGGCATGGCAGCACATGCACTCACACGTGCATGCTCCCGCCACCACCAGCAGCCAGCGCTGCCACCAGCCACTGCCACGTGCATCGTGGCCGCCATTTTGTTTGCTAAAATGGCAGCCACAACTCATTTGCGCATGCGCAGGAGTAGTACGCATGTGCAAATGAGTTGCGGCTGCCATTTTGGCAAACAAAATGGAGACTGCGAAGCACACGGCAGTGCGGCGGTGGGAGCACACGGCGGCGGGGGTCAGTGGGGGCTGGTCGGCAGGGGTCGGTGGGCCAGGTGTGGCCTGCGGGCCGTAGGTTGCCGACCCCTGGTTTAGGGAGATGCAGTAATGACAGGCTGTTGTTGGCATTTGGTGGTCAATGGTGGCACAAAGATCACTTTCCAAGCACACTGGGGCACTGGTTTTGGTTGGAAGAATGGGAAAGACTTTGGAGCAGGTTACCTCACCTATATTATCACAGGAAGGATCTCTGGGTACCAGGAAGTGATGATGTTTGATGGCCTTGAGGCCATAATCCTTCAGCAAACTATCCAGGCCTGAAGTCTTGGTATACTTTGTTGGCTGATGAGTTGGAGCTTAGGGCACAGAGTGATATTGTGTTCCTCCCCTTATTATTGGCGTGGTTGGTGCTGGACTAGGCATCCCTAATACTGTGCCCAGAAGACATGCCCCTTCCCCCATAAAACAAGGCATTTGAAGGACCACAGTTAAGCACCTTCTGCTGGTCATTTCTCCTTCATTTGAGGGGGATGATTGTCTGGCAGCAACCCTGCCTAGGATTGAGACTTTGGAGCATGATAGAGGGCAGCAACTCCTGCTAGTTCATACCCAGGTTAGACAAAGAGAGACTAGAGGGGTTGCAAAGGCTAAAATAATGAGCAATATTCTTATTCATTCAGAGGTTTTCAAAAAAAAGGTCCCAGTAGGCTGGAGGAATGCAAGTGACAATGGAAATAGCCATAGGCAGCAGTGGCATATCAGGTCACTTCAGAAGTTCCCCCCAAAGGACCCAACATGACAACAGATGAAATGAGGGATTCCCTCCCCCACCATTTCCTGATTATTTTTCGGGAGGGAATACGTGGCCATGGAATCCTTGGATTTCAATGGCCAGTCAAGCAGCTAGGGGAACTCAGAGCACATTCATTTGAGCCAACACACATTAAGGTACAGGACGACAGAGCAGGGGATAGGGATTGGCAGTTCAATGTTATCTGTGGGCAGGATATGGACCTATATAGGGACCTGAGAAACTGGCACACTATGACTTAAGGTCAGTTATTCCTGTGATGGGGAATGCTTATAGCTCAGTTCATATTTATTATGGTTATAGACCAGCGCAAGTATAAAGGGGATACAAAATAAAAGAAGGTAAAAGCAAGATAAAAAAAACAGTAGTTTTTTGTGGGTTTTTTAGGCTATGTGGCCATGTTCTAGAAGAGTTTCTTTCTGACATTTTGTGAGCATCTGTGGCTGGCATCTTCTGAGAATGCTAGAATGGAAGAGAGTGGGTATATATATACTGTGAGATCCTGGGTAGGGAGGAGTGATTCTCATGTAAACTGTGTATTGTTCTGTTGTTGATTGTGTATTGTTCTGTTGTTGATGGCATGGCTTCAGGGTGGGAGGATATGTAAATGAGGATTATTGTCTGCTGGGACAGCCCCTGACCCTGAGTGGTTTCGCATTTGCATTTGCTGAGTGCTGATTTTCCTATTTTGCAGGACTGCTAGCCAAACTTTGTTTATTTTAAGGGTTTCTTCTTTCCTGTTCAGGTTGTCCAACTGTTTGTGGATTTCGATGGCTTCCCTGTGCATTCTGACCTGATAGTTGTTGGTATGGTCCAGAATTTCAGTGTTTTCAAACAGCATTTTATTTCCAGGATGGTTTATAATGTGTTCTGCTACTGCTGATTTTTCTGGCTGGCCCAGTCTACAGTGTCTTTCATGTTCCTTGATTTGTGTTTGGACACTGCATTTGGTGGTCCCTGTGTAGACTTGTTCTCAGCTACATGGTATGCGGTAAACTCCTGCGGTTGTAAGAGGGTCTCTCCTGTCCTTCACTGAGTGCAGCATTTGTTGGATTTTCTTGGTTGGTTTGTAAACCATTTGGAGGTTGGGTTTCCTCACCACTTTCCCTATTCTGTCTGTGACTTCTTTGATGTATGGTAAAAATACCTTCCCTTTGGGTGGTTGCTCATCTTCACTCCTATGGGTTTTTCTGGATCTGGCAGCCCTTCTGATGTCTGAGCTGGAGTAACCATTTGCCTGTAGAGCCTGGTCTAGGTGCTTCAATTCATCTTCCAAGAAGTGGGGTTCACAGATTCGTTTTGCCCAGTCTACCAGTGTTTTTTTTGTGTGTGTGTGTGTGTGTGTGTGCTTCTTTTTTGTCCTGGGTGATGGTTGGAGTTCTTGTGCAGATGTCTGTCTGTATGTGTAGGTTTTCTGTATACTGTGTGACCCAGGTATTGGTTTGGCATGCGGATGACTAGGATATCCAGGAATGGCAGTGTTCCTTCCTTTTCTTTTTCCATAGTGAATTGGATGTTAGGGTAGATGTTGTTCAGGTGGTTCAGGAACACAGCCAGATCTTCTTCTCCATGGCTTCAAATGGTGAAAGTGTTATCCACATATCGGAACCAAGTTGTAGGCTTTTTCAGTGCTGTTTCCAGGGCTTGCTTTTCAAAGTGTTCCATGTAAAAGTTTGCTATCATAGGGCTCAGAGGGCTTCCTTTGTCTGTTTTCTCCCAGCAGAGGACATCACAGCCCTGTTCAAATATTGCCTCACCACAAGCTATTTCCAGTGGGACAATGGATTCTACGAGCAGAGAGATGAGGTAGCAATGGGAAATAATCCAGAAGAAGGTCTGTGTGAGAGTCCTGGGTAACAGTAAATCTTACTCTCTGAAGAGAGTGGTGTACAGGAAACTGTCATTGTAACTTTTGGCCCTTGCAGACGGGCAGCCCTGGGCCGCCCCCGAAAGCGGAGGATCGAGGCCGAGGCTGCCGGACACCTCAGCCTTGATCCTCCCTTTTGCCGCCTATGAAAGAAGCACTAAAATAGCGCTCCTTCCGCAAGCTACAAAAGGGGTGCTGCAAAAGGCGTGGCATGCCTCTTCAGCATTTCTTCCAGCTCTGCATGTCTGGATGCTGAGCCGGAAGGACGTCATCGGAGCGCCCGTCCTGTGGATGGGCTGTCGCTCTGATGATGTCCTTAGGAAGCGTTCAGTGTCCAGCTGCCCCTCCCCTTCCTGGGATTGAAGATGGCATTTTTCGCCATCTGCATCCCCCCCTAAATAACAAAGTTGAAACTAAGAAAGTAAAACTCTCAAGAGAAACAAGTAACACAAATACATGAAGTAACAAATGTCTTATTCACCTATCTATTGTTTGAAACATCTAAATAAAGTTCTATTATTTTAGTAAAAGCTTGTCTGTACCTTGATTGAATATCCACACTATTAACAGTAAAAGGATTTTACAGCATAGTTAAAGTACACCTCTGACATTTATACAATAGTGAAGCAGTTTCACAAATAGAAGTCACAAGAAAAGTAAAGTGACTTAAGTGAGGTAAATAATAAGAAAGAGCATCTCAGGTTGCTTTAACCTTTCCATATTCAATGCTGAGCAAAAGATCTGCAGAGAAGCCCAGTGAAGAAATTTTAGTCATCACCGTCTGTTTCCATGTAGACTGGAATTCATCAGTAAAAGTAAATGGAGGAAGCCCAGTGGGAAAAAAAGGTTAGTTTGAGCCAGTATCAGAGTATGGTTACCCACAATCTGACCTCCATTTTCAAAAAGACTCACTGCAGTCTCAGTGTTGCATTAGAGACACATTTTGGAGGTTGGAATGCTGATCTTAGAAATTTGGATTGCACAAGTTCTAATGGTGCAGATTTGGAGAGAGGTCCCACTTGGGATCCATAAAGCAGCTGTGCGACCAATTTGACTTCTAAAAGTTTGAGTGCTGCCAGTATGTAGTGGTCTCCTCTTGTCATCAGAAATTTAAGGATGGCTGTTGAGCTCCTCTGCACATGTGCTTTCCTACTAGCAATAGCATGAAAGATTACCCCCAGATATTTGAAGCAGGAGACCTATTCTATCTTGTGGCCATCTATATTCCAATTCTGGTTCTTGGGCCTTTTAGAAAATGCCATAATTTTAGTTTTTTGATAGTTGAGTTTTAGTTTATCCTCTCTGCAGTACTGTGTTAGTGTTCTTAGTGCTCTTTTTAGGCCAATGGGTGTTCTCGAAAGTACCACTGCATCATTTGCATAAAGCAGAGCTGAGATATGCCTTCCCTCTAATTTTGGAGGATGGAAATTTGTATTGTTGAGCTGACCCGCCATGTCATTGATGTAAAAGTTGAAGAAGTGTGGAGCTAGGATGTAGCCTTGTTTGATACCTTTTTCAGTGGCAATGACATTTGTGAGATGACCCTGGGGGTTGCATCTTACTTTGAGTGAGGTCCTTTCATGCAGCATATAAATTAGGTACAGAAAATGCTGGTCAGTCAGAAGCTTCCAGTTTTTCCCATAGTTTGGTTCTAGCTGCTTTAAAGTCTATAAAGGTAACACAGAGAGAGTGACTGTGTTGAAGGTGGCATACTTTTCAATGAGGTGTTGGAGTACAAGACACTGGTCTATGGTGGATCGGCCTTCCATAAAGACAGCTTATTCCTCTTCATGTATGTTTTCTTGTTCCAGCTAGTTCTTGAGTTCCACTGTAAGTGTCTTGCATAGAGCTTGCTGATCATATTGTGGAGACAAATAGGTTTGTATTTGTACTTCTTTCCTTTTTAAAATATGGGGACGGTGATAGCAAGCTCCCAGTCCTTAGGTGCTCGAACATATTTGTCAATGCAGGTGAAAAGAGATGACAGAATCCCAAATTATTTTAATGGTTTCTGGGGGCATTAAGTCTTCCCCTGGAGCCTTCCCCATTCTCAGATGAGCTACAAGTTTCTTGATTTCTGTCTCAGTCACTGGTGTCCACCTTGGGAGATTCTCTATATTTTGGCTTGCAGATCCACTTTCAACATAAGTGTCCTTATAAAGTGCTTGGAAGTATTCCTCCCAGATCCCTGGGGGAATATGACAATCCACAGTATCTGGTACATTACTTTAGGAACTTGATGTAATATGCCAAAACAAAGCTGAGTAGTTGGTTTTGACTGCCTAAATAAGTTGTGCCTAATTATTTGTCATGGCTTCTTTTTTTTATATACCCCAGCAAATTTTTGCAGCCTCTCTTCTGCTGGAGAAGTTTTGTTGCCATTTCTGGCATAGAATTGGATACATAGCCCTGGTAGGTGGTCATAAGAGCTTTTTTTTAAAAAGTGTTGATACATTCCTTATTAAACCACATCTTTGAGTGATTGTGTTATGGTTGTTGCCTCCAGTGGGCACTATTTTGCTGGCTTAGATATTGGAATAGCACTTGGGTAAGATTGTTGTGATTTTCTAGAAGTTCATCAGAGGACTGAGTTGATAGGTCATTCTGAAGACAATAAAGGCAGTCTGGGGCCAACACCTCACTTACTGTTTGATTTAGCTGGGAGTTCAATTTAGCTCACTGATAAGTCTTTCCTGATGGCATTAAAGAGAGGTGATAACAGTCTTTGGTGTGTGTCTCCTGACTGAAGTTGCTGAGTTCTAGTCAAATTGGAAGACAATCACTTTCAAACCTAGGCATGACTTCTAGGTCCTTGGCATAGGGGATAAAATCCTTAGAAATTATTATGTAGTCAATGGTGCTCATTCTGGATCCAGAGAGATAAGTGAATTCAGCTGGACAATCACTTTTCAGAGCACCGTTTAGGATATAATGGTTTAGTCTGAAGACTGATTGAGCCAGACATAGGCCTGCAAAATTTGATTTCTTGTCTTCTGAGCATCAGATGAGATGGGTTCCATCATCCTCAAAGTTAGAATTTGTGCTGGAGGTACAGGGTATTGTCATTGGGGCCCAGTCTAGCATTCAAATCTCTCTCCCCCCCCCCCCCCGGACTACAAATGCATTTGGATTCTGCAATATGAGATTAGCAGTGTAGGTTTCCAGTTCAGCCCACAGGTTTCTGATTTGAGATTTCTTCTTCATTGGAAGCATGTAGATATTTATTATCAGCAGAGTGCAGTGGTTAAATTGGATTAGCACTGTCATGGCATATGTTTTGAAAATGGGAAGAGGTTTTGTTTTGGCACGTAGACTCCCAGGACTACCCTTGCTCTTCCATGCTTTCTCCCAGACTCTGCTGCAACTGATAATGCATGAAAGTCATTTAGTTCCAGATCTTTAATAGCCCATGTTTCCTGGATCATATTGGGCAAGGAAATCAGTGAAACAGGGATCTCTGTTAGATGTGTGCCACCCAGTGATGTTCCATGTCACAAAGGCAACCTTATGCTGGTCAGTTGATTGTCAAGCAGTTACACTACATGTTGCAAGGTTTATGTGTGATTTCCCCTCTGGCAGCTGGTTCATGAGCTGATTGCTGGGATAGCTGTAGTAGGGGGGCTGTAGTGACCAGTACAACATGGGCAGAAAAATGTGGATCATAGGCAAGCAATGATCCCATATCTTTGGCAATGGGAACATCCTTTGGCTCATGTGAAATAGGAGATGTGACAGGTGGTGGTGAGAAGTGTCTTTTCTGCAGGCAGGGATTACACAAGGTTTGAGATCCCTGGAATTTAATTGTAGAAGAGGTTGCATCATTCATACTAGACATTTTAAGATGGTATTTGCTGCTCAGGATTTCATGACTTCCATGCATGCTGATAGTCATTGCTTTTGATACTCTATCTGTATCAAGGAAATCTGAGTGATGTACTGACAGCTTCCTCAGAGTCCCTGAGGGAGGGGATGGTTTAAGTGGATTGCTACTTGATTTTTGCTGAGCCCTGGGGGAGTATGTCCAAATGTGAGTTTTCCTCTCAGTTTAACTATTTCTTGATTTATGTCCTGAGCTTCCTTCTTTGTGGTATGCTTTAGTTCTCCTTCGGGGATGTGGCTATCAGGTTTGCTACCTAGATTCTCATGGCTTTTATCTGCAGGGTTATGTCTGTTTGTTGAGTTTCCTGTGATGAGGTCATGTATAATTTCATCCTTGAAGACCCTGGGGCTATGCATACGAGCAAAAAGAAGTGATTTGAGGGTGACTGAAAAGTGTGGTCTTTAGACGATGCACACCTAAAAGCGTCCCCTACCTGCCTCTTCCTGTGAAAGGGCGTGTCAAAAAGGAGCTGCTTTTTTCCACTTCTTCCTAAAAAATGCACAACTTCAGAGGTACATCTTTGTGCAGTGATGGAGGTGAGGCAGAAAAAGGGCACCCGAGAATTTAAAATATCCCTATAAATGCACCAGCACACATGCATCATATTCAGAGTTTCCCATTGAGAGCATGCACCCTGTGAAAAAAGCTTCAGTTTAAAGCATCCTAATGGCTCAGGTGTAGGTGTACTGCCGTAAGTGTGAATGCATAAGGATTCCAGCCCTAACTCTAATTTTTGCAGTGCTTGTGCACCAGAGCAGGAAGGTGAAACTGTTGCAACCGGATGTATCAGTGTGAGAGTGATTAAAGGGAAAGTTTCATTTTTAAGCTGGACCTCCACGCACATTCCAGTGCCATTTTTGCAGCTGACCTTTATAGCTGCGGACCTCCATAGCTGTGCACATTCAGTGCTCATCTTGCACAGCGGGCAGAATAGCACAGCCATCCACAAGCGGCAAGCCAAAAAGAGAGAGAAGGACATTGTGATCCCATGCAGAGATGGCTGACCTCATAGCTGTGTGGTCACAGCGACACATTCTGGAGAAATTGAGAAAATCATTTTTGAATGCTGATACATTTAAGGAGTTGGCATAAGGCATGAGGGCTAAGGGCCATCAACGCACTTGGGAGGAGTGTTGTCGGAAGACCAAAAACCTGAGGGCAGATTACAAGAAGTTTAGGGATCACAAGGCCAAAAGCAGATGAGATCCCTCCATCATGCCCTTCTACAAAAAACTCCATGCCTTCCTTGCCAGGGTTGGTAGCATACGGCCCAGCAGAATATGCAGCAGCAGTGAAGTTGTGAGGGTCACAGTCGGCCAGCCATGTTAGCATCGTTACGCAGCACGTGAAGTTCCAAGTTAGCGTACAGCACCAGGAATATGACCTTCTCAGATACAGCCAGTGGAGTGTCAGCTGGAGAAGCATCTCTCCCCTTCCAGACAGAGTAAAGAGACTCCACAGACAGACGTCTCTCAGATGAGGCTTTAATCTTAGTTCCGCTATGTACAAGGCTATTTACAGCAACAATGACAACCATCCAATGTGACTCTATCAACACCCTCAACAGCAACCCATGTGTGTGTCCAGAGGCTTCTGACTTATATAGCCAGGGCTCCACATTGCCTGGCCCTGTCTCTTCCTGCTGGACACCTGTCAGTCACATGTGTGACTCTGCAGTTTTGCAGCAGTTCTGTGTGCTTTCCAGCACCAGGTGACCATCTCCATGATGTCACTGCCCATGAGTCAGCATGACTCAGCAGTGACCAAATGCTGTGTCATCATGGCTGCTGCTATTCCCCACATTGTACATTTTCCCCTGGGAGTCCTTTCTAACAAGCCAGCCAGAGTGGAACCTGTGGAAGACACCTCCGAGGGAGAATGCACCCAGGAACTTTTGATGCCCTCTCAAGGTAAGATGTGCCATGACCCCTGGGAAGGGGTTCAGGACAGCACTAGGGTGGCCAGAGGGCAGAGATGACCCCATCCCTTGTCATTTAGATGACCAGGAGGAACACCCTGACTCAGATGAGATATCCTGCAGTCAGATGGCTATGGACATCTCCGCCATGAGACCACCATCCCATGCCTCTACATCTTCCACCAACAGGCCACCATCTCATAGTTCAGAGTGGACCACTGTATCTTCCAGACTCAATAGCCACTGTGACCACTCACCTGTCCCACGGACAAGTACAACAGTCAGCGATGATGACATTGAGGGTGAGGAGAGGGCAGGTCATGGACAATTCACCCAGCTGATCCATCAGGTCCAGGCTGCACACGATAAATTCCCTGTTATGACAATAAATGTATTCATGTACCCCTGCACTCAAAAAAAGCATAGCAGTTTGTATTGCTTTTGTGATGTTTTTTGCATACGTGCATAGGTTTTCAGAACCCCTGCACACCACTTTTGCATCCTGGCATGCTTGGAGGGGGGAATGTGGAGGAACATTTGTATTTGTGTCCTGTTGGCCATGCCCTTCACATGACCACCAGCTGCATGTATCCAGTCTGTCCACACAAACCTCCCTGGCATGTACCTGTCCCCTCCACCCCGAACACTGTGGAACATGTTTTGTGTGTAAACTGTGTCCTGTGCCATATATGTCCCATAGAATGAGAAGTAGCATGAGAGAGAGAGGAGGATGAAATAGCTAATCCTAGAGCTGCAATGCCACCAGCAGCCCGCCTGGCTGAGATCAAAGGGAAAAGGGTGTGTCATTCAGCATCCTCAGCAGCTACTACTGCCCTGCATCAGTTCATGGATTGCAGCGCAGAACAAATGGACAAACTCCTGGAACAGGAAGACCATGCCTATCATCTTGCTGAATGTTCCTATCATCTCAGGCAGAGTGAGGCAGAAAACCAGAGGGAGTTCCAACAGATATGCCTCCAGCAACTGGAGTGTGTCACCCATGAGCATCAGTGTGTCACTGATTCCCTAGAAGTGCAGACTGGTCTTCTGGGCCACTTTGTGGATAGCAAGGGGCCATTGGCACATCTTACCTTGAGAGGGAATCAATTGGTGGCAGTGGAGGAGGGAGGAAGAGTGAGGGGCATCCTCCTGGTCTTGGTCCTGGAGGAGGGGGATGTTGGCCTGGGCAGAGGGAAGAGGGAGAGATCTCCACCCATGGAGGTGGAGGCGGCTGTGGGCAGAGGGAAGAGGGAGAGATCTCCATCCATGAAAGTGGAGGTTGCTATGGGCAGAGGGAGGAGGGAAAGATCTCCACCCATGCAGGAGGGGGCTGCTGTGGGCAAAGGGAGGAGGGAGAGATCTCCACCCATGCAGGAGGGGGCTGTTGGCCTGGGCAGAGGGAGGAGACATCACTCTCCACCTATGCAGGAAGGGGCTGTTGGCCTGGGCAGAGGTAGGAGGGAGAGCTCTCCACCCATGGAGGAGGAGTCTGCTATGGAGGTGGAGATAATTGAGCAACACCCTGTAGATGAGTCTGCCAACCTTTTCAGCAGTGATGTGGCAGTGCCACAGCCCTCTCACCACCCCAAAAGGCAGGGGGCTATTGGCCTGGGCAGAGGGAGGAGACATCACTCTCCAACCATGCAGGAAGGGGCTGTTGGCCTGGGCAGAGGTAGGAGGTCAGAATATTGATGGGATATATAGTGAATGTTGAAATGTAAAGATGTGTGTGTCTGTATTTTTCCATGATGAGAAAATGCTTCTAGGCCTAGCACAACGACTCAGTCCAGGTGTTCGAAGAGACAAAACAAAGGAAACCACAAGTTGGAATAGATGGGAAAGTGTTCTTGTTTATACAGTGAATTCAATAATATAAGTTGTTATGGGAAAGTAGATCACATGGTAAAAGATGAACAACAAGGGGTTTGGTTAACATATGTCATGTACAGGTCCTCCAATTAACCTAAGGTTAACACCTAAGAGGTGGAGGAAGGTTGGGCTGGGAAATTGTGTTTCAGGCATAGAAGTCAGTCTGTTTTTGAATTTTCTATAGTATGGATTAAGTTTCTATTTTTTGCTGAAGCTGTAGCATGACTAATTTTTCACAATGTAGCATTAAGGATTTATAGTTTTCTTCCTGTTAGCCACGTCTGGCTAAAGTGATGTTTTATTGGACTTTATAGTTTTTTACTTTGCATATACTTTTGTATAATAAGTCTTCTGCTAGAAGCATGGATTTTGCCCTGCGTGGTGGTGTCTTCTCTGCTACAAATTACTCTGCTGAATGGATTTATCCACACATACAAAACCTGCTCCTCCAACATTCTCTAACAGAGATCAAGGAGAGGGGGAAGGAGATAACCCCCTGCTGATGAAGTACCTGAATCTCACTTAGTAATAGCAAAAGGGGAACAGGACAAAGATAATAAAGCAAACTAACAGAGACAAGAAGAAAAAGCCCTGTTAATGCCTGTGCTCAATATACTGTAAACCTAGAGTAAAATTTGTTGCCTAATTTAGACTTCAACAAGAAGCTTATTCTTCAAGAACTTAGCATGCAAATAGAGTGGTTTTTTTCCCTCTCAAGATTAAAACTTCTACTGTGAATTAGAGGTTTGGAGTGGGGCCAGTGCTTAACCCCATCCACTCAGAAAGGCAGAAGAAGAGGGACACCTCTTCTCAATCAAGCTCTGGGAAGAGTCTCAAAGGCTGGGGCTTGGAGAAGGCAGGAAGTGTGTTACCAACGCACTGTGAAAGCAGGAAAGCAGTCAACTGTCTCTTGGGAATATCTTGGCAATCCAAGATAATCCAATCGTGGAAATAGTGCAAAGAGATTAAAATAAATTCAAATAGAGAAAGAGTGTAAATAAATAGCCAATAGTTGATTTTAGTCCAACACAAACAATAGATAAAACAAAAACTTAAACATAAACAAACCAAAGAACTGATCTGAGACTGAAAACCTCGAAGCAAACCCCCAACAGTAATATCAATTAACAGCTATCTTAAACAATATAACAAACCACATCAAATCAATGGCCACAGGAATTAGAACAATTTCAACCAGAGTACAAGCAGCTATAACAAACAGGAGAGGTTCAATAGAAACTCCTAAGCAAATGGATGCAATACAACAGCTTATAGAGGAGATGGAAAATTTTAAATGGGAAGTTCGCCAAGAACTGAAAGACAACAGGTTGGAAACAAATGAGAATTTAAAGAAAGACTTCAATAAAATAGAAAAATAATAGAAACAATTTCAAAAGAAACTTTAGAGTAAAAGAAAGATTTTGAAACACTAAAATCCAAAACATCTAAACTAGAAGAAAAAAAAAAGAAGACTTTCGGAAGATCAAAAAAGGGAAGAAAATTCGATCTTGTTACAAGAAATATGATACAGGGAAAAATGTCTAAAGATCAGAGGCCTTCCTGAACAGTATAATGAAGACGTATACTCTCGTGCAATTCCAGACTTAGCTAAATTCACAGGAATCACAGAAACGGAACTAGACATCAAAACAGATAGAATCTTCAGAATCAATTCTGTGTCTGCTAAAGAAAGGAATTTACCACAAGATATAGTAATTTGTTTAACTAGATCAAGAATAAGAGATCTGTTTCTAAATAGAAGCTATATCGACAAATGTCAGATTGAAGAAGAAAAATTAAAATATTCAAAGATATACCTACCATAATACTTAAAAAAGACAAATTTACAAATCATTAACATTAACACTAACCAAACACAAAATAAAATACACTTCAGATAAAATCGATGGTGTTATTATTACATACAAACAAAGAAGATATAAGATCAATTCTAAAGAAAAAGCAGAAGAAATAGAAAAAAATAAAAAAGAAATGCAAAGAGAAGACTTAAATCAAGAAACATCTCTGTGTAAAAAACAAAGCAAAACAAAAAGACAAGAGCATAACCCAAAAAACCCTCAGACACCACAAACAGATAACAGAGAAACAGTACAAGAAGCCGAACTGCAACTAAGAGAGAACCAGGAATACGTGACCTCTGACAAAGAAACATTAGAAGACGAAGGTGAAGAAGAACATGAAAAAGAAAAAAGAAAACACAGATACTGAAGTAGGGTGAAAAAGAACTACTGAGAGCAAGTGGGAGAGTCCCAGTATGTAGAACAATAATTTTAATTAATAAAGAGATAAATAAATAACTTCTTTAATAAAAGATAGTAAAAGAAAAAATGTCACTAAAAATATGCTCCTGGAACATTAAAGGAATAAATGCTGTTACAAAGAGAAAAATAATATTTCACAATTTGGAAAAAAGAAGAAGCTTGATATCATATGCCTTCAAGAAATAAAGATCAAAAAAGGAGATCAAAATTACATAAAAAACAAAATTTGGCCAAATGTTTATCTCAATTAATAAGAAAAGAAAGGGAGGGGTCATGTTATATATTTCAAATGAATATGAAGCAAAAGAAGCTTTCACAGACAAAAGAGGATATTATATAGGAATAATAATGAAAAATCAGGAGAAAAAAATGTTAATTGTCGGGATGTACACACCTATAGATAACAAAACAAAATTCTTCAAAAAACTCCTTCAAGAAATAGAAGAACAAGAACAGCAAGGAATAGAAGACGTTAAAATAATGGGTGATTGGAATGCCGTAATAAATCCAGAACAAGATAGCAAGTCTAGTAAAAAAATTAAAAAAATAAAGGCAAATTACCAAGCTCCTTTTTCCAACTAAAAGAACAATTACATTTAAAGGATGTTTGGACTGAATTATATGGGAAGACATCAGGATATACCTTTTTTTTCAACACAACACAATTCGGCATCCCGCATAGACATGTTTATGATCTCCAGCAGGCTGATTCCAAAAGTCCAAAAGATGGAAATAATACCTAGGATGGAATCAGATCATAACATGGTCTTGTTAGAATTAAAAGAGCAAAAATGAATCTTCAACTGGAGATTAAATGACTTACTTCTTACCAATGAGGAATACATCAAGAAATTGAAGAAACAGATGAAACCGTATTTTGAAGAAAACACAACAAAGGAGATCAAAATGATAACCATATGGGATGCCAGTAAGGCAGTAGCTAGAGAATTACTAATCAAGAGAGGTATGGAGATCAAAAAGAAGAATCTGGAAAAAAATATCAGAAACTAGAACAAGAACTAATACAAAAAGAGAGAAAATTAGAATTAAATCCAACATCAAAAGAAATTAAGAATAACTTAAAACTACTACAAAAAATGCTACAGGAAAAACTAACAACCCAGATGAATAAGAAATTACAAAAAATCCAGCAAAAACAATTTGAATCAGCTAATAAAATGGGTAGATGGCTAGCAAATAGACTAAGAAAAGAAAAAGAAAGGAAAATAATAGAAAAAATGCAAGATAACGGAGACACAGTAACAACACAAGAGGATATAGGGCGTACATTTGCAGAATACTATACTCGATTATATAAACAACTCCCAAGAACAGAGCTTGAGGGGGGGGGAAATCCAGGACTTCTTACAAACACAAGTTAAAATCAAAATTCCAGAAAAAGCTATGGAATATTAAATAAGGAAATATCAGAAGAAGAGATTATAAAAAAAACAATTTGAACATTAAAATCTGACAAAGCCCCAGGCCCCAACGGCTTTACCACATCATACTACAAAAAGATTGAAGCAATAATTAAAATCCCATTAAGAGACACATTTAACACAATTCTAAAAAAGGGTATTCCAGAATCATGGAAATATGCTAATATTACCTTAATACATAAGAAAGGAAAGGAAAAAAAACAAAAATGGATAATTACCGCCCTATTTCTTTGTTAAATATTGATTGTAAGATCTTTACAATATTAGCAAATAGATTAAAAGAAACATTGAAAGATATTATCCACGAAGACCAAGTTGGATTCTTACCTTCTAAACAATTAAGAGAAAATACCCAAATGGTAATAAGTCTCATAGAATACTATGAGAAAAATAACAAAAAGAAGTTTGCTCTGTTTTTAGTTGACATGGAAAAGGCCTTTGATAATATAACCTGCGATTGTATGCTAGAGGTATTGAAAAAAATAAAAGTAGGAGATAATTTCCTAAACTGGTTGAAAAATATCTATGAAAAATAATACTCTCACTTATTCATAAATGGAGAAAAATAGGCCCAATATCTATTCAGAAGGGAACAAGGCAAGGATGCCCATTATCCCCACTTCTATTCATCACAGTTTTAGAAATATTAAAAAACAACATAAGGAAGGACCTGATGATACATGGAACAAACATTAAAGGTAAAGAATATTTGTTAAGGGCATACGTGGACGATCTTGTGATCTTCCTTGAAGACCGTCTGTATAGCATCGACAAGTTAATGAATACATTTTCTAACTTTGGGGAAATCGCAGGCTTCAAAATTTACAGAGAAAAATTGGTATTCATAACAAGAAACACGTCCAAGGAAGAAAACAATCAACTGCAAGAAAAATCAAAATGTAAAATTACAAAAAAAGCCAAATACTTAGGCATATGGTTAACAAATAAAAACACAGACCTTTTTGATAACAACTATAAGACAACATGGAAAACAATACAGCAAGATCTTATAGGGTGGACAAAATTAAAACTATCTCTGCTTGGAAAAATAGCCGCAATTAAAATGGTAATACTACCAAAGTTAAATTTTCTGTTTTCTAATTTACCAATAATAACAAATAAAAAGCCCTTTAATGAATAGAACAAAGAGCTTAAGAAATTTATTTGGGAGAGGAAAAAAATCAAGGGTGAAATTGAAGACTTTAACAGATATAAGACAAAACAGAGGATGCAATTTGCCAGACCTTTACCTGTATTACCAAGTTAATGCTCTAGTATATATCTCTGATTGGATAATGCTGGAAAATCAGAAACTATTAAATCTCAAAGGATTCAACCTAAGGTACAGATGGCATGCATACCTCTGGTATGATATATAAAAAAAAGACACACAAAAACTTTGAACATCATTATATCCGTAAGTCCCTATTACCAGTATGGGAAACAGTGAGACCCATATTTTATTCTAAAATCCCAGGATGGTTTTCCCCTCAGGAGGCGCTCTTTGAAAGGACAAAAATATAGTTGAGATGGCTCAGATATCAGGACTTGTTAGAAAAAAATGATCATCAAGAATATGTGATGAAAACCATGAAAGAAACTGCAGAGTTCAAATCAAAGAGCCACTGGCTAGTCTACCACCAAATGATGGAAAGATATAAAATAGATAAAAGAGAAATAGGATTTGACATACAAAAAAATGAATTAGATGAACTTTTGGAGAAAAAAGTTGAAAAACAAGTAGCAAAGATTTACGAGACACTCCTCAACAGACACCAAGAGCAAAAAGTAATTAAAGGAGAGATGATAAAATGGGCCAGGGACATTGGAAGAAACATGTCTTGAAAGCTGGATCTATGCCAGGAAGAAAACTTTTGAATTTACTAAATGCCAAACAATAAGAGAAAATTATTTAAAAATGGCCTATAGATGGCATTTAACGCCAGCAAAGTTAGCAAAGATCTACAAAAGAAAAGATAACAAATGTTGCAGGTGCTACAAACTCAGAGGAGACTGGATAGATATGTGGTGGCAATGCCCAGAAATTAAAAAGTTTTGGGAGGAGATACACTTAGAAATTAGCAACATTCTTAATATAAAATACTCAATGTTGCTGGAAATCTATCTATTAAATATGACCAACATGATATCAGAAGTTAAAGCAAAAGGTCACTAGGAAGCATTACTTTATATACTCACTTCAGCTAGAATTCTGATCACTCAGAAATAGAAACTGAAGGATGCACCAACGAAAGAGGAATGGCTATTAAAAACTTTAGATAATATAGAACTGGACAGATTGACAAACTTGATAGAAGGGAAAGGGGAGAACACAAAATAAACAGACTGGGAGAAAATAAAAAAAACTATTGTAGAAATATTTGGTCAAGAAATAAGACAAATGTAGATACTTGAGATGATAATGTAGATAAATATCCAATAGATGTATGATATATGATATATGTAAGTAAAATGCATAATGTGTATAAAGAATATTATGAATAACAAAAGGTAATACTCCGAGACAGTTCAAGAACACTTTAAGCGTAAAATGACTAAAATCGTCTTAAATTGTTAATAGTTAGAGGGAACAATAATACAATGTGATGAAAAGAACACAAAAGGAATAAGAAGCCTATAAGTAATGCTCTGTATAAAATATTGAACTGGCACAAAAGACACAGGACTCCTTTATTGGGTTTAAATCAGGCCACAACTTGATTAATTTTCAGGGTCAATTTTAACAAACAATAATAAATTAGCTTTGCCACAGGTGTAAAGAGGTGAGCCCACCATGAAGATGGTCCTTCACAATCCATGGCAAAGCAATAAATCTGAAATCAAATCCAGTAAATAATTAAATAAATAATTGAACCAGTAAACAAACCCCTGTCCAGAAGTGATGTCATATTACGTCATATGACGTCACAATTTGTTATGACGTAATTCTGAATTTAATTACATAATTTCCTGTTTATTTGTTTAGAGCCAAATTATTTTTCTATCCCAATTTAACTAGCCGAATTAATTTTATCTGTGTGATGGGGTCATTCCCCACCACTAGAGGGAGGGCCAGCAAAGCTAGGTACCCCCTCTCACCCACCCCACACAGATAAAGTCATAAATTTGGTCAGACAATGCTTCTATATACAACCATTGCCCTTTCACAGAGAGGTGTATTCCATCATCAGAAAAAAGTTGTGGCTTATCAAGGGTAATTGAAAGTAGAATAAGATCCATGCCCCTCTTCAAGAGTTGCTTTGAAACAAAACAATTAAGCCATCTCCTTGCTTTTTGAGCTCCAGCCCAGGAACGTCTAGGCAGTAATTTGGTCCATATTATTTTGGCGGAAGGAACCATGGCTTGTAGGGCATCTAAATCTTGTACAATTTGCTTGGCCAGCTGAAGGCATGGCACGTGCACCAAATCATTCTCCCCAGGTGAATCACAATTGCCCAGGGCTAAAATCGTGTGTGCGATTTAAGGAGACTCTTTATGGTATTCAAGAGCACCGGCCACCTCATGCCCCTTGTGCCGAACCACAGTGTGTGACCCAAGTTGGACAAGCCCAAAGAAGTGTTTGAATGGTGTTCCATTACGAAATATTCTGCCCCAGTGACCAGGCTATGCCCAATGATCCAAATGTCCCCCGGGCTGAAATAAGCTGAAATAAAAGAAAAAGAATCAGAAATACTAATCGAGAGTCCCACTACCCGATTGTCTAACATAAGATTTAAAAGCGCATGAGCGCCACCTGCCAATTCTACAAATGTCATGCTTACTCATGCCATAAGTGGCCGCAGCCGTTGCAGCTCCTATACGAAAGGAGTGTGAAGAAAAGAAATCTCTGTGCAACCCTGCTTTCTTAACAACTTCTTTTAAAACTGACCTGAATTGGAATTGTGTTAAAGGTAAACCCGTTAAATGAATAAACAGATATCTGGGCATCTCTGGCCTGATTTGTAAATAGCTAGCCAATGCCATAGAAGGGCAAATTTGGCCCTGCTGAGCCTTAGCCAAAATTAAGGACTGACCCTTACCTGGTTGGTCTTAGATCACCTAATGTGAATCTGCACACCATAATCAAATAGGGTAATATTGGAAATCAGAAGTTCCCTACCAGAAATGTCATTCATGGAACCAGGAACAATCTCACTTATTCTAAGGGCAGCAAAAAATGCAGTAGCAAAAACTGCCTTAAATGAAACCAATTCCTTGGGTGAATAGCATACCAAGGCCAGGTGCTCCCATAGCTTAGCCAAAACAGGTCCATTTATAGGTCTTCTGACATCTTTTGGCATAATGAACTCCCTGGCCCATCCTTCCACCACCTTTCTAACTCTAAAATCTCCAGTGGGATCATAAAACCCATTAGCCTTGGAGAAAAAGGCAAGGGCAGCCAACCTGCCCCTAATGGTGACAGGTGATAACCCCGATTGTTTAAGAAAAACTATAAATTGGAGAACTACATCAACATTAATTGGCCATAAAAATTGTTCTCCGATATCAGACATAAATTGATTAAAAGAATTTAAAGCTGATTGATAGGACTTGTGTGTTGACGGGGCAATGGAATTCAACATTGCCCTGCGCACTTCTAATCTCCAAGGTTCCAGAGAAACTTCTGTACCTCCAGTGGGTGTAAGGTAGCCTAGGGAACTAAAAGCCGGAACTTGGTAAACTGAAAACGAGAAAGGGCGTCGGCCAAAGGGTTAAGCAAACCAGGAGCATGTTGAGCTCTAAAGAGAACATTAAACTTTAAACATTGCAAAACCATTGCCCTCACCAAACCCATAACCTTGGGATTTCTGGAGGACTGCGAATTTACCACATGAACGACCACTTGGTTGTCACACCAAAACCAAACGGTCTTCTTAGCAAAGTGGCTCCCCCATAGGTGAACAGCCACAACTATTGGAAATAATTCCAAGAAGGTAAGGTCCCTGGTAAGACCAGATTCCACCCAAACAGGAGGCCATGCCTCAGCAGCCCACTGGCCATTCCAAAAAACTCCAAAGCCATGGGCACCAGAAGCATCAGAGTGTACCTGAAAGTCTGCCCAAAGCAGCATTTCAGTTCTCCAAAGAAACACTGTTATAATTCTCCAAAAAGGAGTGCCATATCCTGAGATCCTCACGGATGCCCCTTGCGATTCTAACATGGTGATGCCGAGCGATTAAACCAGCAATGGCCTTATAAAGTCTAGCACAAAATGCTCGTCCTGGAACTACCACCTTACAAGCAAAGTTTAACAAGCCTGTAAGTGATTGGAATTCCCGTAGGGTAGCCTTCTTTTTATTTACCATAGTTTGAACTTGTGTCCTTATGGCCACCAACTTTTCAGAGGGCAAATGAGAAATTCCAGCATTAGTGTGTATCTCAGTGCCCAAAAAGGTTAATTGATGATAGGACCCTCTGTTTTTTCTTCAGCCAAAGGGACTCCCAATTCTTTCATCAATTCCTGAAATTGCATGAAAGTATTGTGGTATTGTAATGAACCAGGAGAACCAGCGAATAAGAAATCATCCAGGTAATGAGCAATAGCCTTATTACCCGTTTTCTTAACTGCACACCAATGGAGAAAAGTGCTGAAGGTCTCAAACACAGCACAAGAGATTGAACATCCCATTGGCATTGCCTTATCAAAATAATTTTTTCCCTCAAACTGGAAACCCAGTAGATCAAAGTCTTCCGGGTGTACAGGGAGAAGTCTAAAAGCTGACTTGATGTCGCATTTAGCAAGCAGGGCACTTGAACCCAAGTTTCTAATCATTGCAACTGCTGAGTCAAACGACGTGTACCTAACTGAGGTAAGCCCTGGGTCAATGGCATTGTTCACTGAGTCTCCTTTGGGATATGATAAGTTATGTATTAGCCTAAATTCCCCAGGAGCTTTTTTTAGGAACAATGCCCAGAGCGGATAAACAGAGTGTAGGAAAAGGCAAGGAATCATGAGGGCCAGAAATTCTCCCTGCAGCAATTTCCTTAGCCAATTTTGTCCTGACTATATCTGGCAATTCCTTTACAGAATGAGCATTAAGTGCAGAACGAAAAGCCCTAGGATCAGAATAAGGAATGTGAAAACCTGAATGAAACCCGTGAAATAAGTAAACAACAGCCTCCATATTAGGATATTTACTAAGCCAAGGCTTCATATTAGCCAAATTAATTGGCGATGAGGCCTTTTGCTCCAGTCGGCACTGGCTGTGAAACAGCACCCCCTCCTGTTTGTTTTTCTTTAAAGCAGGGGTTTCCCGGGTGTCCACCTCCACAGGTGTTACACTTATGTTCATACCTGCAAGGTTATCTTTTGCATCAGGAGATCTAAGAGGCTGTTTTTCTTCAATTGCAAGCCAAATTGTCTTTTCTCACTCGTGTTAGGCCTCGCATTTGGCATTCTCAGCAAGGAGACCATTGGCACAAAGCCATTGTCACACCTTCTTGAGGGGGAGGCCCCTACCATGACATCTGCCCACAGTTCAGACTGGACATTTCTCCAGTTATAAAGCAGGATCGTGGGCTGCACACATGCTAAACTGCTCATCATATTGCAACCAAGCGGCCCCTCTGGAGTTGTATAAGCAATTGGTATATGCTTTTATCACTATCTCCTGATATTTTGAAAAGTCAGGAGATCTAAGAGGCTGTTTTTGTTCAATTACACCTCTGTAAATGGTGTATCCCATGATCCAATTTACAAAATTGCACTCCAGTTTAGGGCGTTTAAGCGCCTGAAATTCTTTAGGCAAGCTGAAAACAATACCATCCTTAGCCATGATCCTTGGTTCAGCATCTCTAAATGTTAAAGTAAATAAATCAATATATTCTCCCTTCCAGATCTGTTCTTTAGTGGAAATAGGAAGGTGAGAACCAAGGGGTGTAGACATGGTCACGTAAGGAGTTGGTTCCACACTGCCAACCAATCCAGAAAGGTGTGTATCAGCAATTTGCTCCACAGGGGCAGAGGTAACAACAGTGAGGGGCTGGCTAGTATGTGCTTGTGAATCAGGCGCCTGTGAAACAGCAAGGGCCTGAGTGGACGCGCTGAAAGCTGCGGGGTTAGGCTGCTACAAAGCCACCCCGTGCCCAACCTGGCTACCTGGAGCCCATACCGAGGCAGGCCAATTAGTATTCAAAGTGCCCATAGACACACCTGAGCTTGAAGCTTGAGCAGCATCAGTAGTTGACTGCAAAGGTCCCCTGAGCTGCGGGCCCACAACAGATCAGGTGTCCACAGAAGCAGAGGCAGCCGCTGCTTGATCGCCTCTCCATGTAGCACTCACTTGCTCCATATCTCCACTTGCAGCAACAGACCTCTGTAGGAGGTTATACAAATCAGCCAAAGTAGGCTGCCCGGATGCAGGGGGATCCACACCTTGCATCCCCAAACCCGGGACTCTTTGCAAGAGGTCCCAAACATCGGCAACCATGGGGTGCCCAAGCTCCACTGCCGAAGCCACCAGGGGCCCGGTGTGGTAGCAGCCAACTGGGACTCAGGTGTAGCCATGTAAAATGATGAATTTGTATTGTCAACACCCGAAGGGTTGGCACTTGGGGAAGAGGCAGTAGCCTGGAGTTCCTTTTGTGCTAGCTGATTACAAAGCGCAGCACAAGCCTGCACCATCTTACCTAGTTGAGAACCTTGGACAAGAAGGTCCTCACTTTTACTAGCAGGCTTGGAAGGTCTTTTAGGGGCTAAAAGAGTGGAGGGAACAGCCGCAGCCACCCGATGTTTTGACTGCGCCTTACTGCATGGCATCCTGAGCTCCTATGACAAAAACGCGGGCTCTAAATAATCACCACACGGATGATTCCAACCTGGCCGAAAGGCCACCCTGTCCCAAAGTCTCTCAAGACCACCACAGCCAGGGAGCAAGCTTGCAACCACCAGGAAAAAGGTGTCCACTGAAGGCCCAACACGGAACCTTCACGAAGACCAAACCTTCGCACACTCACCTCTGGAAGAAAGTGCAGCGATCCCCCCCTCCTCCAGCAATGGGTCCTGACCTTACCAGATTGAGTGGTTGGGGCGTCTTGGAGCCTGGAGGGACCAAGAGACACCAGGTGAAAATGGAGCCTGCGACTCCTACATCAGGTGAAGAACCCCAAGAAGGAGAGCAAGGCAACAGAACTTAAAGGCCGGCCCGAAGGCCACTCGCCCACCCCTGTGAGAAACTCTGTCAACACCAGAGCCCATGGGGTGAACAAGATAATTGGTTGCAAAGCTAGAACCAAAACTTGCCAAAAGTCGAGAACAGTTTGATGAGCTCTCACTGTCTCAACTATCAAAATGGCTACCTCCACGTGGTTGCAACAGGTTATAAATGACAAACTCTTGTTCAAAATCTCATGCAACCAAATGAGATTGTTAACTATAGCTATTGGCTAAAACGCAGTGGTGAAATTTTTACACCCCTATTGACCAATGGGGAGTCCTTGCCCTTATTTGGCCAGTACCATAAGATACCCCTCCCGACAAGTTGGGGGTGTCTTTCTTTAAGCAACAAAGAAGAAGAAACGTTATACTCTTTTTCCTGTTTTTTTTAATGTAATGCTCTATAAAAATTAATAATAATAATAATAATAACCCATCACAAGCTTTAGAAATAGAAAGTTTATTCATAAAATACAGCTTTTACCAGACCTGAGTACGTGCCCAGATTGCGGCATAATTTTTTTAAAAATATATTTTTTTAAAATAAAAAACACAATGCAACAACTATTTACACTTATTTACAGATAGGGGGAAGGGGAGGGGACTATTTGCAAATGGGAGGTAGGTATAACGAATGAAGAAGGGGAGGGGGAGGAGGGAAGTATGTACAAGGGGAAGAGGAGGGGAAGGTGCTTCAGAAATGGGGAGGGGTCTGGGAGTGGACCAAGATGGTCCAGGATTGCTGCCACTGCATCAGCGAGCCGCTTGACCTCGCCCTCTATGGCAGCCATTCTGTCCTCCAGCCATCAATCTTCAGGGAGAAAGAAAAAAGTGTGGTTAGAAGGTTGCTCTGCACCCCATCACCAAATGCCACAGCCAGGGACCCCCACTCCCTTCATTTCCTTGCCACTCTTACCTCGCTGATGGTCCTGGTCCTGGCTCCCTTGAAGCTCTGCCAGGTGGGCAGCATCAATGGCCTCCTGCCCTTCTCCTTCTGGCGGGCGGTGGCTCGGGCCCGGCTGTTCCTCCTCAGGGCCTCCTGTGAAAGGGGAAAAGACACCATTTAGAAAGCCGACATGGAAAGTGGTGGGGGAAGGGAGAAACAATAATGCCATGGAGGCTGCAGTCATGCAGCCATCACCCCTCCCTATGGGGACCTACCTGCTGGCATAGGAGGCTGTTGTGCCAGCAGAGGGAGGCCATGGTTTCCCTCTGCCTGGCCCTCCCTGCCTGGGGCAGCTTCAGCCTCTGAAGAGGAAGAAGACTAGGGGGAACTGGCAGGGTCCCTTCTACATCCCTGCCATCGCCTCCACTGTACATCTGCATTTAGGGACAAGAGGGACAACATTGCCACCCATGGGATGAAGAAAGGAGGGAGGGGAGGGACAGGGAAGGGTGAGGGGAAGGTAGGGCATGTGGGACCATGGCAGGGGCCTGACACTTACCCGGAGGATGATGATCCTGCCACCTTGGGTGGCCTGCCCTCACCCAGAGGTCATGCAGCCAGTCATAGAAGGGCGGCCTCTTGTGAACCGGAGGGTACTCGCCAAAGTCTTTGAGGGCTTCAAAGAAGACCCCCTTCAGTGCCTTGAATTTGGTCCAGCACTCTTGAGGGGTCCTCCTGAAGCCTTGCTGCTGGAGGGCCTGGGAGGCCTGGGCAAAGTACTCCCGGTTTCACCTGTTGGTAGTGGCCATGACCCTTCTCTCAGCTGCCTCTGTGGTGAGGGCATGAAGGAAAATGTTCACCTCCTCATCTGTTCAATAGGCGATCCGGAAAGGCACTCTCCTCCTGGCCACCATCATTGTCCTGGGGACCTGCAGAGGTCCGCAGAGCATTTATGGGCAATTGTTGGGGCAGACGGCCTTACCTGGCTCTTAGCCAATGGGGACCCTCAGAAGAGCAGTTTGTATGTTGCCCCCAATGGTTGCCCTCTGGGCTACCAATTATTACAATCAAATGGACCATTAGGAAAGCTGACTGTTGGGAATTTTGCAACATTGTTGGAGATTACAGTTGGGTTTTCTTTGCACTGTATCTTTCTATCACCAGAAAATCTGGAGCCAGGTGACACCCCCCCCCCCCATACCCTTTTGTGTGTGTGTTTCTGTGTGTCTGTATGTGACTCTCTAGGCTCATGGTCAAGTACAGGGGTAGGCAACCTTTCCCCTTTAAGGGCCGAGGGACTTCAGCTCCCAGAATCCCATGAGCTATTAGCCAACATGGGACTATTGGCCAATATGGCTGAGGCTTCTGGGAGCTGAAGTCCCTCGGCCCTTAAAGGGGAAAGGTTGCCTACTCCTGGTCAAGTATAACTGCATAAGAGCATGAATACTGGCCATGCACAGAGTGTGGATAATAGGATATGTTTATTGAGGTGCTTATTATCATAGCATAGTACAGTAGTGCCCCACATACATGCTAGCCATACAGAGTGTGGATAATATATGTTTATTGAGGTGCTTATTATCATAGCATAGTACAGTAGTGCCCTATGCTCACAGATGGAGGAGAGGGGATACTTCAGATCCTCCTGATCTCAAAGAACTCTTCCAGGGCCTCCCTCACTCTGCTTCACAAGGTCATTGTCCTCCATGGGTGCCCCCAGGGTGGGCAGCACAAAGCGACGCCTGTAGCGCTCTCCCTCATCCACCACCGTCTCGCAGATATTTTGACACATGAGGCGATGATGGGGCCACAAGGAATGGGCCAGTGAGGCACCTCCACCAAGCCTTCAGCCACCCAAAGGCGCTTTCCACCACAATCCTAGCACGATTCAGCTTCCTGTTGAATCCTTTCTGCCTGGCATTGGTGGTGCCCTGGTAGGGCTTCATGAGCCACTTCCGAATGGGGTAGGCACTGTCAGAGAGCAGGAGAGGGATGATCTGCTGACCCCTTAGGGTGACGGTGGGGTTCCCTGGCATGTAGATACCAGCCTCCATGGCCTGAAAGATGATGGAGTTCCTTCCACCCTCACATCGTGAGTCACCCCAGACAAGCCCAATTCCAAATCAAGAAACCATCCTCGATGATCCATAGTCCCCTAGAGGATGACAGAGTAGCTGTCTTTTCAGTTGACAAACTCGTTCCTTCACCCCAAGGGTGGCACGATCAGACAGTGGCACCCGTCTACAGCACCCACTACTTGGGGGAAGCTGAAGTCAGTGAATCCTTGCATGATCTGTGGGTGATAAGGGGGGGGAGGAGAGGGTTAATGACAAAAGTCAGGGCA
Source organism: Phrynosoma blainvillii (assembly GCA_026167975.1). Classification (NCBI taxonomy): domain Eukaryota; kingdom Metazoa; phylum Chordata; class Lepidosauria; order Squamata; family Phrynosomatidae; genus Phrynosoma; species Phrynosoma blainvillii. Next base: position 180,621,986 of record JANUYF010000003.1, on the reverse strand, counting down.
TTTACCAACTCATGACATTGTTCGCATATGTGCTGCACAGTACACACTTGTCCCTTTCACCTCCAGTGCAAAAAAACCTCATAATCTGGCACACAGTATGGCTGTCACTGTATACATTAGACTGCTAGGGTTGTTGAACCTGTGCACATACACAAAAAATGTCATGACCTGGCATACAGTATGGTTGTCACTGTATAGAATGGGCTGCTAGGGTTGAACCTGCTCATGGACACCAAAACCCATCGGCCAGCATATGGTATGCTACCAGTTCAACAACCCTAGCAGCCTAATGTATAAGGTGACAGCCATACCATATGCTGGCCGATGGGTTTTGGCGTCCATGCGCAGGTTCAACCCTAGCAGCCCATTCTATACAGTGACAACCATACTGTATGTCAGGTCATGACATTTTTTGTGTATGTGCACAGGTTCAACAACCCTAGCAGCCTAATGTATACAGTGACAGCCATACTGTGTGCCAGATTATGAGGGTTTTTTTGCACTGGAGGTGAAAGGGACAAGTGTGTACTAATGTATGTATGCAGCTGCTGCAGGGGCCATGGCGGAAACTCCTGTGGCTGTGCATTGCAGGCTGACTACCAGTGTGGACCACTCGGTCATCATGGCATCCATGATCTCTCTGCTTCACACAGTGCACAGGTGTATAGCAATGCCAACATTACTGTTAAAGGGGCTGTGTTGCCCCAGCGCACATGCGCATGCACAGAGAGACCACCAAAAAAAATTAAACCCGACACTGCGGGCCCATGTGGTTACTCCATTCCCATTTAGAGAAACCTCGGGGCCAGCAGTACAGGTGATGAGGCTTCACTGTAGCCTCAGAAAAGCTGCATTAACTGTGCCCCATTGTGGTTGCTCCACCCCCACTTAGGGCATCCTTAGGGCAGGTGACACAGCTGCTGCAGTTTAGGGAAAACACTTCTTCAGGTCACCTTTTCCTGCCTGTCTGCATAGCCCCTCCGATAGTTTTGATATAATGTACTTCCCAAAGGAATTTACTCTTTTGTATCAGTCTGTTTGGGACAGATGCCTGATTAAAAGTCAAAAATATACATTTAATTGCTTTAGGGCTGGGTAAGTAGTGATAGTTCTTTAAGTCAATTGTTCTACCATGTGAATTTAACAGCTCTGAAAGGTATCTAATCATTGATTTGTGACCATTCCAAATATGTGCTTTACTGTGTATTTCTTAAGATGAGTTGATTTTTCTGTAGCACCCAGGAATGTTTGAGAACATCTGGGCATCTTCATAAATCTGGGCAGTCCTCCTCCATGTGAGAAAAATCAGCTGCCTTTGTTGCCACAAGAATTTTTCATTTGAAAGGCTTGTTGAGATTTCTCCACCTTGTTTGCAATATCTTTTATTCTCTGCAGAATAAGATTCAGTGTTTCTGCAGACAAAAGGCAAACTTCATGGAAGAGCTGAGTAAAATTATTGCCAGTGGGTTTGGAGAGTATTTCTTTGTTATCTTTGGGCTGAAACAGCTGGCTGTAAAAGGGCAGCAACCACACACCACACCCCCAACCCAGCTGTTTGCCAGCTCAAATCACTCCTTTTTGAGCAGAAAGTCACTGTTTCATGGGCATGGCAAAAAGGTGGCTTATCCAACATGGCAACCACTTTTTGGTGCTCCTATGGTGTGTGGCATATAAACACTGCACCGCCAGACAACCACAATGCTGCCCAAGATTCTGGCTTGGGAGCAGTATTGGGACATGAGTCATCCAAGCACCATGCCCCCATGCTTCCCCCATGCCACCCCCAAGCTGGTTGAAGCTGCCGGTCTGTTTCACTTCTTTGTTATATTTCTGTTCCTGAGAGTTGTTTATATTTATACTTTGAAAAGATGAGATGGCTGTTTAACTTAAATCAGATTTCTATAATTACTTAGGGAGTGGAGATGGAACTGGATTTTGAGATTTGTTACTCACGAGTCTTTCCATCTCCACCATTGTCTCTGCTCCCAAGAAAAGTGAGTCTATCTTATCTGTTTCTCTGCTTTAAAGGCTTTCTGGTTTTCCGAATTGATGTGAGGACTAGTTCAGGTTCTTTTTTTTTTTGCCTTTGGGTGTCATTTTATGTTGTTGGGAGGTGATAAGGCCAGATAATGTTGGGAGGCTAATTCAGCAGTTGTTAGTCCATTGCCATCTTGCCTTGTTCAACTCAGTGTCTTATGCAACAGTCCTAACTAGGGAGTAGATATTGTCCTTAGGTGATCATTTATTGCAATTTACAAAGGACAAATATTATTTGAGGGAATATGTAGATATTTTTACCTTCTGCTACCAAGATCTAGAAAAGAAAAAGAAGAACAAATCATATAGTACAGACAAAGAGAAACTAGTGAATTCATAAAGTGAATATAACCTGAGCAAACTGGCATCCTGGGTTCCTAATTCATATTGGAGTCATAGCTAAGCTGAACAATTGATCTATAGGGCATACATGGACTTCTCCACCCCATGTGGATTCTTTATGATGAGACCATAGGTATGAGAGCCACCATTAACCCATCCTCAGATGGGATCAGATGCATCCAGAGCTGTGGATGCAGCTGATGACACCATCTAGAACAATGCAGGGTAAGTGCTCTTATAGTGGGCATATAGTGTAGAAGTGGCCTTTGTCACCTATAACTCAACAGACAGGGTTGGTTGGGCAACTTCAGAGGGTTGGGGTTTTTTTTTGGGGGGGGGGGAATCTGGAGCACCTGGGACTTGTACCAGGCACCTTTTAGTTTCAACATGAATTTTTAATCTCTCATGGCCCTCTTTGTTTTTGGAGCTGCCCCAGGAAGAAAAGCCATAGCAGAACCCCTGGTTACTTTACTGTTACCTTATAATGTAACAAGCACAACTCTGGGGGAGGGCAGCTACTTCAAAAAGGGACCCAGCCCAATCAAGTTGGAGACTTTTAGCATGGTTACAACAATATCCAAATCAAATTGCAGTCCAGTTTTGAGAGAGAGGTTTATGTTCCATTTTAAAATCCCTTCTGAGGGACTGCATAGCCTATTTGTGAATTCTAGAAGGGAGAGTGATAGGCCCTATTATCCAGCCCCATTTCCAATGTCTGAATGTCTCCTTTTGGTATTGTTTTTTTTTTTTTTTTAAGATGATGTGAGAGTTTTGCCTCATTCATATTTCATATTTTAGAGATGAACCATAAATGATGCCATTTGAGAACATATGTGCACCATGCTTGTGGCGGATCCCTTCTCCATCCTGGTTTTCCAGTTCCAGACCAGCAGGCTTCTGTCACTCACCTTACCTTTCCCCTCAAGATTGAGTGGATACCTGTGGATCAAGTGTTTGGGCCTCAAGGAACTCCATATATGGAACAATGGATGTGTTGCTCAGTGGGTTCACTGTAGTAAGCATGACCAGAATGATTATCAAAACTTAACAGGAACAGCCAGACACAATTGTGAAAAAGAATAAACAAGTAGAAGTTTATTAATATGCGATGAGAACACACATTAACCCCTGAAGTATTTAATCAGTCACAGCTCCCCCAAGCCCCATTCAGTTCTTCCCTCTTATTGACTATCCTACCTCTATTACAATGTTTCCTTATCTCTATGTCATCTTTGCCCTATCTCTATGTCATCTTTCTCCATCTGCCGTCTGTCAGAGGCAAGACTGTTTTGTATCTTTTCTCCTGCATAGGTCCTGCATAGCTCAATGCTCCTTCACAGCATTCCATGAGCTGTTATTCACTGACACCAACTAAGGTTGCCCAGTTCCTGCTTTCGCAGTGTGCCTAGCATGCTCTTTAATGTAGCTCATTGGCATGATGCGGATTCATGGTATTGGAACTGAACTGTTAAAGCCCACCTTTCACTTTTTGCTAGTTCAACCAAAGAATTTGGAGTCATTGAGTTTTTTGTTGGATTGATGATTTTACATGGACTGGGCACTTTCTAGGGCTGCTTGTGTCATGTGTCACATTTAAAAAGTTCTACATCTTTTTGAAGTGGGCCCTGCAGAATAAGGTGGATCACAATAGGCTCTTTCATTACTTAGATGATTTTTTTCCTAATTGGAAAGTGGGGATTAGAATAGTTCAGGGTTCTGATGGAGTTTTACACCTTAACCAAGGAGCTTGGAGTACCTTGGCAGAAGAAAAACAGAAATTCCAAATCAGCAGTTAGTTTTCCTGGGTTTCAAGATAATCACACTTCAGCAGCAGTATAGGTTTCCTCATGAGAAGCTTCCAGACCCTAGGTAGAGGATAGATCAATTTTTACAGTTCCAGAAAGTCATCCTAAAAGTTTCAAAAACTGTTAGAAGCCCTAAGAGGAGCATTTTATGTCACCTCTCTATTGCTGTGACAGTCATCCTGAGGCTGGATAATCAGATTAAGAGAATTGATGAGATTAAGAAAGATTTACAGGTCATGGGGAGATTCTGAAATATTTAACCATGTATCCTTTCAAAGTGATGGCTTAAGCTGAGGGATGCCCTCCAAATGTTACCTAACAAAGCAGGAACAATTGATTTTGGGATTTATTTCATGGCCAATAATGTAAGTATGAACGGCCTCCATTTTAAGATGAAGAGGGTATTACTTCTGATCTTATCTTCTTCTTCTTTTTGGAGTTCCCCCACCCCACCTTTGGTTTCTTCTTTGGCTTTGTACTGAAGAGTTAGCAAATTCCTCAGTTTGTTTTTGATGCAACAATTTCGCTACATTGCAGGTCATGAATCAATTATCCTCCAGGTCTCCCATGGTGAGGCATTTGGAAATAGAATTTAAGATATCTCCAATTTAAGATTCTTCTTACTATGCTCTCTGTGGCTGGAATGAATAATATCATTGCCAATTATCTCTTCAGTAAATCAATGGGGTCCTTTAGACAGTAATGCCAGATGCCTACAAACCTAGAGAAGCTTGGAGGGGTGAGGAATCAAGGGTCATTAGTCTTTACATAGCATCAGGTATGAAACAGAGTTATTATAGAATCACAGAGTTGAAATGGGTCCTAGGGACCATCAGGTCCAATCCCTGGCTCAATAGAGGGTTTCCAGCTAGAGTATTCCAGCATCTTATTGAAGGCTTCCGGAGAATGACATCCATCCTCATCAGCTCTCTAGGCAATTGATTCCATTGCTGAACCATTCCCACTGTCAAGAAATCCTTTCTAATGTTTAATTAAAATCTCTCTTCCTTGGAACCATTAGCTTTAGTTTTACCCTCTGAGACAGCAGAAAAGAAGCCTGCACCCTTTCGCTTTGAGGCAGCCCTTGAATTATTTAAGGAGTGTGATCATGTCACTCCCTTAGTCTTTGCTTCATCAAGTTGAAAATGCCCAGCTCCTTCAATGCAATACAATGGGCCCACTGTATGCACAGATTCTGTATCCATGGATTCAACCATCCATGGCTTGTAAAATATTTTTTAAAATCCCAAAAGCAAACTTTGATTTTGCCATTTTATATAAAGACACAATTTTACTACTACATTGTATATAATAAGACTTGAGCATCCATGGATTTTGGTATCCACAGGAGGTTCTGGAACTAACCCCTAGGGCCCACTGTACAAGATGACCTGTTTCTGCTTGATTAAACATGAAAAACAAATTTTGTGAAATAGGAAGCTCAGAATTAAATATATAGAAAAGAACATGTACCAAGTGCTTGGCGACATTCTGAGTCAAACACAATGGCTTGTAATTACATTCAGCCTATGTTGTTGTCTTTGGGAAATAGCCCATGGCTGTAAACAGAGTAATTGGCTGAAGGTGATTTAGGGGTATATATCTTAGGAAGAGTCCCAGAAGAGACCATGATGTATGAAGCAATAAATGTCACCTATAGATCTGATAAATAAGGCATCTTGCTGAACATGCCATAGACAACTCAGTCCTCACCTCTAATATCAAAAAAGGTTTTGCAGAAGCTTTAAAAAACCAAATTGTTTTTCAGTTTCAGAAATGGTTGTTTTAAAGCCAATAAATTTAGTCATTCAAATTTCAGAAAATGTCTTTAAGATCAATATATGTGTGTGTGTGTGTGTGTGTGTGTGTGTGTGTGTATATATATATATATATATATATATATATATACATGTATTGTGAAGTTCGACTAGCTTACTGGTGGTTCAGTAGATTAAGGTTGCCATTCTGAGAAATGAGATCTTTTTCCATTAGTACCATCTTTTGTCTCATAGTATGGCAGTACAACCTTGGACTCCTTATGCTAAATCTGGCTCATCAACTATGTATTATGATTAGAAGTAATACAATCCTCATGATTTCACAGTTCTAGGCAGGTAGTTAACTCTTGAAGTTTACTGAGGCCCTCATGGCTTAGTGTATGTGGCATGTGCTGTCATCAGAATGGTGACCTACAAAGCTACCGCATGATGTGAGAGGAGCAGCTCAGACTTTATAACCATATGTGTACATGCTAATGAATTAAATTACCTGTTTTTCCCTCCTCTCTTACTTCAGGTGTTCTCCCCAGCCCATTTTTTTTTTTAAAAAAGTTAGGTGGTAATGTACATTTTCTGCATTTGAGAATTACTTGTAATTGATTCATTTCCCCAATAATAAAGATATAATTAAGTTACATTAAAGCTGTAATGCTTTGTTATTAGTTTTTATACATTTGGGATAAACTCACAATCTTAGTTAACTGATTTACTTACTTGAGGGATGACATAACTGAACTTTTCAAATACTTCAAGGGCTGTCATAGAAAGGAGAGACAGGGCTTTTCTCTACTGCACCAGAAGATAGGACCAGGTCTAATGGTGTTAAGTTATAGGCGGATAGATTTTGGTTAAACTTTAGAAGGAATTTCTTGACAGTAATTTGGCAGTGGAATCAAGAGAGGTGATGGAGTCTCCTTATTTGGATATCTGCAAAAAGAGGCTGGACATCTACCTGCTGAGATGCTTTAGCTAGAGATCCTGCACAGATCAGAGGGTTGGACTTAATGCCCCATAAGGCCCCTTCCAGCTCTATGATTCTAAGACATTATAAATCTAAGTACCTTTTCCAAAGTTGCACTGTGACCATATATTCTGTAAACATAATATCTCTTTTCACCTTGAGGACTGAAAGTAGTTGCACAATGTTAGAGTATCTCATACTTTCTCAATATCATCTGGTTTGAAGTTTGCTTCCCTCCATTTATAAATATAGTGGAACAAGGATGACAATGTTCATGCTGCAGATTGTTCTATAAAAACACATGCAGCCAGTGAACTAGACATTGTCTCTGCTGTTTTTCTCCAGTGTTAAGGTAATTAGCCTAGATTTCTCAGAGCCCTACTCTTCCACAATAATTTGATTTCTAATATTTGCAGATAGGAATGTGTTTCAATTACTGAATGATGAATTATGATATGGAAAAACTGATTAATATCTTCATCACTTCCATTACCTGCCAGCCTCTTCCCTTGAGAAGGAAGTCTTTTTATTATAACATACACACTCAATTTCAAGATCCATTTTTTGCTTCAGGCAGAATAATTATATAATTTCTAGCCAACTCAAATGAGTAAAAGTAGGTCAGTGTCCTTACCCAATGTTATCACTCTCTTTTAGCTAAATTGATACACCTGGGAATATGAGATGTGTAATCTGGGATCTAGCAATCTACGAGGGAAGGACTGCATAGGCAGTAATCATAGCAACTTAAATGCATTGCATAAATACATTTCAAGGTGGAACGAGTATAATTTAACTTTGTTAAGCTGTTCAGCAGAATGTGAAGAAATGTGTTTGATCTCCTCCAGAAGCTCTCAATTTCCAATTGGAAGTTGTTACTCCTACTCTATTTAACATCTCATTATCTTGTCACTGAGCTTATTTGCCCTTCAAGTGCCCTAGGCATTCTCCAAGAGCTTCTTGTGTCTCACTCCAGCTTCCTCCCAAATCAGACAGATGGACTAATCTATGGATGTTTCTATCTTGTTGAATCAGTATTTGCATAAGATGACATTAAGCTACCTGGAAGTCCTAACATTCCTTGATCTTGTTTGTTCATAGTTTCTTCCAGGTTTCTGTCTCAGCTACAGCAATAGACTCCAATGTGCATAGATAGCCTGTGTTGCTATAACTTCAAGCCTCTCTTAGCATCAATTAGAGCTGACCATCAAACTGCTGCTTCAGTATCTCAACCACAGTACTTCTCAATGCAGACTGTTCTTCCTTTTAAAAAACAACAACAACCACCACAATTCTTATTGTTAGAAAAGTTGTTGCTTTTGTCCAGCAAAGCAACAAAAACAATGAAGCAGCTTCCTTGGATTGTGGTGGGAAAATGCAGTAGAGTTGGGTGTCAACTGCATGCTAGTAGAACTGAGTCCTGAAGGATCTTACAGACGAATGCCAAGGGGTTGCAAAGTGCACCAGCACCACTTTTTTGGGTTTGACCCTCCAGAAAAGAACTGCAAATTAGTGCTCTCAAGTCCCACCCAGCAAACCTGGGGTACCATGGTTGATGGTATCAAATGCTGATGAGTTCATCAGAAAAAACAGGGGCACTAATTCTGTGTCTTTCCTGGTGTAGATTATCTATCAAGGTGACTCAAGCTGTATAACACCCTGAAATCAAACTGAAATAGATCTAGATGACCCATCTCATCCAGAAACCTTTGGACTTGAGAGGCCACTACATGCTTCAGAACCTTGTCCAGAATTCTGGAGACTGGCTGATAATTATCTAGAATGTTCAGATCCAGAGAGGCCTTTTTTAAGTAATGGTTTATAACTGCCTCTTTCAGGAAAGCTGGAACCATGCCTTGTTTTAACAAGGCATTGACCACTCCCTCTACTCACTCAGCCATTTCCCCTCTGGCTTTTTCAACAAACCAAAAAAGGCAAGGATCTAACACCCATGTAGTGCTCTAATCTTTCCAAGAATTCTGTACGTATCCACAGGTTGCACAGACTGAAAAGTAACCATTATCACTAGACAATCAGGGAGCATCTGTATCAATGCATCCAATGCAGAGCCAAGAACTCCTTCCTGAAAGCCAGTGTGGCTTCAGAGCCAATAGGAGTACTACAGATATGGTATTTGCCCTTAGACAACTGCAAGAGAAATGTAGAGAGCAGAACAAGGGACTCTATGTAACATTTGTTGACCTCACCAAAGCCTTCGACACTGTGAGTAGAAAAGGTCTATGGCAGATCCTGGAAAGACTAGGATGCCCCCCCAAATTCCTCAAAATGATTATCTTGCTACATGAGGGCCAGCATGGTCAAGTCAAATACGGCGATGCTCTTTCAGAGCCCTTTCGAATAACTAATGGAGTGAAGCAAGGTTGTGTTCTTGCTCCAACTTTATTTACAATCTTCTTCAGCATGATGCTCCAAAGGGCTGCAGCAGAGCTCGAAGAAGAAGGCGGCATCTATATACGTTACCGTGTTGATGGTAGCTTGTTTAACTTAAGCCGTCTGAGGGCTCACACTAAGACTCTAAACTATCTAATCCGTGAGCTGCTCTTTGCTGACAGTGCTGCCCTTGCTGCCCACACAGAAGCAGCTCTGCAGCGCCTAACATCTTGCTTCACAACAGCTGCAGAGTTGTTTGGGCTGGAAGTCAACCTGAAGAAAACGGAAGTTCTCTACCAGCCTGCACCACAGGACAAACACCACCATCCCCACATCGCTGTAGGCAAATCTGTGCTTAAGCCTGTTCAGCAGTTCACCTACTTGGGAAGCATCATCTCCTCAGAGACCAAGATTGACAAAGAGATCGACCACAGATTAGCAAAGGCATACAGCGCATTTGGAAGACTTTACAAAAGAGTCTGGAGTAACAAACACCTGAGGCAGAGCACAAAAATCAGTGTGTATAGAGCCATTGTACTGTCTATTCTCCTTTATGGGTCGGAAACATGGGTCACCTATCGCCAACACTTACGACTCCTCGAATGCTTTCATCAGCGCTGTATACGCACAATCCTAAATATACACTGGACTGACTATGTGACAAATGTTGCTGTCCTTGAGCAAGCAGGGATCACCAGCATTGAGGCCATGCTATTGAAAACGCAGCTGCACTGGGCTGGGCACATTTCTAGGATGGAGGACCATCGCCTCCCCAAAATAGTACTCTATGGTGAACTTGCCATGGGTCAGCATAAGAGGGGTGCTCCAAAAAAGCGATACAAGGACTCCCTGAAACAACATCTCAGGCTCGGCCAAATTGATCACCAACAATGGTCCACCCTGGCCTCACATCAGGAGGCATGGAGATGCACTATCCACAATGCTGCAGCCTTATTTGAGAAGTCACGCCGATCAAGTCTCAAAGAGAAACAACAATGCAGAAAGAATCACAACCCGGGAACATCACCCAAGGAGATCTTCTGCTGTGCTTTCTGCAACCGGACTTGTTTATCTTGGATTGGCCTTTTTAGTCATCAGCGTGCTTGCAAAAAGCGTGGGATGAGTCCTTCCTGAATGTTCGTTTGTGAAGAAAAGCCAGAGAGAGAGATCAAGAAAGACTATGTAGAATACATTTTACAGTTCAGAAAGATACAGAACAATTTCAGGCATTGGTATTTTTTCCCCCCTGTTTCTTGTTGATAGGAATTTGCAGAAATTCACATCTTTTCCAAATGGAAACACTTTGTTGTTGTTGCTTAAGTAGGAAAAAAATATATGAGAAACATGTTTGTCCACCACACACATACAAGATCTATAGTGCTTAACAGGTGAAAGATTGAGTTGGAATCACTGTGTATTTTAATCTCCATGTATCACTACTATTTTAGTGAAAATGAAATCTGTGAAATTCACACCATATATATGGCCCTCTCCTTTCTGGTAATTGCTTTTCCTATTAAATCTGGTTGGAAAAAACATGGAATAATTTTATTTCATTTTTAAAAATAATTCACCAAAATCTGCATATTCAGAATGGCAGGAACTTGAGGTTTATTTTTCTTTATATTCCCAGAGAAAGCATTGCTGAAAACATTTCCCCGTCTAAACAAATTCTATATATTTAATTCAATGAACTACCCTTCTTATTTGTGGTTAGATAGGGATAAAATAGTGAAATGCACTGCACAAATTAAAATATCCCTCAAATTTAGCAGTAGCCTTCAATGGGAAATAAAATCATGCATATTAAATTCGAAACAGGATTATTATTATTTTAACTGGATAAATTAATAGCCCTTTACCAGCAAGCTAACATAAGGATATTTTACAAGTGAAGCTTTTTTTCCAGCATAGAGGTAAAAAATAGGAATACCTTTAGTTAATTAATGTAATGCTTTCAGGCTGCTGCTGAACCTGCTTCAGTAAATAGCTCAAATTTTCAATATGCCTAAGGGAGGCTAATATTCAGAAACATGCACATTCTTTGTTGTGGGTGGGATGATTCTGCAGCTGGGTAAACCCAAATTCTGCATCAAGAAATACTGGATTCTGCAAGCTGCATGCATTATGCAAGCTGAGACACTTCTCACATTTTTTCCCTTACTTTGTATTTTTGTTACTTTTCCATTTTTCTCTTCTACAACTGCTTAGTATTCTCTCTCATACTTCTGAGAATTCAGTGGGCACTTTTAGACAAACAAGAATGGATTCAATGTTGTCAGAAGGCTGAAATCAATATGCAGAAAAGCCTCCTGTGTTTCATCTGCATGCCTCTAGAATTGTATCAGGATACAACCATGTCTATGTCATAAGGAACTCTTGCTTTTAGTGTATAAGTTTGTTTTTTGAGACACAGCAGAGCAATTCATATAACATCCATCTTTTTCTGGAATCTGCAGTCATCAACAGATAGTTCCTTTGTTCCCAAATTCTCAAAGCTATGGCATGTGACCCTTTGATCCATCAGGCACATGAGACAGGAAATCCTTCTGTCAAGTGTCAAGGAAAAGGGGACTTGACAGGGCACTTTCTGTAGCAATCTGGACCTAACAAATCCCTTGGCTTTCTTCTGAAACTTAACTGAATGCATTACACTGAGGACTTGCAGAGAATTAACTGAGGTGGTGTAGCTCTGATCTTTGTTTTGGTCAGCTAACAAACAAATCAGACCTTCATTTGCCATCTGACCCTTAGTTGCCATCTGCACCATTCTACTGAGGATCCTAAAAATAAGTAAAATAACTATTTAACTTGTAAATCCTTAACACAACATTGTGAAGAGATTATTTGTAATAGTAGCATTTACAGACAGTTGCAGATCTATTACTCTCCCCAGTACCTCCATGAATGAAACACTAGTGAAAAACATGCTGTTTGAATGCCAGACCTAACTGGATCATTTAAAAAGCATGAGCAAACAAACAATGTAGTCTATTGCATCTCGATTTCTCCCTCCTGCAAAATTCATGTCATTTTAATTCCCAATATAAACTCCAATGCCATGGAGGGGAAAAGTTATACTAGGATCAACCAAAGAGTAAACATTTGTAAATCTATATCTTCTTGAAACATTACTAAAAATGACATTTTGAGTAAGTGACTCCAGGTGATGCAATTACTGCATTATATTGTCCTTTTTTTTTTTTTTTTTTTTTTTTGGTCCTGGATACTTTGGAATGATATGGATGTGGATATTTTGGATTCACAAAGTATGTGGATACTTTGGAATGATGTGAACCTCAGGGATCTTGTATATGTGGTTTACTGAGTTACTTAAATTCTCTACCAGAGAGCTGAAATACTCATCAGAGTGCAAATCACAAGATCCATAGAATGTAGCCATGGTAGTTAAAGGTGTATGAAATTGCAGTAACTATTTATGGCAGATTCACACATAGTAAATTAACTTAGGTCCAGTTCTTAAATAATTGTTGTGTTATTGTTACTATCCTGCTCTTCTACTAATATAGAAATGCAGCAACTATAACAACATAAGAAAAACCATACCAGACTACACTAAACAAAGCTTATTGAGTAGATCACCATTCTGCTGAACAGCAACCAGCCAACTGCCTAGGGAAAACCCATAAATGAAACACAAATGAAACAGTTCCTACCCACTTCAGTTGTGCTCCCAATAACTGATAAACAGAGGAATACTACCTCTGAAATGTAGACGAACAGCTATATCTATACTAATGAATATTCATCATCCCCATGGATATGGGATAATGGTTGCACTGGGATAGAGAAGATCCAGGTTCTGGTCCCTACTAAAAAACTCACGTGGTGATCTTGGGCCATTTAGGGCCTGAACATACTGCCAGAAATAATCCAGATTGAGACCACTTTAACTGTCCTGGTTCAATGCTAGGGAATCGTGGGAATTGTAATTTTTTCTGAGGACGTTTTCACACTGGCCTTTTTGAGGACGCTAGCCGGCCTCCCACCGGCCTCACTCCGTCGCCATTTCCCGTGTGTTCAGACACACGCGGCGGCAAACCCCGCCCCTTCCTGTGTCATCCCTGCGTCCGGCCGGCTTTTGGCTCCGTGTGTTCAAACACACGGAGCCCTAAGTCTGGCCTCACTCCGGCAGCGGCAAGCTAATTTCTGGCTAACTCCAGCTTCAGGTAATTCCGGGTGGCAAAAGGAATTAGCCTGCCGCCGCCGGAGTCATTCCGGTGTCAGTGGCACTGGGTCCAGCCGGCTTTAGGAGAAGGGCTCCAGCCGGCTTTAGGGAGCCCAGTGTGAAAACGTCCTGAGACATTGAGCCTTCTCTGTCAGAGACTTCTGGTGTCACAATAAACTACAGTTCCCATTATTCCCTAGCACTGAGCCAGGACAGGTGAAGTGGTCTCAAGCTGGATTATTTCTAGCAGTCTGCCCAAACCCCTAGCCTCTCTCAAATTGACTCACAGAATTTTTATGAAGACGAGACTGGGAGAAGGAGAGTCATTTTCTGTATGATGCTTAAAATTCAAAGATGCAAAATTGGGTAATAAATTAACTAATAAATAACAGGCACAGGAGAGGGCCTTCACAGAGGATATTTGTATGTTGAAAATTTTTCTCTCAAGGGATCCTAGACTGCCTACTCCTGGTTGCCCTTTCACCAGCTGGAAAGAAAGAAGCAATCAATAAAAATTAGGTAGGCTTTTGACTATAGACTAGCTGCTGAGTAAGGAACATTTAATGGATGGATGTTGTACATTTATATATTTTTTTTAAAAAAAATACTCTTAAAAAGCGTGTTTTAATATGATAACCTACTTAATTGTGGGTTTTTTTTAAAATCATAACTTTGTTTTTTATTTGTATCTTTTCCTAGAAAAAGAAAAAAGAAAAAAAACTTATTGTGAGCTGATTTCCTGTTTCGGGAGATAACTGGGCTTTAGGTCAATATGTAAATAATAAATTTCACCTTTCTCATACCCATCCACTGTGGAACCAGGAAGAATAGCCTGTGGACTAGGAACTTCAATCAATGTAAAACAATTGTTTTATTTTTAAATTTGGACTGAATTTGCATGTTTTACCTCTACATCCACCAAAATATTCCTGATGCAAAAACATGGAGATTTCTTGAGGAATCCATTGTTCTCTACCACAAAGAGGCCAGTGACCTCACTGGAATGGAGACATATTGGATTGCAAAAGAGGGGGCCCTGTTGAGATGCAAATGGATTTTAAATTTCCTGGACTTTTAAAATCTCCCTATAGCCACATGGCCAGAAGGAAGAGGAGCCTGCCTTCAAAAGATATCCTCCCCACCATATACCATCTTAACTAAAGACTGATACAACATGTAGGCATCTGACTAACATCTCCAATTGTTTTTCTCGCTCATGGAGCTTCAAAAGCTTGCAACAAGTATATTGTGCATTTTGGTTGGCTATGTTGGATTTGTGTTGGATTTGTGTTGCTAAAGTATAACAAATGAGATTTAATATGTTACTGTGCACTCCTCAGATCAGTGCTTCTGAAACTGTGGTCCTACAGTTCTTTTGGATTTCAATTCCTGGAAATATCAGCCTACATGACCAATGATTGGGAATGGCAGGAATTAACATCCCAGACATTTAGAGGACCAAATTTTGAGAAGCGGTGCCTTAGATGACACCTGGCAGATGGTGTTAGAATGTGACAGAATCTTCTTGCACCAGATATATTCCCACATGCACTACGAAGTGTGGGCCCTAAACCAGGGTGCTATGGGCAAACAGAAAAGTAAGCAAGCCCAGTTCCCTTGAGTTGGCCTAATTCAGGTCCATCAACTGTGCTAGTCTGGAGCTGTATTAGTGAATTTGGAAACTCAAAACATAAAATAATCCACAGGCTGAAAAGCTTGATGAAACTACTTCTCTGCTTTGTGAAATAGCCTGTGCAAAACAACAGGGCTTGGGATACACCGGATACCTGCTGTCGTGTTTCTCCCTCTCTGCACTTACAATTGCTCTGCCAGAATGACTACTGTCACAATCCATCAATGAAAATACTAGTTGGTGCTCACTATTCCTTGTCTTCTTTTGCTGGAAAGAACCAGGTATTCAAAGCATGCCTCACAATTTCTCTACGTCAGAAATAATGCAGGTTGACACCACTTGAACTGTCATGGCTCAATGCTATGGAAGGGGGTTATGCCAAAGGAATAAAAACAACCATGCCCCACCCAACTTCAAAAACAAAGGTATAAGAAATATAGAAATATAGAAAGGATTAGCCAAACCCTGGAGCAGAAAAGCCGCTAAAATTACTAAAAGTTTAAAAGTACCCCACTAAATCACGTGCCAATAATGAAAATGTAATAAAAGGCACAAAAATTCAAGGGCCAAATTTATAAAAAAAATAACAATGCCCGTAAAAAACACACTTGTAGTTAAAAAAAAAAAAAAACCAAATTACTAAAAGGGTACCATTTACCCCACTAAAGGATCTGCAAATGCAGAAAAAGGTAAAATGAAAATTCATAAACCAAGGCCAGATGCGTTTTGACTCTTGTCTTCCTCAGTGGCCTATGAACATTTAATTTATATATATATGTCTATTACACAGCTTACACAATGTGATTCTGCACCATTCCAAAGTAATACACAGAAGTGCTGCTCCCTCTTTCTATACCTGATTCTCAGGTAATTGCTGCTACACCAGGTCCTTCAGTGGTTTCGGCTATGGAGGTGGGGCAACCCACTAGAGCCGATGTGTGGGAATTCCTGAAAAGAGTTCTAGGTGTGGAGATTCAGGGTGCTACTGTCCCTGTTTCTGAGCAGTCCACTGTGGCAGATCTATATAACCTCTTGCGAGGAGTGGTTATTCCAAGCGCTGGTGCAGTGGAGCAAGCCCATGATGAGCAGAAGAGAAATCAGGCTGCTGCTGCTTTGTCTCTGCCAAACACCCAAGCTGTTGTGGGGCCACATTTTGGGGGACCTTTGCCGTTGGCTGGTGATGCTTCCCAGCAAGCTTCAGCATCAGGTTTGTCTCCTACTAATCCTTCACTGTGAAATTGGCCCACCTCGGTATGGGCTCCAGGTGGCCAGGTTAGCCAGGGTGTGGGTTTGGAATGCCCCATCCCTGCAGCTTTGGGTGCACCTGTGCAGGCACCTGCAGTTACACAGGTCCCTGACTCTAGGGTGCAGGCTGGTCAGCCAATTGCTTTGGCTACAACACCCCTGTGGTGTCTTCTTTGGGTGCTCCTGTGCTATCAGGAGTAACTGTGCATTCTGAATCCATTCCTTATGCTGGAATGTCTACACCCCTTGGCTCACACCTTCCTCTCTCCACTAAAGAAAGAATATGAAAGGGTGATTATATTGATTTATTTTCTCTCACTTTTAGGGATCCTGAACCAAGGATCATGGTAAAGGATGGGATTGTGTTCAGCCTTCCAAAAGAGTTTCAGGCGCTCAAACGACCTAAGCTGGAGCGTAATTTTGTGAATAGGGGAGTTATAGAAGAAAAAGAGCCCCTTAGGTCTTCTGACCTTTCTAAATACCAGGAGATCATGATAAAAGCTTACACTAACTGCCACCATAATGCTAGGGGTGCATTCTGGCTGCAATACGATAAGCAGTTTAGAATGAGAGCTACACAAGACTGCTCCCTGTCTTGGAGACATGTACAGTCTGTATAATGCAAATGTAATTGTGGGGGCCTCCCCTTTGAGCAGATGTGACAATGGGTTTGTCCCTATGGTTACTCAGCTGAAAGGGCAGATTGTGAAGCCTGGCACGGGAGAAAGAAAGCAATTTGGTATATGCTGGGATTTCAACACAGGTAAGTGCAGGAGGCAGCCCTGCAGGTTTGATCACAAGTGTAACACCTGTGGGGGTGGTCACCCCGGTGCTTCCTGTAGCAGAGATAAGCAGTCAGGAGTGGGAGGTGCCCCCCAGCCAGTATCACCAGGAGGTAAAGGCTCCATCACCAATTAAGTTAGATGCAATGGTGGCATGGCTGAGGGTGTACCCAAACAAGGAGGCTGCATCTTATTTATTTCATGGTTTTTCCTTGGGTTTTCACATCCCTTACACGGGTTCCAGGGTACACCGTTATTCACCCAATGCTCGTTCTGTGAGGGAATTACCAACTATTGTGAGGGACAAGCTAGCAAAAGAGACAGCTGCTGGAAGGATTTCAGGACCTCATGATCAGCTGCCAATTCCCACCCTTCGTTTATCCCCTTTGGGTGTGGTTCCCAAGAAAGCTCCTGGGGAATTTAGGTTGATTCACAATTTATCCTACCCGAAGGGTGACTCTGTGAATGATGCCATAGACCAGGGGTAGGCAACCTTTCCCCTTTAAGGGCCGAGGGACTTCAGCTCCCAGAAGCCTCAGCCATGTTGGCCAATAGTCCCATGTTGGCCAATAGCTCCTGGGGTTCTGGGAGTTGAAGTCCCTTGGCCCTTAAAGGGGAAAGGTTGCCTACCCCTGCCATAGACCCTGAGCTTATGTCTGTTAAGTATGAATCATTTGACTCAGCGGTTAAGATGGTCAGGAATTTAGGCAAGGGAGCCCTCTTAGCTAAGTGTGACATAAAATTTGACTTTAGGTTGCTCCCTGTGCACCCTGATGATTTTGACTTACTGAGTTTTCAGTTTGAAGGAAAGTATTACTTTGATAAAGCCATGCCAATGGGGTGCTCGATTTCTTGTTCAGCCTTTGAGACTTTCATCACCTTTCTTCATTGGTGTGCAATAAAACGATCAGGTAACAGGGCCATAACCCACTATTTAGATGACTTTCTGATTGCTGGAAATCCCAATTCCTCACAATGTAAGGACACTGTAGCTGATTTTCAGGATTTGTTGTCGGAATTGGGAATTCCTCTAGCTGAAGGAAAAACTGACGTGCTCGACACACGGCTTACCTTTTTGGGCATCAAGATAGACACCGTAGCCAGTATTTCTTGATTACCAAATGACAAATTGGTGGCTATGAGGCAGCAGGTTAGGGAGATGCTCGGGAAGCATAAAGCTACACTTCACAAATGTCAATCCCTTACAGGATTGCTAAACGTCGCTTGCAAGGTAATGCTTCCGGGATGAGCATTCTGCGCAAGATTATATAGGGCTACTATAGGGCTGTTTGCACCACATCGTCATATTAGGATCACAAGGGGGATTCGTGAGGACTTGAAGGTTTGAGAGTCCTTCTTTGAGCGATTCAATGGGACTTCATTTTGGAGATCTGAGATGTTGCTGAGGGCAGACTTTCAGGTACACTCTGATGATGCTGGTGCCCATGGCTTTGGTGTTTATTGGAATGGCCAGAGGGCTACAGAGGTGTGGCCTTCTGCATGGATTGAACATGGTCTGACTAGAGACCTGACATTTTTGGAACTTTTTCCTATTGTAGTGGCTGTGCACCTCTGGGCAAGCCAATTTGCTAACAAGACCATCTGATTTTGGTGTGACAACCAGGCGGTTGTTCAGGTGGTAAATTCTCAGTCTTCTAAGTCCCCCAGAGTAATGTGTTTGGTGAGGGCGATGGTCATGCAGTGTTTGAAGTTTAATGTTTTATTCCAAGCTCAGCATGTTCCTGGTGTGCTTAACCCTTTGACGGATGCCCTTTCTCGTTTCCAGTTCTCCAGGTTCCGGCAACTGGCTCCTAAGGCGTCGACACACCCGATGGAGGTACCAGCTTTGCTATGGAGCCTTGGAGACTAGAAATTCACAGGGTAATCCTACATTCTATTGCCCCATCTACACGCAAGTCCTACCAGATAGCTTTGAATGCTATTAACCAATTATTATTGGAAACTGGGGAGGTGGCAGACTGGCCTATTAGGGTTGATCTGATCCTGCATTTCATAGTACACCTCAAGCATGCAGGTCTGTCACCTGTTATTATTAGGGGCAGGCTGGCTACTCTGGCTTTTCACTCCAGGGCAAGGTTTTTGTTTTTTTACCCTACCACAGACTTTAGGGTGAAGAGAGCTGTGGAAGGTTGGTCTAGAGAATCCCCTGTAGTAAAGGATTCAAAGTGGCCTATAACAGGCTCAGTCCTGGCTAAGTTGTGGGAACAACTAGCTGATACATGTTATTCACCTGAGGAAGTGATTTTATTTAAGGCAGTATTTGCCATTGCTTTCTTTGCAGCTTTAAGAATTAGTGAGATTGTGCCAGGATCTCGCAATGATCAGTCTGGTAGGGCACTTTTAATTTCGGATGTTATCTTAACAGAACAAGGGATTCAGATTTGTATTAGGCGCTCCAAAACTGATCAGTTGGTGAAAGGTCAGTTTATCTCCTTAGTCAAAGAGCCTAGTGGGCAAATTTGCCCGGTTCTAGCAATGACCAATTACTTCAAGGTGAGGCCAAAAGTGGCAGGTTATCTGTTTCTTCACATATCTGGCATGCCCTTTACTCAATTTCAATTTAGGGCAGTGTTGAAGGAGACACTGAGGCGAGCTAAGTTGCCCCAGGCTTATTTTTCTTTTCACTCCTTCTGCATCGGTGCAGCAACAGCGGCAGCCACACATGGTTTAAGTGATGCCAATATTTGCAGAATTGGCAGGTGGCATTCCAGGGCATTTAAGTCCTATGTTAGGCCTCCTGGAAACAAGAATCCTGAGCAACTATGCTAACTTCCTTTACTTGCATTTCAGCTGGCTTTTTCCATGGCAAGATTTGGATTGTGGGCCACAGTCTCGTCTTCTGGGCAGAATGCCACCGTCTTGAGCACCGGTGTGACACTAATTTGGGCCTGGAAAACATTGGCGCTACTCAATGGTATGGCTACAGGGGCATTATGTGGGGAGCACTGCTTCCTTGGAGTATCCAGCTGTCAAGGTCTTACCCTCAACCCCGGGTTTTAGTCATACACTTGGGGGAGAATGACTTAGTGAAAGTCCCTTGCCTTCAGCTGGTGAAGCAGATGGTGAAAGACCTGCAGGAAATTAGAAAAAATGCACCTTGAACTTTTTTGCTATGGACTAAGCTGCTGCCAAGGTGTAGCTGGCTTGGAGCTCACAAGGATGCCACCAACAGTGCTTGACGTTGGCTAAATCGTTCTGTGGCCAAGCAGTTATCAAGACTTGGCATTTTCATAATCAAACATTTGGGAATTAAATTGGATAGGCCTCAGCTGTACAGGGGGGATGGATTGCACCTCTCCGCTGAAGGTTCGAAGATTTATGTTCAGGCACTCTCCGAGCATATCAGAAAAGCGGTTTGTGGGGGGGGGAGCGAGGGGATGCCTAGCTAGGCTGGCTCCCTCTTGTGGCGGGCAATGACCCCCACCCCACAGGAAAATTAATCTGGCTAATTAAATTTAATTGGGGTACATTTGGCAAAGGTTAAATTAAAGGAAGTGACGTATGCAAATAAATGCCTGACATCATTAAATAATGATGTCATATGACGTAATATGATATCCTTTCCAGTGGGGAGGGGTTTGTAAATTTGATGTTGTTATTTGTTTACATACTTTGTCACATGTGGCGAAGGACCACCAATCTGGGTCGGTTACACCTTCACACACACATGTGACCAAGTGTCGGGACCAAGTGTCTTGTAATTTAGACCCTGTACAGCAGAAAATAAAAGTTGTGGCCTGTTTAAACCCTTTGTGCCAGTGCAAAATGGTTAATCCTCAAGAGTTCAGGATCTGACTTATTGTCATCTTGCTTGGCATCTTCAAAGTCAACAATTGCTGCCACTTTTATATATGAGTACCCCATGACCAAATATATAAATGAACAAAAAAATAAATAACTTATTGGGACTTTTTCTCTCAGCTGTTTGCTGGAGAGTTTTTAAAAAGCACAGCAAGTGATTAAAATTTGGAGAATTTATTTGGAAAAATTTTTGGGAGTCAGTGGCAGAGATTGCCTAAATTATTGGCCTAGATCTGTGTGGATTTTATTAGGGGTGTAAAGAACGTTTACCAATTTTCTGGTCTCAATAAGGAAAAAAAAAACTGCCATGAGTTTACCAGTGTAAAAATACTAGCACCTATGTTGTTAGCAGCAGTAGTAAAAACTACTTTTGCACAACCAACCAGATAGAAGTTCTTATACAAGAACTTACATATCCCTTCAGAAATATTTGACAACACTGTCTAAAAATGTGGGAGAACATTTAAACTGTGCAAAAAATGATGGGACTTAATTTCAGTAGGTATAGGGAAATATTTGATGTTTTTTTATATTGTGTGTGAGAAAGAAGCAAATAAAGAATTATATGCCTAGATTTGCAGGGGAACGTGACTCTGGTAGACTAAAATGTCCTGTTGAGCTTCACATAGGATAGAGACATTGTTCGATATCTTTATAAATGACTTAGATAATAGAATGATAGAACGAAAGGAATTCTTATCAAGTTTGCCATTGATACCAGATGAGGTAAAGTAGCTAATGCCTGACATAGTAGAGCTAGGACTCAAAATGACCTGAATAGATTTAAGAACTAAATCAATCAAACGTAAACCAAACTAACCAACTCTAGCAAAATGAATTTCAACAGGGATAAATGCAAAGTATTAGATTGAGGAAGGATAAATGACATTTATAAATATGGAATAGGTAATATGTAATCTAAAAGCAGTGCATGTGAAAAGGATCTAGTGGTCTTAGTAGACCACAAGCTAAAGATGAGTCAACAGTGTGATGTGGTGGCCAAAAAAGCTGATGAACTTCTAGACTGCATTAACAGAGATATAGTGTCCAGATCAAGGGGAGTAGCAGTGCCACTCCTTTCTGTTTTGGTCAAATCCTGGAATATTGTGTCAACATCTGGATGGCACAATTTAGTAAGGATATTGACAATATAGAACATCTCTACAAAAAGGCAACAAAGATTATCAAAGGTCTGAAAGTTGAGGAACAGCTTAGGGAACTGGGTATGTTTGTCTCACCCAGATCACTTATGGAACTTAAAGTTACATATAGAAGTGCTATGATAGCCATCTTTAAATATCTGAAGGAATGCCTGCAGAAGAAACTTGCTTTTTTTTTAACTGCTGTAGAGACTATTCCTCCCCCCCCCCCACCAGTACTGCTGCATGAGAGGAGGGATAAGTATGTGATGCTCTCCAATGAACCACATTTTTTTTGGTGATTTACACCAAAACAAGAAAAGCTGGGGTTAGACCCAAGCTGATAAAAGGCTTTGCCACCCCTCAGGCTCCTGCCTTTTGAATTTTCAACCTACCTCCCACCTCTAACACAGTGTAAGTTCACTAGTCACTGTGGGACCAGGTAGGAATTTCTCTTGTTTTCACAGGGCTTTTGCCTACCCTACACTGCATTTTGGAGAGTTGTAATGTGGCATTAAATAGATGGTCAATTGGCAGGTAGTGTGGGGAGAAAGGAGGAATTCAGTGATTACCTATGACACCCTTTTGATGAAGAGCATGACTCTGGAAATATCTTCATGAGTCAGGCAGCTAGGGAGGTGAGGAAATATACTGTCCTTGGGGGTGGCTGGAGGATCTTGCCCTCCATCAAAGTAGTGTGGCTTGGGATTGGATATTCTGGTAGGTCTTCCAGCAGTTGGCTAGTCAGGGAGCAACCCAGTTTCAAATTAAGGAGTTTGAATTAATAAGGAGCCCTGGTGGTGCATGAGTCCTGGTGACAAAGTGGTTAAATGCTGTTCTTGCAGCCATAAGTTAGTAAGTTTGATCCTGGAGGACTTCAAAATTGACTCAGCATTCCATCCTTTCATAGGTCAGTAAAATGAGTACCTAGCTTGTTGGAGACAATTGGCTTACATGTTGTAACTCACTTAGAAAATGCTAGTTCACTGATAAGTGGTATAGAATACACTTGCTATTGCTATTGCTATTGCTATTGCTATTGCTATTGAATTCTCCTCAGGGCTCAGATTTTTTGCCTAAGGGAAGCTATGGAAGTGATCTGGATGAGACCAACTGCCTCTACTGCATAAGGCTGCTCCTCCCTTTGTTGAATTTCTCAAGAACCAAGTTTAATATGTAACATTTTAAATAAAGTTTAATTTCAATTCAGGGGCTCTGTGTGGTCGTGTTATTTCAGGGCTTGGTCATCAAATAAGGTGAAAAATTGCCTTTAAAACTTTTTCAGAAATCACATTTGAATTATCTTGTTTTTGAATGCCTTAAAGTTGTTTCTGACTTATGGTGATCCTAAGGCAAACTTAGCATAGAATTTTCATGGCAAGATTTGTTGAGAGGGGGATTGCAATTGTCTTCCTCTTAGGCCAAAAGTGTGTGACTTACCGAAGATCACCCACTGGATTTCCATGGATGAGTGGAGATTTGTACTGGGGTATTTCATAGACATTGTGCTGCCTCATTTGAAGTATTTTAGGAAACTCGTAAGTAGGGATATGACAGTTATTAGGCTCTCCTTTTGGCATTCCTTTGAGATATTTGTACTGAAGAAACTGAAGATCAACTCAGATGTGATGTTGATCTCCCATAGTTTCCTTCAAAGCAAAATGGAACAGAGCACTCAAACCATTTTCCTGATCTAAATTCCTTCTCTGAGTTGCTGTGTGATAGAAAAATATGCAAATACTATTACCTTAAGGCCTTTGTATACACTAGCATGGTGGATGGTTTCTTTGGTTTTATTACTTATATTGATCAGTCTGCATGTTGGAATTGCTACTGTCTATGCTTTCAGTATTTAATTTCTCCCTGACTTCATACTTTTCTTTTCCCAATGTAACAACTCCTCTTCCCTTCAAACTATGTGAATTGGCTATATCTGACATCCTAAATAACATCTCATAGTTATCTAGATAAAATGGGATGTAATCCATAGAAGCTTATGCAATAATAAATTTGTTAACCTTTAAAAGTGCCAGAGGACTCTTTGTTGCATAGGCTCTTAATGTAATTGGAAAACTGGTAAAATACACGTGTGATCCTAAGTTGTTGAATCAGAAATAAATCCCACTAAGATGAAATTGAATTTACTCTCTTGAAATTGTGTTTAGGATAAGAGCCATACAGTATTAAAGTTTGTAGAGGGGGGTTTGGTCATTGTATGAGTATTTTATTAATCTTAATGATATATGTCCTTTTGTTTTGAAATATATTTTCTCTTAAATGTATAGAAGTTTTTTTGCTTTGTTTTGTTTTTAGAGATAATTAACATGGTGTATGTTTACAGTGCTGAATTTTATGCTGGCATTAAGCTATGGGAAAAGAAAAGCATGTTTTTGCAATGTTTTATAGCATTCATCAATGCTAAGTTTAAAAAATAGGAAATTTCCTAAAAACCAGCATTTATGTAAAATTGTGTGCTGGAGTTATTAATAAAAACAGACAGTGAAGCTTTTAATGGGAGCCTTGACCTTTACAGTGGATATAAAACTTGCCATAATGAAACAAAATTATAAAGAAAGCCCAAAAAGAATAGATAGCGTGGTGTGACATTTGCTATCTCATGAATTCATGTTGTGTTCTGATTAACAATGTCTCACTTTGATATGTCATGAAAGCCGTTCTATAGATCCACCTTCTGTTGTAGTGCAGCATCTTGTAGAAGTTTAGATGGGCTATTGATCACATATTGTTAAAATTCTAATACTACAGGTGGTTTTTTTTTAAAAAAAAGTAATGTGAAACAATGAACTAAAAGCTCTGCTAGTATGGATCTAGATCAATATTTGCAAGGATCTAATCAGAGGCATATAAATATAGATTTGTATAACAGCCTGTTTCCTAAGCGTTTCCCTTATATTAAAAACAGGAGTACTGTTGGTTTTTTTGTATGTATATTCAGAACATATGAAATAATTTTTAATGTTCCTCTATTTCTATATTTGTAAAGCACTTCGGTACTTTGTTGGATATGTCTTATGTGTCAATATTCAAGACTATAATTGAAGTGTGTACTTTTGAAATAAGGATGCAGTGGCTTAAGTGGGTAAGATGCTGACTCTGTTGATTGCAAGATTGGTAGGTTGGCAGTTCAAGGCCCGGGTGCTGCATGATGGGGTGAGCTCCTGTCACTAGTCCCAGCTTCTGCCAACCTAGCAGTTCGAAAGCATGCAAATGTAAATAGACAAATAGATACCACTGTGGTGGGAAGGTAAACAGCATTCTGTGCAGTTATGCAGGCCACATGATCACAGAGTAGTCTCTGACAATGCTGGCTCTTCAGCTTAGTAACAGAGATGAGCACCAGCCCCCATGGTTGGACACGACTTGACAACCTTGTCAATGGGGAATACCTTTACCTTTACCTTACTTACTTTTAGAATATATAATTGAAATCCTTTTCTGAAGCCGATATTTTGGGACAATTTCATTATTGCATACTTAAGGTTTTTTGGAGGAGGGGGGAATCTCACATAACTCGACTGTTTCCCTGATTTGATTTCTTTGTTGACATAAACAATGCATATTTTTAATGAAAATAAATATGTCCTCACATAGTCCATAACACCCTTATTATGGTCCCCAATGGGTACAGGTAATGCTTGCATATTATGCATTATATGGGCCTCTACAGATGGGCCCTTTGGGCCATCCTGGAGGCAGGGATGGGGAGGGGCAGCTGCACGCCAGCTACCTCAACCCCTCCCCAAAGATGTCCTGATGTCACGCACCATTACGCATGCTGCACGGCATCAGGACATCCTTTCGGCACAGTCTTTTGAGCGCTGCACTGGAAGGGGTGCCAAAGAGCCACGTGGTGGTTCTTAGAGCACCCTTTTCCCTGATGACAAGTCCAGTAGCCTCAGCCCCGATCCTCTGTTTCCCAGGGCGGCCCAGGGGCCCCCGTCTGCATCCCCCCATATATTTACATTTATAGTCTCCCCACAATTATTTCTATAAGTATACTCTTATTTCTTTAAGAGAGTGGATACCATGCTGCACAACAGCTCCATTTGACAGCAAGTTCTGACCTTTAAGTATGGCTTTTCATATAGCACGTATTACAGCAGTATTTCTCCCAAAATACAGAATGGCACTATGGGTTTAAACAGACACTGTTAGGATTTTTGTATCTATGTTTCTCACAATTGGCTCACAGATAGACTTTTCATCACCTCCTATGTGCTGCTGTGATTTGGGGAATATAGTTCAGGCTAATTGATAAAAGGTATTTAGCATGGCTGACGGTTTTAATTCAGAGATGCAGCATCCTTGGTAAGCATCCTGACTTGGTTTTGAGGTGAAAATGTATTTATCCAATTGGTCTTTACCAGCTGATTAATGGACAGGATAATGCCCTCTGAAAGTCTTATCATACCTAAGAATACCCAAGGACGATGGCATGGGACATGGCATGAATACTTAATACTTACATACAAACAAATCTTTTACAGTTTGAGTTATTACATGTACTGTACTCTTTACTACCATAATTTCACTCTTTTTAGAATAACCACATGGACGATGGCATGGATTAGTGCCTTCTCAAGACGCCTTTAAGATGAACAGGTAAGGAAAAGCACAAATGAGTCAATACACTGGTGAAGATTTCCATGCAAAGTAGAAAGTGGGAGATGTACTCTATACACCACATCTGATAGTCAAGGGTTTGCGCCAAAGTTTGGTTTGCAGTTGCAAACCAGTTGATTTTTAATCATTTAATTTACCTTAGCTCATATCTTCAATCCTGGTTTTTGTAGTGCTGGGACATGGCATGAATACTCCATACTTGCATACAAACAAATATTTTTTTTTTTTTACAGTTTGAGTTATTACATGTACTGTACTCTTTGCTACCATAATTTCACTCTTTTTGGAATAACCACATGGATGTTCTGCTTGTTTTATTTCACAAAAAGAAATACCTGTATGTTCTTCACAAAGAACAAATACTTCACAAGCAATTTCACTTCACAACATTAGACAAATATTTTAAATTTACATATAGATGGGTCTTGTTTTCAGAAAAAAATATATGCTTTTGATATGTTTATACTAGGGGGCTGCCATATTGACAGGCTAGCCATTTAGAGACTGGAGTTCCCATGGATTGCCCTGCCCTTATTAGCCAATGGTGATGCATGTCCATGGGAATGCTGACATAGGCATGCACAAATCACTGTTCATTGACTAATATGGGACTGAACCCCCACATTTCCCCCCAGAACCTAACCGCTGCAGATGGGAAGTAGCTACTGTAGTTTAATACTGGTTTTAATTTTGACTTTTCGTATGCTTTTAGCTATAATTTTTTTAACTGTCAAACTACCTTGAGTCTCAGTCCTGGAAAAAGAAGAGATGGTGATAATTTTAATTTAACAGATATTTGAATGATATTATTTAATATCTAGTATTTGTCATATAAAATCCATGCTAAGCAAATGCTGTATGTTTTAAAATACTTTACTTGTATTGTTTTGAAATTTCTTTCTATGGTTAATAAAGAGAAGTCCGTTCAGATGCCTGATATTTCATAGATTCCAATCTTGATTCCTATCCAGATGTCTGTTTGTTTCTGATCTAACAGGAATGATTGCCAAAGATGGTAAATCTTATGGTCTTTGTAATCATTTTTGAAGACAGTGAATTCATGATGGCTAACAGAAAATGCAATTCAAAGTTGTAGGTTTCTTTGTTTTTAATTCAGAAGTCCCACTCTGCTTGATTTAGCCCTAGCTCATCATGTAAAGGATTGCAGTCTTTGGAGCTTATTGCATTCTTAAAAAAGCCATCTTACCTTTTCCAGGTTCAGTCTTCATCCAGGATACACCTGGATGTTATCGCATGGGGCATCTCCTTAAATCGCTGCCAAATCCACCACCTAAACTCAGTCTGGGTAAAGCCACACTCAGTTGGTTGATTTTTTGAAGTTGGAAGCTTCCAACTTCAAAAATCAGCCAGTTAAACATGGCTTCGACCTGTGGTTTACCCAGTCTGGATTCAGGTGGTGGATTCAGCAGTGATTTAAGAAGATGCCTCATGTGATAATGTCGAGGTGTATCCCAGATGAAGATTGAACTCAGAAAAGGTAAGACAGCTTTTTTTTTTAAATTAATATTTAAAAAAGAACAAAAACATATAACATAAAACCATCCACTTACATTCTACAAACGAAAACATTTACATACACATATATAAAAATAAAATAAAAATAAAAAACAATAACAAAAGAAAAAGAAAAAAACCTTTAAGACTAACCATACAATAACAGTCACACTACATTAAATCTAAAAAGTTTCTAACCAACTATATATTCTCACATATAATAGTCTTCCTTCTCCCAAACTACCAGATTACTCATTAACATTGTTTCTTTGTTGTTCCCGTATAGTTATAGTATATATTATCTATATTTCTTATCTATGATATTAAATCCAAAAAAGAAAAGCTTAGATTACTTATTGGTCTGCCAACTACAATATACTTATATCTATAACCTGACCTTATATATAAAACCATAATAATTCTATAATATATACCAAAAAAGGGTTTACAACCACATAGCTATTATCAATTCATTACCTCCCTTTTTAACACTGTGAGGTTAATCACACAATTTCCATTTACTCTGGAATTTAACTTCTCAGAAAAGGTAAGACAGTTTTTTAAAGAGTGTGATAAGCTCCTAATATTGCATTCTCAACAGCAATTTCCAGATGATGATGTCATGATCCTTGAAGATCCATTGGAAAGCATTGATCAACTTGTGAGATGAAAGATTTTGGAAAAAAAATTGGGATTTAAACTATTTAAAAAAAACCTACAAAAACCTGAATCATAACAACCAAAGTGCAAGAAGACAAATTAATATCCAATCAGAATATAAAATAGGAAAGAAAATCAAATACCTTGGTATATGGTTAACAAAACAAAACAAAACAAAACAAAAAACACAGAGATTTCTATGATAATAACTACAGAATTGTTTAGAAAGATATACAGTCTTCCCTCCATATTCATGGAGGTTAGGGGAATGAGTCCCCTGCAAATATGGAAAAATCACAAATAACTCCACCCCCACCCAGAAGCCAGTTAAAGGGAGAGGTGGTAGGAGAAGAAGAGCAGGGGTCTGTGCTCAATTTCTCCCACCTTCCTATCCCTTTAAATGGCTCCCTGCCCCTTTCACAGCTCAATCGCTTCTTTCCCCAGTGGGTGATTGGGCAAAGAAAGGGAGGAGGAGCTTCCATCCCCCAAATCCTTTTCCCAGCTGGATCGCTGCCTGGACTACTCAGGCAGTGATCCAGCTGGGGAAAAATCTTGTGGGGAATGGAGGATCCTCTTTCCTTTGCCAGCCCCATTGCCACATGTGCTTGCCAGGGAGCAATGGGGTAGGTAAAGGGGCTTGGGGGATGGAAGATCATCCTCCCTTTCCTGGATGGGTTGCTATTAAAGTTGTCTCAAACTGGATTATTTCTGCAGTGTGTTTTGGACCCAAGAGAAAGTATTATTTCTATACCTTTCAAAGCTTTGTGACAAAATGTGTCCCCCATTTTGAATGTTCATACAAGAGAGTTCTAAGACATTAAGTGCATACAACACAGTGCACATATTTTAAACTGATTGTCTAAGATGTGTATAATGGGGGGGGGGGGGAATAAGCAGAAAAACACTTTAAGTCAGGGAAAATTATATAGGTCACGTAAAGTGTACAAATAAATGTGCAAATTAGAAAAAAACATGTAATTAAAGTATGGTAATTTCAGTACAAGAAGAAAATATCTATTGCACTGGCACAAAGGACACAAGATGCCTCTTTTTGGGTTTAAACAGGCCACAACTTTTATTAAGCTGTACAGGGCCTATTAACAAACCAATAAACATTAACAAATTTGTCATGTGTGTAAGTGAAGGTGCAACACCCCAAATGGGTGGTCCTTCACCGCACATGACAAAACAAGTAAGCAATAATATCAACAAATTTACAAACCCCTCCCCCTGGAAATGACACCATATTGTGTCATATGACATCATGCAATTAATGATGTCATGCATTTAAATGCATACGTCATTTCCTTTAAATTTGTCTTATGCCAATGTTTTACCCCAATTAATTTAAATTGCCAGATTAAATTTTCCTGTGGGGTGGGGGTCATTACCCACCACAAGAAGGGGCCAGCCTAGCTAGGCATCCCCTCTCCCCCTCCCCCCCACAGACCACTTTTACAATTTGGTCAGAGAGAGCTGTGACGTACAACTCTGATCCCTCTGGAGAGAGGTGGACCCCATCCCCCTTGTACAGCTGCGGCCAGTCAAGTTTAATACCATGCTCCACTAAACAGATGCCCATTTTAGAGAGCTGCTTAGCTACATAACAGTTAAGGCAATGCCAAGCATTATTAATTGTTGTGCCCTTCTGCACTCTAGGCCAGCAACGCCTTGGCAAAACTTTGGTCCAAAGGATCACAGTGCCTGACAAAATCTTTTGGACTTCTTGCATGTCCTTGACTGTCTGTTTGGCCAGCTGCAAACATGGAATCTGAACCAAATCGTTTCCCCCCAGGTGTACCACCAAAACCCGGGGGTGTGAATGTGAACGTGCTAACTCCATAATAAGAGGAAGGAGAGATCCCCACATCATGCCCCTTTGTTGGAACCACTCAGTGAGTCCAATGTGTGAAAGGCCCAATGTATTGTCTTGGCAATTTTCCAAAATGTGGCGCTCCACCCAGAAGACCAGGCTGTGGCCTACTATCCAGATATTGCCGCTGTAAAAGCCAGCTGAAACAAAAGAAGACAAGTTAACACAGCTTATTAGGAGTACGGTTACCTGACTGCTTGACATAGGACTTAAATGCATGGAATGCCACCTGCCAATTCTGCAAATATAGGCGTCACTCAGACCCTGAGTGGCTGCAGCTGTCACAGCTCCAATACGAAAGGAGTGTGAGGAGAAACATTGCTGAGGCAACTCAGCCCTCCTTACGGTCTCTTTTAACACAGCCCTAAATTGGAATTGGGTTAAGAGCAAACCAGACAAGTGAATAAACAAGTAGCCAGAAAATTAGGCCTAGTATCCAAGTAGTTAATTATCGCTATCACTGGGCAAATTTGACCTTGTGGCACTTTAGCCAAAAAGATGGATGAGGGCCTAAGCAGATGGCTTAAAAGGCCATCTTGGGGGCAGGGGAGGGGAGGGGCAGCCGCACACTCAGTACCCCATCCCCCTCCTGAGGTTGTCTTCGGAGCAGCCGGCCCTCCACATGGCCAGCGCTCCGAGGAGGACCTCCCACCGCAGCCTTTACATGCGCTGCGGCGGAAAAGTCTGCGAAAGTGCACTGCAGCCTTTTGCGGCACACTTTCGCTGACTTGTGAAAGGAGCGCTAATTTAACGGTCCTTTCAGGGGCGGCGAAGGTGCGCCACAGGATTGAGGCATGGGGATGCCTCGGTCCCACGGCACAGCTTCCCAGGGCAGCCCACGGCCGCCCGTCTGCTTAGCCCCTGAGTCTTTGCCAACTGGTCAGTCTTAGAACATCTAAGGTGAATTTGAATCCCCTGTCCTGTTAGACTGATATCAGAAATTGATAGTGCCCTGCCAGATTTATCATTACGGGATCTAATAATAATAATAAATAATAATAAAATTTATTTATATATCGCCCAGTGGCGGACCAATCTAGGCAGTTTACAATAAAATTACATACAATCAAATGAAATAACACCCCCCCCTTAAAAATAGATTAAACTACATATCAGTTAAAAATGGTTGGATAACAACCAACATTAAAACATAAAAACAACTAAAATAACAAACAACCCCATGTGACTTCAGTTTAATAAGGGTTGAGAACCAGTCAGGGAAGTCTCGATCCTAAAATCCCAATTTCCCAGGCCGGGTGTTTTTAGTCTGGAAAGGCCTGCCGGAAGAGATCTGTCTTGACAGCTCTTTTGAAACTGTCTAAGGATGTTAGCTGACGGATCTCATCCGGCAGGCCGTTCCAGAGCCTGGGGGCGACAACTGAGAAGGCCCTCTGGGAGGTCACCGTAAGTCTAGATTTTGGAAGCTGCAGGAGGTTCCTCCCAGAGGAGCGAAGAGCGCGGGGAGGATTATATGGGAGGAGGCGATCTCTAAGATAGCTTGGACCTAAGCCATTTAGGGCTTTAAAGGTAATAACCAACACCTTGTACTGGGCCCGGAAACCAATAGGCAGCCAGTGGAGGGACCGCAAGACCGGAGTGATGTGGTCCCTCCTGGATGTTCCCAACAGAAGTCTGGCCGCCATGTTTTGAACTAACTGAAGTTTCCGAACCTGGCACAAGGGTAGCCCCATGTAGAGTGCATTGCAGAAGTCTAAACGTGAGGTTACCAGTGCGTGCACAACAGTCTCAAGATCCCGTACTTCCAGAAAAGGGCGCAGCTGGCGTACCAGCCGAAGCTGATAACAGGCGCTCCTGACCGTCGCATTAACCTGATTTATCATCAGGAGCGACGAGTCAAGGAGCACCCCCAGACTGCGAACACAGTCACTGGAGGAGAGTGTGACCCCATCCAGGACTGGAGGTTGCAACCCAATTCTTGGTTTCGGGGCCGGTACCATGAGCACCTCCGTCTTGTCTGGATTCAGCTTCAATCTGTTTTTCCTCATCCAGCCCATTACTGCCCCAAGACATTCATTGAGAGAAGAGATGCCATTGGAATTCGAGGCCGACAAACTAGACACGGAGAAATAGATTTGGGTGTCATCAGCGTACTGATAACACCCAGCACCATAACTCCGAATGATCTCACCCAACGGCTTCATATAGATGTTAAACAACATCGGGGACAAAATAGCCCCCTGAGGGACCCCACAAGTGAGGTCTCTCTTACCGGAGCTACAGTCCCTGAGCAGCACCCTCTGGGACTGACCCGAGAGGAAGGACCGCAACCACTGCAGAGCAGTGCCCCCGATACCCAACCCCCTCAGGCGGTCCAAGAGGATGCTGTGATCTATCATGTCAAAAGCCGCTGAGAGGTCTAGGAGCACCAACAGGGTCACACTACCCCTGTCGATGCTCAGACGCAGATCGTCGGTCAAGGCAACCATGGCAGTCTCAACGCCAAATCCTGACCAGAAGCCGGTTTGAAATGGGTCTAGATAATCGGTTTCATCCAAGACTGCCTGGAGTTGAAGAGCAACTGCCCTCTCGATCACCTTGCTCAAAAATGGCAGCAATGACACCGGCCTATAATTCTTCATATCCAGGGGATCCAGGGAAGGCTTTTTCAGGAGCGGCCTAACCGCCGCTTCCTTTAGACATGATGGAACATGTCCTTCCCTGAAGGATGCATTGATGATATCTGTGAGGAATCTCACAAATGCATCCCCCCCTGGATGGCCAGCCATGATGGGCAAGGGTCGAGAGGGCAAGTAGTCTTCCTCACCATACCAAGCAGCTTGTCCACGTCCTCGGTACTCACAGATTGCCACTGATCCAGTAAATGTACATCGACGGAGTCACTGGACACCTCATCTACAGTTCCTGCTAGAATAGTGGCGTCTAAGTCCGCTCTTATCTGAGAGATTTTATCTGCAAAGAAGTTACTAAAAGCATTACAGCAGGCCGTTGTCGGGTTAAGTAAGGGATTTGGCGCAGGGGGAACCTGCGTCATCTCCCTCACCACCCTAAACAGCTCTGCCGGATGAGACTCTGCAGACGCAACACGTGCAGTAGAAAATGCTCTTCTTGCTGCACGTGTTGCCTACCGATAGGAACTAAGAAATTTCCTATGGCGAGTTCTGTCAGATAAGAGTTAGTCTTCTGCCACTCGCACTCTAGTCATTGTCCAGCCCGCTTCATTCTCCTAAGCCAGGGGTAGGCAACCTTTCCCCTTTAAGGGCCGAGGGACTTCAGCTCCCAGAATCCCAGGAGCTATTGGTCAACATGGAACTATTGGCCAACATGGCTGAGGCTTCTGGGAGCTGAAGTCCCTCGGCCCTTAAAGGGGAAAGGTTGCCTACCCCTGTTCTAAGCTCTGGTGTGAACCAAGGCCTTCGGTTCAATGCGGGTTGGCAAGGACGCTTAGGAACGATCGTGTCGATAGCCCTGGTAAGATCGATGTTCCAGGTGTTAACCAGAGTCTCAACAGGGTCACCGGCATTCCCAACCAGTAAACCCTCCAAGGCTTTCTGGAATCCGGAGGGCTCCATTAGCCTTTGAGGGCAGACCATTCTAATGGGTCCCCCACCCCCGGAGAGGCAGACATTGGCTCTCAGTTCTGCCTTGACCAGGAAATGATCCGTCCATGACAATGCGAAGGTACTTACCACCTCCGCTCACGGATATTCCTGCTCCGTACAGAAGACCGCATCGAGTGTATGACCAGCACAATGTGTGGGCCCAGAGACCAGTTGGGATAGGCCCATGTTTGTCATGGTCTCCATGAACTCCCGAGCCGCACCTGTTAAACTGGTCTCGAGCGGAATGTTGAAGTCCCCCAAAACTAAAAGTCTGGGGGACTCCAACAACAGCTCGGAGACCAGCTGCATCAGCTCGGTCAGGAAGTCTGCTAGGCAACGGGGTGGTCAGTAGACTAGCAGAATCCCCAAACTATCCCTGGTCTTCAGGCTGAGGTGCATACACTCGAAGTGGACTGTGTTCTGGACAGGTATCCTGGTCAAGGATAAGGTGTTCTTATGAACCAGAGCCACTCCGCCTCCCCGCCCACTTCCCCTCACCTGTTCCTTGACAGAGTACCCAGCTGGGAGCGCCTGCGCCCATATAGCAGTGTTATCCCCCCCCCCCCAGCCAGGTCTCTGTAAAACAAGCCAGGTCGGCGTCTTCATCCAGGAGCAAGTCCTGGATGATGTGGGTCTTATTTTTAACCGACCTGGCATTACAAAGGAGCAAAGTGAGGTTCTGTGGACTGGTTGGTCTGCTCTCCAAGCCAATCTGAGACACAGAGGGAATTGAAGGTGGGATAGCTTTCAAACAGCGACCCCTTCTTCTTTTGTAACATTGGTTCCCTCTGTTCCAGCCATACCTCCCTTTCCCCAGCACAACTCCTATGGTCACCCCCATCTCCTCCCCGGCCTCAGGTGAAATGATGTAATTTGAGTTCCTAACAAAACAAGAATTCATGATGTAACTTGAATTCACAACAGGATATAATATTCGGACCCCACTCAAAATTGGATAACTCAATCAACCCTTCGACGCCTTGAAGTCTAGCATGGGAAGGATTGGAGTCGACCCCCAGACCAGATCTTATGTTCTCATTGACCATGTAGTGGACCTGGACATATCAGAACTCGACCACTACCGGTCAACTCCGTCAGTCCACAGGAAAGGAGGTAACAATCTCATAGAGGCGATAGAATGGGCCAGCATTTCAAAGGAGCCCTCCGAGCCACCAGAAGGCTTGCTGCGCCACCGCAGCTGATGACAATTAACAAGTCCGCGAGAGCCCCGGCTGTCCTGCTGCTCTGGCGCTGTTGGTTCTCTCTTGGAGGAGATGGAACAGGGCCGGCTTTTGAAAGAGCTGCCCGAGCCTCCAGAGAGCCTACTGCGCCGGCAGCTGATGGCTATTAGTAAGTCCACAAGGGCCCCGGACTGTTCTGCTATTCTGGCGCTACTTGACTCTCCCCAAATGGTCAGGCCTGTGCGTCTGCCACGTCCTCAGCGGCCTGGTCTTCCTGGCAGGGCTTTTTAGTCCTGCCCTTGTCGTGGGACACGCCCCCGACGCCGCTGGTATTCCACTTGATGGGGGGGGAACGCAACGCGGCACATCCCAGCCTGGGAGAGTGAAGGATGTAATGGGGTGAGATTTTTTAAAGTCCCCCACCAGCTCTGGCTCCTCCAGCGGTGCAGCGCAGCCCAGAGAGCGATGGCTGATGGAGGTGGTACGAGGGCTGGAGCTGGAGGGTGGGGGTGTGAGAGGGAGCCGCTGCCGCCTCTGCCTCCCCGCAACCACTTCTGGGCCTCCTGGCCCGTCGGCTCTCAGCCGGTGTTAAAGGCTGGAGCTCAGGTGGTACGAGGGCTGGAGCTGGAGGGCGGGGGTGTGAGAGGGAGCCGCCGCCACCTCTGCCTCCCCGCAACCGCTTCTGGGCGTCCTGGCCCATCGGCTCTCAGCCGGTGTTAAAGGCTGGAGCTCAGGTGGTACGAGGGCTGGAGCTGGAGGGCAGGGGTGTGAGAGGGAGCCGCCGCCGCCTCTGCCTCCCCGCAACCACTTCTGGGCCTCTAGGCACAATCTCACTGATTCTTAAAGCAGCAAAAAAGGCTACAGCAAATACCGTTTTACATAAGTGGGTTAATTGGTCCCATAACTTAATGAGGACAGGTCCAGTTATTGGCCATTGTGAATCTTTTGTGACAGGGGATTCTCTAGACCATCCCTCCACTGCTCTTTTGACCCTAAAATCTGTAGTAGGATCAAAACAGCCCTTTGCCCTAGAGTAAAATACGAGGGTGGCCAACCTGCCCCTAATAGTGACAGGTGAAAGTCCTGCGTGCTTAAGATAGACAATAAAATGTAGTAAAAAGTCAACATCAATTGGCCACTTTTGATCCTCCCCAATTTCCTGTAAGAATTGATTAAACAAATTCAAAGCTGTTTGGTAGGACTTGTGTGTAGACGGGGTATTGGAGTTCAAAATTGCCCTATGAACTTCTAATCTCCAAGGCTCCAGAGTGATGCCGGTACCTCCAATGGGTGTGTCGATGCCTCAGGAGCCAGCTGCCAGAACCTGGAGAGCTGAAAACGAGAAAGGGTGTCTGCCAAAGGGTTAAGCACACCAGGAACATGTTGAGCTTTAAATAACACATTATAATTCAAACACTGCAAAACCATCACCCTTACCAAATCCATAACTTTAGGAGACTTGGAGGACTGAGAGTTTACCACGTGCACAACCGCCTGGTTGTCACCCCAAAACCAGACAGTCCTGTTAGCAAACTGGCTGGCCTACAAGTGCACAGTCACCACTATAGGAAACAGTTCCAAAAACGTAAGGTCTCTAGTCAGACCACTTTTAACCCATGCAGCAGGCCATGCCTCTGCAGCCCACTGGCCATTCCAATAAACCCTGAAGCCATGGGGACCAGCAGCATCAGACAGCACCTGAAAGTCTGCTCTCAGCAGCATTTCAGATCTCCAAAATGATATGCCATTGAAATGCTCCAAAAAGTACACCCAGACCTTCAAATCCTCACAAATGCCCCTTGTGATTCTAATGTGATGATGCTGGGCCATTATTCCTGCAGTAGCCCTATACAATCTCACACAGAATGTTCGTCCTGGAACAACAACCCTACGAGCAAAATTCAAAAGACCTGTAAGTGATTGAAATTCATGAAGAGTAGCTTTTTGTTTTCCTAACATGGTCCCAACTTGCTGCTTCGTAGCCACTAGTTTTTCATTAGGCAAACAAGACATTCCGGCTATGGTGTCAATCTCAATACCCCAAAAGGTAAGTCGAGTATGTGGCCTCTCTGTCTTTTCTTCCACTAAGGGCACACCTAGCTCATGCATTAGTTCCTAAAATTGAACTAAGGAATCCTTACACTGTGAAGAATTCAGATTCCCAGCAATTAAAAAATTATCTAAATAATGAGCTATGGCTCTATTACCAGTCTGCTTAACTGCACACCAATGGAGAAAGGTACCGACTGTCTCAAAAGCTGAACAAGAAATTGATGCATCCCATTGGCATAGCTTTATCAAAGAAATATTTTCCTTCAAACTGGAAACCCAGTAAGTCAAAATCATCTGGGTGTACAGGAAGGAGCCTAAATGCAGACTTAATATCGTACTTAGCTAAAAGGGCTCCCATGCCCAAAGTCCTGATCATCTTAACTGCTGAGTCAAATGATGTATACCTAACAGAAGTAAGCCCAGGATCAATCGCATCGTTCACCGACTCACCCTTTGGGTATGATAAATTATGAATCAGCCTATATTCCCCAGGGGCTTTTTAGGAACTACACCCAAAGGAGATAAGAGAAGTGTGGGGATAGGCAGTTGATCATGGGGTCCCAAAATCCTTCCTGTAGCTATTTCTTTAACCAATTTCTCCCTTACCACACTCGGCAAGTCCCTCACAGAACAAGCATTGGGTGCTCTTTGATGAACCCTAGAGCCTGTATAGGGAATACGAAAGCCTACAGAAAAACCTTGAAATAAATATAAAGCAGCCTCCCTATTAGGGTAAACCTTTAGCCACGCCACCATAGTGTCTAATTTAATTGGTGATGGGACCTTTTCCTCTAGGCGAAGCTGGCTGGGGGGCAATACCCACTCCTGTTCTTTTGCCTCTACTACAGGAAGTTCCAGGGTGGCCACCCCCACAGGTGTTACATTTGTGCTCAAACCTGTAGGGTTGTCTTTTACACTTGCCAGCATTAAAGTCCCAGCATAAGCCAAATTGCCTTCTCTCTCCAGTGGCAGGCCTCACATTCAGCCCTCTCGACATGGTAACCATCAGAACAAACCCGTTGTCACACCTGCTCGAGGGAAAGGCCCCTACCATAACATCAGCCCAAAGCTCAGAATGAACATGCCTCCAAGGTAAGGAACGATCCTGTGCTGCTGTCATCCTAAACTTCTCATCATATTGGAGCCATGCTGCATCCCTTGAATTGTGATGGCACTTAGTGTATGCTTTTATCATGATCTCCTGATATTTAGAAAAGTCAGGGGATCTGAGTGGTTCTTTTTCTTCTATGACACCTCTATAAATAGTGAAGCCCATAATCCAATTAACAAAGTTGCGCTCTAGCTTAGGGTGTTTGAGCGCCCGGAACTCTTTTGGCAAACTAAAAACAATTCCATCTTTTACCATGATCTCGGCTCAGGATCCCTAAAAGTCAAAGTAAATAAATCAATATATTTGCCCTTCCAAATCCTTTCTTTAGTGGAAAGAGGAAGGTGTGAACCAAGGGGTGTATACATTCCAGCGTAAGGAGTAGGTTCCACGTTCCCCACCGCTCCAGATAACAAAGGAGCACTTGAAAAAGACACCACAGAGGTGTTGTTAGCAACAGCTGTAGGCTGACCACCCTGCACCTGAGTGACAGGGACCTGTGAGATTGCAGGCACCTGCATGGGTGCATCGAAAACCACAGGGTTGGGCCATTCCAAAGCCACACCCTGACCCACCTGGCCACCTGGAGCCCATACTGAGGTAGGCCAATTAGCATGTGCAATATCAGGAGACAAACCTGAAACTGAAACTTGCTGGGAAGCTTCACCAACTGACCGCACTGGTCCCCCAAAGTGTGGCCCCGCAACAGCTCGGGTGTCAAACACAGCAGAGGCAGCAGCAGCTTGATTACCTCTCTGTTCACCACTGGTCTGCTCCATTGCATCACCTGGAAGAACCACCCCTTGTAAGAGGTTATATAAATCAGCCAAAGTGGGCTGCTCAGACACAGGGGTAGCCACACCCTGTATCCCCAAACCTGGGACTCTTTTAAAGAGATCCCACACATCGGCAATAGTGGGGTGCCCGACCTTCACTGCCGAAACCATTGATGGACCCGGTGTAGCATCTGCCACCTGAGACTTAGATGCCACTAAAGGAAGTGACACTTCAGTGTTACTAGCACCCAAAGGGCTGGCAATCGAGCTGGTGGCTGTAGCCTATAGTGCCTTTTGTGCAAGTTGATTACAAAGTGCCACACAAGCCTGAATAGTTTTGCCCATTTATGCCACCTGGGCAGAAATCTCATCGTCTCTGCTGCTAGACTGAGAAGGCCTTTTTGAAACAGAGTGACCCGAGCTAGGCACGGCTGAAGCTGCCCACCTCTTGGATTGGGCCTTACTATGTAGCATCTTAACCTCAGTGAATGGAACACGGGCCCAAACCAAATCACCCATCCATGGATGATTACCACCAGGCCAGCAGTCTGCCCTTTCCCAAGTCTCACAAGAGACACAAGAGCCAGGAAGCATCACTGGCAACCACCACGGGGAAAAGGTGTCTACTGAGGGTCCTTGCGGATCCCTCTCCCAAAGACTGCCGTTTTCCACACACTCACCACTGGGGAGAAGTGTAACCAACGCTCCCGAACCAGCGATGGGCGCCTGACCTTACCAGACCTGGGTTACCGAGGCATCTCTGGGCCTGTAAATCCAGTACCGGGTCCACGCACCTGGTGAAAGATGCCTCCCGCAGAGCCCTCCTCGGGTGTGCACCCCTGAGAATTGGGGATGCAGAGGTGCCACAGACCCAAGAAAGCTGGCCTGAAGGCCTCACTCCCCCCCCCCATGGGTTGCTCAAGGAATGATACCTGAGCCCCCGATACAAGCAAGAATAAAAATAGGCAAGCCAAAATTAGCAAAGCCAAAGGAAGCGCTAAGCCGAAAGCCAAGCAAAACCAAAGCAAAGAGCGGAGCGAAGTTACTCGCTCTGTTCCAGCTCTACAATGGCTGCCTCCACATGGCAGCACAGAGCTATAAGTAACAAACTCTCGTCCCAAGTCTCGCAAGACCAGTAGCACCACGAGACTTGGAGCAGCAACCAAAATACCCTATTGGTCAAGGCGTGCAGGTGTTCCCATTCCCCTGCGCGCCTTAACCAACCAGGCGTCTCCTATCCTTATTTAGCCAGCACAACAAGAAACCCCTCCTGACTCGTTGGGGGGTGTCTATCTCAGAATGCAATACAAAACAAGGGGAGGAAGAAAACATGGTAGGATTCTGAATGAGAAGGTACTTACAGAAGTAAATATGACCCAGGGCACAATGTAATGTAGTTTTGGACAGAGGCAGGCAAACCTACCAAAGTTCTTATTGGTTTGGTTTCATATTTCTCCAGGTTTTCCAGTAAAAGGGATTTTTTAAAAAATCCTTTGTGTAACCATTGGCATAAAAATATATTGCCTCAATAGCAACCATCATCCTAAAATATTGGCTCACTGGCCTCCATCAGATTCTAAAGCACTTCCCTCTTACTTTTGCTTCTTTGATATGATGATGGAAGTTGTGATAAAACCACACAGTGTGTGGGGATGTGGGGTGGGGTTGTTCTTTTCTTTACCCACACAGGACAAGGTATTTGGGGCTTGTAAAACCACTCTGTTCTTTCAAGATACTTCATTTCCAAGCCCAGACCTGGAGTACTTCACTGACATTTCTGATCTCTGGGAAGGGAATATTTCACCTACATACAGTAGCTTTGCATGTAAGACATTTGAGAAGGAACCTTTAAACATACTTGTCAAGTCAACTGTAAAACTATAGAAGGCTTACATTTCCCTTTCCTCTTTTAGCACATTGTGATGTCAACAACCTGTGCTGCTCAACAGAAAGATGTTTTCTTAAAGCCTTTGGAGTGATACAGGTTTGGATTTTTTTGGACGCCACTGGGAATTCTCTCTGATCTGGTGTAGGCTTTTGGATCACAGTAGGGAAGCGAATGCTTGAAACAGAATGCATGAATGAACAAACAAGGTTGAAAGAAAGTGGGTCTTTATGCTTTAGTGCAACACAAATGACTTGCTCCAAAATTGCCCCTTGACATGAATTTCTTTTGTCATTTTCCTCAGCTCTAGGCCAAGGCTCTTCAGAAGCAAAGCTTTATGTTGATAAATTACTGCATTCAATTCTTATAAGAAAATATATTTGTCTTCAGAACTTCATAATACTCTATGAAATCTACAGAGCCTTAACATTTCTATTTCAAGAGCCCCAAGGGGAATATACTGTTATCAATAACTATTTTACCTTTTTAATATATATTTTTTGGCTTGGGACAATGACTTGTTTGGTATTTCTCTTGTAGAGTTTGCAGCTGGCCTATAAAAATGTCATTTATTGTTGTCCAGAAGTCAATGCCAATGAACAGTCCAATCCTCATGAAACCACAAATCCTATAAAATACCTCAGTAATAGATGACTTGAGTATTGATGGGTTTCTTGTGGCTCTCATTTGAAGCCCCTTTCTAATAACCACTTAGACATAATCGGGTGGACTTTATGCAACCTCATCCACTAAATGGACTGTGTTAGTGTTTCTCCATTATTGCCTCTATAGCTCACTGTTGCCAGCTATGTGAGTGGAGACAAATTTGTATTCTTACAATAGAAATCATGAGAGCCTTGATGCAAACCACTGCAAAGAGGAACAGAACACAGATTTAAGACTGAAACTGAATTACGGTCTATTAAATCAACTAAATTGATTAATGAAAGGTTTGGTTGTGTATAAAGAAAGAAAGAATATATGTCTGATTAAACAATTAATTAAGTTCCTAATAGATTTTAATTATATTGCATTTAATATGGTTTTATTGGGGGGTGGGATGTTTTGGAATTTGCATGTATGTATCTTTTTTTACTGTAAGCTGCTTGGATTGACTTCATTAAGCAGGATATAAATAAATTTTATTATTATTATTATGGCTGCCCTTTGTGAAATGTGTGTTCAGCAAATAACCTTTAGGCAATGCATACAATGAGAAACAACTGGATTTTCAAAATATTGTGTCACATTATTAAGTCAAGTTATTTTATAAACAGGGATCCTAAGCAATGGAATATATGTGTTCACACTTTGTCATAGAATGCTCCTTTACTAATACTCAGATGTTCCAAGTATGTGTAGAAGCATACAAACAACCTTTGCACTTATATCCATGGGAGCAGGATGAGAGTCACTGCACTACTTACATACACCTCAGACTTGGAATGTTAAGATGTTATCTCAACTGGGTTCTCAGGCTGTAGGCCTGTAATTGTGGTGAGGGGGTGGTACACCTGGGAAGCTGGGAAACTAGAACTGAAGGGTGTTTTTTTAATACTCCTCTCTCATAGTACTACAGGAGTTGGCAACTACAGAAGTTGATGGGCTTCATTACCCACCCACCCACCCCTTTGCAGGAACTTGGAAAGATAAATTTTATAAATTGCTAAATTATCATTCAAATAACATTGATATTTATATTTATATTGAAGTTTTTGTATATATTTTTAAGCTGCCTTGTGTCCTATTATTGGACAAAAGTTGTGATATTAATAAATATCATCATCATCATCATCATCATCATCCATCATGTCTCATCATAGAATTAAAGGAAATTCTAATCAAAGTATCCATACATATTTTCCAACTTGTTTTAGGCCCAGAAGAAACTTTTATTTACAGAGGAAATGAACTGGAAGACAACTTTTGGTTCACTTTCTGGTTAAATTAAGGCCTTTCTT
This sequence comes from Phrynosoma blainvillii, assembly GCA_026167975.1. NCBI lineage: Eukaryota > Metazoa > Chordata > Lepidosauria > Squamata > Phrynosomatidae > Phrynosoma > Phrynosoma blainvillii. The sequence goes on along the minus strand of JANUYF010000003.1, from coordinate 180,578,626 downwards.
CAGCCTAAAATAGTCTAGAGGAGAAAATGTAGCAAAATTGTACCTGCCCCTTAGGGGGATAGGATTGTTTTAATTTTAAAAAAGGGAGACCTGTGTGATTCATGGCCTGTAGGACACACTATGTACACACTTGTCCTACATTATACTGCTGTTGCATTGTGAGAAATGTCTCATTGGCATTCACATAGACCACCCCAAGTTCAGACTTCTTGTGTTCCTTTTGTCTGGAGTTCTCTACATCACAGGGCCCTCAGAATCTATTTTCTCATTTTGTCCAGTTTGTTCACCTTACCCACTGGATAGAATCTGAACAATTATTCAGTTTGTCCATCAGATTCCCTGTACTCTTGCATTTGCTTCATGCTTTGCTTGGTTTGGCTATTTTTTTATGCAATTAAATTCTGTGTCTTTGGAGAATCTGAGTTTTGCCTCCTGTTGGTTACCCATCCTAGTCTTTACAACTTTTAACTGAGATATCAGTTGACAATATATTCAAACACAGAAAATCTTTCAGTTTTGCTTCATCTTATATATTGTTTGTTTGTTTGTTTGTTTTAAAAAAAGATAGCTGTTGTACATCCAGTTTCTGAATTTGGATAATTTTAATAATAATAATAATAATAATAATAATAATAATAATAATAAATTTTATTTATATACCGCCCTGTGGCAAGCCAATCCGGGTGGTGTACAACAGTAAAACAACATACAGCTAAAATAGTATAATTCCCTCCTCCCCCCCTTAAAAAGTTATTAAATCATATCTCAATTAAAACAGTTTACAATTTAAAACAATCACAATTTAAAAATAGAAATACAATAAAATATAAGTATAAATACAAAACCAACAGTCCTCTGGAACTTCACAGTTCTGAACAGGGACTATAAGACATTCCTAGGAGGGGGAGGTCACCACAGTCCCGAGGCCAGGTAATTTAGTCTGGGAAGGCCTGCTGAAAGAGATCCGTCTTGACAGCCTTCTTGAAGCTGTCTAAAGATGTTAATTGACGGATCTCATCCAGCAGGCCATTCCAGAGCCTGGGGGCGACAACAGAGAATGCCCTCTGGGAGGTTGCCGCAAGCCTAGATTTTTGAGGCTGCAGCAAATTCCTCCCAGAGGACCGGAGAGCGCGCGGAGGATTGTATGGGAAGAGGCGGTCTCTGATATAGGAGATTAAATGTATTTCTCACCTAATCCTAAAGAATTTTAATTTTGTTTTCTATGGGACTTTATTACTTTCCCCACCATTAATTTGTTGGTCCTGTTGTGGAGTGCAGTGGGATGAGGATGGGAGAATGTACCTCTCCAATGTCCAACATTTGGACCTATGGAAATTGCTTACCCCTACTATAAATGAGAGGTGGGAAAAGATTACACAAGTATGTGATTCTGGCTTTTCTTTATTCATTCATTCCCTGAAAAGATGACTTGGAAAGTATTTTCAAACCTTGCGTAAGAGAGCCAAGAAATATGAGAGTCAAATACTCTATATTAAATTTGCAAAAAGATTACTAGGATAAGCTGATTCTGAACTTGCTAACTATGCAACTGTGTTTTTTTTTTACCCTTAGCAGATAGTTTATTAAATTTGTGCTGATAATGATTTTAAGGTGATACTTTGTAACACTGGCATGTATTTAACTTTTAACAATTATATTACAGAACATTCCCCCAGATGATTCTCCATCATCATGGGGAAAACTCCTTGGATGATTTATGATGTTTGCTTATCACAAATTAAATCTCTTCCCTTTCACTGCTATTTGCATTTGTATTTCCAATGGATTTCATCCACGAAATACTGCTGCTACACAATGAACATTTATTTGAATGGTGGATTTCTTCAGTGAATTCCAAACTATGTGTACAATTCTGTGAAACCATATGAAATGTCTCACTTAAACCTGTCAAGAAATTTTGACAAGAGATATATTCACAAGGAATTCTAGAATTCAAGCACTGGATTTGTTTTTATTCTCAAAAATATACAGTCTTCTATGCCAGAGTGAAAAGACAATAAACTATGCTAAAATTTAGGAAGTTTAATTTAATCTAGCAATAGCTGAGCTGACAATGCTGTTCACTCCCAAATCTATTTATGTCAGAAAAAAATGGACAAAGTCACTGAATTAATCATTTTAAATTATTTTTAAAGTGTTACAAAAATTGACATTACCTTTCCCCCAACAAAGGGATTTAAAAAATGGTTTAACATTGACATGTTATTTCTACTTGTAATTGTTTATCAAGGCATGCCATGTACTCACATGAAAGCAACTTATCAGTATTTTCTGAGGGCTTACTTCTGAGTGGACATGCCTACAATTGCATTTAAACCCAAAATGTCAAATACGATAATCCTATAGCTACTTGGTTAGCAGCTAAGGCCTCAGAACATGCAACTCAAGGGTGAAGCAAATGGGCCAAAAGGAATGGCCAGACCACAGCAATCAGACAGCCTGCTCCTGAAGCGGGCCACTGCTGCTGCAATCCTAAATGAGCTGCTGGCAGTAGAGGCTTTTTGCTGCTTCTTTTGCCAGTGGCTTCAGGCTGCCTTAGGTGGTCTCAAAGCAGCTTCTGGCCATGTTGGGGGCATGTGTCATTTAAATACCATGCCCCCAAAGTAGCCAGAAGCCGCTCTCTTTGGCCTGTCTGTTTCAGACCTCAGTTGGACTAGTCCCATTCTTCCTAGTAGTAAATCAATCTGACAGAGCAGCAGACATTTTTAGTACAATTTAGCTGTGGCAACTAGGGATGACATGTTACCTTCAGTGGCTACTGGTGAAGGTGAAGACATGGAACATAAATTCCAAGTGAGCCTATTCTTACTACACTACCATTTATAGATGTCCACAAGGCTGCTGACTCATCAGGTTCTCAAGGAAGGCCATGAAGGGTCTGGAATAAACCCATAGGTCAGGTCAGAATGGTCATGGAAGACACTGGGGAAAGTAAGCTTCAATTGCCCAGGCATACAATTCAAGGTACATACAAATTGCCAATCACCATTTTTATCCAGCAGTGTGTATGAAGCACAGTGTGCAAGAAAATATTCAGCAGCCTTTCACCAGTTTTTATAGTGGGGTAGCTTTGGTGAGCAGAATATATCACAGAATCATAGAATCATAGAGTTGGAAGAGACCACAAGGGCCATCCAGTCCAACCCCCTGCCATGCAGGAACTCCCAATCAAAGCATCCCCAACAGATGGCCATCCAGCCTCTGCTTAAAGACCTCCAAGGAAGGAGACTCCACTACTCTCCAAGGGAGTGTATTCCACTGTCGAACCGCCCTTACTGTCAGGAAGCTCCCCCTAATGTTGAGGTGGAATCTCTTTTCCTGGAGCTTACATCCATTGTTTCGGGTCCTAGTCTCTGGAGCAGCAGAAAACAAGCTTGTTCCCTCCTCAATATGACATCCCTTCAAATATTTAAACACAGCTATCATATCACCTCTCAGCCTTCTCTTCTCCAGGCTAAACATCCCCAGCTCCCTAAGTCGTTCCTCATAGGGCTTGGTCTCCAGAACCTTCACCATTTTAGTTGCCCTCCTTTGGACACGCTCCAGTTTCTCCACATCCTTTTTGAATTGTGGTGCCCAGAACTGGACACATTATTCCAGGTGAGGCCTGACCAAAGCAGAATAGAATGACACTATTACTTCTCTTGATCTAGACACTATACTTCTACAATTGCATTGGCCTTTTTAGCTGCTGCATCACACTGTTGACTCATGTTCAACTTGTGGTCCACCTGAATTCATAGATCCCTTTCACATGTAGACTCATTCAGCCAGGTGTCCCCCATCGTATATCTGTGCTTTTCATTTTTCCGCCTTAAGTGCAGTACCTTACATTTCTCCATGTTGAATTTCATTTTGTTAGCTTTGGCCCAGCTTTCTAGTCTGTTCAAGTCATTTTGAATTTTGATCCTGTCCTCTGGGGTATTAGCTACTCCCTCTAATTTGGTGTCATCTAATTTGATAACTATGCCCCCAATACCGTCATCCAAGTCATTAATAAAGATATTGAATAGGACTGGGCCCAGGACAGAGCCCTGTGGCACCCCACTGGTCACTTCTTTGCAGGTTGAAAAGGAGCCATTGTTGAGCATCCTTTGGGTTCGGCCAGTCAACCAATTACAAATCCATGTAACAGTTACTTTGTCTAGCCCACATTTTACCAGCTTGTTTGCAAGAATGTCATGGGGAACCTTGTCAAAGGCCTTACTGAAATCAAGATATACTATATCCACAGCATTTCCTTCATCTACCAAGCTGGTAATTTTATCAAAAAAAAAAAAAAAAAAAAAAAAAAAAAAGAGAGAGAGAGAGAGAGAGATCAGATTTGTCTGGCATGACCTGTTTCTCTGAAACCCATGTTGACTTTTTGTGATTATGAAATTACCTTCCAGATGTTCACAGACTCTCTGTTTAATGATCTGCTCCAGAATCTTTCCTGGTATTGATGTCAGACTAACTGGACAATAATTGTTGGGATCCTCTTTTTCCCCCTTTTTGAAGATGGGGACAACATTTGCCCTCCTCCAGTCCACTGGGACTTCTCCTGTTTTCCAGGAGTTCTCAAAGATTATTACCAATGGTTCTGATATTACGTTTGCCAGTTCTTTTAATACCCTTGGATGTAATTCATCTGGTCCTGGAGACTTATATTCATTTAGATAAACCAGGTATTCCTGTACTATCTCTTTACATATTCTGTGCTGAAATTCTCCTATTCTATCCTCTGCTCCATTATCCTCCAGTTGAGCACCCTTTGCCTTCTCTGAGAAGACTGACGCAAAGAAGGTGTTGAGTAATTCTGCCTTTTCTCTGTCCCCTATTCTCCACACAGTGGCCCTACCATTTCCTTCTTCTTCCTTTTGCTGCTGACATATCCAAAAAAGCCCTTTTTATTGTTCTTAACCTCTCTAGCAAGCCTGAGTTCATTCTTCGCTTTAGCTTTTCTGACTTTACCCCTACACGTGCTAGCTATTTGTTTGAATTTCTCTTTGGTGATTTCCCCATTTTTCCATTTCTTATACATGTTCCGTTTAAAGCTTAGTTCAGTTGCAAGTTCCTTAGTTATCCATCCTGGTTTCTTGAGACACCTCCCATTTTTCCTCCTCGTTGGCACGGGTTGAAATTGTGCCTTCAGTATCTCCCTTAGAGAAACTCCCATCCGTCTTGAACTCCCTTCTCTTTTAGTATTCCTCTCCATGGGATCACCCCAGTATTTCTCTAAGTTTAGTAAAATCAGCTTTCCTAAAGTCTAGAATGCGTGTCTGACTATACCTTGTTAAGGAAAATGCAACATGGGACATACAGTGATAGAAATAAAATATGTATGTGAAAGTCACAATGACTAAGCAAGAGCAATTATGAAGCTACACAGGTGCAAAAGCTAATGTAATTTAGAAGTCTTGAGAGCCAAGGACAGAGTTATAGAATGCCTATTGGAAACACCTGAGATTTATTAAGTGTACAAGGTAAAATGATGAAATACCTGGGTTGGTCTTAAGTATGGGTTGAACTATGTGAACCAATCAAAATAAATATACACACCCACTGGGTGGAAACTAACTAGTGGGTGGTGATTAACAATGGCTATAATAATTGCAATGTTTGCCAATGTATTTGTGTGGAGTAGTTTTGGAGATATTGTGGGTAGTTGAGGAGATTTGTAGAGATTGTGATTTGTTGGGCATATAGTTCTTGTATATAGTAGAATAAAGTAGATCTTTTATATAAGACTACTGAGTTGTCTGGTGTCTTGAGTGAAGATACAAGAGCCAGCAGAATCCTGGAAAAGTTTGGAGACATCTGGGGAAGAAGAGTGAGAAGGCTTGGAGAGTTTGTCAGGGTCTTCAGCCTATTCTCTGAAACTCTGCTGCTTTGGAGAAAAGCATTAACCACTGATCAAAGCTGGTCAGCTCTGCTGCATAACAAGGTGGTGAGTTAGAGCCAGAGGTGAAGAGCTACAACTCTCATCATCCATGACATACCTGGCTTCTCTTTTCCACTGTATAATAAACTCCAGGAGGACATGATCACTCCTGCCTAAGGATCCAACCACTTGCACCCCATTAACTAGGTCTTCCCTGTTAGTTAGGATTAGACCCAAAATAGCTGACTCCCTTGTTGCCTCTTCCACCTTTTGGACAATGAAATTGTCTTCGAGGCAAGTGAGGAATTTGCTAGACCTTGAGGATTTTGTTGAGTTTGACTTCCAGCAAATATCAGGATAGAACTGTTCTAGAAAGGCATCATCCAATTCTTCTGCCTGAGTTGGGGGTCTGTAGTAGGCTCCCACACTAACATCCCTGTTGTTTCTCTCCCCTTTAATTTTTATCCAGATGCTCTCCACCTGGCTTCCAGGATTGATGTCCTGGATTTCTTCACTGCTGTAAATATCCCTGATATATAATGCTATTCCTCCTCCTTTCATGTCTGGCCTGTTTCTCTTGAAAAGGTTATACCCCTGTATTTCTACATTCCAGTCATGAGACTCATCCCACCAGGTTTCAGTGATGCCTATTATATCATATTGGCTTTGTTGTGCTAGGAGTTCAAGTTCATCTTACTTATTTCCCATGCTCTGTGCATTAGTGTAGAGACATCTAAGACCATATGTCCCCATTACTTGCTGCCTGTGCATGTTTTTTTTGCCTCCCACTGTTGGGTCCCTGTACTGTTTGCCTTCTTTCCTCTATGACAGTTTGACTATTTTTTCTAGTCCTTTTGTCTTCCAGGACGCTGTATCCCTTCCCCACATCATTCAGTTTAAAGCCCTCCTGATCAAATTCTTGAGACTGTTTGCAAAAATGTTTCTTCCAACTGGTGTTCCTCATGGAACCACAGCCCATGATCTAAGAATCCAAATCATTCTCAATGACACCATCTGCGGAGCCAATTGTTGACATCTGCTATTTTCCTCTCTCTTCCTTGACCATGCCCTTCAACTGGCAGAAGAGACGAGGTGACAATCTGTGCCTCCATTTCTTTCAGCTTCTTACCTAGAGCCTCGTAATCCCTTTTGATGTTCTGAAGGCTATGTCTTGCTGTGTCATTTGTTCCCACATGGACCAAAAGGAAGGGGTATTGGTCAGCAGGCTTGACCAGTCTTGTCAGCCTCTCTGTCACATCTCGGATCTTTGCCCCAGGAAGACAACACACCTCCTGAGACATCTTGTCAGGCCCACAAATCACTGCTTCTGTTCCCCTCAGCAGGGAGTCCCCCACCACGACCACACACCTCCTCCGAGCCTTAGCAGCAACTGTTCCCTGCGGTGGAACTCCCAGGGTCCCCTGCCCTGTCCCTGAAGTCTGTCCATGCTGCTCTTTCTCGTCCTCTTTGATAAGGGAAAGAGCTTGAAATCGATTCTGTAGCTGCAAGCTCCCAGAATGATCCCTGGTCTCCCTACTTCTGTGTGTGACATTCCTCCACCTCCTGTGTATGTGATGTGACCTTCTTTTCCCCAGCAACTTCCTCTGTGTGGTCCCCGTCCAAGACCGTTCATTCCGTTCTGTCTAGGAAAGCCTCTTGCTCCCTAATATGCTGAAGTGTAGCTACCCACGCCTCCAGCTGCTGTACTTTCTCCTCCAAGAGGGCTACCAACTTGCACTTGGAGCATGTGTAGTTCCCCACATCTGTAGGTAAGAAGACAAACATCCCACAGGTATTGCAGGTGATGGCAGCAGTTCCTTCAGTGTCCATACTAAGTCTTAATTAGTACCTGAAAGAGGATTACGGCTTTCCTTGTCAAAGAAAATCCCTCGCTAACACCAGTGTTAAAGTTTGCTGATGTCCAGAACTTTTCAACAATTAGTAGTGGTTATAAAATTCTCGGCCAAATGTTTTTGATACAGCTTATGACCCCTGTTTGAATGATTCAAGGAGGATGGTCTCACAGTGATCAAATCATGCAGAAGGCTCAAGTAGGGATGACTGATCAGGACCAGCCTGCTGCCAGTAGACAGAATAAATTTGTGTGGGGCAGAGGAATGGGATTGAGGCAGACTTGGAGAAATGCAGTATCAAGTCTGCATTTCACCTTCTTCCTGTTCATCCTGGAGATTTGGGGTTACCTATTTTTGCTTTTGGCTTATTTTACATGGACCGAGCTCTTCCTTGCTCTTTGTCATGCTTTGCTTTTGAATGATTTACTACTTTTCTTGAATGGGCCCTTAAGCTTCAGTCAGGGCACAGAGGTGTGATTTATTACGTCAATTTTTTTTTTTTTTTGTTTAGTGGCTAAGCTGAGCTGATACAATGCAGCCATAATGCAAGACTTTTATTCATTAACTGTGGAATTGGGAGTGCCATTGTTATTGTTAACTGCCATCAAGGTGACCTTGACTCATGATGACTGTGGATGAGACACCCTAAGACTTCCTGTACTCCACTGCTCTGCTTAAGTCTTGTAGACTCATGCTCATGACGTTCCTAGTTGAGTTTGTCCATTTGGCCTTCCTCTCTACTACCCTCAACCTTTCCTAGCATTATTGTATTTTCAAATGAGTATGAAATGGTGTGGCTCAAGTATGACAGCCTCAATTTGATCATCTTGGCTTCTAGGGGCATTTCGGGTTTGATCTATTCTAGCACCCATTTATTTGTCTTTCTGGCTATCCATGGTATCCACAGCACTTTTCTCCAGCACCACATCTCAAATGAGTTGATTTTATTTTTATCTATTTTTTCACTGTCCAGTTCTCCACATCCATATATAGTGATGGGGAATGCCATGACTTCGATGATTCCAACTTTAGCTCTCAATTGTACATCTTCAGTGTTTAATGTCTAGAACTTTCATTGCTGCTCTTCCTCTTCCTAGTCGTCTTCTTTTCTCTTGACTGCAGTCTCCATTCTGATCAATGTTTGGTCCAAGGTATAGGAAGTCTTTAATTATTTCAATTTCCTCATTGTCTACTTTGAATTTATATAGGTCCTCCATGGTCATTATTTTTGTTTTCTTTATGTGCAGCAATAAGCCTGCCTTTGCACTTTCTTCCATGACCTTCCTCAGTAATTGTTCCAAGTCCATTATGTTTTCTGCTAGTAATATGATGCAAACTGCAGATCTTAGATTGTTGATGCTCCTTCCTATCTTCACTCCTTCTTCTTCTCAGTCATATAATGTTTTCAGTGTACAAGTTGAACAAATAGGGTGATTGAATACCACCAAGCCTGACTCCCTTGCCAATTGGGTACCATTCTGTTTCTTCATATTCTGTTCTTACAGTGGCTCTTGCCCTGAATATAGATTTCTCATCAGAACTACCAAATGTAGTGGGACTCTATCATCATCATCATCATCATCATCATCATCATCATCATCATCATTATTCAAGGATTTATATCCTGCCTTTCTCCCACAATGGGATTTAAAGTAAATTACAGTAATTTAAAAAGACAGAATAATTAAAAAAAGGCAGAAGTAAAAATGTTAATTGCAAAAGTTAAAAAAGTATTAAACATTATTAATATTAAAACATAAGTTAAAACACAGTTAAAACAAGTAAAAACTATAAAAACATTTACAACACCCAGCACAAGTAAAATTCATCAATCCAATGCTTGCCTAAATAAAAATGTTTTCAGCTTCCAGTGGAAAGATAGCAGAGAGGGGGCTGCCCTGACCTTCCACAATCAGGGAGCAGCCACGGAGAAAGCTGTCTCCTAAGTCCCCACCAACCACACCTGTGAAAGGGGTCAGGCTAAGAGAAAGTCCTCTGCTGCTGATCTTAGTGCTTGGGCTGACTTGTAGAGTGAGATAAAGTCCTTCAGATAGTCTGGACCCAAGCCATTTAGGGATTCATAGGTCAAAACCAGCTCCTTGAATTCTGCCTGGAAATGGACTGGTACCCAGTGAAGCTGTTTCAGCAGAGGAGTGATGTGATCCCTGTAGCCAGCCTGGCTGCAGCATTTTAGACCCACTGCATTTTCCAAACAATTTCCAAGAGCAGTCTCACATAAAGCACATTGCAATAGTCCAAATGGGATGTAATCAAAGCATGTGTCAGTATAGCCAGACCTGACTTCTCAAGGAATGGGTCAGCTGGCACACTAGTTTTAACTGTGCAAATGTACTCCTAGCCACAGACAAAACCTGGGCATCCAGGCTCAAATCTGAATACAGGAGCACACCCAAGCCGCGAACCTGAGATTTCGGGGGGGGGGGGTGTAACTCCATCTATCACAGGCTGAATCCCTGTTCCCTGATTTGCCTTCTGACTGACCAGGAGCACCTTTGTCTTGCCTGAATTAAGTCTCAGTCTGTTCTCCCTCATTTCGTCCATTACTGACAACAGACATTGGTTTAGTACAGAGACAGCTTCCTTGGAGTCAGATGGAAAGGATAGATAGAGTTGGTGTCATCCACATACTGGTGACATCACACCCCAAAACTCCAGATGACCTCTTCCAGCAGTTTCATGTAGATATTAAGGAACATGGGGATATGACAGAACCCTGAAGGACCCCACAGGCCAGGGGTTCGAACAGGAGTCCCAACATCGATTTCTGAGTTCATCCCTCCAAGAAAGACTAAAGCCACTGTAAAACTGTGGCCCCAAGCCCCATCCCAGAAAGGTGACCCAGAAGGATACCATGGTTGATGGTATCCAAAGCCTCTGAGAGATCCAGCTGAACCAATAGGGACACACTCTCCCTTTCCAGTTTCCTGTGTAGGTCAGCTATAGATATGACCAAAACTGTCTCTGTCCCACAGCCATGCATGAAGCCAAACTGAAATGGATCTAGATAGTTCATTTCATCCAAGAACCCCTGGAGCTGGGAAGCCACCACCTGCTCCAGAATCTTGCCCCAAAGCAAAAAGCTCTTTGAGTACATTCCAAGGCTTTGTCTTGCCTATGCCATCAAAGACTTTGCTATATTCTATAACACACATTGATTTGGTATTCCTTGGTACACCCCATTAGCTATCATATGTTTGTAATGTGGTTCCTAGTGCTGCTGCCATTCCTGCCATTTCAGGGGAACTGGAATATGCAGGTATAGCCTGAGAGGACTAAGGAAGGCTTGTGGACTTTAGGCCATTAGCTCATTCTGATTGACCATATTGTTTGGTATTATGTAACATTGAGGAGTAGGGGGTTGGATTCTCAGTCCATCAGGACTCAGCTGCCAGCTTTGGCATTTGCTGAGAAGGCTAAGAGGTATATAGATACCACTGGCAATTTTAGGGTATGTGAGGCTTTAGAAAAGGTATTGGGGAAAGAGTTGAGTTGCTGATAAGAGAAAGCCTTTATCCTGAGAGGTCCTTAGAGGTTTGTGAGAGATTTGGCTGGCTATTTGTATCTCTGCAGATTAAACATATAAAGTTTTTTAATAATAATAATAATAATAATAATAATAATAATAATAATAATAATATAGAAATAAATAAATAGAACTCACACTCCTTATAAAAGCCACCCTGAGAAAATAATATATTTAAAGCATGCTTAAATTAAAATATCTTTGCCTGACAGCAAAAGGAAATCAGGGAGGGAGGCAGTCCAATCTACCATGGAAATGCATTCTGAAGGGTGAGAGAAACCACTGAGAAGGCTCTCTCTTGTGTTTTCACCAAGTGAGCCAGTGACAGTGGCAGGACTGTGTGAAAGTCTTCCTCTCAAGATCTTAGAATTCTTGCAGGTTTGTATGGGGAGATATAGTCCTTCAGATCATCTGGACTCAAACCATACAGGGCTTTATATGATCAGCACTTTGAATTGTGCTCAGAAATGAACTGGTAGCCAGTGAAGGTGTTTCATTAAAGGAGTTATATGCTCCCTATAACTGTCACTGGTCTGCATTCTGGCTGCCACATTTTGAATCTGCTGAAAGTTCCAAAGTCAGCCTCATATGGAGTGTGTTACAGTAGTCCAAACAGGATGTAATTAAGGCATGTGTAACCATGGCCAAATCTGACATCTGAGTGTAACATCTCAAGAAATGGGTGCAGCTGACACACTACTTTTAGCTATGCAAATGCACTCCTAGCCACTACTAAAACCTGGGCATCTGGACTCATGGCTGAGTCCAGGAGAACACCAAGCTGCAAGCCTGAGATTTCAGGGTGAGCGTAACCCCATCCAGCACAGGAAAAGTCCCTATTCCCTGATCTACCTTTCTGCTGACCAAGAGCACCCCTGTCTTGTCTGGATTAAGTTTCAATTTATTTGGCCTCATCCAATCCATTACTGACAATGGGCATTGGTTCAGTACAGAGACAGCTTCCTTGGAATTGGATGGAAAGGAGTCCTGGTGGTGCAGTAGTTAAATGCCTGTACTGCAGCCACTCACTCACAAACCACCAGGTTGTGAGTTTGATACCAGCCAGGGGCTCAGGGTCAACTCAGCCTGGCATCCTTCTGAGATTGTTAAAATGAGTACCCAGCTTGTTGGGGGCAATTAGGTTACACATTGTAAACTGCTTAGGGAGTGCTTAAGTGCACTGATAAGCAGTATAGAAATGTACTTGCTATTGCTACTTGCTTGCTAAAGGAGAGATAAAGTTGGGTGCTATCTGCATATTGGTATATTGGTGACACCACACTCCAAAACTCTAGATGACTTCTCCCAGTCATTTCATATAAATGTTTAACAGCATGGGGGACAACACAGAACCTTGTGGTACATAGATCAAAAACAGGAGTCTCCCAGCACTGCCTTCTCAGTTTGTCCTTCCAAGAAAGACTGGAACCACTGCATAACAGTGCCCCCAAGTCCCATCTCAGAGGGTCAGCCCAGTGGGGAAACATAGTTGGTGGTATTGAAGGCCACCAAGAGGTCCAGCGTACCAACAGAGAAACACTCTTTCTGTCTAGTTCCCTGCATAGGTCATTAACCAAGGTGACCAAAGTTTTCTCTGGCCTGAAAGAGAAAGGAGTTGGGAGTGGCTTCTGGTCACTCTGGGGGTGTTGCATTTACATGACACGTGCCCCCAAAGCACCTGGAAGCTGCCTCTGGGACATGCCAAGACTGCCTAAGGTGGCCAAAAACTGGCCCCAAAAGAAGTGGCTTTTTTTCGCTCCTTGCTATGGTCCATTTGGGACTGTGGCAGGAGGTGCCCACAGGACTGTAGCATGTACAGTTTTTGGCCACTCCTGGCTGCCCATCTGCTTCACCCCTTTGTGCCATAGCCAGGCCTGAAGCCAGATAGAAATTACTCTAGATAATCCATTTCATCCACAAACTCCTGGAGACAGGAGACCACCACTCACTTCAGAACCTTGTCCAAGAATGGAATATTAGAGACTGGCCAATGACAGAAAACTCAAATGATAATTTGTTTTTATATTGTTCTGATTTAATCCTGTTTTAAGGGGGGGAGGGGTTTGTTCATATTGTATATTTTATTCTGAACCGTATGTTTTAATTGTAAGCTGCCTGGATTGGATCACCAATGGGCGGGGTATAAATAAATTTTATTATTATTATTATTATTATTATTATTATTATTATTATTATTATTATTCAGAATGATGGGATCCAGGGAGGAACTTTTTAGTAACAGCCTCACCACAGCTTCCTATAGGCAGGGAAGAAAGCTCCCTTGCAGCAGTGAGAGATTCACCATTCCCCTTATCCACTTGGCCAGTCCTCCTCTAGCTGCTTTCAGGAGCCAGGAAAGGCAAACATCCAGTATGCACATGGTGGCTCTCACTTCTCCAAGGATCCTGTCCACATCTTCAAGCTGCTCAAATTAAAATCTATCAAATAATACAGGACAATCAGGCACCAAGATTGCATCCACTGGAACTGTCCCAACTACAGATTCTAAGTCAGAGCAAATTCAAGCCACTTTGTCTGCAAAGTGTCTTGCAAATTCTTCATAGTGAGCTGTCGAGTGGTCTTTATTTTCTTCCTATGGACCAGAGTATCAAAGAATCCTGACCACTTGGGACAGCTCCATTGTTTATAATACAATGATGGCAGAGAAGTATAATTTCTTTGCTGCCACTGTCACCATGTCATAATCTTCCAGTGAGCTCTCACCCATGTTCTGAAAGACTCACTCCAAGTCTTCCACCACCTTGGGAGAAGAGGCCTCTGTTGGAATGGTTTATTGCAGGGGTAGGCAACCTTTCCCCTTTAAGGCCGAGGGACTTCAGCTCCCAGAAGCCTCAGCCATGTTGGCCAATAGTCCTATGTTGGCCAATAGCTCCTGGGATTCTGGGAGCTGAAGTCCCTCGGCCCTTAAAGGGGAAAGGTTGCCTACCCCTGGTTTATTGGCTCTTTTGTTTGAGTAACACAGTGGATTTCCTCATGTTTTAGTCATTCACCTTGGTGTGAATGACTTGGGCTTGCTGAAAGCAAGGACTTTATTTAACAGGCATTGAGTGATTTTTGTACCATTTAGATTAGTTGGCTGGGATTACATTGGTTTGGTCTGCCATTTTCCATGCTAATTTTGGGGGAAGGGTCCCCATAGAATCTGAAGGAGGATCATCAAAGTGATAAATAATGCTTTACATAGAGGAATGTGCACTTTCTTGCACATAGTAATATAATCTTTCGTCTGCCAGACCTCTCCCCAATTGATACCAATGTGATTTTAGGCTGCATCAATAGAAGTATAATGTCTAGGTCAAAGCAAGCATTACTATTATTATTATTATTATTATTATTATTACTATTATTATACACTTTAATTGTATAGCACTGTAGATTTACACAGGGTTGTACATACAATCAATAAAATAGATAAAAATAGATAAAGATACGCCTGCCAATGGAGTACATTCTACAAAATAATAAAATAATACATATTAATACAAAGGAGGCAACAAATTAACTCAGGTTTAAAGCTGGTTAAAGAAGTGATGCCCCATGCTTGTAGGGGAAGGTGGTTCCAGGAATGCGGGGCAGCAAGTGAAAAGGGACAAATCGGGATGGAACAGTAAAAATCCTAGGTTGAGACAGCAGATTTTGATTACAAGAATGGAGGACATGCGTGGGACAGTGGAGGGAAAGAAGCTCTGATAAATAAGGAGGGGACAAACCATTCAGGGCTTTAAAAGTCAACAACAGAAGCTTATACTGAATACAGAAAGGGAGAGGGAGCCAGTGAAGGGATGATAATAAAGGGAAAAATATGGTTGAAACAGTGAGCAGATGTGATAATGTGCGAAGCAGAATGCTGGACTGAAATTAAAGGATGGAGTTGAAAAAGAGGAAGCCCTGCTAGAAGGAGGTTACAAAAATCTAGTTGCGAGACACTAGAGCATGGATCAAAATCTTGGCAGTAGAGGCTGAGAGAAATGGTCGGATTTTAGCAATATTATACAATAAAAATCTACATGCCTTGGCTGTGGCCTGAATCTGGGGGATACACGACAGAGAAGAATCAAAAATAAAACCAATACTGTGGGCTTTCTGGGCAGGTTGAATAGAAATGTCATCAATAAAAACAGAAAAGGAGTATTGAACTGTAGGCTTTGGTGTTAAAACAAGAAGCTCTGTTTTGGACATACTGAGCTTCAAGCACCGATGGCACATCTACTGAGAGACAGCTGTAAGGGAAGATTAAACTTGTTGTTCAAGACCCGGAGAAAGGTCAGGGGTGGAAAGATACAGCTGAGTGGCATGTACAGATGATAGGAGAAGCCAAAAGAACTGATGAGAAAAGAGAAAACAGTAGGGGACCCAAAACAGAACCCTGGGGAACTCCAACAGATAACAGAACAGAAGACGAAGCCTGACGGCCTGTGACCACTGCAAAAGGACAGAGTCTGAGAACCGAAGGTCAGAAAGTATATCAACTAAAAGACAGTGATCAGTGGTGTCAAAGGCTGCAGACAAATGAGAAGAACGAGAACAGAGTAAAGGCCATGAGCCTTGGCCCGCAGAAGATCATCTGAGATCTTTGTGAGAGCTGTCTCTGTAGAGTGTCATGGGTGGAAACCGGACTGAAAGGGACCAAGAATGGAGTTGGCTTCAAGAAACTCAAGACAGCAAGAATAAACAACCCGTTTCAAAACCTTGGAAAGAAAAGAAAGAAGAGAAATTGATGATAGCTAGATAGGGAAGAGGGGTTGAGAGAGGGTTTTTTTTTTTCAGAATTGGGGAAACCAGAGCGTGTTTAAAGACCGAAGGAAAAGAGCCAGTAGGGAGAGAGAGATTAAAGATATAGAGAAGCAAGGGCAAAAAAGAAGGGGTTATAGAGATTAGAAAATGAGAAGGAATTGGATCAAGAAAACAAGTTGCATGTTTGGAAGAGTTCAGCAGCATAGAGAGTTCATCCAAAGAAACAAGAGGAAACACAGTTTTTTTTTAACCGAGAGTGATAGAAAAATAGTAGTAGATGAAAAATTGGGAGGGACTATCTCAGAGTGAATAGTGGTAATCTTTGAGATGAAATAGTTAGCAAAATCAATAGGAGAGAATAATGAAGTGACAGGAGGAGAGGGAGGTTTTAGTAAAGTATTGAAGGTGGAGAAACGCTGTGGGTGCCTCTCATTGGTGCAGATCAATGATTTATAATAATTCTGTTTTGTCATGAACATAATTCAGTTTTGTCATCTGAAAAGGAAGAGAGTACAAATGTATAATGAATAAAATCAGCCTACTCCCTGGACTTTTTCCAAAGATGTTTGGCTGCTCGAGAGCAGGAGCAAAGAAACCTAACTGTGGGAGTAAGCCAGGGGTGAGGCCTGGTCATAGAGGAAGATGTGCGTACAGATAAAGGGGCAAAGGTGTCAAGAGTTGAAGAAAGAATAGAGTTAAATAAAGACATTGCTGAATCAGGAGTGTCCCCAAGATTTAAAGAGGAGAGAGATGAATCCAAGATCTGACTGAGATGGTCACAATTAACAGACTGAAGATCACAAAAATAACATCAAACAGTATGATGAGGAGGTGGAATATAAGCAAGAGTAAAAGAAATTAAATAATGCTCAGAAAATGGAAAATCATCTGCCAAGTAGTCAGAAATAATACACTTAGCAGCAAAAACTAGGTCAAGACAATGACCAAGTGAATAAGTTGAAGAGTTGGAGTGGGGTTGAAGACTGAAAGAGACTAAGAGGGAACTAAAGCTAGACATTGTCAGATTCTTGTAATCATCCAAGTGGGTGTTAAAGTCACCTAGAATCAGAGAGGGGACTGCATCCAATAGAAAAAAATGTGAGCCATGGTGCAACGTCAGAGAGAAACTGGGTAGCAGATCCTGGAGAGCAATAGATAACTGCAACCCGCAGATGTAGAGAGAAAAAGAGTCAATGAAACTCAAACAAAGAAAAAAAAATAGCTTGGAGGAAAAGATAGAACTTGAAACTGGCAGGAATTAGACAGTAAGATACCAACCTCTCCTCCTCAACCCCAGGGTGCACTTCCTGACATGCCCACAAACAGCTGGGGTCCTTCAAGGTTGCTGGGTCTTCTGCGGACTGCAGAGAGCTGGCTTTTAGCTTGCCTCTCTCCCTGACATGTCCACAAACAGCTGGGCTCTTTCAAGGTTGCTGGGTGCCGCTCTATTCTGCTTTGGTCAGGCCTCACATGGAATACTGTGTCCAGTTCTGGACACCACAATTCAAAAAGGATGCTGACAAATTGGTGTCCAGAGGAGGACGACCAAAGTGGTGAAGGGTCTGGGAACCATGCCTTATGAGGAAAGACGTAGTGAGCTGGGTATGTTTAGCCTGGAAGAGAGATGGTTAAGGGCTGATATGATAGCCTTGTTTAAGTATTAGAAGCACATTGAGGATGGAGCAAGCTTGTTTTCTGTTGCTCCAGACACTAGAACATGGAACAATGGATGCAAGCTGTAGGAAAAGAGATTCCACCTCAACATTAGGAGGAACCTCATGACAGTAAGAGCAGTTTGACAGTGGAACACACTCCCTCAGAGAGTGGTAGAGTCTCCTTTCTTGGAGATCTTTAAACAGAGACTGGATGGCCATCTGCTGAGGATGCTTTGATTGTGATTTCCTGTATGGCAGGAGGTTGGACAGGATGGCCCCTGTGGTCTCTTCCAACTCTGATTCTATGATTTCTCAAAAAGCAATTTGATCTCCCTGGGAAACTTGCAAAGTGTGGGAGAGGGTGTGGAGGCCAGATCTCTTAGATCACTCACACTAGATCTTTCAGATCACCTCACACTGGGTCTTTCTAGAACATGGAACACCACACATCCCAAATTATGTGACCACCACAGGATTATACAGGATTCTTCTCCTGTCTTATGATAAATAGTTTGAGGCTTCTTTTACTTCAGAATTAACTCTCTAACCCTTGGTCCTCCCACTGACTTAAGTCTCTTTATTATTAAGTGATTTTACTATTCTTGGTAGTGTTGTTTAGATGTTAAACATAAATCACTTCAGCCCACTCTTTGGTTCTTAAAGGTTATGGTTACAAAGTGTATATTACTTCACTAGTTACAAATTGACTTTGTTTCAGTTCACTCAAGGACTTCAATTACTCTTCAACTATGTTTTAGTTCCTTCCACACACTTCCCACTAAAGCTTGTTCTGTAGGAGCATAAATCCTATGAATCTCTAGCTTTATTCATAAATTACAATTCTATAGAATGATGTGGATCTGAGCCTTCCCTTCACTGGCTCTCTACTACTCAAAGAAGCTATCAATTTAAACTGATTTCACAGGAATGTTTCTGTCCTTCTGGCATCCCTCCTCTCTATATGGGAATCTGAATCCCCCTCAAAGCTAAACCCTTAGTTCCAACTGCACTCTTGGAAGTTCTAAGACACACTCCTGTCTCAAAAGGCTTGACACACTCAGCTAACTCCTAATGGTTCTGCCTCCTTTTATAGCTGCTCATCAGGCAGGCCCCCACCTTTCTGCCAGCCTGACTCTGATTGGCTGTTCTGAACATTCCAATCTGCCATTGTCTATCCACAAGGGGAGTGCCATATTGGCTGGTCTGGTGGGGGAAAGAGACTAATCAGACACTAGTGTCTTGCCCATGGCAGTTAGTGGGGGAAATTTTAAGAGTTCAGTGTACACCTTGACACCCTTTTGGTGAAGGGTAAGGCTCTCGAACAGCCTTTTTGGGTCTTGGGACTCAGGAGGTGGGGAAGATGTCTACCCTTGAAGCTGACCTGGAGGTTTGCCCTCACTTATTTAGTCCTGGAACTTGTGGGAGAACATCTTTCCAGTAATTTGCTGTCCAGGGAGCAGCCCAGCATTTAGATTGCCCTTGGAACTCAGATGTTTTGCCCAAGGGAAGGCTGAGGAGATAATCTAGAATTGATACCTGGCCTCAGTTGAACCTGCAACAGGTTGCTACTCTCTGTGTTCCTTTACAGGACCAATTCTAACTTAATAGGTTCTAGGTCAATCAAAGAACCCAGCTTTCTGTGTCTGGTCTTGTTATTCCACAGTTACACATTAATCTTTCAAATTTGGCAACAGTTGAGTTAGGACAGTGAATAGAAAATATTATCAGATTTTGCAATGCATAATTAACTTACAGAATTAACTGCCACAAGTTACTATGGTGATAACTATCTTATATGAGTACTCCATATTGTATGACAGTATGGATAACTTGTGTTGATTCATAACTAGATGTGTGTGTCTGTCTCTAAGGATGGTTGGTCTTCCCAATTAGAATAGACTCAGTGAAGCAATTGAATTTATATAAGTGTTGGCATACCATTCAAAAATGTTTTAGTGGTTCTAATCTCCTTGAAATTAGCAACTGAATGTAGGCCTAAGTGTGTATACACACATACCCTGCACAGCATTATATTGTTGTTGTGAAAATGCCCCCATGCTATAATGTACATTGCTTCTAAATTCATAGGGAACAGCAGAGCTTGAGACAGGATATGAATTAAAAAATGTGTATTGGTAGAGAAGTATTGGCAGAGAAAATATTGCCATCATCATTGTTGTTGTCATCGCCATTGTCATTGTCGTCATCATCATCTGTAGCCTGCCTTTTCCCCAAAATAGAGACTCAAGCTAGCTTAGTTTAAAACAAATACAATATAGAGCTGAAAACATATATAGGTCAACATTATATTTAACAATATAAAGTACAAATTTATTTTAAAAGAATAAAAAACAGTTAAAAACAGTTGAATAAAAATAGTACAACATCCTCTTTAAAGAGCTTTCTTTAAAAACCTCCATCTCTAAAACCTGTCAATAGCAGTAGCCATAGCAGTAGCAATAGCAGTAGTAACAGTTGGCTGCTGACATATGGCTAACAAGGAGAGGGGCATTCTGGCATCTCAGCAGGTGCAGACCCAAGAAGGTCTTATCTCCCTTTCTCATAAGTACTTTAAACTCTGCCTCCACTGCAGTATTACCTCAGATAATACAATTAGTGATGGATCCATTTGCACTGCTTCTCTGTTTCACTGATTCTGTTTTTTTTTAATGAATATACCAAGCTTTCCCACCATAACCACAGTTATGAAAGCATAGTAACAAACAGTCCAGATTACGTTAGTAGGTCTATTTCCACTCAGATGTGTGTTCCTTGGATTATTGTGAGACTTCCCTTGGTGTACAATTTCCATCAGGAATATACAATTTGTAGATGGAACTGAGATCCTTTGCCCTTACCTTTGCAAAGTACAAAGCCACTGTCAGTAAGAGTGGATAGCACTGGTTGTTTGTTTGTTTGTTGTTAATGAGTCATCTAATCAGAGGCTGAACTTTGCCCAACTTTGATGTAGCAATTTTGGTCTTTTTGTGGTTTCACAGTTTTGATTTTAATTGCAATTTACCAAAATATTGGGATGAACTATTTTGAGTCCCCCAGATTTAAATAATACCTTTTAGAAAAAGTGAAGATTCCACTCTCTCACACACATGCATACTAAAAATGAATAATGGACCTATATTGTCTTTATGTGGTTTCACAATATTGATTTTAATTGCAATTTATCAAAATGTTGGAGTGAACTATTTTGATTCCCCTAGATTAAGTAATACCTTTTGGGGAAACCAGATCTTCCACACATGCTCACACATGTACACCACAATGGCTCCATGTGGTTGTGCTCTATACACACCCCTTTGATATGCTTGCCCTGAAGATGAGGGTTAATATGTCTTACCATGGGGACAGTTCAGAAAATTCTGACATAAAGTGGTTCTTTATGACTCCATTAGAAAGCCATACAAATAATCAAATGCAAATGGTAAGATAAGCTGCCCCACAGGATAAGGGGGAGATTGGTTGCTCTTGAGAAATAGTGGAATTTGTATAAACAAGAAAGCAAGAATAATTTCTCATTCTTACCCTTGCAATCTCAAGCCTCAAGCTGTCTCTATTCACTTGAGTATAAAAGACTGTTTTTTCTTTTACTTTTCTTTTTTAAAATCAGGACTGTGTGTTCTTGTTTTATGGTTTTCAAAAGGAGCAGGGTATGCACAATTAAAATGCTCTGATAAGCCTTCTTGACACACACATTTAGCATAACAGTATTTAAAATGTGTCAAATTATAAGCAGATCAAAGAGCAGGATGCAAATTATTGTATTTGAGCACTTGAAAGGTCATGGCATCAACACACTTTTGTATAATTAATGTATTAATTTTTCATATGCCACTTTTACTAATTTTCACACCAATTCTCCCCCTACCAATAGTTGCTCAATTTTTTAATAAGGTCCATCCATCAGCCAAGGCAGGCTGCTAAGATATTAGCAACAAATAGTAAAAGTATCCTCTTCTCTTGATGGGATGACGATGTTCCACCCATGACTAGTAGCAATGACTACTCATTTATGAACAAAATATGACAAAATCCAAAATCCACAAAATGGTATACCTTTATTGGATCAACTAAAAGCAAAAAGCTTTTGAAGCTTCAAACTGGCTTCTTCTTCAGGGAAAGATGTTAAAAATCATTCAAGAGAAGAAAAGTGATAATGTTAAAATCTCAGGCCTATATTTTACTTCTGTTGTCAGTTAACATGGTCTGCAGGGATAACCATGCAGGCAAGGGTCAGTCCCCTTCTTAACCTTGGGGGGCTGGGGATAAACAGCAGTAAAATTCAAATCCATTAGCAGTAGCAACATGACTTCCATTGAGACCCAGGCTATTTTTGTCCTGTGCAAGGCTAACTGTACACTGAATTTTTCAAATCTACGTACTGTTTCATTTGTAAAGCCTTTAGGTGGTGTATAGATAAAACTTTCCAGTTGTACTTCAAATGTTAGACCCAAAATCCTCAAAGAGTTAAGTTCCAATCCATTAGCTCTCTCTTGTTAAAGGTTCCCCTATTGACAAAAGTGAAGCTTTCAAAACTTGCATGATGTATTTTGTGCTTTTTAGTTGGGCCAATAAAAGTATCCCAATTGTGTGGATTTTGTGGTATTCTACTGCATGGGCAACATGACTACACCTGGATATGTTGTTTAGAAACAGAGAGTGTATCTGTGTAGTTGAGGACACTTCCTCTGTGTGGAAAACATGACTTTCTGCTATTGTGGCCAGTGGTGGAAACCATCTTTCACTCTGGAAATGACACTGTGTGGTCATTTACCTTAGTTCTCAGGGCTTTTCTGTCCAATTATCACAATAAGGTACACTAATGGAAAATTTAGACATTTGCCCATTGAGACAAAAATCACATGTAAATTTTCATGGAAGGTGGGAGAAGAATATTTAATAGAGTTTGGAATGAGTCCTGTTACTTACTCACGTGGTGGAAGTCCTAAAACAAGCATTGTTCTTATTTGTCATCACATTGGCTTTGACCTATGTTGAACCTACCAATGAGAGTTCCAAGAGACCCTGCTCTTAACAATCCTGTTCAGGGTATTGCAAACTCACGGTTATGGTTTCCTTTTTTGAATTCAGTCCATCTGGAATGTGGTATTCCTCTTTTTCTAATGCTTTCAGTTTTATCAAGCATTATGATCTTTTCCTACCAACCTTCTTTATAGATCTTTATTTAGATTAGACTTGGAAAAAGGAGGCATGGAAATTGGAGGAAGGATCATCTACAATTTAAGATATTGACACCATACTACTATCAGAAAATAGCTAAGACTTTGAATGATTACTCGAAAAAAGTCAAGGAAGAGTGCAAAGGCAGGTTTAAAATTGAACATTAAGAAAACAGAAATAATGACCACAGCTAATTTACATAACTTTCAAGCACTTGATGAAGACATTGTAATAGTTCAATATTTTCCATATCTTGACTCAGTCAGAATGGAGACTTCAGTTGAGAACAGAAGAAGACTAGGATTTGGAAGAGCAGGTGTGAAGAAATTAGGCAAGAGATCCTGAAGTGTAAATATATGCCATTGAATATGAAAGTTATTATTGTCCATGCCATAGTATTTCCAATTTCTATGTATGGTTGTGAAAACTGGACAGTGAAGAAAGTTGATGGGAATAAAATAAACTCATCTGAAATGTGGTGCTGGAGAAGATTTCAGCGGATATCATAGATTGCTAAAAAGAATAACAAATGGGTCCTAGAGCAACAACCTATAACCTATTTGTTATTTGTTAACCTATAACCAAATAAGATGTCACAGGAATGTTAGGGCTTCTATGTATCTTAAGGTCATCTTATCCAAATACTGATTCAGGTTCCTTACCCATAGGGTGGCAATAAGTTGAAGTTGATTTGATAGCGATTAACAACAACAACAACAACAACAACAACAACAACAACTTTCTTCACTGCCCAGCCAAACATAGAATTGGTAATATAACTGCATAGGCAATCCTGAATTTGATATTCAATATCTTTACATTTGATTATCACAATTCTTTCATAGCTGTTGTTCCTGGTTTTCTTCGGATTTCTTGAACACAGTTTCCATTTTGATTGATGACTGAGACAAAATGTGGAAAATCTTTAACAATTTTGATGTCTCCATTCTAGTTTAAATTTACATAAATTTTCTTTGGTCATTATGGTGGGCAATATTTTAAATTATTCATGTTATTTCATAATTTTCACACCTTTTTCTTCTGATTCAAATTCTAGTTTTCATATGATATTTTCTTCATATAAATTAAACAGATAGGGTGAAAAAATGCAGACTTGTCTGGCCCACTTACTATTTGGAAACTGTACTGTTTCTCCATATTGTCTCCTCAAAATGGCATCTTGTCCAGATTATAGGCTATACATCAGGACTATCAAATATAGTGACATACCCATTTCTTTTATAGTGAGACATAATTTTTTCATGATGCACACAATGAAAGGCTTTGCTATAATCTGTAGAGCACAGACTGATTTGCATCTGAAACTTTCATATGCTCCATTAAACAATGTATATTTGAAATATGATCTCTAGTGCCTCTTCTTATTCTGAATCTAAATTGGAAATCTAGCATTTCTTGCTCCATGTATGGTAAAGTCTTTGTTGTGTGATCTTGAATATCACTTTGATTGAATGAGATATTAATGCAATGATTCCATGGTTGCTACAATCCCTTTTATTCCCTTTCTTAGGGTTCTTTTGTATTGAAATGTAGATACAGCATCGACAATCAAGAGGTAAAACAATAGACAACAGTTTAAAGAAATAAAGAGAATTGAGGCCAATCAACAAGTTAAGCCAAGCATTCCAGAATGAATAATGTTGTGTTATTGACCAACCAATCTGTGGGCTTTGGGGTAGTGATAGTGAGTTGATCACACACAGTCCCCTCACCATGATACCTTGACTACGTGACTGTGTGAAGAAATAGTAGAGACATGTCAATTACTAGAAGAAAACTGAAGTCATATCTTCTGTGCATCCACTACTGAATATGTGTGGAATATTTGAGGTGTGGCACATGGATGACCTCACCAGATCACAAGCCCACAAATTTCATCAGGAGGTAGAAATTCATTTCTTTACCATTTTTCTTCTGCAAAATTTAAAAAACCTGTAGTTTTCAAAGACTTCAACACAGGGAGAAGAAAAGTGCTACAATTACTTTCAATTTAGGACCTATTTTGTGAAAGATTTACATGATGTTTTGTACATTTTTTGTGCATATAAAAAGAATTTCATGTGCAGATAGTAATATTTCTGCCCCAAAATATTTTCCATACAGAAAAGACTGTTTTCTGTGCAGAAAAGGCTGTTTTGGGTGCAAAACTACCACGTGCAAATTCTGGTTGTCACCAGAATTCTTTTCAACAGCATTTCTCATCACCAGTAATCTTCTCATCAGCATTATTCAACACTTGAAATATATTTTTGACCATTTTCCAACAGTTTTTAAATATTCATTCCATCCCTACCAAATAGTGATGCAATTCCAGCATAAGATGATTGTATAAGCAGTAGATGACAAAGAGGCTACTATCCAAGCAAAATTACTGAGTTTCAGGATGGAAGGACAGGCCCTAATTAACATACTTGAGTAGAGAATTTAAGGATGTCCAGTATTTGTTATAATAAATGATCCAAGATAAATGTAAATATCTGTCACAACAAATTGCACAGATAATATATATTTTTTTGCGTTCAAAATTTTGCACTCACAAATGGAAGTAAAGGTGCTTAGAAATCAAAAGTGAAAGGTGACTTTAAGATAACCCTTCATTATAACATCTCTATGGACGTTATCACACAGGGGAAATCTGTTGGTTAATCCACACAAATCCCAAACAAAAACTGAATTTGCGCTTCACGATTTCAAACGACATCGCACAGAAACTGAACAAAAACTGGTATTATCCGAGATCTTTTTAATTTCGGGAGTTTAGAGGAAATGCATTTGCGAAATTACAGTAATTTCGCATTTACTGTAATGTGAAAAGCAAATACTCACGGACAATACTCTTTTAAAACCTGGAGGAGGGCCAAGAGGAGGAGGAGGAGGGACCTCCAGGGAGGGAGAGTCCTGGGCTCCTGCCATGCAGGGAAGGCAAGGCAAGGCAACGCAAGGCAAGGCGAGGCGAGGCAAGGGAAGTTTGGGACGGAGGGAAAAGGAGGAGAAAGAAGGCTTCCCTCGCAGCAGCTGTGGGTGGATGTGGGTGCAAGTGTGGGGTGTGCTTGTGGAGCAACTTGGAAATCCATCTCACCATGAAGTCCTGCCCTGCAGGTCCTACAAAGGGGAAAGGCTTATGGGGGGGGGGGGGGGTGGGAGCAACCTCCAGTTTCCCCCTCTCAATCCCTCCCTTGCCTCGTCTTGCCTTGCCTTTCCAGCCTCCTCCTCCTCCTCTGCTCTCTTGAGAGGTCCTAACCCCAATGGAAGGGGGTTAGGACCTGTGCAGGAGGACATGAGCCCAAATGTAGGACAGTCTGACATTTCCTCCTGGGAAATGCAGGACCCGCCCTAGAAAAAGGAGGAGTCTGGTCACGAAACACACCCATTTCCAGTACATGTACAGGTTCTTTTCACTTGTGTATGAAAGTTAAAAACATCTTTTTTTTCGCTTTTAACTTAATTCCGTTATTACTGTAATTATGTGTGAAAAGCTTTTGCGTAATTAAGCTCTATTTTCGCTTTCTTTTCAGGATGCTTCATTTCCACTTTATTATCTCTTTAACAACAAAACTGGCCCATGTGTGATAACATCCTATGACTTCAAGACTTACACTGAAGATTTATATTGATTTAATAGTTTTGTTTCAGTAACAATAACCTGTAGAAACCTTTAAGGGGAAAAACTAAATTTCTGTGTGCTTCCAAGTTCATCTGAATAAATGTATCTGAGCCCCTCTAACTTCACACACAAGAGTCTAGAAATCCTAAGGACCGGATTGAATTTGGAATTCTGGTTCTTCTGATCTGTAGATGAGGGAGAAACTGAAGCCCTTATGGCAACTTTCCTCAGCAGAAACAGGGAGATATAAATAATTAATGTCTGGTATTGTAATCTCAAATCTTGAATCTAATGAAACAGCTTGCATAAAAGCTGCAAAGCTATGTTCCTTTGATAGACTTCAAGAGGGGTCTGTGCTGGTGTTTTTTTTTTTTGTTTTTTTTTTTGTTTTGTTTTTTGAGAAAAATGAAGGAGTGTGCATAATGTCTTTAATATATGAGGTCCAATGTGAGGTGCTAGCTATTCATAAAGAAAGCACCTTCACAGAGCACCACAAATACAGCAGCAGGACCTTTCATGCACTGATACAAATAACAACATACCGAATTAAATATATATGAATATGCTGCATGTGTTGTCAGCTGCCAAAGAAAGGCAAGGGAATGGAAAAAAAATTATTCAGGGAAAACTGCAATCACCCTGGATGTATATAAAACAATAGGCATATATTTCAAATCCACCTGAGAGGATATAATTTATTTTTAATGAAAGAATGACAAGTAGACATCTCATACTTTGTCTTCCTTGCATGCTCAGAACAAAAGGAAAATGAGATGATTTCAAGGTAAGGAATAGATGCAGAAAGACAATTATTATACATTTTATTATAAAGCTAGTCTTTTGTGATTGTGGAATCCATATAAATGTTTCACAATTTGTTAAATCAAATGTGTGTGGGGGGGGAGAGAGAAAAGCAAAATTTAAGCACTCATCCTTTGGGTGTTGAAGACTGTATTTCAAAGATTCTGACCCATGAATTCTGTACTCATATGACAATTAATTCCCACAGTATTTAATCATTTTATTTATGGAGATATCTGAATGAAGTGTGCAGCTCTGAATGAAGAGAAGCTACATCAGATTCTTCAGTTTTAGTACAACATGCAGTTAGGGCTACAATAAATGTTCAATTTTAAAAACAAATATTTGGGACAAAAGTATTTCACCAAGGCAAATACTGTCTTTGAAAAATACTCATACTGTATTTTTAAAATATTGTTCAACACTGCTTTTTTTCTGTTAACTCTGTTGTTCTCAGCCTTTGACTTTCAGAATGTTTGGACCTTTGAATCCCAGAATTTCTTTGCACTCACCATAGTGGCTGGAGCATCTGGGAAATGAAGAACAAAACATCTGGAAGGCAGAAGGTTGAGAACCACTCTCTTAGATGGTGCTTCTTCCCCCTTTCTCAAGTCATATGTTTGATCCTGCCTATTTGGAGATCATGTAATCTATGCAGGTCTTTTTGCTACATCTAAAATATAATTGAAGGCCTTTAAATAAACACAGGTCAATGCAATTAATCAATCAATTTGGGTCAACCCAAATAATGTGACTTGGTCATATTAAGTCATCAAGAGCAAATGAGGTCAAGGATGAGTGATGGAAACTGAAACCTGAAATATAAATTAAGATTTATACAGGTATTAGTGAAAGTCATTAGAAAATGAAAGTACTATTTTGCAGTACTGAAAGTGTCAGTGAGGGGAAAAAAGTTAGTTGTTTTAGCCCACCTATGAAGGGTATGCTGGCCCTTTTGCTGTGATCCCTTTAAAGTGTCCCCAAAGGGAGAAAATGTTGAGAGGTTTGATGCAGAAAAAAGAGAGCACTTCTTCAAAGAAGAGATCTACATTTAAATCAATGATTTAAATCTATGAGACTTGAAATTGTTTCATTTTGACTGGATCATGTCCAGTGTTTAGAAAACAGCGTGTGGTTTCTGGGAATACAACACCTGTTGAATCTGCTGCATATTTAATGAGACAATCTGGACTGATAATTTCCTGATGGTCTGAACTTAACTAACACATTTGTATTTGTTTGTTTTATGAGACAAATTTCAAACATATTTTTATTTAAAAAAATAACCTGTGAATGATAGTGTTTACATAATTATTTCCTATTGAAAAGCAAGGTAGTAATAAGGACTTGTCAGCTTGCTAACAGAGGGAAAAGGACACTACCCTGTTTTTTATGGAGCAATTCTGAAATGATAATGAATTTCCAAAGGAGAAAGCATCCATATAACACAAGTTTAGCAAAGCAGGTTGGAGTCTGACATCACTGTTGTATACAGGAGCTGCTGTGATAATATTAACAAACTCATTCCATTTAAAAAAAATATTGTAGGTTTCTTTATGAGCTGTTTCCAGTGGCTGCTATGTAAAATCAGACTTTTTGAGTGTTCTTGAATGAGATTTTCTTTGGTGTTTTAATTCAACTTTGTTACAAAAGTGAATATATAGAGAAGAATGCATTCTGTAGCTATGCAGAAAGTCATAAGGGACATTAATGTCTTTGCTCTCTGATAGCTAAATGGGAAAGGAAGCAGAATGGCACATGGTTAATTGATTATTTATCAGCCTGCCAACTGACAGCATTAGTTTTGCTCTTGGGTATACTATTAATGCACAATAGATTTCAAATGAAAAACACAGACAAAGAGAGGGGGAAAGGGTTAATTCCCATGGAATTCATTATATTTCTCCAACAATAAGTTTTTATGTTGTGATTTTTCAAAGAAATAGCCATTTCTTCCCTCTTATTACTTCTATAATTGTAATTGTCATCATTACTACTGTAATTTTGCCTCTTGCCTATTATGCTTAATTTTATGGCAGGAGTGGCACAGTGTGATCCTCCAAATGCTGAGCTCCAGAGGTTGTTGGATAACCATAAGCACCAGCCATCATGGCCAATGGTAAAGAAAGATGTCTGATAACATCTGAAAAACACAGGTTCCCCATACTTCTGCTGCCAGGGTGGAGAAAATTCTTCTGGCCTTTGTACTGAATTTCATGTCAGATAAATTCTCAAGGGTGGCATTTCAATGGCTTGCAGAGCCAAAGGATCTGCTGTTAATATCAAAACCATAGGAGACACATTTCAGCCTCTTGGAACTAGGGTCGTCCTGTGCCTTTATGTTCATCTTGATTTATGGTAATCCACCCATAGTGAGTTTTGGGGTGAGATTTATTTAGAAAAGGGCCTTTTCTGTGGTGGCACCCAAACAATGGAATCCCCCCTCCCCACTCCGCAGGACTGATTGGCAATAATGTTAGAAATCATTTTGGCACCATGTTAAAAACTGTCATTTTATTAAAGCCTTTGGATCAAACTGATTTTATCTAGGCTGTACATATTTTAGGGTTATAACATTTAAAATGATTTTAACTGGTTTCAAACTGTCTGTCTTTAAAATTAGAAAATAATATATTTTTAATATTTCAAACTTTTGCAATTATATATTGTTTTAAGTTGATTTTATTGTAAGCCCCCCTGATATCTTTGGGTGGGATATAAATATTTTAGGAAATAATATAAAATAAATAAGATCTATCATTTCCATCCTCTAAGGCTGAGAGAGTGAAATTTGCCCAAGGTCACCCATTCAGGTTCTTTGTCTAGTTTTAAACCCAGTCTCCCAGAATCCTAGTTCAGCACTCAAGCCACTACACTACAATGACTCTCCTAAGACCTGATTACCCTCAACTTTTTAACTCCATTGTACAAAATATTAATGTGACATTATACCTCAAAGAAGTTGACTAGAAAGAGGAAAACTCAGCGAGCAGGTTTATTAAAAACAGTGGTACTATTTCCAGGGTAAAATGATGCATTTAATGAGTCAAGGCATCTGTTCCATCACCAAAAAATAAAATAAAATAAAATAAAATAAATCTAGCAGTGTCTGTCTGCTGAATTTGGCCCATTATCATTTAAATCTTAATCTTCATAAAATCATAATTTATTTACTTGTGCCAATTCATTAGAATGGCAGACCAACCTTGTAAGCCTCTGTGTCCTTTCTCAAGGTTAGCTAGAGCTGTTGATTTTTCAACCTGATGGATTCTTGCAAGCAATTAAAACACCCTTTTTATAAAGATCAAGATTTAAGATAAAATTATTGGAGTAATTACTTTCTGATGAATGCAATCTGTGCTTTTTCTATGTTAGGAATGAGTTGATTAGATATTACTGCAACCCACATGATACCTAACATTTAGCATAAAAATCTGTATTATAAATATGTGGATATCATCCTGTTTCTCAGACATAATATTCCTTGTTCCACTTGAGTGTATGCAGTAGAGCACCATGGGCCAGGTCCTGAAAAACAAAAGGATGTGCTGTTGAAAAGATGGTTGTTACCACATCTTCTCTGATTACTTGCAGAAACCTAAGGGGCAAACCTGACCTAAGTCATGCCTCAACGCATGACAAGTATTTTCAGAGTACATCATGAATGTTACCTAAATGCAACACATTTTTTTGACAGCTCCCAGATATATCTGACCAGATCCAGCAGGGAACTCATGGCAACTAACATATGCTAGATGGTAAGCTTGTAGGAAATGTCCACTGACAGAATGACATGCACTACCATAAGAAGACATGTGAAAAACCTGTCTCTGAATGTTCTGAATTGGATCTTTATCTTCATGTATCAAAATGATAACTTTGGGCATAATCAAAAGTTTGGAGGATTCAGTAGTACGTTGACATTTTGAAAAACAGAAGAAACTTTGTCCCGCCTCAATGTCCTATCATAAAATTCAGATGAAAAGTCCACATTTTAAATCAATCAATCAAAGTTCTTGTTTATCCTGTTCCAGGGATTTGGATGACTAGCAAGTAATATGCTCATTATCCCATCTCATCTCTTTCTAACCCTACACATTCAATGACAGTTTAAGGGCTGGTATCAATCCATATATCACGTACCAGGATTTGTTGATTTAACCTTCATAGCCACATTTGTTTCAGAATCCACACATTTCCTTCAATGTAGACATTCTGTGGCTTTGTTTCCTGCAAATCTGTAAACAGTCTTCCCAAATTTCAGCCACTTATGAACAGTTTTATTCTGAGATGAAAATATCCTAACAAATCTATTGCTGACCTAATTAGAAGAGACTAAAACACAAAAGTATAGGTAAACTAAGGATGACTTTTATTAGCTATTTAAACTGATCTGTGGGAGAGCTGCATAGTGCAATATATGTTGAAGGAGGTATACTGAAATATGGCAGTATTTCAAGGGTAAACAACCCAGACCTTGATAAATTTAGCTTGCCTCTGGCTGGTCCATTTCTGGAAGCCTGAAGTTGCTAACCTTTTAATCCCTGAGCTCTAAAGGAGAAAGCCAGTCAAGTCCAGCCCCAAAGTTGTTCAAATTCCCATTCCCAAGTTCCAAGACCTAAAGGTCAAGTCTGAAGAACTTCCTTCCATAAAAATGTGCCCATGGGTGCTTATTGGTCCAAAGTGCCACTCATTCCATACTAACATGCCACAGGAGTGATCAACCCTCTGTTTAGTTTCTTTCCTCCATAAGACCAAGCAATATGATCTTCAAGCCCTAGTGTCAGTCCTCTAATAATAATGTTTTGCTCTTTACAGGCAGATGGGCATCATCATATTAGAAGAATTCTCATAGAGAATAGAGTATAAGACCCAAAATAACCCAATCCTTTCACCATGGTGTTAGATATTTCTCTGTCAACTTTATGTCTGCCTTGATTAATACAACTAGGATCTCCTTCTACCATCTATATATGTCTTGGTTTGTATATCCACTCATTCCACCCCCTCTTCTGTCCTGTGTTTTGATGTATAGTGTCACTAAACCTTTTGCTATTCTTCCCTCTTTCTGTTAAGAAAAATGGTGGCCAACACTCCCTAGTCATTGCTATGACTGAGACAAAAATGTGATGCAGAAGTAGCATGCTCTTGGTCTGGGTAGACTGAGTGCAGTCATCACAAATCAATATTTCTTACATGGGAAAACCACTGGAATTCCCCTGTGGGGTAGCTGGGATACAAGAAACATATGTTTTACCCTAACCCCAACCCCAATATTAGCTCTAATCTACAAAATGATGGAATTATCACAGGGGTCAGAAAATGCCCCACAACACACAATGAAAGACAACTTGGAACAGTTAATTTGAAATTTGAAATTAATTCATTAATGATGACTAATAGAAAATATGGAATAAATTCACTACTCTTAAGGTTGAAAGGATCAGAGTTTGATTTTCTGTATATATAATAGATCAATTCATTAATCAGATTGTTAGTTGTAGATTAGTTTCCTATTAGTTTCTGGGCTCAGTATAAGGTGTTGGTTTTTACCTTTAAAGCCCTAAATGGCTTAGGTCCAACCTATCTTCAGAACCGCCTCCTCCCATATAATCCACCCCGCACACTTCGGTCCTCTGGGAGGAATTTGCTGTAGCTGATAAGAACGAGGCTGTTTGCAACCTCCCAGAGGGCCTTCTCGGCAACTGCTCCTAGATTATGGAACAGCCTGCTGGACGAGATCCATCAGATTATGACCTTAAGCAGCTTTTAAAAAGCTGTGAAGATGGTTCTCTTCTGGCAGGCCTTTCCCGACTAGATTTCCCGGCCTCAGGAGTTTGCTTATCTTCTCTTCCCCACTTTCTGCTGTAGACGCTGTGAGTATTTGTTACTGTTTGTCTTGAAGAAATTATTTTAAACATGTTTTAATGCATATCTCTTTTAAATACTTTTTAAAGGGGCAGGTGGGTTTCGGGATTGTTGGGCTGTGCTTATATTGTATTGTATTTATTTGTATGGTGATTTTAATGCTGTACACCACTCCAATTGCTCTGAAGAGGGGCGAGATATAAATAAATTTTATTATTTTTATTATGGGATTTACAGAGAATGACATAGTAGGTTGCCAACCTAATTCCACATTTTCATTGGGTTCTTCAAAAATAATATTTTCCTGTTATTGCTGCCCAACCCCAGAAATAATGAGACAAGACACAGGATTGGGATGAAAACAGGGCCATTTATTAATTGACCTATGTATTAACTTCTTAACAGAACTTCAGCCAATTCAGTAGAACAGCCAAGTGTGAGAGAAGGTGCAGCCGGTGTCTTTCCCCAGACCAGCTCTGCAGCTTATTTAGATGATAACACCTGAGCCCTCAATGATAACCCAAATACTGGATTATTCGTTGGCCGGCCTGCATCAGGAAGTCTAACCATAAAGTTCCTCTCCCAATTTGCTAAGATTAAAAAGGGGGCTTATCTTTAAAGCCATACCTAAGGTCAATTTCTTTCTGCCACCCCCCCCCCCCCAGGTCACAAGTCTTAAAGAGGTGGTTCCAGAAATGTCCCTTCCACCAAAATGGTGTCCAAGGTGCTCGCCGAAATATAGTTCCATTATTTATGCATGCTAAATTAGAATTCAATTATTTATGTCAAATTGATTCTTATTTAGACTCCACCCAAACCAATTTCCCATATGCCACTGGACACAGTATGGGGTAGGCAAAAAACCCATGGAAAAGGGAAAAAAATCCTACCCGGCCCTTAGACGACCAAGAAAACTTCACACTATACCAGCGGTGCGTGGGCAGGTAAATTAATGCGCTGTACCAAAGCTCTTGAGGGTGGTAGGCACTAAACCAATTCTGGCTCCACCCCAAGGCTTCATGCCATGGCCTGACAGATGTGGCAAGATTAATCTTAACCTGTCTCCTCTCAGGGGAGGGTAGCAAAGAGCCCATCCCCCTCCAACTCCTCCATCGTGGAGGTGGGGGGATGGCCAATTTGACTCTTAGCAGTTGTGTTTGTCTGTCAATCTCAACATTTGGTTGATAGCTGGGAATGGTGCAAATTATATTCCAACACATATAGAAACTGCTGGATTAGGGAAGCATGGGGTCTAACAACCTCTTCAATTAAGTTTGATTGCTGATCTTTACTGTATCTTGCCTTTTTTCCCATCTACACCAACACAAATGCAATCCCTTTACCCTACAAATGTCCTAGATTGTTTGTTGCAACTGGTATAATAGAATAATGAATGATGCTAGAGGACATTCTGATTAGAGGACTCTGATCCAGTGTATTCCTGTTCTGATCCAACAAGTGGCTATATACATGAATTGGTAAATCAAGGGTGGAGTGCTGTCAATCAGAAATATTTTAAGGGTCTCTGAGTATGTGTAGGACTTTTTATTTTTGTTTTGTTTTGCATTACTGCATAAATGCATCCTTCACCCCTACCATCTCTCTTAGAATTAAGAAACATGATCAATTCATGACAACCCTGTGAATGAGACATCTCCAAGTCTCATTGTCCTCCACTGCTCTGCTCTTTCCCTGCAGATTTATCCCCATGTCCTCCCTAAATGAATCTAGCTGTCTTCTACCTTTTCCAGCATTATTGTTTTTTTTCCAATGAGTCATGCCTTTTCATATGGCCAAAATACGATGGCCTCAATTTAATCATCTTGGCCTCTAGGGCTCTTCTCTAACAGCACATCTCAAATGAGTTCATTTTCTTTTTATCTGGTTTTTTCACAGTCCATCTCTCACATCCATACATAGTGACTGGGAATACTATGGCTTGAATGATTCTAACTTTGATGCTTTGTTGTATATCTTTAGGATCTTCTCTAGCTCTTGCATGACTGTCCTTTCCATTCTGCATCTTCTTCTTATCTCTTGACTGCAATCTCAGTTCTGAGTGATGTTTGTTTCCCAGATACAAGAAATCTTTGACTATTTCAATTTCCTCATTGTCTAATTCAAATTTATGTAGGTCTCCCATTGTCAATGTTTTTGTTTTCTTTATGTTCAGCAGCATGTCTACCTTTGCACTTGCTCCCTTGGCCTTCTTTAGTAATTGTTCCATGTCATTGATGTTTTCTGCTATTAATATTGTGTCCTCTGCATATCTTAGATTGTTGATGTTCCTTCCTCTTATCTTCATTCCTCCATCTTTTGAGTCTAGCCCAGCTCTTTGTATGATATTTTCTGTGTACAAACTGAGTAAGTATGATGATAATATGCAGCCTTGCCTGACTGCTTTTCCTATTTGTAACCATTCTCTTTCTTGATATTCTGTTCTGACAGTGGTCTCTTGTCTTGACTATATACTTTGGCATATACTAGCTAATTCAGATCCACTCCCTGGAATTCCCATTTTAAAGGATGAGATTCTATGTATAACAAGCCTTCTACAGTGCCTTTCTTAATATTACATACATTTATGTCTGCTTTCTGGTAAGTTCTGTCTGTATTCTCATTCAAAATCCTGG
This sequence comes from Phrynosoma blainvillii, assembly GCA_026167975.1. Lineage (NCBI taxonomy): Eukaryota > Metazoa > Chordata > Lepidosauria > Squamata > Phrynosomatidae > Phrynosoma > Phrynosoma blainvillii. Next base: position 180,542,812 of record JANUYF010000003.1, on the reverse strand, counting down.
ACTGGTTTAGTGTTCAAAGGATGCAATACCTTACAGAGCTAGAAATACCTTTGCTGGATCATCTTGAAATGTGTGCTTACAGGAAAGAAAGGCTATGGTGTTATATTCACTTGTGTGTATGTATCTTCAAGTCACCTATCAACTTATGATGACCCTATGATTTCATAGGTTTTCTTAGTCAAGAATATTCAGGATCTATACACACCCTCTAAAATATATCCTACAGTACCTATTGGTTTCCCATCTAAGTACTAACCAAGTCTGACCCTACTTAGCTTCCAAGCTCAAATGGGATAACATGTGTATGCTGCACTTTCACAGTGGTTTATGTTTTTCCCTTTAATGAAAGAAGTAAACAAGCATATGTTGCATTCTTTCCCCAAAATGATGTATCATTCTATAGGCACAGGACACACCATTTAACAGAAATAATGAAGAACTAGCATTTTATTTTGCACTAAGTTTATGGAAAGATTTTAATACCTTAAAATATAATATCAATAAAATATTACCTGAATAAATTGGGAGTGTACAGAAACAAGAAACAGCTGTTTCTAAATATGGCAGACCTGGTGTCTCCCTCCCCTGCCCTGCAGTGGAGCAACAATTGTATTCTATTGAGGAACTCCATTGAAGAAGCAAATTTTGTAGGTTTATTGTGGCCAATCACCAGCAAAATATCCATATACAGTTTTTGTGACCAGTGGCTTCCCCTGATACAAATAATACATTTCAAGAGTAGGTTATTTCAGCTAGTTGACAATATAGCAGTAACCCAACTAAGGTGTTAACCACCCATCTGGTGGCCACTGTTCAGAACTCAGGCACTATTGGTAATTGGTGCATAATGCTTAATGTCATCACAATGGGCCAGCTTTTGGCATCAGGTTTTGCCTCAGAAATCTCAGGACTTGGGGCAATCCTGAACTGGCAACTGTAATTCTCATCCAATATATTACTGACTCCAAGTATTTGTATTCCCACTCTTTCTCATGGCTTCAGTGAAAAAGAAGAAATAAAATTGGTTGTCAACAGTATATAGCAATGTCATCCCCGTGGAGATAGTAATGTATTTCTTTAGGAACATAGCTAACAAATGTGGGTTGGCGGTGGATGAGTGTGAGTTATTTCTTTTACCTTTCTTTTGGTCATATTTATATTTAAGAATGAGAGAAGGGGCAGGCCCATATATGATAACAGAAATGCATTGTTGCTTCTACCTGCATTTTCCATTATAGAACATACGAGATTCCTTTTAAATATATCCAATGTACAGAACTAGGTGAAATGCAAAGTGATTCTTTTCTGTGTGAAATAGTCATGCACAACACATTTTCATTTGCACCGGCACAAAGGACATGAGACACCTCTTTTTGGGTTTAAACAGGCCACAACTTTTATTTTCTGCTGTACAGGGTCTAAATTACAAGATTTACAATTAAACTCCCAACACTTGGTCACATGTGTGTGTGAAGGTGTAACCAACCCAGATGGGTGGTCCTTCGCCACATGTGACAAAGTATGTAAATAAATAACAACAACAAATTTACAAACCCCTCCCCACTGGAAATGACACCATATTACGTCATATGACATCATTATTTAATGACGCCATGCATTTATTTGCATACATCACTTCCTTTAATTTAACCTTTGCCAAATTTATCCCAATTAAATTTAATTAGCCAGATTAATTTTCCTGTGGGGTGGGGGTCATTACCCGCCCCATTGTGAATACAAACAAATTTCCAAATATAAAGACCCTAACCCCTAAGTTGTGACAAAGCTAATGATAACATAAAGTAACACATGAGTTATTATTATCATATGACCCATACCCAACAGTCTGATTATACACTGATCTCAGGGAGGACGAAAAACCCAGGATAATAATCCTGGGGGAAAATTCCCTCCCGGCCCCCGAAGGCAACCAGCCTAAGCCTGAGAGTAACAACATAATTCTTTAATTAAGGGTGGGTGGGTTGGGTCGCTCAGTTCAAGCTCTAAAATGGCTGCCGCCACGTGGCAGCGCAGAGCTATAAAGAACAAACTCTCATGGGAAGTCTTGCGAGAATACAATCACCGCAAGACTTCCTTAACTCAAACAAGCAAGATGATTGGACCAAGTGCGCAGGTACCCAGAGGCCCCTGCGCGCTTGACCAATCAGGCCTCTCATGTCCTTATATGGCCGGCGCAACAAGAAACCCCTCCCGACATGTCGGGGGGTGTCTATCTGGCTACCTATGGTCAGAGACCTCCAATTCCTATTAAAAATATGCCCACAAAGCCTTTCTCTATTAAATTGTAAAATTTTCCAGCTCTGTTTCTTTCTTTCATTCTTTTAAAACAACAACAAAATAAATGAACAACACCATTGCTCAGGCTTTTAAAAATAAAAAGTCCTATCTCAACATCACTTTCTCCTCTCCTCCTGAATAATGGGACTTGAAATGTCCCTTCATTATTATTTTTTCTTAATAATCCAGAAATAGACTAGGAGAGCTTAACTAGTAGATTTATTTCTACATTAGGAAAAAATAAGGGACATCTCAAGTGAGCAGAGGTAAGCATTACATGAGTTAAAATGAAGTGCAAGAATAACATTTGAGTAAGGATACTGACATAGATTTAGACAGAAGAGGTCATGCTTAACTAAATGGCTGGAGTTCTTTTAACATATTACTGCCATGCCCAATAAAGAGAATTCAGTGAATGGTGGCATATTTAGGCTTTCAAAAAGTACTTAACAAGTTTCCATAGACAAGTCAAGGCAAAACTGTCAAAAACACAAGTTGGGAGCACTTATACATTATAACTTTTAAACTTGTAGAGATATTTAAAGAAAAATAATTACTTCCTATATTCATTTTTTCTGGACTTCGTGTTGCCTTCCATTTATTATCTACTTACCCCAGATGAGGATGCCCTGTATTATGAAAAACTGTTGGCTTAAAATTATATGACACATAGAATCTTTTAGTTATGGACATGGTCCAGCCTAGGTTAAATATTATGGAAATCTTGCAGAATGCAGTGGCAGATGTAAGCAAATGAGGCTCAGTCCTAACACTAGAAAGTGAGGATGCTTCCTGAAGCAGAAGATTTAGAATCATAGAGATGGAAGAGACTACAAGGGCCATCCAGTCCAATTCACTACCATGCAGGAATACACAATCAAAGCACTTCACACAATTGACAATCCAGCCTTCAAAGAAGAAGACTCCACTACTCTCTCCAAAGCAATATGTTATATTGTCAAACAGCTCTTACAATCAGGAAGTTCTTCCTGATGTTTAAGTGGAAACTCATTTCCTGTAGCTTGAATCCCTTGCTCCATGACCTAGTCTCTTGAACATCAGAAAATAAGCTTGCTGCATCCTAAATATGACATCTTTTTCAAACATTTTAAAATGGCTATCATGTCACCCCTTAACTTTCTATTCTCCAGCTAAACATATCCAGCTTCCTAAGCAGCTCTTCCTAGGACATGGTTTCCAGACCTCTCACTATTTCACATCTGGACGCACTTCAGCTTGTCCACATTCTTCTTTGATATAGTAGTTTTTTGAGAAACCCATGTTGAACTTTAGTGATCACAGAAGTCCTTTCTAATTGTTTACAGACTTTCTATTTAATGATCTGCTCTAAAAAATTTCCTGGTATTGATATCAGACTAACTGGGAGGTAATTGTTTGGGTACTCTTCCCCCCCTCCCCTTTTGCAGATGACAGCATTAGCAAAGCAGCTTCATTTATATACCGCTTCATATCGTGCTATGGGATGTCTAAGTGGTTTACAACTGTAAGCTCATTGCCCCCCAACAGTTGGGTACTCATTTTAGCAACCTCGGAAGGATGCAGGCTTGAGTCTAGCCTGAGCCCTGGCTAGTATTGAACTCACAACCTTGTGGTCTGTGAGTGAGTGGCTGCAGTACAGGCATTTAACCACTGCATCACCAGGGCATTAGCCATCCTTCAGTTTGCTGGGACTTCTGTCCATTGGGAAATCTCAAAAATGATTCTCAGTGGTTCTGAGATTACTTCTGCCAATTCTTTTAATACCTTTGGATTAAGTTAATCTGGCCCTGGAGACATGAATTTGTTTCTAGAGTAGCCAGGTATTCCTATACTCCCTCTTTATCTATTATATACTACATTTCCCCTATTGCATCATCTGCTCCATTTTCCCCAGGTTGACTACTGCTCAGAGAAAACAAAAGCAAAATGTGTTGAGTAGTTCTGCCTTTTTTCTGTTCTCTGTTAGTATGTTATCATCTTCTCCATGAAGTGACCCTAAAATTTATTTGTTTTTCATTTTACTATTGACATAATAAAAAGCTTTTTTTTTATTGTTTTTAATCTCTCTAGCAAACCTAGCTTGTTTTCTGCTTTAGCTTTTCTGAATTTCCCTACATGAGCAAGATATTTGTTTAAATTCTTCTCTGGTGATTTTCCCTCTCTTCCACTCCTTGTACATGTCTCTTTTGAGTCTTTAAACATCCATCCTGGTTTTTTGAGAGATCTCCTATTTTTCCACTTCATTGGAACTGTTTGAAATTGTGCCATCAGGAGCTCACTTTTAATAAACTACCATCTCTCATGATAGCTTCATGCATGTTTTAGTCTTTCTCCCTCCACCATTTTTCTCCCATTCCTCTAAAAATATGGGTTTGCCAAAATTTTGTGCCCAGTTAATCATATATTGTTTCACTGTTTCCTCCTCCATTTTCAAATTCAGTAAGAATTTATAGAGTTTTGAAATTATATGTTGGGTATCATAAAGCATTAGTTTCCCAAATTCAGTTTCTTCCTTTTCTATCTGGCATAATTTTTCATCCATTTTAAATCTTTCTGTAATTTGTTTGTGAAGGAAACAATTACATTTTAAATCTTCATTTAGCAGTTTGTCCATCTTTTTCATTCTATGTTTTCCTCTTTCCAAAATTAATAGTTCATTATATGTTATCCATTCTCCTTCTTTCATTCTTTCTCTTATATAAAATGCTTCATTTACTGAGGTCCATTTTGGAATTTTCTGTATAGGTTTTAATTTATATTTCTGCCATACTCTCAGTAAAGACTTCCTAATGTACTGATTATTGAATTCCTTGTTTATTTTTATCTTGTCACAAATCAGATATGCGTGCCAGCCAAATGGGATGTCATATCCTTCTAGTTGTAATGTAGCGGGAGAAGCATCTCCCCTACCTGGGCATAGAGTGGAAAAGGGTTAGACAATGAAGAATTCAGACTTTGGTCCAAGTCAAAACTCAGTTTATTCGGTACTGAGGTGACAGCTCACCTTAATGGTGTCACAAAGCTGTCCCCCGAGCTGTTGTTCTCTAAACCTTTATACAGATCTTTTGCCCACACAGCAGACATGCGCAGATGCCCTTCTCTGTGGACCACTTGATCATGGAAACTTACAAAAACTTAACCTTTAAGTCTGTGTTCTACTTAGCTTTTGTGGTTACATATTTTGCAAGCTTGTATGTCTGCAGAGGGCTCAGGCAGGAAGCCGTTGCAGTCTTGAAACTTTGCGGTTTAGCTACTGCCGGAAACAGCACCTGAAGCATATACTTTCAGAAACTTATAAGCAAAGTGACTTTTCTTATCAGAGCCCTGCTTTTGGGACACCAGTAGGTCGGCTAGCCTACCCCAGGCCCATAGACAATCATAGAAAAAATAAATGAAATGCAATGCTCTCTATACCTCTGCATATTTCTGCACATAGTTCTATAACTTACATAAGGTCACTGTGCCCCACCCGCTAGATCTATACACTGCACTACTCTAGCTAGGGACTTCCAGATGCCTAGTTTACAGCTCATTGAACCGGGGCCCCAGGTGATCATCCATTCGGGCCCCCAACTAACATTCAAGGGGAACTTCTGGCTCCTCCCCTCTCATTAATAGTCCTTCATCTTTAATTTTGACCCATTCTAGACCACAGGCATGATAATATATTTTTAAATTTGGGATGCTGAGTCCACCTCTTTCTTTAATATCTTGCATAATTTTCATTTTTACTCTAGGTTCCTTTTTGTTCCAGATAAATGTTGATAATTCTTTTTCCCATTCTTTGAAGAGACTGTCATTAGTTATGATTGGTAAAGATTGGAAAAGAAATAATGTTTTTGGTGTCACATTCATTTTGATTGTTGAGATTCTTCCTACCAGATAGATTCATATTGGACCACCTCTGTAAGTCTCCTCTTATTTCCTGCCATGTGTTGCCATAATTGTTTTTGAATAGATCTGCATTTTTTGTTGAAATATATATTCCCATATATTTTATCTTTTTCTTTATTTCAAATCTTGATAGTTGTAGTAATTTCTCTTTTTCAGTCTTTGTCATATTCATCATTAACATATTTGTCTTTTTTCATTTATTTTCAAACCCGTATATTGTCCATATTCATTGATTGTTTCTAATAATAATGAGATGCTTTCCAATGAATTAAAGTTACTGTCATGTCACTCACATATGTCTTTATCCTATATTCAATTTTTTAAATCTTTATTCTGGTGATTGTTTCTTCTGTACTGATTTTGTTATTTAGTATATTTAACACTGTTATAAATATCAGAGGTGACAAGGAGCAGCCTTTTCTACTTCCTTTCTGAATTTGACAAATTTCTCTTTTTTTCTCTTTTTATCAGTATTGTGGCTTCCCATATAAATCATTGCTAACCAATTCAAAAAGTTTGGGCCTATTTCCATTTTTAATGTCTCTTTTAAAAATTCCCAATTAACATATCAAAGGCCTTCTCCACATCTAAAAATATTAGTGTTGCTTGTTTATCTGGCCTTTTATCATTGTACTCTATAATACTAATTATATTTCTTATATTTTCTTTCATGTGTTTGTTGAGTAAAAATCCAGTTTGGTCTTTGTTTATCCAATTAGTTAATTAGTTAATATTTTCTTGAGTCTTTATGCTAATATTGATGAAAAATTGTTATAATCTATATTAAGCAGTACGGTTGGTCTAAAACTTTTAACATCCTGCATCTCCATGTCTTCATTTGGTATTAGTGTTATGTATGATGATTTCCAGGTCTCTGGTATCTCACCATCTAAAATTGGGTTCATTGTCAATTGTAGTGGTCCAGCTATACAATTCATGATTTTTTTTTTATAATATAAAGCTAGGAATCCATTGGGGGCTGGTGTTTCCCCTGTTTTTGTTCTTATTGCCTGGTTCGTTTCTGTAATTGTGATTTATTTTAATTTAATTATCCCCTTTCTTCTAAATGTATTAGTTGTATATTTTGTTTATCAAGGAAATCTTTAATTTCTTCTTTCTTTATTGTTTATTCTTTATTTTTTTCTCTATTCTTTTTTAGTTTCAAAGCAAGCCATTTACTGAGTTTGTTGGCAAATTCAAATTGATTTTGTTTTGTGTATCTGATTTTTCCCCCTTCCATTTCATCCACCATTATTATTGAAATTTGTTTTTGCATTATTTTTATTTCTTCCATCAGAACCTTTTTTGATGGATCTCTTTTTAAGTTATTTTCTTTCCTTTTTATGTCTTGTAGCAGTTGATCTGTTTTTATTCCTCCTTTTTTCTTTTTCTCTGATTTTTTTTGAATGAAGAAGCTGAACATTATAGCTTCCGATGTGTCTCATACTGTTTGATGCTTCATTTCATCATATAATTTTCTTGAAAGAATAATTCTACATTTTCTTGTGCTTGCTTCAATATTTCTTAATGTTTGAATAATTATTCATTCAGATGCCAATTGAATTCTCTTGCTGTATTTTTAATTTCCATCTTTATTGAATTGTAGTCAGATGTGATTTTTGGTAAATGTTCATTTTATCAGTCTTAGGGGACAGTGATGTCAATATCAAGAACATATCAATCCTCAACCATGATTTGTGCCTTTCTGAGAATGTAAAGTCCTTTGAGTTTCCTTATTTTATTCTCCAAATGTTCATTAGTGATAATACATCTTTCATGTCAAAAATGTTTTTGGAAGTTTCTTCTGTCTTTTCTTGATTGTTTTTTTTTTTAAAATTTCCTGTCAATTTCCAGGTCAATAACTCCATTCTGATCTCCTAATATAATCATTATAACTTGTCTTTTTTCTGTTGGGATATATAGTCCTACTAGTAGTGTTTTTTTCTGTTTGCCAATCTAATTCTGACCCTAGATAATGTCTTTGCTATTATTTTTTTGTTTATGTATATTATGACCCTCCTTTTCCTTTTATCCCTTCTGAGATAAATGATTTATTTAATTTATGATTGGTCAAATACTTCATTTCACTTTTAACAATAGGGTTTCCTGAAGGCAGAGGACATTCTATTTTAATTTTCGCAAATAATAACAAATTTTCTTTCTCTGCTGACAGCTATTTAGCCCTTTCACATTCTATGAAGACATTTTATAATTCTATACATCATTGTGTTCTTTTTCTTCTGTCTGTTTCAGTTCTCCTTCTTCACCTAATGATTCAAATGCTCTTTCCTCTCTCAGTTTCGTTTCTATATTCTGGATGTTCAACTGAAATTGTTCTTGTTCTACTTCTGATTGTTCTAAATCTTTAGGGAAATTCTCCAAGAATTCCTTTGTACTTTGTATTGAATTTAAGTTAATTCTCTTTTGTCTATATCTGAATGATATTCCTTCTGGGTTTTGCCATCTATATCTTATTCCAGCTTCTCATAATTTCTTTGTTATAAACACATATTTTCTTTTCCTCAGCAAAGGTCCTGGGATATCTTTCAGAAGTTACAATTACACTCTTTCTACAGTCAGTCTTGTTTAAATATGTTTCTCTAATATTAATTCCTTCATTTGTGTCCTCACAAAATAAATTACAATATCTCTTGGTTGTTTTGTTTTGTTTTGTTTTGTTTTGCAATCCAGGAATTAGCTCAGAACATTTTATCTATTTCCATTTCCATAATTTATTTGTGGAAATAGGAGGAAGGAATATCAACAATCTAAAATATGTAGATGACACCATAAAGCTAGCAGACCAGGAACATCTATTAAGGAAGATCACAGAAGAAAATGCAAAGACAGGTTTAATGTTCAACATAAAGAAAACAAAAATAATGAGCAGGGTTTTTTTACTAGATACATAATGGAGAACAAACATTACTAAGTATTGTTTTATTGGGTATCGACATGACATGGTGAGTTACCCATGTAGAATAAAGACTTATTTTTTGTTCTTCCCTTTTTATTTGAATATACACTGAAATAGTAAATAGTAAAAATATTACTTCCATACTCTTTGCTACTAGAATATAATAGATTTTGGCTTTACTGGATGAATTGATAGACTGAAATAACAAAATGGATAAATGGATAAACTTTTTCTCAAATTAGAATATTTTGACTGTATCTAGATATATAGAATATATAGAGACATATGTAAAATCTTTGGATTTGTCACTTCTCTTTTATAAGAATCTTGAAGGGATTGAAGAAATTGAAGCTGAAGCTGAATTGAAGAAGAATACTAAAGTACACAACAATACAAGTAAATAAATTAAAGTTGGAATGGACTAATTAAACTAATTAAAATTAGGATAAAAGGATAAAATTGATTTCCTCTGAAGAGCTTGATTTAAATGAACTTTAGAGATTAGAGTTAAACTTTGAAGGAATTTTTTCTTTCTTTCAATGAAATAATGTTATAATTACTGGAAATTTATGAATGGTAGTTGGATTTCATAAACTAGACTATTTGAACCAGGGGTAGGCAACCTTTCCCCTTTAAGGGCCAAGGGACTTCAGCTCCCAGAATCGCAGGACCTATTGGCCAACATGGGATTATTAGCCAACATGGCTGAGGCTTCTGGGAGCTGAAGTCCCTCGGCCCTTAAAGGGGAAAGGTTGCCTACCCCTGATTTAAACAATAATTGATTTGAAGGAAAAACAATACCTCTGAGAACTTGATTAAGAATTAATCAAAAGAATAACTGGAGTAGCAACTAAAATATAAGGAAATTTAAAAAAGAGGAAAAGAAAAATTGACATTGAAATAGAAGATGGATAAAGCAACAAGAAAAGCAACTGTAGCAGCGCAGCAGCACAGGCAGTACAGGCTCAAGCTAACTCTTAAAGAAGGAATTCAAAAGACCATTTTTTTTCTGGAGGAAATAAAAAACTAAAAATTGAACTACAACAAAATATGCAACAGAATATGAAGTAGGAAAATCAAATGTTAAGAGCAAATATCAAACATGATATAAAAATGAAATTAAAGTAATTACAGAAACACTTAAGAACGTAAAGAAGACATAAAGCAAACAAATGACAGAGTAAATGCATTAGAAGATAAAACAAAAAATTTGGAGGATACAACAACAGAAATTAAAACAAATCATGAGAAAGAATTAGATCAAAGAGCAATAGAAGACCAAAAAACAGCCCAAATATAGAAGAGGAAAACAGAAGAAGAAGCAATAGTAGAATTGGAAGATGAAAATGAGGAAGGAGATGGAAGGAAGGAGGAAGAGGGAAATTTTGGAAAGGATAAAGAAGATGTATAAGAGAGGGGGAAAAGAAGGAAAAGGGGGTGGGGGGTCTAGGGATTAAAGAAATAATAATTATTTAAGAAATGAATAAACAAAATAATTTAAGAATATTCTCTTGGATTGTGAATGGTTTGAATGGACCTCAAGAAAGAAGAAAAGTATATCATTACTTGGAAAAATTTAAATGGCAAATAATTTGCCTACAGGAAATACATATAAAAAAGATATCAGACTATTAAAAATACAAAAATGGGGAAAAGTTACATTTCTGCAGCTAACAAAAAGAAAGGGATGGTGATATATAAAAACAATATGATTGAAAGTAAAGAATACTTTAATGATAAAAATGGACAATTTAATGGTGTTGAAATAATGACTCAAGGGAAAAAGAAATTGCTAGTAGGAATATATGCTCCTCGGAAAAAGAAAAACATTTTCCCCAAAACCTATGAAATAATTTGAAAAATTATGACTATGATAATATATTCATAATGGGCAATTGTAATGGTGTTGTAGATCCTAGCATAAATAAAACCAAAATAAAAAAATAAGATAGGAAATATGAGAAATTACCTGATACATTTTTCAAGATAGTGGAAAACTTATCCCTTGTGGATATTTGGAGAATGAAGAATGGAGATAGGAAAGATTTTAAGTGTTTGTTCTTGTTGTTGTTTTTAGATTGACATCAAACCTACTCAAGGTTAGACTTTTTTTAATAACCAAATAGTTATATAATAGAGTAGTTAAAGTGGATATTATTGGGAAACTGTAACAGACCACAATCCAATATTATTAACCTTAAAAGACCAATCTAAAAATTTCACTTGGAAAATAAATGAAAATTTACTTAAAAATATGGATATAATTAAAAAAGGAGAATATACTTTAAAAAGATATTTCAAAGAAAATACAGATCAGAGGATAAGTAAGATTATTGTTTGGGATGCCTCTAAAGCAGTTATGAGGTGATTTATTTATTTATTTATTTAGTATACAACAATATATATATATATATATATATATATGTAAACAAAGAGAGGAGAGATTGCTAAAAATCAATGATGAATTTAGAAAAAAAGAACAAGAATTACATCAAAACCCCAAAGATTAAAAAAAATAGATGAGGAATTGAAACTATTGAGAAAACAAATATCCCAAAATTTGACAGAAAATATAGAAAAAAAGGTGCATCAAATATGAATATTGTCAGAATGCTAATAAACCAGGTAAGTGGCTGGTAAGGAAAAATGGAAAAAGAAAGGGAAAGTAGACTAATAACAAAAATAAAAGAAGGGGGAAAAACCTACACGGAACAAGGAGAAATCAAAAAAATATTTGAGAAATACTATCAAAAATTGTTTAAAGAATAAAAGATAGAAGTGAAAATTAAGAAATATCTACAACACCGTTAGATCTCAAAAATAAAGAAATAACAAAGAGAATTCCTGAATCAGCTAATAACAACAAATGAAGTCTTAGAAGCAATTAAAAGAAGTAAATTGGGAAAAGCCCCAGGATTTGATGGCCTGACAGCAATTTACTATAAGACTTTACAAAAAGTATTAATAGGTCCATTAATAGACTTAATGAACAGTATAAAAAATTATATACTGCACTCATGGGAAGAATCTAATATTACAATTATTAAGAAAGAAGGAACAGACCAAACACTGACAGAAAATTACAGGTTGATATTACTTTTAAACAATGATTATAAAATCTTTACCTCAATAATAGCAAATAAAATGAAGAAAATACTAAACACATGGATACATGAAGATAAAAGGGGATTCTCCCAAAAAGATAACTAAAAGATAATATAAGATGTGTCCTAGATATTATTTAACACCATGAGGTCCACAATGAAAAAAATAGTGTTGATATTTATTGATTACAAGAAAGCATTTGATGATGTCTAATGCAATATGTTGTGGAAAATCTTTAAAGGAATGGATATGGGAGAAAGAATAACAGAATGAGTTCAAGCAATATACTCAAACCAAAGTGCTAGTTTAATTATAAATGGAGAAAGAGCAAAACAAAAAAGAATACAAAAGGGAACATGACAGGATTGTCCCTTATCTCCATTGCTATTTCTAGAAGTTTTGGAGATATTGTTAAACAATATCAGAAAAAAATAAAGAGATAAAAGGAGTGAGAATCAAAGAAGCAGAATTTAAATTTTGAGCATTTTCTGATGACTTGGTTGTTTTGTTATATGGTCCACAAAATAATATAAATGTATTATTAAAAGAACTAGCTGAGTTTGACAAACTACAGGTCTGAAAATCAATAAAAATAAAACAAAAATATTGACAAAAAACATGAACCATTTAGAAAAAACAACTATTAAGAGAAAGCCAAGGATTTAGTATAAGTCAAAAAGTAAAGTACTTAGGAATTATATTGAAGAACAAGACCTCTGACCTCTTTGGAAACAATTATAAGAAAACTTGGACACAAATTAAAAAAAGATCTGGAAAACTGGAGAGAACTAAACATTTCCCTATTAGATAGAATTGTTTCAATAAAGATGTCTGTACTCCCAAAACTGCTATTTTTATTCCAAACTTTACCAATAATTAAAAATAAAGTATCCTTTAAGGAATGGCAGAAAAAAAATAAACTTGTATATTTGCGATAAGAAAAGACCTAGAATACAGTTAAAATATCTACAGGATGTGAAGGAGAGGGGAGGACTAGCACTACCAATCTTCTAATTTATTATGAAGCTAGTTGTTTAATATGGATTAAAGATTGGATGACTTTGGAAAATGTTAATATCTTAAAATTATAAGAGTCAAATCTGAGGTACAATTGGCATGCTTACCTATTCTATAATAAGGATAAGGTTAATAAGGATTTCTGTAATCATTTTATAAGTAACTCCTTGTTAAAAGTATGGTTGAAATATAAGAAACATATATGTCCTAAAATACCTCTTTGGACATCACCTGAAAAAGCATTTTTTAAAACAGACACATATAGAAATAAAAGATGGATTAGATATGGAGATATTGTAAGTAAACAAGGGAATGAGTTTTATATATGCCCAAGAGAAGAACTGGAAAAAGAAAAAACAGTAAATAATTGGTTTCAATATTTACATCTTAAAGAAAGATTAAAATTAGCAAAAAAAAAGAGGGATTAGAAGACAAGAATTTGGCATTCGTAAATATATTGCTGAAAAGTGATGAGAAACTACTCTCTAAAGTATATAAATACCTTCTACAAATTTACACTGGATATGAGACTATAAAGGAGAATGTGATAAAATGGGCACAACATTTCAACTATAATTTAGATATAGAACAATGGGAAAGGATATGGATAAAAAGACTAAGCTATACTAAAAGCCAGACTCTGAGAGAAAACTATGATAAGATATTTTATCGGTGGTACCTGACCCCTGAAAAAATAAGTAGGATCTACAGTAATGTTAGTAATATGCTGGAAGTGGCAAAAAGAAAAAGGTACATATATCATTTATGGTGGACCTGTGATAAAACAAAAAAATACTGGAAAAATACATAGTACAGTTAATAAATATTAGAAATAAACCTAATGATCAAGCCTGTTTTTTTTTTTGTTTTGTTAAATATGATCGATGAACAAAATGGGAAAAAAAGGAAGAATATTATGTCATATGATAACTGCAGCCAGAATGGTTTTTGCTAAGAACTGTGAAAAAGAGAACATTTCAGATATAGGAGAATGGGAACTTAAGATATTTGAATTAATTGAAATCGATAGATTAACAAGAAGTCTTAATTATGACAGCCCAAATATTTAGATGACTGAGAAAAGGTTATAGATTATCTTAGTAGTAAAGGGGGGAGGTAATTGAAATAAAATATCAAAAAGAGTGAAAGATTATATACTAGATGTACAATAAGGTACAATAGTTTGGTAAAAATGCTGGAAAGACACCCCCCAACAAGTCGGGAGGGGTTTCTTGTTGCACTGGCCATATAAGAACATGAGAGGCCTGATTGGTCAAGCACGCAGGGGTATTCGAGAACCTGTGTGCCAGGTCTAATCATGTTGTTTGCCTGTGTCTGGGAACTCTCATGGTGATCGTAATCACGCGAGACTTATGATGAGAGTTTGTTCTTTATAGCTCTGTGCTGCCAAGTGGTGGCAGCCATTTTAGAGCTTGAACTGAGCAGGTCACATCACTCTGCTCTGTGCTCTGGCTGGTTGCTTGGTGTTGGCCTAGCGTTTATTCTTGGCTTTTGCTGCATTTGGTCTTTGCTGATTTTGCTCTTTCTTTGACAAAAGGGAGTGTTCAGTGAGTCCCTCCCTGAGCAATTTGGAAGGCTGAGTGAGGCCTTTGGGCCGGTCCCCTTGAGCCTGCAAGCTTTCACATCTCCAACACTCGGAGGGCTGCTTCATCTGAGGCAGGTGCTGCAGTAGGCATCCTCACAGGGTGCGTGGACCCAGTATTGGATTTCAGGCCCAGAGGCACCCCGGCAACACCGGTCTGGTAAGTTCGGGCCCCCAGCGCTGGCTTGGGAGTGCTGTGACACCTCTCCCCAGCAGTGAGTGTATTGGAAGACAGCATTGTCTTCGGGTTGGGGTTCTGTTTAGGACCCTTGGTGGACACCTTTTCTCCTGGTGTTTGTTGCCAGTGTCGCTTTCTGGCTGTTTGCATGTCTTGTTGAGACTTGGGGAAGGGTGGCCTTTGCCCTGGTGGTAATCACCCAAGGTTGGGTGATCGTGCATTGGACCCGTGTTCTACTCACTCAGTGGAGTGATGCCCCGCAGTAAGGCCCAATCCAAGAGGCGCGCAGCTTCAGCAGCACCCAGATCTGTCTAATCTGCTTCGAAAAGGCCTTCTCAGTCTACCAGCAGAGATGATGAGGTTGCTGCCCAGTTAGCACAACTGGGCAAAACAATGCAGGCTTCTGTTGCGGTTTGCAATCAGCTAGCCCAGAAGGGGCTACAGGCTACAGCTGACAGTCCTATTGCCAGCACTTCTAGTAACTCTGACACAGATGGCACCTGATGCTCAGGTCATGGATGCTACACTGGGTCCTTCAGTGGTTTCGGATGTAAAGGCTGAGCACCTCACTATTGCCAATGTGTGGGATCTCCTGAAAAGGGTTCCTGGTGTGGAGATTCAGGGTGCAGCTGCCCCTGTTTCTGAGCAGCCTACTATGGCGGATTTATATAAACTCTTGCGAGGTGTGGTTCTTCCATGTGCTGGTGCAATGGAGCAGAACTGTGATGTGCAAAGAGGAGATCAAGCTTCTTCTGCTTCATCTTTGCTTGACACCCGAGCTGTTGCAGGGCCACACTTCGGGGGACCAGTGTGGTTGGCTGGTGATGCTTCCCAGCAAGCTTCAGTTTCAGGTTAGTCTCCTACCAATATTGCATATGCAAAGTGGCCCACCTCGGTATGGGCTCCAGGTGGCCAGGTTAGTCAGGGTGTGGGCATGGAACGACCCAACCCTGCGGCTTTGGATGCAACTGTGCAAGCACCTGCAGTTACACTGTGCTAGCCAAAACCATTGGGTGTAAGATGGGCACCCAATGGTTTTGGCTAGCAACACTTCTCTGGTGTCTCCTTTAAGTGCTCCTATGTTATCAGGAATAGCTGTGCATTCTGAATCAACCCCTTATGCTGGGATGTCAACACCCCTTGGTTCACACCTTCCTCTTTCCACTAAAGAAAGAATTTGGAAGGAAGAATATATTGACTTATTTTCTCTTACTTTCAGGGATCCTGAGCCAAGGATCATAGTAAAGGATGCGATTGTGTTTAGTCTTCTCAAAGAGTTTCAAGCACTCAAACGCCCTAAGCTGGAGTGCAATTTTGTAAATTGGATTATGGGTTTCACTATTTACAGAGGTGTCATAGAGGAAAAGGAGCCATTGAGGTCCCCCGATTTTTCCAAATATCAGGAGATCATGATAAAAGCTTACACCAACTGCCATCATAACACTAGAGGTGCAGCTTGGCTGCAATATGATGAGCAGTTTAGAATGAGAGCTGCACAGGATCGCTCTCTGTCATGGAGACAGGTACAGTCTGAGCTTTGGGCTGATGTTATGGTGGGGGCCTCCCCCTTAAGCAGGTGTGACAATGGATTTGTTCCCATGGTTACTATGCCGAGAGGGCTGAATGCGAGGCCTGGCACGGGGGAAAGAAAGCAATTTGGCATTTGCTGGGACTTTAACTCGGGCAAGTGCAAGAGGCAGCCCTGTAGGTTCGACCATAAGTGTAACACCTGCGGGTGTGGTCACCCTGGCACTTCCTGTAATAGAGGTAAGCAGTCAGGAGCGGGTGGTGTCCCCCGAACAGTATCACCTGGAGGAAAAGGCACCATCACCAATTAATTTAGATGAAATGGTGGTGTGGTTACAGGTATACCCTAATAAAGAGGTTGCATCTTATTTATTTCATGGGTTTTCCCTAGGCTTTCATATCCCTTATACAGGTCCTAGGGTACATCGCTATGCACCCAATGCTCATTCTGTGAGGGAGCTCCTGAACATTGTGAGAAAGAAATTAGCCAAAGAAATAGCTGCTGGGAGGATTTCAGGACCTCATGATCAGCTGCCTATGCCCACGCTTCACTTATCCCTGATGGGTGTGGTTCCTAAAAAAGCCCCTGGGGAATTCAGGTTGATTCACAGTTTATATTACCTGAAGGGTGATTCAGTGAATGACGCTATAGATCCTGGGCTTACGTCTGTTAGGTACGCATCATTTGACTCTGCAGTCAAGATGATTAGGCATTTAGGCAAGGGAGCCCTTTTAGCAAAGTGTAATATCAAGTTTGCCTTTAGGCTCCTTCCTGTTCACCCAGATGATTTTGATTTACTGGGTTTTCAATTTGAGGGAAAGTATTTCTTCGACAAAGCCATGCCAATGGGGTGCTCGATTTCTTGTTCAGCTTTCGAGACATTCAGTACCTTTTTTCATTGGTGTGCAGTTAAGCGGACAGGTAATAGAGCCATAACACACTACTTAGATGACTTTTTGATTGCTGGGAACCCCAGTTCCTCACAATGTGGGGATTCTTTAGCCGATTTTCAGGACTTAATGTCTGAGCTGGGAGTTCCCTTAGCAGAGGAAAAGACTGAAGGGCCAGACACACGGCTTACCTTTTTGGGTATCGAGATTGACACCATAGCTGGGATTTCTCGATTACCAAATGGCAAATTGGTGGCTATGAGGCAGCAGGTGAGGATGATGTTGGAAAAGCAAAAAGCTACACTCCACAAATTTCAATCCCTTACAAGACTGCTAAATTTCACCTTTAAGGTAATAGTTCTGGGACGAGCATTCTGTGTGAGATTGTATAGGGCTACTGCAGGAGTAGCTGCACTGCATCATCACATTAGGATCACAAAGGGATTCGAGAGGACTTGATGGTTTAGGACTCCTTTTTGGAGTAATTCAATGGGTCTTCATTTTGGAGAACTGAAATGCTGCTTCAGGCAGACTTTCAAGTACATTCATATGCTGCTGTTACCCATGGCTTTGGTGTTTATTGGAATGGCCAGAGGGCTGCAGAGGCATGGCCTTCTGCATGGTCAGAGCATGGTCTGACTAGAGACCTGACGTTTCTGGAGCTTTTTCCTATCGTAGTGGCTGTACACTTCTGGGCAAGCCAATTTGCTAATAGGTCCGCCTGGTTTTAGTGTGACAACCAGGCGGTCATCCATGTGGTTAATTCTCAGTCTTCCAAGTCCTCTAGATTTATGTGTTTGGTAAGGGTGATGGTCATGCAGTGTTTGAAATTTAACGTGCTATTCCAAGCTCAGCACGTTCCTGATGTGCTTAAACCCTTGGTTTCTCATTTTCAGTTCTCCAGGTTCTGGCAGCTGGCTCCCGAGGCGTCGTCACATGTGATGGAGGTACCGGCCTGGCTTTGGAGCCTTGGAGATTAGAAATTCACAGGGCAATCCTGAATTCCATCGCTCCATTTACACGCAAATCCTACCAAACAGCACTGAATTCATTCAATCAATTTTTATTAAAAATTGGGGAGGTTCAAATTTGGCTGATTATGGTGGACCTGATCCTACGTTTTATAGTTTATCTCAGGTAGACAGGTCTCTCACCTGTAACTATTAGGGGCAGGTTGGCCACCCTGGCATTTCACTCCAGGGCAAGGGATTGCATTGATGCTACCACAGACTTTAGGGTTAAAAGAGCTGTGGAAGATTGGTCCAGAGAATCCCCTGCAACAAAGGACTCTCGATGGCCGATTACTGGCATAGTCCTGACTAGGTTATGGGAACAGTTAGCTGATGCTTGTTATTCAGCTGAGGAATATTTAAGGCAGCATTTGCCATAGCTTTCTTGCACCATTAAGAATCAATGAGATTGTGCCCGGGTCTCGTAATGTTCGATCTGGCAGGGCACTTTTGATTTCTGATGTTGGTTTAATAGAACAGGGGATTCAGATTTGTTTTAGGTGCTCTAAGACTGACCAATTAGCAAAGGGTCAGTTTATTTTCTTGGCCAAAGCGCCTAGTGGGCAAATTTTCCCGTTGCTAGCAATGACCAATTATTAGAAGATTAGGCCCAAATTGGTGGGCTATCTCTTCATACATTTGTCTGGTATGCCCTTAACTCAATTTCAACTTAGGGCAGTGTTGAAGGAGACACTAAAGCGGGCTAAGCTGCCACAGGCCTACTTCTCTTCACACTCATTCCATATTGGGGAAGCAACAGCTGCGGCCACTCACAGCTAGAGTGAAGCTGATATTTTTCAAATTGGCCGGTGGCATTCTCAAGCATTTAAGTCATATGTTAGGCCATCAAAAATGTGACTCCTGATCAGCCACACTAATTTGCCTTGTTTCTATTTCAGCTGGATTTTTTAGAGGCAAGATATGGATTGTGGGCCACAGTTTGGTCTTCTGGGCAGAACGCCACATTCTTGAACATCAGTACAACTCTTAATTGGGCTTGTCACACATCGGAACCATTAAGTGATTTGGACAAAGGGACATGATGTGGGGAGCGCTTCTTCCTTGGATTTTGCAATTGGTTCGGTCTTATCTGCAACCCTGGGTTTTAGTTATATACCCGGGGGGAAATGACTTGGTTAAAGTACCTTGTTTGCAGCTGGCAAAGCAGATGGTGAGAGATCTGCAAGAAATTCAAAAGTTTTCTCTGGTGCTGTAATCCTTTGGTCCAAGCTCCTGCCAAGGCGTAGCTGGCCTGGAGCGCGCAAAGACGCTGCGATTAACAATGCTCGATGATGGCTTAATCGTTCTGTGGCCAAGCAGTTGTCTAAACTTGGCATTTTTGTAATTGAACATGAGATTAAATTGGATAGGCTGCAGCTGTACAGGGGGGACAGGGTCCACCTCTCTCCTGAAGGTTTGGAGACTTATCTTAAGGCACTCTCCGAACAAATTGAAAAAGCTGTCTGTGTGTGGGGGGGGGGGGGGCCAGAGGGGATGCCTAACTAGGCTGGCCTCCTCTTGTGGCGGGTAATGCCCCCCACCCCACAGGAAAATTAATCTGGTTAAGTAAATTAATTGGGGTAAATTGGATAATGTTAAATTAAAGGAAGTGACATATGCAATTAAATGCATGACAGCATAAATTGAATGACACCATATGAGGTAACATGACATCATTTCCAGAGTGGAGGGGTTTGTAAATTTGTTGTTGTTATCTGTTTACATACTTTGTCACATGTGGTGAAGGACCACCCACCTGGGGGGGGGGTCACACCTTCACTTACACATGTGACAAAATTGTTTGAAGTTATTCTTGTAAATAGACCCTGTAGAGCTAAATAAAAGTTGTGGCCTGTTTTAACCCAAAAGAGGCGTCTCGTGTCCTTTGTGCCAGTGCAATAGGCATCTAGAAATAAAAGAGTTGGTATATCAGGAAATGCAAATTTATTTGGGAAATATATATGTATTTCTCTGTAATATAACACCTGAACAAAACTTAGTTAATCATTGTATAATTGTGTATAAAATACAGGATATTATAAAAAGAATAAAGAATAATGGAGTAGCTATTACATAGGAATGTATGATCAACAGAAGGTAATAATGAGATAATATGAATATGACAAGAAAATACAATGGAAATATGTGAAGAACACATCAGACTGTTGGAGAGTAGGAGTTCATTTTGTCTTTTGTACGTCTATATGTGTATTGATATATCTAGTATAGGATGGTGGGTATTTTGTGGTGGGTATTCTGTCTTGTGATTTTAATGTTGTATTTTTGAATATTCTATTAATAAAATTTAAAAAAATAAGAAAAGATTGTCACTCTCCCCCACTAACTCAGTTTATAGGCCTCCTGATCAAGTCTTTTGGACTTTTAGTAAAAACATTTCTGCCAACAGCTGTAAGGTGCAATCATTCCCTTGCCAAAAGCCCACCTCCATGAAACTGAATTCTATGGTCAAGGAAGCCAAATTGTTGTTTATTTCCACTATTTTTCT
This sequence comes from Phrynosoma blainvillii, assembly GCA_026167975.1. Taxonomy (NCBI): domain Eukaryota; kingdom Metazoa; phylum Chordata; class Lepidosauria; order Squamata; family Phrynosomatidae; genus Phrynosoma; species Phrynosoma blainvillii. The sequence goes on along the minus strand of JANUYF010000003.1, from coordinate 180,521,866 downwards.
CTCCTTTCCAGGGCCATGCCCTTTCACTGGAAAGACAGATGAAATAATTACCTGTACATCCAGACCCTTCAGCTTCCTACCCAAAGCCTCATAATCCCTTGTGCTATTCTGAAGTTCTCATGTGGATCAAAAGAAAAGGACAATTATCAGTGGGCTTGACAAGTCTTGTCAGCCTCTTCATTACATTGCAGATTTTTGTCCTAGGAAGACAGCACACATCTGAGACATCTCGTCAAGCCCACAAACTGATTCTGGACATCTCAGCAGGGAGTCCCCTACCACCATCACATGCCTCCTCTGATGTTTGGCAGAAGCGATTCCATGTGTGACACTTCCAAGGTCTCATGCACCTTCTCTGAGGACTGACATTGCTGCTCTTCTTGCTTCCTCTCATCATTACTGAGGAGAGAGAGACCTTCAAATCAATTCTGCAAAATTATCCTTGATCCTGCTACTTCTATGTGTCACATGCCTTCAACTATTTACCCCCTGTGTGTATGGGAACTAACCTTCTCCTCCCCCAGCATCCCCTGTGTGTTTCTCAATCAGGATAGCCTGCTCCACTCTGTCCAAAAAACATTCTGCTCCCTAATATCCTGAAGAGTAGATATATGAGTGTCAGGTTGCTGGACCTTCTCTTCCAACCAGGGGTCCAAATTGCACTTGACGCAAGCCCCCATTCTTCATCAAGAACACAAACTTACCACAGCTGTTGCAGGTGACTGCAGCAGCTCCCTCTCTGTCCATATTCAGTAGTCTTAAGTAGGCACTGAAACAGAACTCAGAGCATTCATCTCAAAACTCCCCTGCTAAACACTTATGCATGACATCCCTGTTGGTCTTCCCTGTTAACTGAGCTCTAAGCACTAAAGCCCTGTATGGTTTGGGTCCAAGTTATTTACAGATTGCCTTCTCTTGTACAATCTGCCCTGTACACTGAGATCCTCTGGGAACTGTTTGCTCCAACTGGTCAGGATTAAACTAGCAAAGGTTTCCCAGAGGACCTATTCATCTGCTGCCCCTAAATTGTGGAATGACCTGCTGGAAGAGATTTGACAGCTGAATATGCTGCTAGCATTTACAGCACTGAAGACACATTTCTACTGGCAGACCTACCCAGTCAATTGTACATCATGATTATTTTAATTAGTATATTTTAAAGACTGTTTTATATGAGTGCATTTTAATGATTTTATATTCTATTTTGTTAGTTTTATGTGTTTTCTTTTCTATTTGCTTTTTGCATTTTAACATGTACCCTGTCTTGAGCCTTGAAGAGAGGTGGGAAAGAAATAAAATTATCATTATCATCATCATCATCATCATCATCATCATCATCATCATCATCATTATCATCATCATCATTGGGCTAGTTAATTCAGCTTGTTACATTTGCATTTTTCCTACGAAGAATGGGGGGGAGGATATAATAATAAATGCTTTTATAGTCCATTGGGGTCAAGGAGACATTATGAAGTATGAGTTGAATTAACTCTGTCACTGAAATCAAGGAATGCATGTCCTTTCTGCATTGCCATATGTAAAAAGCTAGTCTGGAGCACTACACTCTGGAACTGGCCCTGGACTGACCACGATGGTGGTCACATGCACTGTGCCACATCCAATGCAGTGGTGCAGCATTATTCACATCAGCATGACTATTTCTGGACCTCTCACAACTTCAGTACTTACAGGAGCTCCATGGACAGGCTGCCCAGCATGCTGTTGCTCCTCCTGAGGGTGAGCTAGCCTGAGTGACCAAGAAGTGTTAGTCTCATGGGCAAGCCCACCCTCAGAGAAAGTACTTACACACCAGACAGCCTGTCCATGGAGCTCCTATGGGTATGGAACTGGTGATGGTGATTCTGGGGACAGGCCATCCCCTTTCCCTGCATAGCTCAACACTGGGGATGGGATGAAATGGTGCCTGGCATGTGAACAGATGACATGTCCTGATTTGGGCCCAATCCACCTGTTTTCATGCCACAAAATCACATCTCAGTTTGGGATTTCCGGGGGGGGGGGGGAAATCAGGTTATCCACAACTTTGCAACTCAGGGCAAAGCCAGTTTAATGGGTCAGCCTGCAGTATTCCACTGGAAGTTGCTATGCGTTGCACAAACAGGCAGCAGTGGCAACAGGATAAGGACAGAGTTTTTCACTAATGCAGAGACCCCCTAAATGCTGACTGCCTTGTAGAACTGATTTTACTACTTCTTTATACCATGTGGTTACATCTGAGTTGAATATTTATCAGCTTTCAAACAAGCTACAAAAATTCCATCCGTGATCACCTGATGTGGAAAGAAATAATGTTTTGAGTCATCTTTGTTTATTGTAGCAACAGCTTCCCAATGTTTGGGACATGAAAATTTCAGGCAATGCCTAGAAAGGAGATCTTTTTCATTTGAAACAGAGCACCAAATAGAAGTAGTATTGCACCATTCAGACATCTAACCCTGGTTTCATCACTCTTTTTCATTTGGAGATTAGTGATTTCCATAGGCACATGGGTTCTTTTTTTTTTTAAGTGTGTGCTAGGAAGAATGATATCCACTAAAAAAAAAAAAAACTATCCCATGAAGCTTCACTTTATTTTGTTGCATGGGAGGAGTTTCAACTAGATTTTAGGCAGAATGTATATTGCCATGGATTAATTTATTCTCCCTCTCACAACAGGAAGATAATTTCCTCAGAAATCAGACTTGCAAACTGAACCTATGCTCCCATTCCAATAATTAATCACAAAGCACTGCACCCTAAATAAAGGATACCTAAATGAGTGAAATTATGTCACATGACAAATATATCTCCTTTCTCCATTTGGAAGACCACTTCTTCCAAAAACATTCTGTGCCTATTGTCTAGTTTGAGGAAGGCCAATCTTGTTAATAACAAGCTTTTGGTCCTAAGCAGACGGCGCAAAGTGCCATCTTCGAGGTCAGGAAGGGGAGGGTCAGCCTCACGCTGGGCACCCCAACCCCTTCCCCAAAACGTCGTTGGAATGGCCAGCCCTCCGCACGGCCGGCGCTCTGACGACGCACTTCCGCTGCAGCGTCCACACACGTTGCGGCGGAAGAGGCGCCAAAGGTGCATCGGATGCCTTTTGCGGTGCACCTTCGGCGTCTTGCAGAAGGAGCACTATTTTAGCGCTCCTTCCTGGAGCACTGACGCTGTGCCGCGGGGCCGAGGAATGCAGATGCCTCGGCCCCGATCCGCAGCTTCCAGCGGTGGCCCCGTGCCACCCGTCTGCTTCCCCCCTTAGAGAAGGACTGCAACACTGTGGGTGTACAAAATGGAGAGGTTTCTACATGGCTATAAAGTCATGCTTGCCTTGGTACATTGCAAAATGTGTGCACAATTAACACAAGACCAGTGTGCAAATAACACTCAATCCAGCATCTTAATCATTCAGTATGTTATTGGAAATGATATGAAATAGACCTATGTCCAATTAGCATCCTGAAAAGTGTCCGCATAGCTGCAAAATAATAGTATGTTTCTAATTCCCCAAAATTTCTGCAACACCTTATAATAAATTGCCAGAGCTGGCCCTGCTATTAGATGGAGTATGTTGAATGTCTCAGGCAACAGGTTTTATGTGTCATAAAAGGGTGACAAAGGGGGGAAGCAGACGGGTGGCACGGGGCCGCCCCAGGAAGCTGCGTCGTGGGGCCAAGGTATCCGCACACCTCGGCCCCGTGGCGCAGCTTCGCCACCCCTGGAAGGAGTGCTAAAATAGCGCTCCTTCCACAAATTGCCGAAGGTGTGCTGCAAAAGGCTGCCAGTGCACCTTCGGCAACTCTTCCGCTGCAATGTGTATGGACGCTGCAGTGGGAGGTCATCCTTGCAGCACCGGCCGTGCAGAGGGCCGGCTGCTCCGAGGACGTTTTGGGGAAGGGGTTGGGGCGCCCAGCGTGTGGCTGCCCCTCCCTTTCCTTGGTCTGAAAACGGCGCTTTGCGCCATCTCCTTAGCCCCAAAATCTAAGTTATTTTAATTTGTTGATAACGTACTTTCAGTTTCATGGATAGGATAGGGAGAATTCCTATTACTTCCAGTGCTTCAGTGACTTGGGCTGCATCCACACTGCAGAATTAATGCAGTTTGACACCATTTTAACTGCCATGGCTCCATGCTATGGAATTCTAGGGTTTGTAGTTTTGTAAGATATTTAGCCTACTCTGTCAGAGAGGTCAGGTGCCACAACAAACTACAAATCCCAGGATTTCATAGGATGGAGCTATGAAAGTGAATGTGGTGTCAAACTGCATTAATGCCTTGGTTCCATTTGGGTACTTTGGGGGGTTGCAGACTGCCAGAAATAGTGCAAATTGAATCCACTTTTAGGGTTAGGGTTAGGGTTAGGGAATCATGGGAGCTGTATTTTATTGTGGCACCAGAGCTCTCTGACAGAGAAGGCTCAATGTCTCAGAAAAAAAAAAAACAATTCCCATGATTCCCTAGCACTAACCCTAACCCTAAAAGTGGACTCAATTTGCACTATTTCTGGCAGTCTGCAACCCCCCTTTGTATTTTGACTAGTGGGTATGTGTTTGGAAGTGATATTTGCTATTCTGTATCAGGCAGCAAAATGTCTGTGGATGGCTCAAATAACAACACTAGATAGATAGATAGATAGATAGATAGATAGATAGATAGACAGAGACAGCTTTCATAGTCTGTTGCCTCTCTTCTTCCTATCCCTTTCACTATATTGATAATATTGAAAAATATTTTAAAATATTGCATATACACACAGAGAAAGAGAGAGATGTATCCCAAGTCTCAGGCATTATTACAGTATTTGCAAGGTACTTTTCTGCTATTATATCCAGATGTGCCTCATACTGCTTTTTAACAGCAGGTGGTGCTAACAGTTTCTGGATTAGGTAAACTCTCTCAACAATGCAGAATAGTAATATCAAAAGATGATATTGTTCATATCATGCTGTCTCTATCAGGATAGTCTAGAGTATTTGTTAACAAATTCAGTTAAAAATAATAGAATATCCTATAACATCTTTCCTGACATGGGGCTCAAATGAAAATTTAAGTTTAAATTAAAATGAGAGTTACTACATTGGTGAAGGTGATGGTAAAATGTTCAAATACTTTGAATTTAGAATTAAAAAATGTAAAACTGAGTTTCCAAATAATCTAAGTAACTATTCTGGAAGCTACTGAAAAACAATGTGTTTTTAGTGTGGCAAATGTAAAAATGATATAAAAATTAAGAATGAAAAACTCTAGTATATTTAGGGATGGATAAAGCTGCCTATTTCTGATCAATAGAATTTTTTACATTTAATTTTTCATTCATTTTTATAATTTCTGTCCTGTTTATATTTTGGCTTGCATTTTTTAAAAGCAGTTGTCCCAGAATGTGTATTTAAATAATAAATTAAAACATATCTAATCTCAGAATGAATTTAAATACACCCTTTCTCTTAAAATACATTCATATATGTTTATTTTGATATATTTCATCTATCAGAAACTAGGAAGATATATTCAGAGATATGATCTCTGCATTAATCCAAGACTTGTGGATCAGGAACTCAAAACTATCCAATTCCCTGAGTATCTCAAATGATATTTAAGAAAAACAAAGTAAATGTAATGCTGATGTGGGACAATTGTAAATACACTGGGTTAGGAATATCTCTTTTGGGAACACTTTCTGAAATGATGCTGAAAAACTGTTTATAAATTCGAAAAAAACCAAAAACTAGAATTTTAGAATTCTGAAATTCTATTAATTATTAACATCTCTGTTTTCAATAAGGGGATACTTGCCTGCCTGACAAGGGTATCATAAGAATAATGTTTGTTAAAGAATTTGAACATCCTGAAGGATATAAATCAGCTTCAGCAACAATAATGATGTTTTATTTGGCTAGAGTTAAATTGTCATAACAACACCAGTCTTCATTATCCACTCTTACCATCTTCAGCAGCAGCAGCCTCAGCAGCTGGCCTAGCAAAGCTCAATACTCAGCAGATGTCTGAAATGAACAAATAAACCCAAGTTTAGCAAACCAACCAGCTGTGTATGCTTTCTATAGATTCTCCTCCTTTTGAACTATAAACTATTCTGGTCTAAAGATTTAAAGAAACTATTAATCCAACTGAGTGACACTTTATCCCATTTTCACATTCTGTAAACTTTTGATTGGAACCCTTTTCCACTTCTAAATATGAGTAAAAGAGCTATAAATGATGATAACCCAGTTGTCTCAATAATGATCATTTATATGGTGTCTCAATAATATAAAGATGACCTTTGGCACTTCTTTCATCATTCCATACATATGTGTGAGGCCACCCAAAAGGCAGAAAACAAAGGGATTTAAGAATAAACTCTGCCTTCCCATTAAGTGAGATTATTAGGCTGAAAACAAAAGCAATTGTAGCAATAGTTAGTTGTCATCAGAAACTGAAAGGCTGCCTCTACCAACTTGTTATTTTGTGGCAAAGAAAAATAGACATTTTAAGTGATATGAAAGTGATTTGAAAGCAAATGTTTTACTCTGAAAATAAAAGCTATGACTAAGCATTGGAACTACTTTTACTACATTTTACAGAGACTGGAGATTATCGCACGCACCTTATCCCATCTTTTTCCAGATGGGATAGACATGCGTTGAACTGTTTAAGGTGGGTTCTATCACATTCTCTCAAGACTGGCCGTATGCAGCCCATATGCAAACCGGGCTTATCCCATGACTTTTCAAGGACAGGATTTTCCTTGCTTGAAAAGCCACAGGATAAGCTCAGGTTGCATATGTGCTGCATACAGGCTGCATACACCCGGCATTGGGAGAATATAATAAGACTCATCTTTGACTGTTCAATGCACATCTATCCCATGGAGAAAAAGACAGGATAAGGTGCATGCCATAATCTCCTTAGGGCCTTTGCAGACTGCCAGAAATAGTGTAAATTGAGTCCACTTTAAATTGAGGCACTGCCCTGGCTCAGTGCTAGGGAATCATGGGAATTGTATCTTTTTCTAAGACATTGAGCCTTCTCTGTCAGAGAGCTCTGGTGCCACAATAAATTACAGTTCCCATAATTCCCTAGCACTGAGCCAGGGCAGTGCCTCAATTTAAAGTGGACTCAATTTGCACTATTTCTGGCAGTCTGCAAAGGCCCTTAGTCTCTTTTCACACACATAAATCCCCAGACTCTGAGGCTGTGTACCAAGAATTTGGAATGTGACTTTTTGAAAGGAATTAATTACTATAACCATTACTCTGATCACCCAACAGATTATTACTACTACATCCTGGGAAGGTAACACACTGAATTACTCTTACCAACATGTTACTCTTATCTTGCTTGTTTGGTTCTCCCCAGTGGCTAATTGAGGTACTGTGCTCTGGAAACTGGAAAAAAAAACCCATAGGATATTGTAAAGAAATTCTTCCTAGTTGCAGCACAAGGCATCCATCCATGTAACCCTTCTGCTCAGCTGCCCATTTCTCAAACTGAGTTAGCAACCCCCCCCCCCCCCCAATCCCAGTAATAAATAGCAGGAGGACAACCTGTTCACATTAACTAAAAAGTAAGGAATTACAGCCATGTCCATTACCAGGGAGGGGGTGATTTTTCCCCAGGGCATTGTTGCAAAAAGTAACTGTTTACCAAAATAGCTCAGCAAAATGAGATACTACCTAGCGCTGTATGTAACTGACATTATTCAGATATTCTGAATATCCAGTGTTCCTTTTATGCTTCTCCTGGGTTGTCTATCACTTGCCTAGTTTTCTTGTGTTTCTGAAATGTTTCTGAAATAACCTGCACTGTGACTGCAGAGCTCTGCATTAAAAGGCCTTGTGTTTGCTCATGTTTATGTTTAAACATAGTAATAGAAGCTACAACATGGCAAAATGTCAACATTCATTCATTCATTTCATGCCCCATTTTTCTCTCATGTGGGATATAAAGCGGCTTACATGTTAAAAGACAATAATGCTGGGAAAGTAGCGGTATGTAGAAACAGAGGAAGGCCACATGTTAGATGGATGGACTCTATGAAGGAGGTCATGGCTGTGAATTTACAGGACCTACGCAAAGAAGTGGAGGATAGGGAGTCTTGGTAATGTCTCATCCACAGGGTTGCCATGAGTTGGAATCAACTATATCAACAAACAAACATGTTAATGTATTAAAAGAATATCTTAAAACAATGTAGCTGGTATATAATCAATTTTTAAAAATTAAACAATAATCCACTTTAAAACATTAGTTTAGAACAGTTAAAAGCACATTTAAACCTCTTACGTACTAAGAACCAGAATATCCATTGCACTACCTGAACCATTTAAAAGCCAAAAGCCTAATTAAATAAGAAGATTTTTGCTTGCCGGTGAAAAGAGTGTTGGGGGAGGGCAACCAATTCTGTCTTGGAAAAGATTTCCCTAGCTTGGAAGCAGCTACAAAGAAGGTAGAGTTCTCAACAGATAGATCTGTTTTGATGGTGGAGTCAAGAGAAAACCCTCCTTGAATGTCTTAAAATTCAGGTAGGCACACTACAAAAAAAGAAGGCAAGGGGGGGGGGGAAAATCTAAAATAGGAGTGTTTCTCCAGAAATTTTGAATAACAACTTCCATCAGCCCTGTTGTGTTAGCCAGTGAAAAGAGATTAGGGAAATTATAATCCAAACACTTGTAGAAAACAGAACTGAGGGTCATTTTTAAGAAGAATAAATAGAATGACACTGTGAAGCCATTCATACTTGAGTAGTGGGTCCCAAAGAATCATTCTACTCCTGTTCAGCTATGGGTGGCTCTAGCATGTCAATATATGCATTCTTCAAAGTTACTTTCCAAGCTCTCCCAGAGTTACAGATGGTATTTGGTTGCCAACAAAAGAATAAAAAGCCTCAACATTGCACCTCCTATCTTCTCCATAACATTTAATAACAGAAACTTTATAAAGCTCTGAGATACCCCATTCCATTTTATTGGCTCCTACTTGTGAAGATGAGGAAATGCAGTACACAATGACATCATGCCCCACACTTTCTATGACAAGACTCTAATGGGGATGGGGGGAGGAAATGAAGTGGCATGGTACTGCTATTTGCAATTGCTGCCACACATGCTTCATAACATTTACTACCTGTCTGTAGCTTCCATGAAGACAACACTTAAATGGTATCAAAGCACTTGCAAAAATATCTTATGAGCACCACTAGATGCATTTTTTAATAGATTGTATGATTTCAAATGTTTTTTCTTCTCTCTCTCTCTCTCTCTCTCTCTCTCTTTTTTACGGGATGGCCATTTTATGAAAACATTACTGGTCTGCCAAATACAATTATATTTATTTTCTCATGCTTAATTTCAGCTGCACCTGTTTCACCATTTATAGTTTAATTTTAAACATATGAATATGTGTGAATGGAAGGGTAAAAGGGGATAGAAATGCACTGAAATGAACTGAAAATAAGGTAGGAATGGTTGTATGACACATGGGATGTAAAAAAAGAAAAGTAGTGCAGGCAAACAAATGAACAATAAAGTAATTTTAAATGTACCACTTGCCTGTGCTTCTGGATGATTTCTCACAGTGGCTTCATGTAATGCTAAAAAGCATTGGGGACAGAATGAGCCCTTTTGGTATGCCATATAATAGACCTACTGCTACCTAGTCCTACTGCTTTTGAGGAGCAGCTATCATCAGGCACCACCATCTGGAACCCACCCGAAAGATAGGACTGGACCAACTGAAGAACACTACCCTCACTTCTCAAACCCCTCAGTTTTGTAGAAAGATTGTTGTTTGTTGTTAAGTGCCCTCAGGTTGACCCTGAATCATGCCAACCCTGTGGATGACACATTCCAAAAAACCCTGTCCTCTACTGGTCTGCTCATGTCCTGTAAATTTCCATGATCTGGCATGCAGTCTTCCTTTCTTTCTCCTACCTTCTACATTTCCCAGCTTTATTGCCTTTTCTAATGAGTCATGGCTTCTCATGATGTGACCAAACTATGACAGCTTCAATTTGATCATCTTGGTTTCCAGGGAAAGTTCAAGCTTGACTTGTTCAAAGAGCCATTTGTTTGTCTTTTTGGCTCTGCATAGTATCCTCAGCACTCTTCTCCTAAACCTCTCAAATGAGTTAATTATCTTCTTATCCACTTTCTTAATTGTCCAGCTTTCACATCTGTACATGGTAATGGGGAATACAGTGACTTGGACAATTCTAACACTAGTGCTCAGTTGTATATCTTTGATCTTGTCTAGTTCTTCCATGGTTGCCTACCCATTTTCAGTCTTCTGATTTCTTGAATGCAGTCTCCATTCTGATCAATGTTTGATCCAAGATATAATAAATCTTTAACTATTTTGATTTCCTCATTTTCTAGATTGAATTTATATAAATCCTTGCTGGTCATTATATGTGTGTGTGTGTGTGTGTGTGTGTTCAGTAGTAATACTGCCTTTGCACTTTCTTCCTTAGTAATTGTTCCAAGTCTATGATGTTTTAGGGCCTAAGCAGACTGCCAGAAATAGTGCACATTAAATTGAGGCACTGCCCTGGCTCAGTGCTAGGGAATCATGGGAATTTTATTTTTTTCTGGGGCATTGAGCCTTCTCTGTCAGAGAGCTCTGGTGCCACAATAAATTACAGTTCCCATGATTCCCTAGCACTGAGCCAGGGCAGTGCCTCAATTTAATGTGCACTATTTCTGGCAGTCTGCTTAGGCCCTTAGTTAGTAGTATGGTATCATCCACATATATTAGATTGTTGATGTTTCTTCTTCCTATCTTCATCTTCCTTCTTAAACTTGCTCTTTCTATGATATTTTCTGCATACCAATTGAATAAGTAGAGAATACAGCTTTGCCTGACCCCTTTGTCAATTGGGAACCATTTAGCTTGCCCCATGTCTTTAAGAGCCATTCATAGCTTTTTGTGATCTATTCAATCAAAGGCTTTGCTGTAGTCCAGGGGTAGGCAACCTTTCTCCTTTAAGGGTCGAGGGACTTCAGCTCCCAGAAGCCTCAGCCATGTTGGCCAATAGTCCCATGTTGGCCAATAGCTCCTGGGATTCTGGGAGCTGAAGTCCCTCGGCCCTTAAAGGGGAAAGGTTGCCTACCCCTGCTGTAGTCAATAAAGCACATATTGATTTTTCTCCTGGAATATCTTAGTATGTTCCATTGGCCATTGTATGTTTGCAATGTATTTTCTAGTGCCTCTTCCTTTCCTAAGCCTTACTTGAACCTTGAGGATTTCTTTTTCTATGCATGAGTGGAATCTAAAGGCCTTTACAGAATGCAGTTTGAGGCCACTTTAACTGTCCTGGCTCAGTGCTAAGGAATCATGGGATCTGTAGTTTATTGTGGCACCAGAGCTCTCTGACAGAGAAGGCTCAATGTCCCAGAAAAAATACAATTCCCATGATTCCCTAGCACTGAGCCAGGACAGTTAAAATGGCCTCAAGCTGCATTATTTCTGGCAGTCTGTAAAGTCCCTAAATTTCAGAATTTTGAGCATCATTTTGCCTGCATGAGAAATTAATGCTATGGTCTTATAGTTGCTGCAGTTTTTTGTGTCTCCTTTTTTCTATGGATGGCGATGCATATTGATCATTTCCAGCCTATTGGGCATCATTTTGCTTTCCATACAGTATCAAATGCTACTGAGTGGTCCCAAAGCAGTAGCAGGAACGCAGTCCTGTCAAAGCTCAGCCAAAGACTAAATAATCATAATCATAATCATCATAATAATCATAATTTATTTATATCCCACTCCTCTGCAGGGCAGATTACCTACTAAAGTGACTGTAACTGCTATGAAGTCACTTTGAAATGGGTCTAGAAACCTGTATCATCCAAGATTGCTGGAAGGCAACTGGCAATCACCTTGGCAAAAATAAAAGATTTGATATTGGTCAATAGGTGTTCAAGTCCAACTGTTTTTTAAAAGAAGCAGTCATAGAAGCTTGCTCCAGGCTCTGGAACTCCCTTTCCAAAGGTTAGACTGGTACCTTCCCTGTTTTCATTTTATAGAAAGGAAGAAATATCTGTTTAGACAGGCATTTGATGGATGGCTCTTTAAGGCCTGTCTTACCTAAATACTGTGATGGATCTTGCTAAGTATCGTGTGTGTGTGTGTGTGTGTGTGTGTGTGTGTGTGTGTAATGACAAATGTTTTAACATGGTTTTATTTTTATTATTTTATTTTATTTTAATTTTTGGATCTTGTTAATTTTTAGCAATCTGATTTTTGATTTGTTGTAAGCTGCTTTGAGTCCCTAAATGAGAAAAAGTGGGATAGAAAGAAGAAGAAGAAGAAGAAGAAGAAGACTGCACCTTCTTTTAAACAAGATGGAAAACTCCCTTCCCTGACAGATGCATTAATAATACACTGTCAATGAGATCAAACTGCATCTCCTCCCTGGACAACCAGCCAAGGACAGGGATCAAGAGGACAGACTGACTTTCTTACTCATCTTAGAAGCTTGTTCACATCTGCAGTACTCACAAACTGAAACTGATCCTGTGTAATCCAATTTATATATATACTGGACATCCCATTTTCAATTTCTGCTATAATTACAGCATATAACTCAGCTCTTATCTGGGAGCTTTTATTTGTGAAATGATAGTTAAAAACATCACAGTAAACTAGAGAAGGTTCTAGAAATTGATTTAGAAGGGAAAGAGCCTGAGTTAGACCCCTCACCACCCTGAATGTTTTAGATGAATGTGAGTTCACATATGCAAATCACACAGAGAAGGCGGCTTTCTTCAGTGCACACACTGCTGCTTTATAGCAACAAATATTTTCTCTATATTGTGTCTTTATCAGAAATAAGCTGGGTTTTCTGTCCTCTGCATTCCAGTAATTGCCCTTTGAATTTCAGCTCCCTCAGGTCTTCTATGTACCAATGAGCTCAATTAGTAACTGGTCATAGAATCATAGAATCATAATGTGTCCAAATGATGTTGTTCCCCCACCCATAAAAAAATTTGCAATATTAGGAGCAGGTATTGAGTTATCTAGAAGTAAGGATTTTTACATTGCTCAAATTATTGGGGAGTGGGATGGAAATAGAGTGGAGGGCGCCCATGATGAAATCCAGGAAGCTACCCTTGAGTACCTATTTTTTATATATATGAAACCTCCCAAAGTCTTTTTAGAACAGTAGCTGCAGTGTTTAGTCAAAAGGTAAAGGGTGGTACTGCTTTGTCTATTTTCCCATAAATTTGAGCACTGTGAATTGGATCTTCCCACCTTCTCATGATTTGCAGGAAATATTGACACCTAACTGTCTAACAGTCAAAAGATAATTTACAAGTAAAACTGATCCCTGTTCAATCCTGTTGGAGATACCACTTAAACATGTTCAGTAATAGTTTAGCAAATGATGTGTCAAAGTTTCAGAATTTACAGGGAATGCTAAATTATTCAAGACAGTTAAGTAAGAAGCTGCCTTTAAGAGATTGCAGAAGAACATCATAACATCAAGATGTTAAGGAAAATGCAACAAGGAACTTACAGTAATAGAAATAAAATGTGTATGTGAAAGTCACAGTGATTAAGCAGGAGCAATCATGAAGCTACACAGGTGAAAAGGATAATATAATTTGGAAGCCTTGAGAGACAAGGACAAAGTTATAGAGTGTATATTGAAAACACCTGTCGTAGATTGCATACACCTGAGATTCATTAAGTAGTCAAGGTAAAATGATGAAATACTTGGGTTGGTCTTAAGTATGGGATGATCCATGTAAACCAATCAAAATGAATGCACACACCCACTGGGTGGGAACCGACTAGTGGGTGGTGACTAACAATGGCTATAAGTACAATGTTTGCTAATGCATATTGTGGAGTAGTTTTGGAGATATTGTGAAGTGTAGAGATTGTGATTTGTAGGGCATATAGTATTTATGTATATAGTAGAATAAAGTAGATCTTTTATATAAGACTACTGAGTTGTCTGGTGTCTTGAGGGAAGATACAAGAGCCAGAGGAATCCTGGAGAAGTTTGAAGACATCTCAGGAAGAAGAGTGAGAAGGCTTGGAGAGTTTGTCAGGGTCTTCAGCCTATTCTCTGAAACTCTGCTGCTTGGGAAAGAAGCATCAACCACTGATCAAAGCTGGTCAGCTCTGCTGCATAACAAGGTGGTGAGTTAGAGCCAGAGGTGAAGAGCTACAACTCCCATCATCCCTGACATGGGTTATGGGCCCAGATACTAGAGCAACCAGCATCCACAGAAGCTGAAAGTTCCAGAGAGTGGAAGAAGGTTTTGTGGAGCCTTGTGAGTAAATCATTTTGCATTTTGTCTGCTGTGCATACTCAGAAGGACTGTGTCAAATTGAGTCACTGCACAAATTAAGATGGAGATCCTAAAGTTTAGTAAATTAAATAGAAATAACTACTCTACCTGGAAAATATATGCCCAATCTCTACTCATAAAGGAGTCTCTGTGGTCGACAGTTGAAACAGGGCTGGCAGCTGATGCTAATGCAGCCACTCGAGAAAGAGACGCTAAAGCAAAAGCATGTCTTTATCTCATGCTAGAAGAAGACTTGATTAACGACGTAAGAGATAAAGTGTCCGCCAAGGATGTGTGCAATACTTTGCAGAGATTACACACACCTTCAACTGCATTTGCAAAAATGCTTTGGTCTAAAAGAATTTACAGACAAAAGATGACGAAAGGACAGTGTGTGATAGAACACTTAAAAACAATGCAAGATTTATTTGTGCAAGCTGAACTGAGAGGAGTGGAAATTAGCAAAGAGCAGCAGTGTTACATTTTACTAGAATCGCTAGATCCTTCTTGGGACAACATTACAAATAGCTTGCAAAATTTGCCAGAAGCTGAGCTGAACAGAGGCTTAATTGTTGCCAGAATATTGGAAGAAAACTTGAGAAGAAAGTCTGATCAGGGTGACTCAGCAAGTTTAAGGACTGTGCCAAAACAACAAACAACGCCTGAACTACGAAAGCAGGAAGAAGCAGCTTCTACAAGGGAGCAACGGAGGTGTTTTTATTGTAAAATGATTGGTCATCTGCAGAGACATTGTAAAAAATTTGCTGATGAGAGAAGCAAGCAAGGAGAGAGCAGATGGCAGCCGCGGCAGTATCAAAAGCAGTCCAAACCTCCATTTTTGAAGGACAGTGGTAATAAAAAGGGGTTTGCAACCATGATTAAGGAAAAACAAAATACTAATTGTAAATGGTTGATTGACTCAGGAGCATCATCTTCAATGGGTAACAATATTAATTTGATAAGTAATAGAAAATCAGCTAATGTAAATGCTGTAGTTTTAGCTGATGGGAAAGAGCTCAGTACTGTAAATCAAATGGGTATGGTTTTCATTCCAGGGCTAAAAGAAAACTTTAATGATGTGTTACATGTAAAGGAGTTAGAAAATAATTTGTTATCAGTGAGCAGATTAACAGACAGAGACTATACAGTCATTTTTGAAAAGAACATGTGTAAGATAAAACTGAATGGGGAATTGCGAGGCGTAGGCTTGAAAAAGGATAAACTTTACTATTTGGAAGACAATATTGATAGCTACAGTGTTGAAAATGCTAATAACATAGACAATAGTCCAATTCACAAAGACTGTATACATGAACTCCATAGAAAATTTTGTCATGCTAGTTTCAAATGTTTAAAGAAGTTAATCAGTATGTGTCCAGATTTAAAAGTTGCTGAATGCAAAAATCACTTAGATTGTACTGTATGTAATCAGGTAAAGGTCAGAGCTTTTCCAGTAGCCAAGAAAACCAAAAGAATTGCTCAAAGACCATTTCAGTTTGTACATGCAGATGTTGCCCAAGCTAATTGTTTATCTTTAGGGGGAAGCAAATATTTCCTAGTAATTGTTGATAGGTTTACAAGGTTTGCATTTGTAAGAATATTGAAAAACAAATCTGACACTGGGCAAAGTTTAAAAGCATGGGTGAGAATGGTGGAAAGACAATTTGATATTAGAGTAGCCACCATTGTTACTGACCGAGGAGGAGAATTTCTAAGTAATCAATTGTTTAATTGGTTTCAAAAGGTGGGAATAAGGCATGAAACTACTAATCCCGCTTGTCCTAACGAAGATGGTTTAGCGGAGAAAAAAATACAAGATATAAAAAGAATAACTGCTTGTTTGATGGCAGATGCAGAGGTAAAAGTTTCTGGGCAGAAGCAACTTTGACAGCAGTACATATTAGTAACAGACTGTATCATTCAGAAATTGAAGACATTCCCTACAGGGTATTGTATGGGAGAGTGCCAAATTACAAGTATTTGAGGGTCTTTGGACAGTTTGCTTATGTTTACATTCCAGCGTGTTTCAGGAAGAAAGGAGAACCCAAAAGTAGAAGGCTTAGGTTTTTGGGTTATTCAGGAAATAGCTACAAGTTTCATTTGCGTGGAAAAGAAGTGCAGTATTCTAGGTCTGCAAATTTTGAGAGACATGCCGGTTGGGACAAACTGCATGCCAATAAAGAAGTTTTCCTGAGGTTAGGAAGTTCAAATGAGCCAGAAACACAAATTGAACCAACTTCAGGAAACGGAGGGGTTTCAGTTAAGCCAGAAGCATCCACTAGCAGCAGTGATAGTTCTTCTGATAATGAGACACAATCTAGACCTATCACTACTAGAATGACTGAAGACAAGAGATTTAGTCATAGAACTATAACTCCCAGTACAGAAAGTGAGGATGAAAGAGGCAGATCAGCAGAGTTTATTCCCAGACGTAGTCACAGAGTTAGAAAGCCTCCAGATAGGTTTATTGTGACAAATGCAAGAGCTTGTTTAGCAGTGGAAGAGCCTGAAAGTTTTGAAGAGTTGGAAAGTTTGGAAAATGCAACATGGGACTTACAGTAATAGAAATAAAATGTGTATGTGAAAGTCACAGTGATTAAGCAGGAGCAATCATGAAGCTACACAGGTGAAAAGGATAATATAATTTGGAAGCCTTGAGAGACAAGGACAAAGTTATAGAGTGTATATTGAAAACACCTGTTGTAGATTGCAAACACCTGAGATTCATTAAGTAGTCAAGGTAAAATGATGAAATACTTGGGTTGGCCTTAAGTATGGGATGATCCATGTAAACCAATCAAAATGAATGTACACACCCACTGGGTGGGAACCGACTAGTGGGTGGTGACTAACAATGACTATAAGTGCAATGTTTGCCAATGCATATTGTGGAGTAGTTTTGGAGATATTGTGAAGTGTAGAGATTGTGATTTGTAGGGCATATAGTATTTATGTATATAGTAGAATAAAGTAGATCTTTTATATAAGACTACTGAGTTGTCTGGTGTCTTGAGGGAAGATACAAGAGCCAGAGGAATCCTGGAGAAGTTTGAAGACATCTTAGGAAGAAGAGTGAGAAGGCTTGGAGAGTTTGTCAGGGTCTTCAGCCTATTCTCTGAAACTCTGCTGCTTGGGAAAGAAGCATCAACCACTGATCAAAGCTGGTCAGCTCTGCTGCATAACAAGGTGGTGAGTTAGAGCCAGAGGTGAAGAGCTACAACTCCCATCATCCCTGACACAAGAGTGTAGGTAGTAAGATGGCAAATAAAATTCAGTGATGAGAAAGACAAGATGATGGGTATTGGAAAGAGAATAACTATGCTCAGAAGATTTCGAATCCAAACTTGCTATAGATTTCAATAAAGAAATATTTTATGGAATTATAGATTTTAACCCTTTGAAAAATTAGCAAGTGGTGTAGCAGCAATTGTAAAAGAAAAAAAAGAGGATACTACACACAACCAGGAAGGTGTGGGAATCAGGAAAATCTTTTCCTTTTGTATGAAACACTGATGCAGCAAAACATCCTGTCTGTATTGCTAGTAGGAATAAACAAGAAATTAATTTTGCTCAGATTTCAATGTCACTTTATCAAATGTACAGTTCTTGAGTGTGTCTGTGAATCAAATCACAGACCCTTTTGGAAATTGCAATTCAGATTGGGGAAAGACTTACCTCATGTCCACATTACATTCTGGGATGGTACCTCACTATACGCCCCTTGTAATGGCTGCCACCAGGTTTCTCCTTCCCATGAGGCTATCAGGACCTTCCTGAGAGGAGGCAGGGATTTCAGCTAATAGGGTACAAAGTACAGTTTGAACTCAGTGGCTGGAAGGGGCTTGCCCAGAGTGAACTAGTTTTCACTCTGGCTGGGCAGAGCAGTATTTAACCTCTTGCCTCCTTCCTTACAGAGAGTACTCCAGTGAAATCAGCCCTCTGTCCGTCCCTCTATTTCCTGGTGAGGGCTCTGACATATGTTGTTGTGTTCTTTTGTGTACTGCTGATTATTCTATTTTAACTTTGGACTTTATCACACGGGGAAATCAGGGGATTAAAAAGGCATTTTCCCGGGACAGTCACATGATCTTGGCAATGTTTTTCACACACATCGTGATCTGAGAGGATTTATCCCAGCAAGAACCAGGAATGCTCCAGCAACAAATCATTCACAGGGATTTCCCCATGAATGATTTGTTGCTGGAGCATTCCTAGTTCTCTCAGGAATGAGTCCTCTTAGAGTGCAGAGTGTGAGAAAATCTTTGCCACAATCATGCGACTCTCCTGGGAAAATGCCCTTTTAATCCCCCAATTTTATAAATCCCCCATTTAATAAAAGGATTTTATTTCTCCGGGTCTGTTTGGAAGATAATCTTTTTACAATACTTGTTAGTTTTACATTACTTAGATTTACTTGAATTTATAAACTGAATAATAATCCTAGAGATATTCATTCTGTATTTTAAACAAAAAACTTTAAACAGAAAGCACTTAAGTTATCAACTTATGAGAAGAACTATACTAAAATTTAAAAGAAGAAGATCTGAAGAATTTTTGGGAAAGACTGAAGTAAAAAGAAGAAAGAAACTACACTATATAAGATACGTAAGAAATTCTAAGCAACTTATAAGTTAAATAATAGTAAATTGTTAAGTTTCAGAAATTTATTATTGTTAAGGCAGGGGTAGGCAACCTTTTTGAGCCAGGGGCCGGGTTGCTGTCCCTCAGACAATTGGGGGGGCCGAAGCACCATAAATAAATAAATAAATATTTTTTAAAAAATAAAAAATTAAAGCAATATGCATACACACTCTCTCAGCCCCAGAAATGCCATGGCAAAACCCCTGTGGAGATTTTGCCAAGAAAACCCCAAGAACAAGTAATAACAACAATAATCAATATCATCATGGCAGGCGGTGGCGGCGGCGGCGGCAGGACCGGCCTGGGGCCAGTCCAAAGGCCTCAGTGGGCCGCATCTGGCCCCCGGGCCTTAGCTTGCCTACCCCTGGTTAAGGTATTCTCCGTTTCTTATTAATTGGTTTTTCATTCTCACCTTTGTATCTACCTCTACTGTAATATTTTCTCATACACACACACACACACACACACAGTGTGTAAGTGACATAAGGGACATTTGGTAAATCAAGATTTCAGTTGATTGTTTAATTAATTTCTTTTCATTCAAAAGAATAGAATTCCAATTCCCATGGGAAATTGATCAGATTTATCAGATCAACTCCTCTATAGTGAAAGTGAGGAATCTCCTGAGGGATATTGTCATGCCCAGCCTGGCTGAGGATGAGGAGGATGAGCTAGAGCCTCAACTTGGACCTGACCCTGAAGCTGAGTCTGGCCCTAGTTCTTCCCTGCCAACTCCAGCAGAGTTTGTGGTCCCCAAGAAGACTCACTAGCCAAGCCTTTTATCAGCAGAGCCTTCAGGCATGGAGGAGGGGGAAGGGACTGTACCTACCTTCAACCAATGAAGAGCGGAAAGGAAGGGCCTCCAGTGCTTGAGAAGGCTTTATTAAAAACACAAAGCAATCAACAACAGCTGAGTACCTGCGGTCTGATAATTTAAACAGGTGCTGGATGCCATCATAGTTGTCAGAGATTATCTGAGCTTCCTTTTTTTCCCATCTACTATTTATTCATTTATAACATCAAAAACATACAAACATATACATATACATATACATCAGCTCTGTATTCTTTATGGTAAGCTCTATTATATAATAAGCAATTAGTAAAATATATACTTCCTTCCGATAATTCTTCACCCTTCCATACATCTTCTCTTATGTACATAATTTTAATTAAAGAAACTGAGTGAATTAATCCAGTAATATTTCATATCATTATTTCAGTAATTAAAAATTCATTTCTGATTCAATTCATTACACAAATATTCTTATAATAAATGTCATCCTTATAAGATATATAACATTATCTATTATTTGTTTCTTTCCTGTTATAGTAATGAAACATCATTTTTAATTTTGTGATATTTTTATATCATTGAGCTCAGACCCCATTATTCCATTTAGTTTGGCAAAATTGTAAAAGCCTCTGCCAGTCTTCCTCCTATTCCTCATTGTATCTATTGTTCAGGCACATTGTCAATTTATCTAATCTCATCATTTCTAGAGACTTTTCCAACTACTCATCCACTTTGGGAGTTTTTTTATCTTTCCAGTTTTTTGCATATATTATTCTGACCGTCGTAAATAAATAAAAAATAAATTTCAAATGTTGTCTTTCATTTTCTCCGTTTATGATGTTAAGTAAGAAACATTCTGGTGACATTTTAATTGGAAATCTTAATAGGATTTGGAGTATTTTGTGTACCTCTTTCCAATAGTTTTTTGCTTTCGAACATGTCCACCAACAGTGGTAAAAGGAGCCATCCGTTTCACCACATTTCCAACATTTTCCTTTTTCATAGCCTTTCATTTTAGCCAGTTTGTTAGGTGTCAGATACCATCTATATAACATTTTGTAAAAAAGTTCTTTCAAATCCATACAAAGTGTGAATTTCAAATCTTTTCCTCAGGCTCTCTCCCATTTCTCCAAAGGAATCTGATGACCCAAATTCTGGGCCCACTTGATCATACAATTTTTAACTGTTTCTGATTCCAATTCAACTTTTAATGAGAGTTTATACATATTTGCAATAGTTCCTTTACTTTTGTCCAGTAATAGTTCATCTATTCAGTATTGTCTTTATTAATTCTCTCTACTTTTAGATCAGATTTAAGTCTTTCATTCAATTGGTGATACCTGAACCAATGACAATCTTCTTTAATCTCTTTTATCTCCTCTATTGATTTTAATCTTGGTACATTTCCATCCCATTTTAATATTTCCCAATATCGTAAATTGTCCTTTATTTGTGTATTATATCCTATCCTCCAAGCTTCTTGGGGGGAGGCTGAGCTTCCTAGTGAAAGCATGCTTAATCCTGACTCTCCTTGTCTTCTTGGATGCTTGAATTGCTGGTTTGCCTTATTTCTCTGGACTCCTTGACCTTGGATCACCTACATGATTCATCTCTCTCTGGAACCCTGGACTTTGCATAGTTATACCCTTGGTTTGTTGCTATAAGATTTTTGCTTTATGATCATGTGCACAGAACTCTTGACTGTCTTAGCTCTGCACACTGTTTTGCTTTGTGACTATGGCTATCAGCATATTTGGGTGCTTTCCTGGACAGATATCATGATCTATTTTGTTCAGAAACAAATAAAATATATTATATTACCAAAAAAAGCTACCAAGAAAATTTATTAATAGATGGCAAAAGACCATGATATTCAGGGATATTCCAGAAAAATGTTGAGAAGGAGGAAAGATTGCAGCTTTATAACTGATCAGTTGAAAGTATATAGAATCCCATTTAAATAGGAAAAAACAAGGAAATGATAGTGATGTGGAAGCAGAAGAAGATCCAGTTAGACTCAATTGGCAAAGCCAAAGATTTTTGGTCTAGTGTGAGGAAAGAGGTGGAGAAAAAGAGAAGAGAAGGAAAACGAAAAGGATAGAAAGGAATATTTCAGCAGCCATAAAGATAAGGAATGGGGACTGCAGCCAGGAAATCAGAAGAAGATTAAGAATGGGGAGGGTGGCTATTGAAGAACTAGAAAAGATCCTAAAATGCAAAGACGTACAACTCAGCACAAAAGTTACAATCATACAAGCCACTGTATTCCCTATTACCATGTATGGATATGAGAGCTAGTCAATTAAGAAAGGAGATAGGAGGAAAATCAACTCATTTGAGATGTCGTGCTGGAGAAGAATGCTGAGGATACCATGGACAGCCAAAAGGACAAACAAATGAGTCCTAGAGCAGATCAAGCCAGAAATATCCTTAGAAGCCAAGATAACAAGACTTAGGGCCTTTGCAGACTGCCAGAAATAGTGCAAATTGAGTCCACTTTAAGGGTTAGGGTTAGTGCTAGGGAATAATGGACATTGCTTTTTTTTCTGAGACATTGAGCCTTCTCTGTCAGAGAGCTCTAGTGCCACAATAAAATACAGTTCCCTTGATTCCCTAACCCTAACCCTAAAAGTGGACTCAATTTGCACTATTTCTGGCAGTCTGCAAATTTTGTTAGGGGCTATGCAGATGGGCAAAAAGAGGAGTATTGAGGCTGACCTGAAGGCATGGCGTTTAGATGACACATGCCTAAAAGCCGGCAGGAAAGCATCTTCTAGGTATTGTATGCCGGGAAAAGCCGCTCCGAAAAGGAGCAGCTTTTTTCTGCTTCTTCTGCAAAGATGCACACCTTTGGTCTGAAACAGTAATATAAATACACCGCCACATGTGTGGTGGAAATTGAGTCAGTGATCCAGAGCATGCACCCTAATTTACGCAGGGCTTAATTTAAAGTACCCTATGCTTCCAGCTTTGGATGCACCAGTGCAGGTGTGCTTGAATATTAGAACCCTAACCCTAACTCTAACCCTAACCCTAATTGTAACTCTACACATGCACCCTATAAAATGTTCTCTATTATGACAATAAATGCATTCTGTCACATGCACACTTGTTGTCAGCATGCACAGTAGTTTGCATGAAAGAGGCTTTTGTGACCTCTTCTGCGGAAGTATGCAGTTGTGCATATGACCTGTACACCACTTCTTGATATGCTGGGGGAGCTTCTGGAGTAATGTTTGTCCATCTGTCCTGGTGACCATGTCCCTTGCATGACCACCAGCTACATATATCAAGTCTGTCCACATAAACCTCTCTTGCATATACCTCTCCCCTCCACCCTGATCTGTGTAGGACATGTTTTGTGGATGATGATGGAGAGGTGTCTTTTCAGTTGACAAACTCATTCCTTCATCCCAAGGGTCTCACAATCAGACAGTGGCACATGTCCACTGCACCCACTCCTTGGGGAAGCTGAGATCAGTGAATCCTTGCATGATATGTGGGTGTATGACAGGTCCTGTGCAGGTGTGCGGGGATGCTGAACCTCATAGCCTCTGCAGACAGGCCCTTTGTGGCATGTTGGAGCCAAGGAAGAGGAGGGGCAGCTGGACGCTGGGTGTCCCATCCCCTTCCTGAGGACATCATCAGAGCGACAGTCTGTCCACATGACAGGCGCGCCGATGATGTCCTTCTGACTCAGTGTCCACACACGCTGAGCTGGAAGAGACACCAAAGAGGCATGCCACACCATTTGCATCACCCCTTTCTGGGCTTGCGGAAGGAGCACTATTTTAGCACTCCTTTTGCAGGTGGCTAAAGGAAGAATCAGGGCTGAGGTGTCTGTCATGAAAAAAAAATAATGCAACTGATTCTGGCCCATGCGGTTGCTCCATCTCCCTATGCGGCATCCTTAGGGCCAGTGGTACAGTTGGTTAGGGTTCAATACAGCCTCAGAAAAACTGCATTGACTCCCCCAATGTGGTTGCTCCATCCCCATTTAGGGCATCCTCGGAGCAGGTGGTGCAGTTGCTATAGCTTAGGGAAAAGGCAGCTTCAGGTTGTGATTCTTTCTGCATTGTCATTTCTCTTCGAGACTTGTTCAGCGTGACTTCTCAAATAAGGCTGTAGCATTGTGGATAGTGCGTCTCCATGCCTCCCGATGTGAGGCCAGGGTGGACCACTGTTGATGATCAATTTGGCTGAGCCTGAGATGTTGTTTCAGGGAGTCCTTGTATCGCTTTTTTGGAGCACCCCTCTTACGCTGACCCGTGGCGAGTTCACCATAGAGTACTATTTTTGGGAGGCGATAGTCCTCCATCCTAGAAATGTGCCCTGCCCAGCACAGCTGCATTTTCAATATCATGGCCTCAATGCTGATGATCCCTGCTTGCTCAAGGACAGCAACATTCGTCACATAGTCAGTCCAGTGTATATTTAGGATTGTGCATATACAGCGCTGATGAAAGCGTTCGAGGAGTCGTAAGTGTTGGCGATAGGTGACCCATGTTTCAGACCCGTAAAGGAGAATAAACAGTACAATGGTTCTATACACACTGATTTTTGTGCTCCGCCTCAGGTGTTTGTTACTCCAGACTCTTTTGTAAAGTCTTCCAAATGCACTGTATGCCTTTGCTAATCTGTGATCGATCTCTTTGTCAATCTTGGCGTCTGAGGAGATAATGCTTCCCAGGTAGGCTAACTGCTGAATGGACTTATGCACAGATTTGCCTACAGTAATGTGGGGATGGTGGTGTTTTTCCTGTGGTGCAGGCTGGTAGAGAACTTCCATTTTTTTCAGGTTGACTTCCAGCCCAAACAGCTCTGCAGCTGTTGTGAAGCAAGATTTAGGCACTGCAGAGCTGCTTCTGTGTGGGCAACAAGGGCAGCATCTTCAGCGAAGAACAGCTCACGGACTAGATAGTTTAGAGTCTTAGTGTGAGCCCTCAGACGGCTTAAGTTAAACAAGCTACCATCAACACAGTAACGTATATAGATGCTGTCTTCTTCTTCGAGCTCTGCTGCAGCCCTTTGGAGCATCATGCTGAAGAAGATTGTAAATAAAGTTGGAGCAAAAACACAACCTTGCTTCACTCCATTAGTTATTAGAAAAGGCTCTGAAAGAGCATCGCTGTATTTGACTTGACCATGCTGGCCCTCATGTAGCAAGATAATCATTTTGAGGAATTTGGGGGGGCATCCTAGTCTTTCCAGGATCTGCCATAGACCTTTTCTACTCACAGTGTCGAAGGCTTTGGTGAGGTCGACAAATATTACATAGAGTCCCTTGTTCTGCTCTCTACATTTCTCTTGCAGTTGTCTAAGGGCAAATACCATATCTGTAGTACTCCTATTGGCTCTGAAGCCACACTGGCTTTCAGGAAAGAGTTCTTCTGCAATAGCAGGAACTAATCTGTTCAGGAGTATCCTTGCAAGGATTTTTCCAGCAATAGAGAGCAGTGCTATACCTCAATAATTTGAGCAATCGGATTTTGCTTCTTTTTTCTTGTACAGGGTGATGATGACTGCATCTCGGAGATCTGATGGCAGTTCCCCTTTTTCCCAGCAACTCACAAGGAGTTTGTGGAATTTAGCATGGAGTACATGACCTCCGTGTTTCCAAACTTCAGGTGGGATTCCATCAATCCCAGCTGCCTTACCGTTTTTCATCTGCTGTATGGCCTTAAGGGTCTCTTCCAAAGTGGGAGCTATGTCCAGTTCATTTTTCATTGGTTTTTGTACCATATGCTGGATAGCTGAGCCTTGGACTACTCGGTTGGCACTCAAGAGACTTTGAAAATGTTCAGCCCATTGATAAGGGGAAGAAACTGAAGATATACCATGAAATGTAAAAGAAGAATTCTGAATTTCCACTACACACAAATTAATTAATTTATAATAGTAAGAATAAAAAAAATCAGACAAGATGAAAATAAAATAATAAAAGGAGGGATGGAAGGAAAGAAAGAGAAGAAGGGAATTGAAGTACACCACATGCAAGTGAAGAGGAAAAGGAAGTAAGAACTAAACAAAGAGAACTACTTAAGAAATTATCTCCAGAACGAGAAGAAATAGAGAATTTAAGATCTTTAATATTAGAAGAAATAAGACTTTTAGAAAAGCAATCAGAATTAGAAATAGAAGAAGATTTAACTCCTTTAGTGAGACCTAGTGAAGAAGAGGAAGAACATGAGGAACAGGAAGTGGAACCAGAATTGGAATGGGAACCAGGACAATATAAATTGAAAAGAAAGTAAGCAAAGGAAGGGAGAGAAGGAAAGAAAAAAGAGAAGAAAAGAAAATAAGAATATCAATAAATGTTTAAACAAACGAAATTCCTAACATGGAAAGTGAAAGGTCTGAATTCACCCCCCAAAATGAAAAAAAAAAAATTCATATCTACAGAAAAGGAAATTAGACATTATATGTACCAAGGAAATGCATGTTAAAGATAAGGATAGAAAGAATTTGAAAAATCTGAAATTAGGTAAAGACTTTATATCAGTGATAAAGGATAAAAAGAAAAGATGAGTAGTTATATATATCAACCACAGATTAAAAGCAAAAGAACTATTCAACGACCCAAATGCTAGATACATAATAGAATTAAATTGTAACTGGGGAAAAAATATTATTACTTCGAATCTAATAAAAACAAATTTTATAAAAAAAAATACTTCTCTAAATAGAAAACAAATCATGATTCTGTAATTGCAATGGGAGATTGGAATGGAGTAATTAACCCTAAAATAGATAGATATTCCCAAAAAATAATCAAGACAAATCAAGGAAAACTACCAGAAAACTTTTTTGAAATGATAAGATAGAATGGGATTAAAAGATGTTTGGAGAGCCAAATACAATGAAAGTAAAGAATACACCTTTTTTTTCCAAATTCCTAGAATTCATGGGCTAGACTGGACATGTTTTTCACTTCAACACATTTAATTAAAAGAATAGACAAATTGAAGATACATCCATAAATCTGGTCAGATCATAATCCTGTATTAATGGAAATTAGGAATGACATTAAATCTTTTAGATGGCAACTAAATGTGAACCTTCTACAAAATGAGGATATAGTACAAGAAGAAGAAAAAATCTCTTTTTAAAAGAAAATTTAGATAAGGAAATAATTACATCTGCTGTTTGGGATGTGGCCAAAGCTTTTATAAGAGGATTTTTTATTCAAAAAATATTGAAGTAAGAAGAAAGAAACAAGAAAAGATTAAAAATTTGGAAAAGGAAATCTGCAAAAGAGAATACTTAAAGACAAATCTAAATGATAAAGTGAAACAAAAAGAAATAATAGGATTGCAGAAACAAATCTCACTAATTATAATGGATGAAGTAGAAAAAAACATGAAATTCACCCAAAAAAAGCTTGTCAAATCCACAAACAAGCCAGGAAAAAATTTAGCCTAAAAATTAAAGAAAGAAAGAGGAAAAAAAAGAACATTAATCAATTAAAACGAAAAAATAAAATAGTTACAGACCAAAAGACTATAAAAAGATGGTTTTTTTATTATTTCTTAATTCTTGCAAAATTAAAAGGAATCAAAGGAAATAAACTGATAGATATTTGGATGACCAAATAATAGTAATAAAAAGGATAATGGAATATGAGAAAGAAGTGATTAATAGGAAAATAACAATTGAAGAAATTTAAAATACTATTCAAAAATGTAAATCTGGAAAAACGCCAGATGGTCTAAGTGCAGAATTCTATAAAACATTTAAAGACCAAATAGCCCTCCCCATGCAAAGAGTATTTAATGGAATACTAAGAAATGAAATTCCTAATTCATGGTGATCTGCGGAGGTAATGCCCTAAGTGCAGTACCTTACATTTCTCTGTGTTGAATTTCATTTTGTTAGCTTTGGCCCAGCTTTATAGTCTGTCCAAGTCCTTTTGAATTTTGATCCTGTCCTCTGGGGTATTAACTACTCCTCCTAATTTGGTGTCATCTGCAAATTTGATAACTATGCCCCCAATACCATCCTCCAAGTCATTAATAAAGATATTGAATAGGACTGGGCCCAGACAGAGCCCTGTGGCACCCCACTGGTCACTTCTTTCCAAGTTGAAAAGGAGCCATTGTTCAGCACCCTTTGGGTTCAGCCAGTCAGCCAATTACAAATCCATGTGACAGTTTGTCTAGCCCACATTTTACCAGCTTGTTTGCAAGAATGTCATGGGGAACCTTGTCAAACGCCTTACTGAAATCAAGATATACTATATCCACAGCATTCCCTTCATCTACCAAGCTGGTAATTTTATCAAAAAAAGAGATCAGATTTGTCTGGCATGACCTGTGTCTCTGAAACCCATATTGACTTTTTGTAATTATAAAATTACCTTCCAGATGTTCACAGACTCTCTGTTTAATGATCTGCTCCAGAATCTTTCCGGGTATTGATGTCAGACTAACTGGACAATAATTGTTGGGATCCTCTTTTTTCCCCTTTTTGAAGATGGGGACAACATTTGCCCAGTCCGTTGGGACTTCTCCTGTTTTCCAGGAGTTCTCAAAGATTATTGCCAATGGTTCCGATATTATGTTTGCCAGTTCTTTTAATACCCTTGGATGTAATTCATCTGGTCCTGGGAACTTATATTCATTTAGATTAACCAGATATTTCTATACTATCTCTTTACTTATTCTGTGCTGAAATTCTCTTATTCTGTCCTCTGCTCCATTATCCTCAGGTTGAGCCCCCCCCTTGCCTTTTCTGAGAAGACTGAAGCAAATAAGGTGTTGAGTAATTCTGCCTTTTCTCTGTCCCGCGTTAACTTTTTGCCATCTTCTCCACACAGTGGCCCTACCATTTCCTTCTTCTTCCTTTTGTTGCTGACATACCCAAAAAAGCCCTTTTTATTGTTCTTAACCTCTCTAGCAAGCCTGAGTTCATTCTTCGCTTTAGCTTTTCTGACTTTACCCCTACATGTGCTAGCTATTTGTTTGAATTTCTCTTTGGTGATTTCCCCATTTTTCCATTTCTTATACATGTTCCATTTAAAGCTTAGTTCAGTTGCAAGTTCCTTAGTCATCCATCCTGGTTTCTTGAGACACCTCCCATTTTTCCTCCTCGTTGGCACGGGTTGAAATTGTGCCTTCAGTATCTCCCTTTTGAGAAACTCCCATCCGTCTTGAACTCCCTTCTCTTTTAGTATTCCTCTCCATGGGATCACCCCCAGTATTTCTCTAAGTTTAGTAAAATCAGTTTTCCTAAAGTCTAGAATGCGTGTCTGACCATGGCAGTCTCAACCCCAAAACCTGTCCTGAAGCCAGTTTGAAATGTGTCTAGATAATTAGTTTTGTCCAAGACAGCTTGGCATTGCAGAGCAACCGCCCTCTCGATCGCCTTGCTCAAGAATTGTAGCAAAGAGACTGGCCCGTATTTCTTCATATCCAGGGGGTCCAAGGAAGGTTTTTTCAGAAGCGGCCTAACAGCCGCTTCCTTCAAACAGGGTGGAATATATCCTTCACTGAAGGACACATTGATGATGTCCGTGAGGAACTTCCTCAATGCATCCCCCCCCCCCCGGATGGCCAGCCATGATGGGCAAGGGTCGAGAGGGCAAGTTGTTTTCCTCACACTACCAAGGAGCTTGTCCACGTCATTGGTACTCACAGATTGCAACTGATTCAGAATAACTTCATCAACGGAGTCGCTGGACACCTCGTCTACAATTTAGTCTAAGTCGGCTCTTATCTGAGAGATTTTATGTGCAAAGAAGTTGTTAAACGTGTTGCAACAGATCATCATCAGGTTAAGCAAGGGATTTGGCACAGGTGACACCTGCGTCAGCTCTCTTACCACCAAAAACAGCTCTGCTGGATGGGACTCTGCAGACACAATACATGCAGAGGAGAAGGATCTCTGCGCTGCATGAATTGCCTCCAGATAGGACCAAAGAAAGTTCCTATGGTGAGTTCTGTCAGATAAGAGTCAAGTCTTCCACCATTTGTGCTCTAGTCGTTGTCCAAACCACTTCATTTTCCTAAGCTCAGGTGTATACTGTTGTTTGATGAGAGATGAGTTTTTTATTTGGTTTCATTATTCCAATTCCATGTTTTATTGTTTATTGTCTTTTGTCGTATTTTATTGATGTATTTTAACTTTCTTTTCTAGTTTAATTCTGTTTTAAGGGGATGGGAGGGTGGGATTATGGGACGAGGGAATATTTTAACTTGGCTGTTTTAATATGTTGTAACCCGCCCCGATTGCTCTGCAGAGGGGTGGGCTATAAATAAAAATTTATTGTTATTATTATTATTATTATTATTATACCATGGCTTACGTTTTGAAGCGGGATGGCAAGGACACTTGGGAGCGATCGTGTCGATAGCCGTGGTGAGATCAGTGTTCCAAATATTCACCAAGGCTTCGACAGGGTCACTGGCATTTCCAACCATTAAACCCTCCAAGGCTTTCTGGAATCCAATTGGCTCCATTAGCCTTCGAGGGTGGACCATTCTAATGGGTCCCCCACCCCTGGAGGGGCAGATAGAGGCTCTTAGTTCCACCCTGACCAGGAAATGGTCCGTCCATGACAAGGCAGTGCTTTGTTTAACCTCTGCCCACAGATGTTCCTGTTCCATACTGAAGACTGCATCGAGTGTATGACCTGCACAGTGTGTAGGCCTGGAGACCAATTGGGATAGGCCCATGTTAGTCATGGTATCCATGAACTCCTGAGCCATGCCTGTTAAACTGATCTTGAGTGGGATGTTGAAGTCCCCCAGGACTAAAAGTCTAGGGGACTCCAACAGCAGCTCCGAGACCAGCTGTGTCAGCTCGGTTAGGGAGTCTGCTAGACAACGGGGTGGTCGATAGACTAGCAGAATCGCTAAACTATCCCTGGTCCTCAGGTTCAGGTACATACACTCGAAGTGGACTGTCTTCCGGACAGGTATTCTGGTCAGAGTCAGGTTGTTCTTATAAACCAGAGCCACTCCACCCCCCACCCACTTTCCCTCACCTGCTCACTAACAGCGTACCCGGCTAGGAGGGACTGCACCCACGTGACAGTGCTGTGCTCTCCCAGCTAGGTCTCAGTAAAGCAAGCCAGGTCGGCATCCTCATCCAGAAGGCGATCGTGGATGATATGCATCTTGTTTCTGACTGACCTAGAATTGCAAAGGAGCATAGTGAGATTCTGTGGAATGGTTGGTCTGCTCTCCAAACCATTCTGGGAAACAGAGGGAACTGAAGGTGGGATAGTTCTCAGACAGTGATCCTGCCTTCTTTTGTAACATATGTTCTCTTTGTTCCATCCATATCTCCCATTCCCCAACGCAACTCCGATAGCCTCCCCCGCCTCATTCCCAACCTCAGGTAGAGAAGGGGAAAATAGGGCCATGAAAGGGTGAGCTAGATGGAATTAGAATTAAACCCAGCCTTCTAACCCAATGTCCACAATAATCTAATCCTCTCAATATAAACAATATAGATAACATGCTATCTAAAACAACATCCCCCCTCCTCAGGCTCCACCCCTACTACTCCTGCCACTGTACTCCTTGGGGCAATGGTGGTGAGTGGGGCTTATATAGTCCCTGTAGCTCCAAGGAAGCTGCGCTGCCGCTGCAGGTGCTGAGAGTCAAGGGGAGATGGTCTTCAGACGTGCCCACGGCCAAACACCCAGCCTCCTCCTCTCTGCTCCTATTGCTGCCTTTCCCCAGCGTTCCTGGAGCAATGATGGTAAGTGGGACTTATATAGTCCCTGTAGCTCCAAGGAAGCTGCGCTGCCTCTGCAGGTGCTGAAAGGCAATGGGAGATGGTCTTCGGGCGTGCCCAAGGCCAAACTCCCAGCCTCCTCCTCTCCGCTCCTGTTGCTGCCTTTCTTCAGCGTTCCTTTACTATAGAAATAGTAAAAGAATTCCCATACCTGGGATCAAACATTCATAGAAATAGGGACTGCAGTCAAGAAATCAGAAGAAGATTAAGAATGGGGAAGGTGGCTATGAAAGAACTAGAAAAGATTCTAAAATGCAAAAAAATACAACTCAGAACAAAAGTTAGAATCATACAAGCCAATGTATTCCCTATTACCATGTATGGATGTGAGAGCTGGACAGTTAAAAAAGATGATAGGAAGAAAATCAATTCATTAGAGATGTGATGCTGGAGAAGAGTGCTGAGGATCCCATGGACAGCCAAAAGGACAAAAAGTGGGTCCTTGAGCAATCAAGCCAGAAACCTCCCTGAAACCCAAGATGACCAAACTGAGGCTGACATATTTTGGCACATCATGGGAAGAAAGGACTCATTAGAAAAGACAATAATACTGGGAAAGGTGGAGGGAAGTAGAAAGAGAGGAAGGCCACATACTAGATGGATGGGCTCTATTAAGGAGGTCATAGGTATGGGGTTGCAGGAATTAAGCAGAGCAGTGGAGGACAGAGAGTCTTGGAGATGTCCCATTCATAGGGTCTCCATGAATCAAGATTGACTCGAGGGCAGTTAACAACAACAAGCAAGTTTATGTCGCAACTATTGCTATTGCATCCAGTGATATATGGGAATTATGGCCCTAAGCAGACGACTAATAAAGTCGTCTTCCGGGCAGGGAAGAGGAGGGGCAGCCGCACGAGCGGCGCCCCTTCCTCTCCCCGAGGTCGCCCCCAGATGCGCCGGCCGTCCGCACGACCGGCGCATTGGGGATGACCTCACGGCGCAGCGCCCACATGCGCTGCGCCGTTTGAGTCAGAGAAAGTGCGCCCGCCGCTTTTGCGGCGCACTTTCTCTGACATCTAAAAGGAGCGCCAATTTGGTGCTCCTTTTAGAGTCGCCGGCGGTGCGCCTGGATGCGGAGGCTGCAGCCCCGCGGCGCTCCGTTCGGCGGCGGCTCCGGGGCCTCCGTCTGCTGAGGCCCTATGATTTATGAGTAATTGTAGTACAAAAAACACCACTAAGAATACTAGGGATTATGTAATATGGGAGGAAGTTAATGGGGGGATGACACCATGAGTTGCTACACTGAGTGATGCCAACCCTAGTGACCCTACTGCTCCAGTTCTGAACATTATTGCTCAGAATCAATTTATACAGAACACCTGTATTTTATATTGGGATATGACTAAAAATAAACCTTATTCATTACTCACTGAATTCAATTACATTCACTTCCATGTGAATAGCTAAAAATGCAGATGTATTATCAGGATCAAAATCAACACTATTTTTTTATTTTTTTAAAAAAAAATCATTTTAATAATAGCTTTCATAGCTCCTGATTGAAAAAAAGGGAATATTTTTTCTTTTTCTTTTTTTTTTTGAACACCAAAGAGATTGTCTAATCCATTTAGAGCACATCTGAGGATTCCAAGTGTCTATGTATATTTTTTTTCAAAAAATTAAGGAAATAGGTTTTAGAATCCACTATTAGTATATTCATTTTAAAGTAAAGAAAATAGTTCTCAATAAAAAGGCCCTCTATGTTCTTTGTTTTTTATGCCTTTTTTATAACACAAAAATACTTCAAATACTTTAATGTATCTGTTTACATTATCATATGATCCCTTCTGTTGAAATATGAGCTGGAGCAGTTAACAGTTCTAATGAAACTCTTGGAAAATATATATGCACAGGAGCTTCCACAGTGTTTACTGCCTTCACAGCTTTCAGTCCAGTTTTAGTATCAGTTTTAGTCAGATCAGTTTTGGGACAAATCTATAAATTCTTCAAAGTTTTTGCCATTTGCTACTTACACTCTCCTTTACTTTGATATTAGTTTCCCTTCTGTTTCATACTGAAAGCCAGAGGTGACCTTCTCTGGCACTATTCTGTTTTGGACAATGCAAAGTCATAAAATGAGAAACGACAGGAATAAGGCTGTAGCAATGCAAACCAATAAATCTTGCCTTCTGCAATGCCCAAAGCCTTAGAAAAGCAAAAAAATAAAAATAAAAAGGGAGTAACATCTAAAACCAAGAGCAAGGCATAAGCCTGCATCCAAAGTATTATTTCCATTGCTGACTAAATATGGAAAAAAATAGACCAGATGCAGATAATTGGGTTGAATAAGAGTCATTTTATTTAACCTAGAATCTATTTAAACTGCATTGAATCTGGAAAGGAGTAACAGGGGGCAGCAACCTAGTGTGGAATCAGCTGAGGCAGACATCACACACTGACTTCCTCCCCAGCCTTCTTCTGGATGAAACACCTGAGCCCTAAGTGCAACTCAATGACTGGAGTGCTCCCAATTTAGACATAGTAAAGCCAGGAGGAGCTCATTCACCCCTTCTCATTCCACAGGAGGAGGAGAGCCTGATTGAGTGTCACACCTCTTCTGGGATGTCACCTAGTGCAGGCCATACTCTCTGTGCATGCGCGCGTGCGCACACACACACACAGAGTGACTGAATATGCTACTAGTAACTTACTCCATATCTCCCTAAACCACATAAAACAATATTATCCCCTCAGGCATAATAATGCCAAGGAGATATTTAGCAATATCAATAGCAAGTACATTTCTATACTGCTTATCAGTGCACTTAAGCACTCCTTAAGCAGTTTACAGTGTGTAAGCTAATGGCCCCAACAAGCTGGGTACTCATTTTAGCAACCTCTGAAGGATGCAAGCCTGAGTCGAGCTTGAGCCTCTGGCTGGTATTGAACTTACAACCTTATGGTTTATGAGTCAGTGGCTGAAGTACAGGCACTTAACCACTGTGCCACCAGGGATTGCCCTAAACCTAACCCATATTGTATGAGAAGTCTGCCTCCTATGGGATCATTTCTTCACTGCTAGAGACAACAGATGCCTGTCTACTTGAAATGTTCCTCACCATGGCCAGTTATATGAACTTGCATGGGTGGTGTTAGTGTCAGAAGGCTCACATGAAATAGGATCCACTAATGCAAACTCACAGACATTGCTCTCAGCACTAGCCACAAGGTCACTGGAGCCTCCTCCACTTCCCCAGACAACATACCATCTTCTGGTTCCATTTTTTCTAAGGCATCAAAATGAACCAAAATCTGTTTAGTTAGTCTTGTCTTACTCTCAGATCTGCTTTAATGACTACAGACAGTTTAAGAGGGATCTGGGCCTTCTCCAGAGATTTGAGTCCAGATAGAATAGCACAAAATCCACCTCTTTCAACTTCCTCATCTGGCAATGAGGAGGGGAGCCTTTGGTTGATTGGTTGCTGCTTGGTTGATTGCTGCTTAGTTGGGCCTTTACCCTTGAACCCACTATCTTTTCTGGAAACCATGATTAGTAACTAGTTTCAAACTACCAATCCCAGATTATGCAGAACAAGCTTTCAGAGGGCTTCACTGCACCTATCCAATCTGCAAAGGAGCCAATTAGGGACTATTGATTTATTTATTTAAAGATTTCTGTATCACCTCCTAGCTTGGAAGGGCTCCTGAGATGATGAATAAATAAAAAACAATTAAAACAATGCAAAGATTAAAGCAATTTAAAAATACATTTAAATGCTCCTTTAAAACTCCTAAAAGTAGTTTAAAAACAATTCTAGAAACCAGTTTTTAAACAGTTCAAACAGGAATTTCTAACACTGAACAGCAGCACTGTTTTGACTGCCCACTGGAGGCTTTAGAGAGATGGAGCTAGCCTAACATCCTTGCGAAGGGGGTTCCACAGTTGAGGAGTTGCTACAAAGAAAGTTGTGTTGTGTATACTCACAAACCTACTTTTGCGAGTTGTTGGCACACACAGCAGGTCCTCTTCTGACAATCTCAATTTCTCTCAGGCTTATATGAAAGGAGGTGGTCTTTCAAATACCATGACCACAAGTCATTTAGGGCTTTGTAGGTCAGTGCCAGCACCTTGAATTGATCTCAGAAGTAAATTGAAAGTCAGTGTAGTTCTTTCAGAAATGGTATTATATGGTCTCTAAAATGATCACCTGATATTAGTCTGGCTGCTGCATTTTGCACTAGCTGCAGCTTCTGAACAGTTTTCAAGGGCAGCCTCATGTATAATGCACTGCAGTAGTCTAATCAACAACAACAACAGCCAAAGCCAAGCCATAGCAAGGCAATGGAATTCCCCCCTCCCTTTGCCTTGTTCAGCCCTCCAGAGTTTAGAGTGGAGAGATTAGTATTTAGACTGAGAGAGAAAGATGCAATCTCTTGCTTCTGCTGAATGCTACTCTTCTCTCAGTAGAAGTTCTGCTCCTTATCTGCCAAAACACTGCATAAAGCCATTGTATGTGTGTGTGTGTAACTATTTAAATTTAATGTGTCTACTTTTTGCACATCATTGTTTTCAATGAGCTGAATATTCATAAGGATTCATAAGGATGTACACACCTGACACAAAGTGGAGGAACTTATTAAAAAGAGTATACTAGAGTAGAGTCCCTTTCAGACTACGGGAGGTTGCAGACTGGCAGAAATAGTGCAAATTGAATCCACTTTTAGGGTTAGGGTTAGGGTTAGGGAATCATGGGAACTGTAGTTTATTGTGGCACCAGAGCTCTCTGACAGAGAAGGCTCAATGTCTCAGAAAAAAAATCCCATGATTCCCTAGCACTAACCCTAACCCTAACCCTAAAAGTGGACTCAATTTGCACTATTTCTGGCAGTCTGCAAACCCCCTACATCATTATAGCACTTTGATTCCACTATAACTGTCATGGCTTTATCCTATGGAATCCCAAGGTTTGTAGTTTGAAGCTCCCTGGCTGAGAATTTCAAGTGCCCCTCCCAGAACAACAAGCCCAAGGATTTTATAAAATGTGGCCATGGTAGATAAAATGAAATCACTATAACTATGTAGTCTCAAAGGGCTCCAGGTGTGGGGAAACCTCAGTCCTCCACATGTTGATGAATTATTTCATAAATTACCATTGTCAGTCTGATCTGGTCTGGGCTAATGAGAAATGATCCATCATGATTGCTGGAGAGTAACAAATTCCATAGCTTCTGGCTATACTTTACAATGAGTAGACCCACTCCCATGGGGAACCTAGTGTAGCACTGAAAGTTTGGGACTGTGCAGAAAATGCTGTTTTCTGTGAAATCAGTGTGTGAGTTTTGCACAGAATAAGTCCTCAACTGTAGGATTCTCTGCAACCTTCTCTGTGCAGAAAATAATATTTTTGTGTATAAATAAGTCCTCAAACTGCAAACTTTCTTACACTGGGACAAAATTGCTAAAATTACTCTACTTTCTTCGAGAAGAAAATTGGTGAAGATTCACATCCCTAGAAAGTGCAACCATTCTAAATCGATTGTTGATAGATGTTGATTGAATTCTAGAATATCACTGAAAGTGTGCAGTGTTCATTTTGGCTCAAAATGCATCAGGACAGAAAAACTGCATCCTCAAATATGTTAGAGAGAGGCGGAACAGACCTGCTCTAAAAGACAGCTTCCCAGTGGCTTGGGTGTGTGACCTTTAGATGCCACATGCCCCCAAGATGTCTTGAAGTCACCCTGCTGCCCAGACATGAGTGGCTTCATGACATTCTGGCAGGGTGGTGTATACATGCCACACACTGCCAGAGCATCCTGAAGATGCCATGGGGCTATGATGGGATGGGAAAAGGCAGCTTTTTGCCACCCAAAAAAATAGCAGATCAGGATTGTGGTTGCCATGGCCCCAATCCATCTTTGGAGGGGGTGACTTCAAGCCACCTCTCCTTCCCATCTGTTTTGCCCCATACTTCCCTTTTTGCACAACTGAAGTTTGCCATTCATGCCCCTCTCCAGGAGTTGGTACAGCTGCTTTTAAATAACCAACTACTTTGTACTATGATTGTGGCATCCATTGTAGCAGACAGCAAATCCTTTCTGGATTTTACCACTCTTCCTCCTGCAGTTACTCCTCCCTTAATGGGAACAGAAATATTATTTTGCCTACAGAAAATGTGGTTCTGTACATTTTTGTATGGAAAAGTTTGCAGAAATCTTTTTTTTTTTTTTTGTGCAAAACAATCACTTGCAATTTTCCCCAGAATAAGTCCCAAACTGTAAAGGTCCTTGGATGTTTTCACACTACCCTCCCTAAAGCCGTGTGGAGCCATTCCGGAACGGGTCGTGCCGCCGATTCTGGAATGGCTCCGTCACTGGCAGGCTAATTCCTTTTGACACCCGGAATTACCTTTAAGCCGCAGAAGCTGGAGTTACAGGTCTTTTGGCTGGAGTGAGGCCGGACTTACAGCTCCGTGCGTCTGAACACACGGAGCAAGAAGCTGGACGGATGCAGGGATGGCACCGGAAGGGGCGGGGTTTGCCGCTGCGCATGTGTGAACACGCTGGAAATGGAGCTGGAGTGGGGCCAGACGGAGGCTGGCTAGTGTCCTCCAAAAGCCCCGTGTGAAAACGTCCCTTGTAAATCCAGGATTCTTCTCACCAGGGTTTCTCAACATTAAAAAACACTTTTTTCCAATATGTTTTGGGTGTGTGTTTATGTGTGTGTGTGTGTGTGTGTGTGAATATTATTTTGATTCCTAGAGCCAGTGTGGTATAATAATTTGAGCATCGAAGATCAGGGTTCGATTCCTTGCTCAGCCATGGAAACCCAATGGGTGACCTTGGATGAGTCACGACTGTCAGCCACAGAAAAGCCTATGATAGGTTCACCTTAGGATTACCATAGCAAAGAAATTATTTGAAGGCACAACAACAACAACAACATTTACTGGGATTAAATTTCAAAGTGTCCAACTGCAGAGAGAGAGAATGTTGAAAGGATCTCTGTAAACTAGTTAACTTTAGATCTCCTGCCACCAGTCTAAATACATTGCTGGTATCTGTGACATTAAAATATTTTGATTTCTTATATTGTGATTTTTCTTTCAATAATAAATTTTCTAGGCTTTTATAAAAATAATATTTGTATAAATCTTTTTTTCATTGAAGTTCAGACTTCCTTATATTCCAGTAAATAAGCTTTAGACTAAGATTTTACACAGCCTAGGCAAACAAGTGAGTTTGACTGACAATATTTCTAAAGTACAATGACACTCTCACAGTCAGGACAGGCTAATTTCGTTGATTAGTCCTGCAGGAGAATATCAGAAAGTCACTCCTTTTAGCAGTCTCAATGAGCTGCTAGGTCATTACATAGTTGCCAGCAAAATGTCTCCATATTCTGTACTGGAAGAAAGCCAGTCTGAAATTGATTATATAAATCATACTAGTAGTTTGCTGAGTAAAGTATAGCTGAGTGGCAGCCACTTTTCAATACCCCTTGATGCCAACAGCAGTTCTGGAAATTAAAGAAGACTTTTCAGGGTCACCACTTGTCAGCTATACTTTCTCATGGATTACTGCTGTCCTTATTGTTGCTGATGTTATTATTCATCAGCAAAGATGCAGCAAGTTGTGTAAGTGCCAGGAATTACTTAAAACAATGTCTTTCAAATATGTCCAGACAACCAGAAATGTAATAGTTTCCTTTTGCAAACACTGGAGGCTCTAATAAGCATGGAATATCAGTTGTCAATTAACAGTGAGTGTATTGTACTAGGCATAGCCACTGTGGTTAACTTGCAAAATTCAGACCATCCTTTTTATCAGTGTTCACAGCTTTTTTATGGGATCATTCACTGGGCCTTTCAACACACAACATGTTTTGTCTGCTCCTTTTTGGTACAATCAATATGCACTTGTCACCCATTTCTTAAGCCCAATGTACACATTTATTTTCAAAATTGTGCCTATGCTTCATGAACACTGCTTTTCCCAATCACTTATGAGGGGGAAAAAATATCAGAGCCTGGAAAAGTTACCTTTCTCAGACTACAACTCTAAGAATTGCTTATGGCCACATTAAAATAATCCTCATTATTCTTAATCATAAATTTATGGAAGGTAGTTATAATAATGTGATGAATGTCTATTGGCTATTTGCTGGTCAGGGCCAGAGACTATTAAATTAGATACACTCAGATTTGGGACAACCCCTGGGAAATATCCACACTACACAATCTAGCACTCTGGTGCCACTTTACCACCATGGTTCTATCCTATTTGATCCTAGGAAATGTATGTTTCTGAGGTACTTAGAATTTTCTGCCAAAGAGCTCTAGAACTGCAGGTCAAGGGAATGGATGACTTCTAAGTACCATGGTAAACTACAGATTCGATGCAGTTTATCAAGATAAACTACTAGGATTTCATGGAATACACTGATGACATTTATTGGTATCAGATTGATATATTTAACCAGTGTGGTTAAACCCTCTGGTTCAGATGCAGTACATTTTCAATACTGAACAACCTTGTAGTTATGATAGCACAGAGGATGTTATATAAATCTGAAGAGGGTCCACATAGTCATTCCCTTACTCAAAATGTGTAACAATTCATGTGGATATTACAATGAGTAAAATAATTGTTCCAGGTTACATGTTAATTACTCCATCATACCATTTTCACATGGATGCTGAGCATGGAGGACTTTTATGTATTTCATTTATATATCATCTTCCAAAGAATTCAAGGTGGAATTCATCATTCTCCACATCTTAAACTCACAACAAACTTTTAAGGAGGTAGTGTAGGCTGAGACTTGGTGATTATCTCAAGACTACTCAAAAAGCTATATGGTGATTGGTCAGAAGATGATGGGATAGACTATCTGGGAGCCACTTTGGTTCATGCTTAAAACTGGAGCTGCAACTACATGGCAGAAATAATCCAGTATGAAATTGCTTTAACTACCATGGCCCAATGCTATGGAATTTTAGAATTGTAGTTTGTTGTGGCACCAGGGATCTCTGACAGAGAAGGCTAAATGTCATGGACATCAATAGGGGTAATGTGATCCTATTGATGCTACTGGATCTCTCAGTGGCTTTTGATACAATTGACCACAACATCCTCTTGGAATGGCTGAAAGAATTAGGAATTGGAGGCATTGCATGGCAATGGTTTCGTTCCTTCCTCTCGTGCAGATTCTAGAGGATGACACTTGGGGACAGTTGCTCAGCAAAAAAAAGAGCTTAATTGTGGCCTACCTCAAGGCACTATCCTGTCCCCAATACTCTTTAATATATATATATGAAGCTGCTAGAAGAAATCATTTGCAAGCATGGAGTGGGGTGTTAAGAGTATGCTGACGACACCCAGATATATTTCTCCATGTCTCAATCTACAGCTTTGACTTCAGTTGGCATCTCTTCTCTCAATGATTGTCTCAAAGTAGTAATGGATTGGATAAGGAAAAACAGATTAAAACTGAATCCAGACAAAATGGAGGTACTTACAGTAGTGGCCCCAAACCCAGGTACTGGGATACAACTTCCAGTCCTAGATGGAGTCACATTCTCCTCAAAGCACTGTGTTTACAGTCTGGGGTGTTGGTGTGTGGATGATGAGTGTAGTAGTATGCCCTTTGGCACCCAGCAGAGTCTGCAGGACAAGCTGGCTGCTGTGATCCACAGCCACTGTGTAGATTTGCCATCAACTGGCTCAGCTTCTCTTCTCCAGCATCCTGTCTTTCTCAGTCAAGAAGACACATTGTAAAGTCCAAAAGCATAGCTTTATTAATGCATATAAAAAGTAAAAATAAGATAACTAAGTAAAATCCATTGTGATGAACTTGTCCAGTTCAGCCATGTAAGATTACATCTTTAACAATCCCAAAAGCATTAGGATCCAACTTGTTGCAGTTAAAACCACTGCATCCAACCACACACGCTCACATCTTGAACAATAAACAATTCTTAGACAAAGGATTTTCTAAGCCCATCCCATACTCCACCTTCTAGGTGTTAACTTTATGTTAATTGGATAATGACAGTATGATGTATGTTAACCCAGCCTCTTGTTGTCCATCATCCACCACGTGAGTAACTTTCCCAAGCTAACGATGTTTACGTATTTGATATATCTTTGTTATCCATAACAATCCTGGCGTTGATTCACCCTGTTTCTCTAAATATTGTTTGTGCCTTGTCCAGAAACTGTTCTCAAGTGGAAAATTACAGACACACACACATCTTTACATTTCACCTTTGACTATATATCCCATTCATATCCTAACATGGGGGTGCTCCTTGATCCATCATTCCAGATGATAAATCAAGTAAATGCAACAGTCAAGAATACACCAGCTGCACCCTTTCCTGGAAATTGGGGACCTTGAAACTGTGGTGCACATGCTGGTAACCTCTTGCCTTGATTTATGTAATGCACTCTACATGGGGCTGCCCTTGTTGGCATATGGATGGGTTATACAGTCAAAGGATAAATGTAGAGATGTGTGTGTGGACATTTCCTCATGGGGACAACATCTACTGTAACAAAGAGAACTCAACAACAGGTGGCCAAGTGATGAAAACAAGTATAGTTTTAGCTGGGAAAAAGATAGTCAGTACATCAACATCTGAGCTCATGAGAAAAGCAGTCACATGGGGGATGATAGACAGCAAGAGGCTGAGTTAATACA
Organism: Phrynosoma blainvillii; assembly: GCA_026167975.1. Classification (NCBI taxonomy): domain Eukaryota; kingdom Metazoa; phylum Chordata; class Lepidosauria; order Squamata; family Phrynosomatidae; genus Phrynosoma; species Phrynosoma blainvillii. The sequence continues at coordinate 180,479,741 of JANUYF010000003.1, read as the reverse complement.
TATCATACAGGCATTATCCAATCAACATAAAGTTAACACCCAGAAGGTGGAGTATGGGAAGGGCCAAGGGAATTCCTTTGTTTCAGATTGTTTATATTTACAAGCACTGTGTGTGTGTATGTGTGTGTTCAGCAGTGGTTTTAACTATGGAGTTAGTTTTTGGCTTTTAGTATGCTTATACTGTTTTTACAATGTAACTCCTGGATCTGGAAACATGGATATGTAACTTTTATTTTCTACAACATCAGCAAGATGTGATCCTATAGTGGATTGTATGTTTTTATTTTCTTATTTTACTTTATGGAACAATAAAGCTCTACTTTAGAACTACAAGATTTGTCTGCATGCTTTTAGCATGGAATGGCTAATGGAGGAAGCTGTTCACTATAACCTACTATTCTCTGCATACCACATCCAAATATCAACAGCCCTTGTGCTTAATATGGAAACTTCAATTAGTACAGAACATGGCAGCCAGGCTTGTCTCAGGTAAAACCAAGAGACACCATATTACATCGACCTTAAGATCGCTCCACTGCCCATTAGTTTCCAGGCACACTACAAGGTGTTGGTTATCACTTTTAAAGCCCTAAATGGCTTGAGTCTAAGCTATCTTCGGCACCATCTCCTCTGTCTAATCCACCCCAAGAACTCAGGTCCTCTAGGAGGAATTTGTTGCAACCTATAACAACTAGATTGTCTGCAACCGCTCCCAGATTATGGAATGGCCTGCCAAATGAAGTCTGTCATATTACCACCTTAAACAGCTTTAAAAAGCTGTTAAGATGGAACTCTTCCGGCAGGCCTTTCCTGAATAGATAACTGGCCACCAAATAACTTGGACCTGTTATTCCCTGATTTCTGTGACAGCCATCATTGATTTGTTATTATCTTAAGGTATATTTTAATCTGTATACTGTTTAATTGTATTTTAGGGTTGGGTGGGTTATTGGAATATGGGATTGTGTATTTTATCATGTAAGCCACCCCAGTTGTGTTGCACAGAGAGGTGGGATGATATTATTATTATTATTATTATTATTATTATTATTATTATTATTATTATTATTATTACTGTTGTTGTTGTTGTTGTTGTTGTTGTTATTATTCTGCCATGGCAATTAAAGTCAAGCGGGATTATTTCTGCAGTGCAGATGCAGTCTGAAACATAGACACCCCTCCCAGACAGAAAACTCCACTGAGTCCTAGAAACTTAGAAAAACAAGTTGTTGATGTGGAACAGACCAATCCACCCTGTTTTATTCTTTCATATAAGACGTTCCTGAGTGCTTGATAAAATGTATGATATGGTATTCTTAGCTAAAATTACATGTAATGAGTAGATTCATTATTCTGCAACTCTTAATAAGAGTAGACATATATAGTTTCATATGCTTACATAAGAATGACATGACTATGAACATTTGCTATAAATTGTGTGATATCTAAAAGGAAGGGTCAAATTTTGACCAAGGTGTATCTTTCTCAAGAAACTCAATAAACTCCTTTCAGTCATTACTGTTTTTCCTTCCTTTGAGCCCCTGAGAGGATTTGAGGTTATTGCAACTCCAGTATCCACATGAGGATTATTAATTTCTTCAGTCTTAGTACAACATTCCAACCAAAACCACACAATTCCCAATCCCCCCTAACATTCTGTTCACCTTCTTAAAACAATGTTACATTTCTACCTCTCCCCCACAAGTTCAGCACACTTCTCTTATCCAGCATCTCTTTAAAATGCAATATAGTAGCAAAGCTAACCTTTAGTTTTATATGCTATGCTCTCAGCCTTCAAGTCCAACTCTAGAATCCTAGGTATTCCTTCATGGTAGAGAGGGGTTGGAATAGATGACCTCTAGGGACCCCTTCCAATGCTAGGATTTCTCCATGGCAGAATTCCTGCTTGGCAGACTAGCATTGCCATTTGTCATTTCACCTGACCCCTGTCCCTTCTCTTCTGTGATGGTCACACTCTCTCAGCCTCAGGGGTAGCCCATGGCAAAACTCCCCTTCTTGCCAAGAAAATCCTGTGACAGGTTTGCCTTAGGATCACATGCTCCACTGCCATCCTGATCTTGCACAGGGGTCAGATTACATGTCCTCTAGGATCTTATGTATTTCTATTTATTCCTTCATAGCAGAAAGGGGTGGACTGGATGGTGCTTGAGGGTACCCCCAACTCTAACATTTCTTATTGGGGCTGCAACCAACACTTTTTTGTTGGGTGTGTGTGTGTGTGTGTGTGTGTGCGCGCCTTCATGTTTTTTCAAGCTGAGGTATTGTCAGAGTATAGATGGGCTATGCAGTCAAAGGTGAAATGTAAAGTGTGTGTCTGTAATTTTCCATTTGATAACAGATTATCGGTAGAACACAAACAACTCAGTGCAGATGGCTAGAGAGACTAAACAATAGAAAACCACTAGATGGGAAAGTGTCCTTGTTTACATAAGGAAACAATAACAAAAAGTTGTTATGGGAAAGCAGATCATATGGTGGAAGATGAACAAGAAGAGGTTGGGTTAGCATACATCACACACAGATCATCCAATCAACCTGAAGGTTAACACCCAAAAGGTGGAGAGGGGCTGGGCTGAGAAACTTTGTGTTAGGCATTGATATTATTATTATTTGCCTCTTTTGGAATGCACTTTTTCTTCTCTTTACTTCGCAATGGATCTATAATATGTTTATACTGCTTCACAATGTAGCCTTAAGATCTGAAAACATGGATCTGTAGTTTTGTTTTTGTTTAGCCACATCTGCAAGATGTGATCCTATGGTGGACTGTGATTTTACTTTGCACATTGTTATTATTCTTACAACAATAAAGCTCAACTTTTAGAAGCTTGGATTTTTGCTCCCTGATTCTGCTGGATTTACAAATACACTACTCCACCAAAACCGAACAGGTATGTTCTTTAAACTTCTGCCAAACTTCTTTTTGACATGCTAATTGAGTTTGAAATGCAAATTAAATACTTCTCTCACCCCTGACAGGGAGAGACAAATAACCTTTTGAAAGTGGGATTTTTAAATTGAATATTTTTTTAAAAAATGCATTCTAGTTCTCAATGGATGAGATGAAAAAAATGATTAGTCACAACACTAGTCTGAATCATTTACCTCAATGGGATTTCAGGATGGTAGGGAGCTTTGACCTGGAAACAAATAACTGACTCTATCTATCTATCAATCTATCTGGATCCCTATTGTTTTTGTAGACAAACCTTTCAAAGAAGGATTCCCTAAAGGTCACTGTAATGCGGTCTAAAGGACAGAACCTAGACATCATGCAACAAGAGATACAGGTACCACAAAATTAGTTGTTACATTCACTGCACCACAAAATACCAACATACTGCTAACACTGAAGCCATAACAATTAATCTTTAAAGCACTAAATTCCCTGCTTTTAACAACTGGGACAGTTTTCCCTTTGGACACCTTGGAATACACCAGCTCTTCAGGAGTTCCCAAATATAATATTTAGTAGCATTGTGACTTATCTGGAAGGCCATTTCAGGGAACCTAAGATAAAGGCCATCCTGCCCTGCTGGTTTGATTTGATTCATGTTGTTTGAGAACATCTACTTGAAGATCCAAATGATCATAAAAAGGCAAATGTGTGGAGCCTAACTCTTCTAAATATTTGCCTTCAAAAATCTTTCCATATTCATCTCTGCTACAAAGACAAACAAATGAAAACCTCTTTTCCCTCCACCCATATTCCCCAGTACATGTTTCAATACTGGTCTCTAAGAGGGGACATTTGATTAAATTAGTGACAAGTACATCTGAGACAAATTAGAGAAAAATGCTTCTTGTACAGCCTGTAGCTGGCTGATGGAATTCACTCTATAAGCAGAGGAAGGAGGTCATAGCTGGAGTCTGAACTTATTTTTATGAGGCGAATTGAAGATTGCATTACAGATAACAGCATTAGCAAGTGCCCAGGAAGGTAAAACTAATCAAATTCTTTACTGCAGGGTGTGAACTCCTTGCCGCTGAGGCCATAATGAATTTGTTTCTTCTCATCTTGGTTTGTTTATTTTTTTTTTAAATGGTCTGGTGTTGTTGAGAAGAAAAAGTGTACATCTACGGGAATTCTAGATGAAGGTGGTAGAAATGAGGAAGAAGCCACATATCTCTTATTTTCCTCACATTATATGAGAATGAGATTCAGACAGGCTACTTGCAAAGTGTTTGAATTAAATTAATCAATTGGAGACTCTGTCTATACCTGATGTCCAAGGATAGCACTCTATGGATCTGATGAATTGGATACTAATCCACAAATTTTTGAGTCTCAAGAAATGAATAACTTTTCAAGGCTTCACAAGAACCTTTCTTATGTGGCAACTAACTTTCATGGCTATCCCTCAGGAATGTGAAAGCATTGTGTTTTTCTAGTGTTTAAATTTCAGGACAGTCCAAGATATTTTTCCTCCTGAGACTGATAAGCTGACACACACACACACTATGTTCAGAAGTCAACAAGATTAACCAGTAAATCTTCTTGCATCACTGAATATGGATCACCACATTTGAAGACAGTAAGCTAGTTTAGGGAATGCAGGCTTGTCTCAGCGGTACACAAAATTTGTCATCTGAGAAAGTGGAATGGTCAGGGAATCAAGGGAAATGCTCTCCACATAGAATATGATGCCTAGAAAATGTGATTACATCTTCCTAATTGCAAAGCTGGCCTTGTAAAGTTCATGAACTAAACTTGAGAGATATTGTGTTGCAGTATAGTATAAGGCAGAACCCAAGTTTTCAGTGGTAAAGAGGATCCCAATGGAATGGTTGCTTTCAGTGAACAAAGGACAAGTGAAGAAAGAAGCAGGAGGAAAGTGTCTGTACGTTTAACTCTTTCCACATATTGCTAGTTTCCCCTGCCCATGTAAGCCTTTTCCCAGTAGCTTTCTTACACTCAGCTGGGAAAACCAGCATTACAGCTAAGCTGGATGAAAACAGGCAAAGTTGGAAGAACAGAAAGAAAAAAGAATTAGCTAGGAAACAAACATCTCACCTGCTGTGTTCTCTTAAAAAATATTCCCACCCCACTTTGCACTCTGGAAAAAAAATAAAGGTTTGGAAACTTATATTGGAGATGCCTCTGTTCAGATCCTCAGGTAGCCATGAAGCTATCCAGGTTATTTTTCTCTCAACATTGTAGCCAAAAGTCTATTATGGGGAATTTTATTTAGCTCAAATTGAGAGAGGGTCAGCTACAAGGACCCTGCGAGACCGTCTCCCACATGAGGCTGAGGGATCTAACAATTGATGCAGAGACAGAATTCTCCAATTAAAGTATTATTTATTATTATTTATTAAAGGGAAAATAATTCACATATACACACACACTTATTCAAGGTTTAAGGAGATCCGTCAATTGTCATCACTTGACAGCTTTAAGAAGGCTGTCAAGACGGATCTCTTCCGGCAGGCCTTCCCGGATTAATTAAAGTCATCAGCTTTGGCTCCAGAATCTCTCTCCGAGATTCTCCCCTCTATGTGATCAGGCTTAGATGAGCCAGTGTTTATACACCGCCAGCACTTTCTCTTTGTTGTATTGTTGCTTGTACCGAGGAATTTACCTCTTTTATATCTTATTTTAACTTGGAATTGGTTTAATAACTTCTTAAAGGGGGGAGGGGGAGGAATTTATTTTTAATTGTTTGTTGTGATTTTATCTTGTAAGCCACCCCGATTGCGCTCAGAGGGGCGGGGTATTAAATAAATTATTATTAATTATTATTATATAAGAAGTCAGTGGTTAGCTTGGAAAAGATGTTGAGGCAGAACTACAGGTGATACTTACTACAGATGAGGCTTTCTCCAGTATCCAATTGGGTGAAGTGGCATGAGACACAACCGTTCCAAGAGCATTGGTTTGAACAAAGGTGCCAGTAACTAGACTAGAGAGCAGAGTGATGTAATGTCCCCATGAACTCCAAACTAGCGACACTGAGGGGGAAAATCCAGGGGTTTTTAAGGGATAAAACTAGCTGTAGGGCAAAGGTATGAGATTGTATGGGTGGGATAATCCAGTCTGTCAATATTCAAGGTGAATGAGAAAGGATTAAGTCATTATCTGGACCATCAGGTGAGACATTTAGGCAACTATTACCCATTCTTCTGATTATGGCGGTGATGATGATCCATTTGCAACTCCCACACTATTTGCCTGACTTTGGGGATGGGTTTTTCCCCAGTCCTCCAAGTGACCTTGATATGATCTGTCTGTCATTGCCTAGGTGGTACTTGGGGTCCATTGCTTAGGTGGAACTTGGGGTGGCACTTGGGGTTCATCTGGAGTTACGTGTTATTCATACACACACCAAAATTTAGAAAAATGCACTTGGGCTAACAACATGGCTACATCTATCACATGGTTGTTCTGACATTAAGAATGGAGTGGAGAGATATCATATATGTTGTCTTGATCATTTAGGAAGAGGGTTAAGCAAAATTCTTTTTAATGACAGAATTAATAGAGGATATGCCTGAACATTGGGCAGACTGAGGCAATTGCTTGAGAATATGATGGCATGATTGAGCAGCAGATTTTTAGTTATTTCCTTCTAAACTTTACTCCCAAAGGAAGGAGTAATTTATTTTAAATAAGGTGTTCAACTAATTTGTCTGACCTTGAATACTATGAGACATGGCATGAGTAGGGTAGGTGAAAGATCCTTTGTTGTTCCTTTTGCTCTTCCAGCTGAGGAGACTATTGCTCTACAACAGGGGTAGGCAACTTTTCCCCTTTAAGGGCCGAGGGACTTCAGCTCCCAGAATCTCAGGAGCTATTGGCCAACATGAGACGATTGGCCAACATGGCTGAGACTTCTGAGAGCTGAAGTCCCTCGGCCCTTAAAGGAGAAAGGTTACCTACCCCTGCTCTACACTCTTAAAATGAGGCTAGGTCATTTTAACTTCTCTGGCTGCCTCCTGTTGCATTCTGGAACTTGTAGTTTAGGAAGAGGCATTTAGAATATTCAGCCAGAGAGCCTTTACATCTCACAGAACTACAGACCCCAAAATGCAACAGGAGGTAGTCAAAGCTATTAAAGTGAACTGGCCCCATTTTAAGAATATGGTGGGATAAGCTCTTGAGACAGCATAATATCTTGGTACAATGGGGGCTCAGAATCACAGTTGATGAATGCATGAGCTTATTATTCCTTCGTGTTTTATTTTCTTCCACAACAGATTACTATGGTTAACCACAGATGTCAGATGTTAAATCACGGTTGCAGTAGAAGGTGAGGTGAGGTGAGGGGACTAGGTTAGATTATATTTTGTTTGACCAACTTGTTAGCACTGTACAAATGCTTCACTCATTTGTGGATGGCTGTCAAAGCACTACATATCTCAAAAGCAGTTATTTTCTCTCACACATGGATCAACTGGAAATGACTATAAGGTAAGCAAAAGAGTTGCTCTCACCTTCCTGTGCTTCTTTGGCCATTGAGCATGCCTGTACAACTCCCCATAAACCTCTGATGAGAAAGGCTTCTGCATAAGCTGACCAGGAAGAATAATTCTCAGCTCCTAATTTCTCAAAACAGAAACTTGACTCCATGTTTTGATTTGACTAGCAAACAGGCACTCAGTCTTTAACTATTTTTCTGCCAAATTCTCTGGCTGCTTGAGAACTTAGGCTTTACCTTCACAATCGGTGAACTTACTCAGAACTCTGAGCATTGTTCTAGTGGCTAATTGGGCCCATAACCCTTGTTAGTTCAGAGGGTACAACTATGTCCACACACAGAAGACTGCCAGCCAGGAGGACAAACACCACTGCCAAGTCTGGAAGTAGTTCGCAACTGCTGAATTTCTTCTGAAGAGGCTTTTAGCAAATATTTACAATCATGATACAGTAATATTTACACAAACCAGCATAATGCTCTGCCATCAATGGACATCCACACCACCACCACTGTGTATTGGAGCATTCATCTTTATATACACAAACACAGCTAGGATTCTGATCCACCCCCCTGCTAGTGTTTCATCACCTTCCTGTCATATGACCACAGTGATAGTACAGTTTGGACCTGCTATGACACATCTCCATGCTCAAGTTGCATCAGCTTCTTCTGAGTCAGCATTTCCTCTTTAACCCACTGCATGCACCTGATGCAGTTTACACAGCTTGGGGCAAAAATATACTGACACAACTGCCTGTTGCTAATTGCAAACACCTGCTATTAGTGAAGATGGAAGAAATCTATAGCCACTTTTGTTTCAGAACATATATGCCCTACCCTACATAACTGATGTGATCCCAGACCCATGTGGCACATGATGTTGCAGGGAGGGAGCCCCTTTGAGGGCTTCAAGGAAGGAGTCCGAAAGCCTTCATTTCTGCCACAAAGCACCAGGATGCCATGTGTGGAGGGGAGGAATCAGAGGCAATAAAATGCCTGCCAACCCCTCCACATGCCTATTTTTATGTAGCTTACACCATGGAATCACTATGTCAAGCCAGCAAAGGTTCAAGCTTCCTTCTCTCAAGGCCATGGTCTTAATCCATTTGTAGTCATTTTTCATGAAATAATAATAATAATAATAACAGCAATAATAATAATAATAATAATAATAATAATAATAATAATTATTTTTACCCCGCCCCTCTGTCAAACAATCGGGGAGGCTTACAACAATTAAAATACATACAAATCCAAAATAAACATCCCCACCCCTCCCCCCATTAAAACAGTATTAAACTACACATCCATTAAAAGCCTTAGCATAAATATCAAAAAAATACAATAAAACAAAAATACAATAAAACAAATTATGCTGCCCATAATTTTTTGTCTTGTTTTTATAGTGTTCTCGCATAATGTATTTTAATGTAATTGTCAGTTTAATCTAGTTTTAAGGGGTGGGAGGGTTAGGATACAGGGATTGGTTGTTTTAACTTGTTCATGTTTTAATCATGCTGTAACTCACCCTGATTGCCTAGCAGAGGGGCGGGCTATAAATAAAATTATTATTATTATTATTATTATTATTATTATTATTTGAAAAGACAAATAAAATGATATTGGGGATTTAACCAGGGGATCTCCTAGGCTGTGTTAGCATATGTGATTTTTCATAAAATTTTGGACACATGTGCAGTTCCCTCTATGACCCCAGACTGACCTCTGACGGATGTCAGCCATAATTCCCTAGATGGCAGGTCATGTAGGCACTGAGAGACCTGCCCAGGACAACTGGAAAATTCCCTACCAGACACATTTGGGGGTTGCCTAAAGGGAAAAAAAACATGATACTGGAAAAGACACCTAATAGTGCTTATTTGTCTTGAGTCTCACACTTGATGGGGCAGTGGTCAGATTTGACTGCATCCTTTTCTCTAGCCTCGCTCCCTTGATAGTCTCAAAACCAAATGCATTATTTAGACTGGCCTCACACCTAGGTTTAACAAAGCTAAGGCAATCAATACCTTTGTCCTGGCTTCAGCCGAGGCATTCAGTCAATAGCCAGAAGGCAGAAATTCCCTATAAGAACCTTTGGAATTCATGGCTCCATGTGCTATCAGAGTACATGCTGACTCCACATCAGGCTGTACTCTGATCATAGCTCTCTCGGCCATCCTTCTTCTCCCCCCTCCCCCCCATTTCGGTGGCCATGCTTCATCATCATCATTATCAACATCCACAGCAGATCCTGGATAAGCCTTGGGAAGTGAGTAAGGGGGGTTGCAGACTGCCAGAAATAGTGCAAATTGAGTCCACTTTTAGGGTTAGTGTTAGTGCTAGGAAATCATGGGAATTTTTTTCCTGAGACATTGAGCCTTCTCTGTCAGAGAACTCTGGTGCCACAATAAACTACAGTTCCCATGATTCCCTAACCCTAACCCTAAAAGTGGACTCAATTTGCACTATTTCTGGCAGTCTGCAACCCCCCTAACTCCCTCAGTCTGGTCCCTCTCAAGCTATTTCCGCTTTCATCCCCTTTACTTCTAAGAGTGCAGTGTGTGTGTGTGTGCCATATTTGTGTGTGTGGTTTTCCCTTGTTAATAATAAATATTTAGACTTTAATTGGAGAAGCCTGCCTCAGCATCATCCATTGCGGGATTCCTTAGTCCTCTGGTATACATAATGGTACCCAGTCCCGTGGGGTTTTGTTAGGACCCTACTCTTGCATATTTGAGCTAATTATAAATTCCCCTAATTAGATCCTTCCTAACAGCCGCATGTTATTTTGTCCCTTACATCCCTGACTCAAGCCTTTGTGAGGAAGAATGGAAGTAAATGAATTCCTAATATTTTGCATGAAGGAAAGAAAGTTAAGAGCATAGCTTATTTCCTGTGGCAAAATGGAAATAAGAGAAGCAGGTGTTTTGATGTTCTCATCTTGCTTGGGAAGGACACAGTAGGATGGAAAGCTAACTCCCTCCTCCCTCTCAGTTTCATTATGGACATCCATTAGTTATTTTAATATTTTCTGTCTCAGACAACCTGTACCATCTATTAGATTTTCATTAAAAGTTTCCAGAATAGGTACTGCTGTGCTCAGCAATCACGGTCTTTGCTTGAAAGAGTTATTTGGGTTTTGATCTTCAAATTTGATTGTCCCAGCTCACCTAAGATATAACAATGTAACATTACCCATGGGTTCCTGTCTTTGGTGGATACTTTTGCATTTCACAATACAGAAACCATTAAGCTGCATAAATGTACAAAGCCAGTTATAAACAAGGTAAAATCAGACAAAGCAAAATGCATCCTCCAGGAGGTAAATAATTTCAGCTGTGAAGGAAATGAGAAAAGAAAAGTGAAAGCAGTTGAATACAGGTCAGATAACACACAAATGGGAATTGTGGGTTTGGTTGAATATGGCTCCCTTCAGGGCAAAAAAGAGAAATGGACAAGAGACAGATACATAATGTCATTACAAGAGGGGCATAACATTTCTAAAAGAGGTTTTCTGGAGGCATTAAATCACAGCAACCTCTAAACTATTATAGCATATGTCAAATACAACCCGTTGGTTGTATGAGGAAGAATAAAGTTTAGGTGTTCCATAGATTTCTGTACCACTATTTGATTTCAACAACTACCAGGACAAACCAAATCATTGCTAATGGCTCTTGACCCCCATACACAGTACTGTTTTTGATTAGTAACTGAACTTATGTTTATATGTTACTTTACCTTTGGGAATGCCTTGTTAAAACTGTGAATCCAGGGCTCATTTCTTAACCACACATTATTGCTAGTCACAGTACTAATGATGATACATATATGTACTCTATTCAGTATTGTCCAACACCAGAGGCACTATGCCTATGTGTATATCTGTTGCTTCTTAATGCAAGTGGAAGGATGCACCTCTTGCACTTGTGTTCTGCTGGGAACACATACTTCCCATATGTAATGTATTGACCACTGTGTGAATAAAATGGTACATAGGCATTTAGTAGCTCTTAGTACATTCTCAAATGTTCTTAGGATTTCACAGACATGTCAAAAATAATGTCAGGGCCAGAGCAGCCCCAGTCTTGCTTTCCAGTCAGAATGTTTATTGCACACTTGGAGGCAATCACTGAATATGAGTTAAGTTGCATAATAAGTTAAACGTGTACAAGTAGTGGGTAATCACACTGAACATAACTGAATATGCTACAACTCCAACCACACAGGATAGTACATCATACTGGATTGACTGTGAGTCACCTTGGGTCCTGGTACCCACACCAACAGAAGGACAGCATATAGATATGTCAGACAGACAGACAGACAGACAGACAGACAGACAGACAGACAGATTGTAGCTCAGGAATGGGCAAGGTAAACACCATCCTTTGTTCTTATCATTCAGTTTCCTAGACAGAAGTGTAAACAATCTATGAAAGTTCACAGCCTATTCAAAAGCTTCAGTCTTTTATGATGAAGGTTGATCTTTTACAGATGTTTCAACTTTGGTATATTCTACTGGACATTAGTCCTCTCTTGACAAGTGGGATCATTAAAATAAATTCCTTCTTTGCATAGCTCTGTTTCCTGAGGCATTTAGCAGAGCCTCACAACTGATACTCCTTAGTGACTTCAAGCACCCCTTCTTCTACAGAAAATGACAGGGCCTCTATATCTACCAAATGTTTATCAACACAATACTTTCCCAGAGACCACCTTTTCCTACACCTCACATCCTCACTTGATAGTCGTATAGCAAAGAGTTTAAAAATACCACATATGACAGTTTGGCCCAACACAGACAGGCTAAATAGGATGCCGTTAGGCTGCACTGGGGGCATGGCATTTAGACAACACATTTCCCAAACACAGCTGGAAGCCACCTCAAGACTTCTCCAGGGGAAAAGAAACAGCCCAAAAAAGGAGCAGAAAAAAACTCACTCCTTCTCAGAGACCAGCTCAAAACCATGGTGACAGGCCAGATTGGTGCCACAGAGTAGTGTCACTGGGGGGAGGGTGCAGGCTACACTAGGTGACACCCCAGAAGGGAGGTGATACCCAAGAAGGGGGTTGACACCAGGTTGGCACACCCCTTGCATGTGCTGTTTTGGCCTGATCGGGGTTTTTCAGCCCTGTGCAGAGGCCTTTGGGCCTGACTGGGGGCTTTTTGGGCCCAGATGGGGGCTGCTCTGTCCTATGCAGAGGCTTTTGGGACACACACATGTCTCTCAGGGAGGCTGTGGGGTGTTGTTCTGGCACTCGTGGGTGCTCCGATATACCCCACTGCCCCGGAAATCCTGCCAGAAGTCCAGAGCTTGAGGTCCTGCCTCCTAGAAGCCCCACCCCCCAACACACATGGAATGTCATCCCTTGCGGGAACACCACTGGTGCCGCACACATGCAGTTGCTGTAGTGCTGGTGTGAATGGAAGTGGGTGGCCCTGAAGTTCTAGAATGATGTGCATTTGTACTAATACTTCTGGTTCCTAGTTAGCATATGGAATTCTTCCTATATAGAAAAAAGTGGTAGAAGTATAATAGAATTAGGAGTGGGGGTAAATCTCAAAACAGTTGAGATTGGAAGTTCCTTTATTTTATTTTGTCTTATTGCAGCTTTCCAAAATAACTGTACTTTCTGTCCTGCAAAGTAGAAATACATTTGATCAGGATATCATTATTTTCAGGGTGAACTACTTTCTTGATTTTTCTTCAGTCATGGATCCTCTGCTTTAATCAAGCCATGGATGCAAGCAGCCCACTGGGAGTGCTGACATATTCCATGTGTCCTGGTTGCTACTACTGATTTTTTTGTAGTAATTTCAACCCTCTCCCAATCAAAACAACCCCTCCAGTTTTTTACTTAATTTTACTATTACACTGCTAAATTTAGGCCCAATGGTCACAATGAATCATACTTCTACTATAAAACACAACATGACAGGAGGGTGTTTCTTGCATTGAAGGTCCCATAAATTGGTAATCCTGTAAGTTTCCCATTAAAGAAATATCATAACTTCTGAATGGAAAATCAGATGATTGGAACCCTACAGGCACTGAGAAGAATGGGGAAAATATCAGAATGTTCAGGTGAAACCTGAGGAATACAATAGCACAAAACTTAAAAGAATTTGCTGGGGGTAGTGGAAAGACACCTCAAATAACTCAGCACTGAGCAGGCTCTGTGTACCCATAAACAATGGAAACTTGAGTGTTTTTAAACACTATTCCTATTTTGGACAACAAGCAATTTTATTATTAAAAAACACATCATTATATTTCTCCTATATTACATGGCAGAATGGCATTTCCATGTATTACATTTCTGCTGAAGCTGCACAACTTCTTCTTGTGCTAAATAAGTAGCAGCTTATAACTGAGAAAAGTATATGAGATGGTAAAACATATGTACCACTTCAGATTGCAGGTAAGGGTGACCCTCCATCTCCCTGAGAAATAAGATTCCTACCCATATAAAACATGTCATTTCCTGTCTAGACTGAATACCATTTCCCACAAACTAAATTTCTACAGATTTTTATTTGTTGCATAAGTACCATTACTTGGTCTGAGGGGGCACTTTTCAGCCACAGATATTCTAGGAAAACATAAGCTAAGATTACAATTTTTTGTTTATTTCACTCTTGCATGCAAGAATGTATATTTCCAAAAGTTTTCTACTGATGGGCGAGATTAGGGTTTTAAAAAGCATTTATAATCACTTTTCACATCTTGGAACTTTGGAGTGGGGGGATGTATTTATGCTTTTTTGTCTATTTATGAACAATAGATTGATTCTGTGAAAAAAATGCACAACAAATGTTTATGTGCAAATGATTTCTTCCCCACCCCAAAACAAAAACAAAAACTAGTCCTTCTGAAACATGAACATCTTGATTGGATTTGTCATGCTGATAATGAAGCACCATTTCTTACTGAGGACATAAAATTGGTGAGTCTTCCCTACACAAGGCTCATCCAACATCATACCCCAAAAGCTTGTCTGCCAATAAGGTCATAACACTGAAACGTTCCTTACTGTAATATGTCTCATTCAATCACAAGTCAGGTATGGTTGTATGCATGTGAGGGTGTCCTTAAAGCATAATGCAAATTCCAGACACCTTTCAGCTCCAACCAGTCAATCTCCAAGATTTCAACCTGCAATGTTTTCCAGGTTCATGTTTAGTGTACTATGGGACATTGAGAAGACCATGCTGACAAGTTGTTCAATCACCTTGACAGCCTTTCATACAATCAGCACCTTTTTGGAATGGGCAGCCAAATACTCTGTTGGAGGTTTCTGGTGTAAAGATTTGTGTTTTTTCATTTTACTGAGAGTTTTTGATTAGCTATATTACCTTATCAATTTATGTTAAGCTGACAACATTGTAATGAGAATGATTATACCCCATGGAAGGTAAGTGTTGACTTGCGAATCTGCTCACTGGAAAATTACAAGGTTCTATGATTTCTCTTATTCTGTTATTGATGGGAGAACAATTAATTAAAAATGGTTCAAGAAAAGCAACATTGGAAAAAAGAATATATAAAAGAGGATGTTTTGGGATTGGTTGCTAGGCCAGCTCAAAACCAGAAATCTCAAATAAAAAACAACAAAAAAAGTGAGCAAGTCTTGTTACTTTAAATGTATGTGATAAATGTGCTCCAGTTATTATAACCCTTGCAAAAGGGACTTTCTTTCTTTCTTTCTTTCTTTCTTTCTTTCTTTCTTTGGAATATATATACCCTGCTGTTCATCCACAAAGGCTCTCAGAACAGTTTACAAATGGTTAATTAGATGGGTTCCTGCCCTCAGGCTTACTATCTAAAAAGACATGGCACAAAAGGAGAAGGGAATGGCAGTGGGGAAGGGGATCAGGTCTAGCAGTTCTTCTTTCCCTCTGAGGCCTGGACCATGGCAGATGGAGTGGAGCAGGGGTAGGCAACCTTTCCCCTTTAAGGGCCGAGGGACTTCAGCTCCCAGAATCCCAGCAGCTATTGGCCAACATGGGACTATTGCCCAACATGGCTGAGGCTTCTGGGAGCTGAAGTCCCTCGGCCCTTAAAGGGGAAAGGTTGCCTACCCCTGGACTGGAGGGAGGGCTCTTCTTCCTAGTCTAGGCTAGGCCCAATGGAGCTGAGCCTGCATCTCTCCCTTTGAGGCCGGATGGTATCAGATGGATTGGAGAGAAGGCTCTTCTTCTTAGTCCAAATCTAGGCCCAATGGAGCTGGGCCTGCATCTCTCCCTCTGAGACCAGATGTCATCAGATGGACTGGAGGGAGGGTTCTGCTTCTTAGGCTAGGATAGGCCTGATGGAACTGGGCCTGCATCCCTCCCTCTGAAATATCACATTTGAATATCATATGAAATATCATCCATCTTGAAAAGGTGGAAACACACAAGGAACCTTGCTTAAACAAAGAAATCATAGAATCATAGAATCATAGAATCATAGAGTTGGAAGAGACCACAAGGGCCATCCAGTCCAACCCCCTGCCATGCAGGAACTCCCAATCAAAGCATCCCCGACAGATGACCATCCAGCCGCTGCTTAAAGACCTCCAAGGAAGAAGACTCCACTACTCTCCGAGGGAGTGTGTTCCACTGTCGAACAGCCCTTACTGTCAGGAAGTTCCTCCTAATGTTGAGGAGGAATCTCTTTTCTTGCAGCTTGCATCCATTGTTTCGGGTCCTAGTCTCTGGAGCAGCAGAAAACAAGCTTGTTCCCTCCTCAATATGACATCCCTTCAAATATTTAAACACAGCTATCATATCACCTCTCAGTCTTCTCTTCTCCAGGCTAAACATCCCCAGCTCCCTAAGTCGTTCCTCGTAGGGCTTGGTTTCCAGACCTTTCACCATTTTAGTTGCCCTCCTTTGGACACGCTCCAGTTTCTCCACATCCTTTTTGAATTGTGGTGCCCAGAACTGGACACAGTATTCCAGGTGAGGCCTGACCAAAGCAGAATAGAGTGGCACTATTACTTCTCTTGATCTAGACACTATACTTCTACTGATGCAGCCTAAAATTGCATTGGCCTTTTTAGCTGCTGCATCGCACTGTTGACTCATGTTCAACTTGTGGTCTACCTGGACTCCTAGATCCCTTTCACACGTAGTCTCATTCAGCCAGGTGTCCCCCATCGTATATCTGTACTTTTAATTTTTCCGCCCTAAGTGCAGTACCTTACATTTCTCCGCATTGAATTTCATTTTGTTAGCTTCGGCCCAGCTTTCTAGTCTATTCAATTCATTTTGAATTTTGATCCTGTCCTCTGGAGTATTAGCTACTCCTGCTAATTTGGTGTCGTCTGCAAATTTGATAACTATGCCCCCAATACCATCATCCAAGTCATTGATAAAGAGATTGAATAGCACTGGGCCCAGGACAGAGCCCTGTGGCACCCCACTGGTCACTTCTTTCCAAGTTGAAAAGGAGCCATTGTTGAGCACCCTTTGGGTTCGGCCAGTCAACCAATTACAAATCCATGTAAAAGTTACTTTGTCCAGCCCACATTTTACCAGCTTGTTTGCAAGAATGTCATGGGGAACCTTTTCAAAGGCCTTACTGAAATCAAGATATACTATATCCACAGCATTCCCTTCATCTACCAAGCTGGTAATTTTATCAAAAAAAGAGATCAGATTTGTCTGGCATGACCTGTTTCTCTGAAACCCATGTTGACTTTTTGTTATTATGAAATTACTTTACAGATGTTCACAGACTCTCTGTTTAATGATCTGCTCCAGAATCTTTCCTGGTATTGATGTCAGACTAACTGGACGATAATTGTTGGGATCCTCTTTTTTCCCCTTTTTGAAGATGGGGACAACATTTGCCCTCCTCCAGTCCACTGGGACTTCTCCTGTTTTCCAGGAGTTCTCAAAGATTATTGCCAATGGTTCCGATATTACATTTGCCAGTTCTTTTAATACCCTTGGATGTAATTCATCTGGTCCTGGAGACTTATATTCATTTAGATTAACCAGATGTTTCTGTACTATCTCTTTGCTTATTCTGTGCTGAAATTCTCCTATTCTGTCCTCTGCTCCATTATCCTCAGGTTGAGCACCCTTTGTCTTTTCTGAGAAGACTGAAGCAAAGAAGGTGTTGAGTAATTCTGCCTTTTCTTTGTCCCCTGTTAACTTTTTGCCATCTTCTCCACACAGTGGCCCTACCATTTCCTTCTTTTTCCTTTTGCTACTGACATACCCCCAAAAGCCCTTTTTATTGTTCTTAACCTCTACAGCAAGCCTGATTTCATTCTGCGCTTTAGCTTTTCTGACTTTACCCCTACACGTGCTAGCTATTTGTTTGAATTCCTCTTTGGTGATTTTCCCATTTTTCCATTTCTTATACATGTTCCGTTTAAAACATAGTTCACTTGCAAGTTCCTTAGTCATCCATCCTGGTTTCTTGAGACACCTCCCATTTTTCCTCCTCATTGGCATGGTTTGAAATTGTGCCTTCAGTATCTCCCTTTTGAGAAACTCCCATCCGTCTTGAACTCCCTTCTCTTTTAGTATTCCTGTCCATGGGATCACCCCTAGTATTTCTCTAAGTCTAGTAAAATTAGCTTTCCTAAAGTCTAGGATGCGTGTCTGGCTATGCCTGGCTTCTCCTTTCCACTGTATAATAAACTCGAGGAGGACATGATCACTCCCGCCTAATGATCCAACCTCTTGCACCCCATTAACTAGGTCTTCCCTGTTAGTTAGGATCAGATCTAAAATAGCTGACTCCCTCGTTGCCTCTTCCACCTTTTGGACAATGAAATTGTCTTCGAGGCAAGTGAGGAATTTGCTAGACCTTGAGGATTTTGCTGAGTTTGACTTCCAGCAAATATCAGGAAAGTTGAAGTCACCCATCACTACTATATTTCTCCTTTCTGAGTGTGTGGCCATCTGTTCTAGAAAGGCATCATCCAGTTCTTCTGCCTGAGTCGGGGGTCTGTAGTAGACTCCCACAATAACATCCCTGTTGTTTCTTTCCCCTTTAATTTTTATCCAAATGCTCTCCACCTGGTTTCCAGGATTGTTGTCCTGGATTTCTTCACTGGTGTAAATATCCCTGACATATAATGCTATTCCTCCTCCTCTCCTGTTTGGCCTGTTTCTCTTGAAGAGGTTATACCCCTGTATTTTTACATTCCAATCATGAGACTCATCCCACCAGGTTTCAGTGATGCCTATTATATCATATTTGCTTTGTTGCACTAGGAGTTCAAGTTCATCTTGCTTATTTCCCATGCTCTGTGCATTAGTGTAGAGACATCTAAGACCATATGTCTCCTTTACTTGCTGCCTTAGCACGTTTTTTTGCCTCCCACTGTTGGGTCCCTCTACTGTTTGCTTTGTTTCCTCTATGACAGTTTGACTATTTTTTCCAGTCCTTTTGTCTTCCAGGGTGCTGTCTCCCTTCCCCACATAACTCAGTTTAAAGCCCTCCTGATCAAATTCTTCAGACTGTTGGCAAAAACGTTTCTTCCAACTGGTGTGAGATGCAGCCCATCTCTTGCCAGGAGTCCGCCCTCATGGAACCGCAGCCCATGATCCAAGAATCCAAATCGTTCTCGACGACACCATCTGCGGAGCCAATTGTTGACATCTGCTATCTTCCTCTCTCTTCCTGGACCGTGCCCTTCAACTGGCAGTAGAGACGAGATGACAATCTGTGCCTCCATTTCTTTCAGCTTCTTTCCTAGAGCCTCGTAATCCCTTTTGATGTTTTGAAGGCTGTGTCTTGCTGTGTCGTTCGTTCCCACGTGAACCAAAAGGAAGGGGTATTGGTCGGTAGGCCTGACCAGTCTTCTCAGCCTCTCTGTCACATGTCGGATCTTTGCCCCAGGGAGACAACACACCTCCCGAGACATCTTGTCAGGCCCACAAATCACTGCTTCTGTCCCTCTCAGCAAGGAGTCCCCCACCACGACCACACGTCTCCTACGAGGCTTAGCAGCGACTGTTCCCTGTGGTGGTACTCCCAGCTCTTTCCCTGAAGTCTGTTCATGCTGCTCTTCCTCATCCTCCTTGGTAAGGGAAAGAGCTTGAAAACGATTCTGTAGCTGCAAGCTCCCAGAACGATCTCTGGTCTCCCTACTTCTACGTGTGACATTCCTCCAGCTGTCTACCTCCTGTGTATGTGGTGTGATGTTCTCTTCCCCAGCAACTTCCACTGTGTGGTCCCCGTCCAAGACCGTTCGTTCCGTTCTGTCTAGGAAAGCCTCTTGCTCCCTAATATTCTGAAGTGTAGCTACCCGCGCCTCCAGCTGCTGTACTTTCTCTTCCAAGAGAGCTACCAACTTGCACTTGGAGCATGTGTAGTTCCCGACCTCTGTAGGTAGGAAGACAAACATACCACAGGTATTGCAGGTGACAGCAGCAGTTCCTTCAGTATTCATACTAAGTATTTAAAAGGACTATGGCTTTCCTCCTCAAAGAAAATCTCTTGCTAAAACCAATGTTAAAGTCTGCAGATGACCAAAAGTTTTCTACAATTGGTAGTGGTTATAAAATTTGTGCGCCGTTAGGCGCATGGCTCTGGGAGCAGTTGTAAAGAGCTAACTGCCTAGCCCACCCCCTATTGATTTGCAAATGCTCTTAACAAAGCCCCACCCGCTGAGTCACAGTCACACTTCCCCCAAGAGTTTTTAAAAAGAACTTAGAAACTTACCCTCTAGAAAAACTTCTAGAATAATGATTTAGATTTTGATATGATTAATACAGTATCATTAAGGTTATTGGTCATAAAATTAGAAATCTTTAAAAATAATTGTACTGCAACTTTTGGATATTGTTTCTAAAATACCATGTCTCTGAGACTTTTAAAACAATCAGGTATGATTCCCAGGCATGCCCCATTTTGAGAACTCATTTATTTATTTAATTAATTGTTTTATTTAAATCCTGTTTTTGCACCAGCACAAAGGATTCCGTACGCCATATTCTTTGGGTAAAAACTGGCCACAACTTTATTTCTGTACAGGGTCTCCAAACAATTTAAGTAAATAATCTTTAAAATTACCAGAATTTATTCTTGACACATGTATCCGTGTAGATAACCGAAACAGTTATTAAAGTAAAACACATCTATCACTGCATGTGTCAAGAATAAATTCTGGTAATTTTAAAGATTCTTTACTTAAATTGTTTGGAGACCCTGTACAGAAAAAAATTGTATTTTTCTGCTGCCTCGGGAGCCAGTTGATGGAACCTGGAAAACTGAAAATGTGAAAGGGCATCCGCCAAAGGATTTAGTAAACCAAGAACATGTTGAACTTTGAATAAAACATTGAACTCCAAACATTGTGCCACCATATTCCTAACCAGTGCCATCATTCTAGCTGATTTGGAGGTCTGGGAGTTCACCATTTGGACAACAGCTTGGTTATAACACCAGAACCACACAGTTTTATTTACAAATTTATCTGGCCACAAATGAACTGCCACCACATTGGGGAAAAGTTCCAACAAAGTGAGGTCCCGTGTTCACCCTCTAGCAACCCAGGACTGAGGCCAGGCCTCAGCTGCCCACAGACCATTCCAATGAACCCCAAAGCTGTGCACCCCTGAAGTGTTGGAGTGTACCTGAAAGTTTGCCCGCAAGAGCATTTCAGATCTCCAAAATGAAACATAATCAACTTGATCCAAAAATGACTCCAAACCTTCAAATCCTCCCATATCCCAGTGGTGATTCTAATGTGGTGATGTGGGGCCATCACCCCTCTAGTGGCATTATACAAACGTACAAAAAATGCCCATCCTGGCACTATAATCTTACAAGCAAAGTTTAACAAACCTGTAAGGGATTGAAATTTGTGTAGCGTGGCCTTAGTTTTACCTCTCATTGTCCTCACCTGAAGCCTCATGGACATGAGCTTGTTGGTTGGGAGACAAGATAAACCAGCAACAGTGTCCAATTCAATTCCGAGGAAAGTAAGACAGGTGTCTAGGCCCTCCGTCTTTTCCTCAACTAAAGGTACCCCCATTTCAGCAATTAGTGCCTGAAATGCCATTGTATCTACACAACTAGTGGTCCCAGGAGCCCCAGCAAACAAGAAGTCATCGAGATAATGGGTAATTGCATGATTACCTGACCTCTTGGTGGCACACTAGTGTAAAAAGGTGCTAAATGTCTCAAAAGCTGAGCATGAAATGGAACACCCCATTGGCATAGCTTTATCAAAATAATACATCCCTTCAAATTGAAAACCCAACAGATCAAAATCATCTGGGTGTACAGGGAGTAGCCTGAAGGCAGATTTAATGTCACATTTCACCAATAGGGCTCCTTTGCCTAATGCCCTAACCATTTACACCGGTGAATCAAATGAGGCATATTTTACCGATGCTAAATGAGGGTCAATAGAATCATTCACCGATTGGCCTTTGGGGTATGATAAGTTGTGGATTAACCGGTATTCCCCTGGTGCCTAGGACACCCAGAGGTGACAATCACAAAGTTGGTATTGGAAGGTGTTCATGGGGGCTTGAAATCCTTCCTGCTGCTAGTTCTTTAGCCAGCTTATCCCTCACAATCCTCAGCAATTCCCTCACTGAACATGCATTGGGTGCGTAACGATGAACTCTTGAACCAGAAAAAGGAATACGAAAACCTTGTGAAAAACCATTAAATAAATACTGTGCGGAATCTCATTTAGGATAAATCTGCAACCATGTCTCCAACATGTCCAAATCAATTGATGTTGGTGCCTTTTCCTCCTGTTGAGGATGGCTGTGAGGGGGGCCCGACTCCAGATTTCTTACCTCTAAAACAGGATGATCCAGGGTGATTGCCACCACAGGTGTTACACTTATGGTCAAACCTGCAGGGCTGCCTCCTGCACTTACCTGCGTTGAAGTCCCAGCACAGGCCATTTTGTTTTTTCTCCTCCGTGCTAGGCCTCGCATACTGCCCTCTCAGCTGTGTGACCATAGGCACGTACCCATTGTCACATCGGCTAGAAGGAGAGGCCCCCACCATAACATCCGCCCACAGTTCAGACTGCACATGTCGCCAAGACAAAGAGCGGTCTAAGGCAGCCCTCATCCTGAATGGTCCTCATCATATTGGAGCCAAGCAGACCCCCTCGAATTAAAATGGCAATTAGTATATGCCTTGATCATTATCTCCTGATATTTGTAAAATTCAGGAGACCTAGAGGGTTCTCTCTCCTCAATAACCCCCCTATATATAGTAAAGCCCATGATCCAGTTCACAAAATTCCTTTCCAGCTTAGGACATTTATGAACCTGAAATTACTTCTGTAGGCTAAAGACTACACCATCCTTTACCATGATCCTCAGCTCAGGATCACAGAGAGAAAATAAATCAATATTCACCTTTCCATATTCTCTCCTTAGTAGCAAGGGCGAGGTGTGATTCGAGAGGAGTGGACATTCCAGCATACGGGTTGCACTCAACTGTTCTGTCTGCCACAGCCAGTCCCAAAGATCCCACAGATGCCACTCCCCTTGCGTCACCTACCATAGGAGCCGAAATCTGCTCAAACTGCACCCTCGAGTCCATGACCTGACAAAGCCCAGGAGTTGTCGAGGGTGCCACCACCGACACAGAGATGGGGCATTCAGTGCCAGAGATCTGCCCAGCTTGCTCACCTGGAGCCCATACCGAGGTGGGCCATGAAGCCAGCAAATTAGAAGCATGAGACAAACTTGAGCTCGTCGCTTGGTGTGAAGCATCACCAGATGCTTGCAGAGCTCCCACCGAGTGTGTTGCAGTAGCAGCTCGGGTGTTGTATTGTCATGCATAAGCACTTGCCATATCTCTGTTGGAAGCATCAGAAGTTTCAGCAGTCAGCCCACCACCTTGACCTGAAACAACCACCTTTTGTACAAAGTTAAACAGATCCACCAAAGTGGGTTGCTCTGACACAGGGGCAGCTGCACCCTGTTGTCCCACTCCAGGAACTTTGTTTAAAAACTCCATTACATCAGCTACGGTTGGATACCCAACCTCCATAGCTGAGGAAGTAGGGGAACCACGTGCCATGTCAACAGAAGGTGTACTAGGTGCAGGTGCCAAGTGCACCTGCGTAGACTGCACTCTTGTATTTTGTTGCTCATCTAAAGAAGTGCCAGCCTGTGATCCCGAATGGCACCCTGAACTCACCGTTGAGCTAATTGTTTGCAGATCGCTGCACAAACCTGCATCGTCCAGCCCAGCTGCACCAAATTGGCAACAATTTCATCGTCCCTGCTCGGAGGATTAGAAGCCCACTTAGGCACTAACTTGCCAGTACTAGGGCCAGCAGAGACTGTGCGCCACTTGGACTGGGCCTTACTATGAGGCATGATAACAAATAGGGTAGTATTGAGAAATTCAAACAGATTTGATCTGGATATAGTGTTCCTATTAAGGTTATACCTTCAATAAAGGAATTTAGTAAAGAATATGGGCCAATTACTGTAATGAAACACCTCTACGTTAATTGCAGCTGGCCTGACAAGAATGAAAGCCTTTAACTGCTCAAAATTAAAGTGCCCCTGAATGGGAATAAACCCCTCAGGCAACTATCAATTAATGTTTCAATGCTAAAATTTTAATAACCCACACCACAGCTAACCCCCTCTCCCGAGGGGGGTAGTGTAAATAAAGCCCTAAGAAGGGCAATTTAAACCAATGGCATGTGCCCCACAAAATTTACCACCTGCACCAAAGGCAGGACACTAGGCCACAGGGGCTCTGCCCAGTCCCCAACAGGGACACTAATAGCTCAGGCCAAAAACCAATGTCACAAGGCACCAGGGGCTGGCCTGTGTCACCCCAGCACATGCTGAAGCCCAGGAATAAGAAGGGGGCACCTCTCCATAGCCTTCCTGGCCTGTTTCTGGTCCCCCTTTTCCACCCCCAGGGCCTCGCTCGGCCCGGTGCCCAAGGCCAAGCTGGTCCGGCCTAAAGCAAGCTGCACGGACCACACAGGCCCCACCCCCGGCCTCACCAACTGGGTACTGGGCCAATCAGGGCAATGTGCAGGCCTCAAGGCCACCCAAGCCGCATGGAAACCAGCCAGTAAGGTCTCACCCGGGCCGAAAATGACTAGAAAGGAACCGCGGATTGGCTCATCCTGAGGCCACGTTCCTTTCCTCAAGCTCCCGCAACTGGGCTAGGCTGAATCCAGGCCCCAAAGCCCACCCTTGCCAGGAGCCAACACCACAGTCGAGCACCTTGCTCGACTGGCAGTCTAAAATGGCTGCCGCCACATGGCAGCTTGGGGCTAAATAGCCCCAAAATCCTGTGGCTAATCTCGTGAGACCTAAAGTCTCGTGAGATTACCCAATGTGACTATCATGCCACAGGATCCCAATCCGATTGGCTGGATGGCCCAGTAAGGGCTGGACTTCCTGTCCTCCTAGCCAATCGGGCGCCAGTGTCCTTATATGGGCTGGCGCAACAGAAGACCCCTCCTGATGTGTCGGGGGGGGGGGGTGTCTTTCTCTCTATGCAAAATCCAAGGTAGCCTACAGTATTTTTTTAAAAAAAAGATATGATGAAGATAATATTTATGCAAAAGTTAAAACTTCCTTAGCAACACTATATTAAGTATTTTTGATACACTGATGTGGCTGGCTATTTATCTGTCTTCCTTAGACCTGATTGTCCTTTGTCCTTTAATTGTAAATCAGCTTACTAACATGACTTAATTTTTTCATGCTTTTGGTTTCTAATTAGGGTCAAAAATATAAATCCTAGAAAATAAGAAACGGGGGGAAAATCCTTCTCCTTATCACCAGTGGTGTCACCTGGTGCAGGGATGGGACTTCCAGGGGAGGAGCTTCCAGTGCAGTGCACACCCTCTTTTTCTGGGCTGCCCCCACCTTACTCTAAGGAGGAAAAGGACAGGATGGGGATGGGGATGGGGAGCACACACAAGAATGGGAAGAGAGTGGCATGTGGGGACTTTTTGGGGGGAGAACTCAACCAGATATCACCCCTCTTCTGGGGGTGTCACATGCTATAGGCCACACCACTGCACCCCCCAGTTATGCCACTGCTTATCACTCCAAGAGGGTCACTGAATTAAATTGCAAAACTTCCCACATCTACTATATGAATGATTTTCTGTTAACAGGCTCTCAAAAAGAGCATCTGGATTTTCTCCAATAATCTCAGGACTTAATAAATTGAGGCCAAAAACTGATTGTTAGTCCAAACTCAAATAGGATTAAAGGTATTCTAAACTAGAGTATGATTAAAGGTAATTTGGCAACTCAATACATATATATTTTGATTCAATAGGTCTACTCTAGTTGCGAGTAACAATTTGATTTGATTTAATTTGGGTCTGTGCACCTCTTCTGGAAGCCTGCTGTGCATGATTGTCCAGAAGCATAGCCAAGAATGTGTCTTTCCCAGTAATCACTAGAGAATAACACAGAGCATGAGAAAGAATCTTAGGATATGGTATAGCAGTTTCCTCCAACTTTAATGTTTTCCCCCTCTTTGGCAAGGGTAATCTTGGTTTAACATTGATTTTTGTGTCCACTTTGATACCTCAGATAGCCCTGGGGCTTGATTCATCTGATGCTACTGGTGTTCAGGAAAATGGCCAGAGCAATAGATAGATCTGGGGGTAAGCAAAGAACACACATATCTAGATTCCCCCTCCTCTTCTTGTGATGATTCACTTTTGGTGGGAAGAATTCAAGAGCAAAATATTATTTTCTGATGAAATATGTTTTCTGTAGTCACCCCCAGATATCCTGCTCTGATAAGATAAGGAGGCTGGGGAGGAGCATGTGTTAGTGCTTCTGTCTATAACACATCTCCTCAGTAATTGCAATGAATGTAGCAGATATTCTCTGTAGCTTTCAGGTGGAGAAGTTCAGATCTTTGGTACCTTACATGAATCTGTCTCTCATATACTTATAGAGGACCTCACGAGAGTCCTCCACAATACAGGGAGTTTTAAACCCCCTTTACATGCCCACACATCTTTCATATCCAGTAAGAACTCGGTCATTCTGGAAGTTTTTATCATTAAAATGAAGACCAGCACTTCATCCACTACTGAGGCAAGGCTCCTTCAATTAACTGAATACCTTATGGAGTAGTCCTGATACCCAGGACAATTACTATCCATTTGGTTGCTATTTCCTTTCACAGTCAAACTCATAGAATAGAATCATAGAGTTGGAAGAGACCACAAGGGCTATACAATCCAACCCCCTGATATTCAGCAACACACAATCAAAGCATCCCTGACAGATGGCCATCCAGCCTCTGTGTGAAAATCTCCAAAGAAGGAGACTCTAGTACACTCTGAGAGATTGTGATCCACTGTCAAACAGGTCGTACTGCCAGGAAGTTCTTTCTAATGTTTAGGTGGGATCTCTTTTCTTTTCTTTTTTTAATTTTATGAAAAAGCTTTATTAAGGATTTTAAAAAAAACAACAACTACAATACAACAATCAAAACAATCAACAATTAACAATTAACAACCCATTCACACTACATGTAACACCAATTGACAGATAATACAATCATGTATTCAATGTCTGCAATAATGACATATAAGTATAACTAACTAAAAAGCCTAGCACAAAGTGACTTCCTGATCCTGCCTTTGTGCTGACCTATTTTACTCTATTATTTGGCTTGATTGATCACTATGTCCAAATGAAATATCCAAACTCATCAGTTAATATAATAGAGTGCAATCTTAATATTTCATATATCCTTAATTCCTTTAGTACAATAGTGACTTATTCTACTTTTACCAGCTTAACGAAGGATTTTTAAAGTTTCATTAACATTGAAAATAAACATTTAAAACATAACATTGGCATACATTGTCACATTCAATTCATACATTCAACATACATTTATACATATATGTTTATATATTTTCACATATTTCTGTCTGCAATAAACTAAAAATAAATATAAATAGAAGGATACTTCTATTATACACCATTTTTATTACATTCTTAATCTTCTGTTAAACACAGATTTATTGTGAATGCAATGTGGTTAGGACCAATTACCTTCTCTTTCGTACTTGACTATAAATTTTTTTTCTAACACTATCTTCTTTCTCTCTCCACTTTTATAATTAAAAAAAAAACACTAACTTTTCCACCTTCTTTCTTACAAACATTCTTCTAATGGGCTTCTCTTACTGCTATCCTAGGTCTCTTATCTAATTGTTTCCCATTTATCTATGTACAATTAAACTTATTTGATTATCTCTTCTAATTGCTATAAAAGTATTACATTCTGTATATTCTGATATCTTTACTTTCATTCTTCCTTCTAATAATTTTCAATTCAAATACTGATTAATACATACTTACAGTGGAATTATACATTATTATAGTCTGTCACCTCTCTATTTATATTTCCATTCCTTATTCTCCATCAGTTATCAATCTATCAATTTTTAAACCCCATCATTAAATTCGACATAGGACCCCATTTTTGTTTCAAATATATTTCTACCATTTCCCATTCTGCTTCATAGTTTCCCATACTCCCTTTGTATAGCCATCTTGTAAGTTTGATTAATTCTGCCATTTCTAGGACTTTTAGATACCATTCTTCTATTTCTGGAATTCTGTCTTCTTGCCAAATCTGTGCATAAATGATTCTTGCCACTGAAATCAAGTAAAAGAAAATCCTTCCATATTTTTCTCTATATTTTTCCATGATATTTAATTTTTAAAAATCAGGTTTTAATTCTATTTTTATTGAAAAAATCTTCTCTAATTCCTTCTGTATAGTTATCCAGTATTTCTTCACCTTTGTACATTCCCACCACATGTGGAAAAAAGTGCCTTTCTCACTTAAACATTTCCAACATTTATTTCCTCATTTTTGTACATCTTAGATAATTTGTTGGGTGTTAGGTACCAACAATAGAATATTTTATAGTAATTTTCTTTAATGTCTTGACTTTTTGTGTATTTCAATCTCTTTGACCAGGTATATTCCCATTTGGATAAGTTGATTGCATAACCTACATTTTGTGCCCAAGCAATCATATTTGGTTTCACTATCTCTTTTTCGTGGTCTATTTTCAATAGAAATTTATAAATTTTTGGCAATAAAACTTTATTTTTAGATTGTAACAATTTCTATAATTCTGTTTGTCTAGCATCTATGCTATTCATCTTAATATCTATCAACTGAATACTTTACGAAGTTATTTAGAGAGGATAAAATATCAGACCACAAGGAAAATAAAATTCAAGAATATTTAAAAAAAGAGCAAATTCCAAAATTTTCAGAAAAATCAGGAAAAAGAACTAAATACACCCATATCTAGAGAAGAAATAGCAAAAGCAATAAGAAAATTGAAAGTAAATAAGGCCCCGGGACCAGACGGCTTAACAGCCAAGTATTATAAGACTTTCCAGGAAGAACTGCTAACTCCACTGCACAATATGATAAAAGAAATTGAGAAAGGTTATTACCAACAAACCTGGTGGGAAGCCATTGTAATACTGATACCCAAGGAGGATAGAGATGCAACACGTATAGAGAATTATAGACCAATATCATTATTAAATATTGACTACAAGATATTTGCATCTATAATAGCAGATAGAATGAAATTCGTCTTAACTCAATGGATTAATGAGGACCAAGCTGGCTTCTTACCAGGACGTCAAGTTAAAAATAATACTAGAATAATACTAGATATCTTAGAACATTATGAAAACCCTAGGAAAAATAAATTGGGTTTAATCTTTCTCGACTTCGAGAAAGCATTCGACAATGTAAATTGGTATTATATGAAAGAAATCCTCAGATCAAGCGATATAGGAGAAAAAATAATAAAATGGATAGAGGCCATCTATAAATACCAACAGGCACAAATAGAGGTAAATGGAGAAAGAACAAAATTCTGTACGATAAATAAAGGGACAAGACAAGGCTGTCTGCTCTCTCCACTTTTATTTCTAATGTCTATAGAAGTGCTTTTGAGGAAGATAAGAAAAGATAATAAAATAAAGGGCCTTCAAGTAGGATCTTATAACTATAAAACAAGAGCCTTCGCAGACGATGTTGTAATTATACTAGACGATCCTAAACAAAGTATAGAGAGATTATGTTCTATACTAGAAGAAGCAAGTGAGATCTCAGGCCTTAAGATAAATAAGAAGAAAAGCGGTATTTTAACAAAAAAATTCACTGAGTTAGATAACAAAGAACTAAATGTAAAGACAAATTTAGAGATAATCTCCAAAACAAAATACTTAGGAATAATCATGTCAAATAATAACTCGGATCTCTTTACTAATAATTACATCAAAGCATGGAATCAAATTAAGGAAAAGATGAAAACATGGAGATTTTTACAATTATCTTTGTTGGGACGTATAGCGGTGGTACAATCATACATACTCCCTAAAATGCTCTATTTATTTCAAAACATTCCCATATCAATCTCAAATTCGACATTCAGGACATGGTCCAAAGACATTAATGATTTCATATGGCTAGGGAAAAAACCAAGAATTAAAACAGTTCTACAAGATAAAAAAATAAAGGGAGGATTAGGGTTACCCAACCTGCAAACCTATTACAATGCAGCAATATTCACATGGATTAAAGAATGGATACAGCTTAAAGACAAAAAATCATTGACATTGGAAGGGGACAACCTAGAAAAAGGATGGCACTGGTACTTATGTTATGCAGGTAATAAAGAGCTTAAGAACTTTAAAAAACACACAATAAGAGGTGTGCTATTTAAAATCTGGCATAAATATAAAGAGTACTGGTATAAAAAAATTCCAAGGTGGGTTTCCCCCCAAGAAGCCTTCTTTAAATCAGAAACCTCCTGTAAAGGAAAATGGCTTACCTACGAAGATATTACTTTGAAATCGAGGAATGATTTAAGTATGAAATCATACATGGATTTGAAAGAAGGTGGAACTAAACTACATTGGTTTGGATATTTTCAGATCCGAGAAAGATTTTAAAAAAGATCTAGAAGTGAGAGGAATAGAATCTGAAAAAAAAAGAATTAGAAAAAGTTTTGGTGAAAGGGGAGAAACATCTGATTACGAGATTGTATAAAATGTTATTGGATATTGAATTAGAGCAAGAGACAATTAAAGAATGTACCATAAAGTGGATGCAGGAGTTATGGGAGAACATTGATTTATCAATATGGGAAAAGACATGGACAAAAAATGTGAAATTTACTAATAGTGCGTACTTAGTGGAAAACTTTTACGAAATGATTTACAGGTGGCACTTACATCCTAAAAAACTAGCCAAAATAGGGAAAAGAGAAGAAGGAAAATGTTGGAAATGCCAGCAACAGGATGCAGATTTATTTCATATATGGTGGTTATGTAAAGTAGCAAAAAAATTCTGGGGGGAAATTCATAAAATAATACAAATATTATTTACTATTAAAATAGATTTCAATCCAAAATTATTTTTGCTGAATATAACCGAAGATTGTGAAGGCAAACTGAACAAAGAGGAGATGGGGTAGTCTTATACATGATAACTGCGGCACGGATAATTTTTGCTAGATATTGGAAAAAAGAGAATGAGTACATAATAGAAGAGTGGAAAAAGAAGCTAAAGGACATGATGTTGATGGACAAACTGACGATGTTGATTAATGATAAACATGCTACGCAACACGCCAGGAAATGGGCTAAAATAGAAAATTATCTGGATGTAATAGTATGATAGGAATAGGATATATAATACTATAAGGCTTTAATGAATAAAATACATAATATGAGGACGTTTGGTTTGAAATTATGTTAGAAATTGTGTTTGAAAGTAAGTACACGGTACGAAAATTGATTTTGATTTATTATTTTGATTTCTCAAAACTTGTAAATCTTTAGACTAAAGAATCATATGTTTGAAGGAATGACATGTATATATTTACGCACATATGTATTTTCTTTTCTCTTTTTAAAAAAAAGAAAGAAAAAAAAGAACCTTTCTCTTGTCTGTAAAAATACCAATGAATTTTTATTCCCTCTCTGTTCATTTCCTCTTGAGTTTTTATTCTAAATTTATTGCACCAGCACAAAGGACTGAGACATCTCTTTTTGGGTGTAAGCAGGCCACAACTTTTATTTTCTGCTATACAGGGTCTAAATTACAAGATTTACAATTAAACTCCCAACAGTTGATCACATGTGTGTGTGAAGGTGTAACTGAACCAGATGGGTGGTCCTTCACCACATGTGACAAAGTAGGTAAAGAAATAACAACAACAAATGTACAAACCCCTCCCGGCTGGAAATGACATCATATTATGTCATATGATATTATTATTTAATGACGTCATGCATTTATTTGCATACGTCACTTCCTTTAATTTAACCTTTGCCAAATTTACCCCAATTAAATTTAATTAGCCAGATTAATTTTCCTGTGGGGTGGGGGTCATTACTCGCCCCATTGTGAATACAAATAAATTTCCAAATATAAAGAACATAACCCCTAAGTTGTGACAAAGCTAATGATAACACAAAGTAATACATGAGTTATTATTATCATATGAGCCATACCCAACAATCTGATTATACATTGATCTCAGGGAGGGTGAAAAACCCAGGATAATAACCCTGGGGATCAATTCCCTCCCGGCCCCCGAAGGCGACCAGCCTAAGCCTGAGAGTAACTTAACATAATTCTTTAATTAAGGGTGGGTGGGTTAGTTCGCTCAGTTCAAGCTCTAAAATGGCTGATGCCACGAGGCAGCGCAGAGCTATAAAGAACAAACTCTTGTGGGAAGTCTCACAAGAATACAATCACCGTGAGACTTCCTTAACTCAAACAAGCAAGGTGATTGGACCAAGCATGCAGGTACCCAGAGGCCCCTGCGCACTTGACCAATCAGGCCTCTCGTGTCCTTATATGGCTGAGGCAACAAGAAACCCCTCCCGACACATCAGGGGGTGTCTTTGCACCAGCACAAAGGACATGAGATGCCTCTTTTTAGGTTTACACAGGCCTTTTATTTTCTGCTGTCTAAATTACAAGATTTACAATTAAACTCCCAACACATGGTCACATGTGTGTGTGAAGGTGTAAACTACCCAGATGGGTGGTCCTTCGCCACATGTGGCAAAGTGTGTAAACAAATAACAACAACAAATTTGCAAACCCCTCCCTGCAGGAAATGACATCATATTACATCATATGACATCATTATTTAATGATGTCATGCATTTATTTGCATACGTCACTTCCTTTAATTTAACTTTTGTCAAATTTACCCCAATTAAATTTAATTAGACAGATTAATTTTCCTGTGGGGTGGGGGTCATTACTCGCCACAAGAGGGGGCCAGCCTAGCTAGGCATCACCTCTCCCCCCACCCACAAACCGCTTTTCTGATATGTTCAGAGAGTGCCTGAACATAAATCTTCGAACCTTCACCGGAGAGGTGCACCCCATCCCCTTGTACATCTGAGGCCTATCCAATTTAATTTCCGAAAGTTCAGTTATGAAAATGCCAAGTCTTGATAACTGCTTGGCCACAGAATGATTAAGCCACCATCGAGCACTGTTAATGGCAGCATCCTTGCAAGCTCCAAGCCAGCTACACCTTGGCAGCAGCTTAGTCCATAGCAATAAAGTTACAGGTGCAATTTTTCTAATTTCTTGCAGGTCTTTCACCATCTGCTTCACCAGCTGAAGGCAAGGGACTTTCACTAACTGGGGATGCAGACCAGGGCGTCGGGGACGCCCTGGTCCAGAGCGCCGCGGGACCTCGGCAGCCGGACCGCGCCGCTCCTGCGGCGTCCCTGGAAGGAGCGCAAAATCAACGCTCCTTCCACAAGACAGGGAAAGTGCGCCCTAAACGCGTAGGGCTCACTTTCCTTGCCTTTTCTGCCGCAGCGTGTGCGGTCACTGCGGCGGGAGGTTGCCCCGGAAGCGCCGGGCGTGCGGAGGGCCGGGAGCTCCCAGGGCGACCTCAGGAAGAGGAAGGAGCGCCGCTCGTGCGGTGGCTCCTCCTCTTCCGGGTCTCGCAGATGACTCAATTAGTCGTCTGCCGAGGCCCTAAGTCATTCTCCCCCAAGTGTATGACTAAACCCAGGGTTGAGGGTAAGACCTTGACAGCTGGATAATCAAAGGAAGCAGTGCTCCCCACATCATGCTCCTCCAGCCAAACCATTGAGTAGTGCCGATGTTTGCCAGGCCCAAATTAGTATCACACCGGTGCTCAAGAACCAAATGATATGCCTACTAACCGCCTTCTTAGCTCTTGCCTTGTACCAGTGTGCCATCATCCTGAAAAAATCTGAAATCATACTATGTTTGGCCAAGCAAGATTTGAGATAGCCCTCACATATTCACAAAGCCATGACTGGGATACAGTGTCAGGAGTCCTGCCCCCTACAGAGTATGCCCCGCAGACCCCCACTGTGGCCGCAGTAAATGCCACCTGTGCAAGGATGATGACTTTCACCAAGCATGCTAAACGGTGTAAGGTAATACCTGGTCCATCTTTCCATTGTAGTTCAGTTCAGAACATATCTTTTTATTACTCACATGTGCTTCTTCCTCAAGGGGGTTTTTGGACCAGTGGTTCCTAAACCTGGTCTTACATTCCAGCCAACCTATCAGATAGCCAGCCCTGCTGCCTTAGTCTGTTGGTCTCTGTTCTCCCCCCATGGCCATCACAAGCCCATGCCAACCGGTATCCGAGAACTGCCCCATTGGCTGGGGATTGCAGCGACCACCTCATGCTATATACAGATGGAGAAATGTTGGCCTTGTCCCTCTCCCTAGTGGGAGTTCCTGGGCTGGCCCTATAAATGGAATGAAGATCAATCGCTTAGCTTGCGCCCTTGTTAAAAATATAAATACCACCTCCTGAGCCCTAGCTCTACTGAAGAAAGAGCAAAGGGAATTGCAAAATGCTATATTAGAAAACCGGGCAGGCATAGATTATTTGTTCCTCCTCCATCACTTGGGCTGTGAGACACACCAAAACCTGTGTTGCTTTAAACTCACAGACAATAGCTGAGCCATTGAGACATACCCTGGCTAACCTGGCCACCTGGAGCCCATACCGAGTGGACCAATTTCCCAGTGAAGTATTAGTAGGAGCATAAATCACATTCAAGAATAGATTTTTTTTCTTTTATCAAAGTTATTAGCTATTAATATCACTAGAATGGTTATTAGATCTAGAACAATGTCAGACCACAGCCCTACTGAATTATTTTTGAGGAATAGTCTAAAGGCATATTATTGGAGATTAAATGATAATCTGCTAATAATGGATGATATCATTGATAAGGCAAATCAAACCATAGATTATTACCTGCAAGAAAACTTGGATTAAGGAACAAGCATTATAAATGTATGAGAAGCATATAAAACAACAATGAGAGGCTTCTTTGTTCATCAAAATATATATATTAATAGAAGGAAAAGAGAAAAATTAAAGACAATACAAGATGAGATAAAAAGTAAAAGAAGTAGAATTAGAGAGGGACTCGCAGAATAACCAATTAATAAAAGAAATTAAAGTGCTACAGAAACAAATCTCCATGATAATGACAGAGGAACAGACAGCCTAAGCAGACTGCCAGAAATAGTGCACATTAAATTGAGGCACTGCCCTGGCTCAGTGCTAGGGAATCATGGGAACTGTAATTTATTGTGGCACCAGAGCTCTCTGACAGAGAAGGCTCAATGTCCCAGAAAAAATTACAGTTCCCATGATTCCCTAGCACTGAGCCAGGGCAGTGCCTCAATTTAATGTGCACTATTTCTGGCAGTCTGCTTAGGCCTTGAGTAAGAAATTAAAATTTACCAAACAATATGAGTTTGAAAATGCAAAAAAGCCAGGAAAGTGGTTGAGTTATAGATTCAAAAAAGAAAGGGGGAAAATATAATTTTAAAAATACAGGAGGGGAAAACAACAATTACTGAGCAAACAAAAATAAAGAAAGACTTCCACAAATACTTTTCAGAGTTATACAAAGGTACCAAGTTAGAAGAGGGTAAGATAAAGTCCTTCTTGGATAATTTAAATTTAAAACCTTTTCTCAGATAACCAGATATAATCCCTAAACAGTTTACTAACTATTACAGAAATAACAAAAGCCACTGGAAATTTAAAATATGACAAGGTGCTTGGGCCAGATAGCTTCACTGCCATGTTTTACAAGACATTAAAAAAAAAATCAAAACTCCTCTTGATTACAATGAACAAAGCAAGGATGAAACGAATCCTGCCTACCTGGGAAGAAACTAAGGTGGGATCTCTTTTCCTGTAGTTTGAATCTGGGTCTTATTCTCTGGAGCAGCAGAAAACAAACTTGCTCCATCCTCAATATGACATCCCTTCAAATATTTAAACAGGTCTATCATATCACCTCTTAACCTTCTCTTCTCCAGGCTAGCTTCTCTTCTTCAAATAATTCTTCATTCATTATTTGATTCTACAGCTACTTCTGTGTTTGATTGCTGACTGAAATCTGACCTCAAACACACCATCAAATCAGATCCAACGAGATTGGTCACACCTAGTTTGGCTGTCAACTTTGAATTGGTTTTCTAGCCCCCCTTTATGATAATCCTAATAACCGTACCATTCTGTCTCACCTTATTTGGGATGCTGGCATTACCATCTTGGACCAACCACTCCTTGAGAGCTTTTCAATGATGGGATATAATTTTTTACAGTTGTGGGATATCCATTAGGCAAAAATAGTTCAAGCAGGAGGTGGTCTATTTATCTACCTAACAGCCTTTTTAGTGCCTACCCCTTTACCTCTATGGGATTTACAAAACTGTAAGGTCCATCAGCTTAACAAATCTAGTCTCTTCCTTATACAACTACATACAGAAGATTTTGCTCTTATCAAGTACAAACTGACTATGGTCTTCAGTGCAATCATTGTAGGCATGGTTATCATTGAAGGAGAACTTTGAAACCTGCTTGTTTGGAAACGTGGTGGCCACATTAGAAAATGCAGCTGACCATCCATCCACATTCCAACAGTGAACAGGTGATAGTCTTCTATGTGCATATCTTGTATTCAGCCATTCTAGGGATTTAGCCACAATTTCTCAAATTATAAACCTAATAATAAATAAACAAATGAATAACCATGACATGGAGAGGGTATGGTGTATAATGTTTTGTGGATAAGAATGTTCTGGTAAAATAAAGAGTTCAACCATTTTTACATCATGAATGTGGACATTGCCTGACTGCTTGAACAGTGCTCAGAACTAATTAATAGGTTTATTACTGAGATTACAGTCCTATAGAGAAGTTTTATGGCACTGGACACTATTGACCATATTTTTTTTAAAGAATGAACAAGCAGGGAGAAACCCCACTATAAAAGGCAGATAACTTCTTTCAAGGTAGTGAGTGCTTGGAGGGTGCAAGTGGAGACCAACCACTAGAGAAACCAAGCTATAATAGGGTTAATTGCAGACGGACCATCAGACAAGAAGCATGGCATGAGGAATCCAGACAGCTATCAGGGAGCCCACCACAGCAGGACAATTATTCACTGAAGGTATGGGGTATGGAGCAGACCATGACCGAGGAACACTGAGATTGTGTTAATTTACAGTCAGCTGAAATTCATTCAGTATAATGGTTTTTTTTCTTTTTAAAGTACACCAAAGTATCTTCTTTGTTATACTGCTTTAACCACTAATGTTCAGAAGTATGCACTATCTCTGACTCCTGCTCTTCAGTGTCTCCATAGGTTGGTCTAGGTTCTTCTTCCAATGCAGAGCTTTCGGCCTCCTTTGACTCCAAGTCAAGACTATCAGCTACCCCTGGTTCTGACCAGAGCTCATTATCTCAGGTCTCATATTCCTTTTTCTTATCAGAGAAGGCCTCCTTCAGGTAGGACATGACAGAGGATCTGATAAAAATTTTATACATACTGGGCTAAAAGCTTCCAAGTCTATCTCAGAGGCTGGTATGGCTGCCCCACATTATAGTACTGGAAAAGGTAAAGGTATTCCCTGTTGACAAGGTTGACAAGTCGTGTCCAACTGTAGGAGGTGGTGCTCATCTCTGTTACTCAGCCAAAGAGCCAGCATTGTCAGTTACTACTCTGTGATCATGTGGCCAGCATGATTGCACAGAATGCTGTTTACCTTCCCACTAAGAAGTGGTACCTATTTATCTACTTGCATTTGTATGGTTTTGAACTGCAAGGTTGGCAGAACCTAGGACTAGTGATGGGAGCTCACCGCATCATGCAACACCTGGGCCTCAAACTGCTAACCTACTGATCTTGCAATCAACAGAGTCAGTGTCTTAATCACTTGAGCCACTGCAAGGTGTATACAATTGGTGGACCCCTCAAAATGATGTTAATAAGGATAAAAGCTTGTATTTGTGCCCTTCCATGATTTTCAGTGTTAGTGCAAATGTTGGATCCATTATTCTATGCTTTGGATTATCAAATGAGGCCTTGAATATACATTCAAACTATTGTTCTGCTGTGTGGAACTTTTTTCAAAACAGGGAGGAAAAAACATATAGAATTGAAAAAAAACATTCATATCCATTGAACATGTCATCTGCATACAAACTTCCCCCCCAAGATAGTCACTCCTGAAGCTACACCTAATCATCAATGTTAATTGAAAATATTTCTTTTCAAATACCTTACCAGTTTTTTCTGTCATGGATGATGAGAGTTGTAGCTCTTCACCTCTGGCTCTAACTCACCACCTTGTTATGCAGCAGAGCTGACCAGCTTTGATCAGTGGTTAATGCTTTTCTCCAAAGCAGCAGAGTTTCAGAGAATAGGCTGAAGACCCTGACAAACTCTCCAAGCCTTCTCACTCTTCTTCCCCAGATGTCTCCAAACTTTTCCAGGATTCTGCTGGCTCTTGTATCTTCACTCAAGACACCAGATAACTCAGTAGTCTTATATAAAAGATCTACTTTATTCTACTATATACAAATACTATATGCCCAATAAATCACAATCTCTACAAATCTCCTCAACTACCCACAATATCTCCAAAACTACTCCACAAAAATACATTGGCAAACATTGCAATTATTATAGCCATTATTAATCACCACCCACTAGTGAGTTTCCACCCAGTGGGTGTGTATATTTATTTTGATTGGTTCACATAGTTCAACCCATACTTAAGACCAGCCCAAGTATTTCATCATTTTACCTTGTACACTTAATGAATCTCAGGTGTTTCCAATATGCATTCTATAACTCTGTCCTTGGCTCTCAAGACTTCTAAATTACATTAGCTTTTGCACCTGTGTAGCTTCATAATTGCTCTTGCTTAGTCATTGTGACTTTCACATACATATTTTATTTCTATCACTGTATGTCCCATGTTGCATTTTCCTTAACATTTTCTTCACACAATTTTGAGCGTATCTCAAAATTGCCCATATTCCTACTTTATATTCCTACTATAACCTCATATTTTGTAAACATTTTGGTCTCTATACTGACTTAGGGCTAAAACAGACTGGCCCAAAGGAGTGATATGATGCCAGCCCTGAAAGAGCCGGGTAGGTGCTGCAGCTACTGCACACTGCAGACCCACTCTGGTATTTTTCCACCACAAAAGGTGGCTTTTCTCCTGCAGTGGTGGCTTTTTGGCACTCCTGCAGCCTATGGAGAATAAATGCTGCACCACTGGAGTGCCGTAATGCTGTCCACCATATGGTCAGGTGGGCGGCATGACGTTGGCTTGGGGGCATTGTTGGGGCATGCATCGTCCAAACCCCATGTCC
Source organism: Phrynosoma blainvillii (assembly GCA_026167975.1). Taxonomy (NCBI): domain Eukaryota; kingdom Metazoa; phylum Chordata; class Lepidosauria; order Squamata; family Phrynosomatidae; genus Phrynosoma; species Phrynosoma blainvillii. The sequence continues at coordinate 180,440,577 of JANUYF010000003.1, read as the reverse complement.
TCCCCCCTTGCTGGCTGAAGCTGCCAGTCTGTTTCACCACTTAGGGCCTCAGCAGACGGCTAATAGAGCCGTCTCCAAGGCCAGGAAGAGGAGGGGCAGCCGCACGAGTGGCGCCCCTTCCTCTTCCTGAGGTCGCCCCTGGAAGCGCCGGCCATCCGCACGGCCGGGGCTTCCGGGTTGACCTCACGCCGCGGCGACCACACGCGCCGCGGTGTTTGAGTCAGAGAAAGTGCACCTGCCGCTTTTGGGGCGCACTTTCTCTGAAATCTAAAAGGAGCGCCAATTTGGCGCTCCTTTTAGATTCACCGGGGAGGCCCCGCAGTGAGGCTGCCTTGGCCCCGCGGCGCTGTGGACCAGGGCGTCTTGGACGCCCTTGTCTGCATCCCCCCCCTTGTTCCTCTTTTTAGCTGGTTAACTGACTTCATGAAAACTTTCTTCTCTTTGAAGAGACATGAAGAATTACAAAAGTAAATCTTTAGCATTTTGCCAGTGATTCAGAAATAAAAATTGTCATTTGATCTTTTAGTTATTAAAATGAAAGACATAAATATGTGACTCCCACTGACCCTGAGAATTACAGCATTTAGATCCCAAATACATTCCATCAGTGAAGAATGGCCTTCTGGAAAGGATACCAACTGAATCCCAAATGGAGAAAGAATCACCAGGACAGAAAAGCAGTAACAGGACACATATTTCAAGACCACATACAGTGTTTGGTTTATAAAACATGCAAGATGAGAGTTCAAGGATAAACCAGGTTAGATGTTATAAGGAAAAGTACTGAAAATGATGTACGCCTAAACAAGATACAGGAAGAGAAGCAGAACTGTAATGATAGTTGAACAAAAGAGAAAAAAATACAATATACTGAAGAAAACTGAGGACAACTTGTTGTTCTTGTATTATGTGTGAATCTTTAAAGGGGAGGGAAGCCTCCATTTCTTTATAATGGTATGAAGGTCAGAACAATAAAATGGAAACTTCAGAACAAATAGGCAGCCGTGACAATTTTCAAGGCTGAATGGGTGAGAAAGATGAAGTCAGCTCAATACATTACAATGAATGAGACTAAGTGCAAGCAAAGATGGGAATCTGAAAACACCCAATGTATTAATATATACTAGTGTATTTATGTATGCACTTTAAAAGTTTGGTTTCTTTTCCTTTTTTTAAAAAAAATAAAATACATTAATACATCCAGTATTTGCAGGGTTTTTATAAGAATGCTGAATACTTTCTTCACCTAAGATACTTATGTTTACCTTTTCTTACATCTTACATCTTAGAAAAAAGCAACAACAAATATAATTGCATTTGTTCAGTTTTAAGCTCTTTTCTTTGTTACTTGTGTTTACAGATTTCACTTGTTTGATATCACATTGTTTGTTTAGCTTGAATTCTGACCTTGTCTTTCATTGGTGTGTTATTCACCAAAGCAATCACTTGTGTTTATGTTTATCTACACAACCACCATCAAAATCAGTAATTGACTTAGTGCAATCAATGTACTTCATGCTATTTCCAGCAAATGCATCCTCTCTTTTGATCTGATTTTTTGTAATATTTATTTCACATTACCCCTTTATATATGTGAGATTATTTTAGCTTCTATGTTTACTGGAATACTCTATTTGCAAAATAGAATATGGTGAAGTTGATCTTCTATTCTGATTGCTATATTTACCATCTTCAGTGAGGTCTCCCCCATGTTGACTCATCTGTTGAAGAACCACTATTCTTGCCATGGCAGTAAGAATGGGGGCAAACTGAACCCCATTTGAAAACAAGATGTAAAAAAACAGGTTTCTTTAGAGATGGCAGACACTAAAAAGAGAAATACAGATGGGTGAGAATATTTGTGGTTTAGGCCTTATTCTGTGCAAAAATGCATGCAGTTGTGTTTTTTTTGGTGTGTGTGTGTGTGTGTTTGAGTGAGCAGACAACAACATATCTACACACCCAAAACAAATTTTGTTTTCTGCATAGGAAACTACTTTTCTACATAGAAAATGTGCAAAGAAAGAAAATATGTGCTTTTGTTTTTCACATAATTAGTCTCAAACTGTAACAGTGTTCAAAGACTATGCAATTTTCAGTTACTTTCTCATAAGGAGGTGAAAAAAGATAAAATTATTAATTTTTACATGCAAGAATGAAATTTATAGAGATTTATATCCTCACATGGTAGTATATACACAATACCATGGAAAGTAGGAATGTAAATATTTGTAAACAATGTTATCACAGGCAAGTATGAATATTTTTACCCCAAGTCTTCTCTCTTTTAAAACTACATAGTTTTTGAACAGTAGTCACAATTCAGAACTTATTCTATGCACATACACAATGCACACACAAACTCACATGTGTGTTTTCCATAAAATGACACTTCTGATGTTTTTTGTGTATGAAAATTTTTGTGAGCAAAAATGTTTACTATACAAGAATATTGTTTTGTGAAGAAAATGCCATTTTGGTGCTTTTTTTTGGGTGCTAACTGTGAGGATTCTCCCCATCAGGATTTCTCAGCACTCAAGAAACCTGCATGGTTTTTTAAATCCATTTTTGAATAATTTTTAAGTATCCTTTCCATTCTTGATTTTTTTTAAAAAAAGGGAGGGACATAGACGTGAAAATTTTAAAATGGTGTGCACAGACCACAATCAGTGTCATCTTATAGAGAACTGTTTGAAAATCAATAATTAGTGGATGTTCGGATTGTATCATGGTGACATTATCAATTGCTATAAAACGTAGTAGCTAACTGGTAGGTGGTATCAAGTTCATGTTGTTCAAATACTGAGAGGTCTGCATTGTTTAGACCATGTCAGATAGCAGACAAATAGCTCTATCTCTTAAGTCTGGCATAGTTCTAGTTTATGTGGGCAAATTCTCTCTATTTTTAGAGCAAGGCTTTAGGCTACAACTGGGCAGAGATGTCCAGCAGTTCAGAATGCTGTTTGAAATGGATTTAGCACAGTTTCTGATTGACTCCAGCAAATCTTAAAAGATCTGGAAAAAAGATACAAGGAAATAAGATTTTATCAGCCATGATACACAGTCTATACTCATAATAAATTGGATTGCACCATAAGCTGGGTCTCTTTGGACTTTTGAGCCCCTACAAAGTGCCCCCCCCCATATATCACCCCATTTGTGAGATCTTTTCTACTTCATCAGCCACAGGCTGTGGAATGATTTCCCTCCAGAGTTAAGATTGGTTGCTACTAGGGTTATGATTCTTTGCTTATTTCACTCTTACATGTAAGAATGAAAAATCTGAAATGATTTCTTTTTGCTGCATGTGTTTATGAGAAGTTTTGCACATTCACAATAATTTTCACATTTCTAGACTTTTCAGTAAAACATTCATAGAGGTTTTTGCCACAATAATGTCCCTCTATGTCCAGAAAATCCTATGTTATGAGCAAACTGTAAAGGTCAAGATCATGCATCAAGATCTTGGTCATTGTAACTACATCCCTCAGTACTACCCCACCAAGCCATGCAGCCCCTCCACACTCAGATTAATTTTCTAGGTGCTGGATAGTTGGATGACATATCCAACCCTCAAAGAGTGACAGTCTTTATGATCTTCTGTGAGGCTGAGAAATATTGCAGCCATGAACTGGTGTGTGTGTGTAGAGAGGGGGGGGGGTATCTCAAGCCCTGAACAGATGGGCCAGGATAGCATAGGTTTAGTCTGCAATATCCTGGCCTAGGTCTCAAATTGGATTGGTCCCTGGACTGGCACAGGGACTGGCAGGTGTTTACATTGCTGCCCATTTCCATGCCATGGATCTGCTACTGCTACACACCCCTTACCTTACTCCACAGTTGCCACATAGTGAGAAGACCCCTGTTGTTGTGTTTCACATGGAAAGGGGGGCACTTGGCTGCAACCATGTGGCCAGATGCCCCACTTTCCCATTAGATGTGGTGATGGGGGTCTTCTTACAAGAAGCAACATTGGTGTAAGATAATAAGGCCATCTGATATGCCAGGGTTTGTCATGGAGTTTACTTGAAACTCCATGGCAAATGGTGAGCCATTTTGACATGTGTTAAGGCTCTTTTGACCTAGGATCTGGCCAGATCCACTGGATCCGCATCCAGTCTGCCCCAATCCTGGTTCAATGCTAATGGCATGCATTGTCCAAACAGGATGATATGAGGCCAGTGGGAACACAAGTCTTTTGGCCGATGGAGACAGCCCCTCAGATTGTTGAGTTACCCTTATTCATTGACAAGTTTGAATGTTGTAACACTGTTTTCTTTTTTTAAAAAAATTCTTGTTACATGGTGATTCTGTGGAAAGCTGGTATAAATCAGCTCCTCCACCACGTCTTCAAAATCTGAAATATCTGAAACATCTAAAATATGGTTTCTGTGGATAATAATAAAACAAACAATAAGGAAAGTGATGAGGAAAATAAATTACATTAGTCTTCCATGATATACACTGAAGGAGGTATGTGAGGCTTGGTTTTCTTTCCCTCCAGTATTAGTATATTAAAAAGGTGAGTGTGGTGCCCACGACTGCCACCTTCCTACTCTTACACTTTAATTCTGGATGACTGTACTTTGAGAACTTGATATCCCCACTTCTACCACCTAATAAAGTCTTAGGGACTCACACTGCCTTTTTAGTGTAGTCCCAACTCCAGAATAACAAAATATTCGTAGCATGTTTTATGTCTAAAACGGAGGCCAAGTGATGTTGGAATAATAAAAAGAAAAGTTTATTTTACATCAACATGCAATAAAGGTAACTTGTTTCAGGACATGCTATTATACTCTTTCTAAGGGGGGTTGCAGACTGCCAGAAATAGTGTGAATTCAGTCCACTTTTAGGGTTAGGGTTAGAGTTAGGGAACCATGGGAACTGTATTTTAGTGTGGCATCAGAGTTGTCTGACAGAGAAGGCTCAATGTCTCAGAAAAATAACAGTTCCCATGATTCCCTAGCACTAACCCTAACCCTAAAAGTGGACTGAATTCACACTATTTCTGGCAGTCTGCAACCCCCCTTAGTTATAGACTTATAACATATGTTACTAATTCAGTCACAGTACCTCAGCCCCTCTGGCTAATAATATCTAACTGGAGAGAACACCACAGTAACCCTCTCTCTTCCAGAGCTCTGTGTGTGTTCAGAGTTTAACCTTTCTAAACTCTATCACTTTAAACACAACCCTTTCATTAGCTTAATTTTCCCAACACACCCTCTAACCCAAATCATCTTCTCCTCTCTAACAGTCAGCCTGGGCTTTTATACTACTCCCAGCTGAACTCCCATTGGCTGGCTCTCAGCTGCCTCCTGATTGGCCAGCTGGATCTCTGTTCACCACAGTGAGAGGATTAAGTACTGTGTATACCAGTAATAATCAGTAGTAGAAAGTGCTTGGAGTTAAGAAAGCCTCTCACAGTGAAGTTCCTTTTTACAAAATCTTTTAATGTACACAAAGTTCCCCTTTCTTCCTCATCCTTTATCTTGCTGGAGGTTTTTTTTTTTTTAGCAGCATCAGCATTTGGAGTATGGTGAAGAATTTCTGGTGCAACACACACTTTCAGTAGTAGATTGCAACAATCTGTCTACAGTAAACAATACTATAAGGCTTGAGCTGGTAAAGAACAGGATTTTTCTCTAACAATTCCTGCTGCATCTGCTACTCACAACAAGCAATTTAAACAACAGCTGCTTCCAGAATCCCTTTACTGAGGATGAATGGAAAAATAAAGAAAAGGGAACAGTAGATAAGTGTGCCTCACAACCTACCCCCAATATACTACAAAATTGTAGCTCTAGATGTTTGGCCACCAAAATGAAATTTTTAAGAAACATTGGAGGCTGGTGAAAGTGGAAGTCATCTCACAATGTATTGTGGAAGAATCTTTTAAGTAAAACATCCAAAATACCTCTGTTTACCTACATGGTTCTTATATGATCTGGTTGTTTCATATTATGTGTGCATAGTTTTAGTTTTCAATGAAAAAATTAATGAAATATTTTGGTAACAAGTTTTCTGTTAAAGAAGAAATGCCCAGGAAATACCCTTAGCTGAGATACACCTATAGTGGAAACATTTCAAACTACAACAGAAAAATCACAGCTTTGCTGACAAGGCCAGCTTTGTGTCTGTTTGAGACTCACTCCATGCACTGCTCAATGATAAATGATCAGTTTCCTATATCTGACCATCTGTTGTAAGATAACAGCCAGTATTTTGCATTGAATTACAAAAGGTCTACTTGAAAATTAGGCTTTATCATTATTTTTATGGTAGAACAACCAAAACAATTCTGGGAGAGTAAATGTCTGTGCCCATGTGAGGTGTATGTAAAAGCCATTATTCTGTATAAGCAGGTTTCAGAACACATAGTTGTAATGTAGAATGATCATAGAAATCTTTGGTGATGAGAAATAATGAGATGCAATAATAGAATTTGTTAATTTAACAATATATTTGAATGAATTTGTTTCAAGTGCATTTTAAGCAAATGAAAATTTAGATTACATTTTATTTAGATTACATTACATGCTATTGATTTTGTTTTTATAATTTTGTTTTTCGTTGATGTTATTTTTTATTGCTGTGTAAATAAAAATAATTTTAAAATAGATTACATTTAAAAAAATGTTTCCTTCCCCACCTTTTTTTGGCCATGTTCACTCTACACAGATTGGTTAGGCCCAATTTGCACATATCAGTCTTAAGCACCATTTAGTGATGTGGTCTCTATCATCAGTGCCATTCTTAGCAGGAATGCTTATAGATTTCCATGCTGGCAAGCAACATGTATTGAAATTGCTAATCTATGTACAATTTAAGTGAGCATTTATGAGCATTCCCATAGAACCTGGGGAAGTGATGTATACTCTGTTGAAAATGAAGTATACAGTCACTTTGCCTTCCTTGGTCCCTTTAGTGTTTTCTTTCTTTCTTTCTCTTCCTCCCTTCCTTTCTTTTTTAATAATGTGTGGATATATAACACCTTGTTAGAAGTTATACACTACAATAAAGCAAACATAAGAATTTATCATGGAATACAGTTCATCTCACATTGATATATCCCATTTGTTTAGAAACTGTGTGATTTAAAAAACATTAGAATATGTATGTGGGTTCATACCTCAATATCTACTTCTTTATAACAGGGGTTCATCTAGCCTGTTTCTGTTCTGATGCTTATAGCATTCTCATAAAACAAATAATCACATCAATGTCATTTCTAAATAGCTGTATTGTACTTAAACATTTATAGGCTTCCCCCGACTTTCAACAACCCACTTTCTGATTATTTGGTCTTTCAACCATTCTAAATTATATACAGAATCCATGTACTCTATGTGTAATCCACACTTTTCATCATTTGTTGAATTAATAGTTCTGCTAATGCAATAATTTAAAGGGGTTGAAAGAGCAGAGAGCAGAGGTTCATTTTTTGATTCAAACAGATTGGGAAGGGTGGTATTTATTTTTGAAGGGAAGGAAACTTGTTTGGCTGAGGTAATTATTGATTGAGCAGGGAAGGTTTTATTAATAGGTTTTTATTTTCCCTAAAAGAACACTTTGGCTGCATCCACACTGCAAAAATAATTCAGTTTGTCACAAATGTAATTGCCATGGCACATAGGAATTCTGGGAGTTGTAGTTTTATGAGACATTTAGCCTTCTTTGTCAGAGAGCTCTGGTGCCACAACAAACTACAGTTTGCAGAATTTGATAGCATTGAGCCATGAGTTACAAGTGCTGTCAACCTGTACTATTTCTACAGTGCGGATGTAGCCTGAGACTTCTAGGGCCATAGGAACTATTGAACAAGAGAGGGATATCACACACACACACACACACGAGAGAGAGTGTTTTGGTTAAACAATGACATGGGTTGGAGAGAAAACAATGACATGGGTTGGAGAGAAAATGCTTGTTGGGCATTCCTGGGTGGTGATGGACAGCCCTTCTTTGACCAGGTGGCTGAGGAAGAAGAAGAGTCAAGCACATCACAGTCATTGCCATTGAGTGGCAGGAAGCAGACTCCAGTTTGAGGTGCTGGCTATATGATGACAGTGTCCAGGCTGGCTATAGGATGTCTGGGGAGAAGAAGGAAAAGGCAGTGATGGAAGTTTTGACTCAGGTCACTTCATTCACCACTTTCCAGAAGCAATGCATGGTCATGGTATTGCAAGGGTTCTTTCTCTAATGATTTCCCTCCCTCTCTGCTTTTCTAACATCCAGAGGTAACGAAAGGATGTGAAGTCAGACCCATTCAAAATATAACCTGGAGTGGATTCCAGTGACTCCAGACTCAGGGTTTTATAGAGTTTTCAGTATATAACTCTTAACTCCTTCTTCATTCCTTCTGACAATAGTCCTCTTGTTAATAAAACTACATTTGGCCTTGAGGTCAGATTTTTCATGTGGAGTTGCATGCTCCATGCTAAACATAAGGGAGATTTGGCGGAAAATGTCATTTGGGGTTTTATTTGGACTGATAATACTTGATGGCTCATTGATTGGGATGTCAAGATGTTATCTATTCTAAAATATAATTTGCATCTACCCAAATAATGGTTATTTCTGTTTTATCTGTTCTACATTATATTGCCTCTGTATGTGAATCAGCTACCATTCTTTCATCTTTTAAAATACATAATCTGCACTCTCTTAAGGTCTGAGATAACATGAGGATTGATAAATATTATGATCAAATAAGTTACCACCTATCATGATATCTCCTTCTGCAAAGGTCTCTCAATTTAATGATGCTTTACACAGATAATCTCTACTATTAATTAGGACTGTAATTTATTTGAAGCATTGTACAATTTAAAGGTATGGCTATTTCCCCCATTAATTTAGCATTGAAAAGAAGAACATGTCTTCCAGATCTGTTAACATCACTTCCATTTCAAAGAAATGGCAGGATCTTGATATTAATATTGCAACTCCCCTTGATTTAGATGTGCCTCCAGAGAGCAGTCAAAATTCCAGTAAAAAAGTCAGATAATTTAAGACTTGACATTGTCCAAGTTTCTGAATTACCACAGCAAAAACAAATTCAAGTCTCATCAGATAGTCTGAGACACAAAATTCATTGAAATTCCCAAGTACCAGAAAAAAGACAAACTTAATTCCAAATGCAAGACATCAAATTCCTCAAGCTTTTGAAGCACATCAGGAAAGAGTTTGCTGTCAGCAAAGAACTAATTTAAGATATGAAACAATTCAAACTTCTGAATTACCAATACAAAGACAACTTAGGGCCTGAACAGATGACCGAAAAAAAAATGCCGCATCCAGGCATCATCAGAGCGCAGAGTTTAGACACCACACATTCTGATGATGCTCTGAAGCTGGTGTGAAGCTTCCCAGATATCCTGACATGGGTGGCTTCAAGGCACTCTGGCAGCACAGTGTTAATACGCAGCGCACTGCCAGAGTGGCTTGAAGTAAGCTTTGGGCTGTGGCAGAGCCAGATTTTTTCTGGCCCCAAAAGGAGTGGATCTTTGCCTCTCCTTTTTGGGCTGGCTTCAAGGTGGATTGGGGCTATGGCATGTGGTTGCCATGGCCCCAATCCATCTTCAGAATGGGTGGCTTCAAGCAGCCACTTCCTGCCCATCTGTTTCACCCTTAGACTCTGGATAATTTAAAACAATTGCTCAATTTTTTTGCAGATTTTTCAGGCTATGTGGCCGGGTTCCAGAAGAGTTTATTCCTTTTTTTTATTGCATCATTGAAAAGGAAAAAATAAGTATACAAACAATTCCTTCAATCTTAGTTACACACAGTAAAACCCTATTCTTTAACAATCCTACTTAACTAACTAAATTTTCCTTAAGCTTATATATATTGTTTGTATATATTTATTTGTAAAAGTATTCATATTTTGGCAATATCTCTTTCTAAATCCAACCAGGGGGTAGAGCAGTGGAGCCTATCTTTTAACTCTATATCATTTAGAATTTTCTTACACCCCTTAAATCCAAAGCTTCTTAATTTTTTCCCATATTTAAGATAGTTTTATTCTGATTTTCCTTTGATTGCCATTGTTAATTTGTCCATCCCCATTAAGTCATTCACCTTGATTATCCATTCTTCTAGTAGGTATTCATTTTTCCTTTTCCAATGTTTTACATATATTAGGCGGGCCGCAATCACCATATATAAGATTACTTCTCTATCCCCTTTCCCAAGTTTCATTTTAAGTCCATCAGTTATATTTAACAAAAATAGCTTTGGATCCTTTCGAAACTTAATTTGAAATAACTCTTGCATCTTTACATATATTCTCCCCCAAAATTATATGCCTCTTCACATCCCCACCACATATGGAAAAAATCCGCATTCTGGTGTCCACATTTCCAACAATTGCTTTTTTTGTTCTTGATTATTTTTGCCATTTTTACCAGTGTTAAATGTCACCTGTAGAACATTTTGTAATAGTTTTCTATTAAGTTTGTACTCTTGATAAATTTTAAGTTTTTTGACCATAACTTTTCCCACATGTTCAGTGGGATTGTTTCATTTAGATCCTGCATCCATTTGATCATGCAGTTTTTAATTATTTCTTCTTTCATTGTGATATCTAGTAGCATCTTATAAAGTCTAGATATCATATGTTTTTCACCCTTTTTTTAAAAAAAAAATCTATTTCATTTTTCTGATGTTCTATTACTATTTGTTTATTATTTTTATTAAATCTTATTTTTAATTGAAGATATAATAACCATTGTACTTCTGTTCTGTCCTTTTGAAGTTCTTCCATAGTTTTAAGTCTTCCCTTTTTCTCTTTTTTTATTAATAATGTCTCTATATCTTATCCATCCCCCTCTGAATGATTTTTCTGTTTTATGAAATGCTTCCTGCACAGATATCCAACTTGGAATTTTAGTATACAATTTTTTTTTTGTATTTACTCCATATTTTGTATAATGATCTTCTTATTATATGATTGTTGAACTTTTTAAATGTCATTTCCTCCTCATATCCCAGATATCTATGCCATCTGTTTTCCATTTCAATTCCTTCTAATGTCAATAGCCTTTCATTTTTGAGTACTATCCATTCTTTTAACCACGTCATCACCGAAGCATCATAATATATTTGGAGATTCGGTAAACCAAACCCCCCCCTTCTTTTTTAAATCCTACATAATTTTCATTTTAATTCTAGCTTTTTCCCCTCTCCAAACAAATTCTCTAATGTCTTTTCCCCATTCCTTAAATATAGTGTTAGATATAATTATGGGAATAGTTTGGAAGAGATAAAGCATTTTAGGTAACACATACATCTGTATTAAAGTAATTCTTCCCAGTAAAGATAATTGCAGTGACTTCCATTTACTTAGCTTCTCTTTAATTTTATCCCAAGTTTTAGTATAATTATTTTCAAACAAGTCTTGACTTCTATTTGTCATTATTATGCCCAGATATTTTGTTTTTTTTAACTGTCTTCAGCCTCAATATTCTTCTTAATTCCTTATCTTCTTTTTTTTAAAGATTTTTTTGTCAATATTCCACTTTTATGTTTATTAATTTTAAAGCCAGCCAAATTACCAATCTGTTCCAAAATTAGCCCTAATTTTCCAATGCTATTTTTAGGATTGTCTAACACTATGGCAATGTCATCGGCAAATGCTTTAATTTTAAATTGCTGATTTTTTTATATACAAGCCTTTAATTTGATTGTCTTCTCTTCTCTTAGAAGAGTTTATTCCTGATGACATTTTGCCGGCATCTCTGGCTGGCATCTTCAGAGAATGCTGGCATGGAAGTGAGTGGTATATATATATATATATATATATATATAGTATGACCCTAGATTAGGAGGAGTTATTTACATGTTAATCTAGCACTGAGTCAGGGCAGCTAAAGTGGTCTCAATTTGCCCTATTTCTGGCAGTCTGCAAAGGCTCTCTGTCTGCAGTTTCTCTTATGTTCCTTGATTTGTGTTTAAACATTGTGTTTGGTGGTCTCTATGTAGATTTGTCCACAGCTGCACGTATGCCATAAACTTCTGCAGCCACAAGAGGGTCTCTCCTGCTCAAGCTTTATAACTGCAAAAAGTAACAAATAAGGCTTCTGGATAAATAAAGATGATATATATATATATATATATATATATATATATGATTGTGATTCATTTCATAATGAACAGTTTCATTATAAACCAAATATCCATATCTGAACAACACCCAGATTGATAATGACAGAATGGATCAAGTTTGTAAAATTTGTTGTGCTGAGAAAGAAAAGAATTCCAGAAACCTTTAGAAGGTGTTGCCGAAATTGAACATTTTTATTAAATATATATGTAGTATGACCCTAGATTAGGAGGAGTTATTTACATGTTAATCTGTGCATTGTTCTGTTGTTAAATGGCAAGGCCTCAGGATGGGAGGATATGCAAGGAGGCATTGTGTCTGTTTAATTAGTTGTCTCCTGGAAAAAACCCTGATCATTTGCATTTTACTGGGACTTGATTTTGGTGTTTTTCAGGATTGGTAGCCAAACTTTGTTCACATTAAGGGTTTCTTCTTTCCTGTTCAAGTTGTCTAGGTGTTTGTGGATTTCAATGGCTTCCAGTTGGCAATGGCACCCCATTGAGACGCTCGCCTTTTGAGTCCTAGGCAATCATCTCACTTTGCAGGAGGTTCGGGCCCCGTAAACTACATTTGCGGAACCCAAAATTGTCTCCTTGGTATAGGAGTCTCAGAGGGGGCTTGGTGGAGGTCCAGGAACCATTGATCTACCCTGAGAGGTAAGGGTTTTATCTCTCCCCCCATGGTGGACATGGCAGGACCAAAGAGCAAGCCACAATCCTGCAATGGAGCATTACCCGCACAGGAGCACCACCAATTTTAATTTTTATATGTGAAAAAGAAGATCAGAGAGGTATTAGAGGTGAGCAGTCTGAGACGGAAGATAAAATAACTCAGAGAAATAACATCAAGTGATTGGCTATGATTTAAAGCGATTGGGTATGCTGTGGAGTCAAGGGTGTAATACACCCTTGAGAGAGGTATTTCTCTTTTTTCCCTTTTTGTTAAATGGAAGGACTATTGGACTAACTTTGATCAGGTCTTTGATCAGATTGAAATCCAATTGTTACTTGGAGGATATTTGTAGGACATTTAACAATGAAGTCATTAACTATTGAAACTTTTTCTTTTTTATTCTGTGAATGAGTCTTTGCTCCTTTTTCTACTTTTCTTTTCTTTTCTTTTCTTTTTTTTTTTTTTTTTTTTTTTTTGAGAAAGCAAATTGTTTTCTTACCTGCAGTTGGATAACTCTCTGAATCCACATTTTTCACCTGTGATGTCCTTGAAGTGAAGTGGAGGAGTTGCCCTTTGTTTTGTCTGGGGAGTTGTTTCCTGTGTTGCCTAGAGAGGATTGAAGTCAGATGGCATAGCTGGGTGAACCGGAAGTAAAAAACATAGATGTGTTGGATAGAGCAGTTTTGACTTCCAAGAAGATTACCATAGAGCTTATACTATAGAGATCTAGAGAGGATTGAAGCCGGACTATATTGTTGAGTGAACCAGAAATAAGGATCATAAGACACGTTGGATAGAGCAGTTCCGACCTCTAAGAAGACTACTATAGAGCCTACACCACAGAGATCTTATTTATAGAACGTCTCGGTTTTGCTATTAATTTTTTGCACTACGGCCTCTTAGTTTCTTTCAAACTATCAAGCTATATGATTTAGGTTACATGGTGAAAATAATATCCCTCTTGGATATTGATTCTAATTTTGCTCTATTTGATAACTATGGGGGGAAGCAGACGAGGACGTCCAAGACGCCCTGCGATGGTGCGCCGCGGGACTGGAGCAGTCGCACCGCGGCGCACCGTCGGCGCCTCTGAAAGGAGCGCAAAAATAGTGCTCCTTTCAGAAGTCAGTGAAAGTGCGCCCTAAAAGCGTGGGGCACACTTTCACTGACTTTTCCGCTGCAGCGCGTGCGGTCGCTGCGGCGGGAGATTGTCCCCGGAGCGCCGGCTGTGCGGAGGGCCAGCGGCTCTGAGGACGACCTCGGGAAGAGGAAAGGGTGCCGCGCATGCGGCTGCCCCTCCTCTTCCTTGCCTCAGAGACGGCTCAATAAGCCATCTGCTGAGGCCCTATATTTTCCATCCACTTTGGTATTTATATTTTATATTAATTTTGTACCCTGAATTGACTATTTGTTTGATTCTCTATAATTGCTCCTAAGATGAGCATGAGAAAAAACAACTAAGAGTGCTTGAGAGAAGAAGTTAGAAGTGAGATGAGCAGAAGAAGTAAAGACTGTATTGCTGAACTATTGAATAAGATGAACCCAAGGGGACAAACTCAAAAACAAAATATAATATCTTTGTCTCAATTACAAAGGTGTCAGTCTATGGAAAAACTCAAAATCCCTGATATTAACCAACTGATTCTTGAAAAAAATGAAACTATGTCTACAAATTTGACTCAACAAATAACTGACTTTAAAAAAGAGATTAAGCACAAGATTCATGCAGATCTAAGGGAGATAAACTAAAAGGTAGATAAATTATTGTATGAGTTACAGGCAACAAAAAAAAGGTGGATATCTTAGAATTTCGAAGCGACAAAATGGAGTTACATTTGTCAAAGATAGAAGATAAAAGAGAGCAAGATCTTGATGAGAGAGTGATTTTGGAACAAAAAAAATGAGAGAAAAAGTGGTTAAAATAAGAGGTTTTTTGGAGGAAAAAAAACGAGAACTTGATGAACAAATTAGCCCCCAAAATCGCCTCTTTTTAAAATAAGAATATAGAATCCTTCAAACTCAAATTGGATAAGTTATATAGACAGAGGGGGCTTCCCAGGGATATCTTTGTACATTTTGTTAGGAGGCAAACCCGTGATGAATTCTTGGCCAAACATAATGAAACTCCTTTTAATTGTGATGGACAAGATTTCAAATTAATGAAAGATGTCCCAGTTCATCTACTTAAGAAAAGGCAGAATCATAGTAACTTAACAACCTTGTTAAGAAGAGAAAATACCCAGTTTAGATGGGAGATCCCAGAAGGCTTGACCTTCTGGTGGGACAAAAGAAGGATTAGAATAACGTCTCCAGAATAAGCAAATGATTTTGTTAGACGTTATATGCGTAAACAAAGACCATATACAAAAAACAAAAATGATCTAAATAAAGACCCCAAAAGAGATGATGAGGAACCAATAGCTGAGATGGCAGGGGCGTCATCATCTGCTATGACTGATCCAAGTGTAGATATTCAAAGTGGGGAAGAAGATTCAATTCATACTGATACAGAGGGCGATTCCCAAGACCAAGACGAAGAGGAACAGGAAGGAGAGAACTGCAGTGAAATAATTCCTAAAAAGAAAAAGATACAAGACAAAAAAGAAGAAACTACAATAAATACAATGAATCAGACTTCGCCGATCAGACTAGGAGTTGAGGAGTATTTTGATAATTAATTAAGGGTAAGTTTTCCATTCCTTTGTTTACTGTAATAGTGACTATATTGAGTAACTGAAAATGGATCAAGACAAACTAATCAAAATTCTTTCCTGGAATGCCCAGGGAATGAATACTCATCAGAAGAGGATTTTTTTTTTCATTACCTACAAAAACTTAAACTTGATGTCTATTGTATTGTAGAATGTAGAATGAAAAAAAAAAAAAGATAACAAATACTTAAGATGTCCCAAATTAGGAATGGAATTTGCATCGCTATTTCAATTTAAAAAGAAAGGAGTCCTGGTAACATGGATATTGAAACTCAAATTAAATATACTCAAAAGCAAATCTCTATATTAACACTAGAACAAATTGAGAAGATAAAATTTCTCAAGCAGAGATACTTCCAAGAAGCCAACAAACCTGGTAAATTATTGGCCTATGCACTTAGAAAAGAAAAAGCTAAAAGACTAATCCCTAGAATAAGAGATGGATCTAAAATAGTAACAACTGAAACTCGAATTAAGAATGTCTTTGCCAAGCATTTCCAACAAATATATAAGGAAGCTTCAACTCCAAAGATTGATATTCAGAGATATCTGGAAAAAATAGAAATAACTAAATTGAAGCAAGATCAGAAAAGAATTTTAAATGAATCAATCTCATATAAAGAATTAGAAGAAGCAATTAAGAATGCAAAAACTTCTAGATCACCTGGTCCTGATGGTTTTGTATATGAATATTATAAAATTTTTGATAAACAACTAATACCTCCGCTACTACAAGTTATGAATAATATTCTTAAAGGTGAGATTCCCCAAACATGGAATTCCGCAAACATTGCTCTAAAAAACCTGGTAACATGGATATTGAAACTCAAATTAAATATACTCAAAAGCAAATCTCTATATTAACACTAGAACAAATTGAGAAGAAGATACAAGACAAAGATAGATTAGACCCCAACAATTACCGTCCAATTTCATTACTAAACACAGACTACAAATTATTTGCAGCTATTCTGGCTAAACACCTTTAAAAATACTAGATAATTGGATACATCACAATCAAAATGGCTTTCTCCCAAATAGGGAAATAAAGGAAAATTTTAGGAATTTATTGAATCTAATTGAAATTCACCAAAAAAACTTGCATAAAAAATTGGCAGTAATTTTCCTAGATGCGGAGAAGACCTTTGATAATATTAAATGGAATGTTATGTTTGCGGTTTTAAAAAAAAAATGACATAGGAGAAAATTTTATGAATTGGGTATCCAAAATTTATTCCAAACAGAATGCTCAAATTTTGATTAATGGGGAACCCACCACAAGCTTGAATATTGATAAGGATGTAAGACAAGGGTGTCCTCTTGCTCCACTCTTATTTATTCTCACCCTAGAGATTCTTCTTATTAAGATAAGAAGAGAAAACTCCATAAAAGGTGTTGAGATTAAAAAACAAAAGTACAAGCTAAAGGCATACACGGATGATGTCATCTTGACAATATCTACTCCAGTAGAATCCATTCAAACATTAATGAATACTCTTCAACAATATGGGGAAGTATCCGGATATTGAGTAAATAGAATAAAAACGTTTATGCTTTTATTGAATATTCCCAAAAAAGAAGCTGATACGATTGTGGAAATTTTGGGCTTTAAAAAAGAGGAAAAAATAAAATATTTAGGGATATGGCTTATGGGGAAAAATTTGGAACTTTTTAAAAATAATTATGAAAAATGTGAAGTCGTATGCTTTCATGGCCAGCATTCATAGTTTTCTGTGGGTTTTTCGGGCTGTGTGGCCATGTTCTAGAGGAGAAACTCCTCTAGAACATGGCCACACAGCCCGAAAAACCCACAGAAAACTAATTATGAAAAAATTTGGAAAGAGATTAAAACAGACTTAGATAGATGGAGTAACTTGAACCTATGTTGGATAGGCAAGATAGCAGTGGTTAAAATGAATGTGCTTCCCAAAATGATGTTTTATTTTCAGAATATCCCTATTATTCATAATGAAAAACCTTTTAAGTTATGGATATCAACTTCTTTGCATCACCTCCAAGTATTTTTATTTTCAGAATATCCCTATTATTCATAATGAAAAAACTTTTAAGTTATGGATATCAACTTTTATTATGAATTTTATAAATTTTATGAATTTTAAGATATTATGAATTTTATTTGGCAGAAGAAAAAAACCAAGAGTTAAATTTAAAAACTTATATGACTCTGTTGAAAAAGGTGGTTTAGCCCTCCCAAATCTACTTTGGTATTTAGAAGCGTCTATACTTGAATGGCTCCAAGATTGGTTTAAACTAAATAATAACAATTTGTTGGAATTGGAAGGGGAAGACTTAAACTATGGCTTTCACACATACTTATTTTATGGTAAGATCAAACTAGATAATAATTTTAATAATCATTACATACGCAAGGCTCTTTTTAGGGTCTGGTTAAAATATAAGAAAAAATGGTTTCTAAAAATTCCTTTATGGGCCTCTCCAGCTGAAGCCATTCTACTTAAAGGATTATATAAAGAAGAGCTATGGCTCAGATACAAAGACCTCATAAAGTCAGAAGGAACAAGAATGGTATTTAAAACACAAGAAGAAATAAAACAAATGGACTTTGATATTAATTGGTTTGCTTATAGGCAATTGTTGGAGAGATTTAAATTTGACATTCGACTCGATCAAATTGGATTGATTGATAAAAATTTTGAAAAAATACTTGGAGGTGATGCAAAGAAGTTGATATCTAAATTCTACAATTTAATAAGGAATGACAAACTCAAAGATATTCTGGTGAAAGATTATATGATTAATTGGGTTCGTGATCTAAATCAAGTAATAACAATTGAGGAATGGGAAAAGACATGGAGAAAAAGAATCAAATACATGGTTAATATATCTAGATTTAAGGAAAATCTTTACAAATCACTATTTTGATGGTATTTGACACCGCTCAGACTTTTAAAAATGTTCGCCAATGTTAATCCTATATGTTGGAAATGCGGAGCTGAAGTTGGTACGTACCTACATATTTGGTGGAATTATGAAGTGGCTAAGAAATATTGGAAGATGATAAATAATGAAATTGGGTGGATTATTAATACTCAAGTTTGTCTTGACCCAAATTTATATCTTTTAAATATAGCAAATATAGAGACAGAAAAACAATATGGAAACTTACTCTTTATAGTAATTATAGCGGCAAGGACATCATATACTAAGCATTGGAAGAAGCAGGATACCCCTACACTTGAAGAATGGAGGATGAAAATGGCAGATATATATGAGATGGAAAAGCTAACTTATTTTCTAAGAGATAAAAAACTGACAGACTTTTATAAAATATGGGATACATGGAGAATTTACATTAATGAAAAGTTGAAGTTCAAGTCAATATTATTTAAAAATTATTGAAGTTTTATTAATAGAACATAAGAGAAATGCTTCTAATATTGTTAACTGGATCATATCATAGAGTTCTAGGTTCTCATTCTTTTATATTGAACAATGTCATCAAATAGGGAAAATCTAGGAATTATTAATTAATATGATAACAAGACACTCAAGGGGTTTTTATATTAATAGATAAGACATTGCCTTATTTCTATATTTATTGAGTTCTATGATGTTAAATAGACTAATGATTACTGTAGTAGTTATAGAAGGATACTGGACGACAATTCTCTCTTCACTGCCATGGAAGACTTTTTTCCCCTTTCTATATATACCTTCTTTCTTTAACTGTTTTTCTTGTTTCCTTTCCTATGTTTTTTTTCCCCTTCTCTATATTTCCTTTTCTCTTTTTCTGTTCTTTTATTTTTTGACTTTAATATTTTTTGTTCTATTTGATTAATTTGTCTATATGTATTTAGCTTTGTATGTCTCTCATTGATGTTATTTTTATACTTTAATAAAATTTAAATAAAAAAAATAATGGCTTCCCTGTACATTCTGACTTGATAGTTGCTGGCATGGTCCAGAATTTCAGTGTTTTAAAATAGCATTTTATACCCAGGATGGTTTATAACATGTCCTGCTACTGCTGATTTTTCTGGGTGACTCAGGGCCTTTGCAGACTGCTAGAAATAGTGTAAATTGAGGCCACTTTAACTGTCCTGGCTCAGTGCTAGGGAATCATGGGAATTGTATTTTTTTTTCTGGGACATTGAGTCTTTTCTGCCAGAGAGCTCTGGTGCCACAATAAATTACAGTTCCCATGATTCCCTAGCAGTGAGTCAGGGCCGTTAAAGTGGACTCAGTTTGCACTATTTCCGGCAGTCTGCAAAGGCCCATAATCAATTTTCCTTGGAAATTTGGAATCTTTATAAATAAACCATAGTATCCATCCAAGAAAGAAAATGATAGTGGTTTCAAATGTAGGGGTGATAAGCTATTCAGTGTGTCCTATCGTGTATCTCACTTTCCAAAATATGTTTGTAAATAAAGACTAAAGAGTAGCCTACTAAGAGGAGGAGGAGGACGGGGAGCATGGCAGATATCTATAGATTTTTTTCAATATAACAACATGTAGCATAGCAAAATTACTTTGTTGAAGTGCATTTATGGAAAAAGAACTCTCCCCTTGGTTAGCACATTTTGCTTGAACTTAATGGAAAACAACAGCTGCAGTGCTATAATTATGAGTATTTGAGCCATAAACTATCCTTTAACATGTTTTTCCAGTCACATTCCATTTTTATTCTCTATTTACTAGCCTTTTTATCTTTCTATTTTTCCCTGCAACCTAACATGTAAAACACAAGAGACCAAGTGCATTAAGCTCATTATTGTCAACTAGGTTATAAACTAACAGATTCTAGGTTGATATGCTGACAGTGTAAGTTATGCAAAATACTTTGGTGTATTGAATGTATATGTTAAGTATTTCTTTCAGATGAAACTGCTTGGTGGTATTTATCGTTTTGCAGTTCTCCTTTACTTTTTTCCTCCTCTGTTTATGGCACCATCAGTTTTAAAGCCTGGGTTATGCCAAAAAGCTTGTAGTTGTCATATTCTTTCAGATGGCTGATTGATTAAATTCTGAAGTCACTGAGCCCACTGACAAGGTCACTTTGAACTTGCTACTTTTCTTTCAACATGGTCATCAACCGTGTGTACTTCAGAACATAATAAAAAGCTAGACAAGTAGAATGAAATACAGCTCAAGAATTAAGAACTTTATGCTTTGGTAGTTTACCTGTAACTTGGAAATATTCAACCAATAGCATGACCTCTGTTTTCAAAATGAATGCCATGAATTCATCACATTGAATCTAATGACTGAAGCTAAAACCAGCATCTTCCCTAGCTGTTGGAGGCAGATAGAAAATGAAGTGTGTTTGTTCATCTGTTTTCCTTTATTCATGCTTCTAAAGTTCATTAACAACACTTGTTCCTACTGTGATTAAAAAGGAAAGCTGGTGATATATTGTGCATTCTGTCATCAACATGGTGCCATTAATTGACATATGACAGATGAGAGAGATAAAGCATAACTAATCTTACAATGCTTAAATTGAATTTATAATCTGGTATTATGTATGATGAATAGACCTCAGATATTTAATCTAAGAGGTTGGTTTTGAATGAGCCAGACTATTGGTCCATTTATTTATTATTTACTTTAAATGGCAGTGACTTTTCAAAATTTCAAATAGAAGATTTTTTTCTCCTCTGTCCCAAGCTCCAGTGCTATCTGGAGATATTAAGAAATGAGCGCTGTGCTTTTTGTGTGTCATATTCTACCTCTGAACAATGCTCTTTTTGTAAAGTAGGTCAACGTAAGCAATACAAAAGGAAGTTTTAATATCTTAATATTTCTAGAGCTGTTCCAAATATTATCCAGTTTTGATTTGGAATGAGAACTAGCAATTTCTCCCTGCAAAACTGTTAGGTTATGAAAATTTTCAGAGCTTGTTCTATGCCCTCTACTGCTGTACTTTCAGCACTATTGGTTTCCTTTGCATGGTATTTCATTTGTACCATGGATTATTGACATAGATGATACCACATTGAATAGGGAAACAAAACAAAACACAAACAAACAAACAAAAAGCCCTAACCTCACAATTCTATATGGAGATGTGGTTTGTGTACATGGTGACTATACTGAAACCTAGTGAAGGCCAGGGAGGGCAAAAGTAATTCATTTTTGTTGTTAATGGCCTTCAAGTTGATTTTGATCTAAGGTGATCTATGAATGAGAGAGTTCCATGTCACTATGGGCCTTTGCAGACTGCCAGAAATAGTGCAAATTGAGTCCACTTTAAGGGTTAGGGTTAGTGCTAGGGAGTCATGAGAATTGTTTTTTTTCTTCCTGAGACATTGAGCCTTCTCTGTCAAAGTGGACTCAATTTGCACTATTTCTGGCAGTCTGCAAAGGGCCTATATTCTCAACTATCCTGCTAAGCTTTTGAAGATTCATGGCCATGGCTTCTCTGACTGGATCTATCTATCTGGTCCACTTTCTTCTTCTTATCCTATTACCCTAAACTTTACCAAGCATTTTTTTTCTTGTGAGTCCTTTCTTCTCATGATATGGCCAAAGTATGACAACCTCAGTTTAATCATTTTTGCTTCTAGGGAGAGTTAGAGCCTTATTTACTCTAGGACTCATTAATTGGTCTTTTTAACAGCCCAGGGTATCCGCAGAACTCTTCTCCAGCACCCCATCTCAAATGAAAAAGTTACGCTAATGATACTGGGAACTATAGACCAATAAGCCTGCTGTCCATAATGGGGAAATTGTTACTACATCACCTTGCAGAAAAATATTCAAGACCATCATATGGTAAACTTTATGCAGCTTTTATGGACTTAAAAGTTGCTTTTAATTCTATCCCTAGGCTTAAGTTGTGAGCCAAACTAGAGCCCATTATTACTGATATTAGACTCCTTGCCCTTATTAAAGCTCTTTATAACAATAGACAACTAAGAGTAAGCGGAATGCCCAGAGGCATCTTTCTGAAACCATTCCTGTTTCCAAAGGGGTGAAACAGGGATGCATCCTTGCTCCATCTCTGTTTAACCTTTACTTAAATGATCTTGAAATCGAGCTGATGGACAACAATGCCCACTTACCCAGATTAGGTAATAGGAAAGTTCCAATTCTGCTTAAGATTGTACTGCACATCCTTTGCTTAGGTTCAGTTGGTATGTTTTGTTTTGAAAGCATATTTTCTGAACAGATTTTCTGATTTGCCATCCCCATTGCTGTCTCTTTATTTCTATTGCCTTGAAAACTTTTTTGCACTCTTTCTTCTCCTTCTGCCTTTTCCCTATAAGGCAACCCTTCACAACACTGGACTATTATAAGTAGCTTGGCATAAAAGTAGGATGAGTTCTAAACTTGAATATATGCATTTCTACCTTGTGCTTATTTTTCTGGAACTTTTTGTTATGGTTAATTTAGATGTAAAATCTGTGTGGGATCTAATTCATTCTTGTGTGTGTTGTAGTGTTAGTGGTGGTGAGTTATATAAAAAAAATGAAGATTAAATATTTGATATTGCATTTGGGGAGACTGTAATATTCCTGTTATATGTATACATGCTCTGAACATATGCATTGAGTAGGCACTACTTTAAGATGCTGGTCTGTAAACATAATTCTGAATGCAACAGGGCAAATGAGTATTTATGCTTATTGCTTGCATCTGAATCATCCAATTCCTCAGTCTGACTTGGGGGTCTGTAGTAGACTTCTACTATAACATCCCTGTTGTTTTCTTCCCCTTTAATTTTTATCCAGATGCTCTCCACCTGATTTCCAGGATTTAAGTCCTGGATCTTTTCACAAGTGTGAACATCCCTGACATATAATGCTGTTCCTCCTCCTTTCCTGTTTGGCCTATTTCTCTTAAAAATGTTATACCCCTCTATTCCTACATTCCAATCATGAGACTATCCCACCAGGTTTTAGTGATGCCTATTATATCATATTTGCTTTGCTGTGCTAGGAGTTCAAGTTCATCTTGTTTATTTCCCATGCTCTGTGAATTAGTGTAGAGACATCTAAGAACATGTGTCCTCCCAACTTGCTGCCTGTGTGAGGTTTTTTGCCTCCCACTGTTGTGCCCTTGCATCATTTGCCTTGTTCCCTCTATAACACTTTTGCTATTATCTCCAGCCCATGAGGTACTCATGCCCTCCAAGATACCTTCCAAGATACTGTCTCCCTCCCCAATATGACTCAGTTTAAAGCCCTCCAGATCAAATGTTGGAGACTATTGGCAAAAACACTTCTGCCAACTGGTGTGAGATGCAGCCCCTCTCTTGCTAGAAGTCCACCCTCATGGAACCGCAGCCCATGATCCAAGAATCCAAATTGTTCTTGGCGGCACCATCTACAGAGCCAGTTCTTCACGTCTGCTATCTCCCTCTCCCTTCCTGGACCATGTCCTTCAATTGGGAGAAGAGATGAGATAACAACCTATGCATTCAGCTCTTTCAGCTTCCTGCCCAAAGCCTCATAATCCCTTCTGATATTCTGAAGACTATGCCTTGCAGTATCATTGGTTCCCACATAGACCAAGAGGAAGGGGTAATGGTCAATAGGCTTGACAAGTCTTGTCAGCTTGACTGTCACATCATGGATTTTTGCCTCAGGGAGACAAACCACCTCCCACTGCTTCTGTACCCTTCAACAAGGAATCCCCAACCACCACCACACACCTCCTCCGAGGCTTAGTGGTGGCTGTTCCCTGCAGTGGTACTCTTTGTGTCTCCTACACTGTCACTGAGGACTGTCCCTGCTGCTCTTCCTCTTCATCCTTGAAGTGTTATGTTAGATGTTAGCAAGGAGAGGGTTTTGCACGGCAGGGGAGTCAAAAGAGCAACAACGTCACCACAAACCACAATATGGAAGGAAAAGGCCACAACTTTATTGTTCACAGCAATTGTTCACAGGGTTGTCCTGAGGTCAGGATCTGGCATCGACTAACCTGACTGTTGATCAATGAACCCCTGCCCAATCACAGCTGGGCCCAGGGATGACATAAAGGGCCACTGGGCATACTGTAGCCCTGCCCCCTTGTTTCTGGAGGACACTAATTAGGGGTTTGCCCCTGCATTGGCAGCCCCTTCTCCAATCCAGCAATCCTGGGTCTTGATGGGACTCCCAATAATCAGTCTTCTGCAACACTGATAGCCTCACCCACCAGAGCCACAAATCATGCTACCACCTTTCGAAAAGTTGTGACAGCACAAACCACAGCCCTCTTGCAGAGCCTTCACTGCAGAACAGGTTGGGAGGGTGGGGAGGTCTGAGCCAGAATGGCAGCTCCTTCCGGCAGTGTGACCATAAATAGAGGTCCTGACCAATCAGGGAGGCCAGAAGTCCCACCTCTTCTTGCTGCCAGGCCAATAGGCTGGGGCTGAGAGCCCACCCTCACAGTGGACCCAGCCAATCTAGAACAGTTTCTGGCTGCTCAGTGCAGTCTGGAAGAGCAGGGCTGCAGGGGCCTGAAGTCCTGCCCACTCAAGCTGGCTGGACCAATGGCTGGGGTTGGAAGCCCACCCTCACTGCCTTGTGCAGCCAGTGCCTGGCTGCTTCTAGCCCTGGTGCAGCCTGGAAAGATGAAGTACCAGGGCTGGAGCAGGCTGGGTGAGCCTCTGCTCTATGCCAGCAAATTGGCCATCCTGGTGAGCCAGGCAGCCACACTTGGCAACATGAGTGCAGTCCATTAGGACTTCGGCCAAGTTCTAAATAGTGAACAAAATAATCTCTGAACCTGATTAGACATGGTTAGGAAATGCACAACACCTTTTCAATCAAGTTTCAAAAATTTCCCACCATGATGATTTAGTTTTAGGGGCTTTTGTATATTTCCTTTTAAGGGTCAGCCCATGAATTAAAAGTGAGAGCCAGAATGGCATAGTGTTTGAGTGTTGGACTAGAACTCTGGAGACCAGAGTTTAATTCCCTGTTTGGACATGAAACCCACTGGGTGACCTTGAGCAAGTCACATGCTCAGGGGAAAGCAATGGCAAACCTCCTTGGAACAAATTTTGCAAAGAAAACTCCATGATAGGTTCATCTTAGGGCCACCATAAATCAGAAACAACAAACATGGATTGAAAATGGGTGGATTTTTTTTAAAGGGACAGTCAAAATCCTTTTTTATACTGTGGAGATTAAACTCTATAGTTTGTTCAAATAAAATGATCTCATGTTGTTTTAATGGGTAGGAAGGTTTTTGCCTAGAATCTTTCAGAGCTGCTATCATTTGGTTTAGATGAAACCTCGCCAAATGGACTAACAGTTTAACCCATACAGCATTACATGCAGTGGTAAAATGCATATTGTCACAGTTTCAAAACAAAATATCCCTTTTGTCAAATGGGAGATCAAGTCTAACCAGCAAAAACAAAAGGAAGAAAATAACTAAAACAGTATCAAACCAAATGTCACGACAAAATTGACATTGATAAAATGTTTTTTTTAAAAATGCATTAGTAGTTTGCTTTTTGCTTTTTGCTTTTTTTAAAAAATCATTCTCCATTAAAAACCAGTGAGTCTAAAATTATACCTGCTTCTATGTAACCCCTATGTAGAATGTCTGTTACTGAATTAATGACTTTTCTGATGGTTAAAAAAAACCTGCTGTGTTGAAGGCTGAAAAGTTGTGTATACTAGCATGTTCCACTAGAATTAACTTGATCAAATCAAATCATGGCTCACCCTAACCCCTAGTAAATGTTATCCACTATTTATTTAGCCAATAACTGATCATGCAAGTGTATTTATGTGATTGAATGCAGCATGCAAGATGTCACCTGCAGTGCATGGAGAGAACAATCACAGATCTGAGTGATTTAGGAACTATAAGTCTGCAATCCTGATGAGGAAGCTAGAGCAACCAATGGCTATTCATATTCATTCATTCATTCATTCATTCATTGTGATTCTCGGCTGCATCAATGGAAGTATAGTATCAAGGGCAGTAAAAGTATCACTCTATTCTGCTTTGGTCAGGTCTCAACTGAAATATTGTGTCCAGTTCTGAGCATCACAATTCAAAAAGGATGTTGACAAGCTGGAGCGTGTCCAGAAGAGGATGACCAAAATGGTGAAAAGTCTGGAAACCATGCCCTATGAGGAACAACTTAGGGAACTGGCTATGTTTAGCCTGGAGAATAGACACTTAAGAGGTGATATGATAGCCCTATTTAAATATTTGAAAGGATGCCATACTGAAGATGGAGCAAGTTTGTTTTCTGAAGCTACAGGAAAAGAGATTCCATCTCAATATTAGACGAACTTCCTGACAGAAAAAGCTGTTCAACAGTGAAATAAGCTGCCTCAGAAAGTGGTGGACTCTTTTTCTTTGGAGATTTTTACACTTGATCTTAGCCAAAAGGCCGAGAAGCGATTTTCTTTGGAGATTTTTAAACAGAGACTGGATAGCTATCTCTTGAGGGCACTTTGTGTATTCCTTCATGGTAATGGGTTGGACTTGATGGCCCTTGAGGTCTCTTCCAATTCTATGATTTTATTTCAGCTCAGAATGTAACAGCCTCTCTGATTTGACTTTATTTAATACTGAGGTGTATTCTCCTTCAGATTTTGTTCCTGTTATAATTTTTGATTCTGTTCATTAATCACTTATACACACACAGATACACGCACACACAAGTATTCTTGTACTTGGGAATTGGGAGCTATTTTTTCCTTATTTTCTGCCACATTCTGATTTTGTCTTTTTATGACTGATTTATGACCATAATAAAGTTGTATTATGAAAAATCAAGCATTTTCCATGCTCTCTCTGTGTATGTTTACTGCTGTGACCCCAAAACAGAAATACAGTTTCTGCCATGCAGCAAGAAGTGAGTTGGTTACGTAGGCATACTGATCATGCAGACCCTAGCACTCATTTACAGATCAAACAATCAGTTCCAGGAATTGCAAACAGAAACATTCACACCTCAGAGACAAGGAAGCTAGAGGATTTATGTCCTGGAGGTTCTGCGGCCAAGAGTCAGATAAGACCCATTACTCCTTTTTTAAGATCTATCTACTCCAAAGAGATCTTTACTATGCTAATTCTGTCCCTTTGAAGTTAGGATAAACAACCTTTGCCTGAAGCCATTTTTGGGCTATATTAAGACCTCTAAATCTCTTTGTTCTGAGAGCTGGCATGGAAGTGAGGGGGGATCTCATGTCTGCCTGAAATTCCTTGCTGGTCTCCCTCATGCTGTCTCCATCTCTACTTTGCTCTGTGAGCAGTTGAGTATATCTGCATCAAGAAAAGGTGCACTATGGTGCTGGGTAATTATTTTGATTGGGAAGTCTGTCTTATGAATTCCATGAAGCCCAGTCTGTATGTGTGTATGCCTGCATTGTTGAATTATTTTCCTCCTTAATAAAAGTACAGTTCATTGGAAGAATTTTGCCTTTCAGAAGGTTCTCTATCTCCTCCCCCCCGTATAAATTGGGTTCTTTCCTCAGCTAATGAAATTCCCCAAGGTCAATTTCATTTGTAATAGTTGACTGACTGATTGATATTGTTAGATATTGTTAGATATTCTGTTGGTTTAAAAAAATGTTTTGCCACAAATTTCTTCTACCTCATTTTCACTTGGAATCACTCTGGTTGTTTGTTTTTAAAACCTTGAACCTGTAAGGTCCTATGCAGAGTTAGTGCCTGGGAAAGCCAAATTGAGTCCATTTTAAGGGTTAGGGTTAGTGCTAGGGAGTCATGGGAATTTTTTTTTTTTTACAGAGACATTGAGCCTTCTCTGTCAGAGAGCTTTGGTGCCACAATAAAATACAGTTCCTATGATTCCCTAACCCTAACCCTTAAATTGGACTCAATTTGCACTATTTCTGGCAGTCTGCAAAGTTTGAATAACAGTGGTTATGGTGAACCTGCCAATGCAAAATCAGATAGAGACATGAATATGTTTGTCTAATGTTGATAAGTCTACACAAGTGAGTCTAATTTGTCTTCTATCAGAGATTTCTCACTTAGGCCACTAATGTCATGGAAAGCATGCCTGAAAAACAGCTTTCAATTACCAATGACATTTGAGGTACAACTGGAATTTAGGCAATCTTTTACAGGAAGTAAAAAGGAATTTTGATATGATTTTTAACATTATCCTGGGCTAGGTAAGTGACAGATATAGTTTGTGATTGAGGATAAAATGACCCCTTTACCAGACCAAGGTATTTGGGTGATGGAGACAATAATGGGGAAAAGAAAAGAGGATATTAAGAATGAGAGAGGTAAAAGGAGAATTAATGGTAAGAGGCAAGGTAGCAAGATCATCTTGAATAAATAGCTGCCATGAATCCCATTTTGGGAGAAAGGCAGGTTATAAATCCCATAAATAAATAAAAGAAAAAGATGGTAACTATGGGCCTAAGCAAATGGTGCAAAGTGCCGTCTTTGAGGCCAGGAAGGGGAGGGGCAGCCTCATGCTGGGTACCCCAACCCCTTCCCCAAAATGTCATCGGAGCGGCCGGCCCTCCGCATGGCCGGCAGTCTGACGGCGCACTTCCGCTGCAGCATCCGTACACACTGCAGCGGAAGAGGCGCCAAAGGTGAGCTGAATGCCTTTTGTGGTGCATCTTCAGCATCTTGCGGAAGGAGCGCTATTTTAGCACTCCTTCCTGGAGCAAGGATGCTGCGCCGTGGGGCCGAGGAATGCGGATGCCTCGGTCCCGATCCGCAGCTTCCCAGGGTGGCCCCATGCCACCCATCTGCTTCCCCCCTATGCCACCTGCTTTCCTTCCTCTGAGAGTAAGACATCTTATGACAGTATTGAACTAGGCCTCACTAGTAAAACAAAGTAGAATGTTTTAGACAGGGGTAGGCCCCTTTAAGGGCCGAGGGACTTCAGCTCCCAGAATCCCAGGAGCTATTGGCCAACATGGGACTATTGGACAACATGGCTGAGGCTGCTGGGAGCTGAAGTCCCTCAGCCCTTAAAAGGGACAGGTTGCGATACTTCCAGTGGTATGGTGGTGCGACCGTCTCTCTAATCCGTGCGGGAGAAGAGAGACTACTGATTACGAGTTCAAGACCCCTCAGGTGCAATTGCTGGGGGGTAGAAATTATCTCCCCAGAAACGGGAGATTCAGAGGGGCTCATCAACCCGAGTGAGAAGGCTTTAAAGAAGGAAGATCAAAGTCAAAAAGAGATCTTTGGGACGGGACGGAGCCTGTGGTGGAAGAGGAAACATGGAGGTCTGAGCCGACCATGACCGTAGTCAGAAGTCGTGAACCGGCAAAAGCACTGCCGCCATTTTAAAGCTGATGAGTAAGCAACTCAATTGATAAACTTTCTAACAGAGTGGGAGCTAGCCAAATGCAATATTTAGTCCTTAGTGGCAAAATTCTTTCTTGGTGCTGAATTGTAAATTAGAAAACGAGTGGAAATTAGAGATTTATTAGCATTTATTCCCTTTGGGAAAGTACAACAACAAAAAAAGGAAAAGATAAAAGCTTAAACAAATATTTATCAGACTTTTGGCGAAATAATAAACTATTGGATTGAATTGTTGTATATTGGAATATCGGAATCGGAGATTGGATTGTAAAATTTTGATGAGGTGGAGACATCTTGTAAAGAAGAACGTGAAAGAGACAAGGAAAACGGGGAGAGAGGGTGAAAGAATCAATGTATAACATACAGATAATTGGAAATATAGGCTCAAAAAGACTAAACTGACTGTTGCGACTAAGAAGGAAGTTTTTGAAATATTGTCTCTTTTCTATATTTTGAAGATTGAAGTGGATTTAATAATCCCTGGCTGAAAAGACAGAGTGGGAGATCGCATGGACTTTTTGTAAACAAGCGCAAGATTTTCTTTTTCCCTTTGGCATTTTGGATACTCTAACTGACTCCTTTGTCTTTTTTTAGCTTTTCTCTTTTTGGCATTCCTTCTTTTGTTTGTGGTGTATGTACTTAAAGAGAGACAATTATCCCCGTTTCTCTGCTCCTAGAAACAAAACAAAGTAACTGTTGATTTCAGTTAAGGAGCAGAGAGAACGAGCTACTGAGACCGAGCTGGGAGCAAAGAAAAGTGAAAGGTCTTCAAAGAGAAAGCGAGAGTGCTGAGGAAAGAAAGAAAGAAGATTGCAACCGGATTGGATTTAAAAGATTGGAATATCATTATTGTAAAGAGGGGTTTGGGCTTCAATATTATATAAATTCGCTTGTATTGTAGAAATCTTTTAAGATTATGTAGGAGTCTAAAAAGTTCTATTTGGATTAGGGGGAGGTGAATTTGGAAGGGAAAATTTTCATGACTGTGGGTTTTTATCTGAGTTATTTCAAACGCTGATTAGTGATTTGAATTAGGAAAAAAACACAAAAAATTGTTAAAGGGGATTGGGGTTTTATTTATTTTTCTAGCTTGGTACTTTTAATATCTGATAATTTTGCTTCTTGAGCAATAAGTAACAAGTATATTTGACGCTACTAATCATTGTCTAATTACCAATTAATTAATATATTGATTATTGATTATTAGGAGAACTGTACTTTGTTGATAGTTATTTTCTTTTTGTGTTTTGTTCTTTGTCTAAGAATGGGGGAAAATAGTTGAATATAAGATTTATATGACTCTTCACGTCTAGACGTGTAAATATTATTCTTTAGCAATAGTGGAAAGAGTTTAACTATATAGATTTTTTATAGGTACTTATCTGTCTAGGATTTGCATTATATAATTAAAAATTAGACTTATAGTAGTTTTAGATTTTGGGCTGATCTTTAGACATATATATATATATATATATATATTCATATAACATTTCCTCCCCAATTTCATCTAACACAAGTTAAATTAGTATTTAAGAGGACTCTTTTCTTTTTTTTCTTTTTTGGTCTTTTCTTCCCTGAGGTTTAAAAGAAACTGGTATATAGTGTTATTGAATAAAATTAAAGGAGAAAAAGGGGAAATAGAATATTAATAAATAAAAAGGGGAAGGGAAGGGAGAGGAAGGGAAAAGGAGAAAAAGGGAAAATAGATCAAATATTGGGAAACCTATAGAAGGATAGATAAGAAAAATAAAATTAAGCAAGAAATTAATAAATTACAAAAATCTTACATGAAAATATAATTAATTTATAATTGCAAAATAAGAAAGGAATTTATTGCATTATTTAACATCACTATAAATAAGAGTTAAAATTTTGTATAGATCAATAAGATAAATTCTAAATTGATATAGAAAGATTAGTTTAACTAGGGATTGACCTTTATCATAGAAATTTTTTGAGAACTTAAACCAATTCAAAAATTAAAGATTAGAGTAAAACAAAACAAGTAAAATAATATAAGTTAAAAATTAATAACTCAATTTGGAAGTTCAAAACTTTTAGACAATATAAATAAATAGATAGCATTAAAAGAGAAAGCATACTTAAGATAGAATACAACAGGAGAATACCTTTACTCTAAGCAAGGAGATAATGCAATCAAGAAGAGAGAAAGAAAAGCAATCACAGACGAATTTAAGAAGAGCTTCGGTGGAAATGGCAACTAAAGGAAGCAAACAAAATATAAATTTCTTTTTAGATGAAATTAAGAAATTACACTCAGAACTGAGAAATGAAATTAGGGAATCAAAGGAAGAAACTAGGAAAGAAATTAGAGAATCCAGAGAAGAAACAAAAAGAGAAATAAAATCTGAAGCGAAGCTAATAAGGCAAGATTTAGTTAGAATCAATAAAGATATTGAAAAATTTTTGTTAGAGATGGAAGAACTGGAAAACAAATAAGAGGACTAGAAATAACATTAGAAGACACACATAAACAACAAGAGGAAGATCACGACTTGCTGCTTAGACTCGAACTTAAGCAAAGGGAGAAATGCATTAAGCTGAGAGGCCTGCCGCAGCAACCTAAAGAGGACTTATTTGAATTCCGGTCACCTTACCTAGCTAAATATTTGAATTACTCTACTCAGGAAATAATTCCAGAAATTGACAGGATATATCGAATCAACTCAAAAGTGTCAAGAAATAGAAAACTACCTAGAGACATTGTAATATATTGGACCAGGAAGCAAATAAGAGATTAATTCTTGCAGAAGAACTTTAGAACCAGTTTTGATATCAAACGATACGAGATTCAGGTTTTTAAAGACATCCCGGTCCAAATATTGAAAAGACCCAAGGATTATCAGTTTTTGACCAAGCAGTTGAAGTCCTATAAAATCCCTTTTAGATGGGAAGAGATTGAAGGTATTTCTTTGACATGGAATCAATGAAGATTTAAACTTAACTCAATTGAAAAAGCATGCATATTTTGGAAAGAATATAGAAAGGAGATTGAAAAAATTGCTAGAGGGAAACATAAACATCCATCTAAAGAGGATGAAAGTGAATCACAAATGCAGAAAAACAAAACCTCTAAAGTGTCAGAGGGAATTGCAACGGATGAAGAAGAAACGGAAGATAAAAAGGAAGAAAGCAAAGATGATTTGGCCAGAGGAGGCGAAATAGAAAGTGAGGATGAAGAAGGCCCTTGTATTGGATAAAGAAAGGAGAATGCTCTAAAGATTTCAAAGTATTAAAAATTTCACATAAGTAGAAATTGAAAGAATATATTAAATGAAAATTTTAACTTTAAATGTAAAAGGACTCAATTCAAAAATAAAAAGGAATAATTATTTCATTACTTAAAAAAACAAAAATGCCAAATAGTGTGCCTCCAAGAAAAAAAAAAAAAAAACGAAATTAGATTACTGAGGAATAAGAACTTAGGAGATAGTTTCATATCAGCTAACAAAAATAAAAAAAATGGAGTTGTGATTTTTATCCCTAACAAATTTCAAACAATAGAAGTATTAAATGATCCAAAAGGTTACTACTTAGGAATATCCATAATTTGGGAAGGTGAAAAAACGATATTGTTAGGGATTTATGGACCGCAAACAAACAAAGGATTATTTTTTCAAAAAATATACAACGAACTGAAAGAGATTGAATTTGATAAATTAATATTAATGGGTGATTTCAGTGGAGTGCTTAACCCAGAAATGGATAGAAAATCTAAAAATATGGAAAAAATAACACAAGGCCAATTGCCCAGAGGGTGTTTTTTTTTTTAATTAACAGAGGATTTTGGTTTACAAGATGTTTGGAGACATGTACACAAAAATAAAGAAGGATTCACCTTCTACTCAAGTAGACATGGTTCACTATCTAGGATCGATATGTTTTTAATGTTGAAATCATTGATTAGTCAAGTAAACAATATATATACACTCCCAAGAGATATTTCTGATCATAACGGTCTAATATTAATACTTCAAGAAAAAAATTAGACAGTTCAATTGGAAACTAAAAGATAGCTTAATTGGAGACAAAATGATTATAGAGAAAGCAAAAGATGTAATCAAAAATTATTTTCAAGAAAATGAAACAAATGGAATGAAAAAAACTACAATTTGGGAAGCAGGGAAAGTGGTTTTTAGAGACTTTTTTATTAATCAAGAAGCTTATGCCCAAAAGGTGAAAAAAGAAAAAGATAATGTAATAAGAAATAATGTAATAAGAAATAATATAATCCAAAAAGAAAAAGAACTTGCCTCAAATTTAGGAGATATTACAATATTACAAGAACTTAAAATATTGAAAACACAGGAAGCTAGAAAAAATACTTTAGAAATAGGAAATAAGATAAAAACAGCTATACAAAAATAGTTTGAGCACGCAGATAAAACGGGCAAATGGTTAGCAACAAATCTAAGGAAAAATCAGAAAAAAATGCAATAGTAGAAATAAAACATGAAGGCCAAATTATAACTCAACAGAACAAAATAAAAGAAATATTCTTCATTTTTTTTTTGATAAATTATATAAGGGCGATGCTATTGACCAAGAAAATATAAGAAATTATTTAGTTAAACACAACTTCCAAACTCCGAATCAAAAACAAATCGAAGAATTGAATAGAGACATTTCAATTGCGGAAATAAAAGACGCTATCAAAAGAGCCAAAGAAGCAAAGTCCCCAGGTCCTGATGGCTTTACAAATAAATTTTATAAAACATTCATCGAAGAAATAAGCTGCCCCCTCCAAAAAGTGATGAACTCTATTTTGTTAGAAGGTCTCCCAGAAACATGGAAAGAATCAGATATAATACTTATCCCTAAAGAAGGAAAATCCAAATTGGAAATTAGAAATTATAGACCTATCTCCCTCCTAAATTCAGACTACAAATTATTTACAATTATCTTATCTAATAGATTGAAAAAATACCTATCAAATTGGATTGGTACAAATCAAAGGGGTTTTTTACTGGTAAGACAAATAAGAGATAACATGAATAGTTTTAAATATACTTGAATATTATGAGAAACATATAGATAAAAAGTTGGCCATGCTATTTGTAGACTTAGATAAAGCGTTTGATTTGGTGAATTGGCAAACACTCAAGGAAATTATAAATAAGATGAAATTAGGTACTAAATTTACAAATTGGATCAAACAAATATATAAGGAACAAAAAGCGTGAATTGTTGCTAATGGGATTAAATCAGATTACGTGAAAATAACAAAAGTACTAGTCAGGGGTGTCCCCTCTCTCCATTACTATTTTTGTTAGTGATAGAAAGATTAATTGATGAAATTCAGAACCAAGATTTAATTAAGGGAACTAAAATCAAAAATCTAAATTATAAAATAAGAGCCTTCGCGGACGACCTGGTTCTTTTTTTGGAGGAACCAGATAAAAGTATAGATAAAGTAATGGAAATACTTAAAGAATTTGGTAACATTACAGGTTGCAAGTGGAACAAAGATAAATCAATAATCATGACTAAAAACTTGTCCGTAGAGGAAGAAAGAGATTTGGAAACTAGATCAGGTTTGAAAACACAAAATAAAGTAAATTACTTGGGGATTACGATAACAAAGAAAACAATAGATCTTTTTGAGAACAATTATAATAAAACTTGGGAAGCAATTAAAAAAGAGCTAAAACATTGGAGTAAAAAGCGACTGTCCTTTATGGGCAGAATAGCAACAATCAAAATGATGATACTTCCAAAAATTCTATATCTATTCCAAACAATTTCTATTTTGACAAGCGGAAACAGTATAAAATTATGGCATAGAGACATCAGCAAATTTATCTGGCAAAATAAAAGACCAAGGATTCCGCTCAAGTTTTTACAAGATGTAAAGGAGAGAGGTGGAGTGGGACTGCCTAATTTAGAGATATTATGAGGCTTGCTCCCTTACTTTTATTCGTGATTGGATATTACTAGATTCAGAAGAACTTTTGGAACTGGAGGGAGAAGGTTTATGTTATGGTTGGCATGCTTATTTAGGTTATGAGAAAGTTAAGGCTAATAAAGAATTTAATTATCATTGTATTAGGGGACCTTTGCTAAAAATTTGGAATAAATACAAAAATAGGCTTATGCCACAATTCTCATTTTGGTTTTCTCCACATGAAGCAATCCATAGAAGAGAAATGAGATATACAAGCAAATGGATAACATACAAGAATTTATTAGATAAGGAAACTGAAGGAAATTATAAACTAAAATCACAATATGAACTATTGGAGGAGGGATTTAAATTAGATTGGTTTAAGTATAGACAAATAGTAGAATGTTTTAAATCTGATCTAAAAACAAAAGGAATAAATCTAAATAACAATGAAGGAGACAAAATTTGGTTGATTAACAAAAAATGGATAGGTAAATTCTATAAACTTTTATTAAAATGGGATATGGAAGATGAAACAGTGAAAAATAATATGATCCAATGGGCAAAAAAAATTGTTTATCCAATTAAATTTGAGCAATGGGAATTCGCTTGGATTAAATATTTGAAATATACTGCTTCACAAAACTTAAAAGAGAATTTCTATAAGGTTTTTTTTAGATGGTATTTGTCGCCAGATAAAATTGTGAAAATGTATAAATCAAGCAGTAATCAAGCAGTAATCTCTGTTGGAAATGTGGTAAATAACCAGGCACATTATATCACTGTATGTGGACCTGTAAAATAGTAAAGAGTTATTGGTTAAAGGTCAATGAAATAATTAATATAATTGTTAAAAAAGATATAAAAAATCACCCTGAATTAGAATTAGAATTAGATAAAGAAGTTGGTAAAATTTTATTTTATTTAGTTTCAACGGCAAGAATTACTTTATTCCAACATTGGAAAAAAAATACAATACCGAACATGAATGAATGGATTACTAAATTCTATGATGCTATAAAAATGGATATATTGATGGAATATCTCAAAGGAAAAATATAAAAAAATGATTTAAGCGAATGGATCCCAGTTTTTAGATTATCTAGAGAAACAGTGGGGTAAATCAGCAACTCTTACATATCAAATAGGATAAAATTAACTAGATAATAGTTAATTAACTATAAAAAGAAATAATAGTAATTAAAATTAGATACTCAATTCTTTTATCTTAAGATTAAGTAAAGCAGTCAGATAGGACAGCACTAAGATATATATGAGAATTTAATAGGGGAAAATATGGAGACAGGAGAATGTTGAATTAATATAATTACAACAAATCCTATATAAAAATTAGAATTTTAACAAAAATAATTGTTTTCACTTAGGATATATCAATCAAGAGCAACAAATTTATAAGTAATTCCATACAACATCTCTTTTTTAAAATTAATTTAAGAGAACACAAAAAATGAAATGAAAGTAATAATTTTTTAGAGAAAAAAGGAGGCCGAGTAAGTACAATTGACAACCCAGTGAAGATAGAAGGAGAGGAGGTAACATCATAGAGTTAGGTGTATGAAGGAGGAGGGCTTGGAATAAGATATTGTAATGGAATGAAGTAATAGCAGGAACTAATCTGTTCAGGAGTATCCTTGCAATGATTTTTCCAGCAATAGAGAGCAGTGTTATACCTCGATAGTTTGAGCAATCAGATTTTGCTCCTTTTTTCTTGTACAGGGTGATGATGACTGTATCTCGGAGATCTGATGGCAGTTCCCCTTTTTCCCAGCAACTCACAAGGAGTTTGTGGAATTTAGCATGGAGTACATGACTTCCGTGTTTACAAACTTCAGGTGGGATTCCATCAATCCCAGCTGCCTTGCCGTTTTTCATCTGCTGTATGGCCTGAAGGGTCTCTTCCAAAGTGGGAGCTATGTCCAGTTCACTTTTCATCGGTTTTTGTACCATATGTTGGATAGTTGAGCCTTGGACTACTTGGTTGGCACTGAAGAGACTTTGAAAATGTTCAGCCCATTGATTCAGGATGGAGGCTTTATCAGTAATTAGTGTTTGACCATCTGTACTGCATAAGGGGCTTTGGACCTGATAAGTAGGTCCAAACAGTGTTTTAAGAACTTCGTAAAAACCTCTAAGTTCACCCAGATATGCACAGTGTTGAGTCTTTTCTGCTATATTGATCCACCACTTGTTCTGAATGTCTCAGAGTTTTTGTTGAAGTTGACTACACATGAGACGGAAAGCTGCTTTTCTTACATGGCAAGTTAGTTGGGCGAGGTATGCCTGGTGAGCAGTTCTCTTCTTTGCCAACAGCTCCTGGATCTCTTGGTTGTTTTCATCAAACCAGTCTTGATTTTTCTTATGGGAGAACCCGAGGGATTCTTCTGCAGACTGGAGGATACTGTTTTTGATATGTTGCCAAAGCACTGTAGGAGAAGGATCTGTAGGGTGGTCTTCAAGTTTTGATTGCAGATTTGCCTGGAAGTTGTCTCTCAAGGTAGCTTGTTGAAGATTGTTGACTTGGAGTCTCCTCTTTAAGATGCCACCCTTCTTAGGTTTGAGCTTCAGATGAAGATTTAGTTTACATCTTATGAGGTGATGATCTGTTTCGCATTCTGCACTGGGCATCACTCGAGTATGACGGACATCGCAAATGTTTCTCTGGCGGACTAGAACATAGTCAATGAGGTGCCAGCGTTTGGATCGGGGATGCATCCAGGTTGTCTTCAAGCTATCTTTCTGCTGAAAGAGAGTGTTTGTAATAGTCAGCTGTTGTTCTGCACAGAACTCTAGCATGAGGCGTCCGTTATCATTGCAATTTCCAACACCATGCTTGCCTAAAACACCTTTCCAGGCTTTGGAGTTCTTTCCTACTCTGGCATTGAAGTCACCAAGGATAATAATTTTATCTTCTACAGAGACTTTTTGTATGAGGTGGCATAGGTCTGTGTAGAATTTCTTTCTCTACAGGGTCGGCTTGCATAGTTGGGGCATATATACTGAAGAGAACAATATGTGGGAGGCCTAAGGAGATAATGCGATCAGAGTGACCTGTTGACAAGGTTTTGAGTTTGGAGGCAATGGAGTTTTTAATCATAAAGCCTGCTCCTGAAAGATGTTTTTCAGTTTTGGGTTTGCCAAACCAATAAAGTGTGTAGCCGGCACCGTGTTCGTTAAGGCTGCCTTCCTCATGGAGACAAACTTCACTAAGAGCAGCGATGTCAATATTAAGTCGTGCTAGTTCATGGGCTATTAAAGCAGAGCGACGCTCAGGACGTCCACTATCTGCAGAGTCTTGCATGGTTCTGCTGTTCCAGCATGCAAGCGTCAGTTTATTTACACCTTTGGAGGCCGGTGTGTGCCTTTGTCTCTTTGTCTTTGTTCGACCGCATCAGAAGATGTCTGTTGGCCGCGGCTAGCCAACCGGGTAGGTGGGGATGAGCTTTCATTAGGCCACCTTTTTTAGGCCCCTCTCCATATGGAGCAAGCAGTGCTCTCCTTAAAAAAGGCTCCTCGGTTGTTCAGGATGCTGCCGAACAAGACTGTCATTTCCCGGGTCAGTCTCAAGCGACCAAAGTCCTGAACCGCCTGCATGCAGGGTTGGGTCTGCGGCTTCCAGTGCATCTTTACACCTGCTGTTTAATCCCTTACCTATCGCTACAGGGCTTTTTTGAAGATTGGATTTATCTTTCGAGCCTGTGCAATGGATTTTTCTGGTGGAGCGCAGCGTGCACAGAACTGGCCTAACCCTTTAAACCAAAGGTTAGTCTGCTATGGCCTTGTAAGCATGGATGGTAGCAACAAGATCCTTGGGTCGTAGGTTTGTTTAGAGTTTCCTTCTCTTAGATGGTTGACCTTACAGGGCTGGACAAGCACCATCTGCCCGGGTTTGGAATTAGAGTTTTCCTTCTCCTAGGATGGTTGCCATAAGGCTAGGGAGCCCATCCTGCTCTTTGACGTTCTTTGTCAGACCCATTCGGTTTTGACCTGTCTGGCATGGGAAGCCTTACCGGTGGCTATCATACCACCGCCAGCATAGCTCAAAACTACATTAGGGTATGCAAGCCTCTCCCCCACAGCAGTCCTAGGCTTGACTTCAGAGGCTCTGCCTCTGGCTCCTCCTCTGATGGTGGTGAGAAGGACAGTTGGTCCTAGGCTTGCCTTCAGAGGCTCTGCCTCTGGCTCCCCTTCTGATGGTGGTGAGAAGGGCAGTTGGTGCTAGGCTTGCCTTCAGAGGCTCTGCCTCTGACGACTCCTCTGATGGTGGTGAGAAGGACAGCTGGTCCTAGGCTTGTCTTCAGAGGCTAATATGTGTGGAATCCATATCTTAGCCTGGTGCTTTCCATGTCAAGTAGTCTTTCATTGCTTAGCTTCACCCAATCTTCTATCCAAGTCAGACAAGATGCGTAAATATATATATTTAGATTAGGTAGTCGGCATTCTCCTTTATTTTTCTCCTCTGTAAGCAATTTCCATTTAATTCTGAGTTTCCTACCCGACCATATAAATTTGAATAATTCTCTCTGCCATTCTTCAAAATATTTTTCTCTTGAAACTATTGGTATATTTTGAAAAAGATAAATCAATTTAGGCAATATATTCATTTTAAGTATTTCTATTTTCTGCAAAAAGGAGAAATATTGTCTGCTCCATCTCTCCAAATCTTTCTTGATCTCCTCCCATATTCTTTGGTAGTTGTTTTTGAACAGATCTATATGTCTTTTGGTCAAGTATATACCCAAGTATTTAACTTTTTTCTCAACTTTGTACCCTGTTATCCTCTTCAATTCTTCTTCTTCTTGTTGGTTCATATTTTTTGTTATTATTGTTGTTTTTTCTTTCTTTCTTTGAAATCCAACCATCTCACCATATTCCTGAACTTTTAGAAGTTTTTCTGTACTTTATTTTGGCTCTTCCGGAAAGCATATAACATCATCTGCAAAGGCTTGCAGTTTAATAATGTGTCATTTTATTTTAACTCTTTTTATTCTGTCATCTTCTCTAATTTTATTATTCAGAACTTCCAATATTATTATAAATAGCAAGGGTGAAAGTGGATATTCCTGCCTGTTTCCTCTCTCTATTTTGATTTTATCCGTTCGTTCATCATTTATTATTATTTGAGCCATCTGTTCTTTATATATTGCCTTTATCCACTCTGTGAAGTTATTTCCCATGTTTATGTATTTAATTAATTCTAATAAAAAAAAACCAATTGACTCTGTCAAAAGCTTTTTCTGTGTCTTGCAAAATCATGGCCAGTTTCCTTTCATTGTGTTGTTCATAATGTTCTTTTTTTTAAAAAAAATACTTTATTAATATATTAAAAACAATTTACAAAACAATGAGGACAATAAGGACAAAAACATCAAAAACTAACCTTACAATCACATACAAATAACACAAACAAACTTTCTGATCTTCAACTCAGATGATCTACATGAAGTCCTACATTCATCTCTGATATCCAATTAAAATATATATATATGTATTGAAACCATTTTACACATTCTCGTCCCTTCAACCCCCAATCTCTGGGAAGG
Organism: Phrynosoma blainvillii; assembly: GCA_026167975.1. Classification (NCBI taxonomy): domain Eukaryota; kingdom Metazoa; phylum Chordata; class Lepidosauria; order Squamata; family Phrynosomatidae; genus Phrynosoma; species Phrynosoma blainvillii. The sequence continues at coordinate 180,399,377 of JANUYF010000003.1, read as the reverse complement.
GGGAAGCAAAGTTAATATTAATTACAAAGTTAGCCGGGTTAGTTTTAGTCAGGACTAGGTCATCTGCATAAGCTTTAAGTTTCATGTGTTTCTGTTTTATTTTAATTCCCTCTATTTCTACATTTTCTCTAATATTATGATTTAGGATCTCCAATACAACCAAGAACAGAAGAGGAGAAAGAGGGCAGCCTTGCCTAGTGCCTCTACATACCGAAAAGGGTTTTGTCTTATCCGTATTAACAATAACCCTAGCAGTTTGTTTTTTATATATTGCTTTGACCCATTTTATGAAATTAGGGCCAACATTAATTCTATCTAAACATTTCAACAGAAAATCCCACCTGACATTGTCGAAGGCTTTTTCAAAATCTATGAATATCATGGCCAACTTACAGTTGATGTCCTTTCCATGATATTCAATAACGTTTAAAATATGCCTAACATTATCTTTGATGTTTCGTCCTGGTAAAAAACCATTCTGATCGTTTTGGACCCAGTCTAGTAAAAACCCCTTTAAACATTCTGCCAATATTGTGGCAAAGATCTTATAATCAACATTTAAGAGGGAAATAGGGTGGCAATTTTTAATTTCTGTCCCCTCTGTGCCCTCTTTGAGAATTAAATTTATATTTGCCTCTGTCCAGGTGTCTGGGCACCCGGCTTGTTCAATATTGTGGAATATACTTAACAAGGGCAACATCAATTCCTCTTTGAACTCTTTATAATATTCCACGGGAAACCCATCGGGTCCTGCCACTTTCCCTATTTTACACTTTTTAACTGCCTCTTGGAGTTCTTGTAAAGTTATTTTTTTGTTTAGGCCCTCTCTCTGCTCATCAGTAAACCCTTTAATTGTATAATTTTGAAGATAATTTTCCAACTCTTCTCCGTTCGTTTCTTCTTTCCTATAAAGGTCGTTGTAGAATTTCCAGGTGATTTGTTGCAGCCCCAATTGTTCAGTTACATTTTTCCCATTATCATTTAATTTATGAATTGCCCTTTTGACCTTATCCTGTCGCAGTTGGTGTGATAGCAATTTCCCAGGCTTATTCATCCCTTCAAACATTTTCTGCTTCACATATTTCATTTTCTTGGCTACATCCTCAGCTAACCATAAGGACATTCTTTGTTCCAATCCCCTAACTTCATTAGCTAAGGTAGCATTTTTTTGGTGCTTTTTTATGTTGTTCTCCCTTAATTCACAATAGGTTTTGGATCTCATTAAATTCTTTCTCCCTTCTCTTTTTATATTCTGAGCCCTTTTTTATGATAATGCCCTGAACTACTGCTTTGGAGGTATCCCAAATAATGCCTATAGGGATGTTAGGGTCCATGTTTTTGTTTTTGTTTTAAATTCGACTGTGCCTTAACATCCTTCTGCATTTCTTCATGTTTTAAAAGTGTATCATTGAATTGCCGTTGAAATTCTTTATAACCCTCTCTTAGCTCAATGGTTATGGGATGATGGTCTGATTTGAATCGAAGTAATACCTCCATGTTACAAATTTTTGGACAGATATTTTTGGAAACCAAGAACATATCAATATGGGACCAGGACTTATGTCTATCTGAAAAATAGGAGAACTCATTGGAAGAATTGTATTTTGTCCTCCAAGCATCCAATAAGTCATACTGTTCCACCAAATTAAAAAACTCAATGGGGAGTTTGCCCTGGTTCGACCTTATTAATTTCATTGACAGTCTATCGAACATTGGGTCAATGACCCTGTTAAAGTCCCCCAGCAATATCATTGTTTCAGCATTTAGATCATTTAGTTTAGACATTAGTTCTTTATAAAAAAATTCCTTTATTCTCATTCGGCACATAAATCCCAATTACAGTAAGTCTAAAACCTAGCCAAAAAAACTCAACTCCTACATAACAACCATTCAGGTTCTTTAAAATTTCTCAAGGTTCAAACCTGCTTTTAACATGAAGGACCACCCCCCGTTTTCTTTTTTTGGAGGCTGAAACAAATTTTATTCCTAAGTTACCATTTTTTAACAGTGCTTTATCATCCATTTTAATTTAAGTCTCCTGTAAGCATATCAAGTCACACTTCAGCTTATTCAGATAATGGAATACTTGCTTCCTTTTTATTGGCCTGTTTAAGCCTTTAACATTCCAGGAAACAAATTTATCCTTCCTACTCATTTTCTGGGATGAGTCCCTCATCATCATCCTCCAGGTGAGTGTCTATGTCCCCAATCACATTATAATTTATCACTTCTCCTCCCACAGCCCCAGATCCTATGGGACTTGCATCCTCTCCTATTCCTGCAACCTGGGTCAACTCCGTGTTTACATTATCTTGGTTCTCATTCATCTTTTTAGATAGTGTCATATTTATTTGAGCTGCTTTCTTGTTAGAGATCATCTTGCCCTCTGTCTTAGCCTTGTCCCTCTGCTTTCTTCTACTCTCGAATCTTTCATCTACCTTAAACTCCCCTCTATATTTTCTCCAGAACTCTTTCGCCTCCGACACAGATCTCAATTCAACTTTGGTCTTTCTAAACCAAAGGTGAGGCCTTCAGGGACCAACCATCTATAAGCAATCTGGAACCTTTGAAGTTGGTTAGTTAGAAAAGAATATTCCCTTCTGTTCCTCAATACATTGGGTACTATGTCTTTAAATACCTTTAATTCCGTATTATTAACAATCAAGGGGATCTCATTTTGTAAACTTAATACTTGGTCCCTTACATGCTGTCTTAAGAAATTTATTACAATATCTCTCGGTACATTTCTCTGGATTGCGACCTTCGAATTCAAACGAAAAACCCTATCTATCTCTAATTTGAACAGGTGATCAGGTTTCCCTAAGTAGTTTGCCAATGAAGGCGTCAAGACTTCCATCAAGTTCTCCCCTTCCTGTTCTGGGAGGCCCCTCAACTTCACCAATCTTTCCCTCAATTTAGCATCACTTTTAATCCGATCTTCCTCTATACCTCTAGGAAGCTCTTTTAAATCTTCAAATTTCTACTCGAGTTTCCCCTGCTTATCCTCAATAGTTCCTATCCATGTTTTCATTTTATTGAATTCTATTGAGATCTTATCAATGGTCTGCCTCACGTCTTTCATTTCAGACCTTAGTTAGTGTTTAATTTCTGCCTTAAAATCCATCAAATCTTGATGTAGGTCCTGGATCTCTCTACTCAGATCATTCCTCATAGATTTTAACTCCTCTAACAAGGTAATATATGGGTCTCCTCCTTTTACATGTTCTATGGAGGGCCTTCTTTGTTGTGGGGCTTGCCCTTTAAGCGTCTGACTTCTTGAAGACATGGACATATTGCCTCCGTTAATCAATATGCCAATAGGGTCAATGCACAGTTATCCTATCTAGAACCGGCAATAGTATGTATGTTAATAGTATGTTAATTACATTTACACTTAAACTTGCTGATATCGTATGCCTAGTCTAGATAATAATCACAGTCTTAAAAAGTGGGGAGGAAGAGTGAATGTAGTATACAAATATACAGATATGGAAGTTTACCCACCCTAAAAAATAAATTTATGAGTCAAATCCAATTTCATACATCAAAACATTCAAGTGACTCAAACCTTGTGAAACCTTGTCACTATACTCATTATAGTCTGATAAGTTGGAATCTCTACCCATTGCAATCTAATGTCTTACATTTATACCAGTCACTATTAAAGTAATTGAACCATTTACATGAGTCAGAATATGCGTCCATAATAAATAAATATCGCTGTATTTTGCCAGGGGGAAGAAAGCCCTCTCCTTCCTCTGGTCCCGCCTTACACTCAGTAAAACAGAGCTCACTCAATCAGGGCTAAATTCAGGAGAGGAAGCATGCCCGTGTCCTGTACCAAGTGCTTAGCTCTGTTGGGGACCGTTCCAGCCCGCCAAGTCAAGTCCAAACCAGATCAATATCAAGCAAACCAATCCAATTCACCGAATCAACTCAAAACTTTAGTATTGATCTGTTCTCTGTTTCCATAAGATCACCTCTCAAGTTCAAAGATGTCCGTAAGGGACGTTCCCAGTGTCCACACCTGCAACTGGACTCCACCGCTCTCACAGGATCAAATTCATAGGGGGCTGGTCTAAATTAAGCCTCCTCCACTCTATCATCGACCCAACTCAGAACTAGAACAGAAGCTTGCCTCCAAAGCCACGATCCCACTCTCAAAACCACCCAGAATTTCCCAGCAAAATTAAGGGGCAACATTTGGACTTCAACACCCAGGATCCACCACTTCCTCCTTGCCAGGAAGTCCCTCCCAGCGCTGTCCAGTTGATGCTCTCGATGCCTACAGTCTCCGCTTTCCCATCAATCTGGTAAGTAGAGTCTGCGTCTTCTCCCAATAAATTTTCTCTTGCCCTTTCTATGATCTTTTATAACTTCTATAACTTTCACATGGGCTTGAGAACAATCAACAGGTGGAGAATCTATCAGCTTCTATCGGCTTCTATCTCACAGACCGAATTTATACAGCGGGGTAAATCATAGGTCCCTTTCAAAGCTCCATACCGGGGCCTTTCCACACCCCTCTGCTGCTTTCCCAATCTTGAGAGAAATCCAAAGGGTCAGAGATGTTATAATGCCAAGTGCTTGCAGTCTTTGCTCAGCCTGACAATTAATATCAAAACAGGTTTTTTTTAAAATTGGCAGCGTCCCAAAACCACACGCATACGTGTGGGGTAGTCTCAGCAAGGCAATAGTGGCTGTCTCTTCTGCATTCTTCTCCTCTCCTCTCACTCTTCGTCTCTCTTGGTCTCTTCAGAATTTTATTTTATTTTGATGACCAATAGAGAGCACTAAAGCCCCAACGCACTCCCCCTTACCAGGAGGGTGAAAATAGGCCAAGGTGTGTTATAAATGACCATAAGCCTTGCCGAGCAGAACGGACCAAACCTCAGACCCATCTTATCGGTCCACCATTACCAACTGGAAGTCCAGTGTTGTTCATAATGTTCAATGATATTTAGCACCGTTCTCATGTTGTTCTTAATCTGCCTTCCTGGGATAAATCCATTCTGGTCTTCATGGATAATTGGGTTAATGATCTTCTTCAGCCTTGTTGTTATTATAGACATAAACATTTAATAATCTATATTAGTTAGAGAGATTGGTCTATAGTTACTCATATAATTTTTTTTCTTTATTTTCATTTGGAATTAAAAATATATAGGCTTCCTTCCAAGTCAGGTATTCCATAATTATAAATGTTGTCCATTACCTTTTCTAATGGTTTCAATAACTATTTGACAGTTGTTTTTTTTTTGTAGTATATTGCCGTTAAATTGTCAGGCTCAGGAACTTTCCTCCTTTTTAATTTTCCTATTGCTTCTGATATTTCTCTCACCATTATTGGATGGTTTAAATTTTCTTCCTGTTGCTCATTTAGCTTGACAATTTTTTGTTCATTCAAATAGCTTATAGTTTTATCTCTATGATTATCTGATTCATCTTTCCTATATAATTCTTCACCATATTCTTTAAACAGCCACTTAATATTTCCCTGACCTGTATAGAATTGATCTTTATGTTATATCTCCATAATTATCTTTTTTATTCTTTCTTGTCTCAATTTATTGGCTAATACTCTTCCAGCTTTGTTTCCTGTTTCAAAATGTATTTGTTTCACCACTTTTAATTGCCTTTCTATATCTTGGTTAGCCATGATTCTTAACTGATGCTGTAGATTATCAATCTCAACATTCAGGTTTTTTATCTCCTTTACTTTTTTATTCCTCTCCTTTCCTTTTTAACATTTCTTTAACCTCATTTTCATTCTCGGTTTCTCTTCTTTGCTCAATTTGCAATTTAGTAATTACCCCTCTAATCGCCACTTTGCTCACATCCCATATTGTTTTGCAAAAGTCCCTTCCATTTTATTCCCCCTGAAATAGTGTCTTAAGGTCTCTTTTATTTTATCTAAATTGCTTTTATCCTTCAATGTATTTTCATACAATTTCCAAAAGTATTAATTTTCTTTTCTTTTCTAGTATTTCTATCATTATAGGATTGTGATCTGAGATGCATTTAGTCAAAATTTCCATCGAATGGATCAGCGGGTCTAAAGATTTTGTAACTATAAACATATCTATTCTTGAAAGTGAGTTATAGATCTGAAAGTGAAAAGTAGATCCCTTAACTTCTTTGTATTTGTATTTCCATACATCTTGTAATTTCAAATTGTTAATCATATCGAAAAAAGATTTTAGTAGCTTCTCTTGATTACCACTATTTTTTTATTTTCCAAAGAAATTCTATCTATTTTTGGATCCACAACCACATTAAAATCTCCTAATAAAAGTATGTTGTTATAATCCACATTCTTCAATTCATTATGTATTGTTTCAAAATATTCATCTCAATTTTCTAATTGGGGCATACATTCCTACCACCAAAATCTTTATATTCTCAATTGCTATATATGTTCCTTTACATCTCAAAAAATCTCTTTATATTGATATTTCTTTTTCACATATATTGCCACTCCTTTCTTTTTCTTGTCATTTGCAGATATATAATGATGTCCTAACTTAGTATTTCTAATGTATTTCATCTCTTTTTTATTTATGTTCATCTCTTGAATGCATATTATATTGCTCTTAAATTTCTCTAATTGATGAAAGACTATGCTTCACTTGTATTTTGAATTTATTCCTTTCACATTCCATGATGTTATTTTTATACTCATTTTTCTTTTATTTAGTTTTGTATTCACTCAAAAACTTAATATTTTTTTTGAAGATGACCTTCCTCCCCTTATTTTATTTTAGCTTTCAATATATATAATTTATTAGTGTCTTATTCTTTTATCCTATTTTTTCTTTTTTCCTTTTCTTCGTTACTATTCTCTGCTAATTCCAGCTTGTCACCTTTCCTCTCCATCAATCCATCCTCCTCTTCCAGATTTTCTCCTTCCCCTTCCTCTTCTGTTAATTTTTCCTCCTCCAAATTACTCTTTTTATCCCTCTCAATTTTGCTTTATACCTTTTAGTTCTCCATTCTCTCACACTCAATTTCTTATTCCTTCTTCTTCTTTTCGTCTATAATGCTCTTTTAATTTTTGTTCCATTTTCTTTGCTTTGTCCACATTATCAATCTTAAATCTTCTAAATGAGGAGACACCTTTAGTTCTATCCCATTTAAAATTAATTTTCATATTCTTTAATAACTGCATCAGACTTTTATATTTCTGCCTTTCCATCATTATTTGTGGTGGGATGTCTTTAAATATCTTAATTTCTGTGCCATCAATCACAAGCCTTGCTTCATAGTTTCTCTGAATAATCATTTCTCTGATATTTGAATGGACAAAACACACTACCACATCTTGTGAAATTTTTTTGTCCTTAGCTAGAATAAGTTCACTCTAATGATCTTATCAACTTCTTGATCTAGTTTTTCTTTCGGTAGTCCTATATAAGTTGCCAGGTGTGGTATTATTCTAGGAGTGAGGTCCTCATTGATTCCTTCTATTAATCCTCTTATCTTAATACATTTTCCTCTGTAACTAAGGGGGGTTGCAGACTGTCAGAAATAGTGTGAATTCAGTCCACTTTTAGGGTTAGGGTTAAGGTTAGGGAATCATGGGGACTGTATTTTATTGTGGCACTAGAGTTCTCTGACAAAGAAGGTTCAATGTCTCAGAAAAATAACAATTCCCATGATTCCCTAGCACTAACCCTAACCCTAAAAGTGGACTGAATTCACACTATTTTTGACAGTCTGCAACCCCCCTATGTTCATTAGCCCACTGCATTATTTGTTGTTGTTCTTGTTTTTTTTTTTTGCAGTTTCCTTTAATGTTGTCTCCAATGTATCCATCCTTTCCTTTATCTTTTCCACTTCTCTTTGTGTTCTGTTTATATTTAATGACATTTTTCCATTTCTTTTACCAAGATTATCCAATTCTTTCTTAAAGTTTTTTTTATCTCTGTTCTCACTTCTTTAATCTCTTCTCTTATTTCTTGATTGGATTTCCTTAAACCATCTTTCATTTCCTGTCTGTTTTCTTTCATTTCTTGTCATATCCTCTGTACTTCCTCAAGTAATAACATTATAGTGTCCAAAACCTTTAGTGAATCTTCTAAAGATCCTCTTCTTTGAGTTGGTATTTGTGTTTGAGACATTTTTATAGTAGCCATTTTCCCCTTTTTCAGCCTAATTAATGAATTAACAAATTTAAATGTTAATTGTCTTGTACTATCCCAACAGTACTATATAATATCACCTCACCACAACTCAATGAATCTATAAATATGCTCTGTTCTCTATTTCACTCTCAAAGAGTTTTTCTTTACAGATTCCTCCTCCTTTACTTGCCCCCCCATAAACCTTTTGAATCTTTCAATGTTTGCATCTATGACAAAGACATATATTTCCCTACTGACATTAATATCTAATCAGCATCCTCATCACATCAAATCAACATAAGATAACAATATTCAAAATCATACATTCGTACATTAGTACTCACATATCCCCATTATTCTTCTCTTACTTTCTCTCTTGTTCTTAGGTTATTTCTTGTTTCCATTTAGCTTCAATGTATCTGCAGTTCATCTGTATTTTCCACGGTTCTTTCTTTTTTATCTAAAAAACACTGTGCATATTGTGCCTTAATGTAAATTTTATATATTATTCTCTCCTCTTTTATGTTCCCGTTAGTCTTTAGAAAGTCTTTCAAATATTAATCCTAGTCCATTTATCTCTGTAATCCACTTCTATAACCCACACCTGTTTTGATTATTTGATTTTTTGTATATTTATTTCTTTTCAGTCCCAGGTCTTCCCTTAACTCCCTTACCAATAATTAATTATTTAGTCCTTCTTTTCTTTCCCAAAAACCAGTTACCTGTATTAGATATATTTATTAATTTTCTTTCTTTTTCTTCTGTTTTTTTTTCCCCTCTCACCTCTGGAGCTCCTCCAAGTCTCTCTCTTTCTGTCAGTCTCTTTTTTCTCCTTCTAATTCCTCTTATTAGTTTTGTCTCTTTCACATTTGTCAGTCCTCCGAAACTGATAAATGTTGACTTGCAGCACCTCTCTACTCCTCTTGTCCATACCTTTAACTCTTGACTCTCTTGTTGTTTCCTTTTATTTTCCACGTCTTCCAGTCCTCCAACTCTTCTCTTCCTTATTCAATTGTTTTACAACATATTCTCCTCTTCTTTACGACTTTTCACAGCTCTACTCCTTGCTCCCCCTGTTTGTTGCTTCTAATGGGTCAACGGTCTCAGCTGCTTTCAATCTCTGCTTCCTGGCTTGCCGCCACAGCCAGTATATCCTCCGCTCTTATTTCAGGGTTTCGTAATTATTTCTGTCTGGTAAATAATCTTATTCTTATTCTTTTTCCCATGCTTCCTTACTCTGCTCTTATTTTTATAGTATGACCGTCCTTGTTTCATCCGAAGATGAGTGCTGCAAACTGGGTGGCTTGGGCTTTTTGGGTCCCTCTGATCCACGTTGGTGTTCTGGTGACTGGGAGAGGAAAATCCTCCATTTTCTGATTTCGGTTTCATTAGGATCCACCAGCAAACCCCTGCAGCTTACCCTTCATATCAGAAAGATAAGTGACAGGTTGGTTTTATCCCTGTTCCATCAAGAACCATTGCTGCCAGAAGATGTGGATGCTTGTATATCACCCCCATGTCTTCCCCGGACACCATCATACTGAAAGTTCCTTCTATATCTTGGTCCTTGGCTGCCCCTAGATCAAGTTTCAATAAGGACACAAGTTGCAATTCAGAAATTGTTGTTGTGCTTCTTCAAGTTATATGGAACCCTGGTGGCACAATGGTTAAATGCTGGTACTGCAGCAAAATCTTGTGAGTTCAATCCTGCAGGGCTTCAAGTTGACTCAGCCATCCATCCTTTTGTAGGTTAGTAAAATTAGTACCCAGTTTGTTGGGCACAATTTGCTAAGACATTGTAAACTGCTTAGAGAGTGCTTAGCACTATAATACAGTATAGAAATGTAAGTGCTATTGCTATTTTTGACTTATGGTGACCCTATCATGTGGTTTTCTTGGCAAGATTTATTCAGAGAGGAATTGTGCTTGCCTTCTTCTAAGGATAAGGGTTAGTCAAAATGATTAAAATATTCCTCATTCCAGTCTAATAGGATGTGATTTGGCCACATGCTATTTGCAGGAGTTCAGGCTTTTTGCCAGTGGGAGATGGGAGTGGGTGGGAGTTGGGGGTGGAAAACTATTTTACCTCCAAAGAAAAAGACTTTGCATTTTTTTTTAGCAGATTAACAAGGGAACCTGCAGAAATACACATTATTGTATGTGTGGCTGCCTGTCTACTTCATATGAGTTTGCATTTTTGACAGAGAGAGGGTGAATTTGCACAGGGGAGTGAAGACAATTAACCACTGATGCAAAAGTGTGAAAATCTGCAGCAATTCACATAGTATACTTACATTTAGACTTGCCCCAAGAGACTGTGACTTGTCCAAAGCCATTCAATGGATTTCCATAGCTGAGCAGGATTCAAACACTGGTCTCTCAGAATCCTAATCCAACACTTTAACCACTACACCACACTGGCTCTCATCCTTTACTAAATTGTCTGAACACAATAAAGCAATTGTCTTCAGTTATTTTAATTTCATTATCTATAATATGCATTTGCATTTCCAGGTATCCATCAGAGTATGGGGCAAATAATTATTTTAAGATGAAAAATGCTTCTAAATGTACAGCAATGAATCAAGTCTTGTATCAGTCTTCTCTCTCCTGATTTCTCCTCCATGAAAATGAGAAAGCCTAATTGAACTCTGTGTAATTAAAAGCTTTCACAGCCTGACACAAACTACTCCCTGGCATTGTTACTTGCAGAGCTTGCTGGAACATGACCAATCATGAGGTAAAGTAAAAATAAATGTTATTAAAACTTTCAAGACCATAATTAAAGCTACAGCCAGAGAAACTAAGCAAAACTGTTAATATGTGATACACAGAACACAAGGGAGAGAGTAACACCTTGCATGGCTGGTTACCTGATGAAAGACCAACTTCAAGTGTCTTCAGGCTACTGATTTCAAGGGTTGTTTGCCTGCTAGCATGTGGTTTAAAGCCATTACATACAATGTTTGTTTTATTTCTTCTGATATGTGTTTTTAGACAATATATCCATTTCAATCATATCAAACAATTTTATTATCCAATCATCTATCTGCACCATTTTTTTTCACTTTCCAATACCTGGCATATACAATCCTAGCCATTGTTAACATATAAAAAATAGTCTTGCCATGTGATTTTTCTATTTTGTCCTCTATCATATTTAATAACATTGTTTCAGGTCTATTCTGTATATACACACCCAGTATCTCTCTTATAATATCATTTATTTTCCCCCAAAATCTTTTTGCCTCTTGGCACTCCCACCACATATAAAAGTAAGTTCCCTTCTCCTGCTCACACTTCCAACAAATGTTATTTGTATGTCTATATATTGTACTTAGTTTATCTGGTGAGAGATGCCACCTGTACATAATCTTATAGAATTTTTCTTTGATCTCTTGACAGGCTGTATATCTTGCTCTTGTTTGCATTTTGGAATTGCTTTACTTTTATTTGTTTCATTATTTTCAATATTTCTTCTAAATTTAGTATTGAATACTGTTTTTTGAGTATCTTTATTTCTTTTATTATTTTGTCTTTATCTCTACTGTTCATTAACTCTTTTTCCTTTTTTGTAATCTCTTCTGTAATTTGTCTTATTTTCTCTCTTTTTCTGTTCTGTATCTGTTTATGTTTCTATATAAATAATCCCCTTAACACAGCTTTACTTGCTGCCCAAACTGTCCCTATTTCTACCCCTTTTTCTAGATTATTTTTGAAGTATTCCTTTAATATTTGCTTTCCTTCCTTAATGGTTTTACTATTTTGAAGTAAATAGTCCTGCAGTTGCCATCTATATGCCCTCTCCATACATTTTAATTTTATACTTATCGGGTTATGATCTGAATATGTCTTGGGTAGAATTTCCACTTTCCGTATTTTGTTGCTGAATGCTTTTGAAATCAAAAACATGTCTAATCTAGCAAATGACTTATGTCTCTCTGAGAAGAAGGTATATTCTCTTTCCTTTTCTTTTTTGTGTCTCCATGTGTCAATTAGGTTTCCTGATTCCATTAATTCAAAAAAAAGTTTTGGGCAATTTTCCTTGTTTTTCTTTCATTTTTTTTATGACATTAACCCTTTTCAGGGTTAATGACCACATTAAAATCCGCACACATTATTATTTCCTTTTCATTATATTCCAAGATTTTTTCCTTAATTTTTTAAAATAAAATTTTGCCTTTTTTCCCTGAGGGGCATATATTACTATCAACATTATTTGCCTTTCCTTTAATGTTAATTTTATCCCTAAGTAGTGTCCATTGGGGTCATTAAAGATTTCTCTAGATGGGATTTTCTTTGTGATGTGAGTTACAATCTCTCTTTTCTTTTGTTTAAATGCTGATACATACTCAACTCCCAATTTTGTATTTCTCAATAATCTTTTATCTTTAGTTCTTATTCTTGTTTCCTGTAAGTTAACTATATTGTTTTTCCATTTACTTAATTCATGAAATATTTCTTTCCTCTTGTTTTTATCATTACGTCCTTTTACATTCCAAGAAAAAAGCGACACCTCTTTCAAATCCAATCTCATTTCTCTTATGTTTCCTTGTACTTTCTTTCCCTTTCCCATCTCTTTTTTCCTTTTCCTTGTGTTTGTCTTTTCTAGTTATTTGATTTTTCTCTTTCTTCTAAGTTTGATTCTTCTTTTGTACTTTCGTCTCGGCTAGATGTTTCTTCCTGTTCTTCCTGGCCTTCCTGCTCTTCCTCTATTTCTTCCTCATCCTCATCCTCTGATCTTATTTCCTTGCTCTCCTTTCTTTCTTTTTCTTTATCTGCTGATCTTAACCTGCTTCTGTATTCCTTTGTACTTTGTTTATCATTATTCCTCTTTATTTCTTTACTGCAACTTTTCCAAAAGTCTTTAGCTTTTTGGATATTGTTTATTTTGTACCATCTTTGTTTAAACAGTACTGATATTCCTTCAAGCTTCTCCCATTTGTATATTATTCCATGCTTATTAAGAAGAGACGTAAGGAATTTATAATCTCTCTTCCTCAAAATCCTTTTGGGAATGTCCTTATAAATCTTTGCTTCCTCTCTGTTAATTGTTAATGGTTTTTTATAGCTCAATTCCAAAATTCTGTCTTGTACGTTTTCTTAAGAAATAGATTACTATATCCCTAGACCATCCTTTATCTTTAGCTATTTGAGAGTTGAGTCAAAAAAGTTTATTTATTTCCCAATGTATATCTTGGGCAGCTATCTCTGCGTATTCTGCCAGTATTGGTAAAAAATATTCATATAAGTCCTCATTTTTAAGTTCTTTTACTCCTCGAACCTTTAAACAATTTTGTCTCTCTTTATATTCTTCCAGTGCTTTTTGATCTAGTCTTTTCTCCAGTTCTGTTTTTTCATCAGTTTTCATTTTTTTGCCTGCTAGCATGTGGTTTAAAGCCATTACATACACTGTTTTATTTCTTCTTATATGTGTGTGCACACCCATGTGTGTGTGTAGAAACCCTCTACAGGACAGATTAAATATGTTTTTGGGGAGAAAAACTTGTGAGGGCTTTTCCATTCTCTTGGCAAATACTTATAATGATCTGAATACTGTACACTTTTTCTTTTAAATAAATATCTATTTATAGATATTTATTTACTTAAATAGTTTTATCCTTCTCTATATCTATAGATATCTAGTCAGTGTACAAGATATCCATTTTAAACAAGCTGAAACCATTTCAAATGTCCAACAGTAAAAGATAATTTACAATCTAAGTACATATCAATGTATCTAACATATTAGAACAAGTTGAACTAGTTAAAACTATGTATACATACAAATTATATGAAATCTTTAGCTCCTCAAAGATGTTAATAAAAAGGAGCCCTGGTGGCTCAATGGTTAAATGCTGATACTGCAGCCACTCACAGTCGCAAGATTGTGAGTTCAATCCCAACCAGAGGCTCCAGGATTGACTCAGCCTGCCATCCTTCTGAGATCACTAAAATGAGTACTCAGCTTGTTGGGGGTAATTAGCTTACACATTGTAAACTACTTAGGAAGTGCTTCAGTGCACTGATAATTGGTATAGAAATGTATTTGCTATTGCTATAAAGGAAAGCCATATTTTAATTTGGTACTGAAATAAAGCTTCTGTGGGGAGGCACTTCACAACTGAGTGTTACAACAGAGAAGGCCCTTTCTTACATTGTCACACAATAAATAAGCTCCACTGGTGAAACAAAGGAATGCTGCTTGAACAGATCTCAATAAACATGACATACAGGCAGTATAAGAGTCCCCTGGCCAACTCAGAACTCAGATCCAACTCTAATTTGATCAGGATTAATTCAGACCCTGATTTAGAATTGAGATTTGGAAAACCCATTACTGTCCTATTATTTGCATGCTTTGGGAAACCAAAACAACTCTCTCTCTCTCTCTCTCTCCATATATATATATATATATATATATATATATAGAGAGAGAGAGAGAGAGAGAGAGAGGAAAGAATCATGCAGGTAGCTTCAGGGGATTTTGTACTAGGTATGTTTAAAGTTGTTTGTTTTTCCACATCAGGAAAACAAACACAATTTTTAAAATCAGGTACATTTTGTCTCAGTGCTCAGTCTTGCCAGTTCATGCTGCTTTTGTCCTGGTACAATCCCCTAGTATTGGGAACAACTTCCAGAACACTTATATCAACACCAAGCTTTACAGTTGAAAAGATTCACCAAAGTACAGCTGGTTAAAGAACTAATTAAAGTTATAGAGCCAAAGATAGCACAAGGAGCATTGGAGGGAGTGGGGGAAAACAGCAGCACTCAGCTAATGTGAGTACGTAAGCAAGCTAACAGCAGATACCATTTAAAACAAACATATATTTCATGGTGGGCATAGTTCCCTTATTAGTGGCACCATAACAGAACCTAAAAGAGTATCTGAAAAGTTCAGAGTTGAAGTACTGGTACACTAAATATACAACAGAAACCAAAAGTAATAATTCAGACTGGAATATTTAACTGAATCACAGTTGGGTAGCCCCTGCATGGGCACTAAACAAGCAGCAATAGTTAGCAGAAGTCACAAGACGTGGAATTTAGTTCTCCTAATCTGTCACAGACACTCTGGTTTTGGAAGTGTCATGCTAGATCCAATCAATTTGTCTATAAACTGTCTTGCAAATTCTTCAAAGTTGTCTGTTGAATGGTCTTCTTTTTCTTCTTGTAGGACAGTATACAAAAACACCTCTGTTTGGTGGCTTTATGCAGACACAAGATTTCTTTGGTGCCAGTGTTACTGTATCATAGACTTACCAATGGGCTCTAGACCATGTTTGCTTGGACCTGCTCTAAGTTTTCCATCATCAGCCCTAGTCTCCATCCCACTCATTTGATGATCACCAGCTCACCAGTAAACCAACAGGCTCTCTTGACTGTCTTGGCTCTCATCGATGATGGTCAGGAGCAATTGTGTCCATTGCCCACAGCCAGAACTTTACAGTATCAGCTACCAAGGTAGCAAGACACTCCCAAAGAACCATTAAGAATACATCTGGACCTATAAACCTCCTGGAACAGCCTACCTTAATTGGTCTCCCAGCTGAAGTGGCTTAGAACTCTAGTATAAACCTCACCAAGCAGTTATCTGTCCATGACAAAGGAACAATTGGATCACCAATATTTCACCCAGCATAGAAAATTAGGTCCACAGTGTGTCCTGCAGCATGAGTAGCACCATATCCTATTTGAGACAGACCCATGGTCATCATTTGTAATTTTATCTACTTCAGATTTAATACTGTTTTAAGGGGGGGAGGGATTGTTTTTGGGACTGTATGTGATTTTAAAAGTTTTAAGCTGCCCTGATTGGATTTCCAAATAGACGGGGTATAAAAAATATTATTATTATTATTATTATTATCATTATCATCATCATCATCATCATCATCATGGAGGACATGATGTTCTGAGCTGCTCCTTTCAAACCAGCCTCAGCAGGTTTGTAGATGTCTCCCAGCACAACAAACCAGGGGGGCTCCAGCACCATTGCTGATACCAACTCAATTCAGCAATAGAGATTTTTCAGCAAAAAGGTGGGTGGTACACCAATAGAATCCCTGTTCTGTCCCTACCACCTACCTTCAAATGCACATACTCAAACCCAGGAGATTGTGGGATGGAATACCTGGCAAGGAATATGGAATTATGATAGGCCATTCTAACTGCCTGCCTGCTTCCCAGGTTTCTCCTGCTGCTATACAGATAATTCAGGTGAACAGAGCTAGAACAGGTTAACCATCCCCCTCATTCACTCAGTTCTCTGTAATATAAGCCAGATCAAGACTGTTTTTCCATTTATCATCTTGGCATTAAAAAGCAGCATTTTCTGCTAAAGGGGCATGTTGTGAATGCTATTCAGAATTGGTGAAAAATTGGAGGTAACCCAATTTTCTATCTAACATGCATGGTCCATATCTCAACATCCTTGTTAAATACTGGGGGTACAGGAGGCCTATTCTATTGATCCAAGGGCTTGGTTCCTTATACTGGTACATTAAACATAATATTGTCTACACTAACTGGCAGCAGCTCTCCAGGATTTCATACATCAGTCTTTCCTAACCCTGCATGGAAATTTTATTTATAGCATTTATTTATCACTGCTCAGCCCACCAGAGACCCATGACAGTAGACAAACAAACAAACAAAAAACACTCCACAATTATTTAAAACATTAAATAGAAACTCATAAAAATATAATTTAAAAGGAGATTAGATTTTTTTTTAAGTAGCTATCCCTGGTTTTAATGACTCAAGGCTATACAAAATAACATACAGTCTTAACTGCCTGATGGAAATGCAAGAGGGACAGAGCCAGCCTGATTTTCCTAGGGACATTATCACACGGGGGAAATCCTGTAAGGAAACGGGGGTTTAAACTGAAAATAACCTGCAAAAGCAGGTATATTTTCAGATGACGTCGCATTTAAAAGCAGGTTAATCCAAACAGAAAGTAGTCAGAAACTGCTTCTTTTTATTTTTGGGGATCTTCCAAAAATAAAAAAGAAGCAGTTTCTGCCTACTTTCCATTTGGAGTAACCTCCTTTTAAATGCGCAGGAGGTTCTCACACGGGGAAAGCCGGCTAATTAATTGCTTCCGCTTTTGCGGTAGCACTTTCACTTTAAAGCCGGCTTCTGTTTGGAGCTCCCCGTGTGATAATGTCCTAGGTTGGAGTTCCACAATTGGGGTGTTAGCTGAATCAAAGGCTTGAACTTTTGGCATGCAGGGATGCACTCTACCACTGAGCCCCAGCTCTTCTGTATGAAATATAGATGGAACCCTACAAATACAATTAAAAACATTACCCACTTCCACTGCCAAGTGGTATAATACAGATGAAGATAATTTTCTACAAAATTAACAGAATCCAAAGGTATATTGCCCCAATCTTTTAGAAACCTCTTTGCATTTCTGTTGTATGAGCAATGTATTCTAATGTGAACTGTCAATTACAAAACAAAGTTCTGATGCAATTCTGGTAAATGATAATCAATGCCCAAGAGGGAGAATCACAAAGGGTGTTTGACAATTGTAATAAGCTCCTCATTTCTTCTGAATGATGTGTGGTACTGGTTCTTCAGAAAATAATGTCAAAGCTGGACAAATTTTGCCTGGACATCTAATTCCAACATAACAAGTTAATGCCACAGAATCAGGGATTTTATTTAACTAAAATCTCTTAGAAATATTGAACCATAAGATATAATTAGAAAATACTAGCTGAGGAAATTGTTTGCCTTTTCTAACTACAACACAAGATCAGAGTAAATTCAACTGGTTATTTTCCAAGGTACAAGAGAAAATAAGAAAAAGGTACATGCTGAAGTATAGATGAGAGGAACTTTAAAAAAAAGGATGCTAAATTGATAATCTTCAGAAATAATTACTGTCACAACAGAAACTAAACAGGACAGGATGCAGTAGGGTCATCCCTCAAAGATGAGTCTTTAACTTGCAATTGCTTTGACCTCTATATTTCTGGTACAACTTTATAATGGCTCAATGACTTATAGTGTTTGTGTTCTGATAGATGTTTGATAGATACTGATACACATGCCTGCAATTCCATGGATTATGCCATTATGGAAAGAGGGTGTCAGTTGTCACTTGTATGTGTGGTAAACATGCTGATAGAAGACTTAAGGGAGCAGAGTAAACCACAAGTTTTGTAGGAGTGACTTCAAAAACACCAGCAACTGGTCAATCACCAGTTTCAATGGTTGGCATAGTCAGAGCTTCCAAGACTACAAGTGCTATGAAACTTTGCAGTTTTTCAGCTCTGTTTTTTACTCAACCTTCATATTCTTGCCTGTTCTCTTTCCTTCTCTGAACATGGTGACAGTGATAAGAGAGATGAGATGGAGTCCAGTGCAGTTGGGAAGATTGCATAATGTAGCCCTCTGGTCAGTTGTGAAGACAGAATGGGAAATGCTGAGATAGGCAAGGAAGAGGAGAACTTATTCTGAAAGAGCCTGTTTTTCACAGGTCAAAATCTTTGTCCACCACTGCCAGTTAGTATGTTACAAAGGGGACAATAGAATTATGATTTTTGTGTTGGTGATACCATTATAGGTTAAAGTAGGCAATAGTAAGGACTAATCAGAGCCAGGGGAAGAGCTAAGGCAATTTGGAAAGAATAAGAGATCCAATTATGGTTACTACAGATTTCCTTTCCTAGTTTCTCCCATAAATGGAGGTATAAGGCAAAAAGAGGAACACAGTTGCGGCCACGCCTCCTCCTCTTCTCATGATTTGCTGGGAAAGAAGTTTTATTTTGGTAGCATGCAAGTTGCTGAGTTTTTCCTCTTCTTCCCATGGTAAGAAGGATTCAGGCAGAGGTAGGGCTGTGTGTTTAGGTTGCCAAGGTCATCACCACTGAAGAGCAGCCATAACTATTCAGTGTTATTGTATTATGTTTTATTTTTCTTGTTTTTGGTTGTATATATTTGATGTTCCATTCTTTGGAGGGAAGGATGTTATAAATAAGCATTGTTGCTGTTGTTGTTGTCATCATCATTACAGTTCGAGTAGCGGGGGAAATAGGAGAGGGGCACTTCTATTTCTTGCTTTTGGGCATTTTCCTCTAAGCTACATCATAGACAGCAACAATTCCTGAACAATGTAAAAATTGTTTCATTGAAGTAAATTTTTTTTAGCAGATGGACAATTAGTTGGGTTCACTTGCACATCAATGTAGGAGGAATAAAATGCAATGCTTGGAACAAAATCTTAAGTCCAAAACACACTGCAGAAATAATTCCATTTAAGACTGCTTCAATTGTACTGGCTCAAAGCTAAGGAATTCTGGGAACTGTAGTTTTGTGAGACATTTAGGGGGGTTGCAGACTGCCAGAAATAGTGCAAATTGAGTCCACTTTTAGGGTTAGGATTAGTGCTAGGGAATAATGGGAATTGTTTTGTTTTTTTTCTGAGACATTGAGCCTTCTCTGTCAGAGAGCTCTGGTGCCACAATAAACTACAGTTCCCATGATTCCCTAACCCTAACCCTAAAAGTGGACTCAATTTGCACTATTTCTGGCAGTCTGCAACCCCCCTAAGCCTTCACTGTCAGAGAGCTCTGGTGTCACAATAAACTACAATTCCCAGGATTTCCTAGCACTGAGTCAGGGCAGTTAAAGTGGTCTCAAACTGGATTACTTCTGCAGTGTGTTTGGCTCTTAGTCAAAACTGCATAAATCCATTAGATCTGAAAACCCCCAAATCCTTGTATCTGCTTGGGTAGGAGGGATTTTTTCTTTAACTGCCAATGGGACAGTTCTTCCCAGTTCAAGTACTACTTCAGAGGAGCTTCCTCAGGACTGCAGTAGGGGAAGAATGTTATATGTTCTTTCAATTACTCTTCTGAAAATTTTAATTATCTGCTTCTATCTCAGCTAATCTGATTCACATTAAAATAATAAGAAAGAAACACATCTGTAGGCTAAATGCAAAAATGCATTTAGCTTCATAATTAGTTTATTCCTAAAAATGGACGTTCAGATATTTGATAAATCACCTTCTTCCCTGCCCTAAACTCTTTTAATGACGATCATCTTGCACCTGAAATGGCATTGCTATTTTTTTACAATTGCTTTTAATCTTAACCTTTTCTCCCTCCCCATAAAGCAGTTCTTTGATCACCCTGCAAATTAAATGGAAATCAATAAATTCATCACAAAATAACCATACCAATCTTTTAAATATAAAGAATAAAACCAGCAAAAATGCATCAGCTGGAATGCTATGTATAAAATTTCCTGGGAGTAACCACTGTGGAAAACAATGGCATTCATTTCTGAGTTGAACTAGAAAATATCACAATAGGATTGTAGCACCATTAAGCTACAGGGTAACTACTTATTCACTGCCAAAAAGAAGCAACTGCATCACCACCAGAAATGACAGGAGAGAAAAACACAGTCATAAAGTGTTTTCATACTCATAAACATGCACATATGAAATACTTGCTGTGATATAAATAGTGCAACATCAACTTTCACCACACTGGGAAGATTGTGGCTGAATGGTCTGCATGATTATCTGAATGCTAATTGTACAGGCAGCTTCAGGGTTCTGGCTCTCTCCTCTCATAATTTTTTAAAAAAAAGATTTGTCATCTAAATCCATGGTTCTTAATCTTTTATCTTCTAGATCTTTTGGATTTCAAACCCCAGAAGCCATCACCATTGTTGAAGCTGATTGTGGTCTCTGGGAATTGAGGTCCAAACCAAATTATTCTAACTACTTTTCATATAGGGGGCTCTCCTGTATTTAAAGCAAGGCACCTGTCTATCCTTTTTCATTAAAACCTTGTTAGGAAGGATCTAATGAGGGGAATTTATAATTAGGTCAAATATGCAAGAGTGGGGTCCTAACAAAGCCCCATGGGGCCGGGTACTGTTATGTATACCAGAGGACTAAGGAATCCTGCAATGGATGACGCTGAGGAAGGCTTCACCAATTAAAGTCTAAATATTTATTATTAACAAGGGAAAACTGCACATACACAAATATGGCACTCACGCACTCTACACACTTAGAAATAAAGGGTGAAAACAGGAATAGCTTGAGAGGGACCAGAATGAGGGAGTTACTCACTTCTAAAGGCTTCTTGGGGATCTGCTGTGGATGTTGATGATAATGAGGATGAATCACGGTTGCTGAAATGGGGGGGGGGGATTAAGATGGCCGAGGGAGCTATGATCAGATTATAGACTAATGTGGGGTCATCATGCACTCTTAAGATACCACATGGAGCCTAAAAATCTCAGGGTCCCTTAGCCTTGGGTAGGAGAGAATGATGGTGGACATCCATTGGACTTTGGTTTGGGGATTGAACTTTCCTAATTGGTCTGCTATGGTATTAATTTCCACTAGAGACCAAGAGACCATTTCTACCACTGTCCTTGTAACTGTGCTATCCTCAGAGGTGGCCTTCCTTTCCACTGTACTCTGGGTTTTAACAGCGTTTACTGGTATGCCTGGAGTGCACCCCTCCGTGGATTCATTCCCTTTTGGGGAACTCAATTGGGGATTGTAGGGAGGAGGAGTCCATGCCTCTACCAGCAGGGGACTCTCTTGGAGGATATTCGCTTGCATGGCCAACTCTAAAATGCTTGGTTGTACTGTGGCCACTAAAGCACTCTTTAAATTTATTCTATTCTCTAATTCTCTGATTTTGGCCTTGCACATGGTGTGGTTGGCTTGGGCTGCTATTTCCGTTTTTTTGTGCCAACATGAACTCCGCAGCTTGTTTTGCCTGTCCCAATTTGTGCTCTAATTCTGCTACCCTCAGTTTCAGGGTGGCGTTCTCTTTCTAGGCCCTATCAGCTTTTTGGCTAGCCTCATTTACTGTCATGGTGAGAAGAGTATTTTCGGTTACCTTATCTCGAATTTTAGTAACCAGATCGCCAATTTATCATCTTGAAACTTCTGCTTCTAATTGGTACTTTTAATATTCCTCTACCCCATCATGGCCTAGGGTCCAGATTCTCCATGATTCCAGCCTGTCTTTTTCTGCTTTGGGGATGCTCTTCAGCCCCTTCTTTTCTGTCCTGAGGTTATAGGCCTCCAGTAAGGTCAGAAATAGATCTTTCATGAGGAATCCTCCAGATACCCATGGATTGGGCCCCTTTTTGGTGATCCACTTCTGAAACCTGTTCTGGACCTGCTCCTCTTTAAACAACTTGGTGACTTCCATTTCATCACCTTACTCTTTCTCCTTCTATCTCTATCTAATCTTTACTGTGCTGGCCCCACTAGGACATTCCCGTCCATACCAGCTGGATTTCCTGAACTGTGCTAGCCCCACTAGAACACTTCCATCCTTACTAGCTGGATTCTATTCTCTGGCTGGCCACACTAGGACTCTCCCGCCCCTACCAGCTTGAACTTACTTTTGCTAGCCCCACTAGGACACTCCCATCCTTACTAGCTGGATTCTATTCTCTAGCTTGCCACACTAAGACACTCCTGCACTTATCAGCTATTCTTACTAGCCCCACTAGGACACTCCCATCCTTGCTAGCTGGATTCTGGACCTAGAGACCACTCCCGTCCCACCGGTGAACTTGTGGGTCAGGGGTTGTGTGTCACTACTGCAGCTAGTGCCACAGACAACCTGCACCAGATCCCAGCCAAGGGTCAGTTAGTTTCTCCTCCTAACCATTCACTGGAAAGTTCAAGTGTTGTCTTCCTACTCGGTTGACCTCCCGATGTCGGCTCCTGGCAATTACTATCCCTTGGGGGCCCAGCTAGAGCCTTGCCATGAGTTTTAAAATTTCAGTTAGCTGCACTGGGCTACCTCGTCCTCGCTAACTCTGCCAACCTTGTGCTAGGGATTACAGCCTCAGATGAGGACTTCTCCTCACTTCACCTACCTATCCAAGGTTGTTTTGGGGAAAGTCTAAGTTTTGGAATGTGGTGGGGAAAACCTGAATGGGGGAGCCTGGCTCTTCTCTCCCAACCCACGATAAAGTATGAAAGGGGATAACTAACCCAAGATTTTCAGTTGCACAAAAACACAATCACACAGTCTCCTAGCTATTACTGTGTCAGCATCTCCTTTGTCCAAGAACCTTATTTCTCCTACGTTCTGAGATTTAAATGGCCCAAGTGATCAGTTTGCAGCGTTCAAATTTCAGGGTACTCTACAATTCCCTGCATTTTCCACCAAAATGTTAGGAAGGATCTAATTAGGGAAATTTATAATTAGCTCAATTATGCATGATTGGGGTCCTAACAAAGCCCCACAGGACTGGGTACCATTATGTAAACCAGAGGACTAAGGAATTCCACAATGGATGATGTTGAGGCAGGCTTCTCCAATTGAAGTCTAAATATTTATTTTTAACAAGGGAAAACTGCACACACACAAATATGGCACTCGCACACTCTGCACATTTAGAAATAAAGGGTGAAAGTGGGAATAGCTTGAGAGGGAGCAGACTGAGGGAGTTACTCACTTCCGAAGGCTTCTTCGGGATCTACTGTGGATATTGATGATAATGATGTTGAAGCATGGCTGCCAAAATGGGGGGGGGGGGTAAGATGGCTGAGGGAGCTATGATCAGAGTACAGACTGATGTGGAGTCAGCATGCACTCTCAAGATAGCACATGGAGCCTAAAAAATCTTCTAGGGAATTTCTTCCTTCTGGCTATGGACTAAACAGCTTGGCTGAAGCCAGGACAAAGGTGTTGATTGCCTTAGTTTTGTTAAACCTAGGTGTGAGGCCAGTCTAAATAATGCATTTGGTTTTGAGACTATCTAGGTAGAGCAGCTAGAGAAAAGGGTGCAGTCAAATCTGATCACTGCCCCATCAAGTGTGAGACTCAAAACAAATAAGCACTATTAGATGTCTTTTCCAGTATCATGGTTTTTCACTTTTGGCAACTCCCAAACCTGTCTGGTAGGGAATTTTCCAGTTGTCCTGGGAAGGTCTCTCAGTGCCTACATGACCTGTATCTAGAGGATTATGGCTGACATCCCTCAGAGGTCAGTCTGGGGTCATAGAGGGAACTCCACATGTATCCAAAATTTTATGAAAAATCACATATGCTAACAACCTTCAAGTGTGTTCTGAAATTAAAACATTTTAGCTGGCTGCCTAAATACAAACAAGAAGTGGGCCATAAGCCTCTTTGGTCAAGGTTTTTCCTCAATGGGAGTGTTGCTACTAAAAAGGCCTTTCCAGTATGTACCCAAATATTTTCATAAGCCCCCTTTTTATTGTCAAATGCTCTCTCTCCCCCCCATATAAAACATTTTGACAAGGGCAATAATTACAGAATTCAAAGAACCTCTAAAGCTGTATTCTACCATCTACATTTGTGAAACTATCCTTAGCATCAGGAGAGTAATGATGCTATCAATGTTAGATGTGATTCTTATTTTTGTTAAATATAATTTCTAACTTTATCCTTTTTTTTAGTCCTTTAGACACTGTTGTTTTCTGAGCAGCTTTTATTTGCACAATTAAGTTCACAAATATTCCAGAATCCCAGCTCTATCCATTCAGTGACCTGTAACAGTAGCAAAGACTGAGTAAAATATGGGAGCAGGAATGAATAAACATCTTCTGCAATTATAGGGCAGTAAATGGACTGTTGTTCATCAGTATTATGGCTATGTGGATTTCAAAAGGGTATCATTTGAAAAGTTTGTTAGAATGTTCACAGGAGAAATACTTAAGGGGCACAAACAACATTTGTTCAGGGATCCCTTGAAGCACTGACTCAAAGGGTATGAATACAGCAAAATAGGAGCCACCTACATTATTTGAAAATATTTTTTTGTGAAAAATGGCTATATGACTATTTTTATAAAAGTAAACAAACAAATCCTGACCTTTATATAGCACCTTCACAATTTTATTGTTTTGTTTTGTTTTTGTTATATTGTGTGTTTTCCCTAGTTCTTATTGTTGTGTGCCTTCAAGTTATTTCTGACTTATGGCAACTCTAAGGTGAATCTAACATGGAGTTTTCTTGGCAAAAACTTGTTCAGAGGAGGTTTGCCATTGCCTTCTTCTGAGGCTGAGAACATATTATTTGCCCAAGATCACACAGTAGGTTTCATGGCTGAGCTGGGAATCAAACTCTGGTCTCCTGGGTCTTAATCCAACACTCAAACCACTACGACACACCAGTTAAAACAAACATAGGAGATTATTGCATGGTGTCAGAGCCTAATTGAGGGGGGAAGCACACAAGTGCTTCCAGGATGCCGCGGGACAGTGCGGGACGGTGCGCCGCTGGACCGCGGCATCCGCACCGTGGTGCACCGCCGGTGCCTCTGAAAGGAACGCTAAATCAGATGTCAGTGAAAGTGCGCCCCAAAAGCATAGGGTGCACTTTCACTGACTTATCTGTCGCAGCGTGTGCGGACACTGCGGTGGGAGGTTGCCCTCGGCGCGACGGCCTTGCGGAGGGCCGGCAGCTCCGAGGGCAACCTCGGGAGGAGGAAGGGGCGCCGAGCGTGTGGCTGCCCCTCCTCTTCCCTGCCTCAGAGATGACACTATTAGTCGTCTGCCGAGGCCCTGAGTTCAGTTCTATTGTGATGGGTTGAGTTGGAGAAATGTATAAATTTAACTTCATGTTGTTTGTACTGGATAAAGATTTAAGTTTTGATGTGGGAAGGAGAGGATGGGCATTGTATTTGTTATATTCACCTGACAACAGTTCAGGAGGGAAAGGGAGGAGTTTAACTGCAGTTACTGGATAGAAAACAAAATGCATGTGTATCTTGGTAACAGTTCAGGAGAGAAGGGGAGGACTTTTATTACAATTTCTGAGTAGAAATTAAAATGTTTCATTGTGAACAGGTGGGGCTAGTTGACTCCACTCTATATATTGTGACAGCAGGGTGGGAACAGATAGTACTGACCTAAACACTTGTTGGTTACTGTTGTCCCTGTTCTACAATAAAAGTCTTTTGTTGTTTCATCACACCAAGACTTATTGTCTGAATTCTGGGAGCATAGTTGGCTGGGCCTGACACATGACAAAAAGTCCCGATATAGATTTGAGATTCTAAATTCAAAATCAGATGTTATCGCATGCACAGGCAGTCAAGTGACTGCAACCCATATCCAACCCAGACCCCAGCCACATTTATCCTGCCACATTTCAAAAACTGGAGCATTCAGTTTTTGAAATTTGACTGGATAAGTGCAGCTGGGGTCCAGGCTGCATCTCGTTTCCAGTCGCCTGGCTTCCCCTACATGCAATAACATCCGATTTTGAGTTTACCATCCTGAATCTATATCGAAACTTTCTGTCTTTGTGATAATCTCCATAGTTAATCATTCACTTCACAAATGTTAAAATGTAGTTAATTGAAAATTAAACTAACAATAAAATTAAAATCAATTAAAAACATGACCCAACAAAGAAAACAAGACATAGACAATAGACCACATCATGCAATTCTTGTTTTCCTCAAGCAATTAGTCTTTGAAGGCCTGCCAAAACAAAACAAAACAAAAGGCTTCATCTACTTGAAAAAAGATAGCAAGAAGGATGCCAATATAACCAACCTAGAAAGAAGGTTCCAGAGCCTGGGAGCAGCCTTCACCCCCGTTTCCACCAGGTATAATTGTGACCATGAAGGGACAGAAAGAAGGACATCCCCCAAAGATCTCAGTCTATTGGGTTTTTAGCACTTCTTTGAACAGACAGGTAGGACTATCTCCAAGTTACAGAGAAGGGGCTGAGGGAATGCAGCTTGCTTTTACTGAGTTCTCAGAAGGGAAATCTGAAGTAGGGCTGACCCTACCATCCGGTACAGTGAGGCAGCTGCTTCACACAGCAGATTTTGGTTGTCATGAAAGCACAGCCAACTGTAGTTATTGATTGCACTTGAACTCTCAAGAAGTGTTTGTGGGATTTTGCTGTTTCAGTTCCAGAATAATTTGACTAGTTCTGAATATTTGACCTTTTGAATCAGCAAGACACCACTTGATAGTCCACCTAAGGCAGCAAAATATGTTGGCCTACTTCTGATTTGTAGGCTTTTAGCCCTATGCTATATCATTGATCCTAATACAAATAATATATTTTTATTAATTTACTTTAATGTATTGTTTATGTATTGTCTTTATTTCCAACATACTTTACTTCCAAGGCTAGGTTGTGATATCTATAACGCACCCCCCCCCCAAGAAAAATGTCAAATATATTTTAAATTCATTTATAGTAGCTGTTTTGGTGTTTTGTTATTCTCTTAGTCCTGTGTCTGGTCTATTGGGATCTATCATTATATGTATTAAAATACATTTACCCCAATATTATAATTTTCAGAAACTAGTGTAAGATTACTTTTGCAGCAAGACTTAAGTTTTGAACTGAACAGTGGGTACTACCTATCCAGCTATGAATTATTTTTGCAGTCTGATTGTTAGGATTCTTCAGTAAAAAGAAACAGTTATCACATGTTCTATTGGTTCCAATTTATCTTTCTGTTTTGATAGCCATTGGTAATAAATAGGAGCCAGAACAAACCATGATAACATATTGTTGCTCCCAACAGGAATGTTCAAAAATGCATTTAATTCAGCATAACTGACCAAAAGTTCTCCTGCAATAATAAATAAATAAATAAATAAATAAATAAATAAATAGATAAATAAATAAATAAAATTTATTTATATCCCACCCCTCTGCAACACCATTGGGGTGGCTTACAACATTAAAACTACAGTAAAATGCATACAAACCCCAAAACCCACCCCTTAAAAAGATATTAAACTTAGACAATTTAAAAGCATATCAAAATAAATCACAACACAGCACAAAAAGCAATCACAATAGCAATAGCAGAAGCACAAAAAGAGAGAGAGAATAGCTAACTCTTGGAGCCGGGATAACTATTCAGGAAAGGCCTGCTGGAAAAGATCCGTCTTAACAGCCTTTTTGAAGCTGTTTAAGGTGGTAATAAGATGGATCTCATCCGATAGGCCGTTCCATAATCTGGGAACAATAGCGGAAACGGCACTCTGGGCAGTTGCAGACAGCCTTGTTTTAATAGGCTGTAGCAAATTCCTCCCAAAGGACCTGAGTGTGTGCGGTGGATTATACGGAAGGAAGCGGTCCCAGAGATAGGTTGGGCCCATGCCATGTAGGCCTTTAAAGGTAATAACCAACACCTTTTACTGTTCCTGGAAACTAATAGGCAGCCACTGGAGTGATTTTAACATGGGTGTAATGTGGTCTCTCCTTGTTGTTCCTGAGACCAACCCGGCTGCCATATTCTGTACTAGTTGAAGTTTCCGGGTCAAGCACAAGAGTAGCCCCATGTAGAGTGTATTACAGAAGTCAAGACAAGCAGTTACCAGTGCATGTACCGCAGTTTCAAGATACCTAGTTTCCAGGAAAGCGGGCAGTTAGAGTATCAGCCGAAGCTGATAGCAGGCGCTCCTAACCATTTACTTGATTTGACATCTGGAGTGACGGATACAGGAGCACCCCCAGACTGCGAACACAGTCCTTGGAGGAGAGTGTGACCTCATCTAGAACTGGAAGTTTTATTCCCATACTTTTTTTCGGGCCCGCAATTGTAAGTACCTTCGATTTATCTGAATTCAGTCTCAATCTGTTTTTCCTCATCCAGTCCATTACTGCCTTAAGACAGTCATTGAGAGGAGAGACACCATCTGAAGTTGAAGCTGAGGACCGAGACATGGAGAAATATATCTGGGTGTCATCAGCATACTGATAACACCATGTCTCCGAATGATCTCTCCCAGCAGCTTCATATATATATATATATATATATATATATATATATATAAAATAGCATTGAGAGACTGGCATATAATAATTCATATCCAGGGGTCCAGTGAAGGTTTTTTTCAGAAGTGGCCTAACTGCCACTTTCTTTAGACAGGATGAAATGAAACCTTCACTAAGGGATGTATTGACAATGTCAGGTATAAAGGGGTAACCTCCCTTCTGGATTTCTGTAATGTGCTCTACATAGGGCTACCCTCGTGCTTGGTCTGGAAACTTCAGTTAGTACAAAACATGGCAGCCAGAGTGGTTTCGGGAACATCTAGGAGGGACCATATAACTCCGGTATTAAAGTCCCTCCACTGGCTGCCTATTAGTTTCTGGGCCCAGTATAAGGTGTTGGTTATGACCTTTAAAGCCCTAAATGGCTTGGGTCCAATCTATCTTTGGAATCGCTTCCTCCCATACAATCCTCCCTGTTCACTCCGGTCCTCTGGGAGAAACTTGCTCCTGCCTTTAGAATTTAGGCTGTCTACAACCTCCCATTCTCGGTAATTGCCCGCAGATTATGGAACGGACTGCTGGATGAGATCCATCAGATTACAATGCTAAACAGCTTCAAAAAGGCCAAATTAAGACGGATCTCTTCCGGCAGGCCTTTCCAGAATAGGCTTCCCGGCCTCAGGAACCCCCTTATTCCACCTTCTCCCAACTTGGATCATGCCGCTACTCTGCTTGCTTTTTATATTTTGTTGCTCATGTCTAATTTTACTGTATGTTATTTTTAATCTATGATGTTTTAATTAGTATTTGGTTTAATACTGTTTTAAGGGGGGTGGGTATTGGGTCTCTTTGGATTTATATTATATGTATTTAATTGTTGTTAGCTGCCCAGATTGTTCTCAGAGGGGCGAGATATAAATAAATATATTATTATTATTATTATTATTATTATTATTTATAGCAAGACATTGTAACCCCAGTGCAAGTTGCTCATTTGCTTGTCCTGCTGACACACAACATATAATCTTCACTATTTGTGGGGTAGTGTGGTTTTGCCCTTCAGGCTTTGCTAAAGGGTAAACAACTTTTAAAAGTTTTATTTTTTTAATATTCAGTATTCCTCATTTCCCCTGAGCATATTGTCAGGTTTTTGATGGGATATATAGTCAATGTTAAAATGTTGAAATGTAAAGATGTGTGTCTGTATTTTTTCCTTGCTGAGAAAATCTGTTTCTTGAGGCCAGATTCACAACAGCCAGCCACAGGTGTGTGTTAGTCAAAACAAAGCTAGCTAACAAGCAGGATTCTGTGACAAAGAGTTTTATTTACACAAGGGGTTTTCAAAAACAAACAAAAAAAATGTTTTGGGAACAGCAGTCACATGATGTAATATGGAAATTAGAGGTTGGACTGACACACGTCATGAAACATCAACCAATCAGTCTGTAAAGGCTACACCCGAAAGGGTGGAGAAATGTGGGTTGGAATTGTGTTTCTGAGAAAGCTCTCACTTCTTTTCAAACCTTCAAGCTAAATGGATTAACTAGAAATATTTTCCTGATGCTGTAGCTTGACTAATTTTCAAAATGTAGCAGTTAAAGTTTTGTTCCTGCTTAGCCATTCTGGCTAAGGTGAAAATGCTATTATTGTTGTTATTATTTGTTTTTGCTCATGCTGATTTTTGCAATAAAACAAGGAGCTTGCTGAAGCTGCCTAGGTCTTAGTGACTTGGTTTTCATGGACTGTTTGCCATACATCCATCAACATCACAATTCAACAATTAATACCCAACCTTGTTTCCTAGGCTGCATCTACACCATAGAATTAATGCAGTTTGACACCTCAATAGCAGCTTTAGTGGCTGCTCTTTGGCTCCATTTCAATTGGTGCTCCCCATTTGAGTTTACTATTAGAAGGAGTGATAATTATTATTAGTCTCAATTATCATTAGTAAGAAGTTTTAATTTTAAAACAGATGTAATACCAGGAGAACAGAAGGTTAGGAGGAATGCCATTGAAATAATAATAGTTTGATATAAAGTTATTTTGCCCAAATGAAAATCTAATAATAAAAATAATAATATACTTTTTTTTACATCTTTACCTTTTTAAAGATGGTTCCATTGCTCAGTTCTTTTATTTAATTGCTTTTTCAATACTCCTTGTGAGTGAAATAGCAATAACTATGATTATAGCAAATAAGTCTGCCATGTTATCAAGAATAATGCCTATCCTCTTCAATCATTTGTTTTGTCTCTAAGCCCATACTTATTCTGATTTATCCTTTTATCCATGTATGATTTTATGAAACAGCTTACAATTCAGATTTATAATATGGGCTTGTCAATGTGAACATTTATAAATTAATCCTGTTTGAGTGTCAAAAATGTTACATCAGCAGTCATGTCTAACTAATTAAACTAAATTGTAAAAGTTTGGACATTCTGTTTGGCCAGTGCAGACTACCCCAAAGAGTTCCCAAAGTCAGACACATGTAGATAAAACAGTTGTGCATCACCATAGCCACATCTGACTTTTCAAGGAATAAGTGCAGCTGGTGCACTAGTTGTAAGTGTGCATATGTACTCCTGCCCTCTGCTGAAAACCTAGCATCCAGGATCAGGTCTGTGTCCAGCAATAAGGCCAACCCACAAATGTGAAATTGTGGGGGGAGTCTAACCCCCCTCACCACAGCTGCACAGGCTGAGCCCCTATTTTCTGATCTGCCTTTTGACTAACCTAGAGCACCTCTATCTTGTGTGGATTAGGTTTCTACTTAATCAAACTCTTCTAGTCCATTACTGAAGAGAATACACTGGTTTAGTACAGAATTTATAAAGCTCAGAAGTAATGAATTACAAACAATATTGTTATATTTAACAAGTTATTTTTTGAGCAATGAAGGTACTGTATAGTGAAACTACATTTGAAAAGTAACAGCATGTTACAGAGGACTGAAGACCGTAGAGGATCGTGGGAGCTGGAGTTTGCAACAGTCCAGCAGTCAGTCAGGTGTCAAATGCCGGAGAGACAGGGTTTTTTTGTAAAATGCAGTGAGACAACATCTTGAAAAAGTGAGGACTGGCTCTGAGGACAGCAGAGAAAGTGCGGCCACCTACTTGATGTTATCCTAACTCCCGGTTTGACAATGATCTGGTTCTGGAGTGGCAATAGCTCCTCTTTATAGCAACAGAACGGGCTGTAGAGGAAACCACGGGGAAAGCTCTATTTGATCAACCTCTTATAAGAATAATATAAAAAGACAAAAATACGGTCATAAACTATTTGGAAAAAAGTTTAAAGAAAAAAAATAGGATTTGAAGTTAAAGTAAGGCATATTTGAACCTTGTGGCTATAAAATTTCTCTATTAAAATTCTCTGTTAATAATGGTTATTATAATAGATATAATAATAATAAGATACTGAAATTGGTATTGATGTTGATGTATTTAGGCTGATGTACTGATGTTGATGTAAGAAAGGAATATAATAACAGAAAGGAGAACTTATATAGACCAATCTCGCTGTTGAACTGCGACTACAAAATCTTCGCAGTGATACTGGCAGATAGGTTGAAAAGAATTCCAACAGAATGGATAAATAAAGATCAGAATGGATTTCTACCTTTAAGGCAGATTAAGGACAACATGAGATTTGTTTTAGATGCAATAGAATGGCATGAAAGAAAAATAGACAATAAATTAGCAATGGTTTTTTATTGACTTTGAAAAAGCTTTTGATAGGGTTAGCTGACAATTTCTATTACAGGTACTGACAAAAATAAAAGTAGGTACCAACTTTACTAAATGGATAGAAGCAATATATTTCAGGCAAGAGGCTTGGATCCTTGCAGACAAAACAAAGAAGATAGAGATTGAGAATGGAACAAGACAAGGTTGTCTTTTGTCCCCCCTTTTATTTTTAATAGTAATGGAGGTGCTCAATAATAATATAAGGGAACATAAAGAAATTAAGGGAATTAAATATAAAGGATTTGAATTTAAACTGAAAGCCTATGCAGATGACCTGCTGGTGACCCAATCAGATCCTGAGAATAGTTTAAAACATTTACTAAACATTTTAGATAAATTTAGTCAAGTTTCAGGTTTAAAAATAAATAAGGAAAAAACAGTGGTGTTAACAATGAACCTATCTAATATGGAAAAACAGTATATAACAGGGACATCAGGATATCAAATAGTAAAAAAGTGAAATACCTAGGTATAATATTAACGACAAAAAAATTAGATTTGTATACAAACAATTATGAAAAGTTAGCAAAGGAGATAGCGAAAGACTTAAAGACATGGAATAACCTAAACCTTTCATGGTTAGGCAAAATCATGGTAATTAAGATGAAAGTATTACCAAAATACATGTTTTTGTTTCAAAACATTCTGATCATTTCCAACTGCAAACTTTTCAAAACATGGAATAAAGAGATTTCGAAGTTTTTATGGAGCGGAAGAAGACTGAGGGTAAGGTTTAAGTTAATGCAGGACACGATAGAAAGGGGAGGTCTTGCATTGCTGAACCTACAAATATACCATGATGCTAATTGTTTGGAATAGCTTATAGAATGGTTGTTACTGAAGGATAAGAAGACGCTTAGTCTGGAAGGTGTTGACCAAAGATTCGGATGGCATGTTTATCTTTTTAATGAAAAGTTAAAGATACATAAAGACTTTATTAACCATTTCCTGAGAAGGTCCCTCCTAAAAGTTTGGCTTAGATATAAAAATAGAATTAGACCAAAACTACCATTATGGACTTCAATACATGAAGAGTTCCACAACAGAGAGACCATAGCTCAAAATGATTGGGTTAAATATAGTGATTTAATTATTAATTCGCAAGGAAACAAAAATTTTGAATTTAAAAAATTGGACCAATTACTGGAAGAGGGTTATACTTTAGGATGCCTATTATATAGACAACTGAAAGAAAGATTTCTAATGGATATGTAAACAGTGGAATTAAGAAAGGAAAAAAAACTAAATTTGAAGAAAGTCTACAGTTGGATAACCCTCATAAAATAGCCCTCTTCTATAAATGCTTATTGGAAATAGATATGGAAGAGGAAGTGGTCAACGAGCAAATGGTGAAGTGGTCACAAGATTTAAAACATAGTATAAAACTTGAACTATGGGGAAAAAATGTGGAAGAAAACATTAAAATATATTGTCTGTTGTGATTTAAAAGAAAACCTTTATAAAATGCAATCCATATGTTACTTGACACCATCCAGATTAGCCAGAATTTATAAGGGTCTATCAAATAAATGTTGGAAATGTGGTAGAGAGGTGGGAACTTTCTACATCACATGGTGGAACTGTAAAAAGGCAAAAAAAAAAATTACTGGCATAACATTCATAAAATAGTTAAAGAAGTTTTGAGGTGTCAATTAAAAATGGAACCAGAGTTATATCTTTTAAGCATGTGCGAGAATGAAGAAATTGAATGTCAATATGGAAAGCTCCTCTTCTATATTACTACCAGTGTGAGAATTGTCTATGCCACAAAATGGAAATCTAGAGATCTCCCTTCAACAGAAGAATGGCTTTGTAAATTGATAGATTTGATACAGCTTGATAAATTTAAAGGACATGATTGGGGAAAAAATGGGAAAATATGGGAACCACTTTTTGACTACATATATAAAAAGAAAGATAAGGGTGATAATGAAAATATTAAGGTGTAACCTGAAAAAGACAAGGAGGATAGGAGAAGACAAGGCACAAGATTAAAAGAAGGACTATAAAACCCATATTAAACTAAGGGGCAAAGTGCCATCTTCAGAGCAAGGAAGAGGAGGGGCAGCCACATGCTGGGCACCCCAACCCCTTCCCCAAAACATCCTCGGAGCAGCCGGCCCTCTGCACGGTCGGGGCTCCGAGGATGCCCTCCCACTGCAGCATCTGCACATGCTGCAGCGGAAGAGTCGCCAAAGGTACGCCAGCAGCCTTTTGCGGCACACCTTCAGCAATTTGTGGAAGGAGTGCTATTTTAGCGCTCCTTCCAGGGGGCGTTAAGCTGCAACACAGGGCCAAAGTGTACGGATACCTCGGCCCCGCGGCGCAGCTTCCTGGGGCGGCCTTGTGCCGCCTATCTGCTTCCTCCCTAAGTTTAGGAGTTTGGAGTGGTTAAAGATTTATGTTCAATGAAAAGTCCAATTAGTACTTAATACCTAACCTGAACTAATAAGGGAAGGTTGGAATAATGGTAAAAAATGACTTGGTATGGGTTCAGGAAGTCTTAAGTAAGAATGAGATATGTTGATATCAATTATAGATATTATTAAGTGGATGGACTATTAGTATCAATGTGGTGGCGGTTGTGTATTTTAATGATTGTATGTTTTATGTTGAATGAAGGAGGATTTTTTGTGTTTTGTGTCTTTGTGGTTTGTGTTGTGTATGTTATGTTGTATGAATATATGATTGCATATTTTTAAAGATTTAATAAAATTTATTTTAAAAAGTAACAAATGAGGCACAGGTGGACTTTGCTTTGATGCAATGAGTATGATTTTCTCACTTCTTTTCAAGTTACTTCACAATGGCATTTTAGAGACAGTTTGTGGTAATATTTCAAGTTTTGTATCAATCTGTTATCAGTCCTAAGAATCCTGCCACCAAAAAGTAACAGAAAAGTAACAAAAAGTAATAATCCAATCAGTAAAATAGTAATTTGGGGGAGTGTTAACTAACACATTACTTTGAGAGTTATTTAATAAACTGCATCACATTAAAAACAATCTTTTAAAACTCTGAACTTTTGGTCAGGTAGTGTGAACTGCCACAGATTTGTTTTCTTCTTCAATGCTCATATTACTTTGCCATGTTCTAAAAATTATGTGTAGTTCTCAGTGTTCAGTGCTCAGGAAAGTATTCAGGAAAGACCAAATCATTGTTCCAAGGGAGGCTGTCCATGAACTGGCCCCAGCATGGCTATCTTCTACATATTTTGCAGAATTATCTATGAATTGAAATGTCAAAGATCAATTAGCAGCAAATAATGTAAAATGTATTCATTGCCAAAAGCATCTAGCGAAAAGTGTAATTTGTGATAATGAGCCATTCCATTCATAAACTATGATTAATAAACACAACAGAATGGCATAGGTTTATTAAAGAGCATCAGGATGATATAAAAGTAGATTGACTAGCACTGTACTGGTGAAGGAAGCTGCTAAAATTTTAAACCAATCCAAGTAGTATTTCACAAGGTAAATTGCTATAATTAACAAGTTTGAGTTCTATGTATTTGTGAAGTTTCAAAAAGGAACATTCAATATGAGAAGAATCTATGTCAACAGAATACAAGTTCTATACCAGAAAGGCTGAAAAGGAATTTTCAGGTGCCTGTTATTGTGTGCACCTTCAACTCATTTCCAGTTTGGTGAACTTAAGGCAAACCTATCATGGGATTTTCTTGGCAAGATTTGTTCAGAGGAGATTTAACATTGTCTTCCCCTGATAGGGTTGAGAGCATGTGACTTGCTCAAGGTCACCGGGTGGGTTTCATGGTTTACCAGGCACTGACTTTAAAACTCAGAATTCAGAAATTATGTTCTGTGTCTGTTTCTGTGTCTGTATTAGTTCAGGTACTTATAGTTATTTATTTTCACGTAATTAAGATATAAACAAATGACATCGTGTTTATACTTTAATGAGGGATAAATACTCCTTTTGCAGTGCAACTCTAATGCTTTAGTTATTTTAATAGTTAATAATTTTAACTTTTTTAATTGATCAGGAGAAGTAACATCATTAAATGGAACATGAGGAAGATCACATGGTTAAAATGCTGGTTCATGATATGCCTCATTGTTGCTGCATTGAATTTTTTTAATTAATTAAAAATGAATAGATGTTTGTAGAAATAGGAAAGCAAGTAATTCCTTTAAAAATTGTAGCTATATTAGCAACTACTTTGGAGACATTGGAACTATTACTGCAAAAATAACTTCATGAACTCTGCCTCTTTTCCTCAGTACTTACTACTCTCCTGTCGGTGCCGCACACTGAAATATGTGGCTGACTCTCATCTTCTCTAGGTTCTCCAGTATAGAAAGTGCAATATCTCAATTTACTCATAAAAGTAGGATGGTTTCCTGCAGACATCCACTCTTATGTACACAAGTGAGAGCAAGTAAAGTGTGTTGTGAGATTTGTTCCACCCTCAATTACCCCCAGTGAGAAGTCCTGAAATGGCATGCTGCTTTCAGCTTGAAGGAACAAAAACAAACTTCAAGAAAGCATCAGGGTCTCATAGGGGGGATGCACATGGGCTAAAAGGGTTATTTTGGGGTTGACCTGAAGGCATTAGATGACGCATGCCAAAAAAGCACCCCCTACCTGCCTCTTGCAGTGAAAGTGCACTTCAAAAAGGAGCCACTTTTCCCACTCCTTCCGAAAACATGCGCACCTTCAACAGTACGTCAGGATGCAGTGATGGAGGAACAGCAGAAACAAGATCACCTGAGAACAAAAGACGCCAGTGTAAATGCATGTGTACAGGTTCACTGCATTTAGAGCTGCCCTTGAGGAGCATGCGCTCATTGAAAAAAGCTTCAAATTAAAGCGTTTTTAGGGTTCAGGTGTGGGCGAATCGCTGCAGGTGCATCTTTTTCAGAACCCTAGTGCGAACCCTAATTTTCACAGTGTGCATGCACCAGAGCGGGAAGGTAAAACTGTTGCTACCAGATGTTACATTGTGTTAAAGAGATAAAGGAGAAAGTTTCACTTTTAAGCTGGACCCCCACACACATTCCAGTGCCATTTTCCCAGTGCAACTTTTGCCAGTTGCAGACCTCCACAGCTGTCCACTTCTCCTGTCCACAGCTGTCCACGCTCCTCTTGTCCACGCTCTTGTCCATGCTCTTGTCCACAGCTGTCCACGCTCCTGTCCACAGCTGTCCATGCTCCTCTTGTCCAGAGTGGGAACAATGGCAAAGCCATCCACAAACGGAGAGCCAAAAAAAGGGAGAGGGATGTCGTGGACCCATGCGGAAACGGCCAACTTCATAGCTCTGTGGTCGCAGCCACACATTTTGCAGAAATTGAGAAATTCCATCTTGAATGCTGACACATTTAAGGAGTTGGCACAAGCCATGAGGGCGAAGGGCCACCAACGCACCTGGGAGGAGTGTCATCAGAAAACCAAAAACCTCAGGACAATTCACCCAGCTGATCAACCAGGTCCAGCCTGCACATGGTAAATGCATTCCATTGCATGTATATCTTCACCCCCCCACAAAAGCAAAGCAATTTGTATGGCTTTTGTGATGTTTTTTGTGTAGGTTCGCAGGTTTCCAAAATCAAACCCCCCCCCCCGGCATGCTGCTTTCGCACCCTAGCATGTGGGGGGGGGAGCGTGGAGGAATGTTTGTGTGACTTATTAACCATGTCCCTCTCATGACCACCACTTGCATGTACCCAGTGTGCCTACACAAACCTCCCTGGCATGTACTTCTCCCCTCCCCCCTGATATGTGCCGGAGATGTTGTGTGTGCGAATGGTGCCCTCTGCCATATATGTCCCTAGAATGAGAAGTAGCACAACAGAGAGAGGAGGATGAGGTTGAAACAGCTAATGCCAGAGCTGCAATGCCACCGGCAGCCCGCCTGGCTAACCTCAGAGGGAAGAGGACCCGTCACTCAGCAGCCGCAGCAAATATGAGTGCCCAGCAGCAGTTCATGGAGTGCAGCATAGAACAAATGGACAAAGCCCTAGAACAGGATGAATGTTCCTATGAGCTCACTGAATGTTGCTATCAGCTGAAGCAAAGCAAGAGAGAGGATTGGAGGGAGCATGAGCAATGCATGGCCCACGAGCAGCGGCGTGTCGCTGACTCCCTACAGCTGCAGACCAGTCTGCTGGCCTGAATTGTGGATATCACAGAGGGGCCCCAAAGGGCCATTGGTGGCAGCAGGGAGGGTGTGCAGGAGGGTGGAAGAGGGAGGGTTATCCCCAGGGTCAGCAGGAGGTGGCTGTGGTGGTAAGCAGAGGAAGGAGGGGTCATTCTACACCCCTGGAAATTGAGGATGCTGTGGGCAGAGGGAGGAGGGAGAGGTGTCCACCCATGGAGGAGGAGACTGCTATGGAGATGGAGATCATTGAGCAACAGCCGTAGAACAGTATAGCAGCCTTTTCAGCAATGATGTGGCAGTGCCACCGTCCACTCGCCACCCACAAAGGCAGAGATCAAACAGAGGGGGATGGAGATGTTGCGACAATCACCACTAAGTACTGAGGCAGCCATCGCCAACTACTCCCCACCTATGCCCACCTCACTGCTTGCCACCACCACCTCACACCATGTCCACCTCACTGATGCTGCTCACTGGTTTCCTGTAGGGATCCTTCGACGAACCTACACACCTTTGCATAAAATGTCAGACACTGTTTAAAAATGGAAAGTTTATTCATAAAAAAACAGCTATTGCTGAACCTGCGTATGTGTGCAGATTCCGTCATACATTTTTTTAAAATAATTTTTTCTTTTGATAAAAACAACAAACAATCAACTATTTACAATGATGTACAAATGGGGGGAGGTGAGGGGTTTATGTACAAAGGGGAGGGGAAGTTGCAACAGGGAAGAAGGGGAGGGAGAAGGTAGGAAGCATGTACAAGGGGAAGGGGAGGGGGAGGTGCTTCAGGGATGGGGAGGGGGAGGGGTGGGTGGGGTTGGGGGTCAGGGAAGGCCCAAGTGCTGCATGATGGCTGCCATGGAGTTGTTCAGACATTGTATCTGCTCCTCCATGGCAGCCAATCTTTGGTCGATCTGCAAAGGAAAAGAAAAGAGAAATGTGTGGTTAGGAGGTTGCTCTCCACCCCAACACCCAATGCTACAGCCAGGGTCCCTGCCC
The DNA here is from genome assembly GCA_026167975.1 of Phrynosoma blainvillii. Taxonomy (NCBI): domain Eukaryota; kingdom Metazoa; phylum Chordata; class Lepidosauria; order Squamata; family Phrynosomatidae; genus Phrynosoma; species Phrynosoma blainvillii. The sequence continues at coordinate 180,359,634 of JANUYF010000003.1, read as the reverse complement.
CCCCCCCCAACTCCCTTCTTCTGTGTCCCTGCCATTCTTACCCCGCTCACAGTCCTGGGTGGTCTGGATGACCACCTGGCCGCCAACACCAAGGGGACCCTGATATCTTCCGCCTGGTGGCTGGTGACTCAGCCCAGCCGCCTCTTCCTCAGCAGGTCCATCTGTGAAGGAAAAAAGACACCATTTAGGAAGGCACCATGGAAAGAGGTGGGGGAGGGGAGGGACAGGAATGCCATGGAGTTATGCAGCCATTACCCCTCCCCTCAGGGACCTACCTTCAGTCATGGGAGGCTGGTGTGCCTGCAGAAGGATGGCAGGGGCTCCCTCTGCACGGGCCTCCCTGGCTGGCCTGGCTTCTCTGTCCGAGGAAGAGGAGGGGGAGGAGGGGGAACCGGCAGGGTCCCTCCTCGATCCCTGTCACTGCCTCTGTATCACGCCTGCATTGGGAGAGAAGGGACACACCATCAACACCCATGGGAGGGGGACAAGAGGGAGGGGAGGCATAGGGAAGAGTGAGGGGAAGAGAGGGATGACCATGAGGGACCATAGCAGGGGCCCAACACTTACTGGGAGGATGGCGATCCTGCCATCTTGGGCGGCCAGCCCTGATCCATAGGTCCCGGAGCCGCTCATAGAAGGGTGGGTGCTTCCTAACCAGAGGATAGTCCCCAAAATCCTCCAGGGCCTCAAAGAAGACCCCCTTTAATGCCTTGTACTTCATCTGGCACTGTTGGAGGGTCTTCCTGAAGCCCTGCTTGTGGAGGGCCTGGGAGGCCTGGGAGAAGTACCCCCGGTTAGGGTGGTTGGTACTTGCCATCACCCTTCTTGCAGCTAGCTCTGGGGTCAGGGCCTGAAGGAGAATGCCCACCTCCTCATTGCTCCAGTAAGTGATGCGGATGGGCACTCTCCTCCTGGCTGCCATTGTCATCCTGGGGATCTACGGAGGTCTGCAGGAGCATTTATGGGCAATTGTTGTGGTGGCAGATGGGCTTACCTGGGCCCTGGCCAATGGAGACCCTCATAAGAGAAGTTTGTATGTGAGCGCCAATGGTTGCCCTCTGGGCTACCAATTGTTACAATCGAATTGGCCATTAGGAAAGCTGACTGTTGGGAATTTTGCAACATTGTCAGAGGTTACAGTTGGTGGTTTTTGCACTGTATGCTTCTATTGCCAGGAAATCTGGCACCAGGTGACCCCTCCACGCTCTTTTGTGTGTGTGTCTCTGTGTGTCTATGTGTGCCTCCCTTAGGCTCATGTTCAAGGATATCTGCCTAAAAGCAGGATTGCCATCTATAAACAGAGTGGGATGATAGGATCTCATCATGGCATAGTGCAGTAGTGTCCTACATAAATGCAAGCCATACACAGAGTGAGGATAACAGTACATATTTATTGAGGTGCTTATGCTCATGATATACTGAAGTAGTGTTCTACATGAATGCAAGCCATACACAGAGTGGGGATAATAGGAAATGTTGTGTTTAGGTGCTTATCATGGCATAGTACAGTGGTGACCTAGGGTTACAGATGGAGAAGAGGGGATACTTCAGATCCTCCTGGTCTCAAAGAACTCTGCCAGGGCCTCCCTCACAGGCTCCCCTTCTCTCTGCCTCACAAGGTCATTGTCCTCCATGGGTGCCCCCAGGGTGGGCAAGCACAAAGCACTGCCTATAGTGCCCTCCCTCATCCAGGCCCCTTCCCTTGGTCTCAGATGTTGTGGAGGATGACACCAGAGGCGATGATGGGGACAACATCCTCCTCTACCACAAGGAGTGGGGCAGTGAGGCACCTCCACCTCAGCTGCCCGAAGGCCCTTTCCACCACATTCCTGGTGCAATTCAGCCTCCTGTTGAATCCATTCCGCCTGGCATTGGTGGTGCCCTGGTAGGGCTTCATGAGCCATTTCCAAATGGGTAGATGCTATCGGCGAGCAGAAGGGGCCCGATCTGCTGGCCTCTCAGGATGATGATGGAGTTCCCTGGCACATAGATGTTGGCCTCCATGGCCTGACAGATGATGGAATTCCGGTAGCACGATCAGACAGTGGCACCCCTCTACAGCACCCAATACTTGGGCGAAACTGAGGTCAATGAATCCTTCCATGATCTGTGGGTGACAAGAAGGGTGAGAAGTGGAGGATGAATGATAAAGTCATGGCATTTGCCAACTAATGATGTTTTCCGCTTACCTGCGCAGGTTCAACGGCCCTAGTAGCTGAATCCATACAGTAGGAGCCGCACTGTATGTCAACTCATAACATTGTAATAATAATAATAATAATAATAAATTTTTATTTATAACCCACCCCTCTGCGCGGCAATCGGGGCGGGGTACAACAATATTAAAATAGAACAAAGTTAAAAACATTGTAGGCATACCTGTGCAGGTTCAATGGGTTAGGCTGCCGAGGATAAAGTAGGAGCAACACTGTATGCGGAGTCATAACTTACTAGGTGTCCCTGCTCAGGTTCAACAGCCTAAGCTACGGAGTATACAATAGGAGCCACACTGTATGTCGAGTCATAAGGTAAACCTAACCCTAACCCTAACCCTAAACACTAAACCCTAACCCTAACCCTAAACCCTAAACCTAAACCTAAATCCAACCCTAACCCTAAACTCTAACCCTAACCCTAAACTCCAACCCTAACCCTGCGCAGGCTCAATGACCAAAGCTGCAGACTCCATACAGTAGGAGCCACACTGTATGCCAAGGCATGACCTACTAGGCATCCCTGCACAGGTTCATTGAGTATACAGTAGGAGCTATATGTCGAGTAATGACGTTTTAGGCGTCCCTATGCAGGTTCAACCTAAGCAGTCGACTCTGTACAGTGACAGCCACACTGTATGCCAAGTCATGACACATTCTGCACAGGAGGGAAAAGTGAAGAGTATGTGTGACTGTCCTTACCTGAGCGGCGTCCCCCAGGTACACTGTCTGTGACAGGAGCAGCTTTTCCATGGTGAGGGTGAACTCCACCAATGCGTCTTGCGGCACCCGCTCTGACAGGTCTCACTTCTGGGTCTTCCAAGTCATCACTGCTGTCTTGCATGAATGCATCTGCAGCAGGGACCATGGCAGAGGCTCCTGTGGCTGTGCATTGCAGGCTGAGTACCAGCGCGGACCACTCGATTGCCATGGCACCCATGATTTCTCTACAGCACATAGTGCGCAGGTCCTGAGCAATGCCAACATTTCTGTTAAAGGGGCCATGTTGTATCTGTGCATGTGCACATGTGCCACAGAGAAAGGAAAAAAAAATTAAAGCTGCCACTGCTGGCCCATGCAGTTACTACATTCCTATTTGGGGAAATCTCGGGGCCAGCAGTGTGGTTGGTGAGGCTTCACTGCAGCCTCAGAAAAGCTGCATTAACTGGCCCACAGTGTGGTTGCTCCATCCCCATTTAGGGCAACCTCAGGGCATGCAGTGCGGTGGCTGCAGTTTGGGGGAAACTGTCTGCATAGTCCCATAGGTAGTAGAGGTGGGAGTAGAAAAAGCTAAAGCATGGAAGGAGAAGTCTTGTATGACTAGAGCTGCAAGAGCTGCAGAGCCTTCTCCCAATGACATCGGAGCAGTACACATGCTGTTAGGAGGCAAGGTGAATGCAATAAAGTTTAAGCAGCATCAGTAATGACAGTATAGCCCTAATAAATCCTAAGCAGACCTTCAGGTTCATACTCTGTTAATGATGTTACAACTGCAGTTATGGTTTATTTATTTAACCAAGGGCAAAGTTGTTGAGTCAGAGTTTCATTTACAAAAAAGTCCTGACAAGGCAGGCAGCAGTAATGATACAGTACTGACCAAATATCAGGTAAGTAAAAATACTAACAAACCGAAGTACTGTTGTGTTTAAAAAGCACATTTCCAGTTTTAAATAAGAACAAATGTAATGGCATAAGGACAAATGAGGAAATCATTAGCAAATGTGAATAACAAGAAATGTCCTGACGATGCATTAAAAAGTGTCTATTTTTTAAAAAATGATCCTTAAAAGGTCAACGTGTATGTACTTTTTCAGGAAAGATGTTTCTCAGGATATTTTGGCAATGTTAAATGATTTTTAAAAGACATGTAGAGTCATGATTTTTAGGCAAGAGAGAGGCTGTATTTGGGGAGCTGAACTACCAGTTTTGAGCACTACATATAGCCTAGTCCACATCATATTAGAATTTCCATAATCTTCCTTAATGTAATTTTAATGCCATCACATTTAACAACACACAAACTTCCCTATGCATGTCAACATACACATAAAATAAGAAAAAGAAAATATGAGTCTATTACATCAGGTATGCTAACCTATATATCATATAGTATCTTGTCAGTGGATCTCAGAGATCTTGGGGAGATGGTAGGTGAGAAGGAGAATAAATCCATGAATTTTACATTGAGTTCAAGTAATTTATATGCTTCCTAGAGTGTTCAGAATCATCGACTCAGCCTAAGCATGACTCACCAACAGAGCCAAGAAAAATAATTTTGGTGCATAATTTATGTGGTGAATTGTACTACTTTCTCTGTTTGTAAGCCAAGAAAGAAAGAAAGATTATGATTTTACTCATTTTATTTCAGTGTCGTACTTAGAATCAGATATCCAATTATCTTCCATATTTTAAAATTCCTCTCTCATTTTTTGCAACAAATCCTTCCACGTTAAAAAAAATATGTTTTTAATATAACTACTACAAGGAGGTTTGTTTTTTTTAATAAACTCCCATCAGTTATTTTTTTTACCCATGAAGAGTTCATAAAAGGACTACCAATGCAGACTACTCTCTAAGAAATATACTGCATGCATGCATCTTAATTTTTGGCCATTGGTTTCAGTAAACTGTGTGAACAAGCATAGTAATTTCAAACACTGGGGTGTAAAACCTTTCTTTCATCTTTAGAACTATGCTGTACCAGCACTGAGCTAAACAGGAGATAAGAAATCATTCTGTGCACATTTTGCAACCCTGAAATGCACCTCCATTTATAGTAGTTGTTCAAGCATTGTGCAAAGGACCACAAAAAGAGGAGAGAAGGAAAGAACCTACCCAACCCCATTGGCTGGGGCATAGAGAATATATCTCTAACACTTAAAGGTAAGGTTCATAGCTCAGTGACAAAGCACATGCTTTACATACACAAGGTTGAATCTTCTTCTTGCTATATGGAGTAGTGAAGACACCTGTCTGAACACCTAAAGATGCAGAGTCAGGGCTTCTGCAGACCGGCCCAAAGGGCCAGCCTGGAAGCAGAGATGGGGAGGGGCAGCTGCACGCCGTCTGCCCCAACCCCAGCCTAATGATGTCCTGACGCAATGTCCTGACGTGCTGCACAAGAAGGGGTGAGAACAAGCCATGCACTGGCACTTAGGGCGCCCTTTTGCCACCCTTGAAAGGAGAGCATTTTTCCACACTTTTCGGGGTGGCAAAAGGGAGGATTGGGCTTGCAGCGTGTGGTAGCCACAGCCCCGATCCTCTGCTTCCTGGGGTGGCCTAGTCTGTAGCCCCCCCTGAGTCAGTGTATATAATACTGAGCTAGCTGAACCATTGGAATGACACAGAATAAGACTACCATATGCACCTCAGTGGCCTCCTTTTTAATTGGGCTATTCTGTGGTATGTGCTAGCCATGTAATGCAGCATGGCAGAACCTAGCTTGGATGCTTTTCAATTATATGAGTCACTGATAAAGATACATCCTCCAGATTTTTTATTTCAGGCATTCTTCTTTGCATGGGAAGGGGAAGCCGAAACAGAATGAATGTCAGGACACCCAATTGGAAGAAAAAGACCAAAACTTTTACAGCTGACAGGTAAGGGTTGGCCCGAATGCATGGTCCTGGATCTCACATCATCCAACCCATCTGTTGTTCGATGAATCCAAAGACCTAGTCATGGTTGGGCTTCGGGATGGAAGAAGGGGTGACCAACTGGTTGCAAATCCACCTCTCAGCCCCTTTGTCACCGGGGGATGCGGTACCAGAGTTGCCCCCGCAATGGCAACACCTAACCACTCCCAGCACCCCGGGTCCCCTAGGGCCTCCCGATCCTGTGCTCTGCAGCCCAGGAAACCATGCCCACCAGATCCACAGCCCATGCTACTACCCCTGAAAGTTGTGACAACACCCCATAGCAACCTTGATCCCCACCAAGGGTGGGAAGGCAGGGAGAGCTCTCCATCAGAGCTCCTGCCTGAGTGGGCTCTGACTTGCAATGGGTCTGGCCACCCTGACCATGTGACCTTTTATAGGCCTTCTAGCCAATGGGGGCTGGTGCTGGTCAGATGTCCCACCCCTTCTTGACCTCCCCACCATTCAGGGAGGCCAACTTGCTGGGTGAGGTGGGACCTCCAGCCACCCAGGCAGCTGGGACTTGAAGTCCCCCTTCACCCACCAGAACTCCTGCCACCTGACTGGCCCACTTAGCCAATCTGGACTGCCAAGATACTCCCAGTGGGCCCTGGGAGCTGGCTGGCCTCTTGAGCAGGCCGTGGTGGCCCATAACCGTTGCTGGATCCCTGCCCCAGGAACTGGTGAGTTGGGTGGCTGCATTTGCATCGGAAGGAGAAGTCAATGCAGAATGAATGTCAGGACACCCAATTGCCAGGAAAAAAATGGCCACAGCTTCATTGAATACAGCTGACAGGTAGGAGTTGGCCCAAATGCATGGGCCTGGATCTTTCATTGTCCAACCTGCCTGTTGTTCAATGAACCCAAAGGCTCGGTCACGGCCAGGCTTCGGGATGACAGAAGGAGTGACCAACTGGTTGCAAATCTGCCTCTAAGCCCCTTTGTCACCAGGGGGCACTGTTCAGGAATTGCCCCCACAATGGCAACACCTCACCCCTGCCAGCACCCCCAGGTGTTCTAGGGATTCCTGATCCTGTGCTCTGCATCCCAAGAAACCATGGTTACCAGATCCATGTGCCTGAACTTCCCTGAGTGTGGCTTTGTGGGCTGCAAGGGTGGCCAGTAGCATGGAGAGGAGGGAGAGGAGTTTCCCATCCAGGAGGGCAGAAACATCTGCAACCAAATCCAGCTGGATTCCGAGGTAGGTGATGGTGGTGGTCAGCCCTAAGTCTTTTCAGTTGCTAGAGGGATCCCCAGCTCTGCTGTCAGTGTTTGAAAAGTTGTCAGGAGTTTGGCACAGCCCTGGGTGCCAGCCTCACCAATGAACAGGAAATAGTCAAGTTCCGTGTGTCACTAAGGTTGCACGGCCTTTCACTTTCCACTAAAGGAAGGAACTGAAAGACTCAAAAGTTGGACAGCATGATCAAAGGGAGCGTAATGTGCTGAGCACAGCTCCGGTGGGATGGCATCATTAACGGACAACCCCAGTGGGTAGGAATGGTGGTGGATGAGGCGGAACTCTTTCAGTGCCTTTGTAGGCACAACACCCAGGGGACACATCTGGAGATTGGACAGGGGAGGGGAATCGAAGGGGCCAACCACCCTGCCAGCCTCGCACTCCTTCTTAATTTTGGCCATGAATGTCCTGGAATGCTGCCAGCACAGACACACCAAATAAGCTGATAAGAGCGGCAAAGTGCAGGCTGAGTTGCCAGCAGACAGACTAAACTCACAGACCTGTCCTTTGTTCAAATAGAGTAGTCACAAGTCAGTCCAAGTTCAGGATTCCAGAAATTCTTGAGTATCAGTTCAGTCCAAGGTCAGGGTGCCAGAGAGTTGGTTAATGAGTCTGATCCAAAGTCATTGTTGAAAAACAGTCCAAGCGCAAGGAAGCCAGAGCCAGCAGCGTTCTCTCAAGGGAAGCTCGATAGTCTGTGACAAGGGAGTTGGCATTTTCCATGTGCCTTAAATCATAGCACCACTCCCTCCTCCTCGTAACTTCTGAGTGTTGGCTAAGTGTCTCTCAGTGAGCCTTCTGGAATGCCGAAGGCATGCCCTTTCAGCTCTCCTCTGGCTAAAGGTAGGGATGTCCTGCTGTTCTATGTCTGCCAAGGCTGAGACCTTTGCTCAGCATCCCTTGCAGGAGACTCCTCACCGATAGAGCCAGGCTGAGTCATCTCTGCAGGGGCTGAGAGGGGAGAGCTGGAACCTAGGAGGGCAGGATTAGGCTCTGTCACAGTCTCAAGATCCCCCTGTACCTGACCTCCTCCTCATCCATTACCTTTTTGGTTGCCTTGCCTGTCTCCTTGTAGAGGGCCATGCTGGTGCCTCTCCCTGCCTCACTTTCCTGGGGGACATTTTAGCTGTTGGATCCTAGATAAAGACCATCCTCAAGGATGAGATAGTGTGCCTTGTCCCCCAGGTGAGTGAGACAGTGCCACCTGTTTAGGGACACCCCAGAAGGCTAAGAGGCTGTGACAAGCCCAGAGCAATTGGGGAATTGAGGATGCTGAGGGAATGGCCTCAGTGGGCAAAGAAAGGGGGTGAGCCTCACCCTCAGAGCCTGCTGCATGAGCACAGCAGGGTGTGGTGGGTGCGGTGGGCATCAACTCAGCATGCTGGTCCTGGACCTGGGGGACTTGTGCATTCCACTGAGCCCCTCAAACCTTGCTGCAGCACCCCCTGGGCTTGAGGTAGGCAAGATGCATGCTTCATCCATGCACAGCCCTTCGGCACTGAATCTGCTACTGCCTCTGCTGCCACTGCCACCACTGCTGCTTGCCAGTAGGCAGAGCTCTTCATCAGAGCTCCTGCCTGAGCAGACTCCAGCTTGCAATGATGCTGGCCACCCTGACTACATGGCCTTATAGGCCTTCTGACCAATGGGGGCTGGAGCCAGGTGGAAGTCCTGCCCCTCCTTGGCCTCCGCACCTTTCAGGGAGGCCGACTCACTGAAAGGGGCGGGACTTCCAGCCACACAGGCTGCTTGGACTTGTAGTCCCCTTTCGCCCGCTGGAAGTCCCACCCCCGACCAGCTTGCTCGGCCAATCCAGGCCACCGAGCCACTCCTAGTGGGCCCTGGGAGCTGACTGGCCTCCCAAGCAGGCTGAAGAGGCCCCTAACTGTTGCGACTCCCCGCCCCAGCAACTAGGCTGACTTTTCCTACCCTTACTCAGTTGGGCGGCTGGATTTTCCTACCCTTACTCAAATTGCTTAGGACAAAAGCACTAGATTTTGCTTCAACATCATTTGTCCAGAAGCATAAACTGGTAACCTTTGCTCTGCATTGGATCTTTCATTAGTGTGAGAATGGGGTCAATGAATACCAAAATGAACTTTGTTTTAAGGTGTACTTATTAGAGTTGCTAATTGTTGTTGATTTTTTGTGCAAGACTCTTCTAGGATTTGGAAGAGGACTAGGTGGTATCTGATCACAGCAAGGGTCAGATTTAGACTGTCAGTTCCAGAAGCAGGAAAAGATGGCAAGCAGTGCAAGTTGTCCAGGCACATGATCCAAAACAAAGAAGACTCACATTCCAGGATTAGAATGGCCTTTAAAGGGAGGCCTTTAAAGAGGCCTTTAAAGAAGAAGGAAATCATGATAACAGCTATGAAAGGAATCAGAACATCAGGTCACACCAGAATGAAACTGTAACTTAAGAAAGGCATGGCAACAGGCATTACAGCTCTTTCCTCCACAAACCAATTCTAGGAAATGAAGTAATTTAATTTTGAAAAATGAAATAATTTAATTTTATTCTTAATTAATTTCCTTTTATTTCATTGTGGTACACTTCTTAACAAAATGTGTTGTTATACCTAGGGACCTACCTAGGGTAATATTTCAAGAGACTGTTTCACAATCCAGATAAAACAAAGCATTGAACATTTGAGCATTTGAGCATTGAACTATGACTATGGAGACAAGGATTTGAATCTCTAGTCAGCCATGGAAACCCACTAGGTGATCTTGGACAAGTCACACACTCTCACCTCAAATGAAGGCAAAGACACCCCCTCAACCATCTTGCCAGATTAGATTAAGGGTTTCTATGAGCTGGAAATGAATTGAAGGCACAGAACAACAACAAAGCCCAAAATTGAACTTCCAAATTGTAGTAAAAATGGTTAGCAATAACATATCAAAGCAAATACAATAACGGAACTAAACCATACAGAAAAACATATGTCAAAATCTGTCAAAGAATGCTAAAACAATCCAAGAGAGACAGACCAGTTGGACTTCCACCATCAACTGGACATGCAGATTGTAACTAATGGATACAAATGTTCAGTGTCATTTGAAAGAGTGAAGGTTTCCCATTTATGCGATAAAACACTGATTTCAATTCAGTACCCCAAGGGGGAAATAACTCAATAGATATAATACAGCTTTTTTAAAACAACCCCAAAACATTTAATCCATACATTTCAACAGTACAAACATTACAATAAAAAGATGAGGTAATAAAAAATTCTGATCAGAATTCTGCTGGTATACTATGTTGAAGTAACTATGCATGTATTGTTGAGGACAGCAGAAAGAAAAAAACAGCAGTGAAATAAGATATTAGAGAACTAGGCTGCTCAGAACAAGCAGTTTTTGTCTGCATTTTTTTACCATTGCTGTTCAGACCTGGATAAGCTAAAACCACTAGTGTAGTGCCCCAACAGCCATGGTTTGGACCAAAATTTATTTTCTGTTCACAATTAGAGGAAGAAATCCTTCTAGGGATAGCAGTATTGTATCTTTTTAGAGAAGCAGGATAGAACCTTTGCAACCAAAGCTATGCACACAATATTGCCTTCATATTATCTATTATGAAAGTCAGAACTCTAAGCCATTTTGCATCTATATGTATGAAGTAATATTTTCTCCATTTTTTCATGATTTATGTTGCCTCATTTATACAGGTATGGGTAGGTGGTATTAGATTTCATTCTTCTTCCATGTTGGCACCTTACTTGTGGACTACCCTGCCCAGAGAAGTTCACCTGACCAAACATACCAAAATGAATGTTTAGGAAGCCATTTGAACAACTTAAGTGATGGGGAGGTGGGTTCTTGACACACAGACACACAGAGCCCATTTTGTTACATCCAGTTGTAATGGATTTTGACTTTATTATATTGTTGTTATTGTTGTTTGTGGTACAATGTTAGAAGCTCTATTGATTAAAAATATTATAGAGCTTTGGAAGCTCTTATCATTTCATGTTTTGTTCCTGATTAGTGCTATATAATTTAGAGTCAAGTACAGTGCTTTGAGTTCCAACCAATTTATACACTTATTTTGCCTCTTTTGCTGCCCAGATATTTTGAGATGTTTAACTCAGCCATTGACCTCCCCAACTTGTGAGATTGGTATAAGAAAAGATGTCCCCTCTTTGTAGGCACCAGACTAGAGATTTCTTTATTTTCTCTCAAGGTAATCTGTAGGTGATGTACAAGCAGCTTGTTGTGGTTGTTGGGTGCCTTTAAGCCATTTCTGACTTATAGTGACCCTAAGACAAAGTTATCATGGGATTCTCTTGGCAAGATTTGTTCAAATTCTCCTGAGGATGAAAGCGTATGACTTGTCCAAGGTCACCCAGTGGGTTTCATGACTGAGTTGGGAATCAAACCCTGGTCTCCAGAGTAATAATCCAGCACTCAGATTACTACACTACTCTGGCTCTCATGCATGCAGCAACCACTAAGGAGAGTGAGCATGAAACTATGCATATAGTAGAGTCTGAATTATGGAAAGGTAAAGGCCCAGCAGGTGACCTAATTCCATGAGATCCATACTGTGTCTCCTTACTTCCTGCATAGCTTCCTGGAACATTTTGACTCCCTTTCTTTCAAAGAAAAATATGCCCCAATTCCCTGTTTATACATACTTCCCAGTGAGTTATTTTCCTGCTTGGAAACAAATGACTCTCTCTCTCTCATGTTATGAGGGAGTCATACTTTGGCAAGCACAACTGTACATTCTATTTGATTTCATCCCTGGACAGTGTGCCAGTATGTCATCCAAATAAGGATAGACATGCACACCCCTGATACCCAAGTAACCCACTAAAGGTGCCCAAATCATTTTAAAAACTCTTCATCAATAAACTTTGAATAATTATATGGGGCAGAGGAGTGGGAATCAACAGCAAAGGAACAACCTCTTTCAAGGAGCTACTGACCGCAAATTAGTTAGTGGAAAAGGTGTGAAGAGGTAGGTGGAGTATCTTCTACACTTAAGAAAGGCCAGCTTGGCAACAGAAGAGCTTGGAATTCTGAAAGTCGAAAGCCTATCTTGATCTACTCTTAATATGCCCATTTCTTTCCTACTACTGTCAGAACATTGATAGAGCCATGAGGGTGGGGCTATTTCTGTTGATTAATTGGTGTGGTGTGCTTGAAATGCAACAGAGCTAGGAAACCAGCTTCCTTCATCAGCCTTCTCATGCTGAAAGCATACAGACAAATCATGTAGATCTAAAGTAGAGCTTTATTGTTCCATAAAATAAAAATAAGCAAAGAAAAAATATGCAATCTACCATAGGATCACATCCTGATGAAGTGGTATAACAGAAGAGTTACAGATCCATGTTTCTAGATCCAGAAGTTACATTGTAAAAGCACTATAAGCATATTATAATCCAGAAATTAACTCCATGGTTAAAAACCATTGTTGAACACACACACACACACACACACACACACACACACAAGAAAAACATGAATTATAAACATTTTAGACGAAGGGATTTCTCGGCCCTGCCCTTACTCCACCTTCTGGGTGTTACCCTTATGCTGATTGGATAATGTCTGTATGATGTGTTTTAACCCAGCCCCTTGCTGTCCATCATCCACCCATGTGACTCCTTTCCCATAATCTAATATTTTTTGAATTTCACTTTCTGTTTCCCAGCTAAAATCTGCTCATGTTATGACTTCTCTGGCCATCTGGACCGAGTTGCACCAGCACAAAGGACACGAAATGCCTCTTTTGGGTTTAAACAGGTCACATCTTTTATTTTTTGCTGTACAGGGTCTGTTTACAAATATTTACAATTAAACAACCAACACTTTGTCACATGTGTGTGTACAAGTGTAACCTACCCAGGTGGGTGGTCCTTTACCACATGTGACAAAGTAGAATAGAATAGAATTTATTTACGGTCTTTGACCAAAATATCACAAAATTATATAAATATTAACCAATAAAATCTTTCACGACTGATAAATATAAGTAAAATAAAATTAAAGCAAATATACATGCAAACAGAGAACAATACATTACACACCAACATAAGGAAAGGGATCTTTTAACATCTCGTTTCCCTAATTTAGGAATAATTATGATCTTTCATGATTTGCTTGCGTGTAGCAATGACTACAGCACAAAATCGGGCCATGTTCTCAGTTATTTGTGGATCTACATCCTCGAGCAATAATAACAGATAGCGATCGACTGTTTGCCCCGGAAATCTCTGCAAAATCGGACAAATCAAAGAGGAGCGCACACCTTGATAGAAAGGGCAATACAATATGATATGCTGGAGTGATTCAACTAAAGTATCAGAACATAAACATGTCCGGTTCTCATATGGGATCTTCTTGTATTTACCTTCCAAGACAGCAGAGGGAAGAACATTGCAGCGTGCAGCAGTGAAAGCTGCCCTAAATTTAGGTACTGTTAGCTTGGACAAATAAGTTGGCCTAACAAAGGTCCTTTCCATGCTTCCTAGAACTGGCATGTTCCTGATTTTACTTCTATGATTCTGTAGTTCTATATCCCAGATTCGCTGTCTAAAGGCTGATTTTGCCCTTTCGTGACCCATTTGTATCAAGATAGTTTGTGAGAATCCACAATTGCTCAGGATGGTGTTAATCGTCATTTTCCAGGAAGAAACAAAATTATCTAATAGAACCAAAGGAGCCAGCCTGTGACAAAGTATGTAATTAAACATCAACAACAAATTGACAAACCCCTCCCCACCAGAAATGATGTCATATTATGTCATATGACATCATTGCTTAATGACATCATGCAGTTAACTGCATACATCACTTCCTGTAATTTAACTTTTTGCCAAATTTACCCTAATTAAATTTAATTAGCCAATTAATTTTCCTTTGGGGTGGGGTTCGTTACCTGCCCCATTACAAAATACAACCAAATTTTCAAAATTTAGACCCTAATCCGTTAAGTTGTGACAAAGCTAACAGTGATGTAAACATATCAACATAAGTTTTTTAACCTATGAACCATACCCAACAGTCTGAGCACACATTAATCTCAGGGAGGGCGAAAAACCCAGGGTGACAGCCCTGGGAAAAAATTCCCTCCCAGCCCCCGAAGGCAACCAACCTAAGCCTGAGAGTAACCTAACATAATTCTTTAAATTAGGGTGGGTGGGTTGGGTCACTCAGTTCCAATTCTAAACTGGCTGCTGCCACGTGGCAGCTCAGAGCTATATAGAACAAACTCATGGAGGGAATCTTGCGAGGGTATGATCACCATGAGATTTCCTAACATCATGCAAGCAACTTGATTGGTCAAGCGCACAGGAACTAAACTGAGATCCCTGCGCGCTTGGCAAATAAGGCTTCTCATGTCCTTATATGGCCGGTGCAACAAAAAAACCCTCCCGACTCATCGGGGTGTGTGTTTGCACTGGCACAAAGGACACAAGATGCCTCTTTTGGGTTTAAACAGGCCACAACTTTTTATTTTTTGCTGTACAGGGTCTATTTACAAATATTTACAATTAAACACCCAACACTTTGTCACATGTGTGTGTAAAGGTGTAACCTAGCCAGGTGGGTGGTCCTTCACCACATGTGACAAAGTATGTAATTAAACATCAACAACAAATTTACAAACCGCTCCCTGCTGGAAATGACGTCATATTACGTCATATGACATAATTGCTTAATGACGTCATGCAGTTAACGGCATACGTCACTTCCTGTAATTTAACTTTTTGCCACATTTACCCCAATTAAATTTAATTAGCCAATTAATTTCCCTGTGGGGTAGGGGTCATTACCCACCACAAGGGGAGGCCAGCCTAGCTAGGCATCCCCTCTCCCTCCCACAAACCACTTTTTTAATATGTTTGGAGAGTGCCTGTACATAAATCTCCGAGCCGTCTGCAGAGAGGTGCACCCTGTCCCCCCATATAGCTGAGGCCTATCCAATTTGATTCCTGAATGTCCAATTATAAAAATACCAAGTCTTGATAGCTGTTTAGCCACTGAACGATTTAGCCACTGTCGAGCATTATTAATGGTGGCATCTTTGTGAGCTCCAGGCCAGCTACGCCTTGGCAGCAGCTTAGTCCATAACAAAATAGATCCAGGAACAATCTTTCTTATTTCCTGAAGGTCTCTCACCATCTGTTTTGCCAACTGAAGACATGGGACTTTCACTAAGTCATTCTCCCCCAGGTGTATGACTAAAACCCGGGGTTGTGGATATGACATTGACAGCTGGATGATCCAGGGAAGCAACGCTCCCCATAGCATGCCCCTGCGACCAAACCATTGAGTAGCATGGGTGTTCGCCAATCCCAAGGTAGTATCACGCCGGTGCTCAAGTAGGTGGCATTCTGCCCTAAACACTAAGCTGTGGCCCACAATCCAAATCTTGCCATAGAAAAAGCCAGCTGAAATGCAAATAAAGTCAATTAATATAATTAATCAGGATTGGTGTTCCCTTGAGGCCGCACGTAAGACTTGAATGCCTTAGAACGCCACTGGCCAATTCAGCGAACAACGGCTTCACTTAAACCATGTGTGGCTGCAGCTGTTGCTGCACTGATACGTAAAGAGTGAGAAGAAAAATAAGCCTGGGGCAAATGCTCGCCTTAATGTCTCCTTCAACACTGCCCTAAATTGAAATTGAGTTAAGGGCACACCTGATATGTGGAGAAACAAATAACCAGCCACTTTCGGCCTAATCCTCAAATAATTGGCCATTGCTGATACCGGGCAAATTTACCCACTAGGCGCTTTAGCTAAGGAAATAGTCTGACTTTTTGCCAACTGGTCAATCTTCAAGTGCCTGATGCAAAACTGAATCCCCTGCTCTGTTAAGATAACATCTGAAATTAAAAGTACCCTGCCAGACTGATCATTGCGAGATCCAGGAACAATCTCGCTAATATGCAAAGCTGCAAAGAAAGCAATGGCAAATACTGCCTTGAACAAAACCACTTCCTCTAATGAATAACATGTGTTGGCTAATTGTTCCTTTAACTTAGACAGGACCATGCCTGTTATCGGCCACCGTGAGTCCCTTACTACAGGGGATTCTCTAGACCAGCCTTCCACAGCTCTTTTAATCCTAAAGTCTGTGGTAGGATCAAAGCAACCCCTTGCACTGGAGTGAAAAGCCAGGGCAGCCAACCTGCCCCTAATGGTAACAGGTGACAGACCGGCATGCCTGAGATGTACTATGAAACGCAAGACCAGATCTACCCTAATAGGCCAGCCTTCCACCTCCCCAATTAACAATAATAATAATAAACTTTATTTATATCCCACCACTTTGATATCAATCGGGGCGGCTAGAAACAATAAAATACACATGCAACAATAAAATCTAATCCCCCCCCTAAAAAGTTATTAAATCAATTTCCACTAAAAATTGATTAAATGAATTAAGGCTGTCTGGTAGGACTTGCGCGTAGATTGGGAGATAGAATGTAGGATCGTCCTATGAATTTCTAGTCTCCAAGGTTCCATAGAAGTGCCGGTACCTCCATTGGGTGTGTTGATGCCTCGGGAGCCAGCTGCTGGAACCTGGAAAACTGGAAACGAGAAATGGCGTCTGCCAAAGTGCTAAGCACACCAGGAACATGCTGAGCTTGGAACAAAACATTAAACTTTAAAAACTGCATGACCATTGCCCTCACCAAGCACATTACTCTAGGGGACTTGGAAGACTGAGAGTTTACCACCTGAACAACCGCCTGGTTGTCACCCCAGAACCAGATGGTCTTATTAGCAAAATGACTTGCCCACAAGCGTACAGCCACCACAATAGGAAAAAGTTCCAAAAACGTCAGGTCTCTAGTCAGATCACGTTCAGTACAGGTGGAAGGCTATGCCTCTGCAGCCCACTGGCCATTCCAGTAAACACCAAAGCCTTGGGCCGCAGCAGCATCAGAGTGGACCTGAAAGTCCGCTCTCACCAGCATTTCAGATCTCCAAAATGAAGTCCCATTGAATTGCTCTAAAAAGGACTCCCAGACCTTCAAGTCCTCACGAATTCCCCTTATGATCCTAATATGATGGTGTGATGCTAACACCCCTATAGTAGCCCTATATAATCTTGCGCAGAATGCTCGTCCCGGAACTGCTACCTTACAAGCGGAATTTAACAATCCTGTAAGGGATTGAAACTCGTGAAGTGTAGCTTTTTGCTTCTCTAGCATGAATCTAACCTGTTGTCTCATAGCCACCACTTTGTCGTTTTCAACGGGGGGGGGGGGAGGTGTCCACAAGGGTCCTAAATTAGGCACCCCACCCGAAAACAACTATTGCCTTTACTCCCCACCACTGGGAAGAGGTGTAAATTCCCTCCCGAACCCAGCAATGGGGTCCCGACCTTACCAGTCCAGAGTGACCAGGGTGCCTCTGGGCCTGAGATTGAACACAGGGTCCACACACCCAGCAGAGAAGACGCCTGTCGCAGCACCCACCTCGGCCCTGTATTCTACCCAACCGAGTGTTGGAGATGCACAGGCCACCCTCTAGGCCCGAGGCAGCCGGCCCAAAGGCCTCTTCTGGCTTTTTCTTCCAAAAGGAGCACGGGAGACTCGGAAACCAACTCCCTGTGCAAGAAGAATAAACAAATCGAAATGAGTAAGTAGCAAAAGCCAAGAATGCAGCAAAAGCCAAGAATTTGCTAGGCCAACGCCAAGCAAATAGCCACAGAACGGAGCAGAGCGAACTAAACTGAGATCCCTGCATGCTTGGCAAATCAGGCCTCTCATGTCCTTATATGGCCGGTGCTACAAGAAACCCCTCCCGACTTGTCGGGGGGTGTCTTTATCTTTGTTTGTCTAGATGTTGTTCCCATGAGGAAAATTCCACACACACACATCTTTACATTTCATCTTTGACTGTATAACCCATCCATATTCCAACAATTTCTGTCATCACAGCAAGGAAGCCTCTATAATTGTACACACTTCTTTGTACATGCATGTGCCCCCCTGCAATGGAGAGGGAGTCTCTACTATTCCATGGATACCAGGTACTCCTTACACTGACCAAGGGATTGTGCCCTAAGCATCTATAGAGCCACCTTGGGTCCCTTCCAGGGTGCAATAAAATAAAATAAAATAAAATAAAATAAAATAAATATTGTAATGCTCTGTCTCTATCTAACTGAATGAACATGCTTCATGGATGAAACTAGAAAGAATTTATTGGGGAAAAAGCAGCAGAGTAGCACATTCTTTGCCACATTTGAATTAAGAAGCTAAGTTTCACTTCTATACCCTCTCCTGACATGCCCCCCTCATTTCACATTCCATTCCCACAGTGTGCTAGGAACACTATAGCCTCAGTTCACACACAACAATCCCCCACAGCAGCTCACCCTCATCTCTCACACTGAGGCTTTTAACATGGCTACAGCATGGCTAAGCAGGTCTAACTTTAACATGGTAAAGGGAGCTACAAGGGGCAACTCTGAAATACAGATTGGTGGACACTCTAGTCATTGGTAGAACACAGTTTATTATCTGTACAATCTATGCAATATCTAAGCGGTCACTAGTAGAATGGGCCAGTCTCAGCTACTCAAGATACAAAGTGCATAATGTAAGCAAGATGTAAGGTTTGAAGATCAAAGGACACATTTCACTTGCTTTGATGTACTTTGGAAGCTAGATTCTTTATTCTTTGAGCCCACAAAATTCCTACTTAAATACTGTTAAAGACAAAAAATGGAGTGCAAGATTTATACCTTAATCTTGAGTAGTTCAGAGTAATAACAAGAGGATTCAAAGATGGAAAGGTTTATTGGTTATGTCTTAATGAAAGAAATAATCATTTTCAGAATTTTAAAATTATGATAAATAATAAAATGTTTTGGACATCAATCAATTAGAATGCAGCTAATTAGAATCAAGGTGTGATTAAGCCAATTAATTCAAATTAATGTAATGTTCACCTGACTTAGTTCTGAGTTGGATTGTACCATCTGTCATTCTGTTTTCATAAAAGTTTCCATGCAAACTTTCTGTTATTTACTTGGATATACCATTTTCTTTTCTCCCTCATCAAATAATATTACTATACACAAGGTTAACACTTATGAATTAATCATTCAGTTTCTTTAAATCTTGTAACATAAATTTTATGCTATGGTTTTTAGTATGTTTTAAGTATAAAAATATTCTATTTCATTTTCATCTTTGATGCTTTCCTGCAAGGTTTTCACAACACAATCCTCTAAGCAAACATTTTCTCACTGAAGACACCTGTATCGTCTCACACGCAAGTAGGAATCAAAACTTAAAGCAAAGAAGCCTTAGGAGTGCAGCATTGATCTTCATCTGTGACACCAGTTCTCCAGTTCCTGAAATTCCTCCACAGTGTTGAAAACTTTCATGGGTTCACAACTGGAGATAATCAGAATTTATGATGCAGACATTTATGTGTATATTGGGCAGTGTAATTTCATCCAGTTTTGTGGTTTCATTCTGTTGGATTTCTACAGACATTTTCATTGGTATCTTATATGCATATGAGAATGAAGGCTTGCAAAAGTTCAGGATTATGCTTGAGCTACTATTAAAATCTGTGTTATAATAACTGACTATCAGTGAGGTGAAGAATATTCTGCCCAATGACAGAGGGGGGAAGCAGATGGTGCAAAGGGCCATTTTGGGGGCAAGGAAGGGGAGGGGCAGCAACAAGGTGGGCGCCCCAACCCCTTCTCGAAGGCATTGTTAGCACACGCTGCAGCGGAAGAGTCGCCGAAGGTGCGCTGCCAGCCTTTTGCGGCGCACCTTCGGTGACTTGTGGAAAGAGCGCTATTTTAGCACTCCTTCCAGGGGTGGCGAAGCTGTGCCGTGGGGCCGAGGTGTGGGGATACCTCAGCCCCACGGTGCAGCTTCCCAGGGTGGCCCATGGCTGCCCGTCTGCTTCCCCCCACAATCTCCAATGAAAAGTAGTTTAAATTCTGAATACTTTCCTTTTCCCATTGATCTATCTATATTCACTTGGAGTGTTTATTGCAATAAAAACAGAAGTTCATGCATATAGCTGAATGAGTGAAGGGTAAAAATAAAATAAACTGCACGTCATTACAGCTAAGCCATTGCCTTCTGCTGCTTTCCCTTCTATTCTGCTACAGCCAACCTCAGTCTTCAGTGATAGAGTGATGACCTGCCTAGAATTTGATGAAATTACCTGAGGCCTTTTGAGGACTACATTTCTGAAACAAATATTCACTTCAGCCGTGGTGATTAATGATTATTTTATGGATAAATAATAGATTGGGCATTACTGAATACATACATAGATTAATCCAAAATGCCTTTTGGTTATGGTTACTGGAAGTATAAAATATGAGCTATCTGTGCTAGAAATGGTTGGCATTTAGAAAAAAAGACATTCATCCCTATCTGTCTTCTCAGGATAATGTCACCCTCAAACTTGTCTCCACAAGTGCCAAGACTAAAAAGTACTACCATGCATCCATAAAACAATAAAGCATCACTCTTTTCCATTAATATCTTGGGCATCAACCACAGTGTATAAGTCAAATATATACTATCTGTTACACAAGGCACAGTGAATAATTATTCCTCATCAAAATATGTATGAGGGTTAATTACTCAAGTGAATAAAGACAACTCCTGAAAAAGAATATAAAAGTGGGGGATATTTTAGAATCAAACTAAAAGTAATTTTAATGACACCAGTACAAAAGTCCTCTCCATCAGATTAAGGGGCAACTTTGATATTCTGTAAATAGAGGTTCAAGAAAATGTTTTTTAATAAGACTTTTTTCATAAGTGAAATTACACAAAACACCTGTAGTTCGAACTGGATGTGACAATAAATGTAAACTTCTTGCCCAAATGCCAGGTGGTTTGTGTTGTTTTTTTTAAATACCCAGCCTTCTGCTATCATATACTTTTCTTCCCATTCCATTTTACCAAGCCACCCACCCCCATTTCATCTGACGGGTTGCCATTGTGGAACATGAAGAAGGTTTGAATGGGCCTTATTATGTGTTCAGAGAACAATCTAACATTGCCAATCCTGCTTCTCATGATTGACACACCAATCAAGGTCCCCACTGATCATGATTTAGGGCATGTGAAAAAAGGTTTTACAGTCAGGGATTCTTGATAGCTGTAGTTTCAAGACCTAGACTTTGGGAATTATTGTACTATAGTGTGAAGACTTTACTCCACAATCCCATAACTACTTTTTCTGGGCAGAAGGGTTACTTCATATAATCTTGCTATTTTTGACAACAGATTTCCAAATACACTGTTTTGTCTCATTATTTCCTGTGTAGGGTATTTTTCCTCCATTAGAAGATTACTCTTAAACAGCAGTCTCATAGGTCATGTTTTATGTACCTTTAATTAACTTTTTGTTTTGTTTACATGGGCCTAAGGATCACCATAAATCAGAAATGACTTGAAGGCACACAAGAGGCACCCAGTCCTTTGTATGGTAGGTGCTTGTGGTCAACTCTATGATTCTATGAACAACAAAAAAATTGAATGCACAAATCTAACTTAGAGGGAGGTAGAGTCATAGTTTTCAAAATATATCATGGTCATAGTTATCTAAGGAAGATTCTCAATTATCTATCTAGTACATTAAATGCCACCTCAAAATTCATTTCACAAAGATGTTCCTGAGCATCCAACAATCTGCCATTTTATACTGACAAGTGTGATTGTTCTGTTATTTTATGGCTTATTATTGTTTATGTTTTGAAATATATATATATATGAAAACACGAAAATCGTTTAGTGCTTAGGGCCTCTAAAGGACTTAATCTGGCCCTGTTTGTGGGATATTTCAGATTCTGGGATTCTGGATAAAGTAGACTCAACCTATAATGTGATTTGTCGGCTTCTGCTGTTCATGGATGAGTGGGCTGCCTTCAGTTTAGGAGGTTATAGGTTGTGCAGACCTGCTATAAACTCAGCAGCATGCTAAAAATTGTAAAATGAAAATTTGCTTCCCACATACTTCAATTTTGAAATATTATTTTCATAAAAATCCAGGTTCAATGAAGCCTCTTAGAGGCAAATAGCATAAAAATAGTTTGTACTACAAGATTAAAGTTCACTCATTTTTAAATCTTGAAAAGTCCGTTAATTTTATCCAGATTTTTTTTAAAAAAAATATTTATGATTTGTCATTGTTTCTTTGGTAGTTTCTAACATGTTATTTTTTTCTCTCTAACTACTTTATCCACCACCTTACCCAACTCTTTAAGTGAAGACAAAAGGTTAATAGTACCTTTTAAAGTCCATCATCTGATGTAGGAGATTATTGCACGAGCTTCCACCTGGCCCCAAAATGGACTGAAAATTTGGGATTTTATTTATTTATTTATTTATTTATTTATTTATTTGAGATTGAGTGTTATCACACACCTCCTTCCTCAGATTGGAGGCATTGTGACCGAATTATAGCCAGATCTGTCCTAAACCCTTCCTTAGTAAAGAATGAGTTACCCATTCTTTGAGAAGGGTGGGATTAGGACAGATCAGGGATGGATCTGGCTAAGATCAAGTCATGATGCCTCTGGTCTGAGGATGGAGATGCGTGATAACACCTAATCCAGAAAAAAAAAATCCCCAATTTTTGGTCTGCTCTAGGGCTGGGCAGAAGCCTGTGTGATAATCTCCATAGTGTTCTGTAACTTAATTATACACACACACACACACAATCTATTAATATATCTCATCTGATTTGAGGGGAGAGGTAACTGACCCTTCTAAAATATTTTTTTTCTAAAATAGAGATAAATTTCTAACTCAATATTAGAGTTTTAAATAAAATCATAACAAAAAGGCTTTAATATATTTAATTACTTGAATTAGTTGAGCTTCATACTATTTTTCTACATTATTTTAGAAACACAATATTATGAATTATGACCATGGCTTTATTATGAGATTATTAAAAACAAATGTGCTTTATTTGCTTCCTGTGGTGTAAAGTTAAGGTAGGCATGACATGTCAACTGAATCATTCAGTTTATTGCATTCTAACAGTATTCAAAAAGATACCAAACAAAAATAGCCATGGAAAGTAAAACAAGAGGTCTAGCTGCATCATGTTGAATACTGTTGATTGGCCTTCCCAAACACTGCAGTCTTTTCTTTTCTTTTTCTTTCTCTTACAACTCTTTTTAGGGGTGTATCCACACTGCAGAAATAAAAGCAGTTTGAAGCCAAACCACAAAGCCAAGGATTCCACATGATGGAATAAGTCCTATTAAACTCGGTGGAGTTTACTTCAAGATATGCATGCATCAGATTATGCAGTAAGTGGTTGTTATAATTTAACAGTTCAGTCTTAGATATATCAACAGTAATTATACTCTTGTTGATTTCAGTGGGTTTAACTCTCAGGTAAATGGGGATGCAGTGGCTCAAGTGGTTAAGATGCTAACTCTGTCGATTGCAAGATTGCCAGTTTGGCAGTTCGAGGCCCAGGTGCTGCATGATGGGGTGAGCTCCTGTCACTAGTCCCAGCTTCTGCCAACCTAGCAGTTTGAAAGCATGCAAATGCAAATAGATAAATAGGTACCACTTTGGTGGGAAGGTAAACATCATTCTGTGCAATAATGGTGGCCACATGATTACAGAGTAGTCTGTGACAATACTGGCTCTTCAGCTTAGTAACAGAGATGAGCACTGCCCCATATGGTCAGACACGACTTGACAATCTTGTCAACAAGGAATACCTTTACCTTTATGTGGGTGTAGGATGTTAGATTTCCACTATGTAATGTTATACACATTTATTAAAAAAAATAAGCTCTAGAGAGTTTAATGGAGTTATTTTCCAGGTAAGTGTCCATACGAATGCAGCCTATGTTTAACATTGTTGCATTTGGTTTGTCTTAGGGCCAATGCAGATTGGTCATTTGGGGTGGCACAGAGCCATCCTGGGAAGCAGCGGTTTGGGACCGCGGCAACTCCACACCGCAGCCCCAATCTTCCCTTTTGCTGCCCCGAAAAAAGTGGCAAAATGCTGCTCCTTTTAAGGGTGGCAAAAGGACACCCTAAGAGCTGGCACTGTTGCTCTTCTGTGCCCTTTCGGTGCAGGGTGTTTAAACGCTGCACCGGGAGGGTGCAGCCTGATGAGTGAGATGAGTTTCTTAGCACCAGAGAAGATTAGGTGAACTTCATATAATGTTCTGGTTCAATTAAACAAACCTTGAAGCCCCACAAGGTAATCTATGCTGAATACTTGAGGTTGATAGGGAAAGAATCTATATAGATAGCAATAAATATGAACTTCAAGAAAGAAAAGAATTTCACTTCTGCACTAAAGCTGTTTGCCTCCTATTTCTGTTCATTTGTTTGTTTTTTCAACACTGATATAACATGTTAAGATAACAGCCAATTGTTGTGAGGTTTTTCTTGCATTCCAGGGATATTTTGCACAAGATATAATGTAGGGTTCCCCCCATTTTTTTTATTTTTTTTTAGCTAAAGTGTATCAAAGTGTGAAAAATGCAAAACCTCTTCTAATTAGGGGCTAAGTAGATGCTTGCCCCTTATCCGTGGCAGATCATGGGGGAGAAAATGAGTATGGTGAGCACCTTGATCACCATTTTGGTGATAGGGAGGTCTCTGGAACTGCCTCTTTAGGTCTTGGGACTGGGGAGGTGGAGAAAGGGACTTCCCTTGAGGCTGGCCTGAAGGATAAACCCTCTCTTTAAGACTTGGGGCTTGGGAAAGAGACCTTCTAGTTGGCTTTCCTGATGTGAGCCAGCCAAGGAATAACCCAGAATTTGGGTTCTCCCTGGAGCTCAGGTGTTATCACCGTGGGGAAGCTGCAGGGAGGTCAGGAATATGGACCACCTGCTGCAGCTGCTCCCATGCTAGGTTACTCCCCCTTAGTTACAGTTCTCCTAAGAAAACAAATAAATTAATAAATTGGTAACTTAATAAATAAGCCCTCATTTCAAACCCATTATCTGTGTCTGGTCTCTTTATTCATGGGTTAGTCAGCAAAGTTATTTGCCTCCTATTTCTGGTTGTTTTTTTCAACACTGATATAACATGTTAGGATAATGGCCAATTCTTGTGAGGCTTTTCTTGCATTCCAGGGATATATTGCACAAAATATACTAGTCTTATAAAGATGTACTTGCTATTGCTATTTCCTCACCTTTTTTGGCTAAAGCATATCAAAGTATCAAAGTGTGAAAAAATGCAAACAACTCTTATATTTTTGTCCTATAAGAAGAAATCTTTTGTAAGTACAGTTGTCTCTCCACTTTCATGGGGGATAGAGGTGCTGGACCATCATGAAAGTGGAAAACAGTGAATATCCATGACACACTTCTTCCTCAGTAGGACCCTCTTGAGAATGGCGAGAGGAGATAAGGAGAGCTGCCATACTCCTGGGTAGTTTGTGCATAGTCCCTGAATCTTTCTTTCCCCCTTCCTCTTTCTCTTTTCCTGCTAGCCTTCTGTTTGTCTTTCTAGCATTGTAGCATTGCCTACTAGCCTTTACTGCCTCTATTTAGCCTTCTAGCCTTGCCTACTAGTGTTCTTTTCCACTTTCTAGGCTTGCCTGTTAGCCTTTGCTGCCTCTTTGCCTCGTCCCTCCTTGCCTCTTCTGCCTGCCTGTCTGTCCATCCTCCCTCCCAGGGTGCATGTACAGGGAAAAAGCTCTCTCTCTCATTCTCTTTCATCCCTTCTGTCTCTCTGGACAAACTGACAAATAATCAAAACCACAAATGTTAAAACCATGAATAAGGAGGGAAAACTACTCATTTTTGTATATAAGTTGAAATTAAAGATTCACATCCCTATGAGAAAAATATGTTTCCTTCACATTTTAATTCAAACTTACTTTATTTGCTTTTTGAACCAGTATGATAGTTGGACTTTTTATTCTAATTTCTAAATCAGTTCTCTATTTTTTAAACACACACCAATATATGTGTGTGTGCATGTGTGTGTGTGTGTATAGTATTTAACAGAATATATATATATATATATATATATATATATATATATATATGAGGAAAATGTTCACAAACTGTATATGTTATTGATTTGATTCTGCCTTTCTTCCTAAGTTGCAACCATTGCCTTCCTCTCTACTTTTACCTCTACATCAGCCTTGTGAAGCAGGTTCAGCTGAATGACTGGCTCAAGCTTACTCTGTGAGCTTCATGGCAAAATGAAGATTTAAACCCAGATTTCACCAGTCTTAGTCCAATAATGTAAACACTACACCAGTCTGGTTATGTATAACATGTATATCTGGAAAATAAATACGCAAAAATGTCTATGAATTTTTATAGTTTTAGATTGGCACAGCTGGAGGATGAACTAACTAACTTAATTTTGGAAAAAATAAAGAGATTAGCCAACCCTGATAGAAGCTCATGGAAAATGCACAAGGCAAATAAGTCAGGGAACACAAGTTGAAATAGATGTAATGGCAAGGGGACAGTAAGATGGCTCTCAAGGTTTATATAAAGTGGGGAGGAGAAGGTCACAGCAGTAAGACAGTAATTAAAAATTGCATTCAAAATGTATTCCAACAGTTGTATCCAACTTCATTCAAAACCTATCCCAATAGCAAATGTCTATTCAGTGATTTAAGAGTTCATTGCTCAGGGCTCATCCTTGTCATTTGAAATCTTATCTCTATCTACCTCTCTCTCTTTGGGCTCATTCCCACTATGATTTAAAGTGATTTTCTGATTGTGTCTCATTCACACTGGAAGTGGTTTCAGACCTGACTGTGTTAAGTCTCAATCCCGCTGAAGTGAGGCAAATGCAAAAAATAAATTAAAAAAATACTCTTTTTGAAGACGGGTCTTTTGATGATTCTTTTGAAAAGATCCACTTTGTAAATGTGTCCAAAAAGTGTGAACAATGTTTGGATCTCAATTTTTTGTTTTTAAACACTGCCAAGTGGACTCTGTGGCTCTCACTGGTCATGACCTAGTTGTTTTTGCACTTTTTCCTGTTCTCCCTGAATACTTTCAAGAGGTAAGACACTTTTGGGGGGTGCTTTGTGGGGGGGGGGGGTAGAATCTGTGATCTCTTGCAGTTCTGTAGGTTCTCTATAGCAAGTAATAGTGTCCTGACAGGAATTCCTCACTGCTTTGGTGTGCATTGAATCATGAATGCCCACCACAGATGTCGGGATGGTGGGTGTGACCTATGGAAGCATGATATAGGGGTGTGGTTTTTATGTGTGTATTTTTTTTAAAAAAATGACAGTATATATGTTCCATTGTATTTGCATGGATTTACTTTTACAAGTCACTGGTTCAATACTGGGACTTCCTCCCTGGCATGGCAGCTCTGGTCCCTATTGAGGCATCATGATGGTTGCATACGTAGGTTGGAGGGGGGATTTGGGGGGATATAGATGGATGGGCGGTTCCATAGGTGCAATTTGGGAATCATCCCTGGCATGAGTCATACAGGAAGGGAGGGTGTTCCCAGCTAGTCAAGGATTACTGGTCCCACCTGTGCCCTCCCACCTTTGTGCCCTTTTTAAACCCATTCCTAGATCCCTGGCACAGTACCATTTTTAAAAAGCCTCACATGCAGTAGCAGGAGTTACCAACTCCATAGCCCCTTTTAAATCCACTGGCTGGCTTTTTTTCCTCCATCCTTGGATTAGTCATGGCAGATTTCTCAAAAAAGGTGTGAGAGGGATTGCTTGGAAGAGGGAGAGATAATCAATTTGATAGCTCTTTGGGTCCAGGAAACTGTCCAGATGCAGCTGAACCATAGTCACTGCAATATAGATATTTATGATAACTTTGCCATCAAGATGAGGGAGAGAGGGCATGATAGAACTGGCTCAAAGTGTAGGACAAAAGCTAAGGATATGAAGCATAACTTTAAGATCACTAAGGGGCTAAGCAGATGGGCGGCACTGGGCTGCCCCAGGAAGCTGCAGATTGGGGCCGAGGCATCCCCATTCCTCGGCCCCATGGTGCAGCTTCGCCGGCTCAGGAAGGAGCGCTAAAATAACACTCCTTCCACAAATCACCAAAGGTGCACCACAAAAGGCTGCCAGCGCACCTTCAGTGACTCTTCCGCTGCAGCATGTGCGGACGCTGCAGCGGGAAGGCATCCTTGGACCGCTGGCCATGCGGAGGGCCGGCTGCTCCAAGGACGTTTTCAGGAAGGGGTTGGGGTGCCCAGCGTGTGGCTGCCCCTCCCCTTCCTTGCTGTGAAGATGGCGCTTTGTGCCGTCTGCTTAGCCCCTAAGCCTCTTGCTAACAGAAGCAAGAGTGGAGCAATAACCATGCCCTTCTTTCAAGAGCTGAAGGAGATTTTTGCCAGAGATGCAAGCTTTGAGGCCAAAAGGCTAATATCAGCAACAGAAGTAGTGATAGTTTTGGGAGGAACTATTCATCAGGAAACCAGTATGGCACCGCATCAGCATCAACAGTCCACGGAGGACTCTGAAGAGCTGTTCTCTAAAGGTAAGTTTTAAATTAATTTTTCAGTGATAAAGGGAATGATTTTTTGGATAAATGCATGACGCATGGGGGGAGCCCTTATTTTCCTAATATATGTTTCAGTTTAGTTTTATAGCATGGATGAAGAAGAGGCCACCACTGCAATGCTGGTTTTTAAAGGTACCCATGTACTGTGATGGGGTGTTCTTTGCTTGCAGCTGTTTGGGAACATGTAGCACTGCAAATTTATTCACTTCTATTGCAATAAAAATATTTGAATCTCTTTTCTGCTTCCACTCAAAATAAGGCTTGTTAGTCAACATAATCAAAATGTCAACATGAGAATGATGCATTTTGCTGGGACAATAAATTCGTTCTTGCTCTACATTTATCACTTTTCCTTCTTGTAGATTTCCAAGGGGAAGAAGAGGAATCATTTCTGCTCACAATCATCCCTTGGAACAAGATGACAATGCTACCCAGGTGGAAGAGCCTCATGAGGAAGTGCCTCATGTGGAGGAACTTGTTGCTGGTCACAGCGATGAGAACCAACATGGACCTGGAACATCTCTGTCCATAGGAACAAATGGTTTGAATATATCCCTGGAGGTTCTTGCAGTGGGATTTTGGGATTGGTGGTTCTTGACAATGCCTAATGTGTCTTTCCTACATTTGCTTGGGACCATAACCAATTGGCTCTTATATGTCATGAGTACTGCTGCTCTACTCATAATTTTTCAATTGTTTATTCTCTTCCTCAGTGAACATCATGGCCAGACATAAAACTGCACTGACCCCAGCTGAGTGACTTGCCATGATCCAAAGAAAGCAATATTGAAACACAGTGGAAAAGACTGCTGAAAAACTAATGCAGCATTCCTCTAGTCAGCTGAACCTTCTCCTAAACCATATGAAGAAGCAAGCTGTGAGGAATGAGGCTGTGGATGAAAGGGATTTCCAATTTAGGGAAAGAGAACTCCAGAGTAGAGAAAGAGACAGGGAAAGTAGAGAAAGGGACAGAGAAAGTAGAGAAAAGGATAGGGGGAAAAGACCGCCAAAATAGAGAGATGTTTCTTGCAGAAACAAAAAGGGAATTTAATGAGCTATTAAATGTTTTAAAGAACCAAACACATGTCATGAGGGACCTCACCACTTTTGTGATGGCAAACAATGGGACAGGTTGGGGAGGGGCATGAATGGTGAAGGGGAGAAAAGTTACTGTCCAGCCTTCCCTCCATGATGGGGTCCAGCCTTCCCTCCAGTGGATATCAATGGTCTCTCAGAAACAACCTACAAGTGCCTTCTGTTGTTGTCCCCCCCCCAGCTGCAGCCTCAACTGTTGCCTCTATGGTTTGGTCCCCCACTACACCTTTTGGGGTTGTTTCCATTAAATCTCACTCATGTAGCTGCTGTAGTGAAGCCACTGCCCTCCTTTTCTGTTGGATCTTACTTAACAAGACTTGTAAGGAAGATCAAGAAGCCCATTTCACTGTCCCCATGACATGATGATTGGTTGTGGTTGCTATCTGATCTTTGGATGGGTGGGTGAGTGGAGGAAAAAGGTAGTATACAACAGTATAGTTAGATATTAATTTTTTTTTATTATCAAAATAGGTTTTTTTAAAAAAAATCTTAAACATGTTTACAGCAAATATGGAAATAGCAAATAGCCAATAAACGTATGCATAGAAAGTTCAAAAAATAAGTTCAAAAATAGCTTTTTTGTTGTATTTATGGGGGGGAAATGAAAATCAAATGTCATGTAGCCCAGGTCATGGTAGGCAACCTGGTAAAAATTGATGTTCCTCCTATTACTGGAACACATCAGCTTCCTAGCAGCACCACACTGCTTGGCCATGCTGTTCAGAAGGAGGTGTGTCTCATGTGTGCACCAGTACTCAATTCTGTAGGGAGCTCTCCATCCACCATGACTCCCAACTGACAGAGGACCTTTACAGACTGCCAGAAATAGTGCAAATTGAGGCCACTTTAACTGTCTTGGCTCAGTTCTAGGGAATCATGGGAATTGTATATTTTTCTGGGACATTGAGCCTTCTCTGCCAGAGAGCTCCAATGCCACAATAAACTACAGTTCCCATGATTCCTTAGCACTGAGCCAGGCCAGTTAAAGTGGCCTCAATTTGCACTATTCCTGGCAGCCTGTAAAGTCCCAGAGTAATCATTGAGTGGCTGGTATATATTACTGATCCGTTTTTGAAATGGCTTTAAAAATTCATTTTGACCAATGAACTGTCAATGTCTGCTTAACAGGCAGCTATCTTGATAGCATGTTAAACTGTTCAATGCTTACCATCATGTATGGATAGGGATTTTTTGTTATTTTCATTGGTCAGGAAGCAAGAGTATGATGGCTGCGGGGAGTCAATAGATCGTATGAACACTTCTCCTATCTCAAAGGATGCAAAAGTGGAGCACGCTATATTTAATAAAAACAATATATTTTGTGCTATACAATTTCAGTTCATGATAAACTTGAAGGTTTTTGGGATGCATTCTAAACATTTTCAAGGTTTGAGGCCATGGATGGAAGAGGAATTTGTTGCATATAATCTCAGTTTGGGCAGACAGAGTGTTACCTTTGGGAGAGAGGCAATGGCGAGATAAGAGAGAGGCTTTGAGAGTTTAGGAAATAGGGAGGGGGGAGGCTAGGTAGTAGGAGCTAGGGCTACAACGGGCTTCTACACAGGCAAACACCATATATAACTGAGAGATTGTGACCTTATGTGATTATTTGTGTGTGTGTGTGTTTGTTTGTGTCTCATTTTTTTTTACAGTGTTTGTGTGCTCAGGTCCTGGAACACACAGAAATGTACAGAGAATGTAGAGACAGGTATTCCTGATCCAGAGGCAGATGAGGAAATTGGATTGCAAGTAAACATTTCTTGCAAAATGACTATGGAAACAGGATCTATGACCCTTGCCTGCTGAGACTAAGGGCCGATGAACACAGCCCGTTTGGGGCAGCAGAGAGCAGCCCCAGGGAGCAGCCGATCGGGGCTGCGACAACCCCACGCCATGGCATCAATCCTTCCTTTTGCTGCCTCTAAAAGAGCAGCAAAATGCCGCTCCTTTTAGGGTGGCAAAAGGTCTCCCTAAGAGCCAGTGCTGCAGCTCTTCTGTGACCTTTCAATGCAGCATGTTTAAATGCTGCACCGGAAGGGTGTCTTGACATCATGCACCATGCATAATGGTGTGTGGCATCAGGAGGGTGTCACAGTGGGGTTGGGGTGGCCAGCGTGTGGTCGCCCTGCCCCAACTCTACCCCCAGGCTGGCCCTTTGGGCCGGTCTGCAATGGCCCTAAGTGATTGGAAATAGGAACAGAAAATGTGCACGGCCACACCTATGAGTGGCTGTGCCACCAGAATGACGCATAGTTGTTTCACCAATGACATGTAGATGTGCATCATATGATTGACATTTTAAAAAACAACAACCCAGGATGGATCAATCATGATAGATAATGAGCATGCATTTTGAAGTGGCACAAATCTAGTGGGAATGACAATCGTGTCAAAAAAGACATGGATCCATGGAATAAGGAAATTATTTGCTTCCAAAGTGGGAACTATGCATCAACCTGAGTTGATTACGCAACCTGATGTCAATGTGACTTGCAAACCAGTTTAAATGCAAGTGGGAATGCGACCTTTATCTCTCTTTCTCTCAGCACTGTGTTCATCTTCGTTCAGTCCTCTGCCACAACACACACATGCACATGCACACAGAGAGAGAGCAAAGCTCTGCTCTTAAAGCCTGCAGCCAGCTATTGGTTATTGCAAAAATTGTATGCAACTTTCCTTCTTCTGGGCTGCAACTGCAACCTTTTTCTCTTTTTGGCCTAATAATTCCTAGAAAGCCTCTGGTTTGGGGAAACTCAGCCTCCATTCTGTCTCCCCCTTTCCAGGGAACATATACAATGCTACCATTTTTGATGACAAATTGAGTCCAGCTCGTTGTTTGAATTTGTTAAGTAAACACATGAAAACACAATGTGTTGTAGCCCTGGTCCACTCCAACAACACTTGTTATATGGAGAGTAACAGTCTGAGGTAGAGAACCTCCTGTATGTGTGGATATTCTTCATACTGCTTTAATCACTGTAAAATTGAGTTCCATAATCATACACATACAGATGGCTCTCTGTTCCAGATTGTCACTCTCCATATGAAGAGAATGACATCAGAAGTAACTGGAACTATTGCTCTTTCACCTCCTTGGGAGTTTCTCAAAAGGGAGATACTGAAGGCACAATTTCAAACCGTGCCAACGAGGAGGAAAAATGGGAGGTGTCTCAAGAAACCAGGATGGATGACTAAGGAACTTGCAAGTGAACTATGTTTTAAACGGAACATGTATAAGAAATGGAAAAATGGGGAAATCACCAAAGAGGAATTCAAACAAATAGCTAGCACGTGTAGGGATAAAGTCAGAAAAGCTAAAGCACAGAATGAGCTCAGGCTTGCTAAAGGCGTTAAGGACAATAAAAAGGGCTTTTGGGGGTATGTCCATAGCAAAAGAAAGAAGAAGGAAATGATAGGGCCACTGTGCAGAGAAGATGGAGAAATTCTAACAGGGGACAAAGAAAAGGCAGAATTACTCAACACCTTCTTTGCTTCAGTCTTCTCAGAAAAGACAAAGGGTGCTCAACCTGAGGATAATGGAGCAGAGGACAGAATAGGAGAATTTCAGCACAGAATAAGCAAAGAGATAGTACAGAAACATCTGGTTAATCTAAATGAATATAAGTCTCCAGGACCAGATGAATTACATCCAAGGGTATTAAAAGAACTGGCAAATGTAATATCGGAACCATTGGCAATAATCTTTGAGAACTCCTGGAAAACAGGAGAAGTCCCAGGGGACTGGAGGAGGGCAACTGTTGTCCCCATCTTCAAAAAGGGGAAAAAAGAGGATCCCAACAATTATCGTCCAGTTAGTCTGACATCAATACCAGGAAAGATTCTGGAGCAGATCATTAAACAGAGAGTCTGTGAACATCTGGAAAGTAATTTCATAATAACAAAAAGTCAACATGGGTTTCAGAGAAACAGGTCATGCCAGACAAATCTGATCTCTTTTTTTGATAAAATTACCAGCTTGGTAGATGAAGGGAATGCTGTGGATATAGTATATCTTGATTTCAGTAAGGCCTTTGACAAGGTTCCCCATGACATTCTTGCAAACAAGCTGGTAAAATGTGGGCTGGACAAAGTAACTGTTACATGGATTTGTAATTGGTTGACTGGCCGAACCCAAAGGGTGCTCAACAATGGCTCCTTTTCAACTTGGAAAGAAGTGACCAGTGGGGTGCCACAGGGCTCTGTCCTGGGCCCAGTGCTATTCAATCTCTTTATCAATGACTTGGATGACGGTATTGGGGGCATAGTTATCAAATTTGCAGACGACACCAAATTAGCAGGAGTA
This sequence comes from Phrynosoma blainvillii, assembly GCA_026167975.1. Lineage (NCBI taxonomy): Eukaryota > Metazoa > Chordata > Lepidosauria > Squamata > Phrynosomatidae > Phrynosoma > Phrynosoma blainvillii. The sequence goes on along the minus strand of JANUYF010000003.1, from coordinate 180,325,673 downwards.
GCTAATACTCCAGAGGACAGGATCAAAATTCAAAATGAATTGAATAGACTAGAAAGTTGGGCCGAAGCTAACAAAATGAAATTCAATGCGGAGAAATCTAAGGTACTGCACTTAGGGCGGAAAAATGAAAAGTACAGATATACGATGGGGAACACCTGGCTGAAGGAGACTACGTGTGAAAGGGATCTAGGAGTCCAGGTAGACCACAAGTTGAACATGAGTCAACAGTGCGATGCAGCAGCTAAAAAGGCCAATGCAATTTTAGGCTGCATCAGTAGAAGTATAGTGTCTAGATCAAGAGAAGTAATAGTGCCACTCTATTCTGCTTTGGTCAGGCCTCACCTGGAATACTGTGTCCAGTTCTGGGCACCACAATTCAAAAAGGATGTGGAGAAACTGGAGCGTGTCCAAAGGAGGGCAACTAAAATGGTGAAAGGTCTGGAAACCAAGCCCTACGAGGAACAACTTAGGGAGCTGGGGATGTTTAGCCTGGAGAAGAGAAGACTGAGAAGTGATATGATAGCTGTGTTTAAATATTTGAAAGGATGTCATATTGAGGAGGGAACAAGCTTGTTTTCTGCTGCTCCAGAGACTAGGACCCGAAACAATGGATGCAAGCTGCAAGAAAAGAGATTCCACCTCAACATTAGGAGGAACTTCCTGACAGTAAGGGCTGTTCGACAGTGGAACACACTCCCTCGGAGAGTAGTGGAGTCTTCTTCCTTGGAGGTCTTTAAGCAGCGGCTGGATGGTCATCTGTCGGGGATGCTTTGATTGGGAGTCCTGCATGGCAGGGGGTTGGACTGGATGGCTCTTGTGGTCTCTTCCAACTCTATGATTCTATGATTCTATGATTCTATGATTCTTTGTTTATTTTTTTGAGGCAGTTGAATGGCTACTAGATTGTTGACAGTTATTCTTAATATGCATTTTCACTGTTGGAGCAAAACAAGACAATACCCACTCTTTCAACAGTTTGGGGTAGGGAAGGAACTGAACAATTGTTGTCGTTATGTGCTTTCAAGTCATTTCCAATTTATGGTAACCCTAAGCTGAACCTGTCATGGGGTTTTCTTGGTAAGATTTGTTCAGAGGGAGGTTGCCTTTGCCTTTCTCTGAGGCTGAGAGAGTGTGACTTGTCTAAAGTTACCCAGTGGGTTTCTGTAACCAACAAGATTTGAACCCTGGTCTCCAGAACTGTAGTCCAACACTCAAACTACTACACCATGCTGATGCATTTAGCAGAACAGTAGTGAGACCTAATTCTGTCCGCAGCCTGTAAAAATAGAGGCTACTACAACTTGATCTTACTGAAGTGTAATTATTGCATGTCCCTAGATGTTATACAGCATCCTGATGAGTTTTGTGTATTCACTGTGCAGGAAATGAAGATCATATCTTATCAGCACAGTTTTCAAAGCCCAGGCAACATGTAGTGATAGTTGCTTCAACAGTAACTGTACAGGTGTTGCAGTTCTTAAAAGATGGGGTTTTATAAGCCTCCCTTGTTGCTTTTTTAAAATGTAATGTCATGTTGAGGGCTATCTGCCCAAATCTTTCTCCAGTCTGTTATATTATCTTTCTTTTCAAACATGCCCCCCCCCCCCCGTTTAGAACAAACTGCTGTGTAATTGTAAAGTAAAAATCTTTTATTTCCCCCACAAAGTTTGTGATCATTGAAGAATCATCTGCAGTGTCTTTCTTTCCAAATTTTCAAGTCCATTTTGTTTCAATTGTGTCTACTGTGCTTTAAATTCTGGTTCTGTAAGTGGCCTATCCAAGTATTAAAGCAATATTGAGGTGCTTTGTACATCTTGATAATTGATAGCTTAAGTTCCAGGCTGTCTTTACATGCTGTTTCTATGGATTCATTTCAAGTTAAAGCCTCATCAGTGTGAGTAATTCTAGGTTTGTTAGCTGAAAGCTAAACTGAATATAATTCATCTTTTTGTTGCAGTGTGTGTTTATTTCTTCATCCTCCAAAGCCAGTAACACAATAACAGGTATTTTAGTTCAACTGAGAATTGTGTGTAGCTGTATTGGGTGGACCCAATCTACTTTCCCATTTCCTGACATCTTCTAGGTTACCTTAGGGCCTCGGCAGACGACCAATAGGGTCGTCTCCGAGGCAAGGAAGAGGAGGGGCAGCCGCACGAGTGGCGCCCCTTCCTCCTCACGAGGTTGCCCTCGGAGCTGCCAGCCCTCCGCATGGCTGGCATGCCGAGGGCAAGTTTCCGCTGCAGCGTCCTCACACGCTGCGGCGGAAAAGTCAGGGAAAGTGTGCCCGATGCGTTTAGGGCACACTTTTCCTGACTTCTGAAAGGAGCGCCGACGCCCTGGTCTGCATCCCCCCTTAGTTAAATGGGACACAAGACAAACACTTTGAATGACACTAGCAAATTCTCTAAAAGGGGGGAAGCAGACGGGTGGCACGGGGCCGCCCCGGGAAGCTGCAGATTGAGGCCAAGGCATCCGTATTCCTTGGCCCCGTGGCACCGCATCCCTGCTCCAGGAAGGAGCACTAAAATAGTGCTCCTTCCGCAAGACGCCGAAGGTGCGCTGCAAAAGGCGTCCGGCACACCTTTGGTGCCTCTTCTGCTGCAGCGTGTGCAGATGCTGCAGCTGAAGTGTGCCGTCAGAGCGCCAGCCGTGCAGAGGGCCGGCCACTCCGACGACGTTTTGAGGAAGGGGTTGGGGCGCCCAGCGTGAGGCTGCCCCTCCCCTTCCTGGCCTTGAAGACAGCGCTTTGCACTGTCTGCTTAGGCCCTAAAAAAAAAAGACTGGAATTGTCATGTCCATGTGCCACTACTGCATGAAAAAAAGAAGGAAAGCATTACCTATTTTATAAATTAGCTGACTAAAAAGGGGCTCTTCAGACGGCGCAAAGCACTGTCTTGCAGCCAGGGAAGGGGAGGGGAAGCCAGACGCCAGATGCCCCAACCCCTTCCCGAGGATGTCATCGGAGCGCCGGCTGTTGCACATGGCGAGCACTCCAAAGATCTCTTTCTGGCTCAGCAGCCAGACACACTGGGCAGGAAGGGACGTGGAAGAGATGCATGGCATCTCTTCGAATGCCCCTTCTGCCCGCTCTGGAAGGAGTGCTATTTTAGTGCTTCTTCCAAGGCCAACCAAAGGGTGGATTGGGGCTGAGGTGTGGGGCAACTTTGGCCCATGCCCCCCCCATCTGTAGAGGCCTATTCTGTTGCATTAGAAAATACATCACCATATTCATAGCATTCACATGGCTTTTATGGAGGATACACATTACTCAGTGCTTTTGCTAAATAATTGATACACAAGACATTGATCTGCCTAGCAATTTAATTCAGCAAGCTTTCCAATTTTTTTAAATGAGTCAATGCAGTACAAAGGCATTGTGATAGATTTAAAAAAAAACAAAAAACAAAAAACAAAACACGCACACAAAAACCCCTGTGATGAGAACTTTCTGGTGTTATGTAGAAACTGCTGATTTCTTTATCATATGTATATCCTTCCTTTTATCTAAGCAGCTCAAGATGATGCAGATAGTCTTCAAGGGCAGCCACAATAGCTGTGCAAATGGTGCAAGGTGCCAAGGTACAACAGTCTCAGAAAGGCCCCCATCAGCCATAGGTTTTCTCTCCTATGACATTCTCAGCACTACATTTTTGCAAACAAACTTTGTTTTTGTTTGATGTTCCTGCAGTCATTTGTGGCTAGCCCATACAGCAGCCCTGGTGGCACAGTGGTTAAATGCCTGTACTGCAGCCACTCACTGACAAACCACAAGGTCACAAGTTCAATACCAGCCAGGGTATGAAGTGGTAGATAAATGAACCTGCTTGCTTGCTTGCTACTAAATGATACTAAAACAGTCAGTGAGAGGCAGGCACAGTAAACACAAGAGTGGATGACACAGCCAATGGAGAGTATGGGGAGCCACTCACTCAGGAATCCCCAAATAGCCAAGGAGAGGAAGGAATAAGAATTAGTATAAGGGAACCAGTGGGAGCCATCCAGTCAGACAGAAAGGAGGGAACAGCCAATGGTTACAATGTTTCATAATCCAATGAAGTTGGAGAGAGCAACAGGGTTCTTGTCTCTTGCAATACCTCACACTATCCCTGAATATGCAGAGCAGAAATAACCTCCCAAAAGTAACCCCCCCCCAAAAGCCTGGTCTAAGGTGTTAGCAGATGTCCTCCATTTTTATTATATATTTTAGCTATGTGGAGTTCCTATGACCCCAGCCTGACCCTTGGGAGATGGCAGCCATAATCCCCTAGATATAAGTTCAGGTAAGCAAGCTGAAATTGCTTAAGACCACTAAAGACTTCCTGGACAGGCAAATTTGGGGAGTTGCCCTTGGGAGTATCCCATTGTGTTGGAAAAGATACCTAATGGTGTTTGTTTGTCTTAGTCTCACCCTTAATGGGACAGTGATCAGATTTGATTGCACCCCTTTCTCTAGCTTCCTCTCCTTGATAGTTTTGAAACCAAATGCATTGTTTAGACTATGCCCAGACTTAGGTAAACAATAGTAAACCTATCAAGCCTTTGTCCATCTATTGTCTGACTCATGGCTAGAAGGAAGAAATCGCCCTTAAAAACCCCTGGATTTTAGCAGACCTTATGCTACCTTGGAAGTGCATGCTGAATCTCTGTCGGTCTGCGCTCTGAGATAGTTCCCATGACCCCCTCTCTTGCCGGTTGTGCCCCTTCCACAGAACCCATCTGCATTTGCCAGAAGCCCAGAGGAGTCTCTCGGGTGTGAGTATATCTCCCTCTATCCTGGTTTCCCTCTTTACCTCCCCCGCTCTCGCTCTTTCCCGCTTATTCTTCTAGTGTGTGTGTGTGTGCATGTGTGTGTCACATTTGAGTGTTTGCTTATTTTGTTAATAAATATTTTAGACTTTAATTGGAGTTTGGTCCGTTTCAGTGTCTTTCCTTGCCAGAACTTTTACATCTCTGGTAGACAATTGGACAAGATCTCAGAAGCGAAGTTGGGTGCTTCCCTCTCACATCTGAGCTAATTATAAATTCCCCAAAATTAGGTCTTTGTTTCCCAACAAAGGAGTAGAGGTGCAATTTGTAAACTGCAATCAAAGTAAGTATTTTGCTCTTTATAGGTTGTGACTGAATGAGGACTGCTAAATCCAGTCCTCATAATGATGGAAGTTATTATTATGGCCAAAATGGCATTTACCAACATAAATACTACAGAAGAGGAGAAAGAGGAGGGGAACAAGGTAGTGGGACAATGGCAGAAGAAAAGGTACTGTGACAAGGGTAAAGGGAGAGAAACAGTACCAAAAGCTTGGGTCTTGCTAGGGCAGTTTTATCTCTTGAATATTCATTTTTAACTATTGCAAGTCAACTTTGACTTATGGCTACCTTATGAATAATATACCTCCAACTCATCCTATCATCACTTACCCTATTAAGGTCTTCCAGACTCAGAATTGTTGCTTCCTTGATTGAGTCTAACCCCCTGGAATGTAGTTTTACTTTTTTCCTACTACCTTCCATTTTACCAAGGATGATTGTCTTTTCTAGTGAGTCATATCTTCTCATGAGATGGCAAGGTACAATAGTTTAGTCATCTTAGCTTCTAGGGAGAGATCAAGCTTGAATTGCTCTAGGACCCATTTATTGGTTTTTTGAGCAGTCCACAGTATCTGCAAAACTCTTCTCTAGCTCTACATTTCAAATGAGTTGATTTTCTTCCTATCAGCTTTCTTCACTACCCAGCTTCCACAACCATGCATACAAAAAGGAAATACAAGGCCATGGACAATTCTAACATTAGTATTAAATTGTATATCATGACTGTTCCTTCATAGCTGCCCTTCCAGGTCCTAGGTTTCTTCTGGATTCTTGACTGTAGTCTCCATTCTGATTAATGACTAAACCAAATTATAGAAAATCTTGAACTATTTCAATGTCTTAATTATCTCCTTTAAGGTTATGTAAATTATCTGTGGTCATTTTTTTTCTTAATGTTCAACTGCCCTTGAACTTTCTTTTGTGACCTTTTCAGTAATTGTTCTAGATCTTTGTTATTTTCTGCTAGTAGTATGGTGTCAAGTGCATATTCTAAATTGTTGGTGTTTTTTCCTCAGTCTATTCGTGCTTTATGTATGATATGTTCAGGGAGAAGAAGGAAAGCAGTTTTTGGGCAGCCATTTTGAGTGGGTGAGTATTTAAATCTTTTTTAAAACATTTGGGAGAGTGTGTTTGTTGCTGAGGGGGTGGGGCTTCTGTGAATCACCTCTGTCAGTCACTAGGGGGTGGTGCTAGCTACCTAGCTCTATATAATTCCTCCCAGAATTTTTTTCAAGACAAGGGAAGACACAGCACAGATAGAAGGCAGCCTGGGAACTTTGTTTTAGTGTTTTCTCTCTCTCTATATATATATATGGCTTTTGGGGCCATATTTTTTTTTACTCTTTTTTTTTTTTTTTTTTACTCTTTACTCAGAAGAAGAGTTAGAGACTTGCCTTCAGAATAAGGTAGCATCCAGGAGCTCTCTATATGAGTTTTTACAGGGGACATTTTGAGGGAGAAGCCCACAGTCTTGTTTCAGTGCTTACTTAAGATTTCTCAATATGGACACTGAGGGAGCTTCTGCAGTCACCTGCAACACTTGTGGGATGTTTGTCTTCTTGCCTAGAAATGTGGGAAACTTCACCTGCACCAATTGCAAGTTGGTAGCTCTCCTAGAAGAGAAAGTCTAGCAGCTAGAAACCTAGGTTGCTTCAGTTCAGCATATTAGGGAGCAAGAGGTTTTCCTGGAGAGAGTGGAACAAATGGTCTTGGATGGGGACCGCACAGAGGAAATTTCTGAGGAGGAGGTCACTTCACACACATAGGAGGTAGACAGCTGGAGAAATGCCACACACAGAAGTATGGAAACTAGGGATTGTTCTGGGAGCTTGCAGCTACAGAATCAATTTGAACCTCTCTCCCTTATCAAGGATGAAGAGGAAGAGCAGCAGAGATAGTCCTCAGGGACAGTGCAGGGGACTCTGAGAGTACCACTGCAGGAAACAGCCACTGCTAAGCCTCAGAGGAGGCATGTGGTGGTGGTAAAGACTCCTTGTTGAGGGGCACAGAAGCAGTGGTTTGTGGGCCTGACAAGATGTTCCAGGAGGTGTGTTGTCTCCCTGGACCATGATGTAACAGTCAGGCTGACAAGGCTTTTCAAGTCTACTGACCATTACCCCTTCCTTTTGGTCTATGTAGGGACCAATAATACTGCAAGGCATAGCCTTCAGAATATCAGAAGGGATTATGAGGCTTTGGGTAGGAAGCTGAAAGAGCTGGATGTACAGGTTGTTATCTCATCTCTTTTCCTAGTTGAAGGGCACGGTCCAGGAAGGGAGAGGAAAATAGTAGATGTGAATAAATAGCTCCGTAGATGGTGCTGCCAAGAACAATTTTTAGATTCTTGGATCGGATCATGGGCTGCGATTCCATGAGGGTGGACTTCTGGCAAGAGATGAGCTGCATTTCACACCAGTTTGCCAATAATCTCAAACATTTGATCTGGAGGGCTTTAAACTGAGTCATGTAGGGGAGAGAGACAGTACCATGGAAGGTATCTTGGAAGGCAGGAGTACATCATGGGCTGGAGAGAATAGTCAAAGTGTTATAGAGGGAACAAGGGAAATGATGCAAGGGCCCAACAGTGGGAGGCAAAAAAACTCACACAGGCAGCAAGTGGGGAGGACCCATGCTCTTAGATGTCTCTACACTAATGCACAGAGCATGGGAAATAAACAAGATGAACTTGAACTCTAGCACAACAAAGAAAATATGATATAATAGGCATCATTGAAATCTGTGGGATGAGTCTCATGATTGGAATGTAGGAATAGAGGAGTATAACCTTTTTAAGAGAAATAGGCCAAACAGGAAAGGAGGAGGAATAGCATTATATGTCAGGGATGTTTACACCTGTGAAGAGATCCAGAATTTAAATCCTGGAAATCAGGTGGAGAGCATCTGGATAAAGGAGAAGGAAACAATAAGGATGTTATTGCGGGAGTCTACTACAGACCCCCAAGTCAGACTGAGGAATTGGATGATGACTTTCTAGAACAGATGACCATACACTCAGAAAGGAGAGATGTAGTAGTGATGGGTGACTTCAACTATCCGGATATTTGCTGGAAGTCACACTCAGCCAATACTTCAAGGTCTAGCAAATTCCTCACTTGCCTCAAAGATAATTTCATTGTCCAAAAGGTGGAAGAGACAGCAAGGGGATCAGCTATTTTAGATCTGATCCTAACCAACAGGAATAACCTGGTAAATTGGGTGAAAGTAGTGGGATCCTTAGGTGGGAGTGATCATGTTCTCCTGGAGTTTATTATACAATGGAAATGAGAAGCTAGGCATAGTCAGACACTCATTCTAGATTTTAGGAGAGCTAATTTCAACAAACTTAGGGAAACACTGGGAGTGATCTCATGGTCAGGAATACTAAAGGAGAAGGTAGTTCAGGATGGATGGGAGATAATGAAGGAACAATCTAAAACTGTTCCAATGAGAAGGAAAAATGGGAGATGTCTTCAGAAACTGGGTTGGATGGCAAAAGAACTTTCAACTGAACTAAGTTTTAAATGGGATATGTATAAGCAATGGAAAAGGGGCGAAATCACTAAAGAGGAATTCAAACAAATAGCTAGCACATGTAGGGTTAAAGTCAGGAAAGCCAAAGCACAAAATGAGCTCAGGCTTGCTAGAGCGGTTAAGCACAACAGAAAGGGCTTCTTTGGGTATATCTGTAGCAAAAGAAAGAAGGAAATGGTAGGGCCACTGCACAGAGAAGATGGAGAAATTCTAACAGGGGACAAGGAAAAGGCAGAACTACTCAACACCTTCTTTGCCTCAGTCATCTCACAAAGGGAAAAGGGTGTTAAACCTGACTAAAATGGAGCAGAGGACACAATAAGGGAAATGCAGCACAAAATAAGTGAAGAGGAAGTACAGGAATACCTGGTTGACCTAAATGAATTTAAGTCTCCAGGACCAGATGAACTAAATCCAAGGATATTAAAAGAACTGGCAAATGTAATCTTAGAGCCACTGGCAATAATCTTTGAGAACTCCTGGAGAACAGAAGAAGTCCTAGCAAACTGGAACAGGGCAAACATTGTCCCGGTCTTTAAAAAAGGGGGAGAAGAGGATCCCTACAACTATTGTCCAGTTAGTCTGACATCAATACTGGGAAAGACTCTAGAGCAGATCACTAAACAGAGAATCTGAACATTTAGAAGGCAATGCCATAATTACTAAAAGTCAACATGGGTTTCTCAAAAAAAAGTTATGTCAGACTAATCTCATCTCTTTTTTCGATAAAATTACCAGCTTGGTGGAATTCCGAAGATGATGGCAAGGCAACCAGTCCTATGTGAAGGGCTCTCCACAGAACTGTCATTCCAGGTTTGAAGGGGTCAAAGAATCCTTTTCCATCTTCCCTCTGGGAGGAGCAGTGTCTGAGAAAGCAGCCAATGGAATACCTGATAAGAACAAAACACATAAATGCAAGTCTGAAGCACAGTACCAGTCCAATAGACCAAAACCAGGGAGCAATCCAAGAGTCAAGAGTCCAGAGAGTAAGTCATTGAGTCCAGTACAGAGTCAAGAGTTCCAGAGAGCAAGTCAGCAAGTTCAGCCCAAAGTCAAGAGTTTCAGGTCAATCTGAGGTCTAGAAGGCAAGGTTTCAGGAAACAAGGGAGTCAGAGTAAGATGCTTTCACCAGGGAACACAGATAGAATCTGACAAAGAAGCTTGGTGTCTCACAGCTGTTTATATTGGCCCAGCTTCTAATCACAGCTGTTTGGTGATTCCTGTTTCTCATATAACCTCTGGGATGCCAATTCTGTCCTTCTGAAGGTAGGTACCTCCTCGTCCTGCTCCTCTATGTCTCTCAGGCCTGGAACCTCTGCTGGGGGAGGCTAGGTTGCTGAGTTATGGGCTCTGCTGTAGCTGGCATAGCAGAGCTAGGTTCTGGCTCAGCCTGCCCTGGTGGAGCTGTTAGAGCAAAGCTAGGGCCAGGCTCAGCCTCCTCATCCTCCTCATCCTCTGAATCCTCAGCATATCTGGCCATGATATCTCTCCCTCCCATCATCCTCCCCCTCCCCCTGAGGAGGGCGAGGCCAGTCAGGGAAGCGATGATGGAAAGCCCAGACCAGGCAGGAAGCATGTACATTGGAGGCATCTTCCTAGGAGTACTCCTCCAGCCCATAGCTGACCCAGTTCACAACATACTGAAGATGGCCCCAGCAGTGATGGGAGTCCAGGATCTGGGCCACCTCAAACTCCTGTACCCCATCAACCAGGACTGGATCGGGCAGAGGCATTGAACCAGGATTGGGCTGAACCACTGAGTGTTTCTCATATAACCACCATGTCTGCAGAAGTTGGAGCCAGAAAGCCATGGGATTCACCTGTGCCACAATCTTATAAGGCCTCAGAAACCAGACATCCAGCTTCTGACATGGCTGCTGAAGAAGGAAATGGCATATGGATAGCCAGACCGAATCCCCCATCTGTGAAAGAGGACCTTCCTGATGACGCTGATCCACACCCCACTTATATGCCTCCTTGGCCACCTTGAGCTGCTTCTGCAGCAAAGACTGAGCAGCCCAGAGTTCCTGGAGCCACTTGTCTGCCACAAGGACTGCCGAGACCGGAGCCACAGCCAGAAACCCCTGCAGATGGAAGCCGCCAGTGGCAAAGAAGGGCATCTGCTGGGTTGAGGTATGGACCAAGTTGTTATAAGTGAACTTGACCAATGGCAGCAGGTTGATCCAGTTCTCCTGGCAGTAGCTGGAGTAGCAGTGGAGGTACTGCTCCAGCATCCCATTGGTGCACTCCAATTGACCATCAGACTCTGGGTGGTGTGCCGAGGATGAGCGAGGTGCAATGTCCAGGAGCTGCAGCAGGCTGGTCCAGAACCAGCTAGTGAACTGGACTCCTCGATCAGAGACCACCCCCTCGGGAAAACCATGGAGCTGGAAGATGTTCTGTACAACAATCCAGTCCATCTCCTTTGCTGTAGGGAGGCCAGCGCAGGGCAAGCAGGGGGCCATTTTTGAAAAAAATTCCCCCCCCTCCAAATGGTGGTAAAGCCAGCAGAAGTGGGCAGGTCCATGACGAAGTCCATAGATATGAGCTTCCAGGGCCCTGAGGGTATCATCAAAGGAGGCAGCAAGCCTACAGGCCATCCCGGGTGGTCCTTAGCCTGGTGACACACAAGGCAAGTGTCCACATACTGGGCCACCTCCACCCAGACTCGAAGCCACCAAAATTCCCAGGTGAGGAGGTGCAGGGTCCTGCAAAAGCCAAAGTGCCCCGCCAGCTTAGAGTCATGACACAACCACAAGACTGCCTCCCAACAGACACCCGCTGGCACATGAATGTGGCCCCAGTGGCAAAGCAGGCCATCCTGAAGTACAAAGGGAGTAGCATCCCCCTCAGCCAAATGCTACACCACAAATGGGTCCTGGCCCTGGAGGTCCCGGATCTGGTCCAACAGCATGGCATCCCTCAGAGCAGCGTTGAAATTCCCCAGGTCAGAATGGTGAACTGAAGCTCCCCCTCCAGGTCTGTGACATACTCTGGCTTCTGGGATAGAGTGTCGGCCTACTGATTCTGGGCCTGAGGAACATACTGGGTCCAGAAATTGAAGCAGCCAAAAAACAGGAACCACTGCTTCTGTCTCTGGGATAACTTCTGGGCCGTCTGGAGATGCACCAGACTGTGGTCAGTGTGTACCAGGACTACATGAGCTGCCCCCTCCAGCAGATGCCACCATATGTCGAAGGCTGCCTTAATAGCCATCAGCTCCTTCTCCCAGATTGTGTAGTTGCGTTCGGAAGAAAACAGCTCTCAGGAGTAAATGCACAAGGCAGCAGGTGTCCCTCAGCCCCTGTGGGCTGAAGCAGCACAGCCCTGGATGCGACATCTGAGGCATCCATCTCCACTACAAAAGGCGTCCATGGGTCAGGGTGCTGCAGGATCTGTCATGGCTAGCCATGAGGAGGACTCAGAGGACAAGGAGGAGGTCTTGGCCCCTCAGGTTTAGGGGGATCTTGAGGCTGGGGCAGGGCCCAATTCTGCCCTGCCAGGTCCCAGCTCTACTCTCCCAGCCTCTGCAGAGTTGACTCAGCCTGCCCTAGCTGTGTGGAGTCTCCTTCAGGGGACTCTGGGGCTCAGCAGCTCAGCATTGCCCCAGCAGAGGTCCCAGGCTTGAGAGACATAGAGCACCAGGACATGGGAATCCCTACCTTCAACCAGAGAAGATTTGAAAAGGCGTGCCTTTGGCGTACCAGAAGGCTCGCTGATAGAAACGCTCATCTATCACTCAGTAGATTGATAAGGGAGTGGCTCTGTGATTTAAGGCACGTGGGAGACACTGAGTTCCCTTGTCAGACATTATTGTGCTTTCCATCTAGTGAACACTGCTGGCCCTGGCTTCCCTAGACCTTCTCCCTGGATACCTTGCTCCCTAGCCCTTGGACTGCTCTTGAACCTACAACCTTAGAATGGACTCATCAACCAACCTTCTGGCATCTTTGATCTCGGATTGGACTATCAACACAATTTTTTTTTCTGATATAGCTATGATTGACTTCCCACATGGCCTGGGTTGAGCTTGGTTCTGGAGCACGGACAGGCCTTGAGATAATTGGGCCACCTGCACTGATAGCTGCTGGTTCTTCATTAAAGCGGCCTCCACCATCTCTTATCAGCCTAATTACAGTCAGAGTCTATTCTGTGTCATGTCTGAAGCACAGTACCAGTCCAATAGAGCAAACCAGGGGGCAATCCAAGGGTCCAGCAGTCCAGAGAGTAAGTCAGCGAGTCCAGTCCAAGGTCAAGAGTTCCAGGTCAATCTGAGGACTAGAAGGCAAGGTTTCAGACAACAAGGGAGTCAGAGTAAGATGCTTTAACCAGGAATGCAGATAGACTGTGAGAAAGAAGCTCAGCATCTCACATTTGTTTATATTGCCCCAGCTCCTAATCACTTTGATAATGGTTGAGTGTTTCTCATATACCCTCCAGGATTGCTGAAGGCATGTCCTTTCTGTCCTTCTCTGGCTGAAGGTAAGTACTTCCTTGTTCTGCTCCTCTATGTTTCCTAGGCCTGGAACCTCTGCTGGGGGGAGGCTAGCTTCCTAAGTCATAGGCTCTGCTGCAGCTGGCATAACAGAGCTAGGTTCTGGCTCAGCCAGCTCTGCTGGAGCTGGCAGAGCAAAGCTAGGGCCAGGCTCAGTCTCTGTTCTCTGAGTCCTCCTCATCCTCAACATGACTGGCCATGACAAGCAGACACTACAGGGGCTTGAAGGAGACCCTTGTCTTGAATCTGATTGGTGTCCTCAGAGAGGATCCCAAATCAGAGACAACAGGGTCACAGAGCAGCCATGGCTCTGAGCCTTTCCTGCCCTTTTGTTTTTTTTTTAGTTTCTACTAGTAAAGACTTCAATTTAAGAGTGGAGACAATAAATACTGCAACTCTTTCAGCTGTGGTAGGCTCTTGGGACGTGGAGAGAATTTTGCTACATTAGATGTCTGAAGTTGTAACTTGGTTGCAATAGATAAACATAGCCCAAGCCAGGGAAGAACATCAAAGACCAGGCTGGTGCAGAATTAATTGGACACCAAATTTAAAAGCAATGAAATTGTAAGTAATTCTACAAAAGGGATGTTATAAAAGTTAATTTGATAGAAATTTGACATAAAAAGGAATGAAGAAGGGTTAATCTATATTGAAGAAAATTAGAAAAACAGACTTATAAAGTACAAAAACAGAAAATGACGGCATTTTAAATTATCAAGATAAAGAAGACAAAGAAGTGACGACATAGAAGGGGGTTGAGTGAGATTGTTGAAAGGAAAATAACCAAATAGTGAGATAAGACGGAAGTGGTCAGGGAGGTGAGAATACAAAAAATATAAGAAATTTGAAGCATAAAAGAAATTTGAGCTAAACAGATTGGATTATTGAGAGAAAGGAGTGGCAGAAGGGAGATGGGAGGACAGGGCAATGAGGACAAGACAAAGAGGCTCCAATTAGAGAGTAGACTGGATCAACTAGAGAAAGGAGTGGTGGAAGAAGGACAGGAGGATGGGACAATGAAGATGGGACAAAGACACTCCAATTAGAGAACAGATTGGTCTAATTAGGTAAAGTAGCATCAGAAGGAGGACGTGAGGATGGGACAATGAGGACGGGACAAAGAGGCTCCAATTAGAGAACAAACTGGTCTAATTAGAGAAAGGAGTGGCAGAAGGAGGATGGGAGGATGGGACAATGAGGACGGGATCAAAAACTGCAATTGGAGAATAGATTGGCTTAATTAGAAAAATGAGCAGCAGAAGGAGGATGGGAGGATGGGGCAACAATGACGAGACATCAAGAGGAGACTGGTTTTGAACAATAAGAGAAAGACGGTGGTAGGAGACAGCATGGATGAGGCAACGAGGAAGTAGTGACCAATTTGGACCCAAATTAAAAGAGATTACACCAGTGGAAGCTAGAACAGGGAGACCTGATGCCAGATTTAACTCACATAAGGGGAGCTGATTGATTATAGCTACTTAAATTGATAAAAGATTGATAAAAGTCTTATGAGGGGGGCCTAAATTGACCTATAATTTTGTTGGAGTTAATATAACTATTTAACCAGTTGATTGAGATTATATATAATCATATTGATTATATTACTGAATTGAATGATTATATATTGAATTAGAAATTTAAATTAGAAAATTGATTGGGTTATTATTGTTATAATTACTCTCAAAAGTATTTAAAGAGATTGTAAAATGTGACAGAAGATATACAATTTGCAATAGTATAATTAAATTAAGTCAGAGCTGGGGGATATTATTAGATAGTGAAGAGGGGAGGGGTAAGAGGGAACTTGACTTGAAGAACTTTGAACAGACTTCAAAGATGAGCCTTTACTACAGTCAATGAAAACTAGACTGGTGGTGACTTCCCAGAGGACCTTTTCAACTGCCGCTCCTAAAATTTGGAATGACCTGCTGGAGGAGACTCTCCAGATTACATCCCTTGATGTTTTTTAAAAAGTGATAAAAAACTATTCTCTTCCAGCAGGCCTTCCCAGACTGAACTCTCTCCTGATCTGAACTAACTGCCCTTTTGATCTATCTCCCCTAGACATTGCCATTGTTATGGAAGGAAGGGTGGGTCAAAGGGGTGGGGGGGTTGGGGATTATTTTCTTATTATTATTTCTGTAATTGTTTTAATCCTTGCTGTTACCCGCCTCAATCTTCAACAGGGAGATGCGGGATACAAAATATTATTATTATTATTATTATTATTATTATTATTATTATTATTTAGAACTAGACAAGATCTTGATGAAGCTGGAGAAAAACAGAACAAGTAAATTTTACAAAATGCTAATGGATAGAAAACAAGAAGGAGAAGTGATCTCAGATAATATGATTATATGGGTGACTGACATAGGGAGAACAATTGGATTGGAAAGCCGGGAGTATGCCAGAAAGAAAACAGAAAAGTTCACCAAATCTCAAGATTTAAAGAAAAATTCTGGTGAGATGGAACAAAGGTGGTACCTAACCCTGCCAAAGATTGCAAGAATTTACAACATGAACTCCAACAAATACTGGAAATGCAAACAAAATTTTGGATCGTGGTTTCACATTTGGTGAAGATGCTCCAAAATGAAAATCTTCTGGAAGAAAATGCATGACTCAATACAAGAAATCCTTAAAATTAAATATGAATTAAGACCTGAAATTTACTTATTGAATATGCTTAATAAACTGGATCTGACTGTAGAAAAAAAAATATTGGAGGATTCTCTTATATATGATTAAGGCAGCAAGGTTGTTCATAGCCCAGAAATGGAAACAAGAATTACCTACTCTTGACAATTGGTTAGTAAAATTATCAGAGATGAAAGATATGGATAGATTAATGGCTTTATTGAATCAAAAAGACTTAGATAGAGTCGAGAAAGATTAGTCACCGATTGAAGAATATGTAAAAATAAGGTGGTGTTGAGATAGCAAATACACTGAGGGAAATTTAGAAATAAGAGTAGGATTCAACAGAGACTGGAGATTCATATAAATTTGACAATGAGAAAGGGAATATAAGATTTATAAATTATTTTAAGAGCAAGAGTGGACCAATAAATTTTGGAGATATAGAAAAACTGGAGATTAAAGAGTACAAATAACAAGTATTTATTGTCAAAGAAACTTTTGGAAGCACCAGTATCTTATAAAGTACTGACAATGAGCTGACTTTTTTCTGTTCTTTTTTTATTGTAGATGTATATTTGAATATATAAATAAAATTATTTTTTAAATATTAACAGCTTGGTAGATGACGGGAATGCAGTAGACATAGCATATCTTGATTTCAGTAAGGCATTTGACAAGGCCCCCCATGATATCCTTGCAAACAAGATAGTAAAATGTAGGCTAGACAATACAACTGTTAGGTGGATTAGTAATTGGTTGACTGACCAAACCCAAAGGGTGCTCAGCAATGGCTCTTCTTCATCCTGGACAGAAGTGACCAGGGGGGTGCCACAGGCTTCTGTCCTGGGCCCAGTGCTCTTCAACATCTTTATCAATGTCTTGGATGAAAGAATAGGTGACATGCTTCTCAAATTTGCAGATGACACCAGATTAGGAGGCATACCCTAGAGGAAAAGATGAAAATTCAAAATGACCTTAATAGATTAGAAAGATGGGCCAAAGCTAACAAAATGAATTTCAACACGGAAAAATGTAAGATACTGCACTTATGGCAAAAAAAAAAAAAAAAAAATGCCTAGATATAAGATGGAGGACACCTGGCTTAATGAGACTACAAGTGCAAGGTATCTAGGAGTCCTAGTAGACCACAAGTTCCCTGCCTGTTTGTCAGAATGTGGACCTGCCTGTTGACTTATGCCCACCCTTGCTAAATGGTCACCGCAATTAGCAGAGGCACTCACTAAGTTTATAGGCAGTGATGAAATTAAAAGCCTCCACAATGCAATAACAGATTGTAAGTCAGATATATTGACCAGCTTTAACAACCTAATAAGTTTAATTCAACCCTTATTAACTGCTCCAAAAATAACAACAGATACAAAGTTGGTTTGATTTAGAATGTAGAGAGGCATGGATTTTACTAAAAGATTATTTTAAACAATATAAATTGAATCCCTCACAATGCTCTGTGCTAGACCTCGTGAAGCAAAAGAAACAATATAAACTATTGATCAGACAAAAAAAAAAAGGAAAGCTATACAAGCATCCTGGGAAAAACTAATAACAGCAGCTAGTGCAAACAATCCCACTCTTTTTTGGAAGGAGGTAGCCCCATCCTTCCCCAAAAACATTTACAAACCCCTGTTTCAGATCCCAGCTAACATTTGGGAAAACCATTTTGCAAGTCTGTATGAACACACTGAGAAAACACAAATAGATTTAAGGTTGGACGCTACAACTCTCCCTTTTTGGCCCCCAGTCTCGTATTCAGAAATTAAGAACTTAATCAGTCAACTTAAACCAACAAAGGCCCCGGGTGTGAACCTTATTACTTGCGAGGTATTAAAAAATGATTTGAATTGGTGGATACCTGTATTATCCACACTTTTCACAGTAATAGACCGATCAGCAATAATACCAACTGACTGGGGTCTTGCAACTATAATCCCAATATATAAAAAAGGCAAAAAAGATGATCCAACAAATTTCAGACCTATTAGTCTCTTAAGTCAGATTAGCAAACTATACGCCAAGCACCTACAAGCCAAACTAATGGATTGGCTGAAAACTGAGGAGATATTGAAGGATGAGCAGGCAGGCTTTAGGGCGGGAAGGTCAACTACTGACCATGCATTGGTACTACATCATCTGGTAGAAAAATGCTCCCATTCAGGTCAACCACTTTATGCAGCATTTATAGATTTTAAATCTGCATTTGACACTGTTTTCAGACCCAAACTATGGGAAAAACTTATGAATAGCATGATTGACAAACACCTTCCCCTATTGCTGTTAAAATACATGAAAACAAATGCTTGAAGGTGAGATGTAGCTTACAAGGACATGTCTCTAAAGAAGTACAAATCAAGAACGGAGTTAGACAGGGGTGTGTCTTGGCCCCAATTCTATTCAATTATTTTATAAACTCATTAATTTCCTTTTTGAGCAATTCTTCTTATCATCCCCCCAAATTAGCAAATCGACACATCAACTTGCTACTATATGCTGATGACGCAGCTATCTTATCTTTGACCCCCATCAGCCTCAAAAGAGCCCTAAAATCTCTTGCTCATTACTGTGTTGAGGAAAAATTAATAATAAATTATTCCAAAACTAAAATTCTTACTTTTTCCAAACGTCCAAAAATGAGAAACTGGATGATGGAAAGGCAACCTATTGAACAGGTTAAAATCTTTAAATATTTGGGAATTGTATTCCAATCCACAGGGAGCAGAAATGCTCATTTGGACTATGTCACCCGTTATGCCCAAAGATCGGCCAATGTTATTCAAAAGTACTTTTTCACTAAGGGAGCCCGGTTTATCCCAGCTGCAATTAAACTCTTTTCAGCCAAAGTTAAATCACAATTGCTATATGGTGCACAAAGAGGACCCTATAGTGACCGAACAACTTTAGAATGAGTACAAACAAATTTTCTAAGGAAGATATTCCAGGTAACTCGTTGTGTGCCAAACACCGTAATAAGAAGGGAAGCAGGAGTTAGCAAAATCGAGACAAGTATGTGGATTAACATCTTCACTTACTGGCTCAAATTAAATAAAAATCCTAGTGGGCTAACTAAATTTGTCTTGGCAGACTCACATAAATCTTCCTGGGAAACAGCAATAAATAAGAAATTGAATATACTGGGACTCCCTAGGGATATCATTCTGAAACTACATCTAGATCAAGCAAAATTGGCTATTAAACAAAGGATCCTAGATATTGAAGGCCAGTTAGAAATTTCTGCTTTCCCCGGACATATTTTAGCCAGCAAGCAAATTATGGTTTCTTCACCTGCTTCATATTTATTTTAAATCACAATTCCTAAATTCAGGAGAGCCTTTTCCTTAGCTCGATTCAATGCCCTCCCTACAGCAGTCTTGGAAGGAAGATTTAAGAAAGTGCCCTATGAATCCTGGCTCTGTCACTGCAATGAAGGTGCTATTGAAACTATAGAGCATGTTTTTCTGTATTGTCAATTTGATAAAGACATCTGCCATCAGTTGATTACTCCTCTTCTGGGGAAATACCCCCGTCATTCTGATACCTTTTATGTTTGTAATCTTTTGAACAACCAGGAATCTAATGATGTACATAAGGTAGCAAAATTTTGCTATATTGTATGTAAACTGCGTCTTCAAATGGTTAATTGAAAATAACATATCTATAGGCAAAGGCAGAGGTAGATAACAACAGAATCACGGGATGAATGGCATTAGGACACGTACACGCTCGAATTACTATCTCGTGACTTCAGTGATTTTGAACTTGTGATTTTATTGTTTTAGAATTTGCTTGGAAATTGTTTGAAGCTTTTATTGTGGTTGTATTTACATTTTGTTTTAAATTGTTTAAGTATTTTTTTTTAAAAAAAACAACTTTTATTGCAATAAAAACACTTACACATTGACACCAAACATTACATGACATTACAAACAAACAAATACAAATCACATATAACCAGACAATTCACTAAAAACATTAAATAACTAAACACTAAATTGTTTAAGTATTTTAAGTCTTTCTTAAATCCAATCTAACTGTAAAGATGGAAGTGTCAGGAGGTACGGCCGTAGTGTATTTGTCAACCTATTGATAAGTGTTAACTGGGGACTCAGTCATAGTATAGATGTGGTTAACGTTGTTAGCCTAATTAAAAGTATCCACCCAAATGAGTAGTACCCCATAGATATTATTGTTCTGCCACACTATGTTGTTGGTAGAATAACCCTCCTGTTTTATAATTTTTATAATTTTTATTCAATTATATTTTATAAATACCATTATTTGATATGATAAAAGCATTTTAAAATGTTTTCTGTATACAGTGCTGTGAAGTGCGTGGTAACTAACTAGTAATACTGTTTAGTTTTTTTCTTTCTCCCAGTTAAAGGGAATGACTGTAGCTACTGAGCCAAAGTGTCCTAGGAATAGTACCATACACTTAGAGTAATGTACTAGGCCATACCATTTCATCTTATTGAAGTTATTAGAATTTCTAGCTATCATGGGGTTTTGATCATTATACTGTCCTATTTTTGTCTTTGTACAAATTACAAATTAGGATTTGTCTGTAGTTATCGGTATGTTCTCACAAAAAGCTATTGTATACAATTAAGAAGTATTGTATTGTAACTTGTGCTGGCCGAATGGCCATAATAAAGAAAATGAAATTAGACCACAAGTTGAACATGAGTCAAAAGTGTGATGAAGCAGCTAAAAAGGCCAATGAAATTTTAGGCTGCATCAATTGAAGTATAGAATCTAGATCAAGGGAAGTAATACTGTCACTGGATTCTGATTTGGTCAGGCCCCACCAGGAATACTGTATCCAGTTCTGGGCACCACAATTCAAAAAGGATGTTGAAAAACTGAAGCGTGTCCAGAGGAGGGTGAATAAAATGGTGAAGGGTCTGGAAACCATGCCGTATGAGGAATGACTTAGGGAACTGGGTATGTTTAGCCTGGAGAAGAGGTGGTTAAGAGAGGATATGATAGCCCTCTTTAAATATTTGAAGGGATGTCATATTGGGGAGGGAGCTAGCTTGTTTTCTGCTGCTCCAGAGAACAGGACACAGAACAATGGAAGCAAGCAACAGGAAAACAGAGATTCCACCTCAACATTAGGAATAACTTCCTTACAGTGAGAGGTGTTTGACAGTGCAACACACTCCTTCCTCAGAGTGTGGTGGAGTCCCCTTCTTTGGAAGTCTTTAAACAGAGACTGGATGACCATCTGTCAGGAATGCTTTGATTTTGAGTTCCTACATGGCAGGGGATTGGACTGGATGGCTCTTGTGCTCCCTTCCAACTCCATGATTCTAAGACAATCAAATGTTGTGGCATATCCATTTCTTTAAGAATAATCCATAGTTTTTCATGATCTATACGGACAAAGATTTTTCTATAATCAACAAAGCACAAGTTGATTTTCTTTTGAAACTCTTTGGTGTGCTCTGTTATCTAATGTATGTTTACAATATGATCCCTAATGCCTCTTTCTTTCCTAAACCCAGCTTGGACACTTGAACGTCTCTCTCCATATACAGTAAAACTCTTTGATGCATCACTTCACTTACATGGGTAATTAATGCAATGGTCTTGTGGTTACTGCAAACTATAGTGTTTGCTTTCTTGGGACTTGCAATGAATATTGAGCATTTCAAATCTGTGAGCCATTGTTTTGTTTTCCATAGTTGTTGACAAATTTTAGTTACAACTGGTGCAGGTTCTGTATCATGAAACAACTCTATTGGTATTCCATCTTGGTCATTTATTTCTTCCAAGGGCTCTGAGTTCATGTTCCACTTCACTTTCTGAAACTGGGGATTTGTTTTCATATGATTCTTTCTTGAATGAATCTGTCATCCTTTCATTTCTTTTATATAGTATTTCTTTTATATAGTATTGTTTCCATCATGTAACATGTTTCCCCAGCTGATCTTTTTTTTTAAAAAAAAAAACTTTTGTATGTTTAATGACATTTTATATTATATGAGCAAGATGATTTTAATTGTTTTTAATTTTTAATTTTAAAGTTTTTCATTGATTGTATCTGTGAGCTGTCTTGGGTCCCTTTCTGGGAGAAAGGGAACATATAAATGAAATAAACAAAATAATAATGAAAAATAATGACCACAGTGATTTACATAAATTCAAAGCAGATGATGAAGACAACAAAATAGCTCACGATTTTCTATACCTTGGCTTAGTCATTATACAGAATGGAGATTGCAGTCAAGAAATCAGAAGAGAGCTAAAAGTTGGAAGGACAGCTATGAAGGAACTAGACAAGATCCTGAAGTATAAAGATATAACATTGAATACTAAAGTTAAGATTTTCCATATCATTATATTTCCTGTTTCTACATATGGTTATGAAAGCTGGGCAATGAAGAAAGATGATAAAAAGAAAATCAACTCCTTTGAAATGTGGTGCTGGAGAATGGTTCTATGGATACTGTGGACAGCTAAAAAGTCACATAAATGGGTCATGGAGCAAATCAAGCATGATCTCTCCCTAGAAATCAATATGACTAAACTGACACTGTCATACTTTGTCTATATCATGAGAAGACATGATTCACTAGAAAAGACAGTAACACTTGGTAAGTTAGGAGGCAGTAGGAAAAGAAGTCTGCATTCCATATAGGTAGATTCAGTCAAAGAAGCCATGATCCTGAGTGTGCAAGACTTGAGAAGGGCTGATTTGCATGGGCGACTTGGCCCTGTCTATATGGGCCAAATGAAATGTCTTCCCTCATTTCCAAAATGAGTAGTCTTGACAACACAGGGCCTAATCCCTGGTTCTGATGTACATTGTGTGGATCAATTTAGCACTGAACTCATTGTATACCCCCTTAAAAGGATGTTAAAAAAAAAACCCTCATTGTTTGCTCTGGATCTTCCCAGAAAATCTGGAGCTTCCATTGTGACACTGGATACTGTTTGCACTTTCCCTCTGTGTCATCCAGTGCTGCCACTGCAAGCCCATATCACTCACACTTAGGTGAGAACAAGGTGCACAGCTGTGTGACCAATGTTGAGCACCTCAGATCAAATGACACACACCAACACACACCACCAGGTGGCAGAGTGGAACACACTTGCAAACAGCTGCCTGACATCACAATGGAGTCCCTAGGTAATGGGGGAATGTCATGGCAGCTCTGAGGCCAGAATATTCTGGGCTGCTCCTGGGGGATTCTGACCCATGTGGACCTGGACACAGAAGTCTCTCATTCATAGCATTGGCATAAGTCAAAGTTAGCTTGACAGCAGTTAACAGCAACAATAAAGATCAGTGTCATGTAAGCAAAAGCTGCTGTTTTCCCCATACACACTCTTTTTAAGCATATCATGTTAAAATTGTTCCTGAGAAAGTTCTGCAGTTCTGGTTTATGTGTCAGAAGATAGGAAACCGTCATTTTCACTAGAATTAGTTCTGACATGCACCTATCTGTATGGCACCTTAATAAATGTTGAAAGTATATTTCTTTATATCAAGCATTGTTTCCTGAGCTAAAGTAAATAACACAAATAGTATCCTATGAATTGACTGCCCACACAGGAATCTAACCTTTAAGATGATGTGTGAGAAAAAATGGTCATTTGGCAGGAAAAAATTCCCAAAAGACAAAAGATGCTAGTTTCGGCAAATTAATCCAAATGTTCAACAGATGGCAAATGGCATAGAGTACATCTGGAACAATAGTTCTTTTCTGGGAAGGATAGAAACATGGAGGCAAAAATGCAAAGGAGGGATAATAACAAAGTTCTGTTAGAACAGTGGTGAAACAAGGTCACTCTAAATCACATTAATAAGGAAGGTAATAGTACCCCATTGGATTAATTTTGTTTCTGAAATTATGGTATGACCTTTGGGCATCATACACAGGATTATAAAACAGTACAGTTCTTTGTTATGAGTTGGCTTTCTTGCCAATAATTTGTTTCAAAATTAGGTCTGCATGAATAAGTATTTTAGATACCTAGATGCATACAAAGCCCAGGATACCCTCACCCTGCAAACACACACACACACACACACACACACACACACACACACAGACTTAGTATTTACAGTGGCTTGCCCTTTGAAACTGGTGTGTGTGAAATTAGATTTATTCTTGTTTTTAACATAGTCTTTCCTAACTTGTTTTAAATGTATCAGCCAAGAGTATTCACTTGAAGTTCTATGGTATATAGAGCACAAAACAGTGCTGAGAAAAATATTGTAACTAGCCTACTTTCTTCATGATTTTTCTGTACCCTTTGTCATTTTTCATGGGCAGAGGGGGAAATATTTTGTGAATAAGCATACATTTTACTGATTAGGCATACTTGGATTTTTGTGTACTATAAAATAAGAAAATAAAAATATTAAAGATAGCTCTTCATTGCTCAACAAAGATACATTAGTTTATTAAATCCATAGTTTTCACAATTTCTATAATGTCTCAAAAGCCCAAGCCTTTTATTGAAAAGTCATGTGAGAGCATAGATACGATACCCTCATATTGCCACCCTTGTAGTCTTTCTCTCAAAACAAAAAGAAGTAAACAACCAAAATTTTGGTTCACCTCTGGTTGAATTACTTCAGGAATGTGACTAGATCTGGACTATTCCCATATATATGGAATATTTCCCTGTGAATGTCAGTGCCTTTTTTGCTTGCAATGGTGAATTTTGTATTTTAATCTTTGCATGAACATTTGAACAATTTTCATGCTTGTTTCTTCCAATATACATATTTGTGTTCAGTTTTCCCCCAATTTATACATTTCTCCCTCTTGTGCACCTTTTCCTTAATAGGTGCTCTCTCTTTCTCTTTCTCTCTGTATGACATTTTCCCCAATTCACATATTTTGTGCAAATTTTAAAACTGATAAACATGTTTGTAACATCATGAAAAGTACAGATTCCTGAGTATGGTTGTATTCAGGTTCATGCAAAAGTTCAGAGTGAAAATTAGGTATTTTCTCCCATACATTTTTAAACTGAATAAAATTATCACCCAATTCTCATCCCTATTTGGAACATCACTACTCTGATTGTCTCATCAGAACATTTCAAGAAAATCTGATGTCCCACTTCAAGGTTCTCCCTCCAACACACACACTTATTTTATTATTTTTCTTCTTTGGCAAGTGCAAATAATGTGTTACAAGACCTAGATGAATTCTGGCTGAAAGGGACATAAGCTGCAATCCATCAATTACTAGATGAAATGCTGCTTGGTATTCTTCCTGAATCTGATGGCTTTCTTCGCAATAGAGAACATTTTAAATATACAAACAAAATGAGGTGAGACTGTGCTAAAAGTCAGTATTTTTTCCCCAGAGATTGTTAGGCTATACAAGTGACTCCATAGTTCAAAGTAGCATTAATCCCATTTTTTGAACAAATAAAAAGTATGATACTGAAATAAGAACAATTTAGTGTTACCATCACATCCTGTACTTAACCATCTGATGGTTTTCTGTGTTTGGTAGACTTAAGAGCAAAGTACATTTATTGAAAAGCACTTAATTTTCATCTAATGTGAGCACATCACTTCCCACCAATTGCCATATGGTTGTGTATATCCATTATCTGAGATGCACATAGGCTGAAAAGTAAAAAGAAACTGAATAGAGCTAATTATGAAGGGATTATTTTATATTCATGGAATACCTTTCATATTCATGGGAACTATCATTACAACTCTTCCAACATGCATTTGTGAGGACTTGTGTATGTACGAACTGCTTTGTTTGACTATGTAATAAAGTCAAAGTCTATCTAGTTCATCTGTACTTGGGGTATCCATATCTATCAAGCTCATATCTGTGAATGTCCTCCTTTCCCCACTTCTATTTACTTTCCAATATTTGTTTTGTTTTTTATGTGACAAAACATATCCCCTTATTTTAATTTTATGTATTTTATATGTTTTCCCACATCCCCACACAAGTGTAGTAACTGTTTGAACATTCTTCCTATTGAATAAGTAGGGTAGATGAAAAAGCTGCCCCGACAAAAGCTTGAATTTTTTAAAGGTCAAAATGATCCTCACACTTCCAAAACACTGTTTTCCCACCAAGGGCCAGAATACTCCAGGAAAAGCCAGGAGAATTCCAACCCCAAAGTCCCCTCATTGCGTTGGCATTCTGCAGTGATGTTGGATGGATGTTCACACATATCCTGCTGTGCCATGCACCCCCACCTCCAATGTGAGTTGCTCCTTCTAAGGCCAAAAACAAGGCACACTGTGTCAATCATATGGTTGAACTCCTTGTTCTGTCACTCAGAGGGAGTGATTTATGCCACTGCTGACAATGATGGGTGACACACACATTGTAAACAGCTGACCAGTGTCATTCTGATGGGTTCCAGAGCAAAGGGTGACTTTTTAAAATCCTTGTTAAATGTGGTAAGTGTGGCTGTACACCATTCAGATAGTTCACATCAAAACACATCAAGGGAATATTGTCTGGACTGATCATTGTGAGAACATGTTATTTGTGCCAGGTGGATATGGCCCAAGACTAATGATATTTTCCTGTATTCTTTTTAATCATTATTTAAATGTATTCTTATTTTTTCACCAGTGAATCCTTCCTAACCATCAAACATCCTGTTTCTTCTCCACCATAAAATGGAGTACTCCACCAGAAAGCATGCCTCTCCTCTATCTAGCCATCCTTCCTCTTTTTCTATTCCTGTGGTAGAGTGCATAGATAAGGAAGCCCATTCCTCCTTTCTGTAATGCCTTTGCAATCAAAGGAAGAAACACTGCTGCAAACAGCTGAGGGATTGCTGAATGCCTGGCTGTGTGGATCTTTAGAAAAGGCTTTGCAGGAGAGGACTAGGGAAATGACCTGTGTTGCAGCACAGACATTACCCTTTCTACCTCCTGTACAGTCTTGTTCTGAAGACTCACAGAGAAAGATACTGAAGCTATATCCTAATAGCTGTGGAAATTCTTCCTCTGTCTCTTGAAGTGGTGGCAGCAGTGAGACAGAATGTTTGTTCTCTTGCTCTGTTATGCAGCCAATAGAGGGGAAAAAGAACAGATAACAAAAAGAACATTCTCACTGTTGGAATAATGTTCCAGTGAAAATGCACAATGTGGTGAATGGCAGCAGCCATGATGACTAAGCATTTGGCCACTGTTGAGTCATGCAGCATCAAGGCTGATGAAACAGGAGGTGACATAATGACAGGGAGTCACCTGGTGCTGTAAAGCACAGTAAATGCTGAAAAAGGGCTGCAAACATGATGTGTCATACTGATGATTGACAGGTGTCCAAAAGGAAGAGGCAGGGCCAGAAAGCCATGTGGAGCACTGGCTATATAAGGGACAAGTCTCTGGACACATGGGAGGGTTGATTGTGGAAGGTGGAGATTGTTGAAGAGTGCGTTGGTGTATCGTTGTACATAGCCTTTGTACATAGAATGTCTGAAGATTAAAAGCCTCCTAGTGAGACATCTGCTGAGTCTCTCTCTCTTCTCTGTCTGGAGGGGAAAGGAATTTTGCTGTAGCTGGCAATGTTGCCTACTTCATCGAAGACAGTCTGGATCCTGGTGCTTCACGTTACGTGGTTCCCACATGCTGCGTCACCACGCTAACACTCACTTGCTCTGGTACTGGCAGAAAAGGGAAAGAAGAGGAAGGTCATAGGAAGGAGGGAGTGCTCAATGACATCAATTCAGGCCACTTTCATTTCTCAGCACTGGCTGTTCACTCAGAAATTTATTTCAGTATAAACAATGCTTTGCTAGACTGCCTAGCACTATAAAGATGTCTCAGATAATAAATTCACCACTGCAATTTTGAACTACTTAATTTCAAAATGGAGAAAAAGCAAATGTAATATAATTGTCAGAGGGCTATACTGGAAGAGGAAGCACTTTCTAGACAGTTGGATAGAACTGTGGTAGGTGGCAGCTGTAAGCACAGAGTGACCATGTGTGGGTTGAATACACACACACACACACACACACACACATACACCTTGTTTGGTGCCCTCAAAGGGTACTTAACATTTCTACACAAAGTACAATGAGTTTGAGTGCTTTCTTACAGAATTGACAAAAAGGGCAATCCCGAATGATGCTCTTAACTTCAGATTAACAAAACAGTGATTAGCTGTAGGACAACCCAAAGACAGATGGATACGGAAGTTGTCTGGGAACATGGAAGAAAGTAGGTTGAAAACATGGTCTTACTTGCCTTAGCACAATGGGATCATCTCTGTCTTCAATGCAAGAGGATATACAGAAAGCCTGGGTGAGAACGGGGCAATCAGCAAACCCATTTAACTTTTATTTTGGTATTACCTAGGTTCTTCATATGTCTTTGGTTAATGTGCCTTTTCCATGGGAAACTTTCTATTATTTCAAAGGTCATTGCGACATCTTTAAAAAATATCTGGCTCTAGATATGAAAATATGAAACCCCACTTACAGTGTGGGGAGTGTTGGCTATGCTAACAAAATAGAAGATGACAATGTCCTGGTCCCTTAAAATTCTGTCAGTGAGGCAGGTTGGTTGCATGATGAAAGCACTCTCTGACAGCACTACATCTCTGTCACCTAGATTAAGCCATTTAGAGAGACCATATCCTTTGGCCCTGAAAAAATTGATAGTGTTTTGTCCAGACTCAAAGGGAACCTTAGATATAAATTTTATATAAAAACTTATATATATAAAATATGAACAAAGTGTAGGACTTCATATTTTTTTTCTCAGAAATTCCATGGTTTTTCAAAGCAGGAGGGAGGAACTAGAGCAGTGATGGTGAACCTTTGCAGGACTGAGTGCCCCAACTAAAAGTTTTCCTTTCTTCAATCCAGATGCTACAAAATAGGCAAATCATGACCAATTTTACTTACATCCCCAGAGGCAACCCCAGGGCAAACCTCCTTTTTGCTGTCTAAACTGGTTGACATGAATGCAAATGTAAGTGGATTGTTTGTATTTCAAGTTGGAGAAAATCACAATGTTGTGCTAAAACAAGGAAAGATGGAACGCTTTTGAAGACCATTGTATTGCCCATAGCCTTTGAGAGTATAAATGTCATTTAAAAGCAAAATGGGTTTCTGTGCAGCTGTACCACCTTACTGTCAAAATACAACAGGGGCAGCAAGAAACAGAGGGAAAAAAAATCTGGGATGCTGGCAGCCGTGGTATGTTGTCCAACCCTTAAGTATAGAGTGTTCCTGTTCATTGTTCTAGCCAGCTATCCTGTCTTCTTTTTCAACTAACCCATTTTGTTCAGGATATTCTTTTTCATCCCACCCTCCCCGTTTTGTGACCACTGTGTATACCAGGGGTAGGCAATCTTTCCCCTTTAAGGGCTGAGGGACTTCAGCTCCCAGAAGCCTCAGCCTTGCTGGCCAATAGTCCCGTGTTGGCCAATAGCTCCTGGGATTCTGGGAGCTGAAGTCCCTTGGCCCTTAAAGGGGAAAGGTTGCCTACCCCTGATGTATACTGTTGGTCTTCCATATTTGCAGCTTTGACATTTGCAGATTTGATTATTTGAGGTTTTACTTAATACATTATCTTTAGGAATCTATAAGTCCTCCAGCAAAATTCTGCTGAAAGCTGATCATAGAGTTGTGCTGGAGAACCTAGATGTTCCAAGAGAAAACAATTCTCTAGGCATCTGTAGGTCCTCCAGCATGATTCTATGATCAACATCTGGCAGATGCCAACCATAGAGTTGCACTGGAGGACCTGGGGATTCCTAGAGAAGAGTTATCTGAGGTAAAAATAATAGTTTTTTTTTTTTTAATTTGTGGCTTTTCTGTATTCATGGGGGTCCTTCCTCTGACCGCAGCAAATGTGGAGGGACCATTGTATAATAATTTCTTCTTCAGCTGCTGATGTGTGTTTGTGTTGATTCTTTAAGGTTCCTCTAGTTTTGTGATAGTGAACTTATGGCATGCATGCAAGAGATGGCATGCAATGCCATCTGACCCGGCACCCGGCAGACTTTTTTGCCTCCCAGACTTTTTTGCAGCTTTCAGCTGTCTCTCTGGAGCCAGATGGAGGCTGGGAAAGGTGTGTGAGGAGAAGCAGGAACAGGTGCTCGCCTGTTCCTCCTCCTCCCAGACCTTTACAGGCCTCCAGCTGGGAAAGGCATAGGAGAAAGGAGAAGTCCCACCCCTCAGAGGGCAGAAGTCCCTCCAGGCACTAGGTAACATCCAGTGCTGGAAAAGCTTTTATTTGGGACATTCAGCCCTGAAAAGGTTCACCATCACTGCTCTAGCTCCTCCCTCTTGCTTTTGAAAACCATGGAGTTTCTTCAAGCATGCTGTTAGGTAACAACAGCAACAAACATTCAGTTTTGTGGCTATGCAGGTTCCATAGCTAAGCACCTTTATTTTCTCTCCCGCTCTCCCTCCCTCCCGCTCTCCCTCCCTCCCTCCCTATGTATGTATGTGTTTTGACAGATTTAAAGTTAATTTAGACTGGGGTGATAAATTTGCATGCCATGCATACCCCTTTCCCACCTTTCCCCCATATTGGCCACACTTTGTTGTTGTTGTTAGCTGCCCTCAAGTTGAACCCAACCCATGGCAATCTTGTGCATAAAACATCTCCAAGACCCACTGTCATCCACTGCTTTGCTCTTGTCCTGAAATTTCTGATTGAGTCTACTATCTAGCATGTGGCCTTCCACTCTTTCTACTGCCCTCTATCTTTCCTGGAATTATTGTCTTTTCTAATGAGCCATGCTTTCTCATGATATGGCTAAAGTACGACAGCTTCAATTTGATTAATTTGCCTTCCAGGGAGAGTTCAAGCTCTTTGGCAAACAAATGAGTCCTTGAACAGATCAAGCTTGAACTCTCCCTGGAAGCCAAAATGATCAAATTGAAGCTGTTGTACTTTGGCCATGGTATCCTCAGCATTCTTCTCCTGCACATGTTTCAAATGAGTTGATTTTCTTCTTATCCACTTTCTTCATTGTCCAACTCTCACCTCTGTACATGGTGATAGGGAATAGAGTGGTTTGGATGATTCTGACTTTAGTGCTTAGTTGTACATCTTTATTCACTAGAATATTGTCTAGTTATTTGATAGCTGCTCTCTCAATTCCTACTTATCTTCTGATTTCTTGGCTGAAGACTCCATTCTGATCAATGTTTGATCCAAAGTATGGAACCCTATATTGGCCACCCTAGATTTCACTCTTTTCCAGCAAAAGGCTGTCTTCTGGGAATGTGGGCAGCAGTTCATCTTAGTTAGATTCTAAGAGACCATTGATCAGCTTAACGTTAAATAAACAAACAAACAAACAACACCCTTGGCTTCCCACCCCTCAAAACCAGAATTGCATTTCCAACTGCTTCTGGTTTCATTTCATTTCATTTCATTTTTTAGCATTTTTGGTAGTTTATGCATTCCCTTCTGAAAGAGTCCCTGGGACAGAAAATTTGTGCCTGGGTCTACCTGTTGTAAAACAATTTTGTAAAGATTTAATAGAAGATTCAAATTACTATTTAGAAAGGCAAGAACACTTGATTCAAGGGGACACCTTGAGCATTTTGTATAAACACCTTCCTTTAGCAAACTTCATTGCATTCTACAAGATGTTTGTCTGTGCTCCCCCTGAAAAGCAGACAAGATTTTTGAAAACTCTCAAATCTCTTGCAACACTTTACTACACTACCAAAGGTGCCCACCCATGGTTTAGATAGTAACTAGGTTGCCTGCCAGCATGTCATTCTTAATTGCCTAGAAAAAGAGAAGATCTGGCAGGTCCAATCCCTTGGATGGATAATGGAATTCCTGAACATTTCATGGCAATTGGATGCAAAACACAGTGAAAAGCAAGTATAAGATAATCATATGCAAAGCAGGTTGGCTACAGTTTATCTAGCTTGCCACCACATAATCTGTGGAAATATTGTGTTATCAGTTTACCATAAGAGTGCTGTTTTATTTTTTCACATTTGCTGTTAGTGTCAACATTTTTTACTATTTTATGCCATGCTTTTATAAATATAATGCTCATGTTGACTTAAATTAAAACAAATATTGTTGTAGGAATTGTATTTCATCCTATTTATTCTGAATTAATGGTACATTCATATTTAAAGAAATAAGACCATTTTTACAGGTGTGTGGGTGCTTTTACAATTGCAGCCAAAACCCACAAATAAAAGAACACAACACCCCTCCCCCATTTACTTCCCCTTCCCTTATTGTATTTTTTTGGTACTGGAAAATATATCTGCAGGAAATGTATAGTTCTTGCCTCTGATATGAAAGACTCTGCAACACAATTTTGATGGTTCCACATAGATTTTCAGATCCGCCTTTAAAATTGCTCATAGTTATTTATTCCATCCTTCCTTACAAACAATTATTTTAAGCACATTTATGAACAGAGGAGTCAGGGGAAACCTTTAAATAGCAAAGTTGTCATTATGATTCCTTGAGGTGTTAATACCAAGGTAGAATGCTGTGGTAGAGTTGATATATCACTTCAGCAACAACAATAGCAAAAAGATATAGGGGGGCTCTGGTTATAAAGCTGTGATATGATTTGGGAAACCTGGACTTTGTTCTCAGCCCAAAGATGAAAGTTTCATTGTGATCATAAGCAAGCTACAAATGATCTTGTTTAAAGAATTCTGGGAAAGGTGTGGGTGCTCCGTGTATTGGAAAAACTGCATCCCGAACCATCTCATTTTATAGCAGAGTCAGTCAATTTCTAAGTCTTTGTCTTAGTAGACACATTTACTGAAAATATAAAAAGTTATTCTCATGATATTCATAATTGTTACTGCTCTGAAGTTCAGAAGAAATTCCAGAAATATGCTGTTTTATTTATCCTATTTTTTGCAACAGAAGTTTAGAAACATTTGGAAGGCCCACCCAAAGTGCTATCACCAGAAAATACAAGTTTTGTTAGCTAGTAAGATAACAGGGTAGTGATAAATTCCTATAGCTTTACCATCATAAAGGACTCATCCTGGTGTTAAAATTGCAATAATAATAGCTGCTTGAGGCAGCTATTTCTGAGAAGGGTTGCTGGCATTCCACTGACATCTTTCTTATTGAAGTTAACCTGACACATATCCTAAACATCCGAGTGTTTTTGTTTTGTTTTTTGTTTTGCTTTGTATGCACATAATGAGATGTACATGTGTTAGAACCATGTAAAGAAAAAGTAATGCTAATTAGATGTGGGAGTTAAGAGAGAGAGAGAAGAGGGAAGTAACAGAAGAGGAGCCTTGGTGGTGTGGATGAGAAATGGTATTTACAAGAATTCAAGAGTCTGTTTCCTTTCCCCTCTAAACTCAAGACAGGGACAGCACAAGTAGAAATGGCTAAAATCACAAAAGACATTTTTCAGCTTCATTCTGACAACAGTTCTAATACCGACTGATGAGCAGTATAGAAATGTATTACTATTGCTATTGCTATTGCTATTTGTCTTTTTTGCTGTCTATGGGATCCTCACCACTCATCTCCAGCACCATATCTTGAATGAATTCATTAAACATCAATATAATATTTAATTTTATCCCAGTTCTAAACTAAATGCCATTCAGTTTGGTTTTAGCTCGTTAATAGTTAACTATGCAGATCAACACTTTTCCAGTAATTTCCCTATTCTGAGCACAACAGCTTTCTCTCCCAATGACAGCTTTATTTATTTATTTAATTCATTTATATGTTGCCTTTCTCCCTGAAGGGACACAATGCAGGTCACAGATTTAAAAACATTACATTAAAATTTAAAATAGATAAAATAATCTAAAAAACCATATAAAATTACATTTAAAATATACAGAAGTTAAAAGGCATGACAAATACACATTCTCAATATAAAAACCCACCATGGCAGGCTTTTGTTTTAAATGTTTGCTTAAATAAAAATGTCTTAGCCTGCTATTGAAAGGCAAGCACAGAGGGGGCCAGTCTAGCTTCCCATGAAAGGGAGTTCCAAAGAGTGGGAACAGCCACCGAGAAGGCTCTCTCTTGGTACCTTGGTGGAGGGACTGAGAGAAACCCTCCCTGATGAGCTTAGTGTTCTGACAGGTTCATATGAGGAGATAACGGTTCTTCAAATAATCTGGACCTAAGGTGTATAGGATTTTAAAGGTCATAACCAGCACTTTGAATTGTGCCAAGAAATGAACCGGTAGCCAGTGAAGCTATGCCAACAAGGGAGTTATATGCTCCCTATAATTATCTCCGGTCAGCATTCTGTCTGCAGCATTCTGGACCTGCTGTGGTTTCTGAACAGTTTCCAAAGGCAGCCCCATGTACAGAGTGTTACACTAGTGAAAATGGGATGTAACACCCATTTTGGTATAGGGGGCTCAGAGGGGGCTCAGAGGAGGTTCGTAGCGATGTTTTTTTTTTCTTCATTCTGCCCGATGGCGCTGAGGGTTTGCAGCCTCTGTCACCTGGGGCAAACACTCTGGAACCATAGAACAATCCATGACCCCAAGACAGCAGCAAAGAACTTTGTTCAGGAGCATCACCAATTTTTAATAATTGAAGAATTTTAAAGTTTGTTGGAGTTGTTTCAAAGGTGAGCTGTTGCATTACGGAGTAATTAATAACCTGGGGTTGTAACATCTTGAAAAGAAAAGAACAACAAGGATTTGATGTCTCAAGGGGGTTGTTGCTGTGACTTGTGGCTTGATTTGGTGCCAATTAAAATAAAAAGAGGACACTTGGACTTTAACCCAGCCAAATTGTTTTTTGAGAAAGAAATAATACATTGATCTGGTATGGAACACTTAAGGAGTTTATTTGGACTGTAAGGATTTTTTTTTTCTTTTGGACTGCAAGAAAACTGAGGACTAAATGAACTGAGTATATGACACGTCTATCCCTGTACGGAAAATAATAGCCAAGACCATTTATACTTATCTCTTGAATCCACATTTTGAAGTTGCCATCCTTGGAGGAAGCGGAGGAGCGATATCCTTGAGAGTCTTGGCTGGGAGAAGGAGTCCTTGTGCGATGTGATTAGGAGGTGCTGTGTTCTGTGGAGTAGTTCCCCCCCAGCGTGGAAAGAGTTAAGCTTTACTAAGCAGAAGTTTGTACCATAGAGTGGCTGAGGAGCTGGAGGACAGAATGTTTCCGGAACTGTTTGAACCATAGAGATCTATTATAGGGATTATTATTGAGTGGCCAGGTGTTATAGAGAAGTGTAACAGACACTTATATTAAACGTGGTACGCATCAGACACGGCAATAGAGAAAATAGTGAAAACTCCTATCTATAAATCTGGACTGGCTTAAGAACATTTGGACAACTAAGGGTTAGTTTGTCAAATTTGTTAAATCTAGGAGTTTAAAAAAAATTGGAGTGGCAGGCTGAACAGGTCTGACAACAATATCAGGATTAACTTCTGGAGCAGATATAATAATTTGAGAAATTTAGAAATTTAAATGCTGGTTGGTTAAATTATTGTGACATAATGTTTGAGTTATTTAAGTATTAAGTAACTAATACAACATTTGTAAATCAGAATACTTCAGTTTCGATGCTAGAACCCTTCTCTTTCTCTGTATGGTTTTTAAACTTTGATATATTTTGAATATTTATAGTGATATTGTCATGAACGGATTTTGACAATTGTAAATTGTAGATTATTGATTGTGAGGGGTACTTTGAATAATGCAGACGGAAAGAATGACATTGAGAGGACAGGCCCAGGCCCAAAAGGCTAACTCTCAGACACAGGCACAGAGAAGGTCCTCTATGGACAAACCCCAAAATCCAGACATTAATCAGATGATATTGGAAAAAATTGAAATGTTGTCTCTAAATTTTACCCATCAGATGAATGATTTTAAACAGGAAATTCGGTCAGATTTAAAGGTGATAAATAAAACAGTGGACAAATTAGTCAAGGACATGTAATCAACGAAAAAAAGAGTAGATGTCTTAGAATTTAGAAACGAAAGGGTAGAGGCAACTATTGCCAAATGGGAGAACAAAAAGGAAGAAGAGTTAGATGATAAAGCTATTTGGGAGGAAAGACTGAGGGAAAAAGCTGTTAAAATAAGAGGTCTCTTGGAGGAGAAAAATGAAAACTTAATAGAAAGATTGGTTCCCAAAATTGCTTCTTTTTTTAAAAAAAAAAATTTTTGCATAATTAAAACAATTTATACAATACATACTTTTACTACTACAAAAGTTCTATTTACAATACATATATACAAACTTCCTTTAGTTCTGCCACAATGAGTACTTATATATTTTCAATTGTTCTTAAGTTTCTATCTTAATTTTATTTGTCTTACAATTCTTACTAATAAATGATTTACGTTATCTTCCTTTTTAATATCTTAGCTTGTTTACTTCCAGTTATTTTTAATGTATTTCTCTATTGGAGCCCATTCTTCAATAAATTCTGAGTAAAATCATTTACGTTATCTTCCTTTTTAATATCTTAGCTTGTTTACTTCCAGTTATTTTTAATGTATTTCTCTATTGGAGCCCATTCTTCTTCAATAAATTCTGAGTCTTTATTATTAAGTATATTTGTTAATTTGTCCATTTGTTTCATTTCTGCTAATTTTAAAAACTATTCGTCTACCATAGGTATGTCCTGTTTTTTCCATTTTTGGGCGACTAATACTCTGGCAGCAGTCACCATATAGAGGAGGATTCTCCAATATTTTCTCTCAATTACTTGATCCAAGCAATTTAATATATTCAACAAATAAAATTCCGGACGTATTTCAAATTTAATATTCAACATATTTTGTATATTTATATGTATTTTTTTCCAATTTTTTTTTATTTTTGAGCATTTCCACCATATATGGAACCAAGTACCTACATTCTGTTTGCACTTCCAGCATTCTTTCTCTTTTATTTTGTATATCCTAGCTATTCTAGCTGGAGTCAAATACCATCTTTGTTCCATTTTCCAGAAATTTTCTTTTAGATCTTGCGATTTTGTAAATTTATCTGTCCTTCTTCTTGCTTTTTCCCAATGTTCCAATTCTATTGTTCTTCCTATATCTGTCGCCCATTTAATCATATTGTCCAATATTTTCTCTGATTCTTGTTTAATTTCCATTAGAATTTTATAAAATTTACTTATCTTATGTTTGGGTGATTGTTGCAACACATTGTCAATTTCAAATGTTTCTTCTTCAAATCCTTGAAGTTTTACGTCCATTTTAAATATTTCTTTTATTTGTATATATAACAACCAATGCATTTTGGAGTCCAATTGTGTTATTTTTTCAATTGATTTTAAATCCGATTTTTGATCAACTCCTTTTTTCAATATGTCTTTATATTTCAGCCATGTTTTTACTGCTGTCCATCTTCCATAGAAGGCTTCGTGCGGTGAAATCCATAAGGGTATTTTCCTGTATATTTTTCCCTTAATTTCCTTCCATGTATTTAAAAGCACTTTTCTTATTATATGGTGCTTAAAATCTTTGTGGATCAAATCTTTTTCATACAATAGGTAACTGTGCCATCCATATCTGTTGTTGAATCCTTCCAAATTTAAATTTTCTTCTCTTTTCAACATCACCCAATCAGAAATCCAATCTAATACATTTGCTTTATGGTATAACTCCAAATCTGGTAAATTCATACCTTCATCCTTTTTCTTTCTAGTCATTGTTAGCCAATTAACTCTTGCTTTATTATTATTCCAATTTTAAATTTATAATATTTAATTTCCAATTTATGCCAACCAATAATTATTTGTCTGATCCTTAAACAATAATATATTAATAATTTTAATTATTCTAATATTAACAATTCTATAAATCTATTCTTTGGATAATCACACAAAAAAAAGTTTTTTGTTTGATTATTTGTTTTTGTTTTTCAATTTACATATCAATAACAATTTATCTAGACCTTAAACAACAAGATGCTATTACATCTATCAGTTCTATTTTATAGTTATGTTCTAAATAAAGTTGTAAAATATAGAGTTATAAAATGTAGTACATAAAATATATATTAAAATAATAAGGCAGGGCTATAGGTATGTATTTTTAAAATAAAATAAATGCTAAATTTAAAAATAAGCAGTTTCCTTTCTAATTGTAACAATTATAACAACTATTTTCTACTAATTATTATAACAATCTTACAACAGTATTATAACAGTCTTCTTTCTAAAAATCTATCAATTTATAACATGTTACTTTATAACTTGTTACTTTATATAAGAGGAAGAGCAACTATCTTTTACTTCTTTTCAAATCCCAGAAAATTAGGTGGAGGTAAGGCAAAAGTATTATTAAATAAAAATGAGCCCTTTTGAAACCTTTGTCTTGTGTGCTCTCAGCCCCCCCTTTTTTTCCTTTTTCTTCTCTCTGTTATCTCCTCCTCCTGTCCTCTTTCCGCCGTTCCTTTCTCTGTTTTTTCTTTTACCTTTAAACTTATAATCAACTCTTCTTATATATATATATACTTGTTGCTTATTTTTTGTAGTTAATATTTCTTGTCTCTGTTTTCTCCTCCTCCTGTCCTCCTTCCGTCGATTTCTTTCTCTTTATCAAATACTATTATTTTTGCTCTATATTTGTTCTGTAATTTCAAATCTAGCCGTCTCCTCCACCTGTCCTCCTTCCGTCGCAGTCTTTCTCTATTTTAAAACTTGTTATTTATTTCTTCCCCTTCTTCCCCCCTCCAGACAGCTTTGTATTTCTCTGGCTTCCCTTCTCTTTTCACGATGTCCCCTCCTCCTGTCCTCCTTCCGATGATTCTTTCTCTAAGTTGTTATTTTTAACTCTCAATCCTGATAGTCTATTAATTTACTTGTTTTGTTATTATTATTCTGGATTTTATATTAAGTATTTCGTATAGTTCTTTGCAATTGTTTCTTCTCCTCGCCCAGCGCTTTCACTTTCCTCCCTTCACTTTCTCCTTCTCCTTTATAGCTTCCTGATCACCATTTTCTTTCTCCCTCTAGATTCTTATTTACCATCACCTTTCTCCTCCCTTACTTGTTTCTTCATTAGCAGTTTATGTTACCAAACTTTTTTCTTTTTCTTTCTTTCTTTTATTTATATCCAATATCAGGTTTTTTAATTTAATTTTGGCTCCAAGGTTTAAACTTTCAACCTGGTCTTGATGTTACAGTCGATCCGGGTTTCCTTTCTTTTCTCTTTTAAACAATTTCCATATTCTAAGATTGAATTATTTTTTAGTAAGAGTTCTTTATATAGATGTTTTCCAGTACTCACTGTTTCTGATGACTAATTGTTGTTATTTTTTCTTTCACACTCAGTCCTTTAAAAAGCAGGTGGCAGGGCTAAATGCCCTTAGGCAACCAGTTCAGGGCTGGCTGCTCTGCAATCTCGCCCCTCTTCCCCTTTCATCCCCAAGCCTGGGTATTAAAAGGGGTCTGGACAAGATCTCTACGAGCCCCTAAATCCTCTGCTCCTTTCCCGGGGTGCAGATGGAAAGGGATCCTCCGATCCCCTCTTCCCCTCTTGGTAATCCAGCAGAATGTTAATCACACTGGACTTGTTGCCATGCCATTCACCGCTGGAAGTCCAAAATTGCTTCTTTTTTAGAGAGAAAATTGGAGGATTTTGAGATGGAGATAGATAAATTATATCGCCTGAACTCTTCAAAAGCTAGGGCTTCCTAGAGATGTGACTGTGTTCTTTGTGAGAAATCAAACCTGTGATTTGTTTCTCTCTAAACATAATGCCTTAAGACATTCATTAAGAGGAAAGATGTCATCGGTGTTCGAGGTCGATGATTGAGACATGGAGAAATAGAGCTGGGTGTCATCAGTGTACTGATAACTCCCAGCCCCATAACTCCGAATAATCTCACCCAGTGGCTTCATATAGATGTTAAACAGCATTGGGGACAGAATAGCACCTTGAGGGACATGCAGGTGAGCTCCTTTTTACCAGAGCGACTGTCGCCAAGCAGCACCCTCTGGGATCTGCCCCAGAGGAAGGAACTGCAACACAGTGCCTCCGATTCCTAACCCACTCAGGCAATCCAAGAGGATGACATGATCTATCGTATCAAAAGCCACTGATAGGTCTAAAAGCACCAACAGGGTCACACTACCCCTGTTGATGTCCAGACACAAGTCGTCAGCCAAGGCAACCATGGCAGTCTCATCTCCAAATCCTGTCCTAAAGCCAGTTTGAAATGGATCTAGATAATCGGTTTCATCCAAGACAGCTTGGAGTTGAAGAGCAACTGCCCTCTTGATTACCTAGCTCAAAAATGGAAGCAAAGAGACTGGCCTATAATTGTTCATATCCAGGGGGTCCAGGGAAGTTTTTTTCAGAAATGGCCTAACAGCTGCTTCCTTCAGACAATATGGCATATGACCTTCCCTGAGGGATGAATTGATGATGCCCATAAGGAACATCCTCAATGCATCCCTCCCCCAGATAACCAGCCATGATGGGCAAGGATCAAGAGGGCAGGTTGTTTTCCTCACTCTACCAAGGAGCTTGTCCATGTCATCAGTACTCACAGATTGAAACTGATCCAGGATAATTTCATTAAGGGAGTCACTGGACACCTCATCAGTTGTTTCTGTCAAAACACTGGCATTTAAGTTGGGTCTTATCTGAGAGATTTTATCTGCAAAAAGTTGTTAAACGCATCACAGCAAGCTGTTGTTGGGTTAAGTAATGGATTCTGTGCAGGAGGTACCAGCGTCAGCTTCCTTACCATCCTAAACAGCTCTCCTGGATGGGACTCTGCAGATGCAATAAGTGCAGAACAGAAGAATCTCTGTGCTGCACGTATTGGCTCTTGAAAGTTCCTATGATGAGTCTTGTCAGATAAGAGTCGAGTTTTCCGCCAGGAGCTCTCTAGTCATTGTCCAACTCAGTTCATTTTCCTAAGCTCTGATGTATACCATTGCTTCTGGTTTGGAGCGGGTTGGAAAGAATGCTTGGGAGCAATTGTGTTGACAGCCTTGGTAAGTTCGGTGTTTCAAGTATTAACCAAAGCTTCAACAGGGTCACCGACATTACCAACCATTAAACCCTCCAAGGCTTTCTGGAATCCAGTTGGTTCCATTAGCCTTCGAGAGTGGACCATTCTAATAGTTCCACCACCTCCGGTGGGGCAGATAGAGGCTCTTAGTTCAGTCTTGACCAGGAAAGGATCTGCAATGCAGAGGTTTTTATTACCTCCGTCCACTGATATTCCTGTTCTGTACTAAAGACTGCATTGAGGGTATGACCAGCACAATGTGTGGGCCTGACGACCAATTGGGATAGGCCTATGTTTGTCGGTTTCCATGAACTCCTGAGCCACACCTGTCAGATTTGTCAAACTGGTATTGAGTGAAATGTTGAAGTTGCCCAGAACTAAAAGTCTGGGCAACTCCAACAGCAACTCTGAGACCAGCTGTGTCAGCTTGGTTAGGGAGTCTGCTAGACAACAGGGTGGTTGGTATACTAGCAGAATCCCCAAACTATTCCTTGTCCTCAGGCTAAGGTACATACACTCGAAGTGGACTGTTTTCCGGACAGGTATCCTGATCAGAGTCAGGTTATTCTTGTAAACCAGAGCCACTCCCCCCCCCCGCCCACTTCCCCTTACCTGCTCACTCACAGAATACCCAGCTGGGAGAGCCTGCATCCAAGTGATGGCACTATCCTCTCCCAGCCAGGTCTCTGTAAAGCAGGGGTAGGCAACCTTTCCCCTTTAAGAGCCGAAGGACTTCAGCTCCCAGAAGCCTCAGCCATGTTGGCCAATAGTCCCATGTTGGCCAATAGCTCCTGGGATTCTGGGAGCTGAAGTCCCTCGGCCCTTAAAGGGAAAAGGTTGCCTACCCCTGCTGTAAAGCAAGCCAGGTCGGCACCCTCATTTAAAAGAAGATTTTAAATAATATGAGTTTTGTTTTTAATCTACCTGGCATTGCAAAGGAGCAGAGTAAGTTTCTGTGGAATGGTTGGTATGCTCTCCAATCCATTTCAAGGAACAGAGTGAACTGAAGGTGGGATAGCTTTCAAACAGTGATCTTGCCTTCTTTTGTAACATCTATTCACTCTATTCCGACCATACTTCCCATTCCCCAGAACAACTCCAATTTCTGCCCCCACATCATTCATTTGCTGCCACCATCGCCACAGTGTAGGCCTTCAAATGAGCTCTAGACTGTGTTTGGTTAGACTCACTCTGAGTCTTCCGCCATCATCATTCTAGTCTCCATCCCATTTGTTTCATCACTGCCAGCTCCCTAGTGAACCAGGGAGAATGTTTGGCTCTACTTCATGGGAGGGGATGCTTAGGGGCAATCGTGTCCACCACCCTGGCCAGAGATCAGCCAGGACTGTGAAAGAATCACCTGTCAATGCAACAGGAAACTCCCAAGAGCCATCAGGGATCCATCCATATCTAGAAGCTTTCTGGGGCATACCATCTTAGGGGGGTTGCAGACTGTCAAAAATAGTGTGAATTCAGTTCACTTTTAGGGTTAGGGTTAGTGCTAGGGAATCATTGGAATTGTTATTTTTCTGAGACATTGAACCTTCTTTGTCAGAGAACTCTAGTGCCACAATAAAATTCAGTTCCCATGATTCCCTAACCTTAACCCTAACCCTAAAAGCGGACTGAATTCACACTATTTTTGACAGTCTGCAACCCCCCCTTAATCAACCCCCCCACCCCTGCAGAGGGTCTGAGTTCCAGTGAGTCTAAACCCTACCAGGTAGTGATCAGTCCATGACAACAGAACTACAGACAATTCCTCCACTCCCAGATCAATGTCCTCCTTCCCAGAGCCAAAATCTAGTCTAAAATGTGTCCTGCAGCATGGGTAGTCCTAGATATTACTTAGGACAGCCTCATGGTTGTCATAGTTTTCTCTGCCCTCCCACCAGCCATCACTTTTGTACCCATCACTATTTAATTCCTATGTCACTGATGTCATTGCTCTTGTGTATCCACAAAAATAAAAAAGTCAGATATAGAAGATGGCATAAACCAGAAGTTCTCAAACATTCGGGCAGGGCCTCCAGGTGTGTGTATAAGTTTCTCAAGAGGGGATGAGACTTGGATGCTGCCACCTCCCAAATAAATTGGATATTTATTGAGTTAAATATCCATTTTTTAAAAACAGATCTGTTCTAATTTGAAGGATGTTTTCCTTAGAAAATGGTAGAATATGAATATATATGAATGTGCAAATGAAAGTATGCACATTAAATAAACAAAAAAAAATCATCTACTACATCAAGTGTGTGTGGGGATGACATCTCCATGTAGATATAAAGGTGAGTAAAAGGGTAAAATGTTTGAGTACCACTGCAGTAAACTATGGCCATATTTATTTATTTAATAAATTTTAAAACTCATGCTCTCCAGTGAGGCCTACCAAGTGCTGACACAATAATAATCCTTGATCATATTCTCAATTACAAGAGTAAACAATCAAACCCCAATGTCAGGCTGTATGCCTTCAATACATTATTGGCTGGCCAGTTCATTGTAACCTGGAAGACAATTCTAACTGTTGCAAGGCAGACTTCCCCAACGCTCTTGGCTTAAAGGGCACCTGTCCCTCAGACAGTCATGTCTGAACACCTGAGCCATATCCAATCCTAGATGCCAGTGAAGGAACTTTCTTTCTACCAAAAGAGGTATCTGCTGGATGCTCACTGATGTTCTGTTATTTCTCTTTTCCACACTTACCCATCATACCTAGGAACAATGACATTTACTTATATCCCAGGTGTTGATCTATATTGGTCACAATTATTCATTGCAGATCCCCCAGAAATATGTTGTTTCAAAGATGTGGAAACAATTAGACTGATGCAGCTGTGAGCAATAAAACCTCTTATCTTGTTGCTGCATAACACACCCTGCCTCCACTCCATGGCATCACACATTTCCCTGTTCACTTTATATTGTGTCCCATCCAAACAGAGTGGGTTCCCATACTCCATACCTGTCTAGGTAGCAAGATTGACCACAATATAATCACCTTGAGCCATTTGTATTTCTTCCAAACCAGGAGTGTCCTGAATAATTAATGTCTTTCCCTTTAGAACTCTTGAGATAATTTCTTCCTAAGTGGATCATTACCATATGTGATAGTGGGCTGGAGCAGGGGCAGGGAGCTGGGCATCTAGACGTGGGTCCCAACTACAAAGATACTGCTCTACTGAGGCATGTTGTAACCCCAAAAATATAACTGTGCCCACAAATGATGACTGGATTCTGTCTTGTATTTGTGGCAGAGCTATAGAGAACATAACTATTAACAATGCAAACTGGCAATTAACCTTCAAATATTATGTTTATAACAGCTTGACTTTCAGCAGCCATTTTGCTTGTGTCCTCAGGATGGAGACCCATAACTGCTGCAGGAGGGGTCACTCTGATCCTGAAACAGTG
Organism: Phrynosoma blainvillii; assembly: GCA_026167975.1. Lineage (NCBI taxonomy): Eukaryota > Metazoa > Chordata > Lepidosauria > Squamata > Phrynosomatidae > Phrynosoma > Phrynosoma blainvillii. Next base: position 180,281,564 of record JANUYF010000003.1, on the reverse strand, counting down.
AGATCCAAAATGAAATGACCCAAACATATTTGGCCTAAGGCCATGTGAATTGGAGCTTGGTGAGTGGGAACAATCCTGTAATCCTATGCAGAGTCCTGATTCACAACATTTCTTAATATATGACATCAGTCCACTCCCCCACTGGTCAGTTTTAGACTTGCATAAATGGACCTGCCCAACTCCAACCAGACATCCTTCATGATCAGGACCTTTCCTGACCTGTCTCCCTTTTATGCAAGTACCAACTCACTTTGCACTCAAATGTGGGCCTGAGCCACCTCTCCCTTCCCCTCCTTTTATTCTTCTCTGCAGGGTTGGGCAGTAACACAATGAAAAGAAACACCAGATGACAGCCTACTCAACACCAAAAACTCTTTGGCTACCCTTGGCAGTGACAAATTTTGGATAGTCAGGGAGGTTGAAGGTGTCTCTTTTTCACCTTCTCCCTCCCTCTCCTGTTGTGTTCTCTTTCTGCTTCAAAGAGAGAGAAGAGAAGGGGTAAAAATAAGTAAAAGGCCTAAGCAGACTGCCAGAAATAGTGCACATTAAATTGAGGCACTGCCCTGGCTCAGTGCTAGGGAATCACGGGAACTGTATTTTTTTCTGGGACATTGAGCCTTCTCTGTGCAAGAGCTCTGGTGCCACAATAAATTACAGTTCCCATGATTCCCTAGCACTAAGCCAGGGCAGTGCCTCAATTTAATGTGCACTATTTCTGGCAGTCTGCTTAGGCCCAAAGTCAAGTTTCATTTTGGATGGAGCTCGTCTGAGACAGGAGGGTTGTGTGAAGGGAGTAGCGGTAAGAAGGTTAAAAATAGATCTAAGTAAAAAATAGTCACTTCTCTGCACAGTATAAAGTAAATATATTGTGTTGTGTCCAATTCCGATGGCTTAATTTAGGAGATGGTGGCTTGAATTTTGGACAAGCAATAGTAGTCTGTGATGGGAAATGAGGTAAGCAGGGGGCATGTAGGGGCTAAATATGTGGAGGATGGAGAATCTTGAAAACATTTAAGCCTTAAGAACAAAGAAGTAGAGAAAAGAATGGGGGGGGGGGGGAAGAGAAGTGTTTCAGGATCTGGTCTGTCACCTAGCTTTTCACAATGACTGCCTCCCTCCAGATTGAACAAATGAATAAATATAACATAAACCTTAATAGGTCTACTCAGAAGCAAAATTCCTTTGGGTTTGCTAGGACTTAGGGAGGATGCAGACCAACACTTTAGGCAAACCTGGGGGTGGAGTTTGGGTGTGGCGACTGCATGCCAGCCACCCCAACGCCACCCCAATGCTGCCCCGATGCTGTATGTTCGACTGCATGGTGCATGGTGTCAGGGTGCCCCATTGGCACAGCATGCATACTTGCTGCACCAAAGGGGCGAAAAGAGCTGCAGTAGCAGCTCTAAGGGTGGCTTCTTGCTGCCCCAAAAAGTAGTGGCATTTGCCTGCTCTTTTGGGGGAGGCAAATAGTAGGATCAGGGCCACAGTATGTGGTTGCCACAGCCCCAACCTGCTGCTCCCAGGGGCGGCACAGAGCCGCCCCTTATGGGCCATCTGCATCAGCCCTTACTTTTTGTGCACACACCAAGTGACTGCCTGCTAATCTGGTAGAAAGTAGAAACTCTTATTGGTTTAAATCAGGCTTATTCATCAGTAAATGTGTTCAATTTACTTCAGAGTAAATCCTACTGAACTCAATGGAATTGCTTCTGAGTAGCCACTATTGGTTATATTTTGAGGAAGAGGAATAAAAAAAAATGTCATTAATAGTTTCAGACATCTTTCAAGTTTTCCATAGTTTAGTCATGTGGGCATGTACATGATGGTAAGAGTTCAAATGCCTGCATACTAATAAAATGTTTATTCTATTAGTATATGTGCTGCCAAAGTGAGCATGTACTTAACATGATACTTAAAAAGGGAAAGCATGGAGAGGTTTTTAAAATGCATCTGTAGACTCAATTTTCCAAAGGGTTTTTTAAAATTATTTTTTGCACAACAATTGGTGGCATTCTGTAAAAGGAGTGTGCTATGCTCCATGGCCAATGAATAAACTTCTCAAGCATCAAATGTAATATCACATGCAACAAAAGTCAACTGTAATATTCCCTCCTCAAGCATTTAAAAAAACAACACTGGCTAATCTTGGACAAGTCACACTATCTCAGCCTCAGAGAATGACAATGACAAACCAACTCTGTGCTGTATGTCAGGTTAGTTGCAACTTTTGAAAAAGTACAGAGGTTAAACATAACAGAAGAAAAAAAATGCATCCATTAAAGTGAACCATGATATCCTTGCAAACAAGCTAATAAAATGTGGGCTAGACAAGACAACTGTTAGGTGGATTAATAATTGGTTGACTGACTGAACCCAAAGGGTGCTCAGCAATGGCTCCTCTTCATCCTGGAGAGAAGTGACCAGTGGGGTGCAACAGGGTTTTGTCCTGGGCCCAGTGCTATTCAACATCTTTATCAATGACTTGGATGAAAGAATAGGTGGCATGATTCTCAAATTTGCAGATGACACCAAATTATGAGAAATAGCTAATACCCCAGAAGACAGGGGTATTGAATTTTGAAAATTCAAAATGACCTTAATAGATTAGAAAGCTGGGCCAAAGCTAACAAAATAAATTACAACACAGAGAAATGTAAGGTACTGCACTTAGGGCAAAAAAATGAAATGCCTAGATGTAAGATGGGGGATACCTGGCTTAATGAGACTACCTGTGAAAGGGATCTAGGAGTCCTAGTAGACCACAAGTTGAACATAAGTCAAAAGTGTGATGCAGCAGCTTAAAAAGGCCAATGCAATTTTAGGCTGCATCAATAGAAGTATAGAATCTAGATCAAGGGAAGTTATAGTGCTACTGTATTCTGCTTTGGTCAGGCTTCACCTGGAATACTGTGTCCAGTTCTAGGCACCACAATTCAAAAAGGATGTTGAAAAACTGAAGCATGCCCAGAGGAGGGCAACTAAAATGATGAAGAGTCTGGAAACCAAGCCCTATGAGGAACGTCTTAGGGCCTTTGCAGACTTCTAGAAATAGTGGAAATTGAGTCCACTTTAAGGGTTAGGGTTAGGGAATCATGGGAACTGTATTTTATTGTGGCACCAGAGCTCTCTGACAGAGAAGGCTCAATGTCTCAGAAAAAAAATGAATTCCCATGATTCCCTAGCACTAACCCTAATCCTTAAAGTGGACTCAATTTGCACTATTTCTGGCAGTTTGCAAAGGCCCTTAGGGAACTGGGTATATTTAGCCTGAAGAAGAGACAGTTAAGAGGTGATATGATGGCCTCTTAATAATATTTGAATGGATGTCATATTGAAGAGGGCGCTAGCTTGTTTTTTTTGCTGCTCCAGAGAATAGGATCCAGAACAACAGATGCAAGCTACAGGAAAAGAGATTCCACCTCAACATTAGGAGGAACCTCCTGACAGTGAGAGCTCTTTGAAAGTGGAATACACTCCCTCAAAATGTGGCGGAGTCTCCTTCTTTGGAGGTCTTTAAACAGAGGTTGGATGGCCATTTGTTGGGGTTGCTTTGATTTTGAGTTCCTGCTTGGCAGTGGGTAAGACTGGATGGCCCCTTGTGGTCTTTTCCAACTCTATGATTCGAAGTGCTGAATTTGCATACTTAGAAAGTAAATTAGAATTGTTTGCATAATTAGAATATTTTCATAATACACAAATTAGGTACCTGGATTTTAAGAAGTGGAACATTGCAACCCTAGAGTGGGTGTGAATGTTAGGCAGATGCTTCTCTATCACCAAGTGGGGACACACAATGACCCTGCGAGACCATCTCCCCCATGTATATGAAGAGGCCAGTGGATCTAAGAATTGATGCAGAGACACAATTCTCCAATTAAAATATTATTTTGTTAAGGGGGGAAATCACACAGCAATTCACATACATACACACACTTATTGAAGGGTCAGGAAATCAGAGGTTAGCTTGGAAAAGATGCTGAGGCAAAACTATGAGTAATACTTACTATAGATGAGGCTTTCTCCAGGATCCAATTGGGTGACATGGCATGAGACATAACCATTCTGAGAGCGTTGGTTTGAATGGAACTGCCGGTAACTAGAGTAAAGAGCACAGTCACTTAGTGTCCCCATGAACTCCAAACTAGCGACACTAAGGGGGAAAATCCAGGGATTTTAAAGGGCTAAAACTACCTGCAGGGCAAAGGTGTGAGATTGTATGGGTTAGGTAATCCAGTCTGGCAATATTCAAGGTGAATGGGAAAAGGATTAAGTCATTAGCTGGCCCATCAGGTAAGACATCTAGGCAATTATTGCCCATTCTTCTGATGATGGAGGTGATGATGGTCCATTTGCAACTCCCACACTATCTTCCCGGCTTTAGGATGTTTTTTTCCAGTTTTCCAAGTGACCTTGGAATGACCTGCCTGTCATCACCCAGGTGGCACTTGTGGTCCACTGCAGGGTACATCTAGAGTTATGTGGAATATCATACTTACACACCAAAATTCAGAAAAATGTACTTTGGCTAACAGTGGTCATATATGGTTCCACCAAAAGATTATAGTGACCTTTTTAAATAGATAGATCAGATATTTTAATTTGTGCTATGATATTTTCCCCTTTCAGCTTCATTTGCATTGGTAAAGAAAAGGTTTGTGATTTAAATATGTATTTACAATTTGTCCCCTCATAATTATCTGAAAACAAGAAACAAATTTATTTTAATCCATCATTGTACATTTTACTTGCAAAACCTGTTGTTTTTCAATGAAGTGTATGCCATTTTAACTGGAGCACAAAGCATTAACGAAGTATCTCAATATATGAATTTTTGATTCATTAATCACAGATTTTCAAGCAGTGTTGTCCACTGTAAAAGTATATTTTATCTTAATATAGTGTTTGTGAGTTATATATACATGCCTATTTCTTCTCCAATTATAGATTGAAGATTATTTTCCTCAAGTTTATATGTTTTGTTCTTCTTTTGACCAGTGAAGAGAAACACTAAGATTATATATTTTTCCTCAGAATCATTAATACAGAGTAGAATAGCCTCTACCCATTCATGACCAACCCTGCAGTAAGGTAGAATTAGGTAGCTACCTCAAATGGTTTGTCACAAAAGGGCACCAAATTGTTAATTGCTTCATATATTAATATAGTGTCATTATTCTAGGGAAGAGAAAAACAGTTGATGAGATTTTTCTGCCTCCCATATCAAAACAATTTGACCAGTCTGAGAGGTTATGTATTATTATTAATTATTATTATTATTATTATTATTATTATTATTATTATTATTATTATTATTATTTTATTTATACCCCAACCCTCTGAGCACAATTGGGGAGGCTAACAACAGTTAAAAATACATAAAATACAAATTCAAAGGCCAATATCCCTCCCCTTTAAAAGAGTATTAAACAAACACTAATTAAAACATCTTGGATTAAAACATAGAATTACTTAAAACCACTAACCAAACAAAGAATAACAAGCAGCAGAGATAACAAATTAAAATCAGCAGGGAAGTGAAAATGGTGGCGGCAATAAAATTGGAAGATCAAATTGTACATTGACTTGGAAGCAGGGAGGCATGGTCAAATGATCATGTGCTGGTATCCTTAAGGAAGAACACTATTTTCAGCCAACCCTCTGGGGGGGGGACGGGACTGTTGAAGGAGAAGACCACTATTTGAAAAAATATGTCCCTCCCTCCCCAAAAAATGACATCTCAGAACAATGTGACCTGATCATGAAGAAGAAAAGGTGGAGTAGCCTCTGTGAAATAAAAACAAGACAAAACAAAATTAGAACAATATCTTTATTCTTTATTCAGATGAAAAAGTAGTGAAACATGGGTGAATAAAAAATTCAGCAGAAGTTTAAAAGGAGACCAATAGTTCCTTTTAGGCATATTTAGTATTATGATATACTAAGATTTTTTTTTAAAAAAAAAAAAAAAAAAAACCACATAATAACGGAAAATGACTTCTTTCCTTTCTTAGAACAACTTAACAGTTAAACAGTTCCATTATATTGGTAGTATTTTCAAAATGTCTTCATGTATTTGTTATTTTAATACTATGTGGTTCATTAACAACCCTATATGATTTATACAGACTGACTTTTTTTATTCAATGCTATAATCCACGATGTTTACTCAACCATGCTTGAAATGAGATAATAGATTTGTTTTAATATTTTAACACTTCCCATACTTTGAACAACAGGAGGTAATGGCTATTGGTTTCAACATTTACTGATAAGTTTTATTAGTAACAGAAATTATATAAAGCATCATCTTTACTAGGGAACAAATAATCTTCCTGTTTTTCTTATCTCATCTAAATTATATGACCATTTTCTACCAATTTTTCAAAACTTGTATATAGCATTATGCATAAATGTCAGTGATGCTGTAATAATCTAGAGAGTGATAATGTCTGTCAGTTGTTCTGAATCCCATTTTGGACTGCTAAAAAGTTATCATATGCTCAAAATGATAAGGCTATAACTCTTTTGATAAATTTTCAGGGTTAATGTGGAATTTTCTACACATAAACTTTGCTCATAACCTCCTAAGAAAGCAGTTTTCATGAGATATCTGTGCCCAAACCATTGTGTGCAAAGGGAAACAATTCTGACATTAAAAACCACTGTTTAGCCATCAACATCTTTTCTCCACCTCATATTCAGACTTTGTTAAACATCACTTTTGCTTTCTGTCTCAAATATCAAGATTTTATTATAAAAAATATATATATAAAATTTCTCAAAACCAAACTGAAATAAATTTATTCTCTTCCTGCACGAAAAAGTTCTATAAGTACTGTTTTTCCCCTTTAGCATGGAAAGAACCATGTTGCATCCATGTGCAAAGAAACTTTCAAAACTTAGAAGCTAGTCAGAAAAAAAAGAGAGAGAGATAATGGTCCTTATTCAGACTGAGGGCCTTTACAGGCTGTCAGAAATAATGCAACTTGAGTCCACTTTAACTGCCCTGGCTCAGTGCTAGGGAATAAAGGGAATTGTAAGTTTTTTTTGAGACATTGAGCCTTCTGTCAGACTGCTCTGGTGCCACAATAAATTACAGTTCTCATGATTCCCTAGCATCTTCCATCATATTCCACTTTCTGAATGCATACTTGGTACCACTGGAATGACAAGGACCCTCTAAAAACTGAAGCATTCACAACAAAGAGGGCAATGGAACTACATGAAAGTAAACATCAACCAGGAAGTAATCAGTGTAACCTAATAATTATGTTCAGCATAATTTGAGAATATCATTACTTTTAACACTAGTGTGCATTATTCAGCCATGTTGGCTATAATGCCTCCAAAGGTCCTCTGACTGATCTCTGGTGGCTTTCTTCCTCTGTTCTCATTGGGGAGTGCATTGTCTTGCTATTTCAGGAAAATCTGAGGCCCTGAGATTTTAGGAAGAAAATTTAAGATCTAGGTACACACCTTGTTGACGTTGCATGGGTAGACTGGTGATATCATTAAGCATGGTTCATTAGATATCAGCCATAGCTTTTCAGAGTATGACCATCAAATAATGAAAACAAATTTAACAAATGAAAATTTATCTCATTAGAATCCCCCCCGAGCTTTGTATTAACAGAAATAAAGCATCCTGAATCAATGGGGGGGGGGGGGGGAATGACAAAAAAAAAAAACACAAAAAAAAACCCCTAGTATAATACATACAGAACTTTAAAGACCTGCTTCATTTCCTGAAATTCCATCCAATCTTCCCCTAGGGATTAAAGAAGAGGGGTCAAGCCCTGACACATGGAAACCCTATGGTTGCAGTTCTCTAACCAAGAGGCTAAATTATCTTTCCCCCTTTATTTTTGTAGTGAAAGGGTGATTGTCAGCTTCAACAATGTCATATTTGCTTAAGTCTAGACAATTGTTTTCCTGCAAAAAGGCAACATATTAAGGAGTTTTTTATAGGCAGAAATAGAAAGCATGCAATTTTAAAGAATGCCTTTAAGGACACTATGTCACATGTTTTGCACAATCTAGTTAATAAGTACTTGATTTTGAGATCTCTGAAGTGCTGTTGGTATTTTGGTATTGGAAAAATTTTAAAGATCAAAAAGACTTGAAGGTCTTTTAATTTTGAAGAAATAGGAAGAGATGGCCCATGCAATCAACAAACAAAATGAAAATCACTACCTTCAGAAGTGTTCCTTACTCCCATAATGATGATCCATGCACAAACACAGGATTCATCAAGTTAGGAAATGGCGTGAATGATACAACAGAGAACACTTTTTTTGATACTTGAAGTACTTATGCAATCCTATAGACAGGCATTGTTTTGAAGCTGTGTCTGATTAAATCATTGCTTAACTGAAAATTGAAAATGTCAGGCATTCTTGAAAGACATTGGAAAAGTCTTTATGCATCCTTATGGTGACTGTTGAAGCTGCAGAGTGAGATTTCTTGCAAAATGCAATCATTGAAAAACTAAAAATATGTTGTTATGTTCCTCTCTGTCAAAATGTTATGTACTTGGATTCTTGATATAACATAATAAAAAGAGGAATATTAACATTAGTTATTGCCAATATGGCTTCCACAAGCCCAGAGGGCTTGCCCAATGACAGCTGTCAGCATAGCTTGTGTACCAATAGCCCATGTATAATTATGGTATCTGCATCATCATGCACTATCCATTGGAACACATGTGACAAGGCTATAGGATTGTTACCTGGCTTCCCTTCAACCATCTGAATGCTGCATGGGGTGGACAAGCGGAAGTCAAGAGATGGTTCTGGAAGGTTACAGCCTCATATTCCTCACCTACCTTCCACTTTCCCAATGTTGTGTGTGAATGGGCAAGTAGGAGCCACAAGAAGATCCTGGAAAGCTATAACTTTCCCAATCCTTAGATGCATCTACACTGTAGAAATAATGCAGCTTGACACCATTTTAAGTATTGTAGCTCCATCCTATTGAATCCTGGGATTGGTAGCTTTTCAAGGTCTTTGCCCTTCTCTACCAAAGAGTGCTGGTGCCTCACAAAATAGCAGATCCCAGGATTCTGTAGGGTGGAGCCATGGCAGTTAAATTGGTGTCAAACTGCATTATTTCCACAGTGTAGACACATCCTTGTCTGGCTGGATCCACCCACCACATTACATCAGGAAGGTTGAGGGAAACTGGCTGGGAAGGATCCTCACGGATCTCTGCTTACACACCTGATGTCACACAAGGGCATACCAGTGAGGAGACATGCAGCTTACCCCCATAGACTTTCTCACCACCATCCCCCAAGAGCTTTTTGAAAACTCCATAGTTTTAAAAGACATCTGGAAGTGGGGAGAAAATAGATTACATTTGCCATTCTCCCATGCAGGAATTAATCATTCAATACAGGACATTCCTAGTTAAAACATAAGTCATGTGTTTTCCACAGTACTAAAATGAGGTCCAAACTAAATATTGTGTGTGTGTTTGTGTGTTTTGGTGTCCCTGCACACCCCTACCATAAACCAGTACTGCATACTGATGTAAACAGTTCTTTCATATAATATATGATGGTAGAGGTACTTGGTAGCTACCATTTCACTTCCACAATTTTCATCCACTAGCCATAGATCAATTGAAATAGCTTCCATTTTTATGGTAACATGGGAAAAACAAGACAAGATGATCTACTACTGGTCTTATGTCCAAGTAGTTAGACTGATTATTTATTACTGAGAGACTGAAATGTTGGAAGAATTCAGCATATGATATTTTCTCTTCAGTTTTTATATTTCTGGTACAATTGTACCAGATTCAGGTTTCTAAAATTAATTCTAAAATCAATTGCATTAAAGTTAGGATGGATCTTTTGACTATTTTTTTCTGGTTTCAGTTTGTATCTCTACATTGTAGATTCAATACATGGATGTTATTTATTTAACCACATTTCTGCACTTCACTCTCATAGTGCTGCTATTACTATTAGTGCTCTAGTTGCCTCCTGTTGCATTCTGGGATTCGCAGTTGTGGGACAGGCATTTAGAATACTCAGCCAGGGAGGTCTTAGGCCTCACTGAACTATAAGCCTCAGAATGCAACAGGAGGCAGACAGGGCAGTAATAGTGGAATAGCAGCACTATAAATTCCCATCTACAAAAACAAATCCATTCACAGTTGCAGTGGCTTATCTGTATGGCACTGTAAATCTGCAATCTAGCACACAATTGATGAGTGGCTGATAAATGTATTAGACATTTACATGACATGGAAAAGAACACATACACTATTAATTCTATACATGAACAATAGTTTCAGTGGCATGAATACACATTCCATTAATAATATCCTGGTGTGCAATTATTATTATTATTATTATTATTATTATTATTATTATTATTATTATTTTATATCCCGCCCCTCTGCAGAGCAATCGGGGTGACTTGCAACATTAAAATTTCCATACAGATATGTCAATACAATGTAAACAGAATCTAAAAATCTCAAAACCTATCTGCCTCTTAAAAAGTAAGGGTTCTTCTTCTTAGACTAGGCCCGATGGAGATGGGCCTGCATCTCTTCCCCAGATGATGTTGGATGGAGTGGAGGAAGGGCTCTTCTTCTTAGATAATAATAACTCTACTATGAAAATTGGAAAAATATTTTGAATTTGTATGAAGGGATAAACTCTTTTAATGAACAGATTACCACACTAGAGTATGAAGTATAGTGCTAAATCAACCTAAGGTCAGGTTAATTCACAGGATACAGATGCTACCAATATCATCATAGCAAATGTTCATATAGTGGGCCCTGGAGTTTGGTTCCAAGACCCCATGTGGATACCAAAATCCGTGGATGGTCACAACCCGTTATATACAATGGTAAAGTCAAATGGTGTCCCTTATATACAATGGCAAAATCAAGGTTCATTTTGCCATTTTATTTTCACACCACAGATGGTTAAATCCAAAGATGCAAAATCTCTGGATATGGAGGGCTGTATACACTGGACCTTACAACACTGGAAATAATTTATTTTAAGAAATCTGAAGATATGATTAATAATGGGTATCCTAAATACCCAAAGGGCATGAGATTCACATTTGATATTGGAAACTAAGGGGGGTTGCAGACTGCCAGAAATAGTGTGAATTCAGTCCACTTTTAGGGTTAGGGTTAGAGTTAGGGAACCATGGGAACTGTATTTTATTGTGGCATCCGAGTTGTCTGACAGAGAAGGCTCAATGTCTCAGAAAAATAACAGTTCCCATGATTCCCTAGCACTAACCCTAACCCTAAAAGTGGACTGAATTCACACTATTTCTGGCAGTCTGCAACCCCCCTAAGCAGGGTCAGCCCAGGTTAGTGCTTTGATGGGAGCCACCAATAAGTACCAGTGCTGTAGGTTATATTTCAGAAGGAACTGGGAGAAAAACACCACTGAGTATTCCTTGCCTAAGAAAAACCTATGAAATTCCATGAGGTCACTATGAGTCAACAGGCAACTTGAGGGCACATACACACACACATACACAGCTGTAGCAAAGTGAAAATTCAGTTCAATCTTTCATAGATTCATCTTACATCCAGTCTTTTAATTGGTTTACAGGTCTACTTAAATGTTCTTCTAATCTCTAATTGATTTTTTCTCATGTTTTGCATTGTGAAGGTCGTTGTGATTAATTAACTTTCCAACCTTTTCACAATTATCTCATTAAAAAGGCCTGTCTAGTCTTTTTCTGTGTGGTTCTTTATTTTCTTCAAAATATTGTATTTAAAACAAGGGCTGGTTAGGAATAAATCAATGAATGATTTGCCAGGCTTAGCACTAAAGCAGGTGTGTGGAACTTTTGGCCGTCCAGATATTTGGGACTACAGATCCCTCATCCCCACACCATTGGCCATGCTGATTAAGGAGAACTGAAGTACAACACATCCTCTCAGCAACAGCAACAATAGCAACAACAACAAAAGGTTCACATTGGTAGTCTATCACATATCTTTACCTGACCTAAGCACACTGAGCAAGATCTGAAAGACCCTGTGTCCTTATATGAGCCTACTCAAGTTTCAAGATCTTCATGGGAAGGCTTTCTCTCAGTCCCACCATCATCATAGGTATGGCTGATGAGAGGACCCAGGATAGGGCCTTTTCAGTGGCTGCTTCCAGGCTATGAAACTCTCTGCCCATAGACATGGTTGGCCCATCCCTGCTCTTTTTTCTCTTGCTTAAGCTGTTTTTTCAGACTGTTTCAACTATATTGTTTTAACATAGAATAAGCTGCTTTAGGTCCCATATGAGAGAAGAGTGTGAAATTAATTAATTGTGAGGTTTTGGTTTGTAGATGATGTGCATGGGAATGGGAATGATTTGCTCATTATAATTAACAGAAGGTAGAACTATAGGATCTGCCATTTGGAAACTCTGGAATCATATAGACTGCAGTGATTGAATGGCAGTAATATGAAAATCAATGTTGAGCAGAATTCCTTGCAGCTGTGGTTATTTATTGTAAGTTGTATGAAACTGTGTGGCTATGATAATTCTGATTGTGCTAGGCTTGAAATAATAAACTTTTATTATGCTGGACACATACATTACTTTTTCAAGAAATTGAAAGGAGTATTCTCTGGTATTACCGGTAAATTGAGTATTTAAATATGTAGTGAGTTCGGACTTGGTTTACAAAAGAGTTTGGTCTAAAAGGAATTTTGAGAGACACATTATTTTTATAATTATATGTGTATTATCTTTGTTTTGTACTTCTGGGAGTACTGATAATATTTATTTATTTATTTATTTGTTTATTTTGAGTATTTATACCCCACTCTTTAGCCAAAAGGCTCTCAGAGTGGCTTACAAATTGTTAGACAGTTTCCTGCTCTCAGGCTTACAATCTAAAAAAGACAAACACAAAAGGAAAAGGGAATGGCAATGAGGAAGGGGAATAAGTCCAGCAGATCTTTTGGGGATGCAGATGGCGAAAAGCGCCGTCTTCAATCCCAGGAAGGGGAGGGGCAGTCGGACGCCAGGTGCCCCAACCCTACCTGAGGACATCATCGGAGTGCCCACCTTTGCATATAGCGGGCACTCCGATGATGTCCTTCCGGCTCAGCATCTGGACACGCTGAGCCGGAAGGAGAATGGAAGAGGCACCCAACACCTCTTCTGGCACCCCTTTTGGCTTCTCTGAAAGGAACACTATTTTAGTGCTCCTTTTCAGAGGCACCATAAGGGTGGATTGGGGCCGAGGCATGGGGCAGTCTCGATCCCAATCTGCGGCGGGCGGCGGCGACGACGATGGCGGCGGCGAGCAGGAGGCTGCGCTAGGGGCCCACCCGCACTCTCCCTCCCCCGGCAAGCAGTTGGGAGGTGGTAGCAGCAGGAAAAGATGCCAAGTCCATTTGTGCCTTTAAAGGCCCTTGCAAGCTCTCCCACTATCCTCCGACTCAGCGGTAAATTGTAGCAGCCTGTGGTTATAATCTCTGGTATATTTAAGGTGTCGTTGGTTGTATAATTAACTTTATTTATCTGAAGGGAAAAGTCTTTGTCTACCCCCTAATTATCAACATTCTGTTTTTACTAGGTTGTCACCATAGGGGTTAAATTGAGGTAATAATTTTTTTGTAAGACGTAAAGCCATTCCTATTTGTCTGTAGAAGGAAAACTCCTGATTACTCTTTCGTTGACTATATATATATATATATATATATATATATACATTTCTTTTTTCCTCTTTCCTTTTTTCTTTATACCTGGCTAAATTACTAGATGTTAATACTAGATAGCCCCAAGAGATTTTGTCAGTAGTCTGAACTTTATACATTTCAGTATTAAATAGTCACTATAAGCTCAAAACATGATTAAGGAGGGCAATGATACTTTAGAATATTTTTCATCTCCAATACAGCTTTCAAAAAGGAAAAATATTCAATCCAAAATAACACAGTTCTTTTTGAATAGTAGAAATGAGTTATTACATAGACAGTTGGAACCTAAAATAGAGATGAATTCCATCGAAGTTAAAGGAACAACTTCCTCACTAATGACGCCTGTATTTGAATGGTCTTTGGATAAGATAGCTTCTTTGAAACCCTTAGATAAGAGTTCCTCTATGCCAAATTTGGCGTATGAGATAGCTCTTGCTGAGGGCGAGTCGTGATTTAAACATACTGCAATAAAAGAAATATCTGAAATAAAACCAGTAAAAGATCAAAAACACGAAGATGTTTTAGGGGGTACGGCCGTAGTGAAATTACCAAATTACAAAAAGTTGTAGGGTTAAATGTAGACCTCAGATCACCTGAACCAAATAAAAAAATAGCAAAAGAATTAGAAAACCCTGAGTGGGTATCTATTCTCCTACAAGACTTGATAATAGTTAAAAAATTTCTTTCTGAATGTAATAATCTTCTTACCACACTGGTAGATTTACATCTTCAAACTAGTTGTATTAACCAAAAAGAAGACAAGATACATATGAAATCTGGACAAATCCCCTTATCCTCGACGACATCTCCTTTCTCTAACAATGATAGGAATTTTCTACACAGGCCTGTAAAAAATCTAAAAAAGGGTCTTAAAAGGAAAAATTTAAACGAAAAGCCATCGGAGCCTTTAAATAAACCTTGTAAGTTAGGAAAATTCACAAATCAAGGAAAATGTAAGAAACCCATGCTTAGTGACGAACCTGTGAATTCCAATGAATTAGGTTCATTTCAAACATATAGAACAAAATTAATGCCATCAAATGCTACAGACCCTAATATTAAAATTAGCAGTCAAAATGAGAGTGTGCCAAACAACTGTTTGGAAGATAAAACTCCCCCGGTATGCCAGTTGGAACCATCTGAATCCAAGGCATCAAAATTTCCTTCAAATACGGTTTTACATGTAAATCAAAATAAGTCAGTTAAAAAACATACTAAGTGGAAAGGAAAAAAGAAATATCAGCTTGTTCTCAGTCAAAATCAAATTGTATTATCAAATTTTCCAAAACCATTTGAAGCACTTCCACAGGTTAAATGAAAATATCACCTTCTAAATGTTTTAGATGATATATGTCCAAATCAAATTACTGTTAACAATATTATACAAGTTGCATACCTATATTCTAATACTGGTTGCGCCTGTGTTTTAATTACGTTCAGAGAAACTAAGTTTGCAACCTTACTGTATAGATACAAACCTTTGTTAAGAAGGAATAACATCTATGTATCTAGGTTTTTCACCAATGTAGCTCCCCCCCAACCATTAATACCGGCCATTTCTTTTTCAACAATGTCTCGATTAGATGAAGTCCATAAAAATAAAGACCAAATAAATGTTGTTTCTGAAGGAAAAAACATAAGTAGATGCAATGATCGACAGGACCATACTATATTGAATGGTTCCGAATTGCCCCATTTTCCCAATTTCTCAATTAATGAGGAGAAAAAAGATTTAATTGATTCTTTCTTAGTTCTTCCTCAGATTGCGCAGACAGAAATATTAACTAGGTTGGAAAAACTAAGATTATATCTCTCGAGCAAGTGTGTAGAGGAAAAATCCCATACAATTGAGGGTTGTGAAAAGAAAGGGAATAAAATAACATTTGTAGCGGAGATAAATCCATCAGTATGGACAGAAATGAGGTATCTTGAAAATATGGAAAATGGATTACTGTCTGCTGAAAATACCCAACGTGGAGATATACTGGAAGTGCAAGGCCCAATAGTGTCAAACGTGAGCTATGTCCATCCAAATCTGGAAATTATTGAGGAGTTATCAGATGAAAAAAAATTCTAGTAAGGTCAAAGCCTGTTCTATCCCAGAAGGCAATGATAATATCAATTCTAACTCGGCCATTACAGAGGTTAATAGAAATTTTTCCTCCGTTAAACAATCATGCAACTCTCCCCATGTCAGTTTAAATTTATGACAACAAAAGAAATCTGATACAAGAAAGCTGAACCTACTGTCATGGAATGTTATGGGATGGGCAAGACATATTTGTGATCCTTCGTTTGTTAAATTTATTTCTAAATTTGACATAATACTACTTCAAGAAACGTGGTTGAAGGAAAAGTTAACTTTAAATGGCTTTACAGCACACACTATTGAGGCTTCCATCTCTCAGAAGGGAGGTCGCCCTAGTGGCGGCTTAGCCATTATGATTGCTACCAATATAAAATATGCTTTTCTTTCTATTCCATCTCTTGCAAATTTGGCTTCTTCTTTATTAGTTAAGTTCAGAAATACTTGGTTGTTAATTATTAATGTTTATTTACCTCCTTCTCGGCATAAGGTAACAGTGAAGAATACATGGTTAAGACTAGAAACCTATATTGTAGACCTGTTAGTTCAGTATCCTAAAGCACTCCTGTTGGTGGCGGGGGACTTCAATGTGAGAATTGGTTCAAACGAGGTTGATCTTTATGCCCACTTCCACCAGGTACAACCTGAAATAGACCCTGGCTTGGTTTTTCCCCTAAGACAATCTAAGGACAAAAAATTTAATTGGGCAGGTCTCTATCTTACACAATTATCACATAAACTAAATCTAGTAATTATGAATGGTTCAACTAAAGGCGATATTGAAGGGGAATTTACTTTCGTGTCTAAGCAAGGATCCTCCACGATCGATTATTTTTTGTTATCATATGAGTTGCTGTGTACATCTCCCAGGTGTGAAATAGAACAACGGGTTGAGAGTGATCATTTACCTATCACCCTGACTCTAGATTGTGTAGTACAAACAGATTTTGTGGAAGAAACAGCTCCGCCAGAATGTAATATGGATTTGAGACCTCGTGGCATTAAGTGGTCCCCAAAAGTTGAAGATGATCTAAAAATAATCCTTAGTTCTGAAAAATGTCTCATTCTAAGAAATTCAATCTTAACAGAAAAATCCCCAGATAATATATTTGAACCTTTCCATCAGCTTAGCATAATACTTAGAAACTTGTTAATTCAGTCAGCACCCCTTAAAACACTTAGCAAGAAGCCAAGAAATAAAACCTGGTTTGACCAGGATTGTGCTAATATGAAGCAAACCTTGGTAAGTCAATATAAAGAATATAGACAAAAAAGCCTACAAACAATCCCGCCAGAATGGTTTGACATTAAGAAATAATATAAGAAGTTGATAAAAACAAAAAAGGAGAATGCTCTTAAAGACTCTTGGTCCAATTTAATAACTGCTGCTACAAACAAGGACTCATCATCCTTCTGGAAAATTATATCTAATGGCTGGCCAAGACCTTTAAATACGATCTATTATATCTCTGTCAGTCGCTGGGAACAGTTCTATAGCCAACTATATGACCAATCGCAATGCAGCTCAGAACAATCTTCCTTTGATATTGAAGAACTTCCGAAATGGCCACCAGTCTCTGTGCAGGAGATAAATAAATTGATCTCTAGAATTTCCTCAGGAAAAGCCCCTGGTAATGATAATATACCTTCTGAAACGTTCAAATCTAATGTTGAATGGTGGGCACCTGTGTTAGCAGCTTTATTTACAGCTATAGATTCTACAACATATGTCCCTGAGGATTGGGGCCTTGCAATAGTTGTCCCGATATATTAAAAAGGGGACAAATGTGATCCCAGGAATTATAGACCAATTAGCCTCCTCAATATCATAAGCAAAATGTATGCATTGCATTTGCTGGATAAGCTACAAGATTGGCTTGAAGATGAGCAAATTATTAGAGAAGAACAAGCAGGCTTCAGGAAGAATAGATCTGCAATTGACCATGCCTTAGTTCTAAATCATCTCTCTGAAAAATATGTTGCTTCAGCCAAGGGGACGCTGTTTACTGCCTTCGTTGACCTTAAATCTGCATTTGATCTTGTTCCAAGGGATAGGTTATGGAAAAAATTTGAGGCTACTAATATTGATAAACGTTTATTAACTCTTATCCGCAGACTGCACGAAAATTCTCGTGTAGTAATACGATGTAACAACAGGGGTAACACGACAAGACCCATTCATACCCCAAATGGAGTTAGGCAAGGTTGTGTTTTGGCCCCCACCCTTTTTAATTTCTATATTAATTCTTTGATCTCGACTTTATCTAAAATTCCAGCTCACTCTCCGACCTTGTCAAATAAGCCTCTATCTATACTCGCCTACGCTGATGCCATTGTACTTATGTCTATTACAAAGGTAGGCTTAAATAGACTACTGAAAGCACTGGCAACCCATTGTACAAATGATGCCCTAAAAATCAACTACAATAAAACAAAGGTAATGGTCTTTTCTAGGCGCCACACCCAATATAAGCGGACATTAGATAATAACTGTATAGAGCAAGTTTCTTCCCATAAATATCTGGGTATTATGTTTAGTGATAAAGGGACCACTAAGCTTCAACAAAAAAATGCGGTAATAAATACACAAAGAAATATTAAGGCCTTATGCTCTTTCTATTATAATAAGGGTGGTCAGAGTGTACCAGCGGCTCTCCAAGTTTTTGTTGCTAAGATCTTAGCGCAATTATTATATGGTACTGAGGTCTGTACTTTCAAGTCTGTAGTTCCTTTCGAGACAGTTCAAACAAAATTTCTAAGATCAATTCTAGGTATCCCAAACTGTGTCTCGAATACCACTCTTCGTCTAGAACTAGGCTTGTTGTCCGTTGAAGCCCGTATATGGATACGTAAATTCAATCAATGGCTCAAAATGTCTTTTGTACCAGTTGGGCTGGTGCCATTAATTCTGACTGATTCCTTTTCTTCTTCCTGGAAGGAATCCCTTATTTCTAAACTCTTTTCTCTTGGATTTTCACCTGCAGTTATAGCCACCCTAGGATATGATAAAGCAAAATCTGTCATTAAGCAGTGTATAAAGGACATTGATTTTCAAATGCATCTAAATAAGTCAACTTTGTATCCCATTAGGGAATTTAGTAGACCTGGCAAATATGCCAGATATTTTGATTATCTGAATGTATTGAAGTTCAGGAGAGCCTTCATGCTTGCAAGGCTTAATATTCTGCCATCAACAGTTCTTGAAGGCAGATACAAAAAGATTCCCTATCAGTATAGATACTGTCCCTGCGGTACTGAAGAAATTGAAACTATTAACCATGTTCTCTTTCAATGTTCCTTGTATGTTGAAATACGTGCCCTGTACATAACCCCAATTGTATTGCAGATACCAGGCAGACAAGAGAAATTTTATGGTGATTATCTTCTTGCAGACTGCAACAAGGATACAACACGAAAAGTTGCCAAATTTTTTGCAGCTGCTATTGTTAACTGGAAATCTTTTTTAAAACAGATGTAAAGATCATTCTAGTGATCCATTGTGACCATTGTATTTCACTTGTGCTTACCCATTCAAAGTTTTGTTACAATGAATTTGATCTGATCTGTTATGATATGTTATGTAAACAGAAATGTTTTAGGGGCATACGGCCGTAGGGTAATCCTTAAATCACAAATAGGTACTAGATGACTTGACCTAACAAGGAATGGTTAGGTTAACCCGCCAAGACAGAGGGCTTGACTGCATTTAACTCCCTCAACCATTAATAAGGAATATGAGATTTGGCCGCTGTATAGACACGATAAATGCCCAATGTTTATATGTAGATCTTTGCACTAATTGTATAACTCGTAAACCTAATGATTTAATTTAGTTTCAATTATTTTAAATGTTTATAGTTTGACCAATTATTTTATTTAGGTAGATAATAATTTTCAGATGATATTGTTTTAGCTTATCATATCATGTTGTTTGTAATAATACATATTGGTGTTTTTACCATTACTACGTTTAACAATACAATTATAGCATATATTTTAGTTTTGTATGTTATATTTTAAATTATATGTTTGATACATAATATGTTAAAAAAATTTCTAAAATACTTCTGTCAAAAACATAGAGAAGCAAATGGCAGATAGCTATATTGACCATTGTAGGATTGTCTAAACTTGGTTATTACCTCTGAACAAAAATATTTTGAAGATAGTATTACATGCCTATAGTCTGCAGATTTACATAAAATTATATAATTCTACATCTACCATAAGTTTTTTACATCTACCATAAGTTCTTATATTTATCATAAGTTGAATCTTTTATAGATATTAGGTTAAACGATGCTCTCTTATGTCTGTCATTTTAAATTGAAATACGTCAATGGCTATCAGCATGTTTTGACGAATGTTGTCATATGTCACTTAGATGTCTTATTGTGTTTTTTATGTGTGTTTTTAAACTGGCCTAAGGGCTGTAATAAATGAATTATTATTATTACATTTCCCAATCTGTGGCTTCTTGGGGCGGCCCATGGCCACCCGTCTATAGAGGCCCCTTCTCTCCCTCTGAGGTCTGGACCATGGCAGGTGGACTGGAGGGAGGATCCTTCTTCTTTTTCTGGCTAGGCCTGATGGAGCTGGCCTGCTCTTCTCTTCTGATGAGGAAACAGAATTCTTTAGAATTCTACAAAGTGGGGAAATGGGTAATAGAAAAGGAGGTGAAGGATATATTGGACATGGGGATCATTCGACCCTCACACAATATGTGGGCTTCACCTGTTGCCCTTGTACCACAAAATGGGGGAACTGAAATTAGGTTCTGTGTGTACTACAGGAAATAGAATTCAGTAACATGCCCTGTACCCTATCCCCCAGGAAAATGAACTGTTGGAGAAGCTGAGGCATGCTAAATATCTCTCTTCTTTGGATTTGACTAAGGGATACTGGCCAATGGCTTCAGCTGAAGAGTCTAAGCACTGGACTGCATTCATTTGTCACATGGGCTTGTTTGAGTTCAATGTGCTTCATTTTGGCCTCCTCAATGCACCAGCAACTTTCCAGAGGTTGGTAGGCTCTCTATTACAAGGCTGTGGGGATTTATCTTGATGACAAAGCAATCTTTGCAGACTTCTGGGAAGACCATCTAAAGCACCTAGGCACTGTATTTCAGCATATCAAAGATGCTGGTCTGACAATAAAGGGTAAGAAATGTCAGTTCGCACTTGATAGGGTGACATGCCTTGGCCATGAGGTGGGTCAAGGAATTATCACTCCTTTGCAAGCAAAGATGGATGCTATTCAAACCTGCCCAACTCCACAGTCCATGAAGCAAGTCCAATCCTTCCTTCACTTAGCAGAGTACTACAGGAAATTTATGTCCAACTATAGCCAACCAGCATTTCCTCTTACTGATCTGACAGTTCAATAAAGCCTAAGGCAGTGAAGCGGACTGTGGAATGTCAGGCAGCATTTGAGGCATTGAAACAAACTTTGATGTCAGATACAGTACTGATAGCATCAGATTTTGAGAAGTCATTTATAGTGGCTATGGATGTTTCTGACAGAGGCATTGGGGCAGTTTTGCTGCAAGAAGGACCAGATGGATGTTTGCATCCTATACTATTTCTCACCAAGAAACTTGCAGTAAGGGAGTCAAATTGATACATACCAGAGAAGGAATGCTATGCCATCGAGTATACATTGGAGAAGTTGGGGCTGTATGTCTGGGGACATCAGTTCACACTTCTTTAGAATCCTTTAGAATTATTTTAAATTTGCTTCCCCCCCCCCCCCCGAATTTGACTAAATTATGACAATGTGCAATTCGTGATGGTTATGTTTTTTCTACTTGTGCTAAAAGCAATGAAAGAAATTGTGATATATGTAATTAAAGATGTGACCTCAAATGATGGCAGATGGACTATTGAGACTCTCATGGACTGTTACAGCACTTAGAACTCAACACAGAGTCTACACAACCATTTAAATATTTCCTAGATTGTTACTGATTCTCTCCTTCCTCATGACTTGAAGAAGATAATTGACTCACATAAAATAACCAAACACATTGCCATCAAATTACTGATACACAATAAAGGATGGACAAGATTCCCACTATTTCTGCCTAGTATCTGGCAGAATCATAGTCAAGGGAATGAGATTAATTCAATCAGTGGGGAAAGAAGCTTTATTTATTTGTTTGATTTATATCTTGCCTTTCTCCCCTTGGGGGAGAAAGCATCACTTGAGCATCACTTTTCATTCTGGTATTGTAATGAGGCATGAAAAGTGTAGAATAATTTGGAGCTACTACCTGGTCACTAGAGAAATAGGACTACACTCATCACTATAAAACATATCCAGTGAAAAGTGAGTACTGGGAAGCCTTAAGGGATGCTTGTTTCTGGCTTCAAATATCTGGGATGAGCTGGATGCAACTGGATCCAAAAATGCAGTTTGACTGAAGTGCTATGCCTGTCAAACCATAATGCAGGTGTCCTGAGGCAAGTTCAGAGAAGAGCAAACATTTACTTGATCTTGATTTTCTGTTTGAATACGAGTTCTGAAAGTGGGGTGTCACAAACTTTCTGACTGACTTTTAATTAAGAAGTGTCAGAATAAGTATCACAGGGCTTGAGGCACTCAAACAACACCAGCTTGAGGCACTCAAGTGTTTCATAAAGACATCACTTTTCTGTCCTTTAGTATCATCTGTTCCTATCATAGGGAAACAGAATTCACCAGCATTGGATTGTTTACCCTCTAATGGGAAATATGAGTTATATTTGGGCCATGATAAGATAGGTTGATTTTATCCTACCAGCTATGTGTTGTAGTAGTAAGCCTGAGAAAATTATCACACTAGGGCTAATTCCACAACAATCACACTATTGGAAAATAATGCAATCATAACACTATAGCGATCAATATTTTTACACAGTTGAGCAATCATGAGATAATAATGATATAAATATGAAAGAGAAACACAATTGCATTCTGCATACATCCATTCAAGTATCAGTAGTATATCGTTATTGAACATTTCACACATGAGCCATTTTGGCATGACTACATGTCTGAAAATCATGGTTCCATCCCAAACACAACAAAATAAAATTTATATATTTCACAACAATAGCTTTTCCAGATAACATATATATATATATATATATATATATATATATATATATATGCCCTACATCTCAAAATAAGAGAGAAGTCCACTCCAAAAACAATCCTAATAATGAGAACAAATTTTCTGTAGCAAAATGCAGTCTGGGAAAAGGTCCTGGATTTTTCCTTGATAGAGCAAATGGACATTATTGGCATCCATACCTTTGTGATAGCATGACTAAACTCTCATTCTGCTGTTTCTCTTTAAAATCTACCTTTGTAGTTCTTTTGTTCAAGGACCACTGTTCTGAGGTCTGAGATGGAATGCCCAGGGAGATTGAAATGTTCTATCAACAGTTTTTGTGTATTC
Source organism: Phrynosoma blainvillii (assembly GCA_026167975.1). Lineage (NCBI taxonomy): Eukaryota > Metazoa > Chordata > Lepidosauria > Squamata > Phrynosomatidae > Phrynosoma > Phrynosoma blainvillii. The sequence continues at coordinate 180,258,336 of JANUYF010000003.1, read as the reverse complement.
CCATTTCCAATGTCTGATTTATGTCCATTTATCCTCTGGTGCAGGGACTGGCTGTTTGCCTGGTGTAGAATGCTAATGGGAATTGATGACATAGTATGACATAAATCACATTGGAGGATGAGCACATGAAAGTGCCCCTAATATTGTGAGTGAAGCTATGATTTTTCCTGGATAAATATGTGGGCAGAGTTGGCATCTTGGTTTGTGGCAAGGTATAGTACCGGTACCTGTGTTTCCATCTATGTCATGTGTCTTCCTGTAGGCAAGTACCTGTTTGAGGTTTGGAGGCTGTTTGTAGGTGAGTAAAGGTCTGCCACCAAGGGTCTTTGAAAGAGTGGCATTATTGTCCATAATGAGTTATAGTTCACTGATGATGTACCTAAGTGGTCCCAGTTGGGAGCTGTATGTGACCACTAGTGGTGTTTTCCCTCTTCAATCTGTTCTGTAATAAAGGAGTCCTGGATACACGTCTTGCCTTGTTTATTTGTTTTTTCACTTCATGTGGTGGGTACTGTAGTTTGAGGAGTGCTTGTTGTAATTCTTTGAGTTTGGCATCCCTGTCAAACAGTCCACCATTACTATCCACCATCATAGTCCACCATCAACTAAATCAGTTGGCCTTCAATTTCAGCAATACTAAGGCTAAACAGGTTCTGTCTTAACCAAGACTTTCAGGTTTGTTTGAAAACAAGCAGTCAGATCCAGCCTACAATGGCAGAATAGCTTTAGCTGCAGCTAATGTTGAGTATACTAATATATCCTTCAAGGAGATAAAGCAGGTAATGCAAGAAGGGGGTGGTGTTTTTTAGATTCAGGGAAGGACAGGGCAAGAATTAATCAACTAGCAATTCCTTTTCTTATTTGAAAGATTTGTGGGTACTCTCCCAGTGTGACCTTGGTGCAATTAGAAAACAGATCTGGAAATCTTTATTGACCAGATTTGCTTGACTGGTATTATAATATGTATTTTAATTCCAAAGGAAAGATTGATAAGGAACTTTGTTACTAAATTGCACCGATTTGATTCTGTACCTTTTCTCCTAAAGAATAATCTCTGTCTCTCTTCAAGCATTAACAATTTTATGAGAAGGAGATTTCAATCTGCATATAATTATTATGCAGTATTCATTTTCTCCCCTTCATCTCAAATAACTGTGATTTGTGTGAAGAAGAGGGAGAAGAAATGTTAACTGGCATTTTAAAAATATGTTAGGAATTTAATCTTCTTGATGTATAAAGGAAGAGTTTAAACAAGCTTTTGAAGGGAACACAGTCACAAGTAGGATATTATCATATAAGATATCAAATTACAAACCTGTTGCCTATAAAACTTTTTGTTCAAAGCCATGCAGAAAATATGTTCTTTAAGATATAGAACATTTTCATTTCTTGACTTGATACTTCCACTGATAGTAGTTGTATGCAATATTAAAATAATTCAGTTGAATTCTGGCATCTATATATGCTCTAGATATTAAGATAGAATGAAACATCTGTAGAATTACACCTTAGGGGGAATATTATATATATATATATATATATATATATATATATAATATATTATATATTATATTATATATGTATATATATATATATATATATATATATATATATATATATATATATAGTGATTGCATGCCTTTAGTGTATATACACATACCTTAAAGGCATGTAGTCACAATCTCATCATGATCCTGCTAAACTAAAACATCTATGAGCCCCATAGTTGTAGTATTCCCAGTCTTCTAAATGATGGTTGAAAAGATGAGGAGTATACTGTGGGTTCTCACAGAACCATAATTTGCTGTGATAATTCAAATCAAATAAATCATTACCCTTACTATGTTTTTACTATGCTAATAACTAGAACATGGTTTGTAAACTCACATAAAATGGATTGGAACTCTAAGGGGCTCTGCAGATGGCGCAAAGTGCCATCTTGGAGCCAGGGAAGAGGAGGGGCAGCGAGATGTCGAATGTCCCAACCCCTTCCTGAGAACGTCATCAGAATGCCCTCCGTTGCACATGGCAAGTGCTCTGATGACATCCTTCTGGCACAGCATTTTTCCACGCTGCACCGGAAGAGGTGCAAAGGAGCCACATGGCAGCTCTTGTGGCACCCTTTCCATGGCTTGGGAAAGGAATGCTATTTTGGTGTTCCTTTCCCAGTCACTGAAAGGGTGGATTGTGGCCGAGGCATGGGGCAGCCTCGGCCCCAATTCTCCGCTTCTTAGGGCAGCCCATGGCTGCCCGTCTGCATCCCCCCTGAAATAACTAAATCAAAGGAGGCTTACAGAAGAAATGTTTTCTTCCTTCCTCTTCCTGCAGCTTTTCTACCCCCCAAAAAAAACCCTAGAGGGTAGGGGTAAGGGGTTACTAGAGGGTAAGGGTGTGGACAGGATGGTCAATAATGTGGTATGAAATGTTTGGATTATGCTGGGAACAGGAAAGAATGATTTGAAATCAGAAACTTCAGTTTGTCCAACACACTGAAGCCAAGTTGTGGACCAGAGCTGGTCACAGGGATCATATGACTTCCCTGTTGAAATAGTTACATTAGCTTCAGGTCTATTTCTGGGCAGAATTCAAAGTGCTGGCTTTTACTTTTAAAGCCCTACATGGCTTGGGTCCAGACTGTCTGAAAGGCTGCATCTCCCTATACAAGCCAGTCCAAATGCTAAGATTTGCAGGGGAAGGCTTTCTCTCAATTCCACCCAGTGGTATCACTAGGCTGGGTGTGGTGGGGCAGCCCATATTCGGTAACATCCCATAGGATAGTGACACCTGATTGGGTCCAACCCCATGCTGCCCCCACCAACCCTGCATGCACTCCCACCCCTCATGCTGTCATCACACACCCCCATTTGCACTCCCACCTCAACCCTGCACCACCTTGCCCTTTTCCTTATCAGGAAAAGGATGAGGCAGCATGGGGGAGAGAGAGTTCACCATCCCCAAAGTTCTGCCCCCTGTACCAGCTGACACCATGTGCAAGGATACCACTGGCAGGGAGTGGAGAGTACCCAGAACACCTCCCTCTCTGCCAGGCACTAGTTTATTCATGACTAAAATGGTGGCAGCAGGGAAGAGAGAGTGCTCATGAGTAAGCTGGCACCCAGCAGCAAGGTAAGAGGTATGCCCTTTTGGCCCCTCCCATGGAAGCCCCACTCCCACACAATGTGACACCCTGGTCAGGAACACTAATGGTTCCTCCACCTTCACAGGTACATTTGGTAAAGACTTGAAAGAGAGGTTTCTCTGTGTCTGGTCCCAAACTGTTGAAGTCCCTTTCATGGGAGGTCCACCTGCCCCCCTCTCGGCTCTCTTTCCACTGGCAGCTGAAGACAGTTTTATTTAGATAGGCCTTTGAATTTTAATCATAGGACAATAGTGTGCGTATAAGGTAGAGTGCTGTATTTTTGTCTTTTATTGGAAATTATTTTTAAATATGTTTCAGGTGTTTTTAATTGTTTTTATCATGATTTTAAATAATTTCATGTAATGCTTTTTAAAACTTTTGTAAACTTAAATTTTAACTTAATCTTTTTTAAATTACTATAAGTCACATTGAATCCCATTTTGGGAAAAAGGGAGGATATACATTCAATAATTAAAACAAAATAAATCAGATCATTATGAGTCTTTCAGAATAATCTAAAGTTCAAACATAAGTTATAGTCAGTGTGGCACAGTGAATAGCACATATAGCTTTGAATCTGGCCTGAAATCCACTGCTCATGCTTCTTCTGCAGCCTTCAATGTCTGGTTTTCAAAGATCTCTCAGTTGTTTTAGTCTAGTCTTCATCCCTTGAAATGGGGCAGTGAAAGAGATTAAGGTCCAGACAGCAACCCAGTCTAAGTCCTGAGCTAGACTGAGCTGATTCTATCCAGTTCTAAGACCACCACAGCAAATCCCAACTATGTCCTCAATTTGTTGACTGCAATGCAGATGTGGAAGACAGTTCCACTATGCCTGAAACAGGGCTTTCTGACATACGTTCAATACATTAATGATACACACTGGATCCCTAGGTAAACCTGGGCCTAGGCTTCACAGCAGTACCTATAAAAAGAAAAAAAGCATCTCATTTTTTGAAATCATAAACTAAGCAAAGGTCAGCAGTGCAATGTAGCAGATTAAAAATTCATGCAAGTCAGAACTGAAGCAACCAAAATCTAATATCTGGATTGCAAAAAGCAGTGGTACTACTCTATTTTGAATTGATCAGTTTTTACTTGTAATACGTGTGTAGTCAGAGGAAACCCAGTTTGAAAAAGATGTAGTCAAACTCGACCATGTTTGAGAAGATTGGCAAAAATGGCAAAGAAATGTGTCCTATGAGGAAAGATTGAATAATTCTGATTTATTTAATATGCAAATTGTTATGAAGACATGCTATGATAGCCATCTTCAAATATTTGAAGGGTAGTCAATATTTGAAGAATTGCCACATAGATTAAGAAATTATTATTATTATTATTATTATTATTATGATTATTATTATTTACTGTTGCTCCAAAAGGGGGGACAAATTGGTTCAAATTGTAAGAAAATGTTTGATTAAAGAAACAATAGCTTTCTGACAGTGAAAGAGACTATTCTGGAAGGTAGTAGACTATCATTCATTAGAAACCTTTAAACAAAATGAAGCAAAAAATCACACAAACAAACCACAAACCTATCAGAGTCTCTATAGCAGGGCTGGCAACCTTTCCCCTTTAAGGGCCGAGGGACTTCAGCTCCCAGAAGCCTCAGCCATGTTGCCCAATAGTCCCATGTTGGCCAATAGCTCCTGGGATTCTGGGAGCTGAAGTCCCTCGGCCCTTAAAGGGGAAAAGTTGCCTACCCCTGCTCTAAAGGTTGGATGGAAGATAAGGTAGAGGAGGACAGTGCTTCTTTTAGGTACTCTTGGGATGGCCTACTCATGTTTCACCACTCTACTCAGAGAAGGGGATAGTTCCCTTTTTTGATAAGAGTAAAAGTATAGTACTTACATTGACCCATGGATAAATCAACCCAGTTTTTTGGGGTCAAATTTTTGACTAAAATTTCTAGATGTATACATGAATATATAAAGTATATGAGAAAGTGAATAGGTAACAATATAAGGGCAAAAACAACAACAAAATCTGAGGATTTTATAGGGGAGCCAAAAACGAAACTGAGAAATTTATTGGGACATACTTGAGAGGTTAATTGGACCATTCTAATCAACCTGTCATCACCATGCTGTTTCTGATTTCAGGTTTACCTAAGAATTATATTTCCAATACTTGAGCAGAATAAAAAGTTGTTAGGCATTTTAAAATACTATTAACAAATCTTAAGCATCTGAACAGTCTTAAATAGAAAGACCTTGAGAAAGTACAGCCAATAGCTCATATATAAATAGAATCTTCAGTTATATCAACACAAAAGACATGGATTTGATGGTGCTTTTCACATCTAATTTCAAAGGGCTTCACTTAAAAAAGGAAAGGGAAAAAGAAAATTCATATTGTGAATTATCAGCCACCTTTATGTTCTAATACTATTGTATAGATTTCAAACTTATATTAAAAATCCATGGAAATTCTTGTATAGCAATAGCTGCCATACTAGCATGACTGTAAGATAGGCTAACCTTGACTTTTGGGTAGTTTCCCCCCCCCCACACACACACACAATCCCATTTAGTCTGTGCTAACACTTTAACTGAAATGTGCATTTTTCTCTGTCTTAGTTTCCAGTTTGTGCTGCACTAATGTAACATCAACACTACTTGGGCTTAGCATTAATAATGAGAGCAGTAAAAACCTTTCATGCATATCTTTTGATTCTAATGACACAGATCCAACCAGCCACCATTGTGGTGACATCTGCATTAAGTATCGTTAAACTGGATAAACTGTTTATCTTTTCTTACAGCTTTGCAAACTGCTATCTGGAAGTTCATGGTTAAAACAGATTTGCATGAAAATTCACAGAGCACCAATAGGTTAACTACAGTAATGCTTCTGAAGATGGAAAAACTGCCAGGATACTGTGAAACCTGGAAAGAAGTAAGGGTGCTGAATAGTTTTTTTTCTTCTAAAGGAAGAATAAATTTGCTGAGATTCTCAATAACAAAATAGAAATTGCCTTTATCGCCTTTACCAGGAATATGGCCTGGATTAAATATATGCTAAGGATGCTCAAGAATAGGAACACAGCCTAACAAGGGTGAGATTATTTGATATTGCCTTAAGTTATTTGTCATGCATTTGAAGTACCAGGACATGTCCCAGTGGTTTGGAAATGTAAATGCTGAATTCCCTCAGTATTCTATATTGCTCCCAAATATAAGATTTCATATATGAACTTTGTGTTTATGGATAAAGGAGAAACCATAAAAATTAACAAACTGTGGGTTGTTGATTTGCAAAAGCCCATCTTTACTGATTGTTTTATTCCCTTTTTAATTGTCATTCCAAAAGACATCCACATGCACACTGTTTATTCTACCCTTGCTGCTTCTGAGCCATGTAAGCAAGTGAGAACTGAAGTCTTTAAATGATATATTCTGGGCTTCCAGTTAGGATGGCGTCAGCTTGAGTGGAACTTTAGGACGACTCCTGGAATTCCACCCACAAACTGTGGTAGGGGTGCTGTTTTCACTGAGAAAACAGCACCAAATTGTTCCCTAAGTATAGGGGACTCGGATGCAATTCTATTGAGGCCCAAATCCTGCCCAGGACAATGATCAAAGACATCTATATATTGTCCAGTAAGGAGCGGAGGGGGTCGAAGAACCAGGCACGGCCACTCTTGTGCCGCCATCATAGATGACTCGCAGACGCCACCAACTACTGAATAATTGAGACAGAGATCACCAATAATAATAAAAACCTTTACTCGGATACAACTTAAAGACTTTTTACAATTAATACTTACCAGGCAAATGTTATTAAAGAATCAATAAGACTGTACACTGACTAAAAATTTGGAAGAATTAAACTGGGACAGTACAAAGAGATCAGAGCAAATGGAATTTAAATTAAGGAAGATTGATTGAGGCTCTAAAATAAAACAATAGATTAGACATGGTGGACTTGAAATTAATATTGGAGAAAGAAGTAAAAAAAAAGAAAGAAAGCATTTATCCTGAATATCAGAAGAAAATTAGTTGAGAAAGGTTAAAGGTAGAAAGGAAGAAGTTGTGGAAAAAAAAGAGGTAGAGAGGTAATGAAGGAGGTGAAGGAAAGGCAAACCTTGACGCAAGCTGAAACAACTTGGAGAAGCAGTGAGTAAGAGAGAGAAGAGAAGAGGAAAATAGTGGCAGAGGGAGAGAAACTGAGGGGAAGGAGTAGAAAGGAAAGTGAAGGAGCTAGATCGAGGAAAAGGTGGAAGAAAAAAAGTGGAGATTGAAGAGGAACGAGGAGGTAGAAAAGAAAGCAGTGGCTGCAGAAAGAGACTGTGAGAGAAAGTGGTGATTGAACTGGTCAGGCCTACCGACCAATACCCCTTCCTTTTGGTTCACGTGGGAACGAACGACACAGCAAGACACAGCCTTCAAAACATCAAAAGAGATTACGAGGCTCTAGGAAAGAAGCTGAAAGAAATGGAGGCACAGATTGTCATCTCGTCTCTACTGCCAGTTGAAGGGCACGGTCCAGGAAGAGAGAGGAAGATAGCAGATGTCAACAATTGGCTCCACAGATGGTGTCGTCGAGAACGATTTGGATTCTTGGATCATGGGCTGCGGTTCCATGAGGGTGGACTCCTGGCAAGGGATGGGCTGCATCTCACACCAGTTGGAAGAAACGTTTTTGCCAACAGTCTGAAGAATTTGATCAGGAGGGCTTTAAACTGAGTTATGTGGGGAAGGGAGACAGCACCCTGGAAGACAAAAGGACTGGAAAAAATAGTCAAACTGTCATAGAGGAAACAAAGCAAACAGTAGAGGGACCCAACAGTGGGAGGCAAAAAAACGTGCTAAGGCAGCAAGTAAAGGAGACATATGGTCTTAGATGTCTCTACACTAATGCACAGAGCATGGGAAATAAGCAAGATGAACTTGAACTCCTAGCGCAACAAAGCAAATATGATATAATAGGCATCACTGAAACCTGGTGGGATGAGTCTCATGATTGGAATGTAAAAATACAGGGGTATAACCTCTTCAAGAGAAACAGGCCAAACAGGAGAGGAGGAGGAATAGCATTATATGTCAGGGATATTTACACCAGTGAAGAAATCCAGGACAACAATCCTGGAAGCCAGGTGGAGAGCATTTGGATAAAAATTAAAGGGGAAAGAAACAACAGGGATGTTATTGTGGGAGTCTACTACAGACCCCCGACTCAGGCAGAAGAACTGGATGATGCCTTTCTAGAACAGATGACCACACACTCAGAAAGGAGAAATATAGTAGTGATGGGTGACTTCAACTATCCGGATATTTGCTGGAAGTCAAACTCAGCAAAATCCTTGAGGTCTAGCAAATTCCTCACTTGCCTCGAAGACAATTTCATTGTTCAAAAGGTGGAAGAGGCAACGAGGGAGTCAGCTATTTTGGATCTGATCCTAACTAACAGGGAAGACCTAGTTAATGGGGTGCAAGTGGTTGGATCCTTAGGCGGGAGTGATCATGTCCTCCTGGAGTTTATTATACAGTGGAAAGGAGAAGCCAGGCATAGTCAGACACGCATTCTAGACTTTAGGAAAGCTGATTTTACTAAACTTAGAGAAATACTGAGGGTGATCCCATGGACAGGAATACTAAAAGAGAAGGGAGTTCAAGACGGATGGGAGTTTCTCAAAAGGGAGATACTGAAGGCACAATTTCAAACCGTGCCAATGAGGAGGAAGAATGGGAGTTGTCTCAAGAAACCAGGATGGATGACTAAGGAACTTGCAACTGAACTATGTTTTAAACGGAACATGTATAAGAAATGGAAAAATGGGGAAATCACCAAAGAGGAATTCAAACAAATAGCTAGCACGTGTAGGGTTAAAGTCAGAAAAGCTAAAGCGCAGAATGAAATCAGGCTTGCTGGAGCGGTTAAGAACAATAAAAAGGGCTTTTGGGGGTATGTCAGTAGCAAAAGGAAAAAGAAGGAAATGGTAGGGCCACTGTGTGGAGAAGATGGCAAAAAGTTAACAGGGGACAGAGAAAAGGCAGAATTACTCAACACCTTCTTTGCTTCAGTCTTCTCAGAAAAGGCAAAGGGTGCTCAACTTGAGGATAATGGAGCAGAGGACAGAATAGGAGAATTTCATCACAGAATAAGTAAAGAGATAGTACAGAAACATCTGGTTAATCTAGATGAATATAAGTCTCCAGGACCAGATGAATTACATCCAAGGGTATTAAAAGAACTGGCAAATGTAATATCAGAACCATTGGCAATAATCTTTGAGAATTCCTGGAAAACAGGAGAGGTCCCAGCGGACTGGAGGAGGGCAAATGTTGTCCCCATCTTCAAAAAGGGGAAAAAAGAGGATCCCAACAATTATCGTCCAGTTAGTCTGACATCAATACCCGGAAAGATTCTGGAGCAGATCATTAAACAGAGAGTCTGTGAACATCTGGAAGATAATTTCATAATCACAAAAAGTCAACATGGGTTTCAGAGAAACAGGTCATGCCAGACAAATCTGATCTCTTTTTTTGATAAAATTACCAGCTTGGTAGATGAAGGGAATGCTGTGGATATAGTATATCTTGATTTCAGTAAGGCCTTTGACAAGGTTCCCCATGACATTCTTGCAAGCAAGTTGGTAAAATGTGGGCTAGACAAAGTAACTGTTACATGGATTTGTAATTGGTTATCTGGCCGAACACAAAGGGTGCTCAACAATGGCTCCTTTTCAACCTGGAAAGAAGTGACCAGTGGGGTGCCACAGGGCTCTGTCCTGGGCCCAGTGCTATTCAATATCTTTATTAATGACTTGGATGACGGTATTGGGGGCATAGTTATCAAATTTGCAGATGACACCAAATTAGGAGGAGTAGCTAATACCCCAGAGGACAGGATCAAAATTCAAAATGACTTGAGCAGACTAGAAAGTTGGGCCAAAGCTAACAAAATGAAATTCAACACAGAGAAATGTAAGGTACTGCACTTAGGGCGGAAAAACGAAAAGTACAGATATACGATGGGGGACACTTGGCTGAATGAGACTACGTGTGAAAGGGATCTAGGAATCCAGGTGGACCACAAGTTGAACATGAGTCAACAGTGCGATGCAGCAGCTAAACAGGCCAATGCAATTTTAGGCTGCATCAGTAGAAGTATAGTGTCTAGATCAAGAGAAGTAATAGTGCCACTCTATTCTGCTTTGGTCCGGCCTCACCTGGAATACTGTGTCCAGTTCTGGGCACCACAATTCAAAAAGGATGTGGAGAAATTGGAGCGTGTCCAAAGGAGGGCAACTAAAATGGTGAAGGGTCTGGAAACCAAGCCCTATGAGGAACGACTTAGGGAGCTGGGGATGTTTAGCCTGGAGAAGAGAAGGCTGAGAGGTGATATGATAGCCGTGTTTAAATATTTGAAGGGATGTCATATCGAGGAGGGAACAAGCTTGTTTTCTGCTGCTCCAGAGACTAGGACCCGAAACAATGGATGCAAGCTGCAAGAAAAGAGATTCCACCTCAACATTAGGAGGAACGTCCTGACAGTAAGGGCGGTTCGACAGTGGAACACACTCCCTCGGAGAGTAGTGGAGTCTCCTTCCTTGGAGGTCTTTAAGCAGAGGCTGGATGGCCATCTGTCGGGGATGCTTTGATTTGGAGTTCCTGCATGGCAGGGGGTTGGACTGGATGGCCCTTGTGGTCTCTTCCAACTCTATGATTCTATGATTCTATGATATGGGCTGGAAGAAGAAGTAAAGAAGTGGATATTATTATTATTATTATTATTATTATTATTATTGCTCATCTCCTGAACAAGAGGAATGAAGTAGAGACTTTAACCTGGAATTAAGATAAGGTGACAGACAGAGACAAAGCGGTGGACAGAGACAAAGATATAAGATATATTTACCTCTTGTGGATATTTTGACGCTTTCCTGTTTCCTTATCCTATACTGACATCTAGTGGTGGACAGAGATAAAGATACAAGAAATATTTCCTCTTGTGGATATTTGATACTTTCTTGTTGCTTTATTTTATATTGACATTTGGTGGTAGAAAGAAAATTGGAATTAATTTGAAATATAATAGTGAATAATATTGATTGATTTAATCCTGATAATTTGAAAAAGTAGATTAATGTAAAATATATTAACTGATAATATAGGATATAACTGATTGATTGAATTGTTTTAATTAAGGAGCGACTGATTGATTTGATTTAAATAAGGAGTGACAGAACATTTGTAGATAACTGCCAAGATATAAATAATTTCGTGATATACTATAGATATAAAGCTTGCTATATATGTGAGAAACGCTTGTGTTATATGTGAACATATCTGTTGAAACTTGAGAAAATCACTGTAAATTATTATATTTGTGATTTCAAAAGAAATGTCAGTACAGACTAGACTGCAATCAATGAAAATGCAACAGCAACAGCAAACACAAAGAAGACCATCGATAGATCAACCAAAGGCACAGGATTTCAACACAATTATCTTAGAAGAACTGAGACAAATCCATCAGGAGATGAAGAGAGATAAAGATGAACTGAAACAGGATATGGAAAATATGAAAGGGGAAATAAGACAACTGAGTCAGGAGATGAAGAGAGACAAAGATGAACTGAGACAGAATATGGAAAGTATGAAAGGAGAAATAAAAAGGGAGATGAGAGCTGATCTTAATGAAATAAAAGAATCGGTAAGAACTATGTCTACAGATGTTAAAGTAGTGAAATCTAAAGTGAGCGAGTTGGAAAAGAAGAACAAAGAACTGGAAGAAAAACTAAATACAGAAGTGGCAAATAGGAAAGACACAGGATGAGAAGCTAATGTGGGAATGTAAGATGAGAGAATTGTGCTTGAAGATCAGAGGGGTCCCAGAAGGAGAAGATGAGAATCTGAATGAATTATTGACTACAGCTCTCACAGAATTTACAGGAAAAGACAAGGAAATTATGGAATTGGAAATCGACAAAGCGTTCTGAATTAGTTCGTGGATAGCCTCACAAAAGAAACTACCCAGAGACACTATGGTGTACTTTGTATGAACACAAATGAAGGAAACAATTCTCCAACAACATTTCTTAACAAGATTATCAATCAGAGGAGTGGAGGTACAGCTGATGAAAGACATAACAGGTGCGATTCTGAAAAAAAGGAAGGATTGCGGCTTTTTAACAATGAAATTGAGAGAATACCGTATAAACTATAGGTGGGAGAACCCAGAAGGATTGTCCTTTAGATACAGATAAAAGAGGGTCAAAATTAATTCAATAACCAGTGCACATGAATTTTTAGAAACACTAAAAAAAAGATGTGGAACAAGAACAAGGAGATAGACAAGAAGAAAAGACATCTGGAGAGTATCAAAGAAAAAAGGAAGACAAATTATTGGAAGCAGAAGAGGAAGAAGGAGAGTTATAATCAATGTAAAACAAGATGGAGATCCTGAATATGATAAAATGTTTATCTTGGAATACCAAAGGACTAAATAGTCCACAGAAATGGAAAATAATTTACCACTATCTGGGGAAATTAAAATTTCACATATTTTGCCTACAAGATACTCATCTAAAGAAAACTGGAAAAAAATATTTAATGAATTAAAAATTAGGACAAGAATTTATTTCGGCAGGAGAGAAAAGGAAAAAGGGGGTAGTTATATATGTTAACAATAAATTGAATGTCAAAGAATTGTTTAATGATCAAAATGGACATTATATTGGAATTGAAGTAAACTGGAAGTTGGAAAAAGCATTAATCATTGGGGTATATACACCCACAGAACAAAAGGATAAATTCTTTAAAAAACTGACTAAAATTTTATCTGAACATGACTATGAAAACATTATTCTACTTGGAGACTGAAAAGGGGTCATAGACCCATCAATTGACAGAAAATTGGAGAGAAAAATAAAGAAAAGATAAGGCAAACTTCCAAAATCTTTTTTTTTTTTTTTTGAAATGGAAGAAGCAATATCCTTGATGAATATTTGGATAGTGAAGTATGGCAACATAAAGGATTATACTTTTTACTCTGAGAGACATAAATCGTGGTCCTGGATTGACATGTTCTTAATATCAACATCTCTTGCACCCAAAATTCACAAAATGGATATCTTGCCAAGAATCTCTTCAGATCATATCCCATAACGATGGAAATCAAAATTAGGGAAAAAGAAATTAATTGGAAATTAAATGAATTACTCTTGAAAGATGAAAAAATTATAAAACAAGCCAAAAAAATAGATCAATTCTTTCAAGAGAATATAAACAAAGAAGTGAAAATACAGACAGTATGAGACACCTCAAAGACAGTAATGAGAGAGTTTTTTTATCCAAAAAGGCGAACAAAAGAAGAAGAGGAAGGGGTTAAAAATGGACCAACTGTTGTCTGAGATTAAAGACAAAGAAGAACGATTAAAAAGAAATCCTGAGAATAAACAATTAAAATCAGAAATCCAAATATTACAAAAACAAATTTCTATAATGATGGTTGAAGAGGTGGAGAAGAAAATCAAATTTACTAAGCAGAATTTTTTTGAGTTTGCCAACAAACCAGGAAAATGGTTAGCATGGAAACTGTGGAAAAATCAACAAAAAGAAGATGATTTGGCAAATAAAAGAAGATACAGAAATATATACTAAACAAATTCAATTGAAAAAAATGATTTCATAAATATTTTAAAGAACCATTTACAAAAAGAAATATGAATAAAGAAGAGAGAGAAAGATACATAGAAACATTACCAATAAAAAAGATGACCAAAGAACAAAGATTAGAACTGAATAAGATCACAATAACGGAAATAGTGAATGCAATACAGAGGCTGAAGAATGGCAGAACTCCATATCCAGATGGCTTCACAGCCCTGTATTATAAGACCTTTGTTAATCAACTCACCCAATCCATTACAGATGACAATGAATTCAATACTTGACGGAGAAATTCCAGATACATGGAGATCTTCATATATTATGCTGATACCAAAAGAAGAAAAAGAAATTCAAGAAATGAGAAATTATAGACCTATTGTACTACTTAATAATGACTACAAAATATTTGCATAAATCCTGGCAGAAAGACTTTTTTTTTTTTTTTACTAATTGGCTAAATAAAGATCAAGTAGGTTTTTTACCAAATAGACACATGAAAGAAAACATAAAAAACATAATTGAAATAATTGAATTAAATGAAAAAAGACCAGACAAAAAAGTGGCAGTGATATTCCTGGATGCTGAAAAGGCATTTGATAATGTCCACTGGGATTTTTTATTGGAAATCCTGAAGAAGACAGAAATTGGAAACAATATGATAAAATGGATTGAAGAAATATATAAGAAGCAAGAAACTCGAATATTGGTCAATGGAGAACAAACTGCAAGTTGCCAGATAGAGAAAGGAATGAGACAAGGATGTCCACTATCTCCTCTACTGTTTATGACTTTAGAACCGCTATTGGAAAATATTAGAACAAATAATTTAATTAAAGGAATAAAGATTGGCAGACACGAACATAAAGTAAGGGTGTATGAGGACGACTTGGTGATAACATTATCCAAGCCATCAGAATGTATCCACCCACTAATGGAAACAATTAGAGAATATGAGAAACATGCTGGATTTAAAATAAATGTCAGGAAAACAAACATGATGTTAATGAATATTAATAAGACAGAGACTGAACAACTCCAACAAGTATCAAAATTTGAAGTGAAGAAAAAAATTAAATACTTAGGAATTTATCTTACAAATAAAAACTCAGATCTATGTAAGAATAATTATGAAAAGACTTGGCAAGAAATTCAGAAAGATTTACAAAGATGGTCAAAAATGAATCTATCATGGATTGGGAGGATTTCTACAGTTAAAATGAATGTAACTTCGAAAATGATGTTCCTTTTTCAAATGCTTCCCATTATAAACAACAATAAACTGTTTAAGGAATGGGAAAAGGACGTATCAGAATTCATCTGGAACAAGAAAAAAGCGAGGATAAATATGAAGATACTTCAAGATGATAAAGAAAGGGGAGGTATGAATATACCGAATTTTAAAGTATATCATCATGCAGCTTGTCTCGAATTGATGAAAGAATGGGTGAATATTAAGGACGATAGAATATTGCAATTGGAAGGGGCAGATTTACCTTTTGGATGGCACGCATATTTGATCTACAATAAAGATAAGGTTAATCGAGAATTCAATAATCACATAATAAGGAAACCATTGTTGAGAGTTTGGAAAAAATATAGACATATTTTTATAAACAAAATCCTGAAATGGACTTCTGTTAATGAAGCCTTTTACAGAAGAGAGAGAATGAAAGAAAAAAAATGGATAACTTACAGCGACTTATTAGTTTGGGAAACAGATAAACCAAGAATTAAAACTATGTAAGAACTATTAAAGGAAGGTTATAACTGCAATTGGTTTTTATATGCATATGTGCTGGGAGTGTGGAAGAGCTGAGAAATTTTGGTCACAGATACGAGCAGAAATGGGAAAAAAATTTAAATATCAAGATAAATAAAGAACCCACCACCTTTTTATTAGGTATGTTAGATGAAAATATAGAAAAAAGATTGGGGAAAATTATATTTTACATGTTATATGCAGCGAGAAGTACATTGGTGAGAAAATGGAAAAGAAGCCCCCACTCTGCAAGAGTGGCAGTACAAATTATATGATACAATGGAATTAGATAAATTGATGAGTCTCCTAAAAGGATATACAAAGAATAAATATGAAAGAGACTGGGAACTGGTAACAAATTATTTCAAGGACTTATGGAGTGAAAACAGTGTGATTGCTCTGAAAGAGTAAACTGTATTGAACTTATATGAACACTTTAATTGGGTTAGAGAATAAGTAATGTATAGAACATATCGAAGCTGATGGTAAATAATCACAATTCTGGTCTTTAGAAATGGGTGTCCATATCAAAAATCATGATAAGTTACAGAATATTAAAACTGATAAGATGTATATGATAAAATATGATACAGATTAATAGTATTAGAGAACAGATTGTAAATTGAGAAAGGAAAAATCTAAAAGTTGACTAAAAATGTTAGATATTCCTAGTAAAGGAAGGGAAGTTTCTTTTATGTAAGTCTGTTTATGTGGTATTTGTTAGTATTAGATGTATGTATGTATATTTAGATAATTAGAATGTCTTATGTTTATATGTGAATTTTAATATGTGGAAATAAAAAAAAATATTTAAGTAAATGATATATTCTGATAGCTAGCTTCAACCTTTTGGTTTAGAAAGGAGATCCAGTATCTGCCTTCTCGTCTCTACTCTCCAAGTCAAACAAAGATAACGGACATAGTCAGAATCCTCCTTAGCCTGAAAAGGGCAAACATCTTATTTCTAGTATAAGATATATTTGCTGCCAATTAACATCTATTATGCTCAATAGGACTTACTCACAGGTAAATGGGTATAGGATTACGGCCTTGGTTATTCACTTGATTGCCTTCCTAAGTCTCATTCACTATGTTATTCCCACCTGGAATGGGGAAGACGAACTGAAAGTAGTTTCAGTGGACTTGCTGGTGTGTCCTTTCTCAAAGGAGCATTTCACAATGCTGATAAAATACATGAAAACTATGAGCTAGAAAACATTAAGGACTAATGCTTCATTCATCCATGAAAGTTTATAATTTGATGACTGCATCATCAGTTGATTCATAATTATGGTGCTAAAATTGCTTATGATATGGTCCAGTATACAAGTATGTCCAGGTTGTATTACTCAGCTACATTAGATGAAGAATATAATTTCCCCTCATAATTCTTCTGATTCAGAATGTTGAAAGAAAAGAAAACACTAAAGATCAAAGGGTGCTTTGCTATGCAAGGTGTAAACCCCATTGGTGATAACATTACTTTTATGGTCATACAGGTTTACGGTCAAAAGGGCTGAAGTTCTTAGGTATGATGTACCATTCTACAGTCCTGGAGTTCATATGGCCCTCTTGATAGTTTCTGCAGTAACAGAAAGAAATGAGCTTGTGTTTTTGGAGTCAAGGTTGATTTGGCTGATATGTCTGAAGGTGTGCTTGTGCATTTTCTGTGTGTTCTGGGCCATATACCCTCCCTTACATGATCTAAGGGGTAGGGTTCTTTTTGAGAGGAAGTGACATGACTTTCTTGGGACAGATGTAGCACCCACTTGATCAGTGTATTTGATGCCTCAGCCTCTGTAACTCAGCGCACAGGAAGAAGAAACAGACATTTCATTAAGTTGTTTTGGAAGGGAGATCTGAAGTGCTGTGTCACTGCCAGTATGGATGGTGATGAAGCTGTTGCACTGACATTATAACACCTATCCCATGGTTGTGTGTGTTGGGTGGGTATACTTGCAGCAAGCACAAACTGTTTGCCCTGCTGGAAGAAATTTTTTTGCAGCAGATTAAAACCCATGTATATACATTTCAAATTATTGAAGAAGATAAGTGTGTGTGTGTTGGTGGGGGGGGGGGGTAGTGTTAGAGGAAGGGCAGAGCAGTTTGTCCTGGAAGCGCAAGGCACACGGGATGACTCTAGTGAGAGGGACAATTCCCAAACACAGAAGGGAGACACATAGAAGAATGTTACATACAGTATCACAAGTGTCAGGAACCATGCTAAGATTTTGGAGTTACACAATCAACTTCACATTCTCTCCTTAATCAGTGATTAGAAATCTCAGGAACAAGGATAGCTTCAGTTCTCAAATAACATGGAAGTTTCCTTGCAGGGTACTTTGGATGAAACAGCTAATTCCAATTCCTAGAAGAAGAGAGAGATGTGGTGGTGGTGGTAGGTCCCCCTGCTCTGAAGTACAGAAGCAATAGCATGAAGGCCTGCTAGAATTTCTCAAAACATATCTTGTCTTCCAGTAGCAATATTCAATGATATAACTCATCAAATCAACTGACTGTTGGCCCCTTCTTGTGAACTATGTGGTAACAAATGGTCCTGCAAGTTATATCTTTCAAAATAATAATAATATATCTTTCAAAATATTGCAAGGGGCTGTTGGGAAACCAAGACCTAATTTTGGGGAATTTATAATTAGCTCAAAGGTGAGAGGGAAGCACCCAACTTTGCTTCTGAGATCTTGTCCAATTGTATACCAGAGGTATAAGAATTCTGGCAAGGAATGACACTGAAACAGAACAAACTCCAATTAAAGTCTGAAATATTTGACAAAAATAAGCAAGCATCCAAATGCGACGCACACACACACACACACACACACTAGAAGAATAAGCGGGGAAGAGCGAGAGCGGGGGAGGCAAAGAGGGAAGCCAAGATAGAGGGAGATATACTCATACCCGAGAGACTCCTCTGGACTTCTGGCGAATGCAGATGGGTTCCGTGGAAGGGGCAAGACTGGCGAGAGAGAGGGTCATGGGAACTATCTCAGAGCACAGACCGACAGAGATTCAGCATGCACTTCCAAGGTAGCACTGAGAGAAGGGAAGTAGAGAAATCATTGTTTCCTGCTTGATGACCATATAAGGAATTGCCTTCCGCTTCTGTATTCTTGCTTGCTCTATACCAAACAAGAAGTTAGGAAGTTGGAGAGTGCTCTGAGACATGCAGCCAATCAGGAGTTGCGTGATCAGCTCATGTACAGGGCATGCAGCCAATTAGATTTAGACACACTAGATCTTGTAACCAATCAGTTTAAATCTATGATAAGCGAATGTTTAAAGACTCTGGAGAACAGTAGCAAGGCGCGGTAGTTCCTTGAGTGCCATCCTGGCATGCTGCTGCCCTGGCCAGAAATAAAGAAGGTGTTTTGCTTTGGATCAATTCGGACTCTCTTTGTCTTCAATTTTGGGGATTAACAATGCTACAGCACAAGGTCTGCTAAAATCCAGGGGTTCTTATAGGGAATTTCTGCCTTCTGGCCATGAGTTAAACAATAGATGGACAAAGGCTTGATGGGTTTACTATTGTTTACTTAAGTCTGGCATAGTCTAAACAATTCATTTGGTTTCAAAACTATCAAGGAAAGGAAGCTAGAGAAAGGGGTGCAATCAAATCTGATCACTGTCCCATTAAGTGTGAGACCAAGACAAGCAAACACCATTAGGTATCTTTTCCAATATAATGGGATATTCCCAAGGGCAACTCCCAAAACGTGCCTGTCCAGGAAATCTTTATTGGTCTTAAGCAATTTCGGCTTGCTTACCTGACCTTTCATCTAGGGGATTATGGCTGCCATCTTCCAAGGGTCAGGCTGGGGTCATAGGGAACTCCACATGGTTAAAATATATAAGAAAAATGGAGGATGTCCGCTAACAGGGCTATGCAGAGCCAGCATGGTGTAGTGGTTTGGGTGTTGGAACACTACTCTGAAGACGAGGGTTTGAGTTCTTGCTTGGCTATAGAAGCCCACTGAGAGACCTTGGGTGAGTCATACACTCTCAGCTCCCCCCCCCAAAAAAAAACCCTGATAGGATTGTCATAAGTAGGAAACAACTTGAAGGCACACAACAACAATAATGAGTCTTTGCCTAAGAAAGTGATAGAAGTTGGAGCACAAATTGTTATTTCATCAGCAGAAAACAATCTTTCCTGTTGAAGAGTATGGCCCAGAAAGAAGCAGAAGAATATTAGATGTGAACAAGAATTATAGAGTTGAAAGGGATGAAAGCACCATAAAGCCCAGCACTCTGCCAAGCAGGAATACACAAGTAAGGTATTCCTAAATGTTGGCCATCTAATCTCTGTTTAAAGACCATTAAAGAAAAAGAGACCACCACCCTTTGAGACAGCCTATTCTACTGTTTAACAGCTCTTATAGTAAAGGTTTGCTGATAATAATAGAAAAATTGTGTAATTTTTTCCTCCTTCCTTTTTTTAAAGGACTAGCATAACTATCCTCACCATTAACCACAATGCTGATCTCTCTGCTCTCTCTCCCTCTCTCTCTCAAAGTGATTTTCACAATGCATGTGCCATAGAATACACTGATTCTTCTTCTTTTTAAAAAGAATCAAATAGTCCTCATGAAATTTTATAAAAGAATGCAGGAAATATAATTTTATAATATTAACGATGGCCAATTAAATAATTAGATATATATTATTGAATTATAGAATCATGGACTCATAGAGTTGGAAGAGACCACAAGAGCCATCTAGTCCAATCCTTTTTCATACAATCAAAGTACTCCAGACAGATGACCATTCATCCTCTTTTTAAAAACTTCCAAAGAAGGAGACTCCACCACACTCCAGGACACCATGTTCCACTGTTGAACAGCTCTTCCTGACAGTAAGAGCTGTTCAACAGTGGAACATGGTGTCCTGGAGTGTGGTGGAGTCTCCTTCTTTGGAAGTTTTTTAAAAGAGGATGAATGATGCCTAGGCAGAATCTTTTTTCCCTATAGTTAGAATTCATTGCTCCATGTCCTAGTCATGAGCAGCAGAAAACAACCTTGCTTCTTCCTCAGTATGGCATCTTTTCAAATATTTAAACATGGCTAAACATACACAGATCCCTATGGTTTCCCTGTGATAAGATTAGATAAAATTACTTGGGCATAACGTGTTTTTAAGAAACCCATGTTGATTTTTAGTGATCACAACATTTCTTTCTAAGTGCTTACAGACTGTTTAATTATCTGCTCTAGAGTCTTTCTTGGTATTCATGTCATACAGACTGACATCAATTATTTGGTTCATCCTTTTTTTTACACATTTTTGAAGATGGGGGACAACATTTGCCCTCCTCCATAGATATCTCCCTTCTTTTATCCTCATTGGAACTGTTTGAAATTGTGCCTTCAATATCTCACTTTTAAAAAATTCCTCTCCCTCATGAACCTCATTTCTCTTTTAGTATTCCTGATCATTGGATCACACCCAGTATTTCCTTGAGTTTACTAAAGTAAGCTGTCTTAAAGTCTAGAATGTGTGTCTGACTATGCTTGTCTTTTCTTTTCCACTGTATAACAAACTCCAGGATAACATGGTCATTCCCACCTAAGGATCCCACCACTTCCACCCTATTAACCAAGGGGGGTTGCAGACAGCCAGAAATAGTGCAAATTGAGTCCACCTTAAGGGTTAGGGTTAGTGCTAGGGGGTCATGGGAATTTTTTTTTTTTTTTTTTACAGAGACATTGAGCCTTCTCTGTCAGAGAGCTCTGGTGCCACAATAAAATACAGTTCCTATGATTCCCTAACCCTAACCCTAAAAGTGGACTCAATTTGCACTATTTCTGGCAGTCTGCAACCCGCCCACCCAAGTCATCACTTTTGTTTAGGATGAAATCTAAAATAGTTGATCCCCTTGTTGTCTCTTCTACCTTTTGGACAATGAAATTGTCTTCAAGGCAAATGAAAAATTTGTTGAACTTTATATTCTTGACAAAGTTTGATGTCCAATGAATATCAAGATTGTTGAAATCTCTCATTACTACTACATCTCTCCTTCCAAATGTTTTGTCATCTGTTCCACAAAAGCATTATCCAAGTCCCCAGTCTGGCCTGTAGTAGACCCCCACAATGACATAACGGTTGTTTCTCTCCCTCTTAATTTTTATCCAGATGTTCTCAATCTGCCTTCTAGAATTTAAGTCATGGATTTCTTTATAGGTGTAAGCATCCTTGATATATAATGTCACTCCTCCTCCTTTCCAGTTTGGTCTATTTCACTAAAATAGGTCGTACCCTTCAATCCCTACATTCTAATTATTAGATGCATCCCACCAGGTTTCAATGATTCCTATCAGATCACATTTGCTTTACTGTGTCATTTTGTATATTTCCCATGTTCTGTGCATTAGTGTGGAGACATTTAAGACCATGGGTAATAGAATCATGGAATCATAGAATCATAGAGTTGGAAGAGACCACAAGGGCCATCCAGTACAACCCCCTGCCATGCAGGAACTCCCAATCAAAGCATCCCCAACAGATGGCCATCCAGCCTCTGCTTAAAGACCTCCAAGGAAGGAGACTCCACTACTCTCCGGGGGAGTGTGTTCCACTGTCGAACCGCCTTTACTGTCAGGAAGGTCCCCCTAATGTTGAGGTGGAATCTCTTTTCCTGGAGCTTACATCCATTATTTCGGATCCTAGTCTCTGGAGCAGCAGAAAACAAGCTTGTTCCTTCCTCAATATGACATCCCTTCAAATATTTAAACATGGCTATCATATCACCTCTCAACCTTTGCTTCTCCAGACTAAACATCCCCAGCTCCCTAAGTCGTTCTTCATAGGGCTTGGTTTCCAGACCCTTCACCATTTTAGTTGCCCTCCTTTGGACACACTCCAGTTTCTCCACATCCTTTTTGAATTGTGGTGCCCAGAACTGGACACAGGATTATTCCAGGTGAGGCCTGACCAAAGCAGAATAGAGTGGCACTATTACTTCTCTTGATCTAGACACTGTACATCTACTGATGCAGCCTAAAATTGCATTGGCCTTTTTAGATGCTACATCGCACTGTTGTCTCATGTTCAACTTGTGGTCCACCTGGATTCCTAGATCCCTTTCACACATAGTCTTATTCAGCCAGGTGTCCCCCATCATATATCTGTGCTTTTCCTTTTTCCGCCCTAAGTGCAGTACCTTACATTTCTCCGTGTTGAATTTCATTTTGTTAGCTTTGGCCCAGCTTTCTAGTCTGTTCAAGTCATTTTGAATTTTGATCCTGTCCTCTGGGGTATTAGCTACTCCTCCTAATTTGGTGTCATCTGCAAATTTGATAACTATGCCCCCAATACTGTCATCCAAATCATTAATAAAGATATTGAATAGCACTGGGCCCAGGACAGAGTCCTGTGGCACCCCACTGGCCACTTCTTTCCAGGTTGAAAAGGAGCCATTGTTGAGCACCCTTTGGGTTCGGCCAGTCAACCAATTACAAATCCATGTAACAGTTACTTTGTCTAGCCCACATTTTACCAGCTTGTTTGCAAGAATGTCATGGGGAACCTTGTCAAAGGCCTTACTGAAATCAAGATATTCTATATCTACAGCATTCCCTTCATCTACCAAGCTGGTAATTTTATCAAAAAAAAGAGAGATCAGATTTGTCTGGCATGACCCACTTATTTAAGGTTCAATCCCATCCTGCCCACCCCACACATTATATGGTTCTTGTACTCTCTCTTTACCGAATGATTGTCATGTACTTTTTGTCTTATTGGAAAATAGGTCAGATGTGTCACCTTAGTAAGCCAGCTATGAACTATAAGCCATTATGATGATGAAAACATTCATGCCATTTCGACCCCTCTCCCCCACCCACAAGAATAAAACAAAGAGGAATATATCAAGTGAACAGCAGAGTTGTACACATATACTCAGGTGAATTGGTTCAAAGTCATGTGTTATAAAGTCAAACTGCATAACTTGACAGCTATGGAAAGGAGCTAATTAATCACCTGCAGCATCTGTTAAGACAAAGTAGTCTTTTTTTCTTTTGTTTTTGTTTTGTTTTTTGACAGGTGGGTTTAGTTCCTATGGTTCTCCATGTCATATATAACTTAATGGAAAACCTCACCAAGACTTTACAGAATGAAAGTTGGGATCTATTTAGAGAGATACAATCAAAATTATGCAGTGGTAAGATTTTTAGACAAGGATCTGGGAGATTTGGTTAAGAGACCAGCATTTTAAAAAAGAACAGTGTCTTTTAAAAGGAGGAGGAGGAGGAGGAGGGGAGTTTAGAAGGAGATGCAGTTATCTACATTTTCTCTAGCCTTAGTTGACCTTCTTTTGATAAACCCCTGTCCCTCTAAAAACGTATCTTGGTAAAGATGCAAAGTTATGTTGGCCTATGTATAATATGTTCAAGGCATGCATAAATAGCTGTGTCTGCTAGGGTGTTCATTTCATACAATTCGTTAGTGTTAATAGTGAAGCAACATTTTGAAATGTTCTGAATTGAGAAAAAAATGCTGCATTTTACAATTTGGACTGTTGTAGAACATGTAAACTAGACATAAAATGATGTTTTAAAAACTTATTTAAGGGAAAATTCTTGATTGGTTAAACAAATTACTAAATCATCAAATATTAAGTTACTGTCACAATCAGCTTCTAGATACTGCCAAACACTGACACCAACTGACCCAAAGCATTGGCGGCCAAATGTTAATGTGTATGTTAAATCTCTTGCAAATATTAATCCATAGAGGGAGATAATCCTACATTTCCTTTAATATTTTTTTAGGGCGGCGGCCGCGGAAGGAAGGAAGGGAGCCTGCGCCAGCGCCGGGACCCTGAGAGCCCCTCCCCCCTGACCAGCAGCAAGTGGTGGGCTGGATTAAGAAAAACCCAGGTTGGGGATAATAATGAAGAGTAATCCCAAAAGGATGAGGAACACAACTAAAGGCGACAGACAGATAAAAACCAAGAGGAGTAGGACCCCTAAGAAACTCCAGGAGAGGTATCTGGGAAATCCTGAAATTTTGAAAGCAGCCTCCACTCTTAAACAGTTAAGATTGGAAGACCTTTTATCACTTAAAGAGATAAATAACATCTCTACCGACTATTTTTCTAATTCATTTTTAAGCTCCCCTGAAACAATAACTCTTGAAGAAAAGAATCACCTATTAAATGAGGATACTGCTCATAAGTTAATTGCTGCACCAGACACCACCAAAAACGCAAAGACGGATTTAGATATTGTAGCTAAAAACTGCCTCCTAACTGCAAAAACAGTAATTGCAATCTTTGAACAATTAACAAATATCAATTATAAAATAGATGGGATAAAAAACTTACTGGAGCAAACTAAGTCTAAGATCAAACCATCCCCTAAAAGGGAGGAAGTTGAGAAGACAGCTGAGCGCCCTAAGACCGAATCACACCAACTCAAGCTGACTAAACTCAAAACTGCACAAAAGGATTATACCAAAGACAAACTAATTGCTCAGAGAAACAAGATTGCATTGCTAATTAAAAATAACTCCCTTAATAGAGGCAGATGGCACAACAAAAGAACAGCACTCTACTCATTGTCCTCCTTGTTACACCGAAGGCTATACACTAGCGAGCTCCTTGAAATATTTTGGCTGCCTACATGGAATAGCACCCAGAGAGTGGTTTTGACTTTCAAGAATTCCTTTGTTCCATCATTGATTTTTGATAGTAGAAGAATGTTGGAAAAATTTGGAATTACACCTATGAAGGTTTTACTAAACACCAATGTTCAACCATTACTGAAAACAATTACAAAAGAAGAGAGTGTTAGCAAGGGAGCTAGTAGCAAAGAGGAAGCCAAAATGAAGAAACCAACACCCATCAATTCAGCTGATGATGAAGAAGGATTTGTTCAACTGTTCAGCTTACTCTCTCCTGATGAACAGCAATGCATCTTGCACAAATTAGAAAATGTTAAGACAACTTTAAACTCAGTTGCTACTGCAACCAAGACCATCAATGAACTTTTACCTTCCACTAACTCTGTATTAGACTTACCAATTCCATCAAAAAAGGACCTTAAAAGATCTGCTGAATGCCTTGAAGAACCTCTAATATCTTTAACGCACATGACCCCTAAACACTCTTCAGTCTGTGCATCTGAGAACACAGCTCCACTAATATACTTGTCTCCCAAACATAAGTTTGATCTACTTGATGAGCCATTAACACCATCGTTATCACCCAGGTGTTCAGCCATACATACAAATAAGAAAAGGAGAAGGTCTAGTCCAACTATGCTCCCGATGATTCCAGCCAGTCAGTATAACAGTAAACTTAGTAATAACAAATCAAGCAATCAGACTGGTAAGGCAGAAGAATCAAATATAGACTTCTGTAATATCTTAAAGGAAGGGTTAGAAAACATAGACATAGCAGATAACTCAAACTTATGGACATTCAGCTCTCAAAATTTCAATCATGATACTGGGAACTGTAGCGTGTTGAGAGCCCATCCAAGTGAATTACAGGGAACAACAGTACTAACTCCCTCTTTGGATTACAACGATTGACAGACTATTTCACCGGCCGCCACTCCTCTATCTATAATTTCTTGGAATATCGCTGGATGGAAAATCAGAAGTAGAGACCCTTCTTTCATATCCTTTATCTCCAAGCATGACATCATCATGCTTCAAGAAACATGGTTAGCAGAGGAATTGCACGTAGAGGGATACAAATCTATTGTTTTGGACGCAGTGTCAGGGAAAGGCCATGGTAGGCTCTGCGGGGGGCTGGGCATTTTATTATCTACAGCTCTACAAACACAGGTATCCAAAGTATTCATCTTAGACCATCTTGCCATGGCTGTGCTGTTGCAATTCAAAAATTGCTTAGTATGCCTGATTAATATCTATATACCTCCTTTGCAAGGGCAAGCTAAGATAAAAGAGGTTTGGGACAAATTAAATGGTTTTGTGAAAAACATTGTGATTACTTTACCTGCAGCATACCTTATACTGGCGGGAGATTTCAATGCTAGAATTGGAGCAAATGATGCGACCCTTTTCTCTAAATTCAATTGCCAATTATTACCATCTACACTAACACAACCTTTGTTGTGCCGCCAGTCTAAGGACACAACCTGTGATTATAGAGGGCTGTGTCTAGTAAAAACTTTCGTAGAGTCTAATCTAGTTATCCTGAATGGTTCCACTATTGATGATCATCCTGCAGAATATACTCACTGGACGGGCAATAGACCTTCAATATTGGACTATGTAGGGGTTTCACAGGATCTAACTCCTTTTGTTCATAAATTTACTGTAGTGGTCCGACCTGAAAGTGATCATTTGCCACTGATGCTATGCTTAAAACCCTTTGATAGCCTGTTCTTGCCAACTTGCCCAAATATGGCCTTGCTTGGTGAAACTTGTATAATCCGTTCTAAATGGTCTCCACAACTAGCTGAGGCCCTTTCTAAATTTCTTGGCAGTGAAGAAATGAGAAGCCTTCACAGTGTTATAGTAGACAGCAGATCTGAATCCAACATACTGTCAAACTTTGAGAACTTAATAAGTAAAATCCAACCACTTTTAACTGCCCCTAAAAGACTTAATAACAGGTATAAGCCAAGAAACCATCAAAGCTGGTTTGATGCAGAGTGCAGAGAGGCTTGGATAACCTTGAAAAAACAATTTAAACAATATAAACAGAAACCTTTATGCTGCCCAGTTTCAGTTCTTTTGAAGCAAAAGGCACATTATAAACAACTGATTAAACATAAAAAAAAGACCGCTATGCAAGACTCCTGGGATAAATTAATAACAGCAGCCAGAACTAATAACTCTACTTTATTTTGGAAAGAGGTAACTCCATCTTTCCCTAAAAATATACAAAATCCTCTGTTCCAGATTCCAGCTAATGTATGGGGAAATCATTTTGCTAACCTATATGGAAACACTGAGAAATCTCACATGGGACAAATGTTGGACGTCTCTACTCTACCTTTTTGGCCCCCTGTCTCCCATTCTGAAATTAAGAGCTTAATAGATCAACTTAAACCAGCAAAAGCACCTGGTGCTGATCACATTACTTATGAAATGCTCAAAAATAATCTGAATTGGTGGATACCTGTGTTATCCACACTTTTCACAGCAATTGACCGTACAGGAAGGATACCAACTGACTGGGGTCTTGCAGTTATCATTCCTATATATAAAAAAGGAAAAAGAGATGACCCAACAAACTTTAGACCTATTAGTCTCCTTAGTCAGATTAGCAAAATGTATGCCAAACATCTGCAATCGAAGTTAATGGACTGGCTTGAAACAGAAGAGATCTTGAAGGATGAACAGGCAGGCTTTAGGGCTGAGAGGTCAACTTTTGACCATGCATTGACACTTCAACATCTAGTAGAGAAATATGCCGCCAAGGGCCAACCTCTGTACGTAGCGTTCATTGACTTTAAATCGGCTTTTGACACTGTGTCCAGAGCCAATTTATGGGACAAACTAATGAATAGTTCAATTGATAAACGCCTTCTTTTTTTACTTATTAAAATGCATGAAAACAACCGTTTGAAGGTGAGATGTAGTCTGCAAGGACATGTTTCCAAAGAAGTTGAAGTCAAGAACGGAGTTAGGCAGGGATGTGTGTTGGCCCCTATTTTATTTAATTTTTACATTAATTCATTAATTTTAGCTTTGAGTAATCTGTCTTACCATCCGCCTAAAATAGCAAATAAACACATCAACATATTGTTATACGCTGATGATGCAGCGATTCTATCTCTAACCCCAATTGGTCTTAACAGAGCCCTAAAGTCCTTAGCTCGTTACTGTGTTGAGGAAAACCTAACCATAAATTACACCAAAACCAAAATCCTCTCTTTTGCCAAATATCCAAAAATGAGAAAATGGACAATGGGGGAGCAACTTGTCGAGCAAGTCAAAATCTTTAAATACCTAGGAATTGTTTTTCACTCTACAGGGAGCAGGAAAGCTCACCTGGACTATGCTATCAGGAATGCCCAAAAATCGGCAATCGCTATTCAAAGGTATTTTTTCTCCAGGGGTGCCCAATTTGTACCAGCCGCAGTTAAACTTTTTTTGGCCAAAGTAAAACCACAACTACTTTATGGAGCCCAAATTGGTCCCTACAAAGATCTAACTCTAATAGAACAAGTCCAAACAAAGTTTTTAAGGAAAATATTTCAAGTTACTACCTGTGTACCTAATGCTGTGATAAGAAGAGAAGCAGGTGTTAGTAAACTCGAGACAAGTATGTGGATCAGCACCCTCTCTTACTGGCTTAAGTTAAACAAAAATCCCGGTGGGCTGATCAAATTTGTTCTAGCCGATACTTTTAAATCTTCCTGGGAAACTTCAATAATTAAGAAATTGAATATACTGGGTTTCTCCAGAGATACCATCCTGAACTTGAATATAGATCAAGCAAAATTGGCCATTAAACAAAGATTATTAGACATTGAGGGCCAAATGGAAACGGCTGCATTTCCCAAGCACATTGTGATCAATAAACAAATCCGAGTTACTTCACCAGCAACATACCTCTCACAAATCACTTTGCCTAAACTCAGGAGAGCTCTGTCTTTAGCCCGATTCAATGTCCTGCCCTCTGCGGTCCTAGAAGGCAGGTATAAGAGAGTGCCATTTGAATCCCGTCTCTGTCCTTGCGACGCGGGTGCAATTGAAACCATTGAACATGTTTTCTTGTACTGTCAGTTTTACAGAGACATTCGCCTTCAGTTGATTACCCCACTATTAGAGAAATATCCCGGTCACCCGGATACTTTTTACATTCACAATCTCTTAAACAATCAGGTACCTGAGGTTGTCTTTAAGGTAGCAAAATTTTGCTATACTGTATGCAAACTTCGACCTCAGATGGTCAATGGGAAATAATGCTGACAAGTGATGTATCTGGTGTAACTGCAAGTCTGTGGCAGTCAATGTCGAAACCAAGAAAGTCACAATGGACCCAAGTAGAGATAACTTATGGGCTTGGACATGCCTGCAATTTTTATTTTATTTTATCTTTATCTTATTCTAATTCTATGATTTATTTATGATTTATGACTTATTTGTATGATTTTTAATGTGTATTATCGTAATTGTCTATACTGTTTTGTATTTTATACCGTTTTTATAATTTTGATTGCTGGTCAATGACCGAATAAATGTACTACCTAATATTTTTTTTTAACTTTTGTAATCAATATTTTTACTTCTGTCTTTTTAAATTATTGTAACCCACCTTGAACCCCATTCTGGGAGAAAGGTGGGATATCAATCCTTGAAATAATAAAAAAAAATGAAATAAACATTCAAACTACACAGAACAGATTGTTGAATAGAACTGGGAGAGAGGCTCATGAAGGAGGCTTGCAGATATTCTCCTTCACTTTTCAGCCCTTGTATTTATAACTACATGCCCCCCCCCCAAAAAAAAGGAAAAAAAGATTTAAGTTCAATAAAACCAATAAAAAAGTCAATACTCTCTTTGCATATGGACCTACATCTTTCACATACCAAGTACATACACCTAGTGTTAGCTTGTGTTAGTCCATGTTTGATGTTCCTTCATAATATCTTAGCCTAGACAAACCAATTGATTAGCACACTTTCTGCCCAATAAACTGTAAAATGACTTGAGAGTTGTTATTCTTCATAGATTGTCTTCCTACAGTTCCTTTACCACGAGCACACTTCACAAACTAGACACATTCAATCCGTCTTCACATTTTCAATTTGGTTATGTTAACAGGCCGTGATCAATGATACATCACAAGTTTTAGGTCATTAAAAGCTTCTGCTTCTCAAGGATGCATAAGAAATGAAGCCACCTGACTTACTAGGCTGCCGTTGTTGCTGTGGGGAGCTGCTGGCTGTGGGCATTCCAGTCCTGGCGGAGCTCCAGCTGGCTTGGCACCAGGCTAATCGAGCCGGGATTGGCTATTTAGTGCTTGGAGGATGGTACTTCTTGCCCTGGTGCTGGACTACATTTCCCAGGGGGTCCTGGTGGGCAGACATGCCATCCTATTGGGTGGTTGAACAGGCAAGCAGAGCCTGTGATTGGTGGAGAGGCCAGAAGGGGTGGAACTTCCACTCCTCCTGGCTCCTGATTGGTGAAAGGGCCACATGTGTATGGGGATAGCACCATTCCAATTCAACTCTCATCGAGAACATGTGCATAAAGCGAGTGAGACCCAAGCATGACTAAGCCCTAGAATGGAGGCAAGTGGAACAGCTGAGCTGGAGCAGTGATACTCAGCTCAGCCCTCACACAGCCAGTGCAGCAGCATGTCAGCAGTAGCAGCAACAGCGGTGGCCAGGACAGCAGCCAGCAGATGAGCCAGCCTACCACAGGTTGCCCCAACAGAACTGGTGGCCAGACACTATTCCATCCCCAGGTGCCAGAGGAAGCCCAGGCAGGTCACCCATGCTGCCCAAGGGTATAAAGAAGAGGGCTGCACCCACCCACCCCACCACAAGGGGACAGGCTGGCCAGCCTAGAAAGACCTGGTTGGACATGGCACCCAGGCCATAGCACTGGTGCACCTCATCCCTGCAGGTGGCCTCTCCATAGCCAGCACCCCTGGCACCAGTGAGAGATTATACCTTGGAAGGTTTAACCCACACTCTATTGACCTTCATTGAGCAGGTGGTGAGGGTTAATACACTGCCTGCTACTGGGCTGATAGCTCAAGCCCACCAGACAGCCACTGCTAATTAGTGTGGGTGCACCACAAAGCAAGGGCAAACAAATTTGGACTTCTCTTCAAGCAGATCGAGCACCACCAGGTCATCCAGCAGTTCCAGTAGCAGTTCTGAAGCTTCTTCTGACAAAAGCATGTGGCAAAAGCTGAGGCACATGGCCAAGAAAAAGAACAAAAGGACTCATGTAAAAGGGGCCAAGAAAACAAAAAACGCAGATGGGGATGAGGATGGTGAGTTCTCCAGCTGGCATGGACGGCTATTGTTGGGGGTGGGGGTGGGTCCTGGGAATGCCACCTTGGGCCATCAGGTGCAGGTCCAGACACCAAAGTTTACAGGGGGTGTGGGTAGATCAGTAGGCCTCTGCCTCCCCAAATTCACATGCGGTGAGAACCCCCCTGGCCTCCACCTATCCAAAAAGCTTAGGTAGCAGATCCTCAGGGAATATTATGTGAACATTTTCACCTTGTTAAGGCCCAAGGGGGAGGAAGCAGGGGCCATCACATCCAACAAAAAGCACAAGAAAGAGATCAAGGCTCATGTGGTTGAGCACTCTTTCGTCAACTGGATAGAGAGATTTGGGGATTTCATGGGGGTGGTCTCCATGGCCTATCTGGAGTGGGGTTGGCATCTTGCCAGCCACATGGACAATATCCTCAGGGCCAGGTCAACTGAGGGGGAGAACACAGCTATTGCATATGACATGGTGTTCCACCAGCGTGTTTCTCAGAGCTACAGTGAGAGGTGGGACCTTATTGACAATGTTATTTGGCTGCTTGAAGTCAGCCCACACACTAGGCCAAAGGAAGACTCCACCAGATCTTCGAAATGGGTGGACAAAAAGGATCCTTGCAGGCTTATTTGCTGGTAATGTGCGGGCCCAGTGCAAGCTCGAGCACTGCTGTGAGCTTTGCATGGACCCACATGCAAAGCTGGCATGTTCATGACCATTGGGATCCCAACAGCCCTTTCTGTTGGGACACCCCACCACAGCACCCTCCAGCAGAAAGGAAAGTGCCTCCAGCACTGAAGCCAGAGGGGTGAGGATCCTAAATGATGCTGCCTGGCCATGTTTTAACCTTGCCACAACACTTGTGTGCTCTGAGGCCCTAATCCCGAGGATCCATGGCTACCCCTTCAGAGAGGTGGCCAATCTTATGGCTGAGGGCTTCACATGAGGTTTCAGAATCCTGGCAATGGGCCCACAAGTGGCTTCTGACACCCAAAACTGAAAATCTGCCCAGGACATGCCACTGGTCCTCAAGGCCAAGCTCCAAAAGGAGTGAGAGGCTGGCAGAGTGGCTGGCCATTTTAGCTCACCATCTATGCCAAACCTCAGGGTTTCTCCCCTCGGGATGGTACCCAAAAAGCCCCAGGGGAGTTCAGCCTCATTCACCACCTCTCCCACTCCCTGGATCATTGACCAATGCCAGCATTTCCCCAGAGCTTTGCTTTGTCTGCTATGCTTCCTTTAACCATGTAGTCAGATTGGTACGATCTTGTGGACATGGAGCCTTTTGGCAAAATGTGACATTTAGTCTGCATTCTGACTGCTCCCTGTCCACCCTGATGATTTCTGTCTCCTGGGTTTTAAATTTGAGAACCAGTAGTATTTTGAAAAGGCCATGCCAATGGGTTGCTCTGTCAGCTGTGTGGCTTTTGAGACCTTTAGCTTCTTCCTTGAGTTGGAGGCCAAGTGCAGGGCCACTTCACCAAGGGCATCAAAGAAGACATCAGCCTGTGGGATGGGTTCCTCAGGGAATACAACTGGGTCTCCCTATGGCAGCGACCATAGGACTTGGGTGATGGCCTTCATGTACATTCCAATGCTACTGGGAGCCTGGGCTTTGGAGTCTTCTCATAGGGACACTGGTGTGCTCAACTCTGGCCTGCTCATTGGGTGCAGGGAGGGATCCTCCAGGATCTCACTTTCCTGGAGCTGTTTCCCATTGTGGTAGTGGTTCACATTTGGGACGGGGCCTTTGCCAACAAGTTGGTGTGTTTTTGGAGTGACAAGCAGGCAGTTGTTAAGATCCTTAACCCCCACAGCTCCAAGTCCAAGAGAGTCATGCTTCTGGTTTACCATTTTGTCCTCCATTACCTCTACAAAAGCATCACATTCAAAGGCTGTTTTGTGCCAGACCTCAAAAATAACATTGCAGACTCTCTCTCGTTTTCAGGAGGCCAGGTTCCACCAGCTGGCACCTGGAGCAAATCCCTCACTCACGCCCTTCCTGTGGGAGGTTGGAAATCTGCTGTGATACAGGATGTCTTGTCTTCGCTGGCTCCAGCCTACAAAAGAACTATCTCCAAGCTGTCTGCCTTTTGGGGGGCATCTGGCCTCTGGGCCCACTGGCCAATATGGTGCCACACCATCCTGCAATTCCTGGTTTGGTTGAGGAAGGCTAGAATTGCACCCTGGATCATGGCAGTCCACCGCCAGGATCTCCTTCTTCTCCAAGATTGGGGAGTTCTGTGACCCTTGTGCATCCTTCCTTGTTAGGATAATGTTAGAGGGCTGGAGGAGGACACATGCAGGTAGTGGGGGTGGCAGTAGACTTATTTGTTTCAAGTTTCTCTCCAGGCTTTCTGCACAACTTGAGTGGGCTTGCATCTGCAAGACTGAAGCCAGACTGTTCAGAGCTGCCTTCATAATTTCTTTCTTTGGAGCATTGAGGGTGGGTGAGCTTATGCCTTCTTCCAAGTTGGATGGCTCCAAAAGGGCACTGCATATGGAAAATGTTTCTTTTGTTGGAAATACTGTTTAGTTCTTTACAGGTTTAAGTGTGATCAGTATGGCAGGGGATCCTCCATTGTGCTCCGAAGGCTCCATGGCTTCCACCTGTGCCCAGTATTAACCTTACACAAATATGCGGCATCCTACCCCCAAAATGAAGGCCCTCTTTTCACCCACATCAACGGCTCTCCACTGACATGGTTTCAGGTGGTGTCAGCGCTTCACTTGACCTTGCAGCGTGTGCCACTGCCACCAGAGGACTTTGGGGATCACTCATTCCATATTGGGGCTGCTATTACTGCTGTGGGATGCAGCTTGCTGGTGCACTCTATAAAAAGACTGGACAGATGGAAATCCTGAGCTTATGTGGGCTACATCCACCCAGGAATGGACTCTTGTTCAGGACTCTCTTGAGGGTGGGATCACAGCTGCATAGGGTTGGCAGAAGGCAGCCTGCGGGGGGGGGGGGAGTCTTGTCATGGGCACCACTTACTTTTCTTGATGTGGATGCCCAACGGGTTTTGTGATCCCATCGCTGCCCCAATATGTGATGTACCATACCACTTTTATGTATATCTATGGATTTACTCCCAAAATTGGTTTCTTTATTTCTTAATAGGGAGGATAATTGTTCCGGATTGAGACAAACTTGTATGAAAACAAAAATGTTAATTTATTTGGATGATGTTTAACAATGTTTCATTTGTTATGAAATTGCATCCACTTGTTCTTGTTATACTTTGTTTCACTTTGTGACCCTTCTTTCTATATAGAGAACATCAGTTACTCTCACTTAGGACCCTCACACCATCCTTATTTATTGTGGTCTTTCCAACCTTATTTTTATACTAGCCCTCAGGCTACCTATCCCCAAAACTCCCTCAGTTTGAGCTTGGTCCTAGAGCTAAGTCCCTTCCTTCTGAACTTTAGCCCTCACAGTCCCTGACTTCTGGACTCTTACACAACCACACCCGGGCTGACCGGAACTATCAGCAACAGAGAATTCTTTATCACAGACAGCCCACAATTCTATTGGTTGTCACCAGCTCATTCCTGATTAGGTGTTGCTAGCTGGGCATAATTCTGCCTGCTCTCCACATATCTCCCCTCTTTAAAAGGTCATTGACACATACAAGCTCCTTTTTAGGTTCTGTATGTCCAGTGAAAACCATGTATCATTCTCAAACATCTTACCAGTTTCCATACTTACCATTTTTCTTAATACCAATCATAATATTACATAACATTACATCCCATATTTTTTAAAGATAGTATACATTTCTTATATTTACTTCACCATATATAAATATAGATATCATTTTTTTCTTTCAATTGTTACCATGAAATTTAAAGATCCTGTTTTTCTCTATATTTATTATCACTTTAATATAATATATAATAAATTTTATAGCTAAGGTCTGTAGATTTTTTCTGTATAACATTGCCAAAATCCGCCCATATCTCTCAGCCTCTACTGCAAAAACACTGGTCCATGCCCTAGTGGTATCGTGTCTAGACTACTGTAATCTTCTCCTGGCAGGGCTTCCTCTCTCCCACCTCCACCCATTAATCTCTGTTCAGCATTCAGCTGCACGCATTATTTCACTTGCTCGCCGTTATGATCATGTCTCCCCTCTGTTATCTTCCCTCCACTGGCTCCCTTTTCCTTTCCGCATCAGGTATAAACTTTTGTTACTCACCTTTAAAGCCCTGCATGGGCTGGCTCCTCCTTATTTAACTGATCTCCTCTCTCCCTACATCCCTACCCGCTCTCTTCGTTCTGGCAGTCAAAGTCTCCTGGCTCAACCCAGGATTTCCTCTGCCCCGTCCCGGATCCGTCCATTCTTTCTTGCTGCCCCTCATTCTTGGAACCGTCTTCCTCTGCATGTACGGCTCATCACCTCCCTAACCAGTTTTAAGACTGAATTGAAAACCATATTGTTTAGGGAAGCGTTCTCAGGGATTTTGTGATTGTTATCTGGCTGTTTGATAATCTGGTAATTGTTCTGATAATGTTAATTGTGTTGTGATTTGTTTGATATTTGATCTTTTAATTTTCTTTCCTCTATATGGTAATTTGTTTATCTATTTATTTTATTTTATTTCTTAGAGTGTACGCCGTGGGCAGGCTTTTTTATATTTGTAACTTTTTTACTTTGTACAGCACTGTGTATAATTACAGCGCTCTAGAAATAAAGTTTAATAATAATAATAATAATAATAATAATAATAATATATTCTATTTAATCTATTTGATTGACACGTTTATCAATAACCATTACCAAGTCATACATTTTACTATTTTATCAACCAATAGTACTTATGTATTTTTATATAACCATATCTTTAATATTTATTCTACTTATTATAATGCTACCATAATCCTTTTAGGATTATAATGTCTTAGTTATCTTACAGATACAAACCATGTCAATAGTGTACTCTTGACACTTTAAATACAGTCCAACCTAAATTCAATTTTTTATTTGCTCCTTATAAACTCATTACCCAACATTTTCAATCTTTTATCCCTCTCTCTCACTGGATTGAAGATTGATGGAGCATTATCTCTAATCATTTTTCCACTTTCTCGGTACAGGTTTGAAAATTTCCCCATTACACTAATGACAAACACCAATACATTGTTTTTCCAGTCTATTATTTCATTTACACCATTGTCCTTCTTAGAAATTTTCACCAGATCAGTTCTTTTGACTTCCAACTTCTTTCTTTTTACCAGTCACAGAATCACATTTCATCTCCTGGTCAAAAAAAGTCTTTATTTTTTCTGGTTCTGTTGAATCTGGTCTTTCATTGATGTTGTATAGTCTCTCCCTTTTCTCTAACACCCAGCAAAATGTCACTTATAGATGTTATCTGTTTTCATACATAAGTTATCACATTCCCTGGTTTCTCTTTTTCTACTGGATCTCGTTTCTTGGTTGGTTGATGTCTTTTGTTGTCCAACTCCTGCCCATCTGTCTTTCTGTTATCACTGGTGCGCTGGACAGCTAAGTCTAGAGATATTAGCATGTCTTCTATATACAGGATAACATGTTTTAATTCTTCCTTCTCAGGATTCTCCCAATCATTTTGTAATTGTTTAACCTCTAGGGTTGTACTGTTTAGTTGCCAGATTAACAATTCTTTGTTAGTGTCCAATTTAATATATAGCTTCCAAGTAGCTATTAGATCTGGAAGTTCAGAAACATTATCTAACTGGGATTTATTAACTTTCTCTTTCATTTCCACATGAGACTGGCTTAAAGTATAATTTTATTATTCCCATGCTTTTTCTGCATTCAATTGTTCTTCAATCTCTTTTTGTGTCTTCTTGACCCTGTGCTGAGGTGTTTTTTTTTTCCCTTTAAGGAACCAAACAAAACAGGAGGCATACACTGTAACTAATCCAAAATGGGAGAAAAAAAACTGGTAGGTATACTATAAATCACTAAGTACCATTATAAATGAATACAACAAAACTGAGACATATCATATATATATATATATATATATATATATATATATATATCTCCAGTAGCTAACAAATACAACAAATTGAAAAGTAATGACAAAAATCATACAAGGATATATGATGCTTCAAGGGATAATTCTTCTATTTAATCCAAAATTGGTAATATAAGATGATTATCCGAATAATGCAAGTTCAATGACCAGTCTGACAACTATAACAATGTCCTGATGAATCACAAGAAATCTGCCTGCAGAAGATTTTACTGAGTTGGTTTTTCAATAACTCAACTTGCAGGAGATTTTGCTAAATTGGTTTTTCAATTGTAGTAACTCAGAGTGGTAGCATGTAGCAAGTAATCGAAGCAATGGTAGCATAAGTATAAAAGGTATTTCTGTCACTCATATCAGAAGGAAATAATTGAAGCGATTGAAGCAATAGTAGCATAGATATCAAAAGTATTTCTGTCACTGGCAGCAGACGGCTACCTCCAGAGTATTTGTGTGGTCGTTTCAACTCCAGTGTCTTCTTCAGTAATAATATAACATACTATTCCGGATTATAATTCCAATGAGCTATAGTTTTTTCTTTAACCCTGAGGCTTTTTCCTCAGCTAATTTAAACAAAGATTTTAAATTTTCATGGCTCTTTTCCTCCTGGCTAAATTCTTCTCTCTTTTTGGCTCTTATTATCTTAGACAAGTATCCACTAGGCTCATTAGAAATATTAACCTTATTAATTATGACTGGCACTTCTTTTTTCTCCTTATTTATTGTTTTCAATTGTTCTTGTGAGTTTTCCCTTTCTGGTTGCTTAATCTCTGCTTCAAGAGATTCTGTTTTCTCCTTTAGTCTGTGGCTCTTAGACTTTATCTTGAGAAGTTCATGACAGATAGAATTGTAATCCATTTCCATATGGTGGAACTTTGCTTTCCATCTTTTTGCCTGTTCATTGGCCCTATGGCATTTTTCTAAAATATCTTGATTTTCTTTGCCATTAGAGTTCAGCATGTTCTTTAGTCTTGCATTATTTGTACATAAATCTTCACTTTTTAACTTCCTGTTCTTAAACTCATTGAGACCCTTATTGACTTTTTGATGCTGAATCTGATTTTCCTGTTTAAATTCAAATAGTTGCTCTTGCAGCTTCTCATTCCCTTTTCTTAAAGCCTCTTTCTCTTTGCCATTCTGCATAAACTTTTAATTTGCATCATCAAGCAATCCATGTACTCTATTAATTGTTAGGATATGGATGGGATATACAGTCAAAGGTGAAATGTAAAGATGTGTGTGTGTCTGTAATTTTCCACTTGAGAACAGTTTTTGGACAAGGCACAAACAACATTTTGAAAAACAGGGTGAATCAATGCCAGGTGGTAACAGAGACATCAACAATGTATTTTCCCAAAGATACAAGTCAGGGACAGAGACTTTGTTATGGTTAACAAGTGATAACAATACATAAACATTGTTAGCTTGGGAAAGATAGTCATGTGGTGGATGATGGACAGCAAGAGGCTGGGTTAGTAGACATCATACAGACATTATCCAATTAACATGAGGTTAACACCTAGAAGGTGGAGTATGGGAAGGGCCTAGAAAATCCTTTGTCTAAGAATTGTTATTGTTCAAGATGTGAGCGTGTGTGGCTGGCAGCAGTGATTTTAACTGTAACAAGTTGGATCCTAATGCTTTTGGGATTGTTAAAGATGTAATCTTGTATGGCTGAACTGGAGAAGTTCATCACAATGGATTTTACTTAGTTATCTTATTTTTACTTTTTATATGCATTAATAAACTATGCTTTTGGACTTTACAATGTGTCTTCTTGACTGAGGAAGACAGTTTTGCTGAAGAAGAGAAGCTGAGCCAGTTGTTGGTAAAAATCTACAAAGTGGCTGTGGATCACAGCAGCCAGCTTGTCCTGCAAACTCTGCTGGGTGCCAAAGGGCATCACTATAACACTCATCATCCACACACCAACATTAATATCTTCTTTGTCTTTGTATATTGTGTCAGTTGAATATTTAGATGACTGTTTTATCTTAGTAATCTCACATTCTAAATCTGAAATAGTCTTTTCTTTACCACCTAATCTTTCTTTAAGGATAACAGTTTTTCCTGTTTTTTTTTCCCCCCTTTCATCAGGTTTTGTAGAGAGTCTTTTTCTTCAATTAAGCTCCTCAGATACTCTATCTGGTCTAGCTTTCCTGATGTATTAACCAGCCTTTGTTGAGGTAACTGTTTCATTTGATGTTCTGGCTTTCTGCCACTGTCTGCCTCTGCCTCTGAGTGGAGTTTCTCTCTTGTGGTGACCATTTTTTCACATAATATATTGGCTTAAAAATTGATTTCTTTTCTTTAACATTTTGTTCAGTACAATTAACTTGAATATGCCTTTTCTTCCATATTTGTAACAACTCCTATTGTCTATGGTTTCTGTCTGAAGGACCTTCTCTAGTCCAGTTATTTCTCTTTTTCACCTCAAAGTCACACTCTCTCAGCCCAAAACTTTTCTTCTCAGCCTCATTTGTTTGATCCTGTTGCCAGGACTTGATTTTTTTTTCATCACAAGATCTATCCTTTGAAGCCTTCCAGTTTTAATAATTCTTGTCATTCTAATAAGATTTTACCTCAAGTTTTAACAGTTTTTTGCTTCCTTCTTCTCGAAACTAAATTATCCATCACCTGGGTTGCTTCAGCCACTGTCTGAGGTTTTCAATCTTGTACCAAAAAATTATATTCTTGAGGGATGATATTTTAAAATTGCTCCATACTTATTAAATGCTGTAATTCCTCTTTTGAATTCACCTTAGACCCATTTATCCAACTTTTTAATAGATAATCTCATCTACATCCTAATTGAGCATAGGTTTCATCCTGTCTTTTCTTTAAACCTCTAAATTCTCTTTGATGGTGTTCTGGGGTTAACCCTCATTGAACAAGTCATAGTTTTGGGACTCTTCTACCCTCATTTCAGCATATGTTCCTCATAATCCTCCACAATTTATGATATTAAATAACTCATTCTCTCCTCAGCCTTTATCTTTAATTCTTCACAAGTTCTCTCAAAGTTTATGAACAATGTTATCTCCTTTAGAATATCTTAAGAGTCTCTTCATGTCAGTTTGAGGCAACCTATTTACCTCAGTAACAGTTTTCATTTGAGATACCAGCTCTCCCATTTGCCTCAATCTATTTTTCCCTTCTCAAATTCCCTCTCTTTTCCTTTCTCTTTTCTCATTTTCCTTATCTCTTTCTTCTTTTTCCAGTTCTGCTTGTCTTAATCTTATTCTTTACTTTTCAAGTTCTTGTTCCTTCCTCTCATTTTTTAATTTCTTTTTCTCTTAAAAAGGCTTTCATTTTCAAGTCTGGCTAATTCCACTTCCTCTTAATTTTCCAAATCTGCACACTCTCCTGAGATTTGGATACTGAGGTGTCCAAACTTGCTACCAATTCTTCTCCCACCACTTCTGTTTCTGTCCCCAGTAGGTTTTGCTTTCTTAGGATGCATTTTTATATTATTATCTTACTATTATGCAAAACTTTTACCTCGGGAAATACTCTTAACTACTTTTTAATCAGTTGTTTACTAAGGTAACACTTGGATCTTGATGCCAAACCAGTGATTTCATACTTTACTCCAAATTTTTACCTCAGAAATCACTTTTCTAAGATATTTTCTCAGTGTGCTTTGGCTTTGGTACATTTTCAGATATGGAGTGACTTAACCACACTCATTCTGTTTTTTTTATCTCTTTTCTTCCACAGTCCCCTACAATTACTTCAGAAAATTACCTCAGGGACTAGAATTAATACTTCCCTCACAGTGTGGTCAGTATCCAAGCAATCTCTTACAAATTACCTTTCACAGTTACCTCATAGATTACTCCCCTGACATTAATGGCTCTACTTTAAACTCCAACCTCTGAACTTTCCTCTCTCAAGTTCAAATCAAATCTTGTCTTTCTGGTTCCTCAAAATCAGAACCCTGTAACACCGATCATCAAGAACACTTTTAAGCACACTTCCAGCCATCAGATTTCATGTATCCCAGCGCTGCCACCAATTTGTCATGGCCACTACTTACTTTTCTTTATGGAGCAGCCCAATGGATTTTGTGATTCCACTGCTGTCTCAGTATGTGATGTACCATACCACTTTTATTTATAACTATGGGTTTAATCCCCAAATTTGGTTTCTTTATTTGTTAGTAGCATGGATAATTATTCCAGAGTCAGACAAGCCTGTATGAAAACAAAAATGTAACTTTATTTGGATGATGTTTAACAATGTTTCATTTGTTACAAAATTGCATTCACTTGTTCTTGTTATACTTTGTTTCACTTTGTCTATATAGAGAACACCAGTTACTCTCACTTAGGACCCTCACACCATCCTTATTTATTGTGGTCTTTTCAATTTAGTTTCAATACTAGCCCTCAGGCTACCTATCCCCAAAGCTATCTCAGTTTGAGTTTGGTCCTAGAGTTAAGTCCCTTCCTTCTGAACTTTAGCCCTCACAGCCCCTGACTTCTGGACTCTTGCACAACTGACCCGGACTGACCCGAACTGTCAGCAACATAATTCTTTATCATCCACAGCCCACAGTTCTACTGGCTGTCACCAGCTCACTCCTTGTTGGATGTTGCTAGCTGGGCATAATTCTGCCTGCTCTCCACAAGTCTTCAGTGGCAGTAGCATGGGTCTTGGATCTGGTGAGCATGGATTCCAGGGCCGTGTAGCACTGGATCAGGAGTCCAACATGGACCCAGGGGTGCTGGGAACATTGCAGTGTTGCCATTGCAGAGGCAACACCAGTTCAGCTTCCTCGGTGACAAGACATAAACATGCAGTCAATCGGTTACCTGAGATGCAGATGGGCGATTAACTGGTTACCCCTTTTGTCATTCTGAAGCTTGGCCATGACCAAGCAAATTGGTTCATGGATCAATGAAGGATTGGTCGATGACAGAACCAGACCTCATGCTTTGCCAGCCAACCCTATATTATAGCTGTTGTCAATAAAGTTGCAGCCTTTTCCTTCCAATCAGATGTATTGTGGTCATTCTTGTAGCAACTTCCCTCCAGGGCAATGTTTCTTTTCACTAGGTAATGCCAGTAAGCAGATAATCAATTCTGAAGGACTGGTTGATCCTTCCACTCACTCAAATGGAACTATGCTGCTTTGCCATGCCTGATAGCATCCATTAGAAAAGTTGTCAGCATCTGCAAACTTAAGGGACACCTTCCTTAATCATCCTTGGGAGATCATTTATTTCACACATATCAAAGAACCTTCACAAGGTGGTTGAAAAGGACATTTTTAAAATGTCCTGTCCATAATTAACTATGATGTGAGTGTTAATTGAGTATATGAGTATAATTTCATGGTCTGTACCCCTTGTAACCCTTCAATATGTTGTGTATGTTAAGTGTAGGACACTATGGATTTACCTATGAATTATATGATACTATAATTAATTTCTCCTTGTTGAATCACAGGTTCTTAATTCAAAGTTTATGTTGTTTGTTTCTCACATAAATTAGGATGAGCCTATCATGTTCTAGTAGATAACTCTTTTGATATCATTTTAGAAGAGGAGAAAATGATAAAAAGATACAAATTAGAAGCACAATAAAATGGCCACCATGCACACAATTTGTGTCCATAGTAGTGTGAAATTTACAGGACACACCTGGAAAGATACTCTGCCCAGCAAGTGAGAGAGGACATGGACAATAGGACCAAGGTTGGGAATTGACTGGAGGACCTAGTAATACCATCTTTTTTGCCTCAGTTAAGGATATGAAATGCTATGTGCAAGTGAGCAATTCTCTCCCCCCCCCCCCACACACACCTTTCTCTATATTTAAAAATAAGTGGGTGATGTAAACAAGTTGCCAGGCCTAATTGCAAGCTGTGCCTAACAGTGAGACAATATGAACACCACTAAGGTCGACTGTCAGTCCACACCACAGGGATAAATAACAACATCTCTAAGGTATCTGTTAACTCAACTACAGGAAACAGACAGAAGGAACTAGATGGAAATCTAGACAGCTACTTTACAGAAAGGCAAAAT
Organism: Phrynosoma blainvillii; assembly: GCA_026167975.1. Taxonomy (NCBI): domain Eukaryota; kingdom Metazoa; phylum Chordata; class Lepidosauria; order Squamata; family Phrynosomatidae; genus Phrynosoma; species Phrynosoma blainvillii. Next base: position 180,214,806 of record JANUYF010000003.1, on the reverse strand, counting down.
CTCACCTATTCAGGTATTTCTAAAAATGGAAACAATACCAATACGTCAATTCATTTGCAAGAAAAGTGCAAGAAAGGCCACAAATGCAACATGCCAGGTATAGGGGCTAACAAGTATGGCTGTTTTCCAAAATAGTACATGTAGAATTGTCTGTGAGTCATGGGGCTTTTCAGAGAAAGGGAGGTGCATGAACAGCAGCATCACTCACTTGCCCTCTTTCAATTAACTGCACTACAAGCTTACATCACATACATCCAATGAATAACAGCACCCCACCCCAATACTGAATACAGGAACATTCATTCAAGGTCTTAGGATAATGTTGCGCATCCCAGATAGTTGGTAATTTTCTGGGGCACACATATTTGTAATTTGTTGCCTACCCAAACTTTATCTCAATTTTACATGTTGGCATACAATTAGCTTTACACATGGATGACTGAAACTCATGACAAATATATTGGGGGGGGGGGGAACAGAGAGAGAGAGAGAGAAAGAGAGAAGACACAGATATGCATCACAACCCAGGAGGAAAGGACATTTAATGTGTTTGTCACACATAGAGGATATTTTTGCAGTAATTCTTAAACAGTAGATTATTCTCCCTCAGAGCACTTCACAAGAGGGCTTTGAATTCTGCAAGGTTTCCCAGTTGTACAGACAATTGTGTGCACACTTAACAATCAGTTGAAATTCATTTCATATCATTCATTTCTGTCCATTCAGCATTCAAAGTTCAGGGAGTCTATTGGCACCAGTAGTGACGAGACACTGAGGGCATCACACCTGCAAATGGTCTTTGAATGTATTGGTGAATCATTTCTGAAGGGGGTTAGGAAGAGTGGAGTTTTGCAGTAGAATATTGCAGGTGGAAGCAGGTTCCACTACACAACTCAACTCTTTCTACATCTCTGCAGAAAAGGTGGGACCTTTGAGAGTGACGTGAAGAATGTGTGCTGCCTGCTGTAGAACAGTATTTTTGCTTGTACCATGCTCTGCTCATATATGTAATAGATGGTGTGTGTTAGAGCCATAGCTACCAAGTAATAAAATCTAGCCAGCTGAAATTCACACTAAAGAAATTCTCAGACTGTGCAACTCAGTGTTATTTGACAGTTAAATACTAATTATTTTTATTCTTATTTATTTTAATATATCAATTTTAATAATTTTACACTTTGTAGCAATGTGTCTGCAGTCTGCAAGACCATCTTTAATCTCTAGGAGGCAGTGGCAAAGCACTGCAGGTTGAACAAGGAGGGGAGTATTGTAAGGGACACAGTTGTAGGGCTGCATCCTATCACCTCTTATAAGGGGAATGTAAGAGAAAGGGAATGTAAGAGAAAGATATCTGGCAGGAAGCATTCTCCAGAGAGCCAGAGGCCACAGTCTGAAGGTATAAGATGTATCAATTTCTGACATCTGTACAACTTTGCTTGATGGTTTCATATATAAAATTAACAGCTACTCCAGCCAATGTGAAGGTTCTACTTTCACCAGTTTGTATATAAAGCAAAGATATCATTCCCCAAAGAAGTCTTTTCTCCGAGGTCCCCCATCCCCATCCAAAGAAACCTAAACTTCTAATGCTCCTCTTGGAACTCCCTGCCATTTAGAGAAATAGGCAGATATCAAAGCAGAATTTAGGAAATATTTGCTTATAATATTCATGTGATTGCAGTGCTTTCCCTCCACTTGTTTCTTGTATTAATATTAATGTAATAAACCTGAAAACAGATAATTTATTTAAGCTCTTAATTTGAAGCTTTTATTTGGTCTTGAAGCATATTTACAAATGCTCATTTTAATTTGGGTATCCTGATGTCGTTTAATGCCCAATAAAATTTGCAAATAGATTATAAAAGAAATGAGCTCCCAGACTATGCATTATTCGATTCTCCTATATAAAAAGATGACATCTCTTCATGGTTTTACTCAACAAAGGTGCTGGAAAGGTTTCAAAGATAATTTTATGTTATAAATTTCTCTTAAGTCTTAAGATGTAACATTTAAAATGTATATGCACATATTATAGCATGTTAAGGCATTTCTTCTGTATGGTATATATCTACTGACAGTGGTAGATCAGGGTTTCAATCTTTGCACCTAAAATCATTCTATGTGAGTTAGTTGGAATTGAATCCAAGGATCTTTGCATTGGATGGTCATTTTTCTAAAGCAACTTTTATGTTAATATTCCCTAATTCCTTGGTGACCCGAGCGAGAAGCAAACTAACAGAGAACTTGGATCTCACTAGGAGAGTTGATGAAGCAAGTCAGAGAGCAGATAGGGCAGAGCAGGAAAACGTTGCCCTAAAACAGAAATTGGCAGAAATAGAATTTAAATTAGGCCAGACAAAGCAAGCCGCGGACTTTATATTGGCCCAAAAAACAAAAGCGGCAGCCCGAGCCTACCACACCATGTGTGAGGCCCGAATTAGAAAGTTAGAGAGCGAAGTAAATTTGAAAAGCACCCTCGTGGCCACGGTGCAACCTAATATTTTAGAATTGGCCACACAAGCTAATGTTCTTCAGGGGAGCCCATCACCGGTAGAGGCACGGATTCCCCCACCCTACAATCCCCAATGGAGTCCCCCAAAAGTGAATGAACCCACGGAGGGGTGCACTCCAGGCATACCCATGGATCCAGTTAAAACCCAGAGTACTTTAGAAACAAAAGCTACCTCAGAAGATGGCACAGTTACTAAAAGAGAGGAAGAGATAGTCTCATGGTCACTAACAAAAATTAAAGCCCTAGCAGATCACCAGGGAAGGGTAAATCCCCAAACAGGAGTCCAATGGATTTCTATCATCCTTTCATACCCAAAAGCTAAAGGACAGGACCTTACACAGATAGCAAGGCTGAGCATAGATCCCACTTACTTAGGACCCTTCGAGGCAGCAGTTTCCAACTATGATCTGGCAAATTTAGAATTAAAAGAATGTATACACGTAATGGTGCAGATCCTTTGGCCAGGCACTACCATAAGGGCGAAATATCACAATGAGGTACAAGAACCAGACGAAGCCCCAGACACTTATGTAGCCAGGAAGAAAATGTTAGCGATCCTAGCAGGAGAAGTTAACCTTAATCGTGACGGGGTGCCACTTTTGAACTGTATACCAAGGTTTAAATGAGGCAGCTAAAACATACATAGTTCCCGCCAACCACCAACTTAGCACCATAGATTGGCAAGGATTTTTACAGCACATTCAGGCAGCTTCCCAGATATTTTGGACTAGAGAAGAACAGAAAGATATGGCTAAGAGCTTAGCAGCAGCAAACTCAGCAAAACGTCCCCGCAGCCTAGGAAGGAAGACAGATAGAGATAGCGAACCGGACCACGCAGTTACATACTGGAACACCAGTCCCCATTCTCAGCCCATATCCAGTGAACCAGGAAGGATCACCAACAATAATTCTTTTAGGGGAAGTTTTAGAAGATACCCCAGAGGACCTGATAACCCAGACTATGGAAGAGACCCCCTGCAGGAAATCAGGAGCCCTATTTGGAGGCAACTAAGGGAATTAGGATACCCCATAGCGGACCTTCATGGTCAACCCACACATGAGCTCACCGAGCTACTGCTCCAAGTCCTAGGTGGGCAAGGCACCAATGGACCCAGCACCAACCCCAATGCCCCTGCACCCCAGAACCCGGCGCAGAACCCCAGTCAATCAGGTTAGAGACGCTGTGATCCCACAGCTTGCAGAGAGCCAGGGCAGGCCTTTGGATCCCTTGGGCTGAAGACCCTCCTGCCCGAAACCCTCATAGTCCCTCACATCCACCTCCCAGGACCGGAGCTATTAAGGCCCCGAGGAACCTGGTCTCTGCAATCATCCCCTGCAGTGCCCCTGATCCTCCAAATCCTGCGATCCCTCGACCTAGTCAACAGATAGTAGCCACTTCAAAACCAGATTTTTGGGGATGCCCAACTGTAAACGTAAGACTGGGGTCCCAAGACAAACCCAAGCCAGCCACTTTACTTGTAGATTCAGGCACTGCAGTCAACACCCTTCACCCTTCACCCCAAGTTAGCCGCTGTAGGAAGTAAGACACAAGATAGCATGGAACTAAAAGGTTTTGGGAAGGGCAAGCACCAAGCTGGAGAGACATCCCCATCCATTTAGGACCCATCTTAGATTGTAACAGGGCATGACTTCTGGGTGAATGAGTCTCATCAATGAGGCTTGAATTAATTGAGATGTAAATGCTATCAAGCTGCTTTGAATCTGGGTGCACTGAATGGCTATAGATAAGTTGTAAATGCCAGACTTAAGGGAGTTTCCTATGTCTATGATGATTTCTTTTTCTATGCCTACCCATTGTGGTAGGAGATGACCAATTATGTCTATGCCTTGTGCCACATTTGTTGGACCTGAGGCAGTGGATACACCTAGCTCTTTGGTTCAGGTTCCAACCAATCCCAATTTATTGGCTACTACTTCTGTGTCTATTGCATTTAAAACTCCTATCCCTGTTCCAAATCCTCCTAACACTGTGTCTACAAGGTCGCGCTTACTTCTAAAAAGCGGGTGCGTTACATTATGCCATTTTTCTTCCAATTGTTCGCACTGCACCCACGCAGCTTTTAAATATGGGCTACAAACGGGGATCGTGCGTCCTACATTTACGGCGGTCAAATTCAGTTTTAGGTTACACCCATTTATTCTTCTTCTTTAATTCATTATAATTTCCCCCATTCCTACACACATTATTCTAAACTGAATACTGAATTTCCTCTTTTTACCTTTTTCTAAATCGGTATTACTTTCCCATATACATTTTCAGTTTTCTTTCCTTTACTCAGACATTCTCATTTTAATTTCATGTTCATTATTCCCTTCTTTCTAACAAATAGTTCCTCACTGATAACCAGTCCTTATCAAATTTATTATTTGGCTGATCTTTTAACAAACTGGTAAGTTTATCCATTTCCATAAAATCAAATAATTTTAATCATTCATTTATTAAGGGCTCTTCTGAATTCTTCCATTTTTTTTTTTTCATAAACTGATCTTGCTGCTGAGAGCATATAAAACATGATCTTTCCAAATTTCATTTCTACATCATCATTGACCACTCCCAATAGAAAAATGGAGGGCTCAAAATTAATTTTTGTGTCTATGATCTTTTCAATTTCATTATGTATTTATAGCCAAAATTTCCTTGCTCTTTTACATTCCCACCACATATGTAAGAAAGTAACTTTTTTCTCCTTACAATTCTAACAGGTGTCTTTCTTATTTTTATAAATTTTGGATAATTTTTCAGGGGTTAAATACCACCTATATTGGATCTTGTAATTTCTTTAATATCATAACTTATTGTATATTTTATTCTTCTCTTCCAATTCCCCCCCCCCCCATATTCTAACATTATAGGCCTCTTCAGATCTTGTGCCCAATTTATCATATATTGTTTTATTATTTCATCTTCCGATTTTACCTCCAATAATAATTTATATATCTTTGATACTGTGTGTTGTGTCTCATAGGCTATTATTTTTCCAAATGCATTTTCTTCTTGTTCTATTTGATTTAGGGCCTTTGCAGACTGCTAGAAATAGTGCAAATTAAGTCCACTTTAACTGCTCTGACTCAGTGCTAGGGAATCATGGGAATTGTATTTTTTCTCAGACATTGAGCCTTCTCTGTCAGAGAGCTCTGGTGGCACAATAAACTATAGTTCCCATGATTCCCCAGTACTGACTCAAGGCAGTTAAAGTGGACTCAATTTGCACTATTTCTGGCAGTGTGCAAAGGCCCTTAGTTTTATATCCATTTTAAATCTTTCCCTCATTTATCAATATAGAAACCAATTACACTGTAGTTCATTCTTTAGTTCTTCCATTGATTTAAATGTATATGGTCCTTTTCCCAATATTAATAAATCATTATATGAAATCCATCCTCCTTCTCTCATCCTTTCTCTTTTGTTGAAGCTCTGCTTTCTGATTTTCTTTTGGATATCCATATGATTTCTATTTCACCCCAAAATATGTTTAGAGAGTTCCTGGCCTTAACAAGGATTTTTCATTCCTTCTTTCTTAGTCAATTTAAATTAATCTACATTTTCCAAAATGTAATATATCTGTACTTGGCTCTTTGTTTGCACTGTCTCAGGATCAGTAAATATGGATGTCACCAGGAAACAAAGTTATTGTTTTCAGGATATAGATTAAACAGAGATCAAGTAAGGGATAGAGGAATGCTAGCATTACAAAATGATCCTAAAGTGTAATTGGTGTAAAATAGCTAAAACACTTTATCACTCTGACTATAATTCATGAATAAAAATTTAAAAGGGGTCTGTAGAAATTGGTGAAAATCAGTTTCTGAAATGTTGCATGAGATTGGATGTTTTCCCACAACAACAACAACAACAACAACAACAACAATAATAAAATTTATTTATATACCGCCCAATGGTTCCCCAATCCGGGCGGTTTACAGCATAAAACAGTTACAATAAACAGCATATCCCTCCCCCCTTAAAACAGTATTAAAAAATGACATAGTTAAAATCCTAATGACATTATAACGAAAAATCATAACAATTAAAATAATAAAAACCGTACCACATCATGGGTGCAAGATATTGGTAAAGAAATAGAAATAGACACATGGGAGAAATCCTGGACTGATACACAGAAATTTACACTATGCAAAGACTATAAAGAAAACTACTTAAAAATGCTTTATCGATGGCATTTGACACCAAAAATCTTAAATAAAATATATAAAACAGGGAAGGAGAAATGCTGGAAATGCCAGAAGGTAGTGGGCTCATTTTACCACCAATGGTGGGAATGTAAAGAGGCAAGACGATTTTGGAAAATGATTCAAATCAAAATCCTAAAAATTCTAAAGACCCAGATAACGCTGGATCCTTTGGTCTTTTTATTAAATATAATGAAACCAATAAAAGCAGATTTAGATAAAAAATACCATAGAATATTACTATATATCGTTACTACGTCAAGAATAGTATACGCTAAATGTTGGAAACAAACAAGAATACCAACAGAACAGGAATGGGAACAAAAAATGAGAGAAGCGATGGAGGCTGATATATTAACATTACTATTAAGAAATAAAACAAAAGAGGATATAGAAAGAGAATGGATGCCGTTTTTGAAATATTGGAAGATGAAAGAAATTGAGATATAAATGGAAGTCAGGTGAAAAAAAATGAGGTATACATGTATACATGTATCTGTATATATAGATAGGTGTACAGGTGTATATAAATATATATGTTTAAGTATGTGTATATGCATATATGAATTTATATGTTCATTCACAGGAACAGATATGAATAAACACTGGGGTTAAAGGAAATAAAATAAGAAGAAACATAGTAATAAAAATACATGATTTTAAAAAAGGGTTTAAGTATAAGCTACTATTATACAAGGGTTAAGTTAAGGAAGTAAAAAAAATATATATGAAAGCACTACATAGTATATGATGAAGCTTAAATGTACGTGGTCATATATGTATGTAATTGTATTTGTATTTGTCCAAAGTATAGGTTTGTGTTGTTTTTTATGGCTATTTTATGTTAGTTTGTCTTTTTTTATATGGAAATAAAATTAAAAAAACAAACCGTACCACATCATCCCATTGTTACACTACGGGGAAACCAAGGTTCAAATGGTGTCGCTGAAAGAGGAGGGAACAGCCCCGGGTTGAGGAGGGAACAAGTGTCTTTGGAAAAAATGTTCTGTGTTTGCATGTGTGTGCATAAACCCCTTGTAGCTTTTCTACTTGCACAGAAAATAGTGATTTTCAACAACAAATAAGGTCATAATTCTATGCTGCTAGTTTAAATAGTTAGGAGAGAGGGCTGTGTGCAAAATAACAACTTTACTCAAAACCCTAGATTGCTGCACCTTGAACCAGTGCATGTTTCTGAGCAGATTAATTTGCTGAAAACCTTCAGAATGTGTAAATACCAGACATAAACTGTAGGAAATTATCCCCACTGTGTTATTGTATTTTTTCACTCATGAAATAAATAACAAATATTTCTTCCATCCCTCTTATCTAGCATCTACCATTGTTACAAAACATCTCAAAGTTACTTTGCAATCTCCATTATCCTCCATTTGTCTTCTACTATTAAACATGCAGTAGGCCTAAGAATTTATCTAGCATGATTTGTGTTCACTTATTAAGAACAGGATGATATCTTATGAATGAATCGGAAGTATGTGTCAGTTGTGCTGATGTAATAAAACTGTTTGTTGTCCTTTATTTATATAAACAGGAATTGAACTTGCAATGATACTCATTTAATTGCAAACATAAGGAACTTCTGAAAGCTTCTGTTTGATGATTTATCATCAGGAAGAAACACAAACTCTTTGTGCAAAGCTTTATGACAATATTGTTTCAAGGCCATGATATAGATACATATGAGAAAACATATTCTATCAATTCAGTGTATTTCACCTGGCACAGAAGAGGAAGGGATTCATATACTTATTGGGTATATAAAGATTTTCAGACTGGATAGTGTTGTCATGGAAAGGTTTTATTGAAATATGACTGTATGCATTCAGTTCAATGAAGCTATTCCAGCAACTTCACTTTTTTGCTTTGCCAACAATAAGCCTACCTTGGGTATTGTGATCTTTTACAATCTGGAGGCTAACTGACTGAAGCAAAAGTCTAAATTTATTGCACCTTGCAAAAGTGTAAAAGTTTTCTACATGCCTGTCTCAGTTTGTTACCCTTCAGCTGAATGAATAATTGTTTTAATAATATAATCAGCATATTGGTACATGGGATTCACTATTCCCTTCTGTGAAGCCATAAGGTTACTAAGAACAGATTGTATTGTTATCCTTTATTTGTCATTCCATTTGACTACACATCCACAAAGCACTTTCCAATGCATTAGCACTTGCTTCTTTTAATGCATTGTTTTCATTGTTGTTGTGCTTATGACAGTTCAAGGATAAATACTTGGTAGTCCATGTATAGTTGCCTGATACTCTTTAGAGGGCTGCCATGATTGTGCTGATGGTAACAGATTCATGCCTATCTGGTTTAGAAGGCAGATATTTACATGCATAACTGATTTGATCTAAAGGCCTAAGCAGACTGCCAGAAATAGTGCACAATAAATTGAGGCTCTGCCCTAGCTCAGTGCTAAGGAATCATGGGAACTGTATTTTTTTCTGGGACATTGAGCCTTCTCTGTCAGAGAGCTCTGGTGCCACAATAAATTACAGTTCCCATGATTCCCTAGCACTGAGCCAGGGCAGTGCCTCAATTTAATGTGCACTATTTCTGGCAGTCTGCTTAGGCCCTAAGTTTATTACATAAAGTCTCCTTGAAGAAAAATGAATGCAGGTAATTCAGAAGATTGTGAAATGCTTTGTGTAACTCATTTATATTTTTTTCCAATGAGAGTAGATCTAAGAAGGTCTATTTTATGGCTCATCTCAAATTTGTATTCAAGTGAAATGCAGCCCATGGGCAATATATGTTGGTTTTTAGAAGGCCAATAATGGCCAGCCTGGAGGTAGAGTTGGGGTGGGGCAGCCATACACCAGCCACTCCAACCTTACGCCAACACCGTCCTGATGCCATGCACCGTTACGCATGGTGTGTGGCATCAGGATGCCCTTCCAGTGCAACGTTCAAACACACTGTGTCAAAAGGGTGCTGAAGAGCCACAGCACCAGCTCTCAGGATGGCCTTTTGCTGCCCCTAAAAGGAGCGCCATTTTGCTGCTCTTTTCGGGGGAGCAAAAGGGAGGATCAGGGCTGCGGCTTGGGGTTGCCATGGCTCCAATTCGCCACTTCCTGGGGCAGCTCTGTGCCACCCATCTTCTGAGGCCCTAAATCTCCTGTTTTGAGGCCTGATTTGGACATGAAATGGGTTGTGGTAGCAGGTGTGCGGGAGGCTACCACACTTGGCAGTTTCAAACCACCCAGTATTTTACTTGGTGATTCAAAAATTAGTTTAATATAAGTTGTTGTTGTTGTTGTTGTTATAATGATAAGTAATAATGTCATGGGATAGAGGGATTGTACAATGTTTCTCATGTTCATTGGTGGGATAAAAAATGGCCCATATGCAAAATTTGCAACATTATTTCAAGATCCCAGCACAATAGTCATTGTACTTGACATTACTGCTTCTCAGGGGGGAGAAGAGGGGGGACTTCAAGTAGCCAGCATCCCATATCACTTATTAGGAGTTTGGAGAGCTTTTTATTTCCTCCCCCCTCCAAAAAAAGCAGTGTTAGTGTTAATGTTACAACGTGAGTGAAATAATTTCGCAACTCTCATTGTTACTGTCAGTGGATGGTGGATGATGTGTGTTGCACTTACCAAACAGCAGAGTTGACAGGAAAAGCTGACATCTTCTCCTGCACTCCTCCAGACTTTTCCTCTGGATATTGATGATACTGCCTGAGCTCTCCAGCTCAGCACACTCACCACAAACAAAATATCTGGTCTGGTGTTGTTCGCTAAAAATAACAAGCTCCCGACAACACTCCTGAACATGTCTGCATTTTCAAAAACCTTTGTTGTTCCTCCAGCAACAAATCCAGCAGACATCAGGGTTCTTACAGTTTTGGCACTCTGTAAGCCACATTTTTCAATCAGCCTCTCTATTTTCCTTCTCTGGCTTAATAAACAATCTCAATTCCCAGATACTACCTCAAAGGTCCCAAATTTTCAAAACAAATTTTTTAGACAATTCCTTTTTTACAGACTGAATCTCCTGTTATGATTTAGCAGCCACGCATAAATCATCAACATAAATAACCAACAGAATCTCACCCTTGGTGTAAACACAAGCATCTGCTACACTCCTTGTGTACCCCAATTTCACTAATTCATCATGGATGCACAAATTCCATGCCCTTGCACTTCAATCCGTACAAAGCTTTCCTTAATCTATACACTTTTCTGACACTGTCCTCCTCAAATCCAGAAGGCTGTTCCATAAACACCTCCTCATCTAAATTGGCATTTAGATAAGCTGTTTCAAAATCAAAATGCTGTACCATCAGTCCTCTCCTGGCTGCCAGTGCCAACACCAATCTCAAACTCTCTGGCTTGGCTGTGGTGAAAATGTTTTGTCATAGCTGTCAAACTGCTGCTGTGCAAATCCCTTTGCCATTAACCTGGCTTTATACTTGAAACTACCATCTGGCATCTCCTTTTTCTTATACACCCACCTACAGCCTATTACCTTTTTGTCCCTTGGTCTGTCCACAATCTCAAAAACATTTTTGTCTTCAAGACAGCCAAACTCTTGGTCCATTGTATCATCTTCTGTATTTGAGCTAGTGTGATCATCTCTTTCCCTATGTCTCTTGACCTCTGTCATTCTGCTCATGGTTGGTCTATTTTGAGTAGCCTCATCTGAAGTGCATCTGTCACTGTCAGATGAGGACTCATGTTTCAAAGAAACTCCTCCATTTCTTGTGTCTGTGTTTGTGTCAGAATGTCCTAACCTGAGAAAAACCTCTTTGTTTGAATGTAACCTACCCCAACCAGAATGTTTCTCAAAATTAGCTAACCTCGATAACAGAATCTCACTTCCCACCAGGTGAAATCTGTATCTATTCCCTGAATAACCTAGAAACATCAAATGTCTTCTCTTTGGCAACTGCAACACACATCATCCACCATCCATTGACAAGGGTTATGGGCCCAGTCCTTGACCAGTGTGTGTGACCAGCCTGTGAAACCAGTCAGAGGAGAACTGGTCACCAACTCCCAGGACATCCTGAGCTGGAACAGGCATCAGAAGTCTGATGGACTGCAGAGGACTCTCTGTAAGTAAACGTCCTTGCTGACTAGCATGGGACCACTGTCTTAACTGCCTGGAGGGGCTGAGTGCAAACTCTGAAGGACTTTGTCTGGAGTCACTACACTCAGAAGTAAGACAGTTGGACTAACAAAGGGGACTTTGCCTTTATCTCAGCTGAGATCCATTTTGTTGAAAATGGAGGTTTTAAAGTTTCCAAAACTGAATGATAGTAATTACAGTACCTGGAGCTTTTATGCACAATCCCTGCTTGTGAGGGAAGGCTTGTGGGCTATCACGGAAAATGTTCTACCTCAGAGGGCAGCTCAGGATCTGATTGATAGAAACTGCAAAGCAAAAGCCATTTTAATCCTCATGCTTGAGGAGGGGGAGTTAAACAATGTAAGGCATTGTGCTTCAGCAAAAGATGTCTGGGACACACTGAAGAGGATTCATAAGGCCAGCTCAGCCTTGGCAAAAATGCTGTGGTGCAAGTGATTGTACAAGCAGCAAATGAAGAAGGGGCAATCTGCAGAGGAACATTTAAAAAGCATGTAAGACTTGTTCTCTCAGGTGGAAATGAGAGGAGTTCAGCTCGGAAGAGAGCAAAAATCTTTTGTTTTGTTGGGGTCTCTGCATGAAAGCTATGATAACATTCTTTACGGATTACAAAGTGTGCTGGAGGCACAGATTAATGTGGAAATGATAGCGTTGATGATTCTGGAGGAAAGCCAGAGGTGTAAATTTGAAAAGGAATGTAAAAATCAACAAACACTTGAGCCAGATGCTTCGAGAGAATGGCATCTGGAAGAAGCAGCAGCTTCAAAAGAGAAAAAGTCTTTCTACTGTGGAAAAGCAGGAAAAGCATTTTAAAAGTCAATGCAGTCAGTTTGCTGCAGACAAAAAGAAGAAGAAGAAACAACAACATCAGCAACAAACTCCCAGAAACCTTGGGACTAAAAAAGGGACTGCTTCTGTGATAAAGGGCAGGTCCAGAACAGAACTCTCTTGGATTTTGGATAGTTGAGTGACCAGTCATATGATAAACACACCAGATCTACTGGACAGTAGAGAGCCACCAAATGTGCATTCTGTTGTGTTGGCTGATGGGACAGGGGAAAAAAAAAGAAATCCATGAAATGGGGACTGTCTACATACCAGGACTTGGTACAAGTTTTAACAATGTACTATGTGTTCCTGGGTTGCAGAACTGTTTGGTTAGTGTTTCTGAATTAACAAATGATAGTTATGAATTGCATTTTGTGGAGGATGAATGTAGGATTAGCCTTGGTGGGGAATTGTGTGGTAAAGCCATCAAGATGTAAAAAATGTATTATATGCAAGACAGAGCAGTGTGTGCTGTCATAGAAAATATTCCATTGCACCCCAACTGTATTCACTATTACCATAGGTTATTTGGGCATGCAAATTTCAACAGTTTGGACAAACTGAGAGAATTATGTCCAGAGCTAAAGATGGCAGAGTGCCAAAATCATTTAGAATGTTCAGTGTGTAGCAAGGTGAAAATTAAAGCATACCTGGTAGCTAAACAATCTAAAACAGGGGTAGGCAACCTAAGGCCCGGGGGCCGGATGCGCCCCCCCAAGACCTTTGGAGTGGCTCTAGGCCAGTCTTGCCGCCGTCGCCACCTGCCATGATGATATTATTGTTGTTATTACTTGTTCTTGGGGTTTTGTTGGCAAAATCTCCACAGGGGTTTTGCCATGGCTTTTCTGGGGCTGAGATAATTGTGCATGCATATATATATATATATATATATATATATATATAAAATTTATTTATTTATTTATTTATTTTTGGTGCTTCGGCCTCCCAATTGTCTGAGGGACAGCAACCCGGCCCCCAGCTCAAAAAGGTTGCCTACCCCTGATCTAAAAGAATTGCTGAAAGGCCATTTCAGTTCATCCACTCATATGTGGCTCAAGCAAATTGTTTGTCACTAAGTGGCAGCAAGTATTTTCTTGTGATAGTAGATCACTACACAAGGTTTTCATTTGTAAGGCTGTTGAAAAACAAAGGGGAAGCCAGTGATTGCTTGAGGTCTTGGGAGAAATGATTCACCATCAATTTGAGAACAAAATAGGAAATTTAATAATAGACCCGGGGTGTGTGTGTGTGTGTGAATTCATATCAACCCATTTGGCTAATTGGCTTAGGAAAAAGGGAATTTCTCATCAAAGCACGAATCCAGAGTGTCCTAATGAGGATGGATTAGCTGAGAGAAAGATAGAAACAATGAAAGACTGGATGATACTAGATGCAGGGGTACCAGAAAGCTTCTGGGGTGAAGCAATTCAGACAGCCAATCATCTTTCTAATAGAATGTTTAATGCATCAATCAAGGACATCCCATACAGGTTGTTGTATGGATGAAATCCAAACCACAAATATCTGAGAATCTTTGGTCAGTATGCCAATGTTTTCATTCCTGCCTGTTTTAGAAAGAAAGGAGAGCTAATTGTCCAAAGGTAGAGGATTGGACTGCTTTGAAACATTTAGGGGGGGAAGCAGACGGGTGGCACGGGGATGCCCCGGGAAGCTGTGGCTCAGGGCCGAGGTATCCGCACTCCTCGGCCCCGAGCTGCCGCATCACAGTCCCTGGAAGGAGCGCTAAAATAGTGCTCCTTTGGCAAGACGCTGAAGGTGCTCTGCAAAAGGCCTCCGGCGCACCTTCGGCACCTCTTCCGCTGCGGCGCCTCTTCTACTGCAGCATTAAAACTTAGTTCAGTTGCAAGTTCCTTAGTCATCCATCCTGGTTTCTTGAGACACCTCCCATTTTTCCTCCTCATTGGCACAGTCTGAAATTGTGCCTTCAGTATCTCCCTTTTGAGAAACTCCCATCCATCTTGAACTTCCTTCTCTTTTAGTATTCCTGTCCATGGGATCACCCCCAGTATTTCTCTAAGTTTAGTAAAATCAGCTTTCCTAAAGTCTAGAATGCATGTCTGACTATGCCTGGCTTCTCCTTTCCACTGTATAATAAACTCCAGGAGGACATGATCACTCCTGCCTAAGGATCCAACCACTTGCACCCCATTAACTAGGTCTTCCCTGTTAGTTAGGATTAGATCCAAAATAGCTGACTCCCTTGTTGCCTCTTGTTGCCTCTTCCACCTTTTGGACAATGAAATTGTCTTTGAGGCAAGTGAGGAATTTGCTAGACCTTGAGGATTTTGCTGAGTTTGACTTCCAGCAAATATCAGGATAGTTGAAGTCACCCATCATTACTATATTTCTCCTCTCTGAGTGTGTGGTCATCTGTTCTAGAAAGGCATCATCCAATTCTTCTGCCTGAGTTGGGGGTCTGTAGTAGACTCCCACACTAACATCCCTGTTGTTTCCCTCCCCTTTAATTTTTATCCAGATGCTCTCCACCTGGATTCTAGGATTGATGTCCTGGATTTCTTCACTGGTGTAAATATCCCTGACATATAATGCTATTCCTCCTCCTTTCCTGTTTGGCCTGTTTCTCTTGAAAAGGTTATACCCCTGCATTTCTACATTCCAGTCATGAGACTCATCCCACCAGGTTTCAGTGATGCCTATTATATCATGTTTGCTTTGTTGTGCTAGGAGTTCAAGTTCATCTTGCTTATTTCCCATGCTCTGTGCAGTCTGGATAAGAAGTTGGTAATCAAGAACAGTGAGGTTGACTTGGAATGTTTTGTTGACAGCTCTTTCATGTCAGAGCTTCATGATAAAAAAAATCAGTTACTGGAGTAGTAATTAAATTCAGTTAAAGTCCAGTAATCTGGAAAAGCAGAAAACAAAACTACATGGCCCTAAGCATCAGTGAGGCAGAGTTTGCAGCATTAAATGAAATTGTGAATGAGGTGCAGTGGGTTGGGCAGCTGTTAAAGGATCTTGGAGAAGGATCCAGGACTCCAGTGAAAATTTTTGAGGACTCACAGTTGTGCATAGCAATGGCAGAAACTGAGAACTTTAAGTCAAGGACCAAATACGTAGGTGTGAGGTACCAGAATGTGCATGAAATAGTACAAACAGGTGTTGTGAGACTGGATTACATAGAGTCTGAGAGGAACATTGTTGATTTGTTTACAAAGGCACTGACTGTGGAGGAACATGAAAGGCTTACACAATTAGTTGGGATGACACCATAGATGGCATACATCTTTTCATTTTGGAGGGGCTTGTCAGAAAATGCTTGATGGGACATGCAGTCAGACTTGAAATGTAAAAGATGTACGGGCAAATTTCCTGTGGGAAGAGATTTGGAAAAACATGTTTGGGACAGACAAACAACAGATGTCACACCAGACAACAACAACGGAACTGGAAAGAAGAAAACACTAGTGTGTTTTGGGGAAAGGACACATCCTAACCCAAACACACGATGTAGGCATGGCTTGTCACATGGGCAAGGATGTCAGCAACATGGGTTGGGCAGGAGGTCTGGGAAAGTGGGACTCAGGGGATGTACACACCCAAGTGAGTGGTAGCATGGGGGAACAACAAAATGCTTTGTCCATGTGTTCGGAGAGAAAGAGAGAGGGAGTTTTGGACAGTCTACTCATCTTCTGCTGTGTGGTGTGTTGCTAGCTTTGTTTTGTAAATAAACAACTGCTGTAAATATTTCTAGTTGTAGAATAAAGATAGTTTTCTTAGACTACAACTGGTGTGTTTCCTGACTGCTGAAAAGGCTGGAGAGCTCAAGCAGTATCATCAAGATCCAGAGGAAAAGTCTGGAGGCGTGCAAGAGAAGATGTCAGCTTTTCCTGTCAACTCTGCTGTTTTGGTGACTGTTTTCCTGTCAACTCTTCTGTTTTGGTAACTGCAACACACATCATCCACCATCCACTGACAGTAACATCAAGTAGTTAAGATTCTTATTCATAATGCATTGCTTCCAGATTTTATATGTGTGCAAGTTCCTCTGTAGACATCTGCAAACAAATAATCCTTTCCCTCAAAGGGCCTCTGCAGACTGGCCCAAAGGGCTGGCTTGGAGGCAGAGATGGGGTTATGCATGGTGTGCAGTGTCAGCACACCCTTCCGGTGCAGTGTTTTGATGCGCTGCACCAGAAAGGGTGCTAAAGAGCCATGCACCAGCTCTTAGGGCAGCCTTTTACCACCCCTGAAAGGAGCGGCATTTTGCCACTCTTTCAGGGGGAGCAAAAGGGAGGATCGAGGCCACAGCATGCAGTTGCCATGGCCCCAATCCACGGCTAGCAAGGGTGGCCCAGAGCCACCTGTCTGCATAGCCCCAAAGTCATTCCCATTCTACTTTAATAGAAACTGTAAGTAACAGAAATAAAGTTCAACACAACAAGGGTGGGGAAATGCAGCTGTTCAGATGTTGCTTATCTACAATTTGCAGCAGCTTTGGCCAGCTCAGCTATAATGAGGGATCCTGGGATTTGTAGTACAATGATAAATAGAAAGCCACATCTTGCCCAATCATGATCTAAATTTTGATATGGGGACAAGGAAAACAATGGAAGAATAAATGGTTAGTTCAGTTAATTAGGCATAGTTTTCATAGAGAAAGAAAAGAGGGGGCTGATTCAACAGCTTCACTGAACAGGTGGATTTTGTGGAAGGGTCTGTAGGAGAAGAGGGTGTCGTTGCATGACACAGATCTTCTGGGAGGAAGAAAAAAGGGAAAGAGAAATCAGGCAGGCATCTTGTACAACTGGCAAAGTTATTATTAGCATCAGCATGAGAGCTGCTATAGCAACATGGTTCATCCCATATTGCTATCATAATTTTAATATCCCTATGCAAAGGGATCTTTGAAACAGCACCTTTGAAACTAACTGAAAAATAGAAGCTGGTAGCATGAGCTTTCTCCTCAGATGCAGCAGTTTGAGATTTTCAGTTATTTCCAAAGGTGCTGCAAGATCCCTTTGCATACTCATTTTCCACAGTAACATTGCTATCTTTAAATTTAAATATCCTTGGCAACATGTTTACTTCATATGGAAGTACCATCAGCTCCTAGCTATTGTTCATAATGATTAAAGGGAGCCATCACTATGCTCCTCTAATCTTACATTCCTTCAAAAGGGGGTTTCAGACTGCCAGAAATAGTGCAAATTGAGTCCACTTTTAGGGTTAGGGTTAGGGTTAGTGAATCATGGAAACTGTATTTTATTGTGGCACCAGAGCTCTCTGACCGAAAAGGCTCAATGTCTCAGAAAAAAAAAATACAATTCCCATGATTCCCTAGCACTAACCCTAACCATAAAAGTGGACTCAATTTTCACTATTTCTGGCAGTCTGCAACCCTCCATAGTTTGCATATCAGATGTGGGGATGAACAAAGAGAAAGAGATAAAGACTTTCTCCATTTATTTTTTAAAAAAGATCAGACTAGCTTTTGCTGCACCTTGGAGAAGATGGATCTTATATTTCATCTAATAAGGAAGTCATTATGCTCAACCAATTGTTAGGTTTGTGGGGATTCATTAAAAAAAGAATCAGAGCTAAATAATAGCTGAAGATGACTCTAACATTTGAAAAATAAATAAAATGTGGATGGGCAATGCTTGTCACAGCCTTGAGGATGACAAGCTTGCCTATCCAACTCTTTTAAAAAGAACAGTTTAGAAAAGACATACCAACTTTCAGGGATGTAGATGCTTCAAGATGAAGGCACAAAAATAAGTAAAAGTTTCCATTGGCCCTTTTGTTTCTTCATATTCTTCAGCAAAGGCAAAGGCCAAGCACTGAAAATGCATTGAGTTCTGAAACTATGCAACTTAATAAATTCACTGAAGTGAAGATGATTGTATTAACCAAAGATTCTGGAGTCTTAAATCATTCCAACTGCCGACTTAAAAAAAAAATTAAAAAGTTGTGTGCTTACTCTTGGAGCCATAAACAAAGATAATTATGCTTAATTATAGAAATTAAGGGCCTAAGCAGATAGCGTAAAGTGCCGTCTTCGAGGCCAGGAAGGGGAGGGGCAGCCTCACGCTGGGCACCCCAACCCCTTCCCCAAAACCTCATCGGAGCGGCCAGCCCTCCGCACGGCCGGCGCTTCGACGACGCACTTTCACTGCAGCATCCACACACACTGCAGCCTTTTGCAGCGCACCTTCGGCGTCTTGTGGAAGGAGCGCTATTTTAGCGCTCCTTCCTGGAGCAGGGACGCTGCACTGCGGGGCCGAGGAATGCGGATGCCTCGGCCCCAATCCACAGCTTCCTGGGGCAGCCCCGTGCCGCCTGTCTGCTTCCCCCCTAAGTTCCAACTAATGTTCAATTTCTGTAATAATCCTATTCAAAAATCTTTTAAGGGTGGTTTTTTCTCCCTTCCAGTAACACTAATGAAGGCCAAGGTAACCCAGGTTAGTGAACATTCTTATAATTATAAGCATAGAACTTGTCAGTCTGGGTTGTGTGTTTGCCGTGTGTTTGCCTTGTGGTGCTCTGGCTACATTTAGTATTCAAGTGTATTATTCCTTTTGCTTCAGCAACTTTTAACAATTCCCCATAGCAGCATCACAGGGCAGACAAAAGAGATTTTATATCATACAGAAAACACTCTGTTAGCCATACTAGAAGTGGCATAAAGGTGAGATTTTCCTTTTGAGAGAGAAAAATTAGGTATTTTCCTCCTAGCTATTTTGATGTTTGCCAAGTCTTTTACACTAAAAAAGTCCTTTAATTCTTCTTGTCCCTGAACCTGAGGCTGATTCACACAATACTTTTTTTGTTTTGTTATTATGATGAAGGTCATGGTGAGATATTTTCATCTTACCTATTCCATAGTTTCCACTGATATTTCCCATGAAAATGAACTTTGCAGGCATTTCATTTAACCCAAGAAGTTTAAACTGAAACATGCTACCCCAAGTGAGCATGAAACAAATCATAGATGGCTTATACAATCAATAAAATTAAACTATGCACCTCTATCAGATCCCATTACATATTTTTCATTGTTACTTTCCAAATCTGCATCTATCTCTTCTCGCCTAAAATGGTCCTAAAGGTAGAGAACATGGGAACAATTATGTTGTTTCTGTTGTTGTTGTTGTTATAGTTACCCACATCCTTTAGACAACATGACCAGTAGGCATGTGCCTTAGGGTCCTGGTAGCTATAATTCTAGCTTGGATTCACCTTGTTGGATTCAAGGTATTTTCTTCTATTCCAAGTGGAGAACTCCATATTGTTGATGGGGAATTTATGTGCATGCATTAAAACCTGTACATTATACTTGGGAAAGGAATTTATTGAAGGCTTCTTTCTGACCATCCCTATCATTAGGCAGAACTAGGTGTCTGTTTCAGGAATGGGGTGGCAGTAGAGGAAAAATCCCAAGACAGTTCCTCCAGTGCTGATATTTGGTTGTTATTGGGCTGGGCTGTTTTTTCACCTAGTTTCATTCTCTTAATGCATCACAGGAAAGTTGGGAAAAGTCCTTAACCAACAACAAATACAAATTAATTCAGACAAAATAAGAGAAATTAGACTTTTCATTCTAAATCAGGCGGAGGGGGGAGAGATTGTTCAAAACAAACAAAAGCATATCATAAATTACTCATTGCTGGGCCTATGTAAAATATTGTCCAATAGCCAATTTGCAATTGCACATTGAGTGGCTCTAGATTACCACCTATTTTATAAAAATCTTGCCTTGTCAAAATGTATATTAATTTGATGAAGCCATTTACCCCTTTCTGGTATTTCTATTCTGTATCTTTTCTTGTATTATTTTCTTTTACGCTCCTTAGCTTCTTTTATTCACATTGTTGTTTAAACATAATTATGTTTGTGGTCATACATGACATCATCACATCAGACATAGGTTTGTGACCACAATGACATAATAATGAAGATCACCATTGTCCATATGTTTTTCAAATCTTTTTTTCTCATGTGAGTAAAACAGTAGTGTTTGTATGTCATGAACCAAGGTTCTCTGTTGTCTTTTTGATCCAGAGAGAAATTTAGCCACCCTAGATTGTAGGATTTTCAACAAAGACATGTGGGAAACCAGATCTGGGTTTAGACACTATGCATATAACATTTATAAAACAGAACAAATAAGACAATAAGAAAATAAGAAATAAGAAATAACAAACAAAACAATCATTTTAAGTATCAAGAGCTCTCATTCACACACCATTCATACATCTACTCACACACACCACACCAAGTGACACTTGATGGGAGTCCTGTTACCGCAGATCAGGAACACTGCTAGTTGGCTTCTGTCCACAAACTTTCAAACCAGCCCTTTCTAGTCCTTTTCTTTTGATACAGAAAACACTCCAAGTCTTAATCCAAACATCTTGTTATCTTCTTACTTGCTACCCGAACCTTCTAAATGGCCTGTTCTCCCATAGATAACACAGGCAGCTGCATCCTTGCTAGGATATGCAAACATCAGAAGTTTTAAAATTCTTGTCTTGATTGCCAGGAACCTCCCATATCATGCATTGCAATTATCCATCTTTTTTGGCTCATATTTGTATTTAGTCCATTAGTGCCACTAAAACAAGATCCATTCATTCCTCACATGTAGAGGCACATGATTTTTTTTTATTATTATTATTGGCTAGATCTGGTCTTTTGGCTATCAGCTGGCCATATTTACTTAAAAGATGTAGTGCAAAAATAAAATGCTGTAATGATTTCATGGGCATGCTCCAATATGCTCAATTTCTTTTATGTCCCAGTTACAGTCAGGTACAAAAGAAAATTATCCTGCCTTCTTGCATTTGTTCCCCCTGCAGTTGTCTCTGAAAGTTCACACACTATGTGGCCCATCTTTTTAAAGAGATCATCATCAAAATATTAGAGCTCTTTCCTGACCTCTACAAAAGGACCATTCAACAGAAGTCCCCAGTGAAATGGTGTATGTCCCAGATGTAACAAGGCATTATATTTCTTAGCAGATGGCTCTGTGTGCAGCATGTCATAAAATTTCCTCCATGAGACCTTCTCTGATGTATTCTCACTAGAGATCAGGTCAGTCTGAATTAGACATACCCGTCAATCACCTGAGCTGCTAAGAAGCAAGGAGTACAGCTATGATAGCAAAGATCAATGACTGTCCTTCAAAACAGTGTAGGACTTAACCTTACCTTGTAAAAACAAAGGGAAAGGGGGGGACTTTGGATAGTATGCTTGACTTTACTTACAATTTACATTTGAAGAATCTAAGGCATCAAGACTAACAAATTTTCAACTATATCCAGTTATAAAACTGCAAATGTTCTGCAAGAAAGGAAAAGTTTAGAACAGATGCATTCAAGTTAGGATCTTCAGATGTTCGTGGACTGTGACTTTAATCAAGCCTAGCCAATGTGCCCACACACAAGTAATTGTGGGAGAAGTAGTTCAAATGCTTCTTGGGACTCACTGTTGCCCATCCCATGGTAAAAAGGGGGCATATCTTTAAAGAAGTATGTTACATGCACCTTTTACTAGAGAAACATGCTGAGAAGGCACCACTGGAGGGTTAAGGCCTCATCACATTTCCTCAATGTCTTGTTCCACAAAGGCTATTCCTTCCATTCACTCATTTGATGTGATCTGCACTTCCAGACAAGCATGTAGATTGAAACATATAGTTGTGCTTTTCAGTGCAATCTTATTATATTTTATTTTTAATGTATGTTGTTTTGTGGACTGGTATGAGCTACATTTGGAGGATACTCTATCTTGAGAGGCAATTTTACAATTTGTAAAATAAAGAAATTATATATTATATATATAATGAATTTCACACTTCTTCCAATATTCTGTGAGATTCTTGGTAGCTTAAACATACCAACATACATATGCTTGAAAATGCACATTTAAACCCACACTAAGAAAAAAATTGGATTTATGAAAACTCATACCATAGTAAATTTGTTAGGGTTGAGGGTGACACAAAACTCTTTGTTACATTCCCTGCCACAGGCTAGCATGGCTACAGCTCTGAAAACTGTAATTGGATTGAAAATAATCCATTAAAATGCATAGGAATTCAAAAATAGAAAAAGAATTGTTGTAGAAAGAAGTATGCATATGTGACATACAATTGATATAATTTTCCTTATCCATAATTTGAAGACAGTTTCTTTCAGAGAGAAATATTTGACTGTGGGGCCTGTATTTACAACTCATAATTCACTTACAATAACATAATATTAAAATATACTACCTGAAGTGTACCCAGTGCTGCCAAGAACTATGAGTCCATGGAGCTCCCTGATTTCCCATTCCTTTTTTTTAAACAAGAAAAACCAGCGAATCCTTTTTCATTTTCTTTTTTTATTATTATTACCACAATCTTACATACCATATTTTCCAGCGTATAAGATGACTTTTAAATCCCAGAAAATCTTCTCAAAAGTCGGGGGTCATCTTATACGCTGGGAAGAGAGGAAGGCCAGGTGAGAGGACCCCCTCAATCCAGTCACCATTTTGTCTCCCTCCCTCCTCCCCCCCAACGCACTCACCACACTGGGTGAGACCCTCAGAAAGATCAGGGAAGGTGTCAGTGGTGGCTTGGCCTGGGGGAAGTGAAGGAGGAGGAAGCAGGCTAAGGCACGGTGTTTTTGGGAGGGCCTCCCTTCCTCCCTCGCTGCCCTGGGCTGGCCTGCCCTCCTCTGCCCTGCCCATCCCACCTCTCTACAGGGAAGGCCCTGTAAAAACTTACTGGGTGGCCTTGGGCAAGTCACACTCTCTCAGCCTCAGGGAATGCCTCAGCTTCCTTCCTTCCCTCCCTTCTTTCCCTCCCTCCCTCCCTCCCTTCCTTCTTTTCTTCCTTCCTTCCTTCCTTCCTTCCTTCCTTCCTTCCTTCCTTCCTTCTCCTCAGGAAAAGTTTCCCCCCCCCCCACAGGAAGAGGAGGAGGAGGAGGAGGAAGAGAGAGGGTCAGGGAAGCCCCCTTGCAGGGATGCTTTCATCCTCATCCTCATCCTCCTCTTCCAAGGAGTCCCCCCCCCAGGGGCCCCAGCCTTCCTCCTCTTCTTCCCAGCAGCGGACGAAACATCTCTTGGGGGGCCTGGGCTGGACTCCCTCCTTCCCTCCTGGAGCCTTTAGAGGGGGCAGGAGTGGGAGGAGGAGGAAGAAGAAGAAGAAGAAGAAGAAGAAGAAGAAGAAGAAGAAGAAGAAGGGGTTGACTTCTGGCAACTCAAAGATGAAACTATCCTGGGGTTTCCTTGGCAAGGTTTGTTCAGAAAGGGTTTGCCATTGCTTTCCCCTGAGGCTGAGAGAGTGTGACTTCCAAGAATGTTATTGTTGTTGTTGTTCCTGACTTATGGTGATCATGGGGTTTTATTGGCAAGATGTGCTCAGAGGAGGTTTGCCATTGCCTTCCCCTGAGGCTGAGAGTTTGTGACTTGTCCAAGTTCACCCAGTGGGTTTCATGGCAGAGTGGGGAATCAAACCCAGGTCTCCAGAGTGGTAGTCCAACACTCAAACCACTACACCATGCTGGCTCCTATTCCCATGTACTACCTACGAAACAATTATAGACTTTTTGTTGTTCTTGTGTGTCTTAAAGTCCTTTCCGACTTATGGTGACCCTAAGGCAACTTTATCATAGGGTTTTCTTGGCATGTTTCTTCAAATGGGGGTTGCCATTACCATCCTCTGAGGCTGAGAGTGTGTGACATGCCCAGAGTCACTTATTTGACCACAAATTGTTTCATCCCAACCATCTCATAGCTGGGAGATGGAAATCATTTTTAAAGCAGCATTTAAATCTGGACTATTTTTAAAAAAGTAAAGTCCAAAACACACTGCAGAAATAAATTCTAGGGAACATGGGAGCTGTAGTTTGTTGTGTTTATAAGTGACAGTTTTCCTGCTAAGTACCTGCATGTCATAAGAATTCAAATTACCATATTGAAATAAAATCTAATTTTTAAAATTTTTTATTTAGTGTGCGTTGGAAGAGGGGTCGTCTTATACGGCCAGTATATCCCAAACTCTGTATTTTAACTGGAAAAGTTGAGGGTTGTCATATATGCCCAGTCATCTTATATGCTGGAAAATACGGTACATACATTCACATCTTATTCTATAAGATTCGATACAGCAAAAACCCTTCTACCCTACCACCCTACGTGAGTACATAATAGCCAACATTATCCCCCCAATTTTACTCCTAACATCATCAGAATCCTAACATTTTTAACACACACAACATTTAAAACCACATATTAACTTAAGATTTCCTTTCTCTCAAAGTTATTTAGCCATTTCCTGTGTCTCTTATTTAAGTCCTTTAAATTTCCTGTATTATATTGTCAACTTATTATAAACTATACATTACAATTAAATCCTCCAGCTTGAATTTATACATGCAATATTATCCCCCTTTGCAATTTCCTAATTTTGCAAGTATTTGTACCTATCTAAAATAAAATAAATTAGTACACCCCCCCCCTGCTCCTTTATATACTCAAATACTAAATGCCATTCTTCTTTGATTTTAACTGGTAGTTTATTTTTTAAGATTTGTGTTAATTTATCCATCTCTATTATCTCTACTAATTTCATTGTCCAATCATTTTTGCTCGGAACATCCTTCATTTTCTATTTTTGCACCAATAATATTCTTGCTATGGCTGTCATATAAAACAGGTGCTTTCCATATTTTTTTTCCAATTATCCTATCAAAAATTCCTAATAAAAAGCTTTCTGCTTTTAAATCCAGATCAATATGGAGTATTTTACAAATTGTTTCTTTAATTTGTTTCCATTTTCTTTAACGGTTTGCAGTTCCACCAGTATTTAATGTCCCTGTCACCTTTCCACCTTTCCAACATTTATTGTTTTTGTTTTTATAAATTATAGCTAGTTTCTCCAGAGTTAAATACTATCGATAAAACATCTTATACCAATTTTATTTTATATTTTGGGAGGCAGTATACTTTAATCCCTTCATCCATACCCATTCCCACTGTTCTAATTGAATATCATCACCCAGATATTTGGCCCATTTTACCATTGTACCTTTCACAATTTCATCTTCCATATCCAATTCTAATAATTTCTTATATAGTTTCCCAATGAGTTTGTCATTCACACCACACCAATTTGCTTTCCTCAGAACCAAATTATTTTAAATCCTTCATTATTCTTTCATGTAGTTGCTTATAGGCAAACCATCCCTGATCAAATCCTA
Source organism: Phrynosoma blainvillii (assembly GCA_026167975.1). Lineage (NCBI taxonomy): Eukaryota > Metazoa > Chordata > Lepidosauria > Squamata > Phrynosomatidae > Phrynosoma > Phrynosoma blainvillii. The sequence goes on along the minus strand of JANUYF010000003.1, from coordinate 180,188,901 downwards.
TTTGTTCCAATTCTTCTTGAGATTTTAGCATAATCTTACCCTCCATTTTCCTAGGGCCTTTACAGATTGCCAGAAATAATGCAGCTTGAGGCCACTTTAACTGTCCTGGATCAGTGCTAAGGAATCATGGGAACTGTAGTTTATTTTGGCACCAGAGCTCTTTGACAGAAAACACTCAATGGGGGGAAGCAGACGGGAGGCCATGGGCCACCCCAGGAAGCTGCACCGCGGGACCGAGGCATCCCCACGCCTCAGTCCTGCTGCGCACCTTTGCCGCCCCTGAAAGAAGCGCTAAATTGGCACTCCTTTCACAAGTCGCTGAAGGTGCACCGCAAAAGGCTGCAGCGCACCTTCGGCGACTCTTCTGCCGCAGCACATGCAAATGCTGTGGCGGGAGGTCCTCCTCGGAGCGCCAGCCGTGCAGAGGGATGGCTGCTCCGAGGACGACCTGGGGAAGGGGTTGGGGCACCGATCGTGCGGCTGCCCCTCCCCTTTCCTGCCCCCAAGACGGCCCAATTAGCTGTCTGCTTAGCCCCAATGTCCCATAAAAAAATACAATCCCCATGATTCACTAGCACTGATCCAGGGCAGTTAAATTGGTCTCAAGCTGCATTATTTCTGGCAGTCTGTAAAGGCCCTTAGTCAGTTCACTATATTTAAACCACTTATCCTTTCTAATCATTTCTTTCCTATACCATGAATCTTGAGGTGACACCCACATAGGAAAATTACATATAATTTTGTTTTATATATTTATTCCACACTCACATTACATTTCTCTTCATACAATGATTATTAATCATGTGGTTGATTTTGTCTTTCCCATATGCTAGATATGCATGAAAACCAAAACTTAAACCCTCCCCTTCTATTTCTAGAAGTTTTATTCTTTCTAATTGTATCCAATCACAAATCTACAGAAGCCTACATGCTTCCGAATACAATTGTAGGTTTGGGAGTGCCAGTCCGCCTCTTTCTTGAGCATCTTGAAGTAGTTTTAATCTAATTCTTGGTCTTTTATTTTGCTAGATGAAATGTGATAACTCTTTCCTCCAAATATTATAAGGTTTGTTTGACATTATAATTGGTATCATTTGAATTAAAAAAAGCATCTTCGGCAGGACAGACATCTTAATAGCTGCTATTCTGTCTAAAAATGATAAGTGAATGGTTTTCCAATTTGATAAATCTTTAATTTCTTTCCACAATCTTTGATAATTATTCTCAAATAATTCATTGTTTTTTTTCATTATCCATATACCCAAATACTTTATTTTTTAAAACTTTAATCCCCATTTTCTCTTGCAAAAAATTTCCTCTTCAATTTTCATGTTTTTTTGTTAATATTGCTGATTTGTTTCTATTAATTTAACATCCTGTATATTCACCAAATTCATCCAATATTTCCATTATAATCCTTATATCATTCTGTGGATTTTCTAGATTTATTACCACAAAAGCACGAATTCTATATTCAAATTATTTGATCTTTACTCCTTTTATTGATTCACAATTTTTCACTGTAATTAGTAAGATTTCCATTATTAATAAAAAAGTAATGGGGACAATGGGCATCCTTTCCTTGTGCTTCTCTCTATAACAACTGGTTTTGATAGATCTCCATTAATATTAATTCTTGCCATTTGTTTTTTATAGATTTGTGATATCCAATTTCTATAATTCGGTCCAATATTAATATTTTCTATAATTTCCATTAGGGCTATCCAATTAACTGAATCAAATGCTTTTTCCATATCTAAAAAAAATAATCCTAATTTCTTGTCATTGTGTTTTTCATAATATTCTATTATATTTAATATGTATCTCATCTTATCTTTCATATATCTTTGGAATAGAAATCCACATTGATTTGAATCAATTAAACACTCTAAACTTTTTTTTGAATCTTTGAGCCATAATTGTTGCAAATAATTTATAGTCCAAATTAAGTAAGAATATGGGTCTATAATTTGCTGGTTCCAATTTGTCTTTATTTTCTTTTGGTATCAATACTATTTCAGCTTCTCTCCAGGTCTCTGGTGGCTTCCCTTTTAAAATATTAAAATATTATTCATTACTAGAAACAAAGGCTCTTTTAATTCTTCTTTAAATGTTTTATAAAATTCTATTGAGAAACCATCTAGTCACGGAGATTTGCCACTTTTGTTCTTAGCTATCATGTCTTCGATCTCCTCTATTGAGATTTCAGCTTCTAATTTCATTTTCTGTATATCATTTAATTTCAAGATTTTATCTTTCCCCATAAATTCTTTAAAATTGATATTTTGTGTTTTTTTTGTTTTTGCATATAATTTGGTGTAAAATTCTCTGTAATGTTCTAAGATATTACTCCTGATTAGTAATTATTTTGTTATTTTTCTTTATCTCTGTTATTAATCTTGATTCTTTCCTTTTTTTCAGTTTATACGAAAGCCATTTCCCTGGTTTGTTTGCATTCTCAAAGTTTTGTTGTTTAACCTTTTTCATTTTGTTACCCAGATCTTCTACCAATTCCAGGGCTATTTGATCTTTCAGCCATTTGATCTCCATAGATATTTTCTCATTTCTCAAGTTATTATTAAATACAATTTCTTTCTTTTTGAGTTTCTTATTCAGTTGGTCCAATTTTAAATTCTGCTTTTTCTTAATAAATGCATTTTGTTGCAGTAGAGAGCCTCTCAATACAGCTTTCGCTGCATCCCAGACAATATTCAATTCTTTCCCTTTGTTCAAGTCTTCTTTTAAAAAGTTTGATATCACTATTTTTGTGTTCCTAATTATTTCTTCGGTTAGCAAAAGGTTAGTGTTCAACCTCCACTTAGACCACATCCTTGTTTTATTAAATTCTTTTAATTTCGGAATTTGTGGGTTATGATCTGATAACCATCTGGGCATAATTTCCATTTCCTTTAAGAGTTTTGTTATTGTTGGAGTAACTAATATTAATTATTTTTTTAAGTAGAGGTGTATCCACCCAGTGGATGGTCCTTCACTGCATGTGACAAAGCAAATAAACAATCGGCAGTAAATTAACAAATAACAAACCGCTGCCCCAGAAATGACGTCATATTACGTCATATGACATCATGTAATTTTATGATGTCAAGCATTAAGTGCCTACGTCATTTCCTGTCAATTTGTTTTCTGCCAATTTTATTTCCCAATTTTGATTAGCCGAATTATATTATTCTGTGGGATGGGGTCATAACCCACCCCACAGTAAAACTTATAAATTTCCAACCATAGACCCTGACCTCCAGTTGTGACAAATTATTAGATATAACAATTAACACTAATGATCCATTCCCAAAGATTACTAAACATAACCACATAAATCTCAGGGAGGGTGAAGAACCCAGGGGAGACCCTGGGAAAAAATTCCCTCCCACCCCCCGAAGGCGATCAGCCGAAGCCTGAGAGCAATATTAACAAACTATTATAAAGGGTGGGTGGGATGGGTTGCCAAAAGTAAAGATCGGAAGGATGTTACTCTCTCGATTCTTAAAATGGCTGACTGCATGTGGCAGCGAAGCTATAAATAACAAACTTAGCCCCCAATTCTCGCAGAACTCAAACTTTGCGAGATTTGGTTATAATCCAAACTTATTGGGTAAGGTGCGCAGGTGTATTTATTCTCCCCCGCGCCCTGACCAATCAGGCATCTCCTGTCCTTATTTGGCCAGCACAACAAGAAACCCCTCCCGACTCGTCGGGGGTGTCTTTCCATTGATAAAATAGACGTGAGATCCAGCTCCAAGTCTAGATGTTTCTACAGATAGAATGGGAGTTTCCATCTTGTTTTTAATCTTAGGCAACAAAATGTTTCAGGCCAGCATTGTATTGTATTATCATAGAGGGTCCTCGCTTTGTCCTTTATAATAAAAAGGAAATAATGCAGGCATGGGTAATTGTTGTGTTGTCTATTAAATCATTCAAATACATTGTGCCCTGTTTAATAAATTGCTTTGTTTTCTTGAGTATTTTAGGAAGGATATTCTAATACTTAATTCCTCAACTATTAGAAAATGTTTTGTTATTTCTCATATTATACAACAACAAAACTAGAGGTTTTCTTTGCCCATCCTTGCTCAAAGGCATACAGTTGTATAAGACATATGTTTTTCACATAGCTGTTTATTGAATTACTACACCACATGCTTAGATATGCACTTATATTATTGCTAATATGTACCTAAATAGTTCAATGTGATATTTTCTTGGTACCAACTGATGTTTATGAGTGCACAAATGCTATGGGTGTTTGTTGTTGTTTTCTCCACTTTCCCAACATAATTGCACCCCATCCTACTGCCATGTACACCCCTCTTCATCTATGTTCACTTCTTTTTATGTATCTATAAAGAATAGCCTTGCCACCAGGTGGCTTAGGCATGACATGAAAGACTAAGCTAAAATGTCCTTGTTTTACGTACAGGCACCTTCTTTAAAGTGACAGCCAAAAGAAAGAGCCTGAGGGTGGTATCTGTTGTGTGGCTGTCAGAAGGTGGGAGGTTAGGAGGACAGACTTTTGCGGAATCCCCCAACCTACCTTATTTTAAAGTTCCAGCTACATATCTTCCCTTTGATATTCTTTCTACCACTGGATGTTTACCTATGCTGCATCCACATATGGTCTGAAATTCAAAACAGGGCTGGGAAACAGTGGACACATTGTTTTACTGCTTTTGTTTGTTTGCATTTAGTACACCAAGGACATTCAACTCTATTCCTCCTTTCAGCCAAACACCAATGAAGTTGTTTCCATTCTAAATCTATGAGTCATTCACAATAGAGTGGATATAGGCAGACAGATTGAAGCTTAATCCAGACAATACAGAGCTGCCCTTGCTTAGATGAAAGATAGAATAGGGTGTAAGGATTCAGCCTGTGTGGATGGTGTTACACTCCACAAAATACACAGATTCACTGTTTCTATGCATTCTTGAATTAATTCCTGAACCCAGATACTCAGACGTCTGAGGTGGACAGGAATGCATTTGTACAATTAAGACTTGTATGTCAGCTGTACCTCTTCCTAGAGATGTCTGATCTGACCATGATAGCACATACTGTACTTATGTTACAATTGAATTACCATAATATATTCTACTTGGATTGCTGTAAGAAATGTCAGCTGGACCAAAGAGCAGAACCAGAATGTTGACCAGGTCTAGTTAAAGAAGGAATTATACAGTCGACCCTCTATATCCACATGTTCTTTATCCATGGATTCAATTATCCACAGCTTGAAAAAAAAATTAAATTCCAAAAGCAAACCTTGATTTTCTCATTTTATATAAGGGACACAATTTTATCATGTCTCTGTATTTAATGGTACTTGAGCACCCACACATTTTAATATCGGGGGATCCTAGAACCAAATCCCAGTAGATACCAAGGGCCCATTGTAATGTTCTTATTACAACAACTCCTTTGGCTATCAGTCTGTTGAGGGAGGGTAATTTAAAGTGCTGGTTATGACCCATAAAGTCCTATATAGTTTGATTCCAGGTTTTCTGAAAGACTGTTTCATTCTGCATATGCCTGAACAGGCTTTGATACATTTGCGTAAGTTCTTCTATTTCTCCCAATATCCTCACAAATAGGAGTTACAGTAGAAGGCTGTGACCATATCATGGTGGATGCTTTCTTGAGAAACTCCCCTTCTCAACAGGAACTTTTCTTTACCATCTTGTAGCAGGTAGACCATTTATAACAAACAAGCCCAACATGCTTTGAGGAACTGTTTATAAGGAATGGGCATTCAATGGTATGCTTTAAATGGTTTTTAATTCTACATTGCGTGTAGACCAGGGCTAGGCAACCTTTCCCCTTGACACATTCTTCATTTGTGGATTACAATTTTGAATTAAATAAGTTAGCAGACTATGGACAGTATATAGCAGGGGTAGGCAACCTTTCCCCTTTAAGGGCCGAGGGACTTCAGCTCCCAGAATCCCAAGAGCTATTGGCCAACATGGGACTATTGGCCAACATGGCTGAGGCTTCTGGGAGCCGAAGTCCCTCGGCCCTTAAAGGGGAAAGGTTGCCTACCCCTGGTGTAGACCAAATGGGTATATTTGTCCAACACTGACAACTGGGTGGTTCTTATTCTCCTTTATACCTAACAATTTATTTGTGCTTACTTCCCCACCACCAGCAGCTTTCCTTATTTTTTTTTATAATTGAAGCCATATTGTTTAGGTTGATATGAGAGGAATAGTTTTTTTCCCCTCATATGGTTAAAGAAAATGGGAGTCAGAAATCCTTTTTGATCTTTAGAGAGGAATGATTGAATATACTTCAACAATATGGCCACCTATGTAATGTGTTTTAAAAAGCAAATTGAATCCACATTGTGCACACAGTAGTCCCCTAATCTCTTTTCATGACATTGTTCAACCACCTTTTTCTCATAGTTTGTTTGCCTACTTTTTGGAAGATGAAAATGAAGTGGAAACATTTTTTCAGCACACTGATCAGGTCAGTGTATTTTTTTTAAAAAAAGTCCTTGAACTATAATTTTAACAAAACAAGTAGTCAATTACACAGTCATAAATTCAGTTCCTGAAGATGTGGGCTATTCCCTTGAGACCAAACTGTGCACCTGTTAAAGTAATATTCTGGTAATTACCCTTCATTCTTATTGTTTATCCTGTGTGCCATTCTCTAAACACTGTTCACATTATCTAATAAGGTCATATATATGGTGGATAATCAAGGTTGTCATTGTTTCAGAAACTGGAACAAAATGTATAAATCTAGATAGTCACTATCTAGATTTATACATTTTGCCCGGTGTTTCTTGACCCTCTGAATACTGTTATTGTAGAAGTCTGCAGATTGCACCTTAAACTACTCTTCCACTTCATGAATGAAGTGTTTGTGTTGTGAAAGTGGTGACCGTGCAATGGATTTTTCACTTCTGGGAACAAGAAAAGTCACTTGGTGCGATGTTGGGAGAATAAGGTGGATACTGCAAAATCTCAAAGTCACATGTCCTTGCTTTGTTAACTGCAACTTGAGATGAGTGAAGTGGTGCATTGTCAGCTAGGAAACAAATGCCTCTGGAGAGCATACCACAGTGTTTCTTTTTGAGAGCATCTCACAACTTGTCCAGAAGATTGCTGTAGTATGTGCCAGTCAGGGTTTGTCCCTTACAAGGTAATCTGTAAGAATGACTCCACAACAGTCCCAAAAAAACAAACAAACAACTGAGAGCATGACCTTCCCTGATTACTTTTACACCTTTGTCTTTTTTTTCTTTTTCTTTTTTGGAAGAATTGGCATGCTTCCACTCCATGATCATGGTTTTGGTCCTGCTCATGGTTTTGGTCTGGATCATAGTGATAGATCCAAGATTCATCCATGATTACCAGATGACCAAAAAAAAAAAAAAAAATCCTCTTCATCCTGTTCCAATAGAGTCAACATCTGTCATGAAAGGTCATGCTGTGTTTGTTTCTGGAAAGGGGTTAGCAAACGTGGAACCCAGTGTGCAGATACCTTAGACATGTGCAGTTCATCATGAATAATTTTCCACACACTTCCATAACTGAGACCAGTTTGATTCATGATCATTTGGATGGTTGCTCATCTGTCTTCTAGGATTAAACACTTTGCTTTCTTCACTGTGGCCGCATCATCTGTCAATGATGGTCTTCCAGGTCTTGGCTTGTCTGCGAGGGACATGTGACCAGTTTGGAAATTCCTTTTCCACCTCACAATAGTGACATAAGATGGGCAATCATTTCCATAAACTACCGTCATCTCATCATTAATTTGCCAGGCACTATCACCCTTCAAATGCAGAAACTTTATCATGCTGAAACCCTGTCTTCTTAGATAACTTTAGTTTAGGGGAGTTGCAGACTGCCAGAAATAGTGAAAATTGAGTCCAGTTTTAGGGTTAGGGTTAGTGCTAGGGAATCATGGAAATTGTTTTTGTTTTGTTTTGTTTTTTTCTTTTTCTGAGACATTGAGCCTTCTCTGTCAGAGAGCTCTGGTGCCACAATAAAATACAGTTCCCATGATTCCCTAACCCTAATCCTAACCCTTAAAGTGGACTCAATTTGCACTATTTCTGGCAGTCTGCAAAGGCTATTAGTCACTTCTGTCGCAACCTGTAACAAATATAAATGACAAAATTAGGTGATTTTCTCAGAACATGCACTTAGGGATTAATGATGACACTGACAAAATTTCATTAATATACCATAATAATTTTCGGATGATAATTATTACTTTATGATACATCCCTATAGCTAAAAGCTAACTAATACAGTGGAATTACTTAATACAAAATGCTGAACACAAACAATGGAGAAATGTTTGTCTTCTGTTTCTAATCTCCTTAGGATTGTTGGCTGGTTGCTTCTGGAAAGTAATGCTTGTGCATGTTTTTCAAATCATATGCATTGCTTCCGTGTGCACACAAACACCTCTCCTCAGTGATAAAAATATGTTTGTATTGCATTGTCATATGTTTGAAATGTGTATATTTTCCTATATACATTTTTCACTTTTATTACTTCTTTATTATACATGGCCTCAACTACCCTGTAATGTGTGGCTACAAAGTACACTCAGTCTATGCCTAGTCCAAGAATTATTGGGGAAAATCTGTGCAAAAAGAATGGATTTTTGGTGCATTTCTATTGTACTATTAAAAAAGGGGCATTAACAATATATTGATAAATAGACAGAATTTTGGTGGCTTAGGGCCTTTGCAGACTGCCAGAAATAGTGCACATTAAATTGAGGCACTGCCCTGGCTCAGTGCTAGGGAGTCATGGGAATTGTATTTTTTTCTGGGACATTGAGCCTTCTCTGTCAGAGAGCTCTGATGACACAATAAATTACAGTTCCCATGACTCCCTAGCACTGAGCCAGGGCAGTGCCTCAATTTAATGTGCACTATTTCTGGCAGTCTGCAAAGGCCCTTAGTCTGGTATACTCAGGGCCTGATTAAAACATGATCCTGAGTATACACTCACTAATGTGACATTCAGTTTGGCTTGAGTCTCATTTAAATCACAGATTTATAGAATCATAGAGTTGGAAGATACAGCAAGGACCACCCAGTCCAATCTGCTGCCATGCAGGAACACAGTATCAAAACACCCCCATCAGATGACCATCCAGCCTCTGTTTAAAAACCTACAAGGAAAATCACTCCACCATACTTTGAAGAACAAGAACTATCATGCAGCTCTTACTGTCAGGATTTTCTTCCTAATGTTGACGTGGAACTTTGAATCCATTGCTCTGTGTCATATTCTCAATATGACAACCCTTCAAATACTTAAACAGGGCTATCATATCAACTCCTAACCTCTTCTTCTCAAGGCTAAACATTCCCAGTTCTCTAAGCCACTCCTCATAGGACATGGTTTCCAGACCCTTCACCATTTTGATTGCCCTCCTCTGGACATGCTCCAGCTTGTCAACATCCTTTTTGAATTGTTGTGCCCAGACCTGGACACAGAATACCAAGTGAAGTCTCACCAAAGCAAAATAGAGTGACATTATTACTTCCCTTGTTGTAGAGAGTTTACTTCTATTGATGCAGCCTATGATCTCATTGGCCTTTTTAACTGCCACATCACGCTGTTGGCTCATATTCAATTTGCGGTCTACTAGGACTCCTAGATCCCTTTCGCATGTACTGTTGTTAAGCCAGATGTCTCCCATCCTATATCTATGCATTTAATTTTTTTCGCCCAAAGTGCAATACCATACATTTCTCCCTGTTGAAGTTCATTTTGTTAGTTTTGGCTCAACTTTCTAATCTATTAAGATCATTTTGAATTTTGATCCTCTCCTCTGGAGTATTAGCTACTCCTTTGGTGTCTTCTGCAGATTTAGTAATCATGCCCTCTATTCCTTCATCCAAGTCATTGATAAAGATTTGGAATAGCACTGGTTCCAGGACAGAACCCTGTGGCACCCCAGTGCTCACTTCTCTCCAAGATAAAGATGAGCCATTGCTGAGCACCCTTTGGGTTTGGCTGGTTCAACCAACTACAAATCCACCTGTTGCATTGTCTAGCCCACAGTTTATTAGTTTGTTTGCAAGAATATTGTGGGGGCCCTTGTCAAATGCCTTACTGAAATCAAGATATGCTACATCGACAGCATTCTTCACCTACCAAGTTGGTAATTTTATATAAAAATAAAGAGATCAGATTAGTTTGGCATGATTTGTTTCTCAAAAACCCATGTTGACAATTTGTGGTTCTGGCATTCCCTTCTAAATGTTCATAGACTCCCTGTTTAATTATCTTCTCTAGAATTTTTCCTGGTACTGATGTGAGGCTAACTGGATGATAACTGTTTGCGTCCTTTCCCTCCCCCATTTTTGAAAATGGGAACAACATTTGGCCTCCTGCAATCTGCTAGAACTTCTCCTGTTCTCCAGGAATTCTCAAAGATTATTGCCAATGGCTCTGATATTACATTTGCCAATTCTTTTAATATGGTTGGATGTAATTCATCTAGTCCTGGAGACTTAAATTCATTTAGATTAACCAGATATTCCTGTACTACCTCTTAACTTATTCTGTGCTGTGTTTCCCCTATGGTGTCCTCTGCTCCATTTTCCTCATTTTGAGCACCTTTTCCTTTTGTGAGACGACTGAAGCAAAGAAGGTGTTGAGTAGTTCTGGTGGCGCAGTGGTTAAATGCCTGTACTGCAGCCACTCACTCATAGACCACAAGGTTGCAAGTTCAGTACTAGCTAGGGCTCAGGCTAGACTCGGGCCTGAATCCTTCCGAGGTTGCTAAAATGAGTACCCAACTGTTGGGGGGCAATGACCTTACAGCTGTGATATGTGATATGAAGTGGTATATAAATGAAGCTGCTTTGCTTTGCTTTTTTCTGGCCCTATTAGCAGTTCTCCATATTCTCCACACAGTGGCCCTACCATTTCCTTCTGATTCCCTTTGCTATGGACATCCACTCAAAAAGCCCTATTTAGTGTTCTTAATCTCTCTAGCAAGCCTGGGCTCATTCTGCACTTTAGCTTTTCTGAGTTTACCCCTACACATAATACCTATTTGTTTGAATTCCTGTTTAGCAATTTCCCCCTTCCCCCCCCCTTTTTTTTTTACATCTCCCATTTAAAAGTTAGCTCAGTTGGATGTTCTTTAATCATCTATCCTGGTTCTTGAGATACCTCACATTTTCCTTCCTCATTGGAACAGTTTGAAATTGTTCCTTCAGTACCTCCAAACTCTCATCCATCTCATCCATCTTGAACTCCCTTCTCTTTTAGTATTTATGACCATGGGATCACCCCCAGTATTTCCCTAATTTACTGAAATCAGCTCTCCTAAAGTCCAGAATGTGTGTCTGATTATGCTTGGGTTCTCCTTTCCACTGTATAAGAAACTCCAGGAGAACATGATCACTCCCACCTAAGGATCCCATCACTTGTACCCCATTTACCAGGTCATCCCTGTTGGTTAGGATGAGATCAAAAATAGCTGATCCTCTTGTTTCCTCTTCCACCTTTTGGACAATGAAATTGTCTTTGAGGCAAATGAGAAATTTTCTAGACCTTAATGTGAAAGAGTAGCTATGGAGGAACTAGAGAAGATCCTGGAGTGTACAGATACATAAATACTATAGTTAAGATTTTCCATGTCATTGGATTTCTAATTTCTATTTATTGTTGTGAAAGTTGAGCAATGAAGAATCCTAATAGAAAGAACATCTGAAATGTGATGGTGGAGACAAGTTCTACAGATATGTTGAATTTATATTTATATTGATTACAAATATTCTGTGCTATTTCCCTTATTTTATTTCTTTCCAAATTCATCTTTTTTCTTTCCCAATATACAAATCTGATATTAGTATTTCTGTTTTCTTTTTAAAATGTGGACTTGCCTTAGTTTCATCCAGAGTACAAAACTGTTGTTTGATCTTTTTCCAGGAGCAAGTTTCCAATTATAGATCTAAGCCTTAATGAGAAAGGCAAATAGACTGAAATGCAGTCTGTCTACTGGTTATGTAATCCAGTGGGACCAAGCATGAAGCATTTGCTCTTAAGTATGCCTTCCATATTTCACTGACCAAGGCCTCAGTGCCACAAAGAACATAATAAGCATCTATTAGGAAAATGAAAGCACAACAAATAAATTCTCATGAGGGTTCCCCTGCCCCCCCCCCCAGCACTTGAAATCATCCATGTTAATGAGGAGAATGTGTTTGACCAAAATTTTGTGTTTGAAACTACACTTATGTAATCCTATCTTTGTCTTTTCTTTTCAGAAGGATTCTCTACCATATCTAAGAAACTTGAGCACTATCCAACTTTAGATCCTTTGAGTATATAACAATTATTTTAAATTGAAACAAGTCTAGCTTCTGGACCAATCAAATCCAGAAAGAACATCCATTCCATAAAACAGTATAAGAAGTGCTATATTAGGAAAATCTGCATGGCTAAAGGCAAATGATCAGATTTTGTTTGTGCATATATATATATATATATATATATATATATATATATATAGAAAGAGAGAGAGAGAGAGGAGAAACTGACACTTTTCCATCCAGACCTTGGTTTTTGAATGGTTTGGGGTTTTTTGGTGGTTTGTTTGGATCCCATCTTTACCCCTAAATAGGAGTTGCTGACCATGATTAGATGATTAATTTTGAACAATTAAAGACATATCAATACATTTTATGTATTTAAAAACAGCTGCTACCCCATTGTTTATCTTTCTACCCTAACCAGTTAAAGGCTGAAAGCCTGTTTAAAAGAGGACCCTCATTTGCCAGAGAAAAGAGAATACCTCCTGAGGAGAGAATTCCATAGCTTAGGAGCAGCCACCAAGAAGATTTTCTCCTCTGTCTTCAGCAGATGAACCTGGGAGGGTTGTGGACACAAACCCTTCTTGACAATTTTAAGGCTTGGGCACACTCATATGTGGGTTTTAAGATAGTCTATATCTGAGTCATTTAAGGCTTTTTAGGTCATAACCACCACTTTCAATCATTTCTGGGAACAAAGTGGTAGATTACAAGATTTTTTCTTTGGATGTTCAGCCATTCCTAAATCTTACCAGTATATGGGTGAAAAAATTAGTTAATTTTTGAAGAATGTACACATACTTGCAAATCCTGTGTCTGGAACAGAAAAGAAAACAGGTTAAAAAATATTGAATTTGGGGGTGGGGGGGGCAGACCCACAACTGACAGATTTCTTCATCCCTTCATCCCCATCTCCTGCTGACAAGGAAATTGTTTCTTGAAGTGTAATCAGAGCTGAAACATCTTGTTTACCTCCATTCAATAGAGAACTGCTGAATTGGCTCAGACTGATACACCACCACCTCCAATTTTGAGGTATCATGCAGCAAACCAATCTGGATTTCACAGAATCATTGAATCATACAGTTGGAAGAGGCCACAAGGGCCATCCAATCCAACCCCTTGCCATGCAGGAACTCACAAACAAAGCACCCCTGGCAGATGTTTTAAAACTTCCAAGGAAGGAGACTCCATCACACTCTGAGGGAGTGTGTTCCACTACTGAACAGTTCTTACTGTTAGAAAGTTCTTCCTAATGTTGAGGTGGAATCTCTTTTGAGAAGGTAATATTTGGGAAAAGGTAAATATCTATACTGAATGATTTTGTCTTGTGTACACAGCCCATTGTCTCTGTGACCAGCCACTTAAGAGAAATGAGTACCTGAATGGCATGCTCACCTCTACTACTTTTAAGCACATGTCTGATTTGATTGGTACAACATTGCAGTCATGTTTTGCCCCACCCAGAGGTGTTCTTTTTACTTTTAAGAAACAGCCCTCAAGTTAGAAAGCGGTTAAAATACAGAGACAGAAAGAAAACCTCTCTTTGACCTGCTCGCCTCTCCTAGACCTACCCCTGCCTTCCCTGATCCAATCTCCATTCATCTTCTTCACATCAGAGGATGAGCAAATCTATGTGTGTATTTTAGTCTCTAGTCCCTTAAGCTTACCTCTAAACTTTTAGATAGATTAGGAGAAGAGTTTTTAGCTTCTATGCTGATTTCCTCCCTCTTTTACTTTGATAACAACTTGCATTGAGCATAGAGTATTCTGTTGGTTTCTGCTGCTATCTTTTTTCTTTTTTAAAAAATAAAGAAATAATCATTTTTGGTGGGGGGGAAAATTAGCTTGTCCTTCCATCTCATTTTTACTTGGAGTTCTTTGGTTAATTTTCTGTTTAAAAAACTTTATCCTGAAAGATATAGCAGAAAGTTAGTGCCTGGAGGAGCTTTCCCTCCCTAAACACATGAAACCAGTGCATTATTCTTATCAGTAAATGATTTTTTTCTTCATTTTTTTTTTCTCATTGAATTATTTGTTTCTTCAGTGAATGATTTTTTTTCTTCATTCATTTTTTAGGAGTTTGACATCCATAACAAGAAATGTGAAGTCTCATTCAGTTTTAATGTAACACGACACACACAAAAAAGCTATCTGTACTGAGCCAGCCAAAGTAGTCAAGGGTTCAACAGAGAGGATCTTGTCACTCTTTAAGTTAAACCATGATTTCTATCTACTAAGCAATAAACAGGCATGGCTTAACTTACAGGAAATGGTAAGGCTCAGATGTTTAATAATGCATCACAGAACCAGGAGAAAAGGGGGCATATTTTTGGCCCCAGATACTCCATCTCTCTCATCTGGTTTGGTTATGAAAGACCAAGGCAGCTGTGGGTTCATGTAAGGCAAGCTATAAGCAAGCACAATTCCTGATGTAGCACACTATTATTTCTGATCACAGGAGAAATAGGTTAAGAATCTATGTTAGTGTCCAGTTCCTTTGCTTTGTGGAGTTTAAGTCAACATGAAATGCCACTGTGGGTTGAGAAGCTAGATGTCCTGTTTTTTTTTAAAATAAAATAATTAATCATGTATAGGTTACAGAAGCTAGTTTTCCTGACATAGAACATGAATTGCTAGAGTGCAGAAATTGATTCTATGTTTTTGTTGTTTTTAAGCACAAAGTCTTATCTTTAATGCTAATAGTTTTCACAGCAGTTCTTCCTCAAAGCATAGATATAATGCAGGGCACATTTGTGATGAAAGATGCCTAACACTTTCCATATTGAATAAACCAGATTATTATTATTATTATTTTGGCTTTCATATATTTAAACTTGAAACAAGTCATACTCTGAATACTGATGATACTGAATTTCTTTAAAATAATGATCCCCTTATCTCTTGCTCTCTAAACATAAGTATATTTTTCTTATTAATTCTGGAGTTGTAACTAGAGTGCATGCAATCTTGCATTAGTAAAACATATCAGCAATTCATGAAGAGATTGCACTTCCTGCATAGTTCTAATAGTACAATATGAATATTGGAGATAAAAAGCATCCTAACATTAGCAAAGTCAAGTACTTTTAAATGCTCTATTTTTTTTATTTATAACAGAGTCTTTCCATTTAATTATTTGGTGTCCCTTAGTTAATAATGTATGGCCAGATTTTTCTTTCAGTTGTGGTAGAATTAACTACAAAATTATGACTATATTTAGTATTAAAGCAACAAATATTAAAGCCATTTTAACCTTCAGATTGTTCTCCTGGTCTGCTGCTATTTTAGTGGCATTTTAGGTTTAGTGAATTTCCTTTTCTTCTTCTTCTTCATTATGTGATTCCAACAGGTTACAAGTTATACTCAATAAATATGAACTTAAGGTGGACTTTGATGCATTAGGCAGAGAGCTGTCTCTTGCCAGACCCTGCACCCATTGCAAGAGGCAACAACTCCTTTGTTTTTATCTCCCCAGGCCATCTAAAAATGTTATTGGTTCCCAGAGGGTGACAGGCAGAGGTCACATACATGTCTCCGAAATCTTTGCACATGAGGCATGAGTTTGCACTAATCACTTGAGACCCATTGGACCTTTTTAGAATCATATCATTATAGAGTTGGAAGAGACCACAAGGGCCATCCAGTCCAATCCCCGCCATGCAGGAACTCCCAATTAAAGCATCCCGACAGGTAGCTATCCAGCCTCTGTTTAAAGACCTCCAAGGAAGGAGACTCCACCACACTCCAATGAAGTGTATTTCACTATCAAACTGCCCTTATTGTCAGGAAGTTCCTCCTAATGTTGAGGTGGAATCTCTTTTCCTGGAGCTTGCACCCATTGTTCCGGTCCTAGTCTCTGGAACAGCAGAAAACAAGCTTGTTTCTTCCTCAACTTGACATCCCTTTAAATATTTAAACAAGGCTATCATATCACCTCTTAACCTTCTCTTTTCCAGGCTAAACATCCCCAGCTCTCTAAGTCATTTCTCATAGGGCTTGGTTTCCAGCCCCTTCACCATTTTAGTTGCCCTCCTTTGGAATAACAGTAAAGCCATGTTTTCCCTACCCAGGGAGGTCCCTTTCATTCTAGGTGACAGTTCCCAAGTTAGGAAAAGGTTAAATACAGGAAAAGGGACAAAGTGAGGGAGGGAGGGAAGGAGGATAGAGGGAGAGAGAAAGAACATTCATCCACTGTTTCTACACTCCATCCACCCTATATATACTCCTGTTGAAATATCTCTTATGAATTTTGGCTCAGTATTTTATTTTATTTTATTTTTATTATTTTTATATATTATATTTAAACATATAATGCTCTCACATATAAAACTAAATACATTGAATACATCATCCTAAACAATGCTACAAAACTTCCATAAAGTTCCTTTGACAACAAATACCTTTGTTCATACTTTTGTATCATACATCTTTTTTATCACCACTATTTAACCTCAGCTCTATCTCGATATTCATATCTTCCAATATCCATATGTCCTATCTTTTAGTCATCTTGTCTTTCCTCAAATATGATTCTTTAGCATTCCCATAGTTTTACTTGCTTTACTCCAACCTGTTGGGGCATAGAAAGACGCACTGTGTCCACCACGACCACCTGCAGAGTTGTTCCACGTTGACAGGACACCAGGAGAAAGATTCCAGAGAGTAATCTGCAAAAGGGCTTCTGGCAGAGAAAGAAAAATTCCTTCACAGCAGCACATGGCCTTGAGCTCTGGCTTTCTTCCAAATAAAGATAGGAGCAAGGCCAGCCTTCACTCAACACAAGGGCTTTAATCTTTAGTTGCACTATGTACAATATATACATACAGAGTATTGGACAGCTGTCTCAAATACTCACAACTATGCAACACTCCAACAAACTGCTACACCAACCACCATACATAACAAACCCACAAGAAGATAATTCCCATCTCCTTTTTATAGGCAGTTAACACTGCCTGTTGCATCAGGCATCTCAGGTGTGTATATTTTCAATTACTAACCCACACACACCTGCCCATGGAGCTGAGCTGCTTGCATTTCTTATCCTACAGCTCCACCTTGTGGTCACATCCATATCATTTTCCTGACACGACCATCTTCTCTTATTATTTTCTTCCATTGGAGATCATTTCTTATTTATCCTTTCTAGATCCACCTGATTCATCAGAGCTCTTAATCTATCCATTTCTTTCATTTCAGCTAACTTTAGCAACCATTTACCAGTTACACTGCTGGTAACTTATTTTTTCCACCTCTGTGCAATTAACAGTCTTGCAGCAAAAACCATATATAAAAGAATTCTCCAATATTTTCTCTGTATTATCTGATTAATCTGATTTAACATATTTATTAGATATATTTCTGGTTTCTATTCATACTTTAAGAATGTCTTGAATTGTTTTATGAATTTTCTTCCAGTAGATTTGCAGCTTAGAACATCTCCACCAAATATGAAACCGAGATCCAATATTTTGCTTACATTTCCAACAGACATTTGAATTTGTATAATAGATTTTTGCTATCTTACCTGGAGTTAATTACCATCTTTGTTCCATTTTACAGTAGTTCTCCTTTAAATCTTGCAATTTAGTAAATTTTTCAGTTTTCCTTCTCATGTATTCCCAACTTTCCAAATCAATTGTTTTTCCTATATCTGTTGCCCATTTAAACATATTTTCTTAAATCAAATTGATGTCTTTTTTTCTGTCCATCAACATTTTATAAAGTTTACTTGTCCTTTTCTTCTCTGATTTCATCAAAACATCATCTAAATCTTTTGACTCTTCTTCAAAATCCTCTATTTTACTGTCTTTCTTAAATCTTTCCCTCATTTGTGTGTACAATAACCAATGCATTTTGGGGTCTAACTGCTCCAGCTCTTCAATTCCTTTAATTTCAAACTTATTTTCTCTTGACTTTTAAAGTATATTTGTATCTCAACCATGTATGAACTGCCATCCATCTTTCAAAGAAGGCTTTATGTGGAGATATCTAAAGTGGGATTTTTCTATATATCATCTTTTTTCTTCTTCCTTCCATACCTTTAAAAGCATTCTCCTTATCATGCAATGTTTAAATTCTTTATGTACTGCTGCTTTCCTATACCATACATACCCATGCCATCCAAATCGGTTGTTAAACCCTTCAATGTTCAATATTGTCATATTTTTAAGTGAGATCCAGTCAAACTGCCAACTGAGTGCATTAGCGTGATGGTATAGTTCTAAATCTGGAACACTTCTGCCCCCTTCACCTTTATGCCACATCATCTTTAGCCAATTAATTCTGGCTCTCCTTGCCTTCCAAATAAATTCCCTCAAATCCTTGTGCCTTTTTTTGAATACTTTTGTATTATGTATAATTGGGATACACTAAAATGAAAAGTTCATTTTAGGGAGCACAGCCATTTTAATTGCTTCAGCTCTACCCATCAATGTCAAATTCAGTTTGCTCCATTTTATCAGATCATTCTTAATTTCTTTTCACTTTATTTTATAGTTGTTGTCAAATAGGTCCATATTACTCTTAATTAACCAAACTCCTAAATATTTAACTTTATTTTTCACCAAACACTTGGGGGGGAAGCATACGGGTGGCCCTGGGCCGCCCTGGGAAGCCGTGCAGTGGGGCCAAGGTATCCCCACACTTCAGCCCCATGGCGCAGCTTCGCCGCCCCAGGAAGGAGTGCTAAAATAGCGCTCCTTCCCCAAGTCGCTGAAGGTGCGCCGCAAAATGCTGGCAGCACACCTTCAGCGACTCTTCCACCGCAGCGTGTGCGGATGCTCTGGCGGGAAGGCATCGTCAGAGCGCCAGCCTTGCAGAGGGGCTGGCGCTCCGACAATGCCTTCGGGAAGGGGTTGGGGCGCCCACTGTGCAGTTGTCCCTCCCCTTCCTTGCCCCCCAAATGGCCCTTTGCGCCATCTGCTTCCCCCCTTAGTAACCTCCTCTAGATAAATCTCTTCTTTTTTTCATTATATTTTTTATCACTATGAATGTTTTCTTCCAGTTAATTTTGAATCCCAACATCTTACCAAATTCTTCTATTATTTGAAAGGTTTTTGTAATTTGCTGCTTTGTATTCTCTAAAATAATGACCAAATTGTTGTCAAAAGCTTGTAATTTGTACTCCAGTTCTTTAATCTTCATCCCTTTTATACTATCTTCTTGTCTTATTCTGTTTATTAATACTTCCAATATCATTATGAATAACAATGGTGATAATGGACAACCTTGCCTTGTTCCTTTTGCAATTTTAAACTTATCAGCACGTCTCCCATTTATAATCAACTGTACAAATTGTTCTCCATAAATCTCATTTATCCATCCACAAAAATTGGGTCCCATCTCCATTTTTTCAAATAGTTGCTTCATAAAGCTCCAATTCGCATTGTCAAATGCTTTTTCCACATCAGCAAATATTAGTGCCAATTTCTTATCATTATTTTTCTCATAATACTCAATGGTATCCATTATCAAGCTAATGTTTTTGAGTTGTCTCAAAGGTCAAAATCCTGACTGGTCCTCATGAATTAGATTAGCTAAAATCTTTTTAAGTTTCTCCACTAATATTAATGTCATGATCTTGCAATCATTATTCAATAGTGATATAGGTCTATAATTCCCTATTTTTTTCTCATATTTACCTTCCTTTGGTATCATCATAATACTGGCACTCTTCCAAGTGTCAGGGATCCCTTCTTTAACAACAGTTTAACGTTTTCAATAAAGGATCTTTTATCTCTTCTATAAATGTTTTATAATATGTCATAGTGAAACCATCTGCTCCAGGAGCCTTATCTTTTTTTCAGCTTCCCAATAGCTTAAATTAATTAATTCTCAGTAATTTCTGTGTTCAATAACTTTTGTTGCTCTGTTGTTATTTTATTAATCCTTTGCTTACCAAAATATTGACTTATCTCTTCACCATCATTGTCATCTGCTTTATATAGGTTTGTGGAATATCTCTGAAATGCTTCCTATATCTCTTCTTGTACATGTGTCATTTTGTCGTCTTTTTATTTTAGTAATCATTCTTTGAGTTTTGTCTTTTCATAGTCTGTACACTAACCATTTCCCTGATTTGTTAGCAAATTCAAAATGTCTTTGTTTATTTCATCTTCATTGCTATTTCCAGTTATTCTCTTATCTAATTGTTTTCTAAGCCATTGTAAATGTTTATTTTTCTTGCTACTTATGTGATCTTTAGTAAGTTCTAATTCTGCATTTCATATATTCTTTTCTAGTCTTTCTATGTCTTTTACACACTGTCATTTCATTTCTACACCTCTTTGTATCATCATCCCATCATCATAGCTTTACTAGCATCTCAAATAGTTTTAGCATTAATAGAATCAGAAGTATTTTCCAAGAAATATTGCTTCAATATCTTCCTTGATTTTTCTTGAAAATTTTTGTCATTCAGCAAATTGTCATTTAATTTTTTAAAAAAAGTCTTTTCACTGTTTCCAATTTCAATAAAATTGGATTATGATCTGATATAGTCTTAGGCATTATTTCCATTTTCTTAATTTTAGTTATTAATTCTGATGATATACAAACATATCTATCCTTGAAGATGATTTATAACTTTCAGAAAAAAGGTGAAGCCATCTTTGTTTGGATAGAGATTTCCCCATACATCAGTCAAATTGAGTTGCTCTTGTAATTCAAAGAAAGAGGTTGGTAATTTCCCGTGGTTCTTTTTTGTCTTTTTTGTTGAGAATTTGTTTTTCTTGGGATCATTTACCTCATTCCAGTCACCCAGTAAAATTACATTTGTATAGTCTTCATTTTATATCTCTTCTTTTAATCTTTTGTAAAATTCCAACTGTTTCTCTGCTGGAGCATAAATCCCAATCAAAATATATTTGACATTTTCTATTTTTATCTCAACACCAACATAGTGTCCATTTTGGTCCTTAAAAATTTCTTTATCTACAATGGATCTCTTATCAAATGAAATAGAAGAAAAGGCAGAAGATAGAATTACAGAGTGGAAAAAGTATATGACTATTTAAAAAAGAAATGGGGTAACATAATATATATAAAGAAGATGGAATTTTGATTATTAATAGTAGATTATGAAACCATTTTTTTACAAGAGTAGCAGTGAGAAATAACATTAGATAATATTAGACAAATGTAAGATGGTGCAAATAAGAAGGAAGGGCTAAAAAAAAAATAAGTATCTGATTGATGGAAATTCTGATAGAAGAATGATGAATTTAGACTAAGAAAAGAAGGACAAAAAAGGAGACCAGCTTAAGGAAGTAATGATTGGTTTGTTTTGTTTGTTCATAAAATGTCTATAGTATAATTTGTTTAAGGTTTTTATGTTTTTGTTAGTATTTTGTTTGTATTTATGTCTGTGTATGTTATATATATTTGAATATGTATGTAAGATATATTATTGTCTTTTTTATTAATAAAATTAATTAAAATTATTTATCTACATATTTATTCTGAACATACATTACCACTTCTCCTTTCTTTTTCTTTTTTATTAATCTTAATTTCTTGTAAACAACAACAATAAAAAGTTTATTGATTAGTCAACTGATCATATGAACAATAAATTACAGAATTTCAAAATTCATAATACAACATAACACAGTGTATACAAAAATGGAATAAATCACTAAAACACATCTAAAATTAACTGTGGGGTTAAAACATATTCGGTTAAATAAAACAACTGGGTAAAATAGTGTGCAAAATAATCTACAAATACAATATAAAATATAACAAGCTAAAACAGGGGGAAGTGACTAAAAATGATAAGGAAGTTTAAATAAACTCATCACCATGACACGGCACCCCATTTTGAATAATGAATTGATCTCTCAAATGAGCTGCTTTTATGATAAATTTAGTAGTACATCTCACTAAATGTAAATTCTCCCCAGAGAGAAAATGGGACAATTTAACAATAGGATTCCAGTTAATTGTTCTAGCCAAATAAGGTTGTAAAAAATAAGATCTCTCCATGTCATATATGCTACAATCAAACAGGATATGTACAATGTCCTCTACAGCTGAGGCACCATAGATACATGTTCTTTTATGGTAAGGTATATTTTGGAACCATCCTAATCTGACCATAGATTTTAATTGCTTGAATCTGGCTCTTGTGAAAGCTGTTCTCTGACTTTGTGTTAACTGTAGTCTAAGATATTTTTCTAAGCTAAACAAAGATTTATTTTTAGCTAGCCAATTTAGAGATTTATAATCAGCCATCTCAGCTATATATGTTTGGGCACTAATATCCCAGATCCATTGTTTTAGGATTTCCTGAACTTTGTGATCAGCAGAGAAAAGAAAGAAAGAAGAGAAGCCTAGCTGGTGCATTAATAGGGAAAGCTGACTTACCCAAAAGTTTGAATGGCCATTAACTAACTGTTTTTCCAAGCAAAGTTTAGGGAATCTCTCCAGATCCATTTTGTGGATCTTTAGTCAGTAGTTAAAGGCCTTTTTCAAAACCTGACATTGGATTGAATTGGCCCCCAAGTTCTGCTCTCACTGCTTGTGATGGGGTGAAACACAGATATAATCCAAAATGCTACTAGAAATTCTAGAGTGAAACATAAATGGATAAATCACATCCAATTTCTTTTTTGTTAAGTAATGAAAAACTTTGCTTCTTTTAAATTTTGAATTTAGGCCTTTCACATTCCATGAAATTATTTTGGTTGCCATATCTTATATAAATTATTTAATTAATAGATTATTCTGCATCATCCCCCTATCCAGGATATTTTCCCATGCTTTTATCTTCTTCAGAGAACAACTCTCCTGTTATGTTTACTTGCGAATCCTTCCTCTTATTGTATCTTCATCTTGTCATTATCATTACCCCCTCCCTCCATCCTCCTTCCATTAGATCTTTCTCTCCTCAGTTTAGCCTTTTCTTTGTTTCCATGGTATTCCATCCTCCATCCTCCTTTCATCTCTCCTTCTATCCCTAAATCAAATCTGTTCTTTCAGCTTTATCTTTGATGTCACGTACTCTCATCCTCCTTCCATTACACCTTTCTCTCTATAAGCCAACTCTGTTCTTTCTTTTGTTTTCCGACGTCCCATACTTCCGTCCTCCTTCCATTGTGCCTTTCTCTCCCTAAGTCAACTCTGTTATCTTTACTTTGTCTCTCAATGTCCCATCCTCCCGTCCTCCTTCCATTGAGTCTTTCTTTCCACTGATCTATACTAAACAATTCTCCCGAAGTTTATACGTATTATCCAAGTCAACTCTCTCTAATGTTCTCTTAGAAGATTATATTACTAAGATCTCATGCTGCATCCTAATTTCTCTTCCTCACATCTTCCCAGTCACCTTCTGCCGGATCTCTCTTTCCAACTTTTAGGCTGCCACCATCTTCTCTTCTTCTTCAAGTTTTTGTCCAGCCCCCCCCCCCCCCCCGCCAGTTCCTTCCTTCATTTTGCTAATACAATGTAACTAGTATCCTTTTAAGTCCAGAGAGCTTCAATCAGTCCCAAAAAATTGTAGTTTTGTTGTCTCCACTTTTAAAAACCCGATTCTTTCATCATCAGATTAAAAAAAATGGCACACAGGGCTCAGTGCCGAAATGGCAGCCATTCCAGAATTGGCTCCTCTACAACCCTGTCTTGCCCCAAATCTCAATCCTCACCGAGGACTTCGACCAGGCTCTATACAAGGGTCTCCTTCAAACCCCTGAATTCCTTACTCTTCCCAAATCAAGGATGAAAGCGGATCCTGAGATCCTCTGAAGCCTGAAATGACAGTCCTGTGAGGAGCCTGTAATCACAGGATCAGTCACCCTGCCATCACCACCAGAAGTCCTTATTTTATTTTCTTCAGTCCATATTTTTTTCAATCTATAGTTTGTTTATACTGGATTAAAAAAAATCCTGATTCTGTCTTCTACTGTGTTAGTTACCCATGCCAGTTTGGTGTCAATTTCAGATTTGATGTGTATTCTTCCTATTACATCATTCATATTTCTCCAGCACACCCAATTTGTCAGTTATTTCCAGGTTGATGGTGAACCATTGGTGAGCACTACTTCACCCAATCATACAGTTCACATTTTCCAGATTGTCTGCAAAAATGTTACATATGGATGTACAAGCTTTTGTTGTTGTTGTTAATGCCTTTATGTGAGTCTCGACCCATGGCGACCCCATGGATGAGACATCTCCAGGCCCCCCTGTCTTCTATACCTCTGCCCAGCTCCTACAAACTCATATTCATAGTCACTTTAACAGAACAGAACAGAATTTATTTACAGTCTTTGACCAAAATATCACAAAATTATATGAATATTAACCAATAAATTCACACTTACAAAATTGATAAATCTAAATAAAATCAGATTAAAACATAAATGTACATGTAAACAGGAAGCATTACATACCAACATAAAGGAAACAATCTTTTAACATCTTGTTTCCTTCATTTAACAATAATTCTGGTCCTTGAAAGCAATGTCAACAGCACAAAATTGGGCCATGTTCTCAGTTATTTGTGGATCTACATCCTAGAGTAGTAATGACAAATAGTGATTGGCTGTTTGACTCAGGAACTTCTGTAAGCTTGGATAAATTAATGAGGCACACACACCTTGATAGAAGGGGCAATACAGTGTAATATCCCGGAGTGATTCAACTGAGGTGTCAGAGCATGAGCATATCCGGTTCTCATTTCCTTCACAAAACTGCAGAGGGAAGAATGTTGAAGCGGGCAGTGAAGGCTGTTCTAAATTTGGGTACTATTAGCTTAGTCAAATAAATTGGCCTAGCAAAAATCATTTCAAAGCTTCCTAAAACTGGGATGTTCCTGATTTTACCCCTATGTTTCTGTAGTTCTATATCCCAGATTTGTTGTCTAAAGGCTGATTTTGCCCTTTTGTGGCAAAATTTACACATTTACTCAAGATGCTGTTGACCATCAATTTCCAGGAGGAAGAAAAATTATCTAATAAAACTAAAGGAGCCAACCAGCATGGGGCAAATGTAGGTTTGAGCCAGAAATTAATTATCAGAATCCAAGCTCGTGCTTTGATGGTGATCAGGCCCGCCTCAAGATGCATTGCTGCGTTTAGCACAGAGCATGGGACTGAAAAAATACCTCTTAGAAATTTTGTCTGTATTATCTCAAACTTATAAAAGTTATTATATTTACAGATTTGTGCTCCATATAATAAGACTGAGATAATTTTAGCTTCAAAACTTGTATAGTGGCGGGTATACAATGTCCTTCTTTGGTATAGAAGAAACTCCACAGTGCT
Source organism: Phrynosoma blainvillii (assembly GCA_026167975.1). NCBI lineage: Eukaryota > Metazoa > Chordata > Lepidosauria > Squamata > Phrynosomatidae > Phrynosoma > Phrynosoma blainvillii. Next base: position 180,163,311 of record JANUYF010000003.1, on the reverse strand, counting down.
GTCATATTCCTATGTGCATTTTTAATTGCCAATTCTGTCTGGAGTTTCCATGCCCATGATGCCTGAAAGACTACTCAGAGATATTGGAAGCTGTTTACTTGCTCGATTGTTACTCCATTTATTTGCCATTTGTGAATAGTTTTTTTTTTCCCCACGGAAAAGATTAATATCTTAGTTTTTTTGTAATTTAACGTTAGGGCTTCATTGTGGCAGTATGTAGCTAATTGTCTAAGGAATCTTCTCAGGCAATTTCAGTATAAGAAAATAGAACAGCATTATCTGTATATAGCAGAATAGATATGGAGTGATGGGCCAGTTGAGGTGAATGGAAGGATTTTCCTTTTAAGAACCCTATTAAAGAGTTAATATACAAGTTAAATAATAGAGGGGCTAAAATGCAGCCCTGCTTAACACCTCTGTGAGTAGAGATAGCATTTGTGAGGTGTCCCTTGTTATTATATTTAACTCTAAGGCTCCTGTGTGTATACAGGCCCTGAATAAGTATTAGCAACCTTTTGTCTATAGCTAGATCCTGCAGTTTTCTCCATAATAGATCTCTATCAATTAAATCGAAAGCAGATTTAAAGTCAAAAAATGCATAGAGTTCATCTGTATACAAGGCCATGCATTTCTCAGTGAGGTGTTTCAAAATGAGCCCCTGATCCAATGTTGAACAACCAAGTAAGAAGCCTGCTTGTTCTTCTAGCAGGATGTTAGCTAGCTCTAGCCAATCCTGTAACTTAAAATACAAATGTCTGGCATATAAATTTGCTAACTACACTCAGTAGACTGATTGGCCTATAGTTCGCTGGATCCGAGTAGTCACCTTTCTTATAGATGGGGATCACTATAGCTGCTGCCCAGTCTTTAGGGAAGATAGCTGTTTGATCAATCCAGGTAAACAGGTGTGCCAATATTGGTGCTCACCATTTTAAATTGCTCGTTAAAAGCATCCTAGAGCCCTATCTGGCTTTAATAGAGCAATTAGTTTCAGAATCTCTGATTCTGTGACAGGTGGCCATTCTGGTATATTACTGTTAAGATTCAGATTATCATGATTACTAATTTGTTCTTTTGTAAAAGTCCTACTAAAGAATGATTCCCATGATATTGCTGATATATAGCAATCTGCCCTTAGATTAGTTTTGTGTGTTGCCTGTTACTATTTTCCAAAATGCAAAAGAGTCATAGAAATTATAGGCACAGATTAACCGATGCCAAATTATCCTTTAGGGCTTGTTTTTTTTTTTTTTTTTTTTTTTTTTTGGTTTTTATTAGGGCCTTATACTTCTTTTTTTAGTAAGTACCATTCTTCTGGAATAGAGGGCATATTACTCTCCCTGTACATCTTATAGTGTTTAACAAGTGAATCTTTAATATCTATACTCTTGGTTGAACCAAGATTTGGGCCTATGATTTGATGTTTGGGGTCTATATAATGGATTATAAAGCAGTGTCTTTTGCAGGGAAGATGTTAGTTTTTGATATGCCTCTATGACATTCCCCATATTATGTGCTGTTAAGAGATCATTATGAATTTCCAGGAGAGGTTCAGATTGCAAGGCTTCATCTATTATATTCTCAATCTTGGGTGACCATCTAATAGAGTAGGCCCTTGTCTCAGATTTCATTTCTATGATATTGCTTTTGTTTGTATATAAAAGGGGATCTCTATATTTCAAGTTCACAATCAAAGGTAAGTGATCGCTGCCAAGTTGGCCCTCAACCCTTAATTCAACTATTATCTCCAGAAGATAATCTATAGTAGAGACTCCTTTGGATGTTAGGAGGGTAAATTCTCCTGGGATATCTCCATCAGTATTGTCATTCAGGATAGCCAGATTGTATTTGTTAGTCAAATTTATTAACAAGGTTCCTGTATAATTAATACCCATGTCTTTAAAGCATCTGGGTGAAATATGATAATGTCAGCAACTAATGAAGGAGATTTGTAAATATGAGAAAACAAGACCTTATCATTTTGTCCCATCCATGCATTAAAGTCACCCCCCATCAGAAAAGCAGCTTTAGGGTTCTGAGTGGTTAGTTGATCTACATATTCATCTAATCTCCCAACAATCCTGTTTTACTTCTGATTTTTGTTTTTCTGGTATTTCTACAAATATTAGAGTGAAGAAAGAGAAAGCTGAGACACAAATATAACACATATATAACAAGAAAGACTACAACGGAAAGAGGACTGGGGAGGAGGCTTCATGGGAGAAAGAAGGATTGAAATATAGGCAAGAGGAGGGGGTGAAAGGTAGAAAAGTGGATTGGAAAACTGGTGGAGGAGACAAGGAATAACAGAACTGGTAAAACAGCTGGGAAAGTGGAGGAAAAAAAGGGAAGACATGGCGGAGTGTAAGGTTAGGAAACTTTTACTAGTCTCCCATAGCAACTATATCACTTTCTTCCCATACCTCCCATCTCTCTTTAAGTGTTAAATGTATTTGCAATTGCAATTGGCAGGGCTAATAGTGTTAAAAATACCCCCTTCTCTTTATTCTTTTATTATTTATTCTTTTATTTAATTTAATCTAAGTGTATTGGGCCAGAATATGCAAATAAGAAGATAGGTAAAAAAATTGTGTGAAATATAAGAAAGTTAACATCAATTTGGGTTGTATATTAGATTTGTCATAATAATAATATAAGTATATACACCAACTCTAGATGATTGGGGGATTGGAAGTGTGGGAACTAACTGTTTCTATTGCTGTTGTGTTTTTAGTATTAGTAATTCTGACAGATCTATATTGATTACATTGATTGTATTAATTACATAAAATAGATTATACAAGCTCATAACCACCTAATTTATAAGCAGGATTGATTTAATAGGATAACAAGTAGTTTGTTACAATAATAGAAAAAAGAAGGATCATATTAGAGATATTGGAGTTATTAATAAATTAGGAAGGTCATCCAGAAGAAGATAATAAGTAAAAGTTAAAAACTAGGAAAAAAAGAGTAAAATTAAGAAAGAAATGGCTATGTTATCAAGAAAAGCAGCTCAAGCCCAAGCTCAGTCACAAATACAAATCAGAAGACCATCTTTGGAAATGGCAAGGAAAACAGTGGATACTAATATAAAAATACTGGAAGCCATAGAAAAAATAGAAATGAATTTCTGACAAGAACTGAAGGAGTCTAGGCAAGAAATTAGAGCTGATTTCAAGAGTGAGATGGAAGGACTGAAATCATCGATTAGAAATTTAACTGAAGACATAACTGAAGATGGGAACATTACAAGCAAGAACAGATGAAACTGAGAACAAGACTAAGGAAATAGAAAAGATACAAAAATAAGAAATAGACACAAAAAATTGATGAGAAATTAAGCAGAGAAGAAAATGTTTGAACATAAGAGGATTAAAAGAACACCCTGACAAAGATCTATATGAAATTATAATACCTTTTTTTAGTGGAGGCAATGGAAATAACAGATCAGATTATGGAAATGGAAACGGATAAGATCTTCAGGATAAACTCTGTTATTGCTAAAAAGAGGAATTTACCCAGAGATATAGTGATTTATCTGATGAGGGAACACACAAGAGACAAAATAATTCAAGAATGCTATAGTAAAAAATTGAAGCTAAACAACAGAGAAATCAATCTATTTAAGGACGTACCCCCAGAAGTGCTGAGGAGAAGGAGAGAATATACTACATTAACTAGACACCTGCAAGCAAGAGGAATGAGATTCAGATGGGAAATGGTGGAAAGAATTATAACACCATGGAGGGGGAAAATATACAAAATAAACACTCCAGAAAAGGCAAAAAAAGTTTTTAAACATCCTGCTATCAACAGAAGAGAGAAGGGAAGAAAATGTCCAAAAGGAAGAAAATGAAGATGACACATCAAAAAATAGATGACAGGACAGAAATAGTAGTTATAATAGACAAAAAGAAGACAGTTTGCAACAAACATTAAAAGAAAAGAATGTAGAGACTTTTAAAGATCTGAACAGAGAAGAGAAAGAGGAGGAGGAACTGCTAGACGAGGCTAGGAAATTAGATACCACTGAAGAAGATCTAGTTCACCTCCAAACAAACATAGAAGGAGAATTTTGAAGTAAGTGCAGAAGTAACAGAGTTGGAAGACAGAACAAAAAAGATATCAGGATGGACAACAATCAAAGAAAGAGACAAAATGAAAATAATATCGTAGAATGTTCGGGGGATGAACTCACCCCATAAAAGGAAGCAGATATTTAACCTATTAGGAAAAGAAAATGCGGAGATTATATGTATCCAGGAAACACATAGCAGAAAACAAAATGTTAAATATCTACATAACTCAAAACTTGGACAATGGTTTGCCTCCACCAGGAAGAAAAAGAAAAGTGGGGTTGCTATGTATGTCTCCAAACAAATTCAGGCTAAGGAAATTAGCACAGATGAAGATGATAGATATGTAATGGTGGAAATCAAACAAGATGGGAAAACTATTCTACTGATTGGAGTATATGCACCATTGGAGAATAAAGCCATTTTTTTTTACAGATTGAATAAAACAATAACAGATCTTAACCATAAATCAATATTGCTAATGGGAGATTGGAATGGTGTCATCAACCCTATGATTGACAGAGACTCTATTAAGAAGAAAATAAAACAGAATCAAGGGAAACTTCCCCAAACATTTTTCACGATGATGGAATCTTTTGAAATGATAGATCCTTGGTGGCTTAAGAACAGAACTGCAAAATAATTCATGTATTACTCTGAAAGTCATCAATCTCTCTCCAGAATAGACATGTTCTTTATTACACCTAATCTTTATTCAGATATTGCAGAAATTGAAATAAGACCAAAGAAAATTTCAGATCATAATCCAATAATGATGTGTTTGAAAAGGAAGAAAAAGGATTTCACATGGAGATTAAATGAGAATCTGTTAAAAGATGATGAAATAGTAAAGCAGGCTAAAGAAACCCTCAATTTATACTTTCAAGAAAATTTGAACAAGGGAACAGATTTAAGAATGGTATGGGATGCCAGTAAGGCAGTTATGATTGGTTTTTTTATCCAAAAGAATGCAGAAAAGAAGAAACAGGATAATAATTTTTAAAAAAGTGGAACGCACATTACAGATTCAAAGTAAAAAAAAAAGACCTAAAATCAAAGAAATCAGAATGTTACAGACCCAATTAACACTATTAACACTATTAACAGTGGAGGAAATAGAAAACAGACTACATCTTACAAAACAGAAACATTTAAAACAAGGGAATAAACCTGAGAAATTATTAGCTCAAAGATTACAATGTATGAAAGAGAAAAGAATGATGACAGAAGTGAAGGAGGGAGACAAATAAATTACAGACCAAAAATAAATTTGTAAGTTTTTTGAAAAGTATTATTCAGCATTATACAGGGAAGGACAAAAGGATGAAGGGCCTCCAACAAGATTAGATGATTATATAAGCAAACATGTTAAAGGGAAAATAAGTGAGGAACAAAAAGCCAGTTTAAACACAAAATCTCCATGATGGAAGTTGTGGAAGCTATAAATGGATAGAAATTAGGGAAGCCACCAGGCCCCGATGGGCTGACAGCGGCATACAAAGTATTACAATAGGAGATAAGCTCACCTCTCCATGCATTGCTTAACAAAATAAAGCAAGAAGGAATTCCAGACTCATGGCAGAAAGCTAATATTACCTTGCTTCCAAAAACTTTTAAAGACCCTTCTTTACCTCAGAATTACAGACCAATCTCCCTCTTAAATCAAGACTACAAGATATTTCCAATGATTCTGGCGTCCAGATTAAAGAAAGTACTACAAGATTTGATAGAGGAAGAACAATGTGGCTTTCTTCCTAAAAGACTCATGAAACAAAACATTAGGACAATAATAAATGTAATTGAGTATTACGAAAAGAATCCCAGAAAGGAAACAGCTCTAATATTCCTTCATGCTGAAAAAGCATTTGACAAGGTAAACTAGAACTTTCTGATTCGTACTCTGGAAATAATGAATTTCGGTTAAACATTTACAAAATGGATCCAGGCAATAATAGAAAGCAACAAGCCCAGATAATTGTGATTGGAGAGAGAACCAGTGCTTGCCAAATTAAAAAGGGTGTCCGCCATCGCCTTTATTATTTCTCTTAATTTTAGAAATCTTAATTAAACAGATATGAGATGACGAAGAAATCAAAGGAATTCAAATTAAAGGATACAAATATAAGGTACGGGCTTATGCGAATGATCTTGTGCTTATCTTAGAAGAACCAAATGACAAGATTAAGCATGTGATGGATTTAATTTTGGAATTTGGAGTTTATGCCGGTTTTAAAATTAATAAAACAAAATCTAATATATTAACATTAAATATGTCAAAAAAAGAAGACACTGTACTACAAAAGAAATCAGGTTTTCAGATTTGTAAAAAAGTTAAGTATTTGGGATTATACTTTCTAAAAAGAATTAATAGCTATTTGATGATAATTATGGCCTCACATGGAAAGTGATTAAGAAGGACATGGTAAAATGGTCAAATTTGAATCTTTCTCTCTTGGGTAGGATTTCGGTAATCAAGATGACCATCTTACCAAGAATTATGTTTCTATTTCAAAACTTACCTGTCTTACTAAATGATAAAGTGTTTAAACAATGGGAAGTTGAAATCTCCAAATTTATCTGGGCTGGGAAAAAACCTTGAATAAAATGAAAAATTTTAAAAGATGCAAAAGAAAGAGGTGGATTGGGAGTCCCAGATCTTAAAGTATATTATTATGCCTGTACATTAGATTTGATACGTAATTGGATAACTTTTAAAGACATCAAGATGTTAAACTTAGAAGGTTTCAACAAAATATATGGCTGGCACAATTATCTCTGATACAAAAGAGCAGAGGTGAATAAAGAATTTAACGATCATATAATTAGAAGAGCCTTATTGAGGGTATGGATTAAAGTTAAAAATAAGTTTTTCAGAGAAATACCGAATTGGCTATCCCCACAAGAAGCTTGGTTGATAGGTTACAAAATGCTACCAAAGGAGTGTCTGAGACAGGAGTAGGCAACCTTTCCCCTTTAAGGGCCGAGGGACTTCAGCTCCCAGAATCCCAGGAGCTATTGGCCAATATGGGACTATTGGCCAACATGGCTGAGGCTTCTGGGAGCTGAAGTCCCTCGGCCCTTAAAGGGGAAAGGTTGCCTACCCCTGGTCTGAGATATCACCAAATCCTATACTGGGAAGGGAGAATACCGAAAATGAAGGCATGTAAGGAGAGGGAGGAACTTGGTTGTCACTGGTTCATATACCACCAATTAACGGAAAGATTTTAAAAAGATCTTAAACAAGAACAACAAAGCCCCTAAAACACACAGATGGATTTTCTCACCTTCCAATGTGAAGATGACTGGAGTCTGGGGAAGATCAAGGAAAGAGAGATTTAAGAGAGGGAAGGTCAAAGAGAGTCATTCTGTCTAACTGTTTGTAGTTTAAACGTCTTCCTAATGTGAAGTGAGGCCTCCTAAGAGTGAAGGGAATATCTCTGAGTAGAGCAGACATGACTTCAATCTTGTTCTAACTCCCCCCTCCCATGTGCATGCAAAAAAGGGCAGAGATGAAGTACCCTTCAGGTTCTGATAATGGCTCGTAAGTGGTCTCAGCAAGTAGAGACAATGGGGTTTGTACAAAGAACAAAAATCAAATCAGTATAGCCATTTAACATCTTTTAAATTCAGATGTATTTGTCAGTCTCTCTGAAACGTAACATGATATGTCATCATGATGTGTACCAGTCTTAGCCAGTTTGGCAAATCTCCATTCAGCAAATGTAGACAAGGTCAGCTGGGGGTGGGAGAGAAAATTTACAGTCTTGGAGTTTAAAATGAGGCTTGGATTTTCTAAGGTGGATAAAGGGTCCAAGCTGCAGCATCAGCAACTGCAGCATGTCCATTATGATTTTTTAAAGACTCTGGCAACAATCATCTTTCCTCTCTTATGCATCATAGTCTAATATTCATAACTGGAAACAACACAGCATGGTATACTGGAGATCAGGATCAGAATTTCTGCTTGGCCATGGAAACCCATTGGAGCCCTTGAGCAAGTCACACTCTCTCAGCCTTAAAGAAAGGCAAAGGCAAGCCTCTTCTGAACAATTCTGCCTTCATGGACTCACAGACCATGGTCCAAAAGTGTAGTTGTTTTCATTTGTGCAACCAGATGTTCCTGTATACCTAGTTATTCTTCTGTTCTGGCATAACATTTCTTGAGTTTTGGTCCTGACTTCTGGCTTGCTGTCTGTTTTGTAGTTCTCAACATTAAGCTTACTTCACACTGCTGCCCTTATAGCATGCACTGAGAATAATACATTATACATGATTGCACACTTATAGCATGCACTGAGAATAATACATTGTAGATGATTGCACACTCAAATGCTTATTGTAAATTTCATCCAGCTTATTCATATGTTTATCTGGCTCCTGTTCTAACACATCACCACAATGAAATAGTCATGGTACCAAGGCAGCCCCTTGAAAAGTAATGAAAAGTGCAGCTGATTGATAAAATATTTTTCTAAAACTCATTTTTCTTCCTATTTGTATCAGCAGTAATAACAATATTTAGCATGCTGTAACACTTCAAAGTTTCCAAAGGACTACATTATTGATTTTTGTGGGTTTATTGAGCTGTGTGGATATGTTCTAAAAGAATGTATTCCTGACATCTTGCCTGCATCTGTGGCTGACATCTTCAGTGGAATCTCCAATTTCTCTGAAGATGTTAGCCAGAGATGCCAGCAAAACATCAGAAATACATTGTTCTAGAACATGGCCTCAGAGCCTGAACACCCCACAAAAACCTATGGATGCCAGCCATGAAAGCCTTCAATGACTACCTTATTACTAATTCTTACAACTATCTTGTAAGCTAGTCCATATGATTAATGTTAGATAGGATGCTAATGCTTTGCCCAGTTTGTAGAAGGTGAGATTTGATCTAGTGATGCCATGCCTCATAGCTTAGTCTCTAAAGTTATAATATAATAATAATAAAATTTATTTGTATCCCGCTTATTGAAAAGACAATCCAAGTGGCTTACATAAAAAACCCCCATACAATATATCCCCAAAAACCAACCCACCCCCCCTTAAACAGTATAAAACATCTTGTGATTAAAATGGAAACACTACATATAAACAAAACAATAAAAATATTTAAGAAACAATAAAACCCGGCCAACCACTAAAACATTCCTCATCCATCAAATGATGGGGCCAGGAGAGGAAGAGAGGGCCAAGTAGCCCAAGGGCCGGGGGCCCAAGGCTGGGATAATTAATCCGAAAAGGCCTGCTGGAGGAGATCCGTCTTGACAGCCTTTTTAAAGCTGTCTAAAGATGTCAGCTTATGGATCTCGTCCAGCAGGTTGTTCCAGAGTTTGGGGGTGACAGCAGAGAAAGCCCTCTAGGAGGTCGTTGCAAGCCTCGATTTCTGAGATTGCAGCAAATTCCTCCCGGAGGACCTGAGAGCACGGGGAGGATTGTATGGGAGGAGGCGGTCCCTGAGATAGCTTGGACCCAAGCCATTTTGGGCTTTAAAGGTAATAACCAACACCTTGTACCATGCCCGGAAGCTAATAGGCAGCCAGTGGAGGGACCTCAAAACAGGAGTAATGTGGTCCCTCCTAGATGTTCCCGAAATAAGCCTGGCTGCCATGTTCTGTACCAGCTGTAATTTCCGAACCAAGCACAAGGGTAGCCCCATGTAGAGTGCATTACAAAAGTCAAGGCGTGAGGTTACCAGCACGTGCACAACGGTTTCGAGATCCCTTACTTCCAGAAAAGGGCGCAGCTGGCGTATCAGCCGAAGCTGATAACAGGCGCTCCTGAGCGTTGCATTAATCTGATTCATCATCAGGAGCGACGAGTCAAGGAGCACCCCCAGACTGCGAACACAGTCACTGGGGGAGAGTGTGACCCCATCCAGGACTGGACGTTGCAACCCAATTCTTGGTTTCGGGGCCGCTACCGTGAGCACCTCCGTTTTGTCTGGATTCAGTTTCAATCTGTTTTTCCTCATCCAGCCCATTACTGCTCGAAGACATTCATTGAGAGAGGAGATGCCATTGGAATTTGAGGCCGCCGAACGAGACATGGAGAAATAGATTTGGGTGTCATCAGCATACTGATAACACTCAGCAGCATAACTCCGTATTATCTCACCCAGCGGCTTCATATAGATGTTAAATAACATCGGGGACAGAATAGCCCCCTGAGGGACCCCACAAGTGAGGTCCCTCTTACAGGAGCTACAGTCCCCGAGCAGCACCCTCTGGGACCTACCCAAGAGGAAGGACCGGAACCACTGGAGAGCAGTGCCCCCAATACCTAACCCCTTCAGGTGGTCCAAGAGGATGCCGTGATCTATTGTATCGAAGGCCGCTGAGAGGTCTAAGAGCACCAACAGGGTCACACTACCCCTGTCGATGCTCAGATCCAGATTGTCAGTCAAGGCAACCATGGCAGTCTCAACCCCAAAGCCTGTCCTGAAGCCGGTTTGAAATGGGTCTAGATAATCGGTTTCATCCAAGACAGCTTGCAGTTGAAGAGCAACCGCCCTCTTGATCACCTTGCTCAGGAATGGCAGCAATGACACAGGCTATAGTTTCTCATGTCCAGGGGGTCAAGGGAAGGTTTTTTCAGAAGTGGCCTAACAGCCGCTTCCTTCAGACAAGATGGAACATGTCCCTCCCTAAAGGATGCATTGATGATATCCGTGAGGAATCTCATCAATGCATCCCCCCCTGGATGGCCAGCCATGATGGGCAAGGGTTGAGAGGGCAAGTCGTCATCCTCACCTTACCAAGCAGCTTGTCCATGTCCTCAGTATTCACAGATTGCCACTGATCCAGTATAACTACATCGGCGGAGTCTCTGGACACCTCGCCTAATGGCTCTGTTTCAATAGTGGCATCTAAGTCAGCTCTTATCTGAGAGATTTTATCTGCAAAGTAGTTATTAAACATGTTGCAGCAGGCTGTCACAGGGTTAAGTAAGGGGTTTGGCGCAGGTGGGACCTGCGTCATTTCCCTCACCACCCTAAACAGCTCTGCCGGACGGGACTCTGCAGACGCAATACGTGCAGAGGAGAAAACTCTCTTTGCTGCACGCATTGCCTCCCAATAGGAACGAAGAAAGTTCCTATGGTGAGTTCTGTCAGATGAGAGTCGAGTCTTCCGCCACAAGAGTGTGTCTTGTGTTATTATTAACTTTGCTAGATTTTGTTGAAACAGACTTTCCCCACTGTTACACTATATTTCTTCACCCCTCAGTCTATGATTGTAATTGTTTTAGAATGTAGCTTGATAATCCCCATATTATATATAAAATGAAACATAGTCTGCTGCACCTTAAAAAAAGTCTCTAAAGCCTGGTAAACCCAACTAAATACCACTAGTGTTACAAAAAATAGTAATTGTATCATTTACTTTGTAATTTGGAGTCTAAATTGTTTAGGTTATATGCCATCTGATCTCCAGGGGTGCTTTTTCTACAGACATTTACTAGCACAAATAAATCATTGTCCTTCTGCAATAAGCTTCTGATGAAATTGCAATTGGTTTTCCATACTATCAGAACATTCTGGCTATTTTGTTTTTGCTGTATTTCTTAGAATTCCACTCACAATTTTGTCTTGTCTCACCTTTGGGTTGCAAGCCTTTCTTTTTGTTCTTGCACATTCATGCTTGAATGCATTTTCCAGGAATATATTTTGGCTGATACATTTCCTGTTTTGTATACTTGACACATTTTCCCATTGACTAAGAAACATATGTGAAGATTTTTCTCATGTATTCATTATTATTTTTTGGCTTCCATCTTCTGAAGGCTATGATTTTAACTTAAGCATTTCCTTGTTGGGCAACTAAACTTGCCACAGCTCAGCTCACATATACTGTAAAGATAAATCTGTGCATAGCAAGGTGCTAAAATTTGGGGATGCTGTATGCAGTTGAGCAAGTGGCAATGCTATGAATTATGGGTCTATTTTTTCATACACCCTGCAAGAGAAAAGTGCACCATGGGAACTATTTTTTGTGTCTATTTTTGCATACATCCTGCAAGATATATTTGTATAAAATGGATAAATCATGGTTTGCTTTTTGGAATTTTAAATTATTTCAAGTTATGGATGGTGGAATCCATGGATAAGGATTCCCCATGGTGCACTTTTCTCTTGCAGGATGTATGCAAAAATAGACCCATAAAATACTAAAACTTCCCATTTACTTCATTATCCTACTAATGAGGATTATAAGCATTATGATGTGTCCATGCATAGCAGAGGAGGAACAAAAATGTTCATCTCAAAAACTGACAAATTTGACCCTTTCAAAAATAATCTATATGGTTGAAATTTTAACATGGGAGTGGTAGTTCTTGCTGGGAGGAGAGAAGCGGAAGCTTTTGACAAGGTGCACCCTGGGAGCAGTAGTTCTTGCCGGGAGGAGAGAAGCGGACAGTGTATAGATACAGGAAAGTCAGTTGGTGTTAAACCTATTACCACACTATTGATTGTTGAACATTGGAAGATTACTGGATTATTGGAAGATTATTGTTGTAGAACATTGTTAACACTGGAATATATGTTCAAAATCTGGTAAAGACTGGCATATTCTAGCAATATAGAAGACGGAGAAGGAAGATACCTGTTTGGACATCAGTGTTGACTGTATGTAGACTGTGGAAAGTTACCATGTTTGAGTTATGAAAATGTCACTTATGAAAAGAGACTATAAAAGTTTGACTGTTTAAAATACAATAACAGAGAAAAAGGCAATCACTGTACAATCAAGGGATAATATAACAAACTGCTGTTAATACATTGTATGTTTGGTCATCTTGAATGTGAAAAACTGAAAGAGATATGACTTATAGATCTTGAAAATATTTTATGATATTAGCTATGAGTAAGATAGTTAATAAATGAATAAATAGATTGTTAAGTGGGTTATCTCACAAGAATAGGAAAAGAGGTCAAAATAGTTCCATCTGCATCTGTATTATTTACATGGTAAGACATTTCTTGCGACCGTGTATAATATTTGTGTTAATTTTGTATAAATCTTGATTTTCTATAATAACATAGAAGTTTAAGATCTAATTTTGGGAGTTTAAAATAATTAAAAATCCAAGATAAAAGAAGGATAATATATAAGGGCCTCGGCAGATGGCTAATAGAGCCGTCCTCGACACAAGGAAGGGGAGGGGCAGCCGCACGCTTGGCGCCCCTTCCTCCTCCCAAGGTCGTCCTTGGAGCTGCTGGCCCTCCTCATGGCTGGCGCTCCGAAGACAACCTCCCACCGTAGCGTCTGCACACGCTGCGGCGGAAGGGTCACCGAAAGTGCGCTGCAAGCTTTTGCGGCACACTTTCGGCGACATATGAAAGGAGCGCTATTTTAGCGCTCCTTTCTTGGGGTGCTGACAGTGTGCCGCGGGATCGAGGCATGAGGATGCCTCGGTCCCGCGGCGCACCTTCCCGGGGCAGCCCACAGCCTCCCGTCTGCTGAGGCCCTAAGTTCTGAAGACTCTAAAGCAGTAGATGGCTACGATAAAACAGACAAGAGCACAGGCACTTAATCAAGCGACTCGAAGAGGCTCTGTAAATCAAAATAAGGGAATAGACGTAAATATGTCTCTGATGGAGGAACTGAGGAAGATTAAATCAAAATTGAGTACAGAAATTCAAGATCTAAGGCAGGAGATGGTAAACTTGAAAAATGAACTTAAGGGAGAATTGAAGGATGAATTAAAAGGAGTCAGTAAAGCAATGGATAGGATGACACAAGAGATGAATAAAATAAAGAACAAAGTGGAGAAAATTGAAGTTAAACAGGATAATTTTGAGGTAAATCTAAATGATATGAAACAAAAACAGAAAGAAATGACAGATGACTCCCTGATGAGAGATATTAAAAGTAGGGGAAAAACCCTTAAGATCAGAGGCATACCAGAACAAGAAGGAGAAGATATTTGGCAGAAAATAACTGAAATTATAAGTGATTTTTTTAGAAATAGATCTTGAAAGGAGTGAACTAGAGATAGACAATCTATATAGATTGAGATTGCTCACAGCTAGACAAAATAAGGTTCCCAGAGACATTATAGTTTATTTTGTGAGAAAGCAATTTAGAGATCAGATTTTGCATAAGCATAAAAATAACTCTATGAAATATGAAGGTTGTGAGCTTCAACTTTTTAAAGATTTGCCACCTCAAATAATAAGAAAAAGGAAGGAATATAATTTCTTGACAAATACACTTAGAGATGTGCAAATCAGTTACAGATGGAGACTACCTGAGGGACTGATATTTTGGCATTATAAAAAGAAAATTGAAATAAAGTCTGTAAAGGAAGCCAAAGAATTTGATAAATATTTGAGAAAAGAATATAAAAGAAAGAATTCTAAAGAGAAGAATGTTTTAGAAGAATGAAATCCAAATGAGGGAAAAGAAGTCATGACTATACAAAAAAAAGAAAAAAGAAAAAAAGAATGAAGGTGAAAACCCGGAAAGAGATATGCAGGAAATAAATATAGAAGAGGCAAGGAAACAAAAATCTCAAAAAGGAAAAGGAAAAAAAATACTATAATAATACAAGAAAACAAAAACATTATACAGGATGGGGAAGAGGAGGAAGTAGAGGAAAGAAACATTACAGAAGTAGGGGGGAAAACCATGAGTCAGTCTGATACTGAAAGTGATATGGATGAAATTGGACAGTAATCTAGGATAATTTCTTATAGGATAAAGATGAATAATATAAGGATATTATCCTGGAACATAAAAGGATTAAACGGACAAACGAAAAGAAATAAGATTTTCCATTACATAAAGAAAAAGGTACATGAAATTGTATGCTTATTAGAAACCAGAATAAGAAAATCAAATGTTAAACTCCTAGAAAATCCGAAGCTAGGGAAAGCCTTTGTTTCCGTGGCTAAAGACAAAAAGAAAGGTGTGGTGTTGTATATTGATAAAAAAAATATGAGGCTGTTGAAGTTTTGACGGATGAACTAGGGCATTATGTGGGGGCACAAATTATGCTAGAAGGAGAAAAAGTTTTAATACTTGGTGTTTATGGCCCTCTACAAGGAAAAGGTAAATTTTATGGGAAATTATTAAATAAAGTGGAAAATGTAAACTTTGACAATTGTATAATGATGGGTGATTTCAATGGGGTGTTAGACCCCCTATTAGATAGGAAATCAGATAAAAAAAATACACCCAAACCAGGGTAAATTACTCAAAGAATTTTTCCAACTAATTTCTCTGTTTACATGACACCTGGAGAGAAAAACATGGTAACAGGAGAAATTACACCTTCTTCTCTGATAGCCAAAATTCTTAGGCAAGGATAGATATGTTTTTTGTTTCCTCACAGTTATTAACCAAAATTCAACAAAATGAAATGGAACCAAGAACTTTCTCAGATCATAATGCAATTATGCTGAAGATTAGGCAAAGACAGAGACTCTTCTGTTGGAGGCTTAAGGAGGAATTGCTAAATAGTGAGATAATTCCAAAAGAAATGAAAATGTGTATAGAAAACTATTTTAAAGAGAATCTACATAAAGGTACTAAAATAACCACTGTTTGGGAAGCAGCTAAAGCTGTAATCAGAGGTTTTTACCTCAAAGAAGGATATAAGGTTAAGAAATTAAAAGAATTAAAACTGAGACAATTACAAGAAATGCTAAAAGAAAAAGAAAAGAAATTAAAAAAGAAATTAAGAAAAAGGAACTAATAGCAGAAATTAAACTATTACGACAACAAATATCCTCATATAAAGCAGAAGATATACAAAAGAAAAAGAAAATTTTTAAGCAGAACTTTGAAAATGCGAATAAACCAGGAAAATGGCTTGCCTTCCAAACAAGAAAGGAAAAAGAAAGGAAACAGATAATAGCACTAACAGAGGATGATGTAATATACACAGATCAAGAAAATTTGAAAGAAATAGTGTATAATTTTTATAAACAACTATATACCAGTGAAGAAATAGAAAGGGACAAAGTAGAGGATTACCTAAAAAGATGTTCACTCCAGAAATTTAATAAAGAACAAAAGGAGCTACTAAATAAAGATAGATCACTTCAAGAAGTAGAAGAAACTATTAAAAAAACAAAATCTGGAAAAGCCCCAGGCCCAGATGGGTTCTCAGCAGAGTTCTATAAAAAATTTATACAGGTATTAGCCCAACCATTACATGAGATAATGAACAAAATATCTAAAGATGGTCTCCCACCCACATGGGCCCAAGCTAATATAACATTATTACAGAAGGAAAATAAAGACCCTAAATATATAAAAAAACTATAGGCCAATTTAGCTATTGAATAGCGATTATAAAATATTTGCTATAATTTTAGCGGAAAGGTTAAAAGAAATTCTTAAAGTATGGGTAAACGAAGATCAGAATGGTTTCTTACCTTCTAGACAATTAAAAGATAACTTGAGACACATCTTAGGACTAATGGAATTGCACAATAGGAAAATAGATAAAAAACTTGTGATGGGATTTGTGGACTTTGAAAAGGCCTTCGATAAAGTCAACTGGTTTTTCCTAGAAAAACTTCTGCAACATCTAGACATAGGTGATACTTTTATCAATTGGATTAGAGAAATATACAGTAAACAAGAGGCCTGGGTTTTGATAAATGGAGAAAAAAACCAAAAAGATAGAGATATGAAATGGAACAAGGCAAGGATGTCCCCTGTCACCCCTCCTATTCCTATTGGTAATGGAGGTGTTAATGCATAGAATTAGAGGAAAAGAGGAAACCAGGGGAGTAAAATATAAAGGATTTGAGTATAAAGTTAAGGCCTATGCCGACGACCTCCTTGTCACAATCAGTGACACCGAGGAAAGTTTAAGAGAATTACTAAAGATACTGGAGGAATTCAAGGCAATATCAGGGCTGTTGATTAAAAGGAAAAAAAACAATGGTGATGACCATGAACTTAACAAAAGAAGAAAAACAACAGATAATTGACTTATCAGGATTTCAAATTTGTAAGAAAATCCAGTATTTGGGCATTACATTGACAACTACAAATGTAAACTTATATAAAAACAATTATGAAAGAGTGTATAAAGAAATAAAGCAAGATTTAAAAACATGGAGTAAACTTAATCTTTCATGGCTTGGGAAAATCTCAGCCATTAAAATGAAGATATTGCCAAAGTTCATGTTTTTATATCAAACTATACCAATAATCACCAATAATGCCTTGTTTAAATTATGTAATGCTGAGATATCAAAATTTATTTGGTGAGGCAAAAGTCCAAGAGTCAGATTCAAGTTAATGCAGGATCGTAAAGAGAAGGGAGGACTATCCCTTCCTAACTTACAACTCTACTTTGAAGCAAATTGTTTAGAATGGATATCAGAATGGTTAACATTGAAAAATAAAAAACTACTTAATCTAGAAGGTGTAGACATGTGATACGGTTGGCACGCATACCTTTTCTATGAGAAACAGAAAGTACATAAGGACTTTTTAAATTATCCAATTCGAAAAGCATTAATGAGAATTTGGAATAAATATAAAAATAGAATTTGTCCAGGATCTGGACATTGACACATGAATCCTTTCATGGTAGAGAATCACGAATAGAAAATAAATGGTTAACATATAAAGAACTAGTAATGCCACCCCAACAAAACCGAATGCTGACATTTAAGTGTTTGGAACAGCTTAAAGACAAAGGCTACGAATTAGGATGGTTTTTTTTATAGACAGCTTAAAGAAAGATATAATAAGGATGTCAAAACACCAGGTATAAGATATAAGGAAACTAAATTTGAAGAAAATTTATTTTCTGATAACACCCACAAAATTGCTCTCTTTTATAAAACACTCATAGAAATAGATATGGAAGAAGAAATAGTAAAAGAACAAATGGTTAAATGGGCGCAGAACCTAAAGCAAAACATAATGCTTGAGAGCTGGGAAAAGGTTTGGATAAAAACATTAAAATATACAACCTGTTATAATCTAAAGGAAAATTACTGCAAAATGCTATACAGGTGGTATTTAACACCTGATAAGATAGCAAGAATATATAAAAGCCACTCCAACAAATGCTGGAAATGTAAGAAAGAAGTTAGTACTTATAGCCACATTTGGTGGTACTGTAAGGAGACAAAGAAATTCTGGAATAAGATACATAAAATGGTAGAAAATATCCTACAGATTCAGTTTACTATGGACCCTAAAATATATTTACTAAACATATGCGAAAATGAGACATTGGAACGCAAACATGGGAAACTTTTATTTTATATCACAACATGTGCTAGATTGACCTTTGCAGCAAAATGGAAAAAGGAAGATCTCCCTTCAGTGGAAGAATGGTTGAATAAATTGATAGAAATGATAGAGTTAGACAGAATTACCAACTCAATAAAGGGACAAGATTGGGAAAAAGGTAAAAAGATTTGGGATCCTATATTTGAATATTTGAATAATAAACTGTCTTAAGGCTAATAACAGTGGTAAAATTAAGGGATAAAGGATCTGTGGGGAAAATGAATAAGGATCAAGAATATTGAGGTTAAGATTATTATTTCATGATAAGTGTTTCAGATATTGGTATAAGCTCCCATGAATCAATTACAAATAGAGAAAGTGTCACAGTTTAGATAACAAGAATATGACTTAACAAGAATTCAGGAAGTCAGATTGGAATGAATGGCTTTGTTTGTTATTATTTGTTTTGTTATTGTTATGTTTGTTATAAGTTATATGTTATATGTTTATGTAGATGTCTTTGTTATTGTCAGATGTTAGATGTTTTGTGTCTGATTTGTGTTTTTTTTTATAAGAAATAAAGTTTATATAAAAAAAGAAATATTAACATGTTAAGATGTCTATAATGTTGGTTTTGTTTCACTCGTATTTGATAGAAACACCAAATAAACACAGTGGAGTCCTGGTATCTGCTGGGGTTTGGTTTTAGAATTGTTGGAATATGGATGGGTTATACAGTCTAAGGTGAAATGTGGAGATGTGTGTGTGGAATTTTCCTCATGAGAACAGCATCTAGAGAAACAAAGAGAACTCGGCCCAGATGGCCCTAGGAGACATAAACAGGACAGTGTTAGCTGGGACAGAGATAACAAAATACAAAACAATTTTAGATAATGGGAAAGTAGTCACATGAGTCGATGATGGACAGCAAGGGACTGGGTTAAAACACTTCATACAGCCATTATCCAATCAGCATAATGTTAACAAACAGAAGGTGGAGTAGCGGAACGGCCTAGAGATTCCTTCGTCTAGAATGTTTATATTTTAAGCACTGTGTGTGCGTGTGTTTTGGCAGTGGTTTTAACTATGGAATTAGTTTTTTGACTTTTAGTATGTTTATACTGCTTTTACAATGTAACTCTTGGATCTGGATACATAGATCTGTAACTTTTTTTTCTACCACATCAGCAAGATGTGATCCTATGGTGGACTGTATGTTTTCTTTGCTTTTTTTATTTTATGGAACAATAAAGCTCTACTTTAGATCTACATGATTTGTCTGCATGCTTTCAGCATGGGAAGGCTGATGAAGGAAGCTGGTTTCCTGAGCTCTGCTGCATTTCAATCACACCACAGCCAAATAATCCACAAGGATATCTCATGGATACCAATATATGTGGGTGCTCAAGACTCATTAAATACCATGTGTAGTAAAATGGTATTGTTTATAAAAATGTAAACATCATGGTTTACTTTTAGGAATTTTAAAATATTTTCAAGTCATGGATGGTGGAATCTATGGATAAGGAATCTGTGAATACAGAGGGCTGACTGCATTGTGCTGAATACAGGAATAAACTAGAAAATAGTAATATGGGTGAGAGAAAGTGACTTCCCTACCCCTTAGTAGGAATAGGTCCAAGGACTTCCCTCACCCCAGCATGTCTGTTTACTGGAACCCTGTTTTATTTCCTGAATAAATTTAATTACACACTCAGCTTCACTCAGTCATTATCAATAACATTAAGGCTCCAAGACTGAACCTATGATCTCACTTTTAAGTCTTACTGAAATCAGTTACTTCTCTCAAGTTCCTTTAGGGCTGCAGTTACCTATGTTGAAGGCAACTTGGATGAATCAGGTTCTATCATTATGTAATTCGAAATTGGAGAGGGGGAAGATTACAGTTTATATTCAGAAAACAACTAACTAGAGCAATCTGAAACCTGGCTGTTTGGGAGATGTTAGGTTTAGGGTGGCCCATGCTTTTTGTTTGTTTATTTGTTTGTTTTACTTTTTTGTTGGGGTTCAAAATTGCTTCAGTGACATCTAGAAATTTGACAGATATTGGGGCATTGCAGACCGGTCTAAAGGGCTGGCCTAGGGTTGGAGTTGGGGCAGGGCAGCCGCATGCTGGCTGCCCCAACCCCCAACCCGACACCATCCTGACACCGCACACCTGTACTCCCTCCCAGCAGAGCATGTAGACTCTTTTAGGGGCAGCAAAAGGGAGGATCAGTGCCACAGTGTGTGGTTAACATGCCCCTGATTCGCTGCTAGAAGGGGTGGCCCTGAGCCACCTGTCTGAATATCCCCATTGTCTAATTTTGATCTCATAAATCTTACTAAGGGTTAGAGTCGGACACACAGATACTTTCTTCCTCTAGAGCATCTTCTGGATAATAATTCAGCATTTTAAGACAGAAAAGGTATCAGGGGGATGCAGACAGGTGGCCGTGGGCTGCCCTGAGAAGCGGAGGATTGGGGCTGAGGCTGCCCCATGCCTCGGACCCAATCCAACCTTTCGATGATTGGGAAAGGAGCACCAAAATAGTGCTCCTTTCCCAAGCCATGGAAAGGGTGCCACAAAAGCCACCACACGGCTCTTTTGTGCCTCTTCTGGTGCAGCGTGTAAAAATGCTATGCCAGAAGGATGTCATCAGAGAGCTCACTATGTGCAACAGCGAGTGCTCTGATGACGTCTTTGAGAAGGAGTTGGGGCATCCAGCATCCAGCTGCCCCTCCCCTTCCCTGGCTCTACAGATGGCACTTTGTGCCATCTGCAGAGCCCCTATGTCCCTTGTTCTATTAGAAATATAAGCCCCTTGGATTACATTCCAAGAGAAAAATGAAGTATTAAATACATACACACACACATACATACATATATGAATTAGGAATATATGTTATTTTTTGTTTTGATTTAAAAAAATGACTTTCCTACCCACTGGGATTCACAGCATCTATTCTGCAATTCTGCATGAGGTCATTTATGTGGAAGAGACCAGAAGGGAGGGTATATGGTGTGGATGTGTACTGAGAAAATGAGATAATGTATATGCCAGTCCACCAAGCCATCTAACTCTAAGTGAATAGTATTCAAATCCAGCCTTAAGATTCATTACTACACCATGCACACACTACCTAAATTATGTCTATTAAAGATTTGTTACATAACAGCTATGATTTTGAGCAATTTTGGGATTTTAGTGAAGAAGGAATATGTTTTAGGATACAAAACACTGGGATGTTGCAGTTTTAAAGTGTAATGCAATGTTGAAATATTTCAGAGTAGGTCTTTTTGAACACAGTAAAGCTTATTACTGGGTATACATGTAATGGATTTCTCTTTGGGTATTTTTTAAAAAATGTGGCTTGAAAAATGAGTATGGATAAAGAGAAATGCAGATGATCACCTTTTTTCTGATGCACCTTTTTTCAAGTGCATCAGATGAGAGTTGATTAATAGTGCACTGGACTGAGCAACTTCAAATCTATCAAAACCCACTACCTTGCAGTGTTTCAAACAAAAATTCATCCATAATACCTTTATTGGTCAAAATGCACAATATACTTGTTGCAAGCTTTCAAAGCTCCATGGGCTTCTTCATCAGGCAAGATGTTACAAATCAAACAGGAGAAAAACAATTCAAGATATTAATCAGATGCCTACATGTTGTTTCAGTCTTTAGTTAAGATGGTATATAGTGGGGAGAATGTCTTTTGCAGGCAGGGTTTCCCTCCTTCTGGCCCTGTGGCTATAGAGAGATTTACAAAGTCCAGGAAATTTAAAATCCATTTGCATCTTAACAAGGACCCCTCTTTTGCAATCCAATATGTCTCCATTCCAGTGAGGTCACAGGTCTCTTTGTGGTAGAGAACAATGGATTCCTGAAGAAGTCTTCATGTTTTTGCATCAATAATATTTTGGTGGACATTGTGCATTTTGGTTGGTCAATAAAGTTATCACTGATGGATTTTTGTTTGAATTTGCTAAATGGACAACACAGCTACCCCTGAATGTTTCTTGCAGCGTTTCTCCTTTATTTTCCCCAACCAAGTCCAGGACAGCTGCACCATTATCAAAAAACCACAGAAAATTGGAATCAGGGACCCAATTGAAAGAAGAAAGGAGCCGAGGTAGATGCAAGCCCTCTCCCAGTTCTTACTTCCTCTTATTTTGTCCCCTGAAAATGCTTTCATTTCATCTCCTGTTTTAGACATGAGCCTACTGGGGGAAAACTGCTTGAAAACAGTGATTCCAGGGAGGGAATCACTTACTTTTCAGTTTGATTCTTATATAGAAGGAAATCCCACTTCCATACTTCCTTAGAGATTCCTGAAGATCATTTTTTGAACACACAGCACCTATTTGATCTTTAAAAAGTTTCAAAAGTTGAATTGTAGTCTTAGAAAGAAACTCAGTTGTGCCCAATGTGGCTTACCCTCACGTAAGCATATAGACACACTTATTAGGAAGAATGTCCCACTGAACAAAGTGAGACTTACTTCTGAAGAAGCATTTATAGTATTAAACTTCATATTGCCCCTACAGATTATGTTAGAAAGTAAGTCCCAGCAATACTCATCAGGATAGCCAGTGGTGAGGAGTGTTGGGATTTGTAGTCCAACAACATTCAAACAACCATGATTCCCACTTCTATCTGCATAGGTTTGCACCTATATATATATATCCCACTTTTTACCAGAATTAGAACAAATATAGATCATGTACGAGTAAAAAGATAGCAATTTAAAATATCTTTTGATAGGCAAGAAAGAAAAATGTTGCAATTCAGTATTAAATGTCCTGATAAAAGTGCTATTAAAAGTTACTTCATTATTAACAGTCAGTTCCCAAATTCCTATTGAAATGTGTGTGTGTGGTTTTTTTTTAAAGTATTTATCTGAATACATAAAGGTACAAAGTAGGAAGCAGTCTGCCCTTGCTAGTAAAGGATTCTAGAACTGGGGAGTGGCCCCTGAGAAGGCCTGATTACCTCCAAAAAGGTCCAACACTTTGGATAGCTCCTTTAACATTCATTTGGGTACCCACAGAAGGTTCACTGTCCATGAGCCATCAGCCATCCCTGGGTCCTTTTTGGCATTGTTGTCCCAGTTGTGCAACACTGTACTTAGATACATTTTGTTGTATTGCGTGCCTTCAAGTTGTTTCCAACTTATGGCAACCCTAAGGTGAAGGTCTCATGGGTTTTTCCTGGAAAAAAAATTGTTCAGAGTGGATTTTCCTTTTCCTCCCTCTGAGGCTGACACAATATGACTTGCCCGAGGTCACTCCATGCCTGACCAGGGATTTGAACCCTGGTCTCCAGAGTCATAGTCCAACACTCAAAACTCTTAGACTTTTCCCCCATTTTTTCTTTCTTTTTGTCCAGAAGGACATTTTTCTTATCTTTCCCGCAGCACTTCCTCCCCTCCCCAGCTTCTTAGACACCGCTTTAACCCTGCAGACCATTTTTGTCTGCTTAATGCTGTTTTATGATATACCACTGAATTGTTTTATTCTCTTTTTTTAACGAACCTAAAAATATAACTGAAGGACAGTATTTAAAATACTACAATAAATAAATTCTACACACTATTGTGATCCACATCACACCCTGTTCTGAAACAAGCTTTTGTATGCCTACATTATTTAAAACAATGCATTTTTAACATACTACCATCATAAACATTTTAAAAGTTTTCTCTCTTGTCTCCCTCTCCCAGTTCTCCCCAATTAAAACACTATTTTGTTGTCCTTTTGTGTCATTTGATTTCCCTCTAGTTTTGTGGTCATCACTTTCAGACACTAATTGTTAATCTCCAATGATGATTTTTAAAGCAGGGGGAAGGATGCCATAGAAAGCAAATCACATCTTCATTTACTGTGTCATCTCAAGTCTCTGTGTCATCTCAAGTCTCCAACACACATTTGTTCATGCAGAATGGGGTATCCATTCCTCTCTAGACATTGTCAGAATATTATTCATTCATGCCATTTCCAACTTATGAGTTTCACTGTATTAGAAGAAACAATGACTTGCAGTTTTTGCAGGACAGCACAACATGGCACAGAACAAAAAGGGCACCATGTTGCAGTGGCTGAATAGATAACATATGTCAATGGTGTAAAATACAGTGATTTACTCTAATGGAAACATTTGAAGTTGCTCAGAGTCACTTATCAGAGCTTAGCAGCCTATTTCATTAGCATTTTCATTTCCCCCCTGTTGTTTAATTTAATCTAACCAAACAGAAGAAAGTCCATATGTGTCTTTCCCTCCCTTTGTTCTTTTTCATGAGTAATATCATCTAAGAAGAGTGAAAAATCCAAAACTAGTTCCCTTGTCTCAGTTAGATGGAGTTGACTCTCAGGAAATGTAAAATGAAAATGCTAATTGTTGAGTCACTATGACTGTGGTGTGTGCTGGGTTTTTCAAACAATACAGCCGACACATCCACAGAAGCTGAAGGAAACACACTTGAGTTGCAACTGCCTAGGAAGGATGCCCCAGATTCAGAAATAGTGTAGAAAGGATATGGGGAGGAGAAAGATCTTATATCCATGCTGTATACATATGCCACAGTATTACACAGAAGAATGAGAGACAGCACTGCTGTATGGAGCTTTTGAATATATATGGGACTATGGAACAAGTTTGGCAACTCAATGTCATGTTCTGCTAGACATCAGCAATAAGGATCCAGTAATTAACAGAGAATAGAATAATGATTTAGAAAAAAAGAGTACAAATATTAAAATAACATAGATGGGTAGATTTAAAATAAAGTACCAAATCCTGTCTGATCTTGGAAGCTAAGTAGGGTCAGCCTTGGTTAGTACTTGGATTGGAGACTGCCAGTGAATACCTGGTGTTGTAGGCATAGGTTTACATTATTTCTGAAAATAAAATGTATCATGTTATTCTGCAGGCAACTTTGTTACCAGCTGTTATTAGAGCTAATGAGGTCAATGAAGTACAACCCAGATTCAAATGCATCACAATTTGAAAACAATGCTTATTAGAAAGATTTATACTTCATTCACATTTTTATTGTAATTAAATTCCAACATGAATTAATTATTTGTATGTCCTACCCTATAATTGTAAGTTCTCATGGTGGCTTACTATAAAATTAATTTGTGCAATTTAAAACTCAGTACAATAAAATAATTTTAAAATATATTGAGCAATTTAAATTTTAAAATATGAGTAATTTAAAAAGTTGAAAAGTTAAAACATGAAAAAATGATTTAAATAACATTTGATATTGGGCTGCCAAGAAACACTAAGACACAGGATTGAGTGATTGATCCAAAATCTGTCAATGATTTTAGGCCAATCACTTGGCAAATAATTATTGAAACAGAACTGTTATGTAATAATAGAGTGAGGTGTGCACAGTGCTTTCACATGTCCTTTACCATGGGAAAACATAATTTCCCCTCTCTCCATATTTGTGGAATTAATAAACAGGTAAGCATTTCTCTTATCAAGATTAAAGCTATCAGCTATTTGTTGAGAATTAAAGAACTGATTCCCTTGCGCTTATTCTTCCTCCTTCCAATTTAGTGAGATAATATTATTGATAACCTGTTATCAGTATCTAGGCATATCCCAACATGGGAACCACATGTTGGAGGTGTTGGTAGCTAAAAGTAAGCAAATAAAGAAATAGTATAAGTATCTCCTCAGTCTCACTACTAAACAATTACTGTCTTCAGGATGCTCCTAACATAGCTTTTTAAAAAATCTACAGAAACATGATAATGCATTCTCAGTCAGTTTCAGGTTAGCAACTTGAAGAAGTATGATCACAAATGCCACTCCCAATAGTTTCTAGCGAGCATTGCAACACGTTACTGAATAATGTGCTGTGGATTTCAGTTATAGTGGTAGCAGATAGTGTCATACATTGTTATCAGTGGTGTGGGACTCTTGTTTTGTACTGAGAAGTACCAGAAACCCCCTGCTTTACTGTATAGAAACTAAAGTGACATCTTCAGCAAAGACTGGATTGTGCATCTCACCATATTGAGAGGCCAGGTGGCTGAATAAATGAGACAAGGCTTTCTCTGCAGTAGAATCTCAAATGTGGAAGTCATTCCCAAAGGATGATATGCTGGTTGCATCTTTTCAGGGGAGTGGTACAAATGGTATTATTTAGTATCCAAAGCAAATTCTGCTGAGACTTCACCTGAGGAGAAACTGTTAGATTTCATTAAGATATTTCTTTATGTTAAATTTCTGTTTTAATTCTAAATGGGAAGTGCCAGATTGAAATGCAAGAGATAGAGAGCTGTGAAGCAGTGCTGCTATATAATACCCTTTAAAAAATAACAAGTGAGTGTTTCTGTTGGTAGAAAGTGCAAAGAGGCAAGTCATTTGTGCATTTTTCATTTCATGATGACTGCAGAGGTAAGGTGGACTTCTATGTGTGAATAGCTTCTCATGTAACAAGTGCAAAAGGTTCATGTGATGGGTTAACTGACCCCAATGCTGTGAATGCACATATTCAGCTGAAAATAATGGCATGTTGACCTACAAACATGAAGAACGATAAACCAGCCATTTGTATGTGTGAGCCAGCCATTCTTTCATTTCAGGGTTAGATACTTAAATAGCAGTTCTCCACAGAGAATAAAGGATGTGAAGCACATAATTGACATGGGAGGTTGTCACTATGGAACTGATGATGGCATACAGCTTAGTTTTGAGAAATGATTGGACAAATGTATAGTAAGATTGTCAAGAGCGGAGAGCTAAGATAGCTATATAGAACTACATCTTCAGAAGCAGTATACAGGACCAGTGTTGCCAGGCAGGTGGGTAAATCTACTTGCATCAGATGGCAAGACAGGGTGGACACTGAAGGGCATGGATTGGTGTAATTTAGAAAGTGTCATTTAGAAAGTGTTGGCCCTAATTAAAGATTTTCTTCAATTAAATATTCATTTCATAAAGCAAAAAGTCTTCATTGGTACTGGCAGTGAGTCCCAAATTACTAAATGCTATGCTAAAGCCATAGACAGAGTTTGTGCAACTATGGACAGAATTGTAGTCAAATATGTGTTCATTCTTGCTAATATTGATTTTAAGTTTGTAAGGAACATCATAAATGCACCCATCTGATCTTGGAAGCTAAGCAGAGCCAGTCCTGGTTAATACCTGGATGAGAGACCACAATTGAATATCAGAAATTGTAGGCTATATTTCAGAGGAAGGAACTATCAAAAACACCTCTGAGTATTCCTTGCTTAAGAAAACCCTGTGAAATTACTGGAGCTGTCATAAGTTGGCAGGCAACCTGAAAAGACATGCATACACATGAGGAATCTTGCTGAAAACAAGATAGGTGAGCATGTAGCCCTCCGTTTTTTGTTTGTTTCTTTGTTTGTTTCAAAAAACTTTACAATAAAAATTAAAAGACAATTAAAATTAACCAGCTAATAAAGCAATATAATATAGTGGTAAGCCAGAACTGTAATTTAATGGTTAGTTTGTTATGTGATGGCATAATAAAGAAAATAAAGAAAACAGGACTTAAAATGGAGTTTGTACTAGCACTGAAGGCAAGCCTAGCACCAATTGCCCTTCTCAGCACCATCAGAGGAGGAGCCAGAGGCAGAGCTTCTGAAGGCAAGCCTAGCACCAACTGCCCTTCTCACCACCATCAGAGGAGCCAGAGGCAGAGCCTCTGAAGGCAAGCCTAGCACCAACTGCCCTTCTCACCACCATCAGAGGAGGAGCCAGAGGCAGAGCCTCTGAAGGCAAGCCTAGCACCAACTGCTCTTCTCAGCACCATCAGATGAGGAGTGCAGTGCTCTATTTTATTTTGAAGAGGAAATTTAAAATGCACACTCTTGCATAATTGTATGTTGGTGGCTAAAATTGTATATAGACACCCCCTTGTTGTGGGGGAGAGGCTTGCGTACCCTAATATAGTTTTGAGCTATGCTGGTGGTGGTATAATAGCCACTGGTAGGGCTTCCCATGCCAGACAGGTCAAAACCGAAGGGTCTGACAAAAAGTGTCAAAGAGCAGGATGGGCTCCCTAGCCTTATGGCAACCATCCTAGGAGAAGGAAAACTCTAATTCCAAACCCGGGCAGATGGTGCTCGTCCAACCCTGTAAGGTCAACCATCTAAGAGAAGGAAACTCTAAACAAACCTACGACCCGAGGATCTCGTTGCTACCGTCCATGCTTGCAAGGCCACAGCAGACGAACCTTTGGTTTAAAGGGTGAGGCCAGTTCTGTGCACGCTGCGCTCCACCAGAAAAAAACATTGCACAGGCTCGAAGGACAAATCCAATCTTCGAAAAATCCCTGTAGCGATAGGTGAGGGACGAAACGGCAGGTGTAAAGATGCACTGGAAGCTGCAGACCCAACCCTGCATGCAGGTGGTTCAGGACTTTGGTCGCTTGAGGCTGACCTGGGAGATGACAGTCTTGTTCGGCAGCATCCTGAACGACCAAGCAGCCCTTTTAAAGAGAGCACTGCTTGCTCCATACGGAGAGGGGCCTAGAAAAGGTGGCCTAATGAAAGCTCATCCCCATCTACCCGGTTGGCTAGCCGTGACCAACGGACATCTTCTGATGCGGTCGAACAAAGACAAAGAAACAAAGGCTCACACCGGCCTCCAAAGGTGTAAATAAACTGACGCTTGCATGCTGGAACATCAGAACCATGCAAGACTCTACAGTTAGTGGACATCCTGAGCATCACTCTGCTTTAATAGCCCATGAACTAACAAGATTTAATATTGACATCGCTGCTCTTAGTGAAGTTCGTCTCCATGAGGAAGGCAGCCTTAAAGAACACGGCTCCGGCTACACACTTTACTGGTCTGGCAAACCCAAAACTGAAAAACATCTTTCAGGAGCAGGCTTTATGATTAAAAACTCCATTGCCTCCAAACTCGAAACCTTGCCAACAGGTCACTTTGATCGCATTATCTCCTTATGCCTCCCACATGTTGTTCTCTTCAGTATATATGCCGCAACTATGCAAGCCAACCCTGTAGAGAAAGACAAATTCTACACAGATCTATGCCACCTCATACAAAAAGTCCCTGTAGAAGATAAAATTATTATCCTTGGTGACTTCAATGCCAGAGTAGGAAAGAACTCCGAAGCCTGGAAAGGTTTTTTAGGCAAGCATGGTGTTGGAAATTGCAATGATAACGGGCACCTCCTGCTAGAGTTCTGTGCAGAACAACAGCTGACTATTACAAACACTCTCTTTCAGCAGAAAGATAGCTTGAAGACAACCTGGATGCACCCCCAATCCAAACACTTGCACCTCATTGACTATGTTCTAGTCCGCCAGAGAAACATTTGTGATGTCCGTCATACTCGAGTGATGCCCAGTGCAGAATGCCAAACAGATCATCGCCTTGTAAGATGTAAACTAAATCTTCTTCTCAAGCTCAAACCTAAGAGGGGTGGCATTTTAAAGAGAAGAGTCCAAGTCAACAATCTTCAACAAGCTATCATGAGAGACAACTTCCAGGCAAATCTGCAAACAAAACTTGAAGACCACCCTACAGATCCTTCTCCTACAGTGCTTTGGCAACATATCAAAAACAGTATCCTCCAGTCTGCAGAAGAATCCCTTGGGTTCTCCCACAAAAAAAGTCAAGACTGGTTTGATGAAAACAACCAAGAGATCCAGGAGCTGTTGGCAAAGAAGAGAACTACTCACCAGGCATACCTCGCCCAACCAACTTGCCATGTAAGAAAAGCAGCTTTCTGTCTCATGTGTAGTAAACTTCAACAAAAACTCCGAGACATTCAGAACAAGTGGTGGATCAATATAGCAGAAAAGACACAACACTGTGCAGATCTGGGTGATCTTAGAGGATTTTACGATGCTCTTAAAACAGTGTTTGGACCTACTTATCAGGTCCAAAGCTCCTTATACAGTACAGATGGTCAAAGACTAATTACTGATAAAGCCTCCATCCTGAATCGATGGGCTGAACATTTTCAAAGTCTCTTCAGTGCCAACCAAGTAGTCCAAGGCTCAGCTATCCAACATATGGTACAAAAAACAATGAAAAATGAACTGGACATAGCTCGCACTTTGGAAGAGACCCTTAAGGCCATACAGCAGATGAAAAACGGCAAGGCAGATGGGATTGATGGAATCCCACCTGAAGTTTGGAAACACAGAGGTCATGTACTCCATGCTAAATTCCACAAACTCCTTGTGAGTTGCTGGGAAAAAGGGGAACTGCCATCAGATCTCTGAGATGCAGTCATCATCACCCTGTACAAGAAAAAAGGAGCAAAATCATATTGCTCAAACTATCGAGTTATAACACTGCTATCTATTGCTGGAAAAATCCTTGCAAGGATACTCCTGAACAGATTAGTTCCTGCTATTGCAGAAGAACTTCTTCCTGGAAGCCAGTGTGGCTTCAGAGCCAATAGGAGTACTACAGATATGGTATTTGCCCTTAGACAACTGCAAGAGAAATGTAGAGAGCAGAACAAGGGATTCTATGTAACATTTGTTGACCTCACCAAAGCCTTCAACACTGTGAGTAGAAAAGGTCTATGGCAGATCCTGGAAAGACTAGGATGCCCCCCCAAATTCCTCAAAATGATTAGCTTGCTACATGAGGGCCAGCATGGTCAAGTCAAATACGGCGATGCTCTTTCAGAGCCCTTTCTAATAACTAATGGAGTGAAGCAAGGTTGTGTTCTTGCTCCAACTTTATTTACAATCTTCTTCAGCATGATGCTCCAAAGGGCTGCAGCAGAGCTTGAAGAAGAAGACAGCATCTATATACATTACCGTGTTGATGGTAGCTTGTTTAACTTAAGCCATCTGAGGGCTCACACTAAGACTCTAAACTATCTAGTCCGTGAGCTGCTCTTCGCTGATGATGCTGCCCTTGTTGCCCACACAGAAGCAGCTCTGCAGCACCTAACATCCTGCTTCGCAACAGCTGCAGAGCTGTTGGGCTGGAAGTTAACCTGAAGAAAACTACCATCCCCACATCGCTGTAGGCAAATCTGTGCTTAAGTCTGTTCAGCAGTTCACCTACCTGGGAAGCATCATCTCCTCAGATGCCAAGATTGACAAAGAGATTGACCACAGATTAGCAAAGGCATACAGTGTATTTAGAAGACTTTACAAAAGAGTCTGGAGTAACAAACACCTGAGGCGGAGCACAAAAATCAGTGTGTATAGAGCCATTGTACTGTCTATTCTCCTTTATGGGTCTGAAACATGGGTCACCTATCGCCAACACTTACGACTCCTCGAACGCTTTCATCAGCGCTGTATACACACAATCCTAAATATACACTGGACTGACTATGTGATGAATGTTGCTGTCCTTGAGCAAGCAGGGATCACCAGCATTGAGGCCATGCTATTGAAAACGCAGCTGCGCTGGGCAGGGCACATTTCTAGGATGGAGGACCATCGCCTCCCAAAAATAGTACTCTACGGTGAACTTGCCATGGGTCAGCATAAGAGGGGCACTCCAAAAAAGCGATACAAGGACTCCCTGAAAGAACATCTCAGGCTTGGCCAAATTGATCACCAACAATGGTCCACCCTGGCCTCACATCGGGAGGCATGGAGACGCACTATCCACAATGCTGCAGCCTTATTTGAGGAGTCACGCCAAACAAGGCTCGAAGAGAAACGACAACGCAGAAAGAATCACAACCCGGAAACATCACCCAAGGAGATCTTCTGCTGTGCTTTCTGCAACCGGACTTGTTTATCTCGGATTGGCCTTTCTAGTCATCAGCACACTTGCAAAAAGTGTGGGATGAGTCCTTCCTGAATCTTTCTTTGAGAAGAAAAGCCAGAGAGAGACTAGCACTGGACATGTCTCTTGTTCCACAATATGCATATGACCTTTTGTTTTGGTCCACACATTACTTCAGTAGACTTTCTGTTTTATAACTGAGATGTTACAATATTTTAACAACATATTCTTCTTTTCCATTGATTATGTCTTTTGTGGGCTGCTTTTGCAAGGAGAATGTCAGGCTGAAATCAAAGTATACATAACTTGAGAAATGAAGTTAGGAGAGATCACATACTCCAACAAGGGCACAATCCAGACTTGTGGTTTCTATCCTTACATTTAGTCTAAGGTCCAAAAAACACTGCAGAAATAATCCAGTTTGAGACTGTTTTAACTGGCCTGGCTCAGTGCTAGGGAATCCTGGGAATTGTAGTTGATTGTGGCACCAGAGTTCTCTGACAGAAAAGATGAAATGTCTCACAAAACTATAGTTCCCAGAATTCCCTAGCATTGAGCGGTCTTAATTGGGATTATTTCTGCAGTGTGTTTTGGACCACAGTTTTATTTATTTATTTATGGTCAAGATCCTATTGATCGGCTCCATGACCAAATTCTTCACTAATTTTCTGCTAAAAAGAAACAATGAGTAATTTTTTGGGTTTTTTTTTGGGGGGGGGGAGTTTCATGCTGCAAAAATGTATTTGAAAGCCAGACTGTTTTCAAAGTCTAGTCTTAATTCTGCCATTTTTGTCTGTGCAAAATTTTCATGCAATTGTTTTTCAATGAAAATTGCAATTTCTACACTGGAAACAGTTTTTTAAATCTGAATTACAATCGCTGTTTCCTGCTCAGAACATGCTGTTTTCTGTGCATATCAGCCACATGAAGGATTTACACAGATTAAGTCTGCAATGACAGCATTTTTGGTGCAGAAAATAATATCTCTACCATAAATATTTTTATTCTATGCAGAAAAAGCTGCTTCCTGTGCAGAATATGCTGTTTTCTACAAAAAACAACCATGTGCAAATTTTGCATTGCAAAGATTCTCATCACTCCAGAATTATTCTTGTCACAGTGTCTTCAAATATTTTTCAAATGTTTTTTTAATATTCTTTCCATCTTTATTGTGATAACAGGGCATAAATCTCTGCTAGTGTACCTAATGCTATTGTTCATGTGGGTGGGAAGGCATGTCACAGGCTCCTTCTTTGTTCAACAGTACACCCTAGTATGCTTAAATGGCAGGAAGGAAGGAAATTAAATGACATTGTAGAACTCACTGTTTTCCTGATGGAGATAACTCAGTGAATGTTGTTATCAAATGCCGCCTCAAAGAGTATCAAGATGTACAAACCCCCCTCTCTCTTTCCAGACCTACATAATCATAAGGTGTGGGATATCCATTGAATGTACATTTCCAAATGAAACTAGCCATTTTGGACAAACCAGAGAACATCTTTGGACAAAAAGAAAACATGTTGCCTGAGAAATCCACATATTTTCAAATCCTGTGATGCATTTCTTTGGGGGAATGCTCACAAAACCATGTGTATATGCCAAAAATGTACATTATAGAAATTGTAAATATTATATAAAAATTTTCATAAAATGTTATCCAAACAACTGTGTGTGTGTGAAAGAGAGAGAGAGAGAGAGAGACTCAAATTACTCGAGGGAACCCAGAAAAAGAAAA
The DNA here is from genome assembly GCA_026167975.1 of Phrynosoma blainvillii. Lineage (NCBI taxonomy): Eukaryota > Metazoa > Chordata > Lepidosauria > Squamata > Phrynosomatidae > Phrynosoma > Phrynosoma blainvillii. The sequence continues at coordinate 180,129,545 of JANUYF010000003.1, read as the reverse complement.
TTGACAAAAAATATTTTCTGATGAACTTTGGTCAAGCTTTCTTTCTTTAAAAGTTTAACTGTAAATTTTATATGTTATTACTCTTGCACATTCTGTAGTCCATGACCACTTCTGATCCAAGATAAAAAAGAACAGCACTATTTATTTACAGCAGCATATGTAATAATATAATGCAGTGTCACATTTATCCAGCCAGAATATTCTGGAAACAGTACCAATAAATAAACAAATAAATAAAATCAAGCAATGCACTGGGGTATGTTGTCATAATATAACTATTTCCCTACAGCAATAAAAAACAAAGATTAAACAGAGTATCTGTAATTCCCAAGGGCTATGATTATCTCTTGACAACAATTCTCTAGATTTGCCTCCTTGGTATCACAAAAAGTCTGCATTGTGCAAGATAATGGAGCTTAATTTTCTAGGAGATAAAGTCAATTTGACAACAGACCCAGAGTATTTATATTGTGTTGTAATGTAATAATTTGGTCATTTGGCAGCCCATAGGAAGTCTCACTGCAATGGTTCTGTAGTGATTTTGACTTAAGTGGGTATAAACTATATAATTTGAGGGCACAGTGAAGTGGAAATGTGGAACTATTAAAATATCATGTTTAGTTTCTTACCTGAAATAAACTAGCAGAGGCATAGTTTTGCTAAGAACTTGAGGCCACTCTTGTCTAGTCCAACATTTTTATTAACTGATGACTAGGAGTTAATTGTTTGGGAACTGGAAAGATATGCTGGGAGCTTTATCTTGAATGTAAACATATCCCCAATATATAATTTACATATAATTTAAAATTACAATAGGGAAAGTACTATATATACACATCACATTGATTTCCAGAATATTTGTTTTTTTCACACTGGGATGCAAGTGTAGTGTCCTGGATGGATTATTGGACTGAGACTTGGGAGATCCATGCTCAAGAACCCGCTGAATCATGAAAATCACTTATTGAGCCTGGGCCAATGACTCTCTTTTAACTCCTTCACAGTTTTATTGTAGGATGAAGTGGGGAGAAGAACAACCATATATATTACTATGAGCTCATTGGAAGAAAGATAAGATGTAAATGCAGCTGATCTATAGTAATAAAGGTGAATATTTTTGTGTCTTTCTTTGTCTGATGTAGATCCAAGACCAGCAAATTTAAATTTCTATAACACGGCATGTATGCAAAGGGGACCCTACCAGTCTACACCTCAATGATATTTCTTTGTGAGTTCTTTTTAACTGATTAACTAGTTTTAATTAATTTAAATCTGACTGCCATCTAATTCCATTATGCAAAACGATGAATGATATACCAGAACACGGAATTCCAGAAACATGGAAAGAAACATTCATCACACTGATACTAAAAGAAAAGAAAGAACCTTGGAATGTTCAAAAGTATAGACCCATTTCACTAATCAACAAAGACTATAAACTTTTTACATTGATTGTAGCAGACAGACTGAAAAAAATCCTTAATGAAATTATAACAGAAGATCAAAACAGCTTTTTACCGAGGAGACATATAAAGAACAATGTGAGAGCAGTAGTCAATATCATTGAGCATTTTGAAGTTCACAATGGAAAAAAACAACCTATCCTTATTAAGTATAGATGCCGAAAAAGCTTTTGATCAAGTCTGCTGGTCATACATGAAGGAAGTTATAGTAAAGATGAATATGGGAGAAAATTTCAATACCTGGATTGAAAGGATTTATGAAGAATAAAAAGTGCAACTAATAATAAATGGAGAGATAATGGAAAATATAAAAATAGAAAGAGGTACAAGACAAGGGTGTCCTCTTTCACCCCTCCTATTCCTTATAACTCTGGAAATCTTAATTATAAAAATAAGAGAAGATGAAGAGCTACAGGGAGTCAAAATAAAGGGACAGGAATTCAGAATAAAAGCGTTTGCTGACAATATCATTTTTTTAAGAAGATCCTATGAAGAGCTTGAATAGATTGTTACAAATAATGAAAGAATTTGGTTTAATTTCAGGTTTCAAGATAAATTATAATAAATCAGCAATAATAACAAAAAAATGCAAGTAAGGAAGAAAAAGAACAAATAGAAGAAACATTAAAAATCAAGATTGAGAGAAAGATAAGATGTAACGATTATTCATTGCTATTTGCTAAACATACAAGATTTCTCTCTCTCAATCCCTTTATATTTCTCTTTACAAGCCAAGAAATGTGCCAGATTCTCATTGAAGCATGAAAATTTTCAAGGTGTGGTCATTTGCAAATAAAGTAATGGGGTAAGAATTTAATTATTGCTTAGGTACTTTACTTAAACAGTGCCTCTCTGCAGGCAGCAGCCACTCAGACAGGCTATTAAATCTAGCACTTAATTCCTGGGGTGCTGCTGATAAGATGTGTTTGGTTTAAACTTTAAAACCATATTTTTCCAAACACTTCACTGGCTTAAGAGGGTAAAGCACTCAGCTGTCTCTCCCCAATCCCCAAATGCAAGGGGAGAAAAGCTTAATCTCATCCCCTTTCTCTCTATATAATTATCATTCATAATTATTTTTCCATCTCTTCTTGTAACTCAACTTTTTTTAAAAAAGCTAGACAGCTCCATTAATCCAACTCAACAGAGATGAGAACTGTGTGGCCTCCATACATCAATGGACTACAACTCCCAGCATGCCTCACCGTTGGCCATGCTGGCTAAGGCTGATGAAGTTGCAATCTTCCAATGGTCACACAATTTTATCCTTGACCAACAAGATTGGACAATGGAACTGTAGGTAATTGGCATACTCTGAATACTGTACATCACATGTCATTATATGATTTTGTGTACAAGGTCATGTGACTCTTTTAATGATCTTGAACATAAGAGGATGCTAGTGTGGGGTTTGATCCCATTTTCTAGTTATGGCAGAGATCACAATAGTATCACAGAAATCCCAGAAGAATTTGTGCGTTTTTCCCTCCATATTTACCAAATATGTGCAGCACTTTTTCACATTGTGTTGATTAATGATTAGACATGGCACAGAGAAGAAGCTGGTGTTTGTGTTTTGTGATGTGTGGATGTTTACTGAGTAATCCAGCCTAGGCAGAGCTCTGAAAATATACTTTTTTGAAATATAACTCTCAGAATCCCCCAGCCAGAATGGGGAGAGTTCCATTGCCTTCCTCTAAGACTGAGAGAGTGGGAGTTTCCATATTTGAGTAGGAATTTGAACCTTGGTCTCCTGCAATCAATATTCAGTATGTATTTTTTCCTTTTAAAAGCCAAATGGAACTCTTTTTGAGCAACGTTTGGACCAATATGTTATTTTCTAATGTAACTTTAGTGAAAAGAACAGGAATCATTGTGTTATTTTTTTCATAATCCTTTTTTCCTGGACCTTCATGTCCAGTGCTTGCAATTTTTAATCCTTTTTTTTTGGGGGGGGGGGGTTGGGAGCAGGTCTTTTTATAAAGTTCAGGGCCCTTAGTTGGTTATTTCAGACTGTTAGTCCAGCATAATTTTGCATCACAAAATTAGATTACAAGAGGCAGACCTCACAACAATATACAGGTGCTAGGAAAAATAATAATTTTCCCATAGCTACCTTGAGAATTGCAACTATATTCAGAGGAAATGAGGCAGGGTGAGTGGGTGGAAATTTGGTAGAAATCTGTCCATCTGTTTTTGTGTTGTGAGATGACAACACTGAAACAAGCACATTGAACAATCTTTTGAAAAACAACAACACTTTGTATCACAAAAAAATCTAACATCTTCCCCAGTACAGGAACTCCCAATTGTGTTGAACTACAGCTCCTTTCATCTTCAGATATCTTGGTGAATCAGGATTATGGGAGCTGTAGTCCAACCCAGCTAGAGGGTGCCACAAGGCAGCTCATTTTCCAGTACTCTTGGTACCAGTATATTATATACAACATAATATATGTGGTTGTAAGAAGTCCACACTGGGCATGCTGATTCTGAAATTCAGAGAAACATATATATATATATATGTTTTGTAGGAAGTCAGGAAGAGGCCACTTAGAAAAAAATGAATCACATAAGGAGAGCAAGAGCTTTTAGGAAGAAGGAAAGAAAGATCACCTGGGTGAGTAGGTCAACAGAGAAGAAAAAAAGAACCAGGGTAGATGGATAACAACAAGAGAAATCCACCTTAAATGATGGGTTGGGATGGAAAATACACTGAGGTGGAATACTCATGTGAGTGCTGTACTTCTGCTAATAAATAAATAATGTAAAATCAATCTATTAGCTGTTTGGTGGCCCTCCACTCTGGGTAAGGTGATGCTTCACGTTACTACTTCTCCAGGAATATCTGGAAGATTATGGGGGGAAAAAGAGCGGCAGCCCTGGGCTGCCCCCGAAAGCAGAGGATCAAGACCAAGGCTGCCGGACACCTTGGCCTCGATCTTCCCTTTTGCTGCCTGTGAAAGAAGCGCTAAAATAGCACTCCATCCGCAAGCTGCGAAAGGAGCACTGCAAAACTCGTGGCGCGCCTCTTAGGTGTCTCTTCTGGTTCAGCATGTCCGGATGCTGAGCTGAAAGGACGTCATCGGAGCGCCCATTGTGTGGACAGGCCGTCACTCCGATGACATCCTCAGGAAGGGGATGGGGCACCCAGCGTCCGGCTGTTCCTCCCCTTCCTGGGATTGAGGACAGCGTTTCTTGCCGTCTGCATCCCCCCTATATGGAGCCAAAAGGTTTTGTTATAAGTTCAAGAAAACTGAAAAATCTGGCAATAGAGTGGGACCTCAGTATCCGTGGACTTGCCATCTGTGGATTTAAGCACCCACAGATGGCAAGGCCATATTGTCCCCAATGGCATTGCATGCACATGGCTGCACCACCATTAGGAACAGCCCCTGTTATCCCCAGTAATGGCATGTACACGCAGCTGCACCACCATTAGGGACAATTAAACTTTACCTGAATGGCAGCACAGCCACATGCAAACAACCCCATTAGGGACAATGGAGACTTACCTGAAGTCCTGTTGTCCCTAATGGCTGAACAGCCATGTGTATGCACCATCATTGGGGAAAATGAGATTTGAGGTCTTGCAGATTTTTGTATCATTGTATGGGGGTATGTGTGTCTGGAACAGACCCCCATGGATACTGAGGTCCCACTGTATTATATGGAGATTCAATGCAGTGGGAGGTAGGGAAAAAGGAAATGCCAGTAAGTCTGGAAATCAGTGGATAGCTGTGACACCTTGTTAATCTGCAGAAAATGCAAAGGGGAAAAAAAAACCTCTTTCACCTGTTAGAATTGACTAAGCTAAGGACAGCTCCCTATGATAAATTCATAGAAATTTCTTCCACCCTGCATGGTCCTCAGAGGGGTCCTTAATGTCTGTCTTACACAAATGGCTAAAAAAACCAAACAAAACAAAAACAAAAACCTCCCCAAAACCCACAGCCAATACATTCATAACCTAAACTTTAGAACTAATTTAGCTCATGAAGTAGTCTATTGTCTCAGAATGCAAATGTAACTTTTAAGGTGCTGCATTCTTTGTTTTCCTCAGTATGTTGTAATGAGCACAAATAGCATTGAGAAACAGTGCTAACCATTGAAAAATAGCAATGTTTTAATGTTTTTGCTCAATATTACATAAAGTGCATCTCATAACATGCTCAAAGTTTGCTGTTATGGTAAAACATGAAATTAAATCCATGCTGATACTTACTACAAAAGTAACAAGTATGATACCACATTTCTTATAGATAAGCAAGGAAATAGCTGCAGTTTATTTGATAATCTTTTGTGGTTACGATTATGACACTGATGTAATTTTAATGGCACTTAGTTTTAATTATAAATATGCTGCATGACTTGAAGTCATTCAATGAGAAAAGCTGGCAAGTGCACCCTTAGTTTTTCCACCTTGCATCAGAGGAATGATCCAGATCATTAAATTTAAATGGCCCAGAACAGGCTACTTGTTAGCTAATTTGGCATCCATGCTTGCAAATGGAGATGTGTGTGTTGATGGCTCCTGTTTGAAATGAGATGTGCTGAGCTTTGAATGTGCCAACCATAAGGGAAAGTATATTAGAGGGCATATCATTAATTAGACCAGCCTGTTACTTCTGAAGGCCCAACAAGCCAAATATACAACAGGGTATTGTAAAGTTTTAATTATCACCTTTAAAAAAATTGACAGTAAGTTTGTTTTGATTTATAGTTATTAACTTTTCTCTGCATAGTCACCATCCAGATTTACACATTTTTCAGCATTTCTTGACCCTCCAAATACCATTATTGTAGAAGTCTACAAATTGTGCCTTAAACCACTCTTCCACTTAATGAATGACTTCATCTGTGTTGTCAAATCAGCGACCCTGCAATGGATTTTTCATTTTTTGGGAAAAGAAAAAAAATCACTTGATGATGATGACACTGACAAAATTTCATCAATATACCATAATAACTTCTGGGTAATAATTATTACTTTATGATACCCACTCATATGTCTCCATCTTAGACTTTAGTCATTTCTGGCACAACCTGTAAGACACAATGAGCTGATTTTCTCAACATCATGCACTTAGGGATCAATGAGGACATTGACAAAATTTCATCAATATACCATAATAACTTCTGGGTGATAATTATTATTTTATGATACCCCCTCATATTTGTTCCATTTTAAAAAGTTAGAAATACCCTTGAAATATTGATATTTTACAACGACTAGATTAAACTTTCTTAAATAAGGGCTATGAAACAAATTAGCAAGACGTGAACAATCTGAGAAAGGTGGCTGTTCAAATTTGCACCAAATATTTGCACTGGCCAAGTTCAGTCTCTCTCCCCTTATATATTGTAGCTATGGATCACTCTAGAGGAATTTTTAATTAATTCTATTAATTAATGGGCTGAGCTACAAACAGCTCCTTGGACCATGTCTCAATTTGTATACCAAGGGGGGAGATAAAGGATTGCAGATATAGGATTCCTATAATGAACTGAATTTTATTAAAAGGATGCATGCATCAAAGCAAGCATACACACATATGTACACACAAAAGCTATGGGATAAAAGGATGAAGTCTGGAATAGGCAAGGCTTCACTAACAGGATAATTACCATCAGTGTGGGTGCTCCTTAAAGATGCAGTCTCATGCTGGGATGTAGGACTCAGCTGCTTTCAAAGGAGCATTCAGAGGGCAGAATAAGTCTGAACCAGCAGAAATCCAGGGACACATGGGATCCCCCTGCACTACAAACTGGCCCAGAGAACAAAGAAATTTGAGGTCCTTATATAAAGCAAATCTATAGATACAACAAAGGGCCAAATCTGCATGGGAAAAGATCACTCGAGATAGGGTTTCAAATATGGGGAATAGAGTTGTAAATTAGCTTTCTCCAGCTTGGGTGCAAAACATCCTGCCATAAATTATCTAGCCTTCCTGCCTTTGGAGGTGTGAATCTTCCCTTATCTATAGCTCCCAAACTATCTGATTGATTTGTTAATAGGATAGCTGGGTACATGACTTGCCATCTCTGGGTTCATGGCTGTCTATGGTTGAGTCCATTCAGGGCCATGGAAGGGTACACACACACTGCAAAATTGAAAACTTTCAGTGCTCTAACAATATATAGATAATCATCCACTTCAAGTGGTTTTTTACTTTTTGTTTTATAACCTTGTCTATAGTTAAAGTGAGAGGCTGTTAGCTTAGAACATTAGTGCATTTATATTAGCATCTCTACTGTTGAACAAAATACAATTGTACTTTAAAGCAGTGAGAATATTTTGCTACAGAACAGGTGGTACAGAATGTCTTCAGAACCATAAAAAGCAACAGGAAACAGCAAAATGAATGTATAAAAGAAACCCAAAAGCCATGGTGCTGCCCATAAGATCATATGTCTGTCTTTACAGACAGGTGCACTCTTATGCAAAACTATAGCACACCAGAATGAAGTGAGTTGAATTACTGAAAGTTTTCATTGGTCATGATGACTCTGGATGTATAATGGGACACCACTCTTACCTCATATAATTGGTCCTCGATATCCATGGGGGATTTGTTCCACACACACCCCTGCAGATACCAAAATCCATAGATGCTCAAGCCCACATTATCCCCAATGGTAATGCGTGCATGTGGCCATACCACCATTGAGAACAACATAACTTAATGGTTGTATGGCTGCATGCAGGCTTGCCGTCCACAGATGTTTGACAAGGCCAAACTGTATTTTTATAATGAAAATCTTACTTAGATTGATAGACTGGAGAAAATATTCGCTTTAATGTATGAAGTGCCAGTCAGGATTGCATTGAACTTTGAACTACTTTTATAATAATCTGCAATCCATTATTGGATACAAACAGGAATCTTCACAATCTTAGATCAGAGGTGAGCAACATGCACCAAAGTCCCCAGCCAGTTCCCCAAAGTCTCTAAATCACAATTTCCTTTTTTTTTTAAAGCCATGATTTTCAGGTGACATTTTTCTCCCTTCCCCCAAATATACCAAAACACATGAAACTATATACAAATGTGGCATTTTACCCTCCCTTCCAAAACGTCCCTGTTCATTAGCCATACATTAGCCCCCAATGGTGACTGGATGTGATGTCAATTCCAATGCATGGGAGGAAGCAGAAGCCGCATATTGGGGACAGGGTAAAAACTGATCCCTGCCCATATGCAGATGCCCATCCCTGTCTTAGGTATTTCCATATCAACCAAAACTTATGCTTTTCAGAGAATCATCTATTTGTTTTTATAGAGAAGTCTCAACATGAGAGAAAATATCAATGTATTTTTTTTTTCATCAGAGCCATTGTGATGTATTAGTTCAAGTGTTGAGCTAGGAGTCCAGGAGACCGGGGTTCAAATCTCTAGTCAGATATCGAAACCCACTGGCTGACTTGGGGCCTTTGCAGACTGCCAGAAATAGTGCACATTAAATTGAGGCACTGCCCTGGCTCAGTGCTAGGGAATCATAGGAACTGTAATTTATTGTGGCACCAGAGCTCTCTGACAGAGAAGGCTCAATGTCCCAGAAAAAAATACAATTCCCATGACTCCCTAGCACTGAGCCAGGGCAGTGCCTCAATTTAACGTGCACTATTTCTAGCAGTCTGCAAAGGCTCTTAGGCAAGTTACTCTTTCAGACTTAGAGAAAAGTAATAACAAACCTATTAATAAATCATGCTAAGAAAATCCTATGATAGGGCCTCGGCAGACGACCAATAGGGTCGTCTCCGAGGCAAGGAAGAGGAGGGGCAGCCGCACGAGCGGCGCCCCTTCCTCCTCCCGAGGTTGCCCTCGGAGCTGCCGGCCCTCCGCATGGCTGGCACGCCGAGGGCAACCTCATGCCGCAGCGTCCTCACACGCTGTGGCGGAAAAGCCAGGGAAAGTGTGCCCGATGCGTTTAGGGCGCACTTTCCCTGTCTTCTGAAAGGAGCGCTGATTTTGCGCTCCTTTCAGAGGTGCCGACGGTGCGCCGGGGTGCAGCTGCCGCAGTCCCGTGGCACACCGTCCCAGGGCATCCCCGACGCCCTGGTCTGCTTCCCCCCATAGTCACCAAAAGTTAGAGTTGACTGGAAGACACATAAGAATAATAGTTTATTTATCATGTATCAGTTCTTGCATGTTCATTTAACGATGAAAATGTACTGTAGACATCAACAATTCAAGGTAACAAAAATGCAGCTGGGACAGAATTTAACATTTTTGGTCGATCTTAGAAAAGAATACATAGAATTAGGAGAATGATAGAGGTCTTGGGAGCAAATCTTACATCTACAATTAACCCACCAAAAATGCAAAATGATACAAAAAAGCACTTTAAAAAATATTTGCCATAAAACAACTTTCTCCTGCTAGCTAAACTCCTTTGTATTTGCCAAATCTGTTGAGAACCCTGTAATAAGTACAAATGTTAGCAGTGTTCAGATTCCACCATACACACATACTAAAAGAACAGGGGGGTTGTGGGATGTTGACTAGACTCACCCCTCTTATGTGTCTTGTAACCACACACCACCACCCATCAGGAGAGTATCAAGATATTTTCTGTACCAGGTGTAAACAAAACAGAAGCAGCATATGGACCACCTGGCCCCCTTGTACCCTCAGCTCTCCCCCCGCCCTACAACAGAAGTCAACAAAAAGTAGAAATATATGTATGTAAGGGCTACCTCCATGTGAAGAGAACTGTGGTCCAAATAGAATCTCCTTTTGAATGTAGGAACCCTGTCTATACATTCTCCTTCAATAATCTCAGAATACATGCAAGCTGCATGGGGTTTGAGCACAGGAACAGTGGTTGGAGAGAGGGAGACTAGCCCACCTTTCTCTGTAGCCCATCTCACATATTCCTTTTGTTCATGGGGAGAAAAATTGCTGAACCTTTGTCTCCATGACTATGTCTCATTTCATCCTATGGAAATACATTCTCAAGAGTATCATAAAAGATTTACAAGAAAATAGTTCATCTAGATAACATAATTTACTCTTTCAGGTATATTACTTCTGTCATATTTTTAATGGTTTGTGCAGCACATAAGTCATTTATGAAAATCTAACTGAGACTGCAGCATGGTGTGATCTCTTAGTACCTTCCTTCTTGTGTCCAATAGTTTTGATTCTGATCCCTTTCCATGCAGTTTCTCTTTTAAAAGCGCAAATTCACACTTACAAAGAAAACTTTTTACTGTAACATAACATTAAGTTAAGGTCATCTAATGCAGCCTTAAGACCACCTAGCAGGGAAAAGGTGGAAGTGAGATTTGAACAGGAAATTTGTCACTGTGTTGCAATCTTTCTCCCAGTTTAAAAATTAATTCCATTATTTGCCTTCATATCTCTCTATCAATTGATTGGACAATTGACCTAAATATAGATATGGAGCTGTTTTTAAAAATGATTTCTCTTTAAATATGTTTGTACAGTGGACCCTTGTTATCCATTGGGGGTTGGTTCCAGGACCTCCTGTGGATAACAAAATCTGTGGATGTTCAAGTTCCATTAAATACAGTGGATGGTAAAATGATGTCCCTTATATAAAATGGCAACATCAAGATTTGCTTTTTGGAATTTTTATATTGTTTTAATATTTTCATGCCATGGATGCTTGAATCTATGGATGAAGACTCCACAGATATAGAGGGCTGACTGAATATATAGATACATGCACACCAGATAGATAGATAGATAGATAGATAGAGAACTACCTATTGTACTCTCCAGTTCATGATGTGAGTGGAAAGATGGGGCTTGGTGTTTTTAAAAAGCAAAGATGGGCCCATAGTGGATGAAGAATCTGCTGTGACTGCTCTTAAAATCATACCTCTATCTTCACCCTAGAGTGCATATTATTTATACCTCCTGCAATATAAAGAATATAAAAGCCCTTGCACATTTTTTCCAAATAAGGAACTCATAAAATAGCATTTTCTGGTGAAATGAGACTTGAGTTACACTGTAGCAGAACATAATGGGATAATCAGTACAGAGTCTGAATTACCCAGATGTGAGCATTACATTATGAATCCCCAGATCTTAGCAGGGAGAAATAGCATTCGAAACAGAGAATGGAAAAGTTGGCAGGGAAACAGATAGCAAAAGAACACATGGACAATGAAGTAAAGATTATCATCAAGACTTCATTTCTTGCAGGAGGCTTCAATATGGCTCTCATCTCTCCCTGTAAGAACAAAGTTTATGAGAGCCTGTAATAATGCTTTCACGCTTTCTACAAGGTAAGTAATATACATACACCTAAATCCCAGAAATGCACTGTTGTGTATTTTTTTGGTTTTTACTTATTCTCAGGATAGTCTAAAATGGGGAGGGGGAAGTTTGTTTTCATCCACATTGACTATAGCCTCCCAAGAAAAGAAAAGAAGAAACATTTGGATCTGGCATACAGCAAGGTGAAAAACAGATGTCCATTGAAAAGATGTCTGACTCAGCTTCATGTGATGTGTGTATTTGGAAAAGTATACCCATTGATTGAGAAGCTATTTTTAAAAAATGATATGACTATAATGTTCAAGCCTTCTAAATAGTTAACTACTGTTATACTTACAATATAAAAGTATCACTTGACTTTCACATTTCTCAAAAGTAGTGATTCTCAGGGGTGTAGCTATGGGAGTGAACTAAAGCATTCTCTCCTATGTATGATGCTGATGCTGCCCAAACTCTTAGTTAACAGCTGGTATACATAAATTCCATTTTTAATTTGGATGGAGGTTAAAGGGTTTTAGTCTGTTTTGCCCATCTAAGGGAATTTGCAACTAGTTCCACTCTACTCCAGTGTCATATGTGAAAACAGAGATACTCTTGCATATCTGTAACATTTCTGTCCTCCCACCACGAAGCTCTCTTGAAATTTGACCGACTCCTCTTTTATTCCATACTGATATTTTCTGGAGGGTCTCCTCTGATATATTTCCTTAGGACTGAATTGGCCCAATATCTTGTTTCTCCAGCCTCTCCAGCTTCAAGCTATCAGGTGGAGGAGGTGAAAAAGTATGTCTCCCTACCCCACCTCCTAAAGTGTTCCCTCTGATTTCATGGTGGTCATTCAGACTACATAATTCTATTGCTATTATTACACTTTAACTTTCATGATTTCATCCTATGGACTCTTGGTTTTTGTAGTTTGATGAGATATGAAAAGAGCTTTCTGGCTGAGAATTCTAAACTACAAAGCCTTGGATTCCATAGTAAGGATCCATGACAATTAAAGTAGAATAATAGTACTATAATTCTGTACTGTGAATGGGCCCATGGTTTCTGGAATTCCATATGGTTCTATTATGTTTGATCACATGTCCAAAATCCAGTGTATATAGGCCACAATTGTGTGACTAATTGTTGGGTTTTTATTTTTAAAGTGAAAATTGATTCTTGTGTCTGGATTTGGCTCCCTGTCTTTAAAAGCACATTCCTTTGCATGATTACTTGAAAATAAAACCATTGTGCATACTAGATCCTACAATCAGGTAACTCTGTGCTGGACTTGTCTCATTTACAGATACCTACTTGAATAGTACTTGAAGGTGGTTTCACTTTTATTTTAGTGCATAAGGTTTTTATTATGATTACACGCATAGCAAATTTTAAATTGGTCCAAAGTGCACAAATTGTGTGAATTTATGCTTTATGCCATGTTTATAAAACTAGCATGTCAGGGATTTTATTTTATTTTTTGTCAGATTCTAGAATCTTTCCCCTGACATATTAGTATTCCAGTAGATGATGCCAAGATGAAATGTGTCAGTGTTTGAAAATGAAAAGGTATAAATATTTTAAGATAAAATTATTTTTTTAATGTGTGCTGTTTTAAAAAATAAATATGAAAATCATAGGAAACTTTTCCATATTCATAAAACTTTCAGTGAGAACAAGTGATCTAGTGTATGCTTTAGGCTAGAAGTTGCTGGACCACAAAACATCACATATATTATTTATTTAATTCATTCATTTATACCTTGCCTTTTCCCCAGTGCAGGACCCAAAGCAGCTTACAATGTGAATTAGAACAAATTCAAAAATAAATAAATTATAGCACTGAAGAACAATTAATGACAATTAAATCCACTATTATGTTTAAGCCAAGCACTGAATTAAAACATTTAAAAATATAATGAGAAAAGGAGGAAACCACCAGCCAATAAAATATCCATATACACTTGTCATTTAGGGCTTCTACAGACCGGCCCAAAGGGCCAGCCTGGAGGCAGAGTTGGAGCAGGGCAGTCGCACACTGGATGCCCTAACCCCACTCCAATGCCATCCTGATGCCACACGCTGTTACGCATAGTGTGTGGCATCAGGACGCCCTTGCGGTGCAGAGTTCAAACACACTGTGCCAAAAAGGGTGTTGAAGAGCCACGTGCCGGCTCTTAGGGTGGCCTTTTGCCTCTCTTTTCAGGGCAGCAAAAGGGAAGATTGGGGCTGTGGCAGGGGATTGCCGTGGCCCCAATCCCGGGGCGACCCACAGTTGCCCATCTGCAGTCCCCTTACATGATCAGAAAGCTGTCAAAGTAAGAAACATCTTTGCCTGCCAGAGGAAAGAGACCCATGTAGCCTTCAGTGGAAGGGACTTCCAAAGTCTGGAAAGAACCACCAAAAAGACCCTCTCTTGTGTCTCCACCAATCTTTTCTGTGACAGTTATGAAAACAAGAAAAACCTTTCCCAAAGATCAGTGAAATGAGATACTCTAAAATTTTCACTTAGTTTAAACTACAAAGTCAGCAATTCCCACAAATATTGATTTGTTCCTGAGCATACTACTGGACAACAGTTTGTATTGAAACCTAATACTACACAATCATAGTGCTATCTTTCCACTTTAATTGTCCTATGGAATCCCAGGATTTGATGCTCAAGGAGAGGACATATAGACATATGTGCCATAGAGTTCCTCATTCTAGTCAGTGCTTCACAAAACTACAAACCCCAGGATTCAATAGGATATTACCATAACAGTTAAAGTTGAATCCTAGCTATATTACTGTGTAATGTGAAAGGGCTCCTGATCATGGGCTACAAGTAGCCCATGATCAGGAAAAGAGATTCCACCTCAACATTAGGTGGAACTTCCTGACAGTAAGGGCTGTTCAACAGTGGAACACACTCCTTCAGAGTGTGGTGGAGTCTCCTTCCTTGGAGGTCTTTAAGCAGAGGCTGGATGGCCATCTGTTGGGGATGCTTTGATTGGGAGTTCCTGCATGGCAGGGGGTTGGACTGGATGGCCCTTGTGGTCTCTTCCAACTCTATGATTCTATGATTCTAAGTAGAACTGGGCAACAAATGGCCTCTGAGAAATCTCCAGCCTTTTATGGAGAAAAACATAGTGGAGCCATATCACCAAACCTTTTCAGTGAAATTCTCTACAACTTTAGTAGAGGCAAGATTCAGCATTCACACAGCTTCTTTTTTAGTGTTTTGTTGTCACAGATGTTTTTGCAAAAAGTAGTGGCATATATCGTATATATTATATTTCAATTTTTCATGTTTCTCCATTTTTGGGACATTATAGGGGAAGCAGAGGCAGCTGTCACAGGACCAAAATGCTGGACAATTTTCTGTGAAAGTTCTACATGTTAGGATATGAATGGGATATATAGTCAAAGGTGAAATGTAAAGATGTGTGTGTGTCTGTAATTTTCCACTTGAGAACAGTTTCTAGACAAGGCACAAACAATATTTAGAGAAACAGGGTGAATCAACGCCAGGTGGTAACAGAGACATCAACAATGTACTTTTCCAGTGATAGAACTAATGGAACCAGACTTTGTTATGGATAACAAAGATATATCAAATACGTAAACATCGTTAGCTTGGGAAAGTTACTCACGTGGTGGATGATGGACAGCAAGAGGCTGGGTTAGCATACATCATACTGTCATTATCCAATTAACATAAAGTTAACACCTAGAAGGTGGAGTATGGGATGGGCTTAGAAAATCCTTTGTCTAAGAATTGTTTATTGTTCAAGATGTGAGCACATGTGTGGCTAGAAGCAGTGGTTTTAACTACAACAAGTTGGATCCTAATGCTTTTGGGATTGTTAAAGATGTAATCTTGTATGGCTGAACTGGACAAGTTCATCACAATGGATTTTACTTAGTTATCTTATTTTTACTTTTTATATGCATTAATAAAGCTATGCTTTTGGACTTTACAATGTGTCTTCTTGACTGAGGAAGACAGGATGCTGGAGAAGAGAAGCTGAGCCAGTTGATGGCAAATCTACACAGTGGCTGTGGATCACAGCAGCCAGCTTGTCCTGCAGACTCTGCTGGGTGCCAAACGGCATCACTACAACACTCATCATCCACACACCAACACTACAAACTTCCCTTCCTTTCAGGCCAAGATGGGAATTGTGTAGCAATCCAGATGTTAGGGAAAGGAAGAGGCACTATGGATCACTTTGAAAACACATGTTGGATAATGAGACACACAAGGGAATTCTGAAAGAAAATCTGCATGTGCTTTCTTGACTACAGTGAAGCCTTTGACTGCATAGATCACAAAAAGCTATGGCTTGCACTTAGAGAAATTGGAGTGCCACAACATCTGATTGTCATCATCTGATTGTCATCTGCTGCATCATCTGTACTCAGGACAAGAAGCTGCCATCAGTACAGAATATGGAGAAACAGAATGGTTCCCAATTGGCAAAAGGTCAGGCAAGGCTGCATACTATCATCTTATTTATTCAACCTGTATACAGAAAGAAGAACTGAAGATAGGAGGAAGGAACAGGAGCAAAACTGAAGGAAAAACAAGAAAAGTGTAAATAAAAGAAATAAAGAAATAAAATAAACTCATTTGGGATGCCATGCCAGAGAAGAGTGCTGAGGATACTGTGGATGGCCAAGAAAACAAACAAATGGGTTCTAGAACAGATCAAGCGCAAACTTTCCCAGGATGTCTAAATTGAGGATGTTGTACTTTGGCCACATCATGGGAGAAAATGAATCTGTAGAAAAGACTATGATTCTAGGAAAGGTGGAAGCTACTAGAAAGAGAGGAAGGCCACATACCAGGTGATTAGACTTGATCAAGGAGGACCTGGACTTGGGACAGCAGGACCTGAACAGAGAGCTTGAGGACAGGGGATATTGCACTGGCACAAAAGAGTCCACACGCTGTCTTATTTGGTTAAGAAAAGGCCACAACTTTATTTATCTGTACAGGGTTAGAAACAATATCTTTCCAAGAATACATTATTGACCTGACTATAACTTCATTCTTGACACATGTGTCTGTGCACGTGACTTAACACCTGATTAATCATCGACTTTAACCAAGTCAATCTATCAGGTACAAGAGACGCCCTCACAAGCATATGTCAAGAAGGTTCTCGCAGAAATTGCTAAACATGTCAACAAATCATCCCCTCCCCATACCAAATTGGATGTCAGCACCAAATGTATGACATAAGCAAATTATGACATCATCATTAAGGTTGTTGACGTAAGATAATTTTTTAAGCTGGATGTAAACCCTTCACCACCATTAACTAATCAAGTATTGTAAATTCAAATATCCGAATTATCCCCTGGGGGGGGGTCCCTGCCCATCACAGGAGTGGGCCAGCCTAGCTTGGCATCCCTTCCCCCCCCCCCCCGAAGAACTCGTTTAATATTATAAGCGATGGAATCATGGTATACATTGCAGCCCACCAGGGAGAGATGAACCCCATCACCCCTGTACAGATGTGGCAAATGAAATTTAATTCCATCATGGTCTCAACAAAAGCACCCAATTCTCTCAACTTCTTGCAAACAGTTCTGTTGACCCAACGATGAGTTGCATTGACAGCAGAGTCCTTTCTTGTGCCTGACCAATTACGGCATGGCAAAAATTTGGTCCATAAAACAATCATTTTTGGGAATCGTCGTTGTATTTCCTGCAAGTCCATTATAATCCTTTTGACCAGCTGCAAACTGTTAAGCTTCATTAAGTCATTCTCCCCTAAGTGAATAATAAGAATCTTAGGGAGTGGGAAAGTTGCTGTCAATTCAATAATACGCAGAAGAAGAGCTCCCCACAGCATGCCTCTGCAGCCAAACCAGCGGATAGGCCCAACTTCCTCCAACCCCAAGTTCAGATCTCATCCTGACTGGATGATATGGCACTCAGCCCAAAAGACCAGGCTGTGCCCGACTATCCACACGTCCCCTTGTTCTTGTCCTGCTCAACAAGAAGATACATTAGTTGTGAATGTATGACCCCTTCCGCTTCCAATATCAAATCCAGAACTATCCCCACTATGAATGAATATAAGATTTGAACGGTCACCCAATCCTTCATATTGCAGCATCTCTTAAGCCGTGAGCTGCTGCAGTGGTCACCACTCCGATCCTAAATGAATCAGAGGAGAATTGAGCTGCTGACAAACCTGCCTGCTTCAAAGTCTCCCACAGCACAGCTCGAAATTGAAACTGCGTCAACGGAAGGCCCAAGACATGAAGAAACAAATAACCAGGACCAGTCGGGCACAATCTGAGGCAGTCAGACAATGCCAAAACAGGACAAATCTGACTTTCAGGCACCTTAGACAAAATCCTCAAAATCCTCAAATCCTCCTGTATCCCACTCATAATTCGAATGGGGTGATACAGAGCGGAAACCCCCTTCACGGCATTGTAAAGACGAACACAAAAGGCCCTTCCCGGAACTATAACCTTACAAGCAAAATTCAACAAACCTGTTAAAGATTGAAATTCATGAAGTGTGGGCCTTATTCCTACCCCTCATTATCCTCACCTGATGCCTCATTAGATCCCATTTCTCACTTGGAAGGAGAGATAAACACTCAACAGTATCTAGTTCAATACCCAGAAAGTTTAGATGGGTGGCAGGGCCCTCCGTCTTCTCATCAGCCAAGGAAATACCCATCTCTGCCATCAAAACCTGAAAAGCTGACAAAGTATCCCAGCACCTTGTCGGCATTGGCAGATGTTCATGGGGCCCTGATATTCTCCCTGCCGCTAGTTCTTTGGCCAGCTTATCTCTAACAATCCCCGGCAACTCCCTCACCGAACGTGCATTAGGTACAAAACGGTGAACATAAGGTATGTGAAAACCATGTTAAAAAAAAAAAAAACATTCAGTAAATACTGGGTGGAATCCTAGTTTGGGTAAATCCACAACCAAGCCTCTAAAACATCCAACTTAATGGGCATTGATGCCTTTTTCTCCAGCTGTTGTTGGCTGTGGGGCAGCTTCTGCCCTAGTCCTCTTGTTTCTGAAGCATGACATGCCTGGGTGATTGCCACCACAGGTGTTACATCGGCGCTCAAACCTGCAGGACTGCCTCTTGCACTTATCTTCGTTGAAGTCTCAACAAACTCCCAGTGCTCTTTTCTCCCCTGTGCCAGGCCTCGTATACTGCCCTCTTGGCTGCGTGATCATAGGCACAAAGCCATTGTCACACATCTTCGAAAGGGAGGCCCCTACCATGACATCTGGCCACAACTCAGCTTGTACGTGTCGCCATGACAAAGAACGGTCTAAGGAGGCCCGCATCCAGAACTGCTCGTTGTACTGAATCCAAGCAGACCCTCTCAAATTGAAATGACAATGGTATATGCCTTAATCATTATCTCCTGATATTTAGAAAAATCAGGAGAACTTGAGGGCTCCTTCTCTTCAGTGACACCCCTATAAATAGTGAAGCCCATCATCCAATTCACAAAATTATTATTCTGTTTTTGTTTTTGTTGGGTTTTTTGCCCTCTTTTTTAATAATGCATTCCCCCCTTTTGCAACCACTCTAGTTACAGTGTGAGTCAATAACTAGTGCCTAATTGATAGTCATCTATGGTACCTTCATCACTGTTCTAAATAATAATAATAATAATAATAATAATAACAACAACAATAATTTTTAAAAATCCCTATACCACTATAAGTAGTCCATTCTGTTATACGATCCATCATAACATTTTCTCTGTTCATTCATTTTATTTTACCTTATCTGGATTGCAAGCCTTGATCTCATAATTAAATACCATAAGTCTAGAGTCCCAAAATCTTTTAGATATGACAATATTTAAACACTAACCAGAACTCAGTTACCATAATTTTGCTATCATATATGAGACCTAAAATACTTTTAGGGCTGATAGGGAAAAGTGTTATGACTCTGAACTTTCTAGTAATTAGTTGTAGCAATCACCACCTTCCTACATTCCAACTGTGAGGTCCTAGCAGGGTATACACATTTAATTCATATAAAGTGGAGAACATTTGTTCTTTTTTATGTGCGGAAAAATCTCCATCTGTGCAAAGAAGCAAAGATCTCCATTAGCAAAAGTTGTCAACTTCTTATTTTAAAGAAATATGATGCCTTGGTGAGATCAGAGGGTGGAGATTAGTAGACAAAAGGGGACAGGAAGATAGAGAAACTCTGAAGAGAAGATATAATAGTAATCCACATGGATCTGCTCCCATGAAGGTCTAAGGGTCATTTCTCATCTCTGCAGGAAGATCCAGAAAAGACCTCTGCTTGAAGCAGCAGAGAGCTTCTTTTGGCTACTGAGGAAAAAAAATGAGCTAAAAGGATCAATTATTTGGTTCGGTATAAAGCAACTTTATTATTGAGGAAAGATTCTGTGTTCCATTTCATGTTTTCCTTAGGTGAACAGCCCCTATGTATGGCTGAATGGACAATCACAAAAGAATAGTAGCCCTATATATGCATGCTGCAGACTTACACACAGGGGCATAAGAAATGGCTAGACACAATCCTAATTAATAAGGACCAAATAAATTACTTGCTATGCAGAGAAAGCCAGGATTGATTTCATAGCAACACTACACACACAAACACACATACACACCTAATGTATTAGATTGACTGTCCATCTGTCTATCTACTGCAGGGTATTCATTTTTATCTCCTGTTAATTGGTCAGCTATTGATGCCTCATGATTGAAAAATCTACAAGACACTTTAATCAACTGTGCTACTCATGTGTCTTGCAAATTTGGGGGTATGGCTTCCTTGTTTTATTCTATCCACCTGTAATGTGCTCTTCCTCTTTTCCTATTTCCTTCTACCTTACCAAACACTGTTGCCTTTACTAATTAGTAATATCTTCTCATGATATGTCCAAAGTATGGCAGCCTCTGATTAGTCATCTTTGCTTCTAGGAAGAGTTTAGGAATGATTTGCTCCAGGACCCATTTATGTGTCTTTTTGGTAGTCCATGGTATCTGCAGTCCTCCAGCATTGCATTTCAGATGTACTGATTTTCTTCATGGCAACTTTCTTCACTGTCCAGCTTTCACAACCAAACACTGAAATCAGAACATCAGGGATGATTCTTAGTATTTATGATACTTCTTTATACTTTAAGTTCTTTTCTAATTCTTTTCTAACACTCTTCCAAGTCTTTTTTATTGCAAGAAAGACTTCAGAAACTGCAGTTTTCAAAGACTATTCACAGTTCAGAACTTATTCTGCACAAAAATTCACATGAATCTTTTATTTTGTTTGGGAATTTTGCACAGAAAACAACTTTTCTGTGAAGAAAATGCTGAAGTTAGGACTTATTCCATGCAAAATTCACACACATAACATTTCTGGATAGTAAATATTGTTTCTTGTGTAGAAAATGCTCTTTTTAGTACAACCCCCATTCATTTAGAATCTTCTGCCTCTGTGAAATTCCTTAAATCTCCTTTCCCTTGGTATACATATAGGAAACAACCTCAAAGGGCTGTTGTAGCTGGCCCACTGATTAATTAAAATTTCCCTAGAGAGATCCTTGGCTACAATATTCTTGTTTAATTTGGAACCACACTCTTTTCTGACTTAGGCCCTGTTTGCATTGGCCAAATAAACTGGACTCCCCACCATCATCTTAGGAGGGAGACCAGACAATGCATGGACCAAACCCCAGTTCTGGTGTGAATGGATCAGATGATATTCAGCTTGTTCAGCACCAGAGGCAGATTGTACCCCACTTCAAACAAATGAAAATACTTCACCAGTTGCTCTGGATTTTCCCAAAAGATCCTGAGCCCTCTGTTCACTCATTCTAAGATCATAACAAGATGTCCGGCCATGTGATTGAGGCTGGGCACCTCATTCTGACCTCAAAGCAAAGTGTTCTGTTATGATGTCAGGTGAGCTCCAGGATACTCCAGGCTGTGCCTGGCCAGTGCAGACAGGCTCTTAGTATAAAACAGCTTCATATATTCAGGCATTTTATTCAAGTTCTTGGTGGGTGTCCATATGTGGCTAATAGATTCTAGGGGTGGGTGTAAGACACTACAAGAAGGAGCATTGCCTAATAACAAGAAATGGATAACAACAATGAATTACCTTTAAAAAATGTCAGTGAATTACTGTAGGTTTTAAAAATATTATTTCTGACTTTGCTCAACTCTTGTCCGATAAGACACTTCATTGGACTTTTCTTAGGTCCTATCAAGTGGCGATAGATGCAGCCAAGAAATCTTTCTATTCTGCATCTATCACATCTGTGAAATCTCATCCAGCTGAGCTGTTCAGGGTGGTGAGGAATTTAACTCAATTGCCTCCCACCCAGAATTCTCTATTAGAACCAACTATAGCTTGCTGTGACACTTTTAATGATTATTTCACAGATAAAATCTCTCGGATAAGAGCTGACCTGAATGCCAACTTTAAGTCGGTAGTAACTAGAGGGGTATCCAGTATCTCCCCCATTACTGTTAGACTGGATCAATTTGAGTTGGTAAGTACCGAGGATGTGGACAAGCTTCTTAGTAGTTTGAAAAAGACGACCTGCCCTCTCGACCCTTGCCCAACTTGGCTGACAGTCCAGGGGGGTGATACCATCAAGTTGCTGTTGAAAAACATAATTAATGCATCATTCAGGGAGGGGGCCCTGCCCTCTTGCTTAAGGAGGCAGTCTTTAGACCACTCTTTAAAAAGCCCTCCCTGGACCCCCTGGATAGAAACAACTATAGACCTGTTTTGCTGTTGCCATTTTTGAGCAAGGTGATTGAAAGGGCAGTTGCCAACCAACTACAAGTTGTCTTGGAGGAAACAGATTTTCTGGATCCATTTCAAAACGGATTCAGGAAAGGATACGGAGTTGAGACTGCCATGGTCACCTTAGTCGATGATTTCCGTCTGGGCATTGACAGGGGAAGTGTGACCCTGTTGGTGCTCTTGGACCTCTCAGCAGCTTTCGATACCATAGACCATGGTATCCTTCTGGACCGCCTGAGAGAGTTGGGCATCGGCGGCACTGCTTTGCAGTAGTTCCGGTCTTACCTCTCGGGTAGGTTCCAGATGGTGTCGCTTGGGGACAGTTTTTTGGCCAAGAGGGAGCTCAAATTGGGTGTCTCTCAAGGTGCAATTCTGTCCCCAAATGCTATTCAACATTTACATGAAGCCACTGGGTGAGATCATCTGGAGGCATGGGGCGGGGTGTTATCAGTATGCTGATGACACCCAAATATATTTCTCTATATCTTGGACTGATGTAGTGACTAAGGATTGCATCTCTCCTCTGAATGCCTGTCTTGGGGTAGTAATGGGCTGGATGAAAGAAAACCGACTCAAGCTGAATCCAGGTAAGACGGAGGTACTTGTCATAGGAAACCCGAACAAGGGAATGGAGTTATGTTAGCCAGTTCTGGACGGGGTCACACTTCCCCTGAAGGACTCTGTCCACAGCTTAGGGGGTGCTCCTTGACTCATTGCTCCACTTGACAGCTCAG
This sequence comes from Phrynosoma blainvillii, assembly GCA_026167975.1. Taxonomy (NCBI): domain Eukaryota; kingdom Metazoa; phylum Chordata; class Lepidosauria; order Squamata; family Phrynosomatidae; genus Phrynosoma; species Phrynosoma blainvillii. Next base: position 180,106,326 of record JANUYF010000003.1, on the reverse strand, counting down.
GTGGATGAGAGTCAGGAGCTCCTGTTATCAGCTTCGGCTGATACACCAGCTGCGCCACTTCCTGGAGCAGGGAGACCTTGAAAAAGTAGTACATGCACTGGTAACCTCTTGATTAGACTTATGCAATGCGCTCTACATGGGGCTACCCTTGGGCCAAGTTCAGAAACTTCAGCTTGTACAAAATATGGCAGCCAGATTGATTACGGGTACTTCCTGTAATGACCATATAACACTGGTCCTGAAGTCCCTTCACTGGCTGCCCATCAGTTTCTGTGCAAGGTACAAGGTGTTGGTTATTACCTTTAAAGCCCTACATGGCTTGTGACCAGAATACTTAAAGGAGCGACTTCTTCAGTATTGTCCATCCTGCACACTAAGGTCCTCAGGGAAAAATCTTCTACAGCCAAAAAAATCTAGGCTCACATCGGTCACCCAGAGGGCCTTTTCCACTGCTGCTCCAAAGGTGTGGAATGACCTGCCGGAGGAGATCCATCACATCTCCACTTCAAAAAGGCTCTTAAGTCAGATCTCTTTCGGCAGACCTTCCCAGCTTAGTTCCTTTCCCTGCACAAAGTGATCTATGTTGCTCTGTCTGCCAATTATCTCTCTTTTTAAACTTTTGTATTTTTGTTGTTAAATAATGTTTGTTTAATTGTAATTTTAGCATTGGGTGGGAGGGGGGTTGGGAAGGGATTAATTCTATTGTACTCTATGTATTTTTATTGTTGTAACCCACCCAAATTCTTTGTAATTGGGCGGGCTATAAATAAATAATTTATTATTATTATTATTATTATTATTATTATTATTATTATTATTATTTGCTAGACTCTGCTCAGCTTACTGGATATTAAAGGGTGCAATCCTAGTTCATATCATGTCATACAGCAAGTACAAATCAAAAGGATTACCTACTTTGCTTTCTAATATGCTGAAAATAACTAGAGTTCTGCTACAATTCATTGTATCAGGATAATAACATCTGCCAAGCTATTGCTGCACTTCCCAGTTCTATTTCCCAGAGTGTACATCTGGGAAATCATGTAGAAGTGGAAACATCATTATTAGTAAAGCATCATAATACTGATACCATATAAAAAGAGCCTCTCCCAAATTACAGAATGATGTAACTAGGAGAGTGGAGGAAGACTGCAATGCTACCTGATGCACCAATCTGCCAGAAAATGAAACTATTTAGATGACAGTCCTAATGTTATCATACTCATTCCAGCATCACTAAATAAACTGATCTAGACACAGAGTGCAATTATTTAAAAGGTAACAGCCCATTGTATGTAAAAGGAAGGAAACTGTAGAAGTCTTTCTCCCATATCAGACTCCTGCCTTGGAAGAGGTAACACTGGAAAATACCCCATGTGAGCCTTAGAGGTTAATTTTAAAGGGCAGAAAATAAATAGTGCTCTCTTTCTTAGGGGATTCCTGGGTTTATAAGCAGACCACTCATGGTCACAAGTGTGCAGGGAACTCGGAACTATTTTTAAATTCAGAGAAGACTCAAGATAGCAAGTGTTACCACACCCTGTAAACCCTGCTTTATTTTGGAGTACAAATATTTTGTTATATTTTATTATAATAGCAGTTACAGAGAAGCCATAAGCATAAACCTGGAAAAGTCAGATGACATTTAAGTGAACTTCTAATGACTGGCCATAGACCTCAGGGCATGTGGAAAGGACCCCTGTCACTTTATGGCTGTGAACATTACTGCTTCCCCATCCCCTGCAGTGTGCATTTCCTCTTGAAGGTCATACATAAAGCATTAAGCCAATCTTTCTACAAGCCCCCATTGTACTTTCCCACACCAGATCCTATTTCAAACTCCCTTGCATTGTTCTGATCTTATTCCTGCTTGATTAAATCAATGTCACTGCCATCAACCAAAAATATTACTTTTGTAACTCTGAAGTTAAAACCATCAACCAGGTGGGAATCCCATTGTTTCTGGGATTTCTGGAAAATCCACCCAACTGTCTCAAGACTATAAAAAGCCTGCGTTGGCACTCATATTTTGGCTGAGTTTGAAATCAGGCAGGAATGCTGCTGGATTTCATATTGACCACTCAACACAGGCTGGCCACCCCCCACCCCATGTTTCAAGGAGCCTTGTTGAGCCATTGGGCCTTTACAGACTGCCAGAAATAGTGCAGCTTGAGGCCACTTTAACTGTCCTGGCTCAGTGCTAAGGAATCATGGGAACTGTAGTTTATTATGGCACTAGAGCCCTCTGACAGAGAAGGCTCAATGTCCCAGAAAAAAAAATAGAATTCTCATGATTCCCTAGCACTGAGCCAGGACAGTTAAAGTGGCCTCAAGCTTCCCTATTTCTGGCAGTCTGTAAAGGCCCATTGTCACTTCCATCATCCCACAATTGGAACTCCACTTCTTGACTGATTAAGTTTTACCTTATCTCAATCTTGCTACAAGCTACTACCTTTAATTTTGTTAGTTCTTGTGTGTGAATGTATGAATGCTATTGTGTGAATGGCAAATTTCCACTTTGCTCATAATCAATAAAAGTTGTACTTTACACTCTGAGAATTCTGGTTCTTGGACCTGTTATACAAAGGCTGAGACCCCAGCTATCTATTAACAAAGCTTTCCCACTGCTTCTCATTGAACTAAATCAGTTTCCCCATTGAGTACAATTTGTGGGTGTCCTATCAGGACCCCTTGCAACTTAGGTAACACCAGGTAGGTCATTGTGGATTTTGGTGATATGCTGGAAGGGGGGTTGTTTTATTTCTTGATTTTGTTTTTGTTTTACAGTACATTAAAATAACAATAGTTAATCAGCTTACCGAAAGCAATAGTACAGTAATATATGAGTTATTTCAAAACTGAGAAAACTGAAAATAAATAAAATCAATATATCATGCAAAAGGAAATATATATCAAGACCCTATTAACTGAATGCAAATGTGTCCATAAGATTGCATGACATACCTGCTTCTCCAGTACAGTACAGTATACATTAGAATATTCAGGACTCTCAAAAGAATGCAGCTCTATGCTCATGAGGCACTGTGTGGGAGGAGCTGTTTCTGCTGGCCTTTAATGGCAGTTGCACTTGCTCATTGAAAACTAGGGACAAGGTCAGATTATATTTAAGGTTCTCCCAAACCCTTTACTCCTTCTCTTTATTGGTGATATTTGAAACAGCATTGATTGAATGAATGGCAGTGTGTTCCCCGGCTGCTTTATGAAGTGGTTTGCTTGCACTTCATAGGGACATGCTGGATTGGATGGTGGCTGAGCATTTTACCATCCTCATTGGATGATCTGGCTGGTGCAAGACACAGATTCCGGATAAGGGGTGGTTAATAGTCAATTCCTTGTTATTTGTTGTTTGTCCTTGTGAGTGGGATGGGAGTACTCCTGGGATCTGGGGGAGATTAGTTGGCTGATTATTGCCCCTCTTAAGGCCTTTGCAGACTGCTAGAAATAGTGCAAATTGGGTCCACTTTAAGGGTTAGGGTTAAGGAATCATGCGAACTGTATTTTATTGTGGCACCAGAGCTCTCTGACAGAGAAGGCTCAATGTCTCAGGGGGAAAAAAAATTCCCATGATTCCCTAGCACTAACACTAACCCTTAAAGTGGACTCAATTTGTACTATTTCTGGCAGTCTCCAAAGGCCCGTAGTATCTTTGACCTGTCTAGCCTCTAGTTAAACCCCATTAGGCTTGGTCGTGTCCTTGTTAGCCCTACATTAAGTCAAGGGCTTCAGCTTAATCCATTAGGCATTATCAACCCAGATGGATCCAAAAGGCCCCCAGTCCAGACAACTATTTTGCTGTGCTCATTGGTGTGCCCAGATATAGCCTGTGGAGTGGTCTGAAGCAGGTTTGCTGTCAAATTTAACATTCCTGATCCCCCCCCCCCCATTGTGGTGGCTATTTGGATTTAGGCCAAGGAGTTGGCTAAATTCTTCCTCTATTTGAGGTGTGATAATATGGCAACAGTACAGGTTATTAATTCCATTCCTTCAGATCCACATGAGTCATACATTTTGTCAGTGCCTATACACTGCAGTCTCTTCACTACAATATGCTTTTCACAACACTTCATGTGGCTGTTTTGGACAATGGGCTTGCCAATGCTCTCTCCTACTAATCGATGGAACATTCCAGACAACTGACTGTGGATACAGAGGCATGCTTGTATTTGTTACCAGCAAACCTGTGGAGGCTTGGAGGGGTGAGGCTGTCAGGGAAATTAGCCACTCCTTAGTTCCTAGTACTAGTAGTTATATGCAGGATGGATAGGAGTAGCATATAGGGGTAGTTATATGCAGGATGGATAGGAGTTTGAATGGTTTAGGTTTGGGAAGGGGCTTTGGGTTCTTTGACCAATCCCAGTTTCCCATATCTTACAATTCTATATACACCTGAGGGGTAAGGGCTTGACACCACAATCCATTCAGGATAGCTTGTCCATATTGTCCTTTGCTTCCAGGCTCAGTGGTATCACAATAACATGAATGACTTCATAATTCACAAGATACTGGAGGGTTGGCCTTGTGAATGGGGCAGAATGTTTGAAAGGTAAACCATTATTCCCTTAGGTCCTTAAAGGCTTGAGGAGGTTTCAGGGCCTAAGTAGACTGGCAGCATGGGGCCACCCTGGGAAGGTGCGCTGCGGGACCGAGGCATCCCCATGCCTCGATCCTGCGGCGCACCTTTGCCGCCCCTGAAAGGAGCGCTAAAATAGCGCTCCTTTCACAAGTCAGCGAAAGTGCACCTCAAAAGCTTGCAGCACACTTTCGCTGACTTTTCTGCCACAGCGTGTCCGGATGCTGTGGCAGGAGGTTGCCCTCGGAGCGCCGGCTGTGCAGAGGGCTGGCGGCTCCGAGGACGACCTCGGGAGAGGGATGGGGCGCTGAGCGCGCGGCTGCCCCTCCCCTTCCCTGCCTCCAAGACGGCTCTATTAGCCGTCTGCCGAGGCCCAAAGTCATTTGCACCTCAGATTATGAGGCCATTTTTTTTCCATACAACAACTTTGACTCTTTGTTTGGTGCCTTGCAAGTTGGTGAACTGGTGATCATACTACAGTGGAATGGGTCAGGAAAAGTTCTTGTTTAAAAAGCACAAATCTCCTCCCTGCATGGTCTGGTCATTCACTTGAGTGAGAATGACCTAGGTTTGTTGAAGGACAGGGCCCTTATTCTTCAGGCTCTGCATGAACATTTAATCATATATAATAGATGGACAGGAATAACTTTTATGTGGTCTGGTGTTCTGCCTCATCAAATTTCGTAGGATGAGGATGATCCACATTGCCTTGATAATGCATGCAAAATGTTGAACAGGTAATTCCAGAATGTAAGTAAATATGGGGTTCAGCCACTTTATGCCATATTTTAATATAATATTTCAAAAGACTGAGCTCTACAGAGTAGATGTGCATTCATCCAAGGAGAATAATAAGTTGTTGCTGAGGGATTTGCAGCAACCCTTTTTTGACCAGTCTGTTGGAGAAAGGGACTAAGCCTATATTTGTCCCTTGTCCATGGAAGGTAGTGGCAGGAGAAAAATAGCAGGTATAGGAAACTCTTTGGCAACCTTTTGGTAAAGGGATGGCTCCAGCCAGCACATTTCATCCCACCATCTAGTATTATTTCTTCTTCCTCACCCTCAATCAATATTTCATTCCATTAATTCTACCATCCAGTCGATTTGTTTCCTTATTGTTCCTGAGGGGCAAAGCACACTGGCAAAAAATGCATGGCATTTCTGTGGCATGGTGTTTACACACGCTGCACTGCAGAAACCCAGAAAAACCACCACCATGGTGGAAATACTGACTTTTTGGCAGCTCAAAAAGGAGACGCTTTCTGTCATTTCTTTTTGAGCCAGCAAATAGCTGAAATAGGGCCGCAGCAAGCAGTTGCTGTGGCCCTGGCCTGGCACTCTAAGGGGTATTGGCAATCTGCTCCTTTGAGGTGGTCTGTTTCACCCCTGAGTCTGTTGACATTGTCCCACCGGGTTAGTATTATTGGACTGTTTTGAGAGTTGCCATGGTAACATTTTTATTATGTTTATACCACAGAAAGTTGTGAGATTATCCTTAGTCTTATTAGAGGCTCCATCGGGCCTAACCAGAAAAGAAAAAGCCCCTCCATCCATCCACCATCATCAGGAGGGAGAGAAAGCAGGCCAGCTCCATTGGGCCTAGCCAAAAAAGAAGAAGGCCCTCCCTCCATTGGAGGGTGGTATTGTATTAATGTTATTGTTGTAATGCATGTTTTTAATCTGTATCTTATATTTGTAAACCACCTTGATTGCTTAGGCAAAAGGCGGGATATAAGACATTTATTATTATTATTATTATTATTATTATTATTAGTCTGATGAAGCTTTGATTACATTTGAGGTAGTCTAGGAAAACTGGCATTATTGGAGAAAAGGTTGTTATCACATGGAATGCTTTATAGAACTTCACAAGAAGGAACAAAGCCTGCTGTTCCCAAGGATCATACAGTCTAAATATGTTTCAAATATACATTCAGAAAGCAGTTGATATTTTATATCCTCAGATACTGTTCAACTGTAGAAGATATGGAAGAGTAAATCCACTCTTCCATTAACCAAAGAGAAACTTAAGCACTGAGCTCCAGAGCCAACACTGAGAATATAACTTGATACTATTTTTAAGCAATTCTTTAAGAATTTATGTGCCAGTAACTGCAAAAGTAACATATTGATGGGAGAAGAACATCAATATTTGCACTTTTCATGTATAGTTTTGTGATGGTTTGTTTTAACTGCAGTAGTATTTGTATTATATAACAGATGCCATTTCAAGCAAATATTTTCCACCACAGCAACAACGTTTGCTTCTTGGTAGCTTTTTTGTGGATTTGTTACATATCACTAAATAATGCTCTAGAATAATTTTCTAGGTGACCTTTGTATTCACAGCACAGTTCTTATTGTCATCATTTATGAATTGATTTGAACACCAGTTCCAGAAAATGGCTTTTATTTTTAGTGTAGCTGGAGGCAGAGTATGCTAATTGTGGGAACAATCGACTGGGACTCTTTAGGACCTATTTCAGTTCTAGTTGCATGCCACCATGGAGTCATTTGCTAAATAACTTCAGCAAAATCTTCTAACCTGGTGCACTGAATTTGGATAGTGATTCGAAAAGTTTTCTGATCATCATCTTAGTTATTAATTTAGCATTCAAAGCAAGTGATATGCATTGAATTTGCCAAAATCTGTGCAGAAGTAAATTATTAGGGCCAGAATGAGTGTTTTCTGAGGCAGAGGTTTTCAGGATTCTTCTTGGCAGGATTCTCAACACTCAAAAGATTGCTTTTTGACATTTTAAAAAATATATTTTCTAATATCCTTTTCATCCCTATATTTTTGAAATCCAATTGAATATCATTGAAAAGATGGACTACAGGTGTTTTATTATTTTAACTGTAATATTTTAATGAGCTTTTATCTTTTTTATTGCATCTTATTATTTTAATGTTTGATGTGTTTTAAAGCTGTAATAGTTTAATTTTACTTTAATGTTCACTTTTGTATGTTTTTTGTTTTCTGCACAAAACAATTCCATGTGAATTTTGTTCAAATGACTTACGATACATATTAATAGGTTTTGGAAACTGCATGTTTTTGAAAACTTTCTTTCACCAGGGAAATAATATGATTATTTGTTGCTACCTTTAAGAAAGTCAATGAATAGTTATATCCCTATAACAGTAAAACGAAATTGGCAATAATTGAAACAACAAGCAATTTAAAGAAGAAGTTGGCAAACAATAATTAAAGAATTAAAAATTGAACAAGAATAGGGAAGGGGGTGGATTGCTATACTACATACTCCTGTTGGGAAATGTGAGAGAAAGTAGTGAGTCTCTTTAACAGAGAATTTGGCAGGGCAAATTTGAACAACAACTGGTGCTAGTGAAAAATGATTTTTTTAAACAACAACAACAACAACAAGGAATTGATCCAAGCCATTATGACTTTTCTGTTTTATTATTTAGTTTAAGATCTGAATTTTTACATTGTGGTTGAAAGGGTTAAAGTAAAATCCTTTTGAGCATGAACATTGCAAGCAGTGTCTTTTCATTTCTTTTCGTATATAGAGGAATAAAATCAATGAATATTTATTCCAATCTGCAATCCATGAAAAATAGGCATCAAAACTGCCCTATGTAGAAATGTTATTTTCTGCACAGGAGAAGTTCTTTTCTGCAACAACAGCAGCAACAACAAATTCCTGCTGAAAGAAAGTCTTTAAAAAGCCACATAGTTATCAAATGTTGTTGACCACACAGGACTTATTATATGCAAAACATGCACATGGTTGTCTTACAGCATTTTCTGCACAGAAAATATAATTTCTATAAATCCCATATGACAGAATTTTATGTGCTGGAAATGATGTATCTTTGTAGAAATATTATTTTCAACACTGAAAATGCTGTTCTCTACACAAAATATCCACATGCAAATTTTGTGCCAAATATGTTCCAGACTAAAAGATTCTCATCTTTGCAGGATTCCTTTTATTAGGATATCTCAGCATTCAAAAAGCATATGTTCTTCTTCTTCTTGTTAACCGATTTTGAGTCATGATGATCCCAGTTCATGATGATCCTTTGGATGAGGCCTTTACAACCCCCCCCCATCCTTTACTGCTCTGCTTACATCTTGTAGGTTCATTTCTATGATAGGGTGTGGTCTCCCTCTCTTTCTATGCCACCCACCTCCCCTAGCATTATTGTCATGTTATCCCATGATGTGGCCATTAGGTTATCTTGGCTTCTGGGGAAATTCTGTTGGCTTCAGGGCACTTTATGTTTAAGAATCAACCTGTTTGTGTCTTTTTGGCTGTCTATGGTATGTTCAGCACTCTTTTCCAGCACTACATCTCAAAAGAGTTAATCTTCCTCTTGTCTGCTTTCTTCACTGTCCAACTCTTGCATCCATGCATGGTAATGGGGAATACAATGAATTGGACTATTCTAACCTCAGTGTTCCGTTGAAAATCTTTGAACTTTAGAATGATGTCCAGTTTTTTGATAGCTGTCCTTCCCATTCCCAGTCTTCTGCTTTTTTGGCTCCAGTCTCTGTTCTGGTCAATATTTGATCTAAGGTATGGGAATTCTTTAACTATTTTAATTTCCTCAATGTCTAGGTTGAAGTTCTGCAGTTCCTCTGTGGTCATTATTTTTGTTTTCTTTATGTTCAACAGTAAATCTGCCTTTTCATTTTCTTCTTTTACCTTCTTTAGTAATTGTTTTCTGCTAATAGTCTGGTGTCATCTGCATATGTTAGATTGTTGAAGTTCCTTCCTCCAGTCTTCACTCTTCCTTCTAAATCTGCTCTTCTTATGATATTCTCTGTTTACAAGTTGAACAAATTGGGTGATTGAATTCAGCCTTGCCTGATACAAGCAATAGCTTGTTGCATAAGAACTCAACAATAATAATTTCCAAAGACCAAATCCTGGATTTAAGCCATATTACTATATTGGAATCATACCTTGGAAGACCAAATACCTGCATATGATTAATAATAATAATAATAATAATAATAAATCTCTTTACAGTCAAAATCATGTTATGAAATGAATGGAATGACAGGTGACTTGAAGGCACACATGTGCGCACACACACAGACACGCACACACATACACACATTGATTTCCTCTCATTGAATTTCACATATTAATTGCAAAACTTGGAAAAGTTGTTTTGCCTCACACACCTGGGAGAGTTAGTCCAAAAAGTGATTCCCCACCAAAGCCCTGATCAGATGGTTAACATCATGCCTTGTTGCTGAGGCTGTTGCTGAGGCTGTTTTCTATAAAATTGGCTTTGGCATAATAATAATAATAATAATAATAATAATAATAATAGTTTTATTTATAACCTGCCCCTCTGCTCGGCAATCAGGGTGGCTTACAGCAAGTTAAAAAATACAACAGTTAAAACATTCCAACATCCCACGCCCTCCACCCCCACCCACGCCCCCAAACCCTCCCACCTCTGTAACCCTCTGGCTTACAGGCAGAGCCTGTGAATGAGAAACCTGTAAGAATTCCAGTCATCAACAGACCTACAAAGATCCTGAAAATCAATCCATCTGTAGCAGGGGTAGGCAACCTTTCCCCTTTAAGGGCCGAGGGACTTCAGCTCCCAGGATCCTAGGAGCTAATGGCCAACATGGTCTATTGGCCAACATGGCTGAGGCTTCTGGGAGCTGAAGTCCCTCAGCCCTTAAAGGGGAAAGGTTGCCTACCCCTGATCTGTAGTATGGTCTCCCCAACAATGTATTACATTTTTGTGATTATGTGACTGCATGCCCCTATGAGGCAAAAGGCTGTGCTGATAGTAGTATTGCTACTGGTAGGGTCTCTCAAGTCATGTAGGCCTTTACTGGGGAGTGAGACTAAGAGGCTATGCAGACTGGTAAAAAGGGGTGATTTGAGGGTGACTGATAGGCATGGTCTTAGACAATGCACACCTAAAAAGGGCCTCCTACCTGCCCCTACCTGTGAAAAGGCGCTTCAAAAAGGAGCTGCTTTTTTCCACTTTTTCCTGAAAAGTGCACACCTTCAGAGGTGCATCTGTGTGCAGCAATGGAGGGGCGGCAGAAAAAAGGGCACCCAAGAATTAAAATGCCCTTGTAAATGCAGCAGCACACGTGCACTACATTCTGAGTCTCCCATTGAGAGCATGCGGCCTGTGGAAAAAGCTTCAATTTAAAGCATCCTAATGGCCCAGGGGTAGGTTTACTGTCACAGCTGCACCTGCATAAGAACCCTAGTCCTAACCCTAATTTTTGCAGTGCGCATGCGCCAGAGCAGGAAGGTGAAACTGTTGCAGCTGGATGTATCCCTGTGAGAAAGTGATAAAGGGAAAGTTTCACTGGAACCCCCCCCCCCCCACACACACACACACATTCCAGTGCCATTTTTGCAGTGGACCTTTGTAGCAGTGGACCTCCATAGCTGTGCACCTTTGGCGGTCGTCTTGTACAATGGGCAGAATAGCACAGCCATCCACAAGTGGTGAGCCAAAAAGAGGGAGAGGGACATCATGGTCCCATGTGGAGATGGCTGACCTCATAGCTGTGTGGTCACAGCCATGCATTCTGGAGAAATTGAGAAATTCATTTTTGAATTCCGATACATTTAAGGAGTTGGCAGAAGGCATGAGGGCTAAGGGCATAGAATCATAGAGTTGGAAGAGACTACAAGGGCCATCCAGTCCAACCCCCTCTCAATCAAACCATACCCGACAGATGGCCATCCAGCCTCTGTTTAAAGACTTCCAAAGAAGGAGACTCCACCACACTCCAAGGGAGTGTGTTCCACTATCAAACAGCTCTTACTGTCAGGAAGTTCCTTTTAATGTTGAGGTGGAATCTCTTTTCGTGTAGCTTGCATCATTGTTCTAGGTCCTGTTCTCTGGAGCAGCAAAAAACAAGCCTGCTCCCTCTTCAGTATGACACCCCTTCAAATACTTAAACAGGGCTGTCATATCACCTATTAATCATCTCTTCTCCAGGCAAAACATACCCAGTTCCCCTAGTTGCTCCTCATAGGGCACGATTTCCAGACCCTTCACCATGTTAGTCGCCCTCCTTTGGACACACTCCAGTTTCTCAACATCCTTTTTGAATTGTGGTGCCCAGAACTGCACACAGTATTCCAGGTGGGGCCTGACTAAAGCAGATTACAAGAACTTTAGGGATCACAAGGCCAAAAGCAGACAGAGCCCCTCCACCATGCCCTTCTACAAAGAACTCCATGCCTTCCTTGCCAAGGATGGTAGTATACGGCCCAGCAGAATATGTACCAACAGTGAAGTTGTGAGGGTCCCAGTCAGCCAGTCAGCCAGAGCAGAACCTGTGGAGGACATCTCTGAGGAAGAATGCACCCAGGAACTTTTGATGCCTTCTCAAAGTAAGATACTCCAGGGGCCCTGGGGAGGGGTGCAGGGGACAGCACTAGGGTGGGCAGAGGGCAGACATGACCCCATCCTTTATCATTTAGATGACCAGGAGGAATACCCTGACTCAGATGAGACATCCTACAGTGAGAGTGCTATGGACATCTCTACCATGAGACCACTTCCCATGCCTCTACATCTTCCATGAGCAGGCCACCATCTCGTAGTACAGACTGGAACACTGTATCTTACAGAATTAGTAGCCACAGTGACCACTCACCTGTCCCACGGACAAGTCCAGTGGTAAGCGACAATGACAGTGAGGGCGAGGAGAGGGCAGGTCCTGGACAATTCACCCAGCTGATCCATCAGGTCCAGGCTGCACACAGTAAATCCCCTGTTATGACAATAAATGCATTCTGTCGCATATACACTTGCACTCAAAAAAAGCATAGCAGTTTGTATGGCTTTTGTGACATTTTTTGAGTACATGCGCAAAGTTTTCAGAATCCCTGCATGCCGCTTTTGCACCTTGGCATGCTTGGGGTGGTGGTGGTTGAGGAATGTTTGTCTGTGTGTCCTGTTGACCGTGTCCCTTGCATGACCACTAGCTACATGTATCCAGTGTGTCTACACAAACCTTCCTGGCATGTACCTCTTCCCTCCACCTCCGATCTCTGCAGGACTTGTTTTGTATGTAAACTGTGCCATGTGCCATATATGTCCCATAGAACGAGAAGTAGCATGAGAGAGAGGAGGATGAAACAGCTAATCCCAGAGCTGCAATGCCACTAGCTGCCCGCCTGGCTGAGATCAAAGGGAAGAGGGTGTGTTGCCCAGCAGCCACAGCATCTACTACTGTCCTGCATCAGTTCATGGAATGCAGCGCAGACCAAATGGACAAACTCCTGGAACAGGGGGACCGGCTTGGGAATGTTCCTATCATCTCACTGAACACTCCTATCACCTCAGGCAGAGTGAGGCAGAGCAACAGAGGGAGTTCCAACAGAGATCCCTCCAGCAGCAGGAACATGTTGCCCATGAGCACCAGCATGTCGCTGACTCCCTAGAAGTGCAGACTGGTTTGCTGGGCCAGCTTGTGGATGCCATAACAGGGCCCCAGAGGGCCACTGGTGGCAGAGGGGATGGTGTGGAGGAGGGTGGAAGAGTGAGGTCTATCCTACAGTTCCTGCAGGAGGGGGCTGTTGGTGTGGGCAGAGGAAGGAGAGGTTGCTCTCCACCCATGCAGGAGGGGGCTGTTGGCCTGGGCATAGGAAGGAGAGGTCACTCTCCACTCATGCAGGAGGGGACTGTTGACCTGGGCAGAGGAAGGAGGGGTCACTCTCCACCTGTGCAGGAGGGGGCTATTGGCCTGGGCAGAGGCTGGTTAAGCATGGGTGCATAAGAGCATGAATGCTGGCCAGACACAGAGTGTGAACAATAGGACATGTTTTTTGAGGTGCTTATCATGGTATAGTACAGTAGTGCCATAAGGTCACAGATGGAGGAGAGGGGATACTTCAGATCCTCCTGGTCTCAAGGAACTCTGCCAGGGCCTCCCTCACAGCCTCCTCTTCTCTCTGCTTCACAAGGTCATTGTCCTCCATGGGTGCCTCCAGGGTGGGTAGCAGAAAGTGGCACCTGTAGAGAGCCCTCTCATCCAGCACCCTTCCCTTCATCTCGCAAATGTTTTGGAGGATGATACAGGAGGCAATGATGGGGACAATATTCTCCTTTCCACCACATTCCTGGCATGATTCAGCTACTTGTTGAATCCTTTCTGTGTAGCGTGGTGGTGCCCTGATAGGACTTCATTAACCACTTCCAAATGGGGTAGGCACTGTCAGCAAGCAGGAGCGGTCCAATCTGCTGGCCCCTCAGGATGATGATGGGGTTCCCTGGCATGTAGATGCCAGCCTCCATGGCCTGGAAGATGATGGAGTTCCTTGTCACCTCGGGTCATGAGTCACAGCAGACCAGCCCAATTACAGATCCACAAACCATCCTCTATGATCCATTGTCCCCTGGAGGATGACAGAGTACCTGTCTTTTCAGTTGATGAACTCATTCCTCTGCCCCAAGGGTGGCATGATCAGACAGTGGCACCCGTCTATGTCACCCACTACTTGGGGGAAGTTGAGGCCAGCAAATCCTTGCATGATCTGTGGGTGACAAAAAGGGGGAGCAGCAGGGGATTAATGAAAAAAGTCAGGGCACTTACCGACTCATGACATTTTTCATGTACGTGTGCAGGTTCAAAAACCCTAGCAGCCCAATCTATACAGTAAAAATTATACTGTATGCCAGGTCACGACATTTTTTGCATACGTGCACACATTCAATGACCCTTGCATTTCGAGTATGGAAATAAACCAAGTACATTATTAGCCAACAAATTAAGGAAGGAAAAAGAGAAAAGACTAATTGTGGAACTGGTAGTAAAGGGGAAAAAGATCACCAACCAAGATGAAATTAAAAAAGAATTTGAAGAATATTATAAAAACTTATATAAAAGAAATCAAGAGAAAGACAAAAAAAAAATAAAACAGAGACAATTAAGAAGTTCCTAGAAGACCATAAAACACCAAGCTTTGATGAAACACAGAAAGAAAGATTGAATCAAGCTATAACAATAGATGAAATCTCTGAGGCTATAGGAAAATTAAAAGTTGGAAAAGCCCTGGGACCTGACGGCTTCACGGTATCTTATTATAAGAAAATGAAAGAAATACTTATAATGCCACAATATAACGTATTAAATAGTATACAAAAAGAGGGCATTCCAGAATCCTGGAAGGAAGCCATAATCACAGTAATACCAAAAGAAAGCCGAGATAAAAGAGATATCAAGAATTATAGACCTATTTCATTGATAAATGTCGACTATAAAATTTTCACCACCATAATGGCAGACAGACTGAAAAAAACTTTAAATGAAATGATTCATGAGGACCAAAATGGGTTTCTGCCCAACCAACAGATAAAAAATAACATGAGAACAGTAATCAACATAATAGAACATTACGAATATGACAATGACAAGAAACTGGCATTGATACTGATAGACACAGAAAAGTCTTTTGACAGAGTCAATTGGACCTTTCTACAAGAACTATTGATAAAAATGAATACAGGAGATCATTTTATTTCCTGGATAAAGGCGATATACAAGGAACAAAGGGCAAAGATCATTATAAATGCTGAAAAAAACAACACACTAATGATCGAAAAGGGCACTAGACAAGGTTGCCCATTATCTCTGCTTCTCTTCCTTATGATCTTGGAGGTTTTAAATCAGAAAATAAGGGAAGATGAGAATATTGTGGGCGTCAAAATAAAGAATGAACAATTCAAATTGAAAGCATATGCAGATGATTTGATCTGCTTTTTAGAAATCCGATCAACAGTATAAATCAACTGATTGAAATAATAAAGGAGTTTGGAAGATACTCTGGTTTTAAGATCAATGAAGAGAAAATGTTAATGCTAACCAAAAATATGACAATACAGGAGGAAATTGAGTTAAAGAGGGTAATAGGATTTAAGATACAGAGTAAGGTTAGATATTTGGGCATCACTTTGATGAAAAGAAACATAGATCTTTATCAAAACAATTACAAAAAGACTTGGGCAGAAATTAAAAAAGATCTAGCAAGATAGACAAAGTTGCAGCTTTCCCTTTCAGGTAGAATTTCAATAACTAAAATGAATATCCTCCCCAGATTTATATTTCTATTTGAAAATTCCCAGATTTATATTTCTATTTGAAAATTTGCCTATCTTAGCCAACAAAAAATGTTTTGACATATGGCAAAGAGAACTCACTAAATTTTTGTAGGAAGGGGAAAAACCTAGAATCAAAAGCAGGATTCTAACAGATGATAAAGAGAACAGTGGAATTGCGCTTCCAAACCCAAGACTCTATTATTATTATTCTTGCCTATGTTGGTAATAATAATAATAATAATAATAAGTTTTATTTATAACCCGCCCCTCTGCTCGGCAATTGGGGCGGCATACAACAAATTAAAAATACAACAGATAAAAACATTCCATCCTCCCACCTCTAACCACCCACCCCTTAAAACAGGATTAAACTATTATGGAATTAAAATCAGATTCACAATTAAAACAAAAGACAATACAGTCCCATTGGCCTGCTAATGAAGATGACGGGAGGGATAAATGGTGGATCACCTCCAATTTTTGCTGAGTAGTTATTCTGGGAAGGCCTGACAGAAGAGATCCATCTTTACCGCCTTTTTGAAGGCGGTAAGAGTGGTAATCAAACGGATCTCATCCGGCAGGCCATTCCAATCTGGGAGCGGTCACTGAAAAGGCCCTCTGGGAGGTCTGCGAAAGCTTGGTCTTTATTGGCTGTAGCAGATTCCTCCCAGAGGACCGAACTGCACGGGGGGGGGGGATCATAGAGGGAGAGGCGGTCCCTAAGATAAGATAGACCCAAGACATGCAGGGCTTTAAAGGTTAAAACCAACACCTTGTACTGTGCCCGGAAAGTAATCGGTAGCCAGTGGAGGGATTTGAGCACCAGTGTTATGTGGTCCCTCCTAGATGTTCCGGTAATTAACCTGGCTGCCATATTTTGTACTAGTTGCAGTTTCTGGGTTAAGCACAAGGGTAGCCCCATGTAGAGTGTGTTGCAGAAATCGAAACATGAGGTTACCAGAGTGTGTACCAGTTTCCAGATCCCTCATGTCCAGATAAGGATGCAGTTGGTGTATCAGCCGAAGCTGATAACAGGCACTCCTGACCACCACACTCACCTGACTAGTCATGTGAAGCGATTAATCTAGGAGTACCCCCAAGCTTCAAACACAGTCCTTAGAGGAGAGTGTGACTCCATCCAGGACTGGAGACTGCATTCCCAGATCTGGTTTCGGGCCCATAACTGTCAGTACCTCCATTTTGTCTGGATTTAGTTTCAATCTGTTTTTCCTCATCCAATCCATTACCGCTCTGAAACAGTCATTAAGAGGAGAGACGCCATCTGAAGTCTTTGCCGATGATCTAGTCATGGAGAGGTATATCTGAGTGTCATCAGCGTAATGATGACACTGCACTCCATGCCTCTGAATGATCTCACGCAGCGGCTTCATATAAATATTAAATAACATCGGGGACAGGATGGCTCCCTGAGGGATGCCACAATTAAGCTCTATTTTAGAAGAGCAACTGTCCCCGAGCCAAACCCTCTGGGATCTACCCAAGAGGAAGGAACGGAACCACTGCAGAGCAGTGCCTCCAATCCCTAACTCTCTCAGGCGATCCAAGAGGATGGCATGATCTATAGCAGGGGTAGGCAACCTTTCCCCTTTAAGGGCCGAGGGACTTCAGCTCCCAGAAGCCTCAGCCATGTTGGCCAATAGTCCCATATTGGCCAATAGCTCCTGGGATTCTGGGAGCTGAAGTCCCTCGGCCCTTAAAGGGGAAAGGTTGCCTACCCCTGATCTATAGTGTCAAAGGCCTCTGAGAGATCCAAGAGCACCAGCAGGGTCACACTACCCCTGTCGATGCCCAAGCGGAGGTCATTGGTCAGAGCAACCATGACAGTCTCAACTCCATATCCTGTCCTGAAGCTGGTTTGAAATGGATCAAGATAATCGGTTTCATCCAAGACTGCTTGGAGTTGGGAAGCGACTGCCCTCTCAATCACCTTGCTAAGAAAAGGTAGCAAGGAGATTGGTCTGTAGTTGTTTCTATCCAGGGGATCCAGGGAAGGTTTTTTCAGGAGTGGCCTAACCACCGCCTCCTTTAAACAAGATGGTACATTACTTTCCCTGAATGAACACCTTCAATGCATCCCCCCCCCCCCCCGGATGACCAGCCACGATGGACATGGATCAAGGGGGCAAGTCGTCTTCCTCACTCTTCCAAGGAGCTAGAAGAATGGATAAAGTTAGAGAATGAAAAGCTTCTTAAATTAGAAGGCAGTAATTTACGTTTTGGATACCATGCATATATGTGGTATGATAAGCTAACAGTCAATAAAGAGTTTGAATGTCACATGATTAGGAAAGTGCTGTTAAGAGTCTGGTTAAAAATAAAACAATTTTATATAGAAGCACCTTTGTGGATTTCCCCACAAGAAGCTTTGTACTACAGATCCAAAAATAGAGGAGAAAATTGGATATTGTACAAAGATATTTTGCACATAAACATCGACAAAATGTTACAGTTTAAAACAAGAGACACACTTTATGAAGAAGACATAAACATAAACTGGTTTTTATATAACCAGCTGAAATCAAAATTTCGGGATGACATCAAGGTATTTAAAAAATTACTGTGGAGAAAAAAGAAATAGATAAGATAGTATTTTGAGAGCAGAGAAGACACATTACAAAATATTATAAGTTACTGAAAAATAGAGATCTGGAGAATGAAAAAAGTTAAACACACAATGGTAAAGTGGGCACAAGACATTGGAAACCCAACAGATTTATAACAGGGGTAGGCAACCTTTCCCCTTTAAGGGCTGAGGGACTTCAGCTCCCAGAAGCCTCAGCCATGTTGGCCAATAGTCCCATGTTGGCCAATAGCTCCTGGGATTCTGGGAGCTGAAGTCCCTCAGCCCTTAAAGGGGAAAGGTTACCTACCCCTGATTTAGAATATTGGGAAAAATCTTGGAGGATGACAGATAAATTTACTTTGTGCCAGAACTATATAGAAAATTATTATAAAATGTTTTATCAATGGTACATGTCTCCAGCGAAACTGAATAAACTATATAAAGCAGGAAATACACAATGTTCGAAATGTCAAAAACAAGGTGGTGATTTTATACATATGTGGTGGCGATGCCAGGAAGCTAAGTGCTACTGGACAATGATAGCAGATATTATATATGAAACACTTAAGATAAGAATCACATTAGATCCAAAAGTTTTTCTGTTAAATATGACAAACACATTAGAAGAGGATGTTAGAATAACTCATTCCAGAAAGCTACTATATATGTTCACAATAGCGAGAATATTGTACGCGCAATTTTGGAAAACTAATAGAATCCCAACAATAGATGAATGGATGATTAAATTAAGGGAAGCTGTTAATATGGACATACTTACTGCAAAATTAAGAGGTAAAGATTTAAAAGATGAATGGAGATGTCTTCAAAAAATGGAAAAGCAAAGGGGTTGGAATGTAAATTAAATAATAATAAGATGTACCAAAGAAAAAACACCTGTTTGGAAGTACCAATGAAACAGTAAGAATTAAAAAAGCATATATTTAGAATGACCTTAAAAGTTTAACGCTAGAATTAAAGATTCAATAGAATAAGATCTAAGAATGGGGTAATGATATTGTGCTGTTGTTTTATGTTTTTATGATGTTATATGTTTTTATGTTATGTTATAATTGTGTTTGTATTTGTATTTAATGTTGTAGACATTTGACGAGGATTGTTTGTATAATGTAATGGTGTAAATATTGTTGTCTCAATAAAACAATTAAAAATATATACTGTATGCTAGGTCATGACATTTTTCGCATATGTGCGCACGTTCAATGACCCTAGCAGCCTAATCTATACAGTAAAAGTCATACTGTATGCCAGGTCATTACGTTTTTCATGTATGTGCACAGGTTCAATGACCCTAGCAGCCTACTCTACACAATAAAAGCCATACTGTGTGCCAGATCATGAGGTTTTGTGAACAGGAGGGGAAAGGGACAAGTGTCCTTACCTGAGCGGCATCCCCCAGGTACACTGTCTGTGTCAGCAGCAGCTTCTCCATGCTGAGAACAAACTCCACTAACATTTCCCCCACAGTGGTAAGGCTGACCCCAAACTGGTCTGACGCCTGCTTGTAGCTGGCTTTGTGGGCAAGAACCCATATGGCCATGGCCACCGTCTTCTCCACTGGGATGGCTTTCCTCATCATGGTGTCAGACCACTCCATTTCCGGACGCAGTATTTCTACTATCTTGTGGAAGATGGCATGGGGCATTCGGAAGAACATCCTCCATTGCTCATGAGACCAGATGTATGTGACTAACCCATCCCACCTGTCGGTGCTTCTGGGGAACATCTACCAGCAGTGCAGGGCTCTCTCAGGTGGCATCAGAATGGCAGTGGTGGCAGTACACCATGCAATGCTTGTTGCAATACCCACTCTACCAGTTGTCACTTCTATGCCTCCAAGTCATCATTGCAGTCTTGTATGCATGCAGCGGCTGCAGGGGCCATGGCAGAGGTTCCTGTGGCCATGCATTGCAGTTTAACTACCAGTACGGACCACTCGGTCACCTTGGCATCCATGATCTCTCTGCTTCACACAGTGGACAGAAGAATAATAAGAAGAGGAGCCCTCCCTCCATTCTATCTGATGTCATCTGGGGGAGAGACACTAGGCCCAGCACCATCTGGCCTGGAATAAGAAGAACCCTTACTTCTTAAAGGATGGGTGAGATTTGGGATTTCTATGTTCTGTTTAAATTGTATTAATATATATGTATGGAAATTTTAATGTTGTAAGCCACCCCGATTGCTCTGCAGAGGGGAGGGATATACATTATTATTATTATTATTATTATTATTATTATTATTATTATTATTCACAGTGCATAGCAATGCCAACATTGCTGTTAAAGAGGCTGTGTTGTTCCTGCGCACGTGTGCATGTGCCTCAGAGACTGCGGGGAAAAATTAAAGCCACCACTGTGGGCCCATGTGGTTACTCCATACCCATTTAGGGAAACCTCAGGGCCGGCAGTGTGGGTGATGAAGCTTCACTGCAGCCTTGGAAAAGCTGAATTAACTGTCCCCCCGCCCCCCATTGCAGTTGCTCCATCCCCACTTAGGGCATCCTCAGGACAGGTGATGCGATTGCTGCAGTTTAGGGAAAAGGCAACTTCAGGTCACCTTTTCCTGCCTGTCTGCATAGCGCTTAAACATTTTAATCACCTTAGCACAATTAAGGAAGTTACAATAGCAGTTGTAGTTGCTGAGGCTGGCAGAGGAAACCCTCGAAGTTCAGCAGTGGCATTAAAACTAACTCTTGTTAATGCCAAGAGGCATTAATAATTTTTGAAAGTTGTATAACTTGAATTCCCTATAAGGAAATGATGCAAAGCCAAGTCTGTGTGCTCGTTTTCATTCACTATACTGTCAATTATAGGAGATTAGCCTATGCATCCAGAAGATGTTCATTGCAACAGGTATAGTATTTTAAATTTGGATTTTTAGAGACTTGGTAGCCATTTAAATTCATTGCACAAAAACACCTAAAAGCCCTGTGGCACCAACATACTGTATTTTACATTAACTTTCATGGAGTGCAGGTCATATAATCAAATCCATGGACTTTTGCCCCATTACAGTATACACATGTTTCTATGGATAGGCAAATTAATGGAAGAGGCAATCAATGGGATGAGAGGAAATTAAGACAAGATAACATTGTCATTAACAAACAGTAGGTGGGTGGTAGCACAAACATCCTAGCACAGATTACATAATTGAATTATTTTCCTAAATTATGTAAATTCAAATCACAATTCTTGAATTCAGGGAGAGATTGTAATTAGTGGGTCACACGGAAATGAAATGAAGATTTTCACTGAATTTCACTAACAGTGGCATTAACTAACCATCGTTGGATGGTAACACTGTAATCTTTGCACTGAATAATTGATTAACATATGTAGTGTGATCAAACACAAACTCAGGCCATGATGATTGAACAATTGTCAGAGTATAGACCAAAAATCTATTTTTCCCCAGGCTATGATATGTCCTATGGAGGCAGTTTTATCTGGGTTAATATAATTAAATGGTCCAATTATACTTGCAAGCCATCTCTTGCTGTTGCAGTTTTGAAATGATAAGCACCATGTAAATCTGCCTCAAAGCTAGAAAAATACCTACACTGAGTAAATAATTAATCAAAAGACTGAAATTAAGGATGCAATCCAAGGTATAGTGAAAGTGGATCCATTACAATGAGATTTCTAGTACAATATAAATGTGGATGTCAGCATGTACATTTACCTATGTGCCATTCTATAATCCAGATGTTTGCTCAATTTGGGTCTCCTGGTTTGTGTGTGCAGTGTTAGCATATTATCAAAATGTTTCCTGAGCCTAGGTAAGCTACTGTTGTTGGAGATATGTCTTTCTGTCACTGCCATAAAGGCCAAGACAGTTTTAAATCCAATGGCTCATTTTTATCTTGGACAGAAGTGAGCATTGGGGGGCCACACGGTTCTGTCCTGGGACCAGTGCTATTCAACATCTTTATCAATGAATTGGATGAAGGAATAGAGGGCATGCTTATTACCGGTAAATCTGCAGATGACACCAAACTAGGAGGAGTAGCTAATACTCCAGAGGAGAGGATCAAAATTCAAAATGACCTTAATAGATTAGAAAGCTGAGCCAAAACTAACAAAATGAACTTCAACATGGAGAAATGTATGATACTGCACTTAGGGCAAAAAAAAAAAAAAAAATGAAATGAATAGATATAAGATGGGGGGCACCTGGCTTAACAACAGTATATGCAAAAGGGATCTAGGAGTTCTAGTAGACCACAAATTGAATATGAGCCAACAGTGTGATGTGGCAGCTAAAAAGACTAATGCAATTCTAGGCTGCATCAATAGAAGTATACTCTCTACAACAAGGGAAGTAATAATGCCATTTTGCTTTGGTCAGACTGCACCTAGTATACTGTGTCCCATTCTGGGCACCACAAAGCCCGCAGGAATACCTCTCCAGGCACCAAGGCAGCGGAGGAGGCAGCGTCCAGGCTGAGGAGGACTCCAAAGCCCATTAACATCTACACCTGGGCAGCCCTCAGCAGCAATGGAGCCTGGAGGACGCTGGGATAAAAGCCCACAGGAACACCTCTCCAGGCACCAAGGCAGCAGAGGAGGCAGTGTCCAGGCTGAGGAGGACTCCAAAGCCCATTAACATCTACACCTGGGCAGCCCTCAACAGCAATGGAGCCTGGAGGACGCTGGGATAAAAGCCTGCAGGCACACCTCTCCAGGCACCAAGGCAGCATCCAGGCTGAGGAGGACTCCAAAGCCTATTAACATCTACACCTGGGCAGCCCTCAGCAGCAATGGAGCCTGGAGGAAGCTGGGATAAAAGCCCGCAGGAACACCTCTCCAGGCACCAAGGCAGCGAAGAAGCGGCGTAGGGATCAATAAGAACTCTTGGTACGGGAGACTGATGACCGCTCTGCCATTTAGACTTATTTTATCTGTTCATTGTTTTATTGTTTGTTGCTGTTTTAAGTTTTGTTGTTTAATACTATTTCAAGGGGTGGGTGGGTTTTGAGATTGTATATTTTGGTGTTTTATTGATGTAAGCCACCCCGATTGCATTTGCAGAGGAGCGGGATATAAATAATTATTATTATTATTATTATTATTATTATTATTATTATTACAATTCAAAAAGGATGTTGACAAGCTGGAGTGTGTCCAGAGGAGGGCATCCAAAATGTTAACAGTTTGGAAACCATGCCCTATGAGGAGTGACTTAGGGAGCTGGAGATGTTTAGCCAGGAGAAGAGACAGTTAAGGGTGATATGATAGTCCTGTTTAAGTATTTGAAAGAGTGTCATATTCAGGATGGAGCAAGAGAATAGGTCCTAGAACAATAGAAGCTACAGGTAAAGAGATTCCACCTAAACATTAGGAGGAACTTCCTGATAGTAACTGCTGTTCTACAGTGGAACACACTGTATTCAAGTATTCAAAAAGTATGCCACCTGCAACACAGTCTCTCTTTATGTTGCCTTTATAGACTTCAAAGAAGCTTTTAACTCTATATCCAGAACCAAACAATGGGAAAAAACCTGGAGGCTTTCTTGATTGACCGATGTCTACTATACCTAATTTGTATGCTGCATGAAGGGACCTCACTCAAAGTAAGATGCAACCCCCAAGGTCATCTCACCTATGCCATTGCCAGTGAGAAGGGTGTGAAGCAAGGATGCATTCTTACTCTACTCCTGTTCAACTTTTACATCATGACATGGTGGGTCATTTTTAACACAAATTTCCATCCTCTGAAGCTAAAGGGAAGGCATATCTCTACTCTGCTTTATGTGGATGATGTACAAGTAATTTCAATAACACCTATTGGTCTAAAAAGAGCACTAAGAACACTAACAGTATTGCAAAGAGGATCAGGTAGAACTTAACTACCAAAAAACCAAAATCATGGCATTTGTTAAAAGGCCCAAGAACCAAAACTGGATTATAGATGGTTACAAGACTGAACAGGTCTCTTGCTTCAAATATTTGAGGGTAATCTTTCATACTACTGGTAGTAGGAAAGCCCATGGGGACTACAATGCCAATAATGTGCAGAGAGCTTAACAGCTCTCTCCAAATTCTTATGACAAGAGGAGGCCATTATATTCAGGCAGCACTTAAACTCTTTGAAATCAAATCAGTTACACAACTGCTTTATGCATCCCAGCTGGGACTCCTCCCCAACTCTGCACCATTAGAACTTATGCAATTCAAACTTCTACGGTCAGCATTCCAAGCTCTAATGTAATTCTGAGACTGGAGTCAGGCTTTATGAAAATGAAGGCCAGAGTATGGGTGACTATACTAAGCTACTGGCTCAGACTATCCGTCTTTTCCACCAGCCTTGCTCCACTTGCCCTGACTGATGAATTCTAGTCCACACAGAAACAGACAATGATGTTTAAAATTTCTTCTCTGGGTTTCTCTCTAGATCTTTTGCTCAGCATGGGACATGAAAAGGCCAAAGTGACCATTAAACAAGTGATAGACACAGAGTGACAGCTACACCTAGCTAGCACCCCAACTTTTATTGTCAGTGACTCCTACAGATTTTTGGCATCACCTATGGCATATTTAGCAAAACTCAAAGTACTTAAACACCAGAGAGCCTTTACTTTGGAACGATGCCGTGCCCTCCCCTCAGCTGTTCTTGAAGGCCAATATAAGAAGTTCCTCTTCTCAAACAGACTATGGTGCTCTGCAGATGGTGCAAAGTGCCTCCTTGGAGCCAGGGAAGGGGAGGGGCAGCTGGACACTGGATGCCCCAACCCTTTCCCGAGGATGTCATCGGAGTGCCCACCATTGCACATGACGAGGACTCTGATGATGTCCTTCCGGCGCAGCATTTTTATATGCTGCGCTGGAAGAGGCGCAAAAGAGCTGCATGGTGGCTCTTTTGGTGCCCTTTCTGCAGCTTGGGAAAGGAGCACTATTTTGGTGCTCCTTTTCCAGTCACTGAAAGGGTGGATTGGGGCCAAGGCATGATACATCATCGGCCCCAATCCTCGGCTTCTTGGGGCAGCCCACGGCCACCCGTCTGTAGAGGCCCTATGCTCCTGTGACTCTGGTCAAATAGAAACAACAGAACATGTATTACTCCAGTGCTCATACTACAGGGACATCTGCCTCAGCCTTATCTCTCCTTTATTGTATAAACAGCAAGGACATGCCAGTCAATTCTACAGTTCCTTACTGCTTTCAGACACCAATCTGAATATAACATATAATGCTGCCATATTCTGTGCAATTACAGTTAAAATCCATCAGGCAATGACCTCTGTAGTAGACAGAGTTACTCGTGCTCTGTCACACCATATTTTAAAAGGAAATACTGTTTTTACCTGGCTTTTATCTTGTTTATACCTTGCTTTTACCATTGTCTTCTTTTATTCTATATTCCCAACAGCAAATGTCAGGAATCTTGTTGAGGCTATACTGTTTTTAATCTCTGTTTTTACCTGGCTTTTATCCTGTTTTTTACTTTGATTTTTCCATTGTTTTTAACATTACCTTCTTTTATTCTGTATCCCTCTCTTACCTGTGCTGGTCTATGACCATAATAAAGATGAACTGGACACTTCCTCGGAGTGTGGCAGAGTCTCCTTCTTTGGAGGTTTTTAAAGAGAGGCTGGATGGCCCTCTATCAGAAGTGCTTTGGTTTTGTATTCCTGCTTGGCAGGAAGTTGGTCTGGATGGCCCTTTTGGTCTCTTCCAACTCTATGATTCTATGATTCTACAAGTCCTAGTCTTCTGGTTTCTTGAATTCTGTTCCTATTTTTATTAAGGTAAGGGAAATCTTGAACTATTTCAATATCTTCATTGTCTTCTTTAAAGATATGTAAGTCATCTGTGGTCATTATCTTTGTTTTCTTAATGTTCAACTGTAAACCCACATTTGCATTTTCTTTTTTGAATTTTTCAGTAATTACTCCAGATCTTCATAATTTCTGCTATTAGTATGTTATCATCTGCATAGCTTAAATTGTTGATGTTCCCTCCTCCAATTTTCCTGCCTCATTCTTCTGAGTTTAATGTTACACGTAATATCTTCACCATACAAGTTAAACTGATAGGATGGTAAAATGCAGCCTTGCCTGATCTCCTTGCCCAATTGTTGTTAAATAACTGCATTCAGGCTTCTAACTCTTTTTCTCATAACTTTTGCTTTTCATCTCTTTCTTGGATGCTGAAAGAGTTTCATCCATCACCTATTGAAGCTTCCCTTTCTTTTTGGATACAGATACGGTCATTTTGCATTCCTCCCTGACAATGTCCCTGGATTCATTCCAGAGTTCTTTTAGACCCCAGTTGATTAGGCTTAATAATGTAAATCTATTTTTCCAATATCTTTACATTCTCTGGTGATGTTTTTCAGATTATTTTTCAGCATGATGGTTGGTTTAGTGTTCTTCTTTAGCTTTATTCTCTCTCTCTCTCTCATGTGCACAGTTTGTGCCACAATTTTTTCCTGGTCATGTTTTTGCAGAGGAAATGGACTATCTCAATTTTCCAATTATTATAATCTATTTGATGTAGAAATAAAGATTACACAGTTACTTCTTGGGTTGCTTGAAGAATGTGTTTGCAATGAACAAACTGTTGGCCTAATAAAATTAAGTCAGATGGTCTCCTTCATTTCTTGATCCTCAGACAGATTTTCTACAAACTTTTATTCTTCTCTGTTTCCTACTTTTGCTTTCCAATTGCCTGTGATTAACAAGAAGTCCTGTTTGGGTGATGATCAATTGTCTCCTGGACTCCAGCATATACTCTTTCCATGTCTTTTCCTTCTGCCTCTGTAGCTGGAGCAGAAAGATTATATTGATGAGTTTTCCCAGAAATCTTCTTGACAGAATTCAGTCAGATTTTGCATTACAGCCTTTGACTGCTTTTGCTACACATTTTTTATATAAATGCCACCTCCTTTCTTCTTAGATTTTCATTTCATAAGTAAAACATTGTGTAATTTTCTGACTCAAATGTCCAATTCTTGTCTGCATTAGCTCATTTACCCTGATTACTACATTGTTTCTATGTTCCATTTCTTGTTTCACTATGTCTAGCTTCCCCTGATTCATGCTTCTCACATTTCATGTTTCTATAATATATGTTGCATAGCTGAATTTTATTTTGGCTTAAGTCCAGTTCTGCCATTAGCCACAGTGTTATTCACAGTTGTCCCTGCTCTATTCCAATAGCTCATAGAGTGTTATTTGACATGGGAGTTTCATCTTCTGTCACTATCTCTTGTTTCATTTTGGATTTTCTCATCATAGGGTTTTCATGGTAATAGATATTCAAAAGGAGGTTTTCTGATGTCTCCCTCTGCATTGTACTAGTAAGTTTTAGCATTGTCTCTGAGATATTCTCTGCCAGTGTCACCCTCTACTACTGCTGCTGCCCAGCAGCTGTTTGGCACATTCAGTTAGGCTTCTAAGCAAAAGCCTGTCTGACATTTGGAGACCCTACCAGTTCATTGCTACCATCAGCATAGCCTCTTGCCTCACAGGAGCATACAATCCCACCACCATAGAAAGATAGTGCTATTGAGGGGTTGTCGAAATGTTGCTTTTAACAGTAATAACAAAGATAAGAATATACTGGTTATTTGATTATTCCTTAAGTCAATACAGTATCTTTAGCTTTTAACCAAACAGACTGCTTAGTCATGGATCACTGCTAAAATGATGCTAGGGGTGTCTCTAGATCTTTGAAAGGTATTGTGTTTGAAGTAACAACAATAATTTGAAAGATCTGAGCTTTATATTTGATCTGTATAAGCCACCATTTGAAGTTTCTAGTCATCAAACTTCAAATTTACATGCCTACACTCACCCAGATCCAAGAGATCTTGGAGCTACTATGATGAGTAGGGAAGAAGACTGATATTTTAATTATGTGACCTTTCTGCCCTAACACCATCCACAAGCCTGAGTTAAAATGAATATGACTATTTCAAATGGTCACTGCAGAATAAGTAAAATATCTGGAATTATGAGACTCTCACAGAGGGCTGAAAACACGGATTAATGTCTTGGTATCTCCATCAAGGTCTTCATCAATCAGATATTAATATGTGACTTTTAATTAGGTTTTAATTCAAGATGTTTATTGTAAAAGGGGTTGTGAGTGGTATTGGGAATTACAATGATGTTTATCACTTAAATCAGGTAATAGTTTTTAGATGACTTAATAAGCCAGATATGAATTGTTTGCTTCTTTAATCAAGGGAAACTGTTGCAGTCATTAAATATGCAGGAAAATACAGTTCATTATATGGGTCTGTTTTATGTTGGACAAGTAGGAAAAAATGATGCCATGTTTTAAATATCAAGTTTGATGGTGACAATTAAAGCCTGTTAGCCCTATGCAAATTATTACTTAGGCAAAAAAAAAAAAAAAAAGGAAAATGACTTAAAAAAAAGATTTGTTAGTCTTCAGACATGTTTCTCATAGGAATATACAAATAAAACAAAGATAATATAAATAACCCTTCACCAACTAATTACAACAATACAATCCAGACAGAAATGGAAAATGGAACATATGTGAGGTTTGTCAGGGTGAATTTGCACCCAGAACAGAAAATGTCCCACATGCTGCAATGGAGAACAAAGGTGAGAGGTAACCTGAGTTCAAAAGGTGTCATGATGAGTTTGCAAAATTGAGAGGTGCTGAGTCACAGGAAGATGATGACACCTCAGCAGGAAGCAGTGTCATGAAGTCATGGTACACTTGTGACAGGAAATTGTGTGACATACTGGTTGGGACTAAAGTCACAGGCAGAGACTGTGTATATAAGGGAGAGATCTGCCACTGTACAAAAAGTTGGTGAATATCGGATGGTGGTGGAGGATTATGTCAGTTCGTGTAATCTATTGCTGTAAGGTACTTGTAAATATTGCAACCAAGATTAAAACCTCTTCAAGAGAACTCAGCTGTCATGAGTGAAACTCTGTGGGAAGGAAGATTTCTTCACCCTGCACCATTTCCAGAGGTTCCTATGGCATTTGGTTCCTGGCAATCAGTCTTCTGCATGCCTGGACTTCAGGTCCCACATGCGCCAACAAAATTTTGGTGTCTTCTCACGAGACTGCTTGGAAACAAGATTTTTCTCTTTTTATTACAAGATGTCAACTATTACTAGGCGTGATGAGTCACTGGCAGATCAGAGTTTCCCCAACAGCGAATCAGAGTCAGGCTGGTTGCAATGGTAGGGGATGCCTGAGGAGTGACTATAAAAGGGGAGGAGTAAGTGGAAAAGAGTTTGATGAGTGTGTCAGTAGAGAGTTTTAAGAGCCAGTTCAGGATGGCTCATACCTGCCTTGTTCTGTGGGAATGTTAATTGTGATTTGAGCCAGACTTTCACAAGATTCATAGTCCTAGTGAAGGAGCATTATAAGGACTTGTTTTAAAAGAAATAGAAAACAGGTTAAAGTTTGAAGAACATCAATGAAAGGATTGAAAAAGGAAATTGTTTGTAACAAGTGAAGAGCTGTATATAATGTAATCACATGATTTGTGAACCAACTGTAAAAAGATACAAACTTAAGATGTGACTATAAATAAAATTTATATTCCTTCTTGGTTACAGAAGATTGGCTTGACATTAAAACTAAAAAAACATTATAAGCATGATACCAAAATAGTAAAACACATATAAAATGAGGATACTTGAAGCCCTTTCCTAAGTCACTTATTAAGAGAGTATATTAGGGAAAGTATTTGGGCCAGTAGTTGGACCAAGGGTTGCAGAGATGTTTCTGGGTTAAAGGAAAACCTCAGACCACTGTAAGGAAAGAAGAACCCTGTGGTCATCGCAATGCTAGGTTTTATGAATGGCACTAAAAATAGTACAAATGGGAAGGAAGGTACTCAGAAATTAATGTGAAAGTGTCATGCTGTGTATTATTGTGCTCCTGAAAACAACTACTGATAAATCAAAATGCATCAGAAATGGGGAAATTCACAGTTGTTTCTGGAATAGACAAACTAAAATTAATGTTATTAATGGGGCAAAATGGATGACCAGAAGGGGCGGCTTGAAACTGCCCCTTCCGAAGCTGGATTGGGGTGGTGGCAAACACACTCCACGGCTCCAATCCACCTTGAAGCCACCTGAAAAAGGAATGGCAAACAGGCACTCCTTCCGGTGGCAAAAAGCCAGCTTTGCCACCTACACCACAGCTGGAAATGTGGTGACACTCCAGAACCGTGCAACATGCAAATGCCGCACCACTGAAGCATCATGAAGCTGCCCCCGTGTAAACTTCTGGGTGGCTTCTGGGCAGTTTGGGAGTCTGTAGCATGTAAGTGACATGCTCCCAAGCCATCTGGAAGACAGAGCAAAAGGTCGGTCTGTTTCAGCCCAAAGTGAGCTCTCATTAACAGCTTCCGTTCAGTTTCAAAGTGTTGACTCTAGTAAGGGTAATATTGAATTAAGCACATAATTGGCAGAATCCATTCCAAGTGCCATCTCTTGTTCCATTCACACATGAAAGCTTTCATTTCTTCCCTTGTAGAATTCTACACATTCCCAAAAATGATTGGGAGCCTCTCACAGCTCCCTGGAGCAGATTTTCATTGTGCATAGAAGAGTACAAAGAAAGGGGAATGACTTTTTCTCCATTCCACTGATGAAAGCATTCATGTCAGTGGAAGGACTGAACAGGATTCTATTCAATGTGAATATATAAGTGACTTTACTACAGGTTGGATTAATGAGTGTAGGAGATACTTCAGGATCTGGTCATGGCCCGAATTGTAACCTATGAGACTGACCAAGCAAAAACAAAGATTTTAAGCCATGGGAACGGAACTCCAATTGTATATTGTCTCCTCTATGACACTTGACTAGACTCTCTTTTAAATTTCCAAATACCAAATCCTCATAATAGGATTTGTACAAAGGACAAATTATCATTTAATGGAAAATAGGTAAACAAAAATGAAACAATAAAATTAGGTTGCTGAAATGGAGAAAAATGCAAAACAGACTTAGCCAAGGCAGTTGTTCAGCACTTTGCTTTTTGATGAAACAACTCTAACTTGAAATCACAATGTTTGTGTGTGGGGATGTGATCAACTTTCATTCTTGCATATCCTTGCTTGTATATGTGTTTATTTTTGGTTTAAAATTCCCTGTTGGATAACAGAATTTGAGTCAACCACACTGCACAAAAGTTTTCAAACTAAAAGAAAATAAAACTCATGTAACAAAGTATTATGTCTTATCACAACAGTGTTCCACATGAAAAGGTATAAAAGAAGTGTCATAAAATAAAAAGTTGTGCTTACCACTATAAATAATGATAGTTTAATACCAACTTTTCCTGGAATGAATTCCTTTTAATTTTATCCTTTGTTACCACTTTAGCTGAAATACCTCAAATTTGAAGTAATAAATTTATATGGTTTCTTTTCAACATCTAGCATAAAAGTTGATTTTAACTCTGCATTGATGTGGACCATTTTAGTATCACTTACCAGTGTTTCAAAATTGTTATCCAAGTGAAGACTTTTAAAATATGTGTTTTGGCATGGTCTCAATTTTTTCCCTACCATGACATTTTTTAAAAAAAGTATTTGCCATTCTTTATTTCTTAAAAAATGCCTCTAAAACGAAACTTTGACATTTCTAAAATGTGAAGAAAAGTATGAAAATCTTAAATTTCGTAAACAAAACATGAACAAAAAATATAAAGGCAAGGTGTATCTAAAATAGTAGCACTTTCTTTACATTGGCTCATATACTGTCATGCTCCTTTGTCATATGAGCTGCTAAACAGCAGAAAGTTAATAGTGTTTTTTATTGATACTTATCACTTGACATCATGACTCTTCTGTTGCTTGCTTCTTGTTGTTGTGTTCTTTCAAGTTATTTCTGACTTATGGTAACCCTAAGGTGAATCTATCATGGGGGTTTCTTGGAAAGATTTGTTCAGAGGAGGTTTACCATTACATAACATGCATCTGGCATGGTACCTGTATCAGCTTCTCTTCCTAATGTTTGATTTTTTTAAAAAAAATATATTGGGGTGTATGGGAAAACTTATTTTGCAAAGCCTATGGATAGGGAGGAGAGAGGACAAGAGTCAATACAGGAAAAGAAAGAACCAGAAGTGGAGAAGCAAAAGAAAAAAGGCAATGTTTTTTTTTTTCTTCAAAATGATAGCACAATAACACAAGTGTAGAAGATGTGATGGTAAGTGTTTTGAAACTGCTATGTCACTGGCATTTTCCCATTTGCTTCAACAATGCAATTGCTGTGTGATAACAGGCAAGTTGATAAAGTCCATAGTGAAATGTCTGAATAAGCATTCAGTCAGTTTAGTGGTGGCTATAACCTTGTTTTTTTCATGCACTTGCATGAAATCTGGAGACATAATAGTCCCTAAGGAAGGAATTCATCTATTTATCTGTGCACTTTCCATATGAGAAATTTTATAAGTTTTCATATTAGACATTACTTTTTCTTTTTTTTTTACTTTTTCAAAAAAGAAAAGAAAACCTCAATTTTTAAAATATGCACATTTGGTTGAATGCTCAGCACTGACAATCATGCTGCCTTTTTCCTGGCACTGTCCTAATATTGTGAGTACCTTCCTAGAACTTGTATAGAATCTCCAGTTTACAGCTGAAGAACGTCACCAAAAAAGGACGAGATAAAGAAACAGAGCTAAGAGAGGTTAAAGACCCACAAAATAAGGAAAGTATTGCATTGGCCATTTTCTTCCGATCTGGGCACAGGCTGAGATGGTGTAAAAATGGATGTTATTATACATCTTCATGCCCTGATTGGAGGTATCCCGTACCCAAGTAGGACTTCTCCCGTACTGAACTATTTAATGCTATCTAGTGTAATGATCAGAGTGAAATACCACACTGATCATCTAAGAAGGCCCTGAGCATCAGGCAGAATGTAGGCAGAGGCAGAATACGTTTTTTTTTTCTTTCTTTCTTTATTACGGCCATTCAGCGAGCACAAAATTACAATAAAACACATCTTAGTTGTATACAATAGTTTTACAGAAACATACCGGTAACTACAGACAAATCCTAATTTATACAAAGACAGAAATAGGGCAATATAATTATCTAAACACCATGATAATTGGAAATTCTAATAACTTCAATAAGATGAAATGGTATGACTTCATACATAACTCTAATCATATGATACTATCCCTAGGACACTTTGGTCCAATAGCTACAATCATTTCCTTTAGCTGGGAGAAAAAGACTAAACAGTATTACTAGTTAGTTACCATGCACTTTCTGCATTGTATACAAAAACATTTTGAAATGCTTTTATCATATCATATATTGAAATTTATAAAAAAATAATTGAATAAAAATTAAGAATTTATAAGAAAATCAGTCTTTATATCTGTTTTAAAAACTTCTTAGGATTTAAAATAGCAGCTGCAAAAAATTTAGCAACTTTTTGAGTTATATCTTCATTACAATCTGCAAGAAGGTAATCAATATAAAATTTCTCCTGTCTGCATGGGAGCTGAAGGACAATTGGGGTTATATATGAAGCACGTATTTCTGCATACAAAGAACAGCCAAAAAGAACATGGCTGATATTTTTCAGTTTCCTCTGTGCCACAAGGGCAGTATCTAAGTTGGTAAGGGATCTTTTTAAATCTGCCACCCAGAACTGATGATGGTAGAACGTTGAACCTTGCTAGCATGAAGGCTCTCCTAAACTTTGGGACATTCAGGTATTCACAATATCTGGCAAATTTGACAGGCCTACAGGATTCCCTAATAGGGTGCAAGGTTAATTGAATTAAATGGGTTTGAAAATTGATGTCCTTGATATGCTGAGAGATAGCAGATTTTGCTTTGTCATATCCTAAAACGGTTATTGCCAATGGTGAAAATCCAAGAGAGAAAAAATTGAAGTAAGAGATCTCTTCCAAGAGGAAAGTCTGTTAAGATTAATGGCACCAAACCGACTGGGACAAAAAGCATTTTGAGCCATTGGTTAAATTTACGCATCAATATGTGATCCTCAACAGACAAGAAGCCTACTTCTAAACGAAGAACATTTGGAACACAATTGGGATACCTAAAATTGTTCTTAAGAATTTAGTTTGAACAATCTCAAAAGGGGCAGTACTACTGAAAACACAAACCTAAGAACCATATAACAATTGTGTTAAGATCTTAACAACAAAAACTTGAAGGACTGCTTGAATGTACTGACCTCCCTTATTAAAATAAAAAGAGCATAAGGCCTTAGTACAGGGGTGGGCAACCTTTCCCTTTTAAGGGCTGAGGGACTTCAGCTCCCAGAAGCCTCAGCCATGTTGGCCAATAGTCCCATGTTGGCCAATAACTCCTGGGATTCTGGGAGCTGAAGTCCCTTGGCCCTTAAAAGGGAAAGGTTGCCTACCCCTGCCTTAGTACTTCTTTGGATGTTCATTACAGCATTTTTAAATGTATTTTAGTAGTTCCTTTATCATGAAACGTAATACCCAGATATTTATAAGAGGACACTTGCTCTATACAGTTGTTATATAGGGTCCACTTATATTGGAAACAACTTCTGGAAAAAACCAGTACTTTGGTTTTATTGTAGTTTCAATGCATCATTTATAAAATGGGTTGCTAAAGCTCTTAAGACTCTATTCAATCCTACTCTTGTGATGGACATGAGTACCACATCATCTGCATAGGCAAGTATTGACAAGGACCTATTTGACAAAGTCGGAGCATGTGCAGGTACTTCTGATAGAGTTGAAATCATGGAGTTAATATAGAAATTAAAAAGAGTAGGTACCAAAATGCAGCCTTGCCTAACTCCATTTGGTGTGGAAATAGGTCTTGTTATATTACCCCGATTATTACATCATATTACCACACGAGAATTCTTGTGTAATTTACGAATTAAGATTAATAAGCATTTGTCAATATTGGTGGCCTCAAGCTTATTCCAGAGCTTATCTC
The DNA here is from genome assembly GCA_026167975.1 of Phrynosoma blainvillii. Classification (NCBI taxonomy): domain Eukaryota; kingdom Metazoa; phylum Chordata; class Lepidosauria; order Squamata; family Phrynosomatidae; genus Phrynosoma; species Phrynosoma blainvillii. Next base: position 180,071,129 of record JANUYF010000003.1, on the reverse strand, counting down.
TTGGGATAAGATCGAATGCAGATTTAAGATCAACAAAGGCAGTGAACAATGTACCCTTAGCTGAGGCAATATATTTCTCAGAAAAGTATTTAAGGACTAAAGCATGGTCAATTGTAGAACGGCTCTTCCTAAAACCAGCTTGTTCTTCCCTAAGGATTTCCTCAGAGGCAGAATACAAGCAACTATTCAAAGTAAGACACACTTTTCAGGAAGCTATGGTCATCTAGTATTGGAGGCATCATGGTGTGCTAGATGCAGGGCTGAAATACTTCACTGGAGAATACAACATTATGCAATGCCACTGTTTCACCAGTAGGGTTATGATATTTGCAATTTTTCTCATTCTAAATAAGAAACACATCAAAAATATTGTCCACCACCCTGAGATTTTCTTATCTCTTCTTCCCTTCCTTCTCATTTTTCCCTTCCTTCCTTTTGTCCTTTAATGACAACAAAAAGTTCACAGGCATAATTTCCTTTTTTTCCCCAGTGGGAAACATTATTTTGTTCAGAGAATATAATGCTTCTTGCAGAAACATTTTTTTAGACAAAACACAAGAAAAAAAGTGCAAAATTTCTTATCAATATAAACTCCCCCAGAAAGTTTTTTAAACTTTTAATTCATGCATGCATGTACAAATTAACTAAAAAATTTCAATCATGCTCACCAACACTATTGGATGACCTGGGCTGGCACTGACAATGTCAATCTCATGGCCTCATACTTCTTGCTGCTATTTCCTTTGCTTGACTGCTGAGATTGTTCTACCTCAGTCCTAAGCAAGACCACTTAGGGCCTTTACAGACTGCCAGAAATAATGCAACTTGAGTCCACTTTAACTGTCCTGGCTCAATGCTAGGGAATCATGGGAAATGTAGTTTTTTCTGAGACACTGAACTTTCTCTGTCAGAGAGCTCTGGTGCCACAATAAACTATAGTTCCCATGATCCCCTAGCACCGAGCCAGTACAGTTAAAGTGGACTCAAGTTGCATTATTTCTGGCAGTCTGTAGAGGCCCTTACTACTGCTTCTTAAGGTATTTGAGCAGTCTGCAGGTGCTATAATGGCCTGATAATCTGTCTCTACTCATTTACTACCTACTATGAAATCAGACAGAAATCTTGGGAACTACTTTCCAGTAGTAGTAATAATAATAATAATAGAATTTATTTATACCCCGCCTTTTGGAAAACCAATCTAGGCGGCTTACAACAATAAAATGTGAAATCCACATAAAACATATATACAATATAACAAACCCTTCCCCCCCCTTAAAACAGTATTAAATCAGAAAATATTTTTAAAAAGCCATATTATTAATTCCAATTCTAAAAAACAAACTTGCCCAATAAATGAGCCCAGCGATATTAATCCTCACCATCCTCAGATGGGGGCCATGAAGGATCGTACGCTGGGGTGGGATAGTTATAGCCGAGTCCGGGATGTTAATCTGGGAAGGCCTGCCGGAAGAGATCCATCTTGACAGCCTTTTTAAAACTGTCTAATGATGTTAAGTGACAGATCTCTTCCAGCAGGTCATTCCAAAGTCTAGGGGCTGCAACAGAAAAAGCCTTCCGGGAAGTAGCTGCCAACCTAAACTTTTGAGGTTGCAGCAAGTTCCTCCCGGAGGATCGGAGAGTGTGGGAAGGATTGTAAGGGAGAAGACGGTCCCTGAGATAGGTTGGACCCAAGCCATTTAGGGCTTTAAAGGTGATAACCAACACCTTGTACCTGGCCCGGAAGCTGATAGGCAGCCAGTGGAGGGACCTCAGAACTGGAGTAATATGGTCCCTCCAAGATGTTCCCGAAATAAGCCTGGCTGCCATGTTCTGTACCAGCTGTAATTTCCGAACCAAGCACAAGGGTAGCCCCATGTAGAGTGCATTACAAAAGTCAAGGCGTGAGGTTACCAGCACGTGTACAACGGTTTCGAGATCCCTTACTTCCAGAAAAGGGTGCAGCTGGCGTATCAGCCGAAGCTGATAACAGGCGCTCCTGACCGTCGCATTTACCTGATTTGTCATCAGGAGCGACGAGTCAAGGAGCACCCCCACACTGTGAACACAGTCACTGGAGGAGAGTGTGACTCCATCCAGGACTGGAGGTTGCAACCCAATTCTTGGTTTCGGGGCGCTACCTTGAGCACCTCCGTCTTGTCTGGATTCAGCTTCAATCTGTTTTTCCTCATCCAGCCCATTACCGCTTGAAGACATTCATTGAGAGAAGAGGTGCCATTGGAATTCAAGGCCGACGAACGAGATATGGAGAAATAGATTTGGTTGTCATATTGATAACACCCAGCACCATAACTCCATATTATCTCACCCAGCGGCTTCATATAGATGTTAAATAATATCGGGGACAAAATAGCCCCCTGGGGGACCCCACAAGTGAGGTCCCTCTTACGGGAGCTACAGTCCCCGAGCAGCACCCTCTGGGACCGACCCGAGAGGAAGGACCGGAACCACTGTAGCAGATGAAAGCTTGTTTTTTCATGCCTTAGGGAACTGACTGTAGAAAAAAATAGTTTTCATAGTCTGCTGTACTGTTCTTACAACTTGCTTTTTAATGGATATGTTTTAAAGCTGCTTATAATTATATTGATAGTTTAATTATATTTTAACTTTGTGCATTTCTCTTTCAATAATCTTCACAAACAGATGAATGAATAAAATGAAGTAATGTTTGAATGCTATAATCAGCTATGTAACCAGAACACCCTAATACAGCCCTTCCACTAAGCACTACAGGTGGAATTCTTGCCCAACTATACATTAAAGACATAATCAATGAAAATCTAAGCTTCCATCATTCCCATCCACATACCAGCTCTGTGTTTTACTTACATTTAATGTTGGAAACACACTTACTGACCTCTTTACTTCACCCCCCCCCCCCCATATTTGTTGTCCAAACTTTCAGATTAGCAAAAGTGTGGCATTCTAATCAAATAAGATCCATCCAATTTGGTAAGCCAGTGTAGTATAATGGTTTGAGCATTGCACTACAACTCTGGAGACCAAGATTCAAATCCCAACTCTGCCATGGTAACCCACTGAGTGATCTAGAACAAGTCACATCCTCTCAACTTCAGTGAAAGGCAAAGGCAAACCCCCTCTGAATAGATTTTGCCAAGAAAACCCCATGATAGGTTCACCTTAGGGTCACCATAAGTCAGAAAGAACTTGAAGGCACAAAAAACAACAGTTTGAACTGAAGCTTGTGAGGGGGTGGAGTCTCCTTCTTTGTACGTCTTTAAACAGAGACTGGATGGCCATCTGTCAGATATGCTTTGATTGAGAGTTCCTGCATAGCAGGGGGTTGGACTGGATGGTCCTTGTTCTCTCTTTCAATTCTATGATTCTATTACTCTATGATTATTACTTTGGCATGAAATATTGACACTGCACTCAGCTTTCCAACAGTGCATGCAGAGCAGGTAATATTTAACTCAGCTAGCAGTCACAGTGTCACAAAGCAGACTGTACTAGAGAACCAAATTTCAGGCTGTGTGCACCAGGTGCTTAAACCAGCTTGATATAACCTGTAATTTGAAAAAAAAAAAGTCAGAATTTTTATTTGAAAAAATTCAGAATTTGAAATAAAATCACAAAAAAAGCAAGAGGGCTATATGCCATGTGGTTTAAATAGTGTATAATTTGACCCTTTGTTTTTTTTTAAATCAATTTTAAAACAAATACAGCATTTTCTAATTATTTGAATATCCCAAGTTTTAAAGACAAGCAAAGGGATCTATAGCCAGACACCCAAAGATTCTCATTTAAAGTATATACATAAATAATCAATCCAGGCTTTGGTAGTCATCTGGGTTATAGGTGCCATCTGCTTCTCAGCAATACCGCCTCCTAAACCAGTAACCTAATTTTCCTTGCAACATCTCCAAAAATGGTGAAGACAGTGGAGAAGGCAAAGACTAAGAATTGGTACCAATGTCTTCCTGAAACAAACAAACAAAAAAAATGCAAGTCAAATTACAGATTCTCTGGTGTGGAGTGGGGAAGAAAAACAAAAAGTAAGACATTTCTGAATTTATCAGAAATCAAAAGATTTTTCTAGAACACTCTGTCGACAGTATTCATAAATTATTAGATATATTACATGATTTTGGACATTGTATGGGTCTTAAAGTCAATAAATCTAAGTCTGAATTAATGACCTTCAATATGACAAAGACGGAAGAGAAAATAATTCAGGAGAAATCCAGGTTTCAGTTACCAAAGAAAATTAAAAGTTTAGGAATATACCTAAGTAAGAAAAACTCAGAATTATTCAATAATAAATATAACAAGGTTTAGAATGAAATTAAGAAAGACTTGGAAAGATGTACCAATTTAAACTTGTCACTGATGGGCAGAATATCTACACTACAGTGAATATGAATATCTTACTAAAATGATTTATCACTCTCAGAATCCACCATCATAATAAAAGACCAAGTATTTTCTCATTTGAACAAGGATATCTCTAAATTCATATGGGGAGGAAAGAAGCCAAGAATTTGGTGGAAAATAATGGAAGACTCTAAGAACAGAGAAGGACTCAGAATATCAGATCTAAAATTATATCATTATGCATGCTGCATAGATTGGATGAAGGTGCTATTAAATGACAGTAGATTAATAAACTTAGAATGCTTTAACATCATATACGAGTGGCATGTATACCTTTGGTACAATAAATCACAGTAATAAAGAATTTCATGATCATATTATAAGAAGATCTCTGATGAGGATATGCCAGAAATATAAAAAGAAGTTTTACACAAAAAGACCAGATTGGTTCTCCCCTCATGAAGCCTTTTTGAAAAAAGAAAATCTAATGGAAAGCAACTGAATGAAGTACCAGCATCTACTTAATTGGACAGAAAGGGAACCCAAACTGAAAGAGAGCTAAAAAAAATACTAGAAGAAGGCATACAAACAACTTAATGAAATGACAAGAGTGGATACTAAATTAGAAGGCATCACAAATAAAAGATCTGAAATGAATGAAAAATATGGGGGGGGGAGGGAGGTAAGATGTCAAAAATATATACTTTTGAAACTAGAAATGGAACAAAAGACAATAAGACCATGTGTGAGACAGTGGGCTCAGGATGTTGGCAGCCTTGTTTCCTGAGAGAAATAGGAAAGGGCATGGAGACAAAATCTACAATTCATGCTAAATATGGATATTAAAGAAAAATTTTATAAGATGACCCACAGATGGTACATGACACCATCTAAATTAGGAAAAATACAGAAAAGTGGTGATTTGAAATGTGTCCAAATAAAGGAACGTTTTACCAAATTTGGTGGACATGCCCACATACAAAAGAATACTGGCAAGAAATATATAAAATAATGCAAATAATGTTTCAGATTCAAATTAAATTGGAACCAGAATTATTCTTGCTCAATATGGTAGAGAGGAAGGAGATAAGAAAATGTCTGAAATGTATATTTAATATCATCTGTGAGAATGGTATTCGTAAAAGGGTGGAAAGAAGAAACAGCACCATCAATAAATGTGTGGTTGATGAAAATATTAGATACTATGGAAATGGATAAACTCAGGGGTAGGCAACCTTTCCCCTTTAAGGGCCGAGGGACTTCCGCTCCCAGAATCCCAGGAGCTATTGGCCAACATGGGACTATTGGCCAACATGGCTGAGGCTTCTGGGAGCTGAAGTCCCTCGGCCCTTAAAGGGGAAAGGTTGCCTACCTTGATTTATACCTGCTCTTCAGCCAAAAGACTATCAGAATGGCTTACAAATGGTTAATTAGACATATCAGCGTTTACATTGTATGACTGGTACACAAGAGCAATAGATGAGACTAAACTATAGCACATAGAGACTAAACAGCAGTAATGAGGATGATTAAGAGTAGGTGGAAGAAAAGAAATTTTGTATGAAGGGAAAAATAAACAATAATGTAGTGGTTAAAAAATTGAACCAACAAATATTCAAAACTGACAAATCACCCAGTCCAGATGGCTTCATAGCCAGTTACTATAAAAAAAAAATTAAAAGAAAAGCTGAGAAAACCACTGAAAGATAATTACAGATAATAACCACAAAGACAATTACAGACCTATCTTCTTACTTAACTTGGACTACAATTTTTTTACTTTCATTTTAACAGAATGATTAAAATCAATACTAAAAGAACATATAAAGGAAGATCAGACTGGATTCCTGCCAATGAGACAATTAAAAGAAAACATCAGGACCATATTGGATTTGATAGAATATTATGAAAAATAATAATAATAATAGGATTTGGGATGTTCTCTGTCGACGTGCATAAAGCTTTTGACAACCTCAATGGGAAATATATGTTACGGTCATTGGAAAAACTTGGCATAGGAGACAGGTTCCTAGGATGGATATAAAAAGATATACAAAGAACAATTTGTACAAATGATAATAAATGGAGAAAAAACTGCCAAGTTCAAGATAGAAAAGGGAACACAGCAGGGTTGCCCTTTATCGCCACTTATTCATAACAGTATTGTAAGTACTTAATAACATAATAAGAAATGACACAGAAATAATAGGCATGAAAATCAGAAGTTTTGAATAAAAACTTAAAGCATACATAGATTACGTGTTTTGTTTTTGTTTTTTTAATAGAAGAACCCCTTAAAAGCATACACAAATTAATGGACATATTGAAAATATTTGGTAAAACTGCAGGTTTCAAAATAAATACCCCAAAATCAGTGATCATTACAAATAATATGTCAATTTAAGAATAAACCAAATTACGAGAAATAACTAAGTGCAAAGTCATGAAAAAGACAAAATACCTAAGAATGTGGGTAACCAAAAAAAAAAAAAAACTGACCTTTTTGAAAATAATTACAACAATATTTGGAAAAAAATCAAGAAAGACATGGAGAAATGGGAAAAAAACTAAAATTTTCCTTCTCTAGCAGAATTGCTGCCATCAAAATGTCAGTTCTCATAAAATTTAACTACCTGTTTTCCAACATATTAATAATCACTAACAACAAAGTCTTTGAAAGATGAAACTAAGAATTTAGGAAATTCATGGGGGGGGTGCCATGTGTAAAATGGAAGACCTTAATAGACACCCAAATAAATGGAGGCTGCAATTACAAAACTATTGTCAAGCTAACATCTTAACATGGATAAAAGATTGGGTGAAACTACGGAACAGCAAACTACTAAATTTACAATTCAACAACCACTTTGGATGGCATGCATACTATAGGACAAAAACAACAACAACAAAGTCCATGAAGATTTTGATCATCACTTCATTCGGAAAGTAATCGTACCAAACTGGATTATAATAAAACATTATTTCTATAGGGGAATTCCTAGTTGGATGTCACCACATGAAGCATTCTTTAGCAGGACACAAATAACATCATGGTTAAGATATGAAGACATCCTAACAAAAAACAATCAAAACACATATAAACTTAAGGTGGCGGAGGAAATAGAGGCAATAGAAATAAGAAAACACTGATTTTGTATAAGCAGTTGTCAGAAAGATTTAAAATTGATCAAATTCAGGAAAATGTTGACATGGAGAAAAACAAAGGTGATAACCTACTAGTAAAAGAAGATCAGAAACTAACATCCAAGTTCTATAAACTCTTCAAAAAAACTGGAACAAGAAACCATAAAGGACACCATGAAACTCTGGGCAAAAGATTTGGGCTGAGAGATCACATGATGCCAGGAAAAAGACCCCAAATTCACTAAAGATCAAAAACTGTGAGAAAATTATCTAAAGATGGAATTCTGGTGGCACTTCACACTAGAAAAGATAGCCAGAATCTATAAAAATGTAAGCAATACCTGTTGGAAATATCAATCTGCCATGGGAACATGATACCATATATGGTGGGAATGCCCCAAAGTAAAAAAAGTTCTGGAACCATATATATATATATACAGAGATCTGCAACATATGGAAAACAAAATTTGAGATGCTCCCAGAAGTGTACATTCTCAATATGTCCAACAAATTACCACAAGCTCTTGGGGGGAAAACTGGAAAAATATTATACATAAGTATAGCAGGGAGGTTACTTCTAGTGCAAGTGTGGCTACGCCAACAACAGATGATTGGTTGCTCAAATTACAAGATATGGCTGAAATGGACTATTTAAAAAACTTAATCAATGGGAAAGCAGAAGGAGAGACCACTAAGGAATGGAAAAAATATTAAATACTGTAAAAAAAATGGAAGAAAAAGAAAACTTTTTTAAAAAAAATATTAACAGGTATCACAGAAATTAATGTAGCTATACCAATACTGAAGTTACCAAAGACATAACACAAATCAGAAGTAGAATCAACCTACATGAAACTATCACACAAACAAATGTAATAATAGGAAGTACAAAATAAGAAGAAAAGAAAATAGGTTATTTTTTTTTTTTGTAAAGCCCTTTTTACTTTCATTATATACAATGTAAACAATGGAAGATACATGGAGACACATATAAGCTGGAAAGTATTTTTAAATCAATGTACAGTTATTTGGTTCAATAAAGAAGAAGGAGAAAAATTGAACCAACATGTAAAAGCAAAACGATGGGGGGGGGGGGAACAGAGGGATAAGAAGTTTGTAAGTTTATTTGTATATAGAAAATGTATAAGTTGTATAGATATATTGCATTTGTGTTTTGGATAATTAAAATTATTTTTATAAATCAAAAGAACTTTGATAAGAATAGCAAAATGTTTCCAAAACTGAGGTCAGGATTTCATATGCCTAATGGAAATGTGTGCCCTTTCTGACTCAGTGACTCACAAACCAAATTCTGTCCAACAATCCCACTGACTTGTAGGATGTTTGAAATTATGGCCTTATAATACATACAATATGTCTTCATACAGTGCTACAATTTCAAAGGCATTTTATTTCAGAAACTGCATAGTTCAATATGATAAGCTCTGGCTTTATATTCTAGCATCAATTACACCAGAGGCATTCTAAAAATACCTCCTTCCATTGGTATATGTAATCTGCATTAACATTAATTGCAAGGAGGCACACATTAATCCAAGACAGAGAAAATAAAATGTAATTTCCAAATAATAAAAAAGAAACACAAAATAACTATGCACATTATTTTAATTCCTTTGAATTTATTTAAGAACAAAATAAAAACATTGTCTACCAATCAATCTGTCAAAGAGAGAAGCCAACAGATAAAATATAAAAGGCAGTGAGGAAATGAAATTAAATGCTAACTTACCATCTGGCTTAGTGAACCCTAACTGGGCACTTGGATATACAAAAGCAGCACTTGAATTGCCTTCTCCTGTCCCATGGCAGTGATCACCTGCCACTTTCCCTTGGCACACTGCTATCTCTGTACTGACAATGCTGGGATTGGGATGTGGCAAATTAAATAGTCAAGGCTCAATTTTAAATGTTATCAGTTAGTTTAAGGTACAATTCAATGTGCTTTTTTTTTGTATTTAGAGTCCCAAATCAGACTTTAGGTAGGGAATGGCCAAGAATTTTATTTTATTCATTTTTTATAATAAGAACATTCCAAAATTTACAAAATTCTTCCCACATGCAATGAAGATGAGACTGAAAAAAGTGCCAGAAAAAAACACCTATCTTCTCATCCAACAAGAAAGCTTTGAATACTTTGCTCTTAAAGATTTGTTTTATACCCTTTGTATCCAGGAAGATCCTGGATGATGAACTGCACAGATAACCTATTTGTGTGAGACACAGAGAACAGAAAGAAGAACATGATCCTTTCCATTCTGGAAATAGTGATATTTATTTAATACCAAGATGCACCTTTCTTCATAAATCTAATGGAAATAAATTAAGAATAGAACAGTTTGAATATGGGAGAAAGCAAACTAATTTGTTTATTCCCTTTTGATGGACTGCATCCTCATATATATATATATATATAATTTAAGAAATATGGATAGAGTGAGAGAGAGAATTCACAATCACCAGATTGTTAAATTTCATATATAGCATTATATAATTAAGGAAGTATAAGGGAAATTCTGAACTACTTGCAAACATTTAGATGGTAGACTGAAATAGTTTTGTTGTTTTTCTTTTATTGCAGGAAATATCAAAACTTGTTGTTAAGTATCATGGCATGGATCAGAACCAATTATTATGATTGGGAAATGTGTTTGAAATCAGGAAATAATGTCTTATAGTGCAGGGATGGACAAACATTGGCCCTCCAGATGTTGATGGAGAACATCTACCACAATCTTTGACCACAGGCCAAGTAGACTAGCAATGAGTGGGTATCTGAGAAATTCTGGATGACTACAATTTCCTCACTCCTTGCTATAGAGGGCAACACTAAATTTTTTAATAGTTCACAAGTGTACTCCTTTATACTTATATTCATGCTACCTCCATTGAGGTGAGACATCAAGAGGAACCAGTTGAAAGCTCATTAAAAGCTATGAGGGTACATGACATGAAAGCTAAACAAAAGCAAATAAATAAAAGAATGAAAACAATAACGGCATATTCTTCAAAATGATGAACACTGGAGTGTTTCCATAGCAACCAGTCCCATGTTGAACTTACTAGACACAGGAACATAGGAAGCTGTTTTGCACTGAATGAAAGGATTGGTCCATCTAGCCCAGTGTAGTCAAATCTGACTAGTAGCAGTCCAGAGTTTTGGGTGCAACAGTCTTGTTCCTCAATATTAATGAAGAATACGAAATCATCTTCATATTGGATCAGGTCCTTGACCCTGCAGCAGAAGATTTTAAGTCAAATTACTCTCTGTGCAAAAATATGTCAAGGCATTATTGCAGCTTATCTGATCTCTTGTCACAACATTAATTATTGTGTTGTCATTCTTGTAATCCCTAGCAGAGTTATAGCAGAGTAAGTGGTATTGCAGTAAAGCCTTGTAATGACTGAATGCTGAACTGTAATATTTGTGAGTAGTGCCTTGCTATTTAGCTTGCAGGTGATTAAAGTGGTAACCCAATAAAACAACAGATTCTTGAAACACCAGGGAAAAACAGTGGTAAAGGATTTGTAGAAAAGCCATTCCTTCCAAGCTGTCAAACTAGCCTGAGCTACAGATGATCAACTGGGAAAGAAATGTTTTATGTGAGTTGAGTACCCTGTAAGAATATAAAGCTAAAGCACAGCCTTATTGACTTCAAAAAGTAGAAAGTGTAACACCCTGTGTACTATTGGAAGAAAAAATACATTCAACAAGATTCTAAGGAGAAATGTTTGCAGTGGTCTGTAATACTCCAGGGGAAAATGAAAGAGTATAGATCATGGCCAAGAGGAAAGGATGCTATATAACTCACCTATATTTAAAATGCAAGTAGGAGCAAGAACAGTTTAGTTTAGACTGCAGTCTTATACACATCAGTAGATTTAACAGGACTACTTCAGAGTATATATGTATATGATTACAGTGTTCTGGTATATCCACTTAAATAAATAGTATTTATTTCTCAGTATAAATGTATATAACTGCACTGTCAAGCTCTGTAAGTGCTATCTACATGAGGGTTTCTAATTTGCTTTTTCTTCATCAGTTACATTAGAGGTGCCAAAATGGTTAAAAGTGAGCATCTCCTTATCAGTCAACAGATAGTACAAGGGAATTTGGGACACAGCACTCTCCAAAAAAATTATTTGGCACCTATTTATTATGTATAGTTTTAGTTTTATGGAAATCAACAGTAATGTTGGGGTGGAGAGATGAATCAGCAAATAAGGAGGGGGATAAGAAAGTAAAACCACCACACAGCATCAGCAACCTGTTGAGATACTTTAAGAGGCATCACCAAGCAGTCTTGTTCTAAGGAAGTGAAAGGCAGAAGAAACATCAAAGTACTCAGACTGTAGGAGAAAAACCAACAAAATGGAACAAAAGGTGATGGCAAGTCTCTCTCTTCCCTATAAGAAATAACAAATAAGTTATGTGTTCTCTCTCTCTCTCTCTCACACACACACACACTTCTATTATGGTATAACATTAAATCTTACCAGTTAGGTTTCCTGGTTAAAAAAGAAAGAAAGAAAGAAAGAAAGACCCTTTATTCAAGTACATTGTAATTTTCTTACAATTGTCATATATTTTAGTTATATTTTAAAGACTTAAATGCATGATCTTCTTGGGGGACACTGCCAACACAAAAGTACCAAGCATCCCAAAGCCGATCTGGAAAATTGTTTGTTTCTTTGTTGAAAAATGGCAAGATTTATGGGTACCTAAGAGAAAATCCCCTGAAATTACCTGTACAAAATCAGGCTGGGTAATCTCCTCTTTAAGACCTACTGCATCTCCAAATTTTGTCTAGATTATGTGGGAAGAAAGGGGGGAACCCTTTATAACCATTTGGATTTTCCAGTGCAAATCAATGGAGGGGGATTGGCTGTCTAGATTCCTGTATATTAGTAAGATTTGGAACCAGGACTGCAATGTATTCAGCCCAGATACAAATTGCTGACTCAAGATATTATCATATGAAAAAATAAGAACAGAAGCAGGGTAGTAGCTTCTATGGCAGAATCTTATAGAAAGATGTCTTCACTGATCTGTAACTGGTCTGTAGGCTCCCCATGATTGTGGCACACCTTTTCATTGATGGGCAACTCCTGTTGATAGTTGCCAATTGCACTACTGTTGCACTAGCTCTCCCATGCAAATAACTTCCAGCTGCAGTTCTGGGACTGGACAGTCATGTTGTCTCAGTCTCTTCCTCCCTCCCTCTCAAGCAGACTGTTTTTCATATATAGACATGGTAGGTAGAGCAATAGGGAAGGGAGGTTAAGGAGCAGTTTGGAAAAGAGAATTTGTGATAATCAATGGCAGCAACAGCCCCAGTCCCATGACTACAGAAGTGTGCAATAAGCATTAATCTCCTCAAGTTCCATGCTGAATTGGAGATCTGTGCATAGTCCTAATATTTATTATGCCAAAACAACAGTAAGGGCAAGAATCTCTATGTGTGTGCGTGTTTAAGACAACAATTTAAAGCATAATCAACAAGCAATTTAAAAAACCCACACAGATGGTAGCCTCAGCATGCTATTGTTAAAATGCAGCATCTACTCAATTAATTCATGTACTGAAATCCCATTGGAATAAATATGTTTTTATGACTGCCAAAGGCAGTCCTCCCTCAGGACAATGATCTATAATCCTGACACAACAGAAGAATAGGTCATTTTCTTGATACCTATCCACTTCTAACAGTGTGAGGCATGTTCTTAGGAAGTAGCCTCAGCAAGCAGTTCATAAAATATTCCTGTTCTAGACCACATAGGGCTTTAAAGTTCCATTGTAGCATCTTGTACTGTGGATAGATGAATGGAACAACCTCTTTCCAGTCTGCTCTCAAACAATTTTGGCATCAGTGTGAAATCTTTTTATAATCTTCCCCCCCCCCCAAAAAAAACAAAAAAAAAAATTGCATGTGAATTGAACTCATTTTTCTTAAATATAAATTTTCTGCCAGTGAATTTGTATGCATTTTAAAACTTTTTGAGCCCAAAACAGTATGTAAAACCCACATTATCAACAGTGAAGCATGTGTTCCAAAGTATAGCTGTGTTCAATTATGCATACTAGATTGTGTAATGCAAATGAGTTCAGTTCATCCAAAAAGTTGGAGGGAATGGGACCTTGCCATCCACGGGCTTGCCATTCATGAATTTGAGCATCTATGGAAGGCAAGCCCAAGTATTCCAATAGAGGTGCTCACATCACACCACCATTAGGAATATCAGGACTTGAGGTCCCACATTTTTATTTTTATTTTTGGTATCTGCAGGAGGGGGGATCCTGGATCCCCCACAGAAATGAATGTCTGACTATATTTCTAGACAATCCTTACTTTGAACTAAATGCAGAAATAAGTACTAACAAAGATGACAAAATGTTGGAGATATATGATAAGGACATAACCCTGCTGGATCAGACAAGAGCCTATCCTGTTCAACATCAGTTTTCAAAAAACAGCTAACAGAGGCCCATCCAAAGTCCAGATATGATGGTGTCTGTAGGAGGATAATAGGAACAGTTACCTACCATAATCAATTCCTCTATGCCTCAAGATGGGCAGAGCTGACACAACTTCATATGAGAGGTGTACGTAGAGTACTAGTGCAAGTATACTTTCAACATGACAGAATTTGTATTTTAACTACAAAAATATATTTTGTACAATTTTACCCTCCCTAACAGTAAGACCATAATTTAAGCTACTCAGTGTGATATCCCCCATTTACGTAAGTAAATAATGAGGTCTCCAAAAAAGAAAAAGAAAAAAAGATCAATGTGAGACACACCTAAGAAGATGGACATTAGAAAGGATAAATACTGATGATAATATCTTGTTAATGAAAATTTGAACTGATTTTAAAATTAAAAAATGCCCATGACTCAAGGACTTAAAATATCTGCTACAAAGTCCTGGATTTCTCAGATATGCATTTCCACTTCTTCCAGCATAATCACACCTAGATATACATTTTATTGGTATGTTCTCTGACATCTCTCTTAAATTAAAATCAAGAATCACTCATACCATTCATTTGTTTTCAGTTGTTATTCATTTCCAATGTATGTTTATATATGTATTTTTCAAAAATGTCTGAAGCCTTAAGTAACCTAAGTGGGTATGAACTATAATGTAGTGTACAATTATTTATTTATTTATTTATTTATTTTGTAATTGGTGATATCCCTCTCTGGCTTTTCTTCGCAAACGAAGATTCAGGAAGGACTCATCCCATGCTTTTTGCAAGCGCACTGATGACTAAAAAGGCCAATCTGAGATAAACAAGTCTGGTTGCAGAAAGCACAGCAGAAGATCTCCTTGGGTGATGTTTCCGTGCTGTGATTCTTTCTGCGTTGTCATTTCTCTTTGAGACTTGTTCGGCGTGACTTCTCAAATAAGGCTGCAGCATTGTGGTTAGTGCGTCTCCATGCCTCCCGATGTGAGGCCAGGGTGGACCATTGTTGGTGATCAATTTGGCTGAGCCTGAGATGTTGTTTCAGGGAGTCCTTGTATCGCTTTTTTGGAGTGCCCCTCTTACACTGACCCGTGGCAAGTTCACCGTAGAGTACTATTTTTGGGAGGCGATAGTCCTCCATCCTAGAAACGTGCCCTGCCCAGCGCAGCTGCGTTTTCAATAGCATGGCCTTAATGCTGGTGATCCCTGCTTGCTCAAGGACAGCAACATTTGTCACATAGTCAGTCCAGTGTATATTTAGGATTGTGCGTATACAGCGCTGATGAAAGCGTTTGAGGAGTCGTAAGTGTTGGCGATAGGTAACCCATGTTTCAGACCCATAAAGGAGAATAGACAGTACAATGGCTCTATACACACTGATTTTTGTGCTCCGCCTCAGGTGTTTGTTACTCCAGACTCTTTTGTAAAGTGTTCCAAATGCGCTATATGCCTTTGCTAATCTGTGATCGATCTCTTTGTCAATCTTGGCATCTGAGGAGATTATGTTTCCCAGGTAGGTGAACTGCTGAACAGACTTAAGCACAGATTTGCCTACAGTGATGTGGGGATCGTGGTGTTTGTCCTGTGGTGCAGGCTGGTAGAGAACTTCTGTTTTCTTCAGGTTGACTTCCAGCCCAAACAGCTCTGCAGCTGTTGCAAAGCAAGATGTTAGGCGCTGCAGAGCTGCTTCAGTGTGGGCAACAAGGGCAGCATCGTCAGCGAAGAGCAGCTCACGGACTAGATAGTTTAGAGTCTTAGTGTGAGCCCTCAGACGGCTTAAGTTAAACAAGCTACCATCAACACGGTAACGTATATAGATGCCGTCTTCTTCTTTGAGCTCTGCTGCAGCCCTTTGGAGCATCATGCTGAAGAAGACTGTAAATAAAGTTGGAGCAAGAACACAACCTTGCTTCACTCCATTAGTTATTAGAAAGGGCTCTGAAAGAGCATTGCTGTATTTGACTTGACCATGCTGGCCCTCATGTAGCAAGATAATCATTTTGAGGAATTTGGGGGGGCATCCTAGTCTTTCCAGGATCTGCCATAGATCTTTTCTACTCACAGTGTCAAAGGCTTTGGTGAGGTCAACAAATATTACATAGAGTCCCTTGTTCTGCTCTCTACATTTCTCTTGCAGTTGTCTAAGGGCAAATACCATATCTATAGTACTCCTATTGGCTCTGAAGCCACACTGGCTTTCAGGAAGAAGTTCTTCTGCAATAGCAGGAACTAATCTGTTCAGGAGTATCCTTGCAAGGATTTTTCCAGCAATAGAGAGCAGCGTTATACCTCGATAGTTTGAGCAATCGGATTTTGCTCCTTTTTTCTTGTACAGGGTGATGATGACTGCATCTCGGAGATCTGATGGCAGTTCCCCTTTTTCCCAGCAACTCACAAGGAGTTTGTGGAATTTAGTATGGAGCACATGACCTCCGTGTTTCCAAACTTCAGGTGGGATTCCATCAATCCCAGCTGCCTTGCCGTTTTTCATCTGCTGTATGGACTTAAGGGTCTCTTCCAAAGTGGGAGCTATGTCCAGTTTGTTTTTCATCAGTCTTTGTACCATATGTTGGATAGCTGAACCTTGGACTACTCAGTTGGCACTGAAGAGACTTTGAAAATGTTCAGCCCATCGATTCAGGATGGAGGCTTTATCAGTAATTAGTCTTTGACCATCTGTACTGTATAAGGAGCTTTGGACCTGATAAGTAGGTCCAAACACTGTTTTAAGAGCTTCGTAAAATCCTCTAAGATCACCCAGATATGCACATTGTTGTGTCTTTTCTTCTATATTGATCCACCACTTGTTCTGAATGTCTCGGAGTTTTTGTTTAAGTTTACTACACATGAGACGGAAAGCTGCTTTTCTTACATGGCAAGTTGGTTGGGCGAGGTATGCCTGGTGAGCAGTTCTCTTCTTTGCCAACAGCTCCTGGATCTCTTGGTTGTTTTCATCAAACCAGTCTTGATTTTTTTTGTGGGAGAACCCGAGGGATTCTTCCACAGATTGCAGGATACTGTTTTTGATATACATGTAATAATGTTATATACTGTTACATCTCACAAAGAAAGATAAAAACAACCCAGGTCAAAACATATTGGGCTTTTTAATAATAAACATAATTTCTCAACAACTTGAGATGTACGTATCTATTTCATACATAGATTTGGCTCGATGCTTTAAATATTCCATAGATGTCTTTCTGTAGAATGCTGTTCAGTTGAGTCCTCTCCTGTTGCCAAAAACATTTCTGTTGTATTTTCCCACTTCATGTTATTCCAGGCTCTTTCCCTGAGTTACTAGGTTTCATTTAAAAAGGAACTGGTAATACACTACACAATTCCTTGTAAGTTTTATTTATAGTTCATTTTTTATTATGTATTTTGTTTGCAACCTGTATTTTATTTTGTCACATCAAATTTTCCTCTTCATGGAATTGAAAACAACTTGAAGAGAATGATGTTTGGTAGAGAAGGGAAATAAGTAGTAATTTTTCTTTTGCATCTTTTTTCTCCCTTTCAAACAAGCCACTACAGCATTTGGTAAACTAGAAACAATAAGAACATTCATAGACAGAACTAGACAGAACTAAATATAGTCTATCGTCCCAACCATAAAACAAAACAGATGAGGTAAGGGAGATCCACAAAGCATTCTCCTCTCTTATTGTATTACATTTGTATTAGATTCCATCTATATAACAACTGATGCACATTTTAAACATCTTAGTATCCATCCACACAGACTTCCAAATAAAAGAGGTTAAAAACCATATTTTCAATATCAATTATTTTACCATTTTGAAAGTACAACCATGTGTAGTGCCCAGTGACTTCAGTGGTTCTTTACTGTGAACAATAGTTGTCCATATTCTTCACATTTCCCCTTGTTCTTTCAATCCTCCCTAGGGGTCATTCACTTGTCTTTTTTTTTTTTACGTGCAACGATGCAAATCATTTCACTCATGCCTTCTGGGTTTGTTATTCACACTATGGAACCACATCAATGTGCACCTCTGTGATTTTGGTTGTTCACACATTGAATCGTAGATGTGAATACATTTGAAACACATTCAAGGCATGTAGTGTTTTATCCCGGGTCTATTTGGGTCTGTTTGCATTGATTATTCACACTACCAATTAGTTGGGTTTTAAAGGGGAAAAAACACTAGGAAAAACCTTATATCAATTATCCTGGATTAAATGAGGTTTTTGGCAGCCCCTTCTTCAAATTTAATCAAATGCATTCAGAATGCATGTGAACAATAGAGATTTAACCTGGATCCATCTTGGATTATTTTCACAGTGTGATTAACCCCCTAATTTTCTTTCTTTCTCTTATTTTTGACCAAAGTTAACCATGAAAAATGCTTTTCAGTACTGACATACAAAACCACATTTTATGGCTGTATAGGTTTAGTCTCCATTAGCCAGAATTCTGAAATCAGAAATACTTCAAAAACCAAAACGTTTTAATGGGTGCCTTAAGATTGTGACACCTTGCTTTCTGATGGTTCAGTGTACACAGACTTTGTTTCATGGCCAAAAATATTATAAATACTGTACTTTCAGGCCATGTGTATAAGATGCATATGAAACATTAAATAAATATTTTGTTTAGACATGGGTCCCATTTCTAAAATATTTCATTGTGTGTGTATGTGCAAGCATACACATACACATATATATATACACACACACATATACATACAGGTATTTCAAAATCCAAAACAAAAAAAATAAAAATCCAAAATCCATAACACTTCTAGTCTCAAGCATTTTTGATAAGGTAGACTTAACCTGTACTTCTTATTCCAGGTTGGTCCAGGACAATTGAGATTTTTGCATTTGGAGCTTAGTTAGATACTTCATACATATTTCTTCTTATACCATTTGAAAATCATTCGCCATCATTTCCACCCCTTTCTTCTGCATTTTTGAAATACTTCTCTGGACAATTAAATGAACTATTTAGAATGGATCTGAAAACTGAAGGCTTAGAACTAAATAAGAATGAATAGAAGAAACGTCTGAATGAAAAAAGTTAAAACTTTGATATTTGAAGGAAACAATTATAGAATAGAAAAAAATTATAAGCTAATATTAAAAATGAACATGGAAGAAGAATTTTTTTGTCCCATCCCCACCATCTATGTGCCCTGTCACACAATCACATCATCGGTGTCCACCTGCTGCTTAGATGACATCCCACTGAATGGCCACCCCCTTTGATTGGCCACACAGTCACACCTGCACTTTTCCACTGGTACAGGGCATCAATTTGCTCAGTAAAACACAGGCAAAACATCATCATTGAGACTCCCCTTACATACCTCCTTCACCCCATGCCCCCTCTTGGACTGTCTGGTTTGTATATGTTGCAATCACATTCATTGGAGGTGTGACACTTTTTGGCATTGGTACCCTGGCTGCTTGGGTACAGAAGCTCCATTCTTTTTAAATGCATACCTGAATCAGGACATTTATATGCAGTATTAGAGTTAGGGTTAGAATAGATCAGTCCTTTAGAACTGCTCTTGAATTGGGATGTTTATATACAGGGTTAATGTGTGGACTTTCACAGCTAATTGGAATATCCTTTTTGCTCCGGTTTTTAGCCCTGAGCGCAGCTTCAATCCAGTTTCTGCCTGGTTTGGAGGCGTCCATCATCTAAACACCCCACTTCAAAACTAGTTTGAAACTGCTTTATTTGTCTCATGTGTTTCACCCCTTAGATAAATTAACAGTACCGAGGAAAGAGAAAACCTTGATGAAGAATGACAAATGTTTGTTTATATGGTTATTAGATAATATTCAAGACACACTAAAAATGTTATATAAAGAAGGGGTGGGATCGGGAGATAAAGTAGATGCAGATGGCTGATTTAAACCTCTAATGAACCAGCAGGCCACATCATATTAAGCCTTGCAAGACTGGAAAGGCCTGCCACATTTCAAGGAGGTGTGCATCAGCAGAAAGCTCCCAACTTCTGGCTGCAACAAGCAAAATAATAAAATTAAAATAAATAAGGAAGTGAAGTAACAAAATCAAAAGCTTTTTTTATGTCTCAGCTTTGCATATTCCCCTCCTTCATGGTGAGAGAATTACACAGAGATTCTGGTCAGCCCTTTTCTCTTCAAAGTTAGGTGTCTAAACAGAAACACTACCTTCAAAATATATCTTTACACACTTGCCTAACAACCTTGAATTCTACCTTTCCCTCGGGAGTTTCACTAACTACTGATCTCAGCCTAGCTTTCAGTTCTTTTATATTGCACCATGTTCAGCTGGTAAATTAGAAGCAGCTGTTTTTCTTAAGCCTGTTAAGGATCATCTTTCTCAAAGGTCCTTACCCTTGAAACATATTTGACAGTATCTCTTATGCCCTCCAAATACCCATCACTCCAGTGTAGAGCCAGTTAACTATAACAGCCAATTTTTTCCCCCAGTGTTCATCTGGACATACACCTCTGGGAATCTGTGCAAAGCATTCCCTATGACATTTCACAGAGAAAATGAACAGTAGATATTTCCTCACCAAAGATCATGTTTGATAATCTCCCTTCCAACTACCATATGCACCTATAGCTCTTTTCTGGTTTCTGCATGCTGTTTTCAGTTCTCTCCAAAAACCTGTCCTGCACTGAAGGTATTAGCACAGCAGATGGTAGCATTTGTTTTGCCTTTTAAATTGTCATTATCATTATTCTTATTCTTATTATTTTACAACTATTTCCTCTTGCAATGAATCTCAATTCACTTGCTGTAGAATTAGTGTTACTCTGACCAACTCTTTACTCAATGGGTAAAGAGTTAGAAGGATCATGGATAGGGGTGGCACGCTTATTTATTCTATGAGAAACCAAAGGTCCACAAAGACTTTACTAATCATTTTGTTAGAAATTCTTTGATGAAGGTTTGGACAAAATACAAAGCCAGGATTTGCCCCAAATTGTCATTATGGACTTCTACACTTGAGGCGTTTCACAATACAGAAACGATAATACATGATAAATGGATCACATATAAGGATTTAGTGACCAAATCCCCAACCAACTCAAACTTTAGAGTTCAAAAAGTTAACTCAACTCCTGGAAAATCTATAGGATGGTTATTACACAGACAATTAAAAGAAAGATTCTTAATGGTCTCAAAAACGACAGGAATAAGAACGGAGAAAACAAATTTTGAAGAGTACCTCCATTCAGATAATACACACAAGATTGCCCTTTTTTATAAGGTCTTGCTGCAATTAGACATGGAGGAGGAAGTTGTAAAAGAACATATGGTGAAATGGGCACAAGACGTTAAACAGAACATTGGGCTAGATCTCTGGGGAAAAATGTGGAAAAAAGCGATAAAATATACTGCATGTTATAACTTAAAAAAAACTTTTATAAAATGCACTATAGATGGCATTTAACACTGGTCAGATTAGCCAAAATTTTTAAGGGGGTATCTAACAAATGTTGCAAATGTGAAAAAAAGAAGGATCTTACTACTACATATGGTGGAATTGTAAGAAGGCACACAATTTTGGGTCTAACATCCATAAAATAGTAAAAGAAATATTGCAACTCCATATAAAAGTGGATCCTAAGATGTATCTTTTAAGCATGGATGAAAATGAAAAGACTGAACAGGAATACGGGAAACTTTTATTCTATATCACCACCAGTGCGAGATCCATTTATGCTAGTAAATGGAAAACCAATGTAGTCCCTTTGGTAGAAGAGTGGCTTCATAAATTGTTAGATTGGGTTCAATTAGATAACTGGACCAATATGATGAGAGGTCAGGACAGGGAAGAAACCATGAAAACTTGGAAACCGTCATTTGACTATGTATGTAAATTGAATGCTAAAGGTAATTAGAAAAAATGATTGTATAAATAAGATAATGAGGTTAGGGAAAGAATGATGGAGACATGGGATGTGGTTTAGAGAGTAAGTTAAGTTGAATTTAAAAATAACAAAGATTAATGTCTCTAAATGAGGAAAAATGTATAATTTATGTCCAACCTGAAACAAAGGACAGAAGGTATATGGTTATTTTGAACTGAGGACTTGGAAAGGGTTCAGGAAGTCGTAGGTGAGACTGATTTATGTTATTGTTAATGTTAAGTGTGGTAGTGATGTTATATGTTAGTATGTTATTTTGTTTGTTAATCGTTATGTTGTTTTTTTGTGTGTAACTGTAGATGTAATGTTTGTGTAAGTACAGATGATTTGTTTTAAACTTAATAAACTTATTTTTTTAAAAAAGAAGGATCATGGATAGGAAACAAAGGGCCTCGGCAGACAACTAATAGAGTCGTCTTCCGGGCAGGGAAGAGGAGGGGCAGCCGCACGAGCGGCACCCCTTCCTCTTCCTGAGGTCGCCCTCGGAGTCGCCGGCCCTCCGCACGACCGGGGCTCTGAGGATGACCTCATGCCACGGCGACCGCACGTGCCGCGGCGTTTAAGTCAGGGAAAGTGCACCCGCCGCTTTTAGGGCGCACTTTCCCTGAAATCTAAAAGGAGCGCCAATTTGGTGCTCCTTTTAGAGTCGCCGACGGTGCGCCGCGGTGCGGCTGCCGCGGTCCAGCGGCGCTCCGTTCCGCGGCGCACGGGAAGCTCCCGTCTGCTTCCCCCCAAAGTCTAAGCCAATGATTAATTTCATATGCGTATGAGCTGAATGAAAGATTTGCCCCTCCTGTTACTCCCTGTTTAATAAGCACCACAGACAAAAGGAATTTGAGATGAAAGCTAAATAATTCTACTTTAGTGTAGCCAGCATGGCAGACTGGCTTGAGCATTGAACTACAACTCTAGAGATCAAGGTTCAAATCTGCACTCAGCCATGCAAACCCACTGGGTGACTTTGAGGAAATCACACTTTTTCATCCTCACAGGATGGCGATGGCAAACCACCTTTGAAGAAAATCTGTGATAGGTTCACCTTAGGGTTGCTATAAGTCAGAAATGACTTGAAGGCATACAACACACACTCAAAGGGATGGGAGAGAGAAAATATGTGCTCTTAGCATCTCTCCACAATGTCAGATAAGGATATCATTCATGGGACTGATATCAGAACATAACAGCCAATATTGTGAGTAAAGTATAGAAACGAGAGTTGATGAAAATTATGCACTAACACAGGTTCCTGATCTTAGCTCCAGTCAGTAGTTTTCTCTTCTGAAATAGTCTACTTCAGTAGTGGATACTTTATTCCTGTGGCCTTTCCAGATATTTTAGACTACAATTCCCATAATTCCAAAATATTGGATATATTGTCTGGGACTGGTAGAATTGGCAATTCCAAAAATTTGGGGGGAACAAAGTTGTACAGCTTTATGCCACACTAATAACCATGTGAAGACAAGGAAGCTTTATGAGTCCTAGGGCAGGTAGGGGTGCTTCTAAAATTCTTGACATATTGAAATTTTGGTTGCTGGAGTTTCACATTCATATGTCATCTGGTGATATATTCTTCCCAATTGGTTTGGGCACAGCTTTCACTTTGCTTTCTAGAATTTGGGATTCATCTTTGTATGATTTCTCTTCTCGTGTGTCACTCATCCTTTCATCTCTTTTATATAGCTGTTCTTTGTATTGCTTCCATTGTATTATCTTCCTTTGCTAATCATAAAGGATCTCTACCCTTGGTTTAAATTTCTCTTTTATTTCCCAGATTTTATAGGAAAAGTCTCTTCTTCTTTTTTGTTTTTTGTTGGTGATGTCTAGTTCTCTGCAGTGATTATTATAGTAATTATCTTTATCCTTGCTTAACAATTGTTGGACAGTTGCATTAATGGTTCTGTTTTTGCTCCTGTCTCCCTTTGCTTTTGCTTTCCTTCTTTTATTGCTTGAAGCATTTCATCTGTCATCCATTGCTTCTTCTCTTTCTTCTTGGACACATTCTGTATTCCTCCTTTACTATGTCCATGGGTTCTGGCCATAGTTCCTCTGGTTACTAGTCCATCAGGATTTATAGTATACATAGTTTGTTGTTGTTGTTAACTGCCTTCGTGTCAGTCTCAACCCATAGCAACCCTATGGATGAGACATCTCCAGGCCCCCATGTCCTCTACTGCTCTACCCAGCTCCTCCAAACTCATATCCATGGTCTCTTTAATAAAGTCCATCCATCTAGCACGTGGCCTTCCTCTCTTTCTACTTCTATCCACCTTTCCTAACATTATTGTCTTTTCCAATGGTTCATGCCTTCTCATGATGTGTCCAAAGTATGACAGTCTTGTCATCTTGCCTTCTAGGGATATCTCTGGCTTGATCTGCTCTATGACCCATTTGTTTGTCCTTTTGGCTGTCCATGGAATCTTCAGCACTCTTCTCCAGTACTGTTTATTTTCCTCCTATCTTCTTTCTTGACTGTCCAGCTCTCACATCCATACATGGTAATAGGGAATACAATGGCTTGTTTGATTCTGACTTTTGTGCTAAGTTGTATGTCTTTGCATTTTAGGATCTTTTCTAGTTCTTTCATAGCCACCCTTCCCATTCTTAATCTTCTTCTGATTTCCTGGCTACAGTCCCTGTTCCAATCAGATATGAGAACTCTTTTACTATTTCTATGTTCTCATTGTCTAGTTTGAATGTGTGTAAGTTCTCTGTGGTAATTATTTTTGTTTTCTTTATGTTCAACAGTAAGCCTGCCTTTTCATTTTCTTATTTGATCTTCCTTAGTAGTTTTTCCATGTCTTTGAGGTTTTCCGCTAGTATTATGGTGTCATCAGCATATCTCAGATTTTTGATATTTGTTCCTCCTATTTTCAGTCAGCCCTCTTCCATGTCCAAGCCTGCTTTCCTTACAATATGTTCTGCATATAGGTGGAATAGGTAGGGTGATAGGATGCAGCCTTGTCTGACTCCTTTACCAATTGGGAACCAATCTGTTTTTCCATGTTCTGTTCTGACAGTAGCCTCTTGTCCTGAGTACAGATTCCTCATTAGGACTATTAGATGTGTTGGCACACCCATGTCTTTATGGGCATTCCATAGCCCTTCATGATCTATGCAGTCAAAGGCTTTGTTATAGTTTATAAAGCACATGCTGATTTTCTTTTGGAACTCCCTGCTATGCTCCATTAGCCATCATATATTTGCAATGTGATCCCTGGTGTCTCTTCCTTTCCTTAACCTTGCTTGGAACTCTGGAATTCCTTTCTCCATGTATGGTTGGAGTCTATGTTGCAGTATTTTGAGCATATTTTTGCTTGCATGGGAGATTAGTGTTATGGTTCTATAGTTGCTGCCATCTCTTATGTCTCTTTTTTGTGGATGGGGATATATATTGATCTTTTCCACTCTGTTGGCCATTGTTTTGTTTTCCATATCTGTTGATATATGTTGGTTAGCACTAGAGTTGACTCTATCAGTGTGGATTGCAACAGTTCTACTGGTATATCATCTGTTCCTGGAGTCTTGTTTTTTGTGATTTCTTTTGTTGCAGCTGCCACCTGCATTTTTAGAATCTGAGGTTCATCTTCATATAGCTCTTCATTCCATGTGTCTTTCATTTTGTCATCTCTTTTGTATAGTTCTTCTGTGTATTGCATCCAACATCTTTTTGTTAATTCCTGGTCTTGAATTATGTTATTTTATTGTCGTTGTAATAATTTTCCTTATCTTTGAGCACTAGCCATTGTACAGTTGTGTTCATGTTTCTTAGTTTATTCCTATCTCCTTTTTGTTTTGTTTCTCTTCTTTTATTGCTTGTTGTACCATTTTTATCTGTCATCCATGGTTTCTTCACTTTTCTTTTGTCTGTTGGAAGTGACTTTATGCATTCTTCTTTAATTATGCCTCTGGCTTCAGACCAAAGCTCTTCTGGTTCATGATCTATTATACTTAGTACTGCAAATCTGTTCCTTATTTTGTCAATTAATATTGTCAATGAGAGTATAGATGGTATAAATCTGTTTTTCACTTTATCTTTACATTCTACTGGGATGCTTTTCAGAACATATGCATATTCATTGATTTTGTATTCCTCTTCAGCTTCATTCTAATTTCAATATTAGTGGTTCATTGGTCTGTGTTGTAGTCTGCAAAATAAGAAGATACAAGTAAACAACAAAAACTGAGATCTATGGCAAGTGATCTAATTCAGGAATAACTTTTAGATATTCTCCAAATTAAAATGGAATTTAGGAGATGAATGAAACACAAAAAACCTGTTAGCAATACAATGGCAAAATAGGGAAATCTTCTATCTTGAGGTCCAAGTCACAATGTAATAATATCAGATAACACATCTTGGGCATTCTAAGAAAGAAGAGTGAAAAATCAGCATGGCAATATTCTTGTTAATGTCCAGGTTGATCATAACATGTAGTAGGTAAAAGTATCCCCAATGACAGATTAATTCATGCTACCAAACCAGACAAAATCATTGAACTGGTGTGTTTCACAAAGATACATTCTGGGTTGCAGAGTAGAAGATTTTCTAATTGTATTTGTTTGAGAAGATGGGCCTGAATGTTAAGTGCTTGAACCTGATGTTATAAGATGGATAGCACTGCATTGTTAATGTTGGAGATGTGAATCCAAATTAAGAAGAGAGTTTAAGGGGGCCCTGTTCCTCTGAGTAATCCATAGGCTTTTAAAAATGCATCAGTTACCAAATAAAAAATATTCATCCATGTTATAAACTAGAGAGAATCAATGTTGGCTCATCAGCTGTGTGTGACTCAAATCCAGACATTTTAATGAGGCATCAGAGTAAAGGCAATAATCTAGTCAGTGAAGCAAATAAATTTCCCCCCATGAGTTCAAATAAGTTGAAAAGACTGTAATGCTGGACAAACTTTTTAATGCAGCAAAGATTAACTAAAGGGGATTTGCACAGAGGCTTTATATGCTAGAATTCTTGTGATGTTTCTCTCTGTGTGGGAAATGATCTATAGATTCACCTGGCTAGAGAGGTTAATTGCAGTTATATCACTTAAATGGTCTACAGATAGCACACAACAAATAGCCACAATATCCATCGAAACAATACTGCAGAGCTGAAAAATTTCTTTGTGTCAGTGACTGGTGGAGAACTCTGATTTTCTTTTGTGAATGTTACACCCAAGAAGGTCACTATAGTTAAGCCTGGCCTGTTCCTATATATATATATATCTACAAACCACATGTTACCAGGGACTATTTTCCTTAAATGCAGACCAATAACAAAAGTTAACATCAATTCAGCAAAAAGAAGAAAAACCATGGTGGGTGGGGATAACATGAGGCTGTGGGATGGATTGGGAAGACAGTGCATAATTGGGGAGAAGATGTGCGGAGAAGGCAGGGCTTGAAGAAAGCTATGGAATGGAGAGGCCAGTGTAGGCATGAATAGAAAACTGAGAGTAATAGCACAATGAGTAATAATATATAAGACTATATGACTTTGCAGACTGCCAGAAATAATGTAGATTGAGGTCACTTTAACTATCCTGGCTCAGTGCTAAGGAATCATCAGAACTGTAGTTTATTGTGGCACCAGAGCTCTCTGACAGAGAAGGTTCAATGTCCCAGAAAAAAAATACAATTCCCATGATTCCTTAGCACTGAGCCAGGACAGTTAAAGTGACCTCAATCTACATTATTTCTGGCAGTCTGCAAAGGCCCTATATCAGTGGCAGGCAACCTTTCCCCTTTAAGGGCCGAGGGACTTCAGCTCCCAGAAGCCTCAGCCATGTTGGCCAATAGTCCCATGTTGGCCAATAGCTCCTGGGATTCTGGGAGCTGAAGTCCCTCGGCCCTTAAAGGGGAAAGGTTGCCTACCCCTGCCCTATATTATTCAGAATGTGTCATTCTGGACTTTAATGCTAGTTATTTATTATGGAATAGAGCAGACCTGCACAACTTGGCAGTTGGAAAGGGACAAAATTAAAATAGGCTAAAAATTTTCAGGCTGCAGGTAGGTTTTAATTAATTATTAATTGATTAATATTAATATTATTAATTAATACTATTAATATTAATTCCATCCTCATCCTCCTCTGCCCAGTCTGTCCTCAGGAGAAAGCTGGGTGATGGAGGAGTCTTGCCTCTCCTCTTCTTCTGCCACCTGGCCTTCTTCTCAGGAGAAAGCTGAGCAGTGGAGGAGCCTTACAGAGTGAGCTTTTGGCTTTCCTCCTTCTGCTCTGCATGACCCTCTCCTCAGGAGAAGCTCAAGCAGTAGAGGAGCCTTAAAGTAATTCCACATCCTTATGGGCTGTCCAAAATCTTTTGGGGGCTGCAGACAATATGTTGTACAAGCTGTCCTTGCTCTGAAACAGGGAGAGCTGCAAGCTGTTCGCTGTCTGGAAGACTTGCCTGGGTTTCTTCCTCAGCCTCCTCATCAGACTTTTCCTCCAGGTCTGAGTCCTGCAGCTCCTGGCTCATGACACTCTCCCCCACACCGTGGGGCCCCCACCCACTCAGGGAGGACCTGGTCTTTCCAGTTCATACTGCAGCTGGAGGTGGTACCATCAGAAATCCCAGATTTGTGCCCCTCATATTCCAGCTTACCCTCCACCATGACCAGTGGAGGGGACTAGACAGTTGTCTGATGAGGGCTGGCAGGAGCCTCAGGGGTCAGCAAGGACCAATTGAACACTGGGTGGATCTTGACAGATGGCAGCAGTTTGACTCAATCGGTGATAGGATTGATCATGGCCTCTATGGGAAATGGACCAAGGACCCAGGTTGCCAACTTATTTAATGGCCCAGGACTGGCAGGTGCCTGGTGGAGATCCATACTATGTCCCCCACAGATAGGGACGTTCCTGCTTTTTGATGTCATCAGTGAAGTGTTTGTAGGCTTCCTTCGCTATTCAGAGTTGCTCCTGGAGGACTTGGTGAATGGCACATAGTTCTTGCAAGAAGTGGTATGCAGCTGGGATACGTGAAGGAGGAGAAGTCAAAGGAAATAATTGGGGGTGGAACCCACATTTTGTCAGGAATGGGGTAATCTGTGTCATGCTGTGCTGGGCATTGTTATAAGCAAATTCAGCTGCACCCAGAAGCGTAATCCAGTTATTCTGGTAGAAATTAATAAAGTATTGGTGATACTGTTTCAGGATGCCATTCACTCATACCATCTGCACATCAGATTGGGGATGATGGGATGAGGGCAGATGGATTTGCACCTCAAGACACTTCAGGAGAGCCTGCCAAAACTGGACAGTGAATTCTGGCCTACAATCTGATATCACATGGTCTGGCAGGCCATGAAGGTTGAATATGTCAGAGTATAGATGGGCTATGCAGTCAAAGGTGAAATGTAGAGATGTGTGTGTCTGTAATGTTCCACTTGAGAACAGCTTCTAGGCAAAGCACAGACAACTCAGTCCAGATGGCCAGAGAGACATAACAATAGAAAACTCTAGGTGGGAAAGCAGCCTTGTTTACATAAGAAAAACAATAATAAAAACCAGTATGGGAAAAGAGATCATGTGGTGGATGATGAACAACAAGAGGCTGGGTTAACAAACATCACATACAGAACATCCAATCAACTTGAAGGGTAACACCCAAAAAGGTGGAGAGGGGCTGGACTGAGAAACTCTGTGCTTGGCATTGATATTATTATTTGCTTCCTTTGGATCACACTTTTTCTTCTCTTTACTTCTCGCAATGGATCTATATGTTTATATTGCTTTACAATGTAGCCTTAAGATCTGGAAACATGGATCTGTAGTTTTATTCTTGTTTAGCCACATCAGCATGATGTGATCCTATAGTGGACTGTATTTTACTCTGATTGTTGTTATTATTATTTTTTCAACAATAACAATAAAAGCTCAACTTTTAGAAGCTTGGATTTTATTGTTCCCTGGTTCTGCTGGATCTACAAGCACACTACTTCACTAAAACTGAACAGAATATGTCCTTCAGAAAGAGACCTGCTGTTTCTTCAGCTGTGGGGAGGCCTGCACAAGGTATGAAGTGAGCCTTCTTAGTCAAGGTGTCCACAACTACCAAGGAGTTTGTTGCTCCCTTTGATGGGGGCAAGTCTGTGATGAAGTCAAAGGATACTGTTTGCCAGGGCCACCCAGCAACTGCCCTGCTGGCTTGCCTGGGATGTTCTTGGCTGAATGACAGACAGGACAAGAGGCCTGCTCCACCTCTGCCCAGAAGCAGAGCCACCCAAAGTCTGGGGTACCAGATGAAAATCTTAAAGTGTCCAAAATGCCCTGTGGGGGGGGGGGGGCTGCCATGGCACAACCTTAGTACAACACCCCTCAGGGAATCAGTGGGTATATAGTACTGGTCTTGAAATTGCACCAGGTCCTGGGCTAAAGTCCAATGATGGGGAGGATTCCAAAGTGCATCCTCATTTTCCTTTTGGTAGGCCTGCACATAGGGATCACATTGCTGTTGCTCTCGTAGGTCCTGCAAGAGGTCTGTGGAAATCTGGGTTGCTGCAAAAACATTCTGGGAGATGGACTGAAGCTGATTGAGAGCCACCCTGGTCTCATTCATACCCTGGCTTGCTTGAGAGTGCATCGGCCCATGTATCCTGACTGTTGGGAATATAGATGATCTTAAAGTTGAAATGAGAGAAGAACTGTGAGAACTGGATCTGTCTTTGGCTTAGTTTTTTAGTGGTCTGAAGATGTTCCAGGTTCGATTGGTCTTTCTGGACTACCACTTGTTAGGATGGAGTCCCAGGGGTAAAATGTACAATGTGGGAAATAGCAGCAGCCATGATGACACAGCATTTGATCATTGCTGAGTTATGCTGACTCATGCTGTGTCATAGGATGTGACATCATGGAGATGGTCACCTGGTGCTGGAAAGTGCACAAAACTGCTGCAAAACTGTCAGGTGAGTAACAGGTGTCCAGCAGGAAGAGACAGGGCCAGAAGGCCATGTGGAGCAATGTCTATATAAGGCAGAAGCCTCTGGGCACACATGTGGGTGTTGTTGTTGTAGTGGGTGTTGTCACAGTAGATTGCTGTGGATCGCATTGGATGATTGCTGTAAAAAGCCTTGTACATAGAGGAACTAAGATTAAAGCCTCATCTGAGAGACGTCTGTCTGTGGAGTCTCTTTACTCTGTCTGGAAGGGGAGAGGTGCTTCTCCAGCTGACAAGCTATCTGCTGCATCTGAGAAGATTGTGATCATTGTGCTGCACATCTACGTGGATCTTCACACACTGCATAGCCATGCTAACAAGGGTTATGGGCCCAGTCTGCACCAGCGAATCCGACTAGATGACAGTGTCAGTCATCCAGAAGAGTTGCTTTTTGCTGTCTGAGTGCTGGAAGGCAAAGGGTTAAGAAGCTGAGCTGTTTAGCCATGCTCCATATCTCCAGAAGATAATGAAAGCTGAGAAGGCTGCCAGAGCTGTAAATTTGGCTTGTTTATTGCCAGTATGGAATTTGCAAAGTTCCCAAGGCTAAATGACCAGAACTAGTCCCAGTGGGCAATTTATGCCAAGGTAATCCTGTCACAGGAGGGTCTCTGGGACCCGATTGAAGAAAGGCCCTCAGCTAAGAATGCTGAGGAAGAATGATAGGAAAGCACACGTGACTATCTGTCTCAGTTTGGACCCAGGCCAGCTGGATCACGTGTGAGACAAAAGATCTGCCCAGTAGGTTTGGTTTGCTTTGAAAAATGTACACCAGTCTGACTCTGCACTATCAAAAATGCTTTGGAGCAAAAAGCTGCATGTCTGCAAAATGCAGAAAGGACAGTCTCCAGAGGAGCATCTTGCCATAATGAAGCATTTGTTCTTGGAGGTAGGGTCAAGGGGAATAACCCTCCCAAAAGAACAAAAGGCTTAGGTCCTGTTGGGCAGTTTGTCTAGTGACTTTAATTACATATTGTACAGCCTGCAGGGGGTGCCAGAGAGTCAGCTTGCAATGGACTTGGTGTCAACACGTGTCTTGGAAGAATGTCAGAGATGGCATTTTGAGACTGGCATTCAGAGACAGCAATGAGCTGAGCCAACAACAAACACACCACCAGAGGCAGTTCAAAGGACTAAGAGTGCAGCTGTCTGCAAGGTGAAAAGATGTTTTAATTGCGGTCAGCCAGGGCATTTCCAGAAGGACTGCACAAAGCCACCTGCTGTCAGAAGGAAAGAACAACACTGGTCTCCTGGGAACAGGAAAGGAGTTGTTTTGGCAGTGAAGGACAGTGACTCCCAAGCCCATCTTGCTGTTGCTGGCAGACATCAGTGGATGATCGACAGTGGTGCAACTCACCACCTTGTGAACCAGAGGTCCTTGCTGAAGGACAGGAGGCCCTCCTGTGTTGACTCAGTGGGCTTTTATGGTGGGGGTTCAAGCCAAATAAGGGACATGGGGACTGTGCATTTCCCAGGGTTTGAAAAGGACTTTGAGAATGTACTGTGTGCTCCTCAGTTACAAAACTGTCTGGTCAGTGTGTTATCACTCACTACAGATGGGTATGCCCTGCATTTTGAGAGGGATGAGTGTCTGATCACCAGAGAGGGCAGATTTGTTCAAAAGCCCATAAGCAGAACAGGCTTTATTATCTGGATGCCCAAGCAAAGTGTGCCACAGTTGGAAATGTGCCACTGCATTCAAACTGTACACACTATCTCCACAGGGTGTTGTGACACATTGGGTTCACAGGTCTGGAAAAACTGAAAAGTGTGTGCCCAGGGCTGAAGTGGGATGAGTGCAAGAACCACTTGGAATGCTCTGTGTGTAGCAGGATTAAGCTGAGGGGGGTTATCCTGTTGCAAAGAAGAGGTAATGTGCTGCACAGAGGCCATTCCAAGTGGTGCACACAGATCTATCAGGCCCTTATTCAAAATCTGTAGGGGGGAGTAGGTATTTAATGGTGGTCATAGATCACATACAAGATTCACCTATGCCTTCACCCTAAAGGAGAAAAGTCAGGCTGCTGCCACATTCAAAATCTGGGTGGAGACGGTGGAGAGGGAGTTT
This sequence comes from Phrynosoma blainvillii, assembly GCA_026167975.1. Classification (NCBI taxonomy): domain Eukaryota; kingdom Metazoa; phylum Chordata; class Lepidosauria; order Squamata; family Phrynosomatidae; genus Phrynosoma; species Phrynosoma blainvillii. The sequence continues at coordinate 180,038,236 of JANUYF010000003.1, read as the reverse complement.
GATTACAAGATAGGAGCCTTGGTGACAGACCATGGGGGTGAATTTTATCTACAAGTCTGGGGAACTGGTTGAAGCAGAAGGGCATCCACCATAATACTGCTAACCCAGCCACCCCACAGGAAGATGGCCTAGTGGAGAGGAAGATAAAAAACTGCATGCTGCTGGATACAGGGGCCCCAGAGGGTCTTTGGAAGGAAGCAATCATGACCACCTGTCACATCAGCAATAGGGTGTGGAAATCAGCAGTCAAGCAGACCCCTTACTACATGCTGTATGGGAGAGCACTCAACCTTAGCTACCTAAGGGTGTTTGGGCAACACACCAATGTTCCAGTTCCCCAAAATTTCAGGAAAAGGGGTAGCCCCAAGTGGCACAGGCTGATGTTTGTGGAGTATGAGGGGAACAGCTATAGGTTTCCCCTTGCAAATGGGTGCATCCTGTTGTCCATTAGTGCAAATTTTCAAAAACACTCCAGGTGGGAGAAGATTCACTCAAACCATGAAGTGTTTGTGAGACTGGGACAACAGGGAGGCAGTACAGGGTCTGGATGGGTGGAAACACCTGAGGCCACATCAGAAAACCAACCCAGCACCTCCAGTGAGCCAACAGGTACGCAGACTTCACCCATCACTACACAAAAGTTTGAGACCCCATCATCTACAGAAATGGGAGTACATATGAGCAGTGATAGTGTGGATGTGAAGGGGAGGATCAAGGTAATCATACCTAGGAGGACTCAGAAAGTCAGGAGGCCACCTGAGCACTTTGTAGTGCAAAATGCAAGGGTGTGTGCCATAGCAGCAGAAGAGCCAGAAAGCTACCATAAGTTTCTCACTTTTCCCAGGGAGGAACAGGAGAAGTGGTTTGAGGTTATGGAGAGTGAGTTTTTTTCACTGGTGAAAAGGGAGATATTTGAGATGGTGAGCAAGCCAGGTGACCGGAAGGTCATAGGCTGTAAGTGGGTCTTCAAGAAAAATGAGATATCTGATGGGAACCACAAATACAAAGTGAGATTGGTAGCAAGGGGTTTCTCTCAACAGCAGTTTGAGAACTTTGATAAAACCTTCTCACCTACAGTGAAGCCAGAGAGCCAAAGGTTGGTGCCAGCATTGGCTGCCAAGAAGGGTCAGGTAGTGAGGCATTTTGATTTTGGAATGGCCTACCTGAATACCAAGGTAGAGGGGAGGTCTTTATGGAACAGGCACCAGGCTTTGATGATGTCAAGGAGGGCAAAGTCTACAAGCTCAAGAAAGCTCTTTATGGGCTGAAGCAAAGTGGGCACTGTTGGAACTTTTGTATCCAGGAGGAGCTGGTGCAGCTGGGATACAAACGTAGTATCGCAGATGCCTGCGTGTACAGGAAAGGAGGGGTCACTTTAGTGATCTATGTAGATGACCTTTGTGTGGCTGCTCAGATTGAACAGGAGGTGAAGGCAGTGCAAGCAGAGTTGGCCAAGAAATTTGTCCTAAAACCTAGGGAATTTCAAAGCATACTTAGGTAATGAGGTTGAGAGGACTGTGGATGGCAAAGTGATGCTTAGTCAGATGAAGAAGATAGAGAGGCTGCTGGAGAAGTGTGGCTTGGAGAATGCCAAAGTGGTAAAGAGCCCCATAACATCAGGGTTTACCAGCAGTTCTAAGTCTGACAAGGTGTTCAAGCATCCAGATCTGTATAGGTCAGTCATTGGCAGTCTGATGTTCGTCGCCAACAACACCAGGCCAGACATCACATTTGCTATGGGCATGCTGAGCAGAAGGGTCAGCAGTCCTAAGGTTGAGGACTGCACATCTGTCAAGAGGCTCTGAGGTTCCTGAAGGGCAGCAAGGAGAGGAAGCTGGTGTCACAGGGATCTGAAGCCCAGCTAGACTGTTTTGTTGACAGCTCTTTCACTTCAGAGCTACATGACAGGAAGTCGGTCACAGGGTTGCTCATCAGGTACACTGACAGTCCTGTAGTGTGGAGGAGCAGGAAGCAGATTGTGTAGCCCTTAGCACTTCAGAAGCAGCGTTTGCAGTTTTATGCAGTGTGTGAGGCAGCTTCTGTTGGATCTTGATGAGGAGTGCACAGGTCCAACTGTGGTGCATAAAGATTCTCATGCCTACATTGCCATGTTGGAGGCAGAGAACCTTAGGAATAGGACTAAGTACATCGGAGTCTTCTATCAGAGTGTGAGGGAGTTGGTCCAGAACAGTGTTCTGAGTCTGTCTTACATCTGTTTGGAGGACAATGTGGCAGACATCCTCACAAAAGCTCTGCAGGTGGATAGGCATGAGCGATTGTCCGTGGAGTTGGGCTTGGCACCAAGAGCAACAGTGGAAGCTCAAGGCTCTAGATCCTAGGAGGATGGTAGGTTCAGCCAAGGGCATGTGCAGAGTGGCAGAACATCTAGGCCATGCAAGCACTAGAAGTGATGTGCCTGGAGTGGTGGACAGGTTTCCATAAGAGGTGTGCATATCAAAGAAGGTGCTGCTGGGGATAGCAGAATGAGGTTCTGGGTCTGGGGCACACAGGTCAGGTTGACAGTGGCACAGGCATTGTACCCAGAGCACTGGATGCTGGAGGGAGGACATTGGCAGATGTCAGGTTGGTAAGATATGGCACAAAAGGAAACAGGGAGGTTCACACACAAACACTCCAAGTAAACAAGTTAAGCGATGTGCACACATTGTATATTTTGGAGGGGATTGTTAGGATGGAGTCCCGGGGTAAAATGTACAATGTGGGGAATAGCAGCAGCCATGATGACACAGCATTTGATCATTGCTGATGTCATAGGATGTGACATCATGGAGATGGTCACCTGGTGCTGGAAGGCACACAAAACTGCTGCAAAACTGCAGATTCACTCAGGTGAGTGACAGGTGTCCATCAGGAAGAGGCAGGGCCAAAAGGCCATGTGGAGCCATGGGTATATAAGGAAGAAGTCTCTGGACACACATGTGGGTGGCGTTGTCATAGTGGATTGCTGTGGATCACGTTGTATGAATAATGTAAATAGCTTTGTTCATAGAGGAACTAAGATTAACGCCTCATCTGAGAGACGTCTCTCTGTGGAGTCTTTACTCTGTCTGGAATCTGAGAAGATCATGATACTGATTCTGCACATCTATGTGGATCTTCACATGCTGCATAACCACGCTAATACAACTGGGTGTCAGCCCTCCTCCAGCAGATGGTGCCAGAACTCGAAGGCCACTTTAATTGCCAGGAGTTCCTTGCCCCAGATGCTGTAGTTCCTCTCAGAATGCTTGAGCTTCTGGGAGTAATAACTGCAGGGAAAGTATGTAGAAGACTGTCAATCAGCCTGCAATAGCACTATTCCTATGGCCACATCTGAAGTGTCAGTTTCCAGCACAAAGGAGAGTGTTGGATCAGGATGCCGGAGGATGGGTTGTGAGGTAAATGCAGCCTTAAGGGTATCCAAGGCTTCCTCGGACCTCTGATCCCAAACAAAGCTACCTTCTTCTGCAGAAGGTTGGTCAGGGGAGCCATCACCTGAGCAAACCAGGGATTAAGGATCAGTAATAGTTAGCAAATCCCACCATGCATTGGACATCCTTGGGGTTGTGTGGAGGCTGCTAGGTCAGGATTGTCTCCACCTTGCCAGGATCCATGGTGATGCCTGCGGCCAAGATGCAATGTCCTAGAAAATATATTGTGGACTTGTCAATCTCGCACTAGCTAAGCTTCGAAATGCCCATAGTGGGTGTGGAACACCGTCTTCCATTCATCCCCTTCTCAGATGTGCACCAGGTTGTAGGCTCCATGTAAGTCCAATTTAGTGAAATGTGTAGCCCCCGTAACCTATACAGAATTTCAGCAATGAGTGGTAGAGGCTACCAGTAATAGATGGTTACCTGGTTGAGCTTGTGGTTGTCCGTGCAGAGCCTCAACTCCCTTGATTTATTTTTGGCAAAGAGAATGGGGCAGCAGTGGGTGAAGATGAAGACCTTATGAAACCTCTCTTCAGGTTCTTGATAATGAAGTCCCTTAATGCTGCTAACTCTGGTTCAGACAGGGGATAGATATGAGACACAGGTACCTTAGACTCAGGAATTAGATCAATGGGGTAATCATAGGAAGGACGGGGTGGCAGCTGGCCTGCTTAAGACTCACTGAACACATTTGAAAACTCTGCATATTTCCTGGGCTGGTCCACGAGGGATTCCTCCACCAGTCCCACTGCAACAATTACAGGTGTTGGCCTAACATGGTGCTTACAGCATCGTGCCCCAAAGGTGATCTTCTTTTCAGACCAACTAATCTGAGGGACCTGGGCTTATAGCCACTCCAGAGCCAAGCCTACAGGGAATTGGGGGGCTGAGGTCAAGTAGAATTCTGCCTTCTCACTGTGAGTTCCTATCTTCATCTGCAGCTTATCCGCTGCCCAGGATACAGGTCCAGAAGCCAAAAGTCACCCATTGATAGCCTCCACCATCAAGGGTGGTTGGATGGGACATTTTTGAATGCCCTCCTTGTCTGCAAAGGTTGGGGGGTTGCAGACTGCCAGAAATAGTGTGAATTCAGTCCACTTTTAGGGTTAGGGTTAGTGCTAGGGAATCATGGGAACTGTTATTTTTCTGAGACATTGAGCCTTCTCTGTCAGACAACTCTGGTGCCCCAATAAAATACAGTCCCCATGGTTCCCTAATTCTAACCCTAACCCTAAAAGTGGACTGAATTCACACTATTTCTGGCAGTCTGCAACCCCCCGTTATGTCCATGAAGGCAATGCTTTTGTGAGTATATCTGTAATGTTTTCCTCAGAAACACAGTATTGTAATTTGATGATTTCACCCTGTATTAACTCACACACATTCTGATATCTCACCCCAATGTATTTTGTCCTGTTTTTTAGATTTTCTTTTTTAGCCATTGTAATGCATATCTGTGAGTCTTTATTGATTATTATTGTTGTAGGGCATGGTTTATCAATATTTTCTAATAGCTGTCTGACCATTGAACTTTTCTAGCCATCTCTGAGTGTGTAGTGCATTCAGCCTTTGTGGTGTTTAAAGCTATATAACTTTCAATCAATCAGTCCTTATTACAGCCATTTGGCCAGCACAGAAGCTATATAACTTTGTTTTGTTTTTGTTTTTAATCTCTACACAACAGGACTGTCAGCAAATCTGATGACCAAACCAGAAACTGATTTTTTGTCTGTTATCTCTGATGTAAAGGAGCTGTCTGTATAGCACTCTAGCTGAGACACACCTCTAGCCATCACCAGATATCTGTCCCTTGTTTTCTTGAGAAATCACACCACACACTTTAAAGCAGTCCAATCCACTAATCTGGGTTTGGAGTCTCTTCTATTCAACAATCTTGTTTTAAAGCTGATCTCAGGTCTGGTGTTATTGGCAATGAACAAAAGACTATATATAATTGAATGGAACAATTCAGGATACTCAAAGACTTTGTCAGACTCTAAACAGACAATATTAGGTGTCATGAGACTTTTGAGTACCTTCGCATTGTTCAATCTATATTTTTTTCACAATCCTGTCAATCTTTTTTTTATTTTTTGACACAACAGAATCTCTCTGTACTTTTTTTTGCTTCAATTTTAAGTATTTTTTTAAATTGTCCAAAAAAAATTGTTTGAAGTTTTTTTACTAACTCCTTCTGCACATGTTTTACATCATTCAAAAACTTGTAGCCACACAAAAGTCAGCAATGTAGATCACTAGGATGACACTATGCTGCATTGGTATGTAAGTTTGACAAACTGCATCTCACACCAGTTGGCAGAAGCATTTTTGCCAATAGTCTCAAATATTTGTTCAGGAGGGCTTTAAAATGAGTCATGTTGGGGAGGGAGACAGTATCTTGGAAGGTATCTTGGAAGGCAGGAGTACATCATGGGCTGGAAATAATAGTCAAAGTGCTATAGAGGGAACAAGGCAAATGATGCAAGGGTCCAACAGTGGGAGGCAGAAAACCTCACACAGGCAGGAAGTGGGGAAGACACATGCGCTTAGCTATCTCTACACTAATGCACAGACTATGGGAAATAAACAAGATGAACTAGAACTCATAGCACAACTAAGCAAATATGATATAATAGGCATCACTGAAACCTGGTGGAATGAGTCTCATGATTGGAATGTAGAAATAGAGGGATATAACCTTTTTAAGATAAATAGGCCAAACAGGAAAGGAGGAGGAATAGCATTATATGTGAGGGATGTTTACACCTGTGAAGAGATCCAGGACTTAAATCCTAGAAATCATGTGGAGAGCATCTGGATAAAAATGTCAGGGATGATGGGAGCTGTAGCTCTTCACCTCTGGCTCTAACTCACCACCTTGTTATGCAGCAGAGCTGACCAGCTTTGAATAGTGGTTGATGCTTCTTTCCCTTCTATTCTATTTTACCCTTCTGAACCATGTTTCGCACATTTTGATATCTTACTCCAACATATTTTGTTCTGTTCTTCAAACTTTCAGTTTCAGCCATTGCTATGCATGACTGTGAATCTTCCAGAATTTCTACTGGTATCTTGTAACTTTCATTTAAATCATTCACTAACTGCTCAACCCACTGTACCTCATTTACTATCTCATTTAAAGCTGCGAATTCTGCCTCCGTCGTACTTATCGCTACATTTGTTTGTTTCCTACTTCTCCAGACTATTGGACTTTCACTGTACTTGATTATTATTCCTGTAACTGACTTCTTGTCTCCTAATTCTGATGCAAAAGAACTGTCCACATAACAATCTAAATCTGAATTACTGTTTCTAATTACCAATTTCTTATCTAAAGTTCCTTTCAAATATCTTAATAAGTGTTTTACTGCTGTCCAGTCTTCAATTTTTGGATCATTAACCCTTCTGGACAATACATTTACAGCATATGAAATGTCTGGTCTGGTGTGGCAAGATATGAATTGTAAAGATCCTATTATACTCCTAAATAAAGTCTTGTCTTCAAAATCTCTAGATGTTTTTTCAGATACGAAACCAATTGTCATTGGAGCTCTTACTATTTTGGCATTTTGTAATCCACACTTTTCAATCAAATTTTCAATTTTCTTTCTCTGACTTAACAAACAATGTCCTTTTTCTGTCCATTCAACACTAATACCTAAATAAGACTTCAATAAACCAAGATCTTTTAAGACAAACTTTTCAGACAATTCTCTTTTTACTGATTAAATTTCCTGTTTTGACTTTGCTGCCATGCATAAATCATCTACATAGATCACTAACACTAAGTCTCCTTTTGTATAGACACAAGCATCTGCAATGCTCCTTCTGTATCCTAGTTTAGCTAACTCTTCATTAATGCACAAATTCCATGCTCTGGCACTTTGTTTTAATCCATACAATGCTTTTTTCAATTTATAAACTTTCTGACTACTATTTTCTTCAAAACCTTGTGGCTGCTCCATAAAGATCTCTTCATCTAAACTAGCATTCAAATAGGCTGTTTCAAAGTCAAAATGCTCTACAACTAAACTTCTTTTTGCTGCTACAGCCAGAACCATTCTCAGACTTTCTGGCTTTGCAGTTGGAGAATATGTCTTATCATAGTTCTCATACTGCTGTTGTGCAAAACCCTTAGCTACTAACCTTGCTTTATACTTAATACTTCCATCTGGCATTTCTTTCTTTTTGTACACCCACTTACAACCAATTACTTTCTTGTCCTTGGGTCTATCAACGACTTCAAAAACATCTTTATTTACCAGACAACCAAACTCATCATCCATTGCGTCAATCCATCTTTCCTGTTCTTCTCTAGACAAACTTTCCAACTCTTCAAAACTTTCAGGCTCTTCCACTGCTAAACAAGCTCTTGCATTTGTCACAACAAACCTATCTGGTAGCTTCCTAACTCTGTGACTACGTCTGGGAATAAACTCTGCTGATCTGCCTCTTTCATCCTCACTTTCTGTACTGGGAGTTATAGTTCTATGACTAAATCTCTTGTCTTCAGTCATTCTAGTAGTAATGGGTCTAGATTGTGTCTCATTATCAGAAGAACTATCACTGCTGCTAGTGGATGCTTCTGGCTTAACTGAAACCCCTCCGTTTCCTGAAGTTGGTTCAATTTGTGTTTCTGGCTCATGTGAACTTCCTAACCTCAAGAAAACTTCTTTATTTGCATGCAGTTTGTCCCAACCGGCATGTCTCTCGAAATTTGCAGACCTAGAATACTGCACTTCTTTTCCACCCAAATGAAACTTGTAGCTATTTCCAGAATAACCCAAAAACCTAAGCCTTCTACTTTTGGGTTCTCCTTTCTTCCTGAAACAAGCTGGTATGTAAACATAAGCAAACTGTCCAAAGACTCTCAAATACTTGTAATTTGGCACTCTCCCATACAATACCCTGTAGGGAATGTCTTCAATTTCTGAATGATACAGTCTGTTACTAATATGTACTGCTGTCAAAGTTGCTTCCATCCAGAAACTGTCTTTTACCTCTGCATCTGCCATCAAACAAGCAGTTATTCTTTTTATATCTTGTATTTTTTTCTCCGCTAAACCATCTTCATTAGGACAAGCGGGATTAGTAGTTTCATGCCTTATTCCCACCTTTTGAAACCAATGAAACAATTGATTACTTAGAAATTCTCCTCCTCGGTCAGTAACAATGGTGCCTACTCTAATATCAAATTGTCTTTCCACCATTCTCACCCATGCTTTTAAACTTTGCCCAGCGTCAGATTTGATTTGTTCAATATTCTTACAAATGCAAACCTTGTAAACCTATCAACAATTACTAGGAAATAATTACTAGGAAATATCACCTCTGGCTCTAACTCACCACCTTGTTATGCAGCAGAGCTGACCAGCTTTGATCAGTGGTTGATGCTTCTTTCCCAAGCAGCAGAGTTTCAGAGAATAGGCTGAAGACCCTGACAAACTCTCCAAGCCTTCTCTCTCTTCTTCCTGAGATGTCTCCAAACTTCTCCAGGATTCTTCTGGTTCTTGTATCTTCCCTCAAGACACCAGACAACTCAGTAGTCTTATATAAAAGATCTACTTTATTCTACTATATACATAAATACTATATGCCCTACAAATCACAATCTCTACACTTCACAATATCTCCAAAACACTCCACAATGTACATTAGCAAACATTGCAATTTATAGCCATTGTTAGACACCACCCACCAGTCAGTTTCCACCCAGTGGGTGTGTACATACATCTTGATTGGTCCACATAGATCATCCCATACCTAAGACCAACCCAAGTGTTTCATCACTTTACCTTTACCACTTAATGAGTCTCAGGTGTTTGCAATCTATCACAGGTGTTCTCAATATACCTTCTATAACTTTGTCCTTGGCTCTCAAGGCTTCTTAATTATATTATCTTTTTCACCTGTGTATCTTCCTGATTGCTCCTGCTTAGTCACTTTGACATTCACATAAATATTTTTATTTCTATTACTGTATATCCCATGTTGCTTTTTCCTTAACAAAAAATTATATATGAAAGAAATAACAGAGATGTTATTGTGGGAATCAACTATAGACCCTCAAGTCAGACTGAGGAACTGGATGATGCCATTCTAGAACAGATGACCACACACTCAGAAAGGAGAGATGCAGTAGTGATGGGTGACTTCAACTATCCTGATATTTGCTGAAAGTCAAAGTCAGCCAATACTTCAAGGTCTAGCAAATTCCTCACTTGCCTCGAAGACAATTTCTTTGTCCAAAAGGTGGAAGAGGCAACAAGGGGATTAGCTATTTTAGATCTGATCCTAACCAACAGGGATGACCTGGTAAATGGGGTGCAAGTGGTGGGATCCTTAGGTGAGTGGAAGTGATCATGTTCTCTTGGAGTTTCTTATATAGTGGAAAGGAGAAGCTAGGCATAGTCAAACACTCATTCTAGACTTTAGGAAAGCTGATTTCAACAAACTTAGGGAAACTCTGGGAGTGATCCCATGGTCAGGTATACTAAAGGAGAAGGGAGTTCAGGATGGATGGGAGCTTCTCAAAAGTGAGATACTGAAGGCATAATCTCAAACTGTTCCAGTGAGAAGGAAAAATGGGAGGTGTCTCATGAAATTGGGTTGGATAACAAAAGAACTTTTAACTGAACTAAGCTTTAAACAAGAGATGTATAAGAAATGGAAAAGGGCCGAAATCACTAAAGAGGAATTCAAACAAATAGCTAGCACATGTAGGGGTAAAGTCAGGAAAGCCAACGCACAGAATGAGCTCAGGCTTGCTAGAGTGGTTAAGCACAATAAAAAGGGCTTCTTTTGGTATGTCCATAACAAAAGAAAGAAGAAGGAAATGGTAGGGCCACTACAGAGAGAAGATGGAGAAATTCTAACAGGGGATAGAGAAAAGGCAGAACTACTCAACACCTTCTTTGCCTCAGCCTTCTCACAAAAGGAAAAGGGTGTTCAACCTGAGGAAATTGGAGCAGAGGACACAACAGAGGAAATGCAGCACAAAATAAGTAAAGAGGAAGTACAAGAATACCTGGTTAAGCTAAATGAATTTAAGTCTCCAGGACCAGATGAACTACATCCAAGGATATTAAAAGAACTGACAAATATAATCTCAGAGCCACTGGCAATAATCTTTGAAAACTCCTGGAGAACAGGAGAAGTCCCAGCACTGGAGGAAGGCAAACAATTGTCCTCATCTTCAAAAGGGGAAAAAAGAGGATCCCAACAACTATCACCCAGTTAGTCTGACATCAATACCAGGGAAGATTTTAGAACAGTTCATTAAACAGAAAGTCTGTGAACATTTAGAAGGGAATACCATAATCACTAAAAGTCAACACGGGTTTCTCAAAAACATGTCATGCCAGACTAATCTGATCTCTATTTTTTTGATAAAATTACCAGCTTGCTAGATGAAGGGAATGTGGTAGACATAGCATATCTTGATTTCAGTAAGGCTTTTGACAAGAACCCCCATAATATTCTTGCAAACAAGATAGTAAAATATGGGCTAGACAATACAACTGTTAGGTGGCTTAGTAACTGGTTGACTGACTGAACCCAACGGGTGCTCAGCAATGGCTCCTCTTCATCCTGGAGAGAAATGACCAGTGGGGTGCCACAGGGGTTCTGTCCTGGGCCCAGTGCTATTCAACATCTTTATCAATGATTTGGATGAAGGAATAGGGGGCATGCTTCTCAAATTTGCAGATGACATCAAATTAGGAGGAAAAGCTAATACTCCTGAAGACAGGATGAAAATTCAAAATGACCTTAATAGATTAGAAAGCTGGCCCAAAGCTAAATGAATGTGAAAGGGATTTAGGAGTCCTAATAGACCACAAGTTGAACATGAGTCAACTGTGTGATGATGCAGCTAAAAAGGCCAATGCAATTTTAGGCTACATTAATGGAAATATAGTATCTAAATCAAGGGAAGTAATAGTGCCACTGTATTCTGCTTTAGTTAGGCCCCACCTGGAATACTGTGTCCAGTTTTGGGCACCACAATTCAAAAAGGATGTTGAAAAATTGGAGCATGTCCAGAGGAAGGTGACTAAAATGGTGAAGGGTCTGGAAACCATGTTTAGCCTGGAGAAGAGATGGCTAAGAGGGGATATGATAGCCCTGTTTAAATATTTGAAGGGATGTCATATTGAGGAGGGTGCTACCTTGTTTTCTGCTGCTCCAGAGAATAGGACTCGGAACAACAGATGCAAGCTACAGGAAAAAAGATTCCATCTTAACATTAGGAGGAACTTCCTGAACAAAGGTTTGTCTGCAGAGATGTAACTTTTGTGACTTTCTGGAATGTTTATAACACAAACAGCAACTTGTGTAAACAATTCCTGTATGCTGCTGAGATGTTGTGTCACAGACTTTCCCTCTTGCAGCTTGCAGTTGTACAGATGTTTCATCCAAATCATGTGAGATAATGGGCTATCAGGCTGGTGAACAGCTTTCAAAGTATTCCAAATTTCAAAAGCAATTCCTTGCTCTCAGACATGGATCATTTGGGATGTGTAAGTAAAAGAATTTGTCTCACCCTCCTGTCATCCTCAGCCCCATCCTCTGAAACAGGTGCCTCCACAACACCCCATAAATTCTCTCTCGCTAACAGAGCTTTGGCATATGCTGACTAGGATGAATAGTTGTCAGCCCTTAATTTCTCAAAATGGAGGCTCAACTCCATGTTTTCTTTTGCTTTGCAGCCCATCAAGGGCACAGTCTCTTGGCAGACCTCCAAATCTCAGCTCACAAATAAAGACTAGTAGGCATATAGTCTTTAACTATTTTTCTGCCAAATTCTCTGGCTGCTTGAGAACTTAGGCTAAATTTGCACAAACAGAGATTTGGGCAGTTTGAAGAATTACTTAGGAATTGAAGTGGAGAGAACTTATTATTATTATTATTTGAATTTATTTATAGAGCTCTGTAATATTTGCACAGCACTTTACATAGTAGGAATCAAAATACAATAAAAATAACAACAATAGATAATGAAAAACCTGCTACATGGCATAAAATCTAAAAATATGGTGGTGAACCTATGGTACACATGCCCTCTCTTGCATGCAAAACCATTTCTGAGGGCACGCAGAAAGACAGGAGAGTGGGGGAAGAGGAAAAATAAGCATGCACCCATTCCTCCTCTCCCCCCCTGCCCTCCCGGGCCTTTAGCTGTCTCTGGGAAAGTCCCACCCTGGAAGGCAGAAGTCCCACCCCAAAAAATCCTGTCCCCTGGAAATTCTACTCTTGGCACCAGGTAATACCTGGTGCGAGAATACCTTTGAGTTTGGGCACTCAGCTTTGAGTTTGAGGGGGGGAGTCTTTTGTGTCAGAAAAAGAAGATTGACAGGATTGTGGAGAAATGTGGATTGAGCAATGCAAAGGTAGTCAGAAGTGCCATGACACCTGGATTTGTCAGTTTAGAGTCTGATAAAATGTTCGAGCATCCTGAACAGTTCCATTCAATTATTGATAGTCTTTTGTTCATTGCCAATAACGCTAGGCTTGACATCAGCTTTGCAGTAGGGTTGTTGAGTAGAAGAGCCTCAAAACCCAGGTTAGTGGAGTGGGCTGCTTTGAAGCGTGTGGTGCGATTTCTCAAAGGAGCAAGAGACAGATGTCTGGTGATGACTGGAGGTGTGTCTCAGCCAAAATGCTTTGCCGACAGCTCATTTGCATAGGAGACAACAGACAAAAAAGTCAGTTTTTGGTTTAGTTGTCAAATTTGCTGATAGTCCTGTTGTTTGGAGATCCAGAAAGAAAAATTGTGTAGCTTTGAGTCCCACATAAGCTGAATTCACTGCACTCTCAGAGATGGCTTGTGACATTCAGAGGGTCAGGCAGCTATTGGAGGATCTTGGTGAACCATGCCATACACCAATAGTAATCAATGAAGACTCACAGGCATGCATTGCAAAGACTGATTGGAAGTTATATAGCTTTAAACACCACAGAGGCTGAATTCACTACACTCTCAGAGATGGCTAGCAAAGTTCAGTGGTCAGACAGCTATCAGAAAATCTTGATAAACCATGCCCTACAACAATAATAATCAATAAAGACTCACAGATATGCATTACAATGGCTAAAGAAGAAAATCTAAAAAACAGGATGAAATACATTGGGGTGAGGTATCAGAATTGCATGAATTAATACAGGATGGAATCATAAAACTGCAATACTGTGTTTCTTAGGAAAACAATGCAGATATACTCACAAAAGCATTGTGTGTAGAAAGTCATGAGAGGCTAACAAGTAGGCTGGGCCTTGGAGCAAAGACTCACACTCAATGAAACCACTACACTGTGTGAGTCAAAGTGTGTTATGATGTAGTATGTTTGAAACACATCACCCTGCATGGCATCTAAGTCATTTGGAGGGGATTGTCAGTGAGAATTTGCCTCAGACTGTAAAATGTCCCAAGTGCATGCAATGTTGAACAAAGGTGAAAGGTGCCCTGAGCTCAGTATTTGCAAAGGTGAGTGTGTACAAAGCTGAAAAGCTGACTCAGAGGAAGCTGATGAAACTTCAGCAGGAAGTTGTGCAGTAACAGTTCAAAGCTGCACAGTCAGTGTGGACATGTGACAGGAAAATGATGAAACACTGGCAGAATCCTAGTTTATGTATATAAGGAAAAATGTTCCAATGCATTGTGGTTAGGTGGATGTGAAATGGTGATGGAGCATTATGTCAGCTGGTGTACATTTTTCTGTATTGTGCTTGTAAATTTTTGCTGCAACTAAAGCCTCTTCTGAAGAACCTCAGCAATGTGAGTAAAACTCTGGATGAAGGAGTTTTTGCCTACAACTACTTTCAGAATTTCCAATGGTGTTTGTTACCTGGCTGTCAGTCTTCTGCGTATGAACTCAGTTTTCCCTGCATTAACACAAATATCAACTATTTGGCAGATAACAAATATTTGGTACATATTTGAAGATATAAAGCATAACCACTGAATATTCAACATAAATATTTATAGTAGAGACTTTCCCAGGAATGGTTTTGGTAAAAAAAAAAAATACATATATCAGTATTGAATGCCTTCAAATGTGATGACTACATGCATGTTCATTCAAGCTTGTGTAAGCCCCAGGAAACAAAGGCTTTCCATGTCATGTTCCCATGGTTACATAAAAACCCAAAAATGTTTGTCACATATTAGAATATATGTTCAACATATATACTGTTTTTGCTGTGAACATATTTTGATGTAAAATTTATCTAATGATGGGCTTAGGACTACATCTGTAATTCCATCAACTTCAGTAGACAGTGCCAGACAGATTAAATGAACACTGAATTTGGAACTGAAATAATGTAATCAATACTCTTGAAGATTTTTTTAAACTCAGATTTGTTTGGCTTTTCCTTGTTTCATTTATGACTTTCTGATCAAGCCAAAGAGGCAGAAAAGATAGAAAACAGATCCTTGCCAAAATGATTCAGGTATATCAGAAAGTTCTTCTTTCTGCATTAAATTGATGTATCATACACATTTAGAATTTTATACAGAACCTGGCAGCCTCATATCACAGCTTGGATTCTGTGCAGTTAATAATCCTGAGTGTTATAAAGGTCATCTTGCATTTTAAATTCCAGTAGATGGAATGTGTGTTATTATGAAAGAAGAATATGGGTCTGTGAACATTTTGGGGATAATTTCCTTCCTTTCTGTATGATTTATATGCATGTGCAGGGATAATTTAATTCACAAGAGATGTACAAGTAATTTATTTTCCAGCCACTGAACTAAAGCTGGACAATAATTTATCTGACTTTTAGTGTGAGGTTGCAGCCAAAGCAGGAATGACATTGAGTGATAACTGAAAAGTTGTCATTTTGCTGTTTATCTTTTGGCTTTGGACATTTATGCATTTTCTTTGCAAAGCCACTTTATTTCTCTCTACTACCCTCACTCTCTATCTTTTAATGTACACAGGAAGCATATTTTCTCCAGTCAGATGTTAAATGGAAAGCAAATGATCAATAGTCATTGTTGAGTGTCTTTACTTCAATCAAACAGCTCTAAACCTACAATCAAAAAAGAGGGAGCAAATTTTTGCCACATTATAAGGTGCCAAGCACAACATCTCTGCCTCTTTCTTGCCCTCCACATAATCAACATATTTCATTTTGTGCCGAATTCAATTTTCAATGTCTTGCAATTTAGAAACAAAGGGTTTCAAATTGTACTCTCTTTGGATTATGCCAAATAGTTGGAAAATATCCCTTTCTACAAGAGCAGTATTACTTGTTATTGAATGAATAAGTGAGACCTCTACATTGTCTTCATTTTATAGGTATCGGAAAGTGTGGTACATCATCACAAATTAATCATATCAATGGGAAAAGGACAGTTTTTGTCCCATCCATTGCCATGTGAATGTAGCAGCTGAGACTGAGTGATAACCTTTTAAAGGATACCAGAATTGTACCAATCACATAGTTTACTAAGATTATGGAACGTTTACCCAATAGCTGATTGGTAGGATTCCAACTGCCCTTAAATGTGAATGCAAGATTGAGTTGGAACATCATCAGAGTCCCATATGAGACCCTGAGTTAAGCATATGTGCACAGGTGCTTATTTTCAAATGCAGAGTGAGCAATAGTGCCTAATTCAATTTATGTGCACTCACGAGTTTTTATATTGGGCTGCATCAGCCACCATCATTGACTATTAGCTAGAGCTGAGGTCTATTTACACTCCCGCTCCCACACACACACACAACTGTATGTTTAGTCAGGAGAAGATTGATTGCCCTGTCAGAATATCTTCATATCTACTGCTAGCATTAATTTATGAAGGGCAGTTCATAATAAGACTTCTCTCACCCATGGTTTAAGAATGGATGAGAGAAACAAAGCCACTATGAGGGACGACTTAGGGAACTGTTTAGCTTGGAGAAGAAATGGTTAAGAGGTGATATGATAGCCCTGTTTAAGTATTTGAAGAGGTGTCATATTTAGGAGGGAGCAGGCTTGTTTTCTGCTGCTCCAGATAACAGGACCCAGAGCAATGAATGCAAGCTACAGGAAAAGAGATTCCACCTCAATATTAGAAGATACTTCCTTACAGTAAGGGCTGTTTGACAGTGGAACACTCTCCCTCGGAGAGTGGTGGAGTCTCCTTCTTTGGTGGTCTTTAAACAGAGGCTGGATGGCCATCTGTCAGGTATGCTTTGATTGAGAGTTCCTGCATTGCAGGGGTTGGACTGGATGACCCTTGTGGTCTCTTCCAACTCTATAATTATATTATTGTATGTGAGGGGACCATTGGTTCTTTGTCATTCAGGGCTCTCAGAACTGATAGCAATTTAGTACTTGTACAATTCATCCCATTGTATAACAGTTGACACAGGAGGTCTTGGCCCTGATGTTGACTTGACTACTCCCTCTTACTTAAAGTGTTGGGGAATCCCTTAGAATGCTCCATTCCCAAAGAATGATGGAAGATGGTAGACTGAAGAATACTCTGAAGGATCTGCTTGCCAATACAGATGGCATTCCTGTCAAAGCCTTAATCTTCCTGTGGAACACACTTGCACTGTCTACTGCCAGGCAAGTGGCATAATTTCTCCTAAATACCTTCTTCTCCTTGGCCAAGTGCTTTCCATAACATGGTATACAGTGAGGTTTATGGTAAGCTAACAAAAGGAAATGAAGTCTTAATGAAGATGGAGGAAGATTCATGCTGAATCTGTGATTAAAAAAAAATGGTTGTTTTGGGGGACAAGGTGATTAAGCAGATAGTTGCTTGTAAGCTTCAGGCACTTTTGGATTATTGTGACTATCTGAATTCCATCTCATTTGAATTTTAGACTTGATTTTAACATAGGAATTGTTTGGATGAGAGGTAAGGAGGTTGCATCGTTGCTTGTTCTCCTAGACCTTTCCATAGCTTACACTAACATAAGTCGCAGTAATCTTTCTGAAGAGGCTATTTGAATTAAGATTTGGGAACACTATTTTGAACTGGTTTCATTCATATTTGGATAGCTGACTCCCTTCATCTCCTACCATCCTTAGAAGATTCCATTTTGGACTCCCAAGGAGATGGTTCTGAAGAGACAGAACGACTTCACATAAGTATGCAGATAGTATGCAACTAAGCTGTATTTTTATAAAATACAGACGTGGCTGTGGTTTTTTGAAACCATTGCTTGAACTTGGTAGTTGGTTAGATGAGGACCAGTAAACTGACATTCAAAGACAACTCTGGCTCTATTTCAGAGTGTTGGCATTCACCTTTGAAGTCCTAAATCTCCAGTTCATTTGCCTGATTGTTAAAGTCATCATCAGAGGTTCTTTCTGTGTACTAATGACTACAATGTGCAGCTATCCAGTTAAAATGCTTTATCGTTGGTGGTTTTCAGTTTGTGGAGTCCCCACTTCAGGGAACAGATCAGACATTCCCATTTATACACTTTGTATAGACCCTCGTCTTCCATCAACCATTTCAACTTTTTAAATTCATGATTTTTTATTCTTTCAACTTCTATTGCTGGCTTTTAAAAAAATATCTTAATATGTTACTACTAAAATGGTTTTATTGTGTTGCTGGTTGCTTTATTGATAATGTTGGGATTTTCTTGGGGGGGATTTTTATTAAGTTAAAACCATTCAACAAAAAATACACCTGACCCCAAAAAAAGCTGTAACAAAATTGAATAAAATTATAAACATGTATTCACTTTCTAATACAAAAAAATAAAATAAAAAATCCTAAGTATCTTAACTATAATGCATTTGTTCAACTTACTCTAAGTTTACTCTAATTAAACTCATTTTCTTCCTCTTAATAAATAATAATAATAATAATAATAATAATAATATAAAATTTATTTATACCCCTCCTATTTGGGATCCAATCAAGGCGGCTTACAGAATTAAAATCACAAATATCAAAAAAGCAATCCATCCCCCCCTTAAAACAGTATTAAATCCTGCAATAATTAAAACTACAATATAAACAATAAAAACACAACACCTGATTTTAGCCTCTAACAGTATTAAAAATATATAATATTTATATATTTGAGGTATATAAATATTGTACCTCAAAACATAAACATTCAACACTAAAATAACAATATAATAATTATACATACTTAAATTAGCAATTTAAAACAAGCAAAGAAAAATAAAATACTGGGAGAAACCCCTTAAGTAATAGCTGGACTTGCATCTGTAAACCAATGATGATTTGGTAATTTATCCTTTTCTATCCTAGCTAAACTATCAATTGTATTTTAACATAATAATGTACTCTTAATGTCCTGTAGGTTTTGGCTCATTACCTCCCTTTTTCTTTGGAAAAATAATCCCAAAAGTGCATATAGATTGGGCATACAGTGGACCAAGGCACTGTCCAAAACATTCAAGGGACAGAATCAGGCTCCTTCCTCTTCCTCTTTTGGCCCACTGGCTTCCTGGGTCCCCTGACACCCCCAGGAGGTTCTGTGCCTGAAACTAATGTCTCCCAGCTTTGATATGCCAAATCAGGCCAATCCAAGACTCAGGCCACTCCTACCCATGTTTCCTGAGTACTGGGTCAATCTTGGACAAAATGTCTGATTGTCTCCCTTTGTGCTATGCCACTCAAAGCCTCAGCTTTTTTACATATCTCTTGGGGACAAGTCTCATCAGCTTCCATCACACATGGTTTTCTGCCCCTCAAATTAAATACCTGATGGTAGAGCTGCCTCCTTAGGTCCACAGCTTTTTTTGGGACCCTTTTGTCTTTAAAATACTAAATGAGACCTGTCTGGTATTTCAAATAGTCTGTCAAATCCAGTCTGGTCTGATGTTTCTGTATACATGGATTAGTATAAATTTCTTCCACAATTTGTCTGTGAAATTCTCTCTTAATACTCTGACTTGACTGTCTCCTTCCTTCAGTGCTTCAGCATGGATCTTATATTTCTTCAAATAAAAAACAGAATCCCCCAAATAATCAGGTGCACTCATTTTTTCACGTGAGGGGAACCTAAAACTTACTGAACATTCTTCCCACCATTTTCCCCCATCTAGTACCTGTCCAGTACTTACAAAACAGAACTAACCAATCCTTGGGTTGATTTTTTTCCTTTTTGCATAAAAAAAAAAACTTTCCCAAAATTCAGAAAAGATGGCAATGAACCTAGGCCCCATGGTTGGTAAGCTCAGGCTCCATGCTCCATATTCTCATAAGCCTGCTCTCACCAGAAGGAAGGTGGCCATTCCCCAGAGGAACTTAAAAAGAACCTGATCAGCTTCTTTAATCACGGAATCCAGAGTAGGGAAAACAGCAGCCAAGCTGGCTGCCACCAGAAGCAGATAGGTATTTACATAAGTGGCTCTCTGGTAGATGGTCAGCGTCCACCTCCACCAGAGGACTACTTTCATCTGCACTTTTCCCAACCAGTAATACCACCAGTAATACCAGTTTGCACCCCATCCTTCAGGAGCCACAGCAAAATTCACACCTAGGATTTCCTGTTTTTTCTTCCTGCTCTGCTTGCCATCCTTTATTTCCTTCAAAAACCCACTGCAGAGGAACAGCTGCCATCTTGTTCTCTTTAGCAAAAGTGAAAATCAAAAAGCTCTTTTTCATGTTTAGTTGAGCACCAAAAATTTGTCCGTAGGTCTCAAAAGCATGTTTAATCTTTATTATTTCCATTCTATCCTTAACCAACAGGGACACATCATCAGTGTGGGCTACAAACATAATAGATTTGCACCGTTCTGACCACAAGTCACCCAATGAATGTGATATTTGGATCTTTGTGATATTCTTGTCTACACTAATCTTACACAGGACAGCATCCAAAGCTATAACATACTATAGCAGGCTCAGTGGACAACCTTGTCACACTCCTGAATTCAGCTTCATCCTCTTTCCCCAATGACCATTGACTTGTAAAACCACTCCTGCATCCTTATAAAGCAGTTTGACTAAAGCAATAAATTTATCAGGCACTCCCTTCCACTTGAGGGCTTCCCATAGGAAACTGTGATCTACATTGTCAAAGGCCTTTGTCTGGACAACCTGAAGGATTTCACCAGTCCAGGCACCCTCCCTGCTGAGTTGGAAAACTTCTCAAAACAAACAAAGGGAGTCCACCATAATCTACCAAGCACAGCACTGGACTGTGTCTCCACCACTACCTTGTTGGCTACCTTAGCTGGTTATTTAGTATTATTGCCAACATATGGTAATCTACATTGATCAAAGCTATGGGGCACCAATTTTTCAGTAGGGTAGGATCATCTTCTTTTGGGGAAGAAAAAGCAAGACCCTCTGATAAAATGACTCAGGAAACTGAAATAATCAGAGTGGTTAAAGAGAATAATCCATTTCCTATATAGTTTATAAAAATTCCAGCTCAAACCATCCAGACCAGGGGCTGACTTGCCCTTCCCCTGAATGGTGATCTCATGGATTCCCCTTTCTTCTATAGGAGAAACTCTTCCTGTCCTCCAGACTCAAATCCTCATAGAGGGCACTCAGCTTGTCTTCTGAAACAAATTGGGAAAAACCCTTCATTCTAAAGTTAAGTTTTTCTGGGCATAAATCTGCCTATAATATTTTCCCATAACATCCAGCATCTCGCTTGGTTTAAACAAAACTGGATCTGACTCAGAGACCCTTAAACTTTTTATTTTGATAGGAGTTTTTGGCCTTCTGTCACTGGCCTACTTATCCAAATCAATCACACCTCCTCGACTCCTAAAATTTTTATTCTTCCTTCCGTTTGGCCATTGCTTGTGGAAAAATCAAGCCACTCCCCTCATCCAGATGAGCATTTGGTCTGAGTAAGGAACATCTTGTTCATATTATGACACTTCAAAAAATGATAAATAGCCAAATGATACTCCTGAATCTGCCTTCCATTAATACTGGACTTGTAGGCCAAGCTAGTGGCCCAAACCACATGCTTGGCTCTCTCCTACCACCTGCACAAATCGTCCCTGTACATATCAGCAAGAGTCAGGTTGTGGGCCAGCACCAAGATGATACATTCTTTGCATATTACATCTTCTAAAACAGGGGTAGGCAACCTTTCCCCTTTAAGGGCCAAGGGACTTCACCTCCCAGAATCCCAGGAGCTATTGGCCAACATGGGACTATTGGCCAACATGGCTGAGGCTTCTGGGAGCTGTAGTCTCTCGGCCCTTAAAGGGGAAAGGTTGCCTACCCCTGTTCTAAAAGCTTGGAGCGCAACCTCCAAAGAAGTCTCCCTGACCCAGACTAAACTCCACCACTAAGAGGCCATGATCTGACCAAGGGGTGACCATTATAATGCACTTTTCCATGTTCATTTCCCTCACTGTCCTTATGCGGTCTATTCTGCTAGCTGAAATTTTGTGGAAATGAGTAAAACAAACTCCCTCTTTTGGTGGGAAATCTGAAATAAAAGCCTTTCTCCAATAAACAGAAAAAATTCTAAATCATTAACAACTTGAAGAGCCACATTCTTGAGACCTCACTTATGTAAAAAAGATTCCACCTCTCTTTCCTCTAGAGGTTTGGGCAGGGACAACACCTTTTTGCTCTTTCTAGTCCATGCAAGACCTCCTATCAATCATACTTGCCCTATTATTGAAGTCTCCTGCAATAATAAGCCAATACTGAGTGTTACACTCATCCTTTAAAGATCTCCAAAACTTTTTCCATTCAGCATATTTAATGGGAGCATAAAGCTCACACAGGCTAAAGTCCTTCTTTTCTACTCTTCCTCCATACTGAAATAAATCACCACAAGCCTCCCTAAAACCACTTCCAACACAAAATCAATGGTAAAATTATTCTCAGCTCTAAACAAAACTCCTACTCCCTAACCTGTGTGCACCCCATATGACCATACCGATGGCCCTTGTGTCAACAACCTCTGTCATTGGCTATGTTGTCTCTCACTACAAATATGAGTTTCCTGGAATACAATGATATTGTAACACAGCCCAATGAGGCAAGCCGAACATTCCACGTGGTGATTTTTAATGAAGTCATTGTTTGATCCACCCAAAAAGTGAGTATTAAAATCCTGGTTATTAATAACCAAAAAATTAACAAAGATGGTTAGTCATACAAATTGAATAATTATTATTCTACTGAAAATTTAACTTCAGGAAGTTTGTCTTGAAACACCCGTTCTCTTTTTCAACACAGCTCTTGTGAGTCTGACTACTTTGTCTCTTGCTCCTCTGAGTATATTACTTCTACCTTCTCAGGATCTTCCTGAGGCATAGTCCTACCATTATTAGGAATAAAAAGAAGAGAGGAATGTGCCAAAGGGGGTTGGGATGGAAGGAAAGTGTATGATGTTAGGGAATCTGGAACAATGGAGGAATCAGGGTCAGGAGGTTTAGGAAGTTCAGGGATCAAAGGGAATGATAACAAAGATTGCCCTGGTATCAAAGGGCCTTGAGACCCATCCTTAGGATCTGGAGAAGAACCTTGTTCACAAATATCCATCTCTACCAGGCTTTCACTCATTTCCTCCACTGATTCTCTTACAGCCCCTTCTCCTCCATTGTTTCTTTTTTCTTCAAGACCCTCTGCTCTTTGGGTTCCATTACCTCCCCCTTCCCCTGGCCTCACTGATGTTCCCTTTCCATTAACATAGGGCCTTTACAGACTGACATAAATAATGCAGCTTGAGTCCACTTTAACCACCCTGGCTGAGTGCTAGGGAATCATGGGAATTGTAGTTTATTCTGAGATATTGAGCTTTCTCTGTTGGAGAACTCTGGTGCCACAATAAACTACAGTTCCCATGATTCCCTAGTACTGAGCCAGGGCAGTTATAGTGGACTGAAGCTGGAGTATTTCTGGCAGTCTGTAAAGGCCCATAGACTCCTTAAGTAGTTCCTGATCTGTCATTTCATTTTCTTTACTTCCTCTTAACCCATGGAAGCCTCCTCCTCCTCCTCCTTTTCCTCCTCCTCCTTTTCCTTTGGGACTTGGTCACCATACTCAGTAACCTGTTCCTCTTCTCCTTGTTGCAATAATTTAAACCTGTTTTTCTGAGTGAAACTATTCACAAAATGTATCTCCTTTGGTTTATTATTTTCACCTGTTTTCTCTTTTTTTTCCTTTTGTCTGCTGTACTCCATTCCTCTTTCCCCATTTGCACCTTTTCTTCAGGCATCCTACTGGCCCATGTTGGTCTTTGAGTTTCCCTCTGTTCATTAACACCTTTGTCCTTACTTTCCCCTCCTTGGCTAGCTTCCTGAAACTGATGTCCTGCTTTCCGTGTCTTTCTTATTTCCTTTTCCCGAGTCCTCTCTTTGCCAGATCTAGCAACCTGGTTTTCCAGGTGCTGTGCATCCTGCCAATTATCGAAGGCCTTGGGACACAAAAAATAGGTGTTCCCAAATTCTTCACAGAAATTGCATTAAATGCTTGCCCAACAAGCAACAGATGGGTGGCCCCTTGCTCCACAGTGGTAACATAACAGGGTGTGACAAGTATGTCTTTGATGCTCACAAGAGCCACACTGAAAATATGCAGCTGGCTGCCCACTATATTTGGTCACTCCTTGGTCAGCTCCTAGGAAAAAAGTACTTAGATATTTTACCTCTTCTAAATTGAGGGTCTTCATTCCCCAATGATACAATGCAATGATACTCCCCATTTCAAAACCCACCAGTATCTCTTTTCTTTTCAGGTCCCAAAAGAATGGTAACATATTTGGAGATGCACTGAACCATGTCTTCTTTAGGGATTGTGGTTGTTCTAAAACTAATTGTAAGCACTTTTGTGTCACCTCAGAACAATGGCACTACTTCGTAGGCTTTTAATATATAAGGGTTCTGCTCTTTTGCTCAGTTATAGTTGGCCCAGAATTTAGCTCTGAGGCAAAACAGACATCTGTCTCCTTTGACCCCAGTAACTGTATAACAGCCACCACATCTTCCCCCTCCTCCCCTCTATAGCCTAGAGTGCCTTTTCTGAGATGTATCAACCAGCCTCCCTCTCAGGGTCCTCTCCCTTATACCTAAACCACATACCGATGCCTGGGGTCTCTTTTGTCAGAGCAGTTTTCAGAAACCCAATCTAGACAGGTTTCCTCCTCCTCCTCTTCCTTCTTCCTCCTCCTCTTCTTTCATGATGGCCCTCCTGAGATTCCCTCCCTTGTCACACCTGCATAAGTCTGATTCTTGTTTTGTCTTTTTTTCTCCAGTGGAGGCTTCAATGGATGTCCACAGGATGAAGAGGCCACATTTCCACCTGTCATCTCAGGTACTTCAATCTTGCTGCCAATGTCCCCAATTGGTTCTCTCAAATCAGACCTGTTCATGGTGTGCTGCATTTCTCTCCTCAGCATTCTCGGAAGCACCCCCCCCCCTTTCTCACGTCAGTCTCAATCAATGCCCTTTATCCAAGTCCCTCACAAATCTTTTCTGTCTTTTTTTCATGTTGGAGGAGTTCACTCCTGTTCTTAGTGCAGATGCTTGTTGTTGCTTTAACAGAGAAGAAGAACCAGAAAAGGGAGTATCCACTTCCGGAGTCAAATGGACCCCTTTTATTGCCCTCCTTGACTGCCCTTCCTGTAAACTCTCTTCTATCCTTTCATCAGCATCTGTCTTTTCCTTTTCAGATTCTAGATCTGTCCCCACTATATCACTCCACTCTGTGGCCTCTCCCCTTGTTCTTTTCCTTACGGTATTGAGAGCCCCCACTTCTGAATGAGAACCGCTTATGTCACTTAATGTGCCAAAACTTCCCCCCCATCCCTCCATTTCTCATTTCCTATTCCATCCTTTGAGCTTCTTTCATTTTTCCTTGGGCCTCACTGATTGCTAGGGGTGGCACCATAGCACTCACCCCCAATGCAGCAGACAGAGCCTCCTCTGTCACTTCCAAAGTTGACATGGGTGACTGAGGCTCCTCTTGCTTTTTCATGGTCTTTACTCTGTGTTGTAAGTCCACAACAATTATTGAAAACCACTCCAATACCATTTCTTTAGACACTTTCTTGTTTGTATTCTCTATCTTCTCCACAATCAGGGATTGATGTCCATCTGGCAAGACTTTCCATGTTCTGTGGATCTTTTGAAACCTTTTAATTAACTGGGGTTCTCTTAACCAATCTGGGAACCCACCAGCTGATGTTCTCATTCCCCCCCCCCCCCCCCAGAAGCAGCCTGTGTGTAGCTTGCAAAGCCAAAGCCCTCACAAAAGCTTGCTGTTCTTCAGACTCTTTCCACTTCTGTTGCTTGCTTTTTAAATATCTTATTATGTTACTACTAAAATGGTTTTCTTGTGTTGCTGGTTGCTTTATTGATAATGTTGGGCATTTATTGTTCTAAACTACCAAGATGGCATTCACTAGTTGAGCAGTAGATAAATTTTATAAATCAATGAACAAATGAATGAATGAATTTTTTTAGAGTTCTTGTTTCAAGTATTTCAAGCATCAGGTCTACTATCTAGAACTAGATTAGGGAATGCAAGTGGCAGGGCTTCCTTGACAATGGTATCCATCCTAGATTCTGCCAGGACTTTCAATTTTGCAACCTCTTTAAAAAAAATGGTTTGGCTTGGTGCTATGGAATGCTGGGAACTGTAGTTTTGGGAGACATTTAGCTTTCTTTGTCAGAGTGCTCTGGTGCCACAACAAACTATAATTCCCAGAATTCCATAGCATTGAGCCATGGAAGTTAAAGTGGTGTCAGACTGGATTATTTCTCTGCAATGTGGATACAGTGTATGACAGAATGCATTAACGGTGTATTAAATTTAGGAAACAAACCCTAGCTGTTAGGAAACATATATATATATATATATATATATATATATATATATATATATGCAAGATTTGGAGAAACTCAGCAAAATCAAATAACATCACATAGATAGATAGATGATAGATAGATAGGATTTTATTTGATTTTGCTGAGTTTCTCTAATTCTTGCATCATTTTTCTGACTGTCCTTGTTTTACATCAAAGTTTTGTGTTTTGTTTCCATGCTAAAATTTGTTCAAATTTGTTCAAATATTTCCAAATTCACATACTTGTTTGTTCAATTTACCTAATTTATGCAAGTTTTCATTATTGACTGTTTCTGCATTTATTTCCAATCATAGTTATTTTAGCTGTTTACACTTTTCTGTGCACTTTATCTCTCAGAAACACCATGTAAGCCTCCCAAATGTACAAATTCTTGAGGTGAGATTTGCACTTTCTTCTAAGAAGGTGTGAAAGGTGTGAAGAATGCAACTTTTGTTAAGACTGTTGAGTCTGACAAAATTTATTTCTATCCCATGTGTGTGTGTGTATTTCTATCTCTCTCTTTCTCTGTGTGTGAGAGAAAGAGAGGGCAATGGGGGAGAGAGAGAGAAAGCCTTGTGTTTAGATTGTTTCCTTAAATTTTTCTAGGTATTTTGAAGATATATATGTGATAGTATACTCCTCAACTGAAACCCCTAGTGAGACATTTCCAGCTAGGATAAGAAAAAGTAATAGGCTCCAATCAGTGTTGATATAATGGTCTCTCCTTTAATGCAAGTATTGATCATCTGTTACTGGGATCCTGATTCCATCCCTACCAGCTCTTTGCAACCACTGTGTTTTCAATTATGATGCATCAGTAAAATTCAACACATAAGAACTTCAGGAAATGAAAAGTCGGGAATCAGCAGTCTGATATTAAAGTATTGTTAAGGTCAACATTAGCAATATCAATAGCAAGTACATTTCTATACCACTTATCAGTGCACTTACGCACTCCCTAAGTGGTTTATAATGTGTAAGTTACATTGGCTTACTTTATAATCATACAGGCATAGCACTGGAATCAGAGCTTGATAACTGTTTTTTTTTTTTTTTTTTTTTTAGATGACTTCTACCAAAGTCCTCCCCGCTTGGAGATTTGGGGGACTTAACAATATAAAACTGTAACTTTTCTGAGCTCTGAAACTAGCAAGAATTCCCTTAACTTTATGTTTTCTTTGTACACAGGCTGTTCTCTCACTCTGCTCAACATCTATTAGCAAAAGTTTTTCACAAAAAAAACTTTCAGGTCAGCAACTAAAGAAATCCCAGCCATAAGATGCAGAAAGTATTAAACAAAAAAGATCTTCTGAGGATCGATAGCTAATCTGACTTCAGGATAAAACAAATCACATTTTAAAATAGGTTTTCATTGCAAGTTGGATGTGAAGCAAGTCATATGGCCCCAGTGTCTTAAAAAGTGCAATTGACTGAGGTGCATTTTACACATGGTATTAAGTGAGATATTTTTAAAAGAGTCATATTCACTCAATATATCAAGAAGAATACTGAATAATATTTTGAAGCAATAAAATGTCTGTTAACAAGTAATATTTTTAACAGCTTTCAAGCAATGCTGAAATGGTTGTTAAAAATACTTCATTTTTTACTGATTTTTTCCCCAACAACTATAGAAAGCTAAATTACATATAGGCTTTTTGCTCATGCACTAGAGAAATAAGGAGACCACACATGAGACTTTGGGTTAAAAGGGGCCACTTTTATTAACTATTTAAATTTCTAACTTTTGAAATGTGAACTTCAATTGGTGAGCAACTTGATGTGAGATTGCACTCGGGTAGGGATCTCTTCTCAACCTCCTCCTCAACCACCCTTGGGATAGCTAGGGAGCAATCCAGATGAATGTAATTATTACCTTGCCAGCCTTCTTGATGGAAGGCCCTCCCAGGGAACCTCACCCCTCAAGACACTTAATTTAAAGTGAGAATGTGCTGTCAAGGGTGATCTCCTTCCCCACCTCTGGGTCCCACAAACAAAAGGGGCAATTCAGGGTGCCTGTTGGTGTTCATTGTACTTACAATACATCTATCCTTGCTACCTGACAGGGAAAAGGGCCCTCCATCTTCTCATCAGAAGTGGAACACCAAGAAAGTCAGTGAGCTGGAAAACCTTTCATAATTCATTCATTACCTTATGCTATAGATTCTGGTAAAATAATACTTTTTTAAAAAAAAATCACTGAGTTAATACATGACATTGCCACTCCCAGCCCTCATGTACAATGCCTCCTTGAAATATGTGCCAAACTTCTTGAATGCTGCACATGAAACTGGAAACCCCACTGGTAAAACATGATCCATATATAACATTCCATTAAAAGAGAATTCTACCAGCCCAAATTGCCCTGGGAACACTGGGAAGAAGGCTGACTGTTCTGTTATGTCAGGGTAAAATGCACTCTGAAGAAAAAATGCCATAGATGTGACTGGGGCAAAGAAACTGGGACAAACGTGAGAGGGTTACCTTAGTGCACTTGGGAGCCATGATGACTCAACATTTAAACAGTCCTGAGTCACAGTGGGCTCATGCAACACTAGGCAGAGGGTTGAGTCAGAAACCTTCAATTCTGCAGATTCACATCAGTCAGGTGACTGGAAACTGGGTGACATCCCAGGAGTGGGCTGGACTAATATACCAGAAGGGGATACTGTATATAAGTGGGTGAGTTGGATACTCATTTGTGGGTGACTGTATATAGAGATACTGGCAGAGCACTTTGTTAGTCTGTACATAGTCTAATGGAAGAATAAATAACCTCATTGTGAGACAAGAGAGAGTCCAGCAGTTTTGTGTCTTGCAGATAGCTGCCTGTGTGGGACGATTTTTCCTTGCAGCATTTGCAGCCTGCATAAAACTTCATAGTGAAGACTGATCTTTGGCGTCTGTTCCAGCATAAGTTTCCTGCACATGTTGAATTCAGTTCACATGTGGCCCAACAAGGCTTATGGGCCCAGTGAGCACAAGGACACTACTAAGATAGTTGTGTGAAGTTTGGGAGTGTGAATGGTGTGCAAATGTTTCACTATGGACTCTAAAAATTTGGCAGTTGTTAGGTTAATGCCAAATTGAGTGTCTCCGAGACTCTTATCAAAATACTGAGAGAGTTGGCTGGCTGTTTGCCCATACTCAGTTGGATAGTGGCCAAAAGTCTGTTTGTGTCTGAAAGCTGAAATCTCAGAGCAAATATGAAAACAGCCATATGATTCTAGAGACTAAATGATGAAAATTATGCATCTTGGTGCATTTATATTGAGCCTTTGTTGATAAAGCAAGATCTCTGGAAGCTCGCAGAGTCATCACCACAGCCAGATATGTTAGAGGATGATAGGAAAGTAAGAGCCATAATTTTGCTGTCCCTAAAGCCAAGCCAGTTGGATCATGTAAGAGGGAAGCAGACTACTTTTGAAGTGTGGAAAGCCTTACGTGATGTTCATCAGTCTGATACATCCTTATCAAAGATGATTTGGAGTAAATGCTTATACAGCTGCAAATTACAAGATGGGGAGTCTGTAACAGAGCACTTGCAGAGAATACAGGATCTGTTTTTCAAATGTGAAAGCAGAGGAATAATTATGGAAGACTGCCGAAAATTATACATTCTGCTAGGCAGTTTGTTGAAGTATTGGGACTTCATAATATATAGTCTGCAAGGGGTTGCTGAAAAGGACTTAAAGCCTGAGATGATTGCATTGAGATCCTGGATGAGGCAAAGGCAGAGAGAGCAAGCTGAATGCCAAAGCAGTGAACACAGACTTCTTCATTCCAGGGTGAAAGTGATGTTTGCCTTGTGGAGAGACTGGCCATTTGGAACTATCCTCAGTCTACTACATCACAGAGGAAAACATCTGGAAGAAAGAAGAAGCCCCAGGAAGGGAGGGGGGTTGCTTCAATGGTTGAAGGGGTTATTTGTAATAACCATAATAATTGTGATTGGATTTTGGATAGTGGTACATCAGATCATATGGTAAACAGACATGATATGTTGCAGAACCCAAGGCCAACACCAGTAAACACTGTGTTTTTTTGCTGATGGTGGATATGATAGTGTGAAGCACAAAGGGTTTGCATACAGTTAGAACATTTGACAACGTTTTATGTGCACCAAAATTATAAATTTGTCTTGTGAGTGTTTCATCCTTAACAACAGATGGTTGTACAATATCTGAAAATTGTATAGTATATGGTAGGGCAGTTAAAAAGAACAAAATATACCACATGGTTTTAAATGGGCAATGTGCAAATGTAATGAACAAGCCATTGCATGATAATTGTGGACATTAGAATCATAGAATCATAGAATCATAGAATCAAAAAGTTGGAAGAGACCACAAGGGCCATACAGTCCAACTTCCTGCCATGCAGGAACTCCCAATCAAAGCATCCCTGACAGATGGCCGTCCAGCCTCTGCTTAAAGACCTCCAAGGAAGGAGACTCCACTACTCTCCGAGGTAGTGTGTTCCACTGTCGAACCGCCCTTACTGTCAGGAAGTTCCTCCTAATGTTGAGGTGGAATCTCTTTTCTTACAGCTTGCATCCATTGTTTCGGGTCCTAGTCTCTGGAGAAGCAGAAAACAAGCTTGTTCCCTCCTCGATATGACATCCCTTCAAATATTTAAACACGGCTATCATATCACCTCTCAGCCTTCTCTTCTCCAGGCTAAACATCCCCAGCTCCCTAAGTCGTTCCTCATAGGGCTTGGTTTCCAGACCCTTCACCATTTTAGTTGCCTTCCTTTGGACATGCTCTAGTTTCTCCACATCCTTTTTGAATTGTGGTGCCCAGAACTGGACACAGGATTATTCCAGGTGAGGCCTGACCAAAGCAGAATAGAGTGGCACTATTACTTCTCTTGATCTAGACACTATGCATCTACTGATGCAGCCTAAAATTGCATTGGCCTTTTTAGCTGCTGCATCGCACTGTTGACTCATGTTCAACTTGTGGTCCACCTGGATTCCTAGATCCCTTTCACACGTAGTCTCATTCAGCCAGGTGTCCCCCATCGTATATCTGTACTTTTCGTTTTTCTGCCCTAAGTGCAGTACCTTACATTTCTCAGTGTTGAATTTCATTTTATTAGCTTTGGCCCAACTTTCTAGTCTGTTCAAGTCATTTTGAATTTTGATCCTGTCCCCTGGGGTATTAGCTACTCCTCCTAATTTGGTGTCATCTGCAAATTTGATAACTATGCCCCCAATACCGTCATCCAAGTCATTAATAAAGATATTGAATAGCACTGGGCCCAGGACAGAGCCCTGTGGCACCCCACTGGTCACTTCTTTCCAAGTTGAAAAGGAGCCATTGTTGAGCACCCTTTGGGTTCGACCAGTCAACCAATTACAAATCCATGTAACAGTTACTTTGTCTAGCCCACATTTTACCAACTTGCTTGCAAGAATGTCATGGGGAACCTTGTCAAAGTCCTTACTGAAATCAAGATATACTATATCCACAGCATTCCCTTCATCTACCAAGCTGGTAATTTTATCAAAAAAAGAGATCAGATTTGTCTGGCATGACCTGTTTCTCTGAAACCCATGTTGGCTTTTTGTGATTATGAAATTACCTTCCAGATGTTCACAGACTCTCTGTTTAATGATCTGCTCCAGAATCTTTCCTGGTATTGATGTCAGACTAACTGGACAATAATTGTTGGGATCCTCTTTTTCCCCCTTTTTGAAGATGGGGACAACATTTGCCCTCCTCCAGTCCGCTGGGACCTCTCTTGTTTTCCAGGAATTCTCAAAGATTATTGCCAATGGTTCCGATATTACATTTGCCAGTTCTTTTAATAGCCTTGGATGTAATTCATCTGGTCCTGGAGACTTATATTCATTTAGATTAACCAGATGTTTCTGTACTATCTCTTTACTTATTCTGTGCTGAAATTCTCCTATTCTGTCCTCCGCTCCATTATACTTAGGTTGAGCACCCTTTGCCTTTTCTGAGAAGACTGAAGCAAAGAAGGTGTTGAGTAATTCTGCCTTTTCTCTGTCCCCTGTTAACTTTTTGCCATCTTCTCCACACAGTGGCCCTATCATTTCCTTCTTTTTCCTTTTGCTGCTGACATACCCAAAAAAGCCCTTTTTATTGTTCTTAACCTCTCTAGCAAGCCTGAGTTCATTCTGCGCTTTAGCTTTTCTGACTTTACCCCTACACGTGCTAGCTATTTGTTTGAATTCTTCTTTGGTGATTTCCCCATTTTTCCATTTCTTATACGTGTTGTGTTTAAAACATAGTTCAGTTGCAAGTTCCTTAGTCATCCATCCTGGTTTCTTAAGACACCTCCCCTTTTTCCTCCTCGTTGGCACGGTTTGAAATTGTGCCTTCAGTATCTCCCTTTTGAGAAACTCCCATCCGTCTTGAACTCCCTTCTCTTTTAGTATTCCTGTCCATGGGATCACCCTCAGTATTTCTCTAAATTTAGTAAAATCAGCTTTCCTAAAGTCTAGAATCCGTGTCTCACTATGCCTGACTTCTCCTTTCCACTGTATAATAAACTCCAGGAGAACGTGATCACTCCCGCCTAAGGATCCAACCACTTGCACCCCATTAACTAGGTCTTCCCTGTTAGTTAGGATCAGATCCAAAATAGCTGACTCCCTCGTTGCCTCTTCCACCTTTTGGACAATGAAATTGTCTTCAAGACAAGTGAGGAATTTGCTAGACCTTGAAGATTTTGTTGAGTTTGACTTCCAGCAAATATCCGGATATGAAGTCGTAGGCTTTCATGGCCGGCATCCATAGTTTTTTTGTGGGTTTTTTCGGGCTGTGTGGCCATGTTCTGAAAGAGTTTCTTTCTGACGTTTCGCCAGCATCTGTGGCTAGCATCTTCAGAGAAAACTGAAATGGAAAAGCCTGGTTGTATATATACTGTGAGATCCTGGGTAGGGAGGGGTGGTTCCCAGGTGAACTGTGTGTTGTTCTGTGTTGAATAGGTATTGTTCTGTGTTGATGGCTTCGCTTCAGGCTATGCAATTCAGGATATGTCTGCTGTTCCCATGTAAACTGTGTATTGTTCTGTGTTGAATAGGTGTTGTTCTGGTGTTAATGGCATGGCTTCCAGGTGAGGAATGCAATCAAGGAGATTGTCTGCTGTTGTCTGCTGACCCTGGTTGGTCTTCCCTTTGCATTTGCTGAGTGCAGATTTTCTTATTTTGTAGGACTGGTAGCCATATCTTGTTTACTTTAAGAGTTTCTTCTTTCCTGTTGAAGTTGTCTAAGTGTTTATGGATTTCGATGGCTTCCCTGTGCATTCTGACCTGATAGTTGTTGGCATGGTCCAGAATTTCAGTGTTTTCAAACAGCATTTTATGCCCAGGATGGTTTATCATGTGTTCTGCTACTGCTGATTTTTCTGGCTGGCCCAGTCTGCAATGTCTCTCATGTTCCTTGATTCGTGTTTGGACACTGCGTTTGGTGGTCCCTATGTAGACTTGTCCGCAGCTGCATGGTATGCGGTAAACTCCTGCAGCTGTGAGAGGGTCTCTTCTGTCCTTCGCTGAGCGCAGCATTTGTTGGATATGTCTGCTCCAGGATATGTCTGCTGTTCCCATGTAAACTGTGTATTGTTCTGTGTTGAATAGGTGTTGTTCTGGTGTTAATGGCATGGCTTCCAGGTGAGGAATGCAATCAAGGAGATTGTCTGCTGTTGTCTGCTGACCCTGGTTGGTCTTCTCTTTGCATTTGCTGAGTGCAGATTTTCTTATTTTGTAGGACTGGTAGCCATATCTTGTTTACTTTAAGAGTTTCTTCTTTCCTGTTAAAGTTGTCTAAGTGTTTATGGATTTCGATGGCTTCCCTGTGCATTCTGACCTGATAGTTGTTCGCATGGTCCAGAATTTCAGTGTTTTCAAACAGCATTTTATGCCCAGGATGGTTTATCATGTGTTCTGCTACTGCTGATTTTTCTGGCTGGCCCAGTCTGCAATGTCTCTCATGTTCCTTGATTCGTGTTTGGACACTGCGTTTGGTGGTCCCTATGTAGACTTGTCCGCAGCTGCATGGTATGCGGTAAACTCCTGCAGCTGTGAGAGGGTCTCTTCTGTCCTTCGCTGAGCGCAGCATTTGTTGGATATGTCTGCTCCAGGATATGTCTGCTGTTCCCATGTAAACTGTGTATTGTTCTGTGTTGAATAGGTGTTGTTCTGGTGTTAATGGCATGGCTTCCAGGTGAGGAATGCAATCAAGGAGATTGTCTGCTGTTGTCTGCTGACCCTGGTTGGTCTTCTCTTTGCATTTGCTGAGTGCAGATTTTCTTATTTTGTAGGACTGGTAGCCATATCTTGTTTACTTTAAGAGTTTCTTCTTTCCTGTTAAAGTTGTCTAAGTGTTTATGGATTTCGATGGCTTCCCTGTGCATTCTGACCTGATAGTTGTTCGCATGGTCCAGAATTTCAGTGTTTTCAAACAGCATTTTATGCCCAGGATGGTTTATCATGTGTTCTGCTACTGCTGATTTTTCTGGCTGGCCCAGTCTGCAATGTCTCTCATGTTCCTTGATTCGTGTTTGGACACTGCGTTTGGTGGTCCCTATGTAGACTTGTCCGCAGCTGCATGGTATGCGGTAAACTCCTGCAGCTGTGAGAGGGTCGCTTCTGTCCTTCGCTGAGCGCAGCATTTGTTGGATTTTCTTGGTTGGTTTGTAAACAATTTGGAGGTTGTGTTTCCTCACTACTTTCCCAATTCTGTCTGTGACTCCTTTGATATATGGTAAAAATACCTTCCCTTTGGGTGGCTGCTTGTCTTCAGTCCTCTGGGTTTTTCTGGGTCTGGTAGCTCTTCTGATGTCTGAGCTGGAGTAACCATTTGCCTGTAGAGCCCGGTCTAGGTGCTTCAATTCCTCTTCCAAGAAGTGGGGTTCACAGATGCGTTTTGCCCGGTCTACCAGTGTTTTTATTGTGCTTCTTTTTTGTCCTGGGTGATGGTTAGAGTTCTTGTGCAGGTATCTGTCTGTATGTGTGGGTTTTCTGTATACTGTGTGTCCCAGACGTTGGTTAGGTTTGCGAATGACTAGGACATCTAGGAATGGCAGTGTTCCTTCCTTTTCTTTTTCCATAGTGAACTGGATGTTCGGGTGGATGTTGTTCAGGTGATTCAGGAATCCAACCAGATCTTCTTCTCCATGGCTCCAAATGATGAATGTGTCATCCACGTATCGGAACCAAGTTGTGGGCTTTTTCGGTGCTGTTTTCAGGGCTTGTTTTTCAAAATGCTCCATGTAGAAGTTTGCGATCACTGGGCTCAGAGGGCTTCCCATTGCTACCCCATCTCTCTGTTCGTAGAATCCATTGTCCCACTGGAAATAGCTTGTGGTGAGGCAATGTTCAAACAAGGCTGTGATGTCCTCTGGAAAAATTTGTCGGATGAGTATCATGGTGTCCATTATGGGGACTTTGGTGAATAGGGAGACCACATCAAAGCTGACTAGTATGTCTCCGGGTTGAAGTTCAAGGTTATTGATTTTTCTTATGAAGTGAGTTGAGTCCTTGATGTAATGGGGGGTTTGCCCTATATGGGTTTGTAATTGTGTGGCCAGAAACTTGGCCAAATCGTATGTGGGAGATCCAATGGCACTCACTATGGGTCGGAGTGGAATGGAATCCTTGTGAATCTTGGGAAGTCCATATAGTCTTGGCGGGAGAGCCTCAGATTTGCACAAACTTTGTCTTGTGGTTGGCTGAATTGAGGAGTTTTTGATCAGGGTGTTGGTTTTCCTGGTGATTTTGTTGGTTGGGTCTTGTTTCAGTTTTTTGTATATTGTAGGATCCAGGAGTTCACTGATTTTTTGTTTATATTGTTCTGTTTCCATGATTACTGTGGCATTGCCTTTGTCTGCTGGGAGAATGATGATTTCTGGGTCTGAATTGAGGTCCTTGATGGCTTTCCTTTCTTTTCTGGTTATGTTGCTGGGAGGTGGTTTTGCCTTGCGCAGAATCCTTGCTGTTTCTCCTCTTATTTCTTCTGCTTCCTCTTCTGGGAGATGGAGTGCCGATTCTACCTGGGCAATGATGCCTTCAACAGGGATTCTGGTGGTGGTTACTGCAAAGTTGCCTCCTTTGGCCAGGATAGATGTCTCCTCTTCTGAAAGTTGCCGCTGTGTGAGATTGATGATCGTCCGTGCTTTATCCAATGAGGGTTTCTGCTGGTGCTTTTGGCATTTGTTGAATTTCTGTTTTTGTCTTTCTGTGTGGTCTGCCATCCCTTTTTCCATTTTCCTGTAGGTGAGGCTGTCAATTTTGTCCCAGTCTTGGTTGTTCATCTTTTGACTGATGCTGAGGTGGAGTGATAGCAGTTCCTTGTCTATGTGGGCTAGTTCTTTGCGGGTGGTGTGTATTCTCTCACGTAACAGAGCATGTTCCATCCTATTGTAGATCCGGTTGGCCTGTGATGATTTGAAGGTCCTTTTTGCTGTGAGAAACAGTGGTGTGGTATCTGTGTCTCTGCAGCGTAGCAGGAAAGTTAGTGAGCAGAGTAGATGTGCTTTCCTGGTCCGGAGTTTTTCCAGTCTCCGGGTGTCTTGGAACAGTTTCTCCCCGTAGAGATTTCCAATGTGAAGTCGTAGGCTTTCATGGCCGGCATCCATAGTTTTTTTGTGGGTTTTTTTGGGCTGTGTGGCCATGTTCTGAAAGAGTTTCTTTCTGACGTTTCGCCAGCATCTGTGGCTAGCATCTTCAGAGAAAACTGAAATGGAAAAGCCTGGTTGTATATATACTGTGAGATCCTGGGTAGGGAGGGGTGGTTCCCAGGTGAACTGTGTGTTGTTCTGTGTTGAATAGGTATTGTTCTATGTTGATGGCTTCGCTTCAGGCTATGCAATCCAGGATATGTCTGCTGTTCCCATGTAAACGGTGCATTGTTCTGTGTTGAATAGGTGTTGTTCTGGTGTTAATGGCATGGCTTCCAGGTGAGGAATGCAATCAAGGAGATTGTCTGCTGTTGTCTGCTGACCCTGGTTGGTCTTCTCTTTGCATTTGCTGAGTGCAGATTTTCTTATTTTGTAGGACTGGTAGCCATATCTTGTTTACTTTAAGAGTTTCTTCTTTCCTGTTAAAGTTGTCTAAGTGTTTATGGATTTCGATGGCTTCCCTGTGCATTCTGACCTGATAGTTGTTGGCATGGTCCAGAATTTCAATGTTTTCAAACAGCATTTTATGGCCAGGATGGTTTATCATGTGTTCTGCTACTGCTGATTTTTCTGGCTGGCCCAGTCTGCAATGTCTCTCATGTTCCTTGATTCGTGTTTGGACACTGCGTTTGGTGGTCCCTATGTAGACTTGTCCGCAGCTGCATGGTATGCGGTAAACTCCTGCAGGATAGGTGAAGTCACCCATCACTACTATATTTCTCCTTTCTGAGTGTGTGGTCATCTGTTCTAGAAAGGCATCATCCAATTTTTCTGCCTGAGTCAGGGGTCTGTAGTAGACTCCCACAATAACATCCCTGTTGTTTCCTTCCCCTTTAATTTTTATCCAAATGCTCTCCACCTGGCTTCCAGGATTGTTGTCCTGGATTTCTTCACTGGTATAAATATCTCTGACATATAATGCTATTCCTCCTCCTCTCCTGTCTGGCCTGTTTCTCTTGAAGAGGTTATACCCCTGTATTTCTACATTCCAATCATGAGACTCATCCCACCAGGTTTCAGTGATGCCTATTATATCATATTTGCTTTGTTGTGCTAGGAGTTCAAGTTCATCTTGCTTATTTCCCATGCTCTGTGCAGAGCATGTGTAGTGTAGAGACATCTAAGACCATGTGTCCCCTTTACTTGCTGCCTGTGCACGTTTTTTTGCCTCCCACTGTTGGGTCCCTGTACTGTTTGCCTTGTTTCCTCTATGACAATTTGACTATTTTCTCCAGTCCTTTTGTCTTCCAGGACGTTGTCTCCCTTCCCCACACAGTTCAGTTTAAAGCCCTCCTGATCAAATTTTTGAGACTGTTGGCAAAAACATTTCTTCCAACTGGTGTGAGATGCAATCCATCCCTTGCCAGGAGTCTGCCCTCATGGAACCGCAGCCCATGATCTAAGAATCCAAATCGTTCTCGACGACACCATCTGCAGAGCCAATTGTTGACATCTGCTATCTTCCTCTCTCTTCCTGGACCATGCCCTTGAACTGGCAGAAGAGACGAGATGACAATCTGTGCCTCCATTTCTTTCAGCTTCTTACCTAGAGCCTCATAATCCCTTTTGATATTCTGAAGGCTGTGTCTTGCTGTGTCATTTGTTCCCACATGGACCAAAAGGAAGGGGCATTGGTCAGTAGGCCTGACCAGTCTTGTCAGCCTCTCTGTCACATCTCGGATCTTTGCCCCAGGGAGACAACACCCCTCCCAAGACATCTTGTCAGGCCCATTACTTACTCAAAATGATGGGGCATGCAAGTTTTAAGAGCTTGGTGAATTTGGAAAAGGTTTGCCCAGACCTAAGGGTAAGGAAATGTAACAGGTACCTTGACTGTCCAGTTTGCAGGAAGGCAAAGGTAAAAGCATACCCAATACCTAAGGCAGGGGTAGGCAACCTTTCCCCTTTAAGGGCCGAGGGACTTCATCTCCCAGAAGCCTCAGCCATGTTGACCAATAGTCCCATGTTGGCCAATAGCTCATGGGATTCTGGGAGTTGAAGTCCCTCGGCCCTTAAAGGGGAAAGGTTGCCTACCCCTGACGTAAGGAAACTAAATGTACCACTGTGAGACCATTTCAGACAGTTCATTCAGATCTTTCTGGCCCACATGATGTTCAGAGTGAAGGTGGGAACAGATTTGTACTGGTGGTGGTAATTAGATACACCAGATGTGGCTATGTTGCATTGTTGAAGACCAAAAGTGAAGCTGCTGAACAATTGAAGCAGTGGGTACACACCATTGAAAGGGAATTTCCCTATAATGGTGTCACCTTATTAACATATAAGGGAGGAGAGTTTCTCACACAAAGTCTGCAAAATTGGTTGAAGAAAAAGGGCATATGTCACCGTACGACCAACTTGGCTTGTCCAGATGAAGATGCTTTGGCTGAAAGAAGAATTGGCATAATAAATCAAATGTGCGACTGCATGATGTTGGATGCAGGCTCACCTCCTAGTTTGTGGGGAGAGGCAACTAGAACAGCTTGCCATGTCATAAACAGAATGTGGAGCAATGCAGCAAACTCCATATTATCTATTGTATGGGAGAGAACCCAACCTGAATTACCTAAGAGTGTTTGGACAATACACAAACATGCGGATTCCACCTCACTTTAGGAGGAAAGGGGAACCAAAGTGGAAAAGATTGTGTTTTGTGGGTTACCAAGATAACAGCTACAGGTTTTCATTGGGGAATGGCAGAATAATGTTCTCAAGGAGTGCAAACTTCCAGAAGCACTCAGGGCAAACTCCATTGCAACCTTGATGTTTTTGTGCCATTGAACAACACAAAGTTCAGAAATGGAGGGGCAGATTTGTCTGGGTTTGAGACGGATGCAAAGCCCAGTACACTGACACAGAACATCATCCAAACACAAACACTGAAGCCTGAGCCAGAACAGAGATCTGTCACAGAGACAGGGATACAGACCAGTAGCAGTGACAGTGAGAATGAGGAAGAGAGGAAGAAAGTCTTCATTCCACAAAGGTTTCAAAGGGATAGGAAGAAACCAGATTGGTTTGTTGTGTAGGAAGCAAGGGCAAGCACAGCAGAATACCAGAACCAGGGAGTGTCCAGGAGGTGTTATATTATCCTAGAAAGGAGTAAGAAAAGTGGAATGCTGCAGTGAACAATGAACATGAAGCCTTAAGGGAAAGGCAGATATCAAAGACAATGAGCAGGACTGCAGAGCAACGGGCATTTGGCTGCAGTAAGAACATGAAGTACAGATACAAACACATGAGGATGAGATACCATGAAGCACGTTAATCAGTTCCAAACAGAGTTCTGGTGGTGCAGAGGATAGCATAGCTAACACATTCACGAAGGCAAAACCTGGGAAAAACATGAAAGATGGGCTAGCAGGTAGGGTATCAACATCTGAGATTGACATGACATGTGGAAATGTGAGAGTCACATAGAAAGCACAACTAATGTCATTTTGGAGGGGACTGAGAGAGTAAAATGCACTCTGAAGAGAAAATGCCATAGATATGACTGGGGCAAAGAAACTGGGATAAAGGTGAGAGGGTTACCATAGAACAGTTAGGTGCCATGATGACTCAACATTTTACCATTTCTGAGTCACAGGAGGCTGATGCAACACTAGGCAGAGGGTTGAGTCAGAAACCTTCAATTCTGCAGAGACACATCAGTCAGGTGACTGGAAACTGGGTGACATCCCAGGAGTGGACTGGACTAATATCCAAAAGGGGATACTGTATAAAAGTGCGTGAGTTGGATACTCATGTGTGGGTGACTGTATATAGAGAGCAGAGCACTTTGTTAATCTCTCTCTCTCTGGCTTTTCTTCGCAAACGAAGATTCAGGAAGGACTCATCCCATGCTTTTTGCAAGTGCGCTGATGACTAAAAAGGCCAATCCGAGATAAACAAGTCAGGTTGCAGAAAGCACAGCAGAAGATCTCCTTGGGTGATGTTTCCGGGTTGTGATTCTTTCTGCATTGTCATTTCTCTTCGAGACTTGTTCGGCGTAACTTCTCAAATAAGGCTGCAACATTGTGGATAGTGCGTCTCCATGCTTCCCGATGTGAGGCCAGGGTGGACCATTGTTGGTGATCAATTTGGCCGAGCCTGAGATGTTGTTTCAGGGAGTCCTTGTATCACTTTTTTGGAGCACCCCTCTTACGTTGACCCGTGGCGAGTTCACCGTAGAGTACTAATTTTGGGAGGGGATGGTCTTTTATATCATGGTAATTTATTCATAGAATATAATAGTTCTGATCTGATGTTGTGTTTGTTGCTCCTTCTCTCTCTCTCTCTCTCTCTCTCTATATATATATATATATATATATCCTTTTTATCATATATAGATAGATACATATGGATATAGATATAGATATGATGAATATAATATATATATCTTGCTCCTTTTCCATCCTAGTTGGATTGCTAGAATTGATACATTTCAATCACACAGTATTTTCTCAGTTCAGAGTAGTTCTTGAATTCCTTTTAATCCTCTCAAATGATTCATACATGCTCATACTGTTACAAATTTTCATGCTAATATCTCATCTCCACTGCAAAACATGTCTATGTTCTCCATTTTTCCTCCTGCACATCTGTCACCTTTACAGATGCACACTTTTTCCATCAGCTTCATATATGTGTACAACTATATGCTAAACAACAGCAGCTCTGTAGTCTATTAGTTCTGCTTTGGTGTTTTACCTCTATCTGCAGGCTAATCATTTTGCTTGTCAAGATTTCCTGTTCACATTGACTCTTCACTATATCACTACTATCCTCTCCATTTTACTGTGAACAGAGAAATGGCCAAACATATTCATATGAAACACCAGTGACCCTTTCACACTATACAATTGTAGTTCAAAGAATCGACTTCAACTGCCATGGCAATATGCATGAAATCCTAGGGCTTGTAGTTTGGTCAGAGACACTAGATCTCTATGGCTGAGAATTCTAATTGGCCCTCCCTAAACTCCAAACCCTGAGATTCTGTAGGATGCTGCCATGGCAGTTTAAAATGGAATCATAATGCTGTAATTGTATAGTGTGTAAGGGTTCCAGGCTATATATAAGGAGAAACTCTGGTGATTCACCAAATGGTGACTGGAGACTGATGTTCCCCATCAGATTAGTAAGTGGTAACTATATTGACTAAAAATTATCTATGAGTTACTTTTGGTCTCTATTCAGGAGAAAGGCAGCAAATAAATTAAATAATTTCATATATATATATATATATATATATATATATATATATATATATAAACACAATTTGTAAATTCCATATGTTCTAATTTATTATTTATTTAATTTTAGATATTTTCGAGACCAACTTTCACTCCTCCAGGGTCTCCAAGGTAGTCATCTTTCCTTAAGAACATAAAAATATAGACAATGTTGAGATAAATACAAAATACATGAATTAGATAATTAAAGCAGGAGGAAGAGAAGAGCATTTAAGAAATAAACTTTTGTTTTAAAAAATGCATCACTGTGGTAGGGGATGTATTGTCTGGTCAGGTCGAATATGCTCCTAAAAGTACCAATCTGCTACAACTCAGTCTTCCAAATAGTCCTCAACCATAACAATGTGCAAATTGACAAGTAGTGTTTCAGTCTCTTTTCCCTTTTTCAATGCAATTCTATAAATTTCTACTCAGAAGTAAGCCACAGTGTGTTCTATTGGGTGTGGATAGCAAATGTGAGGAACTATTTTCAGACAAATAGCAACACTGGCTCTTCTTGCTTTATATATTGTTGCATTTTTATTGGTTTATATGCAGATAAACTATTTTATAGGAAAATCAACAGTTTTAATGAAAGTACATTTCAATAAAACACAATTTAACTGATGCTATGCCTAAGAACTTCCATAGAGCCTCCCTCTCCAAAAGTTATTTCCAGAAGCTCTTTTCTGGTTAAAGTATGCTGCATCATTTACTCTAT
This sequence comes from Phrynosoma blainvillii, assembly GCA_026167975.1. Classification (NCBI taxonomy): domain Eukaryota; kingdom Metazoa; phylum Chordata; class Lepidosauria; order Squamata; family Phrynosomatidae; genus Phrynosoma; species Phrynosoma blainvillii. The sequence goes on along the minus strand of JANUYF010000003.1, from coordinate 179,995,448 downwards.
CCTCTGTTATTTTCTGAACTGGGACATGTTAGGTAATGAACCATTTTAATCAGGACCATGATAGAACAGCAATAAGAACAGAAGTGGGCACATGCACAGCACTAATGTCACTTATATAAGAAATCATTTTCTGACTGAGAAAGAATGTAGCATAAGCCAAGTTCAATCGAGCTTAGATAGAAAGTACGTAGATAACAAAAACATTTTTTTTTAATATCAAGCCATTTAGTCACCTCTTTCCCACTACATGTATTAACCATTTAATACTTCTTAGTCAAATATATTTATCCTGGTGGCGCAGTGGTTAAATGCCTGTACTGCAGCCACTCACTCATAAACCACAAGGTTGCGAGTTCAATACCAGCCAGGGCTGAGGCTTGACTCAGGCCTTCATCCTTCTGAGGTCGCTAAAATGAGTACCCAGCTGTTGGGGGGCAATGAGCTTACAGTTGTAAACCGCTTAGACATCCCATAGTGTGATATGGAGCGGTATATAAATGAAGCTGCTTTCCTTTATAATGCACTTAGATCTTAACTGGTGGCTCTTATATACTTCTTTTTAACAGGCATAGGCTTCATTCCCACTATGATTTAAAGTGAATTGCTGATTTGGTCATATGACTGCTGTTCCCACTTGAAACCAGTTCCAATCCTATTGAGTTCAGTTTCAATTGTGATGAAATGAGGCAAATGCAAACAAACAAACAACAATCAAACAAAAACCTCACTGTTTCCTGACACTAATTCTTTGGCAGTTCTTTTGAAAAGAATTGATTCAAAAGCCTGTTCAACAGTGGGAACAAGAGATCTGAATTAGATCATACTGGAGGGGAGGGACTAATGGCAGAAGAGTGTTTACCATCCATCCTCAGTTTTGGGAAATCATCCATCCCCCATGCCCAGTGCTGCCTTTGTGCTTGTGGTGTGACCTATGGGTGCATTTTATATATATAATATATATATATATATAGAGAGAGAGAGAGAGAGAGAAAGAGAGAGAGAGAATATGCGAGCCATCGTATTTGCAACTACTTGCAATTACGGGCAGACTGCAGCTCAGCAAGGCAAGTAGTTGCAAAACCAATTGATCTCATATCCTGTCAATATATATATATATATATATATATATATATATATATATAGTTCCCAAGCCAAGCTGCTAAAAGGGGAAATGGTGTGTCTGAGCAGCCTGGGTTGCTGAGAGGCAGAGGGAGCCTCAGTTGCTAAAGTCACCCCTCTTGGCACCTGGAATGACCCTGTCCTCATCGTGTTGTTGCGTGCATCACACACAGATGATGGTCATGCATTTGAAGTGGTGCAAACTAGTAGGAACAAAAATCATGCAAAAAAAAAGTGGTTACAAGGGAATAACGAAAAACCCACTTTCATAGTGGGAATGAGGAACCTTTTGGGAATTGATTCACTGACATGGAGCAAAGGCAAATGGCAAACCAGTTGAATGTAAGTGGAAACGAGCCCATACATTTAAACAACTGGCTTGGCTTGTTGACTTGGGAGTCAGTGATATTAGCTCATTCATCTACCTCTTGCAGAACCTTGCAGAACCTGGCCAGGTTACTTTTGGCCTGCATCTCAGTTTCTTCTACCTGACTCTTTTATGCATTCACTATCAGCTAGAGTTTATTCACCAAGTATTGGATGATAATAACAAGTTTAACCTAGACAAGGAAGAAATAGAAATAGTAAAAGAATTCCCATACCTGGGATCAAACATTGATAGAAATGGGAACTGGAGTCAGGAAATCAGAAGAAGACTAAGAATGGGGAGGGTGGCTATGAAAGAACTAGAAAAGATTCTAAAATGCAAAGATATACAACTCAGAACAAAAGCTAGAATCATACAAGCCATCGTCTTCCCTACTACCATGTATGGATGTGAGAGCTGGACAGTTAAGAAAAATAATAGGAAGAAAATCAATGCATTTGAGATGTGGTGCTGGAGAAGGGTGCTGAGAATCCCATGGACAGCCAAAAAGACAAGCAAATGGGTCCTAGAGCAGATCAAACTGGAAACCTCCCTGGAAGCCAAGATGACCAAACTGAGATTGTCGTACTTTAGGAACATAATGAGAAGACTCTTTAGAAAAAACAATAATACTGGGGAGGGTGGAGGGAAGTAGGAAGAGAGGAAGACCGCATGCCAGATGGATGAACTCTATTAAAGAGGTCACAGGTATTAAGGGGTTGTAGGAATTTAGCAGAGCAGTGGAGGACAGAGGGTCTTGGAGATGTCTCATCCATAGGATTGCCATGAGTTGAGATCAACTCAAGGGCAGTTAAAACAAAATTGGATGTCACAGTTTTTCCAATACTCCTCAAAATTCCTGTACACTTGCATAACCTGTCCCATCTTCATCTGTATCCAGGAGTGAATTGGCTTCAACCTGATGAGGCTGGCGTTTTGTGTGCTAGACTCTTTTTGTTGTTTATTTTGGCATGTATGAAATACTCTCCAAGAACAATTATTCAGGTGGCTTGGATGAACTAACTTTGGAAGATATGTTTTGCTCTTGCTTTTACTAGTTAGCAATCTGATTTCATTATCTTCAAGTCGTTGCACGTCTCCCTGAATTTCAGTTGGCTGCTTTCACCTGCATATTCAGAGGGCTCTGTTTCTCAGTGTCTCTTTTCTGTATCATGGTGTTGCTATTATCTTATCTGTTTTAAAAATATAATAATAATAATAATAATAATAATAATAATAATAATAATAATAATAATATAGTTTACTTATATCCCACCTTTAGCCATAGCTATCAAATATGTTCTCACATAGATCTTCTTCTTCTAAGTCACACTGTTGCTGACAATATATAGGTAAATTCAAGATTTTATTTGGAATGTTTACTTCATTATTATTGGAACACCTTCTGTACTGTAATTTGGGATATATACATATATGTGTTTTGGAATAGAGTCAGTTTTGAAAAGAAAAAAGGAAGAAAAGGAAAAGGGAAAAAGAAAAAAAGGAAAAGAAGGAAAATATGTCATGAACCAAGGTTCTCTGTTGTTCTTTTGATCCAGAGAGAAATTTAGCCACTCTAGACTATAGGATTTTCAATATAGACACATGGGAAACCAGATCTGGGTTTAGACACTATGCATGTAACATTTATTAAAACATACGGATGAAACAATGAGAAATACATTCGATACAATAGATCATGGCATCCTCTTGGACTGCCTGAAGGGGTTAGGTATCGTAGGCACTGCTTTGCAGTGGTTCCGGTCTTTCCTCTCGGGTAGGTCCCAGAGTGTGCTGCTCAGGGACTGTAGCTCCAGTAACAGGGACCTCACTTGTGGGGTCCCTCAGGGGACTATTTTGTCCCCGTTGTTATTTAACATCTATATGAAGCTGCTGGGTGAGATCATACAGAGTTATGGTTCTGGGCGTTATCAGTACGCCGATGACACCCAAATCTATTTCTCCATGTCTCGTTCATTGGTCTCGAATTCCAATGGCATCTCCTCTCTCAATGAATGTCTTCGAGTGGTAATGGGATGGATGAGGAAAAACAGATTGAAACTGAATCCAGACAATACAGAGGTGCTCACGGTAGCGGCTCCAAAACCAAGAATTGGGTTGCAACCTCCAGTCCTGGATGGGGTCACACTCTCCTCCAGTGACTGTGTTCGCAGTCTGGGGGTGCTCCTTGACTCGTCGCTCCTAATGACAAATCAGATAAATGCTACAGTCAGGAGCACCTGTTATCAGCTTCGACTAATACGCCAGCTGCGCCCTTTTCTGAAAGTAAGGGATCTCGAGACTGTTGTGCACACACTGGTAACCTCACCCCTTGACTTCTGTAATGCACTCTACATGGGGCTACCCTTGTGCTTGGTCCGGAAGCTTCAGCTGGTCCAAAACATGGCAGCCAGGCTCATTTCCGGAACATCTAAGATCACCTTTAAAGCCCTAAATGGCTTGGGTCCAAGCTATCTCAGGGACCATCTCCTTCCATACAATCCTCCCTGCGCTCTCCGGCCCTCTGGGAGGAATTTGCTGCAGCCTTCAAAATCAAGGCTTGCGGCGACCTCCCAGAGGGCTTTTTCTGTTGTCACCCCGAAACTCTGGAATGACCTGCCGGACGAGATCCATCAGTTGACATCACTAGACAGCTTTAAAAAAGCTGTCAAGATGGATCTCTTCCAGCAGGCCTTTCCAAATTAATTATCCTGGACAGGGCTCTTTACTCCTGCATTCCTTTCGTGGCCCCATCCTCTGTTGATGGATAAGGAACACAATAGAGGTTGTTTAGGGCTCTGCAATCTGTTCTTGATATGGTTTATTCTAATATTTTATATTGTTTACATTTTAACGATCTGTTATTTAATATTGTTTTAAGGGAGGGTGGGTTGGTCCAGGGATATGCTGTATGGATTTTATTGTGAGCTGCTTAGATTGCTGTCAAGAAGCGGGATATAAATAAATTTTATAATAATTATTATTATGAAATAATAAGAAATAAGAAATATCAAACAAGACAATCATTTTAAATATCAAGAGCTCTTTCACACACACATTCACTCAGACATACTCACGAAGGTCCTCCACTGAATGTTGATCAGGCATCCATGAAGGTTGGGATGACACCTTGCCCAGGTAGATGCCAACAAACTGAGGCTGGTAGACCACTTCTTTTATACCTTGTTCATCTTTCTTTTGATGAAAACATGTTTTTCCTTGGTTTATTAAAACATCCTGAACCATCATGCCAAGTTCTTATCAGTTGATGCAGCTCAGAGTGTCCAGCACACCGTGTTTGTACAAATTTTGCAAATTCCATCTGCTCCGGCGAACTCAACATTCCTTTTAATTTCTCGCTTTCAATGTCCAAATCCTTCCCACATCAATGCATTGCACACAGCCATGTTCTCTGATTCAGGACCATACAGTCAGCTCGGAACCCACTCAAAACAAGTATGTGTGATTAATGCCTGATCCCAATAATTTTCTGGTGCTTTAGGATCTGATAGCATACACTTGATCATCTCTCTTAAAGCTCTTTCTTTCAACCTGTTTTATTTGAACATCTAGAGTATCAACCTGTAAGTTGTTGAGGAATTTTTCCCCTCTATAAACTCTTCCATATTATCAGTAAATACTGTACCTAGCTTGCACTGCAATTTATTACTTGTCATAATCATGTAGTTCTATTCTTTAAGCACTTCATTCCCATTTTTTCATGAGATATCTGAACATGTACCTTAAATAGTTATTGAAATGACTGTGTACCAATTGTTTGCCAATTTAGGGACCTTCCTTGGGCCAGAGATCACTGTGTACAAGGTCAAGTGTTCTTAAGGCTCTAGTCTGGCTAGCAGACTTTTGCTCTTATATATACTAATTACGTCTCTTGAACATATGTTCAGTGAACCTTGCCTGCACTTTTACTGTACTTAAGCACTACTGATGCTTTAATTCAGGGGTAGGCAACCTTTCCCCTTTAAGGGCCGAGGAACTTCAGCTCCCAGAATCCCAGGAGCTATTGGCCAACATGGGACTATTGGCCAACATGGCTGAGGCTTCTGGGAGCTGAAGGGGAATGGTAGCCTACCCCTGCTTTAATTACTCTATCTGTGACTGCTGTTCCCTTTTGAATGATATATTTATTACCCTGAAATGTTATGATGAGGACCCTAGCTGCCATATTCTTAACAGGAGCACTCCTTCGAGGTAAGAGACCTACAGCATATGACCCTTGCCTGGAATATTAGCTTTAGTTTATTAAATTTATTAATATAACTAGTATGGCTCTTTTTAAAAAAGTGTTGTTCAATTCATTCTACAGAAAGGCTTTTTCCATCTGTGAGATATTTCTTCTTCTTGTCTAATTCTTTAAAGAAGGTTTTGTTTCTGGACAATCTTGGGATAAGCCTTCCTGTGTCTACATGAAGTGTTCTTTGATTGTCTTGCTGGTTGTGTCTTTTGCACTTTATCTTGATAACAGTGGGATTTTTGTTGTTTTTACTGTTCAGCTTTCCCCATGCTCCAGTCTTTCCTTTAGTATCTCTGTGTATAGTAGCAGAAACACACTCCATTTTTTCTTTTTTAAAAAGGAGTTTCAAATGTTGGTGTCCTATCCTGACCACAATTGTCTTGCATAATGTCCATTCTGCATTTTAACTCATCTGTGACTCTTTGCTCCAGAATTAATTCAAATTCAGACCTTGTTTCTAACGGATTAGAAAGGATGTTTTGTGATTCCAGTGAGTTACAAAGAAGACCACGGTGTGGTTGCCCTTTATATCTCCTATAACACCATGCATTTGAGTTCCCACAATTTAATTTATAAGATTTTGTTTTCCCTTTCCTTTGCCCAATCTCATTTGGTGTATCCTCCTCAAAGGATCACCTTACTAAGATCTCTACATTCACAAAACTTTTGCAGTGCAATCAACATATCCTTATCATGGTCTCATTCCCTATGCATGTTAAATTACTATCTACCACTAATAAACTTATTGTTGCTTTTTGCCTATTATGTACAGTTTACATACATGGCCTCTCTGTGCTGATTTCTTTCCAAAGTTCATCTTTGATAAAGAACATTTCAACTTCAATTTTCCATAGTTAGAGGGCTTTTTTCTTGCTAGTGAACCAAGCCTGGTTCCAGCCTTGGCATAACTGCTGAGGCATCTTTAAAATCTTGTCTCCCTGTGGGCATGGGCAAACTATGCATCCCATCCCAACACTTTGTGTGGGAGTGGGATGCAAATATCCCTCCCACCCCAGGAATAACAAGACAAGACAACAGAAAGTGGGTTCAAACAGGGCCATTTATTAACTGGAACTATTTATTAATTTCTTAACAGAACTGCAAATCAGGTGGGGAAATAGCCAAGGGCAGGAGCAGCTGCAGCCAGTGGTCTATCTCCGAGACCACTTCTGCAGCCTTCTCTGGGTGATAGCACTTGAGTCCCAAATGTAACCCAAAAGCTGGGTTATCTGTTGGCTGGCCCACTTCAGGAAGACTAACATGAAAGTCCCTGTCATAATGTCCAAGAATTAAAGAGAGGGATTTATCTCCCCACTCCCAGATCCCAAGGCTCAAACAGGTGGTTCCTTAGATGTCCCTTCCATCCAAACAGTGTCCTAGGCATGCACCAAAATCCAAATTTCTTTCAAATCATGCTAATGATATGGGGCAACCATCTGCTTAGCCCCTATTTCCCATCCAGGCATCTTAAACATATTTAATGCCCTGTTATGGGTCTGTTGAAAAAATAGAATTGTGGGGTTGCAATTTTAGTTTCCAGGGTGTTAAGCATTTTAAAGGTAAATGAAAATATGCAAGTATGAAAGTTAAACTTGTTAGAATTCACTTTCATCAGGAGAGCAGCAAAAACATGTGTCAGATTATTACTTTCAATCTGTCTTCCTAAAGAATAAAGACTAACTCAAAAAGACAAACATGTAGTTTGTGGTTTAAAAAACAAACAATAATAGCTTTAATAAATATTTACATAAAATAACTAAAACCTAATCTAACTGGAGTTATAAAGCAGGCAGAGAGATGTTAACCTCTCTCAGAGAGGACTGTGGCAGACAGCATACTGCTGTTACTGACTGCTTACTGGGAGTTTGGAATGTTCACAGTTAGTTAAACTGCCTCTTATGAATGACAGTTAGAATGAGAGAGGGGGAGTGGTGAAGTTCTGACTATCTAAAGAGCAACAGGAGAATACAAAACATATTTTTTTCCAACAATACACTTCTCAATTTCCTAGATCAATGTCAAGGATCTTAATTCCTTCACACAGCCTCTGGAATCAGTCTTTTGGCAGAGGTGTACTGAGGATATCTGCAATCACCACCTTGGTGCTGCAGTATTCCACTTGGACAAGTCCATTTGGACACATTTCTTGCACATTATGTACAATGTTTTCTTAAGTGGTTTTTCATTCTGTGAAATCTTGATGCAGCTTTGATTATCATGCATTAAAGTGGTTGGTTTGGGTTCTGTTATCCCAAAGTTCAGAGCAAGTTGTGCAGCCATTTGTTTTCATCACATGCTGCTTTTGCTGAAATACACTTGGTTCCAGTAGAAGAATCAGTGATTGTAGATTGCTTCTTACTTGTCCAACTTACAACTCCTCCACCATAGAAGATCAGGTTTAAGGTGGTTGACTTTCTGTGTACCAGATCTGCAGTCTGGCAGCATTAGTTTGTAATCTGCTGTTCCTTTTAAATATCTGGCAACTCTCTTAACTGCAATGTAACTTTTTTTTTTCTTTTTTGGTTGTAGGAGAGTTGACCATTCTGCATAAGATGCCAACAGCATTTGCTATGTCAGGTCTGATGAAGTTAGCTATATATAGAAGTTTCCAATTGCAGTCCTATACTTGTCTCCATTTTGCAAAGGTTCAAATTTCTTAATGTCGTTTAAGAATACTACTTCCATTGGAGTTGGCATAGCATTTGCATCTTTCAGACCAAGACAGTCCACAAGATCTAGTACCTTCTGCTTTTGATTCAGGAAGAAACTTCCATCACTGTCTCTTTGTAGTTGCACTTCATGATAGTGTGAGATGTCTCCCAAATTCTTGATATCCATCTTTTTCTGGATTATCTGTTCACTATCTGCTTTGTTCTCAATGCAGAGGATTAGATCATCCACATAACTAGTGATCTAAGTCCATTTATTATTTCTGAATCTCTTGTATACAGATTTGTTAACAGTGCCTGGAGTGAACCCCTCTTTGATAAGAAGTTGGTTCAGTTTCCCACCCCATCCTCTGGCGGCTTGCTTTAAACTATAAATGTTCTCTTGCAGTTTATATACAAGTTGTTCTTTTCCACATATTTGGAATCCTGGAGGTTGTTCCATATAAAGTTGTTCAGTAAGAACACCATACAGAAAAACTGTGTTGACGTACAGATATTGAACATTCATTTTCTTGTAAGCTGTGACAGCTAGGAGAGTTCTGATGGTTGTATGAGTGACTACTCCAGCAAAAGTTTTGTTGTAGTCCTCACCATACTTTTGAGTATAACCTTTAGCAACAAGTCTTGCTTTGTATCTTTGAATCTCCCCTTCTGTATCTAGCTGTATCTGTCTTTGTGGTAAAGACCCATCTATAGCCAATTGTCCTTTTTCCTTCCAGCAATTCTGAAAAGTCCATATGTTGTTTTTATATAAAGATTGCATTTGTTCATTAGCAACTTACACCCACTTTTTAGAATCTGTCTTTAGAAGTCACTTCATCTTCTTCCAATCAGAAGGTGTTGGAGTTAATTCCTCTATGGTTTGATAAGAGAATCTGTCAGGTGGCATACCTTTATTGGAGCATTCTGACCTTCTCACCTGGACTTGCATACCTGGCTCCACTTCTTGTGCACCATCTGGTTCCTTATCATGGTGGTCCGCTGCAGATGTAGCCCCTTCTGGATACAAGACTCTTGAAGAATGGGAGAACTCCACTTGCTCTGGTTGCTGGTGGGAGTATTTTTCTGCAAATAAATCTTGATAAACATCTTGGTTTTGATTAGTTTTAGGCTGTGATCTTTCATCAACATAAACAGCACTTGCCACTTTTATTGTGTGTCCATCTGGATTTAGAATTCTGTAACCATTTCTAGCATAACCAACAAAAACTCCCTCTTCACTTCAAGTTTACTTCTTTCTGCTTGGGAATATAGGTAAATGCCTTGCTTCCAAAAACTTTCAGATGACTTAATTCTGGCTTAACTCCATGCCATAATTGGAATGGGGTTACATCTTTTGATTTTGTTGGCAATCTCTTACACAGGTATGCTGTATTCATGATGGCTTCAGACCAATAGCATTTAGGCATATTAGCTTCCAAAAGCATAGTTACTGCCATCTTCTTGAGAGTTCTGTTCATTCTCTCTGCCACACCATTTTGTTTTAGAGAATAAACCTGTGTAGTCTGATGCTCAATGCCATGTTCTTTCAAAAATTAATCAAATTCAGCATTGACAAATTTAGTGCCATTATCTGTGTGAAGGCTCTTGGGTTTGTAGCCAAATTTGTTAGAGACACAATTAAAGTATTATTTGAATTTTTGAAATGCTTGACTCTTCTCGCTGAAAAGATAAGTGTATGTGTATCTGCTGAAATCATCAATAATATTAATAAAATAAGAGTTACCTCCTTCTGACTTTTGATTCATTGGTCCAGAAAGATCAGTATGTAAAAGATCCAATGCCTTGTGAAGTCGTAGGCTTTCATGGCTGGCATCCATAGTTTTTGTGGGTTTTTTGGGCTGTGTGGCCATGTTCTAGAAGAGTTTCTTTCTGACGTTTCACCAGCATCTGTGGCTGGCATCTTCAGAGAAGGTGCCAGCCACAGATGCTGGTGAAACATCAGAAAAAGAAACTCTTCTAGAACATGGCCACACAGCCCAAAAAACCCACAAAAATGATCCAATGCCTTGTTGGATTGTCTTACAGTAACTGGAGGATGTGAAGCTCTTGCGGCTTTTGCATTCAAGCATTCTACACATTAGAACATATTTTGAATTTAAAGTCTCTTGCAAGCTCTTGATTTGTCGGTTTCTTAATATTTTCAACACTTTTATGAGCAAATCTGCAATACTATAAAGTTGAACATGTCAGAGTATAGATGGGCTATGCAGTCAAAGGTGAAATGTAGAGATGTGTGTGTCTCTAATTTTCCACTTGAGAACAGCTTCTTGGCAAGCACAAACAACTCAGTCCAGATGGCCAGAGAGAGACAAAACAATAGAAAACTCTAGGTGGGTAATCAGCCTTGTTTACATAAGAATAACAATAATAAAAACCAGTATGGGAAAGGAGATCATGTGGTGGATGATGAACAACAAGAGGCTCGGTTAACAAACATCACTTACAGAACATCCAATCAACTTGAAGGGTAACACCCAAAGAGGTGGAAAGGGGCTGGGCTGAGAAACTTTGTGTTTGGCATTGATATTATTATTTGCTTCCTTTGGATCACACTTTTGTTCTTCTTCTCTTTACTTCTCTCAATGGATCTATAATATGTTTATATTGCTTTACAATGTAGCCTTAAGATCTGGAAACATGGATCTGTAGTTTTATTCTTATTTATCCACATCAGCAAGATGTGATCCTATAGTGGACTGTATTTTGCTTTGCTTGTTGTTATTATTTTTTCACTAATAACAATAAAAGCTCAACTTTTAGAAGCTTGGATTATTTATTTATTTATTTATTTGTTCTCTGGTTCTGCTGGATCTATAAGCACACTACTTCACTAAAACCTAACAGAACAGTCTGTGATTGCATTGGGTCACACTGTTCACAGATGAATGTAAAATCTGCATCTGATAACATCCACGAGATCCTAAGTCTGCTCTAAAAATCAATTTTTTATCATGAAACCTAAAACAGGTTTACTTTCTGAAACTGACACATTTGCCCCTGGATGTTGTGCTTTACATACTGTAAAAGGAGGCTTTCAAATCTGGTACATAATAAGCATCTGGTATTTTTAAAGTTCCTATTCTGTTAGGACCAAGTTTTATTTTCAAAATAACAGTCTTTTTTCCTTGTACAAAAATTTCTTGACCATTAGCAAGATAGACAGGAAAAGTTACATTTGCATCAAAATCAACAAACCATTCTTTGTTGTTGAAGTAATGTGCGCTTGACCCACTATCAATTAGAACTTGGTTTTTATATTTCTCTCCAGCAATTTGAAATAATTGTTGAGTCAAACCAATATCAACATGCCTAGAAGATTTCTGTTTAGTATTAAAAGCTTCCTTTTTAAACTTGCTTTTGTTCTTAGTTTTCAATCCTTGACTTTGCAGCTTTTGCAGCTCAGCTCTTGACTTTGACCTGTTAACATTGTTTCTCTTTGACTTGGAAGAAAAAAAAAGTCTTTTTCAAATTCTCTGTAGCAAATTGAGCTAATTATCTGTCTGTTGTTTTTATATTAAAGTTGTCTTCCATCAGGTTTCACCTATTTTGAAATTCAATAATTCAAGCAATATCATCTTGCAAAGAAACATCTCCTTTAACTTGTAAAGCATTGATTATCAGAGAGTAATATTTTGGAAGACTTGCCAAAAACAGTACAAGTTTTGCATGTTCTGGAAAGAACTCTCCAGGTGCTGCAACTCCAGACAAAGTTGTCATAAAGCCATTAACATGCTGATTCAAAAATTGAGGATAATGCAATTTGGTGTTAACAAGTTTGATCATGAGAGTTGTTTGATTAGAAGTACTTGGAGAATTAAATACTTTCTATATTTGTCCCATATTTGTTTTGCATCAGTTAAACCTTGAACATGGTATGCAATGCTGGGATCTATAGACAAGCATATATATGCTGCTACTTTCTTTGCATTTTCATGAAATTGTTGTTGAGTATTCCTGCTTCTGTGGGTCTCTGCCCATTTATTGCTTTAAATACACCCATAGTAGTCAGGTACATTTGTATTTTCCATGACCACATTTTATAATTTGTTCCAGTTAGTATTTCACTGATCATTGTGAAATTAGGATTAATTGAAGCCATTTTCTACTGTTTGAGGAAAATATATATCTTTCTTTCTTCTTGTAGTCAGTAACTTTAGGAAAAGCAGTTTAAAAATAATCAGGATCCGTTTCTGAGACCTCACTGGATCTAGACAAGGACCACTTCTGGGACTTCACTGGAAGTTGACTGGATCCCTACTGGGCTCATAACCCAAAAATGTGGGGTTGCAGTTTTAGTTTCCAGGGTGTTAACCCTTTTAAAGTTAAACTAAAATTTGCAGGTTTGAAAGTTAAACTTGTTAGAGTTCACTTTCATCAGGAGAACAGCAAAAACATGGGTCAGACTATTACTTTAAATCTGTCTTCCTAAAGAATAAAGATTAACTCAAAAAGATAAACATATAGTTTGTGGTTTAAAAAACAAGCAATAATGGCTTTAATAAATATTTACGTAAAAGAACTAAAACCTAATCTAACTGGAGTTTATAAAGCAGGAAGAGAGATATTAAACTATCTCAGAGAGGGCTGTTACAGACAGTTAGAATGGGGGGGGGGGGTGAAGTCTTGCCTAACTAAAGAGGAACAGGAGAATCCATCCCAACCCTTTGTATGGGAGTGGAATGCAAATTGCAGATGATACCAGGATCAGCATTCAAAATGACTGTAATAGATTAGAGAGTTGGGCCAAAACTAACAAAATGAATTTCAACAGGAAGAAATGTAAGGTACTACAATTAGACAAAAAATAAAAAATAAAATGGAAGGCTCATATATAGGATGGTTGACACTTGGCTTGACAACAGTACATGCAAAAGGGATCTAGGATTCTTCATAGACCACAGGCTAAACATGAGTCAACCATGTGATGCAGCAGCTAAAAAAGCTAATATGACTATAGGCTGCATCAATAAGAGTGTAGTGTCCAAATTGCAAAAAGTAATAGTACCATTCTATTCTGCTTTGGTCAGACCTCCTAGAATATTGTGTCCAGTTCTGGGCACCACAATTCAAAAGTGATATTGACTAGCTTGTTTTCTGATGCCCCAGATTAGGACACCAAGCAATAGTTTCTAGCAGAAAAAGAGAGTTCACCTAAAAATTAGGAAGAACTTCCTGATGGTAAGAGCTGTTCAATAGTGGAATATGCTGCCTAGAAGTGTAGTGGAGTCTCTTTCTTTGGAGTTCTTTAAACAGATGCCGGATGGCCATCTGTCAAAAGTGCTTTGATTGTGTATCTTGCATGGCAGAGGGTTGGACTGGGTGGCCCTTGGGATGTCTTCTAATTCTATTTTTCTATTATTCACAGGTTCTCATGTTTTGATAACCATTCATGATGTGCACAAGGGAGGGGAGAAACTGACATGATTTTCACTTTCCCTCTTCAGGTATTGTTGGTTGTGGCCCAAATCTTCATTTATCAAATTCACTCTAAGATCTCTTGACAATAGAGTTTCTTTCATGAATTCCTCCTTAATTTTATCTGTGTGTGCATTTTGCTCAAATGTGTGTCTGCCTATGCTGCTTAGTTAACATGGCAACACTTTATCAAGAACACTAGCATTACTAATAAAGGATCAAGATATGATGTGTAAGTAGGATCAAACTATGTTCATATATTACATCAAAACAGGTAATTCAGGTTCTTTTTTTGATGTGAAATTATTTACTACCACTGACTCCAGCAGTATTCAGAAGAAAATAAATCTTTTTGTTTAAATATCTCTGCAAATGTCTCTGCTGGGGAAAATCTCTCTCAACCAAACATGATTTGGTGTTCCAGCCACATTTTAGCTGGATTCTACAATGGTCCTAATAAGCAATTTCAGGAACCTAAAAACCTGTTACAGAACGCTGTAGATAGTTTTGAGCTAAATGAGAAAATGGTCCAATTTGGTATATGGCACTCTTCTAACACTGACATCTAGATGAAATATTTCTTAATGGTATGCACATATTGATGACACAAGCATCATCCCAGTAAGAAGATGTCTCACCAACAGGTTCAACCTAGAAATACAGGAAAAGTGTTATTTAAATACATCATAGAAGCACTTTAACAACTATAGGCTACTTATCACAGTTTTTCTTTAATATTACTTAGGCTGTCTTGCATAAGTTTATATTTCTTTAAAATGAAGCATCAAAAATTGGACATAACTATGCAGTACTTGTGCAAATATCCTTACTTTTTAAATAGAATATTCATTTTGTCTAAATAAACCAAATCTGACTTGGATAAGTGCAGAGCTACTTTCAATACAGTAGACACAACAGGTCTCCAGTTCTAGAAGTTAGAAAAGGGATAAAATGATGTCTTTTATTGTATGTGACAAAAATACATCTTTGTGTATTTGTCTATTTCTCTTCTTTTGGTACTGGCTGTTGTAGCATGAACTCTACAAGTCCAACAAAAGCAAGTTACTAAAAGAATAACATAGCTGGCCATGAAAGAGTGTAGAACATAATGGTCAAAGACTACATTAGGGCTGTCAGAATTCACCAGGAGATGTGTGTATCTGGTTCCTAACTTTATTAATCAATAGTATAGTTAAGTATGTGCTGTATACTCATGGCTGATGAAAGGTTTTCATGTAATCTCCTCTACCATAGATAATGACAGACACTATGCTTTTTCATTATGGTTATTCATTCACACATGCTGCATTTGTACCTCTCAATCCTGCCAACTTCTGAAAGCTTCTAATGTCTAGTTGTGCCTTTTAACCAACCAAAGTATAGAGAGTGCCAATTATATTGTAAAACCACTCAAACCATAAGGTAGGACTCATTTAGGGACACTGCTGGACCTGGAATATTTTTTTCCTGGAAGATAACTTTGATCAGCACACTAATGTTCTTTGCAGGACTCCTTTAGGAGTTATACTTTATCACATGAAATAACTGTCTCTTTAAGAAACAGTCTTAAACAGCATAAGCATGAATCCCTCTTTTCCAAGTGATTGTTTTTATGTGGTTTTTTTTTTCCTTCTGATTGTGGTTTCTTTAGAATTGGAAAAAACTGGTTTGCTTTGTACTGCGAGTCTAAATGATTAGCTTCCAGTTTATTGTCATAGGTCTAACCATCTTATAGTTTATGGGTGATGGCATGTTTCCAGATAAAATGTTAAGCTATTCCAGGCTCAGCCTTTCCAAGTTTTCTTCCATGTAGAAAAGGCTTAAGAACTCTTGCAAAAAGAGAGAAAACCATTAGGACATCAATGAGGTGAAGGGAAGACAAGTTTGCCACCCAGCTGTTTGCCACTGTCTGCTAGTTCACAGCTAGCATTTCTGCACTGCATGTTATATGTCTTTGTTGAATGAGGTTCCAGTGCTGTGAGTTACAATTTTTGCAGGTAACAAGGGAGATGCAAGAGGTAGAGTCTGGGAAAAAATATCTTGCCTACGGGTCTCAGATGATCTCTAGATCTCATTGGCTGACTTGAAATTTTTCTTGGTGCTGCTACTTCCAAAATCATTGGAGCACAGAATAGATTTGCAGCTCTACCAGGTGCCATGTTGTCCTTCCTGCTTGGCTGTCTATAAAACACTATTTCATAGCAGAGGTAGGAATCATTTGATCCTTGAAATGTTTTTGGACTCCAAGTCCCAACAGCCTTAGGGCCTTTACAGACTGCCAGAATTAATGCAACTTGAGTTCACTTTAACTGTCTTGGTTTAGTGCTAGAGAATCATGGGAATTGTATTTTTTTTTCTGAGACATTGAGCCTTCTCTGTCAGAGAGCCCTGGTGCCACAATAAACTACAGTTCCCATGATTCCCTAGCATTGAACCAGGGCAGTTAAAGTGGATTCAAGTTGCATTATTTCTGGCAATCTGTAAAGGCTATTAGTCTGCGTGAACAGGAATGCTTGGAGTTATAATCCAACAATATCAGGAATATGCCCATTCATTTTACAACTATTTTTTTTATTTAACAAAGCTACTGTGCTTACATTACAAGTGGCCCTAGCCACTGTATAATTGTTGCTGATAACAGGTTTTTATATGAGGTCCCCCATAAAAATAACAGTGGATGTTGTGCTTTTTTGTGTAGCTTGGTGAAGGATGTATAAATGTTACATTGCTCTGAAAAAAAAAGGTGGATCAAAGATGAAATCAGCATAATGATGCAGTGAAAACAGGTATTCAGTATCTTTGGCATTTCAGTTCAGGGAAGTGGGAAAAAATATAACTCTATGTATATATGGAGTAAACCAAGTGGTGGAAGACTGGGTTGGCCAAATTTAAAGCCATTAATTCATTAAATGGGTCTCTCCCTCACCAGAATTTTAGGCTCATCTAATTTTGCAAAGCCTGCAAAACTGGGGGGGGGGGGGGAGGATATCAGTTATGGGTCTGGCTTTCTAGAGATTAGGGCATGGAGCAAAAGGTTCAAATCAAGAGATTCCACCTAAACCTTTAGGAAGAATTTCTTGATGGTAAGTGCAGTTTAACAGTGGAATAGGGTCCCTCAAAGTGTTCTGGAGTCTCCTACTTTAGAGTTTTTAAATAGATGCTGGATGGCCATCTGTTGGGAGTGCTTTGATTGTGTATTCCCACATGGTAGGAGGTTGGACTAAATAAATGGCCTTTGTGGTCTCTTTCAATTCTGATTCCATAAAATGCAAAATTAATGAAATTTGAAGTTTGCAGAAGAGTACATGTTCTGTTTTGACAGGTTAAATAAATTAGAAAAGAATTCTATATTATCCTTTTCAACAGTAGCTACATAAGGGCTGCATTACCAAGGACATTTTTATTTGTGTTTCTTCTTTTTAAAACTAGAAAGAAAGGCATACTGGCAAGGCCCTGGTTGCACACTGTGAAGATGTTGCTTCATTAAGGCTCTCTGCTTCATTACTTGGGAAAATACTACACAATTCACTCTTTTCAGTGTTCTTTTCTGAAATGCTTTTTTTAATGCTTTGATGTTGGAAGAGGGGGAAAAACTTTTGTTAAGTAATGCATTTAGGATACAGAGTTGCCTCTATGTTATATTTGCACACTGACCACCAAGAGTTTTATTTAAAAAAAATGACTTCAAGCAGATCTTACAAGAAAGAAAATAATAATAATAATAATAATAATAATAATAATAATAATAACAACAATAACAATAAATAAAAACAACTTAACTCACCATATTTTGTGACCAGGAATTATGACCAGTTTTCAATGGTTCAGATAGATGAATTAATTCAGTGTATTTAATTAAGATTTTATTCATATTTATTTGGTAGGTAGTTACATTTATATTCCACTTTTTCTCCAGTGGGCTTAAAACAGCATTCATGGCTTTTCTGTTCCTCCCCCCCCCCCAAAAAAAAGAGTACAAATCTCTAACAGCTACAC
Organism: Phrynosoma blainvillii; assembly: GCA_026167975.1. Taxonomy (NCBI): domain Eukaryota; kingdom Metazoa; phylum Chordata; class Lepidosauria; order Squamata; family Phrynosomatidae; genus Phrynosoma; species Phrynosoma blainvillii. The sequence goes on along the minus strand of JANUYF010000003.1, from coordinate 179,977,624 downwards.
CACACTGTTTTGTTTTACCCAATACTGCTATTCTGTTTGCAAGCAGCAGAAGCATATCTGTTACTGTCAACCTATTACTCTCCTGTTACCTTGGGAATCTTATAATACTAATTATACCTCAGAGAATTTTCTCCTATGTTGTTGCACTTTTTTATATCTCAGAAATCTTTAAAGCAGCATGTTAGCTCTTTCCTGTTTCCTCCCTTTCCCCTCCTTCCTTGTGAGGCTTAAAAGCAGAGCTTTAAAGAGCTCCCTCATTTTTCACTTTTTATTTCCAGATGAGTTGTGACAAACTCCACTTTTTCATTTCTAGCAATTTTAGCTTGAAACTCAGCACTGCACCTAGGACAACAGACAAAAAAATAAAAAAATAAATAAAAAATAGAGAAATATATAAAAGAAATACGGAAATAAGAGGTATGGAAAGATAATAATAGAAAGAAATATATAAAAAAATAGAATGCATTAAAATGAAAGTAAGATGGATATAGATATTAATACAAATAGGGTTTAAATAATGATAATTTGAGATTTGTTTTAAATGAATAAGTAGCATGCTTACTTTGGAAGAACTATGGAAGTTTTTTTTGTATATTGGTAATATTTTGAATAGATTGAGTATGTACTCAAGATTAAGAAATGTATATAATGTATATATATAAAATTAAAAAAATAAATGGGGAATGTTTTTGATTCTTAAAAAAAAAAAAACCCTGTCAAATTCTAAGGCATAAAGCATGGGCTATGGCTGCCACATATTAACAGATATTATCTCATAGATGTCATATTTGTTTTTGTTTTTTAATAATTATGGATTGAATTTTTCATGAAGATTTGGCAACATATATTCTATTTTAAAGAAAGTGGTAGTCTGAGGGGTTTCATCCTAAAAAGTGGAGTATATATGAATTAAATTAAATTAAATAATTAATGATAATTGAACCTGCACTAGATTGCCCTACATGATTGTGCTGGAATTTTGAACACACATTTTGTTGTTAGCTGCCTTCAAGTCAATTTTGACTTATGGCAACCCTATGAATGAAAAATCTCCAAGTCACCCTGTCCTCAACAGCCTTGCTCAGGTCTTGCAGATTCAGAGTTAGTGATGTAAAGAATCCCCATCAAAATTTGATAGACACATGAAATATCTGTTATTTGAAGATTTCATAAGCTTTTTAAAGAGAAGAAATTATTAGAACTTCTCAATAAGAATTTTGTTTTTTAATCATTTGCAAAAGAACTGAAGGGATGGGACCTTTCAGCTAACAATTTGATGATCAGGATTTGCATATTTTGCATAAGCAAAGCTACCATTCATACTGAGTTTTACCAGAAGCTATTTCCTTTGTTAGGGTGATGTCCTCCTCCATCTTTGCCCACAGCTTTGCTTTGAAAAACAAATGAGAACAAAAGAAGAGAGTATTTTGTGTGTAGGTGGTGGTGGATTCCTTCAGACCTTCTCCCCTTTCTCATCATGGTCTCCTATTCAGATTCTCACAGGAGCACTGGATATTGCTCTGCCTCTGCTGTCTGCATTTCTCCCAGTTGTGTTTTGTGCATCCACCTCCAAGTAATTTACCTCTGGTGAGCTAAATAAACTTTTTTTTTTTGGTTCAATTGTTGTCAACAGAATATCATTGCAGATCAGAGTTTGAGCAACTAAAGGAAGTTGTAAAAGTATTCCCTGCTAAATTTTTCTTCTCATTTGGAGGGTGCCTTGTCTCTTTTCATCCTGTTGCATTGTCATGATCATGAATGATGATGGTTCTGCCCTTGCAAAGGAATGAATGTTTGATTTTATTTCTTTTTTTTTAAAGCCTCTTTATATGTTAAAGTTACAATTTAATGATTTTACCTATGATTGGTTTCCTTTTGGGCAAGGAGAGTTCAGAATGTCCCTGAGGGTGGGAGAATGTAACCTATACATATTCATCCTGTGGACCTCACCCTCATATCTTCTCTTTTATGAGGGTCACACTCTCTCAGCCTCAGAGACAGGGCATGACAAACCTCCCTCTGCACACTCACTCTCTCATGGTGATCCTAAGGTAAACCTATCATGGGTTTGGGTTTTTTCTTCTTCTTTTTTTGGCAAGGAGAGTTCAGAATGTCCCTGAGGTTGAGAGAGTGTGACCTATCCAAGGCCACCCTTTGGATTTACAAGGCTGAGCTGGGATTAGAACACTGTAAAAACTCACTGGGTGACCTTAGGTAAGTCACAAGCTCTCAACCTCCAGGTTCAACTGAAGAATCCTGGGTATTCCTTCATGGTAGAAGGGGGTTGGATGAGATGACCCTTGGGAATCTCTTCCAATGCTAGGATTTCTCGATTTAAGAATTCCTGTTTGGCAGAAGAGCACATTTGCTATTCCACACTACCCCCGTCCTGTCTTCTCTTTTGTGAGGGTCACACGCTCTCATCCTCAGGAGCAGCTCATGGCAAAACTCCCCTTTATGCCAAGAAAAGTCTGTGATAACTTTGCCTGAGGATCAAATCCTCCATTGCCATCCTGATGTTGAACAGGGGGTGAGACTACATGTCCTCTAGGATCTTATGTATTCCTTCATAGCAGAAGGGGGTTGGACAGGATGGTCCTTGAGGGTCCCTCTCAAGTCTACCATTTTTTGTTGGGGCTGCAACCAAAATTTGTTGAAATTGGGTTGGTTTTTTTTTTTTCCTTTTTGTGTGCCTTCAAGTTTTTTCAAGCTGAGCAATGTTGTTTAAACCTCTGCCAAATTTCCTTTTGACATGCTAATTAAGTTTGAAATGCAAAGTAAATGAGCACCAACACATGTAATTAGCATAAATGTTCACCTTGTCTTTTACTGTCATTCAGAAAATCTGTAAAAAATATTTCTCTCACCCCTGACAGGGAGAGACAAAATAACCTTTTGAAAGTGGGACTTTTGAAAGGAATATTTTAAAAAAACCTCATCTAGCTCTCAATGGATGAAAAGAAAAAAATCTAATTTGTCACAGCACTACTCAGGGCCATAACATGGAGTCTCTTATTCATAGGGTTGCCATAGGTAGAGATTGACTTGTCATCAATTAACAACAACAACAACAACAACAACAACATAAGAAGAGGTAAATTTAGCAAGTGTTGCTTGTCACCTAGTTGCATGGCAAGGAATACCTGCCACAGTTCCATCCCTATACATTTTTTTTCATTCTGGCAACCCTGCATTTTATGCAGTATATCTATAACAGGATTGTGGGGAAATACTAAACACATTTCCTTAGTATCAAATGCCCATGTATTTGAAGGGAAAAATGTTGCAAACATCTTTCCTTGTTAATGTAACTCCCTTGTATATATTATATTTCTAGGTATTTGAAGCATTTGTTTTATCTCACCAGCTGCCAGGACCCCTGAAGCAATGCACAACATATAAAGACATCATTTAAAACACTGAATATGAACAGAAGTTTAAAAACTATGGACAAGTAACAAGTTAAGAGGCTCAGTTTCCAGCCACAATAAATTTGGGGCCCTTTCACACAACAGCTACAGCACTATGATTCCACTTAAATCATAATCCCACAGTTATAGCACTATGATTACATCCTATAGAATCCTAGGAATTGCAGTTTAGAAAGGCACATTTTGAATTCTCCGTTGAGGTATGCAGATAGCGAGGAACTAGCATACACACATGCAGAGTAGATGCATGTAGGTAAGAACACCCAGAAGCTGGTCTTCTGTGAAGAGTCTGCTTTTAGCGAATGTGCTCCATTTTTCTTGTATATTTTAGCCATGTGGAGTTCCCTATGACCCCAGCCTGACCCTTGGGAGATGGCAGCCATAATCCCCTAGATGTAAGGTCAGGTAAGCAATGCTGAAGTTGCTCAAGACCACTAAAGATTTCCTGGACAGGCAGGCGTGGGAGTTGCCCTCGGGAATATCCCATTATACACAATGGTGTTTGTTTGTCTTAATCTCACACTTAATGGGACAGTGATCAGATTTGATTGCACCCCTTTCTCTTGCTTCCCTTCCTTGATAGTTTTGAAACCAAATGCATTGTTTAGACTATGCTCAGATTTAGGTAAACAATGGTAAACCCATCAAACCTTTGTCCTCCTATTGTTTGACTCATGGCCAGAAGGCAGAAATTCCCTATTAAAAAAAACTGGATTTTGGCAGACCATGTGCTAACTGGAAGTGCATGCTGAATCTCTGTCGGTCTGTGCTCTGAGATAGTTCCCGCAACCCCCTCTTTTGCTAGATGTGCCCCTTCCATGGAACCCATCCGCATTCACTGCCAGAAGTCCTGAGGAGTCTCTCGGGTGTAAGTATCTCCCTCTATTCTGGTTTCCTTCTCTGCTTTTCCCGCTATCTCCTGCTCATCCTTCTAGGGTATGTGTGCATGCTTTATTGGTTGTTTGCTCATTGTGTTAATAAATATTTTAGACTTTAATTGGAATTTGGTCCATTTCAGCATCATACCCCGCCTGAATTCTTACATCTCTGGTATACATTTGGATAAGATCTCTGAAGCGAAGTTGGGCGCTTCACTCTCACATTTCAGCTAATTATAAATTCCCCAAAATTAGGCTTGTTTCCCAACATATTGGTGGAGAACATGTGGCATCCCCGGAATTTAGGCACACCAGACTGATCACTTGAGCTGTTTAAATCTCGGCACGTAGGAGAAATAAGGTTCTAGGCAAAGGAGACGCTGACGCGAGCATTAGGAAGGAATTATTGTGTTTGGGTGAGACTGGAAAACTTGAGTTGGCCATCCCTTTTCTTGAATTTTCTATTGTGGGTTGGTAGAGAAGAGCCAGTTCCCCCCCCCCCCCCATCCAGGTTTTTCCCCCACAATCCAAATGTAGACAGTCCCCAAAACCACCTTGGAGAAGCTAAGGTAGACGAAGTGAGGAGACGTCCTCATCTGAAGCTACCCTGGTGCAAGGCTGGCAAAGGTTAGCGAGGGCGAGGAAGCCTAGAGCAGGTAACCAAACCCTGGTGAGGGGCAGGAGAGCCCTAGAGCAGCCAGTGGGTTAAGGAAAGTCTAGAGAAAACTGATAAGGGGTGGGAGAGCCCTAGAGCAGCCGGTGGGTCTAGAGAACCACCAGTGGGTCTAGAGAAAACTGGTGAGGGGCGAGAGAGCCCTAGTGCAGCTGGTGCATCTTGGAAAGCCGCCAGTGGGTCTAGAGAAAACTGGTGAGGGGCGGGAGAGACCTAGTGCCATCAGGAAAGGATTGGTGAGGGGTGGGAGAGACCTAGAGCAGCCAGTCCATCAAAAGGAAAAGGTCTAAGCTGGTAGGGGCGAGGAAGATCTAGTGCAGCCAGCACAGTTCAAAAGTCATGAGAGTTAAGGAAAATGGATATGGAGCAAATTTACAGGGAGGAGAAAGTGCACAACAGGCTACAGAGATGGATCACCAAGAAGGGATTCCAGGGGCATTCCTGACAGATGATCCATTTCTGACCCTGCGAGAGGTCTACAATATTGAGACTGCTAAGAAGGGACTTAAGAGCGTCCCACAATCCAAAAAAGATAGGCTGGTATCATGGGGAATCTGGACCCTACCCCATGACACCGTGGAAAATTGCAAAGAGTATAAATTAGAGATAGAGGTGTCCCAAAAACAAATAGGAGAATTGGTAACCCAAGCAAGGGACAAGGTAACAGAGAACATGGATCCCACTAGGAGAGCTCATGAAGCAAGGCAGAGAGCAGATAGGACAGAACAGGAAAACATTGCCCTTAAACAAAAATTAGAGGAACTAGAATTTAAATTAGGCCAGGCAAAACAAGCCGCGGACTTTATATTGGCCCAAAAAACAGAAGTGGAAGCCCAAGCTGACTACACCATGTGTGAGGCCCGAATTAGAGAACTAGAAAGCAAAGTAAATTTGAAAAACGCCCTCATGGCCACGGTGCAACCTAATATTCTAGAATCGGCCACACAAGCAAACGTCCTTCAGGAGAGTCCATCGCTGGTATAGGCACAAACTCCCCCACCCTACAATCCCCAATGGAGTCCCCAAAAGGGAATTAACCCATGGAGGGGTGCACTCCAGGCATACCCATGGACCCAGTTAAAACCCGGAGTATGGTAGGAAAAAAAAGCCACCTCAGAAGATGGCACGGTCACCAAGATAGTGGAAGAAACAGTCTCATGGTCACTAACAGAGATTAAAGCCCTAGCAGACCAACAAGGAAGGCTAAATCCCCAAACAGGTGTCCAATGGATGTCTAACATCATCCTTTCATACCCAAAAGCTAAGGGACAGGACCTTACACAAGGCTGAGCATAGATCCCACTTACTTAGGCCCCTCCGAGGCAGCAGTTTCCAACTATGATCTGGCAAACTTAGAATTAAAGGAGTAGATACGTGTAATCGTGCAAATCCTATGGCCAGGCACTACCATAAGGGCGAAATACCACAATGAGGTACAACAGCCAGACAAAGCCCCAGACACTTATGTAGCCAGAAAGAAAATGTTAGCAATCCTAGCAGGAGAAGTTAGCCTTAATCGTGACCTGGTGCCACTTTTGAACTGTACTGATTTTATAAAAGAGGTATACCAAGTTTTAAATGAGGCAGCTAAAACGTACATAGGTTCCACCTACCACCAACTTAGCACCATAGAATGGCAAGGATTTTTACAGCATATTCAGGCAGCTTCCCAGATATTTTGGACTAGAGAGGCACAGAAAGATATGGCTAAGAGCTTAGGGGCAGAGAACTCAGGAAAACCTCCCCACAGCCTAGGAAGGAAGACAGATAGAGATAGCAAACTGGTCCACCCGATTACGTGCCGGAACACCGGCCCCCATTCTCAGCCCATACCCATTGAGCCAAGAAAGCTCCCCAACAATAATTCTTTTAGGAGAGGCTTTAGAAGCTGCCCCAGAGGACCTGAAAACCCAGACTATGCAAAAGACCCCCTGCAGGAAATCAGGAGTGCTATTTGGAGGCAACTAAGGGAAATAGGATACGCCATAAGAGGACCTTCATGGCCGATGCACTCATGAGCTCACCGAGCTACTGCTCCAAGCCCTAGGTGGACAAGGCCCCAATGGACCCAGCACCAACCTTAATGTCTCTACACCCCAGAACCTGACACAGAACCCCAGTCAATCAGATTAGAGACTTCCGGGATCCTGCGGCTTGCAGAGAGCCAGAGCAGACCTTTGGATCCCTTGGGCTGAAGATCCTCCTGCCCAAAACCCTCATAGTCCCCCACATCCACCTCCCAGGACCGGAGCTATTAAGGCCCCAAGGAACCCAGTCTCTGCAGTTATCCCCTGCCATGCCCCCGATCCTCCAACTCCCCTGATCCCTCTACCTAGCCAACAGATAGTAGCCACTTTAAAATCAGATTTTTGGGAATGTCCTACTGTAAACATAAGGATGGGGTCCCAAGACAAACCCAAGCCAGCCACTTTACTTGTGGATTCAGGCACCGCAATCAACACACTTCACCCCAAATTGGCTGCTGTAGGGAATAAGACAGGATAGCATGGAGCTGATAGGTTTTGGGAAGGGCAAGCACCAAGCCCCCATCTGGAGAGACATTCCCATCCATTCAGGACCCATCCTAGACCATATCAGGGCATGTGAGAACTAGGGAGAGGATGATGGCATTTTAGGAGCAGGATTTTAAAGAAGGAACCGCTTGACCCTTGATTTGGCCAATGGTTTCCTGTGGCAATTGGAGGAAGTTCCCCCTGAAACATTAGCTATACACCGATGTGCCACCTTAAAAGCACCAAAACCCCTCTACCCCATTTTAAATGACCCTTGAACAACAGATTTCCCAGATGTTTGGATTAAAGACAAAATGGAATGTGGCAGAGTTAAAGGAGCATGTGTGCTCATAGAAGGGAAAGATCCACCCCCACAGAAACAGTATAGGTACCCCCATGAAGCAGAGGAAGGGATAGCAAAAACCATAGAAGGCCTCCTGAAATACGATGTAATACTCCCCTTACAGTCCATTTGCAATGTGCCCCTATGGCCAGTGTTAAAAGCTGACAATGTCACATGGTGAATGACCATGGACTTCAAAGCTATTAACACAGTCACTCCCCCAGTAGCCCCATAGTAGCCAAGTACAATGAAATTTTAGCCACCATCGCAGCTGGAGTTAAATTTTACAGTGTAATAGATCTAGTGAACGCTTTCCACTCCATCCCACTCCACGAGAGCTGTTTTTACAAATTCACATTCGAATTTCACGGAAACAAAATGAGCTTCCAAAGGGTACCCCAAGGTTTTCACTCCAGTCCATCAATTTGCCATGCCCAAGATGTGGTCAAGATGTGGTATAAGTTGCGACCCACATCACGCTCCTACATTTTGTCCTATATGGACGACATTTTAATACATTCAGACTCCCAGGAAAAGACCTCAGACTTCACCAGGGAAGTGTTAGAGCTCATTAGGGACACCGGATTTAAAGCCAACAGGCAAAAGGCTCAGCTAGTACAGATGCAGGTCAAATACTTAGTACTTAATCCCCAGCCAGATTGCAGAACCCCAGACCTACAGAGGGTACAAACTATAGGAAAACTCCCAGCCCCCACAGATGTAGCCTCCCTGAGAGCACTCCTAGGAACCTTTAATTTTTCCCAAGAATTTATAGAAGCCTTTGCTAGCAAACCCAAGCCCATATATGCCTTACTTAAGAAAGGGGCAGTATGGAGATGGGGCCCTGAGCAACAAGAAGCATTTGCCACCTTAAAAACAGACCTAGCCAAGACACCAGCTCTAGTTCATCCTGATGTGACTGAGCCATTTTACATTCAACTCACAATAGCAGACAACCATGTAGGAGCGATCCTTACTCAGCTTAGGAACAACGTACACAGGCCAGTAGCATACGCCTCAAAAAACCTCTCTCCCACAGAAGTAAAGTTTAGTCCATGCGAGAAGAACTGCTTCACTTTAATCTGGGCCGTGACCTGCTGGGAATTTATTATAAGTGGAGCCAAAGTCATCATTCAGACCCCGCATACACCCCTTAAGTATATTATATCAGGCAAAATCCAGGATGGTCAAGTTCATAGCTCCCGCATAGCCAAATGGACCCTAGAATTAATCAAGCACGGCATTGACTACAATAGGCAAAACAACAAGCCAGTCGCACCCTATGGGCTAGCAGTTGCCGGAGCAACCCATGAGTGCCCCCTCCCTCTAAACACACCAAGTAATTGGCCAGTAAAAGCAGGTAAGCCCCTAACGGAAGCCATGAAGGAAGGATTTAACTGTTGGTTCTGTGACGGATCTTCTGTTTCCCCTGATGGGACCCACTTAACGGGATTCAGAGCCATAAGACTTAATGACCAAAACACCCTCCAAGGAGCTGTTCACCCCCACTTGTGTCAGGATGCCAAGGTAGAAGCCCTCCGTGCCATATTGGAATTTGAGGACCCAGACACCACCGTAGCCATTTATTTGGACTCCCAGTGGACTGTGAATGCAGCCATAGATTGGCTCCCCATTTGGATGACCCGAGATTGGAAAACTAGTGACAGCAAGCCAGTAGCCCATGCAAATAAATGGCAAGAAGCCGTCCAGTTAATCTTAAGTCGGACTGCCCTCACGTGGGTCTCACATGTGAAAGGCCATCAGAAAACAACAGAGGAAGAAGCCCACTGGAATAATAATAATAATAATAATAATAATAATAATAAATTTTATTTATATCCCACCCCTCTGTCAAGCAATCGAGGCAGCTCGCAACTTAAAAACATCATACAATATTAAAATGCCATCCAAATCCCACAGGCCCCTCCCCTTAAAAAAGAATTAAACAATTTTTACATTATAACAATGGTTCAAACACATAATTAAAACAACCATAATCAATGATTCAAACACATAATTAAAGTAACCATAATAAGGCTGACACCCTAGCTAAGACAGCAGCCACCACCCCCATGGCCCCCATCAATGTACAACCTAAGGCATACACCCTACCCGAGACACTAGATTTGGCACAGTTACAAAAGGGAGACAGTGAGATTAAGGTGCTAGCCGCAGCAGGCAAAGACCCAACTGGAAAATATAGCGTAGTTCAATAGGAAGATATATGGTGGGCAGTAGATGGAGAAGGAATTCACCATTGGATAGTCCCCACTGAGGTCCGAAGGGATCTCAGTCAGTTTGTGCATAACATAGGACACCGAGGAAAGCAAATCACCATATACAGAGTTAAGGAAACAGGATGATGGCCCCACATGAAGGAGGACATAGAGCAGTGGGTAGAGAACTGCCTAGCATGCCATGGTCAATGCAGACTCTAGTGGCCCCAAAGCCCCCATCCACCACCAACGCATAGAAGGCCCCTGGTCCTGACTGCAAATGGATTACATTGGCCCCCTGCCAACCACATCCCAACACCACAAATATTGTTTAACCATAATCGACTTATTCAGCAAATGGATCGAGGCTTTTTCCACTAGAGATAACACTGCAGAAACCACAGATTGGATCCTATTTGAACAGGTTTTTAGCCACTGGGGACTGCCTCAGACCTTTACCATTGACCATGACTCAGGCAGACATTTCATAGGAGAAGTTATGAAAGCCTTATGCTCCGCCGTAGGTATTAAGCAAAGATTCCACATAGCTGCCCATCCCCAAAGCTCAGGTCACATAGAAAGGACTAATAGAACCCTAAAGGAAGCAATGAGGAATATAGTTAAGGCATCGGGTAAGGAGTGGGACGCAAAGCCCCCCATAATCCTCATGGCCTTTAGAGGGACTGTAGCATCGCACGGCTTCACGCCACATCACGTTATGACAGGACACAAAATGGTTATACCAGAAGCGTTTGGGATAAACACCACTCTCTCCACAGATCTAGAGCCAGTAAACCATGAATGGATGAGAACTCTCCTACAGAGCATCCAGCAGACCCACAGACAAGTAGCAGAGAAATTAGGCCAAAACATGAGAGCTATGGATAAAAGGTTGGGGTGGGTGCGCAACCCTCAGACGTGGGACCCTGGAAAGCAAGTAATGTATAGAAACTTCTTCAAGCAAAGGCATAATCTTTCAGCGAAATGGCTAGGACCTGTGGAAATAGTTGAGAGAATGTCCCCAGCCGTGTACCAAATTAGAATCCCTAACCGCCATGGAACTAGACTAAAATACTTTCATGTATCACAACTGAAAGAATGGAAGGGGGACCCGACACTGGTACAGCCAGTTTGGTTGGAGCCCGACCCAGTGCCCACCATATACCTGACTGAAACATTTGTGAGTCTCTTCCCCACGTAGCCAGTTAGTGAGACTCCTCTCTGCTTCCCTACAGGGACAAGAGATGGCACTGAGCGCATTGACCCTCTGGATACTGTTATGAATGTCAGCTAAGGTCTGTGCTAGCGTTTACCCGACCCAGTTCAACACAAATTGGAAGTATAATATAAAGGCTAAATGTCATTGGGCCACCCTGTACCCAGGAATGATGGAAGTAATAGATTCTATGGGCAATGCAAGGATCTGGTATGACAAGGGGCTCCTTGTTTTAATTAAGACTAGAGTATATGTCACCAAAAGAAACACCCTAGCTTCAAGAGTTTATATGTTTGGCCCCAAAGAACTCACTTAGGTGGAGGCAGATGCAGGCCCCCCTCTCCCTTCAAGCAGAAATATGGAGAAGGCACCGCTTTGATCCCCTGCATAGCAAAACCCCGCCTCTTTCTACACCGCCCTCACCATAGACTATCTGTGCTGCCCTACATGGGCTTGGAAAACCAGACTGTTCGTGTGTCGCGATTTCATTTGCACCCCCACTAGTTGCAGCATAAACTGCCGGCGCATGATGTGTCCAGACATCCCCGCTGAGGTTCCCTCCATGATCCAAGAGCCATCTATGTACATTGGCAATGTAGTAATTAGAAAAAATATATTCCTTTATGGATACACGGAGATCCAACCCATAGTCACCAACCTAAAATTGAATTTGACGGCCATAAATGTAGGATGCACGATCCCCATTTTTAGCCCGTATTTAAAAGCCACATGGGCGCAGTGGGAGCAATTGGAAGAGAAATGTAACACACCCGCTTTTCAGAAGCAAGCGCGATGTTGTAGACACAGTGTTAGGAGGATTTGGAACAGGGATAGGAGTTTTAAATGCAATAGATACACAAGTAGTGGCTAATAAATTGGGATTGGTTGGATCTCGAACCAAAGAGTTTGGTGTATCCATTGCCTCAGGTCTAACAAACATGGCCCAAGGCATAGACATAATTGGTCATCTCCTACCACAGTGGGTAGGCATAGAAAAAGAAATCATTACAGACATAGGAAGCTCCCTTAAGTCTGGCATTTACAACTTACCCATAGCCATTCAGTGTACCCAAATTCAAAGCAGTCTGATAGCATTTGCATCTCAGTTAATTCGAGCCTCTTTGATGAGACTCATCCACCCAGAAATCATGGTTTTGTTTAACAAAAGGTATCTGGATCCCTTCCAGCATACCACAGATTTAGTCAAGATAACTGGAGCACATTGGCAAGACATGGTACTCTATATTGGCATTAATCATGAAAAGATATGGGATCCCGAGGTCATTCACCCAAGCTTCCCACATAGGTCTTCCCTTAGCAGCAAGAAATACAACTATGCTGCCAGAGCAAACACTCCATTGGACTTATGGCACCCACTTGTATGACTTGTCTGGGTGTGTAAAAACACAGCAATGGATCCATTGTTACAGAGGTTTAATAGGAGCCCCCATTCAAGAGATACAGAACCACGTTATAGTCCCAGTTCAGTCATCCATCCTTGTACAACTTAACCATGATTGCTTTTGCCTCCGGACCCCTTGTGATCATGTTATTTTATTGCCATTTGAATGTATTTTGGATATTGATAGATGGTTAGAAAACCCATGTTTTTGTCAAGTGCATGTTAGAGATTGTTTTGGAAAGGAATTTTATCTTCATGAGACAGTGAGAGAATATACGAGTGAAGCACCATATTTTGTAAACCCACAATTGTTAGAAGGATTTCATTTGGAAGATGAAATACAGATCTCAAAATGGTTGCACCTACTCACTAACTTGAGTCAGGCCTCCAAACAAATTGAGCAGACTGAGGCCAGAATTAAGATTTCTGTAGACCTCAAAGCCCAGCAGATTATTGAAGACACTCAAGAACTCAAACTTGCAACAAAGAATACTTGGTTTGGAAAGTGGGACTGGTCTGCCACTGGGCAGGCAATTTTAAAACTGAAAACCAATCCCATTGCAATAATTCTGGCAATACAGGTTATCACTGTCATAGGAGCTGTTGATCTCACATGTTGGATCAGAAGGCAAGTGGCTGAGTTTCATGCCCTTAGATGCGGGCTAGATCTCCCACAACCGATAACCACTAGGTCTTATAACCACTGTCACCAGCTCCGCTCCTTTTCTGATTGACTCCAGCCTCTAGAGGACGAAGGTGGGGAAGAGAGCCTTCTTGGATAAAACATAGACATTTACCCATCCATAGCCGCTGTCTATGCCCCGCCCTTTAAGAATCGGGGGGAGGAGAGTTTTAGTCTATCTTTTTCACTTAATGGGAAAATGGCAGACTAGCCCCAAATGTGGCCTTCCTTGCAACCCAGCCACGGGAAGCATAGCAACCACAGGCCCATCCACCTCCTTCCAAGTCATTATGACCAGCCCGCTCAGAGGAATGGACCTAAGTCCCCTCTCCAAACCACACCCAGCCATACCTTTTACAAGCCCAGGAATGCCCTGATTCCACCGCAATAAGCCCATTTAGTTCAAAACAGCACCCTAATTTGCATACTTTTCCCAAAATTCCTGACCCCCCACTCTAAGGTGGTGACCCCTCCACTTTGCCCAGACCAAGTGCCCACAGTTTGTATACCCTATTGGGATCACCTCTGCGACCCACCTCACCAATTTTAGCCTATCCGTGCACCCCCATGTAAAATAGCGCTATGGTGCAGGACTCGAGTTCATTGATAGTTTGCAAAAAGCTCCGAGACAGCGTAGCCGCTACAGTCTCTCAGCCTTAGCTATTGAGTAGATAAGATAGGCCTTAAGCCCCAAGTAGTTTTGTTGCATGATAAGTGTCGGTATGTCTATGTGTTTGGTGCTATACGCCCCCTTTTGGTGATGAATTTCATTGCAAGCATAGTGATTTGGGAAACTCTTTTTCTTTCTCGGCTTCTCTGCCACTGACTTCTGTGCTGACCTATGGCATTGCCACTTAACCTAGTCACGTCTCTCCAGAGACATGGGGGAGGGGGTTGAGTCTTTATCCCCAATGCATGCTTTCTACTGCTTTCATCTCTGACAAGCTCTGAAGAGGAAGGTAAGCCTCCAATGCGAAATCCAGACAGGACATGCCCACACCACTCCAGCCCCCAAATGCAGCACTGGACGTTGACCACCAGCCAGCATTCCCAAGACTGCCACACCACCACTTGCAGTCAGATGGTTCCTGCATCACTCCTACCACAGCTCCCACCAAAGCAGATGAGCGGCTCCTCCTTCGCAGCTGCCCCGCCTATTCCAAGGCTTCTAACCAAGCCACCGCACGAGCACCGATTATGGACAGCGTTGCCCAAGCCAAACGTGATGTTGCCCCCCCTGGGCTTGCATTTCTGTTGCCACCTTGGACTTGCATTGCTGTTGGCCTGCATTCAAGCCCCCTTGCTGTGGACTTTTTTTCCGCATTCAAGCATGGACTTTCACCACCTTCGGTCCCGTGGAAAGTCAACCTGCCCACATTCAAGGACTTTCACTCTCTTTCCCCCTTGGACTTACATCCATCCAAGAACCCCTTATTTATGCTTGCATTCATATTGCCATTGCTGTCTGTTCGGACATTGTTCGTTACCATTTGTGCATTGCCATTGATTGCTTTTCTAGTGTTGCTGTTGCTGTTATTGCTTTTCTGTTATTGGTGAAGTATGAATGGGTCCTGATGTGTGATTAAGGATCCCACCCCTCCTTTCCAAGACAGAGATACTTCCACCCGAACACAACTCCTCCGTCGAAATTGTCACCCCGAAATTCTATGACAAAGGCTAATTCGAAAGACATTGACCCCAACGCACCAATGCATTGGTCTCAATGCTTTCGGGGGGGGGGGGGGGGACTGTTAGCGGATGTGCACAATTTTTCTTGTATATTTTAGCCATGTGGAGTTCCCTATGACCCCAGCCTGACCCTTGGGAGATGGCAGCCATAATCCCCTAAATGTAAGGTCAGGTAGGCAATGCTGATGTTGCTCAAGACCACTAAAGATTTCCTGGACAGGCAGGTTTGGGAGTTGCCCTTGGGAATATCCCATTATAAACAATGGTGTTTGTTTGTCTTAGTCTCACACTTAATGGGACAGTGATCAGATTTGATTGCACCCCTTTCTCTCACTTCCCTTCCTTGATAGTTTTGAAACCAAATGCATTGTTTAGACTATGCCCAGACTTAGGTAAACAATGATAAACCCATCAAGCCTTTGTCCTCCTATTGTTTGACTCATGGCCAGAAGGCAGAAATTCCCTATAAGAACCCCTGGATTTTGGCAGACCATGTGCTAACTGGAAGTGCATGCTGAATCTCTGTTGGTCTGCGCTCTGAGATAGTTCCTGAGACCCCCTCCCTTGCCGATCGTGCCCCTTCCACAGAACCCATCCGCATTTGCTGCCAGAAGTCCTGAGCAGTCTCTCGGGTGTAAGTATCACACTCTATCCTGGTTTCCTTCTCTGTTTTCCCCACTTTCTCCCGCTCATCCTTCTAGTGTGTGTCTGCGTGCTTTATTGGTTGTTTGCTCATTGTGTTAATAAATATTTTGGACCAGGGGTATGCAACCTTTTTGAGCCGGGGGCCGGTCCCCCGAAGTTGTCCCTTCTGGCAGGCCGGGGGGGATGGCAGTGTGCACGCTTACACGCACCTGTCCAACTCCCCCACGTGCACAACCCCCCCGCATGTGCCGCCGCTGCCACCACCACGTGCGCCGCCGCAGCTGCTTCCGCGCATGTTGCGGCTGCCATTTTGTTCTCCAAAATGGCGGCCATGATGCATTTGCACATGCACAGGAGTACTGCACTTGTGCAAACAAGTCGTGGCCACCATTTTGGAGAACAAAATGGCAGCTGCAACTCGTTTGTGCATGCACAGTACTCCTGCACATGTACAAATGCATTGCGGTCGCAATTTTGCGCGGTGACCGGAACGTGCGGCGGCGGTGGTGGTGGCGATGGCGGCAGGGTTCCGCCGGGGCTGGTAAGCGCGGGGCCCTGGTCCGGAACTGGCCCGCGGGCCATAGGTTGCTGGCCCCTGTTTTAGACTTTAATTGGAGTTTGGTCCATTTCAGTGTCATTCCCCCCCACCCCCTGAATTCTTGCATTTCTGGTATACATTTGGATAAGATCTTCGAAGCGAAGTTGGGCGCTTGACTCTCACATATGAGCTAATTATAAATTCCCCCAAATTCAGCTTGTTTCCCAACACTGCTCCAGACTGCACAAGAAAAAACCTCCCACGCGCAGCTGTTGCTTTCAGCTTAAGAATAGCTTCGCAGTGAAGCTTCTCTCAGAGAGGGCTTTAATCTTTGTTGCAAATATTTACAATAATACACAGAGTACCAGACATCTGTCTTCAATACTCACAGCTATACAGATTAACAAAATGCTTCGCCAACCACCAACCACAACTAACCAACAATGAAGATTCTGACTCTCTCCCATATATAGGTGGTCTTCTTAAAAATATGTGGCAGCCATGCACTAATGAAACCTGACTGGTTTCATCTCCAGTGCCTGTTGCATCAGGACTGTTGCATCAGACCTCCCATGATGCATACCTGGCTTGTCTCATCCACTGTGCATGTTGCATCAGGCTTCCCATGATGCACAGCTTACCAAATGCTGACTCATGCACCTGCCACTTGAAATGTAGTAACCCTGTTACTATTGCTCCATTTCGTTTCAGTGGCCACATTCATGCCATTTTCCAAACCAGGGTGCAACATGGTCTTGACATTCTCATTTAGATAGCTTTAGTACTTAACCATTAACAATATTCAGGACTTCGTAGGATGCAGAAAATTTAAGTGGTATCAATGCTATACTAATGTAGTGTAACAGATCCTCTAGAAAGTTAGGAATCTCACTTACGTGGAATGCTTCTGTCCAAACCATAAGGTCTCTTGCCAAAACAAGTAGTTTTTTACTTGAGAATGAGACCATGAAAGGAGATGGGGCTAGTCACTCCCCTATTCTGATGTAGAAGATAGTGTGTTGCTTGAAATAGATAACTGTGTTTACAGGAGTGACATTGTGTTGTGGAATGCTAACATACACTACACTCTTTCTGGTGGATATGTGGTTTCATAACTAATATGTAGACTCCTACACATCTTACATTGACCAGAGGACATATGGAGACCAGGATAAAACTAGGATAAACAATAAATGGATTTTCTGATCACCTCACTCCCCCACAGGCTCTTTGCATTTCCGCTTACAATGTAAGCAAAGGGAGTTGCAGTGTAAAATCAGTAACCACACCATTTACCCCATTTTATGATGATGTTCCTACATGTCCTTCCTGCTTGATCATTAAAGGATTATCTCAAATCTAATCACTGTATTGTTACTCCAGAGCTAAAGCCATCAGCCATTCTGGACCTTTTTTCAGTCCCCTGGGAAAGCCATTACAGCCTTTGTCAATGTAACACATCCCTTGAGGATATGAAATGGGGTATAAATCAATCATAGTTTTAACCACATTGTTCATAGACCAAAGCTCCTTCTGTATAACCCTCAGGTATGGTTTGAGCCACTCTACATTTTCTACAGACCTCTCTTCAGGACATGTAATTATTACTCTCTTTAACACCTTATTTATCTCTATCCAACCATCAACCCATTTCTTTCCTATAGCCTTTTATGTTTCTTAAGTTCACCTCAGTTCTTGTATGTCTGTGTTCACCCTTGCACATTTCTAAATAAACCACCATTTGTTACTGAAATTAGAGCATTCTTTGCAGTTATTTCTAGTAGACATAGGTGAAAAGATCCCCGCAGATACCCTCCTCTTGCAGAGCTCCTTTGATCTATAATTTTCCCAAATTTCAAGGAGATGGTGGCATTGTGGAAGGGTTACTCCCAATATCCTCCATCTTTTAGGGTAACAGGAGCTTAGGGGGACTGCAAAAAGGTGGCTCTGGGCCACCCCATGAAGCGGCAGATCGCGACAACCCCATGCCATCATCCCGATCTTCCCTTTTGCCACCCGGAAAAGAGTGGCAAAATGCTGCTCCTTTTAGGGGTGAAAAAAGGCCAACCTAAGAGCTGGTGTGCAGCTCTTCAGTGCCCTTTTTGGTGCAGCATGTTTGAATGCCTTGTGCTGTGTGTAGCAGTGCACAACATCAGGATGGCATCGGCATGGGGTTTGGGTAGTCAGCGTGTGGCTGCCCTGCCCCAACTCTGTCTCCAGGTTGGCCCTTTGGGCTGGTTTACAAAGACCCTTAGACTCCATCTTTGCCTTGTATTGTGTTCATAGGCAAGTTATTTTTCTTTTTATCTCATCGATTTGCCACCTGATACCTACTGGTTTGGGAATTATGCCACAAATATCCTACAGCACCCCTTTTGAGAAACTACTCCATAAATTCCAAAAATATGTGTCTAACCTAATCAAACCAGCAACAGAAAAAAAAAACAACCATAGGACCTCAGTACACTTTTTAAAATTATTAAACTTTAGAACAAAAACAAAACCCTAGCAGCCTCCCTTAACATGTTGCCAAGACTAATATACACCAGCCAGCATATCCAACGATGAGACAGTCCAAGAGCATAAGGTTTCAGATATGAAAATATGAAAACTCCATATATAACATGAGGGGGAGTTCGGTATGCTAACAATACAACTTGTTGTTTTTTCTTTTTTCTTTTTTTAAAATGAAATTTAGGTTTTGCCCAACAAACAAACAAAAAGCTGAAGACAGTTTATCAAAACCTTGTAATGAAACCTATGTGGTCTTCAAAGTGTTTGTTTTAGGCCGTTTGTTGTAGGGCTTTTTTCATTGCACGTTTTTGTTTTTATTCTTGTTTTTAATTCTGTGCAAGTTTAATCTATTTTTAAGGGGTGGGTAGATTAGGGTATCAGGCTGATGGTTGATGTTTTAAATTCTTGTATTGTTTTAACTCTGTTGTATGCCACCCTGGTTGCCTAGCAGAGGGGTGGGTTAAAAATAAAAAAAAATATTATTATATTAATTATATTATATTATATTATTATTATTATTATTATTATTATTATTATTATCACCACACAGTAAAACAGGCCATGATTTCTTATTAATTTGCAGTGAAATCTGCAGTGAGGGAAAAAGTGACAAAAAATGGTAGAACAGCTGAATTGCTTTCTTTCTCATGGTTCTTGCACCTTATAGAAGAGAGCCTCTTTCCCTCAGATACTGCCAACTTACTTTAGATCATTTTGCATCTTTGACCTTACAGAATGTGTTATCTTACAGTGATGACATAATGCTTTCTTCCTGTAGAGAGAATTTTAACGAGACAAACAAATGATGGGTATTACCTGCCACAACCAAGACATAAAAATCAGTAATAAATGGAAATAATCACATGTACTATATATTTTGAAAAATGAGCTTCAACAAGTCTTTTAATAAAGTCATTATTTCCCTTTCCATAAATCACAAAAGCTTATTTTTGTCCAATGGATTTGAAGCAGTCAAGGACAACTCTTTTAAATTTGTCCTTGCATGTAATTTATGGCACTCAAAGTGTCTTCCAATTTTTCATTAAAGGAGATACAAATATTATATGTGCTCTATGTTGTTATTACCATGTGTAAAAGCTATTATGCGATGGAATGTTGCAGCTCCTTGTGGAGGGAAGAATGCCATATCTTATTCCCAGGGTTGGTAACAGGGTTGAAAGATAAGGTGATTTTTCCTAGTGTCGGCTGGAACTATATATAATAATAATAAAAATGGCTCACCAGCAGGTACACTATAGTCTGCATATCATAAAGTTAGTTCTTATGTTGCTGTGAAGGCCTCCAAAATGCACATACGATTGAGCATGCTGGGGGGGGGGGGCCTTTCACTCATGTCTTTTCTAGATATCAAGTGTAAAGTGTTAGGACCTATTACATAATCATGAACATTTTCTCTCAGAAGACCCTAGGCCTCTTCTTAAAACACATCCAGCTGGGGCTGTCCTTAAAATGCAGGTTTTAAATGCCAAGTTTTTATTACTTTTTATGGGGGGGGGGGAATCTCACTCACCTACAACTGTCAAATTGAATAGATACTGTGAGTTCCAGAATGGAGAAGAGTAAGTACCACACACGTATTAAAAAGGAACAGTTTGCCTGAAAAACAGCTAAAACAATTTTAGTACCATGAATAAAGTTGAATGTAGGGATGGAAATAATATTTTAAAAGATTAGAAAAATTGTCAAAAATGTTTTTTTTTAGGTGGCAAGAAATCCTGATGAGAAGAATCCTGGACTGAAAAGAATCTTTGCAATTCAGGACTTATTCTTTACAAAATTCAGTTGTGGTAGTTTTGTGCAGAAGACAGCATTTTCTGCATATGGGGCGGCTGGAAAATAATATTTCAACACAGAAATATGAATGTCTTTTCTAGATATCATGTCTATGTGCCTATAAAACATATCAGCACAGAATATAAGCTGAAAATGGGGATTTGTAATGTTTAAAATTTGTATATGGTTGATTTGCATAAAACTTGCACTTTTTATGTAGGAATTCATATTTCTGTGTTGAAATTTTATTTTCTATACAGAAAATGTTTCCTGCATAGAAAATGCTGGTTTCTGTACAAAACAGCTACATGATAATTTTGTACAGAATAAGTCCACAATTGTGAATAATCTTCAAAAATTGTACAGTGGGAAGAAAATTGGTGAAATTAATCATTGCTACCTTCAAGAAGAAATTTAGTGAAGAATCCCATCCTTAGTTGAATGTTTGAGCTAGATCTTTAAAAATTAAGCATCCCTAACCTATGGAACAATCTGCCTCTCTCACATTCGGTTTGAAACAAACAAACAAAAAACAAACAAACAAAAACCTTCAAGTTCTTTGTCTGATTCATGAAAGTCATGATTAAAGAAGCCAGGAATTCTGAACTAGGAATTCAGGAGTCTAGAAACAGGTATCAGGGACAGGAATGCTGTCCAGGAAACAGATGAGTTGCTTTCAGCAACTCCTTAGGCAAACTCAGCTCTGAAATAGTCAGATATCAGCTGCTTCTAATCAGAGCTTGCTTGTTTGCTGCTTAGCCTGCAGCCTGGTTGACCATCTTACTTCTATCTTTTGTTGGATCCTTTTGTTCCTGCTCATTGATTGAGGACTTACATCTCCAGCTGTGTCCTCTGAAGCTCTTCAGCAGGGAGGGTTGGCTCCTCTGGAAGAGGGAGAGCTGCACACTGCTCCCTGTCTGGAAGACTTTCCTCAGTCCCTTCCTCAGCCTCCTCATCAGACTCTTCGTTCAGGTCCCAGTCTTGCAGCTCCTGGCCCATGACACTATCCCCTGTGCCAAGGCCATCCCCAACCACTGAGGGAGGACCACATGTCTGGGGAAAGCGGTGCTGATCTGGCAGGCCATGAAAGCAGAATATGTCCTTCAGAAAGTGACCTGCTGTTTCTTGGCCTGTGGGCTGTCCTGCACAAGGTATGAAGTGAGCCATCTTATTCAAGGTGTCCACAACTACCAAGATGATTGTCACCCCCTGTGATGGGGGCAAGTCTGTGATGAAGTGAAGGGATACTGTTTGCCAGGGCCACCCAGAAGTTGGTAAAGGAAGCAACTGCCCTGCTGGCTTGCCTAGAATATCCTTGGCTTGACAACAGACATGACAAGAGGCCACATACCACTCCACCTCTGCCCAGAGGCAGGGCCACCAAAAGTCTCAGGACACCAGATGCAAAGTCTTAAAGTGGTCAAAATGCCCTACTGGGAAGCTGTCATGGCACAACCTCAATACAACATCCCTCAGGGGGCCAGGGCATACATAGTATTGGTCTTGAAATTACACCAGGTCCTGGGCTAAAGTACAATGATGGAGAGGATTCTCAGGTGCATCTTCCATTTCCTTTCACTGGGCCTGTACATAGTAGGGTTCACATTGCGGTTGTTATTGTAGCTCCTGCAAGAGGTCTATGGAAACCTGGGCTGCTGCAAAACATTTCGGGGGAAGGACTGTAGTTAGTTGAGAGTCACCTTGATCTCATTCATACACTGGCATTGGCCCATTTATTCTGACTGCTGGGAATATAGGTGATCTTAAAGTTGAAATGAGAGAAGACCTGTGACTACCAGGCCTGTCCTTTGCTTAGCTTTCTGGCAGTCTGGAGATGTTCCAGGTTCCGATGGTCTGTCCAGACTAGAACTGGGCATCGGGCCTCCTCCCGCAGATGGAGCCAGACCTCAAAGGCAACTTTAATTGCCAGGAGTTCCTTGTCCCAGGTGCTGTAGTTTCTCTGAGATAGCTTGAGCTTCCGATAATGATAACCACAGAGAAAGTGTGTAGAAGACTGTTGATCAGCCTGCAATAGCACTTCTCCTATGACCACGTCTAAAGCATCTATTTCCAGCACAAAAGGCCATATTGGATTTGGGTGCCGGAGGATGGGTTGTGAGGCAAATGTAGCTTGGAGGGTATCCAAGGCTTCCTGGGTCCTCAAATCCCAAACACCTTCTTCTGCAAAAGGTTGGTCAGGGGAGCCATCTCTTGAGCAAACTGGGGGATGAAAGACGGTTAATAATTAGCAAATCCCAGCGGGTATTGAACATCCTTGGGTTTGTGTGGAGGCTGCCAGGACAGGATTGTCTCCACCCTGCCAGGGTCCATGGTGATGCCTGTGGCTGAGATGCAATGTCTCAGGAAATCTATTGTGGACTTCTCAAACTCGTACCTGGTGAGCTTAGCAAAGAGGTGATGCTTGTGGAGTCTCTGCAGCACCATTCATACATGGTGGTCATGTATTAGGGGAAGATGAGTAAATCAAGATGTCATCCAGGTAAAGGATGAGTAAGTGGTTAGGGAGGTCGCAGAACACATCATTCATAAATTGCTGGAAGACAGCAGGAGCGTTGGTCAAAACGAAGGGCATGACCATTTATTTGAAATGCCCATAGTGGGTGCAGAACACCATCTTCCATTCGTCCCCTTCTCAGATGTACACCAGGTTGTAGGGTCCTCACAGGTCCAATTTAGTGAAGACTGTAGCCCCCATAACCTCTCTAGAATCTCAGCAATGAGCGGTAGAGGGTACCGATTACTGATGGTCACCTGTTTGAGCTTGCGGTTATCTGTGAAGAGCCTCAATTCCCCTTATTTCTTTTTGACAAAGAGAACTTGGATAGCAGCAGGAGAAGAAGAGGGTCTTATGAATCCCCTCTTCAGGTTCTTGATGACGAAGTCCTGTAATTCTGCTAACTCTGGTTCAGACAGGGGATAGATGTGGGCTACAGGTACCTTAACCCCAGGAATCAGATCAATGGGACAATCATAGGAATGATAGGGTGGCAAGGTGGTCTGCCTCAGCCTCACTAAACACATTTGAAAACTCTGCATATTTCATGGGCAGGTCCGTGAGGGATTCCTCCACCACTCCTGCTGCAATGATTACAGATGTTGGCCTGACATGATCCTTACAGCATTGTGCCCCAAAGATGATCTTCCTTTCAGATCAACTAATCTGAGGGACATGGGCTTATAGCCACTCCAGAGCCAAGACAATAGGGAAGTGCGGGGCTGAGGCCAGGTACAATTCTGCTTTCTCACTGAGTTCCTATCTTCATCTGCAGCTTATCCATTGCCCAGGTTACAAGGCCAAAAGCCAAATGTTGCCCATTGATAGCCTCCACCACCAAGGGTGGTTGGATGGGGTGTTTTGTCTGCTTGTCTGCAAAGGTTATGCCCATGATGTTGGCTGTACCTCCAGAGTCTATCATGACACATGCTTGCAGGGGTGGTTTTTTCCAGGTGGTGTCTGTGTAATGGTGACCACCAAGTGCTTGGACAAAGTGGGACATGGTGTTTGGACATGGGCAGTGCAGATCTGTCCCTGGTTTAGTGTCCTTCCTATAGCAGGCGGCCTCCATTTCCCAAATGGGGGGAGTGTCCCTTCTTGGCAGGGCATATGGCTGCTAGATGGCCTTGGCCACCACAGTAAAGATACAGGCCCTTTCTGAGCCTTCACGACTTTCTGTCTCAGTCAGTTGGGGCCATGTAACCTTAACCTGCATTGGATTCCATCTGCCAGCCCATCTTGAAATTGATCTACAAGCTCTGGTTCATTCCAGGCCCGATCCCACACCAGCAGCTTGAAGTCATTGCTGTATTCTGTCATGGCTTGGGTCTCTTGTTTCAGTCCACAGATCTGTTGATTTGGAGTCTGTGCTTTAACAGGATCGGTGTACATTGCCTGGAGCTGTTAGCTGATTGCAGCAAAATTGTCCAATAGGGGTCTCTGTGGCTGCTGCAACAGACGTGTGGCCCACCAACCAGCAGCTCCTATTAGCAGAGTAAGAACAAAGCCCACACGGTGCCTGTCTGTAGGAAAGTCTTTAGCCTTCAGGCTCATGAACAAAGTACATTGTCCCCAAAAGGTAGTGAAGTCTGCCAAAGTTCCATCAAACTTCCCTGGACAGGTTATGGGACATTTCCAGTAGGGTAGGGGTGGTGGAGCTGCTGGCTGGGCTAGTTATTGTCCTTGAAAAGCTTGAAGGTGAGCTGAGAGCAGCCACTGTCTGAATCAGCTCAATGTTTGCAGTATGAAGGTTAGCCATAATGACACACACCACTCCCCCTCCCAGTCCAACAAGTGTTAATTAGGGGTGGAAGCAAACTGACTTGGTTCACCAAACACACACATGTTTGCTGGAGGGCACTACCAACTGTAATGCAAGCAGAGGCAGTGAGTTACAAACATCTTGGAAGTGTCCTTGCTTGTGAGAGTCCATCAAGACTAGAGAAAGGCATTGGTCAAGCAGTATGAGTCAAGGGAAGCAACAGGAATTAAGATCAACACACTCCAAAGATCAAAGAAGCCAGGATGTCTGAAGTAGGAATGCAGGAGTCTAGAAACAGATATCAGGGACAGAAATGCTGGCCAAGAAACAGACAAATTGCTTACAGCAACTCCTTAGGCAAACTCTGTGGAATTTGGTGTGACATGATTGAAAATGCAACAGAGTTCAGGAACTAGCTTCCTTCACCAGCCATCCTGGAAATGCTGTCTCCATGAAGACAAATTTTGTAAATCCAAATCAAAGCTTTATTGCTGCATAAAGAAATATATACAATCCATCTTGCCGATGGCAAAAGAGCATAGGATCACATCTTGTAGATGTTGTAGTATTACAGCATTAGCATTAGAATAGTTATGGTTCCAGTTCAAAAGACATATAGCAAGCATATAACAAAGTGAACCTACTCCACCTCCTGGGTGTTAATCTTTATGATGATTGGATGATCTGTTGTAACCCAGGCTCTAGACCTGCCTCTAACTGTGTGTCATTCCCCATGTGACCTGAATCTCATGAGAACTAAATGAGCTCATATGTTTATCTATTAATATCCTGTTCTCAGGACCAAAGTGTTTTTGTTATTCTGTACTGTAGCAACGAATCCTTAGGGGAATTTTATTATTAGCTCAAATATGCGAGAGTAGGGTTGCTACAACAGCCCAATGACACCGCTCTCCCGGTGTTTATACCAAGAGACCAGAGAATCCCAAGAAATGGAGCTGAGACAGATATTGGTTAACCACTAGATGTCTAATTTATTAAAATAGGGGAAAACTCACTCACAGAACATGCACTCACACACACAAGGCTCAGGAAGATCAAGGTTGGAGTTTGGAACAGAAATGCAGGCGTTACTAATGGTGATACTTACCAAGATGTAGCCCTCCTCCCGGGAAGTGAATGGAAAATGTGGAATGATAGGGAGACAAGTCAGGCTCCGCAGCCTGGATTTTGAGCTGACTTGCCAGTAACTAGTTTCAGAGGTCAGAATGAGGTGGAGTCGTTTAGACCATGAATCTAGCACACTGACTGGCTAAAATCTAGGGTTTATATAGGGCCAAATGGGCCCTGGGGGTGGAAGGCAATAATTGCGATGATGGCACCCTGCTGTATAGGGTTCCATTGTATGTGGTGGTCTTAATCCGAGGGGGTCAATATCCTGGGGAAATGTGTGGGGGGGTGACACAATGCACCTTCCTATGGGTGGGAGGGTGTTAGACTGGGTGGCACAATACAAACATTACACCTTGGATGGCTGAGGGTGCTTGTGAAAGGATGACACAATACACCTCTTGATGGTTTGGATGATCTCATCATGGAAAATCCCATTCGCAACTCTCCTGACTATCTGGGGGAAATGCATTCCTTAAGGATTAAGGGTGGGCTGCCCAGGCCATGGGTGCAGAGGACCTTTTGCCTCTAATTCTACTACCAGAGTTCATCTGGAGGTCATCAGGGAATTTCATATTTTTGCTTAGCAAGGGATGAGGTTTTTAATATTTTGGATATGAAGGGGATTCTGGGTAACAGTACTGTGTGAACTTGTTTTGGCTTTGAACCACCTTCTGGCTGAATCCTCTTTGTTTACCCCAGACACTGCTCCCATAAGAATTTTTTTCTCACACACATCTCTACATTTCTCCATATCCCAACAGCTCTTAAATAGCCTGATACCAGCTGGTTCTAATCAGAGCCTGCTTACTTGTTGCTTAGCCTGCAGCCTGGCTGAGCATCTTACCTCTATCTTGTGTTGGATTCTTTTGTTCCTCCTCATTGATTGAGGACTTAAGACCCCATCTGTGTCTTCCATTTCATCAAGCAGGTGAGTCTTGCTACAATTACACAGGATGAGCTGGCTGAACCTCTTCAGCAGGGATGGCTGGCTGCTCTGAAACAGGGAAAACTGCAGGCTGCTCCCTGAGAGGATGAATTGCCTGGGTCCCTTCCTCAGCCTCCATCAGACTCTTTCTCCAGGCCTCAGTCCTGAAGCTTCTGGTCCATGACAAACACCCAGAAAAATACACCACTTGATCCTGTCCAAAGATGTAAACTGTTCAATACTTATAAAAAGATACAAAGTGAATTAAATTCTCACAGACCTGCCAATGTGCTTCATGGTCCAGCACTGAAAGGACTACGTTGTTAGCCAATCAACTGACTGAATTGCATGTGGGAATCATGAAGAATAGATTCTAAAATATAAGCCTTTATGTCCAAGAAATAACCAATCCCATCCTCTAAGTTTAATATATCAAATCAATGAACCAAACAATATTCTTAACATAAATTAAGTCAAAATTGTGTGTGTTATAGACAAGAAAAAGATATGATTGGACTTTGTCCTCTTTGATACATTTCACAGACCAATGTAAGGTTAATACTGTGCAAACAATGCAAACATGCATAAGATTTATTTAAGCATCTACAAGAAGTGGAAGAGATGGGCGTGTACAGGATTTTTCTCCTTGACAGTCACAACTCTCCCATCTCTCCCACACACTTTTTTTTTTTAAATTGAAGGAGTCACTAAAATGGTATAACACTCACTTAGATGCCAGTTTAATGGAAATGAAACACTTCACATGCTAGGCATCAAGAGTCTAATAACTCAAACATAGTGAAGCTTCTCATTTAACTATAAAATATCTACTTTACAATATCAAGTGATGCAGTAGGTAAGATAAGAAGTAGTGAAGCATTAAGTACTTTTTAAATTATTATTCACACATCCAGAAAATTGTTGGCATAGAGAAAAGTTGCATGAGTAAAGACAACATATAAATTAGGGAACCATTGCAGGCCACAAATGGATTCCAATATATATGTATTCTATAGTGAAAAACAATAATCTTGGGAGGTCTTATCTTTAAAAAGATGTCACCAAATAGATCTCATTTGTATTATTTTTTAACAATATGGACATATTGTGAGTTATTACTGTAACAAGCTTATGGTAAACGACCTACTTACCCTTTTATACTCACATGTTGACAAGGATACAATCTACAATAATGTACAACAATGATAGCTAACTTTTACATGGAACATTTTCAAAATCAAGCCCTAGGAACAGCCCTAGAAACAGCACCAAAAAGGCCCACAACATGGTTCCAATATGTGGACAACACTTTCACCACCTGGAGCTACAGAGAAGAAGATCTGACTGTTTCTGAACCATGTGAACAACATCCATCCGAACATCCAGTCACGATGGAAAAAGAAAAGGAAGGAACATTGCCATTCTTGGATATCCTAGTCATCTGCAAACCAAACCAACATTTGGGCCACACAGTATACAGAAAACCTACACACATGGACAGATACCTACACAAGAACTGTAACCATCACCCAGGACAACAAAGAAGCACAATAAAAAAATGGGTAGACCAGGCAAAAAGGATCTGTTAACCCCACTTCCTGGAAGATGAATTGAAGTGCCTGGACTGGGCTTTACAGGCTAATGGTTACTCCAGCTCAGACATCAGAAGGGCTGCAAGAACCAGGAAAATCCATAGGAGTGAAGACAAACTACCACCCAAAGGGAAGGTATTTTTACCATACATCAAAGAAGTATGTTGCCATGCCCCCACTCTGCCCTAGGCTAGCTCTTAGAGGCCAGTTTGTTCAGCCTCTAAGTCAAAGCTACCTTTTTTCTAAAATCAACTCCATATTTCAGCTGTTATTGAACCTTTGAACCACAAGAACCTCTGTGAGATGCTACCTAAATAGTTTGTGGGGTTTTTTTTTGTTTTGCTTTTTAATGAAGAAATTTGATCTTTACAATAGCTTAGCACTAAATAGGTAACACAGAAAATGGAGGAGGGAGGAGGAAAATAGACCAATCTCCTTTCAAATATATTGAAACAAATACACTTTAAATGTTTCTTAAATTCTGATAGGGACTAAATGTTTCAGATCTCATTACCAAAGCACCAACAACAACAAAAAAAACAAAGACATAATGGAGGGAAATAGTATGAAAACAGAGAAGATATGAAGGAGGCATGCAATGAATAGCTTTCAAAGTTCTGAACAAATCATGAAAATGAATAGACATTTACTCATAAGTAAATGTTCTATGGGATTTACTTCCATTGGATTCCAGCCAAAATCTTGAAATTGATCTATAAAGGATAAAGTAACTAATAAAAAAGAAAACAGCAAAGATATGGTTATATTTATATCTCAAGAAAGAAGAAGAAAAGCAAGGAAACTGAAAGAATTTGGATATGACCTAAGTGGCACAGCTGCTTTAAGGAAAGGTACACCTTTGATGGTCTTCATGATTACAGACCAGGATAATTGAGGCTTGGCTGATTAGCCAAACCAGGGGCATGTGATAGGGGGCAGACAAAAGTGGCTTTTTATGTTGGTTGCCTCCTATACAGCCATTCCTTCTCTTTGAAACACAACCCCTCTCCCATCCAATATCCAGTGTGAGCATAGCTGGTAGGTTTGGGACCAGGTAGGAATTTTTATCCCCATTACATGGGTTTTTGCCTACCCCATAATGTTCATATTGGTACTTGGAAAATTGGCTTGGTGAGTCATTAAATAGGTTGCTCTCATTGTCATGAGGGAGCAGCAATGGGGAAAGTATGATTAGTTCAGTTGTTGGGAAACCAAGACCTAATTTTGGGGAATTTACAATTAGCTCAAATGTGAGAGGGAAGCGCCCAACTTCGCTTCTGAAATCTTATCCAATTGTTTATCAGAGATGTAAGAGTTCTGGCAGGGAATGACACTGAAACAGACCAAGCCCCAATTAAAGTCTAAAATATTTATTTGACAAAAATAAGTAAACATCCAAATGCAGCACACACACACACACACACACAAAGATAAGCGGGGAAGAGAGAGAGCGGGGGAGGCAAAGAGGGAAGCCAGGATAGAGGGAGATATGCTCACACTGAGAGGCTCCTCTGGGCTTCTGGCAGATGTAGATGGGTTCCGTGGAAGGGGCACGACCGGCAAGAGAGGGGGTCATGGGAACTATCTCAGAGCACAGACTGACAGAGATTCAGCATGCACTTCTAAGGTAGCACAAGGTCTGCTAAAATCCAGGGGTTCTTATAGGGAATTTCTGCCTCCTGGCCATGAGTCAAACAATAGATGGACAAAGACTTGATGGGTTTACTATTGTTTACTTAAGTCTGGGCATAGTCTAAACAATGCATTTGGATTCAAAACTATCAAGGAAAGGAAGCTAGAGAAAGGGGTGCAATCAAATCTGATCACTGTCGTATTAAGTGTGAGACTAAAACAAACAAACTCCATTAGGTATCTTTTCCAACATAATGGGATATTCCTGAGGGCAACTCCCAAAGCCTGTCCAGGAAGTCTTTAGTGGTCTTAAGCAATTTTAGCTTGCTTACCTGACCTTACATCTAGGGGATTATGGCTGCTATCTCCCAAGGGTCAGGCTAGGGTCATAGGGAACTCCACATGGCTAAAATATATAAGAAAAATGGAGGACATCCGCTAACACAGTGTTCTCTATTGGCATCTCTTTTGGGTGAAAGGTTGAGCTCTGGGAAGCCTTTACATGTAAAGGGACCTGCGGGTTGGTAAGGCACCTGCCTTTGGGGCTGACATGGGAGGTTTGCTCTCTCTTACAGACTCATGGGATTTTGGGAGAGAGTGCCCTATGTTTGCCTTCCAATAGGCTGAATCGAGGGTTCAATCCAATATCTTGGATTTACCTTAGGGCCTGGTGTTTCACCCAAGGGTAGGCTGGAGCAGGGGGTGTTGGTGACACATGGTTTTCCAGCTGGACCTGCACCAGGATGCTCTCCCTTCTTCTAATTTCCCAAAAAGTCAAGTTTATTAGCTATTTTAGATCTGATCCTAACCAACAGGGATGACCTGATAAATGGTGTGCAAGTGGTGGGATCCGTAGGTGGGAGTGATCGTGTTCTCCTGACGATTCTTATACAGTGGAAATGAGAAGCTAGACATAGGGGGGTTGCAGACTGCCAGAAAGAGTGAAAATTGAGTCCACTTTTAGGGTTAGGGTTAGTGCTAGGGAATCATGGGAATTGTGGTTTTTTGTTTGTTCTGAGACATTGAGCCTTCTCTGTCAGAGAGCTCTGGTGCCACAATAAACTACAGTTCCCATGATTCCCTAACTCTAACCCTAACCCTAAAAGTGAACTCAATTTGCACTATTTCTAGCAGTCTAGCACTGAGCCAGGGCAGTTAAAGTGGTCTCAAACTGGATTATTTCTGGTAGTCTGTATAGGCCCATACTCTCTGTTTAATGAACTATTCTAGAATCTTTCCCAGTATTGATGTTTGGGCGATAGTTGTTGGGATCCTCTTTTTTCCCCTTTTTGAAGATGGGGACATTTGCCCTCCTCCAGTCTGCTGGGACTTCTCCTGTTCTCCAGGAGTTCTCAAAGATTATTCCCACAGGCTCTAAGATTACATTTCGAAGTTCTTTTAATATCCTTGGATTTAGTTCATCTGGTCCTGGAGACTTAAATTCATTTAGGTTAACCAGGGGCCTTTGCAGACTGCCAGAAATAGTGCAAATTGAGTCCACTTTAACTGCCCTGACTCAGTGCTAGGGAATCATGGGAACTGTAGTTTATTGTGGCACCAGAGCTATCTGACAGAGAAGTCTCAATGTCTCAGAAAAAAAAAATGTAATTCCCATGATTCCCTAGCACTGAGCCAGGGCAATTAACGTGGACTCAATTTGCACTATTTCTGGCAGATTGCAAAGGCCCCAGGTAGTCCTGTACTTTCTCTTTACTTATTCTGTGCTGCATTTCCCCTTTTGTGTCCTCTGCTCCATTTTCCTCAGGTTGAACACCCTTTTCCTTTTGTGGGAAGACTGAGGCAAAGAAAGTGTTGAGTAGTTCTGCCTTTCTTTTGTCCCCTGTTAGAATTTCTCGCTCTTCTCTGCACAGTGGCCCTACCATTTCCTCCTTCTTTCTTTTGCTACGGACATACCCCCAAAAGCTCTTTTTATTGTTCTTAACCCCTCTAGCAAGCCTGAACTCATCCTGGATTTCCTGACTTTACCCCTATATGTGCCAACTATTTGTTTGAATTCCTCTTTAGTAATTTTGCCCCTTTTCAATTTCTTATACATCTCCCATCTAAAACTTAGTTCAGTTGAAAGTTCTTTTGTCATCCAACCCAGTTTCTTGAGACTGTTCTCTTTGGAACAGTTTGAGATTGTGCCTCCAGTATCTCCCTTTTGAGAAGCTCCCATCCAGCCTGAACTCCCTTCTCCTTTAGTATTCCTGACCATGGGATAACTCCCAGTGTTTCCCTAAGTTTGTTGAAATCAGCTTTCCTAAAGTCTAGAATGAGTGTTTGACTTTGGGGGATTGCAGACTGCCAGAAATAGTGCAAATTGAGTTCACTTTTAGGGTTAAGGTTAGAGTTAGGGAATCATGGGAACTATAGTTTGTTGTGGCACCAGAGCTCTCTGACAGAGAAGGCTCAATGTCTCAGAAAAAAAACTACAGTTCCCTTGATTCCCTAGCACAGAGCCAGGACAGTTAAAGTGGCCTCAAGCTGGATTATTTCTGGCAGTCTGTATAGGCCCTATATGAACACTTAGAAGGGAATGCCATAATCACTAAAAGTCAACATGGGTTTCTCAAAAACAAGTCATGCCAGACTAATCTGATCTCTCTCTCTCTCTCTCTCTTTTTTTTAATAAAATTACCGGCTTGCTAGATGAAGGGAATATGGTAGACATAGCATAGCTTGATTTCAGTAAGGCTTTTGACAAGGTCCCCCACAATATTCTTGCAAACAAGATGGTAAAATTTGGGCTAGACAATAAACTGTTAGGTGGATTAGTAACTGGTTGACTGACTGAACCCAAAGGGTGTTCAGCAATGGCTCCTCTTCATCCTGGAGAGAAGTGACCAGTGGGGTGCAACAGGGTTTTGTCCTGGGCCCAGTGCTATTCAACATCTTTATCAATGACTTGGATGAAAGAATAGGTGGCATGATTCTCAAATTTGCAGATGACACCAGATTAGGAGGAATGCCCTAGAGGAAAAGATGAAAATTCAAAATGACCTTAATAGATTGGAAAGCTGGGCCAAAGCTAACAAAATGAATTTCAACACAGAAAAATGTAAGGTACTGCACTTATGGCAAAAAAATGAAATGCATAGATATAAGATGGGGGGGGGGGACACCTGGCTTAACGAGACTACATGTGAAAGGGATCTAGGAGTCCTAGTCAACAGTGTGATGTGGCAACTAAAAAGGCCACTGCAAGTTTAGGCTACATTAACAGAAGTATATTATCTAGATCAAGCGAACTAATAGTGCCACTGTATTCTGCTTTTGTCAGGTTCCACCTGGAATACTGTGTCCAGTTCTGGGCACCACAATTCAAAAAGGATGTTGAAAAACTGGAGCGTGTCCAGAGGAGGGTGACTAAAATAGTGAAGGGTCTGGAAACCATGCCCTATGAGGAACGACTTAGGGAACTGGTTAGGTTTAGCCTGGAGAAGAGACAGTTAAGAGAAGATATGATAGCTCTCTTTAAATGTTTGAAGGGATGTCATATTGGGGAGGGAGCTAGCTTGTTTTCTGCTGCTCCAGAGAATAAGACTCGGAACAATGGATGCAAGCTACAGGAAAATAGATTCCACCTCAACATTAGGAGGCACTTCCTGACAGTAAGAGCTGTTCAACAATGGAACACTCTCCCTTAGAGAGTGGTGGAGTTTCCTTCTTTGGAGATCATTAAACAGAGGCTAGATGGCCATCTGTTGGGGATGGTTTGATTTTGAATTCCTGCATGGTAGGGGGTTAGACTAGATGGCCCTT
This sequence comes from Phrynosoma blainvillii, assembly GCA_026167975.1. Taxonomy (NCBI): domain Eukaryota; kingdom Metazoa; phylum Chordata; class Lepidosauria; order Squamata; family Phrynosomatidae; genus Phrynosoma; species Phrynosoma blainvillii. Next base: position 179,943,768 of record JANUYF010000003.1, on the reverse strand, counting down.
GTGGTCTCTCCAACTCTATGATTCTGTGATTCTAGGTCAAATAAATAGCCCTTCATTTTCTCATATATGCAAATCTGGTGTCGTTATTTCAAGGTTGATCATCAAACAAAAAACCTTGGATGAGATAATGGCAAGCCAACATTTGAAGAATTACAGCAATCCAAGATATATATAAAAAAGGAAACAGCTAAAATCTGAATAGTGACAACAGAAAGCTAAGAACAACTCTGAAAAAAAATATTAAGAACCTGAAATTAACAGACCTTTGCAATGGAAGGAATATGAGATGGACAAGGGAATACAGAAAGGCACCCTTACATTTCTAAGAGAGGAAAAGGGTTGCAAGCACAGACAATCAAGCAAGGGGAACAGAAGAGGAGCAAAAATAACTATATCTGTTGAAATAGGTATCAGAAAAATAGAAGACAACAAGCAGCAGCAAAAACAGACAACAAGACACGGTCAATATCAGAAAAATCCAATAGACTATCATTAACGTTAAGACATTCAATACTGAACAAACATATAAGATTGCTAAGAGGATGGAGATAATGATGCAAAGAATGGAGAGGCAAAAACCTAACCTTGAGGAAAACAGAAAGCTAAGGACAGGGGCCCTTTTACATCATATAATCATATCAACTTGATCCTGTTTTAAATTAGAAGATTGAATCCTACAGAATCCAGGAATTTGTAGTTCTATGAACTAGTAGCATGCTCTGGCAGAGAATTCTGAACATCCTACAAAACTATAAATCCCAGAAAAATAGGTGCTACATCTCTGAAGATGCAACACAATCTATGGGCTTTGAAAGTACAACCAGAAAGTTAAGAACAAATAACGCCTCATATCAAACAGAAAAAGAAGGAAAAAGAGAGCAGTGAACAGCCTCAAATGCAGATGAAAAACCAATATCAGTAAGGGAAAAAAGGGAGATTAGTAAAAAGCCCAGTTAAGAAGAAAAGTGGTAGAATATAATAAAGATATTGTGAAAAAACAAATCATTCTAAAAGCCAAGGAAATAAATAAAAGTAGAGAAAATGGATGCTAAAGGGTTTGATAAGAAGAAGTAAATAAGTAGAAGTCAAAGTCATGGAAGCATCATATAGGACTTAACTTTCACTTCCATTTAAAATATATAAGAAACCCACAGTTATGGGAAGATGGTGAACTTCCATCTATGAAAATAAAGTTAATAGAAGAACAATAAGTTATAACTACTTGTGTTAGGTGAAGAACTGATCAGGCCTGTATACAGGTAACAAAACCTGTATTTGTATTTGGATTTATTTATCATTTATCAGCTTGGAAAATTTTTAAATTTCTTCTAATGGGCAGTGTTGCTTTTGACAGCCCAGCCACTTATTGGGAGGAAACTGGACAATTCGAAATAAAAAAATTAATAAACCATTTGAATTATAGAATGGTTGCTTTTGTAAACTACTTGATGGGAAAACAAATCATTTACAAAAGCAGTCTTTCACCAATTTTATAAAAGGCATCTCTCCCCCCCCCCCCCCCGCTCTTCATAGGAGCTAAGCAAGCACAACATTATTAATCATTGAAACAGATGGCAGATTTTGGCACTACCCTAGTTCAGGATGCTACTTCTTTCTTCCAATTTCATACTTCTATAAATACAAGTCTAGAACTTAAGGGGACGGGACATAGCTCTCAGGATATAGATCAAATGTTATGGGCCAGTCCTTTACTTAATGCATTATTTTACATGAATGTTTTCCTGTTCTTGTTGTTGTTACTATTAGTAGTAGCAGTAGTATGAATACAGGGGAGCTTTTAAAAAAGTTGCCTTTACCTGAAGTGATGAAATTCATTCCATCCCCTCATTCATTCATATGAGGAACAGACTTGCTCTAGTGGTGTATGCATGTTGGGGATGTTTCAGAAGACTAAAGGGCTATACAGATGGGCAAAAAAAGGTGCTTTCTGGTTGACTTGAAGGCATGATGTTTAGACAATGCACACCTAAAAGCCGGTAGAAAAGTGCCCTCTAGGTGCTGTATGCTGGAAAAAGCCGTTCCAAAAAAGAGTAGTTTTTTTCCACTTCTTCCAGAAAGATGTGCACTTTCTCATGTTCATTTGTATGCAGCAACACCGGTGTGTCAGAAAAAGGGTGCTGGAGATTTAAAATGGCCATAGAAATGCACCGCTGCACATGCACCAGAAATTGAGTTGGTGAACCAGAGCATGTGCCCTATGATGCAGGCTTTAATTTAAAGCACCCTATGCTTCCAGGTGAGGATGCACCACTGTAGTTATGCTTGAATATTAGAACCCTAACCCTAACCATAATTATAATCATATTCCTAACCCTAATTGTAACCCTACACATGCGCCATAGCAACTGTTCTCTATTGTGAAAATAAATGTATTGCATCGGCACAAAAATGACACCAAACTCAGTATTATGGTTGTAAACAATTGGCCACAACTTTATTTGTACAGGGTCTTAAACCAATTCATTAACAATTTATTAAATTACCTTTTTATACAATGATGTAACTTGTCCATGACATCATCAACTTGTTTGATGACGACATAGCAAAACTTTTTGTTAACCCATTGACGTATATTCTTTATCCAAATCAACTTGAACCAATTTCTTAATTCCAATTAACTAAATTATCCCAAGGTGGGGGGTCTCTGCCCTCCAAGAGTATTTTAATTATTGATAGCACATATCCTAACCAGGATCCTGACACCAAGTTGTGACAAAATAACTTAACTTTGCCCCAATGCAAAATGACCAATAGCGAATAACAGTTGTTTCTATCCATAACAATATAAACTAAAATGTAGAAGCAGACCCCATTCTTTATTCTCAGGGAGGGCGAAAAACCCAGGTTACAATAACTCTGGGAAAATTCCCTCCTGGCCCCATAAGGTGACCAGCTGTAGCCTGAGAATAATTAGTTGAGCCTCAATTAACAAAGGGTGGGTGGGTTGGGTCGCTTGTCTGCAGTTCTAAAATGGCTGCTCCCACATGGCAGCCGATGGGCTTTATAGCTCTAAATTCTCGCTGGTAGTCTCGCAATATGTGAGACCACCAGCGAGTAGGGATCCTAGAGGATCCCTTTCCTGATTGGCTGGGTGGCGGAGGAAGGGGTGGGACTTCTCCCCGCCCAGCCAATCATGTGTCTGGCGTCATTTAACTGGCTGTTGCAACATAAAACTCCTCCCAACGCGGCGGGGGGGGGTGTCTTTCTGTTGCATGTATGCTTGCTGTCAGCATGCACAGTAGTTTGCATGAAAGAGGCTTTTGTGACCTCTTCTGCAAAAGTATGGTACATAAGACCTGCACACCACTTCCTGGCATGCTGGGGGGGGGGGGGGGGGCTCCTGAAGTAACATTTGTCTGTGTTTCCTTTTGATCATGTCTCTTGCATGACAACCAGCTGCATGTATCCAGTTTGTCAACACAACCCTCCCTTTCATGTACCTCTCCCATCTCCCCTGATCTGTGTGGGACATGTTTTGTGGAGGATAATGGAGTAGGTATCTTTTCAGTTGACAAACTCATTCCTCCACCCCAAGGCTTGCACAATCAGACAGTGGCACCTGTCTATGGCACCCACTACTTGGGGGAAGCCAAGGTCTGTGAATCCTTGCAGAATATGTGGGTGTGTGACTGTTCCTGCACAGGTGCGCAAGGATGCTGAACATCAGTCACCTTTGTACAGACAAAATGACAGACTGTATGTCACCCTATGACATGTTGCATCGGCACAAAGGACACCAACACGATTAGTTTTGGATCAAACATTGGCCACAACTTTTATTCTTGTACAGGATCTTAATAACAATCAATTAAACATTTAAATAACAATTTAATTGACCATTTAAATAAGCATTTCTTAATAAGAATTTGTTTAGACGCATGCGTACGTGTATTTAAGCACAAGCTCTATTGAATAATTATTTTCTAACACGGCATACGTCAAATCCTTTAACTTATGTAATATATAATAACAATATCTAACCCCTCCCCCAACTGGATATGACGTCAAAATCATTTCATGACATCATAACATTATGACATCATTAAGTTTAATATGACATCATATAAATTTGTTTAATCTAATAACATATACCAAAATAACCACCCAGCAATAATTTAATAATTTAATAATTTAACCCGGAATAACCTCTTCTGAATGTGAATTCAGAAGAGGTCTAGATCATCGGGCACAGTCTTGTCTTTTGGGCGGAACGTCGTGTGATCTAATCATTTAGTGATCACAACCTGGGGATACAAGAGGTACAGACAGTTCGATGGTTTGGTCGGAGAGAAATGCTATGGGGAGCTCTCATTCTGTGAATCATCAAGTTATCTGCAACGTTCACACTGCCTAAGATTCTTCTGGTTCATTTGAGGGAAAAATGACCTTGTTAAATTACCGTGTTTCAAGTTAGCCAAGAAGATCCTGAACGACAGGCAAGACATTAAACGGCGACTCCTGAAAACGGTGGTGATGTGGACCAAGTTTTTTCCATGGTGTGCATGGGTGGGATCAAGAAAGGATGCTTCGATTAATGTGGCCTGTCATTGGCTGTATAGAGCTATGGTTAAGAAGCTTGGGGGTTTGGAGATTCGTGTTGTTGATCACGAAGCTATTCAGATTGTTATGCCACATTTGTACAGGGGCGATGGGGTTCATCTCTCCCCTGAGGGTTGTGAGGTATACTTGGAGTCTATTACTCGTCACATTGAATGAGCTCTCCTGGGGGGGGGATGCCAAGCTAGGCTGGCCCCCTCCTGTGGTGGGCAGAGACCCCCCCCTTGGGATAATTTATTTAATTGGAATTAAGAAATTGGTTCGAGTTGATTTGGACAAAGAGTATACATCAATGGATTAACAAAAACTTTTGCTATGTCATCATCAAACAAGTTGATGATGTCATAGACAAGTTATGTCATTGATTAAATTATGACATCATTTACAGTCGGGGGAGATGAGTTAATTGATTGAGTGTTTAAAATGATTTAGATGTTCTTGACACATTAGGAATACATGTGTCTAGAACAATATAAAAAGGTAATTTAATTAATTGTTAATGAATTGGTTTAAGACCCTGTACAAAACAATTAAGTATAATCACAATCCCTCAACCAAATATCACCAATCCAATAACATCAATAGCCTGGGCAGGTCGGACGAAGTTAATATAGTCCAACGAAGTTGAAACAGGACAAATTTGACCTGCTGGGGCTCTAACCAAGGTTAGTGTCTAACTCCATACCTAAGAAGGTCAAACGGGTGCTGGGACCCTCCTTCTTTTACTCTGCCAATGGACTCTCATCTCAGCCATCAACACCAGAAATGTTGATGAGGTATTCACTCACTGCTGCATCAAATGATGCATATTATCCCGATGCCAAAACTGGATCAATGGCATCATTAACAGATTCCCCTTTTTGGATATGACAAATTGTAAATTAAAATGGAAATCACCCGGCGCCTTCTTAGGAATGACGCCCAAAGGTGACAGTCTTAGTGTCGGCATTGGCAGACGTTGATGTGGCCTTGATGTCTTGACAGCAGCCAACTCTTTAGCCAGCTTATCCCTGACTATCTCTGGTAACTCCCTCATCGAACACGCATTAGGCGTGAATCGGTGACCCTCAATCTGTATAAGGAATAGTAAAACCATTTAAAAACCCACTTAACAAATATTGAGCGGAATCCCTGTTTTGGTAAATCCTCAACCAAGCAGCCAAAACATCCAGTTTAATTGGTGTTGGTGCTTTTTTCCTCCCGCTGCTGAAGGTTGCAAGGAGACTCCAGCCCCGGCCTTCTTTCATCTGAAACAGGATGTGACTGGGTGATTAACCCTGCACATGTTGTATTTATGTTCAAACCTACAGGGCTGCCTAAAGCGCTATCCAGAGTTGAAATCCAAGCATAAACTAGTAACCTTTTTCTCTCATGTGGTAGGCCTCAGATATTGCCCTTTCGGCTATGTGACCATAGGCACAAAGCCATTGTCCCATCTGCTCAAAGGGGAGGCCCCTAACATAACCTCTGCCCAAAGTTTGGATTGAACGTGCTGTCAAGACAAAGAAGGATCCATAGCAGCCCTCATCCTGAATTGTTCATCGTACTGGAGCTATGTCGCTTCCCTCAAATTGAAATGACAATTCGTGTATGCTTTGATCATAATTTCTTGGAACTTTGAAAGCTCAGGAGCCCTAAATGGGTCTTTTTGTTCTTTCACACCTCTATATATGGTGAATCTCATCATCCAGTTCACAAAGTTCCTTTCCAGTTTAGGACGCTTGTGAGCCTGGAATTCTTTGGGGAGACTGAAGAGAACCCTGACCTTAACCATAATTCGTGGCACAGGGTCACGAAAAGCCAATGAAAATAGGTCGGTGTAATCCCCTTTTCATATTCTCTCTTTAGTAGCGAGGGGAAGATGAGATCTTAAAGGAGTTGACATTCCAGCATAGGGGTTGCACTCAACTGCCCAGTTGGCTCTAGCCATACCTAAGGCAACCACTGTGACCAAAGGCCTTGTGTCACTTACCTTGTTGACCAAAAGCTGCTCAGCTTGCACCCTCAAATCAGGCACATCATGTGCAACTGATAAAGTCGAAGGTGCCTCTAAACAAACATTTAAGGAACTTGTCCCACCAACATTGTTAGTAACTTGACCACCAGGGGACCACACCGAGGCAGGCCAAGGATTTGTAGCATTCAAAGGCGGGGACAAACCTGTATTAACCAATTGCTGAGCAACCTCCCAGATGTTTGTGACATTCCCACCAAATGTGGCCATGCTTCCACTCGGGTGCCAATCTGCGAAATGGCAGAAACATTTCCCCCATCCCTGTTAGTAATTTTACTTGTTTTCAGTGCAGACACCCCACCATGAAACCACAGCCCTCTGGACGAAACTATATAAATCTGTCAGAGTAGGCTGCTCAAGCACAGGGGCGGCCACTCCCTTTTGTGGCACACCTGGAACTCTTTTTAACAGTTCCATAACATCTGCTATGTTTGGCTGACCAACCTCCTTAGCAGATGCAACCAGGGGACCACATGTTATGTCTTTAGAAGCGATAGTAGGTGAATTAATTGATTGTACCTGTGTAACCTGCTGCCCATAAACTTGGTCACTACTTAACACTGCGATGACTTGGGACCCTGGATTAGAACCCTGACCCCTTTGCTGTGCTATTTGTTTGCAAACAGCAATGTAGGCATGCATAGTGCGTCATAGTTGCATCAACTGAGCTGGAATGTCATCATCCTTGACCTGTGACTCGTTCGGTCTCTTTGGTGGAAACCACTCTGTATTGGACCCCAAAGGAGCCGCACGCCGCTTAGATTGTGGCTTACTGTGCGGCATGACTGTCTAGTAATAAATTACAATTAGTCTGTTAAGGGTTATAATGTTCAATTAACAACCCTTAGGCAACAAGACTTAACACAGCCACCCTACAAAGATTAATAATGGCCAATGCTGAGAGTATAACAGCTCACCCAATTTTGAATAACCTTTGATTTTTATTTTTAATATTTATTTATTTGTTTGTTTATTTATTTATGTCACCCGTTTATTTTTAGGACAGAGTGCTAAATTGGACAATAAGCACTGCCCCCCCCCCCCCGCACCAGACTACTTGTCCTAATAGGGAGACAATTAATGGCCAAAAAGCCCACATATTCCCTTTTTTGGGACTTATAAACCAAGCTAAAATCCACGGGCAAGTGGTATTACACCAAGTAAGGGTGTTAAACCAAATAAGGTCTATTAGGCCTGCCTTTTCCCTTTTTGGGACATAGAAAACAAGCCAGAATCCACTGGCAAGTGTTATTACTCCAAATAAGGCCTATTAGGCCTGCCTTTTCCCTTTTTGGGACATAGAAAACAAGCCAGAATCCACTGGCAAGTGTTATTACTCCAAATAAGGCCTATTAGGCCTGCCTTTTCCCTTTTTGGGACATAGAATCCACTGGCAAGTGATATTACCCCTAATAAGGCCTATTAGGCCTGCCTTTTACCTTTTTGGGACCTAGAAGGCCAAGCCAGAATCCACTGGCAAGTGATATTACACTACATAAGGCCTGTCAGGCCTGCCCTTTCCCTTTTTGGGACAATAGAAGCCAAGCCAGAATTTACTGGCAAGTGGTATTACACCAAATAAGGCCAATTAGGCCTGACCTTTCCCTTTTAGGGACACAGAAGCCAAGCCAAAATATACTGGCAATATGGTATAAAATCAAATAATGCCCATTAGGCCTGCCCTTTTCCTTTTAGGGACACAGAATCCCCTCAAATAAGGCCAATTAGGCCTGCCCTTTCCCTTTTAGGGACATGAAGGCCAAGCCAGAATCAACTGTCAAGTGTAATAAATTGAATATAAAACAGCCCAATGGGACTACTGGCCACAAGGCCTCCATCATTATTATTATTATTATTATTATTATTATTATTATTATTATTATTATTACCATTATTATTATTATTATTATTATTATTATTATTTAATTGACTTTCCAACAAATAAACCCCAAGGCACCCCCACTCAAGCAGGGCTGCCTCAAACCTTGGCCATCTAGGCCTCTTTGCTCTTGTTCTTTACTCCTGTGGGCCTAGCAACATGGGCCAACCCTGAATCAGCCCCGTCCTCCAAATGTCCTCCAAATGGTTGCAGCCCAAACTAGGCTGCAGCTGCAGTCCTGGGGGGCCCAGATAACCCGGGCTGACGCCAAAACCTCATTCTCCGCTGGAGCGGTTCAAGAACAAAAGAAGCTGCAGACAAACTCCTCGCTTGTCTGCAATTCTAAAATGGCTGCTCCCACATGGCAGCCGATGAGCTTTATAGCTCTAAATTCTCACTGGTAGTCTCGCAATATGTGAGACCACCAGCGAGTAGGGATCCTAGAGGATCCCTTTCCTGATTGGCTGGGTGGCGGAGGAAGGGGCGGGACTTCTCCCCGCCCAGCCAATCATGTGTCTGGCGTCATTTAACTGGCTGTTGCAACATAAAACTCCTCCCAACGCGTCGGGGGGGGGGGTGTCTTTCTGTTGCATGTATGCTTGCTGTCAGCATGCACAGTAGTTTGCATGAAAGAGGCTTTTGTGACCTCTTCTGCAAAAGTATGGTACATAAGACCTGCACACCACTTCCTGGCATGCTGGGGGGGGGGGGGGGCTCCTGAAGTAACATTTGTCTGTGTTTCCTTTTGATCATGTCTCTTGCATGACAACCAGCTGCATGTATCCAGTTTGTCAACACAACCCTCCCTTTCATGTACCTCTCCCATCTCCCCTGATCTGTGTGGGACATGTTTTGTGGAGGGTAATGGAGTAGGTATCTTTTCAGTTGACAAACTCATTCCTTGCACAATCAGACAGTGGCACCTGTCTATGGCACCCACTACTTGGGGGAAGCCAAGGTCTGTGAATCCTTGCAGAATATGTGGGTGTGTGACTGTTCCTGCACAGGTGCGCAAGGATGCTGAACATCAGTCACCTTTGTACAGACAAAATGACAGACTGTATGTCACCCTATGACATGTTGCATCGGCACAAAGGACACCAACACGATTAGTTTTGGATCAAACATTGGCCACAACTTTTATTCTTGTACAGGATCTTAATAACAATCAATTAAACATTTAAATAACAATTTAATTGACCATTTAAATAAGCATTTCTTAATAAGAATTTGTTTAGATGCATGCGTACGTGTATTTAAGCGCAAGCTCTATTGAATAATTATTTTCTAACATGGCATACGTCAAATCCTTTAACTTATGCAATATATAATAACAATATCTAACCCCTCCCCCAAACGGATATGACGTCAAAATCATTTCATGACATCATAACATTATGACATCATTAAGTTTAATATGCCATCATATAAATTTGTTTAATCTAATAACATATACCAAAATAACCACCCAGCAATAATTTAATAATTTAATAATTTAACCCGGAATAACCACCCAGCAATAATTTGGAGGTGATCTACCATTTATCCCTCCCGTTATCTTCATCAGCAGGCCAATGAGACAGTATTGTCTTTGTTTTAATTTGTGAATCTTATTTTAATTCTTTAATAGTTTAATCCTGTTTTAAGGGGTGGGTGGTTAGGGAGGGGAGGATGGAATGTTTTTATCTGTTGTATTTTAATCTGTTGTATGCCGCCCCGATTGCTGAGCAGAGGGGCGGGTTATAAATAAAATTTATTATTATTATTATTATTATTATTATTATTATTATTAAAATTCTTTATTATTTTTATCCCAATTAATAATTTCAATTAACCTAAAGAATTTCCTGAAGGGGGGAGGGTCCCTGCCCGCAACAGGAGGGGGCCAGCCTAGCTTGGCAACCCCTCCCCCCCCGAATTGACACTTTAATGTATGACTCCAATGCAGTCAAGTATATGTACACCATCACCCCTGTACAAGTGTGGCAATGTGACCTGTATTCCCTGATGATCAACAATAACAACACCCATTTTGCCCAATGTCTTGTCTACAGATCTTTTCAACCAACGCCAAGCTCCATTGATGGCCGCATCACTCCCAGCACCGGACCAAACTCGCCGAGGCAGCAACTTTGTCCACATGATTAGTAATGTCATCCTCCCTATTTTGAGTATGAGTGGCCCACTTAGGCACTAGCTGGCCAGCTTTAGCACCAGCTGAGGCCGCACGTCGTTTCGACTGGGCCTTACTTCGTGGCATGATTGCTATAAACACTAACAATAACAATTTAAACTCCTTGGTGCAAGATCATAGAATCATAGAATCATAGAATCATAGAATCATAGAGTTGGAAGAGACCACAAGGGCCATCCAGTCCAACCCACTGCCATGCAGGAACTCCCAATCAAAGCATCCCTGACAGATGGCCATCCAGCCTCTGCTTAAAGACCTCCAAGGAAGGAGACTCCACTACTCTCCGAGGGAGTGTGTTCCACTGTCGATACGCCCTTACTGTCAGAAAGTTCCTCCTAATGTTGAGGTGGAATCTCTTTTCTTGCAGCTTGCATCCATTGTTTCGGGTCCTAGTCTCTGGAGCAGCAGAAAACAAGCTTGTTCCCTCCTCGATATGATATCCCTTCAAATATTTAAACACTGCTATCATATCACCTCTCAGCCTTCTCTTCTCCAGGCTAAACATCCCCAGCTCCCTAAGTCGTTCCTCATAGGACTTGGTTTCCAGACCCTTCACCATTTTAGTTGCCCTCCAATGGACACGCTCCAGTTTCTCCACATCCTTTTTGAATTGTGGTGCCCAGAACTGGACACAGTATTCCAGGTGAGGCCTGACCAAAGCAGATTAGAGTGGCACTATTACTTCTCTTGATCTAGACACTATACTTCTACTGATGCAGCCTAAAATTGCATTGGCCTTTTTAGCTGCTACATCGAACTGTTGACTCATGTTCAACTTGTGGTCCACCTGGATTCCTAGATCCCTTTCACACGTAGTCTCATTCAGCCGGGTGTCCCCCATCGTATATTTGTACTTTTCGTTTTTCCGCCCTAAGTGCAGTACCTTACATTTCTCCGTGTTGAATTTCATTTTGTTAGCTTTGGCCCAACTTTCTAGTCTGTTCAAGTCATTTTGAATTTTGATCCTGTCCTCTGGGGTATTAGCTACTCCTCCTAATTCGGTGTCGTCCGCAAATTTGATAACTATGCCCCCAATATCGTCATCCAAGTCATTAATAAAGTGTTCCTGTTAAGGCTATACCTGCATCACCAATCTATAATGAACAGTAGTTAATTAATAATCAATAAGCCAAATCAGCAACCTTGGAGCAGTATAATATATATATATATATATATATATATATATATCAATTTGTCTTATGTAAATTGTAAAGACCAACAGCACGTGTCCCCAATCAAAATTGACACATGAATTTCGGTTAATCACACAAAACCAGAGTAGGCCCTTATGCAAGAATCTCACCCCCCTTTAATTTTATATTATTATTATTATTATTATTATTATTATTATTATTATTATTATGATGGCTGGGCCAAGTCTGTCTGTATAGCTCACAAAGCCTGACTGATATGATACCAGAGTAAATAAAATAAGGGATGGGTGGGGGGGTGGGCGTCACTCACCACCACAACCACCTCTATATGTATAAAACTGGCTTAATGGGGGGGGTGTGGACGGAGCAGGCCCTGATATCAGAGCCATCAGCTCCGCCCAGGGGCCTGTCCCTCCTGGAGTAAATTAATTTTTTTTAAATGTGCTTATTAGTGCAACAACAATGGCCTAATCGGCCACCCAGCCTTTTTTTTACCACAGCCACTCCAGGCTGCTCCCCGGCCTTATCGGAGTGCAGGATGTTGGTGTGTGGATGATGAGTGTTGTAGTGATGCCCTTTGGCACCCAGCAGAGTCTGCAGGACAAGCTGGCTGCTGTGATCCACAGCCACTGTGTAGATTTGCCATCAACTGGCTCAGCTTCCCTTCTCCAGCATCCTGTCTTCCTCAGTCAAGAAGATACATTGTAAAGTCCAAAAGCATAGCTTTATTAATGCATATAAAAAGTAAAAATAAGATAACTAAGTAAAATCCATTGTGATGAACTTGTCCAGTTCAGCCATACAAGATTACATCTTTAACAATCCCAAAAGCATTAGGATCCAACTTGTTGCAGTTAAAACCACTGCATCCAGCCACACACGCTCACATCTTGAACAATAAACAATTTTAGACAAAGGATTTTCTAAGCCCATTCCATACTCCACCTTCTAGGTGTTAACTTTATGTTAATTGGATAATGACAGTATGATGTATGTTAACCCAACCTCTTGTTGTCCATCATCCACCACGTGAGTAACTTTCCCAAGCCTAACAATGTTTACGTATTTGATATCTCTTTGTTATCCATAACAAAGTTTGGTTCCATTAGTTTTACCTCTGGGAAAATACATTGTTGATGTCTCTGTTACCATCTGGCATTGATTCACCCTGTTTCTCTAAATATTGTTTGTGCCTTGTCCAAAAACTGTTCTCAAGTGGAAAATTACAAACACACACACATCTCTACATTTCACCTTTGACTATATATCCCATTCATATCCTAACACAGGAGCCATGGCTTTTAAAAAAAAACTTGCCACGCTCCTCTCCGCTCTTTGCCTGGTCCTCAGGTTCCCCTGAGGACGGCTAGGCTGTCACCCGCAGCCTATACGGAACTGCAGCCTATTCTCAGCAGCGCCGAAATGGTTCTCCCTGGGGAACGAGGCATCCAAGCGGCCCAAGCCGCGCCCATTCTCTGGACCTCCGGCTCCCTTCAAGCAAGGGCTCAGCCTCTGAAAGGCCCAAAACAAGCCCTGGAGCCGCACTCAAATTGGTCCTCCCTGGGAATGAGGCGTCTAAGCGGCTCAAGCTGCTCCCGTTCCCTGGACCTCCAGCTCCCTCCCAGCAAGGGCTCAGCCTCTTCAAGGCCCGAAACAATCCCGGGAGCCACAATGAGCAAAGTGCTCCTTGCTCATCCAAATCAAAATGGCTGCCAACACGTGGCAGCGCGGGGCTAAATAGCCCCGAAAATCTCACTCCCTAGTCTCACGAGATTTGAACTCTCGCAAGACCAAGGAGCGAGACCTCCCTGCCATTGGCCAAGCGGACCGGCAAGGGTGGGCCTTCCGGTCCGCTTAGCCAATCCCGCATTGGTACCCTTATTTGGGCTGACATAACTGAAGGCCCCTCCCAACTTGTCGGGGGGGGTCCTTCTGTGCAGGTGTGCAGGGATGCTGAACTTCAGTCACCTTTGTACACAGAAAATGACAGACTGTATACCAGTCTATGATGCATTCTGTGTAGATGTGCAGGTGCACAGGGCTGTGTTCCTGTGCATGTGCACATGCATCTGAGAGAACAAAAATAAATAAATAAATAAATAAAGCAGCCTCTGCCAGCCCATGTGGTTGTCCTGTCTCCCTTCATGGTGACATTGGGGGACAGTGGTGTGGTTGGTGGGGCTTCAGTATGGCCCCATAAAAGCCACATTGACTGCACCTGAGTGCGGTTGCTCCATCCCCATTCAGAGCATCCTTGGGGCAGGTGGGGCAGTTCCTGTGGCTTAGTGAAAAGGCAGCTTCATGTCACCTTTTCTTGTCCATCTGTACAGCCCCTTAGATGCTTATTTCTTTTATTCCAAAATAATGCAAATAGGTTGTGGCTCTCCCCACCCTCACATATACTCCTTTTGTTTCCCAGTGTCAGATGAATACAGATATTTTGTTTTCCTTTCAGATGCATACTTCCAGGAAAGCTTGAATGCAACAGCAGGAGACTATTCTTATTGTTATACTTCTGGGATTCAGAGTGTGGATTCTTTACAGATAAGAGCTTTTACATGTTTATATAGCATTTTGACATAATTTTGTCAACATCAAATCCTTGACAATACCAAGATAAGCTTTTCATATTCCATATGCATTTGTTGGCAGGTTCGATACATTTTTCTCCATGAAACTGAAGTTTTTTCATATATAATAGCTATAATAAAATGACAGAGCTATTGCAATTCGTATTTCATAAAGTGCACAATTTCTGCCTAATTCACTTTTTAAATGCATCAAGTGGTGCAGTTATGAGTACCCAGATCTTCTGACATAAATGCTGAAAGTAATTAAGCCATCTATCATGTTATGAATAGAGAAATACAAAGACAGGGAGTGACTACTTTGAATCACCCAGCATACTAAAAATATACTTTTGCTTCATTTAAGTGTTACCTATTTTAATGATTCTGAGAATCACTGTCACATATTGGATTATTGGTTTTGCTTACCTCTTCCCCCTCTCCTTCAGAATGTATTGCTATTAAAGTTTTTACATTTTTAAAATGTTACTTGACAAGTACAATCATTGTCATTGCCATGTTTCATCACATTCTACTACAGTATGTTTAAAATGTCCACTCACGTTATTATGGCAAATTGTATCTGTATAGACCATGCTCTCTAGAGATCAACAAACTGGTATACAGAGTAGACAACAATGTGATCTGCCCTGTTTGTAGCTATTTATGTGGCTACATTAGCACCAATGCTTATTTATGGCTACGTATGAAATGAATTGGCCTATTGAAATGCACATATTTTGATCATCACTTGTATAGGATCCATTGATTTCAATGCATCTATTTTAGTTGGGTCTAACTTTGGATTTAGCTCTTAAAATGGAAATTGACACTTGCTAATGATCACTGTAGAGAGCAGGCAAAATTATGTCAAACTAGCAACAGCCAATCAGGAGTGAGCTGATGACAACCAAAAGAATTGTGGGCTATAGGTGACAAAGAATTCCAGCGCTGACAGTTCATTGCAAAAGTTTCATTCAGTGTGAGCTGCCAGTTTCAGAAACAAAGGTTTAATTCGGTGGGAGCTGCCAATTTCCTGTGAATTGTACCCTTCCAACACAAAATCTCTTTAAGACATCCAAGCTAACAAGAAGAAAATCTACTCATTTGAAATGTGGCACCAGAAAAGAGTGCTGAGGATACCATGGACAGCCAAAAAGGCAAACAATTGGGTTTTTGAACAGTTCAAACCAGAAATCTCACTGAAAGCCAAGATAATCAAATTGAGTCTATCATACTTTGGTCACATTATACGAAGACATAATTCATTAGAAAAAACAATGATTCTAGGAAAGGTAGAGGATAGTAGAAAGAGAGGAAGAAAGCATGCCAGATGGATAGTCAGTCAGTGAGATCAGGTCTTGAATTTTCAGGACATAAGTAGAGCAGTGAGAATAGGGGCTCTTGGAGATTTCTCATCCACAGGGTTGCCTTGTGTTATTAACAATAACAACCCCATTAAGAATATCTATTCAACTCTCTCCTTGCCCAAATTTTTCTTCTTGTAGATGGGATAGACAATTTTGGGAAATCAATATGCTTGCCCTTAGGTTTTCATGTAGTAGACTATCAAACTTATCACATTCTTAAATAACTCCCCTTACCTGATCTGAATTAAAATTAAATTAAATTTGTTTCCTTGTTTTTGTGTTATTATTTTAAATGTGTTTTAAATTATCATTAGTTAATTGTATTTTAAGGGAGGTTGGGATTGTGGGATATGGATGTATATTTTAAAGTTGTAAGCTGCCCCGGTTGCATTACGCAGAGGGGCAGGATAAAATTATTATTATTATTATTATTTATCCTTCTCCTGGAACCACTCTAGCAGACATTTTCTCAAGCCAGAAAACTCCTGGCTTTGAAAAGACTCACACTGAGCAGCTCTAGGAGTGGGGATGGCCCCGGGCTGCATTTCTGCGATGATTTTGGCAGCAAAAACCTTGCAATAGGGTCTGAATGTTGCCCAAATTTAATTTTAAGCCAGATCAGATAAGGCTAATTATTTAAGCTCGTATGATTTGTAATACTGCCTTAACAAATGAGCCAAAATGAGGAAGGCAGATAGAATGAATAAGATAGGGAAAGGGAGGGGACATCCTAAATATATATAATAAAAGATGTTATAAAAGATGAGATTGCAAAATAAGAATCTGTGGGTCTCATGCTGCAAACTGAGACTGAAAATTTGGCAGAAAATAGATTACAAACATAGTCAACCTTTTATCTTACATGCACCTTCCTGTATGAATCCTGGCATGGCTTTAAATTCTGTTGGCCTCCAGATGTGAAAGGAAAAGATGTACTGCAGGCAGATAACATTGCACACAAACCAGAAAGAAGCAGAATGTTATAAAGCAAAAAAAGAGCTCAAAGTGTGTGTGTGTGTGTGTGTGTGTGTGTGTATAAAAATTATTGAATTCCTCAAATTTCCATACAGCACCAACTTCCAACTGTACCTGGTGAGATTTATACTGGTGATTAATCTCTATCATTTGACTCCTTTGGAATACCAGTCTGAAGGAAGGCCAAGGCCTATGCTGCAGGGTATTAACGCAGCTGACTGCCCATGCTACTTTTATTCCTGCTGACTGATTACTGCTAAATCTGTGGGCCATTCCCACTATGATTTGAAGTAAATTGCTGATTGCTTTATTTATGTCTCATTACCCTTGAAGTAATTTCAAATGCAACTCCGGTTGTTCAGAATCGCTTGTGAGCAAGGCAAATGCAAAAGGATCACATTTTTTTGGAGAGTACTTTTCTGGTAGTTCTTCTGAAAAGAATCAATTTCCAGTCATTTCTAGCAAGTGGGAATGAGTTTTGGATCTGACTCGCATTCTACTTGTGGGGAGGGACTAATGACAGATGGGGGAAGAGAGGAGTTACCCATCCCTCTCCTCAGTTCCTGAATCCACCATTTTTCCTCTGGTTGTAATGTAAGAGGTAAGACTGCTCTTGGGTGCGCTTTTTTTTTAAAAAAAAAAATTCCAATAAGAATATGTGATACATCACACTTATATAGTATCAGTTAGGCAAAAATTCTCTTGTCGGCATTTCTGTTACTGCTGTCTATTCGTGGGATTTGTGTGTGGGTTCCTGAGGCAGAAAGTTGCAAGGATTTGACAATGAAATTTTCACAGCAGAATAAGCACAATAATTTCCTCCTCTTTTTTTATGACTGAAAATGTGATATGTTGGATTCTCTGAAATAAATTAATTATTATTATTATTCTACACTCTTGTTGGGTGTTACTGGCTGCTCTTGTTCTGGAGGGCTATGTGGGTTGCCATCATCATAGGTGCAATTGGACAATCCCTTGCTGGATTACACAGGAAGAGAGGGAGTTCCTAAAGTTGCCTTGGGGCACTGATGCCCACCTTTCCCCTCCCCCTTTATTACCCTTTGTGCATGTTTTATGCCCACCCCTGATTACCTGGCACAGCGCCATTTTTTAAAATCCCTCACACGTGCTTGCATCACTCCGTTCCCTCACGGGTCCCTTTAAAAATCCGCTGGCTGTTTTTTTTCTTTTTAAAAACTATTTTTACCCATTGCAGAATCATCAAAAAAGGTGGGAGAAGGATAGCTTGGGCAAGGGAGAAGACAATAGATTTGATACCTCTTTGAGGTCAAGAGACTGTACAACTGCAACTCAACCACAGTCACCGGAATATAGACATTTATGACAATATTGCTACAAAGATGAGGGAGAGAGGGCATGATAGAACAGGATTAGAGTGCAGAACAAAGGCAAAGCCTATGAAATGTAAATTTAAAATTGCTAATCACCTAGCTCACAGAAGTGGAATGGGTGCTGTAACCATGTCCTTTTCCCAAGAGCTAATGGATATTCTTGTGGGAGATGCCAGCATAGAAGCAAAATGGGTGACCTCAGCCACAGAGGTGGTGTTTGTCCAAGGAGGCAATAATCAGCTGGAAACAAGCGTAACACCAAAACAGCAGCAGCAGCAGGCCATGGAGGGCTCTGAAGAGCTGTTTTCACAAGGTAAATTTGTATCTATTGCTTTGCAAAATATAATACTATTGGACAAATCAATACTTTTTTTTAATATAATGCTCTTAATAAGACTGTGTATGTGATATGTTGTACTTGTGGAAATATGAATGGATATGCTTTCTTAAATTCCCTGAAACAGCTGCTGTGTTTCCTGTAGAATTTTGGGGATGGGTGTTGGGATAAAAGGGCCTTATGCTGGATGCTTTTTTTCTCCTCTGGCTTGAGTAAACAGGAAGAGAGGACATTTCTCATCTGTTAAAGGGGCTGTTTCATCCTCCAGTGTCCTCACATTCTTGTGTGCTTGTTGCCCACCCGCACCCCCACACAAAGCCATGTGGTCTTGGTAAGTAATTCCTTCTCAGGGTTTCAGTTTTCCTCTCTCCCCTTCCCCCCAAGGAATGTGAACATTGGAGGCAGTTTGGTTTTTAACTCTAAAAAATTACACATTCCTTTTAATCTGGGATACAACAGAAATCAGAAATAATACTATGAGATGTGCTATTTATTAACATGCTTTTATCTAAGTGACCAATACTTTGAATTATGTATGCATTTCTGTCTTACAATTTATTTATTGCTAGTGCAAATTATGTGCTGCTATTTCCTTTTTGATACTTGCTGACTGAATCAATCTTTTTCTTGATATGGGAAAACATTTCAGTGATGGCCACTGAGCCACATTTTCTATTCCATGTACGTAGACTTTCTTGGAGATGGAGAGGAAACAGTAGTATGGCATTATCATCTGTTGAAGAAGAGGATGATAGCACCCAGGTTGCAAAGACCCAAGCTGCAGTTCCTCAAATGGAAGACCATGCTGGTGGATCTATTGATGAAACATGGCAGGTAGTTCCCATCCCCCAATTGCAATTGGTATGTATTCCCAAATACTGTTTTATTGTTGTTGTTTTCTGGAGGAGCAACAGGGAAGGTACTGGTGCTATGCACATATTTCCAAAATTTCCAAGGAGATATATTCTGCATTATTTAGACTGTGCCATTCAATGAACCTATTTCTACATTTCAAGTGGAATATATCCATCAAGTCTTTACATGTAATTGAGACTGAATGTTTACCTGTGTGATTATGTATTTGCTTCTTTAGTGAACAATACATCCAGAAAAAGGGCAACTCTAACTCCAGCAGAACAACTAGCAATGATCAACAGAAAGCAAGACAGAAAGCAAGAAAGCAAGACAGGAGCAAAACGGAAAAGACAGCATAGAAGTCAACTGAACCTTATCCTTGAGTGTATGAAGGAGCAAGCTGCAAGAACTGAGGCAACTTAGGGAGAGAGAGTTTAGAGCAGGGGTAGGCAACCTTTCCCCTTTAAGGGCCGAGGGACTTCAGCTCCCAGAAGCCTCAGCAATGTTGGCCAATAGGCCCATGTTGGCCAATAGCTCCTGGGATTCTGGGAGCTGAAGTCCCTCGGCCCTTAAAGGGGAAAGGTTGCCTACCCCTGGTTTAGACAAACAGAGAGATTGGGAAAATGGAGAGGGGAAAGGACCAACAAAGAAGAGATATGTACCTTCGACAAGCTAAGACAGACTTCCATAATCTTCTCAATGTTATAAAGGAACAAAGTCATGTTATGAGGGATCTCACTAGCTTCATAATGGTGAGCAATGCAACAGGTAGGGGAGGGGCCAGAGTTTTTAAAAGGAGATTTTTTTCTCCCAGCCCACCATTAATTATGGTGCCTCCACCAGTGGTAGTATAAGCAACAATGTGTCACAGCCTGCTCATACAGTTGTTGGTCGTCAAACCACATCCTTCACTGCTGGCTCTACAGCTCCTCAAACAACAGCTTCCAGTGTTAATGAAATTAAAATTAAAGCTCATGTCTCAGATGCAATACAGCAGCAGCCCTCCATCCCCTCCCCCATGTCTCCCACAGTAGACCAGCTAGGAAGATCAAGAAACTAGTTACCTTGTCCCCATAACACCTCATAAAGCACTAAGTTAGGTGCAATAACAAAAAAAGAATCAGACACTAATTTGTATTAACAATCAACTTTTACTTTTATAGTAAAAAAAAATCAATAAAATGCAGCAGAAGTGTTACATTGCTTTGTAATTTTTCAGCAAATATTACATTAAAGGAACATCATACAAAATAAAAAAAATAAAAAAATAAAAACAGGCTGCAGACATTGAAAGAATATTAATGACAAAACTATTACATTTTCCCCTGACCAAAAGACTCCCTCCACCACTCTAGTCTGTCCAGTTTTTCCAGGATGTTGTTCCCTGCAAAAAAGAAGACAGAGAGAATCAGCATTAAATGTTTGGTGGCATACAACATATTTAAATATCAAGGTTTGGCAGCTGCCAATTATAATTTATAATTTATTTGTCCCTTTTTAAAGTTTCCTTTATATCCCAAAGTCATGTTTCTATTTTCTTAATTTTCCTAATTATATTAATATAAAATTAATAATTTCCTTTCCTTTCCCCATAAACATGTATTCCATCTTTTATCTCTTTTTCTTATTTTTAGCTCTTGATTTCACAATTCTTTCCTTCTTTATTTTTTCTCACCTTTGATTGCAACCTTGTTAGTGTGGTGACGCAGCGTGTGGGAACCACGTAACGTGAAGCACCAGGATCCAGACTGTCTTCAATGAAGCAAGCAACGTTGTCAGTTACAGGAAAACTCCTTTCCCCTCCAGTCAGAGCAGAGAGAGACTAAGCAGATGTCTCACTAAAGGCCTAAGCAGACTGCCAGAAATAGTGCACATTAAATTGAGGCACTGCCCTGGCTCAGTGCTAGGGAATCATGGGAACTGTATTTTTTTTTCTGGGACATTGAGCCTTCTCTGTCAGAGAGCTCTGGTGCCACAATAAATTACAGTTCCCATGATTCCCCAGCACTGAGCCAGGGCAGTGCCTCAATTTAATGTGCACTATTTCTGGCAGTCTGCTTAGGCCCTAAGAGGCTTTTAATCTTCAGAAGTTCTATGTACAAAGGCTATGTACAATGATACACCAACGCACTCTCCAACAATCTCCACCTTCCACTATCAACCCACATCAACCCACATGTGTGTCCAGAGGCTTGTCCCTTATATAGCCAGTGCTCCACATGGCTTTCTAGCCCTGCCTCTTCCTTTTGGACACCTGTCAATCATAAGTATGATTCAACATGTTTGCAGCCCTTTTGCAGCACTTACTGTGCTTTGCAGCACCAGATGACTCCC
The DNA here is from genome assembly GCA_026167975.1 of Phrynosoma blainvillii. Lineage (NCBI taxonomy): Eukaryota > Metazoa > Chordata > Lepidosauria > Squamata > Phrynosomatidae > Phrynosoma > Phrynosoma blainvillii. Next base: position 179,922,159 of record JANUYF010000003.1, on the reverse strand, counting down.
TGTCATTATGTCACCTCCTGTTTCATCAGCCTTGATGCTGCATGACTCAGCAGTGGCCAAATGCTTAGTCATCATGGCTGCTGCCATTCACCACATTGTGCATTTTCCTTGGAACATTATTCCGACAGACCTAATTTTCTAATAATTTCTTGTTTATTCCCCAACTTTCTTCCCAATATATTAAAATTGGTTGCCATTCTTCTTCTACTTTCTCTATATTTCTATTATTTACCACATATGTTATTCTATCTAATTCTCTAATCTCACTTAATTTGAGCATGGAAACCTCTTTTGTTGGGAGATCTTTCAATTTCCAATTTTTCGCAATCAGTATTCTGGCTGCAGTTATTAGATAGATTAAAATAAGCCAAAATTTATTTTCATCTTCAAAATTGAGCACAGAGGTCATATTAGGTAAATAGAGTTCTGGTTTGATTAGAAATTTTATTTTAAATATTTTCTGTATTGTTAGATGTATTTCTCTCCAGAACTCTTTAATTTTACGGCATTTCCACCACATGTGGAATATTGAACCTGTTTTTTCTTGGCATCTCCAAAACTTATCATCCTTTAGGTTATAAATCTTTTTTAGTTTTAAAGGGGTATAATACCATCTATTAGATATCTTCAGACAGTTTTTCTTTAAATTTTGTGCTACCATGAATTTATTTGTCTTTTTCCAGGTATTTTCCCAGTTTTCTAATGCTATATTATAGCCTATATCTCTTGCCCATTTTACCATGTATTCTTTAATTACTTCTTGTTCCATCTCTCTATTCAATAGTAATTTATAAATTTTTGAAATTTTCTTTTCATCTGTTTGCCATAAAATTTTATCCAATTCATTTGGTTCATCCTCTATCCCTGTAGTCTTTACATCTTCTACATATTTCTGTTTAATTTGAAGATAATTAAACCAATTAATCTTTTCTCCCTTTTCATTTATCTCTTCTCTAGTCTTTATTTATAGATGTCCTTGAGTGTTTAATTTTATTATATCTTTATATGTTAGCCATCTTTGTTCTTGTGTCCATCTGCTAAAAAAAAGCTTCTTGGGTTGAAGTCCATGATGGTATCTTAAAATAATTTTTTCTTTGATCTTTATCCAAACATTTAGTAAAGCCCTTCTGATCGGGTGGTTATTAAAATCTATGTTAACCCTTGTTTTATTATAACACAAATAGGCATGCCAGCCAAAGCATAATTGTTCTAGTTCTAGATCTATTTTTTTTATTATTTAATTTTATCCATTTCTGCAGCCAGATTAGACTACATGCCCAAAAATATAGTTTTAAATCTGGGAGACCAGAGCCTCCTCTCTCTTTAACATCTTTAAGATTCTTCCACTTGATCCTGGACTTATTTCCTTTCCAAATAATTTTTTTTTAGTTCCTGGTCCCAATCTTTGAACAATCTTTCATTACTTATAATTGGTAAGCTGAGAATGAGAAATATTATTCTTGGGAGAATCAACATTTTTATTACTGATATTCTACCTAATATTGATAAATTCAACTTATTCCATCTTTGTAGATCTTCCTTAATTTCCTTCCAAATTTTATAATAATAGTTTTCCATTAATTTCAAATTACAATTTGTCAACCAAATCCCTAAATATTTTATTTTATTATCTATTTTACAACTTGTTTTCTGAATTAGAATTTCTTCCTCTTGTTTTGCCATTTTTTATTATTATCACTGTTTTTTCTTTATTAATTTTAAATCCCGCAAATCTCCCAAATGTTTTTGTTTCATGGAAAAGTTGGTCTACACTTTTTATAGGATCTTCCAATATTACCACTATATTGTCTGCGTATGCTCTAACTTTAACTTCGTATCCTTTTGTTTTAACTCCTTTTATCTTATTATTGTTTTTAATTGATTTTATCAAGATCTCTAACACAACGATAAATAGGAGTGGTGATATTGAGCATCCTTGTCTAGTACATTTTTTGATCTTAAATTTTGCTGGTTTTTTTTTCCATTAATGATTAAATGTGCCATTTGTATCTTATTTATCTGTCTTGTTCCCATATTCATTCTTTCTAGTATTTCCAATAAGAAGTCCCATCTAACATTATCAAATGTTTTTTTCCACATCAATAAAAAGTAAAGCTAATTTCTTTTGATTGTTCACATTATAGTATTCCAATGTATTTATGATAGTTCTGATGTTGGTTCTTATTTGCCTGTTTGGTAAAAATCCATTTTAGTCTTCTCCTATTTTATTTTATTATTAGTATTAGTATTATTATTTAGTCTAGTGGCTATTAATGAAGTGTAGATTTCATAATTGGTATTAAGAAGGGAAATTGGTCTATAATTATATATTTAAATAATATCTTTCCCTTCTTTGGTATTAGTGTGATATTTGTTTCTTGCCAGGTAATTGGTATTCCTTCTTTATTAATTGAATTAAACAAATTGTATAATGGTTCTATTAATTCGTTTTGAAAGGTTTTGTAATATATGGCTGTAAAGCCAACTGGTCCCAGCACTTTCCCTTCCTTTAAGCTTTGAATCGCTTGTAAAAATTCTTGTCTTGCAAACAGCGCATTCAATATTTCTCTTTGTTCGTTTGTTATCTTGGATATTTCTTATCTAAATAGTCTTTCATTTCTCTCTCAAATTGTATTGTTTTGTTCTCTTCCCTGTATAGATTGCTATAATATTCATTGAATGCCTTTTTAATATCTTCTTGATTAGTTATTACTTTTCCGCCATATTTAATCGCATTTATTATTTTATTTTCTTTATCTTTTTTTTAATTTTTTGGCTCACCAATGACCTGTCTTGTTGGCGCCTTCAAAAGTTTTTTGTTTTTTAGATCCATTGCAATTTCTTTTGTTATTTTAGCTTGAATTTGTTTTTGAATTAATTTTATCTCATTTTTATTTTTAATTCATTTATTAATACCTTCTCTTTAATTCTAACTTGCTTTCTATTCTCACTAATTTCTTAATGAGAAGTCCTCTAATTACAGATTTACTTGTGTCCCAGACACTTTTCATACTTACTTCTGTAGTGCAGTTTTATTTAAAAAAAGTATTTTAGTTCTTACTTAACTTCATTTATATATTTTGTATCTTTTAATAAATCCTCTGGGAGTTTCCATTCACAGATTTTTTTTTTTTTTTTGGCCTATTGTCATTAACATTTCAATCAAATTATGATAGAAGAAAGGGCATGGAAGAATTTCCATCTTTTTTACTTTTATTATCAATTCCTTTGTTACCAACATTAGATCAATCCTTGACCATGAATAGTGCGGCTCTGAAAAAAAAGTAAATCCATTTTTGTCTCCATGTAAGTGTGTCCATACATCTATTAATTCATGTTCTTGAAACATTTCTATACAACTTAATGGTAACTTTCCCTGATTTTCTTTTATTTTTTCTCCGATTTTTTATCTCTCTTTGGTTTAACAACCCGATTGAAATCTCCCACCACCACCAAATTATTTTTATTACATTTCATTAATTCTTCATTCAGTTTCTGGAAAAAGGCTTCTTTTTTGTCTAGTAGTCCATAGACATTAACCAAAATTATAGTCCTTTCGCCAATTATCATCTCTAAAATAATGTAGCATCCATCATTATCTTTTTAATTTCCTTCACTTTAAAGTTTCTGTTTTAAAAAAACTACTACTCTTTTTTTTTTTGCTTGAAGATGCAACCACACATTGTCCTAACCTCAGATTTCTGATGTATTTAGCATCTTTGTCTCTAATTTTTGTTTCCTGCAGACATAATATATCATAATGATTTTTTCCCCAGAAAATGAAATATTTGCTTCCTTTTCCCCCCAAGTTCAAGCCTTTTACATTCCACAGTTCAAATTTAATATTCATTATGCTTTATTTTAAACAAACAGAAACACCAAAAAATAGTTCAGTTCAAAGTATCAATAATAATTAAATTGACATCTCAATTGTCCTGTTTCAAATACATTCTTTGTTATGAGAGCTTCTCTCAGCCTCCGATGTCTCTAGTACTGCAGACCTTTCACTTTCTTCTTCTTCTCCATTCTCCTTCTCTACTGTAAGATTTATTTGATCTTTTCTTTGTTCTGCTGCTTGATATTTTTTGTTGGCCTGAATTCTCTTATCCTTCTTTGTTCATAATCTTCCTCATCTTTTTGATTGATGTTTAATTTTTTTGTAAAAGTCTTTTGCTTTATCAATCAAATTTATATTGTATCTTTTCTGTCTATATATAAATATCACACCTTCCACTTTTCCTTTCTATAGTTGATATTTTTTTTGCAGCACGTTAATCAAAAATTTATATGGTTGTCTCCTCTTTAATATTTGCTTTGGTAAATCCTTGAAAATCTCAACCTCCGTTTCATCAATAACCAAGCTTTCACTATAATTTTTTTTGTAGGATTCTCTCTTTTATTCTTGTTCCGGTAAAGCAAATTGTAATATCCCTGGGTAATTTCTTTTCTTTGGCAATCATAAAAGTGTTATCTGTTTGTGAGTCCATAAATTCTTTTGAGATCTCTAAAAAAGTTGCCAAACCCGGGATAATTCTTTCTAATAGTTGCTCATTTTTAATTTCAGGCAAACCTCTTATTTTTAGGGATTTCTCCCTGTATTTCATCTCATGCATCAATAAATTCTGTTCTTCAGTTTTATGACTTTTCTCCAGCTCATCAAAATTTTTATCCAACCTTTCTGTTTTGTATGTATTCTCTTTCACATCCCTTTTAACATCTGACAATTTTTTATTCATTTTATCTATTTTTTTCTCAGAGGATGATTATTTCTTTATGCAAGTCATGTCTTATCTCATCTCTCATTTCTTTCAGTTCTCCTCTTATCTCTGCCTTAAAGCTTTTTTTAAATTCCCTCAGTTCTTGTAATATTGTTGCACTTATGTCCATTTGTTTATTTGTTAAATCCGATGATCTTCTCCTAGGGTTTAAATTTGATTAGGTTTGCATCACCTTTTTTGTCCTAGTATCCATTTATCCATTTATATTTTTTCCCTCTAATAAAACAAATTTATTTTTTCTTCTCAGTAGTTTTTAATCTATCCATATATAACCTGTAAATAATCCATTTTATATAGAGAGTTGAAGCCAGACAAAGAAAGAAGAGTAAGGTCCTTTGAAGACTGCCAGAAATAGTGCAAATTGAGCCCACTTTAACTGCCCTGACTCAGTGCTAGGGAATCATGGGAACTGTAGTTTATTGTGGCAGCAGAGTTCTCTGACAGAGAAGGCACAATGTCTCAGAAAAAAATACAATTCCCATGCTTCCCTAGCACTGAACCAGCACAGTTAATGTTGACTCAATTTGCACTATTTCTAGCAGTCTGCAAAGGCCCTAAATCTTTCAAATAAAGTCTGTCATAGTAACTTTCTTTTGTTTTTGTTACTGTATTACCCATCCTCATCCAAAGAGAGCTAATGCTTCAGGCGCTTCCAATGAAATCCACAATTATCTTTCTTCCAACGCTTCATTAATCAGCTCAAGAGCTTCTATAAAAAGTTGTTGCCAAGAGTCCGTTCTTGCAGCCCAGACCTGTTACTGCAAGGCTATCCCCCATTTCATTGTGGCTCTATGATTCCCTCTCATTTCCTCCCTTCCTTCTCCATCTCAGTTCGGGAGTAGAGATTCTATGCAGAGTCCCCAACAAGCCCCAAATTCCTAGCCTCTCTCAGCTTGGAAGCTGCACCACTAATTGTTGTTTTGATTTAATTTGGTGTGCGCTCGCAGCAGGGAAAAAGGAAGGGAAAAACTGTTAAAGACAGAGCCCCGTCTCTCCCCTCCGAATCTCTCGGCATCCACAACATATTTAATTAATAAGTGTTTACTTATTACAACACTTACAAAATCCTAGAGGTGGGGCATCTACCGGGGGAGGGGAGCACGCTTGCAGACATGGATTGCTCTAGCCTGTCCATCCTTTCACTAAGAGTTGCCTCTGCAACAAAGAAAAAGAGAAATTAACAATAGAAATTGCTAAACTATTTTTTAATTATGATACTATACATACTGTACAGACAATTAAAGAAATGTGAACAGCAATGCACTTACATATCCCGGATGGTGGAGTTTCCTGTGCAGGAGGGACCATGTATTAGGGTAACCTGCACACCAGATGGCCCCGGCTGCTCTTCAAGAGATTGAACTAGGTACATAAACATAATTTGGTTAATAAATGAGGTATTGTAATGTTTTGCAGAGCCTGTATGTATAGTTATGCTAATACTTACACATATATACATACATACATTGATAACCAAAGAAAGAAACAGACATACCAAATCATATGAGATCATGCCTCTGTGTGTGTACATATAATGTATATATCTATATATCTATATATACCTAATAATGAGTGTGCAATGAAATATCAATATATATCTTTATGTATAGGTGTATATAACATATTATTTACACACACAGACATACACATATATGAAGTTCTGATACATTATATAAGCAATATGTGTGTGTGTGTACACAAAACACACAAATATGAATGTGCATATACATTACAACATATATATATATATATATATATATACACAGAGAGAGAGAGATAGAGAGAGACAGATATGCATAACAAATATACATTACACAATATATAAATATTTACAATTCTTTATATCATACTCTCTCTCCCTCTCTCTCTCTAAATATTAGTATAGTGCATATATATTATTTACATACTAAATATATATTGTATATTTAAGTAGCATATGAAATAGAATATAGATATATAGTATTCATTATATATATGTAATTATTATATGTAAATATACTCTATCCCATATACTATGTAAATATACAGTGTATATATATACACACACACACACACACACACACACATTTTATTTATACAGTATAATGTATATATATATAGAGAGAGAGAGTAAATATATACAACTATATATTTGTGTGTGTGTGTGTGTGTATTGAATTATTTAGACTATATATTTAATTCTTATATACAGTACATCTAGACATATTTTATTCTAAATTGTATCTATAATGGTGCTTATGTCAATGAATATGTCAATGAATGTGCACAGTACACACATGTATATAGTGCTGTGTGTTTGCTTATATAACTTTATATATTATTAATAACATATTATTATTATTATTATTATTATTATTATAGTTTATTTCCAAAGCGCTGTCAATGTACACAGTGTTGTACAGATGTAAAAATTTAAATTCAGATATGTAAACGAGTACAGAGAGAGAGACAACATTTTCTGTTTTTTTTAGTAAGTCTGACTTACCTACTTATCTGTCAGAGGCATAGCATGGGCTTTTTGTGATGAGCTTCCAGCTCCTACCTTGACAGCTGGAAAACACGCACCTACACACATATACGTAGATTGCTGTGTAGCTCACTATTAGTAATCACGATGATATATGTAAAGTGCATGTGCTTAGGTATATCGATATATACTCATACATACATTTATACTGCATGTATGCTATGTATTTATGACATGCATATGTATATATGCTTGTGTACTCATATATATGTATATGTATATATATGTGTGTGTGTGTGTGTATTCTTGTGCATGTATACACACACACACACACACATATATATGAACACAAACATAAATACATATGAATGTCTAAAATACATAGCATACATGAAGTAAAATATACAAATAAATACATACATAAGAATTATAATTGTAGATATACATGAATATGAACAATGTGCATATGCTATCTTGCTGATGAACAGTGGGGTGCCCGTGCAGCAAACTCTCAATCTCTTCACCTTCATCTGCAGGAGAGCATGAGGATGAGGATGAAGAGTCCTCCTCTTTCCTCCTCCTAAATCTTGCTCCTTGAATTGAAGTAAAAGAATTTTCTTTATTTCAACACATATTTAAAAGTTAGAAGTTAATGGAGATTTTTCTACACTGGAATCTTCAATTAAAAACATGGAAAAATAAAATAAACACATGCAAAAGCCATAATCATACACTGGTTTTTCTACATACATACATACATACATACATATCTATCTCCCTATCTATCTATCTAGTGATGTGGTGGCTCAAGTGGTTAAGATGTTGATTGCAAGATCAGCAGGTTGGCAGCTCGAAGCCCAGGTGCTGCAGGATGAGGTGAGCTTCCCATCACTAGTCCCAGTTTCTGCCAATGTAGCAGTTCAAAAGCATGGAAATGCAAGTAGATAAATAGGTATAATTTCAGTGGGAATGTAAACAGAAGTCTGTGAAATGATGCTGGCCCCATGATCACAGAATAGTGTCTGACAATGCTGGCTCTTAGTAACGGAGATAGGTGCCATCCCCTACAGTCAGACACAATAAGCTTGTCAACAGGGAATACCTTTACCTTTTTATATGTGGGCTTATATGCACACATTGTGGAATGATTTGTTATTTGGTGTATATATATTTCCAATAGATAGATAGATAGATAGATATAGATAGATAGATATACACACACACATCCCCTGAGATGAGATACTGTGTATACACACAGTTACTCATCTCAGGGCAAGCTTCTTCTCAACATGGTAAGCTCTCTTTTTAGTGTATATTTAATACACACACACACACACACACACACACACTATATATATATATATATATATATATATATATATATATGAGATACACAGTTGGCCCTCTGTTTATATATATGAGAGATGAAATATACAGTTGGCCCTCAGAGGCAATCTGTTCTGAACTCCCCGCCCTCCAAAAAAACAGAGATTTACAAATATTCAAGTCCCATAGGCTTGAGTAGGGCGCACCGCAATAAGGAGCTCATCTCTCTGTGAATATGTGTTACGGCAGGAATCAGGAATCCAAATGACAGAGATCAGCAAACTAGAAGTTTGAAGCATCAGATGCTTTATTTGCTAGCAAATGACTACCCTCTGGATCATTCCAAAAGGAGAGTAGCGGCAAGTATAGATTAACAGCTAAGTTTTATACACAGAAACTACAAAGAGTTATCTTGTTTACTCCTTACTCTTATCTAGATAATGGACATCTGTCTCACAAGGCCATCCTGTCTTTGACAATGTATATCCTTGTTTCCTGCAGTTCCAACTAGCTTGCTAAATATAATTATCAAGTACATTCTAAATATCAAGTTCTCTCTTTATCACAGTCCCAGCAACATCTTCATTATCATCTTAGCAGATAGGATGTAGTCACCTTGAACTCTCCCTCCCTCATGCATTTCCCAAAACAGATGTTCTCTCATGCAATTAAAAACTACAGTTTAACCCTCTCCTATGAAATCATTTCTAATAAAATCTGCTCTGAGCTTTTAATTTCTCCTTTGTTAGTATTAATTACCTATAGCCTTTATTTTAGCAATCTTTAACCCTACCATTCCCCCCTTTGATGATTTTCATCAAACACTCCCAGTGGATGATGGAAAACATCACCTTATTACCTTAAAATACCTGTCTAATCAATCTTCGGAATCTGGCCGTACATAGAGCAGCTGTTGTTGTCTCCATGGTGGCTGCAGTAAGGCCTAGTTCCAGTCTTCTTCCTCTCCAGGTGCAGATCTGTCCGAGGGTAGAGAGTGGCAGCCTCCAGGTAGTGTACCGCTCACCTGGGACTAGTCTGAATCTTCTTTCCTCACCAGATGCAGGTCTGGCTAAATCTGGACAGCCCCTGGAGTGTCTACAGATTTTAGCCTAGCCTGAGTTCTTCTGCCGCAAACAGCTGGACTCTTGATGTCTCTTTTCTTTAAGATTGGACAGGAGGGTTGCTGCTTCCACACTTAATCTAAAACATAGTTGGTTAGTATATATATATATATACTTTTATATATGATCAAGGAGCCCAAAGCCTTAGGGGGACCAAAAAAATTCTTATTCAATTTCATGAGTGGGCAAAGATCTGTATTCCTGTAAAGCCATTAAATGTAAAGCCGAATGTTTATCAGCAATCTCTTCCATCATATTTTTCATTCCATTTACTATCAAGGGCAATATACATGGCATGAAGATGCACAACAAAACTCCTACTCCAACAACTCCAATTAGTCCCTTGAGACCTCCAAGCCATCCAAACCAAGAATCCAATCCATCCCACTGAAATCCTTCCCACTTTTGAACAGGAGCATGGGCTAGCTTAACTATTTTATCTGATATTTCTTCAATCACTTTCCCATTATCATCAATCTGTAAACAACAATTGGTAAGGTTAAATTTGCCACAAACCCCTCCTTCAGCAGCAAGCAAATAATCTAATGCCAAGCGGTTCTGATAAACAGCATTGCGAAGCTGAGTCTGGGTTTTAGACAGTGTAGTCAAAGCTCTTAGAGTTTCATTAATAATGATTTCTAGCTCAGCCTGCAAGCGAATTATTCTGTTTAGCATATATACAGGAGTTCTATATCCATATGACCCATCCTGGGCCCAAGTAGCTGGGCCATAGTATTGAATTATGCATTCAGGGGGCCACTCATTATCTTTCCATTTCCTATAGCAATGGTAGATCTTTTTATTTTAGCATACACAGGATGTCCCAATTGAGTACCTTCGGAGAGGGGAATTAGGAAAAATGAAGGTTTAATTTCTCCTAAGGTACAAGCTCTTTCCCAAGGTTCAGGCAACTCCGAATAAGCATATTTTCCACATATCCAATAAAGTCCCTTCAGGGCCTTCCAGGTAGATCTACTTTTGTTAGCCAACCTGAGTCCCCATACTCTTGATCTCAATTTATTTTTCAGCTCAGTGGGCCACAAGTTATTGTTTGGCCAATAAGTTATATTGTTAGTTCTATTTATTATTGTTGCCGTTTCACAAGGGATATGTCCCATTTTAGGAGCCCTTTTTGCAAATCTCTGAACACACCATTTACTTACTGTAACACTCTTAAGCATCCACTGGCTGTGATGATTAGTTCTGTTAATCTCATCATAAGCTTCACTCACATTCATTTCAGCAGCTTCCCAAGGCCACTGGTCACCCACTTGTGTTCCCCCACACACATAACAATTTGACACATTTAGTGCTGTTGCAACAGTTTCTGCAAAGGTAGTAAACAGATTTTGAGCTGCCTCTGGGGCCTGAAATGGGGTGTCCAATTCTTCCCAAAAATCAGAGTAGAAGACAGCTTGCTTTACATGTGCAGTCTCCACTTCTCCCAACTGAGCTATGTGGATGTGAAACACTCCCAAGGGATCCTTCCCTTGTCCATCTATTCCTATTCCAACATATTGACCATACTTGGAGATATAAGATTGGGGATCTTTTATAGAGATATTGACATAGTTGCACTGGGTGGCTAAACATGAGCCAGAGACTGGTACTTTGGTCATAACAATCTCTGCCTCTGGATCAGTGAACCAAGTGGCTCCAAGTATACATTCCCAAGAATGGCATGGCCACCCCCCTTTCACAGCAAATTGACAATCCCTGTGGCGTTTCCACCTTGGTGAGTCAGGGGCCTTGCCTGGGCAGATGTATTTACCTTGATCAGCATAATACCTTTGCCATAATAAATTTCCACAATATGGCCATGATACCACTGATTTGCAAAACTCCTCTGTAAAGTTAACTCTGGTATCAGGACCAGGCATCCTTGTTCTGATAAGAATTGGACCCCATTCCAATTTTAGATTACTAGCACGGACTTCAAACCACCACTGTAAGGGACTTTCCTGGGGATCATAACAAGTAACTGTAGTATTTTCTATGCATGCAATATAAGTGCTATTTTTGAGAACACAGCTCTTTTTGTCACCCTTACAAGTGTATCTAGTCAAGTACACCAGAGTTTCTTGAACCTTAGCTTCCATCCTGACTGTTTTAATGCAACTCCTACATGGGTCTTTTAAAACCTCACAATAAGCTGGGGGAAGCAACAAAAACACTAGAATCATAATCAACAATGTAATGACAAGCATACAAGAACATTTGAGACCGAGTAGGATGTCAGCATCGGGACAACATATAGTTTTGCTTCTGGAATGGCAAACATCTTTTCTATCAAAGACAGGGGTCATGATTTCATATTCACCCTGAGATTCCAAATCTCCAATTTCTCTCCTGGCTTGCTTTTGGGCATCAACAAAGGTCACTCTTTTCTGAGGATCATCTTGAGGCCTCTCTGGTGGGCAATCGACCATCCTTCTGTAGCAGCGGGTTTAACCCGACTCCAATGAATCCAAATGGGATTTCCCTCCACCTTTAAAGCAGTAGGGCTAGTTAGTACGACAATAAAAGGTCCCTCCCAAGTTTTTCCTAGGGTACTTTCCTTGTAACCTTTGACCCATACAGTGTCCCCAGGACTGAATCCATGCACAGGGGTAGTGAGACCTAATGGGCACTGTTCTGCATACTGGCTAATTTCTAAGATGGTTTGGTTTAACTCTTGAAGTACTCTCTTAAGACCTATCTCCCCCTTTAGATCCAAGGTCACCACTATTGCTGGCAAAGGTGGTGGTCAAGCAAAGACCATCTCATAGGGAGTCAAACCGTTGGCTCCAGGAGTGCATCTCATATGTAAGAGAGCCACAGGCAACATCTGAGTCCATTTAGTCTTGGTTTCGACACACATCTTCCTCAGGTGTAACTTAATAGTCTGGTTGGCTCGTTCTACCATAGCGCTACTCTGAGGCCTGGAGTAGGGCTCTCTTGATGTCTTGAAAAGCCTTGGCTTATAGTTTATTTCACTGAAAAGGGCCCCCTGTTGCTTTGTATAGTGGTTTAATCATTATGGAAAAGTTTGGGATCTATATTCTGCAAAGCCCTATTGCCCCCAGGAACTCTCGTACCTGCCTCCTAGTAGTTGGTTTAGGCAGGGCACACACCTCCTCCTTCCGTTCGGGACCCAACTGTCGTTGTCCCTGGGAAACTTCCATACTTTTTTGTGTGTAATAGAGGCTATTGGATAGGTGACTTCAGATGATGTTCCTGTCATTCCACAGAAAGATTTTCTTCATATGTTTCTGTTGGTGCCCATGTTTGCCAAGTTGGTTGCCAGATAGATTGCCCTGATGCCTGTCCCTTTCTTCGTCCACTGAGGCTCCTCTGGTTTTCTCTGCCAGTCATCTCCTTGATTTATTCGGACATTCCCATCACCAGTGTCCTTCTTGGCCACACTGGGCACACTGGTTTTGTCCCAAAGTTCCTTTGCCTCTTTCAGGCCAACTTCCTTCACCACGTCCACGTCCTCTTCCACATTCATGCTCCACGTTCCATATTCCATCTTCTGGTTCCTCCGCTGCGCTGTTCCACTAATGTGGCTGAGAGCAGTCTTCTATCTTATTTTAGCCATCTTTCTATCTTTTTCCTTCTTAACTTCTTAATCCCTATTCACATATACCTTCTGTGCAACTTCCAGCAACTCCATCAAATTTTTATTTGCAAAAACCTTCATGCTTCTGTAACTTCCTCCGAATAACAGGAAAACTCTGCGTTACAAAGGACATCTTGATTGTCTCCCACTGTGACTTCTAATACGGGGTCGGGAGACAGAGAGCCCCATGGACACCTTCAGTCTTCTTTGTAGTAGTCCTCTATTGTCATGGATCGGGCAGGTGGCATTGGAAAGGGTGCTGCTCAGGGGTTCAAACTCCCTCGGCCTCTTCCTCTTCCTCTGAATGGTTCACCTCCCCATCCTTGAGCCCCATTGTCGAGTCCTTCTTGGGTATGGGGATTATGGTTGCCTCGGGTGTTGGGATGGTAATTGCCTTGAGCAGATGAGCTGTAGCCACTTCGAGCAGTGGAATGGGAGTCGCCCCGTGTGGTGATCTGAGGTCTTTCTGGGCACTCATTTTTCCAGTGACCCTCCACTTTGCAATATGCACATTGTGTGCAGTTCAAAGGAAAACGTTGCTGCGAGCATTGTTGTGAATCAGGGTTCAAGGCAGCAGCAAGCAGGCTCGCTTTTTCCTTCATGCGTTTACTTTGTTCTCTTTTTTCCTCTACGTCTCAGTTAAGGAACACTCTGTCAGCCAGTGCCTTCAATTGGCTAAATGACATCCCCTCAAATCCTTCAGTTTTTTTGTAGTTTTCTTCTGATATCTGGAGCTGATTGAGATACATAAACCATGGCGATTGTCTGCCAATTTTTTTCATCTTCAGGGTCAATCGGAGTGTATCTTCGGTACGCTTTCATCAATCTCTCCAAAAAGGCACCTGGGCTTTCATCCCTTCCTTGAACTATGTCATGAATCTTTTGCAGATTCATCATGTGTTTGCGTCCTTGCTTTATGGCATTCACAATAGCTTCCTGATAAGTTTGCAGTGACTTTCTGTCCTCCTCTTCTTCAGTTTTCCAACCAGGGTCTGTGGTGGGAGCATACTTCTTTAGGTATTCAGCATGTCTTCCCTGGTCTACTCCATCTATCCTTGCCTTCTTCAGGGCTGCCTCCTCCAAGTTGGCTTGGATCTGCATGCGTTGTTCTGAAGTTAAAACATAGCCTCCCAGCTGCTGAATATCAGACCAAGTGGGGTTATGGGCTATCATCACCCCTTCTATCATGCCCACAAATTGCTCAGGATCATTTTCATAAGAGGGCCCATGATTTTTCCAATTCAAAAGGTCTGATGTATTAAAGGGCACATAAGAGTATGTATTCACTGTGGTGTAGGTAGTCTGGCCCGCTCCGTCTGTCTCTGGGACAACTGCTAGGGAGATACGGATGGGCATGAGTTTAGCTGTGTCAGAGACCTGGATGGGCATGAGTTTCCTTGTTGAGTCACAGACTATTTTGGGAGCTAGTTGGGCTGACTTCCGTGTCTTTATCTTTTGGCTAGAGGTTGACACCTGTGCCACATCTATGTCTTCATCATCTTCCTCACTACTAGATGGATGCGTTACTATAGGGGCTTCAGCTTGAGCCTGTGTCGAGGCCTCAGCTTGAGCTGGTGCAGGGACTGGTGCAGGCTGGTCCCTTTGTTGAGCAGGAGGTGCAGGAGGTGCCATAGGTAGGTTAAGCAGAGGCACATAAGGCGGTGGGAGCTCCTCTGGTGGGGCATCTAATATTGGTTTCTTCTCTTTTACCACAGCAAAAGTAAGGGTTTGAACCTTTGAAGGGGAAGCCGGTGAGCAGTTAACAGACTTGCACTGCTTCTTGCTTTTCTTAGACTGCGCAAACAAAATCAGTGCTGCTTGCTCTACCATCTTTTTAGCCCAAGGGAGTGGATGGCTGGAAATCTTTCTCCATCCTTTAACATAAGGTATATCTTCAGGGTTTCCAGGGTTTCCTTCTACAATGACCACATTCTATAATCGGCCGATGGCAGGGCCATAAAATGTTCCTTGTGCCAGCCAATCTACCAGAGGTCCAAGCCTGGGCCAATCAAAACTTCATTTAGTCTTCATGTCTTCCACATTGCACTCCAAGGGGTCAAAGGCCTCAGTAAAATGTTTGACCATCAGATCTAAAGGGGTTGAAGTACCTCCCCCATCTCCTCCTGCCTATACTAGTTCTAAAGGATAGCAGAGATAGACACAATAGGGAGGGTATGACAGGGAACAAGTCAACTATAGGAATTGGGGTAAGTTGACTTGCGGACTTTCAGGGACAAGAAGCCCCCACCCAAATTCCACCCCACAGATTCAGAAATAGAAATAAAAGGTTGATCAAACCTTTTCTTTACCTCTAATGAAGGTAGCTGGCTGGTTACTGGCAGGACAGGTAAAAGAAGGACCCCTTTATATACTCGCCTGTGAGTGTTGGAGGTCCTCCACCGGCCGGCGTAGGAATGAAAGCAATCTGAGCTAGGCTTCAGGGAACCTTTCATTGGCAATCACTGCAGCTCTCCTGTGTTTCTTCTCCAGCCCTACCGAGCCTCCAGTAAAACTTTCTAGAGTGTGCACTTCCCGGCAGGGGTGATGAAGCAATGCAGGAGTCTGCAGGACCAAGGAAGTCCCGGGGGAGATCCCCTAGTCTGCTGGCTCCGCTGTGGAACAGAAGAACTTCTCCTGCTCCTCAAGTCCCCGTACGGGCCACCAAAATGTTACGGCAGGAATCAGGAATCCAAATGACAGAGAACAGCAAACTAGAAGTTCAAAGCATCAGATGCTTTATTTGCTAGCAAATGACTACCCTCTGGATCATTCCAAAAGGAGAGTAGCGGCAAGTATAGATTAACAGCTGAGTTTTATACACAGAAACTACAAAGAGTTATCTTGTTTACTCCTTACTCTTATCTAGATAATGGACATCTGTCTCACAAGGCCATCCTGTCCTTGACAATGTACATCCTTGTTTCCTGCAGTTCCAACTAGCTTGCCAAATATAATTATCAAGTACATTCTAAATATCAAGGTCTCTCTTTATCACAGTCCCAGCAACATCTTCATTATTGTCTTAGCAGATAGGATGTAGTCACCTTGAACTCTCCCTCCCTCATGCATTTCCCAAAACAGATGTTCTCTCATGCAATTAAAAATTACAGTTTAACCCTCTCCTATGAAATCATTTCTAATAAAATCAGCTTTGAGCTTTTAATTTCTCCTTTGTTAGTATTAATTACCTATAGCCTTTATTTTAGCAATCTTTAACCCTATCATATGCAAAACAGCAGACTTCAAGTCCACAAGAATGGAGGGGCGACTGTATATGTGTGTGTATACAATATATATGTATATATATATATATATATATATATATATATATATATATATACATATATTATACACACAAACACACACACACACTAAAAAGAGTGTTTACCTTGTTGAGAAGAAGCTTGCTCCTGAGATGAATCCTCATCTCTTCCTTCCCCTTCCTCTGGTGATGAGAATGATGATAATGAGGAGTCATCTTCCTTCCTTCCCCTGCATCGGGTTACTAGAATACAGTATGGTAATTAACACGTGGACTGTTGTGCCCTTGAAAAATTTAAAAAGAAAAGAAAAATCTTTTATTTACCTGTTGGTCTCTCTCTCCAGGATGGTCTAACTGCTAACTCCCAGAGAGCTTTCATATGGAGAAAAAAAATGTTGTGTTTTTTTTGGGGGGGGGGAGGGTTGCCATTAAAATTTTGCACGGTGGAGTAAGACGTGCCTTTGAGGGTTTTAAACTTGTTGCAGCACTGCTCAGCCACACAAGTGTATCCCCAAGGCCCAGCTTGGTTCATGTTTTGCCGATTGTTGGAACTCATTAGCCTCCCAGCAGCACCACATTGCTCAGTTATGCTTTCGAGCAGGAGATGAGTTTCATGAGTCTGCCAGTTCTCAATTCTGGAAACTCTCCATCCTGCCATGATTCCCAACTGACCAAATATTCATTGGGCTGCTGTATTTTATAACTGAGCATGCTTTGAAAACATGTAACAAAACCATTTTGACCAATATAATGCAAATGTGCACTTAACAGACAACAATTTTGATACTTTGTGTAAAACATTTCAACTTTATGTGTCATGCTAACATGGGAAATCATTGCAGGAATTTCACTGGTTAAGAAGGAGAAGTATGGTGGTTGTGAAGGGTAAATTTGCTAGATCGATTTCGCAAATCATCGACTTACTGGAAGGAGCAGTATTACTGGTGTTCTTAAAGATAACTATTAAAATTATCTCCAATGAAACAGCTATTGAACAACTGTTTGTTTTTTGTTTGTTTGTTTGTTTTTTATGGTTATGCACTGACATCTTAGTTGCCAAGTATGTATGCCAAAAATGAGGGCAACAGACTAGGTCCAAATCAACTTATCGGATTTGTGGAGCATTGTTATGGGGCCTCATGAGTAGGAATAAGGATGTGGTGCTGTCTCAAATCTTTTGTTGTACATCCAATTTTAGCATAGTTACTATTATACATTCCAGATGTTCATTTTTTCAATTTATGATAACACAGGGTTTTCTGGTTTCGTCAAAAAAGCAGGCAAAAATGTACTTCTTGTGGGGGAATGGATGAAGACATTGGATTTGTGAAACGTTAATATTGAGGCTCAATGAAAGAGATAACTTTGTAGGATTATTATTGAAGCAATATAAAATGTGAGTTCAAAACAGTACCACTTTCATAGCCAGAGATTTTTTTTATTGTTCCTTGGAATGTGGGCTGGCTGTGGACTGGATTGTTAGTGGAAATATAACAGAGACAAGATGGCAGAGATCTGCCTCAAGATGCTAACCCTGAATAAATATCATTTTTATTTAAATCATTCTTAACTGCCAAGGTAAGTTAAGTTAACTGCCAAGTTAAGGAGTCAATATTCCTGAAAAAGATCATACGAGACAAATAGAAATACTGTCCATTTTTGGTGATGCAGTGGGAAAAGGCTGGAGGAGTCTTAACATGACGCCATGAGAAGGAGAAAAGAAAAAGAAATCCACATGTATATGCATGTTTATTCCAGGGTTGGTGTGATCTGAAGAATGTGTATGTAATAGTTGGAGTTGAAGCCCCATTTTTTAGAACTAATTGTTAAGGTAGATGTCTTGTGAAGAACAGCAGACAAAAGGTGCCCCAACTTTTATTTTTTGTCATCCTTTCTTTGATCATAACTAATCCAAATAATAATAATAAAAAAATTCCCAGTTAAATGTGTTGCATCAATGCAGGGGAGTGTCGAGAATGGAGATAATGGCTCTATCAAAACTCATACTAATAAAATAATGACATGAATAGCAGAGCAACCTCAGATAAATACATTAAACTTCAATCTTCAGAAAGCAATTGCATGCATATATATTGTATCAGAACACTATAAGAAAAATACACTCACATGATTTAAAATGTGTAGAAGGATCTGTCTATTTTTGAAAAGGGAAAAAGTGGAACTACAGCAAGGAACTTACACATATATTTAATATTGCTTTTCTCTCACAAACATATTGTCTATTCAGAGAATATTATTCTTGATTTCATAATCAAGAATAATTGAAAATTATCAGCAAAGTTCAAGCTAATTACCAACTTGTGAAGGTATGGAATAGCCTAGAATATATTTTAAGAGTCATAAAAATATGTCAGTAATTTTTAAAGAAGCAGCAATACAATACAATTAGTATTGCAGCATGAAGCTTCTAATTGGGATAGAGTATGGCTTGTTCTGAACCCTGGGAAGTGTGTGGCAATGATACTTGAGCATAGAACTCGGCAGTGATGCTTCTTACCTTCCAAGCAGCTGTCACAATAGAAAGGAGCCCCTTTTACTCCAGCTGCTGCTTGGGAGGGTGCTTCCTGCCACCCTTCTCTACTGGAATTTTGTGAAAAGAACACACCATTACCAGGACCCCTATTTATAGTTGTATTTGTATAAGACCACCACCAACTACAAATACAATAATACAATGTTAATTTTCAAATGGATGTGGGGGGAGTGGCCTGGGAGCAGGGGTTAAATACTAACACTAGTGAAATCATTTAGATGTAATAACTAGATATTTCTCATTGGGATATAAAAAGTGACATGGCATAGTAAAATAGTTATGAAACTAGGGCCTATTAATGCTGCTGATGGCAAAAGAAATCAATAAATGCTTCTCTTATAACTTCGCCCTGTTTGTTTCTTGGTTTTCAGTTAGGAATACAGTGTTAGCAGTATTCGCTGCAAAGACTGGGGGTTGAGCTGGGTGGGATGACAGGACATTGCCATCAGTCTCCACAATGTTGTGCAGTATCACACATGCAGCAATGACAGAGTTCACATTTTCCTGTGACGCCTCCAAGGAGTCTGTAAAACAACTCCACCTTGTCTTAAGGCATCCAAACACCCTCTCTAGTACATTTCTCATCCTGTTGTGGTGCTTGTTGTACACTGCCTGGTGAAGATGTAACACACCCTTGAAAGAAGTCATCACCCATGACTTAATGGGATAGGCAGCATCAGCCAACAGCAGTAGCCCAGCTTGTTTGTTAAAGATTGTAACTGTTGGGTTACAAGGAACATAGACACCTGCCTTCATGGCTTCATAGACTGGTGAGTTCCAAAAGACAAAACTGTCATGATTGCTTCCTGACCATCCTGTCACAAGGTCTATAAATTTTCACATATAGTCACATGTCACCTGCAGCAGCATGGAGTATCTATTTTTCCTGTTAATGAAATTGCCACCTTGACACACTAGTGTGATGATATGATAGTGGCAGCCATCCACAACACCAATCACTTGTGGAAATCCCATTGCCTCAAATCCTGCCATGTCCTATGGGGACAGTAGAAATGATTAAATAGATTGAAATGGAAAAACACAAAATGTTTGCAACAAAATTGCATATAAAAAAGAAAATTCACTATGCTTGGAATCCTCACCTTTTTATGGTCTCCTAGGTACACAGCCTTCTGCATCAGGACCAGTTCTATGTCAATAACCATTTGGATAAAAGCTTTGCAGAGTGTGGATTTCCCAACACCAAAAAGTGTAGCAACAGTTGAATAGGAACTTTGGTGAACCAGTATATACATAGCAATAGCAACCTGTTGCTCTACTGGAATTGCCCAGCATAACAGGTGTCCTGTCTTCTCAGATGTGAGCGCAGTCCTTGCACTATCATATTAAATACTCTGTGTGACATGCAATACTGCTTCTTCCACATCTCATCAGACCGCATAATACAGGAATAAATATCCCATTTCACTCTTGTTTTGGGGTAAACCCAGCATCTTCTTGGCATAGGTTCATAGAAGCAATGCAAATTACTGTTTCCAGTTGTGGCCTGACCAACATAGCAGAAAACATCCCGTGATCCAGTAGCTCGTTTTCAAGTCACCAGTTAGCCTCCCAAGAAGAGATCTATGATTATTTTTTTTATCACTCCCATCATCATCAGCCATTTATTTCCACACAGCTTAATACCTTAGCAGTGAAAATCTCTTCATCCAAATAAAGATGAGAATATTGGATTTCAGACATAAAATCCTAGTGTCCAGAATGGCTAGGGATACTGGATCCTTCGTTCCTGCTGGCAGAACGAGAGACAAAGCAAAATCAGCATAAAATCTGTACAACTACAACTGCGACTTGTCACCAGAATGATGCGTAATCGCATCATCAAAGACATGGTAATGCAATAAATTGATAACAAATTAAATAAAAAATAAATTTAAAAAAACTGGAATGGGTCAATCGCAGTCGATGCTGGCGAGACATTTTGCAGCGGCGCAAATCCAAAGGAAACAACAATCATGTTAAATATAATATGAATTCATGGGAAAAGGAAATAACATGTTTACATAGTGGGAACAGCACTTTGCTCTGAATTGATTTTATGATATGATGTCAAAGCAGTTTGAAAAGTGATTCAAATGTAAGCGAGAATAGTCCCTGTGACTCTTTAAATCAGTCACAACTGGGCCAAATAGGGATCAAATAGTAGCCAATTGTCCAAAAGAACCAATTTTTCTCTCTCCCTCTCTCTCACCTTAAACTGGGAAGGGACCAGATAAAATTCTTGCATCCATTTCCTCCAGCAAAACTTCCAGTCATGTTAGAAACAAAAAAGGCACAGAAATTTTGGGTTTTAATTCAAGCTGATAAACAGTTTAAAATACTGTTAACAATATCATGACTGTATAATGTGTGTGTAATTTCATGGCAAAAATGAAGAAATCGGTGCTAATATTAGTAAAGTCAAGTGAGTCAGTCTCAGGAATCATGTAGTGATTTTTGGCTCAAACAGTTTCATTCTCATCTACAGATGGCTGTCTAGGACACTCTTCCCCTCAGATTGATTTAAGATCAGGTGTTCTAGTGACTTGGACTTTATAACTGACACAAAATCTCTCAGAGAGGGCAAATGCAAGCTGATTATGCTATCCCTTCGTCTTCCTTGGCCTACTGGAATGGAAACACAACAAATCACTTCTGGAAATCTTGTAGGCTTGAAACTTGGAAAGCCTGTAGACTAAATTCTAGACTAAGTCCAGTGATATAACACAGTCACTTAGAAATATTTTGGCATTCCCTTTGCACTACTGGTTTGGTGCATAATTGGCACAATGTTCCTGATCAATCTTAAACTTCATGTATTAGCATGAAAAATGTGCACTTTGTGAATTGTGGCCTATGAAAATTCTAGTGTATTGAGGAATAAAGAATTAACCCAGTAGAGACACGATAAATCCAGAGTCAGAAAATGCAGAGTAATATAAAATATATATGTCTTCAATTATAAAATACTTATTGGGCAGTGAATCCTGAATGTATTTCCACATGTTATTTGGAAGAATGTTGATTTCCCCTGAATAGAACCAATCCACTGAAAACCAATGTATGCTAATTCTGCTTTCTAACCTAATGTTTTGGCAAAAATGACATGATTTTGTTTCTACCAATGAGATACACTGGTTGGGGCAGAAAAATACCCCTCTCACAAAAATAAGTAGGCTTGCTGGGATGTATAACTAGGATATATAACAAGAATAATTAGGTTTGATTTTGTTGTAATTCCAGCTGTTTTTATGCAGGAAGACAAAAACTGTACATAACAAGTGACTGAAAGCTAGAGAAATCATTTACTACTGTACAAAAAAGTAATGTTGTACTGTTACTTATTTTGTAGAACTATGTCTGTGTACATTACATAAGAAATGCAAATTAATATATCCCTTTAAGTGCACGAGGGATGAAAAGTATGTGGAATGGAGTGAAGATAATCTTTAATTGCACTTAATGTTGAACATAAAGAAAACAAAAAGAATGACCACCGAGGACTTTCTCAAGTTCAACCTAGACAATGAAGAAATAGACGATTCCTCTCCCCTTCTACAAACCGGGGATGGTTGTTGCCTGGGGGCGGATATTCCGGTTATATGGGGGATGGGAAGGTATGGCGGCAACGGAGCAAACAGATGTTACAAAAGAAGGAGGGATCGATGTTTGGTATCTATCTCTCCTTCAGTTTGCTCCGTTTCCTGGGAGAATCCGTAGACGAGGTGTCCAGCAACTCCGTTGATGCCATTTTACTGGATGAATTTCAATCTGTGAGTACCGATGACGTGGACAAGCTGCTCTGAAGGATGAGGAAGACGACTTGCCCTCTTGATCCGTGTCCATCTTGGCTGGTCATTCAAGGGGGGGATGCCTTGAAAGGGTTCCTTCGGGACACGATTAATGCATCCCTTAGGGAGGGTTGTGTACCATCCTGTCTTAAGGAGGTGGCAGTTAAGCCACTCCTGAAGAAACCCTCCCTGGACCCATTGGATAGAAATAATTACCGACCGGTCTCCTTGCTACCTTTTTTGAGCAAGGTTATCGAGAGGGCAGTTGCCTCCCAACTTCAGACAGTCTTGGATGAAACCGATTATCTCGATCCATTTCAAACCGGCTTTAGGACAGGATTTGGGGTTGAGACTGCTATGGTTGCTCTGACCGATGACCTCCGCTTGAGTATTGACAGGGGTAGTGTGACCCTGTTAGTGCTCTTGGATCTCTCTGCAGCCTTTGATACTATAGATCATGCCATCCTTTTGGATCGCCTGAGAGAGTTGGGAATAGGAGGCACTGCTTTGCAGTGGTTCCGTTCCTTTCTCTCGGGCAGATCCCAAAGGGTGAGGCTCGGGGACAGTTGCTCATCTAAGATAGAGCTTAATTGTGGCGTCCCTCAGGGCGCCATTCTGTCCCCGATGCTGTTTAATATATAC
Source organism: Phrynosoma blainvillii (assembly GCA_026167975.1). Lineage (NCBI taxonomy): Eukaryota > Metazoa > Chordata > Lepidosauria > Squamata > Phrynosomatidae > Phrynosoma > Phrynosoma blainvillii. The sequence continues at coordinate 179,898,617 of JANUYF010000003.1, read as the reverse complement.
ATGAAACCGCTGGGGGAGATCATTCGGAGGCATGGAGCACGGTGTCTTCAGTACGCTGATGACACCCAGATATATCTCTCCATGACCAGATCATCGACTCAGACCTCAGATGGCGTCTCACCTCTTAATGACTGTCTAAGAGCGGTAATGGGTTGGATGAGGAAAAACAAATTGAAGTTAAATCCAGACAAAACGGAGGTACTCACAGTCACTGGCCCGAAACCAGATCTGGGAATACAGTCTCCAGTCCTGGACGGAGTCACACTCTCCTCTAAGGACTGTGTTCGCAGTCTGGGGGTGCTCCTTGACTCATCGCTTCACATGACTAGTCAGGTGAACGCGGTGGTCAGGAGTGCTTGTTATCAGCTTCGGCTGATACGCCAACTGCGCCCTTATCTGGATATGAGGGACTTGGAAACTGTGGTGCACGCGCTGGTAACCTCACGTCTGGATTACTGCAACGCGCTCTACATGGGGCTACCCTTGTGCCTAACCCGGAAACTTCAATTAGTACAAAACATGGCAGCCAGATTAGTTACTGGGACATCGAGGAGGGAGCACATAACACCAGTGCTTAAATCCCTCCACTGGCTGCCAATTAGTTTCCGGGCGCAGTATAAGGTGTTGGTTTTAACCTTTAAAGCCCTACATGGCTTGGGTCCATCTTATCTTAGGGACCGCCTCTCCCCATATGACCCCCCCCGTGCCCTTTGGTCCTCGGGGAGGAATCTGTTACAGCCAATAAAAACTAGGCTGTCTCAGACCTCCCAGAGGGCCTTTTCCACGACCACCCCCAGGCTATGGAATGGCCTGCCGGACGAGATCCGCCTTATTTCTACGCTCACTGCCTTTAAGAAGGCAGTGAAGACGGATCTTTTCCGGCAGGCCTTCCCAGACTAATTATTCCCCGGATACATCTGCTCTGGGGAGTTGTTTCTTGTCTGATATTCTACCGGCCTCCCTGCGATGCTTGGGCAGGTTATTTATTTATTGTTTGCTCTATGTAGCAGTTTATTGTTTTAACATTTTCTTGTTTAATACTGTTTTAAGGGGATGGGAGGAGGGATTAGGGTTGGGATTGTTTTACGCTGCTTATTTTAACTTGTGTAACCCGCCTCGATTGCTTGGCAGAGAGGCGGGCTATAAATAAAAATTATTATTATTAGTAGTAGTAGTAAAAGAATTCCCAGAATTAATAGAAATGGGAACTGCAGTCAGTAAATCAGAAGAAGACTAAGATTGGGGAGGATGTCTATGAAAGAAATAGAAAAGATGCTAAAATGCAAAGATATACAACTCAGCACAAAAGTCAGAATCATACAAGCCATTGTATTTCTTATTACCCTGTATGGATGCGAGAGCTGGACAGTTAAGAAAGATGATAGGAAGAAAATCAATTCATTTGAGATGTGGTGCTGGAGAAGAGTGTTGAGGATCCCGTGTACAGCCAAAAGGACAAACAAGTGGGTCCTACAGCAGATCAAGCTGGAAACCTGGAAGCCATGACAACCAAACTGAGGCTGTCATATTTTGGACACATCATGAGAAGAGAGGACTCATTGGAAAATACAATAATGCTAGGAAAGGTGGAGGGAGGTAAGAAGAGAGGAAGGCCACATGCTAGATGGATAGACTCTATTAAGGAGGTCATGAGTATGGGGTTGCAGGAATTAAGCAGAACAGTGGAGGACAGAGGGTCTTGGAGATGTCTTATCCTTATGGTTGCCATGAGTCGAGATCAACTCGAGGGCAGTTAACAACAAATTTACACAAAAGAAGGAAGGAAGGAAGGAAGGAAGGAAGGAAGGAAGGAAGGAAAAGAAAGCCAGAGAACTATAGATCTGAGGGTCACCATGTGTCGATATCAACTCAAGGGCAGTTAACAACAAGAAATGCTAGGTTCAATCCATTTATGTTTTTATAGCCCATAACTAACAGTTTGAAACTTGACCTGGATCAAAAAAGTAGTCTGTATAGATACTGAATTTCTAGTTTAGGACATTCACTATTAATCACTGAACATATTACACTTGTGAAAGGGCCAAATGGAAGAACACATATTTTACATGAAAAGGATCAAAGTAAAATAAAAATAAAAATAAAATTATTTATTTTGGTTATTTATTAATTCCTCCCTTTTCATTGAGAAATGTTAATCAATGGAGCAATGTTTCCAGAAAATATAATCATACTATGCTAAACACTTTAAAAATGCAAACAGGGATAAACAGGGATAAAGAGAGAAAGAAAAAAAATAAACAAGAAAGGATAGAGACAATATTGAAGGAATGAAAGCTAATAAAAATGTCACTTAAACAATATTAGTTTCTACTAGGGTATGGGAGATAAAAAGAGGCAAGACAAGACAAATCTGATGTGGAATAAAATTCCACAATTTACCCAGGAGAAATGCTGCCAGTCACTATAGATGATACTAGGGACCCACACTTTCAACTATTCAACCTCACAGACAATGACAACAAAATTCCACAGATTCTCCCCTCCACACCATGGAAAAAACATATATCTCTAAGGATATTTTGCCCATTATTTCTACATCCTGAAATGTTTTGAGGAATTATTTTATGAAGAACACCAATGGTGTTTTCTGCAAAACAAACAAAAAAAATAAACCAAACCTCTATAGTCTATAGAAAAACAACACTTTTTTGTGCAAAACTGGTATTTGAAAGTAAGAAAAAGTATATAAAAACCATTTCCAGATTCCTCACCACCACCACCACCCCCCCCCCCCCCCACACACACACACAAAATGTCCCTGGAGGACAGCAAATCATGCTTCTCTCCCCAATAGCTCTGCCATGGGGGGATTCACATTCTGGCTTATTTTTCCAATGCGAGAATATACATAATACTGAATATTCCTTCCATCCCTAAACATTACTGGCTCAATGGCCAATTTATTTGGTTAAGGAAGAATCTTATGTTCAACCAAAGAGCAGTGATGGGATAGAAGGACATATAAGATCCTTTTCTTAGAGAACAGTGAGGGACACAGCAGAAGAAAAAATGCTGAAGAAAGGGACAAAAGAGAGAGATAAGAATAAATCAAATTTTAGTTAGTTGGAAATGAATCTTAAAGGTCAGGTGAAAGGTTTAATGAAAATATGCAAAATATGCCTGCAAAAATGGAGGGGGGATTCATTTATTTATTTTATCAGAAGTTTCAAAACACAAAATTACCAAATACCAAAAAAGTGTAAGAAAAGAAAATAGATTAGTGAATATGTGACTGGAATTTGTCAATCAGGAAACATTCGTTAGAAAATAAAGAACATCAGTTGAGATATGAAGAAGAGAGTCACCTAATCTCAATTGGAAATGCAAGATGAGAGCTGGTTTATTAAAGTTTTTCCATGTTGATCTTATTCCAAATGTGGAACTGGAGTCAGAAAACAAGTCTATGGAGCCCAACTTCCATTGTTTCACTGGTAGACTTAGGGCCTTTCCAGATGGCACAAAGTGCCATCTTGGAGGCAAGGAAGGGGAGGGGCAGCCTCATGCCAGGCACCCCAACTCCTTCTCAAAGACATCATTGGAGTGCCCGCTATTCCACACGGCAGGCGCTCCAATGACGTCCTTCACAAGAGATGCCGAAGGGATGTGCGCCACCTCTTCCAGCGCCCTTTCCGCGCCTTGTGGAAGGAGTACTATTTTAGCACTTCTTCCAAGGCCGGAAAAGAAGTGGATTGGGGCTGAGGCATGGGGCAGCCTCGGTCCCAATCCGTGGCTTCTCGGGGTGGCCCACGACCGCCCATCTGCAGAGGCCCTAAAGGCCTTTACAGACTGCCAGAAATAGTGCAACTTGAATCCACTTTAACTGTCCTGGCTCAGGGCTAAGGAATCATGAGAACTGTAGTTTATTGTGCCACCAGAGCTCTCTGACAGAGAAGGCTCAATGACCCAGAAAAAAAAAAAATACAATTCCCATGATTCCCTAGCACTGAGCCAGTACAGTTAAAGTGGTCTCAAGCTGCACTATTTCTGCAGTCTGTAAAGGCCCTAAGCTTTCCTTTTGGTGTAAATATAGAATTCTGTGGTTATACATGTTTCTACACAGTTAATTATTCAGATCTTTTTCTGCTCCCTTCTTTATCTCCTCTTATCTTTTATTAGGCCCTAAGCCAGGGATAGGCAACCTTTCCCCTTTAAGGGCCAAGGGACTTCAGCTCCCAGAAGCCTCAGCCATGTTGACCAATAGTCCCATGTTGGCCGATAGCTCCTGGGATTCTGGGAGCTGAAGTCCCTCGGCCCTTAAAGGGGAAAGGTTGCCTACCCCTGCCCTAAGCAAATGGCGGCCATGGGCCACCCTGACAAGTCTTGGATTGGGGCTGAGGTAGCCGCACTCCTCGACCCCGATCCATTTCTTTTAGGGCCCTTCCTCAAGGCGCGGAAGGTGTGCCGCAAGAGGCGTTGGGCACCTCTTTGGCATCTCTTCTGTCTCAGCATGTCCAAACACTGCGGCGGAAGGACGTCATCAGAGCACCTGTTATGTGGAGCAACGGGCGCTCCAATGACATGTTCGGGAAGGGGTTGGGGTGCCCAGTGTGAGGCTGCCCCTCCCCTTCCTTACCTCCAAGATGGCACAAAGCACCATCTGCAAAGGGGGTTAGTTGCAGTGATCCAATTATACATGTAATTATATAATATACAATTATATTATATATAAGGATTGAACACACACACCCCTCACTTCAGGATTATTTTCTTCTATAACATCAGCTTCCCATTAGTATGGTTGTAACAAAACTGTAGTACTTTGCACGCTAGATATTGCCCTTACTTTGTCCAGCCACAAATCTACCTCCTTCTATATGAACATGATTGTGATGGACATTTATCCAACTGAGGGATGGGTGGGATATTCTTTTTTAAAAAATGAAATAGCATCTGCCTTAGAAAGATCTCTGACTAGCGATCAACTGCTACCTTATAGTCCAAAGCATACACATCCCTCCCCAGCTTTAGGTATACTGAAGAACAAGATTTTTGAAAAGTTTCTATGGAACAGTAATAACTTTGCCAGCAGGAAAGCCCAAAACAATGGCTTGAAAATGAACTAGGAAGTTCATTCTCTGTTCAGAAGTGCTACTCCTGATTTTTTTTTTTTTGAAGCACAGTGCCAATCATTGCTATGATGTCATTCACTAAATAAAAACACAGAGAGATGGGAGCAGACTTGGGGGCTTATTTCACTGTCAAAAAAACCTGGCTGCTCTCCAACAGGATATATCCGGTGGTGGGATGCAGAGAAGTATTACCGCACACAAGTCACCACTGATTCTGCCAGGAGAGTGCAACTCAGCTGCCTCCCTGGTTCCAGGAGTGCTTCAGAGCTGCTTTTCACAGCCAGGAGCTTATTGACTTTGAAAAATGGCCTCCGAAGTGTACCTGGGAATCAGTGGTGACTTGCATGTGGTAATACCCACCTACATCCCGCCACCCGGCTGTATCCTGTTGGGGAGCAGCTGGTTTTTTTGATGGTGTGATAAGCCCCTTGGTTCTTACAAAACAAAATATGGAACTATAGGTACGCATTTTGTCTCATGTCTTGGGGTATACAATGCCTAGATATGTTGTTAAAACCAGAAAGGAAGACAGGTATGAGCCTTGAGGCTTCTCCATGAAGGAAAATTATCTCCTTTGTTCCCTTGCAAGTTTCCAGGGTTTAGAGCTGGTATGACTGATGGTTCTGTCTGGTGGGACACCAATCCCACTCTCATTTTTTACAGCACTCTCTTCTCCAGCTCCTCCAAGTGTTGATGGCTTTCAGGCATTTCAGCAGCTATCAATGTGCTGAACCATGTAGTTTATTTACCTCAATATCCCTCATATCACCTGGAAAAGCTGTTAAGATTGTTGTGAAAACTGATGGTAGAGTCGCCATCCCACAAATGACAGAGGGGTTATGTAGATGGGCAGCTCTGTGTCACCATTGGTAGCCACGGATCGGGGCCATGGCAACAGCATGCTGCAGCCATGATCCTCCGTTTTGCCACCCCTAAAAGAGTGGCAAAATGCTGCTCCTTTTAGAGGCAGCAAAAGGCCACCCTAAGAGCCAGCGCCGCAGCTCTTCCATGCCCTTTCAGTGCAGCGTGTCTCCACGCTGCGCCAGGAGGGCGCCCTGACAATGCTCACTGTGTGCACTGGTGCACGGCATCAGGATGGCATCAGGCTGGTGTTGGGGCAGCCGGCGTGTGGCTGCCCTGCCCCAACTCTACCCCCCAGTTTGGCCCTTTAAGCCAGTCTGCATAGCCCCAGAGTCGCCAGCTGTGTCTAATTTTGAAGATGGATTTTAAGCAGGTATGGGCATTCTTGACAAATGTTATTCCTGTTTCACAATGTTCTCTGAGCTACTGGAGTGTGAGCCCCCAAACTGAGTGCATGGAGGAGAATGACTTTTGGGGGAAAATACTCAGGGATGTTAAATAGTGCAAGGGAAGCCTGTGATCTGTTTACATGAATTGTGTCTTCTGAGGTATCACGGGAAAAAAAGTCAGTGCAGGGGAAAAGTGATGGGGTAAGTAGTTATTCAAAAAAAGCAATTACTTCTCTTGGGACAGGACCCAAGATGACAATGGGGGTCTGTACTTTGCCCACCCCTAATTTAAGTGAACGGGGGCCTTGGTTTGCCAGGCAGTCTCAGCCAGATACTTTTGCACATGGCCCAAATGAACTGAAGACTTGATCCGACTTGGGGTTTCCACTTTTGTTGGTTTCTTTTCTTTTCTTTTTATTTTATTAAAACAAACCTGCACAACATATGGCCCAGGGACACATGCAGCCTGTCAAAGGATTTTGGGTGGCCCTCAAGTTATGTGAGATAATTTCAAGGCTCCTTCAACACCCAGCTTTCTTCCAGGAAAGAATCAGGCAGAGGAGCATGGGTGAACAGTCACCTCTCAAGGCCCCTGTGCCACTCCAGCCTTCCCCCAAGGATAGGGCTGAGCAGAGGAGGAGGACAGAATTAATATTAATAAAAGTATTTGTTATTAATTATTAATTAATTAAAATAGTTCAATTATTAACTATACCTTTACTTGTAAACTGAGCTGCTAAAAACCTATCTGCAACTCGAAGATGTTTAGCCTATTTTAATTTTGACCCCACCTACTGCCACATTGTACAGGTTTGTTTTAAAGTATTGCTGCAGAATGTTTTACTGATACTGGTAATTAACAAAAAGATTCAGAATTTGAACAGCTTGTCTGTTACACGTTGATCACAGGAACATTTCAAAATACATTATCTCCAATTCCCCACCCCTCTCTCTTTCCCTCCTATAACACAGATAATGCATTCAGTGACAAAACAGACACAGAAACATACTCAGGATTTGTTTAAAAACAGCAATAACAATGAACATGATTTTACACCCTTTTAGAAGAAATGGAACTGTCACAGGAGTTTATTTCAATTTACTTTTAAAAAAGAGAGAATGGACACATCATTATTGTCATCGTAATCATCATCATCATCATCATCATCATCATCATTATCTCTCTCTCTCTCTTTCCAGAATATAACTATTAAAATGAATAGAGCAAGGATATTAATTTAAGGCCATTTCCTACTTATGCTGATCCCAAGGCAACCCTATCACAGGGTTGTCATGACAGGATTGTCCAGAAGGGTTTGCCATTGTTATCCTCTAGGGCTGAGAGAGCATGACGTGCCCAGTGTCACCCAGTGGGTTTTCATGGCCAAACGGGGATTTGAACCCTGCTCTCTAGAGTCATAGTTCAATGCTCAAACCATTATACCACACTGGTATAAGAAAATATATATAAGACAATATATATGTATGTAAATATATATGTATAAATATATATGTAAATATATTTACATAGTATTGGAATGAAAAGAGCACAGAAAAAAAATGATCCATATATCTTTTTCAGTATAATATAACCTGTGTGGAAATACAGCTTAATATTTGTCTGCCTGCTTACACATCAGTATCAATAAAATGTATTGAAATGCTCCCAGAAAATAACATAATTGCATCATGTAAAAAAAAAAAAAAGATAACTATCCTTCCTTTTTGTAAATGGCATTGTACAGAAAAGTTAGTAAACTTAAGGAGACTATAAACATTATTTGTACACACTTTCCCATATAATTTGGGGGATCTCTTTACATATGAATTGAAAAGCTGTGTCAATTCACTATTTTTGAAGGACTAAGGGTGTGTGTGGAGGGACAGAATGTGACAAACAATGCTGTTTAAGGCCGGTACAGACCAGCACTAAAAGCACCTTTGAGCGGCTGCAGGCATCTTGGTCTTTTCTGCGGCTGAAAAAGGAGTGGCTGCCATAGCTCCAATCTGTTTTCTGATGGGGCAGCTTCACAATGTCTGTTTCAGCCCTAGGATGACTTTACTAAAAAAGAAAAGGAAAAGGAAAAAATTGATCTTGCTTTTTATGGTCAAATTTGATGAGTTTCCCTAGCAACAGATTCTGCTGAATGTCAGGACAATCACATTGTCAAAATCTTTTTTAGTTTGCAAAGACTGGTCAGATCAGTTATGAAGCTACTGAGATGTTGCTGTTTGGCATGCTGGTTGTAGCCCTGTACATGACATCTTTAAGGACAAAGGATGCTGTATTCTTAGCACATATAATATGAATATAACAAATGTAAACATTCATAGTATTATGCACACACACATGCCTGCATTCACACACATTCACTAAAGACACAATTTAATCCAAACTGCCTTTCTGTTAAGTACAATTCTTTGATCCAACAGATACTTTTGCTGGAGGAAGAGAACAATTTGTCCTTCTTTTCCTCTTGTTATATCTCCTTCACCCCTAAAATAATATGGTCCAGAAGTCCTCAAGAACACCATGGAAGGTGGCAAAAAGAGGAAAGACAAAGGCCTCAATCCAACATTGATGTGGCATAAAGACCCATGCCATAGTAGCTCTGTGCAACCCCCATTCAGAATAGTAACAGAATAGTAATGCCAGTTACTGGGTTTCATTTCACAATGCAGAATTAAAGATGCACAGTCAGAAGAAACAATGTGCACCTTCCAACGGCAAGTGATAGATGAGCATGCTGTCTGCACAACTCCACTTTTGTCGCTTACATGTGTATATGTCCCAAAGTGAATTTCACACAGAATCATTTAAAAAAAGGGGGGACTTATTAATTAAATCCTCCCCATGTTTATAATAAAAACAAAATGTTTGTCCACTAGAGGGGATTATGACATACAACATACATGTATGTTGTATAGAACAGTGTTAGGGATGTTGTCATCCCTTCCAGATATTGTCAGATTAAAATCCTCATCTCCACTAACTACCATAACCAATGATGTTAGATGGTGTCACAGTTTAGCAAGAATAGAAGAGTGAACATTGTTCCACCTATTGTGTAGAAAAACCAATCCATGTGTGCTCAGGGAGTACCAGTGGAAATATTTCAATTCTTTTTCTATGCCTTTGACTTCTTTTGTAATAGTAGATTTGTGCAACCACACTTGCTTAAATAGCTATGGGGCTATACATCCTTGCTGGATCGGGGCCACGGGAAACACATGCTGTGGCCCCAATCTGGCCTTTCTGCAGAGCAAAAAGTAGCCACAAAAAGTGGCTCCTTTTTGCACCACAGAAAGGGTGCCCTATTTATGGCGACAGCAGCTTTTTGTCACTTCTTCAGCACAGTGCATGTAAACGCTGCGTCAAAGATGCACCTTTTTGCCACCCACCATACAGTTGCCTTGGCGGCATTACGGTGGCATTGGGGCAGAGTTGGGGTGGCTGGCATGTGGTCTCCCCACCCCAACTCCACCTCCAGGCTGGCCCTTTTGGCCGGTTTGTACAGGCCCTGTTCCTACAGGGCCAACCAAGCCAGAGACATCTATTTAGGATTTCCTGGTTTGCTTCCCCTATGACTGGTCCAAACTGCTGCTTTCTCATGAACAGAGTTATATTCTTGTGTTTGACTTCACTTACTCCCAAGTGCAGCTTCCTCTTTTTTTCTTAGGGCTTCTACAGACAGGTGGCCATGGGCCATCCCAAGAAGCCATGGATTGGAACTGAGGCTGCCCTACACCTTGGCCCCGATCCACCCTTATAGCGCCTCTGAAAAGGAGTGTTAAAATAGCACTCATTTCAGAGGAGCCAAAAGGGGCGCTGGAAGCCGAGCAAGAAGTTCATCATCAGGAAGGGGTTGAGGCACCCGGCGTCTGGCTGCCCCTCCCTTTCTTGGGCTTGAAGACAGTGCTTTTCACTGTCTGCATCCCCCCTTTGTTACATAATCATTGGAACACACCCTATTCTTCCTCTCTTCCAGATATGTAGCTCTCTAATAAAAGTATAAGTTTTCACTGAAATTGATCTTTTTGCTGGTCTAGTTTCCATGTACGATAATCGATATCTACCCATGATTATTTACATACACACTCCCGTACCCCTCATATATCCACATATGGTCAGTTGGAATGGCCTACAGGATGAGATCCATCATATTACCACCTTAAACAGCTTTAAAAAAGCTGTTAAGATGGATCTCTTCCAGCAGGCCTTTACTGAATAGATCTCCTGACCACCAAAAGATAGCCCAACATGCTCCCCAACTCTGCTGCAGTTATTGTTTATTTGTTTACTTGCATTGGCATTTTAAGTGTGTTTTAAATCATTATTGTTTAATAGTATTTTAAGGGGTAGGTAGGATTGTGGGATATGTATTGTATATTTTAATGTTGTAAGCCGCCCCAGTTGCGTTACACAGAGGGGTGGGATGATGATGATGATGATGATGATGATGATTATGATGATTAGTTGTATCAAGACTAAACTATTTGCACTTTTTATTTCCCCATTTATATCAATAGATGCCAGTCATGACAACGATTATATTAGTCTGATCTTATCTAATATGTTTTATAAAATGTAGAGTGCGTGTTCTGGCTTAGATTCTCAATTATTCCTCCATTTTCTCATTTCCCATTCATTGTGCAGACCCTCCTCTTGCCTAATATCCCAGATGATTCTTTTTCTCAACTCAGGATTTTATTTATTTATTTATTTATTTATTTTGCAGATGTGGGTAGAGTCACAGAATTGTAAATGGAAAGGGAAAGCAGGAAAACCTACTCTGTGAATATGAGGTGTTCCATTCATGATAGGAAATTAGGGTGCAAGGCATTTGCTTTCATAAGAGAAAGATTTTGTTCAATATTAGATTTGCTTCAGTTTGCTAATGTAGTGTCTGAAGGTAAAGTTAAAGGTATTCCCCATTGACAAAGTTATCAAGTCGTGTCCGACCATATGGGTGGTGCTCATCTCTGTTACTAAACCGTAGAGTCAGCAGTGTCAGACACTACTCTGTGATCATGTGTCCAGCATGATTGCACAGAATGCTGTTTACCTTCCCACTGAAATGGTACCTATTTATCTACTTGGATTTGCATGCTTTTGTTTTGTAATGCAGCGTGTGGAGACCACGTAACGTGAAGCACCAGCATCCAGACTTCTCTGATGAAGCAGGCTGCTTGTCAGCTGGAAAAACTCCTCTCCTCTTCCAGATAGAGCACAGAGACTCTACAGCCAGACATCTCATGAATGAGGCTTTAATCTTTGTTGCTCTATATACAGATATGTACATCATACACCAACACCAGGTGACTACCCCCATGATATCATGCCCTGTTACATCAGCATGAGGCTGCATGACTCAGCTGTGGCCAAATGCTGTGTCATCATGGCTGCTGCACTTTCCCACAATGCACATTTTCCCTTCGGACCCAATCCTAACAATCCCCTCCAAAATCTACAATATGTGCACATCTCTTAGCTCACTTTCATGGAGTGTTTGTGTGTGAACCTCTCAATTTATTTAGTGTGTCATATCCCACCAGCCTGACATCACTGATCTTGACCTTCCAGACAGCAGCACTCTCAGTTCCTTGAACTGCCTGTGGTGGTGTGGTTGTTGTTGTCTGTTGCTGTCTCTGAATGCCAGTCTCAAAACGCCGTCTCTAGCATTTTTCCAATACATGTGTAGTTACAAGGTCTACTGTGAGCTGACTCTCTGGCACTCCCTGGAGGCTGTACAGTATATGGTCAAAATCAGAGGACAAACTGTTCAACAGAAGGTATGCCTTTTGCTCCCTTGACAGGATGATTCCTCTGGACTGCACTTCCAGGAACAAATGTTTCATATTGGCTAGGTGCTCCTCTGGAGGCTGACCCTGAACCATTTTGCAAGCATAGAGTCTTTTTGACCAAAGCATTTTAGACAGGGAGGAGTCAGACTGATGCACATTTGTCAAAGCCAGGGGTAGGCAACCTTTCCCCTTTAAGGGCCGAGAGACTTCAGCTCCCAAACGCCTCAGCCATGTTGGCCAATAGTCCCATGTTGGCCAATAGCTCCTGGTTTTCTGGGACCTGAAGTCCCTCGGCCCTTAAAGGGGACAGGTTGCCTACCCTTGGTCAAAGCTAACCAAACCTCCTGGGCAGATCTTTTATCTCGCACATGGACCAACTGGCTTTGGTCCAAGCTGAGACAGATAGTTATGCGTGCTTTTCTGTCCATTTCAGCATTTGCAGCAGTGAGACCTTGTTCCACCGGTTCCCAAAGATTCTCTCTTATCAAAGCAGATTCCATATAAACAGCCCATTGAGAATAGTTGCTGTCTGTCAACTTAGGGAACCTCAGAAATTCCATTCTTGCCAATAATCAAAACAAAACTCAGAGTTGGCAGCCTTCCCAGCTTTCACTATCAGGAGTTGATAAGAAGACACAGCTAAACAGCACGGCTTCTTAACTTTTTGCCCTCCAGCACTATAGACAGTAGAAAGCAGCTCTTCTGGATGCAGACACAAACAGCCACTTACTTGCATCTAGTCAGAACCTCTGGCGCAAACTGGGCCCATAACCCATTTTAGGCAGGGTAACGCAGTGCGTGGAGACCACGTAACATGAAGCACCAGGATCCAGACTTCTCTGATGAAGCAGGCTGCTTGTTAGCTGGAGAAACTCCTCTCCCCTTCCAGATAGAGCACAGAGACTCTACAGCCAGACATCTCACGAATGAGGCTTTAATCTTTGTTGCTCTATATCAGGGGTAGGCAACCTTTTCCCTGTAAGGGCCGAGGGACTTCAGCTCCCAGAAGCCTCAGCCATGTTGGCCAATAGTCCCATGTTGGCCAATAGCTCCTGGGATTATGGGAGCTGAAGTCCCTCAGCCCTTAAAGGGGAAAGGTTGCCTACCCCTGCTCTATATACACATATGTACAGCATACACCAATGCAACTCCAACAGCAATATGCAACCCACCATCAACAATCCACAACCCACATGTGTGTCCAGAGGCTTGTGCCTTATATAGCCTGTGCTCCACATGGCTTTCTGGCCCTGCCTCTTCCGGCTGGACCTCTGTCACTCACCTGAGTGACACTGCAGTTTTCAGCACTTTTTTCTGACCTTTCCAGCACCAGGTGACTACCCCCATTATTTCATGTCCTGTTACATCAGCATAAGGCTGCATGACTCATCTGTGGCCAAATGCTGTGTCATCATGGCTGCTGCACTTTCCTACAATGTACATTTTGCCTTGGGACCCAATCCTAAAAGCTTTCAAACTGTGAGGTTGGCAGAAGCTGGGACTAGTGACAGGAGCTCACCCCATCATGCAGCACTCGAGCCTCGAATTGCCAACCTGCTGATCTTGCAATCAACCAAGTCAGCGTCTTAACCACTTCAACCACTGCATCCCTTAATGTAGTCTCTACCACTGTTTTATTCATTTCTGTGTTGCTGATATGTGCTCTGTGATTCCTACTCAGATTTCACATATTTGGCTGAGAAATCTGCATCATATGTTGATTACTCTGATACACTATAGCAAGGAGAAGTTGCCATGCCATTACTATGGTGAGCATAATGTATAGACTAAAGACCTCTACAGATAGCCCATTTGGAGTGGCTCTGGGCCACCCATGCTAGCGGCAGATTGGGGCCACAGAAACCCCATGCCGTGGCCCCAATCCTCCTTTCTGCCACTCCCAAAAGAGTGGCAAAATGCTGCTCCCTATAGGGGTGGAAAAAGGCCGCCATAAGAGCCGGCACCACAGCTCTTCTGTGCCCTTTTGGCACAGCGTGTGTACATTCTGCATCAGGACGGCATCGGGATGGAGTTAGGCCTGCCGGCGTGTAGCTGCCCTGCCCCAACTCCACCCCCAGGCCAGCCCTTTAGGCCAGTGTGCAACACCCCTAAGAGTAAGGCTCCATTCACTTATGCATGTTTGTTATAGATTATCTTATCACTTGGAAACCTATCAATAATAATAATAATAATACATTTTATTTCTAACCCATCCCTCTGCTCAGCAACTGGGATGACGTACAACAAGGTTAAAACAGATACGATATAAAACAATCCCCCCCAATCCCTAACCCTCCCCCCCTTAAAACTAAAGTAATCCAGATGTGAGGTTACCAGACTGTGTAGCACAGTTTCCAGTTCCCTAATGTCCAGATAAGGGCACAGTTGGCGTATCAGCTGAAGCTGATAACAGGTACTCCTGACCTCCGCATTCACCTGACTAGTCATGTGAAGCGACGAATCTAGAAGTACCCCCAGACTGTGAACACAGTCCTTAGAGGAGAGTGTGACTCCATCCAGGACTGGAGACTGTATTCCCAAATCTGGTTTTGGGTCCGTGACTGTCAATACCTCTGTTTTGTCTGGATTTAGCTTCAATACATTTTTCCCCATCCAGTCCATTACCACTCTGAGACAGTCATTGAGAGGAGAGACACCATTTGAAGTCTGAGCCGATAATCTGGTCATGGAGAAATATATCTGGGTGTCATCAGCGTACTGATGACACCGCGCTCCATGCCTCCGAATGATCTCACCCAGCGGCTTCATATAAATATTAAATAGCATCGGGGACAGAATGGCACTCTGGGGGATGCCACAATTAAGCTCAATTTTGGAAGAGCAACTGTCCCCGAGCCTCACCCTCTGGGATCTGCCCGCGAAAAAGGAATGGAACCACTGCCAAGCAGTGCCTCCAATTCCTAACTCTCTCAGGCGATCCAAGAGGATGGAGTGATCTACTGTGTCAAAAGCCACTGAGATGTCCAAGAGCACCAGCAGGGTCACACTACCCCTGTCGATGGCCAGGTGGAGCTCATCGGTCAGAGCAACCATGGCAGTCTCAACTCCATACCCTTTCCTGAAGCCGGTTTGAAATGGATCAAGATAATCGGTTTCATCCAAGACAGCTTGGAGTTGGGAAGCAACTGCCCTCTCGATCACCTTGCTTAAAAAAGGTAGCAAGGAGACTGGTCTGTAGTTGTTTCTATCCAGAGGGTCCAGGGAGGGTTTTTTCAGGAGTGGCTTAACCACCGCCTCCTTCAAACATGATGGTACCATACCCTCCCTGAGGGACGCATTGATTGTATCCCGTAGGAACACCCTCAATGCGCCCCCACCCTGGGTGACCAGCCAAGATAGACAAGGATCGAGAGGACAAGTCATCTTCCTCATACTTCCAAGGAGCTTGTCCACGCCATCGAGACTTACAGGTTGAAACTGATCCAGTAAAACACCACCAATGGAGTTGCTGGACACCTCGTTTATGCATTCTGTGAAAACACTGGCATCCAAGTCAGCTCTTATCCGAGAGATTTTATCTGCAAAGTGAATGTTAAATGCATCACACCAGGCTCATTGGGTTAAGCAGGGGGTTTGGCACAGGAGGAACCTTCGTCAATTCCCCTACCACCCTAAACAGCTCTGCTGGGCGGGACTTTGCAGATGCAATACATTCAGAACAGAAAGATTTCTGCGCTGCACGTAAAGCCTCCCGATAGGAATCAAGATGCATCCTATGGCGAGTTCTGTTGGATAAGAGTTGGGTCTTCCACCATTCTAGTCATTGTCCAGCTAGCTTCATCCTCCTAAGCTCCTCTGAATACCAGGGCTTATGGTTTGAAGCGGGCTAGAAAGGACGCTTGGGAGCAATAGTGTCGATAGCCTTGCTGAGATCGATGTTCCAGGTGTTAACCAAAGCTTTGACAGAATCACCAGTGTAACCAACCATTAAACCCTCTAAGGCTTTCTGGAAGCCAATAGGTTCCATTAGCCTTCAAGGATGGACCATTCTAATAGGTCCACCACCCCTGGAGGGGCAGATGGAGGCTCTTAGTTCCATCTTGACCAGGAAGTGACCCGTCCATGACAATGCGAAGGTTTTCATAACCTCCGCCCATGGATATTCCTGTTCTGTACTAAAGACTGCATTGAGGGTATGGCCGGCACAATGTATGGGCCCAACAACCAATTGGGATAGGCCCATGTTTGTTATGGTCTCCATGAACTCCCGAGCCGCACCATTTAGATTTGACAAGCTGGTCTCGAGTGGGATGTTGAAGTTGCCCAGAATCAAAAGTCTAGGCAACTCTAGCAGCAGCTCAGAGACCAGCTGGGTCAGCTCAGTTAGGGAGTCTGTTAAGCAATGGAGTGGCCGGTATACCAACAGAATCCCCAAACAATCCCTGGTTCTCAGGCTAAGGTACATACACTCGATGTAGGCTGTTTTCCGGATAGGCTTCCTGGTCAAAGTTAGGTTATTTCTGTGAACTAAGACCACACCGCCCCCGCCCCCCCCCACCACCCATTTTCCCTTATTTGCTCACTAACCGAGTACCAAGCTGGGAGAGCCTGCGCCCACATAGCAGTGCTCCCAGCCAGGTTTCCGTAAAGCATCACTCAACACACTTGCAGTTTAAGACTACTAGTACTTCCACTGACAAGCATTGTGTTTTCTGTGATGTCATGACAAAAATGTCATGAAATCTTAGGTACCCTGGTGGGCTATTTTAAGATTGACAAGTTACCCAGAGATTTTATTTCCAGACACCCTCAAAATGAGATGTAAACCTGAAGGATCGTAACATTCAGAACTGTTAGAGATGGGTGGTTTTGTCATGACAGTTTCTAAATATATTTCTGCACCAGAAACCATTCTGGCTTGTGCCTCTGCTGATTTCTGGATTGTTCCTATTAAAAATGCATAGAAGCTCATATTATAACTGCTGGGAATCCCACAGTTAGCCAGCTGGAATTAAAACAGCTGGGGAATTATATGCCATCAGAAGAGGATGATATGCCCACAGTGAAGACAGAATGCAGAGCTCCACCCACTAGGTAAAATTAACAATTTGATTTCAATTCCCTGTTTGTTTTTTAAAGTAGTGCATCACTGAATCTTGGTAATATCTACATTACCCTGAGCCACTATTATGAATCAGCTCAGGAACCAGTATGCTTCAGCTAAGGCAATGGACTAACCCCAAGTTATAGCTAGTTATGATTTTGTTTTGCCTTGTAATGTCTAGATGGAAGAGAGTTACTTGAACACTGAAACTCTGCAATCTCTATCTTGGAAGTTAGTCACACTTTAAGAGACAAATAACACTGCATATAGTCAGATTTTTGCACTCTTTGTTCCTTCCACTCTTCTCTATACTTGGTACCATGCAATCTAGGGAAAGGTTCCAGGAAACTTGAAAGCTTATCACTTTTGTGACATTTTTGTGGTCTATATACACTAAAAACACTAGGTCTCACCTGTTCATGGAAGTTAATCAAGATCAATCCTGGTGAGTATTTGGATGGGAGACCACCAATAAATATCAGGTACTGTAGATGTAGTTTAGTGGTTTGAGCATTGGACTATGGGGCTCTGCAGATGGCACAAAGTGCCGTCTTGGAGCCAGGGAAGGGGAGAGGCAGCCAGCCACCGGCCGTCCCAACCCCTTTCTGAGGATGTCATCGAAGTGCCTGCTGTTGCACATGGCGAGCACTCTGATAGTGTCCTCCTGGCCCATCCTCTGCATGGGCTGAGCTGGAAGAGACACATGAGAGCTGCACAATAGCTCTTCTGGCACCCCTTCTGCCTGGTCTGGAAGGAGTGCTATTTTAGCGCTCTTTCCAGGGCCGGCAGAAGGGTGGATTCGGACTGAGGTGTGAGGCAGCCTTGGTCCCAATCCTTCGCTTCTCAGGGCGGCCTATGGCCACCTGTCTGCAAAGGCCCTATGTCTGGAGATCAAGGCTTGATTCTTCAATCAGCCATGGAAACCCACTGGAGGAACTTGAGTGAGTTGCACACTTTCAGGCCCAGGGGGAAAAAAAAACATGATAGGTTTGCCTTAGGGTCATCATAAATCAGAAAGAACTTGAAAGCACACAACAACAAGGGTTGTGAAAACATATTTTAGAGGAAGGAAATGGCAAAAACCACCTCTGAAAATTCCTTGTGTAAGAAAATCTTATGAAAAATTTACAAAGTTGCCATAAGTCAGCAGGCAAATTAAAGGCACGTGCTTGCACGCACACACGTAGAGAAAAGATAATCTAGAACAGGGGTAGGCAACCTTTCCCCTTTAAGGGCCGAGGGACTTCAGCTCCCAGAATCCCAGGAGCTATTGGCCAACATGGGACTATTGGCCAACATGGCTGAGGCTTCTGGGAGCTGAAGTCCCTCGGCCCTTAAAGGGGAAAGGTTGCCTACCCCTGATCTAGAACTTCACATTTTGTTTCTATGCATGGATCACACAATAACTTTTTTGTCTTATTCTCCCCCCCCCCCCCGCCAACACATTTTTAAAAGAAAGGTTTATCATTTCTATTTTAGGCTTTCTCATTAGGATGCCATAATGTGATGCTTTGCATAATTTATTTTTTTGAAGGTGCATAGATTTATCAATATTTTTAGATACAAACAATTTGTGCACATATTGTCAGGTACAGCATGCCCACCAGTCTTCTTTCAGACACAAAGACAGCTCCCAGATGTAAAGTCAAATAGGAAAGCTTTATTGCAGAAAAGAAAACAGCGCAGATAGGTCGTGACTTCTTTGACGAATCTAAAGGCACAGTACATTGACACACTTTTATAGAATAGAACAAAGTCCCTTCCCATAGTCAAGTGTCAAACTGTGATTGGTCCAAGTTTCCTGCGCTTTGGCCCTTCACATAATGTAATGTTCTACTGTCTGGAAAATCCAACAAATGGCCAGGTGCGTGTGAATTTACAGCTTCCCATCGGCCTTAGACAAAACAACTTTGAATCCCACATCTGCTCTTTGTTTGTGCACTATGTTTATGTATTATGAAGTCTGGGACTAGAAACCCATGGCTATCAAAGCAGCACAGATATGAGGCTATCTTAGGCACCATCTTGACATATTAGAGCTAAACCCATTAATCATTTAATATCAAACAAATCCATATATGCTTCAAACCTACACAATTAAACACTAAACTCACTTAATTATGAGGGTTTGAATCCAAGCCTCTGCCGCAGCCGAGGCTAGAAACTCCCCCACATTCCAGCTCCAAAGCCTTTCACTTTCCAGCTACCACATTTCCAGCTTTACAGTCATTAACCCCTTCAGCACAATTTCACAACCCATCTCCAGTATAAATTCCATCAAAACCATTCTGGCAGGAAAGCATTAACCTAATGCATTCCTGACACATATTTGACATTGACAAAATTTGAATATGGTACTCCAGGACATTTGGTTCACATATGTGTTCTAGTCTCTTGGACCTAGGTGAAAAGTATGACATTGACTTAAATCCAGTCCATTCCTAGCAACTGCTCTCTCTCTCTTCTCTTTCTGTTGTGGATGATTAAACTACAAACCAATAACATTTCTTCCAAGTTTGTCTCAGATCCCCAAAGGATGCAGTAAATCACTAAATCAACTGAAGAAAATGAAAGCCCAAATGTTTTGTGCATATATATGGAGAAAGGGAGGGACTCAAAAGATATCAAGGGAATAAAATAGAGATAATGATTTGTGAGAAAAGAGTATCCCCATATGATCCATTTGGATCACATATAATAGTCCATAAACAGAAGCTCAAACAAGATTAATAGATCTATTTTCAGTACCCTTGGAGATTGTAAACTACAGGGAACCAAAAAGGTCCAAAGTTGAGTGAATAGTTTCAGATCAAGAGAACATGTTTTTGTATGATATATCCAAAATTTAATCTCTGTTGTCTTCAAATAAGATCAGTTTGCTGAGGCCTATCAGGAAAGACAATACTGCCATAAATGGACCAACTGTCTTTCTGAGTATTGGGCAGCTTACCATGGCTGGTGGAGTTGGTTGAAAGACACCCCCCAATGAGTTGGGAGGGGTTTCTTGTTGTGCTGGCCAAATAAGGAGAGGAGAAGCCTGGTTGGTCAAGGTGCGCAGGGGAATGGGAACACCTGTGCGCCTTGTCCAATCGGATTGTGTGGTTCCTAGTCCAAGTCTCGCAGTGCTACTGATCTTGCGAGACTTGGAACGAGACTTTGTTATTTATAGCTCTGTTTTGCCACATTGAGGCAGCCATTTTTGAGTTGGAACTGAGCCAGTAAGATCGCTCCGCTCCTTGCTCTGGCTTTGCTTGGCTTTTGGCCTAGCGCTTCCTTTGGCTTTGGATATTTTTTGGCTTTTGCCTACTTTTATTCTCGCTTGTATCGGGGGCTCAGGTATCATGCCTTGAGAAACCCGTGGGGGGGGCGAGTGAGGCCTTTGGGCCAGTCCTCTTGGGCCTGTTGCACCTCTGCATCCCCAATTCTCGGGGGTATACACCTCAGGAGGGCCCTGTGAGAAGCATCTTTCACCGGGTGCATGGACCCGGTACTGGATTTCAGGCCCAGAGATGCCCCGGTAACCCCAGTCTGGTAAGGTTGGGACCCCATCGCTGGTTCGGGAGGGTTGGTTACACTTCTCCCCAGCGGTGATTGTGTGGAAGATGGCAATCGTCGGGTGAGGGATCCGCAAGGACCCTCGGTGGACACCTTTTCCCCATGGTGGTTACCAGTGACGCTTCCTGGCTGTTGCGTCTCCTGTGAGACTTGGGAAAGAACAGCCTGCTGGCCTGGTGGTAATCATCTACGGTTGGGTGATTTGGCTTGGGCCCACATTCTATTCACTGAGGTTAAGATGCCACGTAGTAAGGCCCAATCCAAGAGGAGTGCAGCTTCAGCCATGCCTAGCTCGGGTCACTCTGCTTCAAAAAGGCCTTCCCAGTCTAGCAGCAGATTAGATGAGATTTCTGCCCAGGTGGCAAAACTGGGTAAAACTGTTCAGGCTTGTGTGGCACTTTGCAATCAACTTGCACAGAAGGAGCTACAGGCTACAGCCACCAGCTCGATCGCCAGCCCTTCGGGTACTAGTAACACCGAACTGTTACTTCCTTTAGTGGCATCTGAGTCTCAGGTGGCGGATGCTACACCGGGTCCATCGGTGGTTTTGGCAGTGGAGGCCGGGCACCCCACTATTGCCAATGTGTGGGATCTCCTGAAAAGAGTCCCGGGTGTGGGGACACAGGGTGTGGCTGCCCCTGTGTCCAAGCAGCCTAGTTTGGCTGATTTATATAACCTTTTATGAGGGGTGGTTCTTCCAGGTGGTGCAATGGAGCAGACAAGTGGTGAACAGAGAGGTGATCAAGCTGCTGCTGCCTCTGCTGTGTTTGACACCCGAGCTTTTGCAGGGCCACACTTTGGGGGACCAGTGCGGTCAGTTGGCGAAACTTCCCAGCAAGCTTCAGTTTCAGGTTTGTCTCCAAATATTGCACATGCTAACTGGCCTACCTCGGTATGGGCTCCAGGTGGCCAGGTGGGTCAGGGTGTGGCTTTGGAATGGCCTAACCTTGTGGTTTTGGATGCACCTGTGCAGGTGCCTGCAAGTTCACAGGTCCCTGAAAGGTCCCTGAAAGCCCAAATGTTTTGTGTTTTGTACATATGTATGGTAGTCAGCCTATGGCTGTTGCTAGCAACACCTCTGTGGTGTCTCTTTCAAGTGCTCCTTTGTTATTTAGAGCAGTGGGGAACATGGAATCTACACCTTACACTGGAATGTCTACACCCCTTGGTTCACACCTTCCCCTTTCCACTAAAGGTAGAATATATTGATTTATTTACTTTGACTTTTAGGGATCCCGAGCCGAGGATCATGGTAAAAGATGGAATTGTTTTTAGTTTGCCAAAAGATTTTCAGGTGCTCAAATGCCCTAAGCTAGAGCACAACTTTGTTAATTGGATTATGGGCTTCACTATTTACAGAGGTGTCAAAGAGGAAAAGGAGCCATTCAGATCCCCTGATTTTTCCAAATATCAAGAGATTATGATAAAAGCGTACACTAACTGCCATCACAATTCAAGGGGTGCAGAATGGCTCCAATATGATGAGCAGTTTAGGATGAGAGTGGTACAGGATCGCTCCTTGTCATGGAGGCATGTTCAGTCCGAGCTTTGGGCTGATGTTATGGTGGGGGCCTTCCCCTTGAGCAGGTGTAACAACTGGTTTGTCCCGAAGGTTACCATGCCGATAGGGCCGAATGCGAGGCCTGCCACTGGAGAGAGAAGGCAATTTGGTTTATGCTGGGACTTTAATGCTGGCAAGTGTAAAAGACAACCCTGCAGGTTTGAGCACAAGGTTAACACCTGTGAGGGTGGCCACCCTGGTACCTCCTGTGGTAGAGGCAAAAGAACAGGAGTGGGTACTGCGCCCGAGCCAGCTTTGCATGGGGGAAAAGGCCCCATCACCAATTAAGTTAGACACTATGGTGGTGTGGCTAAAGGTTTACCCTAATAAGGAGGCTGCTATCTATTTATTTCAAGGTTTTTCCTCAGGTTTTCGTATTCTCTATACAGGCCCTAGGATTCATAGTTATGCACCCAATGCTCATTCCGTGAAGGAGTTGTCGAGTGTGGTGAGGGGGAAATTAGCTAAGGAAATAGCTGCAGGAAGGATTTCGGGACCCCATGATCAGCTGCCTATCCCCACACTTCGCTTATCACCTTTGGGTGTAATTCCTAAAAAAGCCCCTGGGGAATTTAGGCTGATTCATAATTTATCATACCCAAAGGGTGAGTCGGTGAACAATGCTATTGATCCTGGACTTACCTCTGTTAAGTATACATCGTTCGCCTCAGCAGTTAAGATGATTAAGAATTTGGGCATTGGAGCCCTTTTAGCTAAGTGCGATATTAAGTCTGCATTTAGACTCCTTCTTGTACACCCAGACGATTTTGACCTACTGGGTTTTCAGTTCGAGGGGAAATATTTCTTTGACAAAGCCATGCCAATGGGTTGCTCGATTCCTTGTTCAGCTTTCGAGACATTCAGTACCTTTCTCCATTGGTGTGCAGTTAAGCCGACTGGTAATAGAGCCATAGCACATTATTTAGATGTTTTTTTAATCGCTGTGAATCCCAATTCTTCACAGTGTAAAGATTCCTTAGCTCAATTTCAGGAATTAATGTATGAGCTAGGTATGCCCTTAGCGGAAGAAAAGACCGAGGGTTCACATACTCGACTTACCTTTTTGGGTACTGAGATTGACACCATAGCTGGAATTTCTTGTTTACCTAATGAAAAACTAGTGGCTTTGAGGCAGCAAGTTGGGGCCATTTTAGGGAGACAAAAAGCTACGCTTCATGAATTTAAATCATGAATTTCAATCACTTAAGGTCTTTTGAATTTTGCCTGTAGGGTTGTAGTTCCGGGACAAGCATTCTGTGTGAGATTGTATAGGGCTACTGCAGGAATAGTGGTCCAGCATCATCACATTAGAATCACAAGGGGCATTCCTGAGAATTTGAAGGTCAGGGACTCCTTTTTGGAGCAATTCAATGGCATATTGTTTTGGAGATCTGAAATGCTGCTGAGGGTAGACTTTCAGGTGCATTCTGATGCTGCTGGTGCCCATGGCTTCGGTGTTTATTGGAATGACCAGTGGGCTGCAGAGGCATGGCCTTCTGCATGGGTCAAAAGTGGTCTGACTAGAGACCTTACATTTTTGGAACTATTTCCTATAGTGGTGGCTGTGCACTTGTGGGCAAGCCAGTTTCTTAACAGGACTCTCTGGTTTTGCTGTGACAACCAGGCAGTCGTGCACGTAGTAAACTCTCAGTCCTCCATGTCTCCTAAAGTTATGGGTTTGGTAAGGACAATAGTGTTGCAATGCTTGAATTATAATGTGTTATTCAAAGCTCAACATGTTCCTGGTGTGCTTTTAACCATTTGGTGGACACCCTTTCTCGTTTTCAGCTATCCAGGTTCCAGCAGCTGGCTCCCGAGGCGTCAACACACCCATTGGAGGTACCGGCATCACTCTGGAGCCTTGGAAATTAGAAGTTCATAGGGCAATTTTGAACTCCATTGCCCCATCTACACAGAAGTCCTATCAAACAGCTTTGAATTTGTTTAATCAATTCTTACAGGAAATTGGGGAGGATCAAAAGTGGCCAATTGAAGTTGACTTGGTCTTTTGTTTTATAGTTTATCTTAAGCATGCAGGACTTTCACCTGTCACTATCAGGGGCAGCTTGGCTGCCCTGGCATTTTACTCTAGGGCAAAGGGCTGTTTTGATCCTACTACAGAATTTAGGGTCAAAAGAGCAGTGGAGGGATGGTCTAGAGAATCCCCTGTCATAAAAGACTCTTGATGGCCAATAACTGGCCCTGTCCTGGTTAAGTTATGGGATCAGTTAGCCCATACATGTTATTCACCTGGGGAAGTGGCTTTAGTTGAAGCAGTATTTGCTATAGCCTTCTTTGCTGCTTTAAGAATCAGTGAGATTGTGCCTGGATCCCGTAATGATAAATCTGGCAGGGCATATCAATGTCTGATATTATTTTAACAGAACAGGGGATTCAAATTCACCTTAGGCATTCTAAGACTGACCAGTTAGCAAAGGGTCAGTTGCACTTTTCTTGGTTAAAGCGCCACAAGATCAAATTTGCCCAGTGATAGTAATGATCAACTACTTGAACATCAGGCCTAATTTGGCTGGCTACTTGTTTATTCACTTGTCTAGTTTGCCCTTAATGCAATTTCAATTTAGGGCTGGGTTAAAAGAGACTGTTAGGAGGGCTGAGTTGCCTCAGGAATGTTTCTCCTCGTACTCCTTTCATATTGGAGCAGCGACAGCTGCAGCCACTCATGGTTTGAGTGAAGCTGATATTTGCAGAATTGGCAGGTGGCATTCACGTGCATTTATGTCCTATGTTAGGCAATCAGGTAACCCGACTCCTGATAAGCCACATTAACTTGTCTTGTTTCATTTCAGCTGGCTTTTACCGTGGCAATATATGGATTGTGGGCCACAGCCTGGTCTTCTGGGTGGACGCCATCTTTTGGAGAATCACCACGACAATACGTTGGGCCTTTCCCACATTGGACGCACTGAGTGGTTTGGACAAAGGGGCATGATGTGGGGATCTCTCCTTCCTCTTATTATGGAGTTGGCACATTCCCGTTCACAATCCCGGGTTTTGGTGGTACACCTGGGGGAAAATGATTTGGTTCAGATTCCGTGCTTGCAGCTGGCTAAACAGATAGTCAAGGACATGCAAGAAGTCCAAAAGATTTTATTGGGCACTGTGATCCTTTGGACCAAACTTTTGCCAAGGCGTTGCTGGCCTGGAGCGCAGAAGGACGCAGCAATTAATAATGCTCAGCGCTGGCTTAACCGTCATGTGGCTAAGCAGTTCTTTAAAATGGGCATCTTTTTAGTTGAGCATGGTATTAAACTTGACCAGCCACAGCTGTACAGGGGGGATGGGGTCCACCTCTCTCCAGAAGGATCGGAGATGTATGTCACAGCACTCTCCGACCAAATTGTAAAAGCGGTCTGCAGGGAAGGGGGGAGAGAGGGGATGCCTAGACTGGCCCCCTCTTGTGGTGGGTAATGACTCCCACCGCACAGGAAAATTAAATCTGGATATTTAAATTAATTGGAGTAAAATTGGCATAAGACAAATTTAAAGGAAATGATGTATGCAGTTAAATGCATGGCGTCATTAATTGCACGATGTCATATGACGTAATATGATGTCATTTACGAAGGGGAGGGGTTTATTGATATTATTGTTTACTTATTTTGTCACGTGCGGTGAAGGACCACCCATTTGAGGGATTACACCTTCACTTACACACGTGACAAATTTGATAATGTTTATTGTTTGTTAATAGACCCTGTACAGGTAAATAAAAGTTGTGGCCTGTTTAAACCCAAAAAGAGGCATCTCATGTCCTTCATGCCAGTGCAACTTGTTAATTCACAACTATAATTTCCTCTTTTAGGAAAGCATCTTATATATATGTATGTCAAAGATATTTCCAAGAAAAGACATTGAACATTAGCATAGAAGGTACTTTGGACTTCTTATTTTGGAACTAGTGAGTGTGAAATCATTAATAAGAACAAGAATAACAATGCAGCAGAAGCATAAAGTACTATTCATTCTGTTATACTGTTACCAAGCAAACTGTAACTATAGGATTTAATGAGGTCATGTTTATGGTTCTTATAGTTTTGTTTCTTTGTATGTAGAACTTTAGCTCAGCTGTATATTTCATGGGAACTACTGTCAGGCTTCATGAACAAAGCTTGCCTTGTTATTTTCAGATGTACACAAAAAGCTCTGCTGTTTTCTTTATTGTGTTAATTGCTCAATACATTGTTTAGAGAATTAGGCTGTTTTTGCAAGCAATTTGAAAAATCGCTTTAATTATTACTCACAAACATAAACATTTGGAACTGCCTGGTCTATTCACTCCACTGTTCATTACTTTGAGGTCCAAACTGGATAGAATGTTAAATGTGAATGCTCACATTCTTGCAGCCAGCAAGCATAATTTAGCTTTTGTTTGCTTTTTGTGTTTTGTACCATCACAATATTGAGTTTCTTGTGGATGTACAGTAATGTCAATTAGATCTATTTCATTTCCAGATCATAACACAATAAATTATGGAAAGGCTATAGGTCAAGGCAATGCAAAGAAACTGGTTATTATTAAAGTATTATAAGATTTCCCCCCTTCCACTTACTTCTTTTCTTTTTACATTTATCCAGGGAAGCTTTACTCTGTACATCGCTGTGCCTCCTGAGGTACAAAAAAAGATGGTTACAAGGATCGGGGCCTTTTCAGTTGTGAAACCTCTACTTTCAATTGTGCAATTCTCTGTAGAGGATTAATAAGAAAGCTCCTTAATGGTTTATTGGGGCTATGCAGATGGGCAAAAAGAGGTGCTTTAAGGGTGACTTGTAGGTGTGGACTTTAGACGATGCATGCCTAAAAGTCACCAGGAAAGTGCCCTCTAGCCATCGTATGCCGAGAAAAGCCGCTCCAAAAAGGAGCCGCTTTTTTCCACTTCTTCCTGAAAAAATGTGTACCTTTGCAGGTGCATCTGTATGCAGCGATGGAGGGGCTATGGAAAAAGGGCACCCGAGATTTAAAACGCCCATGTAAATGCACCTGTGCACGTGCCGTGCATTTTGCGTCATCCATTGAAGGCATGCGTCCTATGAAAAAGGTTCAATTTAAAGTGTCCTAATGGTCCAGGTATGGATGCACCACTGCAGGTGCACCTGCCTAAGAGCCCTAACCTTAACCCTAATTTTTACAGTACACATGCACCTGAGCAACTATTGGGACACTGAAAGTGTTGCTGCCAGATATTTCACTGTCAGAAAATGATAAGGAAAAAGTTTCACTTTTAAGCTGGACCTCCACACACATTCCAGTGCCATTTTCCCAGCAGTCCTGTGCAGCTGCACAGCTCCATATCTGTGTTCCTTCAGTGTTCATCTTGTACAGCGGACAGAATGGCAGAGCCATTCACAAGTGGCAAGCCAAATAAAAGGAGAGGGACGTTGTGGTCCCCTGCGGAGACAGCTGCTTCCCCAGTAAGGGCATGAAGGAGAATGCCCACCTCCTCGTCAATCCAGTAGGTGATCCAGATGGGCACTCTCCCCTTGGCTGCCATTGTCATCCTGGAGAGCTGTGGAGATTTGCAGAGGCATTTATGGGCAGTTGTGTCTGTGGGCAGATGGCTCCTAGCCAATGGAGACCCTCAGAGAAGAGGTTTGTATGTAGCCCCCAATGATTGCCCTCTTGGCTACCAATTGTTACAATCAAATGGGCCAGTGGGAAGACTGACTGTTGGGGACTTTATACATTGTCAGACATTACAGTTGGTTGTTCCTGCACTGTATCTTTGTGTGGCCAGGAAAACTGGCGCCAGGGTATTCCCCTATGCCCATGTGTGTGTGTGTGTGTGTGTGTGTGTGTGTGTGTGTGTCCGTCCCTCAGGCTCATGGTTAGCAATAGCTGCATAAGACCATGAATGCTGGCCATACACAGAGTGTGGATAATGGGATATGTTTATTGAGGTGCTTATCATGGCATAGTACTGTAGTGCCCTAGGATAACAGATGGAGGAGAAGAGATACTTCAGATCCTCCTGGTCTCAAAGAACTCTCACAGTCTCCCCTTCTCTCTGCTTCACAACATCATTGTCATCCTTGGGTGCCCCCAGGGTGGGCAGCACAAAGCAGCGCCTGTAGTGCGCTCCCTCATCCAGCACCCTTCCCTTCATCTCACAGATGTTGTGGCACGATTCAACTTCTTGTTGAATCCTTTCTATCTGGCATTAATGGTACCCTGGTAGGGCTTCATGAGCCACTTCCGAATGGAGTAGGAACTGTCAGAGAGCAGGAGGGGGTGATCTGCTGGCCCCTCAGGGTGATGATAGGGTTCCCTGGCACATAGATGCCAACCTCCATGGCTTGAAAGATGATAAAGTTCCTTGCCACCCTCGCGTCGTGAGTCGCACCATACCAGCCCAATTCCACATCCACAAAACATCCTTTATGATCCGATGTCCCCTGGAAGCCAACAGAGTAGGTGTCTTTTTGGTTGACGAACTCATTCCTCTGCCCTAAGGGTGCCACGATCAGACAGTGACACCCGGCTACAGCACCTACTACTTGGGGGAAGCTGAGGTCAGCGAATCCTGCATGACCTGTGGGTGACAAGAAGGAGGAGCAGCAGAAGATTAATGAAAAAAGTCAGGGCACTTAACAACTCATGATGTATTCTGCACAGGTGCACAGGTGTACCGACCTTAACAGCCTATTCTATACAGTAAGTGCCATACTGTATGCCAACTCATGACATATTCTGCACAGGTGCGAAGGGATACCGAACTTAACAGCCTATTCTATATAATAAATGCCATACTGTGTGCCAACTCATGACATATTCTGTGCAGGAGTGAAAAGGGACAAGTGTGTGTAACTGTCCTTACCTGAGCGGCATCTCCCAGGTACACTGTCTGTGTCAGCAGCAGCTTCTCCATGCTGAAGGTGAACTCCACCAACACTTCCCCCACAGTTGTAAGGCCAACCCAAACTGCTCTGACTGCTTGTAGCTGGCTTTGTGGGTGAGTACCCAGATAACGACCCTCTTCTCCACCGGGATGGCTTTCCTCATGATAGTGTCTGACAGCTCCAGTTCTGGATACAATATTTCCATTAGCCTGTGGAGGAGAGCACGGGGCATTCGGAAACACATCCTCCATTGCTCATCAGACTAGATGTATGTGATGAAGCCGTCCCACCAGTCAGTGCTTCTGGGAACATCCACTAGCAGCGCAGGCATCTCTCGGGTGGCATCACTGAGGCAATGGCAGCAATATACTGTGCAATGCCTCTTGTGGCACCCACTCTAGCAATTGTCCATTTTGTTGTTAGCTGATGTGCTCCATTTTTCTTGTATATTTTAGCCATGTGGAGTTTCCTATGACCCCAGCCTGACCCTTGGGAGATGTTAGCCATAATCCCCTAAATGTAAGGACAGTTAGGCAATGCTGAAGTTGCTCAAGACTACTAAAGATTTCCTGGACAGGCAGGTTTGGGAGTTGCCCTTGGGAATATCTCATTATATTGGAAAAGATACATAATGGTGTTTGTTTGTCTTAGTCTCACACTTAATGAGACAGTGATCAGATTTGATTGCACCCCTTTCTCTAGCTTCCCTTCCTTGATAGTTTTGAATCCAAATGCATTGTTTAGACTATGCCCAGACTTAGGTAAACAATGGTAAACCCATCAAGCCTTTGTCCACCTATTGTTTGACTCATGGCTAGAAGGCAGAAATCACCCTTAAAAACCCTTGGATTTTGGCAGACCTCGTGCTACCTTGGAAGTTCATACTGAATCTCCAGGGGTAGGCAACCTTTCCCCTTTAAGGGCCGAGGGACTTCAGCTCCCAGAATCCCAGGAGCTATTGGCCAACATGGGACTATTGGCCAACATGGCTGAGGCTTCTAGGAGCTGAAGTCCCTCGGCCCTTAAAGGTGAAAGGTTGCCTACCCCTGCTGAATCTCTGTTGGTCTGCGCTCTGAGATAGTTCCCATGACCCCCCTCTCTTGCCGGTCGTGCCCCTTCCACTGAACCCATCCACATTTGCTGCCAGAAGTCCTGAGGAGTCTCTCGGGCGTAAGTATATCCCTCTCCATCCTGGTTTCTCCTCTCTGCCTCCCCTGCTCTTGCTCTCTCCCGCTCATCCTTCTCGTGTGTGTGTGGGATGTGCCTTATTTATATGTTTGCTTATTGTGTTAATAAATATTTTAGACTTTAATTTGGAGTTTGGTTCCTCTCAGTGTCATTCCCTGCCAGAATTCTTATATCTCTGATATACATTTGGATAAGATCTCCGAAACAAAGTTGGGCGCTTCACTTGCACATTTGAGCTAATTATAAATTCCCCCCAAATTAGGCTTGTTTCCCAACACTGTATCCTCTGCATCATCACTGCTGTCCTCTATGCATGCAGCTGCTGCAGTGATCATTGTGGCAGCTCCTGTGGCCATGCATTGCAGGCTGACTGCCAGTGCAGGCCATTAGGTCAACGTGGCATCCATGATCTCACTGCTTCTCACAGTGCACAGGTACACAGCAATGCCAACAGTGCTATTAAAGGGGACATGTGTATTTAGTTGTTCCTGCGCATGTGCCTCAGAGACCTGGAAAAAAAATTAAAGCAGCCGTTGCTGGCCTATGCAGTTGCTCCATCCCTATTTAGGGAATTCTCAGGCGTGGCAGTGCAATTGGTGGAGCTTCATTAAAGCCTTGGAAAAGCTGCATTAACTGCCCCCAAGTGCAGTTGCTCCATCCTCATTTAGGGCATCCTTCGGGCAGGCGGTGCAGTTGTTGCAGCTTAGGGAAAAAGCAGCCTCAGGACACCTTTTCTTGCCCGTCTGCATAAGCTGACAAAACTCTCATTCTTCAGAGGTGGTTCGGTTTCATTTAATCTGCTAGTGAGTACAACCAGTTTGAGTTTTTTCACCTATAATGCAGGTGCTGATTGCTCTATTGATTTCCATTAACACATGACACTCTCCTTTGTCATGTGTATCTTCCTTTCTGTGCTCTTAGATAGTGTGGTCACTAAGCTATGACATTGTCCCTCATTGCACAGGATTCTACTTGGATAAATGGAACCAATAACTTGTTCAGTTGGATGCTGGTAAACAGCTATCCATGGATTCATGCTCAGGGAGGTAGCTAAAATTCCAATATAGGTGAAGCCAATCACCTTCATTAGCTAGAGGTTTTTCATTTTTTTTTAAATAGAACTCCTTAAGAAAGGGACATAGTTCAGCACAGTAGTTGAATGCATGCTTTGCATACATAAGGTCTCAGATCTATAGTTCTCTGGCTTTCTTTTCCTTCCTTCCTTCCTTCCTTCCTTCCTTCCTTCCTTTGTGTAAATTTGTTGCTAACTGCCCTCGAGTTGATCTCGACTCATGGCAACCATAAGGATAAGACATCTCCAAGACCCTCTGTCCTTCACTGCTCTGCTTAATTCCTGCAACCTCATACCCATGACCTCCATAATAGAGTCCATCCATCCAGCATGTGGCCTTCCTCTCTTTCTACTTCCCTCCACATTTCTTAGCATTATTGCCTTTTCCTTTTTTAAAAATTAAATTTTATTGCATTAAAAAACATACGTAAACAAACATACATAAAAATACAAAAACATATAAACATATATACACATAGACATATAAACATAAAAACATAAAAACAGATAGGTATATATGCAAGTCCTCCTTATAACATTCTTTGTATGAAAGCCACCCCATTTCTTCTTGTCTTTTCATTCCCTGAGTAGAGCACTGTGTAGTTGTCTGATTCAAAGTGGCCCATTCCTGTCCATTTTAACTAACTCACCTGCAGTACTGCCATCTTCATGTGTTGCATTCCTATTTTTACTATGTCTAGCCATGTCCCTTGGTTCATGCTCCTCACATTCCACATCACTTTCTTATGTGTTATGTGCTTCTTTGGATGCTATTTGCCTTTCTAAGGGTATCTGCTATTTGTCTTGCCATCTTTCTTATGCCCTGGGCTAATTTTGCAAATGTGATATCCCTTTATCTCTCCCTCCTTCCCTCTATGTTAATTCTCTGATCCTGCCTGTGTCTCATTTGGGGTGTCTCATCGTAGGGTTTACTAGATTATGGGGTTACACAAGGAGGGTTCAGTGCCAACCAGTGTTAGCTATGTATAAATTGCAGTTACCTAATAGAGCTATTTTATCTGATAGTATACATAATTGCATCATTTGTGAACAGCTTTTAGTATATATTTGGCCATAGGAATGCTGATAAATTAATTTAAATAATAACAGCAATAATAATTGTCACACAGGTTCTTAGACAGCAACAGAAAACATGAGGAATGTTATTTTTACATTTCTTGATCCAAATCAGAAACATTATAACTGTAATGATCACTTTTACATGCAGCAACATATAATACTTTTACAGCATTCAATGTGAAAAGGTTAAACATGTGCAAGGAATTATTAACCTGGTCTGCATTTCCCTCCATCTGTAGGGAAAAGAAATCAGCAAGTGTGTTGACTAAAGTCAATGTTTGATTTCAGCATTCAGGCAAAGTCAATGATTACTTTGGCTTATGCTTTGTACTCCTAAGATGTGGGCTAATGCACTTGATTAGAATAGAGTCAGCACATAATTCTACTGTTCCTTTGTAATCTTTCTGAGTATATAGAAATAGCTATAAAAATGCATTGAATGTTCAGTATTTCCCTAAATGCCCATTAAAATCTAAGTATTATGCAGAAAATGTGATATTCGTACAAGATAGCCACATAGCACAAACCTCATTTATAAATAAACATTTTGTTATAAACATGCTTGGTGCCTTTATTTCTTAGAGCCATTTTACATATTGACTGCACAGACCAAGAACAGCTCTAGGGCCCTTTAACACTACATACTTATACCATGATGATTCCATTCTAACTGTTATGGCAATAGCCTATGGAGTCTGGGGTTTGTAGTTTGGTGGGGTACTAGATCTCCCTAACTAATAATTCTAAATATTCTCCCTAATCTACAAATTCTAGGATTCTCAAGATTGTTGCCTTGGCAGTTCTAGTGGGATAACAGCACTATAATCATGTAGTGTGAAAGACGCCCTCATATAAACATGCATCAACCTGTAGTGAATTTGGATATGGGCACATGCATATTTTCTCACAAAAAAAATCCTTTACTCGTGTTGCTTACAGTGTCAGTCCCAAAATATGGACAAATAATCCCTTATTTATTTATTTAGTCAGTACAAAATGTACTGTATCCCTTGTCAAAATATTTGGGACCAGAAGTGTTTTGAATTTTGGATTATTTATTTCTGTTCATTTTTTGGATTTTGGAATATTTGCATATACACCATGAGATATCTTGGAGATGGGCCAAAGTTTAAACAAGATATTTATTTATGTTCATATACATCTTACACACATAGCCAGAAGGTCATTTTATACACAATATTTTAAATAATTTTGTGCAAGAACCAAAGTTTGTGTACACAGAACCATCAGGAAGCAAAGGTGTCATTATCTCATTATCTCAGTCACCTGAGTAGAAAATTTGGATTTTGGAGTCTTTCAAATTTTGGAATTCAGGGAGACTCAGCCTGTACACTTAAATTATGTCTTGTACATGGTCTTCCTAACCCCCTTGTTCCTACAACAACCTTCTGAGGATTGTTAAGTAGAAATATGGCCAATAGCAAATCTTTGGAGCCACAACAAACTACCATTCCCAGAATTCCATAGCATTGAGCCATGGCAGTTAAAGTGGTGCCAAACCAGATTATTTCTGCAGTGAGGATGCAGCCTAGATCTCCTTATCCAAAGTTTGTCCCTATGCAGCACACTAGCTTTTTTTCCTTTTCATAAATCTTCTGTATGTAGAGAGATCTTGTAGCACCTTTGAGAGTAACAGGAAAAAAAGGTAGCATGAGCTTTTGTACATTTCAGTCTACTTCCTCAGATGCATATCTTCTATAGTTTATCTGTTTCTGGTGCTCTATTCTGCCTTTTGTCTGTTCTAGAATTGGTATGTGTACTGTTTTGTATGATCACTGCTTTCTGTCCATTTATTTCATTTCCAACTGCTCATATGCAGGAATATCTTATAAAAGGGGACAATTGGTTTAAAGAATAGGTAACTTCAAATTCACCACTGCTATTCTGCAGCCAAGGCAGATACATAGAAAACCCAAAATCAGGGAGAGTAGAAGCATTCAGTCCCACATATACAGACACACAAACACAGAAAAGTGAAAAAGAAAGTGATTGATAGATAAACTGCATAGATTTAGGGCCTTTATAGACTGCCAGAAATAATGCAGCTTGAAGCCACTTTAACTGTCCTGGCTCATTGCTAAGTAATCATGGGAACTGTAGTTGATTGTGGCACCAGAGCTCTCTGACAGAGAAGGCTCAATATCACAGAAAAAAATACAATTCCCATGATTCCCTAGCACTGAACCAGGACTCAAGCTGCATTATTTCTGGTAGTCTGTAAGGGCCCTTAGAAAGCATGTTTAAGACTACATGCATTATCTCAGCCTGTAGCAAAATTCTGTACATGTACCAAGAAATAACTCACTATTTAAGGTTCAGTAAACAAGAGGGGGGGGGGGAGGTCACCTTTGTTCCTATCATTTTTTTGCTATCAACTCCAACAAAAAGAAAGGTTCTTGATAACTTTAAAAGGTACACAGGAATAAGAGAGACTTAGCATCATTATTTAATACTATTACATATATCCTGAGGTTTTCTCTAGTAAACTCAGAAGACACATGTTGTGTGCCTTCAAATCATTTCCAACTTTTGGTGACCCTAAGATGACCACAAAGAATTTATAGACAAAAATAGATTTGCATTATTAAACCTAATTGATCAGGAACCAAACAAACCCTGGACTGAAGAAATTGACAGGGAAGAAAGCAGAAAGACACTATATGTAGCCAGAAAGAAAAATAAGCCTCAGTGAATGACAGATTAAACTTTTCAAGGAGGCAAGGACAGAAGAGAGGCAAAAACAAAAGGTGACAGAAATAGAGCAAGGACCCTGAATGAAACTGTGCAATGTCTTATGCACAAAGGCAAGGAGAACTGCTATAATAATCAATGCAGAGAAACAGAAGGTGACAACAAAAAAAGGAAGAAGAAGAAACCTATTCCACAAGATTCACAAAATCAAAGGAAATTTTAAATCAAGAGTGGGGAAGTTTTATAACTAGCAGGAAAACATTACATGACCAAAACAAAATAAATAGCTGATGGAAACAAGAACAATATAAAAAACATGAAAGGAAGACAGATTCATTTGAAGTATAACCATATGAAGTTGATCCTCCAATTTTAGGAAGTGAAGTGGAAATTGCATGCAGAGCACTTCGGAGAAATAAATCACTATGAACAGATGGCATACCAATAGTGTTGCTTCAAGCTATAGAGACAGAATCAACTGTAGTTTTAACTAAAATCTGGCAAAAAAATATGTAAAACAAAGCAATGGCACACAAATTAGAAATGGTAGCTATACAGTCCAATCCCCGGGTAAGGAAACACTAGGGATTGTAGTAATCATAGGACCCTTGCATTACTTTCCCATGGAAGCAAAATGATCCTCAACAGAGACTTTTAAAATATATTGAACAAGAAATGTCAGGTGTCTGAACTGGGTTCAAGAAAGGAAGAGGCACTAGGGTTCACATTGCAAACATATATTGACTAATAGAGTATACCAAAGAATTTCAAAAGAAACTCAGCTGTATAGATCCTGAAAAGCTATGGATTGCTCTTAAAGAAATGGTTGTACCACAACATTTGATTATCCTGATGTGTTACATGTACTCAGGACAAGAGACTAATGTTAACAAAGAGTATGGAGAGATGGAATAGTTTCCAGTTGGTAAGGGGATCAGTCCAGGTTTGATTATTAGATTAACTTTTCAGAAAAATACATAAAGCAGGATTTGATTTGGAAGAAGGAGGCATGAACATTGAAAAAAGGAACATCAACAATGAGATATGACAATGACACCAGCAAAAACTGGCAAAGAGTTGGAATGACTATTAAAGAAAGTCAAGGAAGAAAGCGCAAAGGCAGGCTTGTGGATGAACATAAAGTAAATCAAAATAATGAACTCAGATGATTGATTTCTGTTGCTCCAGATAATAGGACATGGAACAATGGATGCAAGCTACAGGAAAAGAGATTCCACCTCAACATTAAGAGGCACTTCCTGACAGTGAGAGCTGTTCAACAATGGAACACACTCCCTCGGAGTATGGTGGAGTCTCCTTCTTTGTAGGTCTTTTAAATTAGGCTGGATGGCCAACTGTCAGGGATGCATTGATTTTGAGTTCCTGCATGGCAGGGGGGTTGGACTGGATGGCCCTTGTGGTCTCTTCCAACTCTATGATTCTATTCTATGATTTACATAACTTTAAAGTAGACTGTGGGCCCCTGAAGATAGTCCCTTTGCAGCGTGTTGGAGGCAGGGAAGGGGAGGGGCAACTGCACGCCGGCCACCCCAACCCCTCCCTGAAGACGTCCTGATACCACGTGCCCTTACGCATCGTGCATGGCATCAGGATGTCCTCCTGGCATAGCGTCCTCATGCACTACACTGGAAGAGGCAGAGAAGAGCCGTGTAGCGGCTCTTGGGGCGGCCTTTTGCCGCCTCTAATAGGAGCGGCATTTTGCCACTCTTTTAAGAGGCGGCAAAAGGGAGAATCGGGGCCGCTGTGTGCTAGCAGTGGCCCCGATCCTCTGCTTCCCGGGGCAGCCCAGGGCCACCCATCTGCATCCCCCCTATGAAGACATTGAACTATTTTGAAATTTTCCATACTTGGTTCAATAATTAAAGTGGTGACTGCAGTCAAGAAATCAGAAGTAGACTAGGACTTGGAAGAGCAATTATGAAGGAGCTTGACAGGATCACAATGTGTAAAGATATATCACTGGATACAAAGGTTAGGATGGTCCAGGCCATCATATTTCCCATTTCTATGTATGACTATGAAAGTTGGACAGAGAAGAAAACTGATAGGAAGAAAATCAACTCATTTAAGATGTAGTGCTGGAAAAGAGTTCTATGGATACCACGGACTGCTAAAATTACAAAGGTCCCAGAGCAAATAAGGACTGAATTCTAACTAGAAATCAAGATGACTAAAGTGAGGCTGTCTTATTTTGGCTGTGACATGTCTCACTAGAAAAAAACAATAATGCTTGCTGAGATAGAAGGCAGTAGCAAAAGAGGAAGATCATTTTCTAGATGGATAGACTTAATAAAGGAAATCATTGCCATGAGTCAGCAAAACCTGAGCAGGGCTGACAATGTGTCTTGGAGGTCTCTCAATCATAGGGTCACCATAAGTTGAAGATGACTTGAAGGGAACTAACAAGACAAAAGGAGGAAGAGGAGGAGGAAGAAAAGGAGGAGTTGACACTATCATGGGATTTTCTTGGCAAGAATTGTTCAGAGGGGTGTTGCCTTTCCCTTTCTCTGAGGTTAACAGAGTGTGACTTGAGTGTGTGTTGTGGAGGAATTAAATCAGTAGGGAGAAAACAACATATTAGTGGGGGTGTTTTTTGTGCCCAAAAATCTTGTCAGGAAGTAGTGTTTTCTATGCAGGAACCCAATTTCTAAAGAGAAAGACACTCCCCCCGACGCATCAGGAGGGTCTTCTGTTGCGCTGACCATTTTGGAGGCCGATGCCGCGATTGGTTGGGAGGGCTGGGAGTCTCGCCCTCCCTTCGGCTCCCAACCAATCAGGGGGATCTCGCAAGATCCCCCAGCAGCCAGAATAATCTCATGAGACTGAATAGTCTCGCAAGATTTTGAGCGGGATTTGGGGGGTTATTTAATCCCCCTCTGCCATGTGGAGTCAGCCATTTTATTTTTGGCAGCTGAAAGAGAGCATCGGCTGCCGAGTGTGAGAGAGCCAGTGAGGCTTGGACTTTGGGCCTGGTCTCCTGGTTGGTGAGCATGGTGCTGCTTTGGGCTTTGGAGCACCCAGGGTCTTGCTGTTTTGGGGAGGAATTTTTTCCCCTTTAGTTTGTGGCCCATGGGGGGGTGGGGGGTGGAATTCCTGTCCCTGCTTGGGATGGTTTGGCCATCGGGGCTTATTGAGTTGGGAGGGGTTTTTTCCTCATTGGTTTGTGACCTGTGGAGGGTTTGTTGTCCCTGCTTGGGACCCTGGAGATAGTTTTTGGTCCCTGCTTGGGGCTTGTTAATTTAAGGAGGACTTTTTTCTTCATTGGTCTATGACTTTTGGAGGATTTGCTGTCCCTGTTTGGGATGCTATAAACTTTTTTTGGCCCTGGTTGGGGCACTGTAGCCACTGAGGCTTATTTGATTTAAAGGAGGAATGTTTCCTCATTGGTGTGTGAC
Source organism: Phrynosoma blainvillii (assembly GCA_026167975.1). Taxonomy (NCBI): domain Eukaryota; kingdom Metazoa; phylum Chordata; class Lepidosauria; order Squamata; family Phrynosomatidae; genus Phrynosoma; species Phrynosoma blainvillii. The sequence continues at coordinate 179,859,965 of JANUYF010000003.1, read as the reverse complement.
TGGTTTAAAGGGTTCTAGTCTCTGCTTGGGACCCTATAACCCAGGGGCTTGGTAATTATAAAGAGGAAATTTTGTCATCATGCCATGGAGCAAGTCCCAATCCAAGTGGCATGTGGTGTCTGCTGGATCTGGCACCAGCCAGTCAGCATCTAAGCATTTGGCCAAGGCCCAGGGTTGTGAGGATGAAATTATTGCCCACCTGGCTCAGTTGGGACATACAATGCAAGCATGTGTGGCTGTTTCTGAGCAACTAGCTCACAGGGGGGTGCAGGGTGGTAGTTCTGGAACCTCAGCCCTCTCAGCCTCAAGCGCAGGGTCCTCAAACGAGGAGCAAGTGGTGGGGCTACAAGCTACACAGGTGCAGCAGGTACCATCACCTGGCATGACTGTGGGTGACATGTCACGTGGTGCAGTAGATGCTACAGTTATGGAGGGTGGGCAGCCAACTGTAGCTGACATGATGGAGCTTATGAAAAAGGTTCCAGGTTTGGTACAGCAGGGAGCAGTGGCCTCTGCATCTGAGCAGTCTACATTGGCTGATTTGTACAAGGTGTTACAGCAGGCGATGGCTTCAGGCCAGGCCAGCGGGCTGGCTGCTGAAGCCCCAGAAGTACTGAGCAATGTGGTGGGAGGTGCTTCCTCCACCCTGTAGCATAGCAGCTGAGCCCCGGTTGCATCACACTTGGATCAGTTCTGGAAGGCAGATATAAAAAGATCCCCTACCAATATAGATATTGTCCTTGTGGCACTGAGGAAATCGAAAATAACAGTCATGTTCTTTTTGGATGTTCTCTGTACACAGAAATACACGCCTTATATATAACCCCAATTGTATTGCAGCTTCCAGGTAGACAGGAGAAATTTTATATTGGTTATCTTCTTGCGGATCGCAATGAAGATATAACCTGAAAAGTTGCTAAATTTTTTGCAGCTGCAATTGTAAACTGCAAAAAATTCTTAAAGCAGATGTAAAGATTATCTTTATGACTTGTTATGATTATTGTGTTCTACTTGTTTAGAGTTTTGTTATAATAAATTTGATTTCGTCTGCCCAAATAGTACAGATGAGATGTTTTAGGGAAGTACGGCCGTAGCGTATTTGTCAATTTATAGACAGGTATTAGGAGACCAGCTCAAGTTTAGGAACGGTTAACTTGTTAAAGTGTCATGGGGCACGGCCATAGTAAACCTTTTCATCTATTGACAAATGATAGGGGATCCAGCTGCTGTATGGGCATGACAAATGTTTAAAGTTTTAGGGGGTATAGCCGTAGTGCATTTTTAGTTCATCTGTCTAATTTGTTTAATTTATTATTAAGTCTTATGGATTTAATTAAAGTACAGTTATGCCCAACGTTGATAGTTTAATTAACTATTTTATTCAAGCGGGTAATACCCCTCAGATGTTATTGTTTTATCATATGATGTTGTTGGTAAATAATATTTTAGTTTTATAATTTATATGAATTATAATACATAATTATACTTTTATATTCTATATATTATAGTGTTAGATATACGGTATGTCAAAAGTATTTTAAAATGTTTTTGTAAAAAATGCAGAGAATATGTGGCAACTAGTTAGTTATACTGTCCATCCCCCTTTTATTCTTAGTTAAAGGAAAATATTGTTGTCCTTTGAACAAAAATGTCTTAGAGGTAGTACTATATGTTTAGAGTTTTGAGACATATATGAGATCATATAATTTTATCTTTATTGTAACTAGAATTTCCTAATATTTCTTTGCTTAGGAAATGATGTTGTCCTACCTCTGTCTTTTTAAATTAGGATATGCTAGTAGTCACCAGTATGTTCCTGTAAGAAGTTACTGTCGATGGATGGAGGTGCAGGCTTGTGTGTGTCTGTGTGAAGATAAAATTCAAGCAGCAAGGCAGTCCATGAAGCAAGACTGCTTGCCTAGTAGAGACTATCAGCATGCAGGCAAACTTTCCAAGCTTCTAGCAAAAGGCTTTATTATAGAATAGCATAGGCAAAGTAAAAACTACAAAGTCCAAAAAAATATCACTTTAGCCAGTTTGGCTAACAGGAACAAAACTATAAATTCTTAATGCTATATTGTGAAAATTTAGTCAAGCTACAGCTTCTGCAAAAATATTAAAAACTAATCCATACTGTTGAAAGGTTAAAACAGACTGACTTCTTTGTCCAAGACACAACTCCCAGCCCAATTTTTCCCCACCTCTTTCGGTGTTACCTTCCAGGTTAATTGGTTGATTAGTACATGACGTATGTTAACCAAACCCCTTGTTGTTCATCTTTTACCATGTGATCTATTTTCTCAAAACAACTTTTGTTATTGAATTCACTTTATAAACAAGAAACTCTTTCCCATGTATTTCAACTTGTTAACTCCATTGTTATGACTCTTCAAACACCTGGACTGAGATGTTGTGTTTTAGGCCTAGAAGCAGTTTTCTCATCATGGAAAAATACAGACACACATCTTTACATTTCAACATTGACTATACATCCCATCAAAAATCCTAACAAGCCCCTCCTGAAATGTATGATGTGTGTATGTTATACACTAAACTAAAACTGTTACAAAACTAACTTAGCTCGATGGCTAGGCCTAAACTTATGACATGCCAAGTAGATGTGACATCTGGTCGTGTCTATCAATGGTCAATGCCTTTGTCAAGATGTCTGCTTGATTCTGCTTTGATTCAATGTACTGCAGACTCACAATCCCATTCTGTACCATTTTTCTGACATTTTGATACCTTACTCCAATGTACTTTGTTCTACACTTCAGATTTTCAGCTTCAGCCATTGCAATGCAAGATTGAGAATCCTCATTTATCAACACTGGATCAACACACTCCTCATTCAAATCTTTCAACAATTGTCTAATCCATTCAATCTCATTAACTAACTCAGATAAGGCACAGAACTCGGCTTCTCCTGTACTTTGGGCTACGTATCCCTGTTTTCTACTTCTCCAAACAATTGCGCTTTCTCCAAACTTAATCAACAATCCTGTCACTAACTTTCTATCTTGTAGCTCAGAAGCAAACGAACTGTCAACAAAACATTCAAGTCCAGTTTGACTGTTTTGCAACTTCAATTTTCTATCCATGCTACTCTTCAAATACCTCAACAAATGCTTCACTGCTGTCCAATCTTCCACTTTAGGACAACTTGCTTTTCTGTCAAGTATCCCCACGGCAAAAGAAATGTCTGGTCTGGAGTTATTAGCAATAAACATCAGACTCCCAACAAAGCTTCTATACATCTCTGGATTTGCAAACTCTCTAGTCCCTTCACTATTTACATAAAAACTGACATTGAACTCTTCACTGTTTTTGCATCTTGCAATCCACACTTCTCTATCAAAATTTGAATTTTCTTCTGTTGGCTTAACAAACAACTCCCATCTTCACTCCATTCAACATCAATTCCAAGATAAGACCTTTAAACTCCAAGATCTTTGACACCAAATTTGTTTGACAACTCCTTTCTCACTCTCTGAATCTCTTGTTTTGAATTTGCTGCCACACACAAGTCATCTACATAAATCACCAAAATCACATCTCCTTTTGTGTAAACACACGCGTCAGCTACATGGCGTTTGTAACCTAGCTTCACCAGCTCTTTATGTATGCAAAGATTCCAGCTTCTTGCACTTTGCTTCAAACTGTACAAAGCTTTCTTCAATCTGTACACCTTTCTAACATGATCCTGTTGAAATCCCAAAGGTTGTTCCATGTAATGCAAGTCTCAAGACTTGCATTCAAGTATGCAGTCTCAAAATCAAAATGATGCACCAACTGACCTCTCCTTGCTGCTAAAGCCAAAGCCAATCTCAAACTCTCAGGCTTTGCTGTTGGAGAAAAAGGTTTATCAAAATTCTCAAACCTCTGTTGTGCAAACCCTTTAGCTACCAATCTAGCCTTGTATCTCTGACTACCATCAGGCATCAACTTCCTTTTGTAAACCCATTTGCAACCTATCACCTTGTGATTTGTAGGTCTGTCAACAATTTCAAACACATTTTTGTCTACCAAAGACTTGAACTCCTGCTCCATTGCAGACTCCCATTTCAACTTTTCCCCATCACAACAATCTTGTACTTCTTTCTAACTCTCAGGCTCATCTACCACAACTGTACAAGCCTTAGCTTCCTGCACCTTAAAACAATCTGGAGGTTTTCTGACTCGGGTTGTGCGTCGCAGGACGATGGTCCTCGTTTTCCCTTCATCATCTTCAGTGTCAGTGCTTGACTGTGTGTCCCTATCTCTGTGTCTCCTAGTCTCTGTCATTCTAGGTGCTGGTGGATGTGTCTGTGACATCTTGTCTGATGTACTAGCCTCACCTTCTGAAGAATCTGACTCTTGCTTCACTGCCCCTCCATTTCTGGCAGGTGGTCCTGTCTGTGTTTCTAACTGACCCAGTCTAAGAAACACTTCTTTGTTTGAATGTATGTTCTCCCACCCAGAATGTTTCTCAAAGTTCGCACTCCTTGAAAATAGAATTTCTTTTCCACCCAGGTGAAACCTGTAACTGTTTCCTGAATAACCCACAAACATCAGACTTCTCCACTTGGGCTGACCTTTCTTTCTGACAGCTGCAGGTACATACAAGTTAGCATACTGCCCAAACACTCTAAGATATTTCAAATTGGGTGGTCTTCTGTGAAGCATGTGATAAGGAGTATTCTTCACAGCTGAATTCCAAGTGCGGTTTGCCAAAAAATTAGCTGTCAGAATTGCCTCCCCCCAACGGTACTCAGGAGCATTTGCATCAAGCATCATGCAATCTTTTATCTGCTTCAAAATGCCTATCCTTCATTCAGCAATCCCATCCTCCCCAGGAGTACAAGGATTAGTGGTAAAATGCCTAATTCCCTTTTTTCTTAACCAATTGTTCAAGTGGTGAGACAAGAATTCACCTCCCCTGTCAGTGACCAAAGATCCCACCTTGTAGTCAAACTTTCTCTCAATCATGTTCACCCACACTTTGAATCTTTCTCTTGCTTCACCCTTTTCTTTCAAAAGTATCACATAGGAAAATCTTGTGAAGCGATCTACAACCAAAATGAAGTATTTGCTGCCCCCTAGTGTCAGACTCAATGGTCCAGAAATATCACAATGCACTGACTCAAATGGTCTTTTTGCTTTAAATTTGCTTCGTTTTGCCACAGGATAAGCCTTCAACTTAATCCTGCTGCAAACAGCACTCTAGGTGGTTTGAGCATGGTGACATTTTAAACTCAGGACAAATTTTCTCCAGTTTCAAAAGACTTTGAAAACCAACATGGCCCAGCACTCTGTGGAAATAGTGAATGCAATTTGAATGCAAAGGCTAATTTTTCACAATTGCACATTCTGCCCCATCATCCATGTAGTACAATCTGTATTTCTTAATGGCTTTAGCACAAATTTCATCATCTTTAAAAATTAAGCATTCATCCCCCTCAAAACTCAATTTGTACCCATCTGTGGTCAAAGCAGACACACTAACTAAACAGTTTTGCAATTTAGGTACATAAAAGACATTTTCAAAACTTTTACCAAACCCTGGAATGCAAACAGTTCCCATCTCATGAATTTCTTTTGCTGCCCCATCTGCAAGAGCAACAGAAGTCACTGTGGAGGGCTTTCTGCTCTGGAACAGTTCAATTTGATTCTCCATATGGGTACTGAACCCAGAATCTAGAATCCAAACGCTTGGTTGCTTAATTTGAGTCACACTGTCACAGCCTCTAGTCACAGCAACAGTTCCTCTGTTTCTGCTGTTTCACTTGCTTCCACCAGGGGGACGTGGCTGCTGATGTCATTTCTTGCTATCAGCTGCAAGCTTCCTACAGTCCTTTCTCAGATGTCCTGCTTTCTTGCAATAGTAACAGATTTTTCCTTTTGAAACAGCTGCTTTCTCAGTTAACATCTCCCTGGAAACTCCCTCTGTGGCATTTGGAGGTTTTACAGCTGCTGATCCCTGCTTCCGCTGCTCTGCCTCAAACCTTCTCCATTGAGCCTCCTCCATCACCCGGCTGGATATTAATTCCAGAGTTAATTGAGCCCCAGGCATGCCTTGTAAGCCATACAGGATATTGTCAAAGCTTTCATGAAGAGATCCCAAAAAATATAAGATTTTAGTGCCTCTGGCAAATTTATGCCCCTTGCCTGAACTTGAGCAAACAGTTCTCTCATCTGATCTAAGTGTCTCTCAGGGGTCTCTTTTTCTTTCATTTTACAGGAAAAAAGCCTCTTTGCCCATATCATCTTTGCAAGATCAGTAGAAGATTGATGAATGTCCCTCAGAGTGTTCCAGATTTGTTGTCCAGTCGTAAGATCACTCACATGGTTTAATTGCCCCTCAGAAAGGATGAGGTGCAGTGTTGCCACAGCTCTGGCATTTCTGTCTATGTCAGCTTGGGTAGGGTTAATAGGAAGACCCTGTTGCACAATTTCCCAAAGACCTTCTCTCACAAGAAGAGCCCGAGCATAGATATTCCAAGATGTGTAATTCTCCCCCGTCAAATTGGGAAATTTTGTCATATTCATGATTAATTTTCCCTTTGAGGCACAAGAGTTAAAGCTGTTTGCCCCTCCCGGCTTTTACAAAAGGACACTGTCTCTTTAAAAATGCAGCTCAAACCAGCTGGTCTGAAGCCTTGCCATTTTCTTGCTTAACAGCTTTCTAAGACAGTCCTTTGAAAATTTATTACTTCAGATTAGCACAGCAGTTTACTTACAGCTTGCCAAATGTTGCTGGCAATAAATCAGGCTTGGATCCTTTGTCTCCTTTGCTCTGTGTGTCTCTCCGTTCTGCTTCACCTCCCGGCGTTGCCTTTCCGGTCACTCCCTTTCAAACAGCTCACAACAGAGAGAGTGATCTGGGCAACCATCAAAACTGGAAACCAACTGGAAACTCTCTGGAAACCAGCTCAAAACCATCCTCTGCTACCACTTGTTGATGGATGGAGGTGCAGGCTTGTGTGTGTGTGTGAAGATAAAATTCAAGCAGCAAGACAGTCCATGCAGCAAGACTGCTTGTCTAGTAGAGACCATCAGCATGCAGGCAAACTTTCCAAGCTTCTAGAAAAAGGCTTTATTGTAGAATAGCATAGGCAAAGTAAAAACTACAAAGTCCAGAAAAATATCACTTTAGCCAGTTTGGCTAACGGGAACAAAACTATAAATCCTTAATGCTACATTGTGAAAAATTAGTCAAGCTACAGCTTCTGCAAAAATATTAAAAACTAATCCATACTGTTGAAAGGTTAAAACAGACTGACTTCTTTGTCCAAGACACAACTCCCAGCCCAATTTTTCCCCACCTCTTTGGGTGTTACCTTCCAGGTTAATTGGTTGATTAGTACATGACGTATGTTAACCAAACCCCTTGTTGTTCATCTTTTACCATGTGATCTATTTTCTCAAAACAACTTTTGTTATTGAATTCACTTTATAAACAAGAAACTTTCCCATGTATTTCATCTTGTTAACTCCATTGTTATGACTCTTCAAACACCTGGACTGAGATGTTGTGTTTTAGGCCTAGAAGCAGTTTTCTCATCATGGAAAAATACACACACACTTCTTTACATTTCAACATTGACTATACATCCCATCGAAAATCCTAACAGTTACTGTACTGTATATAACCAAGATGTTTTTTGTGTTTTTATTTGTGTTTTTATCCTGGCTGAATGGCTGTAATAAAAGATTGTTAAAGCATCACACTTGGTTGGAGGTGCTCAAGCGTCAGTGGATATCTCGCAGCAGCTGGTGGGCTCAGGTGCGTCAACTTTACCTATGTCCTTGGGGTCTTGGCCAGCAACAGTATGGGCGCCTGGTGCTTAAGTTGGCCAGGGCAGCGAAGCTGAGTGTTCACCCTCAGTTTCACTGAGCACACCCTCAATGGCGGCTGGGGTGATTCAGACTCAGGTAGTAAGGGTCCAGGTGGAGCAGCCCTTAGTGGGCCAAGTAGGTGCAAGCAAAGGAGCTGCTACAGTAGGAGCTTTAGGTCGAGTGGAGATGGAAAGAATGGCTGATTGCAACCCTTATGCGGGCATTTCCACTCCTTTAGGCTCCCCTCTCCCACTCACAATGAAGGAGCAGATTTGGAAGGGGTTATTGATATTTTTTCTTTAACATTCCGTGACCCAAAACCAAGAATTATGGTGAAAGACTGAGTTGTATTTAGTCTTCCTAATGAGTTCAAGGCACACAAGCGCCCGAAGTTAGAGAGGAATTTTATTAATTGGATAATGGGGTTTACAATTTATAGGGGTATCATTGAGGAGAGGGAGCCCTTAAGGTCTCCAGATTTATCCAAGTATCAGGAGATAATGATAAAGGCATACACTAATCACTTTAAGAGGGTCTGTTTGGCTTCAGTATGATGAGCAGTTTCGGATGCATGCCGCTTTGGATCATTCCATTTCATGGCGGCATGTACAAGTTGAGCTATGGGCGGACGTGATGGTTGGTGCCTCCCCTTCGAGCAGGCGTTACAACTGCTTCGTGCCTATGGTTACTCAGCCGAGAGGGCAGTATGCAAGGCCTGGCACGGGGGAAAAGAGATTATCAGGAGTCTGTTGGGAGTTTAATGCAGGTAAGTGCAGGCGGCAGATCTGCAGGTTTGAACACCACTGTAGCACCTGTGGAGAGAATCATCCCAGCACTTCCTGCTTCAAATGTAAGTAGACTGGAGCTGGAGTCGCCCCTCAGGCAACCCCAGCTGGAGGAAAAAGCACCAACGCCCATTAAGTTGGTTGTTTTAACTGCTTGGTTGGGGGTTTATCCTAAGCGGGATTCTACCCAGTATTTACTTGATGGTTTTACACATGGTTTTCACATTCCATATTCTGGTTTAAGAGTTTATTGTTTTGCACCTAATGCACACTCAGTGAGGGAGTTACCAGGGATAGTTAGGGAGGAGCTGGTGAAAGAGATGTCAGCAGGGAGGATATCTGAGCCCCATAAACAATTACCAATGCCAACATTAATGGTGTGGTTCCAAGAAGACACCAGGTGAGTATCATTTAATTCACAATTTTTCATACCCCAAAGGGGAGTCCGTGAATGATGCTATTGACCCAGTGTTGGCATCTCTAAAATATGTATCATTTGACTCAGCAGTGCAAATGGTTAGAGCCTTGGGCAAGGGAGCTCTTTTGGTAAAATGTGATATAAAATCTGCTTTCAGGCTACTTCCAGTACATCCTGAAGATTTTGACTTGCTGAGGTTCCAATTTGAGGGAATTTACTATTTTGACAAGGCAATGCCAATGGGTTGTTCCATTTCTTGCTCTGCTTTTGAGAAGTTCAGTATCTTCTTGCACAGGTGTGCGGTGAAGAGGTCTAGTAATTATGCAATTATGCATTATTCAGATGACTTCCTGTTTGCTGGGGCCCCCGGCATGGCAACGTGCTGGGACACTTTGTTGGCTTTTCAAGTTTTGATGGACAAGATGGGAGTGCCTTTGGCTAACGAGAAGACGGAGGGCCCTGCCACCCATTTAACGTTTCTGTGCATTGAGCTTGATATGATCGAGGGTTTATCCCACCTCCTGAATGAGCAACTGGACCTAATGAGACAACAGGTAAGGGCAATGAGAGTTAAGAATAAGGCCACGTTGCATGACTTTCAATCTCTAACAGGTTTGTTGAATTTTGCTTGCAAAGTGGTAGTTCCTGGATGGGCTTTTTGTGCTCACCTATACAATGCCATGAGGGGAGTGTCTTCCCTGCATCACCACATCTGCATTAACAGTGGGATATGTGAGGACCTGAAGATTTGGCATTCATTTCTTGATTAATCATTCTGGAGGGGCGAAATGCTCCTAAAGGCAGATTTTCAGTTTCATTCTAATGCTTCTGCAGCCCAAGGTTTTGGTGTATACTGGAAGGGGCAGTGGGCGGTGGTGAATCGGCCTCAGGGTTGGGTGAGTAATGGTTTGACAAGGGATCTTACCTTTTTTGAATTGTTCCCTATTGTGGTTGCAGTTCATCTTTGGCCAAATCAATTTGCGCAGAAAACTGTTTGGTTTTGGTGTGACAACCAGGCAGTAGTTCTTGTTATCAATTCACAGAGCTCTGTCTCCAAGGGTGATGGTTTTGGTCAGATCTATGGTATTACAGTGTTTAAAATACAACATGTTGTTCCAGGCGTGCCACGTGCCTGGCCTATTGAATCCCCTGGCAGATGCCCTTTACATTTTCAGTTTCACAGGTTTTGAGAGCTAGCTCCAGAAGCAGCAGTGCAGCCTTTGACAGTGCCAGCCCATCTGTGGAACCTTGGAGGATAGAGATCGAGAGGGCTATTCTGCACTCCATTGCCTCTTCTACATGCAAGTCATATCAGCTTGCAATGTGAGCTTTTAGACAGTTTCTTGTGGGTGTGGGGGAAATCAAGGTTTGGCCCTTGAGGGTGGAGGTTATAGTCCGTTTTGCAGTTAATCTCAGACAGTCCAGGTTGTCTCCAGTTACCATTAGGGGAAGGTTGGCAGTGCTGGCTTTTTACTCCCAGGCGGGGGGGGGGTTCGGAGGACTTTGGAGGGATGGTGTAGGGAGCTCCCTGTGGCATGCGATACCCGCATGCCGGTGACAGATGCAATCCTTATACAAATTTGGCATTCCCTCCAAGTAGTGTGCTCCTCACCTGAGGAAGTTACCTGGTTTCGGGCTGCTTTTTTGTTGGCCTTTTTTGCTGCTACCAGAATTAGTGAGCTTGCCCCCAGTTCTTGCTCTGATACATCAGGCAGGGCACTATTGTTATCTGATGTTCAAGTTTTGGAGCAGGGCCTACATTTTTGTTTAGGCGTTCAAAGACAGATCAGTTGGCAAGGAGTCAAACCATAGTCTTGTCCAGGGCTCCCAAGGGCCAGATCAGTATTGGCCTTGTCAGATTACCTCAGGCTGATCCCAGCATCCCCTGGTTATTTGTTTTTGCATATCTTGGGCCTTCCGTTGATGCAGTTTCAATTTCGAGCAGTGTTGCAGGAGGCTCTGAAGCATGAGGGTTTACCAGCGGCCCAATTTTCTTTCATTTATTTCAGATCGGAGCTGTGACGGCTACAGCAGCTCATGACCTAAGTGATGCTGTGATTTGCCATATTGGGCAATGGCGCTCTGGAGCGTTTAAATCTTACATTCACCCTTAGGCTGGTTAGATGTTGATTTCTAGTCCCGGGGGCTGATGTGATCGTGTCTTGATGTTCTAATGTGCGTTTTTCTATTGAGCAGGTCAGGAACAGGGTGACATCTGGATTGTCGGTCACAGCTTTTGGGCCGAACAGCACGTTATCCAGTCGGGCTGAGATCCAAACTCGGGTCTGGAGTGATTTGGGCACATCCATTGGTTTGGGCAGAGAGGCATGCTATGGGGCCCCCCCTTCTTCCATGTATCATCAAGTTGGCTGTTATCTTCACACCTCCCCAGATACTACTCATTCACCTAGGTGAGAACGACTTGGTCAAGATCACCCAATTGCAGCTAGTCAAAAGGATCATGGTGGACCTACAAGAAGTACAATGATGGTTACCAGGGACTGTTCTTTTATGGACCAAGCTCTTCCTACAACGAACTTGGTGTGGTGCAAGGAAAGATTCTGCTATTAACATGGCTCATCGCTGGGTGAATAGAAGTGTTTTGAAGAGGTTGGAGGTTTTCTCACCTCGGTAGGCTGTGATGTTCATCTCACCTCGGTAGGCTGTGATGTATACTTGGATTCCATTGTCTCTCATATTAAACAGGTCCTTCTGGGGAGGGGATGCAAAGCTAGGCTGGCCCCCTCCTGTGGCAGGGCAGGGACCCCCCCAGGGGATAATTGGATATCTGAATTTACAATATTTGGTCAGTCAAGAGGGATGAATGATTTACATCATCAGCTTAAAAATCTGTTACATCATCAATCATAGAGATGACATCAAAATTTGGGTGGGGGGATGATTTGATTATATGTTTAGCAACTTGTGTGAGACCCTTCTTGACATATGCTTTGTTGAAGGTGTGAGTTATCCCTGATGGCTTGACATCATTATGGTGAGGATTGTATCAGGAATTATGGCATGCACATATACACATGTGTCAAGAAGGAAGTTATAATCAAGTGAAGAATTTGGTTGTAAAGTTATTGTTTCAGACCTTGTACAGATGAATAAAGTTGTGGCCATTTTGTTATCCAAAAAATGCTGTTCAGATTTCTTTGTGCCAGTGCAACCCCCCCCCGATGTGTCGGTGGGGGGCTTCTGTTGTGCCGACCATTTTGGAGGCTGATACCGTGATTGGTTGGGAGGGCTGGGAGTCCCGCCCTCCCTTTGGCTCCCCACCAATCAGGGGATCTTGTGAGATCTTGGTGGGGTGTGGATGATGGGTGTTGCAGTGATGCTCTTTAACACCCAGCAGAATCTCAAAGACAAGATGGCTGCTGTGATTAACAGCCACTTTGTAACTCCTACCATCAACTGGCTCAGCTTCTCTTCTTCAGGATCCTGTCTTCCTCAGTCAAGAAGACACATTGTAAAGTCCAAAAACATAGTTTTATTAATGCATATAAAAGAAAAATAAGATAGCTAAGTAAAATCCATTGTGATGGATTTGTCCAGTTCAGCCATGAAAGATTACATCTTTAACAATCCCAAAAGCATAAGATCCCAACTTGTTGCAGTTGAAACCGCTGCCAGGCACGTTCACACGCATGCACTCACATCTTGAATTAAAAACATTCTTAAACACAGCATTATCTAGACCCTTCCCATACTCCACCTTCTGGGTGTTAACCTTATGCTAATTGGATAATGCTTGTATGATGTATATTAACCCAGCCTCTTGCTGTCCATCATCCACCACGTGGTTTTCTTTTCCAGCCTAATGATGTTTACCTTTTTTGATATCTCTTGCTTCCCATAACAAAATCTGTGTCAATGAGTTGTATCTTTGGGAAAGTTCATGTTTATGTCTGTGTAGCCATCTGGTGTTAGATTCACTTTGTTTTTCTAGATGTTGTGCTCATGAGGAAAAATCCACACACAGTTTTCTACATTTCACCTTTGATTGTATAACCCATCTATATTCTACCAATCCCCTCCTGAAATGTATAGATGTGTGAGACCACTATTTTGTTATGAAACTATCTAAGCACAATGTTAATCCTGTACACTTAAAGTGACATCTCAATCTGTAGTAACAATTGTTAATTTTGTTCTATCTCTAGAACCTTTGTTTATATATCTGTAGTGTTGTTGTTTGCATACAATTCCATTTTAAACTCGCTCTCTTGTATTTTGATATCTAACTCTAATGTATTTTGATCTGCACCTTAACATTTTCTTTCTGTCATAAAAATGTATGTCTGTGAATCTTTATATATCATAACTGACAATTCACAATGTAAGTTCTATAACAACTGTTCAATCTACTCTATTTCATTTAATGTTATATATTTTGTTTTATCAGCACTTAAAGCTATATATCATTATTTTTTCAAGCTACTGAGCTTTTCTCTATACTTACTCAACAATCCTTAACCTGACCTTTTATCATGTAACTTTGAAGCAAATGACTATTTACAAAACATTCTATCCAATGTGGCTATTCTAAATCACAAGCCTCTTTCTCCTTATCAAATGTTTCATTGCTGTCCATTCTTTTATCTTAAAACAATTTCTTTTCTTAAAACACCTATTGCAAACACAATATCTAATCTATCATTGTTAACTATAAACATCAAACTTTTCACAAAGTTTTTGTATAGATAGATAGATAGATAGATATTTAAAACCCCTTGTAACTTCACTCCAAACAAAACTCACTGACTTCAAACCTGTCACCACCTTTGCAGTTTGCAAACCACACTTCCCTAATCTTTCTATGCTGACTCACTAAACATATTCCATCAGCAGTCCAGCAACCTTAAAAAACAAGATCTCAAAAATCAAAACCTTTGATAACAAATCTCTCTAGACAATTTCTCCTTTTGTCTGAATCTCTTGAATCTAAATAACCAAAAATGCCATCTCCTTTTGTGTAAACACACGTATCATCATTTAAATAAGCAATCTCAAAAACAAAATGTTGCACCTACTGGCCCCTCCTTGCTGTTAAAGTCTATACCAGTCACAAGTTCTCAGTCTTGGACAAAATGTTCTTATCAATGTTTTTTTTTAAAAAACCTTTGCTGAGCATATCCCTTTTGTTATTACCATAGCTTTGTAACTCTGTTTGTCATCAGGCATCTTTTATTTATTTTTGTATCCAATTGTACCTGATCACCTTGTGATTTTTAGTCTATCAACCACATTTTTAAGCACCTCTTTGTCGATTAAACACTTGAACTGCTGCACTGCAGTATATCATTCTCACTTTCCTCAACAGAAAAAAACTTTTTGAATCTCTGAAACTCCCTGGCTCACCAGCCACTACTGTATAAACTCTTTTTTTTCCTGTATAATAAATTTGTTTGGTGTTTTTCACTCTCTATGAATTTTCTTTGATATAACATGTATCATTTTTCTCACTCTCATCTTTTGTGTCTGGACTTGTGTGTCCTTTGTTTTACTTCATTTTTATTTGTTGTTGATCTTATCTGCCCCTCCATTTTTGGCACTTGTGTGTAACTGTCTCATCCTCAGTAAAACTTATTTGTTTGAATGTATCCTTCTTCAACAAAATGTTTTTCAAAATGGTTACTCTTAGAAATGAAATTTTTTCCCTACCACCAAGGTGAAATCTTTAATTGTTTCTTGAATATCTCACAAACATCATCTGTGGCACTTTAGTTCATTTTTTCCCCTTTTAAAACATGCTGGCACATATATATTCATATATTGTCCAAAAACATATATAAAGTATATTGTCTAATACTTTAGATTTAGTGGTTTCTCACATAACATGTGAAATGGTGTTGGATTTCTTCTTTCTCAGCCAGTTTCTTAAACTGTGAGACAAGAATTCTCCTTTTCCCAGTCTGTGATCAAAGACCCTATTTTGTAATCTTTTTTTTTTCCACATTCATGTTTACCCATTGTTAAAAACTTTCAATTGTATCACATCTCTGTTTTAAAACTCTGACATATAAAAACTCTGGAAAATCTATCCACAATCACTAAGAAATATTTGTTGTCACCTAGTAACACACATTTGTCCTTTCGCTTATGAGCATGGACCAACCTCAACAGGTCATTTTACCAATTCTCTTGCTCTGTTTCTGTCACATGAAAAGCTTTGACTTTTTCTCTGTGGCTAACCAAATATTTCCCAAATCATTTGTACAATGAGACATTTTAAAATTCAGGGCCTATATCCCTCCAGCTTAAACAAGCTATCAAATCCTATGTTCCCTAGGATTCTATATTATTGATGTGCATAACCAGAATACAATGATTCATTTCCCGCACCTGCACATTTAGCATTTTTTTTTCACTTTGTATAAAATACATATTCTCCCTTTTATACCTTTTGTACACACCTCCACATCAGGGGTCTTTCTATATTTATATCCCAAGAACTCAGTGTATATCCCCTGACACATTAACTAAATAGTTTTGTAAATCAGGTACACATAAAACATTTTCAAAGTTTTCTCACCAAAACTTGGCATGTAGACATTTCTCATTTTTTTTAACATCTCTTACCCCTCCATCAGCCAGATAAACATCTTTGATACTGGAGGATTTCTTGCTTTTCAGCAAATCTACATTATTTATCATATGCTTGGTTGTCCCAGAATATCGAACCTATTTTGTCTTCAGATTTTTACCACCTGTTTGAGTCACACTGTCACAGCTCTGTGAAACAGCTGCAGTTCCTTTGTTTTCCCCAAAGTCTCTGGGTTGCTGATTGTTAATTGTTTCAAACATCTTTCCATTGCCATTTTCAAATCTCCTGCTCTTTCACAGTAAAAGCATTGGTTTTTCTCCCATGCATCAGCTGCCTTTCCCGGATGCATTTCCTTGAAAACCTCAGGTGCTGTTCTAGGTGCCACAAGACAACATTTCTGGCTTTCCATCAAGCAAACCACTTGGTTCATCACATTCCAGCCTCTGGAACTTTTTGGCATCCAGCAAAACTGCTGCAGCCCCCACAGCATTGGACAACTGTGTAAAAACTTCACCCTGACCAGGGATTTTGATTTTTTTTTGTATTTTTCTCCAAGAACTGTGAAGTCCTTTGTCCACAGCATTTATGATAAAGCTGTGCAGAATCAATGAATTTCCTTCAGTTTCCCAAAAACCTTTGGCTGAAGAACATCCTCTCCCAAAATTTAACTGTGACTCAGAGAGGGTTAAAAGAATGATTCCTTTTTGGCTTAAGCATCCGCTTCCAGCAATTCCTGCTGTATTAGAACTCCATGCATTGCAACATGCATCTATGACTCAAGTCCCTGAGCCTTGGTAACCCAGCTGCATCCATTTTAAACAAAATGGCCCTTAACAGAGTCTTTTTTGCAGCTTTGACAATATCACTGTATTTTATTTTTTCAGCATCCCCAGCCTTCCCAGGCTGTAATCCCCTGCTTCTTACTGTTTGTAGAGTGGAGAGTTTTCAGACAACCGTCTTTAAAAAGTTCTGCACTCTGCCATCAGGCAAAATCAGCTTAGCAGTAAACTTTAACCGTTACTTACATCTGAAGAAGATTTGAAGCCACCTCTGCTTTTCCCAGCAAATGCTGAAGCATGGTTCCCTTGTCCTGGCACAGCTGAAGACGTGGACAGGCAGTCTTGCCTCTTGGCCATCTTGCAGACTTGCCATCTGGACATCTGGGCCCCTTCTCTTCTGGACTCTTGGCCTCTTTGTCCTCTGGCAGACCAGCCACATCTGGCAGACAATTCTCTCCTGGCAGAACAGCCTTAACTGGCAAACTAGCCATATCTGTGCCCGTAACCTTTGTCGGGGTGTGGATGATGGGTTGTTGCAGTGATGCTCCTTGACACCCAGCAGCATCTCCAGGACAAGCTGGCTGTTGTGATCCAAAGCCACTTTGTAACTCCTACCATCAACTGGCTCAGCTTCTCTTCTTCAGGATCCTGTCTTCCTCAGTCAAGAAGACACATTGTAAAGTCCAAAAACATAGTTTTATTAATGCATATAAAAGAAAAATAAGATAGCTAAGTAAAATCCATTGTGATGGATTTGTCCAGTTCAGCCATGAAAGATTACATCTTTAACAATCCCAAAAGCATAGGATCCCAACTTGTTGCAGTTGAAACCACTGCCAGGCACGCTCACATGCACACACTCACATCTTGATTTAAAAACATTCTTAAACACAGCATTATCTAGGCCCTTCCCATACTCCACCTTCTGGGTGTTAACCTTATGCTAATTGGATAATGCTTGTATGATGTATATTAACCCAGCCTCTTGCTGTCCATCATCCACCACGTGCTTTTCTTTCCCAGCCTAATGATGTTTACATTTTTTGATATCTCTTGCTTCCCATAACAAAATCTGTGTCTATGGACGTTTTCACACTGGCCTTTGTGAGGACGCTAGCCGGCCTCCCGCCGGCCTCACTCCGGCTCCATTTCCCATGTGTTCACACACACGCGGCGGCAAACCCCGCCCCTTCCGGTGTCATCCCTGCGTCCGGCCGGCTTTTGGCTCCGTGTGTTCAAACACACGGAGCCCTAAGTCCGGCCTCACTCCGGCAGCGGCAAGCTAATTCCTGGCTAACTCCGGCTTCAGGTAATTCCGGGTGGCAAAAGGAATTAGCCTGCCGCCGCCGGAGTCATTCCGGTATCAGCGGCACCTTGTCCAGCCGGCTTTAGGGAGCCCAGTGTGAAAACGTCCTATGAGTTGTACCTTTGGGAAAGTTCATGTTTAAGTCTGTGTAGCCATCTGGTGTTAGATTCACTTTGTTTTTCTAGATGTTGTTCTCATGAGGAAAATTCCACACACACTTCTCTACATTTCACCTTTGACTTTATAACCCATCTATATTCTAACAAGATCCCCCAGCAGCTAGCATAATCTCGCGAAACTGGATAGACTCGCGAGATTTCGAGCGAGATTTGGGGGTTTATTTAATCCCCCTCTGCCATGTGGAGTCAGCCATTTTATTTTTGGCAGCTGAAAGAGAGCATCGGCTGCCGAGTGTGAGAGAGCCAGTGAGGCTTGGACTTTGGGCCTGGTCTCCTGGTTGGTGAGCATGGTGCTGGTCCCTGCTTGGGGCTTTGGAGCACCCAGGGTCTTGCTGTTTTGGGGAGGAATTTTTTCCTCTTTAGTTTAGTCACCCATTTTATTTTCAGCAGCCGAGAGACCCAACCCACCCACCCTCAGCTTTCATGTTGTTTACTATCCTCAGGCTTTGGCTGATTGCCTCCAGGAGCCGGGAGGGAATTTTCTCATAGTTATTGTAACTTGGGTTTTTCGCCCTCCCTGAGGATACTGTAGTTCTGGTTTGGAATATGAGATAATTGGTATTGTCATTCATTTCTTAATAATTCAAGCATGACAGTTTGTTGTATGTCCTTTGATCACTGATTTTTGTCACAACTTGGAACAGGGTCTTATAGTCAATTATTGTGCGATTGGCTTGTCTCGGCTTGGGCGGGGCAGGGACCCCCCCAGGGGATAATTGGATATCTGAATTTACAATATTTGGTCAGTTAAGGGGGATGCATGGTTTACATCATCAGCTTAAAAATCTCTTACATCCTCATTCTTAGAGATGACGTCAAAATTTGGAAGGGTGGGTGATTTGATTATATGTTTAACAACTTGTGTGAGACCCTTCTTGACATATGCTTTGTTGGAGGCATGGCTTATCCCTGATGTCTTGACATGATTATGGTGAGGATTGCATCAGGAATTATGGCATGTGTACATACACATGTGTCAAGAAGGAAGTTATAATCGTGAAGAATTTGGCTGTAAAGTTATTGTTTTAGACCTTGTACAGATGAATAAAGTTGTGGCCATTTTGTTATCAAATAATGGTGTTCAGACAAGTTCAGACTTCTTTGTGCCAGTGCAAAACAGGGAGGCTTTATGAAGGAGGGGTTGCAGAAAAAAATCATGTGTTTTTCTCCAGAGAATAATTTAACCATATTACTTCAGGATGTTTGAATATCAGGAATGCACAAAGTTCTCACTGGTTTATTATTATTTCAATGTGGCTTCCTGAGTGTTATGTTTTGATCTGAGAATGGATAATAATTAATATTATTTTCATGCCTAACACACTCACTTTTTAATGCATTTCCTTAAATTACTCTCACTCTTTTTTTCAATTGGGTTCTTTTTTATGGCATATTCACTATTAACTCTCATATTCACAATTGGAAGAAGAACCTTCTTTCTTTTGGCTGATATCATTTAAAAAGGGACAAAGACATTTCTTCCAGACATCGACCTGGAAAATGAAAAAGTATGGTTTGCATTTTCTACCAACTGATGCTACATTGCAATACTCTTCTTGTGATTTTTTAATTATTTTCTGATTTTCTTTTTTAGTGCACTATAGTCATATGAATTCTCTTGCTTACCACTTTTTCAGCTCCTCCTCCTGATCTTTACAGTGCTCTTCTTGTAATACCTTTTGTTCCTCACACTTCCCTTCCTTTAAACTATGCCTATTATGTCTCTTAATATGTTCTTTGATATCTACTGCCTTTGTATTTTGAGCTCTCTCCTGATTGCACATCTCCATCCATTACATTATTCAGGACAGCATGAAGAATAAGAATGACAAACAAAAGATGCCTTTCAAAACTATTTCCTCCTAATTACAAATATTTTTTCTCTTCACTGGAGAGATACAAAACAGCATGACAAGCTTTAGCAAAGTAAAACATCTTGTATGTTTTAATTTGTTTGTTTTAACTTTTAGATTGTACGCCACAGGCAGGCTTTTTATATATTCTGGTTTTTATTTGATTTTGTACATCACCATGTACATCTACGGTGCTTAATAAATGAAGCTAATAATAATAATAATAATAATAACAATAATAATATTCTAGACGCAAAATTTCCCAATAAAAGATTTTGTCCTATATGATAACATGCCTCAGTTCTGCTATGTAACCATAAGCCCCTTATATTCAATCTCTGTGTATGGTTTTAAAATGTTTTTGGGAGGGCATTGAGAAGTGTCATCCATTTATGTAGCAGATTGAAGCAATGTCCTTTATGCAATGCTGTCTAATTTAAACTCATTACACATGTGCATTACATGATTTTGACCTTAATGACCAGCAGATAAAGACACAAACTTTATTAAAAAGTATGAAATGTGAGGTAAAGTAAATTTGAAGTGTTTTTCCCTTATATGTTTTATTTGTGATAGTTTATTCACATAGCCAGTCTTCCCAGTGGCATATATCTATGCATGAAGCAGCCTGCTTTCTACTTGCACTGTAAATGTGAACAGATTTTTGTCAGCTATTCTTAGAACTGCAGTAGCAAAATGTGACCTCCAAAAGAAGACTGTGCAATATTTGCCTACTTAAGCTACTAAAGATTATGGTTTGGATGTGCAATATTCACACCATGATATTAGACTGTCAGAGAAGCTACAAGTGCCATTCAATTGTGCATGCTAATTTGTTTTTTTTGTTTTGTTTTTATTTTTGTTTTGTTTTGTTTTTTTGCAAAATGCAGCTGCAGAGAAGCTGCAACATAAGTTGAAGGAATCAGACTGAAGAGGAGAGGGGAAACAATTTCCCATGTTTTTTTTTCTGTTAAAGATCCTCCCATAACTTACTTTTTAAAGCTATAATGAAATACTTAAAAGCAGGGGTAGGCAACCTTTCCCCTTTAAGGGCCGAGGGACTTCAGCTCCCACAAGCCTCAGCCATGTTGGCCAATAGTCCCGTGTTGGCCAATAGCACTTGGGATTTTGGGAGCTGAAGTCCCTCGGCCCTTAAAGGGGAAAGGTTGCCTACCCCTGACTTAAAGGCACACATGGATTTTTCTCTCATGAGTTAAAAAGGAAATAGGGAAACACATTTGAGAAGAAGAAGAAAAGATGGATAAATATGCATCCTCTCTTTTCATCTTTAGGTTTTATTTTGCATGGGTTTTCTCTGCTTCACAGCTGTACTTTTCATTTTGTGAAACAACAGCCAAATTGGAGGACAAGTTAAATGTAGTTGACAAGCAAATGTTAATTGAAACAAGCTTTGAAACAGAACATTTCCAAGTCCATTCATTATCAGGGTTCCCAAAATATATTTTAAAAGTCTTCTTTATTATAAGCAGTTATTATGGTTTATATGCACATAAACCATAACTTTTTTAAATGTCTTGAGTTGATGAAGGAATCCTAGAAATTGCACTTTGGTGAGAAACTTAGAATTATCTGTTAGAGAAGTGCAGTGTGGTAGGTCAAAGGACTAGACTTCTTTAGCAGTACCTTGCTCAGCTACAATTACTACACTTCAGATGGTGGAGCTATGACTTTTAAAGGACTTAAATTGTTATAATGATGTTGTGTAGACAAGGTTCTAAAGTTTACAGCAACAGGGTAAATGGAACTACCAACATTTTCATGTCCTGCTTCTATGTATATCTGAATGACTGCTCTTTGTAAAAGAAAGCTGAATTAATCTTATCCAACATAGGAATTATCATGATCTTTCTGATGGTGGTGATAGTAGTGGGGATGATGAATGGAACCTCAGATGTAAGCCCTGTTGGCTTCAGTGGGACTTACTCATTGGTACATAAGTATCAGATTACACTATAGTAATATACAATCTGTATTTTGTTTACTTTTGTTCTGCTCAAAGTGCATTTGAGGTGCCTTATGTAATTGAAAACACAGTATATAGATTGCAAAATAATATATTGAAGACAAATATTAGAAAAATAGTAATGGTAAAAGTATTCACCATTGACAAGGTTGTCAAGTCACATCCAACTGTAGGGGGTGGTGATCTTCTTCGTTACTAAGCCAAAGAGCCAGCATTGTCAGAGACTACTTTGTGATCATGTGGCCAGCATAATTTCACAGAATGCTGTTTACCTTCCTACTGAATTGGTACTTGCTATTTATCTACTTGCATTTGCATGCTTTTGAACTGCTAATTTGGCAGAAGCTGGGACTAATGATGGGAGTTCACCCCATCCTGCAGCACCTGGGCCTTGAACTGCCAACCTGCTGATCTTGCAATCAACAGAGTCAGGGCCTTTGCAGTCTGCCAGAAATAATGCACCTTGAGTCCACTGACTGCCCTGACTCAAGGCCTAAGCAGATTGTCAGAAATAGTGCACAGTAAATTGAGGCACTGCCCTGGCTCAGTGCTAGGGAATCATGGGAATTGTATTTTTTCTGGGACATTGAGCCTTCTCTGTCAGAGAGCTCTGGTGCCACAATAAATTACAGTTCCCATGATTCCCTAGCACTGAGCCAGGGCAGTGCCTCAATTTAATGTCCACTATTTCTGGCAGTCTGCTTAGGCCCTCAGTGTTAGGGAATCATGGGAACTTTAATGTATTATGGCACCAGAGCTCTCTGACAGAGAAGGCTCAATGTCTCAGAAAAAACCTACAGTTCCCATGCTTCCCTAGAACTGAGCCAGGGCAGTTAAAGTGGACTCAAGCTGCATTATTT
Source organism: Phrynosoma blainvillii (assembly GCA_026167975.1). Classification (NCBI taxonomy): domain Eukaryota; kingdom Metazoa; phylum Chordata; class Lepidosauria; order Squamata; family Phrynosomatidae; genus Phrynosoma; species Phrynosoma blainvillii. Next base: position 179,837,433 of record JANUYF010000003.1, on the reverse strand, counting down.
CTGGAAGTCTGCAAAGGCCCTTAGTCTCTCACTTAAGCCACCGTGTCCCTAAATATTAGACAATGGGCCTCTGCAGACCAGCCCAAAGGGCTGGCCTGGAGGCAGATATGAGGTGGGGCTGCTGCACGCTGGCTGCCCCAACCCCATGCTGATGCTGTCCTGATGCCATGCATTGTTATGCACAGCATGTGGTGTCAGGACACCCTCCTGGTGCAGTGTTCTGATGCATTGCACCAGAAAGGGCGAAGAACAGCCATGTGCTGGCTCTTAGGGTGGTCTTTTGCTGCCCCTAAAAGGAGCAGCATTTTGTTGATCTTTTCAGGGTGACAAAAGGGAAAATCGGGGCAATGGCATGGGGTATCTATGGCCCCAATCCACTGCTTCCCAGGCTAGCCCAGAGCCACCCGTCTTCACCCCACCAATACTGTTTTTAAAAGCAACCAATATAAATGAGTTTAAAATGTCAAGGAAAAGTTACAGAGAGAAAAACTTGGATTTTTTTTAAAGTGTGTTGGGGGGGGAGTGTGTTGGTTGTTTGATTTAATCAATTAAAATGGGATACCATCTATCAATCAATGCAATCTTAATTTTTGCACATTTTCCTTTATAGTTTTAACTTGTCTTATGTTTTGCTTTTGGAACTGCAACTCACAGTATAAATAGTCCTTTTCCCCCTCTTTGCCTTTGGTCAGCTTTCTAGTTTCTCATGAGAGTTAGTGATGACAGTCAAATTGTTTTATTATAGGTACACACTTGAGGGAGGCCCAAACCAATTTCTGCATGATTTGGAAGGACTCCCTGTTCCAAAGTATAGAGTTTGACAAAGAGGTAAGGTGATGCTGCTCTATTCCCTGAAAGCCTTCCAAAGGGCAGACACGATTTGACCTTTAAATATATAACAGAACTGGCTTTGAGGGAGAATTAAAAGTTGGAATGACACACTAGTATCAAGGAACTGAGATTTTTCTCCCAGGACCATCTGATTGGACAAAGAAGAAGTGGAAATATTCCTCCTTGGAGAGCCATTTAAAGGGAACCTTAAACCCTTGCCCCTTTTGTTAGCTGCAAGCTTCTTGCTAATTCACATTAGAGACTGCAACTTGAGCCCCCAAGAAATGGAGGAGAAAGAAAAGCCTGGAAAAGGAAAGGGGGAAAAAAACTGCATCAAGGAGCACTGTACGCAATGACTGGCAAGGAGACTCCATTGATACACAGAGTGAGTGAAAACATCCTATGATAACACAATCTCACAGTGCTATAAATAAGAAATTGAATAGTTTGTAGAGAGATCAAAAGATGACTAACATTAAGCTGCTTGCCATTAAACATTTCTATTATTGGCTACAAGGTAACACAACCAAGACATAGGACAAATGAGTGACCTTGTTCTGCTTATGCTACTTCAGTTGTTTTAATGTGATTGCAACCTTATGCAAAACTGAATTATTTTTAATACTTTTTATTGAATTTTTACAAAAACAATACACAACAAGAGTACTAAATATTTTTTAAATATCACAGGTTAGAAAAATAAACCTAAAAAGAAGAAATACAAATTATATATATACACACACACACACCCATATATAATGATACATGTGCACATATAATTAAAACTAAAACTAACCTAACACTGAACTACTCTGTAGCTAATAAACAACACTAAAGTATTAAATTAAAATAATAAATAGTAACACAAAGGGACTCTGACCCCTTGATTCAAACTGTAATAATTTAATAAAAATCTAATGCAGAAAAACAATTCTATCCTTACAAATCCAACTAAATAATACTACTAGAGTTGTTAATACCCATTACCACAAATTCTTGCATTGTTACTCAAAAAGTGCATAAGTAGTTTCAAATCTTTAAAAATATTTTTGAATATTTTTCGAATCTTCAATTGGCTTGTTCTTTAAGTCCCATGTCAACTTGGGATTATGGGGGGGAGGGATTATAATGTTTAATGTTATATTTTAATCCTGTCATATTTTATTGTTGTCAACCGCCCGGATTGGTTCGCCACAGGGCGGTATACAAATAAATATTATTATTATTATTATTATTGTCAATGTGGGCTAATTCTGCAGCCTTGACAGTCTATTTGTCCATAGTCAGTTCTTCTGTCTGTTTCCAGATTGGAGCAGACAATATTCTTGTAGCTGCTGTCATCTATAGGAGAAGTAGTCCACATTTACTATCCAGTTATTTATCCATAAGACTCAACAGTAACATTTCTGTTGACACTGTAAAATTTACTTTTAGAATTTTTTGCATTAACATGTGAATCTTATACCAGCAACTTTTTGCTTTCTTAAAGAGCTCTCCTTCTCTTGAAACCCCCAACATTGAGACAACTACAACATTTTTTAAAAAAAATAAGGAATTGTAAATTGATTTTTTAAATAAGGAATTGTAAATTGATTTTCCCCATTTCCAATTTATGTGGGTTTTACATCAATTTTTCTCTCTCAATTCTTGACAGTGAAAGTGGTTTGGCAATAAAATCAATTGCTAAGAGAGGTAATGGGGTGTCCTCTAGATGTCTTCCAAATGAAGCTGGACAGCTACCTGCTGGGGATGCTTAGATGGAGATCATGCATTACACAGGGGTAACGGTCCATAAGCCTTCCCCAACTCCATGATTCTATGGGGGGTTGCAGACTGCCAGAAAAAGTGCAAATTCAGTCCACTTTTAGGGTTAGGGTTAGGGTTAGGGAATCATGGGAACTGTAGTTTATTGTGGCATTAGAGCTCTCTGACAGAGAAGTCTCAATGTCTCAGAAAAAAAACAATTCCCATGATTCCCTAGCACTAACCCTAACCCTAAAAGTGGACTCAATTTACACTATTTCTGGCAGTCTGCAACCCCCCTAAGTCTGACTCTATGATTAGCTTAAAAGGGGAAGGGACATTTTACTTAGCTGCTCAGTCCTTCATATAGAATTTATCTAATATTTAGATAAAGTGTGGATTAGAAATGTGTGCCTTAGTAGTAGTGTTCCAGAGCTTTCAGATTTGGGTTTGTCAGTGATTTGAGGTTGGAAAAACAGGGAGGCAGTTAATCTTAATGTGTGTGTGTGTGTGTGGGGGGGTAATTTTACAGTCAAGGTCTCTTCCAGTAAAACTGTGGGGTATTTATTCATTTATTTATTTATTTTAGAAAATTAAAAAGAAATTCTGCTCCCAACTACATTTAGACAGGAGCAGCTGTGAACAATGTGGCTGGTGGATGCCATCATGGTTTTGACAAACATTTGGAATGATGCTATATTGTGAATAAAAACAGCAGCTAACTGTAGATGATCCTAACCATTTAAAGAGGTGGCTGGAACCACTTCTGTTTTAGTTGTTGTTATTGTTCTTTTTGAAAGGCAGGCAGGCAAGCAGGCACAAGACACTATCTTTACTTGTAAGACCATCTATTTCCATTCTTTCTTTCTTTCTTTTTTTTTTTAAAAAGCACTTTCTCCCCAAGAATGTAAACAAAGAATAACATCCTATCACTGTGGCCTGTAGATGCAATTGCAAAAATGGGAATGAACCCTTCCTCTTCACTGTTATATCTTCTAACTTTTATGATCCTAATAACTTAAAACAATTGACTCCTGTTGAGTTTTAACTTACCATAATAGAACAAATTGAATCTTTTTAAGTTTGGATGGATTGAGGAATGGTATTTCATTCAGAAGTAAAGCAAAAAGCTTTCAGCCTCCACTCAAATTAAGAAGAGAATGGTGATTGCATTAGCTCCAAGAACACTTCTTATAATAAATCACATACTCCTGTTTTGTTGGAGTTGGAACAAAGTTAGTAATTTTTATGTAATCAAGCTTTCAGCATTATTTTCACCACTTTCCATGCCTACCATCACATTTTTACATATTATACTTATTGACAAAATAAATAATTAATAATGTTAATAAAGTAGGAAGAGTGAAACAATAAACTCCCTGGATTTTCATGTGTTATATTTGACACAAAGCTACCCCTAAAAATCCTCACAAATTTACATGATAAGCAGGCACTTTATGTGTATGGGAATCTGTTCTTAACAGAAGCCCCAAAACTGTCTTCATACTTTGGGACCTCCTTGTGTCCACATAACACCTGCAAGTGATGTGTAGATCCAGTTTTCATATGGAATATTTTATTCATTATTTATCAAAAATTAAAAGTTTGGAACAGAAATATAAATGCATCACAGACAGCTATTGTGTAGTGATGTAAAGATAATATCGTATGTGTACATCCCAGGATTAAATCCATTGAAATCAGTGCTTCTGACAAGGATGAATAGGATTCAAAGTGTGAAGGATTTACATTTTTGGATGACAACTCCCCAAAGGCCCCAATGGCCATGCTGGTTGGTGGCTTCTGGTGTTTTTAGTAAAAAAAAATAAAAAAAAAATCAAAACAGACAGACAGAAAAAAAAAACTGCCATGCTCTGCTGGGATTAGATTCCACATATACCTAGATGTATAAACTGGATATGCTACTCTTCCTTCTATGCAAGGTAATACACTCGGTTATCTAAGCCTGGGGTCAGTCAGCACTGTCAGTTATCCTTGCTGTTAATGCTACTGTTGCTGTGGTAATTACCATGTAACACTTACCAAAATTATAGCATGAAAGCAATTTCATACTGAGTTGATTACCACCTAGACTCTACTGACTCTAATTAGTTAAGTAGTAGGCAAGCAACGCCTGAAGGAACAAGAAAGAAAATACTTTCATTCCACTACAGGCCTTTCTGAGAATAGTCTTATACTGCATAAAGAAGACTCCGGTGGATTTGGACAATCTTGGTACACACCCACATTTTAAAAATAATATATTTTTATGATTTAATTTCAATATTAATTATACCCTTTAATTGTTAGCTGTTTCAAGCCCACTTTCTTTTTCATGCCAAATTTTACTACTCTCTTTTCTTGTTGCAAGTGGGATCTGTTTAAAACATCAGGGGCATGATGAACTTAGGGATGGAAAGAATATTCAAAATAACATTCAAACATAGTAGAAAAAAGTGTTTCTCAAGTGTTAGGAAACCATGATGAGAAAAATTATAGATGAATGAGAATCCTCACAATCCGAGTCTTATTCTGTGCTATGTTCACAGATCCCCTCCCTCCCACCCACCCCCCACCCCCGCATTTTCTGTGCTGGAAGATCAATGAAATATATATTTATAGATAATTGAACAAACATATAAAAAACAGGAGAAATATTTTAATGTGAAGAGAATGTTTGTGTTTGTGTACAAATTTACCCATGGTGGGGGTGGGGGGGCTGAACTGCAAATATTTTTTTTTGAAAACTACAGTTTTCAAAGCCTTTCTTACAGGGGGGAAAGTTCCTAATATTACTCATTGCTTCCTTTGAGGAAAAAAATGTGTGAATAATTTCATCCCTCAATAATACTTCTAAACATTCTCTTCATGATAGTGGGGATGTTTGCATGTTAGAATGCCATAGGCAGTAGTGACTGATGTTACACAACTCCACACTTTATTCCAATGTTGAAAAGAGCTATCCAATGTGCTAAAATCTACCCCACCCCAATAGGTTCATTACCTTAAGTGTCTCATTTTAAAATTTAGATTAATAACTGAAGCAGATTCATTACACCACAACCTGCTTGTAGACATTGGACCCAACCTCCACCCAGCCAGGATGCATGCACACATGTGCTCTCTCTCTTTCTCTCTCATTCACACACACACACACAAACACACCATGTGTCAGTTTTGGTGATCATGTTACATTAAGGCAAATTCTCACCTTTTACTTTGGTAGAAGATGTTGATCATGGCACACAAATGGAAAGAAAACAGTTATAATGAGTAAAGGTTTTGGACAGAGTACCTTTGTCAAATAATATTGAATTCCATTTTTAAAGCACACACACACACACACACACTCAAAACCACTATATCCCTTTGTCATATTCATTTTTATTATTTTGTGTGTGTGATGTTGGAACTGACTTCTCAAGGGAAATATAGGAAGTAAGATTTTTTGCAGTAAGATCTATCTCCTTAATCCCTTATCCTCAGTCTTTTCCAGTTTTTTTCCTCCTTCACATTTAAAACTGATATTACCAAAGGTTTAATCCCTCCTCCCCAGCTTTTCTACAGAAAAGCATCAGGAATTCTTTGAACACCAAAGCTTATCTTACAGTCTGAAGAGAAATAGTCTAATGTTACCGCCCTCATATACTCTTTTTAACTTGTATTGTCAGCGTACTGAAGTAGAAGTATCAGTTAAAATAGTAATAATAACACAAGGGACTCCTGTTCCTTCTCACTGATATCACAGGACATCTATTTTCCCATTTGTAGGACAGGAATGAGCAGCTTTTGTTATTGGTGCTGAGGACCATAGTTCCTTAGAGGTAGCTGCACCTCTGGTGCTACACACTTTCACACCTCATTCACACAGCTACACATTCTCTCTCTCTCTTTCTTCCTCTCTGCCTCTCTCTCTCTCTTACACACACACACACACACACACACACACACACACACTGTAGTTCTCTTCACCCATCTGCCATGCCCTCTCTCTTTTTCTCTGCTTTCTTATATTTGCTTACTCTCTTCCACTTCCCAATGATTCACCACCCCTTCTGGTACTTCTGATTTATCATGATCCAACTAGTGCTTCAACCTCTACAAGGAGAACAATGAGGATTAAAAAGCAGGATGCTAAACTGGAAAAAAAATCACCATATTTGGTGGTTGAGCTTTTAAGCATGCTCATGTGCATGTCTGCAAGTTTCCCATATATTGTTTTTATAGCAGCTGATGTAAAAAAGAACAGGGGATGTTAGGGCCAGGTGGCAGCCCAGGAACCTACTGCATAGCAATGACCTGTTGCATCTGAATAAACTGTGCTTTGGAAGCAAGAAAGCTGTTGTTGCAGGAGTGGATCACTGTGTAAGAATAATGAAATCAAGAGTATCCTGCACGTTTGGAGGCAGGTGAATCCAACAGCAGCTGAGGCTGAACCAACAAAGCTAAGGAAACTATTACAAATGGGTACAAGTAAGCTATGGAGAAATACTTCACTAAAACAAAATTTATGAGAAAGAACACCACTTTCTACATATGTGATGGGAATTGTTGCTTTGTAACATCATTTCCATTGTTGCAAGTGCCTGTGAAGAATCATATATAGCACACGGCTATGTGGCAAGTTCTGCTCTCTTTATGTGTCTGCAGAAGGTATTATGTGTGTTTAGAATGCCACTGGTGATGGATACAGCAGCAAGAAAGTGGCAAAAGGAATGGGGAACATACAAATTAATAGTCCAGATATGTGAAGAATGGTCCACAGATGTCCTGTCCTCATGTTGCACTAGCAGGCAGGGTGCCAGGAAATCAGAAACGAAAGGAGCAAGAAGAATCCAATGCCAATCAGTCCAAAGGTCAGAAGCCATAAATCGTATGCACAATTCACAGAAAGCAAGATCAATTATCAGTCCAGGGTCATAAATTGTAGTCAGCTCTCCCTGTAAATACAGCCTTCAGAAAGCAATTCAGTTGTTTCCAACAACTGAAAGGGAAAAAGCCCTTTGTTGGGATGCATGTGAACTGAATTCAACATGTGCAGAAAATGTACGCTGGAACAAATGCCACTGCCTTCACTGTGAAGTTCTATGCAAGCTGCAGGCCTTCCCGGAATAACAGCTGTCTGTAGGGAGATGAGTTTATATCCTGTTGGTACAACTGATTCCTGTTGTTGTTTTATTGTTTTAATGTATTGTTATATTTTAACCTTTCTTGGTTTAATTCTGTTTTAAGGGGTTGGGAGGGTGGATTGTGGGATGAGGGAATTGTTTTAATGCTTTTTGTTTTTAAATGCTGTAACCCGCCCCGATTGCCGTGCAGAGGGGCGAGCTATAAATAAAACTTATTATTATTATTAGGCAACCTTTCCCCTTTAAGGGCTGAGGGACTTCAGCTCCCAGATGCCTCAGCCATGTTGGCCAATAGTCACATGTTGGCAATAGCTCCTGGGATTCTGGGAGCTGAAGTCCCTCGGCCCTTAAAGGGGAAAGGTTGCCTACCCCTGGTCTAAACCCAGATCTGGTTTCCCATGTGTATATCGAAAATCCTATAGTCTGCGTGGCTAAATTTCTCTCTGGATCAAAAAAACAATACAGAACCCCAGTTCATGACAGAATTGGTGTAGTTGGTAGGATCCAAGAGAATTTAGTTTTACCTTGGTGAAGGATGAGTAAATAAGAGACACTGGGAATTGATTTATGTTTAAAAACCAAATTTGGTCTCTCTGTATCTTTTTGCTTGTCACTTGTTCCAAAGCCTTTAATGCTCCCCGATAAGGGAAATAGTTGGGAGAAAGTGTGGGAATTTTTGGAGTATTTTGATGGGGTTAAGGCTGGAGAGTGGAATCAGAAGGATGCCTCTGCTTAATTGAAATTAGTGTCAGAAGGAAATATGGCTCTATTTGGGAAAAGAAAGAACAAAAAGGGAAACGGGGAGGAAAACACAATTGTTTATGGAAACCCTTTCTGTTTTGTGGAAGGGAATGTATTGAAAGCCCCTTTAATTGAAAATTGTGGAGATAAGGCAGGAGACTGGAGGATTAATTTGCATAGAAATATAGTAACTAATAATAAAACTGAGGAAGCATGGAAAAATCAGTGCAGTATTTTAAGGAACAGTTGAATAAGGATATGGAGAAGAGTGAGGAGAAACTATTTAAAGCTGTGGCTTCATTTTGACAAGAGGCGGATAATGCAGAAAAATGGGAGCAAACTAAAGTAATGGCACTTTTGGCTTCAGAAAGAATAAACCAGTGCCACATGCAGACAGTTGAGTTGAAAGAAAAACTAGAGGAGGAAAAACAGAAAAATGAAGCCTTGACACTTCAAAACATCAGTTGAATGCAGGAGAACATTAAACTGGAAAGTGAGAACCACACCCTAAGGAAAGAGAATAGAATCTTGGAAATAAATACGAGGGAGCTAGAAGATAAGGAGAAGGAAACAAAACTAGCTAATCAAAAGGTTAAACTTTTGAAAGAAGTTCTGGTGGGGAAGAATGAGCAAGGAAAGAGATCTGTAAAACAAGTTTATTACAGTTTAGGGGATGACTACGATTGTTGTGAGGAAGGAACTTGCCCTGACAATCCTAATTGTAGTCCTTTAGGGGAATCAGGGGCTAGAGGATAGAAATGACCCCACAGTAGCAACTGCCATTGTAACCCAAAAATAAAAGCAACAAAGAAAAGAACCTCCATGTATGAAATTGTGGAAGAAGAGGAGGGGATAGAGCAGATACTAGTATGATGACATTTGATAAATGGCCAAAAGAAAGAGAAAAAATAATAAAACAATCTATCACAGATGAGCCCATGTCAGCAGGAGAAATGAGAGAGCTAAGGAAATCTCTAGGACAGCCTGGAAATAGAAAAGTAAAATCGGCTATTAAGGTTTGGAAGGCTGTTGGGGACAATGATATGACTTGAGATGAGATGAGTTGGTTGTTTAGACAGATGCCGGGTATGCAGCCCTATATAAGTAGTGTCAAGGAAAGTGGCAAAGGAGACTGGGTTTTAGAACAGGGAAGTGGTGCTGCAAAAAGGGAAGTAATAAACATGGAACAGGGTCCAACCGAAGAACCAATGGTATTTTGGAATAGAGTACATATGGGAATGTATTTAGCAGGACTTTTTAAATTAGATGGGGAAACAGGAAGATGGGTAACAGAAATATTAAGAAAGTCCGAATCAATATCTGAATGGATGGAAGTTGAGTCTAGCATTTTCATGGCTCCCTCTGAAGGATTAAACCCAGAATGGAAATCAAATATGGCTTTAATTATGGCCATGTACGATCAAGATGACACAAGACGTAGCTGGAAAAAGTTACAAGAAATATTTGCTAGCCTGAGAAAACAAGGAATTGGGGCCATAAGAAAAGCACAGATTCCTACTAAGATAGGAGTAAAACAGGTCACCTCTAAATAGGTGCCTAAGGAAGTAAAAACCAAGGAGAAAGGAAAAGCTGCCCCTACAGAGAGAGTATTATTGTGGAAGAAATTGAGGGAACAGGGGTGGGACATGGATAAATTAGATGGAATAAACACTGAGTCTTTGAGACAATTAGCAGAAAAGGGTGAAAATAAAAAAGCCAGTGAAAAACCCAGTGCCCCAATGCAAGATGATAGGAAGGGACAGCACCAGATTTAAAAAAAAAAAAAAAAAAAAAAAAAAAACCTGACAAAAGATGAGGACATTCCAGAGGAAGTCACTTATCAGGCTTTGATCCAGGACCTGAGAGAGAATCAGGAGGAAGGTGAAGGGGAGCTCTGTTAGGGCTGCCCCACTGTCACAGAACAAAGACAAATAAAGCCAGGGGTATGGCAGTATTGGGGAAAACTATTTAGAAAACCTGGCAATAATGGGAAATTTGCATTAGCTACTGATCAAACAGGAAAGGAATATATTACCCTGATCGATTTGGGCGCAGACATTAGTATGACCAAATTTTGCCTTCAGGGCAATAAAGCCCTTCGACCTATATTATTGGAAACTGCCTCAGGACCCCCTGTGAAGAAACAGTTAATTTTAGCTACAATATGGATTGCAGGTAAACCTATAAAAACTGAATTTATTTTTGATCAGGATGGGATGGAAGAAGTAATTTTAGGTATGGATGCAATGTCAAAATACGGACTGTGGATGGATCCATATGATGACATTATCATACAGAGAAAAGGAACAAAATCTAAAAAGATGATGAAAATCTACCAATATGTGGTTAAGAGTGCACAACAAAAATAGCATTGGGAGAAAATTGTGCCTGGGGTGCAAATATAATCTAAATATGATGCGGGAAAACACAAGAGCACAGAGGTTATAATTGAGGGAAAATTTGTACCACCTCAGAAATAATATCCTCTTGCTAGAAAAGCAGAGAAAGAAATAGCTAAGACTATAGAAGCAATGGAAAAATTGGGAATAATTGAAAAGACTGTAAGTCCATATAATTCACCTTTGTGGCCAGTCAAAAAGAGTGATGGGAAATCTTGGAGATTAGTGATAGATTTTAGGAAAATAAATCAAGGGACGTCTCTCATGGCACCAACAGTTGGTAACATTGTAGAAACAGTAGGAAAAGTGTCCACAGAAGTGCAATATTATTCTGTAATTGATTTGGCAAATTATTTCTTTGCCCTACCTTTGTCGGAAGAAAGCAAACTCCAGTTTGCTTTCACGTTCAAAGGTCAGCAGTACACATTTGGCAGATTGCCAATGGACTTTCATAATTCTCCCAGTATATCCCATCATTATGTCAGACAAATGTTAGAAAATTTAAGCTCAGAAGACCAAGAGGCTGTGATTTTTTATGTAGATGATATTTTAGTAACATGAAAAACAGAAGAAGAAACAAGACAAATGACTATTCATGTTTTAGAGCTTATAAGAGATACGGGATTCAAGGTGAACCTAGAAAAATCACAATTGTTTAGGACAAAAGTAAAATACCTAGGAATTACCCTTCAGAGTGGTGGACGTGTAGTTGAAGAGAACTGCATAAAATCTTTGAGTGCTATAACACCTCCAGAAAATATAAAACAATTGAGAATATTGTTGGGAGCTTTTTGCTTTGTTAGATCTTATGTGCCCCAGTATGTTTTTTTAACCAAGCCCATGTATAAATTGTTAAAGAAAGATGTGCCTTGGGCATGGTCTAAAGAGTGTCAGAACAATTTGGATTTGTTGAAACTTTGGATTCAGAGATGAATAAAGCTATGGCAGCCAAGAGAGGGACAACCATTTTATGTCAGACCAGGATAGACTTGAGAGACTATGTCAGCTGGGTTATAACAGAAAAATGTAGAGGGACAATATCAGCCTATTGCTTATTCGAGTAGATTGTTAAAAGGAACAGAACAGAAATATAATGAATACGAAGAGGCAGCAGCTGCCGCCATATGGGCATTAGAGGAATGGGAATATTTATTAGGATTGTCAAGAGTCATCATACAGTCTAATCATGGAGTTTTGAAATATATTTTATAAGGAAAAGCCCCTTCCCTTAGCACTACTAAACTTAATCAGTGGATAGTTAAACTGAATTAAAAGGGAGTTTATTTTTGAGACCTTAAATCAGCCAGACTTAATGATCACTATTTTAACGGAAGGAGACTTGCATGAATGTGATGAAATATTTGTTGATGGAAATGATAGGGCTGTTTCCATTGAAACATTGATAGAGACACAGGACATTTTTTTTTGTGGGTTTTTCGGGCTGTGTGGCCATGTTCTAGAAGAGTTTCTTTCTGACGTTTTGCCAGCATCTGTGGCTGGCATCTTCAGAGAAAACTGGAATGGAAGAGAATGGGTCTATATATACTGTGAGACCCTGGGTAGGGAGGAGTGGTTCCCAGGTGAACTGTGTGTTGTTCTGTGTTGAATAGGTATTGTTCTGTTGTTAATGGCATAGTTCCAGGGTCGGAGGAAATGCACTCAAGGTTATTGTCTGCTAATCTCATGTAAACTGTGTATTGTTCTGTGTTGAGAAGGTATTATTCTACCTGCACAAGAACTCTAACCATCACCCAGAACAAAAAAGAAGAACAATAAAAACACTGGTAGACCGGGCAAAACACATCGGTGAACCCCACTTCTTGGAAGAGGAATTGAAGCACCTAGACCGGGCTCTACAGGCAAATGGTTACTCCAGCTCAGACATCAGAAGGGCTGCCAGACCCAGAAAAACCCAGAGGACTGAAGACAAGCAGCCACCCAAAGGGAAGGTATTTTTACCATATATCAAAGGAGTCACAGACAGAATTGGGAAAGTAGTAAGGAAACACAACCTCCAAATGGTTTACAAACCAACCAAGAAAATCCAACAAATGCTGCGCTCAGCGAAGGACAGGAGAGACCCTCTCACAGCCGCAGGAGTTTACGGCATACCATGCAGCTGCGGACAAGTCTACATAGGGACCACCAAACTCAGTGTACAAACACGAGCCAAGGAACATGAGAGACACTGCAGACTGGGCCAGCCAGAAAAATCAGCAGTAGCAGAACACATTATAAACCATCCTGGGCATAAAATGCTGTTTGAAAACACTGAAATTTTGGACCATGCCAACAACTATCAGGTCAGAATGCACAGGGAAGCCATTGAAATCCACAAACACTTGGATAACTTCAACCAGAAAGAAGAAACCCTTAAAGTAAACAAGATATGGCTACCAGTCCTACAAAATAAGAAAATCAGCACTCAGCAAATGCAAATGGGAAACCAACCAGGGTCAGGGGCTTTCCCAGCAGACAATAGCAGACAATATCCTTGATTGCATATCCTCACCTGGAAGCCATGCTATTAACAACAGAGCAATACCTATTCAACACTTATTATATTTGATTAATATCTATATTCCCCCACTTCAAGGCCGTGCTAAGATAGAAGGTGTATGGAACAAGCTTAATTCCTTTATCAAAGATTTGATGTTTGAGGCGCCAACAGCTAATTTTATTGTTGCAGGGGATTTCAATGCAAGAATCGGCGCTGACGATGTGTCTCTGTATACAAAATACAATTGCCAACCACCTTCTCCTACAGTTATTCCACCGACAATGTGTCATAAATCTAAAGATATGTTCTGTGATTTTAAGGGTCTTTGTTTAGCTCGCACCTTTGATGAACTAAATTTAATTATCCTAAATGGTAGTTTTAAGGATGACCTTCCAGCTGAATATACACACTGGGTAGGTGCTAGACCATCGGTTCTTGATTATATAGGGGTTTCTCCAAATCTAATTTCTCACATTTCTAAGTTTGCTATTGTTAGCAGACCTGACCGTGACCATTTTCCAGCTCTTTTGTGTTTAAAATTTCATGACAGCTTTACCCTGCCTCTTGACAAGATCTCAATTTTTACTAATGATATCAGTTTAACCCGAGTTAAATGGTCCCCTCAATTGTCTGATACCCTCACTAAGTTTCTTTCTAGTGAATCAATTAAGCAGCTTTCTTTTACAATAGCGGATGCTAACTTGGATTCTGAAGTACTATCTAATTATAATACTTTAGTTAGTTGTCTACAACCACTAATAACTGTTTCCAAAAGTAATTCTGCTAGATATAAATCGATACGTCATCAGAACTGGTTTGACTCAGAATGCAAAGAATTATGGGCACATCTTAAATATCTCTTCAAACAGCATAAATTAGATCCAACACAATTTTCTGTATCTGAACTTCTGGAGCAGAAGAAAAGATACAAGCTTTAAGTAAGACAAAAGAAAAAGGGTGCCATGATAGACTCTTGGAATAAACTAATTATGTCAACTAGTGCAAACAATCCCAACTTATTTTGGAAAGAAGTTGCCCCTTCGTTTATTAAGAACTCAGATAATTTGACAGCCCAGATCCCAGCCCACATATGGGAAAGTCATTTTGTCAATCTTTATGATTCTGCTGAAAATGCTTCAAACTCACTAGTATCTGATCTTATGATAGAGGTTTCGTCTCTTCCCCTCTGGTCTCCAGTTTCGCATTCAGAGATAAAGAATCTTATCACCCAACTCAAACCAGCCCGTGCCCCAGGTGCTGATTTCATAACCAGTGAAATACTTAAAAATAATCTTGACTGGTGGGTTCTGGTCCTCTCTAAATTATTTATGGCCATTCATAGATCTGCTTCCATTCCAAAAGACTGGGGCTTGGCCATCATTATCCCGATATATAAAAAAGGTAATAGAACCGATCCCTCTAATTTTCGACCGATTAGTCTCTTGAGTTTGGTGAGTAAATTGTATACAAAACACCTTTTAAATAAGTTTCTAGACTGGCTTGAGTCCAAGGATATTCTGATGGCTGAACAGGCAGGCTTTCGGCCTGGACGATCCACTATTGACTATGCTATGATATTGCAATATCTTGTTGAAAAATACCTCCATTATGGTCAACCACTATATGCGACATTTATAGATTTTAAGTCCGCCTTTGATTCAGTTAATAGATCTAGTTTGTGGGGGAAACTATTTTGTACTAATATAGACAAACGTCTCCTTTTGCCTCTTATTAAGATCCATGAGAATTCTAATATCAAGGTTAGATGCAGTCCCCAGGGACATGTTTCCAAGGCAATTCCTGTTAAGACGGGTGTAAGGCAAGGATGTGTTCTGCCCCCCACCCTATTTAATTTTTACATTAACTCCCTTGTTTCTGCTTTGAATAACCTCTCTTTTCATCCTCCAAAGTTGGCTAATAAGCATATCAACTCATTGCTTTATGTGGATGATGTTGTTATCTTTTCATTATCCATTGGACTTAAAAGAGCCCTAAACTCTCTTGCTTTGTTTTGCAAAGAGGAGAAATTAATAATTAACTCCTCTAAGACTAAGATCCTTACCTTTGCTCATCGCCCCAAATTGACAAAATGGACACTTGATAGACAACACATAGAGCAGGTTAAGACTTTCAAATATCTAGGAATTGCTTTTCATAACTCTGGTAGGAGAACAGCCCACTCAGAACTTGTTATCAGTAATGCCCAAAGAACCATAACGGCTATTTTAAGATTTTTTTTCCACTAAAGGTGCTCAGTTCATTCCAGCCGCAATCAAACTATTTAATGCCAAGGTTCACCCTCAACTTCTATACAGAGCCCAATTGGGACCATATAATAACATCAATGTAATGGAACGTGTGCAATCTAAGTTTCTTAGGAGAATCTTTCAGGTCGTCCATTGTGTTCCGAATGCTGTGCTTAGAAGGGAGGCTGGGTCTATTAAAATAGAATCTAGTCTGTGGATCAGTATACTCACCTATTGGCAAAAATTGCATAAAACCCCTGGAGGTTTGACAAAATTAATTTTTCTGGACTCTTTTAAATCCTCTTGGGAAATTTCTATCCATAAGAAACTAAATGAGCTAGGTCTCAATAAAAATGAAATTCTAAAGCTAGACATTGAGCTAAATCTATTATTAAACAAAAAATTATAGAAGCAGAAGGATACATGGATTCCGCTTCTCTTTCAAATTATGTCTTGTTCAGTTTTCAAGTCTTGGTCCCCTCTCCAGCTCCATATCTATTTCATGTTACTCTCCCGAAGTTTAGAAGGGCTCTAACTTTAGCACATTTCAATGTGTTGCCCACGGCCATGTTGGAAGGTAGATTTAAAAAAAACACCTTTTGAGTTTCGACTTTGTCCATGTGGTTCGGGTGCTGTTGAAACTAATGAGCATGTTCTCCTTTACTGTCAATTCTACAGGGACATTCGTCACCAACTGATTAGCCCACTACTGAGTAAATTCCCAGGTAAAACTGACTCTTTTTATTTACACTTCTTATTGGATAACAATGATCCTACAGTATCCCACAAGGTGGCTAAATTTTGTTACATTGTTTGTAAACTGTGCCCTCAACTGACAAATGGACATTTTATTACCGTGTAGAAAGATTTGGTTGGATAATGTACATATATAGTCTATTATCAATTTATACTTTAATCTGTTACTGTTATACTGATACATTATTTGTGTGATTTTGTTTTTATACTGGTCAAAGACCGAATAAATATGAGATGAGATGAGATGCAATTGGGTAGAAGCTTTTCCAACTAAAAGAAATGATGCTAAAACAACAGTGAATAGACTTTTTAAGGATCTGTTCTGCTGAATGGGAGTATCCTCTATAATTAGCTCCAATAGAGGCACAGCTTTTATAAGTAAAGAAATGGAAGAATTAACAAAATCTTTGGGAATAAAAAGAAAACTGCATACTTCCTACAGGCCACAGAGTTTGGGGAAAGTTGAGAGAGACAATCAAACCATAAAAACTATGTTGAGGAAATTAATCAAAGAAAATGGAAAAGAGTGGGCAGAAAAGTTGCCATGGATCTTGATGGCCATGAGAAGTAGTCCTATAGGAAATCATGGTTATACACCATACGAGGTTTTATTTGGGATTACCACATATACCTGAGGAAAATGAGGATGATTTGGAATGGTTACAATCTTTAAAAGATAGGGAAGATATAAGATGGTTTATACAACATGACATGAGAAATAGCATGGAAATTCCTACTCAAACAGAGAAGGAAATGATACCAGTTGGAACTCAAGTGTTGTACCTTCATTTGGGTCCAAAAGAGCATGACCTGAGACCCAAGTGGAAGGAGCCATACATAATAATGGATCAAATATGGCCCACAAGCTATCTGATTGAAAGGAAAAAAAAAAAGGAAAATCAAAATGGGTACATCATAATCAAATTAAATTGTATAAATTTGACGAATAACCACTTTTGTTTTACAATATGTTTATTTTCTTTAGAACAAACAGATGGGAAGACTGCCACGAGGGAAGTCAGATCTAGCCCCTCCAGAATCTAATTGATTTCATTATATTTTATGGGCTGCTGCATTAGCTAGATTATATCCTGTTTATATATATATAATTGAAGGGAAAAAATTGAGGTGGTATATTAATTGGGACTCACAGAGCTCAAATTCAATCAAGTTGCATTGGGTCAGGGATCCCCCAGGAAATAGAGAGAAGCTATATGTTAAATGGAGCAGATGATGAAGTGGTGGATCCAGTTTGCTATTTTTAGTATTTTTGTTGGGGTAATTGAGCTAAACAAAGAGATAACTGCAACCCCAAATGGGAAGAGGGAATAACACAAAGAAATCATTCCTTTCTCCAGTGGGTGAAAAAGCAATATTCAATAATGGGGTTTTATAGTGCAACCAACTGTGTGAATATTACCATTGTGAATGGTGCCATGTTGGAAAAAAGCATGTTATGGTATTACAGAGGACATTGGATAGGAAAAGTTAAATTGTCAGTTTTATGGGACAAGCCTTTTGAAATATATAAGGGAACCATTTGGATAAGTAGGACCCGGGAAATTAGAAACTTAATATATGCAACTAGGTGTCTTGGTCTTTTTGAAGACACCTGACCGGAACAATGGGAGCAGTGGTTGATGGTTAATAATCAAAGCTGTAGCCATAAATGTGATATTGAATTTAAGTATTCCAAAGTACAAGTAGCAATAATGCGAGGTTTTTTGAAAAACACGACTGAAGGAAAATGTAAAAATCCTGAGACAAACAGAACTAGGTGTTTGTGGTATTCAAATTTTCAGATTCCAAATGTTACCAATGAAACTGTAAAAGAAAATTTAACCACTGTAATGAAACAATGGCATATGCCCACTCCTGTTGTAATTGGACCAAATTTACACCGATGGAATATTAGGCTAAATGTTACTATGTTTAACGTAACAAAACTGAGACCAGAATGCAATAAATATGTAAATCCCTATTTGGAATTTGCAGGAAATAAAGAAAAAAAATGTAGAAACAAGATAAAAGAGATTTGCTAGACACCATATTGGATGGAATAGGAACAGGAGTTGGCATAGCAAATTCTTGGGATATTGAGAAACAAGCAAATAAATTGTCTGCTTTAGGAGGATTACAATTGAAAGTCATGCACATGACTGGGGAAGAGTATCAACTTTTAGGTTGCATGACATAACTGCTATCTTACAATTAGTAACCTTTGAACATTTAAACAGTACACTGTATGCACTGTATCTAGGGGAAGTGGCAGTCAGACCTTGGAAGCCATTTCTGATGTTTTGTCATGTTTGACAGTTCAAGCCACCTTATTGGGTTGGAGAGATCAAATGTTATCAGCTCTATATGGAAATCATGAAAACTTGTTTGTGAAAATAGGAAGATTGGAATGATGGATTCATATAGATTTTCAATCATGGTATCAAATTTTGGATTATAAAATAAAAGGATCAATGTGGCAGATAAAATTGATGACATTAGAAAAAGCCTGAAAGCCTGAGAAAAAATGGATTTGTGATATTTAATCCTTACTATTTAACATGGAAGAAAATTATTGGAAACTCTATTTGCAGTCAAAACATGCAATCTGTATGAACTCTAATATAATACAACTAAATGAGACAGTAGATTTGGATTGATGTGAAAAGTGGGAAACCAGATATGTATGTCCACAAGAGATAAAACAAACTGAACCATGTGCTTTTGAATTATGAGACGGAATGTGTAGACTACAGAGAATGACCAAGAAAATATTGATTTTTGATAATGGATTGGGATGCATGTGTGGAATATCACGCACACCTTTGTTTTGGTCAGATGGGGAATATCAAGAAGGTGGAGGAATGAGATGCAAATGTAATGTGACTTATGTCCAAAGTGTAAAGATGGGAAAATTAATATATGCTATGGAAACTAGAAATACTGATGTTACTTTAGACATAAGTGATATTAAATATTGAATAAACATAGGGATAAATTGAGAAAAAAATAGATCAATTACTGAAGCACAATGGACAAATAAGGAAGCACTTACAGGAACATTCATGGAACTCTAAAAAAGAGTTTGTAAGGATACAATATGAAAACAGAGAATTCCAAAGGATTGTTGATGGAGAAAGTAAATTAACCGAACACCATTGGTATGATATATTTAAAGGGTATTCTCTAAAAGCAACTGCATTCTTACATATAATGATTCACTCTATTGTATGGTTAATGTTGATTATGATAGGTATAATCATATAGTCATATATAATCATATATGACTATATAATCTTTGGGAATAAAAAGAAAACTGCATACTTCCTACAGGCCACAGAGTTTGGGGAAAGTTGAGAGAGACAATCAAACCATAAAAACTATGTTGAGGAAATTAATCAAAGAAAATGGAAAAGAGTGGGCAGAAAAGTTGCCATGGATCTTGATGGCCATGAGAAGTAGTCCTATAGGAAATCATGGTTATACACCATACGAGGTTTTATTCAGGTTTTATTTATATGTCATTATATATGACATATATAATCATATATGACTATATAATCATATATAGGTATAATCATATATATAATCATATATATAGTTTATATATAGAATTAGGCGAGTTAAAAAATTTCAAAGGGACTTTGAAGAAATGAAAATTGAAATGTTGAAATTTTAAGATGATGGAATAAACTATGGTCCTTTGACTGGGATTTATATAGTAAATTGTTGCTTTTGCCATATATATTTTAATCATATATATATATATTAATCATATATAATTTTTATATAACCACTTTATTATCCTTTTATTATAAACATTGTATTTGTGATACTCAATTATGAGATAATTAAGTATCAAGAGTGGGGGTATGTGATGAATGAGTGGGTTTCGAGTTGAATGTATGGTCCCAAACCAGAAAGTATGGCTGCGTGCAATGCATTGCTGGAGGATGGACTTGGACATTGAAAGTGAGAAACTAAAAGGAATGCTGATTTGGCCAGAGCAGATGGAGTTTGCAAAACAAGAAATAATTTATACAAACGTGTGCTCTGAGCTGCCCAGAGCATCAACTGCTAAGACATTGATGGTCCAGGATGCTTTAATATAAACAGATAAGGCATTGGTGTGTTTTGAAACTATGGAAACCAGCAAAACACGTTTTTCTCAAAGAAATGGCAAGAAGTGGGTATAAAGAGAGAGTGATTTCCAGCTTCATTTTGTTGGCATCTGATCACAGCGAGGTGTCATCTCAACCCTTTGGGGACAAAGTGATCAATCATCTGGCGAGGGGACCATGAGTATGAGAGTATGGGTGTGTATGTGTAAGAGCTCTTGACCCTTAAATGATTGTCTTATTTGTTATATCTTAATAAATGTTACATGCATATAAACCCAGATCTGGTTTCCTACATGTCTATATTGAAAATCCTATAGTTTGAGATGACTAAATTTCTCTCTGGATCAAAAGAACAACAGAGAACCTCAGTTCATGGCATAAGTAATGTTTACCATTATCATGCAATGGTTTGTTTGTTACATTTACACATTGCCCCTTTGAAACCATGTGGTATATTTTGTTCCTTTTAACAGCCCTATCACATACTGTACCATTTTCAGATATTTTGTACAAAATTGTACATTCATCCCCCTTAACAATACTTCAAAACCATTAGTTGTTCAGGACGAAACACTCACTAGTCTTGATAAAACATTATCAAATGTTTTATCAAGACTAGCTCTGTATGCAGACCCCTTGTGCTTCACACTATCAGACCTACCATCAGTAGAACCCACAGTGTTTACTAGTGTTGGCCTTGGGCTCTGCAACATACCATATCTGTTTACCTTATGATCTGATGCACCCCTATCCAAAATCCAATCACAACTTCTCAACCATTGAAGCAAACTCCCTCCCTTCCTGGAGCTTCTTCTTTCTTCCAAATGTTTTGTTCTGTGCTGTACAAGACTGAGGACAGTTCCGTCTGAAATGCCCGGCCTCTCCACAAGAAAAACATCTCTTTGCTTTACAGACTGCAGCACTTTCACCCTGGAATGAAGAAGTCTGTGATCATTGCTCCAGTGTTCCACTTTCTCTCTCCACTTTTGCCTCAAAGTTATGCCTCTGGAGCTCATCCAGGATTCTCGATGCAATCATCTCAGGCTTTAAGTCCTTTTCAACAATCCCTTGCAGACTATACATTATGAAGTCCCAATCCTTCAGCAAACTGTCCACTGGAATGTAGGCTTTTTGGCAGTCCTCCATAATTATTCCTCTGCTTTCACATTTGACAAACAGATCCTGCATTCTCTGCAAGTGCTCATTACAGACTCCCCATCTTTTAATTTGCAGCTGTATAAGTGTTTACTCTAAATCATCTTTGATAAGGATGTACCAGACTGATGAACATCATGTAAGGTTCTTCACACTTCAAAAGTAGTCTGCTTCCCTCTTACATAGTTCAACTGGCTTGACTCTAGGGACAGCAGAATCATGTCTTTTGCCTTCCTGTCATCCTCTAACATGTCTGGCTGTGGTGGTGGCTCTACCAGCCCCCAGAGATCTTGATTTATCAACAAACTCTCAGTATAAATGCACCAAGATGCATAATTTTCATCTTTAGTCTCTGGAATCTTATGGCTGTTTCCATATTTGCTCTGAGCTTTCAGCTTTCAGACTCAAATGGACTTCTGGCAGCCATCCAACTCAGTCCGGGCAGACAGCCAACTCTTTCAGCACTTTGATAACAGTCTCTGAGACACTCAGTTCAGCATTAACACAATAACTGCCAAAGTTTTAGAGTCCACAGTGAAACTTTTGTACACCATGCACACTCCCAAACTTCACATGACTATCTTAGCTGTGTCCACACACACTCTCTGCCCATAACCCTTGTTGGGGAACATGTGAACTGAATTCAACATGTGCAGAAAACTTATGCTGGAACAAATGCCAAAGATCAGTCTTCACTGTGAAGTTCTATGCAGGCTCCAAATGTTGCAAAGAAAAAAAACTCCCACACAGGCAGCTGCCAGCAAGACACAAAACTGCTGGACTGTCTCACAATGAGGTTCTTTATTTTTTTTTGTTACAGACTATGTACAGACTAACAAAGTGCTCTGCCAGTATCTCTAGATACAATCACCCACACATGAGTATCCAGCTCACCCACTTATATATAGTATCCCTTTCTGGTATATTAGTCCAGCTCACTCCTGGGATGTCACCCAGTTTCCAGTCACCTGACTGATGTGACTGGGCAGAATTGAAGGTTTCTGACTCAACTCTCTGCCTAGTGTTGCATTAGCCCCCTGTGACTCAGGACTGTTCAAATGTTGAGTCATCATGGCTCTCAACTGTACTAAGGTAATCCTCTCATTTGTCCTAGTTTCTTTGCCCCAGTCACATCTATGGCATTTTTTCTTCAGAGTGCATTTTACTCTGACATAACAGAAACATAGAGTTGGAAGAGACCTCAAGGGCCATCAAGTCCAACCTCCTGTCATGCATCAGTCATCCTATAGTATTATAGAATAATGATCATGGAAAAACTACATGAATTCATCTTAGATAAAGAAAGAATAGAAATAGTCAAAGAATTCCCATACTTGGGGTCAAATATTGATCAGAGTGGAGAATGCCATCAAGAAATCAGAAGACCGACTGGGAAAGGAAGCTATGAAGGAAATAGAGAAGACATTAAAGTGCACAGACATAACAGTGACTACTAAAGTGAGGATCGTACAAGCCATTATAAAGCACACTGATCCAGCCTCACCTTCCTTGCACTCCGTATTTTAGAAGAGCATTTCCCTGCTGCATCCACAAAGCCTCTCACTGCACCTGAAGGGGAGAGGCTGAATTTTCTCTAGATGCAAATGCCTTCTCCTTTCTTGTAGTATTATCTCTTCTACCTCCTCCTTCTGTGGATCACTCAAGTGGTTGTCAGACTGAGCTGGAGAAGGGCCCAGCTTCATCAGCAGAGTTTGCAATTAGGTGGGGGGAGGGCTGTTGAATGGATCTGCTTCATCCTCAGAAGCCAAACTCTCAAAGAGGGTCATGCTAACAGATGATAACAAATCAGAGAGAAATTGTCTGACTAGGTGTGAGATTTTGCATGCAACAACATTGACATAAATAAATGCAGATGGGAATGAAAGATGTCTGTGTGCTCCAAGAGGACCAAATACATTAAAAAATAATCCAGGATAGCCCCAAAATGGGCTTCAGTTTAGATTGGGCCCATAGATGGGAGAAGGCAAACAAAACCAGGGCCACAAAGCATCCATGGGGCCACACATATGGAAGTAATTTATTTATGTTCAGGCTATTTGCATACAAAATAAGTACAATATAACTGTGCAACAAGATAAAAATATAACATAAATCTTTTAAAAAAATTGATACAATTAAAACACATTTAACATAGAAATAGCAGTACTATGATTAAATAAGAGTACTCCCAAGGCAAACTGCAGTATCAGTAATAAATCCTGTCTAAATTTTTATTGCTGCCAGAGCAAATTGAGGAAACTGGGGAGTTACCATAGAGTCAGTATCAGACAGGAGATAGACAATATTTTCTGAGACAGTATTAGAATGTAGGTAAGACAGCATAGATCCCATAAACACAGTTCTTGGTTTAGAACATAATGAACAAAAAACCAAATAATGAGGCAAATCCTCATTATTATTAGGTCATTATTTGGTCACCCACAAATACACAAATGGAAGGCCAAAGGGATATGGGGATATCTGCCATTGATCATAGCTGTAAACATGGTTTGAAAGTGAAGGGCTGTAAAAGTTTGCCTAAGTTTTGGGAATGTAAGCTTTGCCAAGTAAGCAGCCCTTTTATGCCCAAATCTATAGAGTTAATGACTCTACTTTTTCAAAATGCTATAAACTCTATAGATTTGGGCATAAAAGGGCTGCTTACTTGGCAAAGCTTACATAGGCTGTCTGTCCAATAGGCTGTCTGTCCAATTAGGCACTTTAATAGAAAATATATTCAAGAAGCTTCTCTTTGGAATTCAAGATAGAAAAATTGTCAAGCAGAATAGGATATGATTGAAGCACCTTCTGATATCTTGCACTCCAAACTTTGCAGTTTAATAACTGTTCAGAACATGACTTGGGGGAAACCCTGACTGAGGAATCTTTTTAAAGTTCTCCAATACTTATATAAAATAAAATGAACGTGAGATCTACTGCAAGAAAAATCAACCTCTTCCTGAACCAGAACTGCAGAAGTGCCAGGTAGAAGTATTAACAACTTATTGAGAAATGTATTCTGAAGGGTCTCCATTTGAGACATTTGAGAGTCATCCCATCCCCAAACAGTGGCACCATACAAGATCTGGGCAATGACTTTGCTCTGAAATATTCTCAGAGCTGGAACAACTAGGCAACCTCCTGCAGTGTTGTAAAATCTAAGGATTGCTCTAATAGATCTCAAAGCCACTACTCTAGCTTCTGTAGCTTCTGTAGTATGGGGCTTCCAGGAGAGATTTTCTATAAAATGAATGCCAAGGTAATTAAATTCCTGGCATTGTTCAATCTTGTGACCATTGATAGAGAATCAAAAATGAGAGTGTCTTTTCCCAAACACCATCCCCTTTGTTTTAGTATAGTTAGTGTTCAGCTTTTTTTTTTAGAACAAAATACACTGAGTTTAGAGAGCAGCATTCTCAAACCTGTAGAAGTAAGCAAAATGAAAACCATATCATCAGTTTGTAAAAGAAGTTTAACCCAACTGAGGGTGAAAAATTCTGGGCCAGACAGTGCTGGAATTATGTCATTCAGGTATAGATTTAAAAGTGATGGAGCCAACAGACTCTTTGTTTTGTTTTGTTTCTTCATTACTGGAGGTAGGATCAGTTAATGAGATATAAATGTCAATTATTATTCTAGTAGTCATAAAGGAATAGAATTCCTTGTTAAAAACAATAGGCAACTATTTATATTAGAATTATCCCATTTATGCCACATTAGGTTTCTACCAATTGAGTCAAAAGCTGCTGCTAAGTTAACAAAAATAAATGCTTGGCAGGACTGGCAGTTCCTTGTTGGGTTAAAAAATAATGAGTTAAACAATGGTCAATATATTCTGACCTTTAAAAGCCAGCCTTTTCAAGTGAATAACATAGCAGATTCCTAATCCTCTATTTTATTTAATTGATATTTACTATATAAGTTAGGGCCTTTACAGACTGACAGAAATAATGCAGCTTGAGGCCATTTTAACTGTCCTGGCTCAATGCTAGGGAATCATGGAAATTGTAGTTTTTTCTTAGACATTGAGCCTTCTCTGTCAGAGAGCTTTGGTGCCACAATAAACTTCAGTTCCCATGATTCCTAAGCACTGAGCCAGGACAGTTAAAGTGGCCTCAAGCTGCATTATTTCTGTCAGTCTGTAAAGGCCCTTAGTCTGTAGAAATAATGCAGTTTGGTACTGCTTTAACTGCTGTGGCAAACTATAGTGCGCTCTGACAGAGCAGGCTAACTATGGGGTGAAACAGACCAGCATGAAAAGACAGCTTCCCGGCAGCTTGGGGACATTGCATACGCATGACACATGCCTCGGAGACACCAGGAAGCCAGCTTCATGCCACCTGATTGCTCACATGTGGACTGGCTTCCCAGCACTCTGGAGGTACAGTGTTTACATGCTGCACCCAACAAGAGCACTGTAAAGCCACAGCGAGGTGTCAAAAGCTGGCTTTTTGACAGTGCAAAAAGGAGAAGAAATTTGCCACTTCTTTTTGGGTCAGCAAAAAGGCAGATTGGGGCCATGGCATGTGGTTGCTGCAGCCCCAATCCAGTTTCTCAGGGGTGCCTTGATGCCACCCCATCTGTTTCACCCCATCTCAAAAAACTATAAATCCTACCATTCAATAACATAGAGCCATGATAATTAAAGTAGTGTCAAATTGCATTATTTCTGCAATGCAGATGTGCCTAAGAATCCATGTCAAGAAGACTAATAGATTAATAATCATTGGAATCTTGCTTACCATCCTTCTTGTGAATAGCAGCACTGCTAGTGATGTAAAGAATTCTCGCAATATTTGTTCAAATGCACAAGAAATTTGATTCTCTATGGGTTTGTACCTCTTTAAAATGCTCTTAAAACTTGGTGCTCCTTGACCAAGCATGAATAATTTTTGTTTTTTAGCATTTTCAAATAAAGTGATGGGATAAATAAAAATTAATGTATTGGAATAAAATAATTTCAATTCATTTATAATATCTTGTCTTCCTCCCAACAATAGGCAGCTAACAACCTTTTAAAACAATGTGGATTAAAAAACACTGCAAAAGTTACATAAAAGCACAAAACATTAAATTCACATGCTCTTTTCTTTAGTTTAAATCAAAGAGGCTGCTCTGTTGTTCTCCAAATCAAAGGAGTTCTTCCACTCTAGCAAGTTTAACTGTAACTAGTTAAAAATGTTTTCTTTAGATTCAAATCAAATTATTTCAAGCTGAGAAAAGTTTTTCTTTAAACTTCAACCAAACTTCCTTTTGACATAACACCTTTTGTTAAAATGCAAATTAAACTGGCATCAACACTTAAATGTTCAGATTGTCTTGTATTGTTTTTTGGAAAATCTGCCAAAATTACTTGTTTGCCCCCCAAAAGGTGAGATGGATAACTTTTTCAAAGTAGAACTTTTCAAACGAGAAATTAGAAAAGGAAATCACATTTAGCCCTTCATCATTGAGACAAAAAAAAAAAGGCTGCTGCAACAACAATAGCAATTACACTGTTTTCAGCCCATTTAAATTATACCTGTATTGTTAATTTCAGTAAACACTTTGGCAAATATCGGGGCCCACCACACAGGAAAGTGTTTGAGTATTTATGGAGGCATCATATTTTGTCTAGAAGCTTTGCCCAAGGAAGAGCTGCAATCAACTTTTTTTTATTTCATATACTGACATGGGAGAACAATAAGGTAAACAAGTTGGTTCAGAAATTATAAATGGATGGTTACCTGAAGGTTTAGCTCCATAAAGCCTGCTAAAATGAATATACAATTGACATGATTAAATTTGCCCAATAATTACAGGTCTCACCATAAGCATATCAGTAGAAATGATAATCCCAAAACTGCTTCTCATTCTTTCCCACCACAGCTAGGACTAAATACTTCTACTGTGTTCTAGCATATGAGTGTTTTTCTGTTTTAAATGTGCCTTATAAAATACTGTCATAGAAGTTAAACTATCAGGAAAAGTAGAATTATTGTTGCTAAGTGCCTGTCAAGAGTGATCTATTAATGCATTTTGGACACCTTTATATTCATGATCAAACTATCTATTGGTTACTATGGGGAATAGAATGTCCAGCAGGCCAATCAGGCGGCAGCTGATGGCCAACCAATAGAATTCAAGTTGGGAGCATTTGAAAATTCCAAACTAACAGTTGCAGTGGAGAGCTGGGAATTTGACAGTTGAAGAGAGTGGTCAGAGAGTTAAGCCAGAGAGAGGCTGTGTTTTGGGGAGTTCCTGAGGGAACTGTAATTTTGTTAGTTAGAGTCCAGACTGGAGGGACTCAGAACACATACAGAACTCTAAAGAAGGGAGTTACTGTAGTATTCTCTCCTGAGAGATATTGTTAGCCAGTGTGGTTGAAGTATTAAAAGTGAAGTGGAAACAAACATTGTTATATATAACCAAGCAAGCCTACAGTAACAAGCTTTGATAAAAGTTATAGTTATTCCATGCTGTTTTAAAATAATCTTTTGTCTTATTTAAACATCACTTGGCCTACTTTTTTTTAAAAAAAATCAACCACGCTACTAACATTTTAAAGTTTTGGTGTGGGACATCATACAAAGAATAGTGTGGGTCCTGTATACATAATTTGGTGGGATAAGGAGTTCCCACAAGACTGCCATCTAAAAAGTCAGTGCTAAAGGTGAATGGTGGCAGGAGTGCACACCACAGTTACTACTCTATTGGGATTAAATTGCTTGTTACAAGCCAGATTAAATCTAAGATTTTTGAATAATGGTTGGATATCCATGTATGATATCTAAATTAGAATCTAAAATGTCAGGATAAAAGGATTTAAAACTAGTACTCTTAAATGTGTGAAGGACTGATTGAGCACTATATTCTCTGTTCTCCCACATGAATTCTGTTTAGATTTTAAGAAGGGCACGAGGACTTTAAAATTTCAAAATTAAAAGGCAGCAACAAAAAGAAATGATCAGTATCAAGCCTTCAACTCTCTGAACATCAGGGAGGTGATTGACAGAAACTGCCATATAATCTATTGTGCTAGTTCTCTGTTGGTGACATAGGTATGGGTACCCAACACATTCATGCCATGATGGGTTCTATAAGATATTATAAAAGGTGCAAGGAGAAGACTTCTAGAAACCAAAGACTTGACTTGTTCATGCTTCTATCTTGGAAACCCTAGCAATGGGTATGACTTGAAAGTCTTATCCAAAATTAGTATTCCCCATTTGTTTCAAATCAGCCCCAATTTATCATTAACGTCTTCCCACAGCAGGAGCCTTGTGGAGAGATATTGATATTCCAGGAGGGTAAGTGTTTCAGGTAAACTATTCTAGATGCTTTTAGAACCTTCATTTTTTGATCAGCTAGGTGGAAAATATATATTTATACCATAAAAGAATGAAAATGCATGTTCTTCATGAGGAGGGCCTATATAAATTTTGGAAAAGAACTAGCCAGTGGTTG
The DNA here is from genome assembly GCA_026167975.1 of Phrynosoma blainvillii. Lineage (NCBI taxonomy): Eukaryota > Metazoa > Chordata > Lepidosauria > Squamata > Phrynosomatidae > Phrynosoma > Phrynosoma blainvillii. Next base: position 179,808,369 of record JANUYF010000003.1, on the reverse strand, counting down.
AATATCAACTTGCAATTGAGATAAATGTAGAAAGTCCACCACTACCATGACTTGTAGTACATACTTGGACAGCTGGAGCAGAAAATGATCAAAATTTATGAAGAGATCCTAAACTAGTTTCAAGAATTTAGATTTTTTTTTTTGGGGGGGGGGGGAGATAAATAAATTGCACAATCTGCATCATGGAACTTATTTTCCAAACTCATAACATTCCCAGATAGTGTAATTGCCAGACTGGTGTAGTCAAGTCTGTGTCATCACAAGTATCCATGGATTCTTTTTGTTTGGAAGACAATTCATGCAGAGGGGGTATATTGTTAGCCCTCTTTGCCTCCAAGGGTTGTGCTAGTTATGAAGTCATTCTCATTTATTGCTGCTAGTGCATCAATATACCCCCTCCCCCATCTAGATCTTTCTCAGTATGAGGATTTCATTGATACTAAATTCACTAGTACTTCAGCCAAGTCATTGATAGTAGACAACTTGTTCTTAACTGATTCACTTAGGTCTGCAAATTGTGCTTCTGTTAAATGCTAGAAGTTTTGGCTGGACTAGATGACAGCATGACCTTGCAAGAAGTTTTATGTTAACAAACAGAAATTCCTTTCCTCTGCAAGTACCCCAATACAAATTAAAGCTGTAATAACTATGGGCTTCTACAGAACGGCCCAAAGGGCCGGCCTGGAGTCAAGATGGGGAGGCGCAGCCACAAGCTGGGTGCCCCAAACCCACGCTGGCGGCACCCTGACACCACATGCTGTTATGCATGTGTTTTGACGTGCTGCACCGGAAGGGGTGCTGAAGAGCATTTTGACGTCCTGCACTGGAAGGGGTGCTGAAGAGCCGCGCGCTCTTTTGCTGGCTCTGAAAGGAGCATCATTTTGCCGCTCTTTTCCAGGCTGGCAAAAGGGAGGATCGGGGCCAAGGCATACATCCCCCCTAAGTCTCAAAACCCCCACATTGATATTATTCAAAATTTGCACACAATGTAAGAGGGATTGTAGACTGTTCAGATGTTACCAAAATTCTCTTATGTGTAGATACACTTGGAAGCCACTGTACATCAAGCATATCAATACTATGAGGATGTACATGTAAAAGTTAACTCAGAGAAAATACAATACCTCCATAAGGCAGCCATCTAACATTGTTTATTGTGTTATAAGCAATCTGAAACATGATTTGGATAACTTGTAAGATGCTATTGCAGTTTCTTTTTCCCAGCTCCTTTAGAGTTACTAGCAAACCATCCTCAGAATCATTTATGGTGGTTTTGCTCACCAATTTCCCCTTCTTTTTGAATCCTGTACTATTAAACTGAATCAAACTATTTGTTAAAGCTGTGTGTTCTGAACTGTAAGAGGAACTTGAACCTGGGGAATTGCTAAAAGTTCAAGTATCCAATGGGATCTTTTATCCTATGTTTATGGAGGTGGTTAGAGAGTAGACTGATAGAGAGAAAGCTTTCTCAGTGAATTTTGTGATTTATTTGGGTATTCAAACATACAAAGACATTCAAACATACACCCAAGCACACAAGAACTCAAGAATAAAATGTTTAGCTTGGATAGGAAATAGAAGGCTTTCTAATGGTGATAATTATTTGACGGAGGTTGCTCCAACAATGAACGAAGATGAATAGACTCAACCGTGTAAAAGGAGGACCGGAAGAGCAGGGACCCAAGTCAGAATTCACAGTGATGCAGTTTCAACATAAAATATAACCAGACCCAATGTGCCTGAGATTTGGAGAATTTTTATACCCTTAAACCTAGCCTGAGGTGAAGATTTTTTACTGTATATCAAAAGATTCCAGATAGATGGCCTTTGAAGTAGACAATTTCCAAAGAGGGGAGATGGGGTGTTATGTTATCTCCTTCTTAGCCAGACACACCCTGGTTTGTACTCATAAATCTCCTAGGTGTGAATGTTCCTGTTTTGTGGTTCCTAACCTTGACCTTTTGATCTGTTAATTCCATGTTGAGGCAGACGTGACCACTCAGGTGTCTACGTGAGATCCTCACCTTTACTTCAAGGTGGCTTGGGCTTTTCCAGTTTAGGTCCATGATAGGAGACCCACAAAGGCATTTTTATATTAAAACAATGCTTGTAACAGTATGAAATTATCAAATGAGTGTTAAAAGGCATTATTTTGTCACATAGTCTGGGAGGCATGATTAGCGTTCACTGTGTTGTTTCTTCTCAATAATAAGCAATTTTTCAAGAACAGGCTCATCAGAGCATTTGACTCTAAGGATGCTCCTTCTTGATAAACAGCCAAATAATTGCCAGAGATTTTCAAGGGGTCAGATAGGGGTTTATATAGCAAAGCCACAAAACTGTTAGGAGTAGAAATTGCAATCACTGAATTTAAGTTTTGAATACTCATATGAATGAAATTTATTACAGTCAATGACCAGACCAAAACAACAACAACAACAACAACAACAAGGAAATACATCAAATGTTATCACATACAAGGTTATCACATACTGGGAGGGATAATATTATACATCAAATTTTTATCAATAATTCAAAATCTGGATAGATTTAGAAACTGCATAGTAAAAAACCCATTCAAATAATACACACATTAAAATTTAAAGTACCATCCTACAATGGCAAGCTATTGCCCCAATGCAAATACTTGCCACCTTGGCTGTAATCTCTGACAGCTGATCAGCCAGAAGGTAATCAATATAAAATGTGCCAGTTTTCCTGGGATTTTTTATAAAATTGGGGCTATAAAACAGTGCTGGAGATCATGGTAAAAGATACAAAACAATAAAACGTGCCCCACTGTTTCTACCTCCCCAGACCCAAAGGACATGGGCGTTCACAAAGTGGTTTATTATTATATCTTCTCTCGAGTAAAGCTGATGGAAGTACATTAAATTTAGCCAGAGTAAAGGCTTTCCTATACTTTGGATTTATTAAATTGTTCAAATATGCTGCAAGGAAAAGACTTCCTCACAGTTTCCCCAGATGCAACCAATTTGTCAGTCTAGAGCTCTTTGGAGGCCTTGTTGTGTCTAGCTGTCCCTGAATGTGTTCTAGAACAACTTTTATTTGTCATTTAAAATTTATCACTGATTATTTTTCCCATGCCTCAAGAAGGAAATAAATACTGCTATTATTCTTGCTTCTCTGTGGAGAGTGAGATATTTCAACTTGGTTGTACCTCACAGAGAAGTGTACCATTTCTGACAATTTCCAAAAGAATGAAGGCTAAAAAGCATTCAGTTGGCTTATTCTCCCTAACTCTTCTTGCAATTAGCAATGTAAACCATAAAACTCCATTCACATTGTCTAACAAGACAGTATGACTTATGTTTATCTTTACAGTGCAACTTTCTCTCCCCTTTGTCTCCTGAAGCCCAGTGGAGTAATCGAAATTGGCTTGATTGGGATTAACACAATTAAAATGGGGAATACCCAGTAATCTAGGTGATTCTACTATAGCTGTGCATGTCAGGCACGGGACTGACGTGGCGGCGGTGGTGACCCCCTTGCCCGCAGAAGCCCTGGGAAGGACTCTGCTCCCTTAAGGGCTCTGCCTGCCCTTAACTTTGACACCTGGGTGGCTGGGAGTGGCCTTGCACCCCGGGACCAAGGAGCAACTGGCGGGCTTAAAACCCCCGCCCTGGAACATCTTCCTTGGACTGACGTGGCGGCGGTGGCGACCCCCTTGCCCGCAGAAGCCCTGGGAAGGACTCTGCTCCCTTAAGGGCTCTGCCTGCCCTTAACTTTGACACCTGGGCAGCTGGGAGTGGCCTCACACCGCGGGACCAAGGAGCAACTGGCGGGCTTAAAACCCCCACCCTGGAACATCTTCCTTGGACTGACGTGGCGGCGGTGGTGACCTCCTTGCCCGCAGAAGCCCTGGGAAGGACTCTGCTCCCTTAAGGGCTCTGCCTGCCCTTAACTTTGACACCTGGGCAGCTGGGAGTGGCCTCGCACCGCAGGACCAAGGAGCAACTGGTGGGCTTAAAACCCCCGCCCTGGAACATCTTCCTTGGACTGACGTGGCGGCGGTGGCGACCCCCTTGCCCGCAGAAGCCCTGGGAAGGACTCTGCTCCCTTAAGGGCTCTGCCTGCCCTTAACTTTGACACCTGGGCGGCTGGGAGTGGCCTCGCACCGCAGGCTTGGGTTTTAGCCTCCCCTGCGATAATCCCAAGGAAATTGTGGAATCCAGTGAGACGGCTGGTTAGCATAGGTATTGGGCTGGAGGTGGATTACACCATCAGTCAGTAGTCTTGTGCTACTAGACTGTGCACCATCCAGACTCTAATCATTGTAATTTATTAATGGTTGGAAATAGTACCATCTTATTGGAGGCCGGGAATGAATTGGGAGCGCCCATCGGAGTTGTGCTGGGGAAAGGGAGGTATGGCTGGAATAGCGGGAACCAATGTTACAAAAGAAGACAGGATCGCTGTTTGAAAGCTATCCCGTCTTCAGTTCCCTCTGTTGCTCTGAATGGCATGGGGAGCAGACCAACCATTCCACAGAACCTCACTCTGCTCCTCTGCAATGCCAGGTCAGTTAAAAATAAGACCCATATCATCCAGGATCTCCTCCTGGATGAAGATGCCGACCTGGCTTGCTTCACAGAGACCTGGCTGGGAGAGGATAGTGCTGCTATATGGGCACAGATCCTCCCAGCTGGGTATTCTGTTAGTGAGCAGGTGAGGGGAAGTGGGCGGGGGGGGGGGGTGGGCAGAGTGGCTCTAGTCCATAAGAACACTCTGACCTTGACCAGGATACCTGTCCGGAATACGGTCCACTTCGAGTGTATGTACCTCAGCCTGAAGACCAGGGATAGCTTGGGGATTTTGCTAGTCTACCGACCACTCCGTTGTCTAGCAGACTCCCTGACCGAGCTGACGCAGCTGGTCTCTGAGCTGCTGTTGGAGACCCCCAGACTGTTAGTTCTGGGGGATTTCAACATCCCGCTCGAGACCAGTTTAACAGGTGCGGCTCGGGAGTTCATGGAGACCATGACAAACATGGGCCTATCCCAATTGGTCAACGGGCCCACACATTGTGCAGGTCATACACTCGATGTGGTCTTTAGTACGGAACAGGAATATCCGTGGGCGGAGGTAGTAAGTACCTCCGCATTGTCATGGACGGATCATTTCCTGGTCAAGATGGGGCTCAGAGCCAATATCTGCCCCACCGGGGGTGGTGGACCCATTAGAATGGTCCGCCCTCGAAGGCTAATGGAGCCCATTGGACTCCGGAAAGCCTTGGAGGGCTTATTGGTTGGGAATGCCGGTGATCCTGTCGAGGCTCTGGTTAATACATGGAACACCGATCTTACCAGGGCTATCGACATGATCGCTCCCAAGCGTCCTTGCCAACCCGCTTCGAACCGTAGACCTTGGTTCACTCCAGAGCTCAGGAGGATGAAGCGGGAGGGACAACGACTAGAGCGCGAGTGGCAGAAAACTCGACTCTTATCGGACAGAACTCGGCATAGGAAATTTTTTAGTTCCTATCAGGAGGCAATACGTACAGCGCAGAGGGCTTTCTCTTCTGCACGTATTGCGTCTGCAGAGTCTCGTCCAGCAGAGCTGTTTAGGGTGGTAAGGGAGATGACGCAGGCTCCCCCTGCGCCAAATCCCTTGCTTAACCTGACGACAGCCTGCTGCGATGCATTTAATAACTACTTTGCAGATAAAATCTCTCAGATAAGAGCCGACTTAGACGCCACTATTGTAACAGAGTCATTAGTTGAGGTGTCCAGCGATTCCGCCGATGTGGTTTTACTGGATCAGCTCCGATCTGTGAGTACCGAGGACGTGGACAAGCTGCTTGGTAAGGTGAGGAAGACAACCTGCCCTCTCGGCCCTTGCCCATCATGGCTGGCCGTCCAGGGGGGGGATGCATTGCTGAGATTCCTTACGGATATCATTAATGCATCCTTCAGGGAAGGACATGTTCCATCTTGTTTAAAAGAGGCGGCTGTTAGGCCGCTTCTAAAAAAACCTTCCCTGGACCCCCTGGATATGAAAAATTATAAGCCTGTGTCATTGCTGCCATTTTTGAGCAAGATAATCGAGAGGGCGGTTGCTCTTCAGCTCCAGGCAGTCTTGGATGAAACCGATTATCTAGACCCATTTCAAACCGGCTTTAGGACTGGCTTTGGGGTTGAGACTGCCATGGTTGCCTTGACCGGCGATCTGCGTCTGAGCATCAACAGGGGTAGTGTGACCCTGTTGGTGCTCTTAGACCTCTCAGCAGCCTTCGATACAATAGACCACAGCATCCTCTTGGGCCGCCTGAAGGGGTTAGGTATCGGGAGCACTGCTTTGCAGTGGTTCCGGTCCTTCCTCTCGGGTCGGTCCCAGAGGGTGCTGCTCGGGGACTGTAGCTCCAATAAGAGGGAACTCACTTGTGGGTTCCCTCAGGGAGCTATTTTGTCCCCGACATTATTTAACATCTACATGAAGCCGCTGGGTGAGATAATACGGAGTTATGGTGCTGGGTGCTATCAGTACGCTGATGACACCCAAATCTATTTCTCCATATCTCGTTCATCGGTCTCGAATTCCAATGGCATATCTTCTCTCAATGACTGTCTTCAGGCGGTAATGGGCTGGATGAGGAAAAACAGATTGAAGTTGAATCCAGACAAGACGGAAGTGCTCACGGTAGTGGCCCCAAAACCAGGAATTGGGTTGCAACCTCCAGTCCTGGATGGGGTCACACTCTCCTCCAGTGACTGTGTTCGCAGCTTGGGGTTGCTCCTTGACTCGTCGCTCCTGATGACGAATCAGGTAAATGCGACGGTCAGGAGTGCCTGTTATCAGCTTCGGCTGATACGCCAGCTGCACCCTTTTCTGGAAGTAAGGGGTCTCGAAACTGTTGTCCACGCGCTGGTAACCTCACGCCTAGACTTCTGTAACGCGCTCTACATGGGGCTACCCTTGTGTCTGGTTCGGAAACTGCAACTGGTCCAAAATATGGCAGCCAGGCTTCTATCGGGAACATCTAGGAGGGATCACATTACGCCAGTTTTGAGGTCCCTCCACTGGCTGCCTATTGGTTTCCGGGCTCAGTACAAGGTGTTGGTTATCACCTTTAAAGCCCTAAATGGCTTGGGTCCAAGCTATATCAGGGACCGCCTTCTCCCATACAATCCTCCCCATGCTCTCCGATCCTCTGGGAGAAACCTGATGCAACCTCAAAAAACAAGGCTCGCGGGGACCTCCCAGAGGGCTTTTTCAGTTGTCGCTCCCAGACTCTGGAACGGCCTGCCGGATGAGATCCATTAATTAACATCTTTGGATAGCTTTAAAAAGGCTGTCAAGACAGATCTCTTCCGGCAGGCCTTTCCAGATTAAATAACCCGGCCTCAAGACCTGGAATGTGCGACCGACTGTTCTCAAGGGAATTAGCAGGGTTATTGGTTGGTATAAATTTTAAAGCTATTAGCTGTATTTATTTTAAATTGATTGATTTAATGCTTTTTTAAGGGGGGAGGGGGGAATGGTGTGTTTTAGATTGTATTTATTGGATGCCTATTTTATTATGTCCACCGCCCAGATTGGTCCGCCAAAGGGCGGTATATAAATAAAAATTATTATTATTATTATTATTATTATTATTATTATTATTATTACATATACTTTTATGATTTGAAGTGATAATGGATCTTTTGTTGGAGAGTGCCATAAAACACTCAACTGTCTTTCCCTTCCAGATTGTTTAACAAGGAATGATGGGCTATGTTTATCTTTAGAACTGTATTCCTCCCTCTTCCTCTCCCCTCTTACAGCCAAATGAAGTAATTCAAATTGCCTTGATTGAGACTCACACAATTAAAATGAATGACTGAGGCATTGCTACATTTATTACATAAGCAAAAAGCCCCCAAAAGGCAAAACACACACACACACAAACATCCTCAATATCTACTTTCCCATCTAAGTGCTCCTTACTTCTTTTGCAAATCTCTACAAATTCTCACACCTCAGTCAAGCAGGTACCAGATTTCAGAGCTCATAAATATTTGAGCCAAATCGAGAAAACCAAGAATACCATATGAACTGCAACAATTTATATCCCTAAAGTAAACAAGCAATAGTTTTCAAAACACTGCAAAGAAAGTGGAGACAATGTTGCACAGGACTGAAGTACAATAACCAAAGAAAAGACCATCCAGGATAGGATAGAAGAGAGAGGGGGAACAAAGATATCAGAATTCATTAAAACATCTCCTATCATGCCAGCACCATCTCGGTACATGGTGTTCACCCTTCTTTTAGCTTCACATCACTTTCTGTGTGTGACTGATGCTGCCAGAGCTGAAACTGAATGTGTTGACTTGATGATATGGATCTCCAAAGCACATTTACATCCACATAGAACATCCAAGGTAGCCCCATTTCATACAATTCAATGTAGATGGATTGTGAATATTCATTTGCTTCAGGTTATACTTAACCTGCTAAACACTTTTTCCTTTTTCTCTCTTTCTTGTTCGTGCTTTCTGTGACATTTGATAATAATTCCAAAATAGAATCATTTATGCTGCACATTTAAAGTAAGGACACTCTTCACCCATGGGAGTTTAGAATCATCAGCATAGCATAGCCAATAAGGGAAATTAATCAGAAACCAAGTCCTAGGGGAAGAATGTAGGCCTTGCTAACTAAATCTAGCTATTAATTACTCTGGGGAACTCATGCTTTTGACAGAATACCACAATAAATGTGTCATTAAAACTAGAAGAGAATTTCTTGTTGTTGTTGTTGCCTTTCAGGTTTATTTAGAATGAAGCATGAGTTTTGTTCCATTTATCTCAATGATGTGTTTTCCCTTTCCTGTTTCTTGTAGAGAGCCAATATAATTATTTTTCAGCCAAAAGAGCTACCTTATTTCTAGTAGTTAAGAGAATCCAACATTGCTCTGATCATATGAACAATTATATACTGAAAACTCAGAGCCTGTCTTTTGGACTGCAGTTCCCATGTTACCCAGCCATTGGATTCTGAGAGTGGTAGTAAAAATATAAATGTACAAGTTGTATAAAATGTTTTATTTGGGAGAACTGTCTGAGGTGCATCTCACTGTTGATAAGAATGAACAGTTCATGTCTGCTCATGATAACTGTAGCTTGGTATCTTCATCAAATTGTGTTTCACAAACTAAGCAAGCATGCAATACTATGCTAATTTTCTTCTTAAAAAAAGCAATGAGTGATTTTAGCAATTTTCCTCTAGCATCAGGAAAGTTTTCAAAAACCATATAGTTTCATTCATAATTCCTGGCTCATTCTGCATAACATTTGCATGTGATTGTTTTGGACATGAATCATTCTTTTCTACACAGGAAATGAGTTATATGAAAAAAAATATTATTTTGAATGTAGAATGATCTGGTCCCTGTGCAGAAAATGAAAGAAAGAAAGAAAGAAAGAAAGAAAGAAAGAAAGAGATATTTCCCGTACAGAAAATGCTTTTGAGTCTACAACCATATGAAAATTTTGCACACAAGAAGTCCTGTGAATAGTCTTGTCAATCTAGAACTATTCTCATCGGAGTTTCTCAACACTCAAAAAATATGTTTTTCAGCAGTTTTTCCAATATTTCCAATTATTATTTCCATCCCTAAAATTGAGTTATTCTTTTGTTGAACCTCACTAAGCCACAAGCTAGGCAGTCTAATATTGGACTTTGCATGCAGGGATCAGGGAATCCATAGGTTTTTGTGGGTTTTGGGGGGCTGTGAAGACATATTCTAGAAAAATGTATTCCTGATGTTTCACCTGCATCTGTGGCTGGCATCTTCAGAGATGAAGGGAATTGCTCCACCTCTGGTCTCTATCACTTCCATAAGTGCTCAAGCAAAACTATGTTCCAACTTCTTTTCATCTTACATATAAAAACTACATTTAATTCTATATTGGTTATGTCTGTTGAACTCATGAATTGTATCAAAATGTTTTGAAAGTACAAAAGTCAGTTGAGAACTATGTTACAAAGTACATATGGTAATAGGGAGTTCCCATGTTTGTGGGATAACAAATCTAGGTTTTAGTCCAAAATTTAAAAGAGCTATCAAAAGTGCTGAAACTCTTTTGGGGATAGGGGATAGCACCTCAGATAGCTCTTTTAAGGTTCTTACTGAGAAAATCAGAGTAGATTTATGGTGTTACTGATGTGGAAGTCACCAACTGCTTATTCACCCTAATGCTCTGTAGAAACCAACCAGGATTCTGATACCTGTTTGGTGGCTGTCAGCTTAGGTTTATGGTTAGTGGGTCTAGGAGTTTCATGAATTCTTTCCTATGGTTAGTGGGTCTTTCCTTGTGAATTCTTAACACAGTTTCATTTCTACAGATTCCATGTTGCCATATCTGTGCACCAGTATCTGCTTGGCTTGGATCCAGGACCTCCCCCTAAACAATAACACTTTAGGGCAGCTGAGCTATTCAGCATATCCAGCCAGTAACACTCCAAAGGTAAGTTTGGCTTTATGAGCACAAGTTATGAAATGGTGACTTGTAATTAGTGGTGTACATTTAAAAGACCACTGTTATTTTCACTTGACTGTGTGCACTGTTTCATTTTAGATTCTTTCTTTGAAGTCCATTTGTGTCTGTTTATTGTTTTCTTTTTTCTTTTTATCTACTGCTTTCTGCTACTTTGAAAATTTAATCCTTTACAGTATTTTCTTACACATGATAATTAGTGCAGCTTCACTTGCTTTCATCTCATTATATTTGAGAAGAGCCTTTGTTGGCATGCTGTTATTTCTTTGCTTTTCACACTACTGTTGATATTCATAATTTCATATGTGGCAAACAGAAATGTTGATCTTTGGAAGTTATCTCTCATCTCCATTCATGGTGAGATTCTGGTTTCTGATTACCATGAGTAGAATAAAACAGAGATTATTTGATGCATGGCTGCCACCAGGATCCTATTTGTTTAGGAGTTAGAAGGTTATGACACCTAGAAATTAAGATGAAGTAGCTACTTGGAGGAGACAGGTTCGGGGTGTGTTTTTGCAACAGAAATAGTGTGATTAATCCAGCTGATTTAATCTATTCCTAAGTAGGAATGTGAAAATCTCCATTTTATTGTTTCTATCAACCCCTCCAGTTTTTTTTAATCCTGTTTTTTGTTTACAAAAATTGTTTTTTCTTTCCATGTGGCAATTTGTGCATATTTTTCATACACTCCCCCCCCCCAAATGTATATCTTTTTGTATGGATTTTTCCAAATACAGATGTTTTGTATACATCTCTCTAAATGATTAAAGGCTGTTTGTATGTAATTTTCTTTTTATTGTACATGTTTACCCATGCACATGTTGAAAAATCTATGCATGGGTTTGTAAGTATTTTAGTCCTATAAAATGCACTGTAAACCTCACAAATGCACAAATCTCTGAGACAAAGGGTACTTCTTCTTTCAACAAGCCTTGGACAGTTTAAAAAGTAGAAGCCTTATTTTTCACCCCTACTGATTAGTACAATAAACCACAGTTACAGATATTTAAGGCATAGAACACAGAGAGTGTATTCTGATTTAGAGATGGGCCTAGTTCAGCAACAAGTGTTCAAAATATTCCTAATGTGCTATGAAATAGCTTTTCATTCTAGCATTCTCCAGAAATCTGGACAATATGTACACAGACAGATCAAAACAAGGTTTAATAAATAGTGTTAGGCATGACATTTATATGAGAATGGAGCTGCAATCTAGAGCATTCCCCCATCTCTATGCTTGAGTATCCTCTGTGTGCATGCATGCATGTGCACACATATACTCAGACCCTGCCTCTCACAACAATGTCAGTTGCAAGTTAAGAGTGATATGCTCTGCATTTGAAATACGAATTCAGGTTTTCACAGTTCAGAAATTGTAATCAGAATGTAGCTGCCAGTTGACTATAGTTGACCATAGATTCAAACCACACCATAATTGTGGTTATGAAAGAGGAAGTAGGACAGCTAATTCAATTACCTTGATGCCCAACCTCCATTTCTTCTATCATTCTCATTGTACTTATCACAACATCTTTGACAGGAGATTCCTAAATCATGATTATACGCAGTTCCAAATCACAAGAATTTTCACAAGTACAAGAGTGTCACTGTATATGCCATATTTGATTGTCCCAATGCATAACCTGTACTCAGAACAAAAGGCTACTGTTAGGAAAGAATATGGAAAAATGGAGTGGTTTCCAATTGGGTAGGTGCAATTTATCACTCTATCTCTTTATATGCTGGACATATCATATAAAAAAACAGGATTAGACTCAGAGAAAGGAGGTGTGAAAAATTGTATGAAGGAACACCAGCAATTTAAGATATGCAAATGGCACCATATTACCAGCAGAAAATGTCAAAGTCTTGGAAGACTTATTGAGCAATGTCAAGGAAGAAAGTGTAAAGGTAAGTTTACAGTTGAATATTAAGAAATATCACAGATGACTTTCCTAAGTAATTTTATAACAGATGATAAAGACATTGAAATGGTTCAAGATTTTCCTTAATTTGGTTCATTCATTAATCAGAATGAAGACTGCAGTCAAGAAATCAGAAGAGGACTAGGGCCTGAAAGGGCATCTCTCTCTCTCTCGGAACTACTTCACAATTCCTTCATTGAATACTAGAGTCAAGATGGTCCGTGCCATTGTATTTTCAATTTATGTGTATGATTGTAAAAGCTGGGCAGTGAAGAAAGTTTTATGGAAAGCTAAAAATGCAAATAAATTCAAATCAAGCCTGAACTCTCCTTAGAAGTCAAGGCCCAAAATAGAGAGACAGACAAACAGACACACCGGGGGGGGGGGGGCTGCTCTGGTGGTGTGGTGTTTAGATGTTGCATATCTCTGGAGCACTTCGAAGCCACCCCGGGGCTGCCCTGGGGCTTCCTAAGACAGCCCAAAACTGGCTCAAAAGGAGTGGATATGGTGATAAATTGATAGATTTTCTGCTCTTTTCTGTGGTCCATTTGGGACCACAGCAGGAGGTGCCCTTGGAGCTGTGGCTTGTGTTCACCATGGCCCCAGGGTGATCGGGCCAGGAGTGGCTTCTGGCTGCTCCTTCGTGCCCATCTGTTTTGCCCCCAACATGACTATACTGAGTCAGATAGAGAGAGATAAAGATAGATGAATGACAATTCATGCTTAGTGGTTTGACAGTTAAAAATACTTAAGCTAAAAGTGAAAGCAAATCATCAAACTCATGAAACTGTTTATCATGCCATTGGAAATCTGCATATTTACCACTTTAGTGTCACTGCCCGCTAGGAGGCAGGCAATAAAGAGTGACAGTAACTCTTTGTTACAGTTTAACCTAGATTATCTGTTTTCATACCTAACAGAAATAAATTATTATCAACATAATAACAGATAATACAGACACATCACATCCTCCCCCCAGTCTTAATTTGTTGTTATCACAGATTGCTGGTCTTGGAACAATAATGCTTTTGCTGAATGTGCATGATGACATATTAAATAATTCCATATTAATAAAGTTTTAATATCATATGGAATATATGCAAAGTACTTCTGCAAATACCACAAGGTCCTTGTGTATCTTTGTGCAGCAGTAGTACATCACTGAAGAATGATATGAATAATTGCCCCCTTTTCAGAGAGATGCTACCAACCGTTGCCATGCCAATGAGGATGCAGCTGCTAGGCTCTCAATTATAGAAGACTTAAGAACTACCTAGATGTGCACAAGTTTAGAAGATCATGTTCTTCAAGGGCAATCCACCAACAACTGTTTCTTCATATGATTGACTGAAATAAATAAATAAGGACTATGCAGGAACATTTCTATATCAGCATGGAAATCCTTTCTTTTAAAAAAGTCTGATATTTGACATTTCATATTTATATCTGTCAGTACTTATTCAGCATGTTGCACAGCCTAAATGGGGGGGGGGGGGAGGGGGAGAGAAATGAAATGAAAACTAGACCTACCTACCCCACAATTGTTTCATTACAAATACATTAATAATTCTACAGAAATCATGTTGTTGTTGTAGTTATTTGGCAAAAGAACTTGAATATAGAATTGGCTTGAAAAACTAGACCATGTGCTTTAAAGATCAGAATTTACAAATATGCAAATGTGCAAATGAGGAAAGGACAAATAGAGACAATTGTTTGGTGACTGCTGATGTCAGCAGCCTGTAATACCAAATAGAGGCCATTTTCTTTATTGATATTTTCAGAGGTTTACAACTTTAAGGCAGTGTACTTCATACATTATTACTCAGTCCTCTGATTTTACTTTACAATATCATCATACACATGCTTGCATCTAGCTCTACTCCACAATAAGGATGAAACAAATACGGGGGGAAAGTTCAAACATGGTTAAAAATATATTTATTGAGTATCATGTAACCTTGATGAGGTGAATCCTGAACTGAGAAGACTCTTCACAGTTTTTGATTCATTGTGTACAAAATTTACACATTTTTCTCTGTGTGTCCACATGCATTCAGAAAACAGCATTTTCTATTCAGAAAATATATTTCTTGCACAGAAAATGCTGTTTTATGCACACATACAAAAAATTATGAACACATTTTGCACAGAATATGGCTGAATTCCAAATTGTCTGCAGAAAAAACAGCTTTCAAATAATTTCTAACAATGAGAAGAAAATTGCCAAAATTATTCAGTGCATCCTTTGAGACTAACATTAGTGAAGAATTACATCCCTTCTCTACCTTCATCATGAATGACTGTTGGATTATTATTGGTTATGGCAATTGATGAGTATTTATTTCTGGTACCATGAATGATATAAACATTGTTTTAAACTGCAGTCACATACATATACAATATGTACTTATGCAAGTTACAGTGCAGGGAAAGTCTCATAACCCAACACAAACTGAGGCAGAGCAAATGTGCCACTCAGGTGTTAAGAAACACAGCAAAACAAGACTGATAGATGTTCATGCTAAAAGTTTCTTGTGCACAGACTCTTGCGCCTGACATAGGGAAAGCAGAAAGAGAGACAGTGAGATTTGCATATTCTGGGACATTTCAGAAGATGATAAGAAAGGAGTAGACTATGGTAGGTGTAGACATCTTTTCTTTTGTCTTATGTTACTAGTAAAATAGAGGTTCTTATGAACAGTATATATTAAATAGAATCCCATTGCTGCCTATCTGTTAATTTAGCCAATAGATAGAATTGCTGTCTGGGTTTCCCAGAAGGCAAGATGAGTGTTACTCTATCAAAATTCTTGCTCTTTTTTTAAAAAAATCTCATTCTCTTAGAAGTTACTTATTGAGTAGAGCTGTGATCTGTTTTTAATTCTTCAAGAGGTCAGTGCATTAGATCTCTGTGTCACTTTTTTCCTGTTGTATATTTTGAGCACAAATGTTCTTTGCTCCTCTAACCTTTATAAAGGATTCAATAAACTCACCACACCGCCAGATGGCCCCCCAGCAGCTTTCAAATGCATCATTTTCCCATCCTATCTTGTCATGCAGTGAAAGCATTGATTATCTTTTGGAAGTCTAGAGTACTACTGAGCAGCTTGTGGATTAGAGTCTTGTCTAATAAAATAATAGCTATTTTTACATTAAAGCCCCAGGGATCTCTTTGAAAGGTAATTCTGTTACTTTAATTTCTGTACCCTATAAAAGGCTGT
Source organism: Phrynosoma blainvillii (assembly GCA_026167975.1). NCBI lineage: Eukaryota > Metazoa > Chordata > Lepidosauria > Squamata > Phrynosomatidae > Phrynosoma > Phrynosoma blainvillii. The sequence continues at coordinate 179,792,712 of JANUYF010000003.1, read as the reverse complement.
TATCTAGTTTGTGCCTCTGTTCATTTTTTTCTATTAGACAAAGACTGGCTCAGAGAATTCAAACTGATTTCAAGTTTTAAGCTTCCTGCTTTTAAAGACTAAAGCAGCTTATGCTGCTAAGATATTTTTTTATTTTTAAAGTATGAGAAATTTGAATGTCATTTGGGTTTGCTTAACTTATTTTTCTTGGCCCCATACTTCAGGAAAACATATCTAATATAATAGTGCATGACTTGTAGTGGATATTAAGACATAAAATAAAATGAGATATATATTAGTTTATCTAAACACACATACAAACACCAGTTTATCTCTTTTTTCCCCCTTGCATTGTTAAATATCTTGATAATTTGAAAATCTAGAAGGGCTGCCAAATAAAATATGTTGACATTCACATGTGCATCACAAGACCTGACTAAAACTTTTTTTTTTTCTGCCTGAGGAAGAGGAACAAATATTGTGAACCCTTCCTCCAACAATTCAATGTGAATATTACCAAGAGTGATGGATGTTATTTTGGACAACCCAAGTGGAAAATTCCACAATATTCTCTCCTCCTCTGTGACTATAATAATAAACTAATAATTTAGCAATACTTAGTAAGTAATCATACATTAAATGATTTGCTGCTCTTTGACAACACCGAAAACCAGCTACCTGAAGCAGCTCATGGTACTACTCTTCTATGATAGAGGTAGCCCTGTTCACAACAAAATTATGATTCAAACATACCAGTGTTACACTGAAGAAACAAAGGGAATGGTGAAAAGAGAGAGAGAGGAGATAACTTGTATATAACTAGATATAATTAGATATCACTAAAATCTGGAAAAGTTTATTTAGGGTTCTACAGAATCCAGAATCTGCCAGCCAGCATGACCACTGGATATCACTGTGGGTAGGAAGGAGGGATAGAAGGCAGGAGAGAGATTGAGAGAGAGAGAACTTATCAGCAGTATCTTTATTGGTTTACATTTAATAGCATGGACAGCTGCTCTTACAACTGCTCAGCACAAACATTCCAACTGCACTGAAAACAAGCAAAACTGTAGGAATATTTGTTGTCCGGATCTGTAATTGAAAGAACACCTTCCAGTTTGTCTAGGATTAGAATGACACTGACCCAAGGATGAAAGGATGAAGACTGGGATGGTCCCAGGAAATAAATAAAAATACACAACTAGGGAATAGAAGTTTGGAGAGATAGGAATTCTTTTCCATAATTCCTAGCTGCTGAATGGTATGGAGTGTTTGTAGGCTTCTTCCCTTTCCTTCAGAATACCTTAATGTTTACCAGGGAGCCCTGGTGGTGCAGTGGTTAAATGCCAGTACACCAGCCACAGTGTTGTGAGTTTGATCCCAGGCAGGGTTCTAAGGTCCACTCAGCCTTCCATCCTTTTGTAGGTCAATAAAATGGGTATCCTGCTTGTTGAGGCAATTGGCTTACATATTGTAAGCCACTTAGAGAGTGCTAGTTCACTGATAAGCAGTATAGAAATGTACTTGCTATTGCTATTCCTCTTTTGCCCTTCTCAAGACCCTCTGGCCATTGTTCCTTTTATCATCTATAGTTCTTCTTTTTGATCTCCTTGACCATTTCTCCTGCTGCCACTCTACCTTGCCTGACTGTTGTGGGAAGCTGTGATAGACTAATGGAGGCACAAAGGATGGGCCTCTAATCCCAGGTTCTGTTGGGATATTGCTGAAGTAGCCAGATGAATTGTTAATATTATTAAATATCTCTAAATAATCAATTTATATTGCTGTTATTTAAAGAAAATGAAGCTTTTTTTTAGTAGCAGTTATCACAGTTTATATAGTAAAGGCATTTAAAGTAAGAGTCATGATATGACTGGTAGTTTAAAGAGGTCAGTCGGTTAATGTGTCCTCTTTTTTACTTTTCAAAATATGGTAATGTTGTGGAAATAGACAAAGGAAAATGGAGAAAAAGAAATATACTCAATATTTTGCCCAAGCCAAACCTGAATCCTATGATTTCCTCAAGATCTGAATCCTGGCAGGATCTGAATCCTGGCAAGACTTTAATGGGACACAGGGCACAGCAAAGGATCAGGCAGTGGCAAAGATTTATTACACACACAGTCCATTCCTTCTGTACAGAGTAAAATCTATACTAGGAGATGGGCAAATTGCCATTGAGACTCAATCCCAGTCTGTTTTTGTTTGTCTGTTTGTTCCCTAATCCTAACTCTCTTTCCCATCTATTGGTCTTTCTCCCAGTATCAAAACCACCAAGACAGATTTATCCTGTTTGTTCTCAGAGTAACACTCCATGTGTTCAGTCAGTTTATTCCCAGCAAACTTTATGTTTGTATTTAGGTGAAAGGTAATAAGGTCCAAACTTTGTAGCCACTATCAAAACTCCATTTCATTTTTAGCCCAAGCCAACTAAAGCATTTACTATCCCTTTTGTGACTCCATATTCTCACATCCAACAGTAACCCTAACAATGGGTCACTGAGTATAGTTTATTTGACTTGGAATATGTTTCTCTTATGAAGATTGCTATATTTCCCAAAGTAGACATTTTATTGTGAAGCAGCTACCTGATATTCCATCACTATTGGGGAAAGGTGGTAAATAAACTGAAGTTGAATGCAATCTTGTAAAGGTGAGGAATGAACATCTATGTTAGGAATTTCTAAAAAATCTCTAAAAAGCAGCTTTGGCAGGGTCTAGGCACATTGTTCCCTTGGTCAATTCATTGTTTCTCAGCCTGAGTTACATAGCAAGTTTCTGTAAGGTTGAAATGAATCTATATGAAGCCGCTGGGAGAAATAATCTGGAGACATGGGGCGGGGTGTTATCAGTATGCTGATGACACTCAAATATATTTCTCCATGTCTCAGTCATCAGCCATGATGGCAGATGGTATTTCTCCCCTCAATCACTGTCTTGTAGCGGTAATGGACTGGATGAGGAAAAATCAACTCAAACTGAATCCAGAGAAAATGGAGGTGCTTACAGTAGGGAACCCTAAATCTAGTATTGGGTTGCAACCTCCAGTCCTGGGCAAGGTCATGCTCTCCACTAAGGACTGTGTTCTCAGTTTGGGAGTGCTCCTAGACTTGTCGCTTCACATGACTGATCAGGTGAATGTGACAGTCAGGAGCGCCTGTTATCAGCTTTGGCAGATACGCCAACTGTGCCCTTACCTCAAGACAAAGGACCTAGAAACTGTAGTACATGCACCGGTAACCTCACGACTCGATTTCTGCAATGCACTCTACATGGGGCTACTCTTATACCTAGTTCGGAAACTACAACTGGTACAAAATATGGCAGCCAGGTTAGTCACTGGGAAATCGAGAAGGGAGCACATCACTCCAATCTTGAAATCCCTTCACTATCAGTTTTCAAGCATAGTATAAGATGTTGGTAATGACCTATAAAGCCCTGCATGGCCTAGGTCCAACCTATCTAAGGAATCGCCTCCTCCCATATAATCCGCTCCACACCCTTAGATCCTCAGGGAGGGGTTTATTGCAACTAAGAAGATCTAGATCAGAGGTAGGCAACCTTTCCCCTTCAAGGGCCGAGGGACTTCAGCTCCCAGAAGCCTCAGCCATGTTGGCCAATAGTCCCATGTTGGCCAATATCTCCTGGGATTCTGGGAGCTGAAGTCCCTCCGCCCTTAAAGGGGACAGGTTGCCTACCCCTGATCTAGATTAACAGCAACCTCCCAGAGATCTTTCTCTGTCACTGCTCCCAGTTTATGGAATGCCCTGCCAGAGGAGATCCGTCAAGCAACTAGTTTGAAGAATTTTTAAAAAGCTGTCAAAACAGATCTCTTCCAGCAGGCCTTCCCTGAATAGAACAGACTGCACCAAACATATGTCTCTCCCTCTTTTTATTGCCTTTTATTATTTTTTATTGTTTTTATGTTTTTATGTTTTATGTTTTCGACCTTTTTTTGGGCATTATTTTATATTACTGGTGTGAACTCACCAGTTATTTTAAAATAAGCTTACTGTTATATGTAATTTTAAGGGGGGGGGTAAGTTGTTTTATTATGTTATTACTGTTTGTTATGTATTTGTTTTATATGCAATTGTTGTGAGTCGCCTTGATTGCCCAAAGGCAAAAGGCAGGGTATAAAAATAAAGTTGTTTATTATTATTATTATTATTATTATTATGTGTTAGTGATGGTGGTGAAAAAAGAGGAGGAGGAGGAGGAGACCTATGTATGCCACACTGAGTTTATTGGAGAAAACCCTGGATATATGTAAGAACCAAATTTTAAAACAAACAAAAGAAATTAATGAACACCTAGCCTGAGTTTGGTGGTTTCCCATAGGAACAACATACCTTTCCCATAGGGACAACATACCTTTCCAACATACCTTTCACACTCTCCTCCAGTGACTGTGTTCGCAGTCTGGAGGTGCTCCTTGACTCGTCGCTCCTGATGACAAATCAGGTAAATGCGACAGTCAGGAGCGCCTGTTATCAGCTTCGGTTGATATGCCAGCTGTGCCCTTTTCTGGAATTAAAGGATCTTGAGACCATTCTGCACGTGCTGGTAACCTCACCCCTGGATTTCTGTAATGCGCTCTACATGGGGCTACCCTCGTGCTTGGTTCGGAAACTACAGTTGGTTCAAAATATGGCAGCCAGGCTTTTGTCGGGAACATCTAGGAGGGACCACATTACCCTGGTTTTGAGGTCCCTCCACTGGCTGCCTATTTGTTTCTGGGCCCAGTACAAGGTGTTGGTTATCACCTTTAAAGCCCTAAATGTCTTAGGTCCAAGTTATCTCAGAGACTGCCTCTTCCTATACAATCCTCCCTGTGCCCTCCAGTCCTCTGGGAGGAACCTGCTGCAGCCTCAAAAATCTAGGCTTGCTGCGACCTCTTAGAGGGCTTTTTCTGTTGTCGCCCCCAGGCTCTGGAATGACCTGCTGGATGAGATCCGTCAATTAACATCCTTGGACAGCTTTAAAAAGGCTGTCAAGATGGATCTCTTCCGGCAGGCCTTTCCGGACTAAAAAAATACCCGGCCTTGGGATCTCGGGAACTTGGGACCTTGGGATTCCCTCTCCCCAGGAATGTCTCCATAGCCCCCTTTTCAGAACTGAAGTTGCAGGGGTTGTATTGGTTTGTATTATTTGTTTTGTTGTTTTTTAAACTTGTCATGTTTTAATTGTTATTTGGTTTTAATTGAGATATGGTTTAATAAATTTTTAAGGGGGGGAGGGCATTATACTGTTTTAAGTCGTATGTATTTTAATGTTGTAAACCACCCAGATTGATTGGTCTGCCACCAGGCGGTATATAAATAAAAATTATTATTATTATTATTATTATTGTTGTTGTTGTTGTTATTATTATTGCAATCAGTGGATGACTGCCATTTCAAATAGTTCTGATGTAACATTTATTATCCAAAATAATGACAGGTTCTACAATCAAGTAGATTGTAGATTGGGACTTTATTGTAGAGTTCATTCGTCGGTCTCGAATTCCAATGGCATATCTTCTCTCAATGACTGTCTTCAGGCGGTAATGGGCTGGATGAAGAAAAACAGATTGAAGTTGAATCCAGACAAGACGGAAGTGCTCATGGTAGCGGCCCCGAAACCAGGAATTGGGTTGCAACCTCCAGTCCTGGATGGGGTCACACTCTCCTCCAGTGACTGTGTTCGCAGCTTGGGGTTGCTCCTTGACTCGTCGCTCCTGATGACGAATCAGGTAAATGCGACGGTCAGGAGCGCCTGTTATCAGCTTCGGCTGATACGCCAGCTGTGCCCTTTTCTGGAAGTAAGGGATCTCGAAACTGTTGTCCACGCCTAGACTTCTGTAAAGCGCTCTACATGGGGCTACCCTTGTGTCTGGTTCGGAAACTGCAACTGGTCCAAAATATGGCAGCCAGGCTTCTATCGGGAACATCTAGGAGGGATCATATTACGCCAGTTTTGAGGTCCCTCCACTGGCTGCCTATTGGTTTCCGGGCTCAGTACAAGGTGTTGGTTATCACCTTTAAACCCTAAATGGCTTGGGTCCAAGCTATATCAGGGACCGCCTTCTCCCATACAATCCTCCCCGCGCTCTCCGATCCTCTGGGAGAAACCTGCTGCAACCTCAAAAAACAAGGCTCGCGGGGACCTCCCAGAGGGCTTTTTCGGTTGTCGCTCCCAGACTCTGGAACGGCCTGCCGGATGAGATCCGTCAATTAACATCTTTGGATAGCTTTTAAAAGGCTGTCAAGACAGATCTCTTCCGGCAGGCCTTTCCAGATTAAATAACCCGGCCTCGAGACCTGGAATGTGCGACAATCTGTTCTCAAGGGAATTAGCAGGGTTATTGGTTGGTATAATTTTAAAAACTATTAGCTGTATTTATTTTAAATTGATTGATTTAATGCTTTTTTAAGGGGGGAGGGGGAATGGTGTGTTTTAGATTGTATTTATCGGATGTACTATTTTATTATGTCCACCGCCCGGATTGGTCCGCCAAAGGGTGGTATATAAATAAAAATTATTATTATTATTATTATTATTAAAATAGTGACATTGCAAGACAAAGCCATCTTTATTTCCTTCTCTTAGCTTCTAATTCTAAGGAGAATTTCAGTATTCATTTATGACAATTAAAACTTAGATTTAATACTGTTTTAAGGGGGGAGGGGTCGTTGGGTTTTGGGTATTGTATTTGATTGTATATGATTTTATGGTTGTGAGCTGCCCTGATTGGGTTTCCAAAGGGCAGGATATAAATAAATTTTATTATTATTTTATTATTAAACAGAAGGATGTTGAATTTATGTTTTCACATTATTCAACTGGATGCTGTAACATTAATTAGTCCATTCATCCCAAATACTCATGATTATTTTCATGTATCATAGTGGTTGGATGGACTGGATGGACTGGTGTGAAGTAATTCACTAGGGCAGGAAAGAAAACTTCAGTGGGACTGGATGTCAGGTTGTTACCCTGTCTCCTTCCCCAATTTACACTAGGCCCTCAAGTTCAAAAAGAAGGAGAAGTTAAAAATGTGTGGGGTGGGATGAAAGCAGAAGTGATCAGATGACCATTTTCAGTTTTGATTTTGGGGGTTTGGGGGAGGTTTGTAGCTTTCCCCATCTCAACCTGAATTAATTCTGAACCACCCTTCTTGGAAGCCTCCAGATGCAGCAGTTACACTGGATCCCATACCATGAGAAAGGTGGAAAAGTAATTAATAAATAACAAATCATGTTTGCTTTAATACAAAAAATTATTGGTGCTGTCAAAAAAAAAAAGATAGGGTGCTGTGGCAGTGGAGGACAAAAGACTTTATGAGAAAGCTTCTGTAGCCTGTAGGCCATACTTTTCCTCTCCTGCAAAATAAGGTTTGTCCTCTTTATTTATAAGAAATCCAATAAATGAAAGTCATATGCTCTGTTGCTTTTCATAATTGCATAGATCAAGAACAAAATTTAAAGCCAAAGAAATCTAATCAAACAATTGTTTGTTTGTTGTTTTTAAATGGGGGCAAGAAACCCATTCACCCAACCAGTGCTACATTTCAATGCTGTCATAACTAGAGACTGGGAGTGTCTGTAATGACTACTCTTCTTTATTTAATTTTTGTGATACAGTGCTAAATTTTGCATCTTCACAGTGTTGAGTATGCTGTGTAAGTGGTAAGCGATGCCAATTAAATCCATTTCATTTCCAGGCTGAAAAACAATAAAGTTCAGAAAAGCCAAGGTGTGCGTGTAAATATTTCTACTGGGCACTATAATTCCTCTGGCCAACACTACTTCCTGCCTAAACAAAGGGAGATATATTCCCTGCTCATATTATCCTTGCTCAAATTCAGTTTGCAAATTAAATTAAATCATCTATTTTTTGTCCCACACTAGTCTGAAACCAAAATCCTACAGATAATTTCTTCCACCATTAGTTCCCATTTCAGCAATATTAACCAATCATCACACTCAACAAGCAAACAAAAGATAGTAACCTCATCAGTACAATAAATTCTTAGCAGTCTTAGAATTGAAAAGCTATAGAGACTCAGGATATAAACTGAAGAATGAGAGCTCTTTAGGCTTATTATAATAAATTTCAATTATTTTATCTCTAAACTGAAAAATCACAAAAAAACAATATTGGAAATCACTGAAGTCACTACCCACTATTGCATTAGTTAAAAATACCTGCTGCAGCAAGCAGATTATGGTGAAGAAATGAAATTTGTCTAAATTTTAATGATCAATACATTTGGGGGAGAAAACTATCATCGGGCCTTTGCAGACTGCCAGAAATAGTGCAAATTGAAGCCTCTTTAACTGCCCTGACTCAGTGCTAGGGAATCATGGAAACTGCAGTTTATTGTGGCACCAGAGCTCTCTGACAGAGAAGGCTCAATGACTCAGGGAAAAAAAAATACTATTCTCATGATTCCTTAGCACTGAGTCAGGACAGTTAAAGTAGACTCAATTTGCACTATTTCTGGCAGTCTGCAAAGGCCCATAGTTTTAGGGGCTATGCAGACAGGCAGGAAAAGGTGACCTGAAGTTCCCTTTTCCCTAAACTGCAGCAACCGCACTGCCTGCCCTGAGGTTGCCCTAAATGGGGGCAGAGCAGTTACACTGGGGGAAGTCAATACAGCTTTTCCGAGGCTGTATTGAAGCCCCCGCAACCACACCACCAGCCCCCAAGGACGCCACAAAGGGAGATGGAGCAACCGCATGGGCTGGCAGTAGCTGCTTTAATTTTTTTTGTTCTCAAACACAGGCGCATGTGTGCAGGATCACTCTCCACACCTGTGCATCTGTGCATGAAAACATCCATGTGCAACTGCACAGGACCTGTCATAGCTAGTATACAGTCTGTCACTCTCTGTGTATAAAGGTGACTAAAGTTTGGCATCCCTGTGCACTTGCACAGGTTCTGTCATACACCCACATATCATGCAAGAATTCACTGACCTCTGGTTCTCTAGGGTTAGGGTTCTAATATTCAAGCATACCTACGCCAGTGTATCCACACCTGGAAGCATAGGGTGCTTTAAATTAAAGCTTGCACCGTAGGGTGCATGCACTGGATTGCTGAGTCAATTTCCACCACACGTGCGATGATGCATTTATATGGCTGTTTTCTGGTGCATCAGTGTCGCTGCATATATACACACATGCGAAGGTGTGCATGTTTCTAGAAGGAGCGGGAAAAAGCGGCACCTTTTTGGAGTACACTTTCACAGGAAGAAGCAGGTAGGGGGTGCTTTTTCAGCATGCATCATCTAAAGACCATGCCTTCAGGTCAACCCCAAAACAACCCTTTTTAGCCCGTGTGCATCCCCCCCTTACTATCCTAAAAAGATCAACAGATAGTGAGGTTTAAATCCAACTGTTAGTCTGAAATAGAGTAGATTCACGTAGGGCCTAAGCAGACGGGCAGCCGTGGGCCGCCCAGGGAAGCTGCGGATTGGGGCCGAGGTAGCTGCACTCGTCAGCCCCAATATGCAGCTTCGCAGGCCCTGGAAGGAGCACTAAAATAGCGCTCCTTCAACAAGATGCTGAAGGTGTGCCACAAGAGGCCTTGGGCGCACCTTCGGCATCTCTTCTGCCGCAGCATGTGTGGACGCTGTGGCAGAAGTGCGTCGTCGAAGTGCCGGTCATGCGGAGCAACGGGTGCTCCGATGATGTGTTCGGGAAGGGGTTGGGGTGCCCAGCGTGAGGCTGCCCCTCCCCTTCCTTGCTTCGAAGACGGCACAACATTATGGCTTAGGGCCTTTGCAGACTGCCAGAAATAGTGCACATTAAATTGAGGCACTGTCCTGGCTCAGTGCTAGGGAGTCATGGGAATTGTATTTTTTTCTGGGACATTGAGCCTTCTCTGTCAGAGAGCTCTGGTGCCACAATAAATTATAGTTCCCATGATTCCCTAGCACTGAGCCAGGGCAGTGCCTCAATTTAATGTGCACTATTTCTGGCAGTCTCCAAAGGCCCTTAGGCCCTACGTGAATCTACTCTATTTCAGACTAACAGTTGGATTTAAACCTCACTCATCTGCTTAGGCCCTAAATGAATGGTACTTGCATAAGTGCTGACTTACCAAGTTTTCAGTGATATATTGATTCTCATGTAGTTGCTGCTGACTGTTGGATTTTTGCCTAAATCTTATTTCTTATTGAGCCATTCTTGATGATTTTGAACCTTTGTCAACCTCAGCCAAAAGTAAAAGTCATACTAATTTTGTTGATCTACAATTCATTACAGCCATAATGTTAGAATTAAAAAACATGTGCCTAACATGAGATGTGCGAACACTATTGCTGGTGCTGATCATCACACATGGGACGAAATAGAAGTGTCCCTGTATTAGTCCAGACATTATAGCAATGAAATTTGCCATTAGACTTAGCCTAAAATGGATGACATAGACTTGGGTAGATGTACAGCTATGAAATTACATCTAGCAGTGCATCCAAATACAAGGCTGCCAAGCCTCAATCATACATAGTTACACTTTAAAAACTGTCTGCACTTGAAAAGCAAACAACAACAACCCTATTTCCACTGTTGTTTGTGTGCATCCCATGACTGGCTGGGATTGTAATCATGTCTTTCAGACACTAAGAGATGTTCTGCTTGATTCTACTTTGGTTTCCACAAACCAAAAACCCTTCATATCATCTATCAGTATTTGTGAATCATATCTGCATTGTGCCTTCCTAACTGATAATAGTAGGTGTCTCAAAACTAGACCTTTCCATACATCTGAGGAAGTAGACGAAGGTCCAAAACACACTGCAGAAATAATCCAGTTTGAGACTGCTATAAATGCCCTGCTCAATACTAGGGAATTCTGGGAACTGTAGTTTTGTAAGACATTTAGCCTTCTCTGTCAGAGAGAAGGTGCCACAATAAATTATCATTCCCAGGATTCCTTAGCACTGAGTCAGGGCAGCTAAAGTGGTCTCAAACTGGTTTATTCCTGCAGTGTATTTTGGACCAGTTTACAAAAGCTTATGCTATAACTTATTTTGCTCAATTAGCTTCAAAGGTGTTACAATAGTCCTTGGCATACTGATTTTCCAGACTAACATGAAAATCAACTTCTGGCCACTTCAGGGACATGACATTCAGATGATGCATGCCCCCCAAAGTGTCCAGAAGCCATTCTGAGTCCAACAAAGGCAGCCCGAAGCTGCTGGAAAAAGGAGCAAATTTAATCTGCTCCTGGCAGTGGCTGGCTTGGGACCATGGCAGCAGCCTACTTTGATGAATGGGCCCAATTGGGTGGCCAGAGGCTGTTTCTTGCTGCCCTTCTGCTTCCTGTGTAGCATTCTCTCCAGGAAGTTACTAAAACATCTGATCAACATTCTGTACATCAAACAAGAAAGGATTATGAGAAAATCTTCAGTCTAGAAACACAAGTAAGGAATCTATCCACTAAACAAATCTCCAAACTATCTATGAGACACACTTCTCTGCACTGTTAAAAAAGAAGGAAAATAAACATTTTTTTACTACTACAATACCCCATGGCCAACAACAGGAGAAGCATTTCTGTGGTGATCTAGAGTTCTTCCTCCACTATCTTTCCCTCATGGATAGTGCCATCAGTCAAGATGACAACCCACAAGGACCACCCCTTTCTCCATTACACTATAATGAACACCACACCAATAACATCAGAATACCTCTCAGAGTCATAAAAAGAACACCACAAGGATACCTTCTGCTAGTCGGTGCACAGAACTAGACTGCTACATTGGATGTTTCTGCCACAATTACCCAACAGAAATAATAAATAAAAAGCATAATTTACCACACAATCTCAGCCACAAGGAAGAAGATGCTATAAATAGTCTTAGGAACAATGCTAACATTGTCATCAAAGGCCCAATACACATAGTTTCAGGCCATGTTGGGGGGATGCCATTTACATGACACATGCCCGAAACACAGCCTGAAGCTGCACCAAAGATGTGTCATTTGCAAAGAACTGGGTCAAGAAGGAGTGGATAGAATATGCTCCTTCCAAAGACCTGGTTCACGACTGTGACAATGGCCTGGATTGGGACTGGGCATGTGCAGTTGCCACAATCCCTGTGCAGTTGGCACTGACATGATCTCTCACCGCTCTATTTGACCTGTCTGTGGGGCCATAGAGGCTGACAAAGGAGGAGCTTTGGTCATCATGACTACATATGGAAGGCAAGTCTCTAACACTACATTTGACAAAATTCTGTTTAGCAATCCCACAGACTACTCAGGAAATTTCCCATGGAAGTACAGAACCAAATCCAAACGGATACACCACATGAGTCTTGAACAGGCACATTCTACCTATTACACAAAACACATGAACAGGGCAACCCTGGATGTTCCATTGTCTCAAGTATTGGAACACTCAGAGTTGTTCCGTCTAGGTATATGGACAATATCCTTAACCATATGTCAACAGCACTCCCACTAAACAACAGGGAACAGCATCTTAGCCACCATGGATGTGGGATCTCTATATACCAATATCCCATACAAAGATGAACTACAAGCTGTCAGGAAGATAATTCCAGATGTGATAATAGCAGACCTAGCCACCAAGTTTTGCCACTTTGTTCTGACACACAACTACTCTGCTGATATTCCAGGCTAATATGGCTATGCCTCTGAATTTTAGAGCTATCTGTCTGGGTTGCATCAAATAGTTTTATTATTATTATTATTATTATTATTATTATTATTATTATTATTATTATTAATATCCTGCCTCTCCATAAAATACAACCGAGACAGCTTACATGATAAAACAAACAATCCCATCCCCCAATAGCCAACCCCCCTAAAATACAATTAAACAATCAAAAATTAAAAACAAACTTAAAAATAACAAACTACAAAAACATTTCAAGGAATGACAAATAATAAAAATTGCTATAGTGGAAATCAGGGACAGGCATAACTATTTTCGATGGCCGATTACCTACTCAGGAAAGCCTGCCGGAAGAGGTCCATCTTAACTGCTTTTTAAAAGCTGTTTAAGGTGGCCAAATGACAGATCTCATCTGGCAGGCCATTCCAAAGTCTGGGAGCAATATCTGGAAAGGTCCTCTGGGCAGTTGCAGATAATCTAGTTTTTGTAGGTTGCAATAAATTCTTCCCAGAGGACCTTAGAGTGTGGGGTGGATTATATGGATGGAGGTGGTCTAGAAGATAGGTTGGACCCAAGCCATTTAGGGCTTTAAAGATAATAACCAACGCCTTGTACTGCACCTGGAAATTAATAGGCAGCCAGTGAAGCAATCTTAGAATAGGTGTTATGTAGTCTCTTCTGGTTTTACCTGAGACCAGCATTGCTGCCATATTCTGTACCAATTGAAGTTTTCAAATAAGGCACAAGGGTAAGCCCATACAGAGTGCATTGCAGAAATCAAAATGAGGGGTTACTAGTGTATGTACCATGGTTTCAAGGTCCCTGACCTCCAGGAAAGGGTGCAGTTGGCGTATCAGCCGAGGCTGATAACAGACACTCCTGACTGCCACATTCACCTGATTTGTCATCTGAAGTGACGGATCTAGGAGCACCCCCAGACTGTGAACACAGTCCTTTGAGGAGAATGTGAGCCCGTCTAGGAGTGGGGATTGTATCCCAATACCTGAGTTCAGGGCTGTTACCATTAATACCTCCATTTTGTCTGGATTTAGTTTCAATCTGTTTTTCCTCATCGAGTCCATTATAGCTTTAAGACATTCATTGAGAGGGGAGACACCATCTGAAGTCAAAGCTGTAGACCGAGACATGGAGAACTATATCTGGGTGTCATCAGCATACTAATAACACCATGCCTCATGTCTATGGATGATCTATCCCAGAGGCTTCATAGATATGTTAAATAGCACCGGGGACAGGATGGTGCCCTGAGGGACACCACAATTAAGCTCCTTTTTAGCTGAGCAACTGTCCCTGAGTATCACCCTCTGGAATCTGCCCGAGAGAAAGGAACGGAACCATTGCAATGCAATACCTCCGATTCCTAATTCTCTCAGGCGTTTCAAGAGGATGTCATGATCTATTGTGTAAAAGGCCACTGAGAGGTCCAATAGCACCAACAGGGTCACACTACCCCTGTCGATGCCCAGACAAAGGTCATCAGCTAAGGCAACCATGGCAATTGTCACTCCATATCCTGTCCTAAAGCCAGTTTGAAATGGATCCAGATAATTGGTTTCCTCCAAGACAGCTTGGAGCTGAAAAGCAACAGCCCTCTCAATCACCTTGCTCAAAAAAAGGTAACAAAGAGATTGGCCTATAGCTGTTCATGTCCAGAGTGACAAGGGAAGGTTTTTTTCCAGAATCGGCCTGACCACCACTTCCTTCAAACTAGATGGAACACAACCTTCCCTAAGGGATGCATTGATGATGTCCCTCAGGAACATCCTCAAGGCATCTCTCCCCTGGATGGCCAGCCACTAAGGGCAAGGGTCAAGAGGGCAGGTTGTCTTCCTCACACTACCAATGTCCATGTCATTAGTACTCACTGATTGGAACTGATCAATTATACTCATCAGCAGAGTTGCTGGACACCTCATCTATCAATTGTGCTATTGTCCTGGACTACAGCCAGCCTCAGTTCCCACAGCTGCTGCTAGGAATGGGAAGAATAAGCAACGAACAGCAAGGCAAGCTACAAACCTTCCTGTAAAATCGAAGCACAACCAAAGCACAGTCCAGAATGCACAGTAGTTAGTCAGTCTAGGGTCAAGGCAGGCAGCAATCAACAGAAGTCCAGTTTGGTCCAAGGTCAAGGCAACAGGGTTCCACAAAGCACGAAGCAAGAGGCACACTGACCGTAGTCTCGCAAGGAAACTACAATAAATCTTGGCACTGAGGAATCCTTTTGCTGATGTTTAAATAGCCAAATCCTACCTCAGTGCCAGCTGAGGCTTGTTGAGGCACAGCTGCTTCTCGGCCAGCCTCTTGGACCTGCGCACGCCAGCACTTTCAGCTCTCCGCTGCCTAAAGGAAGGTACTGGCCCAGCTGTATCTTCCTGATTCTCCCCACCAGGCATCTGAGCCTCCAAAGGAGTAGCACTAAGACCTGGCTGCTCTGGGGCTGGGAGAACGGAGCTTGGCTCAGGCAGAGCAGAATTAGAGCCAGGTGGAACCTGTATCTCTTCCTTCTCTGGAGGAGACCCATCCTCCTCATCATCCTCCAAGTCCTCCTCATGGCTGGCCATGACAGCTATAACACCAGCATCCAAGTTGGCTCTTATCTGAGAGATTTTATCTGCAAAGAAATTGTTAAACACATCACAGCAGGCCATTGTTGGGTTAAGTAATGGGTTCTGCACAGGTGGAACCTGTGTCAGTTCCCTTACCACTCTAAACAGCACTGCTGGATGAGACTCTGCAAATGAAATACGTACAGAGAAGAAAGATTTCCTTGCTGCATGTATTGCCTCTCTATAGGAGCAAAGAAATTTTCTATGATGGGTTCTGTCAGATAAGAGTAGAGTTTTCCACCAGATGCACTCTAGTTGTTGTCCAACCTGCTTCATCTTCCTGAGTTCTTCAATATACCATGGTCGATGATTAGAAGCAGGTTGGAAAGTACGCTTGGGAGCAATCGTGTCGATAGCCTTGGCAAGATCGATGTTCCAAGTATTAACCAAAGCTTCGACAGAATCGCTGGTGTTACCAACCATTAAACTCTCTAAGGCTTTCTAGAATCTAATTGGTTCCATTAGCCTTTAAGGGTGGACCATTCTAATGGGTCCTCCACCCCCAACAGGATGGACAATGGTTCTAAGTTCAGCCTTGATCAGAAAATGATCCATCCATGACAATACAGAGGTTTTTATTACTTCCGCCCATGGATATTCCTGATCCGTACTGAAGACCGCATCAAAGTATGACCTGCATAATGCGTGGGCCTGGCAACCAACTGGGATAGGCCCCTGTTTGTCATGGACTCCATGAACTCCCAAGTCACACCTGTTAGATTTGGCAAACTGGTCTCGAGTGGGATGTTGAAGTTGCCCAAGACTAAAAGTCTAGGCGATTCCAACAGCAACTCTGAGACCAGTTATGTCAGCTTGGTAAGGATTTTACCCTTAAGTCATTAACCTAATTGGGGTGGTAATTTGTTGGGAAGATCTGTGACTTCAGTTCCACCCACACACTTGTAGTATTCAGATGAATACATACATATAGTCATGTCAACTCACAACATGAAGAATCAAGAGGAGTATAACATGACTGATATGTTTTGGAAGAAAAGCAGGCCATCAGCTAACTGTGTCCCTTACAAGCTCAATGCCTCCCTCTCTCTTTTTCTTTCTTTCCTAAGCCTTTTCAGTGGGGGCAGCTGGTGGCTTTCATGTCAGTGAAACTATTCCAGGTTTTAATCTGAATTTAAATGGAGCTATCCAAGATGCTGATCTCTTTCCTAAAACAGTACTTTGGATAACTCCTTTAAAGTTTAGATTAAAATCTAAAGCAGAATCACTGTCTCACTAACATAGAAGCTACCATTCATCACTGCCTTCCTGTTTTATGGATTGCTCCATTCTAAAAATACCTGAATACCAGAGAGAAGTGCTTAAATCTTGTTCATTCCAGGAACTCACTACAGCTGAAATTGAAATCATCTACTAATTCTATAACCAGTTTGACGCCTCATTCCACTTTGCTTTCCACCAGATCTTTACCAAGCCTTTATTTACATCTCCTGGTATACAACCAACCTAATACAAGTGTCACAACTCAATCAATATAATCCAGATTCCTGAGAATGTATAGACTCATTTAAACAGTTTAATAGAGATGGATCTGTGAACAGTAATAAGAACAAGATATTCCTGTAGATTTCAAGCATGTCTCTGTCAACAGACATCTGAATATCCTTGTATCATTTCTACATATGGGTTGTCAGGACCCAGCTTGAATCTCAGAGAATTGCTGTGCTTCTCTAGGCTTCAAAGTCAGGAGACAAATCTCAGAACAGAAGGAACTAGAGAAGAAATTTTGATTTTGGTATATGAGGCCACATTAAAGTTTGAGCTTCTAAACTACACCCATTGCCAGCTGGCACTAGGGGTCTCTCAGCTGGCTCCATATGAAGATGAATTTATATGTGCTGTATCTGTGTAGTTTCGGTGCACCAAATAACCAGGAGTGATAGGACTGAGGGAAGGAGAGAGAAATTGTAGCTGAATGTACTTAGGCTTATTGGGACATTTGGAACACAGCAAGGAATGGAGTGCAACTCATATGCCATTTTGCTGCAAAAATCCTGGCAACAGCAGCAGCACAGGCCTGGGAAAAGAACTCTCAGAGGGAGCCTTTCATAAGCCGCCACAGAAGCATAGGGCCTAGAGGAAAAGTCCCTAGGTGTTCTGTGCTATAACACCATGTGAGATACAAACCCTATGGGAAACAGCAAAAAAAAAAAATGCTTTTGCTGCTGAGCATATATATTGCTCAGCCATTTAAAAAGTCTCTCTCTCTGTATGTGTGTGTATGTTCCTGGCTTAGGATTGCCATATCATTTCACAAGTCAGTTTTACCCAGAATGTGAGCCTATCACTCACAGGCTCATTTTCATGATCAGCTGACCCAAAATCAATTCTAAACTGCAAACCCACTCTGATAATGGAAGGGCCTGTTACAAGTGACATCACATGGACCTGTCCCCTTCTTTCCGGTTTTGTTCCTTAAATTTCAGGGAATTAAATACTGTTGACTTAGCAACACTATCCAAAAATAAAGAACTGCAGAGTATTATGTTTTGTCTGAGTCACGCAGAAAGCATCCTTATTCTTACCCATTATCTTAAGATGTTTTTCTATTTGAAACCCTTATTTGATTCCTATTCTTTTCTTTATATTTTGCTTTTCCTTTATCTTTTATTCCTTGACTTACATTTTGTATTGTAATCATATCTCTTTTCATTTATCTTTATTTACATATACTGTGTGTTGGAATTTGTCATTCATAGAGTCAATTTTTCCATTTTCCAATATTTTTTAAATGGTCGCCAATGTTCCACTATATCTTCCACTGGTTTTTCATTTATTAATGCGGTTAACATGTCTAGTTCTATAGCTTCTCTCATCTTAGCTTCCCAGTCTTTCCCTGATGGTCTTTTTTCTTTTTTCCAATATTTTGCATATATAATTCTCTTTGCTGTAGCTATATATAAAAGTTGTCTTTTGTAATTTTTCCTGTCTTTATGTCGATTGAATGTATTATATTCAGTAGGAAAAATGTTGGATCTAGTGGGATTTGTACGTTTAGAATTGGGGAGCTTTTTCTTGGTACTGTTTTCCAAAATTTCTTCACTTCTCTACGCTCCCACCATAAATGGTAAAAGGTTCCCACTGTCTTCTTGCATTTCCAACATTTTTCATTCCCAGAATTGTAAATTTTATTCATTTTTACCGGAGTCAGATACCATTGGTAAAACATTTTTATGTAATTTTCTTTGTAATCTTGACACCTAGTAAATTTATTTGTATCTGACCAAGAGTTTTCCCATTTATCCAGTTCTATAATTTTGCCCACATCCTGCGCCCACTTAACCATTACATGTTTTATTTTTTTATTTTTTCCAATTCTCTTTCTTTTAGGATTTTGTAATATTTTGAAATATGTTTCCCTTCTTTGTCGAAAATTATTTTATTTATTTCTGTTTTCTCATTTGTCATATCTCTATCTTATTTATCTATTTTGAAGCGCTCCTTTAATTGTCTGTTTAAGAACCAGTTTTTTTTTCTGTCAGCTTGTTTAATCTCTCTTCTGATTTTATTTCTTTTTCTCCTTCTCCCTTCCACTCTATCAGTTCTTTGTATGTCAACCATGGTTTTCCTTTTATTCTTGATGTTGCAAAAAAAAAGTCTCTTGAGTTGATACCCAGCTTGGGATTTGAGTGTATAAGCTGTTTTTGATCTTTATCCACACTTTCATAAGTGTGTTTCTTATTATATGATGTAAGAAATCCTTGTTATCTTTTACTTTCCCGTACCATAGATAGGTGTGGAAACCAAATCTTTATTTAGTTCTTTCAAGATCAAGCATTCTTTCATTTCTTAATTTTATCCATTTTTCCACCCAAGTTAAGCTTGCTGCGTAGTAGTAAAGCTTTATATCTGTTAATCCACAGCCTCCTTTAATTTTATCTTCTGTAAGACGTTTCCATCCTATCCTAGGCTGTATCTCTCTTTGCCATTCGTCTATATATTTCTCTTTCATTATTATTGGGAGATTTTGGAATAAATATATAAATTTAGGCAGAATATTCATTTTAAAGGTTGCTATTTTTCCCAGAAAAGATAAGTGTAGTTTTCCCCATTTTTCTAGATTTTTTATATTTTCCCATGTCTTTTGATAGTTATTTTTGAACAGATCCATTTTTATTTTTTTTTTTGGGTCAGGTATATTCCCAAATGCTTTACTTTATTCTCTAACTTGAAACCTGTCATTTCATTTAACTCTTTTTCTTCTTTCCTTTCCATATTCTTTGTCAATATTGATGTTTTTTCTCTATTTAATTTAAATCCAGCTATTTCCTCCTGTTCTTGTATAACCTTTAATAATTTATTTATGCTTTCTTTAGGATCTTCTAAGAAACATATAATATCATCTGCAAAAGCTTGTAGTTTGAAAATATGTCCTCTCACTTTGACTCCTATTATCTTTTCTTCTTCTCTTATTGCGTTATTTAGAACTTCTAATGTTGTGATGATTAACAGCAGTGACAAAGGGCATCCTTGTCTTGTTCCTCTCTCTATGTATATGTTTTCTGTTCTCTCATTGTTTACTATGATTTTTGCTCTTTGATCTTTATAGATAGCTTTAATCCATTCTGTAAATTTTTCATTTTTTTCAATTAATTTTTGCATAAATTCCCAATTTACTCTGTCAAATGCCTTTTCCGTGTCAATTAGTATCATTACAAGTTTTCGTTCATTATGCATCTCAAAGTGTTCAATAATATTTAAAACTGTTTTTATGTTATTTTTTGCTTGTCTCCCCAGTAGAAATCCATTTTGAACTTCATGAATTATTGTTTTGAGTATGTTTTTCAATCTAGTGGCAATGATTGCTGTAAATATTTTGTAATCGGTATTGAGCAGAGAAATGGGTCTATAATTTCCTATTTCTGTTTTATCTTTGTTTTCTTTAGGCATGATACAAATATGTACATCTTTCCAAGAGTCAGGAATTCCTTGTTCCTGAATATCATTCATTGTTTCTCTTAAAGGTTCTATTATCTCTTCCATTATTTTTTTTGTAGTAAATCGATGTTAGTCTGTCTGGACCTGGTGATTTTCCCATTTTTAATTTCCTTATCTCATCAGAGATTTCCTCACTAGATATTGGTCTGTTTAGTTTTTCCTTCTGTTCTTTGTTTAAAATATTTATCTTTTGTTTGTCTAGGTATTTATTGATTTTGTTTTCATCATTTTCCATCTGTTTCCTTACTGTATAATTTGTCATAGTATTCTTTGAATATTTTCTTGATATTTTCTTGATCTTGATATGATTTCCCTTCATCGTTTTTTCAACAATTATGTTTTTCCCCCTCTCTTCTTCCTCAATCTGTTAGCTAGTAATTTACCTTCTTTATTTCCCAATTCGAAATGAAGTTGTTTTACTGGTTTTAATTTTTTCTCCAATTCTTTAATTGCTATCGATTTTAATTGTTGTTGCAGATTGTCAATTTCACACTTTAATTTTCTATCCCCATTTTTCTTGCATTTTTCTTCTTTCCTTTTTAATTCTTTCCTTATATTTTCTTCCTTCTCTTTATCTTTTTTCCTTTGTTCATATTGTAATTTTATAATAGCACCTCTAATTACAGCCTTGCCTGCGTCCCATATTTTTTTTGTTGGTACACCTTCTGTTTTGTTTTCTTTGAAATAATATTTAAATGTCTCTTTTAATTTGATTAGATTATTTTTTCTCTTAGTATTGTATCTTGTAATCTCCACATGTAATTTTTCTTTTCTTCTGTCATCTCCAGCATAATTGTGTTATGATCTGAGACACATTTTGTTAGCATTTCCATTGATTGTATTTTTAGTGCTAAAGTTTTTGTTGTAAGAAAAAGATCTATTCTTGAAAGAGAATTACAAACTTGCGAATAAAAAGTAAATCCTTTTGTCTCTTTATATTTATTTGTCCATATGTCTAGCATACCAAATTCCTCCATAATCATAAAAAAAGATTTGGGCAATTTTCCTTGGTTTTGTTTTATTTTTATTTTTTTGCCTTCTAGAGATGTTCTGTCTTTTTTTGGTTCTATTACCATGTTAAAGTCACCTAGTAGAATAATATTGTCATATTCCAATTTCTTCAATTCCTTGTATATATTATCATAGTATTTTTCTCTGTTCTCTTGCGGAGCATAAATGGCTATCGTTAGAACAGTTATATTTTGTAATTTTACTTCAACTCCAATGTAAGTTCCTTCTTAATCTTTAAATATTTCTTTTGATTGGTATTTCCTCTTTATGTAGATTGCTATGCCCTTTTTTCTTTTTTCATTTGCCGCTATACATGAGTTGCCTAATTTATAATTTCTTATATATCATGTTTCCTTTTGTTTATCTTTATTTCTTTTATGCATGTAATGTCGCTATTCAGCTTTTCCAATCTATGAAATAATATGCTTCTTTTATGTTTTGAAGTTATTCCTTTAACATTCCATGATGTTATTTTCACTGTCATTTTTGTTTGTTTCTAGTTTAATTCCAATACAGAAATATCTTTTTATTTTTATTGATCCACCCCTTCCTCCCCTTTTTGGAATTTTCTTTGCTTTTTTTGTTTTTGTTCTCTTTTATTTTATTTTGTTGTTTTTGGTTTGCTGTTGCCAATAAAGTTTTTCCTATGTTTCCCTTTTTTTTCTTTTTTCTTACTTGCAACTGTTTTCTTCTTCTTCACTATTTTCTTTAATTTGAGTTCCTCTGTTTACTTGTTCTGCTTTCCCTATTGATTCCTCTTCTTCTGATTGCTCTTTTTCTTCCTCTTCTTGTTTCTTATTTGTTTCTGACTCTTTATTTTTTTCTTTATATTTTTTGGATCTCCATTTTCTCACTGTAGCATTTCCTCATCCTTCTTCCTCTTTTCTTCTTAAATCCTCTTTCAATCTTTGTCCTATTTCTTTTGCTTTATTTACATTATCGATTTTAATTATTTTCTGATTATACAAGAATGAGAGGTCTTCGATCCTGTCCCATTTATAGTTTATGTTTAGATTTTTCAACATCTGTGTTAGGCTCTCATATTTATTTATTTCAAGCATTATTTGGGACGGGATATCTTTAAAGATATTTACTTCTGAGTCTTCTATTATTAATTTTGACTCATAACGTTTTTTTATAATCATTTTTCTGGTTTTCGATCTTATAAAACATACAACCACATCTTAGGGGATTTTCCTGTCTTTAGCCTGTAGAAACTTGACTCTGAAGGTCTTGTCTATTTCTCGTTTCATTTCTTCTTCCAGTATTCCAATGTAAGTTGCTAAATTTGCCGTTATCCTATTTTCGAAGTCTTCATTTTGTTTTTCCTTCAGTCCTCTTATCTTAACACATTTTTCCCTGTATCTTAATTCATTTGTCCATTCTTGAAGTTGTTGTTGATCTTGTTTTTTCATTGTTTCTTTTACCGATTGTTCTAATTCCGTAGTTTTTTCCTTTATCTTTTCTACCTCCATCTGTGTTTTGTTAATATCGTGTGTCATTTTGTCCATTTTTCTGCCAATATTATCCAGTTCTCTTTTAAGGTATTTTCTTCTTTCAGTTCTGGCTTCTTTAATTTCCTCTCTTATTTCCTGATTTGATTCTCTTAAATCTTCTTTCATTTCCATCCTGTTTTCTTTCACTTCCTGTCTCAGTCTATGCATTTCATCTGATAGCATTACAATAGGATCTGTCACTTTCATTGTATCTTCTGTTGATCCCCTTCTTTGGGAGGTTAACTGAATTTGAGGTTGGTCTTTTTTTTTGTTGACATCATCTTTGCCCCTTTTTCTTCCTGTTCAATATTATTCCAATATTTTTCTTTTATCTATGATCCTCTTATTTCACCATATTTTATTTTCCCTATACAATATATCATGTAAAACATGAGATATATTAAATTATTTCTATATATGTGTGTATATGTATATATTTATACATATACATGTAAACTTTCTCCTGTTTCTCTAATTTTACTTTTCCCTTACTTTATAGTTAATCACTTGCCTCTGTTTTCTATATCTATATATCTACTACCTTTAGACTTCTATTAACTTTTTATATGTACAATTTATCAAAGAGATTCATATATTACACCTTCAAGTTGCTTTCCCATCAAATTTCCTTATTTTCCAAAAAATAAAGCTTAAGCATCCTTAGTCTCAATTTACAATTAACAATTTTACCACAATTTTGTCATGCTCTTTCCTAATTTCCTTTATCATTCATTTTTCCTTTTTATCCAATTCTTACCCATTAACGAATTTTATATTTCAACCTCTAATGATAAGTAATTTAATCAATACACAAAGATCTAATTTACACACTTTTGATATATGATAATAGTAATTAATCTTGTAATTAATTCTGTGTTAGTTCTAATATCACATTTTTAAACTTGGTATATCGTTTCAACAGTCTATATAGTCTGTATTTGTTTCTTAAGTAGCTACTTTTTCTATTTCACTAATTCCATACAACTGATTATTTCCTTGGATTTATTTAATCATTTTTCTTTATTTTTTAACAGAGTTATTTCTCTGGAAAAATCAGTAATATTCCTTACTTTTCCTTTGTTCCTCAAGGAGCTTTTTGTTTCCATCCAATGTTGACAGTCTTTCTTTATTTCTTATTCTTTGTCTTTCATGTTCTATACATAGTCCTCTTTTTATCTTCTGTTTATCTCTCTCTTCCTTATTCCTCCTTTCACCGGGCTTTCCGTGAGGGCTAGGGTTGGTTGAGAGAGTACCAACGGAAGTCTTATCTTCAAGATTATATCAAGTTCTCTTGTCTTCTCTCTGCTGTTTGTATCTCCTTTTTGCTCAGCTTTCTCTAAATTGTCACTCCATTCCATTTTTTCTCTGTTCCACTCCGCCTTTTTCTCCTCTCCTTTCCTCCTAGCCACCTTTGTAGCACTTCCTTCTCTGCTCCACTTTACAAGCTCTCCAACTCACAGCTGCTCTCACTCTTGTTTTAAGCTTTATTGTGCTCCAATTACATTTCAGCCAGGCTTTCCCCGCCTGCTTCACCAGCTTTCCCTCTGTCCTCGGATAGTCCTCCAAACTCTAGTTTTTCTTTTTTGTTTGTTTGTTTGTTTGTTTTGGCTTCGCTGCTGGCTCTCCCACTTTTAAGAGTCTTTCATTTGGTACTTAAGCTATATGGAGTTTCTTTTTGTTATATTTTGTTAAGCTTTTAAGTTTTTTTAACATGGGTGACACTAATCCACCAGAAAGTGATTTACAACAGTGGGAGGCACCAGCTTTTCTGATTCCTCTAGTCCACTCAACACGTTGTGGGGTTTAAGCCACCCCTTCTCTGTCTTGGATGCCAAAAGGTCTCCCCCTAAAAGCCTTGCTTCTTTAGTCTTGTCACAGAGACTTAAGGGACAGGTTGTTTATGTCTTCATTCCTTCAAGCACCGCTGTTGTTTGAAGTTGCAGTAGCTAACACTTCACTACCACTCCTTCCCCAGAAGTCCAGATTCTATACATTTCTAACTGCACGGATGCATTTCACAGATGTATGGCCCTGCTCATTTCTAGCTACAAATTATTTTGACCATTGGCTGATCTCTTGAAATAACAATAAAAAGAGTCCAATCTATAAAAATCAGTATGAATATTCATTTTTAAAAAAGAAACCACTGTTTGCAGAGCAATCAACATCCCTGCTTGTCTGGCCATGACTGATAAGATGGTGACTTCCCATCTTACTCTCTTTAGATTCCCCCCACCCTATGAACTGTGACACCGAGTTCCAGTTAGTCTTGCCATGGATTCTGCCCTAAATACCAAATCTGTGGGCAAATTGCACTTTTAGCAGCACTGGGGTAATCTGTTTTCCCTTTTCACAAATTTCCTCTAAATGTATAGTGGAAAATTTGAATCCATTGCAGATCAGACTCCAACCTTATGTATAGATATTCAGCTACTACTCAATACTTGCAAAAATAACAAAGCAAAAGAGAAAAATTATATTCTGAATCCTTCCTTTGTTGAGTTAAAGAAAAAATTAAATACCAAGGATAGACAGGAGAAATGTTTGTTTTATCAGAATCTGACTTGCTAGCTTGCTATATTGAGTAATAGATTTTAATCAAAATTTACTATGCACATACTAATTGGGAGAAATTCTGTATACCTCATCTCTCTCTCTCTTTTAAAAAAATGTTTTAAAGACATTCTTAACTGATGTTCCATATCTTTTGTGTGTAGTCTTTGCACAATTCATGATTTTCCTCCAAGACACAGATCAGTGGAGTATGGATGACACACACAGAGAGATTATATTTGGTTTGAGATAAGAAATATTATAACATTATGGCTGCCCTGTAGATCCCTAGTATTCTTCATGTGTTGCCTAAACTGTCTCAAGTCTAGTGTCTTGTGTGTTAACAGAAACCAGGAAGTGGATAATGAACAGGTAATGTAAATGGGTGAAAAAGCTGAGAGCACATGGTTGTACATAGCTTGAGAAGACATGTATTTCAAATGCAGCACTGAAATTCTGGAACATGTATAAAATTACTTGAGTCCTCACAATCCTATACAAATACTGTTGAGAAAGAAATGACAATTCAGGCTTTTTGTTATGAGCTCAGATTCGCATGATTGATAAGATGATGACTCCCCATCTTACTCCTTTATTTTTTTTTTCTATGAACAGTGATACCAAGTTCCAGCTAGCAGCATTTTAGCAGCAGCATTGGGGTCATCTCTTTCCCCTTTCCACAAGTTTTCTCCAAATGTATAGTGGAAAATGTGCTGAAAAAGAGATTTATGGCTAACCTTTGCTAGGTCAGTGACAAATAACAGAGTGGAAATGTTTTTTTTTTTTTTCTTCATAGAATAGGCAGTCAGGTTGCTCGACAAGAAATTAGATATGTTTCCTGGCATAAAAGGTAGTTGAAAATCTGATTGAAATTCAGGATCTCAAATAATAAAAAAGGAGATGCAGAGGGAGAAGCTCAGTGCTTATTGTATGGTCTGGGCATTGAAAAACTGCTGTGATGTTTTCGGCACTACATGCACTTCAGAGAAACAGCATGGCTTTGATTTGGTGTGGTAGGTTGATACAGCATGAGACATCCACACCCGGCAACAGTGCAAATGATGTAATTCTCAAGTGTGCATTACTGAATGCAGCTCTCTTCATTTTAAGTGTCCTTCAATTACTTTGGTAGGGTTAGAGTTATAAATAAACATCTCCTCAATAGTCTCTATATTTGTCTTCTGGTCATCAATATCCTGGTGTGTGTGAGGTGGGGGTGGGGATATTTATGCTGAACTATTTTGTAGCAGACATGAGAAATGTTCTTCATCTCCAAGGATGCCTCTAGTCTCCAAAGACATGTCAACATGACAGTTTTACCCTGAAGCTAGGGAAAAGTTAAACCTATATAACATTTTTCCTATAGATAATCCCCTGACAGAGATTTAGTGATACAATGTTGATATAATATTGATACTGGACAGTATTAATAAATACTTTGGCTTTAAGATGAAAACATATGAAGGACTTTTAAAAAAGCATAATATGAATCCAGCTATTTGGAAAGGAGCATTGCCTGATACTCTCTTACCCTTCTGCTGGTCCCTGGATCCTCTGGGTTGACCCTTTCTCCTGAGACAGTTACAAAAGGAGTGATGCCCACTACATATAGAACACTCATGCTTAAATCCATAGAGTCAGTGTGTGCTCTCAAAACAGCATCTTATGTTGCTGCCCTTGAGAGCTCTGAGCAAACAATAGCACTTCCTTTTCCATTCTGTAGTAAGTAACCATTTTCAGCTCTCTTCCTAAGAATTGGTCATGGTGGAGACACAACGTCCATCCATAATTTCTCCACATTCCCCCCCCCCATCCTTGTGCTCCACAGTGTACACCAGCCTGGCTGGTGATTTCTTAATCCCTTAATCAACATTGTTTTTTCTCTCTCTCTCTCTCTCTCTAATCCTTGTTTCCTATATATGTGTCTTAAGAGATTCTTTACACATAGGCTGGATTTGTCTGCACTTCATTTTGAAGGTCTTTGGGCTATGGTTGAAGCAGAGGTGCCTGCTGGAGCTGCTGGAGCAGTTGTGGAAAATGATGCGAAAACCAAAGCTACCTTCCTCCTCTTAATCTGCCCAGATCAGATAAATTATGTCAGAGATAAGATCTCAGCCAAAGAAGTCTGGGATATTCTAAAAGATATTAATCAATACAGCACAGCCTTGTCAAAAATGATTTGGTGCAGGAGACTTTATGCTTACAAAATGCAAAATGGGCATTCTCCTGAGAAGCACCTGGAGATCATGCAAGATCTGTTTAATTAAGTCCAGATGAGAGGTGTTGAGCTCCCTAGAGAACAAAAGGCTTATATTTTGTTGGGAAGTCCCTCAAGGGATTATGAGCATATATTGTATGGCCTTAAGGGAATCCCTGAAGCACAACTTACAATAGAACTATTCACTTCCAGAGTGTTGGAAGAGATGCTGGTTTGAGGCAGGACTTCAAAGGCAGCCACAAGCAGTGCTGAGGTCCATGCATGCACCTGAGGGAACTTCCAGGGAGATGCAACCAGAAAAGGCAACTGTGTCCAAAGAGAGGAAATGTTTTTTATTGTCATAAAGCTGGTCATCTGAAGAAGGATTGTGGAAAATTTGCAGCAGACAAGAAAAAAACAACAAAAAGAACACCCCAAAGATTCTGGGACGAGAAAAGGCATTGTGGCTGTGACAAAGGGCAGTGACAGTGTGACTCACCAGGAAATCATGCCCAATCCAGACTTGATTCTTGATTCTGGATCCACAGGACATATGGTAAACACTCCTGAGATTCTCAGAAGTAAGAAACCCTCCAATGTGGCTTCTGTCACTCTGACAGATGGAGCAACAATGGAGATCAAACAAATGGGAATTGTTTTCATCCCTGGGTTTGCAAAAAACTTTGATAATGTATTGTGTATACCTAAATTGCAAAACTGTTTAGTTAGTGTGTCTGCTTTGACCACTGAGGGGTATGCCGTGAATTTTAAGGGGGAGGAGTGTGAGATCACTTTGAATGGTGAAGTTGTGCAAAAGCTGTGAAAAGGGACAAAATATATTACATGGTTGATAAAGCAGAATGTGCAGTAGTCAATAATGTGCTTTTACATTCTGACTGTGCCCATTACAACCACAGAGTGCTGGGACATGCAAGTTTCAATAGTCTTGGGAAATTGGGGGAGGTGTGTCCAGAATTAAAAATGTCTCTTTTTTCAACTCACTTGGAATGCTCAGTTTGCAGCAGGATAAAGTTGAAGGCTTTTCCTATGGCCAAACACAGCAAATGCATAGCACAATGACCTTTTGAATATATTCACACAGATCTTGTGGGCCTTATGCCTAAAACTCTGGGAAACAATAAGTATTTTATTGTAATTGTGGATCGTTTTACCAGGTACACTTATGTGATGCTCTTGAAGGAAAAGAGTGAAGCTGCAGAGCATTTCAAAGATTGGGTTAACATGATTGAAAGGGAGTTTGAATACAAGGTGGGGTCTTTGATCACAGACTGGAGCAGAGAATTCTTGTCAAATTCATTGAAAAATTATTTGAGAAAGAAGGGAATTCATCACAACACCACCAAACATAAGGTTCCACAGAAGGATGGGTTGGCAGAGAGAAGGATAGGTGTCCTAAAGCAAATGAAAAATTGTATGGCGCTAGATGCGGAGGCATCCGAACAATTGTTGGCTGAGGTGATTCTTACAGCAAACCATATTGTAAATCGTCTATTGAATTCTGCTGTAAAGAAAACCCCATTTAATATGCTTTATGGCAGACCACCTAACCTGAAATACCTGTGAGTGTTTGGGCAGTATGCAAATGTGCATGTGCCTGCAAGTTTCAGAAAGAGGGATGAGCCTAAGTGGCACAGGTTGATGCTTGTGGGATATTCTGAGAATAGCTACAGGTTTCAACTTGGTCATGGGGAAATCTTGCTATCCAGAATTGCCAACTTTGAAAAGCACTCAGGTTGGGAGAAGTTGCATTCCAACAAAGAGGTTTTTCTTAAGTTGGGGCAGTTGGATATGAGTACTAGAAATGGAGGGGTGGTAAAACAAGAATCAGCATCCTCAGACAGTGAGTCTAGTATTTCAGACAGTTTTAAAGATTTGCAGAGTTATTCTGAAGAGGAGAAGTAGAAGTGGTTTTCTGCAATGGATCAGGAGTACATGTCATTGGTAGACAAGGAAGTGGTTGAAGTTGTTGAGAGGGCTAAGAATCACAAGGTGATAGGTTGTAGATGAGTTATCAAGAGAAAAGAAATGCCGGATGGTACCCATAGATAAAAGGCTAGGCTGGTGGCAAAAGGGTTTGCACAGCAGAAGTTTGAGAACTTTGACAAAACATTTTCTCCTACAGCTAAGCCAGAGAACCTGAGATTGGTTTTGACTTTAGCAGCAAGGAAATACCAGTTGGTGAAGCATTTTGATTTTGAAACTGTTTATTTAAATGCTTGTCTTGAGGAAGATGTGTTCATGGAACAACCTTTGGGTTTTGAACAGGACAGTGATAGAAAAGTGTACAAGTTGAAAACGGCTTTGTATGGTTTGAAGCAGAGTGCAAGGAGTTGGAATCATTGTATTAATGAGGAGTTAGTGAAACTAGGATAAAAACGCAGTATTGCTGATGTGTGTGTTTACACAAAGATGATGTTACATTGGTGATTTACATTGATGACTTGTGTGTTGCAGCAAAGTCAGAATGGGAAACTCAAGCAGTGCAGTAAGAATTGGCAAAGAAATTTGTGATTAAGGATTTGGGTCCTCTCAGAGCCTACCTTAGTATTGAGGTAAAGTGGACTGAGGATGGTAGATGTTTGTTGAGTCAGCAGAAGAAGATAGAAAGGCTGATTGAGAAATGTGGGCTGCAGAATGCTAAAGTAGTAAAAACCCCAATGACTCTTGGTTATGCCAGTAGTGAGTCAACAAAGAAGTTTGACAATCCAGAATTGTTTAGAAGCATTGTTGGAAGCTTCATGTTCATAGCAAACAACATGGGGCCAGATATTGCATTTCCAGTTGGTGTGCTTACCAGAAAAATGAGCAATCCCAAAGTTGAGGATTGGACTGCATCAAAACATGTACTGAGGTAACTGAAAGGTAGCAAGGACAGAAAACTAGTGATACAGGGCAGCATGGTTCAACTCAAATGTTTTATTGATAGTTCATTTGCTTCAGAGTTACATGACAGAAAATCAGTTACTGGTTTGTTGATAAAGTTTGCAGAAAGTCTAATAGTTTGGCACAAAAAGAAGCAAAGCTGTGTAGTGCTGAGTACAACTGAGGCAGAATTTGGAGCATTGTCAGAGTTGGTGAATGAGGTGCAGTGGATAAGAAAGTTGCTAAATATTTAAGTGAAAAATGTACAGAACCCACTTTGGTTCATGAGGATTCACAATCTTGAGTTGTCAAGTCAGAAGCTGAGAATTTGAAGTGCAGAACAAAGTACATATGTGTGAGGTATCAAAATGTTAGAGAATTAATTCAGAACAACATTGTGCATTTGCAGTACATAGACACAAGGGACAACATCGTTGATATTCTCACAAAAATTTACCCAATGAAAGAAATGAACAGCTGTCACGTCTGATTCAGATGGCACCTTAAGTGCAAAATACTACCTGTTAAACTAAAATCCAAAACTGTAAATAACATGACACACATCTGTACATTTTGGAGGGGATTGTTGGGATTTGTAGTCAAAGTGGAAATGTACAGATGTGGGAAAATTTCTAACTGTGAAAGCTTTAGCCTGCAGGTGGATTATACAAAACAAAGTAGCCAAGGTCAGTCTGTGTCTGGAAACTTGGAAGCAAGAATGTAAACAGATTGTCATCGGGTTTGGTGGGAACCAGGGTCACATGACATATGACACACAGAAGAAGGCTGGGTTTAGAGCTGTTTAGCAAATGTCTATAAAGGTAACACCCTGGGGGTGGAGTTTTTTCTTTGAGTGGCTTGCTGGGCTTGGCACGGAGTTTTCTTTGTTCTACTGGCTTTTCTACAATGTAAATAGTTACCATGTTAATTCTGCATCTGAAGAATAAAGACCCTTCTTTTGAAGAGAATCTGATTTCTGGTCTGGTTCATGGAATGCTGGAAGGCTGCAGCAAGTTACAGATCGAGAGATGTATGGAGCTGGTGAAAGGCAGTCCTGCATACACTCTGCACACTTTCTAACCATAGATCAACATAAATCTAACCATAAATCTTTTTCTGCTCCAAATCATTGAGGCACAGTAATATTTGTTTAACACCACTAGCTTTGATTACCTTTCTGTTTGCAATTCTCCAAGGCTTGTATTCTATCTGGCACTATTGGGATAATATCTATCCCCATCCCCCATCCATCTTGGATAAAGATGAGACTTCTGGAGGTGGACACTTCATCGGAGGCTTCCTAGCAGGACCTTTCCCCTTAGGACCATCCGTTCCCTTCTCAGGCACCATGACTAGTGTTAGTTATCCTAGTCTAACATCAAACCACTAACAGACCTAATTAATAATGCCACTACCATTATTACTACAACTACTGCTAACAAGAACAACAACAAAATAACTATAAAGACTTTCAAGTCCCTTGGGGCAAAATCAATATTTAGACTACCAAACATTAGTGTCATACCTGGAGTATGAGCCTTTGCCAGCAAGCTCCCTATATCCACTGCTTAGCTTAATATCTGTGAGTGTGGAGGTGATTGGTTATACAGGCCAACTGGGCCTAGTAAATGGGTTGGGACCAAATGGCTGGGGCCTATATGGACTGAGAAGACCTGCACCAGTAGACTTTACAAGTCTAATGTGTAGGGCCTTACCACAATTGAGGCCTAATCCAACCCACACCATGTAGCAGAACTGAAAATGTCACCTTCCAACAAAGTATATCATGTGAGCATAAGCCCACTGCAGTCATTAACCCATTTTCTGAGCAGGAAGAAAAAGAGGGAACAGGAGGAGGCCTGAATCACCAAACCCACACTCTCCTAGAATGGGTGCAGTGCCACCACCTGAGAACTTTCAATACCTCCTCCCTCCCCCAAGATCCAGCAGGACCTGCTAGCATTGCAATTGCTATGGCATTGTCCCAGGACAAATGCTAAATGCTATAATAAACAAACTTCACTGTTTAAACAAACCACCTGCAAGCATAAATAAATAAATAAATAAATACACTGGCCAAAATGGTGAAAGGTGTAACCCAGGGACTGGGGGGATTATAGCATTAGCTCAAAAGGTAGTGAAGTCTAGTGGCTGGGTTGCACAGCCTAGGAGTCTTTATCCTGTGTATACCAAGGCCCAAGGCAGACAGAGAACTCAAGAGGCATATCTTCCATGAAATACATTTTATTTAAAAGGGGAAATCAGCACATACACTCGCACACACACACACACACACACACATGTATGCACACACACTAAACTGGAGAAATAAGATTAGACTGAGATATAAATAGGCTGATACAAAGATACTGTACCTTACAGACTGCAGCTTCAGTTGCTGAGAGTTCTGGGGAGATTGTAGAACTCAAAGACTTCCACTGGAGAGAGGGCATTGGGTGAGCTGTTTGGGGGGTTTGGTCATACAGACTGATGGCAAGATTGACGGCATTTCTACCTGCTGCAAGACTAGGGGTTTAAATAGAGTTTTCATGACCTGAGGCCATGATCTGTCCAATTGGCCCTATACTACTTTGTATGTATCACTGTACTTTGAAGTCCGATCTTCCAAGAAAAGGAAGGGAAGATGTGGAGTAGGCATGCTTCCAAGACAGGATAGAAAGATGAATGGGGTTGTTTATTCCTTCCTATGCCTTTTGTAATATAATGTTTGCATTGAACACCTCATCTATGTGTGTGTGTGTGTGGGGGGGCATCTCCTGTTTGCCAGTTCCAGGAATGCTAGCTGTATACATGACTTGTCTGCTTCAAGGCTATAGTGGAGGCTTCTGCATAAAGGGGTCATACAGGAGATGCCCATTATTAGTTGATATCAAAGATGAGGGGTGATTTTAGGACTGCAATGGCCGTAACACTGGAGATGAGAAGGTTAAGTGGTGACATAAGTCATGTTTAAATATTTGAAATTATGTCATTTTGAATATGGAGTAAGTTTGTTTTCTACTGTTCCAGAGATTAGACTAGTCTCAACAGCAGGATTCAGGCCATGCATTCATAGGATCATAGAATCACAGAGTTGGAAGAAACCACAAGGGTCATCAAGTGCAACCCTCTGCTATGCAGAAATACACAATCAAATCACTCCCAGCAGATTACCATCAAGCCTCTATTCAAAAACCTCCATAGAAGGAGACTCCACCACACTCCAAGGCAACATGTTCTACTGTTGAACAGCTCTTACTGTCAGGAGGATCTTCCAACTGTTGAGGTGGAATCTCTTTTCCTGTAGCTTGAATTCACTGCTCCTGCTCAGCCATGGAAACCCCTTAATTGGCTTTGTCTGAATCCCATACACTTGGCCTCAGAAAACTCCATTATAGGTTCACCTTAGGGTTATCATAAGTTGGGAATGACCTGAAGGCACACAACAACAGCAACAACAGAAAATCCCATAGATGTACTTGCTCTGTCTGGAAGTAAGTATACAATAAGTGGGGAGAAATAAAAATAAACAATTCCCTGCACTTTCATAATAATGAAAATCAGTTGCCTGAGGCAGTTGCTCCATTCTGGCTAATGAAGAGGGTCAGCTCTGCCAGCCAGAAGAGTCAAGATAATTCCTTCCATTGGCAAGGGATTACTTGTGTGTTCAGTACAGGGAGAGTTCTTCTGTTTTCTGCTGGAGAAATGGAATATATAACCAGGCTCTAAATCAATGGGAGGTGCATGTCTGAGTAAACATGGTTAGACTCTTGCCACAAAACTCAGTGTTTTAGTATTGGAGATGTATGGTTGTTTTAAACTTGGCATTGCAATTTTCTTTTGAAACACCAAGATGCACTTCTTCACACATTTATATGAGGTGGAAAAATATAAGGTGTGGTTTTAAGTCTCTTTCTGCAATACTAAATGGTACCCAGGTGCTAGCGTGTCATACGGAAACTGTGATTAACTGCTAGTGGTAAGTGGGTTCACTCTAAACACAGCACTTACATTACCCTGTGAAGGAACTGTGAATAACATTGGTTATTTCTGCATACTGACTTACACGTATTTCTGCATACTGACTTACACGTATGAAACTGGTGGAGCTCAAGAAGACACTTTAAAATATGTAGCTATACTAAATCTGCATGTTATTGTTATTATGTAGAATTGCCTATTAACAATAATAAAATATGTTTCAACTGATGCACTGTCCTTGAGTAGATATAAGTGTAACTATATATCTTTATAGACATCATGTTTTACTAAAACTATCCAGGCTACAAATATGTCAACATCTCTGTATAATGTGTATTCATCAATTCACAAGTATATGTGCATCCCTCGGCATACAATTTTCTACTATTTTAAAATGGTTCACATTACTTCAGCCACCACTAAAAATAAGCTCAATTGTGGATGTTTAGCCATTAAAAATGTGATTGCTTAATATGCTACAATAGAACACTATTCAAATTTAGGATCAACACTTTGTAGTCAGTAGCGAATAGAGTCATGTCCATTGTCATCAAGATCTAATTATGAAACGGACGTTTACTACATGCATAGCCCTCCCCTCAAATCTGATATGGTTCTGGATCAATCTGTACCAACTTAGGGCCTTTGAAGATGGGTGGCCGTGGGCTGCCCTGAGAAGCCAGCCTTAGAAGAAGTGCTAAAAAAGTGCTCCTTCCAGAGCAAGCAGAAGGGGCACTGGAAGAGCTGTTGTGCGGCTCTTCTGCATCTCTTCTGGCTCAGCCTGTGCAGAGGCTGGGCTGGAAGGACAACATTGGAGCGTTCACCGTGTGCAACGGTGGGCGCTCCGATGACATCCTCGGGAAGGGGTTGGGCATCCATCGTCCGGCTGCCCTTCCCCTTCCCTGGCTTCAAGACGGCGCTTTGTGCCATCTGCAGAGCCCCTTAGATTTTATTCTGATCCCAAATTCCAACGGAGATTCATACATCCAGATTGGCCATCTTCCACAATTAAGACAGAGTAGGAAAACAATGATAATTGTTGTTTGCTTGTTTCTGTTTTTTCATTTATCAGTATTGTTACCCATAGTGCTGCTGATATCAAAAATATAAAAGCTTGGGAGGGATAGACCCCCCCTTCTTTCTCTGCTTTGCAAAATGGTTCACTATTTTCTGTTGTTGGCACTCTGCATGTGCTCAGATGCCATGGATTGTTAAGTTCAGAGCTGCAGTCTCAGGATTGATTGCAGTGCCCCCTAGTTTTTTATGGATTACTGCCAACGCTTTCAACTACTTTAAAGTTCACTGTGGGTAGTTGTCTCAAGCCCATTCCCCCTTGTGTGTTCATTTATTTTATTTTATTTTTGGAGCATAGTTCTGTGTAGTTAAGGATGTTTTAAGATACCTTGTATTCCTCTAACTTTAGCAGAAACTCATGGTCTGTACTCTGCTTGTGCTCAGAGGCTACTCCATTCTTTCCCACTAATGAGTACAAGTCCTTTAGACCTTAATTTGGATCAAAACCAGTTCCTTTGTATTTTCTTTCCTACTTCTAAGATAGCTAGTCTGTGCTGTTAGGAATTTGTCTTTTTCAAGCTGAGTAAAGGCATATAGGTTATTGCTGTGTCTGTATCATATTCTGCCCCTCCAGTTCTCGGGGAGTGCATGGCCTGGATTCAGTTTTCTCTGCTTCCATGTGCTTGGTACTGTATGAGTTTTAAGCTGTTGTTTCCTGTTTCTGCTTTGGCTCTCTTTACATGCTCAGGGGCTAATCCTGCCACCCAGCACACCCCTGTCTTTTCTAGGAACAACACCAGCTTTCCAGTTCTCCATTTGGAGTTTGGAATCAGATTTCGGCTTTTTGCTTTGCACAGTGCCCCCTGTCTTTTCCAAGATGCTTCTTCTTTTGCTTCTGCTTTCTACACTCTCCACACCCTATCTTTCCTGTGTTACAAGCTCTCCAGTCCTCAGTGTAAAACAGGTTTTGCATTATTAGCTAAAGCTCTGCTTTTTCTCTTTCTTAATGGTCCTTGCTTTAGGCCACTTCTCCCAATGTTTTATAATAGAATTGTTTTCCCTTTTCTTTCTTGTTTTCAGTCAAGGAGGACCCCTTTGTTCTTTGCCACTGCACTCTAAATATGCTTAGGAGTGCTCCTCCTTTCTCTTCCTAGACTTCTTTGTTCTTCCCTTGATGTGAGAGTTATCATGATGCCACTTAGCATCTCCTCCCAGTTTTGTTTGGTTCTCTGTATATGTTCAGAGGAAATAGGAGCAAATACCTCCAGTCAGTTTTTCTTGACTGTTTGTTTTAACTCTACCTACTCTCTTTTTGTTAGACACCAGACAGTGTGACTAGTCACACCCTCTCAGTCCAAAATTAGATTTAGCTTTGTTCTTATCTTACATCCCCCTCCTTCTCAGTCTTTCCAATGCATAAAAGGAAAACATTGTTGTTATTTAATGGCCCAGTGTTTCCGCTCTGATTTTTGCTTCATGTGTTTTATTTTGTTGTTGTGGTTTTGCTCCTTGCATCCCTGTTTAAGGAATGCTTTGGTCTTTTGATCTTAACTCATTTTGATGTTATTGTTTCCTGCATTCATGTTTCAAGAAAGAGAAGATGCAGTGTATTGTTAAGCTCTGCCTCCATGAGACAGAGATTATATGAGCGAAGCACCATATGTTGTAAACCCGCAGTTATTAGAAGGATTTCATTTGGAAGAAGAATTACAGATCTCACAATGGTTGCATCTGCTCACTCACTTGAGTCAGGCTGCCAAACAAATCGAGCAGACTGAGGCCAGAATTAAGAGCTCTATAGATCTCAAAGCCCAGCAGATTATTGAAGTCACTCAAGAAATTAAAGATACAGAGCTATTGGGATCGCCCTTGCAACCCGCCTGACCAGTTTCAGCCTACCCGCGCACCCCCATGTAAAGGAATACTATGATGCAGGACTCAAGTTCTTTGATAATTTGCAACAGCCAACGGGCTCTGAGACAGCGTAGCCGCTACAGTCTCTCAGCCTTGGAGCAGTTATTGAGTAGATAAGATGGGCCTTAAGCCCCAAGTAGTTTTGTCACATGATAATTGTTGGTGTGTCCATGTGTTTGGCGCCATACGCCCCCTTTCGGTGATGGATTTCATTGCAAGCATGGTGATTTGGGAAACTTTCTGTCTTTCTTGGCTTCTCTGCCACTGACTTCTGTGCCGACCTATGGTATTGTCACTTCACTTTTTAGCCACGACTCTCTGGAGACATGGGGGTGGGGGTGAGTCTTCATCCCCAATGCATGCTTTCTACTGCTTTCATCTCTGAGGAAGGTAAGCTTCCAACACGGAATCCAGATGCCACTGAAGCCCTGCTGCTCGCAGACTAGACTACACACCCACCTTGCTCCAGCCCTGGACGCGGACTGCCAGCCAGCATCCCCAGGACCGCCGCGCTACCACTTGCAGCCAAATAGTACCCTCATCACCCCCACTACAGCTCCCACCGAAGCAGACAAGCAGCTTCCCCCTGCGCAGCCGCCCCGCCACTGATGCCAGAACCCAAAGCTTCTAGCCCAGCCACCACACAGTCACGGACAGCACTGCTCGAGTCAAACTCAATCTTGCCCCCTGAAATTGCATTGCCGTTTTTTGCACAACTTTTGCACAAATTTTTGCACAACTTTCCCCCTTGAGCACTGCTATTTGCTTGCCTTCAAGATCCCATGCCTTTGGACTTCTGCCCGCACCCAAGAATGGACTTTCATTTCCTTTGCCCCTTGGACTTACAGTCATCCCAGAACTCCTTATTTATGCCCACATCTGTTTACTGTTTGTGCATTGCCAGTGATTGATTGCTTTTCTATTGCATCTGCTTATTGCTTTTCTATTGCTGTTATTGTTTTTCTGTTAATTGGTGAAGTATGAATGGGTTCCCAATGTGTGAGTAGGGATCCCACCCCTCCTTTCATGAGAGAGAGATACCTCCACCCGAACACAACTCCTCATTCCAAATTCTCACCCCAAAATTCTATGACAACGACCCCAACATCCAGAACAGAGGTGCTGGTTCTGCACGACAGCCAGAGCACCATCCCAAAGGGTCACCGAAGCATCAGTGGTCCCGTGCCAGCGCCAGATGTCCTGAATCCCATCACTCCCCTGCTCTGGACAAGTGCCATCCTGGCAGCATCACCGGACTCCTCAACCACCTAGGCATCGCTCACAAGGAATTGCTCTCCACAAGTCCCCACAGACAGTGCTATTCAAC
This sequence comes from Phrynosoma blainvillii, assembly GCA_026167975.1. Classification (NCBI taxonomy): domain Eukaryota; kingdom Metazoa; phylum Chordata; class Lepidosauria; order Squamata; family Phrynosomatidae; genus Phrynosoma; species Phrynosoma blainvillii. The sequence goes on along the minus strand of JANUYF010000003.1, from coordinate 179,754,135 downwards.
TGGGCAGCTCACTATGCCCGCATTTCCAGACATTGAATAACCCTCAGAAGCCTACAGCCCACATACCAACCTTCATCGGTTTGGACTCATTGCTGCATCCAACCCTGTTGATGGACACTGCTGTAGTATGCCCGCATTTAAACATGGACTACTGTTGCACTAATATTGCTCCTTGATCCAAATTGCATTTGTTCTCCTATTCAGTTTTATAGGTTTGTGTGCCTTTGATGCTGTAGAATGCATGTGTGTAAAAGGGTCCCAGAGATAACCCCTCTCCCCAAAAGGGCTCTGCCAGAGAGATACTCCCCATAGTATGGCTCCCTTTCCAGTATTCTCACCCCTAAAACTATCATTTGGCAAAGTTTAATTCGGAAAACACTCGCCCACATGATCACCCGTGCGGTCTCACGGTTTCCATGGGGGGGGGGAATGTTACCCATAGTGCTGCTGATATCAAAAATATAAACTCCATGAATGACCTCCAGATGAACTCTGGCAGTGGACATAGAGGCAAATGTCCCCCACGCCTGAGGCATGGGCCAACCACCCTTAATCCTCAATGTATACATAGCCCACAGATAGTCTAGGAGAGTTGCAGATGGAACTATCTGATGGAATCATCAAAACCATCAGAAGGTGTAATGTTTGTATTGTGCCAACCGATCACCCCCCCCCCAGGATATTGGCCCTTCGGATTAAGATTAGCAGACACAATATAAACCTATGCAGCCAGGTGTCATCTTTGCAATTATCACCTTTCGCCTCAGGCCCAGTTTGGCCCTATAAAAACCCCAGATTTTGGCCAGTCATTGTGCTATCTTCCTGATCTAAACAACTCCACGTCACTCTGACCTCTGAAGCTAGTCACCGGCATTTCTGCTCAAACGCACACTGAGGAGCAGACTTGTCTCCATATCCACTCTTCCCACCCGGACCCCAAAGGCGAGCCTAGTCTATTGGTGAGTATATCCCTAGTGAAGCCTGTATTCTATCTCCATGCTAACCTCTATTTTTCCTGAGCCTGTATGAGTGTGTGAGAGCATGTATTGTGTGACTTTGCCCTATAATAAAACTAAGACATTCATTGGAAGTATCTGTCTCAGCCCCATTTCTGGGACTTCCCTGGTCTGCTCGGTATACACATTGGGAAGACGGTTCTGCAGGGCATAATAGCCAGCCCGTCTTGCAATATTGGGCTAATCATAAATTCCCCTTAAAATGCCCGTGGCTACAGTATAACATTTATAGACATAAAAGAACCTAAAAAGGGACTAGTTCAGCTGAATTTCAGAGAAGTAGCTTCTGGGAATTTTGTATGAAGGACCAGTAAAAATTTTAAGTTTTTTTTCCTAAAAAAAAAGAAAGAAAAGAGAACAGAAAAAGAAAAGAGAAAGAAAGAAAGAAAGAAAGAAAGAAAGAAAGAAAGAAAGAAAGAAAGCCAATTTTAAAATACCGATGATGGTTTATTCCTGGCAATTCATGCTGCTTTTATCTTTGCACTTTCTTCTAGTACTGAAACACATCCCTATCGTACCTGATGAATCCTCAGCCCCTACAATTATAAAAATAATAATAGGAATAAAAAGGTATAACAAGACTAAGAATACAGTTGAAGAACTGCACTGAAATAAGAGCAAAGCCAGCAGAGCACAAGGCAGGCAGGTAGGAAGCACTGCTTGTTAGAGGTGAGCAGAAAGGCACAGCATAAATCTGAAGATATTTCTTTTTCCTTGAATGAGAAAGAACATCAGTCAACTAAGGGCCAGGACAGATGACCCTTTAAAGCCACCATCCAGATGACTTAGGAGCATGACGTTTGTATGCCACATGCTCCCAAGCCTCCTTGAAGCTACCCAGAAGTTGGATGGCTGCCCAGATGTGGGTGGCTTCAAAATGTTGTGGTGGCATTGCATTTACATTCTGCATGCCACCAGAGCATCTTGAAGCCGGCTTTGGGCTGTGGCAGGGCTGGGAAAGACACCTCTTTCCCAGCACAAAAAGGAGCTTTTCTGGACTGGTGGATTGGGGTTGCAGTGTGTGTTTGCCATTGCCTCTATCTATCTTCAGTGCTTGTCTGTTCCAGCTTACCCCTTCTTGCTTGTCTGTTCCAGCCTACATTGGTCAAATTTTAACTAATGGTTAGTTTTGTTAATAATTTGATCATGATAATGAAATGATAGCTTACTTAAGGAGAGGACATTCCTTATTTAAAAAACAACACAACACAATGAGCCAATTGATGGGGACTGATGCAGCATAAAGATATAAAGGAATGTTAGGAGGGTGCTTTCTGAGCAGTCCTACTAGTCAGACCCCTCTGGGAAATCCCCTTGATCCTTTTAACTCATTTGGTGAGCAGGGCTGGCATTGGAAACTTGAAGCTCATGGCTCTGTACTTCTTCCCACCCCAATTCTTCCATGCTTCCTTGAAAGTTGGTTTATCACATTAAATCTCCTTCCTGCATGAAAAGTGTTTTCACCCCTACATAGAAAGATAGTGGGAAGATAAGACTACATTTTGCATCATCAGTGCAAAGCCAGTTCAATAGAGTTGGTTCCAGTGTCTGTGCTAAAGGTAGGACTGACCTCAATTTCTCTCCCACAATTGGCCATGGCCAGTGAACCTCAAGCATGAACTCTTCATGAGCTTTCTAAAATCAGGAGGTCATAATTGCACTGAGGTGATACCCCACCCTATGTCATGTCTTACCAGTGCTTTGAACTGAACACACAAAAGCGTATATACCATACATTTTTACTGTTTTTGAAAAGAACAAAATACAACGTGCTCTTTGTTTGCCTCCATTATGTGGTTTATTTCAGGAGGTTCCTCTCTCTCTCTCTACATACACACGTTCCCACTGGTGGTAGCAGAAACTGCTCTGTGGTGACTCAGACTGCCTGCTTTCCAACTTAGGGGCTTCACATTTCCTTGTGGTTTTACTGTTGCCACTTCTTCGCCTGCCTCTGAACTTCAGGCTCAAACAATGGAAGCAGATTTGCTCTACCACCACCAAAACTACTGGGGAAATTTTTTTGGTTTAATTAATGGTCAAATATAATAATAATAACAAGTTTTAAAAACTGTAAATGTTATATTAGTTTATCTAATAAGGTGATTTAAATTTAATGTAATTGCTTGCTCAGCCAAATGAGCAATGAAATAATCATGTTTTGCTTTGTTTGATAATATGATTTAAATGTGCAGTATAAGGATCATATAAGTGCTTTGTGAATTCTGCAAATGTGCTTGTTGGGAGACAAAATTTGCATGTGAACATGTGCGCATATGAAATAAATATAGAGTTGCTTGTTGTTTGTTGTTTGTTTAGTTTTTTTAAAAATATCACACTCAGCTATTTAAGGATAATCAGGGGAAATAGGGTCAGGGGGTAGGAGTTTTTCTATTTAACACATTGTGGGGGAGATTACTATTCAAATTAACAATTAAAAATAAAGATAAGCAGAACATTCAGTTGGGCTATTTAACAAGACAAAAGACTAGCAAATTAAAAGACATAGAGCCTCTGCAGACCAGCCCAAAGAGCTGGCCTGGAGGCAGAGATGGAGTGAAGCAGTCACATGCCGGCTGCCCCAACCCCACGCTGATACCGTCCTGATGCCGCATGCCATTGCGTATGGCGTGTGATGTCAGGACACCCTTCCAGCACAGCGTTTTGACATGCTGCACCAGATAGGGTGCTAAAGAGCCATGTGCCAGCTCTTAGAGTAGCCTTTTGCGGCCCCTGAAAGGAGCAGCATTTTCCCGCTCTTTCAGGGGCGGCAAAAGGGAGGATGGGGCTGCGGCGTGCAGTTGCCGCAGCCCTGATCCACAGCTAGCAGGGGCAGCCCAGAGCCACCCATCTGCATAGCCCCTTAGAGAGACCAAATTTAGATAATAGTCTATGCAGACCAAATCTTCCCTACAGTTCTTTCAGTCTGTAGTAAACAAATGAAGAGAAGCAGAGGATAAGTGACTATGCATTTCAATGACCTCACACAGTCCCTTCTCATATATATTTTAAAAAACTATGTGATATATAAATGTGGAAGGGAAGCCCTTACTGAGGGTGCTTTCCTGTTTCAATGCCACTCTGGGAGCCTGGAGGAGTTACTGTCCATAGCAGCAGAAAGAGGGAAGATTCCTTTGCCAGCTAGCTGATGCCCTCAGGATGTAAGTGCCCGCAAAGAAGAGATGCAAGAAATATTTTTGGCAGGAGTTTCCAATCTTGGGTGACAGGAATTAGGTAGGATGTGGGCTATTCTTCCCAGTGAGAACAAGTTATGGGCATTTGTCACAAATTTCAAATATCTACACCTAAATTAGATTGTACCTGCCTACGATAGGCAGGTATCAATAGTTCATAGTCCCTAAGTTTGGATATCCTGTTCACCCCTTAAAAGTGAGCCTGTACCAATTTGCAGTCTCTCAGGGTAATCCAGTGCATACTAAATTAAATATAATAACATGCTGAAGCTTCATCCTGCTTCAGAGGCTCCTTGTCCAAGATAATGATCACAACAAAAGAGTGTGATGTGAAATCCAATTAGAATTATCTATAACGAAAAGTCCAGGTCTTCTTCTCTTCCTCAACTTATACAAGCATTGAATTGTCCTTATATGGTCATGGTAGACACACTGTCTGCCTTTTTCTGATTCCTTTCTCCAGATCTCCATTCAAATTGCTTTGGACATGCTGTTCCACTCTGGAATGAACTTGGGCTAACCTGATTCGATCTTCTATAAACTGATGTGAATCACTGTGATTCATTTTATTACTTGGGATTCAGTCAATCAATCACAACACACTCATTAAATAATGTGTTTGTCTCTCTAGAGAATCTTGGTAGTTATGGGGGGTTGCAGACTGCCAGAAATAGTGTGAATTCAGTCCACTTTTAGGGTTAGGGTTAGAGTTAGGGAACCATGGGAACTGTATTTTATTGTGGCATCAGAGTTGTCTGACAGAGAAGGCTCAATGTCTCAGAAAAATAACAGTTCCCATGATTCCCTAGCACTAACCCTAACCCTAAAAGTGGACTGAATTCACACTATTTCTGGCAGTCTGCAACCCCCCTATAGCTCTGGGAGAAGCACTAGGGATTATTAGCAGAAAGCACTCTATACTCTCAAACTAAAACTTTCAAGATGTGTGTGTGTGTGCATGTGTGCATGCATGTGTGTGAAGGGAGAGCCATAGAGGTCAAGCTGCTACAACATCAATATTAATTAATTAACATATATGCCATGCTTTTGATATTATATTATTTTCATAGTGATTTGTGATATATACTTTCAAATTGTCTGTTGATCTATGGTGACCCCATTAATTTCATTGGGTTTTCTTAGGCAAGGAATATTCAGAGGTGGTTTTGCCTGTTCCTTCCTCTGAAATATAGCCTACAGCACTTGGTATTGATTGGTGGTTGTTATTATTATTATTATTATTATTATTATTATTATTATGGTCTCCCGTCGAAGTCATAGCAAGGGCTGACCATGTTTAATTTCCAAAATCAGATGGGATCTAGTGCCATTAGGGCATGTAGGCTCTCCATAGTGATTTACAATAATAATAAAAAAGTATAATTTGATATGACACAATATAATGAGAACAAAATCAAATCAAACAACACATGATTATGTAATTCAGTTTTAGGCTGTCCTGACAAAACCAGAATTGCAAGTTATGTTAATTATACATTGTAATTTATAGTAAACTAGTCAGACCACATTTGGAGTGTTGTGTCTAGTTTCAGACACTGCATTTTTAAGAATGTATGGTTTTACTGGCTGGTGTGTGTGTGTGTGTGTGTGTGTGTGTGTGTGAACTCCTCCAACCACTAACTAACCAAGTAGTAGATCTATAGGATATAGGATATAGTGACTCCGAATGAGAATAAAGTAGAAGAACAAGCTAATTTTGCATCAAAATCTATTATTTCTTTATTTAAAAGATGGAAAAAGATAGCAGCAGAAACCAACAAAACAGTCTATATGCAATGCAAACTGTTTCTCGAAGTAAAAGAAGGAGAAAATGGTATGGAGCCTTACCATTCCTGACCAATCTAAGAATGGTGTCAATACACTTAAGGGACTGCAGACTAAAACAGACACATGGATTTTCTCACCCTCTGTTGTGAGTAAGATAACTAGAGAGTGGAGAAACAGAAGGCAGGTCTCAGAGAGAGACTATCTCATGTGTCTCTGTATTTAACTTCTTCCTTACTTGGGGGCTGTCTCCTAAAAGTAAAGGGAACCCTTTTGTTGGGGCAATGTATCATAATGTTGTCTATGGAAGATTCAAAAGACAAAAAACGTGCTTACAAATGGCAGAGGTGAATGTGCCCTTCAAGTACTGATAATGACTCTTCTGGTCTGGGGAGCAGAGAACAAAGGGCTGTGTACACAAGACAAAAACCAACTAAATTTTTACTGTCTTTCAAATCCAGATGGGTCACTCAACCTCTCTAGAAGCTGCACAATACTTCACAATGGAAGAATGTACCAGTCTGAGTCACTTTGGCAGGTTGTCCTGGAAAGCCAGCAGAAGGGCTGATAGCCAAAGCAAAGGGAAGTCCCAAACCAGGTCCCAGTTACCAATCTGAAGGTCAGTCAGAGATGGTTCCAACACGGTCCGAAAGTCAAGCGTTCCAGAGAAGCTGGGAGACAAGGCAATCCAAAGGTCTAGGGTTTCAGAAGTCAAAGAGTAGTCAGCGGTCCGAGGCTTAAGGGTTCTGGTAGTCCATGATAAATCAAGAGTCAGGGGTTCAGGCCAAGGAACAAGGAGAGACAGAGGTTTTCACCAGGAAAATCAGATAACCTCTGGCACCAAGTCAGCACTTCCATACCTGCTTAAATCCCCAAGCTTCTGGAGCTCAGCTGGGTCTGATCACATTGATTACCTTGCCATTTTTCATAAAGCCTCGTCAAGTGCTGGAGGTCCACCCTTTCTACTCAATGCTGGCTGAAGGTAGGCACAGTCCTTTGATCCTCCTCCATGTCCAATGGTTCTGCTGTCAGGAGGCTTGGCTGCAGAGTGCCTCCTGAGAAGCCACAGGCTCTGCTGGAGGATTTGCAAGGGTTGGCAAAGCAGGGCTGCTAGGCCCGGGCTGGAGCTCCTCTGCTGCAGATTCAGGACCCAGAGGAAGTTCTGCCTCATCCTTCCTCATCCAGGCAGAGCATGACACAGGTCTCCATTCAGCACAGGTAAACAAGACAGTTAAGCTTTGATAGTTCTCACCAGTGGAACCATTTCCTTGTCAGCAGGTGGAGCAGAATTGCAGGGAATTTGCAGTTAGCACTTTAAAATAAGATTTCAGTCCACCCTCCAAGATGGATAAGGTCCAGGCCACCACTGAGCCACCACCACCATAACTGCATTATTTCTGCAATACAGATGCAGTCTAAGTGGAGCAGGCACTCTGTGCTGGAACTGTCCCCAGAGAAAAGACTTTGCTTTCTACAGAAATGCCTGTGGTTGTTTGGATTCCATAGAAATCTTATGGAGTACAGGAATATTTTGAGGTGTTAATGCTCTAAACTCTCATTTTACGTTTAGCCACCATAAATGTGTAGGAAAATGTCATCACAAAAAAGAATCTGTACGTTTGTTGTGGCTGCCGAGTAAATGGAAGCCCAGATGAATGCTGGAAAAGAAAGTATTTTTGCTTGGAAGTAAGGTGCATGCACAATAACACAATATGGTCACTGCTTCCATGTTATGAAAATTATGGCTGCAACTTTAAGTTACCATTTCTATTTTCTTTGTTGCTAAATTGCTAAGTTAATTTAGAAAAGCTGGACAGGGCAGTTCTACAGTTTGAATAACACATATTAAAGGCTGGGAATGAAAATATTTAACTATTTCACCATAAAAAATGAAGATGAATAACTTCAATTTTCTCCCTGATGTAGAAAAACAAATTCTATACAATTCTCATCTTGTATTCACATTTATTTTGGAAAAATATCCTGGAGTTGTCTTTTGTTTTGTTTTGCTTTTCCATGTAGGAATCACAGCTTTTCATGCTAAAAACATGGTTTCCAGTTTTCCACATGCATTTTTTATGCAAGACTTTTTTTTCTGGCACAAAAAGAGCAATCTTCAACACACATAGACAGAAAAATGCCACATGGTGGTTTTTTTATGTGTAAGATATTTTGCATGCATGCACGCGTGCACACACACATATATCTTGTACAAAAAGTCCACATGTGTCTATCTGGAAAAATGTGGAGATTTTCACAATAAAAGTGTTTTTTGTACAAAGCCTACAACTGTCTCACAAATAACCAATCCATATTTGGGCTCAGAATAATCTCCCTCCCCCCCAAAAAAACCCCCTGTGATGTGCAAATATTGGGTGAAACATGCATTTTTCCTTCTGTGTTATTTTTCTTCACTATCCCAAGTGTCAGATTTTCTTTTCCTTCCTTTCTCCCTCTCCTTCTTCCTCTCCCTCTCTTTCCTTTCTTTCTTTTTTTCTTTCCATCTATCCAGAAAATGAATAATGAATATTCATTCCACCCCTATTAGGGACAGAGTGCTTTGACATACCCAAAGGTGAGAGCTACTCTATCTCTGTTTGTTTGGAATGAGAATTATAATTTATCCTATAATTTATCATATCAGCATAATTTATTCACTTTGCATGGGAGTCCTGTAGATGTAACAAGGGGCTATTATACTTATCTGAGCAAATTAGGTGGTAGCATTATCGACCACATATTAGTCTCACCTTTATTGTTCCCTCTAGTAAATTATTTTGAAATCCTGGAATATACCGAAAGTGATCACCTCCCTCTTAAAGTGTCCCTACAACCAATTCTTGAATGGACAGTGTTAACTAAGGGGGGATGCAGACCAGGGCGTTGGGGACGCCTTGGTTCGGAGCGCCGCGGGACTGCGGCAGCCGGACCGCGGCGCTCCTGAGGTGTCCCTGGAAGGAGCGCAAAATCAGCGCTCCTTCCTCAAGACAGGGAAAGTGCACCCTAAATGCGTAGGGTGCACTTTCCCTGACTTATCCTTCGCAGCGCGTCCGGTCGCTGTGGAGGGAGGTCATCCCCAGAGCGCCGTCCGTCCGGAGGGCCGGAAGCTCCGAGAACGACCTCAGGAAGAGGAAGGGACAGCGCGCGTGCGGCTGCCCCTCCTCTTCCGGGTCTCGGAGATGGCCCTATTAGCCATCTGCCGAGGCCCAAAAACAGCAAATTTAACTGGAGTATTGTTAGGGGAGAGGAGGCTGAAATGGTGTATCAGACTAAACAATGCTATTCAGGAGAAATTAAACAGCAATTATTTGTCTAGTATGCGCCAGCTTTTCTATGACAAATCAACAAACCACTTAGATATCTACCAACAAATTGTGATGGAACTTAGACCCTGCTTAACAACAGATAAAAAATTTCAACCCACAGAATATGGATGGTTTGATGCAGAATATAGAGTAGCCAAAAGAGAGCTAGCCAATAAGATAAGGGAATCCCATAAAAACCCATCTGGAAAGAACATGGAAAACTTCATTAATTTTGGGCTGAAATACAAAAGTCTTTTAAAAGCTAAGAAAAAAATCACATAAAATCTCAGTGGCAGGAGCTGGAACTTGCAACAACAGAATGGAAGGAAGACAAATTTTGGGAACTTGTTACTTGTGGCTTAAAAAATGTAAGAAATACACAGGAAGCCTCAATTACTGCCTCCACTTGGATTAAATATTTTTCCAACTTTTTTACAATAACTCAAGTCCTTTGGAAGTGGTCTGGATGGATAAAGATTTTTCTAATCCCCTTGAGTGGCAACCAGTTACAGCAAATGAGATAAAATGTTTAATCGCTTCAATGAAACCCAAGAAAGCACCAGGTGAAGATATGCCTCCTCCTGAACTCTTTAAACAATATGCTGAATGGTGGAGTCCCATCCTTGCCAGTTTATTTACTACAATAAACAGCACCGGACAAATGGCTCAAGGGTGGAAAATGAGTATTGTCTTCCCAATTTTCAAGAAAGGAGACAGGCACGATCCACAAAATTATTGACCAATCAGCCAGCTGGACATCACTTCAAAGTTATATGCTCAACATTTGCTTCATAAGTTAACAGACTGGCTACAAGAAAAGCAAATAATACATGAAGAATAGGCAAGATTCAAAAGTGGATACAGTACTATAGATCAGTGTTTCATATTAAGTCATATTATCAGGAAGTACATTTAAAACAAGAGTAGATTATGCACAGATAAGGTACTTTAAACAAATTGCTACCTTATCAACAAATCGGCTTCCAGTGTTGTGTTACTAGGAAATGTGTAACAACCAATCTTGGAAATCTAGTCTTCAAATTCTTTTACATAGTTATGACTTCTTTGAGTTGAACGCTGTTTTTGGTATGGACAAGAGGAAATTAAGAGACTGGCTATTCTGGACTGATTCAAGAAGGGATTTACAGTCAATCAGGTCTTCAAAATTCTCTCCATGGTTCTCCTTTTTGAAAACCGAACATTTTAGAGCCAGGTATTTGGCCAAACTTAAGCCTCTCCCTTTAAGAATTGCCTTTACTGAGCTACGATTCCAAGTAATGCCAACTGCAGTTCTAGATGGACATTACAACAAAATGCCATTTGAAAACAGACTATGCATCTGCAGTCAGCCTCAGGTGGAGGACATAGTCCATTATATGTTATTTTGTCCATTACATAATCATCCTAGAGAGAAATTCCTAACACCCCTGTTGACAAACAAAAGTGGGAGCTCTCTTGTAGATTCAGTTCAATTTCTTTTGAGTGACACCTGTGTCTATGTAACACAAAAAGTGGCTCTTTTTGCCTTGGCTGCAAAAAAGATTAGGAAGAGAGAATTAAATAAAATTGCCATAAATTGCTATGGAGATTCAAAGTACTAATTAGATTTTTATGATGGCAATGTACAAATTTACCAATACTTAGAAGAGTTTTTCTTTTTTCTTTTATTAGAAATAATTTTTAATGGCATGTTAAATCGATGGGATGTCTTTCGTTCTTTGTACTCTGTGCTATTTGTTTTTAAAGGTTTTATGTATTTTGATGAGCTGTTTGTCATGGCATTTGGCTAGAACAATAAACATTGATTGATTTATCCTATAATTTTTCCTATGACCTCTAGAATAATGTCCTGAGGCCTGTAGACATGTTCTGTTAAATTTGCTGATAAAGTGCAGTGTGTGTGTGTGATATTTTCAGATCATAGAAAAATATGTTTTAGCAATAATATGTTGCACTATTTCATAACCTCTTCCTTCTTTTCAAAGTAGATAAAACACATATTGTTCACTTAAAAGGGGCAAATGTACCTGTCTTATATGTGTGTGTGTGTGCGTGTATGTCAGACTTATAGTGTAAATGTTTCCTAGACCTTTCCTACAATTTAAGAGAATTCATAATCAATGATCCAATTTTCTCACTATTATTTTCTACTTATTCCATTTCTTTCCTTTATTTTTTCAGTTGTTCTTGATATTTTGTCAATGTGATGGGAAGATAGGGATAAAGTGTTTTTCTTTCTTTTCTTTTTTAAAGTTTTATTGACATCTTTTATTATTTCTTTGATTAAAATGTTTTAAACGTTTTGTTGTTTTATTGCCACTTATTTTCTATGAAAAGTTCTTCCTTTCTTTATCTTCTGTCTTATTTGAGAACGTTCTCTCTTTCCCTTGTCTTTAAATTTCTTGTCTCTTTCTTGGTATATATTTTCTTTTTCTGGGTCTGTGCTCAAATTCCTCTCTTGTTCTTGTTCCTCTTTTTCTTTAGTTGTAGTGGACTGGGCTATTTCTTCTTCTGAATCATCCTTATTTTCATCTAGATCTGAAGAATGTTGAGGTAGATCATCAAGACTTTCTCCTGTATAATTTTCTCCACATTGTTTACTTTCTTGTGTTCTTGTTTTAGCTCTTGTACACATTCTTGATTTTACCTTAATTAATCCTGCTTTATCATTATCTTTCTCTCCAATAGGAGAATCTTCCCTTGGTGAGCTATCATCCTCCTGTTTATTCCTATCTAAAAATTCATTAGCTTTCTGTAAAGAGTCAATGTGATATCTTCTCCTTCCTATTGTAAATATAACTCCCTCAACTTTTGCCCACTTATAGCTAATATCATTTTGCTTTAGATATTTCGTTAGTTCTTGATAATTCTTCCTTTTCTGTAAAATCTGAGCAGGGATATCCCTAAAAATCTGAATTTCTTGTTCTTCAATGTAACATTTTTTGAGATAACTTGTTTCTATTATAGAGTCCTGTATTCTTTTCCGGATGAAATGAATTACTATGTCACGTGGGAGCTTTCTATTCACAGCAACCCAGGAATTAACCCTGTACAACTTATCCACTTCAATATTGAGCTGTTCCGTTGGCCATCCTACAAACTCTGCCAGTGCTGGGATGATGTGAGAAGGTAAATCTTCCCTATATTTTTCTTGTAGTCCACGTAATCTAATTGCTTTGTTTTTTTTAATTTAAGTTCTATCGTTGCCTTAGATATTTCCTCTTGTTGACGTGACTTCTCTAATAATGCAATTTTCCCTTTTATTTCTTCTGTTCTTTGTTTTACAGCTTTATTCTCTGATTTCAATTCCTTTATTTCATTTGTCGTTTGTTGGAGACATTATCTCAACTCTTATCTCTTCTTTCCATTCCTTAATTTCTGTTCATATCTCTGCCCTGATTTCAGCTCTTATATCAGTTCTCAAATGCCGGATTTCTTCCAGCAAAATTTGATTAATATCAGTATTTTCCACTTTATTTATAGGAGGTTATTTTGGTGTTTCTCTTGGTTCAGGAGTTATTTGATTTTCCAAATCCCCTTCTGATATCATTCTTGCTTAGAGGTTGGGATCCTATAAAATATAAGATTAACTTTCAGGGACTGCTCTCCGCTGTTTCCTTGTTTATTCATGCTCTGCTGTTTCCTTAGTTATCCGTGTCCAGACTATATCTGAGGACCACACCCGTCCTTCCGTCTGGTCCATCCACATCAAACTTTTCGTGGGTCACACCCTTTTTCTAGTCCTTCCACGTCATTCTTTCCAGGATCTCCCCCTTGGACTTCTCCAAATTTCGGCCCCGTTCGCACGGTCTCCTGCTGCAACAGATCCACCTCTGCATCCAAGGATGTCTTCATCAGCTCGCCCTCTGCGATGTCTGTCTTAGCGCGTAGGAGATTTATTATTTTCTAATTTTCTGGATTCCATCATCTGTGTCCTTTATATCAAAGGTCATTAATCATTTCCTTCTTTTAAACTCTAATTTGGGTGGGAGAGTGAGAGGGTTTTCTCTTCAATTAGTTAAACTCCACAAACAGCTCTTTAAACTAGCCTCTGCCTCACCTGCTTCACTCGAATCTCCTGTGAAGCGGGAGGGAGGACTTCAAGTTTGCCCTGGCTATGTAACCAGTCCTTTCAAGCTTTTTTTCTTCTTCATTTATTTGTCCTTGTCCTTGAGTCCTATTTCACTCTAATATGATTAAAAATAAGTGGTGGGCGCTGCTCTTGTCTCTCGGCTCCAAGTAGAAGATTCAGGTTCCGAATTTCCTTTATCTCTCCTCCACCCCTCCTTTCTCTTCTCCTCCTCAGGGGGTGGCTGTTGGAATTTTTAGGTTTATAGTCGATTTTCCTGTTGCCCTTTTATTCAAGTCTCTCTTCTATCCCTTATTTTAATTATCTTAATTTGCCAGTTTTCTTTCTTTCCTTTCTCTTGACCTTCTCCTCCCCCTTTTTTGGGGCTTAATCTATCTTACGGAATGCAGGAATTTTACGGAGCTCCACAAAAACCTGCTGCACGCAGCGCCGCTCTCCACCGGAACTGAGCGGATAAAGTGTTTTTCTGTCATAGCAAATATGAACTGTTATGTCTCCACAGAGGATTGCAGAGTGCAAATAAGAGAAAACCTCTTATGTTTGGAGTGCTTGTTAAGCCACTTTATGTCCTAAGACTGTTATATTTTGTTTTCTATTACCTACCAGCTGAAGCTGACCCAGCTATTTCAACCCATAATGTTTTGTTTTTTTAAATCATATGCTCTATGCAGGTATTATAAATTAATTAAATGTGAGTGGTGTTATCAGAAAGGCACTGATGCTATGTGAATATTTCTCTCTTGAATTAAACCTCCTTTCCCACAAGAACTTTTTAAATTCAAAACCCTGCTGTTTAACCAAGCAACAAACATATAAAACAGTCTGATTAAATCATAATTGATGCAGCATAATTAAAATGATTCGGTACTAATTCCATAGAAAATACATTTCAAGATAAAATTTAGGCGGTCCCCATATATTAATGGCAAGAGGCAGTAGCATCAATGGAGGAGTGTGGGGAATGCGGACCACACCAGGTGACACCCATGAAGGAAGGGTGACACCAAGTCAGATTCTTGCCCCCTGCAGGTACTGTTTTGGCCCAGTGTGGGGGCATTTGGGGCCACCTCAGCCCGGCGTGGGTGCTTTTGGGGCCATCTTGGCCTGACACGGGGGCTTTTGAGGCATCCTGGGCCCAGCATGGGGGCTCTTTGGTGCCCCCCCCTGGAAACCCGGCTGGAAGTCCAGGGCCAGCAGTCCCACCCCCCAGAAGCCTTGCCCCCTACATTGGGTGTCACCAAGCATAGGAACGTCACTGGCAATAGAAAGGCAATACAATTCTCCAGTAACACATTTGCTTATTAGTTCATTGCATTTGAACAAGTGACTGAAAAATAACTTTGGAGTCAGTCAGCAGAACTGTATTGTCATGTACAATTTAGGTTGAATTTACTCATGCTGCAGACTGAAAACAATAGAATCCTGAAGAGGTCAAATGGACTGTACAAAACAACACAGGTGGGAAAAGCAAATTTTAAAAATCCTCTTCCATAGGTTAACATGTCTTGGAAATAAACAACAACAATAACAAATTGGCAAAAGGAAGACTATCCTATACTCTCCATGTGCTGGGTTCACAAACTGATAGAATGAGTGCCAGCTAAGAAAGATTTATTGCTCTGTTAAAATTGTATCTTTCTGACTGGAGAGGTCCCCTCTACATACACACTGATATCTGACTTTATTTTCTTGCAGCTACATACCTTCAGGCTGGTATATAAACATGATATTTTTTCTGTTTTGTTTTTTGGTTTACTTGTTTCTTTGCTCTGTTCTTCTCCCTGCCTCATGACTATCATTCTTGGTGTATATCTTTAATCAAACTCAGTATGCATGAATTTTTTTAGGGGAAAAAAAAATCAATGGTGAATAAAGAATAGCTGTTTTATACATCTAGGCTTTGCCTACCCTTTCCTTTTTACAGGAAATAGGGCTATGATGTGAAAAACAATGTTCATCAAAAATAATTAGAGCTTGGTCGTCAACTCTGGGCTGGAATAGACTGGCTTGATGTTCTGGCTTGGGGGTGTAGCGTATGCATGATGCACACCCCGACAATGCCACAAAGCTGGTGTCATGCTGCCCCACTGCTCATATGGGGAGCAGCTTTTCAGTGTTCCAACAGTGCAGCGTTTAGATGCCACATGCAACAGGGTACAAAAAAGCCTCAGTGGCACCAGAAAATCTGGCTTTTTCCCAGTGCAAAAAAGAGTGGCATTTTATCACTTTTTTTGTGCTAAAAAAAACAGAGTGGGGCTACAGTGTGCGGTTGTCTGTTTCACCTCTTTTCATTTTCCTTTACAATTATGTTGACAGAAGCTTGATAAGGTATTCTGGATCCCTGAATCTATGTCAAGTCTAACAACACAAATGCAGCAAAGCATGGCTGAGAATGATCTCTGACAAAAGTATGAAGGAATGCGTAGAGAAGAGGGCTTAGTCTACTTGATGCTGAAGACAGAAAGACACTGAACTCTTTAACCTTGAGACTCCCCTACTTGTGGTTTCTCCTATTTCCTTTCATTGGGTGAAAGCCTGGAGGCAACAAATAAAAAGTTAAAATTTCACAGTTTCTCTAAACAAGACTCATTAAATTCATTTCCTACTTTGAACGTCTATCTCTTCCCTCCACTGTCAGAATGGCTCAGTGGGGAGAGACTCCTGTATGGCCCTACATTATGATTGTCCTACCAAATTGGGCAATTTCAACCATTTGTTTCATGAAAGTCTTGATCCTTTCTTCAAGGATATCAGTTGTACAATTTTCTTTGGTTTCATAACTGTTTCTGCCTTTAAGTTTCTAGATCCTTAAACCCATAAAGCTTTGAACTGTGCTTTTATCTGGCTTCTAAAACATAGTAGAGATATTCTGTTCACAATAGCTGGTGAGGAAGATCAAACCAAACATTATGGATTTGCATGTGGAGAAGTATTATTATAGATGACAAAAAATAGAGAGTGAAGATAATGTGAATCACACTGATTACACTTTAAGCACCACTATTCAAAGCTTTCTGAAATACTAGCTAGTAGGAGATTGTTATTGGAAAGATTACAAAATATCTGCTTCTCTTACATGGTGTTAAACATACAGTTTTTGGATAACAGAAGGGAGAACATATCAAAACATAAAGACAGTGTGGTTCCAAATCAACTAATGTCACTATGCAAGAAAGACTTTGCCTTGTGGAATGTATTATATTTTTTATATTTTCTTTAATTGCATTCTTAAGGCATACTTTGAAAAGTTCCAGAAATGAACTAATAGAAACTAATGGAATTTGCAGCAAATTGTTGCAGCATAGCATGCTCCTGTTTAGGTTTCCAGCCATCCAACCATGTATTTTCCAGTCAATCTCTCCTGCTCTCTAGTTTCTGTATTGCTTCATTTGCACATCTTATCATATATTTGGAGGATGTTTTCACCATTAGCATCCTCCTCAAGGTTTTCATACCTCTACAAGCCCTATTTTTGTACTCCAGTTGGGTGCTCCCATGCCTGCTGATACCTTCATCTCATTTGTTTTATATACTTTGGGACCCACATAAAAATAGATTGCAATTACAATATAATCATCATCATCATCATCTTTATTTTTGTACCCTGCCTTTCTCCACGACAATCAAAGTGGCTTACATCTTTAGCATAGTTAAATCAACCCCACAAACAATAAAGACATGATAAGAACAAGTTACCCCCTCCCCTTTAAAAAAAAGAATTAAATTAAATGCACTACTAAAATAGTTAAAAAGAACTGGTGTACTAGCACCATTAAAAATGTAAAAATATAAATATAAAAGGGGGAGAGACACAGGTTAGGTAAATTCTATACTATATAGAATGGTTAGGCCTCAAACAGGGAAATTGCCTTTCTCATGCTTCTGTAGCAATGTAATTCTGTGCATATTTACTCATTAACAATAGAGGTTTCATTGTGTCCATTGGTATATATATCCAGTTGATTCCTGGGAGTGTTTCACACATGCTTGCATGTCAGAGATAGGCAAAGTGTGCCTTGTGAATCACAGGTGTCCCTAGAGCTATTTTTGTTGCCTGCAGACATCTATCTATCTATCTATCTACACACACACGGGGGGGGGGGGAGGAGTGACACTTTCATAACATATAATTTTGTCTCCCCAAGTCCTTCTCACCCAAAACTGTAGAAGTTAGATTCAGAAATTGGCTTCAGGCCATTTTGGATTTTAAAGTTTATAAAAGTTTTTATTCAGCCCACAGTGGATTCCAGAGAAGGAAAATTGGATTTCAGACCAACTGAAGTTGTCAAACTGTAATATGTACCACTTGTGTGTCAAAGGGAGGGGGGCTCCCTTCAGCATTCTTGCTGTTATGTTATAGCATTCAGTTATCTTGCTGAATGCTGAAGGGTGTGGAGACAGTGTCTCAAGGAAAAGGTCCAATGTGGGATGATACACAAGTGACCAGACATGAAAGGGTCACTGGCAGCCATAATGACACAGCACTTTCCACCAGGTGCTGTGTCATAGGAAGTGACATTGGCTGATGGTCACAAGGTGCTGAAAAGCACCAAAAAGGCTGCAAAACTGTCAAGTCACCATGGATGAGTGACAGGTGTTCAAACGAAGAGGCAGGGCCAGAAGGCCACATGGAACCATGGGTATATAAGAGAGTTGCCTCTGGACACGTTTGTTGGTTGTTGGTAGTGTGGGTTGTTGATGTCATTGGGAGTTGTTGCTGTGAATCATATATATAGCCTTGCACATAGAGGAACCAAGATTAAAGCCTCATCTGAGAGACATCTGTCTGAAGAGTCTCTTTACTCTTTCTAGAAGGGGAGAGGTGCTCCTTCAGCTCACAAGCTACTGCCTGCATTTGAGAAAGTGGTGACATGGTGCTGCATGTTGACGTGGAACATCATGTACTGCATAACCACACTAACAAAGGGATCCCCCTCCTTTGACACACGCACACACACATTGAAATAAATGCAAGCAGGTATCATGGTGTTGGTTAACTCCACCTCCTGGTAATGAGACCACCACAACCTCCCACTGAGGGGCTGAACAGACTGCTCCTTAGGGACAGGGGCAAGCCATCCCTTTCCTTGCTGGATAATTAATAATAATAATAATAATAATAATAATAATAATAATAATAACAACAACAACAATAATAATAATAACAACAACAATAACAACAACAATAATAATAATAATAATAATAAATTTATTTATATCCCACCATGATATATGATATATCCCACCCCTCTGCCAAGCAATTGGGGCAGCTTACAACATTAAAATTGTCATAAAAATATAACAGACATAAAAAAAAAACCTGAAACACATTTAAACACATTCTTTTCCCTAATACTCAAATTAAAAAACATACAAAATAACAAGCTGCCTATGAAACATGTTATTGGAAAACCTTTTTTCAGATCATACGATCAGAATAGTTAATATTTGATGTATTATTTTTATCCTGAACATAATATGAATTATTTTATTGAAGATAAAAAACAATGGAATCAGGAAACTGCACGCTGTGGCCCCAATCTGGTGCTTTGCTACTCTAAAAAGAGCTGGCAAAATGCTGCTCCTTTTTAGAGCAGCAAAAATCCACCCTTGCTGCCATGGCAGTGACTTTTCTTTATAACTTTGGAGCAGTGTGTGTGGATGCTGCACCAAGGGAGTGTCCTGATGCCTCCCGCCATGCAGTGGGGCACATGGTGTAAAGGGCAGAGTCAAGGCAGCCAGCATGTGGTCACCACACTTCCACTCTACCCCCAGGCTGGCCTAAAATGCTGGTCTGCTTAGCCCTGAGTCACCTTTTATACACATGTCTATCCATATATTTGCTTCTTCCAGTTTAAAGTCATCTGAGAGAAGCCTACATCCCAGTTCCTAATTAGAAGGAAATTAAGATGGTTATCGGGTGGACAGGAACAAAATTAGTGCCAGCGTTATAAAAGCTCCCATCCACATTGTATGTTGTCTCTCTACAACTACATGAATGATATGGGAAGGAGCAGAACCAAGAACTTCATAGGTTACATTACATGGCTGGTGGAATGAATACACTTTGAATCACAAGCTGTAGAAATACATTTCATGAATTAACCTGGTACAAAATAAGCTGTACTTACTGTTAAGTTGGTGTGGTACTCTGAGTGATACAGAAGGTGAGGGAGAGATGTAATATGTGACAATACATTAGTTCAAAATTCATCATTAGTGCCAGTAACTGATGGAAGATTGTTTGAGAAGAAATAAGAATATCATTTAATTAAAATCCAAATATCATACATCTGTAATGTCTAATATAGATCAAAACAATGTTACAGGACAAAAACGTTAAGTAATTAACAAATGAAAGAATGCAAAGCAAATGAAGAACTATTCTTGAGGGAATTATACATATGACCAATTTCCCTCTAGAGGTAGTCTACAAAGCATTGTTTTGAAGATCAAAAGAATAAATTAGCATTTAAATGCATAGGTATTGTTTATAGCTGAAAGGCAGAACAAGAAATGTGCAAAATCAAATCCTTTTCTTACTTGAACCTAACACCCACAGTTCATGATTTAATTGTTGAGGAGAAGATCAAGAGACAGGTTATTGTTGACTTGAACTTTTCTGAATGACCAGTACTCTCATCATACCTCACAACTGGCAAAGCTGCCTAAGGATGATAGGAAATACAATGCAAAGCACTACTGGAGGGCTGTACATTTCCAAGCACTGTATAATGAATGTTTTCATCACCTTCAAAGGTGTTGTTCTTTTCTCATAGTTTGTGGATGCACATTAAAATGGTACTTAAAAACAGCCTTGTTTTATATATATATATATATATATATATGTGTGTGTGTGTGTGTGTGTGTGTGTGTGCCTTCAAGTTACCTATCAACTACATGCAATTACTTCAAGTAAACA
Organism: Phrynosoma blainvillii; assembly: GCA_026167975.1. Lineage (NCBI taxonomy): Eukaryota > Metazoa > Chordata > Lepidosauria > Squamata > Phrynosomatidae > Phrynosoma > Phrynosoma blainvillii. The sequence continues at coordinate 179,733,826 of JANUYF010000003.1, read as the reverse complement.
ACAGTGAAAGAAATAGTCAAACACCATTTGCTGTCACAACAGCCCTGTAAAATTTTGCTAATTTATTTAACTCTTATTTAGCTTTTCTTAAAACCTCGACATCCCTGTGACAAAACCTCACACTTTCACTTGAACTGATGGGTGAAATCAAGAAGTAGCTGATGCCTGGCAGAAGCAACTGTCATCCTAACATGAATGAAGTTAGGATTTTCTTGGCCTAATGGAAATCTAGCCAGAATGAAGACAACAGAGAAATAAATTGTACTGCTGAATTAGGATAATCATTACAAGTCATCCTATAACTCTACCACATTCCTTTTCCTTCTTGCAGGGAATTCAGAGCAGAACTTGTAGTATAATATCTAGGTTAAATTCAGTATTTCTGCTGTGATTTTGTTTAATACCACTTATGAGTTAGTGAGATGACGAGTGGCATGAGAACACAGATTGCTAAATAGCAAAGGATGTTCCACACATCTTAATTAGAGGATATTTGTATTTCCCCTTTATGATGTTGGGCTTCTCACTAAATTAAAGAAAAAAATCACATGGAGAAAATTCCTCAGGGGAATGAGACATATGGCAGCATACCATAGCCAAAGAAGAGTTTTATTTTTACAAATGCAGTTTATTTTGTAAATCACAGAGGCTAATATACAAGATCATCTCATTCCAGTCTTTAAAGCACTTTCTGCATTATACATGCAAAGCACCCTCTGATGTCTACTGTTCTCATGCATTCAATGAGTCTACTGGTGCTAAATGCCCCAGAATCAGCTGTACTCTCCCCATTTGGAGAGGATAACTGTGTGGGAAAATTGGCCAAGTACACGAACTGGTGAATCATCACTCAATAACTCATTCTAATCCCAGGCCAGATGTTCTCTTATTTCAATTTTACTGTCATGTTAGACTACATCTCCCAGAAAACAGTGCTTCAACTATTTGATCTACTGGCATTAGTAATCCTATATGAGAAAATGACTAGCATGACAAGAAGCTCAGTGCTACTTAATGCCTCAACACCTAGTACTAATTCATTACATACCATAACAAGCCATTGTGCTCCTAGGAATGCTGTTGTTGTGTGCCTTCAAGTCATTTTCTACCATGGATTTTTCCTGACAAGATTTGTTCACAGGGGTTTCCCTTTGATAACTTCTGAGACAGAGAGAGTGTGACTTCTCAGCCCCAAAGGAAGGCAAAGACAACTCCCGTAATAAATCTTACCAAAAGAACCCTGTGACAAGATTTGTTACTGAGCTTCTTGTCATGCTGGTTTTCTCACTTTTGTTTTTCTGCTTTTTATGATGAGGCTAGGTAAAATGTTGGTGGCCAGAAGAGAGAGGTGAAGTGGGTGGAGGACATTTGGATGAATATCATGAATTCTGTGATTGACCTTTGACATTTGAAACCATGGGTAGGCAACCTTTCCCCTTTAAGGTTCGAGGGACTTCAGCTCCCAGAATCCCAGGAGCTATTGGCCAACATGGCTAAGGCTTCTGGGAGCTGAAATCCCTTGGCTCTTAAAGGGGAAAGGTTGCCTACCCCTGTTTAAAACTATAGACTTTTAGTTCTTCAGATGCTCTTGGGCCACATCTGACAGGGTGTCAGAGTTTTCATGTATGATATAAAAAGTATCATATTCCTCATCAAAAGAACATTTGCACACATATTGTTTTTGTCACATAGTGGTGTAGTGAATTTTATGGCTGTATGTGTAGTGGTTTGAGCATTGGATTAGGAACCTAGGAAACTAGGGTTCAAATCCCTGTTTGATAATGAAAACTTACTGGTTTTACATGCTCTGAACCTCAGAGTCTGGCAACGGCAATGGAAAACCTGATCTTTTCATTTTCGGGATTTTTGAGGATTTGAAAAGATCAGGTTTTCGTTCGAATTAAGCCCCTTTTAAATTCAAATTTAGTTATCAGACGAGACAGAATGGGACAAATCCCGTAAATTAAAGTCTTTCGCTCATCCTGTTTATTTCCACTTTCTCCCCACAACTCCCCATGTGATAACGTCCTAAGAGAGAATTGGGAAGTCACTGACCTTCGTGTGCTTACCAAACAGGAAATATTCCTAGAGAAGAAGGAGAAGGTGATGAACTTTGTTATCATCTACCAGGAAAGAAGGTGAAAGAAGGGATACAGAGCAGACATAGGGAGAATTTGCTCCTCCCCAAGCAATTGGATATGCAAGGGTGTAGGTACAAGGGGATAAAATAAGGATGCTGTCTTCCAAATAAGAATTCTGTCTCCCAAATGAAATTTAATGTTAGTCCCTAATTTTCTAGCATAAAATCATTCAAAAGTAGAAGTCAATTAGTAACAATTACAGTTAGTATTTATTGTGCTCACATTCCCTTGATAAACTTTTCTACCCCTTTTCCTTGGATAGCTAAACTGCCCCTTTTCCTTGGATATTTGAGAATTTCTAAATTATCAACTGAAGTTTTATGTTACTGTGATGCTAGAAAATTTGGAACTCAAGAAAAAAATTATTCAGGGCAAGGGGGAGTGGGGCAGAGTTCTTACTGGTGGAGCAATGACCACAGGAGTAGCTCTCCCACATGTACACCCATGAGAGGATATTCTGCTCCACCTGATGCAAACTAAAAATGTACTACAAAGGAATTCTGAAGCAGCCAGCACAAGCAACACTTTCCAAGACAGAAATCTGTTGGTATTGGGAAAGAGTGAAAGAATGAGAGAGAAAGCAATTAAAGGACTTGGGTTCCTTTTCTTTTCCCTTCCCCTTTCCCTGCCCTGCCTTGCTCACCTTCCAATTTCTAATTGACAGTGGTGGGGAATGAAAACTAAAGATTGTGGCACTTGCTTGATGGCAGGGGAGGTGGAGAGGAGAAGAAAGGAGCCATGAAATCTTTATTTCAGTGTTCATTTTGCCTTATTGCTTGCCTGCCTGCATTTCAAAAGCCCACCTTAGTTAATAACATTCCCAATGAAGGCAGCATTGAGAGGGACATTATTCTTTAAGTGGAGTTACTAGTTCAGCTGACAGCTTGGGGTGGGATGGATAGGTCTTCTGAGCTAGAGATGTCATTCTTCACTAATTTAATTCTTGAAGGAAGCAGCAAGTAATTTCAGCAATTTTCAGCTGTCCTAATGTAATGGCCATCCCCTGGACCTTGCCAGAATGAGCTTTCATAAGCAAAATACCCCCTTCCCAAATATGTCATTCTCTATCATACGTGGAGGATTTGAATATGAGATTACTGGAGCTGTGGCTTGTTCCTTGGATAATACTCCTGATAAATACTGGCTTTATCTCAGAATGGGCAGAGAATTACAATAATTATTTGTCCTTCCATGCATCAGCCTAGGAAGACTAAGGGGGTTGCAGACTGCCAGAAATAGTGTGAATTCAGTCCACTTTTAGGGTTAGGGTTAGTGCTAGGGAATCATGGGAACTGTTATTTTTCTGAGACATTGAGCCTTCTCTGTCAGACAACTCTGATGCCACAATAAAATACAGTTCCCATGGTTCCCTAACTCTAACCCTAACCCTAAAAGTGGACTGAATTCACACTATTTCTGGCAGTCTGCAACCCCCCTAACTTAGGGCTGATGCAGATGGCCAAGAAGGGGCAGCTCTGAGCCACCCCCAGGAGCAGCGGATCAGGGCCATGGCAACCACACGCCGTGACCCCGATTCCTCCTTTTTGCCGCCTCCATAAAGAGTTGCAAAATGCCACTCCTTTTGGGGGCAGCAAAAGGCTACCCTTAGAGCTGCCACGGTGGCTCTTTTGGGCCCCTTTGGGACAGCGTGTGCACATGCTGTGCCAAGAGGGTGCCTTAACGCTATGCACCACATGTATGGGCATGTGGTATTGGGGCAGAGTCAGGGCGACCGGTGCGTGGTTGCCCTGGCCCAGCTCCACCCCCAGGCTGGCCTAAACTGCCAGTCTGTATCAACCCTTAGACTCTACTTATCTTTGTGAATATCTTCTGTTATATTTTCTGAGACTGATTCAGTGCTGAAGGCCTTCTCAGTGATGATACTTCTTCTATACAGTAGTCTTTCCAAAGAAATCTATGAGACAGTATGCTTGTTTACTACACCAAGAATATTTTATTATCCCAGGCTTCAGTTTTCATTTTATTGATGTTATGTTCTTTCAAGTCGACTCTAATGTATGATCACTCTATCACAGGATTTTCCAGGTGGATCTGAAAGAAAGCCCTTCTTGAAGATATCAAAATTCATACAGGCTTGTGTACTGGGAGATTGTCTTTCAGATAATCCAGACCCAAACTATATGGATCTTTAAAGATAATAACCAGCACTTCGAATACTCATATTTTTTAGAAAACCTTTTTTCCTAATAATAATAATAATAATAATAATTTTTATTTATATACCACCCTGTGGCAAGCCAATCCGGGCGGTGAACAAGAATAAAAAATACAACATAAAAACAAGATAATTCCCTCATTTCCCCCCCCTTAATTTTCCTCCCCCCCCCCCCCCCCCCCCCGTTTGCAGGTCCAAAGCCAAAAAATATATAGGGTAATCTTTCTTCTCTCTCTCTCTCTTTCTCTCTCTCTTTCTGTCACCCCTTTTTTCTCCTTGCCACTTTCCTGCTTCCTGGTGTACCAGAGGAGAGACAGATAGCTTTTTGCAAAGATCTGAACAGATTGCTTGCAGGATGTTTTTGAAATCAGGTTGAGGGCCAGATGTATCTATGGTCCAACTGCATGTTTCCCACCTTGCTTCAATGTGATGTTAATAAGCTCACAATTCCATGGCCCTTCATCTCTTATTCTTCATAGCAGCTGAGAAAACACATTTGGCAGTATTTGTTTCCAGTGTTAGTTAACTGTGGTGCACTGTGGTGCCTGCACTGATAAACTTTGCCTCATATTAACAATGGTTAGTTTAAAATACACCAACTTCATGGTTTCTATGGCCAGCTTATTTATATTAACCATATTTAATATTAACGACAGTGATGGGACAGTATAGCAAATTAATGGATTAAGTGAAATTTGAATCAGGGACTTTCCCCTTCACAACCCCTTCACCCTTTTATGTAGTTATTTCACATCATTCAGCACAGGCTGCATTTGAGCTGCAGAAAAAATCCAGTTCAATACCACTTTAATTGCTATGGCACACTGCTACAGAATCCTGGGACTTGTAATTTTTTGGAGCACCTGAGCTCTTGGACAGAGATGGCAACATGTCTCAGAAAACTACAATTTCCAGAATTCTATAGCATTGAGACAAGGTAGATAAAGTGGTGTCAAACTGGATTATTTCTGCAGAGTGGATGCAGCCTCTCTTGCTTTCAAAAGGGTTTACGTACTTTACAATCCAATAACATTGATATCACTTTACAATCCAAATAACAATAAAATGTTGATCAAAACCAAAAACAGCAGAAACAGCAAGGTAGATTAGAACACTAGTTAAAGTATCTTTCTCAAAATGCATTTCTTGGCTTTACCTTCTGAGACCTTGAATCTATTCTTCCCTTTTAAGGGATTTTACACAGAAAAGGTTCTACAAGGAAGATGCCACAATGGATGTTAACTGCCTGCCTCATTTCAGGCACTCTTCTAATGGCCACAATCTACAAGAGGGGTATACTTATGGAGAAGACAGTCCTTCAAATATCCAAGAATGTTATGAATCTTTGTAACTCCCTCTCTCAATCTGTTTTTATACACAATGTATGCATACTGATCATTAAAATTATTTCCTTTTTGCTGAGAGAAGTGCCACAGTTTTCTCGGATTTTTCCCTCCTCCTTTCACCAGGGTGATAACTCTTCTTGCTAACTTGTAGTACATAACAGCATGATGCACAGCATGTCACAAGAAGATTCAAAATATGCATATTTAGCTACTTTTGCCTCTTGCATGAGCTTGTTACATGGGTCTTGGAGGATGCATTAGAGTTTCTCAGGAGGTAGCAACCATGCACATTTTTAAAGGGTATAATAACCAACATGAAAATATATTTTGAAGTTGTGCAAATCAGCACTTATAGTCATTTGACTTCAGTTAATTATGGGCTAGAAATGTTTTTTTTCTATTCACTTTCAAATCTGCTGTGGATCTTCCAAACTGGTATGCTATAGTGCCACAGGGAGTAACTAGTGCACTATCTCTTTTGGCATATGGTAAGGTGAGTGTATGAGGTTTTTCCTCTTCATTTTACTGGCCAGTTTTACAAACAGTCCATTAATTTTTCATGCTGTAGCAGTTTTTGGCATAACTTCTGTGATACTCAACATTTGCTGACATGGCATTTAAAACTTTGATGAAATTTAAAAAGAAAGAAAGACAAAAACAAACCACTAGATTCAAGCCATTCTGCTGATGCTGCCATTCTGCTGGTACGCCTATAAGAGTGTGTGTGGGTGTCTTGCATTTCTACTTTTATTCATTGATACATGTTCATAAAAAGCATATGCATTATTTTGAAGAACTGGCTAAATATTATAGGGCCTTTACAGACTGCCAGAAATAATGCAACTTGAGTCCACTTTAACTGTCCTGGCTCAGTGCTAGGGAATCATGGAAACTGTAGTATATTGTGGCAACAGAGCTCTCTGACAGAGAAGGCTCAATGTCTCAGAAAAAACTACATCTGCATGTTTCCTTAGCACTGAGCCAGGACAGTTAAAGTGGACTCAAGTTGCATTATTTCTGGCAGTCTGTAAAGGCCCATTGTCTCTTTTAAGATGGACATGATATTCCATATAGTGGCCTTAAATTAAAGAGGGGGGCATTTTTGAGAGGCAGTATCAAGCACAAGAGCCACTGTAGCATAGTGGTTTGAGTGTTGGACCAGGACACTGGGAGACCAGGGTTCCAATCCCAGCTTGGCCATGGAAACCCACTGGGTGACTCTCAGCCTCAAAGGATGGCAATGGTAAACCCCCTTTGAGCAAATTTTGCCAAGAAAGGCCCATGATAGATTCACCTAAGGGCTGCCATAGGTCACAGATGACTTGAAGACATGCAACACACATACACATCAAGCACAATGGTTAAAGACTGGAGAATATGCAGTAAGTATAAGGCAGGGGTCCCCAAACTATGGCCCAAAGGTCTAACCTGGCCCATCAAGGCCTTTCGACCGGCCCGGGGTCGGTCCTGCCACCACTGCCACCTTTCTCTCTCACACACATGATGCCTGGTGCCATTTTTTGTTCCAAAATAGCACCCAGCATCATGCGCATGCGCACGTGACTGTGGTCGCCATTTTTGTTCCAAAATGGCACTCGATGTTGTGTGCATGAACGCGCAATACCTAGTGCCATTTTGGAACAAAAAATGGCAGCCGCAGTCATGTGTGCATGCGCATGAGTCCGGGCACCATTTAGAACATGTGCGCACAATGCTGGGTGCCATTTTTTGTTCCCAAATGGCAGGTGCAGTCATGCGCATGAGCGCGCGATGCCAGATGCCATTTTGGAACAAAAAATGGCAGCCACAGTCGCGCACGCATGCACACATTGCCACCATTTTTTTTTAATTCGGCCCTCCAATGAGCTGGGGGATGGCGAACCGACCCCCAGCTCAAAAAGTTTGGGGACCCCTGGTATAAGGCGATTGGAGGAATGATTTGTAGACTACAACTACCAGAATCTCCATAGTCCATACTGGCTCAGGAGTGCTGAAAGTAATAGTAATAATAAAAATCCTTTCCTCCATCCCCTAAGCTTTGAATAGAAGCATGGGACATTATGGATGTAGAGTCTCTAAAATACCCTTGACCACATACTGGCATGTCAACCCTTCATGCAAACCACACATACCATTACAGAATGGGTAGTAGTCATCTGTATCGACCAATAACAAGAATGGTCATAGAGAGAACATCCTGTCCAACTAGAATGTTTGCCTAAGACTGCCACAGGCAGTATGCAGTTTTTTCTACATTTGAGCCAGCTAGATGAGCAACAGGCAAATTTCAACTTCAAGTAAAACAAATAGATAATGGTCTAATGATAAACCAGAAAGTAGTGCGATAATAATAAGCCACAGATAAATTCAGTCTTATGAATCCCTTCCATCCTCCAATATTTTCCTTTTTGTGTGTGTGTATAAAGCAGTGAAATTGAGAACCTGCACTTCCAAATTTGGATAAACTGCAAAGTTTCCTGTTGTATCTGGACCTGGAAATGTATACTGTTATTCAATGAAATGAGGATCAAGTTGTGATTTTAGATTTTGGCTGTTGTGTGCCTCCAAGTCATTTTTTTTTTACTCATGGCAACCTCTTAATTAATCATGGTGTACTTCAAATTCCATGAGAAACTCAGCATTAAATGTTGGAGCATGTGTGATTTGGGATCAACATGCAGAAGACTTAGGCCAGTAACAGAATGCCACAAAAAAGCCTCTATTGTGAAGTTTGGTGCAGGTTTCAGAGAAAAAATGCTCCCATGCAGAAACTGTCAGCAAGACACAAACTGCTGGACTGCTGAGTTCTCATGTAGAGGCCTTTCTTGAGTACAGCTATATACATCAGACTGACAAAGTACTATGCCAGGCTCCTATTTACAATGCAACCACTCTGAGCATTCAGCTTACTCACTTATATACAATATCTCCCCCTGGGATTTGAATCCAGCCCACTACTGGTATGTCACCTAGTTTCCTGTCACCTGATAGCCATGACTCTGCAGAATTGTAGTTTGCTGACTTTGGGGCCTTGCAGACCAGCCTAAAGGGCTGGCCTGGGGGTGGAGTTGGGATGGGGCAGCCACACGATGGCTGCCCCAACCCCCCCCCTCAACACCATCCTGACTCCATGCGCCTGTTTGCATGGCACGCAGCGTCAGGACACCCTGTGCCGAAAGGGTGCGGAAGAGCCGCGGCACCGGCTCTTAGGGCAGCCTTTTGCTACCTCTAAAAGGAGTGGAATTTTGCCACTCTATTTGGGGCAGCAAAAGGAAGGTTTGGGGCCATGGCGTGGTGTTGCCATGGTCCCAATCCATCACTAGCAGGGGCAGCCCAGAGCCCCCTGTCTGCATAGCCCCTAATTTCCTGATCTTCTGTTATCAGTTTCTTATAACTCAGGACTCTTCAAATGATGAATCATCAATGTCTCTCAACTGAGCTCAGGTTACCTTTTTACCTTTGCTCCAGTTTCATGCCATAGCCACATCTATGACATTTTCTACCCAGAAATTTACTCTGACATTAAAGGTAGAAGCCCTTAATCTCCCCTATCTTTAAGAAGGAGGGAACAGAAGCAAACAAAAAATTCACTGAACCTCAGTTTTAATAATAATAATAATAATAATAATAATAATAATAATAATTTATATTTCCTGCCTCTCCCTGCAGATCGAGGTGGGAGCACAAAAATAAAATAAAAAGAAAAATACAGCTAGGTTAAAAACTTATAAAACCACAGCAAAATAAAAAGTGATAAAAACAGTAAAAACCGCAGTGAAAATTGATACAATTGAATTTCTAAATTACAATAAAAAATTACAAAATTACAAATTACAAATGCAAGTCTATGCCATGGGTGGTGATGATCTTCCTTCACCCAGGAGGTCCTGATTTTATGTTCAGTTAGGGAGATGTTCAGTTAGGGAAGTGGATGTCAGTTTGGTGTTATAGTAATTTAATAAATTCTTCCCTGATGTTCTGAGAGTACAGGGTGGATTGTGTGGGGAGAGGCGTTCCATCAAATAACTCGGACCCAGGCCATATAGGGTTTTATAGGTAATAACCAACACTTTGTATTGTGCCCATAAGCTAATCGGCAGCCAGTAAAGAGCTTTTAGTACCGGTGTAATATGGTCTGCTCTAGATGTTCCGGCGACCAACCTGGCTGACACATTTTGAACCAGTTGAAGCTTCCTAACTTGGTACAAAGGTAGCCCCATGTAGAGTGCGTTACAGAAGTCCAAATGAGCGATTACCAGGGCAAGTACTACTGCTTCAAGGTCCCTCTGGTCCAGGTAGGGGCACCAAAGCTGGTTCCAAGCACTCCTGGCCATTGCATCTACTTGAGATGTCAACTGTAGCGATGAGTCCAGGAGTACTCCCAAACTGCATACTTTGTCCTTTAGAGGAAGTGTGACCCCGCCCAGGACTGGATGACAAAACTCCCTTCCCAGGCTGGGGGTTCCTATCACAAGTACCTCTGTTTTCTCTGGATTCGGCTTGAGGTTTTTTTCCCTCATCCAGCCCATTATCGACCCAAGGCAGACCTCCAGAGGAGCGACACCATCCTTAGTCACCACAGTAGTCAGAGATATAGAGAAGAAGAGTTGGGTGTCATCAGCATATTGATAACCCCATGCCCCATATCTCCGGATGATCTCTCCCAGCAGTTTCATGTAAATGTTAAACAGCATGGGGGGGGCAGCATGGTGCCCTGCGGGATGCCGGATGTCAACTCCATTTCAGAGGAGCAACTGTCCTCCAGCCTCACCATCTGGGATCTGCCCGAGAGGTAGGACCGGAGCCACTGGAGTGCAGTGCCCCCAATACCTAACTCCCTCAGGCGTCCCAGAAGGATACCATGGTCTATGGTATTGAATGCCACTGAGATGTCCAAGAGCACCAACAGGGTCACACTTCCCCTGTCGATACCCAGACGGAGGTCATCGACTAAGGTGACCATGGCCGTCTCAACTCCGTATTCCACCCTGAAGCCAGTTTGAAATGGGTCCAGATAATCAGTTTCATCCAAGAGTGCCTGGAGTTGGAAGGCAACTGTCCTCTCGATCACCTTGCCCAAGAATGGTAATAAAGAAACTGGTCTGTAATTGTTTTTTGTCAGGGGATCAAGGGAGGGCTTTTTCAGGAGCGGTTTTACTACCGTTCACTTTAAATATGATAGAAATTTGCCCTCCCTGAAAGATGTATTAATTATTCATTGCTGTAACGATTTTACTGTGTCCCCTCCCTGGACAGTCAACCATGATGGGCATGGATCGAGAGGACAAGTTGTCCTCCTAACACATCCAAGAAACTTGTCCACTTCATCGGTATTTACAAACTGAAATCGATCCAGTTTAATACAGACCACAGAGTCCCTGGACATCTCTCTCATTGGTTCTGTTACAATGCCCGCATCCAGATCGACCCTTATCTGAGAGATTTTATCTATAAAAAAGTCATTAAAAGTATCACAGAAGGCTTTAGATGGTTCCAATCATGGATTCAGTGTGGAAGGCAATTGAGTTAATTCTTTCACCACCCTGAACAACTCTGCTGGATGAGACTTTACAGATGCAATACGTGCAGCATAGAAGGATTTCTTTGCTGCATCTATTGCCACCCCATAAGAGTCTAAATGGCTTCTTAGGAGTGTCTTGTCAGATAAACGTCAATGTTTCCGCCAATGGTGCTCCAGTCGTTCCGCAACCTGCTTCTTTAGACGAAGATTTTTTTGTATACCATGTTTTTGTTTTTTTTTTTATTCGAAGCAGGTTGGTAAGGATGCTCAGGAGCAATACTGTCTACAGCTCTGGTGAGATCATTGTTCCAGGTATCAACCAGGGCTTCAACACAATTGCTGTTGTTCCCAACCATAAAACACTCTAAGGCTTCTTGGAACCTTTTGAGTTCCATCAGTCTTCAAGGGCGGACCATTCGAATAGGTCCTCCACCCCCGAGGGGGATGTGGGGAGTGACCTCGAGTCCGGCTTTGACCAGGAAATGGTCTGTCCATGACAGAGCAGAAATTTGAGTCACTTCTGCCCACTGTCATTCCTGATCCATACAAAAGACCACATCGAGTGTATTACCAGCACAATGTGTGGGACCTGAACTAATTGAGACAGGCCCATGGCTGTCATGGAAGTCATGAACTCCCGAGCTGCATCTTTCAGAACTAATAAGCTGGACTCAAAGGGAATGAGGAGCCTGGGGGACTCCAACACCAGCTCCAAGACCAGCTGTGTCAGCTCGGCCAGGGAGTCTCTTAAGCAGCGGGCAATAATCGTGGTTTAGTACTGTGAATAAACTAGGCCAATATGGGCTTGTCCTCATTAAAACCATATATATATATATATATATATATATATATATATATATATCACCATGTAGTTTCACCACCTTTCTAGGAAAAAAGAATCTGCTTTTTAAAAAAATGTAAACTATCATCATCTGTTGGAACAACAACAAACCAAAGAATAAAATGATATACTGTGGGGAAGATCCAATAACACAGTTTCACAGGCAGAATCATGTTGGCAGATCCAGTGTGGTGTAGTGGTTTGAGAACTGGACTATGACTCTGGAGACCATGGTTTGAATCTGGCTCAGCCATGTAAACCCACTGGATGGCCTTGGGCAAGTCACACTTTCTCAGCCTCAAAGGATGGTGATGACAAACCCCCTGTGATGAAACATGTCCAGAAAACCCCATGATAGTTTCACCTTGGGTCATCATAAGTCAGAAATGACTTGAAGGCACACAACAACAACAACGGGAGAATCAGGAAGAATGGGGAGGTAGCTAACTTCCCTCCTCACTCCAGTCCCCTTGTACACTGTAAAACAGTTCTGAAGAGCTAGGAAATCCAACACACTGCATTCTAACATAGCACAGACGGCTACAGAGGGAAAAGGAGAGAGAGGAGAAAAGTGTCAGAATAATGTTGGATTTAGCCTTATATTATTTTGAAAATTTGAAATGCCAATTAGTTTGAAATTAATTTTGGCAAAATTTTTTCTCATTGGTCTGTGCCTTTAAATTGCCCCAAATTAAAGAAATTTAGAATGTGAAGCTTTGCCTGTGAAAGGTGAAGAAATGGTCATTTGAGAAATGTTTTCATGACACACACTTTTTAAAAATTGAAAAGCCAAGTCAGGAGAAGAAAGTTAGGGCCTCTGCAGACCAGCCCAAAGGGCTGGCCTGGAGGCAGAGATGGGGTGGGGCAGCCGCACGCTGGCTGCCTCAACCCCATGCTGATGCCGTCCTGATGCTGTGCACTGTTACGCATGGTGTACAGCTTCAGGACGCCCTTCCAGCACAATGTTCAAACGTGACGTGCTGGAAAGTGCACTAAAAAACTGTGTGCTGGCTCTTAGGACGGCCTTTTGCTACCACTGAAAGGAGCGACATTTTGCTGCTTTTTCAGGGGTGGTAAAAGGGAGGATTGGGGCAATTGTGTGCGGTTGCCGCAGCCCTAATCTGTGGCTAGCAGGGAGGCCCAGAGCCGCCCATCTGCATAGCCCCTTAGAGCCCAGACAGGCCAAATAAAGCAACTTCAGGCCACTTTGGAGGTGTGCTATTTAAACAATGCACGCATCCTAAGAGGCCAGAAGCCACACTGAAGCTGCATTCTGGTCCTTAGGACCAGAGCGCAGCTTTGGTGCAGCATCTGGCCTCTTAGGATATGTGCATCATTTAAACATCACACCTCTAAAGTGGCCCAAAGTTGCTTTATTTGGCCTGTCTCTTCGGGCTCTTAATAATATCATTTTAACTTTCAGAACTAACAGAAGCACAAAAAATTAGGAAGTAACAAGGCATATCTGTTTTCCTTGAAAAAATTAACTGCATGCTTTTAATTAGAATACCCTGTTACCACTGCTCATTATATAGTTAAGGTATTAGGAACTATGGGCTTACTTGTTCCATCTTTCATCCTCATTCATGAATTATCCCTTCTTCATTCTTTATTAATGTTAACCTGCATGAATGTAAACCTCAATTAACATTTATGCTTGCACTTAAAATATCAAATTGCACTTAAAATGGGAACTCGCTCAAGAAGATGACAGTTAATTGTGCAGAAATCATTAGTATATGTAACAATGAGGGCATGACTAAAGCCTTCAAGAGGAAATATGGGGCCATGCAGATGGGTGGCTCTGGGCTGCACCTGCTAGTGGTGGATTTGGGCTGCAGCAAGTCCACATCATGGCCCCAATCCTTCCTTTTGCTGCCTCTAAAAGAGTGGCAAAATGCCGCTCCTTTTAGGGGTGGCAAAAGGCCACCCTAAGAGCCGGTGCTGTGGCTCTTCCGTGCCCTTTGAGCACAGTGTGTCTACACACTGTGCCAGGAGGGCATCCTGACGCCGTATGCCATGCAAATGGGTGTGCGGCATCAGGACGGCATTGGAGTGGGGTTGGGATGGCTGGTGTGCAGCTGCCCTGCCCCAACTCCACCCCCAGGCAATGCTCCATAGAGTAATTTGTGTCCCAAAGGGACAAAGATACGTGCAACCACTTCCAACATTGTAACCCTTGTTTTAAAAGGTCAGCAGTACATCTGCAAAGGCCACCTGTTCAAAATTTCTACCTTAAGATTTTTTTCTGCATTGCTTTCCTGATACTATATGACCACCGAGAGACAGTTTAAGACCACAGATGAAGAATAAGAAAACATGTTAGCATCTGTTATAATATCATAGGAGTATACACCAAACTATTTATAACTCCTTCCCTTCAATACTTCATTCTTATAATTCCTCCTGCAATATCAGAAAATATAGTAACTCCACAGGCAAGAGAGACTTGCAGATATATATAATGGGTTAGACAGCTTCTCATTCTGCATTGCTTGGAACTCAGCAACAATATGCTTTAATAATACAAAAGTATTTGAGAAAATAGCACTACATTCTTAATGGTTCTACAATGATCACCTTAACTCTTTTGCTTGCCTCAGTATTTTAATTTCTAGTGGTCTGATTAGGAGAAAGTAATAATGAAGAAGCAGATGGTTGTCAGAAACCTGCTTACTCCAATCATGCAACTGAGAATTTAGTGAGCTGCTATTTGCAATTTGGAACAGTATGAAACATTTGTGCATTGAAAACACCAACAGAAATTTTAAAAGATTGTAAAATGTTTGGGGCTTATAATTCATCTTGTTGTTTTGCCTTTTTTTGTATTTGTCTCTTCCCAGAAAGTTAAATTGTATAAAATACATGTACAGAAGATTAGGCAAGGATTGTGAAAGATATATAATACCTCACATGAGCTTCACATTTTGCATAAACTTTCCCAAAGAACTTTCTAAACCTCCTGGAGTAATTGACTCTGCTTCTTCAAAAACAGGATGATTAGTTAGATTTTAAATAGCTGAAGAATATTAGGCCAAACATCCAAAGAGTAAGCATTTGTTTTGAATACATTATCCTCAAACCTACTATAATTTTTTGTGACAATCTTACGCTAAGGATGTCAAGTGATTGAAGCAATTAGGAAACAAAGAAACCTGGAGCCTTTGGATAATTAGCATGTTAGAATCTGTCAGAAGCAGATATAAATAACACAATTAGGGAACTTTAAAGTAGCCATCTAAAATACCAAAGAATGAAAGGAAAAATAAGCATTTATTCCTATTGTAAAAAAAAAAAAAAATCAACTAAGTTAAATATATATTTTTTTTTCCCATACTCAAATCACTTCCATTTGGATTTATAAATTTGTGATTAGTTAAGTGGTCATGCAATCTTATAAAGTGGGGTGGAAATCATGCAGTTTGTATGTCACATGTGGCCTCCATAGCAATTTTATGGCCCCCAGAACCCCACACATTGTTTGGGATTATTGCAAATACAGTGGTACTTCTACTTACGAATGCTTCTTCTACCGAAAAATTTGACTTACGAAATGCGCCTCCTGAAAAATTTGCTTCGACTTAAGAAAGCGTTCCAACTTACGAAATTGGTGCGAACAAGCTGCTCTCCAAATTTCGTGGCATGCCATTGGTTAGCGAAATCTAGGAAAGCAGTGTTAGGTTTAGATGGGATATAGAGTCAATGTTAAAATGTTGAAATGTAAAAGATGTGTGTCTGTATTTTTCCATGCTGTGAAAAGTTGTTTTTTCTGAGAGCTAGATTCACAGTTTATCAGTCCCAGGTGCAGTTTAGCCAAAACAGGACTCCATTCTCTGGGAAAGAAGGTTTGTTTGTGTTATGGTTTTGTAAACATAATTTTTGTTATGGGAAATGTAGTCACATGATATGTTATTGTAATTAAGGGTTGGACTAGAACACGTCACGTAGTATCACCCAATCAACTTGTAAAGGTCACACCCAGAAAGGTGGAGTTTTGTGGGACTGAGGGCTGAGAATCAGAAAGTTTCTCACTTGCTTTTTGACTTTTGAACTGTAATGATCTAATTAAAACATTCTCTTGATATGCTACTAACAAATCTTGAAATATGTAGCAAATAGAGTTTATTCCTGCTTAGCCAGCTTTGGCTAAAGTGAAGATGCTATTATTGTTATTATTTTGTTTTGCTTTTGCTTTTGTCTTTTACAATAAAGAAGCTTGCTGAAAAGTTCCAGTTTTGAATGTTTGGTTTCAAAGGATTTTTTTTCAACACTCCCACAACATTATTTTAACAAGTGGAAGCAGAATGGATGGTTTCTGATTCCACGGACCTCTGAAGCCTGGAGTTAAAAAGCAGTTTTTTTTTTTCTGTTCCGGCCAGCGAAGAGCCACGCGGACGCCGGAGAGATGCAGCACACGACTTGATTTATGGCTGCAGCTGAAAAGAAGCAAGCAGGAATCCGAAGCCAGTAAGGATGGGATTTCCAAGTCTCTTAAGGCACAAGCATCAAAGAGGACTGTAAGTAACCCCCACCCCCTTATCTGAAAGGGCTGTTTTAAAGCTGTCTCAAGCAAGGAAAGCAGCAAATTAGCCGGAGGCTGTAAAAGCTGCAGTTTAAAGAGACAGAGTCCTGGAAGGAGGCACCTGGGGGGGGGGGGGGCTTTCAGTTTTTAAGACTTGTGCTGGACTGTTTTAAAATTAATTAAAGATGGATCAAATTAAGTTCCCCAGGCTTAATTCAGAAAATTTTTCATCCTGGAAGATCTATGCTCAATCTCTTTTGACAAGAGAACATCTGTGGGAGATTGTACAGTCTGGTTTGGGGGCTGCCCCTTCTGAAGCAGACCAAGAAAGTAATGCACGGGCTAGAGCCACCATACTGCTATTATTATCTGAGGGACAATTAAATTTAGTCCAAGATCTTACTTCAGCAAAAGAAATATGGGACACTTTGGCTGCAATTCATCAGTCCACTTCTGATGTAGCAAAGATGATTTGGGCAAAAAGACTGTTTTCATGCAAAATGAAAGTTAATAACTCTGCAGAAGCTCATGTAAGCAAAATGAGAGAGTTGTTTGCCCAGGTTCAAGCAAGAGGCATTGTCCTAGATGAAAACCTCAGAATTTACATTTTACTCGGGTCCCTCAACGAAACCTATGATAATATACTCTTAGGATTGCAAGCATTGCCCGGAGCTCAATTAACTATGGAATTAGTCTGTGGGAGAATTTTGCAGGAATCTGAGAGGAGGAGGTTTGAAGCAGAGCAACGAAAGCTGAATTCTACAGCTCCAAAACCTCATCAAACCACAGAGGGAGCTCCAAAAGAGTTGCAAAGTGAAAAAGCAGCTATGTCAAAGGGAAAAATGTGTTATTATTGTAAAAAATTGGGACATTTAAGAAAAGACTGCAGGAAATTAATGGCAGATACCAGGAGGGGGCAGCAGCAGCAACAGCAGCAGCAGCAGCAGCCACGTCCCTCTGGTGGACAAAAGAAGCACAGTGCTAACCAGGGATTTGTGGCCACAATTCAAAGCCGAGACAGTGTGCCCCAAACTCAGTCACAAGAGAATTGGCTTCTAGATTCTGGAGCGTCCACCCACATGGCGAACAAAATTGAACTGTTCCAGAGCAGAAAACCAGCAAATGTTGTTTCTATTTCTCTGGCAGACGGTCGAGGGCCAAGAATTAAAGAAATGGGGACTGTTTGCATTCCAAGTTTTGGTACCAATTTTGATGATGTCTTGTATGTACCTACATTGCAAAATTGTCTAGTTAGTGTGTCAGCTTTGACCTCAGATGGGTACAAAGTGAATTTTGAGGGGGATGAATGTTTAATCTTTAAAGATGGTGAATTTTGTGCTAAAGCCATTAAGAAAGACAAACTGTACCACATGATAGATAGAGAGAGTTGTGCAGTCGCAGAAAATCAGCCTTTGCATGATAATTGCATTCATTATTTTCACAGAGTGATGGGTCATGCTGGTTTTCCATATCTTTTGAAATTGAAGCAGGTTTGTCCTGAACTTAAAATGTCACCATGCTCAAACCACTTGGAGTGTTCAGTTTGCAGCAAGATTAAGCTGAAGGCTTATCCTGTAGCAAAAGAAACAAAACTTAGAGCCCAGAGACCTTTTGAATATTTGCACTGTGACATAGCTGGGCCATTTAACCTTTCTCAGGGTGGGTGTAAATATTTCATGGTGATTGTGGATCGCTTCACAAGGTTTTCTTATGTGATTCTTCTGAAAGAAAAGGGTGAAGCAGGGGAGAGATTCAAGGAATGGGTGAACATGATAGAGAGACAGTTTGACTACAAAGTGGGAACTTTGGTTACAGATAGAGGAGGAGAATTCTTGGCTTCTCACTTGACCAATTGGTTAAGAAAAATGGGAATTAGGCATTTTACCATTAATCCTTCTTCGGCGGCTGAAGACGGATTGGCTGAGAGAAAAATTGCCGTTCTGAAGCAAATAAAAGATTGCATGATGCTTGATGCTAATGCTCCAGAGCACCTTTTGGGGGGAGGCTATTCTCACAGCTAATTACCTGACAAACCGCACTTGGAATTCAGCTGTAGAGAATACTCCTTACTACATGCTTTTCAAGAGACCACCCAATTTGAAGTATCTTAGAGTGTTTGGGCAGTATGCAAATGTGTACATACCTGCAGCTTTCAGAAAGAAAGGTCAACCCAAATGGAGACGTTTGATGTTTGTAGGTTACACAGGAAACAGTTACAGGTTTTACCTGGGTGGAAATCAGGTTCTTTTTTCAAGGAGCGCAAATTTTGAGAAACATTCTGGGTGGGAAAACATTCATTCAAACAAAGAGGTGTTTTACAGACTAGGTCAGTTAGAAACACAGACACCACCACCTGCCAGAAATGGAGGGGCAGTGAAGCAAGAGTCAGATTCTTCAGAAGGTGAGGCTAGCACATCAGACAAGTTGTCACACACACGCCCACCAACACCTAGAATGACAGAAACAAAAAGACACACAGACAAAGAGGCACATTCAAGTACAGATTCTGAGGATGAACAGGGAAAAACGAGGACCATAGTTTTGAGGAGGACTACTAGAGTTAGAAAACCTCCAGATCGTTTTAAAGTGCAGGAAGCTAAGGCTTGTGTAGTCATGGTAGAGGAGCCTGAGAGTTACAAGGAAGTACAGGAGTGTTGTGATGAAGAGAAGTTGAAATGGGAGTCTGCAATGGAGCAGGAGTTCAAGTCTTTGGTAGATAAAAAGGTGTTTGAAATTGTTGACAGGCCTACAAATCACAAGGTGATAGGTTGCAAGTGGGTTTACAAAAGGAAGCTGATGCCAGATGGTAGTCAGAAATACAAGGCCAGATTGGTAGCTAAAGGATTTGCACAACAGAGGTTTGAGAATTATGACAAAACTTTTTCTCCAACAGCAAAGCCTGAGAGTTTGAGGTTGGTGTTGGCTTTGGCTGCAAGGAGAGGCCTGGTAGTGCATCATTTTGATTTTGAGACTGCATACTTGAATGCAAGTCTTGATGAAACTGTTTTCATGGAACAACCTTTGAGTTTTCAGCAAAATAGTGACAAAAAGGTGTACAGGTTGAAGAAAGCGTTGTATGGTTTGAAGCAAAGTGCCAGAAGCTGGAATCTTTGCATTCATGAGGAGTTGGTGAAGCTAGGCTACAGACGCAGTGTAGCTGATGCATGTGTTTACACAAAAGGTGATGTGGTTTTGGTGATTTATGCAGATGACTTGTGTGTAGTAGCAAATTCAAAGCAAGAGATTCAGGCAGTAAGAAAGGAGTTGTCACAGAAATTCAGTGTCAAAGATCTTGGAGTTTTGAAGTCTTATTTAGGAATAGATGTTGAATGGTGTGAAGATGGGAGTTGTTTGTTGAGTCAACAAAGGAAAATTCAGAGTTTGATTGAGAAGTGTGGATTGCAGGATGCAAAAACAGTAAAAAGTCCAATGTCAGTTGGTTATGTGAGTAGTGAAGGGACTAAGGAGTTTGAAAATTCAGAAATGTATAGGAGCTTTGTGGGGAGTTTGATGTATATTGCAAATAACACGAGGCCTGACATTTGTTTTGCCGTGGGCATACTTGGAAGAAAGGCAAATTGTCCTACGGTGGAAGATTGGACAGCAGTGAAGCACTTGTTGAGATATTTGAAGGGTAGCTTAGATAGAAAATTGAAGTTGCAAAACAGTCGAGCTGGTCTTTAATGTTTTGTTGACAGTTCGTTTGCTTCTGAGCTACAAGATAGAAAGTCAGTGACAGGATTGTTGATTAAGTTTGGAGAAAGTACAATTGTTTGGAGAAGTAGAAAACAGAGATACGTAGCCCAAAGTACAGGAGAAGCAGAATTCGGGGCCTTATCTGAGTTAGTTAATGGTTATGGTTTTGTAAACATAATTTTTGTTATGGGAAATGTAGTCACATGATATGTTATTGTAATTAAGGGTTGGACTAGAACACGTCACGTAATATCACCCAATCAACTTGTAAAGGTCACACCCAGAAAGGTGGAGTTTTGTGGGACTGAGGGCTGAGAATCAGAAAGTTTCTCACTTGCTTTTTGACTTTTGAACTGTAATGATCTAATTAAAACATTCTCTTGATATGCTACTAACAAATCTTGAAATATGTAGCAAATAGAGTTTATTCCTGCTTAGCCAGCTTTGGCTAAAGTGAAGATGCTATTATTGTTATTATTTTGTTTTGCTTTTGCTTTTGTCTTTTACAATAAAGAAGCTTGCTGAAAAGTTCCAGTTTTGAATGTTTGGTTTCAAAGGATTTTTTTTTTCAACACTCCCACAACATTATTTTAACAAGCAGCACTGTATTGGCTAGATAAAGAGGAAGTGTTTGCCTAGTGAAATTCAGCTAGGCAGCACTGTATGGGCTTGCGAAAGAGGAGAGGAAGTATGGCTAGCAAAATTGGTGGCTTCTGAGATCCAGGAAGGTAGGACTTGTGGCTTGTGGCTTTTGGGCTTCTGATATTTGTGGCTTCTGATCTCCAGGACTGTATTTTTGGCTTCTGATATTTTTGGCTTTTGATGTCCAGGACTGTATTTTTGGCTTCTGTGGCTGTCCTACAACTCATTTTTATGTTTTTTGTTCCTTAAGGGTAATGTAACATGTTTGTATTAGAGGTACTTAATGAAATAACCCTGTATTATACATTTGTATTGAGTTATAGCTTGAATTTGGGGGCCTGGAACAGATTAGGGCATTTCAATGTTAAATTTGCTTCTACTTACGAAATTTTCTACTTAAGAAATGGATGTCGGAACGAATTAATTTTGTAAGTAGAGGTACCACTGTAATGGCAAAATCATGGCTCTAAGAGGGATAATTCTCCTCCAGATTAAAATTTGTTCTTCCTCTCTAGCTTTCTGGCTAAAACTCTATGCTTGTTTGTTTGTTTAAAAAAAATCAGAAGGTACTGTTAAGCATTCCTGCATAACCCACACTATATTTTGGGGTCCTCATATTTTTTATATCTGATATTTGGAGATAGCTGTTTTGGAGAGATCAGTGACCTTTCAGGTCAGGTTCCCAGCAAAAAGAGATTGTTTTCCCAAAGACATGTGTACATCCAGGTAAACAAAACCATCAAATCTAATGTACTCCTTCCTCCTCCAAAGTAATCTGCATTTGCTTTTGTAACTTGAGACAAAGGATCTCTTCACAACTAAAGTAGTAAGCCAATATTCCCTCTACCTCCTGTTGTGTCCCCAGCCAAACTTCTCCATCCATCCATCTCAGGCATATCTGATCCAATCACTATTTGTCTTGTTTTGTTTTGACACTAAAATTAAAGCCATCAACCAGATAAGAATCCCATTGTCAATTCCTGGGGCAACTCTTGTTACCTGGCCAGATAGTCCATTGCCTAGGGGGCTAAGCAGATGAGTGGTCGTGGGCCGCCCCTGGAAGGAGCGCTAAATTGGTGCTCCTTCCACAAGTCGCCGAAGGTGCTCCGCAAAAGGCTGCCGGCGCACCTTTGGCGACTCTTCTGCTGCAGCGTGTGCGAACACTGCAGCGGGAGGTCCTCCTCGGAGCGCCAGCTGTGCGGAGGGTTGGCTGCTCCGAGGACGACCTGGGGAAGGGGTTGGGGCACCCACCGTGCGGCTGCCCCTCCCCTTCCCTTCCCCAAAACGGCTCTTTAAGCCGTCTGCTTCCCCCCTAGGTCTAGTTTAAAGTATAACTATGGTTTCAAAACTCACCTCTGCAGACACAGCCCAGCCTGCATACATGCCCACACTCTGTGTATAATATGTGTCACCCTCACACCTCCCAGTCTGAGACATTCCAGCTTTCCACAGTCTTCTCATTGACAGGTGATTATAACCCCACTGCAAACCCCTAAAAACCTGGTAGTCCACTTTCCATATTGCCATTTCAGTTAGCTCTATATGCTGTGTTTGTTTGAATTTCCATCTTGTATGTGTGATTACATTCTGCATTTTTCTAAACAAATCTTTCTTAATTCATCCAAAACTGGAGTCCTCCAAGTTACTACTAGTAAACACTGTTGCAAATGATCCAAAAGTTACCCAAGCCTCTTGCAAAGTTAATTTCCCCAACATTTAAAGTAATACTGGCAGTTGATGGGGACCTCATAGTTCCTTCACCTGTTCTTTGGGCAATAGTACCTTCTGCTCAGTTCTAGTTCACATTCCATTGGATGGTATAGGCCCTTCTGGAATTGGACAAATGTCTATAAGATTCTGGAAGCTTTCACATGCTTGCTGAACACATTTACTTGGAAGTGTATACCACAAGAGAGTCAATGTGCTGTAGTGGTTGGGATGTTGGACTATGACTCTGTAAACCATGATTACCTGGTTGGTCATGAAGCCCCCTGGGTAACCTTGGACAAGTCACATGCTCTCAGCCTCTGGGGAAAGAAATGGCAAACCTTCACTGAAAAATTCTTGCCAATGAAACTCCACAATAGGTTCGCCTTAGGTACGCACAAGTCAGAAATGACTTGGAGGCACACGACAACAGCAATAGCAATAGCAATAGCAACAACAATGAAAGCACACCACTAGATGCATTTGTATAAGACTGCACTGTTCAATCAGCTTTGTTCTTATATTACATATTTGATACAGTTTTAACTCTAAGAAAGCATTCTTCCTCAAAAATAAATAATTTGAAATATAAATATGCAATATTAGCTAAACACAACCAAGGACCAAAGAGCTCCTTTGGAATTCCAAAGCTTTTCTTACACGCACACACACACACACACACACACACTTTTTGTACCTTAGATTTCCCAAAACACCACTTCAGTCACCTGCACAGAGTATATATATTGTTACAACTCCCTTTGCACACACTTGATCACAGTCTTTGCCTAGATAATGCCTTTTGGTATCAGTTATGGTTCTGACACACTTACGATGGGAGAAATAAAATTTCTTTGATAAGCTGCTTGTGAATGTTATTTAAGTATAGAGTCAGAGTAGTGCATTAAAGCCTGGGTAGGGAGCTTTCTCCAGTTCATTTCAGCAACTTCCAGTTAATTTTAATTATTTCCAAGAATTTTTGGATAATTTTTCAGAGAAGCCCAGACTTTTCCAGTTGTTATCTGAGTGTCAAACTGTATGATATACTTAGGGCATATTTAGAAGTGTTGCTGTTTCATTTGAAACAGCACATTGTTTCATTTGAAAAAGTGCACATTTTTCCTCTTATCCATATTTTGCAAGCTGCAAAAGGTAAACATGTCTCAACATGTAAATCTTGCTGAGACCCACATCTCCAGGTGCTAGAGAGAAAATGTGTTAACTGCAGAGAGCACGTGTGTGAGTGTGTATATGTGCAATCAAGTTGCCTCTCAACTTATGAAGGCCCCATGAATTTTTATTGGGTTTTATTATGCAAGGAATATTCAGAGCTGGTTTTTCCATATTCTTTCTCTGAAATGTAGGCCACAGCACCTGGTATTCATTAGTCTCCCATCCATGTGCTAACCAGAGCTGACTCTCCTTATATTCTAAGATCAGACAGGATCGCATATCTTTGGGCATTTTCACTGCTTTTAAAGTCCTGTTGTACCCAGAAATCTGAAATAGCTCTCCACCATCTCATAGGGCCTCTACAGACAGTCCGTTTGGGGTGGCTCTCAGCCACCCCTGCTAGCAGTGGATAGGGGCTGCGGCAATCCCACACCACAGCCCCAATCCTCCCTTTTGCCTCCCCAAAAGAGCAGAGCACTAAGAGGCAGTGTTGTGGCTCTTCTGTGCCCTTTTGGTTCAGCTTGTGTACACGCTGTGCCAGGAGGGCGTCCTGACACTGCATGCCATGCAAACGGGTGTGTGGTGTCGGAATGGGGTTGGGGCAGCTAGCGTGCAGCTACCCTGCCCCAATTCCACCCCCAGGCCAGCCTTTTAGGCTAGTCTGCAAATCTCCATTTTTTATTTTTTTATTTTTTTTTACAGCTAGCTTTCCTTCCCTATAGTCCTATGCTCTCCACCTTCAATATTGCATTTTTACAGCAGTTAGGGCAGAGGAAAAAATAAGAGACCCAGTCATTTTGACTCCATCGGATCTAATAAACTTACTAACAAAACTTTGAAGGCAAATATATCTGGGAATTATGGTTGTTAAGGCTTCTAAATCCTTAGTAAGAAGAAGGGGAGAGCCAGCATGGCTTACTGGTTATACTCTTGAACTATTACTTTGGAAACCAGGAGTTGAATTCCTGCAGACTTGGGTGACTTTGGGCAAGTCATACGGTCTCAAACTCAGAGAAAGGCAAGATCAAGCCCCCTTTGGAAAAACTTTGCCACGAAAATCCTGTTACCCAAATTGCCAGAGGTAATTGAGTAGTGACTGTTAGGATCAGATCTAATTAGGGGAATTTATAATTAGCTCAAATATGTGAGAGTGAGGTCCCAACAAAGCCTCTCGGAACCGTGTTTTGTTGTGTATACCAGAGGACTAATAGATCTCTCAAGGGAAGACGTGGAGACAGGCTTATCCAATTAAAGTCTAAATATTTATTAATTAACAAATGGGGAAATACTGCATTCATCCAAATATGACACACACACTAGAAGAAAGGATGGGTGAAAGCAGGGATAGCTTGAGAGGAGCTAGCTAAGGGGAAATACTTCCGAAGGCTTCTCCGGATTTGGCTGCGAAGGTTGATGGTGATGAAGCACAGCCACAGAAATGAGGTGAAGGAGATGGTCGCAGGAGCTAAATCAGAGTACAGACCAATGTGGAGTCTGCATGCACTCTCAAGATAGCACACGGAGCCTAGAAATCCAAGGTTTTTTATAGGGAATTTCTGCCTTCTAACTATAAGCCTAATGGCTGTCGGATAAAGGCGTTGATAGGTTTAGCTTTGTCAACCTAGGTGTGAGCATAGTCTAAACCAGGAGTTCCCAAACTTTTTGATCTGGGATCCGGTTCGCTGACCCCCAGATTTCAGGGGGGGGGGGGCGGGAGCCGCACGCACGCAGATGCAGGCACACGACTTTAGGCACCATTTTATCTTTCAAAATGGCATCCAGAGTCATGCACATGCACCCAGCATTGCACGCGCATGCACATGACTCCAGGTGCCATTTTGGAAGACAAAATGGTGCCCGAGTAGTGTGCATGCACATGCGATGCCGGGTGCCATTTTGATGATGATGATGATGATACTTTATTATGGTCAAAGCCCAGCATAAAAGAAACAAGAACATTAAAATCCAAAATGGTACCCGGAGTCGTACGCATGTGTGCACAATGCCAGGCACATGCGCATGACTCCGGACGCCATTTTGGAAGACAAAATGGCACCCCATGTTGTGCATGCATGCACACTACTCCAGTGCCGTTTTGTCTTCCATAATGGTGCCCGGAGTCGTGCGCATACACGCGTGATGCCATGCACATGACTCTAGATGCCATTTTGGAAGACAAAATGGTGTTTGGCGGTGCACACGAGTGGTGGCAGTGGCAGCAGGACTGGCCATGGGCCAGTCAGAAGGCCTCAATGGGCTGGGGCTGGCCTGCAGGCCATAGTTTGGGGACCCCTGGTCTAAACTATGCATTTGCTTTCGAAACTATCAAGGAAGGGAGGCTAGAGAAAAGGGTGCAGTCAAATCTGATCACTGCTCCATTAAGTGTGAGACTCAAGACAAATAAACACCATTAGGTGTCCTTTCCAATACAATGGTCTTTCCGTTTTGGCAACTCCCAAACCTGTCTGTTAAGGAATTTTTCAGTGGTCTTGGGTAGGTCTCTCAGTGCCTACATGACCTGCCATTTAGGGGATTATGCCTGACATCCCTCAGAGGTCCAAAATTTTATGAAAATGCACATATGCTAACATGACCCTCTTATTGAATACAATGGGGAAATCAATTTAGATCATTGTCAGGACCATGCCTGTGTGCATGGATTCTGTCAGGTTTTTATTGTTGTTGCGTTAAATGTTTTAGTATTCTAATAGTTGTAGTTGATAGGATTGTGGGTATGTTAGTGGTCAGAGTAAATATTAGTTGGTATGGGGGGTTGGGACTATTGGTACCAGGCTAGAATAATTTTGAGAAAGTTAGGCCTTTGGAATGTGTAAGCTGTGGGATGCGGAGGGTTGGTGTATGGATGTGACAGGAAGGAGGGGGGTTGGGTGGAATGCCTGTGCTAAAGAGAGATAGCACTGGTGAGAAGGTTTGGCTGGCTTGCTGGGGGAAAGGCTATGTGAATTGGAGGTGGGTGCTGGTTTTGGCACCAAGGGTGTTGGGTGGACTTTAATGGTTTGGGGGTTTTAAGATATCATTTGGCTTGGAGGGGGCAGTTCTGACTTAAACACTGACTGGTGAATTTCTGACTATGGGCCTGACTAGGGGTGGAGTTGGGGCAGGGCAACTGCAAGCTGGCTGCCCTGACTCTCCCCTGCCTCTGCCCCAATGCTGCACACCTGTCTGCACAGTGCGTGGCATCAGGGTGCCCTCTTGCCACAGCATGCATACATGCTGCACCAAAAGAGTGCAAAAGAGCCACTGCGGCGGGTCTAAGGATGACTTTTTGCCTCCCCCAAAAGGAGCAGCATTTTGCTGCTCTTTTGGGAGAAGCAAAAAGGTGGATCAGGGCTGTAGCATATGGTTACTGTGACCCTGATCCACCACTCCCAGGAGAGGCACTGAGCCACCCCTTCTTGGCAGTCTGCATTGGCCCCATGTGTTCTCAATAAACTTGTTGGTTCAACTCATTGGAAGTATTGATACACAGAGTTTCCTGAATTTGCTCATGTCTGACAATCATTAGGAAAGAGCAAGAGGGATAGGGTAACACTTTTGTGAGACATTTAGCCTTCTCTGTCAGAGAACTCTGGTATGAAAATGAACTCCAATTCCCAGGATTCCCTAGCACTGAGCCAGGCCAATTAAAGTGGTCTCAAACTGGATTATTTCTACAGTGTGTTTTGGACCCAAGGGGAAATCAACTTTTATTCAGAAACATTCACTCACATGTGCATATAAGAGCTAATGGTGTAAAAGGTAGTAGCTTGATAGCATTTCAGAGGGTAGGGCAATACAGTACAGGTTCCAGAGACAATTTTCCTGTCAGGAGAAATTTAAAGAGTGGATCATGCCCAGATCAGTACCTGGAAATGAACTGGCTATCATACTGAGGAGTCTAGGTGAAATCCAATAGCATTCTACCTAGTTTCAACTGAGAATTAAAATGGCCTGAACAACCATTTATATAAGGTAAACTGGGTATTTGGGATAGTTTCTCTGGAATTTTGAGTGGATTTTTCCTGGAGGAAGAATGTCCAGAGATGTTGAAATGGCAGCATCCTAAACAAAGCGATGTCATCTCCAGATGGGAGTGCCCTTTGATTTCCAACTTTCCTGGCAGATACTTGGCACCTTCCCACCATCACACTCCTATGTGAAGGAATTATGCAGTGTTAGCATATGCATTTTCATAAAATTTTGGAAACATGTGGAGTTCCCTCTATGACCCCAGACTGACCTCTGAGGGATGTCAGCCATAATCCCCTAGATGGCAGGCCATGTAGGCACTAAAAGACCTGCTCCAGATCACTGGAAAATTCCCTAACAGACAGGTTTGGGAGTTGCCAAAAGGGAAAGACTATTATATTGGAAAAGACACATAATAGTGTTTATTTGTCTTGAGTCTTACATTTAATGGGGCAGTGATCAGATTTGACTGCACTCTTTTCACCAGCCTCCCTTCCTTGATAGTTTTGAAACCAAATGCATTGCATATGCTCACACCTAGGTTAACAATACTTAACCCATCAATGCTTTTGTCCGACAGCCATTAGGCTTAAGGCAGGAATTTCCCATAAGAACCCTTGGATTTCTAGGCTCCATGTGCTATCTTGAGAGTGCATGCAGACTCCACGTTGGTCTGTACTCTGATTTAGCTCCCGTGGCCATTTCTTCCTCCCCCTCCCCATTTCGGTGGCCGTGCTTCATCACCATCATCATCAACCTTCACAGCCAAGCCCAGAGAAGCCTTCAGAAGTATTTCCCCTCAGCCTAGCTCCTCTCAAGCTATCTCCGCTTTCACCCATCTTTCCTTCTAGCGTGTGTTTGCCATATTTGGATGTGTGCAGTTTTCCCCCATTTGTTAATTAATAAATATTTAGACTTTATTGGATAAGCCCATCTACGTGTCTTCCCTTGAGAGATCTATTAGTCCTCTGGTATACATAACGGTACACGGTTCCATGGACTTTTTTGGGACCCCACTCTCGCATATTTGAGCTAATTATAAATCCCCCTAATTAGATATGATCCTAACAGCAGATTCCAAACTCAAAGGGTCTACCCTGCTTAGTGCTACCAAGCCGAGTCCATTGGAACATCCGTGGGTGGAGGTCATTAAGACTACCACATTGTCATGGACGGATCATTTCCTGGTCAAGACTGAACTAAGGACCATGGTCCACCCAACCGGGAGTGGTGGACCCATTAGAATGGTCCGCCCTCGAAGGCTAATGGAACCAATAGGATTCCAGAAAGCCTTAGAGGGCTTAATGGTTGGTAACGCCGGTGATTCTGTTGAAGCTTTGGTTAATACCTGGAACACTGATCTCACCAAGGCTATCAACACGATCGCTCCCATGCGTCCTTTCCAACCCTCTTCAAATCGTATGCCATGGTATACATCTGAGCTTAGAAAGATGAAGCAGGTTGGACAACGACTAGAGCACATCTGGCAGAAAACTCGACTCATATCCGACAAGACTCATCATAGGAAATTTCTTTGGGCCTATCGAGAGGCAATACGTGCAGCGCAGAGGACTTTCTCCTCTGCACATACTGCGTCTGCAGAGTCTCGTCCAACGGAGCTATTTAGGGTGGTAAGAGAACTGATGCAAGTTCCACCTGCGCAGAACCCATTACTTAATCCATCAATAGCCTGCTGGGATGCATTTAACAACTTCTTTGCAGATAAAATCTCTCAGATAAGAGCCAACTTAGATGCCAGTATTTTGGCAGAAACAATTGACGAGGTGTCCAGCAATTCTGTTGCTGTAAATTTACTGGATCGATTTCAATCTGTGAGTACCGAGGACATGGACAAGCTACTGGGTAGTGTGAGGAAGACAACCTGCCCTCTTGATCCTTGCCCATCATGGCTGGCCATCCAGGGTGGGATGCATTGAGGGTCTTTCTTAAGGACATTGTCAATGCGTTCCTCAGGGAAGGTCATGTTCCATCATTCTTAAAGGAGGTGGCAGTTAGGCCGCTTCTGAAAAAACCTTCCCTGGACCCCCTGGACATGAACAACTATAGGCCAGTCTGTACGTTACCATTCATAAGCAAAGTGATTGAGAGGGCGGTTGCTCTTCAACTCCAAGTAGTCTTGGATGAAACCAATTATCTAGACCCATTTAAAACTGGCTTTAGGATGGGATTTGGGGTGAGACTGCCATGGTTGCCTTGACCGACGACCTGTGTCTGAGTAGTGTGACCCTGTTGGTGCTTTTAGACCTTTCAATGGCTTTTGATACGATAGATCATAGCATCCTCTTGGACCGCCTGAGGGGGTTAGGTATCAGAGGCACTGCACTGCAGTGGTTCAACATTTATATGAAGCTGCTGGGTGAGATTATCCAGAGTTATGGGGCTGGGTGTTATCAGTACGCTGATGACACCCAGATCTATTTCTCCTTATCTCGATCATCGGCCTCGAATTCCAATGGCATCTCTCCTCTCAATGACTGTCTTAAGGCAGTAATGGGCTGGATGAGGGAAAACGGATTGAGACTGAATCCAGACAAAACGGAAGTGCTCACAGTGGCGGCCCCGAAACCAAGGATTGGGTTGCAACCTCCAGTCCTGGATGGGGTTACACTCTCCACGAAGGACTGTGTTTGCAGTCTGGGGGTGCTCCTTGATCCGTCATTTCAGATGGCTAGTCAGGTTAATGTGATGGTCAGGAGTGCCTGTTATCAGCTTTGGTTGATATGCCAGCTGCGCCCTTTCCTGGAAGTAAGGGATCTTGAGACCGTGGTGCACAGTAACCTCCCTTCTAGATTTCTGTAATGCACTCTACATGGGGCTACCCTCATGCTTGGTCCGGAAACTTCAGTTAGTACAAAATATGGCAGCCAGAGAGGTCTCAGGTACATCGTGGAGAGATCACATAACTCCTGTATTAAAATCTCTTCACTGGCTGCCTATCAGTTTCTGGGCCCAGTAAAAGGTGTTGGTTTTGACCTTTAAAGCCCTAAATGGCTTCGGTCCAACTAATCTTCGGGACCGCCTCTTCCCATATAATCCTCTCCACACATTCCTGTCCTCTGGGAGGAACTTTCTACAGCCAATGAAAACCAGGCTCTCAACAACCTCCCAGAGGGCTTTTTCCGTCATCGCCCCCAAATTATGGAATGGCCTGCTGAATGAGATCTGTCAGTTGACAACTTTAAACAGTTTTAAAAAACCTGTTAAGATGGATCTCTTCTGGCAGGCCTTCCCTGATTAGTTTCCCGGACTCAGGAGTCCTTTTATCCCTCCTACATTTGATTTAAATGCTGCCCCACCTATTATTGTTTGCTTGATTATGGTTTGTTTTAATTGTGTGTTTGAATCATTGTTTTAATGTAAAAATTGTTTAATTCTTTTTTAAGGGGTGGGGAGGCTGTGGGATTTGGATGGTATTTTAATATTGTATAATGTTTTTAAATTATTGTGAGCCGCCTCGATTGCATGACAGAGGGGCGGGATTTAAATAAAATGTATTGTTATTTATTTATTATTATTTTCATGGCAAGATGTGTTCATAGGGGTTTTTGTCAGAGCCTCCCTCAGAGGATGAAATAGTGTGACTTGCCTAAGGCCACCCAATAGGATTCCATAGCCAAGTGGGGATTTGAGCCCTGGTCTCCTGAGTCACAGTCCAACACTCAAAACACTACACCACACTGGCTGTATATTATTTTCCCCTATGCCACTTCCTATATGATAAAGTATATCCATCATTTAAAACATTTTTTTCTATCATGCCTTCACCATCTAACATTTTTCAGGGGCATCTGCACCACTTAGAACTTGAATGTAACTGGTCACAAATAACTAATTAATTACAATCAGTCCCTTTTCCCAATAATGAATGTATAACCACCTTACTTTACAATTGTGACTTAACAAAGGATGCCTTCATATCTTTTGTGTATACATGATATTTTAGAAAATTGTATAGTCATAGAGATGTGGTCCCATTAAATGATAGAAAACAAGTTTCAAATTGTTCAAATACTGGTTTGTAATGTGCCTCAGACTACTTTCCTTTGTTCACTGTGGATGTTGAAGCACGTGCAATGGATTGGAAAAGAGTATGTTTTTCCCCCCACACAAGCATCATACAATGTTCAGAGTTCTTCAACATAACTATTTTAGTTACTTTTGAGAAATGGTTCAAATAATATTCACTTTTTAACCAAAATGGTAAAACAGTGGGTCATGGAACTATAAGTGTAACTATTTTATAAGAAGTAACTTCTAAAAAGAAGATACTGATAGTGTGCCCCAGAAGTTCTGAGGTTGCTTGTTTTGTGCTCATGCTGGCCTTATTTTATGCTGATGCTAGTACAAACTAGACAATGCAGCATTAAAATGAGAGTGAGGGAGAGAGAGCACACACTGTCTGACCAAATCAGAAAGCAAGGATGGCAAGGCATTGTTAGAGCCTTATTGCTTTACAAAGTACACCAAAACACATTAGATTTCTGTTTACTTCTCCACATGTCCTCAAAGCATATATTTGTTATTACTGAGGGAGATAGTTGTAAAAGCATGCCTGCTGGAAAAATCTGTTTGGCAAAAGGCACACTTTTATGACCATCTCCCTCTGGAGGGTGAACAAAAGTGCTATGATGTCATGCAGAGAGGTAAGCAGAATGATGCTTCTATCTTGCTACATCTTGCCTTTCGTCTGTAATGTGATAAGCCTCATGGGCCCAAAACAGATGGGCCTAAAGGAGCGGCATGAGGTCGTGCCAGCACTATTCACAGTGGGACCATAGCAACTGCACAACCCCAGTTCCAATCCAGTCCACTGTCATGGTCCTGAACCAAGCTGCTGAAAGGAGCAGATTCTATCCACTCCTTTTTGGCCCAGTTCATTTTCATTGGCAGCTTTAAACTGCATTCAGGGCATGTGTCCTCTAAATGCCATGCTCCCAAAGCAACCTGAAGCCACGTCATTTTGCCAGTATGTTTCAGGCCCTGGTTTCTGTCTAAACCAGAGTTAGAAAATCTCAAAGCTAAATCAGGCCTTCCTAGAATCTCAATGTCGCCCGTGGGGGTTCACCTGTTTCATAGGTTCATATTCAGTGGAAATGCTGATGCATAGAACAGAAGAATAAGAAAGAAGCATAGAACCATAAAGATAGAAGGTATAACAATAGACCACCCCTTATATATAAAAATAATGCAATCTTTACTTAAAGACCTCCAAAGAAGGAGAGTTCCCCATTTTCCAAGACAGTCTATTCCACTGCAGAATCGCTCTTACTGTCTGGAAATTATTCTTAATGTTTAGGTGGAATCTTCTGTAATTTGAAATCATTGGTTCACATCCTAGTGAGTAGCAGAAAGCCAGCTTGGTTCATCTTCTACATCGTATTCCTTCAGATATTTAAATATGGCTATCATGTCAACTCTCAATATTCTCTTATCCAGGCTAAACAAACCCGGCAACCTTAGCCATTTGGTTTCCAGATCTTTGAACCTCTCACATTTCTTCAACTGTGATGCCTACAACTGGACATGATATTCCAGGTGAATGTCTTGTCAGTGTGTGGATGATGGGTGTTGCAGTGATGCTCTTTGAAACCCAGCAGAATCTGCAGGACAAGCTGGCTGCTGTGATCCATAGCCACTTTGCATCTCTTACCATCAACTAGCTCAGCTTCTCTTCTCCAGGCAATCTTGTCTTCCTCAGTCAAGAAGACACATTGTAAAGTCCAAAAGTAGAGTTTTATTAATGCATATAAAAGAAAAATAAGATAAAGGTAAAATCCATTTTGATGAACTTATCCAATTCAGCCATGAGATATTACATCTTTAGCAGATCCAAAAGCATAGGATCCCAACTTGTTATTGATGAAAGTTAAGAAGAAAGAACAGATCAATGTTTCCAGATCCAGGAGTTACATTGTAAAAGCAGTATAAACATGTTCAAAAACTAAAAGCCAAAACTAACTCCATAGTTAAAACCACTGCTGAACACACACACACACTGCTTGTAAATATAAACAAACTTATACAAAGGATCCCCTTGGCCCTTCCCATACTCCACCTTCTGGGTGTTAACTTTATGCTGATTGGATAATACCTGTATGATGTGTATTAACCCAGCCTCTTGCTGTCTATCATCCCCCATGTGACTGCTTTTCTCATGATCTAAAGTTGTTTTGTATTTGTTATCTCTTTCCCAGCTAAATCTGTCCATGTTATGACTTCTTGGCCATCTGGGCTGAGTTCTCTTTGTTTCTCTAGATGTTGTTCTTATGAGGAAAATTCCACACACACATCTCTACATTTCACCTTTGACTGTATAACTCATCCATATTCCAACATGCCTGACTAAAGCTAAATAGAATGGTACTATTACTTCCCTGAGTCTGGAAACTACCGCATTTTCCGGTGTATAAGATGACTGGGCATATAAGACGACCCACAACTTTTCCAGTTAAAATATAGAGTTTGATATATACTCGCCATATAAGACTACCCCTCTTTCCAATGCACACCAAATAAAAATGAAAAAAAAACATCAGATTTGCTTTCAGTGATGCATTCTGGGGTATTTACAATTTGCGGCCAAATAAGTGACCCTGGGAATGTCATACATTCTCAGCCTCAGAGGATGCAAAGCAGCTTCATTTATATACCGCTTCATATCACGCTATGGGATGTCTAAGCGGTTTACAACAATAAGCTCATTGCCCCCCAACAGCTGGGTACTCATTTTAGTGACCCCGGAAGGATGCAGGCCTGAGTCTAGCCTGAGCCCTGGCTAGTATTGAACTCGCAACCTTGTGGTCTATGAGTGAGTGGCTGCAGTACAGGCATTTAACCACTGCGCCACCAGGGCTCCTCCACTGCGTCACCAGGATGGTAATGGCAACCCCCATTTGAAAAAATATGCCAAGTAAACCCCATGATAAGGTTGTCTTAGGGTTGCCATTAGTCGGAAAGGACTTGAAGACACATAAGAACAACAACAAAAAAGTCTGCAATTGTTTCACAGGTAGTACATGGAAATAGGAGCCAGCATGATGCAGTGGTTTGAGTCTTGGAATACCACTTTGGAGACCTGAGTTTGATTCCCCACTCTG
This sequence comes from Phrynosoma blainvillii, assembly GCA_026167975.1. Classification (NCBI taxonomy): domain Eukaryota; kingdom Metazoa; phylum Chordata; class Lepidosauria; order Squamata; family Phrynosomatidae; genus Phrynosoma; species Phrynosoma blainvillii. The sequence goes on along the minus strand of JANUYF010000003.1, from coordinate 179,698,974 downwards.
CCATGAAACCCACTAGGTGAACTTGGACAAGTCACACACTCTCAGCCTCAGGGGAAGGCAATGGCAAACCTCCTTTGAACCAGTCTTGCCAAGAAAACCCCAGGATAGGTGTTCACCTCTTATCCGCTGCTGCTTCCTCCTCCTGTCTCCTGCCACACCAAGCCACCCCTTCCTCCTCCCCCCTTCTTCCTCCTCTTCCTCCACCCGGTGTATAAGATGGCCCCTGACTTTGCAGAAGATTTTCCTGGGTTAAAAAGTAGTCTTATACACCAGAAAATACAGCAGGTTTCAATTTCCAGCTCAGTCATGAAATCCACTGGATGACCTTAAGCAAGTCACGCTCTCTCAGCCTCAGAGGATGTAATGGCAAACCCCCTCTAAAGAAACTTGCCAAGAAAAACCTCATGCTAGGATTGCCTTACAGTTGCCATAAGTCAGAAATGACTTGAAGGAACACAACAACAAATAGCAACAAGTGACACAACCTTGAATACCTCGTGCATTCTCAGCCTCGATTCCTCCTCTGTAAAATGGGAACCAGTATGGCGTAGTCGTGGTTTGAGTGTTGGCCTACGACTCTGCAGACGACGGTGTCTTCGGATGCAGCCTAGAACTGCATTGCCTTTTCGGTTGACACCTCACCCTGTTGACTCATGTTTAGCTTGTGTTTGAATAAACTTTTAGATGCTTTTCATATGTACTGCTGCCAAGCCAAGAGTCATTTATCCTTTTTGTGGATGTAATACCTTACATTTATAACTGTTAAAATTCATTTTGTGAGTTTTGGACCAACTCTCCAATCTGTTTAGTCTGTAATGTAATAATTTTATTCGGTCATTGACCAGTATAAATCTGTTTAGTCATTTAGAATCCTGACTGTCTTCTTTGGAGTATTCTCAAACCCTCTGAATTTGATGTAATCTGCAAATTTGATATACATGCACTCCATTCCATCATCTATGCCATTTATAAAGTTGTTCAACCACAGTGGGCCCAGGATAGAACCTTAATGCACCCCAGAAGTTACTTCTCTCCCTGATGAGAAACAAATCAGTGCTGAGTACTTTTGGGGGTTGGCCCATCAGCCAGTTAAAAATCTACTGAACAGTAGCATTGTATCCTATTAGGGAGACTAGTAGACCTGGCAAATATGCCAGATATTTTGACCTCCTGAGCGTTTTGAAGTTTAGAAGAGCATTTATGCTCGCGAGACTCAATATTTTGCCATCATCAGTCCTTGAAGGCAGATACAAAAAGATCCCTTATCAGAATAGATATTGCCCCTGTGGTACTGAAGAAGTTGAAACAATCAGCCATGTTCTTTTTCAGTGTTCCTTACATGCGGAAATACGTGCCTTGTATATAACCCCAATAATATTGCAAATACCGGGTAGGCAAGAGGAATTTTATGGCAATTATCTACTTGCGGATTGTAATAAAGATATAACTTTAAAAGTTGCTAAATTCTTTGCAGCTGCCATTACAAACCGCAAAAAAATTCTAAAGCAGATGTAAAGACCATCTTAGTGTGTTAGTATGACTACTGTAATTGATGTGGAGTTTTGCTATGATAAATTGGTTTTGACCAACTACGTTGTTGAACTAGTGTTGGGAGGGTACGGCCGTAGTATAAATACTGAATTATAAGTCAAATTTATTAAGAAAAGGTTAACCTGCCATTGTGACAGAGAACTTGATTGTATTATGTATGAGACATAGCTGTTGTATTGATATCACAAATGCTTAAACGTAGACCAACTTATCCGTTTTTCATTTGTTTAAGTGCTAAATTTATTGGATAGCTATAAGGGACTTTTTTTTTTCTAAATGCTACAATCTAGTTTAATTTATGATTTTATTTAGGTAATTATTATTTTATTGGTATTATGGCCATTACCATGTTTTAATAAGGAGCTATATGTTATTAAGATGCATTATTGTATTGTATTGTATTGTGTTTTATTGTGTTTTTATATATGTGTTTTTATACTGGCCTAATGGCTGTAATAAAATGAATTGAATTGAAATTGTAGCATTGTGTTTTTGCCCCTTATCTGCAAGAATATTACAATGGACCACATTGAAAGCCTTACTGTAATAAATATATCCTATGTTCACCACATTTTCCTGATCTACCAAGATTGTAATTCTGTCAAGGCAAAAAATATATAAAGTTAGTCTGGCACAACTTCTTTTTTCAAAACCTAAGCTGGTTTTCACAGTAATCACAGTATTCCCATTTAAGTGCACACAGACTTATTGTTTAATTACCTGTTCCACAAATTGTCCTGGTATCAATGTCCATATGTTTAGTCAGTAGCTGCTCAGGTCCTTCTCACCCACATACTTTTTTTTTTCAAGCTGAAGACAGCATTACATCTACAAGTTTCTTTGGTACACTTGGATGCAGTTCATCTGGCTCTGGAAACCTAAATTCATTCAGAGTAGTTGAGTATTGCTGTACAAGCTTTTTACCTGTTATAGGCTGAATGCTTATTGCATCATTTGTTCTGTTTTCACTAGGTAAAGTACTATTTTTATTTTGGGAGAAAACCAAGGCAAAAAAGGTGTTGAACATTTCCATCTTTTCACTGTCCCCTGTCAGCATTTCACTATCTTTTTCACACAGTGGGCTTCTTTCTTTCTTCCTCCTCTTTCACCAAACATAGCCAAACCCAATCCCTTTTATTATTTTTACCCTCTCTAGAAACCCTGAGCCTATTTTGAACTTTAGCTTTTCTGATTTTCTCCAAACAAGTCTGATTTAGTCATTTGTATTCCTGTTTGGTAATTTCCCATTTCTTCTATTTCTGTACATATGCCTTTTAAATTTTAGTTCATATGACAGTTCTTTATATGTTCAACCTCATCTGTTTAGACACTGCTCACTTTTCTCACAATAATTGTCTGAAAGTGGGTCTTCAATATTCTGCCTTTAAGAAACTCCCATGTATCATGAATTCTCTTCCCTTTGAGCATTTATTGACATAGGCTCTCACTCAGTATTTCCTTAAGCTTACTGACTGCTTACACCCATAGATCCCATTACCTCCACCCAGTTGACCAGTTCTTCCCTGCTGATTTGGATCACATGTAAGATAATTGATTCCCTTGTTGTTGCCTCTATCTTCTCAACAATCAAATTGTCTGAAAGGCAAGTGAAGAATTTGTTTCAACTTGCATTCTTGTGAATTTGACTTCCAACAAATACCAAGATGGTTGTATACACAAATTGCTACTATATTCAATCCCCTCCCAGTCATCTACTCTTTGAAGGCAACATCCAATTTGGAACAGGGGTTTATAACACATACACATAATGATGTAACTCTTCTTTCCTTCCCCTTTATTTTTTAACCAAATGATCTCAATCTGTTTCCCACGCATTTATCATGGGTTCGTAGCTGCTGTTACCCATAGTGCTTTTAATATCAAAATATAGACTCCATTGATGACCTCTGGATGAACTCTGGCAGTTGGCATAGAGGTATGTGCCCATTGTGCCCAAGGCATGGGTCAATCACCCTTAATCCCCAACACACCCATAGCCCCCAGATAGTCTAGGAGAGTTGCTGATGGAATTGTCTGATTGCACTGAAACCATCAAGAGGTGCAATGTTTGATCACACTGTCAGGGATGATGGGAGTTGTAGCTCTTCACCTCTGGCTCTAACTCACCACCTTGTTATGCAGCAGAGCTGACCAGCTTTGATCAGTGGTTGATGCTTCTTTCCCAAGCAGCAGAGTTTCAGAGAATAGGCTGAAGACCCTGACAAACTCTCTAAGCCTTCTCACTCTTCTTCCTGAGATGTCTCCAAACCTCTCCAGGATTCTTCTGGTTCTTGTATCTTCCCTCAAGACACCAGACAACTCAGTAGTCTTATATAAAAGATCTACTTTATTCTACTATATACATAAATACTATATGCCCTACAAATCACAATCTCTACACTTCACAATATCTCCAAAACTACTCCAAAATGTACATTAGCAAACATTGCAATTTATAGCCATTGTTAGACACCACCCACCAGTCAGTTTCCACCCAGTGGGTGTGTACATACATCTTGATTGGTCCACATAGATCATCCCATACCTAAGACCAACCCAAGTGTTTCATCACTTTACCTTGACCACTTAATGAGTCTCAGGTGTTTGCAATCTATCACAGGTGTTCTCAATATACCTTCTATAACTTTGTCCTTGGCTCTCAAGGCTTAATTATAATCTTTTTCACCTGTGTATCTTCCTGATTGCTCCTGCTTAGTCACTTTGACATTCACATACATATTTTTATTTCTATTACTGTATATCCCATGTTGCTTTTTCCTTAACACACACACCCCGGGATATCGGCCCTTCGGATTAAGACTATCAAGGACAATACAACCCTATACAGCTGGGTGTCATCTTTTTAATTGTCACCTTTTGCCTTGGGCTCAGCTTGGCCCCATAAAAACCCGGGAATTTGGCCAGTCAGTGTGCTATCTTCCCGATCTAAACGACTCCACGTCACTCTGACCTCTGTAGCTAGTCACCGGCATTTTCACTCAAACCCACATTGTGGAGAGGACTTGTCTCCATACCCATTTTTCCCATCTGGACCCCGAAGGCGAGCCTAGTCTATCGGTGAGTATATCCCTAAGTGAAGCCTGTATTCTATCCCCACGCTAACCGCTATTTTCCTGAGCCTGTATGAGTGTGTGTGTGCATGTTATTGTGTGACTTTACCCTATAATAAAACTAAAATATTCATTGGAAGGATCTGCCTCTGCTTCATTTCTGGGACTTCCCTGGTCTGCTCAGTATACACATTGGGAGGACGGTTCTGCAGGGCTCCGTAGCCAGCCCATCTTGCAATATTAGGTTAATCATAAATTCCCTTTGAAAATACCCTTGGCTACACTGCCTCCCTTCCCAGAGAGGCCAGAATATCTTCCTCTCCTTTTCCTTTCTCTGGCAGGCTAAAACCTTTTTATTTAGGCAGGCTTTTAAAACAAAGATTAGGCTAGGAGGTGCTGTATTGTTTTAAAGAACATTTATCTTTGATTTGCATTGTATTCTTTTATTTGATTTGTTTTATTATTGTATTAGTTTAATGATATCTTAATGATAACTTTTTGTATGTTTTTAATTGTATTGTTCTTTTAAATTGTGAGCTGCTTTGAGTCAGTTTTGGGGGAAAATAGTGGGATATAAATAGTAATATAGGTTGAGACTCTGGGGGGAAGCACATGAGTGCTTCCAGGACGCCGCGGGACGGTGCGTCGCAGGACCGCGGCATCTGCACCATGGGGCACCGCCGGCACCTTTGAAAGGAGTGCTAAATCAGTGCTCCTTTCAAATGTCAGTGAAAGTGCACCCCAAAAGCGTGGGGCGCACTTTCACTGACTTATCTGCCGCAGCGTGTCCAGATGCTGTGGCGGGAGGTTGCACTCGGTGCGCCGGCCATGCGGAGGGCCGGCAGCTCTGAGGGCAACCTCGGGAGGAGGAAGGGGCACCAAGCATGCGGCTGCCCCTCCTCTTCCCTGCCTCGGAGACGACCCTATTAGTCATCTGCCAAGGCCCTCCCTCATCCAGAATTCCAAAATCTGAAATACTCCAAATACTTTTTTCATAGGTGGCTGAGAAAGTCACATCTTTGCTTTCTGATTATTCAATATATATAAACTTTGTTGCATGCACAAAATTATTTTTAAATTTGTATAAAATTACCTTCAGGCTATGTGTATAATGTATATATGAAACATAAATGAAAGTTGTGTTTAGACTAGGGTTCCATCTCCCAGATACCTCATTATGTACATATATGCAAATACATGTACTCCAAAATCCAAAGAAAATCCAAAAAACTTCTAGTTCCAAAAATTTTGGATAAGGGAGACTCAATCTGTAACAACAACAACCACCACCACAACAACAACAACAGGTCTTCTCCAGGTGTACATATGTTGAGTACAATGCTACTCTTCCTTCTTGCCTTTTTGGTCTATTTCTTTGAAATAGGCTTTATCTACATTCCAATCATGAAACTGTTTTCACCAGGTTTCAGTGATGCCTATTACATACTATTTGCATTTCTGTTTTAAGAGTTCAAATTCATCTTCCTTATTTTCTCTGCTCTGTGTATTAGTGCAAAGTAATTCTCTGCAGCTGCTTCTTTATTGCTCCCGCTCCATGGTAGGTTCTAGTGCTGTCACTGCTACTACCTGTACCACTAAGGTTATTCTCACCAGCACTTGGTGTTCTCTTTCTTCTAGAATACTATCTCTCACATTCCTCAGTTCAAAGCCTTCCTGATGAGGTCTGTGATAGTCCTAGCAAGAGACCAGTGCCTCTTCTCCAGAGCTTAGACAAATTACTTTTGGAACCACAACTCCTAGAATACGCCAACAAATAGTCTCTTTCTATATATTGTCTGGGGAATTCTGTGAAAAGCTCTGCTCCTTTTCCTGGCAAGCAGCTACAGTGGTTCAGAAAGTAAGATTTATACATTTTCTTACCAAATGACACTCTTTCAGCAATGGAATATCACTACCAGTATTGTAACAAAAATATTATGCTGAAACAAGAGCCATAGGAACAAGCAACATAAACCAAAAAGATGGCACAAAGAACAGGTTACCAACACTAACAAGACTGGACAATACTTTTGACTATACCAGCTGGTCAGCCTTACCACTTGTCAGAATAAGGAAAGTACCAGAGGGATAGCCAGGTGTGTGGGGAGGAGAATTAGATCCCAATGTAGGAGAAGATGGGATATAAATCCTTGAAATAAATAAATAAATAAATAAATAAATAAAGTAGAAAACTGGCTAGGTATTGGAGATGCCAAACAGCGGGCTTGCTGTCATTAAAGTCAGTTCAGAATGTGGATATGTCACTGCTGCTGAAGCATGATTCAACAACTAGTCCTATCAGATTAGGTATATGGGTGGATAAGGGACATATATTCTGTGTGAACAGAATTTAAAAAAAGAAAGAGAACATTGTGAAGAGGTGGAGGAAGTAAAAGAATAAATCTCACATAATAAGCATGAGGAAATTATAGACAACAAAATATCATGTAGGAATTTTTAGTGTTGCAGCAGCCAAAGAAGATATTTGAAAGCAACCATAACATCTGTCAATTTGTTTATGTGATATTGTTGTGGGGTTGCTCTTTGCTTACTGGGACTATTTAACTATGCTTTTGCATCAAAGAGAAATAGCTGCTCAGTGCTAGGATTTTTTTGGGGGAAAATGTAATATTTCTGAATGATCACATATATTCTGAGTGTTCCAAAGGATGGTCTCTTGATGGGAGCAGATTGCTCAGAGATGCTGGGACAATACAGCAATGTGCATCATTTAAAATAAATGAGGTGTTGGTTAATTCATCCACATTTCTGCTTCCATATATACTTCGTCCACCCTAGTATTAAGAATAATATCCCACTTTGATTATTAATAACTAAGGGATCTAATATCTACTTCAACATTAATACATTTATTATGGTGTTAACTTTTATTAATTGGAGTTCCAGCCAACATTAAGTAAGAGCTATCTCCTTATGCAATGAAACTTCTTGTTCATTTCATCTCCCTTGCATCCCCTATCCCCCCTAAAATTTGTTCTAAAAGTCCAGTTCTCTCATTCTTGTAAGAAGAAAAGGAATACCTTCCACTCATGTTTTCTATTTCTGTATAGTCTGCTATATACACTACAAAAGAAATTATCATGTTTACTTGCTGCAATTTTGTGAACATGTTGCTGCTCAGAATAAGAGAAGTTTATGGAGACATGAATGAAGCAGAAGATGAGGAAACACCAACATAGGGCCTTTGCAGAATGCCAGAAATAGTGGAAATTGAGTCCACTTTAACTGCCCCTGACTCAGTGCTAGGGAATCATGGGAACTGTAGTTTATTGTGGCACCAGAGCTCTTTGACAGAAAAGGCTCAGTGTCTTAGAAAAAAAATACAATTGCCACGATTCCCTAGCAGAGCCAAGGCAGTTAAAGTGAACTCAATTTGCACTATTTCTAGCAGTCTGCAAAGGCCCTAAGGTAATTTGGAGTAGATAAGAGGCCTCTGAACTGTATTATTTCCATGATGGGTGTGTGTGTGCAAATAGTGTTTTCTAAGATTACACAGCACTGTGTTTGCAGGTTGTGTGATGATCTGTTGACCAGTTAACCAGCTATAATTTTGACATGTTGACCCGGTTTGACAATTGGTTTATTAGAATTGATCTCTGATTCTCCCATAGCAAGGAGTCCATACATTCTGCACACACGTGCACTCATTCACACACACACAAGCTTATCATAATTGCCCTATTCTGCACTGCAGAAATAATTCAATTTGATACTATTTTAACTGTCATGGCTCAATGCTATAGAATCCTGGGATTTGTAGTTTTGGGAGATAATTAGCCTTCTCTGTCAGAGAGCTCTGGTGCCACAACAAACTACAAATCACAAGATTCCATAATACTGAGCAATGGCGAACTGTATTATTTCTGTAGTGCAGATATAGCCCCAGTTCAAAGAAAAAAAATCCCCCCCTTTTCTTTTTTTTTTAAAAAAAAAATCCAGTTATATTTCACTTTTGCATTTATTAAAAGTACTAGCCTTTACAAATCACTGAGGAATTTGTAGCTAGTAAATTAAGTAGATTTGGATGGTGCATATCCAAATGTAACATTTCCTTTAATTTTGCACAATTAAGCCATGAAGCAGCCAAGCAGAATTTTAGCAGTGATTTGTTTTAAAAGGGATATAGTTCTAATAGTGCATAATAATAGTGCAAAACTAAGCTTATATTTTTTTAAAAAACCTGATGATTTCCTTATAGTATGACTGTATTGCAGCCTTTGCAGTGTCTTTTGTAACATCCTCTATTCCTATTCTTTCTGCCTGCTTCCAAGTGTTCAAAATGCCTCTACTCATAAAATGTGAGTCATTTTTTCTGACATTTTCCATCCATAATGTACAGTCTGGTGGAATCATCATCGTCATCATCATCATCACTATTTGGTTTACATCAGGGGTAGGCAACCTTTCCCCTTTAAGGGCCGAGGGACCTCAGCTCCCAGAATCCCAGGAGCTATTGGCCAACATGGGACTATTGGCCAACATGGCTGAGGCTTTTGGGAGCTGAAGTCCCTCGGCCCTTAAAGGGGAAAGGTTGCCTACCCCTGGTTTACATCCTGTTCTTCTGCATATGAACTCACCTCTGTTTGAGCAGTTTCTGTCTTGTACTCACATCATTCAGGAAAAACACAAAACCATTGGAAGAGTTCAGAAGATTTTAGTGGATCATTAGTAAACTGATGATGTCCAATTTCACATTTTTTCCACCTAAATCCAAAATAGCAGTATCAGTTCTATATGCAAAGGGACCTTGTAGCATCTTTGAGACTAATTAAAAGAAATAAGCTGGTAGTATGAGCTTTTGTCAGCTACTTTCTCAAATGCATTTGATGAATTAGGTTCAAGTCTATGAAAACCCAAAGGTGCTACAAGACCTCTTGGCTTACTGATTTTCCAGACTAATATGAGCATATCTTTTAATTCTATTATTTCTAAATCAGAATCTATTTTAATTAATGGATTAGATGAGCATAATAAAACAAAACTTAATCAAGACAAGGAAGGGATGCATCAATAAATGGAAAAAAAACAGATCAAGAAATATGGATTTCATCTGCATTGGATGGGGTTAACATTTGAATATTCTTTCCATCCTTAGTTCATGATGCTCCCCTCCAAAGGCATCTGTCAGGCCCTGGAGATGCTGTCATCCCTGTTTACTTGCCAGGGGCAAGGCAAGGTTAAAGGGAACCAGGCAATGTTTCACTGCAATTCTTCAGCTGTGGGGAGAGAAATTACTGTACATTATTCTTTCAGATGTTTGCAAGAACTCCAAACAACAACTTATCTCTTGCTGCAGAACAAAGGCGAGGACAGGATCTGCCTCATCCCCTCTCGCCTTCCCCCCTGTAGCCATGGGGCTTAACAATGCTGAGTGTATGTTGCACAAAGAGGTTGTGAACATATGCTTGCACAGTATTTTTAAAAATGACATATAGATGTGTAAACCTGAGTTACATGCTTGTATGTTGTGACGTTCACCTTTGATTTCTTAATCTATTTTTCTTATTTAATTGCAACTTGGCCACAAGTTCATGACTGTCACCTTACTTTTTTTGAGAACACCAACTATGGATGAAACTACTTCCCTTTGGTACCTTTCTTAGGGAAGTTAACCCAAAATATATATTCAATTGTTAGTAACATGGTTAGTTACTCAAGTTTCAGGCAAGCCTTTCTTGTTACTCAAGTTTCAGACAAGCCCTGACGCTCTGTGGGAAGCTATTTCTACCCCCCCCCCCCCGCTTACCGGCCCAGAACACCAGAGGCGACGGGAGTGGAGGACACAGCAGCAGAGCCCTGCCTTGGCCCTTTAGGAGCCCCTAGAGACCATGGCGGCAGCGTGGCCCTGATGCTCTGTGGGAAGCTATTTCTAGCCCCCCCTTACTGGCCCAGAACACCAGAGGCGACGGGAGTGGAGGACACAGCAGCAGAGCCCTGCCTTGGCCCTTTAGGAGCCCCTAGAGACCATGGCGGCAGCGTGGCCCTGATGCTCTGTGGAAAGCTATTTCTAGCCCCCCCCTTACCGGCCCAGAACACCAGAGGCGATGGGAGCGGAGGACACAGCAGCAGAGTCCTGCCTTGGCCCATTAGGAGCCCCTAGAGACCTTGGCGGCAGTGTGACCACCTCCTCCAGGAGCAGTAGCGAACAGAGCTGGGAGAGTGAAGGCCAGGAGGAGGGTGTCCTTGGGACCGCTTAGTATTCATCTCCCCCAGTCCTGGACTCTGATTAGTGCCCTCTGCTCCTGACTAGTCATGTTATACAGTCGGGCTTGGCCGTTTAGTCCCTGTGGCCTGGAGTTCCACTGCCCTTCCCGAGGCCGGGAATAAGGTAGGGGCGGCTATTGGAGTTGCGCAGGGGAACGGAAGGTATGGTTGTAACAGAGGGAACATATGTTACAAAAGGAGGCGGGATTGCTGTTTGGTAGCTATCCCGCCTTCAGTTCCCTCTGTTTCCCTGAATGGCCTGGAGAGCAGACCAACCATTCCACAGAACCTCACTCTGCTCCTCTGCAATGCCAGGTTGGTTAAAAATAAGACTCATATCATCCAGGATCTTTTCCTGGATGAGGACGCCGACCTGGCTTGCTTTACAGAAACCTGGCTGGGGGAGGATAGTGCTGCTATATGGGCACAGGCCCTCCCAGCTGGGTACTCTGTTAGTGAGCAGGTGAGGGGAAGTGGGGGGGTTGGGGGGTGGCTCTGGTTCATAAGAACACCTTGACCTTGACCAGGATACCTGTCCGGAACACAGCCCATTTCGAATGTATGTACCTTAGCCTGAAGACCAGGGATAGTCTGGGGATTCTGCTAGTCTACCAGCCACCTCATTGCCTAGCAGACTCCCTGACCAAGCTGACACAGCTGGTCTCTGAGCTGCTGTTGGAGTCCCCCAGACTTTTAGTTCTGGGGGACTTCAACATCCCGCTCGAGACCAGCCTAACAGGTGCAGCTCGGGAGTTCATGGAGACCATGACAAACATGGGCCCATCCCAATTGGTCAACGGGTCCACACATTGTGCAGGTCATACACTCAATGCGGTCTTTAGTACGGAACAGGAATATCCATGGGCGGAGGTGATAAGTACCTCTGCATTGTCATGGACGGATCATTTCTTGGTCAAGATGGAACTTAGAGCCAGTATCTGCCCCACCGGGGGTGGTGGACCTATTCGGATGGTCTGCCCTCGAAGGCTAATGGAGCCAGTGGGATTCCAGAAAGCCTTGGAGGGTTTAATGGTTAGGAATGCTGGTGATCCTGTAGAAGCTCTGGTTAATACTTGGAACACTGACCTTACCAGGGCTATCGACACGATCGCTCCCAAGCGCCCTTGTCATCCCACTCAAATCCATAGGCCTCTGTATACACCAGAGCTTAGGAGGATGAAGCGGTTTGGACAACGGCTAGAGCGCAGGTGGCGGAAGACTCGACTCTTATCTGATAGAACTCGCCATAGGAATTTTCTTCGTTCCTATTGGAAGGCAATACATGCAGTGAAGAGAGCTTTCTCCTCTGCATGTATTGTGTCTGCAGAGTCCCGTCCAGCAGAGCTGTTTAGGGTGGTGAGGGAGATGACGCAGGTGCCTCCTGCGCCAAACCCCTTACGTAACCCTGTGACAGCCTGCTGTGACGTGTTTAACAACTACTTTGCAGATAAAATCTCTCATATAAGAGCCGACTTAGATGCCAATGTTGAAACAGAGTCTATAGGCGAAGCGTCCAGTGACTCCGTCAATGTAGTTATACTGCATCAGCTTCAATCTGTGAGTACCGAGGTCGTGGACAAGCTGCTTGGTAAGCTGAGGAAGACAACCTGCCCTGTCGAACCTTGCCCATCATGGCTGGCTGTCCGGGGGGGGATGCATTATTGAGATTCCTCACGGATATCATCAATGCATCCTTTTGGGAGGGATATGTTCCAACCTGCTGGAAGGAAGCGGCTGTTAGGCCGCTTCTGAAAAAACCTTCCCTAGACCCCCTGGATATGAGAAATTATAGGCCTGTGTCATTGCTGCCATTTTTGAGCAAGGTGATCAAGAGGGCGGTTGCTCTTCAGCTCCAAGCGGTCTTGGATGAAGCCGATTATCTAGACCCATTTCAAACCGGCTTCAGGACAGGCTTTGGGGTCGAGACTGCCATGGTTGCCTTGACCGACGATCTGCGTCTGAGAATCGACAGGGGTAGTGTGACCCTGTTGGTGCTCTTAGACCTCTCAGTGGCTTTTGATACAATAGATCACGGCATCCTCTTGGACTGCCTGAAAGGGTTAGGTATCGGGGCACTGCTTTGCAGTGGTTCCGGTCCTTCTTCTCGGGTAGGTCCCAGAGGGTGCTGCTCAGGGACAGTAGCTCCAGTAAGAGGGAACTCACTTGTGGGGTCCCTCAGGGGGCTATTTTGTCCCCGATGTTATTTAACATCTATATGAAGCCGCTGGATGAGATTATACGGTGTTATCATGCTGGGTGTTATCAGTACGCTGATGACACCCAAATCTATTCTCTGTGTCTCATTTGTCGGCCTCGAATTCCAATGGCATCTCCTCTCTCAATGAATGTCTTCAAGCGGTAATGGGCTGGATGAGGAAAAACAGATTGAAAACTGAATCCAGACAAGACGGAGGTGCTCACGGTAGCGGCCCCGAAACCAAGAATTGGGTTGCAACCTCCAGTCCTGGATGGGGTCACACTATCCTCCAGTGACTGTGTTCACAGTCTGGGGTTGCTCCTTGACTCTTGGCTCCTGATGACAAATCAGGTAAATGCGATGGTCCGGAGCGCTTGTTATCAGCTTCGGCTGATACGCCAGCTGCGCCCTTTTTTGGAAGTAAGGGATCTCGAGACCATTGTGCATGCACTGGTAACCTCACGCCTTGACTTCTGTAATGCGCTCTACATGGGGCTACCCATGTGCTTGGTTCGGAAGCTTCAGTTGGTTCAAAACATGGCAGCCAGGCTTATTTCTGGAACATCTAGGAGGGACCACATTACTCCGATTTTGAGGTCCCTCCACTAGCTGCCTATTAGCTTCCGGGCCCAGTAAAAGGTGTTGGTTATTACCTTTAAAGCCTTAAATGGCTTGGGTCCAAGCTATCTCAGGGATCGCCTCCTTCCATACAATCCTCCCCGCGCTCTCTGGTTCTCTGGGAGAAAATTGCTGCAGCCTCAAAAATCTAGGCTGGCGGCGACCTCCCGGAGGGCTTTTTCTATTATCGCCCCCAAACTCTGGAATGACCTGCCGGACGAGATCCGTCAGTTGACATCACTAGACAGCTTTAAAAAAGCTGTCAAGACGGACCTCTTCAGGCAGGCCTTTCCAGACTAATCACCCCAGCCTTGGGTTTCTTGACTCCTGCGTTCCTCTCGTGGCCCCATCAGCTGTTGATGGATGTGGAATACAGTAGAGGTTGATTAGGGCACTGTAACCTGTTTTAAATGTTTAAATGTAAAATGTCCTATATTGTTAGGTTTTAATTTTATGTTTATCGCTATTTTAACTATGTATCATTTAATGCTGTTTTAAGGGGGTGGGTTGGTTTTTCTTTTTTAGGATATGTTATACGGGTTTTATTGTAAGCCCCTTGGATTGTTGTCAATAAGTGGGATATAAATAAATTATTATTATTATTATTATCATTTGAAACAGTAATAAAACTTTATTTGAAAAATGATTTAAACAATGTTTCACTTGTTGAGATGGTTAATACATTTGTTACTTTAAGGTCTTCTTTTCTTGGTTTTACTTAGAGGAGAAGCAGCCGGGCAGCCACTGGCTGCTCCAGGAAGCTGCGGATTGGGGCCAAGGTAGCCGCACTCCTCGGCCCCAATGCGCTGCATCCCAGGCCCAGGAAGGAGCACTAAAATAGCACTCCTTCCACAAGACGCCTAAGGTGCACCGCAAAAGGCCTTGGGCACACCTTTGGCACCTCTTCTGCTGCAGCGTGTGTGGACGCTGCAGCGGAAGTGTGTCGTTGGAGCGCCGCCCGTGCAGAGCGACGGATGCACCCAATGACGTATTTGGGAAGGGGTTGGGGTGCCCAGCATGTGGCTGCCCCTCCCCTTCCTGGCCTCAAAAATGGCACTTTGCGCCCTCTGCTTAGGCCCTTAGTTACAGTTTCAGTTACCCTCATGACACACTCTCTCAAGAAATTAATAGTTACTTATCCCCGGGACCTACACAGTTCTGATCTTAAGTTACTTTCCTTAACCTATTTTTATACCAGCTAACTATGGGGGGGGGGGGATGTAGATGATGAAAAGTGCCATCTTCAAGCCCAGGAAGGGGAGGGGCAGCCGGACTTTGGGCGCCTCAACCCCTTCCTGAGGATGTCATTGGAGTGCCTGCCATTGCACACAGCGGGCGCCCTGATGACATCCTTCCACTTCAGCGTCTGAACATGCTGAGCCGGAAAGAGCATGGAAGAGGTGCCCAGCACCTCTTCCAGTGCCCCTTTTGGCTCCTCTGAAAGGTGCACTATTTTAGCACTCCTTTTCAAAGGTACCATAAGGGTGGATCGGGGCCGAGGCGTGGGGCAGCATCAGTCTCAATCCGCAGCTTCTCAGAGAGGCCCACGGCCACCCATCTGTAGAGGCCCTATATCTCTCAGGATTTTGCACCCCAGCAACTCCCTTTCAGAGTTCTGGATGTGTACTGAGTCCCTCCCAACTGGACTCTGACTAACCATTCCTATCTAACTTTCTCTGCCATCAACTGCCATATTTATCCTCTCCAGCCTTTAATTTGATTGGTTAATGCCAGCTCTCTTTTTATTGGTTGTTACTAGGATGGCTAAGCTCTATCTTCTCTCCACAAAGATCCCATCTTAATAAAAGTCATTGATACATACAAGTTCCTTTTAGGTTTGCATGTGTCAATGAGTACGGAAATGTCATACCCAAAATCATATACCATTTTTAAACATATATCTAGCTTTGATACTTACCATTACCATTGAAACAGATCATAACATCACAAAACAATTTCCCCCAAAACATATTATACACTCTCTAAATACTTACTTTATCATATACATTCATTACCATTATAACCTTCTAATTGTTAAGGCTATATTTAAAGATACTCTGGGAATCTATATTTACAGTCACTCCAGCCCAATAAACAACATATTTTCCTCTTCTATTTTCATTACCTTAGTTACAAACCATGTCATTTGTTTGTTTTCAACTCTTTAACACCATTTCAACTTAAATTCAAATCTTGTATATGCTCCTTTTAAACCTATTACCCAACATTCTCAATCTTCTAACCCCCTTTCTTTCTGGCTTGAAGATTGATGGAAGACCTTTGCAGACTGCTAGAAATAGTGCAAATTGAGTCCACTTTAACTGCCCTGGCTCAGTGCTAGGGAATCATGGGAATTGTATTTTTTTCTGAGACATGGAGCCTTCTCTGTTAGAGAGCTCTGGTACCACAATAAACTACAGTTCCCATGATTCCCTAACCCTAACCCTAACCGTTAAAGTGGACTCCATTTGCACTATTTCTAGCAGTGTGCAAAGGCCCAGAGTCTTATATCTAAATGCTCTTTCCCCATTCCCAATACAGGTCTTAAAATTTCTCCTCCCCATTACAAAAATAGCATGCAACATTACATTTGTTGTCCAGTCTATTATCTTATTTACACCACTGTCCTTCTCAGGAATTTTCATTGGATCAATTCTTGGGATTGCCAATTTCTTACTTTTCACTGGCCGAAGAATCAACACTTCACCCCCAGATAAAAAGTCTTCATTTTCAATTGTTTCATTGAATCCAGTCCTTTGTTTATGGATTCCAGACAGTGAAGGTCTGGTGGAGAAGGTTCCAGAGTGGAACAGGGTTAAGGTCGAGAAGAGAGGGGCCAAACCCCCTGCTTGACCCAATGACAGCCTGCTGTGAGGCATTTAACACCTACTTTGCAGATAAAATCTCTCGGATAAGAGCCGACTTGGATGCCAGTGTTTTGCCAGAATCCGTAGACGTTCCGTTGATGGCATTTTACTGGATCAATTCCAATCTGTGAGCACTGATGATGTGGACAAGCTACTTGGAAGAGTGAGGAAGACGACTTGCCCCCTCGATCCTTATCCATCATGGCTGGTCGTCCAGGGAGGGGACGCATTGAAGGTGTTCCTTTGGGACACAATCAATACATCCTTCAGGGAAGGTAGTATTCCATCCTGCTTAAAGGAGGCGGCGGTTAAGCCATTCCTAAAAAAACCTTCCCTGGACCCCTGGATAGAAACAATTATAGACCAGTCTCCTTGCTTCCTTTTTTAAGCAAGATGATCGAGAGGGCAGTTGCTTCCCAAGTCCAAGCAGTTTGGGATGAAACCAATTTTCAAACCGGCTTCAGGACAGGATATGGAGTTGAGACTGCCATGGTTGCTCTGACCAATGACCTCCGCCTGGGCATCTACAGGGGTAGTGTGACCCTGCTGGTGCTCTTGGATTTCTCAGCAGCCTTTGACACTATAGATCATGCCATCCTCTTGGATCACCTGAGAGAGTTAGGAATCGGAGGCTCTGCTCTGCAGTGGTTCTGTTCCTTCCTCTTGGGCAGATCCCAAAGGGTGAGGCTCAGGGACAATTGTTCGTCTAAAATTGAGCTTAATTGTGGTATCCCTCAGGGCGCCATCCTGTCTCCAATGTTATTTAACATCTACATGAAGCCGCTGGGTGAGATCATTCGGAGGCATGGAGCTCGGTGTCTTCAGTACGCTGATGACACCCAGATATACCTCTCCATGACCAGATCATCATCTCAGACTTCAGATGGCGTCTCCCCTCTTAATGACTGTCTCAGAGCGGTAATGGGTTGGATGAGGGAAAACAGATTGAAGTTGAATCCAGACAAAACGGAGGTATTCACAGTTACAGGCCCGAAATCAGATCTGAGAATGCAGTCTCCAGTCCTGGATGGAATCACACTCTCCTCTAAGACTGTGTTCGCAGTCTGGGGCTACTCCTTCACTCGTCGCTCCACATGACTAGTCAGGCGAATACCTGTTATCAGCTTTGGCTGATATGCCAACTGAGCCCTTATCTGGACATGAAGGATCTGCAAGCTGTGGTACATGCTCTGGTAACCTCATGTCTGGATTACTGCAATGCATTCTACATGGGGCTACCCTTGTGCCTAACCTGGAAACAACTGGTGCAAAACATGGCAGCCAGGCTAATCACAGGAACATCTAGGAGAAAGCACATAACACCGGTGCTTAAATCCCTCCACTGGCTGCCGATTAGTTTCCAGGCATAGTACAAGGTGTTGGTTTTAACCTTTACAGCCCTACATGGCTTGGGTCCATCTTATCTCAGGGACCGCCTCTTCCCGTATGACCCCCGCACGCCCTTAGGTCCTCTGGGAGGAACCTGCTACAGCCAATAAAAACTAGGTTGTCTCAGACCTCCCAGAGGGCCTTCTCTGCAACCGCTCCCAGACTTTGGAATGGCCTTCCGGATGAGATCCGTATTATTATTATTATTATTATTATTATTATTATTTTCATAGCCATGCTAAACTCCAACTGAGGAAGTTAATAAAGAGAAAATGTCCCTGGAGACCATAGTACAGGTAGAGTTCCTCCTTCCTCCTGCATTCTTTCTCGGTGCCAGTGAGCCAAGGCGATGTGCCTCCCAGCTGTGTAGGTTCCTCAGCTGGCCTAAGGGAGGCTGTTTCAGGGGGCACAGCTGGAGTCAGGCACACTGGACTGGAGGGTGCTGGGAGAGCACTCGTCAAGCCTGCCTGCGAGCTGAGAGATGGCCATCTATCCAGGCGGCCTGCTGGATTAACAAGGCCAAATTAGCAGGTGGTGCAGAACAAGCCAGCTCATCCAATATAGAATCTGAAAGCCCAAGACAGAATTGAGCTTGCAAAACTAAATCATTCCACAACAGGCCCTGGGCTATCAGGTGGAAGGCCATGGCGTACTCTACAACTGTCCCCTTGCCATACTGGAGAGTCCTGATCTGATACTCCACTGTCTCAGCGTTCACAGGATCCCCCAGGTCGCTAACATTTCCTCAAGAAAATCCTGAAAGTTGTTGAGGAGAGGGCTCTCTTGCATGAGGCAAGGAGTAGCTGATTTGCTCGCAGTCCCAGAGAGCAAACTGATAATAAAGGCTATCTTGTGAGAGTCCGTGGGGATGTCTTCCCTCCGATTTTGAAATGCAGCTTGCAGCTCACCAGAAAACTATCCAGCACATTCCTTTCTCCAGAAAACCAGAGCTACTAGGCATTTTCCTCACCTAGCTGTAGGGTTAATTTGGCCCTAGAGAACAGTCCAATTCTGAGTAAGCTGCACCACCTGGGCTGAGAGTTCCAGATTACTTTGTACCAACCCCTCCATACTGACCTGCTATCAGACTGGTTATGGCCAGAGATTATTCTGTCCCGGAAAGCTGGCAGAAGGGCTGATAGCTAAGGCAAAGGGAAGTCCCCAGCCAAATCCTAGGTACCAATCTAAAGGGTCAGTCAGCGAAAGGTCAAACATGGTCTGAATGTCGAGGGTTCCAGAAAAGCCAAGTGACAAGGCAGTTCAAGGTCCAGGTTTTCAGAAGTCCAAGAGTAGTCAGTAGTCCAAGGTTCAAGAGTTCCGTTAGTCCACAATAAGTCAGGAGACAAGGGTTCAGGCCAAGGAAAAAAGAAAGATAGAGGCTTTCGCCAGGAAGCTCAGATAATCTCTGGTACTGAGGCAGTGCTTCCACACCTGCTTAAATCCCCGAGCTGCCGGAGCTCAGCTGGGACTGATCACCTTGATTACCTTGGTGTTTTTCATAAAGCCTCCTTGAGCGTCAAAGGCCTGCCTTTTCTGCTCAATGCTGACTATGTCTGAAGGTCCTACTGCCAGGAGGCTTGGCTGCATAGTCTCTTGGGAGGCCACAGGCTCTGCTAGAGGCTCTGCTGGAGCTAGCAAAGCAGAGCTGGGTCTGGGCTGGAGTTCCACTGCTGCAGGCTCAGGACCTCAAGGAGGTTCTGGCTCATCCTCCTTGTCTTCTGAGTCCTCATCCAGGCAGGGCATGACAAATATTTCTGAGGGCTGTGTTATTGCTGTTGTGTACGTTCAAGTCATTTCCAACATATGTAGTGTTATGAGAAATGCTATGAAAACCGAACATCTTCCATGATTCTCTGGTATGACTCTTAAGCAGAAATTCTGTCTCAGCTATAGATTCTAAGTGAGAACATCATGTAGACCAAGGGGGGAAGCAGATGGGTGGACGTATCCCCACACCTCGGCCCCGCGGCGCAGCTTCGCCGCCCCTGGAAGGAGCGCTAAATTAGCGTTCCTTCCACAGGTTGCCGAAGGTGTGCCGCAAAAGGCTGCCGGCACACCTTTGGTTACTCTTCCGCTGCAGCGTGTATGGACACTGCAGCAGGAGGTCATCCTCGGAGCGCCGGCCGTGCCGAGGGCCAGCTGCTCTGAGGACGACTTGGGGAAGGGGTTGGGCCACCCATCGTGTGGCTGCGCCTCCCCTTCCCTGCCCCCAAAATGGTGCTTCCCCCCCCCCAAGTCAATTTGCACATCAAAGCATCTAGTTTAGGAAGCTGCAGGCAGAAAAGATTCAAACTTTACATCGGAGATTAAGAGCTGATGCAGATTGGCAGTTTGGGGCAGCATAGAGATGCTTCAGGAAGTGGCAGATCAGGGCCGCAGCAACCCCACGCTGTGGCCCTGATCTTCCCTTTTGCTGCCCCCAAAAGAGTGGCTAAATGCTGCTCCTTTTAGGGGTGGCAAAAGGCCACCCTAAGAACCGGTGCCACGGCTTTTCAGCACCCTTTCAGCGCAGCGTGTTTAAACACTGTGCGGGAAGGACGTTCTGATGCCACGCAGCATGCGTAGGGCCGCATGGCATCAGGATGGCATTGGAGTTGGGTGGGGGCAGCTGGAGTGTGGCTGCCCCACCCCAGCTCACCCCCAGGCTGGCCCTCTGGGTTGGTCTGCAACGGCCCTAAGATAATTTACAGCCCCAGGATGTCTTCTGGCAGAGTTCAAAGAGACAGCAATTATCACCTCTCAATCTATGTCAAAGTGATCTTTACTATGGAAATCTGAGAACCTTTTGAAGTATAGTAACAACCTTCACTTTAGCTTTATATCAGGTCTATTTAAAGACCACAAAATCCTTTGTTTAATGTGCTGGTTCGAATTCCTAGTGTCTCTATGCCACTGTGAATTTTGACTTAGCTCTGACCAATTGCTGTTCCCCCCATCCCTTCCATGTGGTTTAGGTCCAAAAACATAATTTCATCAATTGAAGCAGCCTTGTTCTGGTAATTAGTAAGGCCTCTTGTCTATATCCACAGTTAATCCTTTTTTCCTGAGTTCTGGGGTGTACGTGTGAGTGAAAGGTTGTCTGTAGTGTGTGTGTATTTGTTCCAAAAAATTATCAATTAATTTGAAACACTTTGTCTCTGCCAGTCTCTTATTTCTAGCTACCTTCATATAAACAGGAATAAAGATCCTACAGTTAATTAATTGAGCTAATTAAATTTCCTCAAATTCAAGTTGATAGTTAATAGGTGACCCTGAGGCAAACCTATCATGGGGTTTTATTGGCAAGATTTGTTCAGAGGAAGTTTGCTATTGCTTTCCTCTGAAGCTGAGAGCATATGAGTTTCCCAAGTTTGTGCAGTGGGTTCCATGGCCAAGGTAGGAATTGAAGCCTGGTCCCCATAGTCTTAGGGGCTATGCAGATGGGCAGGAAAAGGTGACCTGAAGTTACCTTTTCCCTAAGCTGCAGCAACTGCACCATCTGCCCTGAGGATGCCCTAAATGGGGGTGGAGCAACCACACTGGGGGGCAGTTAATGCAGCTTTTCTGAGGCTGCATTCAAGCCCCATCAACAGCACTGCCGGCCCCAAGGTTTCTCTAAATGGGGATGGAAAAAAGTGCATGGGCTGGCAGCAGCTGCTTTAATTTATTCCCCGGTCTCTCAGGTGCATGCACACGTGCTCAAGTACAACACAGCCCTTTTAATAGCAAATTTGTCATTGCTGTGCACCTGCAGACTGTGAAAAGCAGTGAGATCATGGATGCCATGTCAACTGAGTGGCCTGGACTGGCACTCAGCCTGCAATGCATGGCCACAGGAGCCACCACAATGATTACTGCAGCAGCTGCATGCATTGAGAACAGCAGTGATGACAGAGAGGACCCAGAAGGGAAAACTGGTAGAATGGTTGCCACAAAAGGCATTGCACAGTGTACTACCACCACTGCCACTTTGATGCCACCTGAGAGAGCCCCATGCAACTGGTGGATGTTCCCCAGAAGCACTGTCTGGTGGGACAGGATCATCACATACATCTGGTCTGATGAGCAATGGAGGATGTGCTTCCGAATGCCCCGTGACCTCTTCCACAGGCTGGTGTCTGGAAATGGAAAGGTCAGACACTATGATGGAGTGGAGAAGAGGGTTGCCATGACCATCTGGGTACTAGCCCACAAAGCCAGCTACAAGCAGACATCAGAGCAGTTTGAGATTGGCCATACAACTGTGGGGGAAGTGTTGGTGGTACCCTCAGCATGGAGAAGCTGCTGTTAACACAGATAGTGAACTGGGGGATGTCGTTCAGGTAAGGAATGTCACACACACTTGTCGCTTTCCCCTCCTGTGCAAAAAACGCCATGACGGCACACAGTATGGCATTTACTGTATAGATTAGGCTGTTAAGGTCGCTGTACCTGTGCACGTACGCAAAAAACACCATGACTTGGCATATAGTATGGCATTTACTGTATAGAATAGGCTGTTAAGGTCACTGTACCTGCGCACATACACAAAAAAGGCCATGAGTTGGCATACAGTATGGCATTTACTGTATACAATAGGCTGTTAAGGTTGCTGTACCTGCGCACGTACACAAAAAAGTCATGTGTTGGTAAATGCCCCAACTTTTTTTATTAATCCTCCGCTGCTCCCCCTTCTTTTCACCCACAGATCTGTTAGAATATAGATGGGTTATACAGTCAAAGGTGAAATGTAGAGATGTGTGTGTGAAATTTTCCTCATGAGAACAACATCTAGAGAAACAAAGTGAATCTAACACCAGATGGCTATACAGACATAAACATGAACTTTCCCAAAGGTACAACTCATAGGTACAGATTTTGTTATGGGAAGCAAGAGATATAAAAAAAAAATGTAAACATCGTTAGGCTGGGAAAGAAAACCATGTGGTGGATGATGGACAGCAAGAGGCTGGGTTAATATACATCATACAGGCATTATCCAATTAACATAAGGTTAACACCTAGAAGGTGGAGTATGGGAAGGGCCTAGAGAAGCCTGTGTTTAAGAATGTTTTTTATTCAGGATGTGAGTGCACGGGTGACTGCCTGGCAGCAGTGGTTTCAACTGCAACAAATTGAGATCCTATGCTTTTGGGATTGCTAAAGATGTAATCTTTCATGGCTGAACTGGATAAGTTCATCACAATGAATTTTACTTAGCTATCTTATTTTTCTTTTATATGCATTAATATACTATGCTTTTGGACTTTACAATGTGTCTTCTTGACTGACGAAAACAGGATCCTGATAAGCAAAAGGGAAGCTGAGCCAGTTGATGGTAAGAGATAAAAAAGTGGCTGTGGATCACAGCAGCCAGCTTGTCCTGCAGATTCTGCTGGGTATTAAAGAGCATCACTGCAACACCCATCATCCACACCAGTTAGGGCTGTTCTGACAGAAATGGCTTGTCTGCCAGATGTGGCTGGTCTGCCAGAGGACAAAGTGGCCAGATATCCAGGAGGAAGGTAGCCCAGGAGTCCAGATGGCAAGTCTGCAACGTGGCCAAGAGGCAAGACTGCCTATCCACGACTTCAGCTGTGCCAGGACAAGAGAACCATGCTTCAGCGTTTGCTGGGAAAAGCAGAGGTGGCTTCAAATCTTCTTCAGATGTAAGTAACAGTTAAAGTTTACTGCCAAGCTGTTTTGCCTGATGACATAGTGCAGAACCCTTTAAAGATGGTTGTCTGAGATATCTCCACTCTATAAACAGTAAGAAGCAGGGGAACACAGCCTGGGAAGGCTGGGAAAATACTGCAGAATAAAAGCAGTGAAATTTTTTTTCAAAGCTGCTGCAAAAGACTCTGTTAAGGGACATTTTGTTTAAAATGGATGCAGCTGGGTTACCAAGGCTCAGGGATTTGAGTCACAGATGCATGTTGCAATGCATGGAGTTCTAATGCAGCAGGAATTGCTGGACACAGGCGGATGCCTAAGCCAAAAAGAAATCATTCTTTTAACCGTCTCTGAGTTACAATTAAATTTTGGGAGAGGATATTCTTCAGCCAAAGATTTTTGGGAGACTGAAGAGGATACATCATTTCTGTACAGCTTTATCATAAAATGCTGTGGTCAAAGGACTTTACAGTTCTTGAAAAAAAATACAAAAATCCCTGGTGAGGATGAAGTCTTTACACAGTGGTCCAATGCTGTGGGGGCTGCAGCAGTTTTGTTGGATGCCAAAAAGTTCCAGAGGCTGGAACGTGATGAGCCAAGCGGTTTGCTTGATGAAAAGCCAGAAATGTTGGCTTGTGGCGCCTAGGACAGCACCTGAGGTTTTCAAGGAAATGCGTCCTGGAAAGGCAGCTGATGCACAGGAGAAAAATGATGCTTTTACTGCAGCAGAGCAGGAGTATTGAAAACATCAATGCAAGGAAGTTTGAAACAATCAACAATCAACAACCCAGAGACTTTGGGGAAAAACAAAGGAACTGCAGCTGTTACACAGAGCTGTGACAGTGTGACTCAAACAGGTGGTGAAAGCCTGAGGACAAAATAGAGTCTATATTCTGGGACAACCAGGCATATGATAAATAATGCTGATTTTCTGAAAAGCAAAAAAATCTTCCAATCTCAAAGATTTTTATCTAGCTGATGGAGGGGTAAGAGAGGTCAAAGAAATTGAGAAATCTCTACATGCCAAGTTTTGGTGAGAAAACTTTGAAAATGTTTTATGTGTACCTGATTTACAAAACTGTTTACTTGGTGTGTCAGAGGATATACACTGAGTTTTTGTGGGAGATAAATGTAAAATCACCCTGGATGGGGAGGTGTGTACAAAAGCTATAAAAGGGAGAATATGTATTTTATACAAAGTGAAAACAAATGCTAAATGTACAGGTGTGAAAAATGAATTAATTGCATTCTGGTTATGCACATCAGTAATATAATCCTAGGGAACATAGGATTTGGTAGCTTGTTTAAGCTGGAGGGATATAGGTCGAATTTGAAAATGTCTCATTGAACAAATGATTTGGGAAATAATTTGGTTTGCCACAGAGAAAAAGTTAAGTTTTTTCCTGTGACAGAATCAGAGCAAGGGAATTCTTAAATAACCTGTTGAGGTTGGTCCATGCTCATAAGCAAAAAGGGACAAATGTGTGTACTAGGTGATAACAAATTTATATATATATATTTTAGTGATTGTGGACAGATTTTCCAGAGTTTACATATGTCAGAGTTTTGAAACAGAAAAGTGATACAATTCAAAATTTTAAACAATGGGTAAACATAAATGAAAAAAAAATTGATTAAAAATAGGGTCTTTGATTACAGACTGGGAAAAAGAGAATTCTTGTCTCACAGTTTAAGAAACTGGCTGAGAAAGAAGAAATCCAACACCATTTCACATGTTATGTGGGGAACCACTAAATCTAAAGTATCTGACAGTTTTTGGACAATATGCAAATATATATGTGCCAGCATGTTTTAAAAGGGAAAATTGAACCAAAGAGCTACAGAATATGTTTGAGATATTCAAGGAACAGTTAAAGATTTCACCTTGGTGGTGGGGAAAATTTTTAATGTCCAAGAATAACAATTTTAAAAAACATTTAGTTGGGAAAAGATACATTCAAACAAAAAAGTTTTACTGAGGATGAGACACAAGTGCCAGAAACGGAGGGGCATACAAACTACAAACATTAATCCTCTGGAAATGAGAGAAAACAATACATGTCATATCAAAGAAAATTCATAGAGAGTAAAAAAACAACACACAAATTTAATATACAAACAACAACAACAACAACAACAACAACAAAAAACCAAGATTTTATACAAAAGTGGCTGGTGAGCCAGGGAGTTTCAAAGTTTCAAAAAGTTTTTTCCTGTAGAGGAAAGTGAGAATGATATACTGCAGTGCAGCAAGAAAATTCCAGTGTTTTAATTGACAAAGAGATGTTTAAATGTGGTTCATAGACCTAAGGAAAAAAATCACAAGGTGATTGGATAATTCAAAATAATGAAAGATGCCTGTTGGCAAACAGAGTTACAAAGCTAGGTTAATAACAAAAAGGATTTGCTCAACAAAGGTTAAAAAAAAAATGATAAAAATATTTAGTCCAAGGCTGAGAGCTTGTGACTGGTATAGACTTTAACAGCAAGGAGGGGTCAGTAGGTGCAACATTTTTGTTTATTTTTAGATTGCTTGTTTAGATGCTGATATGTGTGTTTGCACAGAGGGAGATGACATTTTTGGTTATTTAGATTCAAGACATTCAGACAAGGAGGAGAAATTGTCTAGAGAGATTTGTTATTAAAGATTTTGGTTTTTTAAATTTATTTTTAGATCTTATTTTAAGGTTGCTGGACTGCTGAGGTGGGCCTATGTTTAGTGAGTCAGCATAGAAAGATTAGGGAAGTGTGGATTGCAAAGTGCAAAGGTGGTGACAGGTTTAAAGTCAATAGGTTTTGCCTGGAGTGAAGTTACAAGGGGTTTTAAATATGCAGGTATATGGAGAAGCTTTGTGAGGGGTTTGATGTTTATAGTTAATAATTCTAGACTAGATATTGTGTTTATGATAGGTGTTTTAAGAGAAGAAAATTGTTTTAAGTAAAAGATAAGACAGCAATGAAACATTTGATAAGGTTTTTTTAAGGAGAATGGGGCTTGTGATTTAGAACAGCTAGACTGGGTAGAATGTTTTGTAAATAGTTCATTTGCTTTAAAGTTGCATGATAGAAAGTCAGTTTAAGGATTATTGATTAAATATTGAGAAAGGCTCAGTAGTTTGAAAAATAGGAGATAATGATATGTAGTTTTAAGAGCTGGTAAAACAAAATATATAGCATTAAATGAAATAGAGTAGATTAAACAGTTGTTATAGAATTTACATTGTGAATTGTCAGTTGTGATATATAGAGCAGGGGTAGGCAACCTTTCCCCTTTAAGGGCCGAGGGACTTCAGCTCCCAGAAGCCTCAGCCATGTCGGCCAATAGTCCCATGTTGGCCAATAGCTCCTGGGATTCTGGGAGCTGAAGTCCCTCGGACCTTAAAGGGGAAAGGTTGCCTACCCCTGATATAGAGATTCACAGACATGCATTTTCATGACAGAAACAGAAAATTTAAAGTGCAGATCAAAGTACATTGGAGTTAGATGACAAAATGCTAGAGAGCTAGTTTGAAATGGAATTGTGTACCTAAAATTTAAAACCCAAAGCACAACACTACAGATATATGAACAAAGGTTCTGGAGATAGAACAACATTAACAATTGTTACAACAGATTAAGATATCACTTTAAGTGTACAGGATTAACATTGTGCTTAGATAGTTTCACAACAACAAAATAGTGGTCTCACACATCTATACATTTCAAGAAGGGATTGTTAGAATATAGATGATACAGTCAAAGGTGAAATGTAGAGATGTGTGTGTGAAATTTTCCTCATGAGAACAACATCTAGAGAAACAAAGTGAATCTAACACCAGATGGCTATACAGACATAAACATGAACTTTCCCAAAGGTACAACTCATAGATACAGATTTTGTTATGGGAAGCAAGAGATATAAAAAAAATGTAAACATCGTTAGGCTGGGAAAGAAAACCATGTGGTGGATGATGGACAGCAAGAGGCTGGGTTAATATACATCATACAGGCATTATCCAATTAACATAAGGTTAACACCTAGAAGGTGGAGTATGGGAAGGGCCTAGAGAAGCCTGTGTTTAAGAATGTTTTTTATTCAGGATGTGGGTGCACGGATGACTGCCTGGCAGCAATGGTTTCAACTGCAACAAGTTGAGATCCTATGCTTTTGCTAAAGATTTAATCTTTCATGGCTGAACTGGATAAGTTCATCGCAATGGATTTTACTTAGCTATCTTATTTTTCTTTTATATGTATTAATAAACTATGCTTTTGGATTTTACAATGTGTCTTCTTGACTGAGGAAGACAGGATCCTGATAAGCAAAAGGGAAGCTGAGCCAGTTGATGGTAAGAGATACAAAGTGGCTGTGGATCACAGCAGCCAGCTTGTCCTGCAGATTCTGCTGGTTGTCAAAGAGCATCACTGCAACACCCATCATCCACACACTGACAAGATCATGCAAGGATTCGCTGACCTCTGCTTCCCCCAAGTAGTGGGTGCTGTAGATGGGTGACACTGTCTGATCATGCCACCCTTGGGACAGAGAAATGAGTTTGTCAACTGAAAAGACATCTACTCTGTCATCCTCCAGGGGACATCGGATCATAGAGGACAGTTTGCGGATCTGGAATTGGGTTGGTCTGGTGTGACTCTTAATGTGAGGGTGGCAAGGAACTCCATTATCTTTCAGACCATGGAGGCTGGCATCTATGTGCCAGGAAACCTCACCATCACCCTGAGGGGCCAGCAGATCAGCTCCCTCCTGCTCGTTGACAGTGCCTATCCCATTTGGAAGTGGCTCATGTAGCCTTACCAGGACACCACCAATGCCAGACAGAAAGGATTCAACAAGAAGCTGAATTGTGCCAGGAATGTGGTGGAAAGGGCCTTTGGGCAGCTGAATGATCAGTGAAGGTGCCTCACTGTCCAACTTCTTATGGCAGAGGAGAATGTCATCCCCATCATCACTTCATGTATCTTCCTGCACAATATCTGTGAGACGAAGGAAAGGATGCTCAATGAGGGAGCGCACTATAGGCGCCACTTTGTGCTGCCCAACCTGGGGGTACCTATGGGGGACAATGATGTTGTGAAGCAGAGAGAAGGGGGACTAGGAGGGAGGCCCTGGAAGAGTTCTTTGAAACCAGGAGGATCTGAAGTATCTCCTCTCCTCCATCTGTGATCCTAGGGCACTATTGTACTATGCCATGATAAGCACCTCAATAAAGATATCCTATTATCCACACTCTGTGTCTGGCCAGCATTCGTGCTCTTATGCACCTATTCTTAATCATGAGCCGAAGGGGGACACACACAAACACAGACACAAAAAAGGGCATGGGGTGGTCACCAGGCACCAGTTTTTCTAGCCACAGAAAGATACAGTGCAGGAACAACCAACTGTAATATCTGACAATGTATCAATTCCCCAACAGTCAGTCTTTCCAATGGCCCATTTGATTGTAAGAATTGGTAGGCCAGAGGGCAACCATTGGGGGCTAGAGACAAACTTCTCCTCTGAGGGTTTCCATTAGCTAGAAGCCAGGTAAAGCCATCTGCCCTCAGCAACTAGTGCCCATAAATGCCTCTGTGGACCTCCACAGTTCCCAGGACGATGATGGTGGCTAGGAGGAAGAGAGTGCCTGTCCAGATTGCCTATTGGACTGATGAAGAGGTGGGCATTCCCCTTCATGCCTTCACCCCAGAAGCAGACACAAAAAGGGTGATGGTGAGTACCAACCAACCCAACTGGGAGTACTTCCATCAGGATATCCAGGCCCTCCAGCAGCAGGGCTTCAGGAGGAAACTTCAACAGTGCTGGACCACGTTCAAGACACTAAAGGGGGTCTCCTTTGAAGCCCTGGAAGACTATGGGCAGCATCCTCCACTGAGGAAGAGGCCTCCCTTCTATGACCAGCTGTGTGACCTCTGGGTGAAGGCAGGCTGCCTATGGTGGCAAGATTGTCATCCTCCAGGTAAGTGCTGGGCCTCTGCCATGGTCCCTGATGCCCATCCCTACCTTCCCATCAACCTTCCCTATACTTCCTCTCCCTCCTTTCCCACTTCCATGGGTCCTAATGGTGTGCCTCTTGTCCCCAAATACAGGATTGCAGCAGAGGTGATGGCAAGGATGGAGGAGGGTTCCTGCCGGTTCCCCCTTGTCCTCCTCCCCCTCAGAGGGTGAAGTCACCCCTGGCAGGGAGGCCAGGCAGAAGAAAATTATGGCATCCCTCTGCAGCCACAACAGCCTCCCATGCCAAAATGTCTCTAAGGGGAGGAGTGATGGCTGCATGGCTGCAGCCTCCATGGAATTCTTGTCCCTCCATTCACCCACCACTTTCCATGGCAGCTTCCTAAATTGTTTTTTCACTTTCACAGGAGGTCCTGATGAGGAGGATCAGCCTAGCCTGAGCCACTGTCTGCCAGGAGGGGAAGGGCAGGAGCCCCTTGATGCCACCCGCTTGACACAACTCCAAGGGACCCAGGAGCAGGACTGTCAGCAAGGTAAGAGTAGCAGGGAAATGGGCGGAGGATGTGGGGAGCACCCAGGAACCCTGGCTGTGTCATTGGGTGATGGGGTACAGGCAACCTCTTAACCACACTTTTCTCTTTTCTTTCCCCTTGCAGATTGACAGCTGGAGGACAGGGTGGCTGCCATTGAGGACCAATTGAAGCAGATCCTTGACATGGTGGCAGCCATCCTGGACCAGCTCGGTCCACCCCCACCCCCTCACCTCCCCCTCTCTGAAGCACCTTCCCCTCCCCTTCCCCTTGTGCATACTTTCCTCCTCCCCCTCCTCTTCTTCCCCAGTTGTATATACTCCCCCATTTGTAAATAGTTCCCTCCCCTTCCCCCATTTGTAAATACTTTAAACATTGTTGTTTATATTGGAATTTTTTTAAAAAAAAATTATGCCGCATTCTGCATACCTGTGCACGACTGGCATAGGCTGTCATTTTTGTGAAAACACTTTCCATTTTAAAACCTTCTGATGTTTTCTGAGCAGGTGTGCATGTTCAACTCAGGATCACCACAGGGAACCAGTGAGGAGAATGAGTGAGGTGGGCATAGTGGGGGAGTAGGAATGAGTGAGGTGGGCATAGTGGATGGTAGGAATGAGTGAGGTGGGCATAGCTGCCTTGCTACTTACTGGGGTAGCTGCCTTGCTACTTACTGGTGATCATCACAACATTCCCTTCCCCCTCTACTTGCTCTCTCCCTTTGGGGGTGGCAAGAAGGCTGTGGCACTGCCACATCATTGCTGAAGAGGCTGGCAGACTCGCCTACTCAGGGATCTACACTTCCATAGCAAACCCCTCTTCCAGGGCCAGGCTATCTCCCCTTCCTCTACCCAGCTCCATAGCCCCCTCTTCCAGGGCCAGGGAGGTGCCTCTCCTTCCACCCTCCTGCACACCATCCCATCTGCCACCAATGCCCCTGTGGGCATCCTTTATGACTTCCACTACCTTGGCCAGGGTGGGATTTAGCCACTCCTGCTGCTGGACAGATCTCTCCAGCAACTGCCTCTCGTCCTACTTCTCGTTCTATGGGACATATATGGCACAGGGCATAGTTTCAACACAAAACATATCCCACAGAGATCAAGGGGGAGGGGAGAGGTACATGCAAGGGAGGTATTTGTGGACAGACTGGAGACATGTAGCTGGTCGTCATGTAAAGGACATGGTTGACAGGACACACAAACATACATTCCTCAGCATGTCAGGATGCAATGCGGTGTGCAGGTCTTCTGAGCACCTGTGCACCTGCACAGAAGTTGTCATAAAAGCCATACAAACTGCTGTGCTATTTGAGTGCAAGCATACATGCAATGAAATGAATTTATTATAATAACTGGGAATGACTTTACTGTGTGCAACCTGGACCTGATAGATCAGCTGGGTGAATTGTCCTGGACCTGCCTTCTCCTTGCCCTCACTGTCATGCTCACTTGCCACTGTACTGGTCCATGGGACATGTAAGCGGTCACGGTAGCTACTGATTCTGGATGATGTAGTGCCCTGCTTCATAGCATGAAATGGTGGTCTGCTTATGTAAGATGTAGAGTCATGGGACGGTGGTCTCATGGCAGTGATGTCCACAGCCCTCTGACTGCAGGATGTCTCATCTGAGTCAGGGTGTTCATCCTGGTCATCTAAAGAACAAGGGATGGGGTCATCTCTGCCCTCTGCCCACCCTAGTGCTGTCCCTTGCACCCCTTCCCAGGGGCCCTGGCGTATCTTACCTTGTGAGGGCATCAAAAGGTCCTGGGCACATTCTGCCTCAGAGATGTCCTCCACAGTTTCCACTCTGGCTGGCTGGCCAACTGGGACCCTTACAATGTCATTACTATTACATATTCTGCTGAGTCATATGCTACCATCCTTGGCAAGGAAGGCATGGAGTTCCTTGTAGAAGGACATGTTGGAGGGACCTCATCCGCTTTTGGCCTTGTGATCCCTAAACTTCTTGTAATCTTCCCTGAGGGTTTTGGTCTTCTGACAACACTCCTCCCAAGTGCATTGGTGGCCCTTAGCCCTCATGCTTTCTGCCACCTCCTTAAATATTTCAGAATTCAAGAAGGAATTTCTCAATTTCTCTAGAATATGTGGCTGTGACCACAGAGCTATCAGGTCAGCCCTCTCCACATGGAGCCACAATGTCCCTCTCACTTTTTTTGGCTCATTGCTTGTGGATGGTTCTGCCATTCTGCCTGCTGTACAATATGAGCACTGAAGGTGCACAGCTATGGAGCTCCACAGCTGCCCAGGACCCCTGGGAAAATGAAACTGGAATGTGCGTGGGGGTCCAGCTTAAAATTGAAACTTTTCCCTTACAACTTCCTCACAGTGAAACATCTGGAAACAATGCTTTCAGCATTCCAATAGTTGCTCAGGCACATGTGTACTGTGAAAATTAGGGTTAGGGTTAGGGCTCTTAGGCAGGTGCACCTGCAGTGGTGCATCTACACCTGGGCCATTAGAATGCTTTAAATTAAACTTTTTTTCATAGGGTGCATGCTCTCAACGGGTAACCCAGAATGCGTCACACTTGTGTGCAGGTGTATTTACATGGGCGTTTTAAATCTCGGGTACCCTTTTTCCATTGCCCCTCCATCACCACATACAGATGCACCTGTGAAGGTATGCATTTTCCAGGAAGAAGTGGCAAAAAGCAGCTCATTTTTGGAATGGCTTTTCTCGGCATACAACAGCTAAAGGGTGCTTTTCTGGTGACTTTTAGGCATGCATCATTTAAAGGCCACACCTTCAAGTCACCTTGAAAGCACCCCTTTTTGCCTGTCTGCATAGCCCCATAGTCCAACACTCAAACTACTATGTCACACTAAGAATTGTATGTTTTCTCAAACCCTAGTGATCCAAGTTCTCTGTGAGATGTTTTTATACATGCTTTGCTTTCTTTCCATGTTCTTATTCATCTGCATTTTTTTTAAAAAGCAACTCTTACAAATGTTTACATATTATTTAAATGTTCAAGTATTATTTATATTTATATTTTATCTTTAAATACATATTCAAATGTTAATCTGGAACACAGAGCAAAATAAATAGCCAGTTTCCACACATTAACCTGAGAGCTTCATGTCAGACCATTCCTAAAGCCTACACCAAGAATTTGGATAGATAGACAGATAGTTTCTTGAAATCCATGCCAGTGTGTGGTAAAAGAAACCCTTCAAATCAAACAATGTAAAATCCAACAATGACTAATATCTTGCAATAGGACATTGCAAGGACAACACTGTCTCCCTCAAAAAATCACTTTATAAGCAGAACAGCTTCCCCCATCACAGTCATTTCTGTGTTGTCAGAGAGCAGGAGGATGGATGTATCAAGCTATGTTCCAGTAAATAGATGTGACGTGATAGGCACTTGCATACACCTTGGGGTGTAACAGGAAAATAGTTGAACATGTCCCCAGTCATATCCCTCCTTTCCAAAAACACAGAAATTACTGGTTGGGGACTATGCTTCCTACAATGTTGGCTTTGGGGTGAATTTTGGTTAATCTGTGGTTGGAATGGAATTGTGACCTATGAAATGACAATGGTATACATTTGGTCTACACTTTCATAATTGGATTATACACACACACACACACACATCTCCCTGAATACATTTTATATTGTTAAATAATTTTCTTCTAGGTTTGAATAAAACTAGTTTTTTTCATGTTAGCTTAATATCACTCTAGCCATATTAAAATTTTATCCTTCTTGGTCACAGAAGTATCCATTGTTTTTGTTTATTTGTTTTAAAAAGAAGAAAATGAATCTTCTGTGTGGCCACTGGGAGAATAAATGAAAACAACAACAACAAATACAAAGAAGTATTACTTTAAGTATTTCTAGCATTTCATATTTAGTTCTTGCTGTTATCGTGATGCCATCAAAAAACCTTTGATGTATGTGTCTGGCTGTGCAGACTACTTTCTCTGATGGCTGTACATAGCCTTAGAGCTTTTACCCCCTTGATGTACCTGTCTAGCCTTAGAGCTTAGCTCAAAAGGTGCATGATGGATGAGATTTTCTGCATAAGTTTTTGAACAGCCTACATTTCCTTGCTGGGCTCTGAGCACCGCTTGGAGTGATGTGCACACACACACACACACACACACACACACAAGCACATAGATGCATACATCTGTGAGTATACACTGTGCCATTACCCAAAATTTAAGCTTCTACATTTTAGAGCTAGAAACCACACAAACTAGAATGTTAGTCATATAGCTTTTAATTCCTTCCCATTCCTAATCCTAGAAAAACTTCTATAATACAATAAAAGCTGGTAAAAGCTGGATATTTATTGAAAGCAACTGTGCCAATTAAGACAAGGCTGATTCAAATTAATTAAATCTACTATTGTAATCAGAATAGTATACAATATCTTTTGGGAAATAGTTTCTTGTGCTAGGTTAAGGAGGAGGAGTAACACAGATTTGGCCATGAAAAGTGTAATGCCCTACATACTGGGATGCAGGATCTCAGGCGATACATTTCTTACCACCTAAGCAGACAGCCAAAAGGGCTGTTTTGGGGGCAAGGAAGGGGAGGGGCAGCCGCACGGTGGGCGTCCCAACCCCTTCCCCAGGTCATCCTCGGAGCGCCGGCCCCTCCGCATGGCTGGCGCTCCGAAGAGGACCTCCCGCTGCAGCGTTCGCACACGCTGCGGCGGAAGAGTCGCCGAAGGTGCGCCGCAGCCTTTTGCAGCGCACCTTTGGTGACTTGTGGAAAGGAGCGCTAATTTAGCGCTCTTTCCAGGGGTGGCGAAGCTGCGCCGTGGGGCTGAGGTGTGGGGATACCTCGGCCCCGTAGCTCAGCTTCCCGGGGCAGTCCACAGCCACCCGTTTGCTTCCCCACTTACTCTTCCAGAATGTCTTGCCCACTCTTCCAGAATGTCCTGGCCCACGATATTTTGGAAGAGTAAAAAATGTATCGCCTGAGATCCTGCATCCCAGTATGCAGGGTATTACACTTTTCATATATATATATATATATATATATATATATATATATATATATATACACACACACACACACACACACACACTTAGTTTTGAAGAAAATCCAGAAGTGTACTATTTTTTTTTTTACGATTGCTATTCCCCTCCATCCCAGGACACATTTTATTTATTTTATACAAAGCAACACATTCCCCTTTTACACACATCATTATTTTGCACCCATCAAGATGCTGTGAATGAGTTGGAGTCTACCTTTGTGTGACTGGCTCTGCTCTTAGATGTCTATTTTGAAGCTGATGAGCATCAGTCATGTTGTTCTTCTGAAAGGGGTCCATAGGAAAGAACATTTGGCAACTCCTGGTAGTGTTAATTATGCCAAAGTCACAGGTTAATTTCCCACAAAGACTAGGAGTGTGTTTACTTTTTGGAGGGTGGGAGCCTTATATTTGTTTACTTCAGCAAGGAGAAGATATAGAATAATTTGACAGAGGACAGTATAATTTAAAAAAAACAGGTAAATTATTAAGAGAAAGGGCTTGCCAGGCTATTGGTGTTCTGTATCATACCTACAAGGAACGAAAATTATCACAATTAGTCCAGCCAGTAGAAGATGGAAAAAAGAACTCCACCTAAAGCACAAGAACTGTTTCCTGGGATTTATTGATTGAGGTGTGTCCCTAATTTTAAAGTTGTATATTTAACCCTAAAATAAAGGACTAAGTGCAATCTCTTGGATAGTTGCTAATTTTAACAACGGTGAAAAAAACCACTACAGAAATAATCCAGTTTGAGACCACTTTAACTGCCCTGACTTAGTGTTAGGAAATTCTGGAAATTGTAGTTTGTTGTGGCACCAGAGCTCTCTGGCAGAAAAGACTAAATGTCTCACAAAACTACAGTTCCCAGAATTCCCTAGAATTAAGCCAGGGCATTTAAAGCAGTCTCAATTAGGATTATTTATGCAGTGTGTTTTGGACCAATGTTAAAGAATCTACAATAAATACAAAAGAAAATCAATATATTTTAAAATTAAAGTAACCACTGTATTGATGTCTACAGGACAGCATACAACTTTTACGTAAAATATTCTTAACCAAGTGTACTACTTTATGGTTTGGTTTATTCTGAAGTGGAAAAGAGGATGATAAAATATATCAGTCAACACAGCCAATATGGACATGAAGGGTTATAGCCTGTAATTTTTAGATTGGGCACAGCATTTAGTTTTTGTAGCCTTGTTGTTGTTAACTGCATTTACATCAATCTCGACCCATGGCAAAACTATGGATGAGACATCTCCATCCCCCCCCCCCCCGCCATCCTCTACTGCTCTGTCCAGCTCTTGCAAACTCATTTTTGTGGTCTCTTTAATAAAGTCCATCCATCTAGCATGTGGCATTCACCTCTTTCTATTTCCATCCACCTTTCCTAAGATTATTGTCTTTTCCAACGATTCAGGATGTGTCCAATGTATGAGAGTCTAAGGGGCTTTGCAAACCAGCCTAAAGGGCCCATCTGGGGGTGGAGTTGGGGCATGGCAGCCACACGCCAGCTTCCCCGATTCCACCCCGACACTGAAAAAACACGGATTGGGGCCACGGCATGTAGTTGCCACAGCCCTGATCCGCCACTCCCAGGGGCGGCTCTCTGCCACCTCTTTAGGCTTGTCTGCATTGACCTTGTCTTGTCATCTTGGCTTTTAGGGATATTTCTGGCTTGATCAGTTCTAGGATCCATTTGTTTGTCCTTTTGGCTGTCCATGGAATCCTCAGCACTTTTCTCCAGCACCACATCTCAAATGCATTGATTTTTTCCCCATCTTCTTTCTTGACTGTCCAGCTCTCACATCCATACATGGTAATAGGGAATATATGGCTTGTATGATTCTGACTTTTGTGCTGAGTTGTATGTCTTTGCAGTTTAGGATTTCTTCTAGTTCTTTCATAGCTGCCCTCCCCATTCTTAGGGGGGGGGTGCAGACTTTTTGAGTCCACTTTAAGGGTTAGGGTTAGGGTTAGGGTTAGGGAATCATGGGAACTGTATTTTATTGTGGCACCAGAGGTCTCTGACAGAGAAAGCTCAATGTCTCAGGAAAAAAAAATCCCATGATTCCCTAGCACTAACCCTAACCCTAAAAGTGGACTCAATTTGCACTATTTCTGGCAGTCTGCAACCTTCCTTAATCTTCTTCTGATTTCCTGGCTGCAGTCCCCATTCTGATCAATGTTTGATCCCTGATATGAGAACTCTTTTACTATTTCTATTTCCTTATTGTCTAGTTTGAATGTATGTAAGTTCTCTGTGGTCACTATTTTTGTTTTCTTTATGTTCAGCAGTAAGCCTGCCTCTGCACTTTCTTCTTTGATCTTCCTTAGTAGTTGTTCCAAGTCTGTGAGGTTCTCTGCTACTATTATGGTGTCGTCAGCATATCTCAGATTGTTGACATGTTATCATCACTTTTATATAACTGTTCTGTGTATTGCATTCAATATCTTTTTATTCCTTCTTGGTCTTGAATTATGTCATTTTTATTGTTCTAGAGTGTCCTGGTCCTTTGTTTGAACTTTTCCTTGATTTCTCAAATCTTGTGGAATAGGTCTCTCATTCTTCCCTTTTTGTTGTTGTCTTCTATCTCGCTACATTTGGCATTGTAATTTTCCTTATCTTCGCACATTAGTCATTGTACTGTTGCATTCATGGTTCTTAGTTTATTCCTATCTCCTTTTTATTTTGTTTCTCTTCTTTCCTTTATTGCTTGTAGCATTTTACCTGTCACCCATGGTTTCTTCCCTTTCCTTTTGTCTGTTGCAAGTGTCTTTATATGTTCTTCTTTTATTATGTCCCTGGCTTAAGACCAAAGCTCTTCCAGTTCACAATCCATCATATTTAGTACTGCAAATATGTTCCTTATATTGTCAATGAATTCTATGAAAATGTTGTTTAAATTATATTTTGGTATGCTGACTGGTTTTGTTCTCTTCTTGAGTTTTACTTTCATTTTTGAAATTAGTAGTTCGTGATCTGTGCCACAATCAGCACCTGGTCTGGTCTTAGCCACCAGTATGGAGCTTCACCATCTTTTACTTCCAATTATGTAATCTATTCAGTTTTTGTGTTGGCCATCTGGGGATATTCATGTGTATAACCTTTTCTCTGGTTGTATGAAAAATGTGTTTGCAATGAATAGGTTGTTGGCAAAAATCTATCAAATGTTCACCTGCTTCATTCCTTTTGCCTAGTCCAAATCTGCCTACTGTTTATTATTATTATTATTATTATTATTATTATTATTATTATTTGCTTCCAACCTTTGTGTTCCAATCTCCAATGATCAACTTGACATCCTGTGTTGGTGTGTTTTCAATTTCTTCCTGTACTCTTTCATAAAATCTATCAATTTCTTCTTGTTCTACCTCAGTGGTTGGTATATATACTTGAATTATGGTGATATTCATAGGTTTCCTGTGGAGCCTTATTGAGATGATTCAGTCTGATTTTGCATTGTATCCTCTGATCATTTTTGCAACATCTTTTCTTAGTACGAGAGCCACCCCGTTTCTTCTTTTCTTTTCAATCCCTGAATAGAATACTGTGTAGTTGTCTGATTCAAAATGGCTTATTCCTGTCCATTTTAACTCACTCACCCCCAGTACTGCTATGTTCATGCGTTACATTTCCATTTTCACTATGTCTAGTTTCCCTTGGCTCATACATCTCACATTCCATGTCCCTATTTTATGTGTGGTACTGCTTCTGATGGGGCTTGTCT
The DNA here is from genome assembly GCA_026167975.1 of Phrynosoma blainvillii. Lineage (NCBI taxonomy): Eukaryota > Metazoa > Chordata > Lepidosauria > Squamata > Phrynosomatidae > Phrynosoma > Phrynosoma blainvillii. The sequence continues at coordinate 179,660,186 of JANUYF010000003.1, read as the reverse complement.
TTCTGAGAGTTTTTACTGCATTTGCTTTGTCATTTTTGATTGCCCTTTGCTGCTCTTGGAAGTGTGTTTTCCTTTAGTTTCTATCTGTCTCCCTGTTTGTGTTCTTGTCCTGCCTGTGCAACACTTTTGATGTCTCCTCATAGGGTTTTCTAGGTGGGGGTGTTACACAAGGAGGACCACCTACACTTCCTTGTGGGCAGTGCTAACAAGTGTTAGCTATGATATTACTGCTGTTCTTCACTTTAGTGACACCAGCACTACTGTTGCTGTCCAGTAGTTTTTTTTTTCCTATGTCATTCTCCCTCCCTCCATTAAAGGTGAATTGATAGCTTCCCTATCCTCCTCTCTCCTTCTCCCTTCCCCTCTCATGTCCTCCTTTATTTTACCTCCTTTGCAGATGGTGCTTTGCGCCATCTTGGAGGCAAGGAAGGGGAGGGGCAGCCTCATGCTGGGTGCCCCACCCCCTTCTTGAGGACATAATCGAAGCATCCATCAGTGCACATGATGGGCGCTCCAATTACGTCCTTCCAGCTCAGCATCCAGACATGCTGAGCCAGAATAGATGGCAAAGAGGTGTACGATGCCCTGTGGAAGGAGCGCTATCCAGGGCCGGAAAAAGAGTGGATCAGGGCCGAGGAATGCGGCTGCCTCGGTCCCAATCCATGGCTTCTCAGGGCAGCCCATGGCTGCCTGTCTGCAGAGGCCCTTAGTCTCTCATCTGTCTTCTGGCCCTTGTTTGATTTTCCATATCTGTCTTCTCTGTTTTCTCCTCTCTCTGGAAGGCAGGGGGACTGAAATGGTCTGTGCCAGGGCTGAGCTGGGCTCACATGGCTGGCTTTTTTCTTCCTCTTCCTCCCAGTTGTTTCTCCTCTCCTCTCTCTGGAAGGTGGGGAGGGCTGAGATGCTGTGTTCCAGGGCTGAGATTGACTCATATGGCTGGTAGGGGATTAGATGGAGTCTTTTCCCATCTCTCCTTGCTGCTTCCTGAGGCTCCTTCATGATGGGGGAGAAGATTAGATGGAGGTTTTTTTTCCCACTTCTTGCCTCACCTTGCTGCTTCTTGCCTCTCTTGCTGCTTCTTTAGGCTCCTTTTGTATTCCATCAAAGAAAAAGAAAAAAAGTCCTGATAAAAAAATTATAGAAATGTTTCAGTCCAGTTTGGCGGCCAAGAATGCAAATTAATGTCTACAAAAATAAAAATAAGTGCAGAGATCATATTGACTTTTCAGTGGGGTTGCAATGGAACAACACAATATTACAATAATGGGCCTCACTTCAATACCTATGAGCATGTAAGAGGCTAGTTTATGCTGTGCCACTGCCCTTGGCCTGCCCTGTATATCTACTGTTGGTAGGCTCTCATCTTGTGCGTGTAATAATTGCAAGACTATGGGTGGTACTTTTCAAGTACCATCATCCAAAATTCTCGAGCCAATACTGAAGACACTATTCAGTGTTATCTTTGATCAGTATAGGAGTCTAGAGCTATTTCAGTGCTATTATTTTGGATACCATTTGTCACCTCATTTACTGCAGAAGGCGCTTGCATACAGATCTCTTGCACTGAAACAATTTATAGCCATCACCTCCCTCCCCAGCTTTTTTTACCTACATACTTGTCTGTGTCTCTGAGACTAATTACTGCATGACATCACTTTAATGAACCTTAATCAACTTCCTTTTGTTAATGGAGCTTCTTAAAATTTCAGACTGCTGCATTCATACCCTTGGTGGAGCTTTTGTTTTATTTATTGGAGTTTGCTTTACATTGACATGCATAGTTTTCTTTTATTTGTATTTTAAACACAAATAGGACATTGTCAGAGAAGGAAAAATGATGTAATAAATCTTATTGTTACTTCTTTCTCTTCCTTTTTTTTAAAGGAAGCAAAATATTCTCACACAGTGTCAAAAGTATAAACTCATATGTTTTTCAACCTTACCCCATACACTCACTCTCTCTCTCACACACACACACAAACACAGAGTTATATCAGTTTCTTTCCATTACATTTCCTGATTCAATAATAAGTGGTGGACACAGGGTTGACAAAAATGTATATTTGTGATTGTGGAAAAATATTGTCTACATTTTCTCTTATTAAGAAACCAGGAGAAAATGATCTGATTAAATTTGGTCATACAGAACCTAAAACCAGCAACTGTGATTTACATCATACAAACCCTTAGTGATAATGCAACCACACAGTTCTGATATTCTTAGGCATTCTCACATAAAGAAGTTAAAATTAGAAATTATAAGCTCTAATTTAAAATACTGCTTAGAATTTTGTCATTTAAAAAATGACATTTTTCATCAATGTTTTCAAACAATTATAGGTTAGTCTGGAGTCTGCCAGAAATTAGACATTTTGCTGCTTTGAATCCCATTTGTGAAAAAAATGGAATATTATTAAAAAATAAATTCCCAAATGGATGCCTATTGAGCTTCTGCTACCACAGTTGACATCACCCCACCAACCTCAGCAGCACCACCATCCCAATCATCATCCAAAGAATATAATAACTTGGGCAAAAAGGTGAAGGTAAAAGTTTCCCCTTTGGTGTGATTGTCTAGTCATATCCAACTGTAGTGGGGGGTGCTTATCTCTATTACTAGGCTGAGTGAGTCAGCATTGTCAAAGATAACTCCATGGTCATGTGGCCAGCATGACTAAATGCCGAGGCACACAGAACACTGTTGCCTTCCCACCAAAGTGGTATCTATTTATCTGCTTGCATTTTTACATGCTTTTGAACTGCTAGGTTAGCAGAAGTTGGAAGTAATGACAGGAGCTCACTCCATCACATCTCGACCTGCCATCACATCTCAACCTGCCAATCTGCCTACCTTATGGTCTTCAAAGTTGGCATCTTAATCACTGGCCAATGCATCCCTAATGGGACATGGGTACGTGATATGAAAATGTTCATCCTTACAAAGACCCTGAAAAAGAATTCTGTCAATTGTTGCTTTTATTTTTTTATTTTTTGCTGTTTTTCATTTTAATTATTATTAGCTACCTGGAGCATTTTAAATAAAGTGTTGGAAAGGGAGGAAGGAAACTTATCAAACTTGTGAATTTATCAAATCTTGTTGCCATGCTAGGATTTCTTCATTAGATAGGGTCACAATTTCCTTACTATGGTAGGCCTAGAACTGATGAATTGATATATAATAGTTTAGCATAGCATAGCATAGCATAGCATAGCATAGCATAGCATAATCTCCCTTCTGTTTTTTCACCTAATGACTTACAGGCTTTTCTGTATTGATCAAGCCTGAGGAAAGTTCTCTGACTGTGGGCATGAGAAGATGTAATTAACATTCAGTATGATGAATAACAATGAAGCCTAAATAACAAAATAGTTTGGGAAAGGATAAAAGGTCAGTGAATATGATGGATAATATAACAATCAGTTTACTATAATATGAATATAACCATTTTATAAAATAGTTGCCTGTATAATTCTGTCCACCAAGAAGGAGCTTCCTTCCATTTTTGGTGCATTTGCTGAATTAGACTTCTTGAGCTGGATAGCCAGGTTGAAGTCCTAATTGCTAGAAATATCTATTGAACTGATGAAACAGGAGGCTGGGAAATGTGTCCAAACTAAATCATGGGCAAGAAAGTTTCTTGAATTAGCAGTACAGTTTGTCAACCTGACTTTCTAATTACAAGAATAGCCTTACCCATAGTTTTAAATACTGTCTAGATTTTTGTGAGTGAGTGAGTCAGCATATTCATCAAAGAAAGCTTGCATGCTGGACTGGAACTCAGATTATAGATCCCTGCTCAATCATGGAAACCTGTTGTGTGACCTTGGGCAAGTCACACATTCTCAGACTGAGAGGGAAGCAATGGCAAACCCCAACTGGCTAAATCTTTTTTTTTAAAAAAAGCCTGCAATAGGATTGCTTTAAGTAAAAGTTGACTTGAAGTTACACAATAGTAGCAGCAAGGACAGCAGCAGCAGCAGCAACAACAACATGTTCACCAAGCCATCTAGGAGATAGTCAGTGCAAACGCTGTAGGCCCAATAATATTAACTAGGATTAAGTGAATATACTCTCTAAACAAATTTAAAACCTGTCTTATATCACCTAAATACTCTGAAAGCACCAGATCCCATCTGGGCTTAGAAACTATACATGCTCAGGTTTGGTTAGTGCTTGGATGGAAGACTGTAAGGAATGCCAGGTTCTGGATGCTACATTTTGGAGGAAGGAAAATACCTCTCATTTTACACAAACACACACACACCCTAGCAAACTCATGACATCACCATACGTTGGCAGACAACTTGAAGATGTATATATACACACTTATAAGGGATAGTGAATGTATATATCATATAAATAGTTACTGATGATAACTTCAACTGCAACCAAGATGAGAGGCACTATAATGCTTAAAGTGATACATTTCTATGGTGGAAAAATCCTGCATAATGGACAAACAATAGAGCTATAGCTTTCAGAAATGTGTGACTGAGCCTGTGCTACTAGATATGGTTGGCATATATGCACTGAAATATATACTTTAAGTGGGCCCTTGGTATCTGCTGGGGTTTGGTTTCAGGACTCCCTGTCGATACCTAAATCTGTAGCTGCTCGTTCCCATTAAATACAATGGTGTAGTAAGATGGTGTCCCTTATATAAACTGGCAAAATCAAGGTTTGTTTTAAGGGATTTATAATTTATTTGGAATATTTTCAAGCTGTGGATGCTTGGATTTGTGTATACGGAGGGCTGACTGTATTGTGCAATGCTTTTGCATATCACTTGATATTGCAAAGTCATTTTTTATGTAAATGAATTGTATAATGTTGGTTGAGAACTTCTTTCTGATTCTTATAGAATGTGTTTCTGTTTGTATTCTTCTGATATGAGAGGTTAACTGTTGAGCCTGCAGCTGGCCAAGTACATAAGGGAACTTTTCAGGGAAATCTTGCACCAAGGCACCCTCTTGGCACAGCATGCAGACACGCTGCACCAAAGGGGTGCAAAAGAGCCGCAGTAGCAGCTCTAAGGGTGGCTTTTTGCTGCCCCCCAAAAGAAGCGGCATTTGCCTGCTCTTTTGAGAGTGGCAAAAAGGATGATTGGGGCCACGGCGTGTGGTTGTCGTGGCCCTGACCTGCTGCTCCCAGGGGTGGCACAGAACCTCCCCCTCACAGGCCATCTGCATTGGTCCTGTATTATTCAATTTACTCAGTTAAGGAAGCCATATTCCTGGAATGAAACATAATGCTGCTTGTTGTCCCTCTTTTCTCATAGATCAAGATTTTGAAGATGCAGAGAGTTAAAACAATCAGGATGCAGCCAACTCACAGAGCCAATCACTGGCAGTGGTATTAGAAGCTGCAGCTGTCAATTGATTCCACCTCTTTTTTTGGGGGGGGGGAATAGAAGAGCAATCTATAACACTGCTATGATAGCTCCACATCTTGCTATAGCCATTTGCCAAAGAATTTTGATACAAACTGCTTTCAGGGATATGCATGGTGAAATTTCAAAATTTATTTGAGCTTGTTTGAGTATGAGAAACTTGAAGAGTTTTGAGTTGCAAAGAAGGGGTTGCAATCCATATATCATGTATGATGTAATGGTTTGAGTGTTGGATTATGACTCTGGTGACCAGGGTTTAATTCCCCGCCCAGCCATAAAACCCATGGGTTACCTTGAGCAAGTCACATAATCTCAGCCTCAGGGGAAGGCAATGGCAAACCTTCTCTGAACAAATTTTGCCAAGAAAACTCCAAGATAGGTTCATCTTAGGGTTGTCATAAGTTTGAAATGACCTGAAAATTCACAACAAGAACAAAAAGGGCCTAAAATTTGGATGATGTTGAGAGGCCTCTGAAAAGGGGAGTGAAAAGAAATTCAAACTTTATTTGGGGCTGGACATCGCCTTTGTGCAGGCCATGCAGTAGCATAGTAATAATAATAATAATAATAATAATAATAATAATAATAATAAATTTTATTTTTAACCTGCCCCTCTGCAAAGCAATCGAGGTGGCATACAAATTAAAACATACATCAGTTAAAACAATTCTGTCCCCCCCAATCCCTAACCACCCACCCCATAAAAATTGAATTAAACCAGTAGAAGAGTTAAAATATCAGACTAAAACAATTCAATAACTTAAACCTAAACAAACAGTGGTGGCTGGAAGCAGTATCCACCAAACTCTGTTAGGGCGGGAGAGTTATTCCGGGAAGGCCTGCTGGAAGAGATCCATCTTTACTGCTTTTTTAAAGCAGTCAAGAGTGCTAATAAGATGGATCTCCTCAGGCAGGCCATTCCATAATCTTGGAGCGGTGACAGAAAAGGCCCTCTGGGAGGTCTGCGACAGCCTAGTTTTCATAGACTGCAGCAGATTCCTCCCAGAGGACCAAAGTGCGCAGGGGGATCGTACGGGAAGAGGCGGTCCCTGATATAAGATGGACCCAAGCCATGTAGGGCTTTAAAGGTCAGGACCAACACCTTGTACTGCACCCAGAAACTAATTGGCAGCCAGTGGAGAGATTTGAGCACAGGTGTTATGTGCTCTCTCCTAGATGTTCCCGTAACCAACCTGGCTGCCATATTTTGGACTAATTGAAGTTTCCGGGTTAGGCACAAGGGTAGCCCCATGTAGAGTGCATTACAGAAATCCAAATGTGAGGTTACCAGAGCATGTACCACAGTTTTGAGATCCCTAGTCTCCAGGAAAGGGCTCAGCTGGTGTATCAACTGAAGCTGATAACTGGCACTCCTGACCGTCGCATTCACCTGACTAGTCATGTGAAGCAATGAATCTAGGAGTACCCCCAGACTGTGAATGCAGTCCTTGGAGGAGAGTGTGACTCCATCCAAGACTGCAAGTTATATTCCCAAACCTGGTCTCAGGCCCGTCACTGTAAGTACCTCCGTTTTGTCTGGATTCAGTCTCAATCTGTTTTTCCTCATCCAATCCAATACCGCCTTAAGACAATCATTGAGAGGAGAGACGCCATCTGAGGTGTGGGCAGACGATCTGGTCATGGAGAGGTATATCTGAGTGTCATCAGCGTACTGAAGGCACCGTGCTGCATGCCTCCGAATGATCTCTCCCAGCGGCTTCATATAGATATTAAATAGCGTTGGGGACTGGATGTCGCCCTGAGGGATGCCACAATTAAGCTCTATTTTGGAAGAGCAACTGTCCCCAAGCCTCACCCTCTGGGATCTACCCGGGAGGAAGGACCAGAACCACTGCAGAGCAGTGCCTCCAATTCCTAACTCTCCCAGGCAATCCAAGAGGATGGAGTAATCTATTGTATCAAAGGCTGCTGAGAGGTCCAAGAGCACCAGCAGGGTCACACTACCCCTGTCGATACCCAAGTGGAGGTTGTCAGCCAGAGGAACCATGGCAGTCTCAACTCCATATCCTGTCCTAAAGCCAGTTTGAAATGAATTGAGATAATTGGTTTCATCCAAGACAGCTTGGAGTCAGGAAGCAATTGCCTTCTCGATCACCTTGCTTAAAAAGGGAAGCAAGGAGACTGGTCTATAGTTATTCCTTTCCAGTGGATTCAGGGAAGGCTTTTTCAGTAGGGGCGTAACCGCCTCCTCCTTTAAACAGGATGGAACAATGCCTTCCCTGAATGGTGCGTTAATTGTATCCCAAAGGAATACCCTCAACACATCCCCCCCAGATGACCAGCCATGATGGATAAGGATCTAGGGGGCAGGTCATCTTCCTTACTTTACCAAGGAGCTTGTCCATGTCATCGGTACTCACAGATTGAAGCCGATCCAATAAAATGTCATCAATGGAGTTGCTGGACACCTCACCTACGGATTCTGTCAAAACACTGGTGTCCAGGTCGGCTCTTATTCGAGAGATTTTATCTGCAAACTAGATGTTAAAAGCATCACAGCAGGCCACTGTAGGGTTAATTAGAGGGTTATGCACAGGGGGTACCTGTGTCAGTTCCCCCACCATTCTAAACAGCTCTGCTGGATGAGACTCTGCAGACTCAATGCGTGCAGAGGAGAAATTTCTCTATGCTGCACGCAGTGCCTCCCGATAGGAATCAAGATGTTTCCTATGGTGAGTTCTGTCGGATAAGAGTCAAGTCTTCCGCCATTCGTGCTCTAGTCATTGTCCGGCCCGCTTTATCTTCCTAAGCTCTTCTGTATACCAGGGCTTACAGTTATAAGCTGGTCGGAAAGGACGCTTGGGAGCAATTGTGTCGATAGCCTTGGTGAGATCGGTGTTCCAGGTATTAACCAAGTCTTCGACAGAATCACCGGTGTTACCAACCATTAAACCCTCTAAGGCTTTCTGGAAATCAATTGGTTCCATTAACTTTCGAGGGCAGACCATTCTAATGGGTCCACCACCCCCGGAGGGGCAGACAGTGGCTCTTAGTTCCATCTTGACCAGGAAATGATCCGTCCATGACAAAGCGGAAGTACTGATAACTTTTGCCCACGGATATTCCTGTTCCGTACTAAAGACTGTGTCGAGGGTATGACCCACACAATGTGTGAGTCTGCTGACCAACTGGGATAGGCCCATGCTTGTCATGGTTTCCATGAACTCCCGAGCCATGCCAGTAAGATTTGGCAAGCTGGTCTCGAGTGGAATGTTGAAGTTGCCCAGGACCAAAAGTCTGGGCGACTCCAATAGCAGCTCTGAGACCAGCTGCATCAGCTTGGTTAGGGAGTCTGTTAAGCAACGGGGTGGCCGGTATACCAACAGAATCCCCAAACTATCCCTGGTTCGCAGGCTAAGGTACACACACTATATGTAGGCTGTTTTCCGGATAGGCTTCCTGGTCAAGATTAGGTTGCTTTTATGAACCAAGGCCACGCTGCCCCCCCTTCCACTTTCCCTTATCTGCTCACTGACTGAGTACCCAGCTGGGAGAGCCTGCACCCACATTACCACACTAGCATCTCCCAGCCAGGTCTCAGTAAAGCATGCCAGGTCGGCTGCCTCATCCAATATGAGGTCATGGGTGATATGTATTTTATTTCTGACCGACCTGGCATTGCAAAGGAGCAGAGTAAGACTCTGTGGAATGGAAGGTACACTCTCCACATTATCCTGGGCAATAGAGTGAACTGAAGGAGTGATAGATATTAAACATCAATTCCCCCTTCTTTTGTAACATTTCCTCACTCTGTTACCGCCATACCTTCCCTTTCCTTCCCCCACACAACATCAATTCCCGCTCCAAGATTATTTCCAATGCTGTTACATGATGGTGATGGCAAAAAGTCCAGCTAAGCTCCCATTCCCCAATAAAAAGGGTACTGTTGTATAATTTTTGAGAAAGAGGAACATGGGCAATTCTTCAGAAATTCTTCAGGACTAGATTCTCGTCCTATCTTTAACTGGTCCTGGCTGCTCTTACTACTAATATAGTGTGTTCTAGCTAAATATCAGCTGCACTATATCATCTCTCTTTCTCTGCCCTTCTAGAAATTAAATTGCAGGCGGATGACAGTCCTCCAAGGCCAAGGACCCTAATGCTTCCGCTGCAGCTGAATTGCCGGGGGAGTGATGTTCCTGGACAGAGTATATATCTTTCAGCAATCTCCCTTGGTTTCGTAGCCGATGGGAGTACAATGGGAAACCTCAGCAGGTTGGCTGCTGGAACTGAGTCATGTGGTAGCACATCCACAATGAGCATCTCCATTTCCTTGTAATGCACCACCATGTCATAAACATGCCTGATGCTATTTCTGTGTTCATTGCCCCTACTGCCTCCCCCCCCCCCTTGTATTCACACTTGCTTCATCATGGGGCTGGATATGGATTTTACCCATGAGGACATGTGGTTACCATGTTCACAGGATTTTGCTCACAACATTTTGACTGCGGAATTTATATAAGTTTGGGGGTGTCCATGGGATCCTCAGCACTCTTCTCCAGCACCACATCCCAAATGAATTGATGTTCTTCCTGTTATCTTTATTAACTGTCCAGCTCTCACATCCATACATGATAACAGGGATATGCCATAGCCATATAAATAAGTAAGTAGGGACCCACATTCCTAAGAGCAGATGGAGTCAAAACCATGAAGTGTGAAGTTTAGCTAGTGTCTGAACCAATCCTTTTTGCTGGATGTGGCTACCCCATCTGCTCTTAAGAATGTGGGCCCCCACTTACTTACTTATATGGCTATGGCATATACCTATTAAAGACCAACAAAAGATAAGGTAAATATCAAAATACAAATTTGAATAGAATGAGAAATTACAAAAGTAAGCTATAACAAAGATAAAATGGTGAAGGCAACAACAAGTTATGTAAATGTGGTATTGATAAATGTGATAATAGCAGAAAGTCAAGAACTTAAGAAAATAGATGAATTGGTAAATGATGGAAAGGAAGTAAGGTGTAAGTGGAAAGAGGGTGGAAGAAAGTGAAAGAAGGTTAGACTAAGTGGAATGATGGTAAGAGAAGGGAAAATGGGATTTAAAGAAGATAGAGAAGATAAGAAGGGAAAGAGAAGAAAGAAGTAAAGACATCTATGAATACTAATGGAATACAATTCCAGGTTGTTTACCCATCCTCTCTTTTGCTGCTATCATCTGTTGCTTTGGATTTGTATATTATGGTTTTTTTCTTATTATTTTAATACAGTAATAGTTTAATTCAATTATAATGGGTGGGCGGGTGAGGGAATTGGGTTGACTGTTTTAACTGTTTGTATGGTTTTAATCTGTTGTACACTGCCTAGATGGCTTTGCAGAGGGGCAGGTTACAAATAAATCTATTATTATTATTATCATTATCAAGGTTAAGATAGCGTTAGAAAGATAGAAGGAACAGAAGGAAGGGCATAAAATAGGATATAGAGTAAAAGAGAATGGTTGAAAGACCATCAATATGATTGCATTGGAAAGTTAACAAAACAAAAAAGAGGACTAACAGGATGTAAGTTTGTACATCTGTATGTTTGCAATATTTTATGTTTGGTTTTTTTAAAAGAAAAAAAGAACTTATTTTTAGGTTTGTGTTTTTAATGTGTTTAATAAAAACTATTTTAAAAAAAGTTAAGTGATGGAAAGAACACACTAAGGGGCAAAACAGATGGACAAAATAAGCGGGTTTCAGGACAGTTTCAAGGCAGAGCATTTAGATGATGCATGCTTTAAAACCAACCAGATAGTGCCCTCTAGCCATCTTATGGGAAGAAAAGCCACTTCAAAAATACACATTTTCCTTGCTTCTTCCTGGAAAATGTGCACTTTCACATGTACATATAAATGCACTAAGGCCAGTGTGGCTCTAAAGGGGTGCTTTTTCCAAACTCTAACCCTAATTGTGCATGTAAATGGCCCGTTGCATGAGCACATTCAAAAGGAACAGAGTTACCGTACAAAATGGTGATGGTGGTGATGCCCAAAAGAGAAACCATGGAACTTCTCATGGAGGACAACATACACAAAACAGACAGTCCGGGGGGGGGGGGGTAGAATGAAGGGAAAGACACCCTCCGACAAGTTGGGAGGGGTTTCTTGTTGTGCTGGCCAAATAAGGACAGGAGACGCCTGGTTGGTCAAGGTGCATGGGGAAATAAGCACACTTGCGTGCCTTGCCCAATAGGCTTGGTGTTTAAACCAAGTATCGCAGTGTTTATGGTTCTGTGAGAATTGAGGTGAGAGTTTGTTATTTATAGCTCTGCACTGCCATGTGGAGGCAGCCATTTTAGAGTTGAGACAGAGAGAGTAACATCGCTCCGCTCTTTTCTTTTGGCATGCTGGGCTTTGGCCTAGCGCTCTTTTGGGCTTTTGCTATTTTAGCTCTTGCCTATTTAATTTTGTAGTTTTTCTCGCTTGCACCAGGGGGCTCAGGTATTTCCTCGAGCAACCCGTGGGGGGGAGGAGTGAGTGAGGCCTTCAGGCCGGCCTTCTGGGCCAGTAGCACTTCCGCATTCCCAATTCTCGGAGGTGTACACCTGAAGAGGGCTCTGCAGGAGGCATCCTCACCAGTGTGTGGACCCGGTACCTGTTTCCAGGCCCAGAGATGCCCAGTCACTTGATTTGGTAAGGTCGGGACCCATCACTGGTATGGGAGGGTTAGTTGCACTTCTACCCAGCGGTGAGTGTGTGAAGACAGCTGTCTTCGGGTGAGGGATCCATGTAGGACCCTCGGTGGGCACTTTTCCCGCTGTGGTTTCCAGTGATGCTTCCTGGCTGTGGTGTCTCTTGTGAGACTTGGGAAAGGGTGGCCTGCTAAGGCCTGGTTGGGTGATTTTGTTTAGGGCCCATGTCGTTTTTCACTGAGTTCACGATACCACACAGTAAGGCCCAATCCAAACAGCGCGCAGCTTCTACCGCGCCTACTGCAAGTCACTCTGCTTCAAAAAGGCCTTCGAAGTCTAGCAGCAGAGAAGAAGATATAGTTGCCCAAGTTGCACAACTGGGCAAAACTGTTCAGATTTGTGTGGCACTCTGCAACCAACTTGCATAGAAGGAACTACAGGCTACTGCCTCCACCTCGAGTGCCAGCCCTTCAGGTGTTAGTAACAATGAAGTGTCTCTTCTGGTGGTGGCACCTGAGTCTCAGCTGGCCATGGCTACACTGGGCCCTTCAGTGGTTTCGGCAGTGGAGCTCAGGCACCCCACTATTGCCGATGTTTGGGATCTCCTACAAAGAGTCCCAGGTTTGGGGACACAGGGTGTGGTTCCCCCTGTGTCCAGGCAGCCTACTATAGCTGATTTATACAACCTCTTACAGTGGATGGTTCTTCCAGGTGGTGCAATAGAGCAGACCAGTGGCGAACAGGGAGGTAATCAAGCTGCTGCTGCCTCTGCTGCCTTGGACACCTGAGCTGTTGTGGGGCCACACTTTGGGGGACCACTGTGGTCAGTTGATGAAGCTTTCCAGCAAGCTTCTGGTTCAGGTTTGTCTCTTAATATTGCACATGCTAATTGGCCTACCTCATTATGGGCTCCAGGTGGAAAGTTATGAATATGCCTTGATCCTCATGATTCAAATAAAGCAGTTTGTAGTCAACATTATACTATTCCTACAATAGAGGAGGTATTAGCTAGGTTAGCAAGAATGAATTTGTTTACTATCATAGACAAAAAGGCTGGTTATTGGCAAGTGAAGTTAGATGAAGCCTCAGCCCATTTGTGTACATTCAATATACCATGAGGAAGATATTTTTTTAATCGTCTGCCATTTGGGCTTAAGTCTGCTAGCGAGGTGTTCCAGCAAAGGAATGAAGAAACTTTTGTGCATATAAAAGGAGTGTATATGATTGCTGCTGATATGATAATAGCAGGGGAACCTTCTGAGGAACATGATCAGATTTTGCATCAGGTAATGGAGACAGCAAGGGCCAAAAACATCAGGTTCAACTAAGAAAAAAATCACTTTAAAATTGACTCTGTGAAATACATGGGACATATAGTGACAGCACAAGGTGTTAAGGCTGATGATGAAAAGATAAGAGCAATTCGAGAAATGCCCCTTCTGCATGATAGACAGGGTGTTCAGATATTTTTAGGCACTGTTCAATATTTGGCAAAAGTTATTCTGCAAGAGTCTGAGATTACAGTACCTTTAAGGGCATTACTGAAGAAGAATGTAATTTTTTAGTGGATGCCTGAACATCAGGCTGCATTTGAAAGGGTTAAACAACAATTATGTCAGGCACCAGTGCTTCAATATTTCAATGTTGAAAAGTTCAAGCTGATGCATCAAAAATGGATTAGGTGCTTGTTTGATGCAAGCCGATAAGCCAGTATTTTATGCATCCAGATCTCTTTGTCAGGCAGAACAAAATTATGCTCAAATAGAGAAGGAATTGTTAGCTGTGTTATATGCAATGAAGAAATTCCATCAATATGTCTTTGGTAAGGAAGTATTAGTTCAGTCTGATCATAAACCACTAGAAGTAATCTTCAAAAAGCCAGTTGGTAGTGCTCCTGCTCGGTTATAGCGTATGTTATTACAACTTCAAAGGTACCAACTTAATGTAGTTTATACTCCAGGGAAATATATGTATTTAGCTGACACATTGTCCAGAGCTACCGTAGATTCCCCCCAGCAAGGATGAAGAACAAATAGAGGGGGAAAGAGTAATACATGAGTTGAGTAAGATAGCAATGCATCCAGCAGGGGTTGCAGCTATAAAAGAGGCAACTGGGAAGGATGAATCTTCAGGTAGTGTTCACTTTTACAACACAGGGCTGGCCACAATATTATAGAAGTGTACCCTCAACAGCGAAGCCATTCTGGTCAGTGAGAGATTCCCTCCGATATGAAGAGGGTATTCTCTATGAGGCAAGAAATGTTATCTCAGTTGCATAACTCCCGTCAAGGTATTCAGAGGACTAAAGCAAGAGCTAAAGGCCTTATGTATTGGCCTGGTATGGGTAATGATATTGAAGTGTGTATTGGGAATTGTTCTGTTTGCACATATTATGCATCAAGGAACCAAAAAGAACCACTTATACCTCATGAGATACCAGAACTACCTTGAGAAAAAGAGGGAATGGATATTTTTGATCATATGCATGTAGATAAATCATGTGTATTCCTTCTGATGGTGGATTATTATTCAAAATATCCAGAAGTTGTAATCATTCCAGATAAGACAGCATGGACAGTGATATCAAGATTAAAGGCTATATTTGCATGGAATGGCATTCCCAGATTTGTAGTGAGTGATAATATGCCTTTTGCTAGCCATGAGTTTCAACAGTTTGCTCAGAAATGGGGGTTTCAGCAGTGTTTTAGTAGCCCGGGCACCCCCAGTCTAATGGAATGGCAGAAAGAATGATACGGTCTATTAAGCAACTGATTAAGAAGGCAGAAGACTCAAAAAGAGATCCATACTTGGCATTGTTAGAATATCGAAATACTCCTGTTACTGGAATGTTATATTCACCAGCACAAATGCTGATGAACAGAGTATTAAGAACTAAACTCCAGAAGTGCCTAGTGGTGTGGGAGATGGTCTTAAAAGAGCTCAGGAGAAACAGAAATATTATTATGATCAAACTGAAAAACACCTTAAACCTCTGTAAGAAGGAAATCATGTATGGGTTGAAGAGAAGGAAGGGTGGTCTGCTGCAATTGTAGAAAAGTGTAAGCAGCCCCGAACGTATTGGGTTGTGACTGAGGATGGACATAAGTATAGATGTAATATGCGTAGATTGTGACGCCGGGGAAGGGTTGCCGATAGTCACTTGGAAGTGAGGATGTTTACCAAGGTGATCAGTCTTCTAATAGGTTAAGTGAAAGAGAGTATAACAGTTGCATAGACAACTGTCAAGGTACAAGTGTTTCTCAGAGAAAAGAAAGGTCCCCCATATATGTAATATCTCATGGGAGAAAGGTATTCTTACCTGAGAGATATGTATCATCATGAATGAAATTTCTTTCTTTTTTCTGATGTTGTAAAGATTGTAATTTTACTATTAATGTATGATTTTTTTATTAATTTTTAATGATCTTAATATCTATCGTGTTTGTAATTCTGTGGTTTTTTTTGGAAGAGGGGGGATGTGATATATGTGGTATGTTTCTTTAAGTTTAACATCCTCTCTCTTCATCTACCTGTTTTGTGTTATTGTGTTATTATAAATGATTATGTGATCTTGGGAGTGGCAGGAGATGTTTGGATAAGAGACTGACCATATGTGTGTGAGTATTCGGAAGCTCCAGCTTTCCAGAGAATATTGACTTTTCAATAAATGTATCTTTCTCTTTGAGAAGCTCGCTGAAGCACTCTTCTTTATATTACAGTATGAATTACATGTCCTTGTTATCTTTCTTTTGTATTGAGTTTCACGACTTCTTGCATTGAAATGCATGTACATGTTTTCTGATTCAAACCTAATATGTACATTTTTCCAGCTATTCAGTACTGGTCAGATGGTGTTATTTCAGTCCAGAAAATGATTACTAAGTCCCCATATTAACTGTATGAAATTCGACAGAACTGTTTTGGGGAGTTCCCATAAAAGTCAAGTCCAGGGTTAACTTTAAAATCTGTCTCATGAGTATTTGGAAACCTTGAGAAGGAGAATCCTGGATTGTGTGTGTGTGTGTGTGTGTGTGTGTGTGTGTGTGTGTGTGTGTAAACACTCTCAGAAAGACAAACCCCATCAGAAGCAGCACTACACATAAAATAGAGACATGGAATGTGAGATGCATGAGCCAAGGGAACCTAGACATAGTGAAAATGGAAATGCAACAAATGAAAATGTGTACTTGGGGTGAGTGAGTTAAAACAAACAGGAATGAATCACCTTGAATCAGACAACCACACAGTGTTTTACTCAGGGAATGAAAAGACAAGATGAAACGGGATGGCTTTATACTATGAAAACATATGGCAAAAGCAGTCAGAGAATACAATGCAAAATCAGACCGAATCATCTCATTAGGGCTCCATGGAAAACTAATAAATACCACCATAATTCAAATATATTTACTCCACACCAATACAGGATGTAAAGCTGATTATTGGAGATTGGAACACAAAGGTTGGAAGAATAATAGATTGGGAACCGGAAGAGCTTTGGTCTGAAGCAAGGGATATAATATATTTCAATAGAAGTGTTCAATAGAAGTGCAATCCACATTGTGTTCAATAGAAGTGCAATCCGTACTGACAGAGTCAACTCTAGTGCTAACCAACATATGTCAACAGATATGGAAAACAAAACAGTGGTCAACAGATTGGAAGTGATCAATATACATCCCCATCCACAAAAATTGAGACTCAAGAGACTGCAGCAACTATAAAACTATAGCATTAATCTTCCATGCAAGCAAAATCATGCTCAAAATTCTGCAACATAGGCTCCAATCATACATGGAGAGAAATCCCAGAGGTCTAAGCAGGGTTCAGTAAAGGAAGAGGCATCAGGGATCACATTGCAAATATGTGATGGCTAAGGAAGCATAGCAGGGAGTTCCAAAAGAAAATCTGCATGTGCTCTATAGACTACAGGAAAGCCTTTGACTGCATAGATCATGAAAGTCTATGGAATGCCCTCAAGAACATAGGAGTGCCAACACATTTGAATGGGGAGGATGGCTATGAAAGAACTAGAAAAGATCCTAAAATGCAAAGACATAAAACTCAACACAAAATAAATAAGATTCCAGCAAAAATGGAAAGGAAATATGGGAGGATATTATTGCATATGATAACTTCAGCTCGGATTACACTAGCAAAAAAATGGAAACTAGCAGAAGTGCCCTCAACCAGCGAGTGGTTTAAAAGGCTTATCGAAATGATGAGTATGGACATACTCACAGCTAGACTGAACAAACAAAATGTAGAGAGTACTGAACAAGACTGGACTCCGATACTGCAATACTGTAAAAGAGAAAATTTAATTGAATAGAGATATAGACTGATGGGTTACCCTAAATTAGTAAACTGATTAAATAAAAGGTGAAAAGTGACTATTAAAGATCAAGATAATTAAAGCTATTGTTATAACACACAGTGGACTCAATATTTAAAATTACATATATATGAAGACAATGAGTGAACATTGAACTAAGGTTGAGTACAAACTGGAGATACTTTGGAAGTCAATTGTAAATATTTGTATATAATTATTGAAAAAAGAAATTGGTGTGTTAACTTTATAGATATGTCTGAATAGTATATGTTAATAAAATATAAATTTAAAAAAAAAAGTCAGAATCATACAAGCCATTGTATTTCCTATTATCATGTATGGATATGAGAGCTGGACAGTCAAAAAAGAAGATAGGAGGAAAATCAACTCATTTGAGATGTGGTGCTGGAGAATAGTGCTGAGGATCCCATGGACACCCAAAAGGACAAACAAATAGGTCCTAGAGCAGATCAAGCCAGAAATATCCCTAGAAGCCAAGATGACAAGATTGAGGGGCTGAACACACCTCCCAATAGGCCCCTTTGCTTGCTGGAATGGGGCCATAGCAACTGCATGCCACACCCCCAATCCACCACTGCCACTCTAAAAAGAACCGGCAAAATGCTGCTCTTTTTTAGAGTGGCAAAAAAGCTGCCCTTGTCATGTTGGCAGTGGATTTTTGGTGTTTCTTTAGCACAGCACATTTAAATGCTGCACCAAAGACATGCCCTTTT
Organism: Phrynosoma blainvillii; assembly: GCA_026167975.1. Lineage (NCBI taxonomy): Eukaryota > Metazoa > Chordata > Lepidosauria > Squamata > Phrynosomatidae > Phrynosoma > Phrynosoma blainvillii. Next base: position 179,642,079 of record JANUYF010000003.1, on the reverse strand, counting down.
AGCACCCTCTGTCTGGTCGGGTGGCCGGTGTGACAGTGGTATCAGGGCAGAGTTGGGCCAGCTGGCATATGGTCACCACACACCCCACTTAACCCCCAGGCCGACCTAAAGTGCTGTTCTGTGCAGCCCCTTAGACTGTCATACTTTGGACACATCATGAATTGTTGAAACAGGCAATAATGTTAAGAAATGTGGAGGGAAGTAGAAAGTGAGGAAGTCCACATGCTAGGTGGGTAGATGGACTTTATTAAAGAGACCATGAATATGAGTTTGCAGGAGGTGGGTAGAGCAGTAGAGGGTAGAGGCCCTGGAGATGTCTCATTCATATGGTAGCCATGGGTCAAGATCAATGTGAAGGCAATTAACAACACTATACACACACACACACACTTTGTAAAAATTATTATTCTGGTAGAAGGGAGAGCAACAGGGTGCTGGTTACACCTGAGCTGTCCCCACTTCAAATAGTCTGGATAGCCTTGGCAGTAGGCCCCCTGGGCTGAAAATGCTGCTGCTCAATGCCACGAAAAACACTGTTGATCCAGGACTTGATCCTGGATGAGCATGCTGACCTGGCTTGTATCAAAGATCCGGTGGGATGAAGCTGGGGGGAGGGGGGTAATCTCTCCCAGCTTTGTACACCTGACTTCTCCCTAGAGCAACAGGCAAGACCTGGGGGGAGGGAGGAGAGGCAGAGTTGCAGTGGTCTATCAGGATTCTTTATTATTATTATTATTATTATTATTATTATTATTAATTTTTATTTTGTTAAAATAACAAATCAACAAGTACACTAACATAAATCAATGCAACTAAAAACTGACAACATTTGATGGCCATACCTACAACTAACGTCTAGACAAGACTAACATAAAGTTGACTTCCTCATCCAAATTCAACAAAATACAGAATACAGAAGCAGACTTCAGTCATGAAAAGAAATTAACATACAAACCATACAAAAGGTACTATAAACTACTATAATCTGATTTTTGTCATATCCTATACATTATATCTATTATTCAAAATCTTAGATTTTAATCTATAATTTGTAAAATCATTCAACTAATGCTGTATATCTATAATGGTTACCATTTTTTTTTGTACGCAAGAAATCCATAAATCTCAGTCTTTATAAAATCTTGATAATGTCTTATTTTTAATCAAATATGATAATTTATCCATTTCATAAATGTCATAAATTTTTAATTTCCATTCTTCTAATGTTGGTATTACTTTCTGTCTCCAATATCATCTTGGCTGATATTATTATTAAAAATAGCAACCTTCTTTTCCCTTTTTCCACTTCTCTGTCTTCCACAATGTTCAAAAGATATAATTTTAGGTTTGGGTGAGTTTGCAAATTAAAAATTTCTTTCACTTCCCCATGCATCATTTTCCAGTAACTGACTGCTACTGTGCACTTCCACGACATTTGCAGATCGGTTCCAGGTTCAGACTTGCATTTCCAACAGTCAGGATTAGATTCTTTAAACATTTTAGACAATTTAAATGGAGTCCAATATGATCTAAACATAAATTTATAAAGATTTTCCTTTAATTCAACACTTCCTGTGTATTTACTCCTAACCCTCCAAGTCTTCTCCCATTGCTCCATCTGTATATTTTGCTTCAGATCCACTGCCCATTTAATCATGTAATCTTTTACTGTTTCTTCCTCAAGCTCCCAATTTCATATTATACAATTTAGAAATCAATTTAGTTGGCTCACCCCTTAAAATTTTCTCAAATTCTACGTTAGCAGGACCAATTTCAGCAGTTTTATTATCCATTTTAAATCTTTCCATTAATTGTCTATATGTAAACCAATTATATTTAAATCCTAATGACATGAATTCCTCTTGAGTTTTGAATATCTTTATATTTTTTTCAGTCCTTATCAGATCTTTATATCGAATCCAACTATTTTCACTATATAATTCCTTTTTCAATAAAGCTTCAGCCGGCGAAAACCATAGGGGAATTTTTAGGCACCAATTTTTTCTATATTTCCTCCATATTCTAATAAATGCTTTACGGAGATAGTGATTTTTAAAAGTACTATCCACCTTGTCTTTGTCATAAAACAAGTAGGCATGGAAGCTGAATTGCAAATCAAAACCCTCAAGGTTCAATAATCTCTTATATTTTAGTTTGAACCATTGCTGCATCCAATCCAAAACACAAGCCTCATAGTACCATTTTAAGTTAGGGAGGGCAAGCCCTCCTTTACCAACAGCCTCTTGAAGAGTTTTTGTTTTAACTCTTAGCTTTTTTCCCTTCTAAATAAAATCAAATAGATCTTTATTCCATTTTTGAAATGGTACCTCATTTATAATAATTGGAATGTTTTGAAAGAAAAACATCATTTTTGGGAGGATAACCATCTTTGTTGCAGCTATCAGCCCTATCCAGGATAAATTCAAATTATTCCATCTTTTCAAATTATCTTTAATCTCCCTCCAGGCTTTTTCATAATTATTTTTAAATAAATCCATATTTCTTGAAGTTAAAATAATACCCAAATATTTTACCTTGTTTATTCTTTTAAACCCTGTTTTCATACAAATATTTTCTTCCTCCTTGTCAGAAATGTTTAGCATCATCATCCCAGTCTTTTGTCTATTAATTCGATATCCTGACACTTCTCCATAATGTTTAAGAGTTGACATTAACTCTTCCATACAATTCAATGGGTTTGAGATTGTTAGAAACACATTGTCGGCATATGCTTATAGTTTATATGTTTCTTTCTTGATTTTCATGCCTTTAATTAATTTTCCATTTTTAATTTTGTTTAGCAACAATTCCAGTGTGAGAATAAACAAAAGAGGAGTCAAGGGACGGCCTTAGCAAACCCCTTTAGTAATTCTGAAGGTTGTTGATTTTTCACCATTAATTAAAATACAGGCTTCTTGTGTTGAATAAATTTTCTTATTCAATTTATAAAGATCTCACCAGCACCATTTTTTTTCTAAAACGCCAAATATGAAATTCCATCTTACACTGTCAAATGCTTTCTTCGCGTCTAGAAAAATCAAAGCCAATTTTATGTACTTTTTTTGTGAATTTTAATTACATTTAGTAAGTTCCTAAAATTTTCTTTTATTTTTCTACCCGTGAAAAAGCCATTTTGATCTGTGTGAACCCAATTATCTAACCAATAATTTATAATCAGAATTTAGCAAAGAAATTGGCCAGTAACTATTAGGGTCTAATTGATCTTTATCTTCTTTTGGAATTAATGCAATATTTGCCAAATTCCATGTTTGAGGCATCTGACCATTATGTATTCCATTCATGGTTTCAAGAAGGGGCATACTTAACTGAGCTTCAAAGATTTTATAGTATTCATTTACGAAGCTATCCGGACTGGGAGATTTCGCCGGTTTCAAACTGTTTATCGATATAACTAATTCTTCCTTGAAATCGTCTTATTTAACATACTTTTTTGATCATCAGTCAGTTTTAACAACTCAAACTTATCTAAATATTTTTTGAATTTCTAATTGCTTTCCAGAGGATTCTTTGTATAAATCTGTAAAGTGCCTTACGAAAATTTTCTGAATCTGTGTCTTTTCCGTCACCATTTTAAAACCATGTTTTATTTTAGCTATTGATCTTTGGACCCTTTCTTGCCGCAAGGGATATGCTAAAAGTTTCCCAGGTTTATTTGCCCCTTCAAAATATTTATGCTTTAGAAATTTAATTTAATTTTCCATCTCTTCCATCAATAACATTGATAATTGTTTTTGAATATATTTTATTTTATTTCATTCAGAATATCGAACTTGCTGGGATCTTTTTTAATAAATCCTCCAATCTTTTTAGTTCATTACTTAATTTACTCTCTTTGTCTCTTCTCTCTTTTCCCCCATTGTGCAGCTTTCTACATTATATAGCCCTTTATGACAACCTTCGAAGCATCCCATACAACATGATTGGAATATCTTTATTCATATTCTCATTAAAGTAATTAGTAATTTGCTTCTTCAAATCCAAACATAATTTCTCATCTTTTAGAATATTTACATTCAATCTCCAATGATACTGTTTTGAATCAAATTTCAAATCCATAATCATAGGATTATGGTCTGACCATATCTTTGGAAGAATTTTTATTTTAGTAATTTTGGATGCTAAATGTCCAGAAAGCCAAATCATGTCAATCTTTATCATTTTCATTTTTAATTCTCCAGGCATCATATAACATTGTCAAGTCCGTCAATTCAGAAAATTCTCTTAGAAGTTTCCCCTGATTTTTCTTAACCACCTTATCCGTTTTCGATCTAAGCTTGGCTCGACCACCTCATTCAAATCTCCCATCATAATTAGATTTTCATAATCAAGATTAAGCATTTTTTTCAATTTTTTATAAAATCTACCTTTATTTTCCAGGGGGCCAAATCCACCAATAAATAGAATTTTTTTTAGCATCAAAACTCACTTCTATAATTAAGAAATGTCCTTCTGGATCATCAGAAATTATATTTGCATCATATTTTGTGCCGATATAAAAAACTACACCTTTCTTCTTATAATTTGAGACCGCTATAAATTCAGTTCCCAATTTGATACAATGTAAGTGTTTCGAGTCTCTTTTTTTTAATTCTCATTTCTTGTATACAACAAACATCCAATTTTAATTTTTGCAAATAATGAAATATTTTTTCCTCTTTTGTGGCATGTTCATTCCTTGGACATTCCATGTCCCAAATTTTAAGCTATCACCTAGACTCATATGAAATCAATTGCAGATTGATAACAGTACACTTGTCTCTCAAGGCAAATCAGTCACATTTATTTATCAAAATATTCCTCTACACCTGACCTCACAGGCGATAATGGTCCTACAGTTTGCTTCTCTTCCTGACAAACCTGTCTTAAAATCTCTTCTTCTGAAACAATGTTCAACTTTTCCTCTTCTTCCTCATCTTCATTCTCACCCTCTTCCTATATTTCCTCATCTTCTAAATCACTGGCTCTTATTATCATTGCATTAGGAGCTGTTGCACCCACACTTTCTTCTACCTCACCTTGTATGTCACTATCTAGATTGTCTTTCTTTGGATCCTGTGTGCTTTTCTTCCGAAAGTATTGTCGTACAAAGTTAATAGCCTGTTTGGAAGAGGAAACTCTAACCTTAATCTTTTCCCACGAGAATGGTAAGCCCTCAGGAACCTCCCATCTGTATTGAATCTTTTCCCTTCTAAGAAGGGCCGTTAAGTTTGTGTACTCCCTCCTCTTCCTCAGCAATCTAGCCGGGACATCCTTCAAAATTTTCAGCTCCTGACCCTCATAATTAAATGGACATTAATTATGATTATTAAGAAAAAGATCCCACATTTGTTTTCTTACAAAATACACTGCCACGTACTTAGGGAGACCTTTTTGTTTGGCTACCAGTGAATTCACTCAGTACAATTTATCGATTTCCAATTCAAAATTTTCAATTTTCTTATCTAAAAACAAAGCAATTTCTGGAATTAATTTCTTCATTAAATTTTCATTTTGCTCTTCCACCAATCCTCTTATTTTCACTGCTTTCTTTCTTATCCTCTGTTCCCAGATAGCTTTCACATCCAGGTCCTTCTCTCTTTTGTTTTCCATTTTAGCCAAGCTCAATTCTAACTCATCGCATTTAAATTCCAAAATATCTATTCTCTTTTTTGTTGATTGCATTTCTACCATCAACCTATCAACAGTTTGGTTGATCTCCTTCAGGTCAGCCTGGATTTCCTGTTTTATCTTCTTTTAAAATCATTCAATTGTTGCATAAAATTTGTAGAGAGCATTTTTATTTTTTCTAGAATAATCTGGTTTATATCTGGGTTCTTGGACTTTTCTATAGAAGATCTCCTCTGAGATTGCATTTGGGAGTTCAGCTTCTGAGCCTGCCCCCGAGAGGTCATTGTTTACATCTTTTCTTGCTGCATTCTAATCACAACGGGCTATCAACATATCAGTCAATAGTTATGCATATAACACTCTCTATTAACCAATAATTCTTAACAACAATATTCAATATCCCCCACAGCTAAAAAAACATATAAGAACTGTCAATCAACTGAGGTAACATGTTGTCAATTCGCTAAACACCCAAACCTCTTATTATACTTCAATGTTTAGTTCCTTCTGCAGAGCAATACAGCAATCTGCCTTTGCTTCCTTGATCTGTCTTCTTCCTTGCTAATTTGCCGCTCCTTCTCCTGCCTCTCTATGATTTGATCCTTCTTCAGACATTCAATCCACTTCCTTTCACTGCCTTTATGGCCAATGCTACTTCTGGCCGATGCTCTATACTTATGCCTCTATAGTCTTTATTGATTCCTGCCACTCCTTCTTCTACCTCTCTCTGATTTAGTCCTTCACCAGACAATCTATCCTCTTCTTTCTGCACTTCTATGATCATTATCACTTCAGTATCCAAGCCTCGGTCAGCTCTATGATCTTTACTGTTCCGTCTCCGCTCCAGGGCCCCCCTTGCTGCTCTCAGCTTACTCCCAGCTCCACCTCCAGACTCCAATCTCCTCTGTCGTGAGGTCCTCCCTCCAGCAGCCAACACACTCCCTCCTCCAAACATGACACAGCCACTCCCATGCGACAGCCCAAGGACAATATCAGGGAGTAAATGTGGATTGGAAAGGTAAACAGCATCTCTTAACTTCTTTAAGACTGTATCCAAAGCAATCCATTTTCAGTATAGCTTATTCAATGTATATTAAATCCCAGCTTATATTCTAGTATCAAAATTTAAAACATCTTTACCGGGTGCTGCAGTTTTACTTTAGCCTTTTAAACAGAGCCCAATAGCAGATAACAGATAATGACTGGGACTCTCCAGGTTGAGAACCAAATCCCCCGAGACCATGCCAAATCAGCTCATTGAATTCTCCATGTCTCCATTCAGTTTTATTCCCTTGTCTTACAGATTCCCCTTTAAAACTTCCACTCCCAGATGTTAAGGCTCCGAGTTATTAAGTTTTCTCCTCAAGATATCAGCTCACCTTTATAATCCAAACACGATTTGCACATCAAATTTAAAATTGGCGGTGACCTTGTGTGATGATCATCACTGCAGTCCTGGGGCTGTGGATTGCTCTTCGGTCCCACTGAGTCTGCTCGGGTTTCACAGGACTATCAATCATTCAAGCCCTGATTCACCTACTGGCATATCACTCAGATTCTGAACCTCCACTGAGCCCTCTCTGATCCTCCTATACCTAGGGAGCAATTTCTGGAATCCTGAAACACAGTTCAGGAGCCCGAGTATCCCAGGAAGTGAGGCAGTCCCCAGGAGACTCCTGGAGAATTTCTCTTCAGGGTGCCATTACCAACCGGAAGTCCACTTCCTCATCCAAATTCTGACTAGTCTGGTTTTTCTCTCTCAATGTCCTTTTCTTCACATAAGTAATTGCTTACCCCTAATTGGTTACACACACAAAAAAATGCTAGTTTGTGATTCTGCCCTCCCTCTGAAGCAATTTATATGTTAGGGCTAACCTATTATAATGAACTTTTACATGAACTTGGAGTTTCAAAACTGTTTCAGGCTAGTGTGTTGATAAAGTTAATAACTTTCTCCCATTCCTTCTCAAATTTCCCTTTTGGTGAATCTCTCAACAACATTGTTAAGAAGGCCCAGGAACACCAACCCCAGAAGTGGCACCAGCAGCAGGAGAGCAAAGGCCGGGAAGGTGGGCGGTGCCTTCTTTGCATGCCCATGACTGTCATCTCCTCTCAGCTCAGCAGTACCTGCAGTGGCCCTGTTCTGGACCCAAGGCTACTTAAGAAGGAACAAATGTTACGAAACAGAAGGAACAAATGTTACAAAAGAAGATGGGATTGCTGTTTGAAAGTTATCCTGTCTTCAGTCCCTCTGTTTCCCAGAATGGCTTGGAGAGCAGACCAACCATTCCACAGAACCTCACTCTGCTCCTTTTTAATTCCAGGTCGGTTAAGAACAAGACCCATATCATCCATGACCTCCTCTTGGATGAGGATGCCGACCTGGCTTGCTTCACAGAGACCTGGCTGGGAGAGGATAGCGCAGTCACATGGGTGCAGGCCCTCCCAGCTGGGTACTCTGTTAGTGAGCAGGTGAGGGGAAGTGGGCGGGGGGCGGAGTGGCTCTACTACATAAGAACAACCTGATCTTGATCAGGATACCTGTCCAGAACACAGTCCACTTTGAGTGTGTGCACCTTAGCCTGAGGACCAGGGATAGTTTGGGGATTCTGCTAGTCTACCAACCACCCCGTTGTCTAGCAGACTCCCTAACTGAGCTGACACAGCTGGTCTCAGAGCTGTTGCTAGAGTCCCCCAGACTTTTAGTTCTGGGAGACTTCAACATCCCACTCGAGACCAGTTTAACAGTTGTGGCTTGGGAGTTCATGAATACCATGACTAACATGGGCCTATCTCAATTGGTCGTCGGGCCCACACACTGTGCTGGCCATACACTCGATGCAGTCTTCAGTACGGAACAGGAATATCCGTGGGTGGAGGTTACCCTCCACTGGCTGCCTATTAGTTTCCGGGCCCAGTACAAGGTGTTGGTTATTACCTTTAAAGCCCTAAATGGCTTGGGTCCAAGCTATTTTAGGGACCGCCTCTTCCCATATAATCCACCCCGGGCACTCCAGTCCTCTGGGAGGAATTTACTGCAGCCTCAAAAATCTAGGCTTGCAGTTACCTCCCAAAGGGCCTTTTCTGTTGTCGCCTCCAAATTGTGGAACAGACTGCCAGATGAGATCTGTCAACTGACATCACTATACAGCTTCAAAAAGATGGATCTCTTCCAGCAGCCCTTTCCAGGATAGATAATCCTGGCCTCTGGAGCCTTTTCTCTGGAGTCTTTCCTCTGGAGTTTTTCTTTGGAGTTCCCCTCTCTTAGGGGAGCCTCTCATGCCCTCTCTTGAAAGGAATTGTAACGTGGTCGCAATTCCTTATGTGATTATGTTTATTGATGTTTCTTAAATTATTGTTTATATTGTTTTTAACTTGTAGCTGATTTAATAACTTTTTAAGGGGGGGAGGGATGTGGGTTGTTGATGTATTGGTTTTTAACACCATAAGCCACCCCGATTGACCTCAAAGGGGCGGGGTATAAATAAATTATTATTATTATTATTATTATTATTATTATTATTATTATTATTATTATTATGTCATTTTCCATGTATTCCTTGATTTTAGATATCCATTCCATAATGTCCAGAGTTGCTTTATCTTTCAATTTTCTTGCATATACAACCCTTGCAGCTGTAATCAAGTAGAATAATTTTTTTCCGTGTTTCTTCTCATGTTTTTGATCTACCATTCCTAATATATAGGGTTTTGTTCCTGCAGTTTATTTCTTGTAGCTTTTTTATCCTCTTTTCCCTTATTTTTTTCCTTTCACTCACCATTTTTCTTAACACGTCTATTATCTCAGCTTTGGCTGAGTTCCATACGATTTGTTATTTTACTTCTCTGTTTGAGTTTTCTTTCCAGAAGTATTCCAAAGTTGTTGTTTTTTAATCTGGTTTACGATTGTTTCATCTCTTAATAGAGATTCATCCAACCTCCAAGTAAATTCCTTTTTACAATCTCCAAGAGTCATCTTAACGGGGTTATGGTCTGAGGCTATTCTAGGTAATATTTCTATCTTTCTTGTATCAGACATTAGTTTTTTAGAGATTATAAACCTATCTATACTGGACCACACCTTATGTGGTTCCAAATAGAATGTAAATTCTCTAAGTGAATCTTGTTCTTTATTCCAGGCATCATCTAATCCAAGCTGCTCTAACATCCTAAAGAATGTAGTTGGTAATTTCCCTTGTTTTTCGTATTTTTTTCTCCGATTTCTTATCTTTTTGGGGATCAATAACCCCATTGAAGTCCCCCATCATGATTATCTTGTCGTGGGTATAATCAGACACTTGATTTGTTAGAGTCTTGTAGCAATCGCTTTTATTATTCAAAGATGCATATATACCTATTAACAAGATTTTGGAGTCTTCTTTAGTAATTTCTACCCCAATATAGTGGCCTTTTGGATCCTTAAATAGTTCTTTCATTTTGAATTCTTTCTTAGATATAGTACTACACTTTTTTTTCTTTTCTCTGCCACTGATACAAATTCTGCTCTGAGTCCGGTGCATTTCAGGTACCTTATTTCACAATTCTTTATATGAGTTTCCTGTAAACAAACAATGTTGTAGTTTTGTTTCTTAATCTAAGAAATATTTTCTTGCGTTTTTGTGGGATGTTAAGACCTTTTACATTCCATGTTAATATTTTAATCTCTCTTTCTCTCCTCTCCTTCATCTTCATATTCTTCTAGTTCTCTTTCCTCCTCCTCGTCTTCTTCTTCTACCTCTTCATCTTGTTCGTATCCACCTGTTGCTCTCTCTATTTTCTCTTCTTCTTCTTCTTCCCCATTTTCTTCCTTTTCTCTCTTTTCTGTTGAATCTTCTTCAGATTCAGGTTTGTGCTGCACCAGTGATTTAGGTTGTGATTCTTCTTTCCCTTTCTTTTTCTCTTCATTTCTTTCTGAAGATCTGCTATTTTGATTTTGTTCTCTTTTATCTCATTTGTTTCTTTTTTTTATTCTTTCTGTATTTGTTCCATTATAATTTTGGCTTTCTGTATTGTCTTGATCACTATTCTTCTTTGACAGAATGTAAAGGGTAATCCTATTGGATTTTCCCATTTATAAACAATATTGTGATCCCTGGGTGTCTTTGTCAGGGATTGGAATGCTTTCCTCCTTCTTAGAATCTCTCCTGGGATATCAGGATTCTATCGGTTAGTGCAGAGAGATAATTTAGTCCATATACTGAAGGCTGCCAGCTAGGAAACAGACGTCATTGCTAGGTCTGGAAAATCACTCACGACTGCTGGATTTTTCTGAAGAGGCTTTTTAATCTTAGTTGCAGCAAATATTTACAATTATGATACAGCAATATTTACACAAACCAGCATAATTCTCTGACATCAACCAACATCCACACCACCACATTAAATAATGGATCATTCATTCTTTTATACACAAACACATCTAGGATTCTGATCCAACCCCCTGCTAGTGTTTCCTCAACTTCCTGTCATGTGTCCACAGTAACAGTGAAGTTTGGACCTACTATGACTCATCTCCATGCTTAACTTGCATCAGCTTCCTCTGAGTCAGCATTTACTCTTTAACCCATTGCATGCACCTGAGACATTTTACATAGCCTGGGGCAAAAATGTACTGACAATCTCCTCCAAAATGTCTTAGTTGCCATGCATGATAAACAAACTAAATCAGAATACATTTTTACTCATATAGTCCCAAGTGTTTCCACTGAGTACAATTCTTTATTCCAAGGCCCAGCTTCAACCAAAAGTCTATTAAAGGGAATTTTATTTAGCTCAGATTGAGAGGGGGTTGGCTACAGGGTCCATGTGAGACCATTTCCCACATGTATACCAAGAATTGGGGGATCTAAGAATTGATGCAAAGACAGAATTCTCCAATTAAAGTATTATTTATTAAAGGGGGAAATCACACAGCAATTCACATATGCACACACACTCATTCAAGGCTCAGGAAGTCAGGGGTTAGCTTGGAAAAGATGTTGAGGCAGAACTAAGGCTGATACTTACTACAAATGAGGCTTTCTCCAGAATTCAAGTCGGTGATGTGGCATGAGACAACTGATCCGAGAGTGATGGTTTGAACAGAAATGCCGGTCACTAGATCAGAGCTCATCATACATAGTGTCCCCTTGAACTGGAACTAGCACTAACGGGAGAAATCCAGGAGTTTTTAAGGGATAAAACTAGCTGCAGGCAAAGCAGTGAGATTGCCTGGGTGAGGTAATCTGGTCTGGCAATATTCAAGGGAAATAGGAGAGGATTAAGTCATTAGCTGGCCCATCAGGTGAGACATCTAGGCCATTATTGCCCATTCCTTTGATTATGGAGGGGATGATGGTCTACTTGTGACTCCCACACTATCTGCCTAGCTTTGGGGCTTGGAGTTTTTCCAGCGTTCCAAGTGACCTAAGCATGACCTTCCTGCCTTGCCTTGGGGGCACTTGGAGTTCATTACAGAGTACATCTGGGGCCATGTGGAATTCATGCAGACACCAAAATTCAGAAAAATGCACTTTTGTAGCACAGCCCACTGTTAGATTCTCGTGACTTTCTACGGTTAATGCCTTTGTGAGTAAATCTGCAATGTTTTCCTCAGAAACACAGTATTGCAGTTTTAGGATTCCACCATATATTAACTCATGCACATTCTGGTACCTTACCCCAATGTATTTCATCCTGCTTTTGATATTTTCTGTATCTGGCATTGACATGCAGACTTGTGAGTCTTCATTGATCACTATTGGTGTATGGCATAGTTCACTAGGATCCCCCAATAGCTGGTTGACCCACTGAACTTTGCTAACTATTTCTGCAAGTGCAGCAAATTCAACTTCTGTGATACTTAATGCTACACACTTTGCTTTCTGGATCTCCACACAATAGGACTATCTGCAATTCTGATGGCTAAATCAGAAACTGACCTTTTTGTCTGCTATCTCAGATGCAAAGGAGTTGTCTGCATAGCACTGTAACTGAAACACACCTCCAGCCATTACCAGACATCTATCCCTTGTTCCTTTGAGATATTGCATCACATGCTTCAAAGCAGTCCAATCCATTAATCTGGATTTTGAGGTTCTCCTACTCAACAACCCCACTGCAAAGCGTATGTCAGGCCTAGTGTTTTTGGTGATATACAAAAGACTTCCAAGCACTGAATGGAACAATTCAAGATGTTCAAACACCTTTTCTGACTCTCAACTGACAAACTCAGGTGTCATGGGACTTCTGACTATCTTTGCATTGCTCAATCCACACTTCTCCACAATCTTGTCAATATTCTTTTTCTGACACAACAGAATCTCCCCATCCTGGTTTCTCTCCACTTCAATTCCTAAGTAATTCTTCAAATTGCCCAAATTGTTCAGTTTGAATTTTCTTGCTAACTCCTCCAGTACATGCTTCACATCATCCAAACTACTTGCAGCCACACAAAGATTATCAACATATATCACTAGAATAACACTACCTTTGGTATACACACACATCAGCCACACTGCATTGATACCCAAGTTTGACAAACTCATGAATGCATCTGTTCCAGAACCTAGCACTCTGCTTCAATCCATGCAGGGTTTTCTTCAACTTGTATATCTTGTTGCTACCAGCAGTGTCATTCTCTGGAGCTTGTTCCATGAACACAGTCTCCTCTAAACATGCATTTGGGTATGCTGTCTTAAAATCAAAATAAATTATTTTTTTACTGCCACTGCCAACACCATCCTCAAGCTCTCAGGCTTGACTGCTGGAGAAAAAGTCATGTCATAAGTCTCATACCTTTCTTGTGAAAAACCTTTTGCAACAAGCCCAGCTTTGTACTTCTGAGTTCCATCTGGCATTTCCTTCTTCCTGTACGCCCACTTGTATCCCACTATCTTGTGCTTTACTGGCCTTTCTACTACTACAAACATTTCCCTTACCACAAGTGATTCAAATTCAGTCCATGGCCTGATTCCACTTTTCTTTTTCCTCCTGAGGAAATCTTGACATGTCCTAAAAACCATCAAGTTCCTCAGCTACCACAGTACAAACCCTTGCCTCTTGGATAGCAAATCTATCTGGTTCCCTTCTGACTCCGTGAATCCTTCTGGGAATAATTACTTTTGTTCTTCCTGACTCATTCTCACTATCCTCACTATTAGTCTGCATCTTGGGTACCACATCTGACTCTCTCCTAAGCTCAAACATGTGTGTGGGAATGGTTTGTACAGGTGTTTGTGTATGTGGCATGGATGCAAAGTCCTGTGATGTGCCTGGCTCTACATCTTCTTCTGTCTTAGGCAAATCCACCCTTCATTTCTGGCATTTTGTGGCTCAATGCCCAGTGGTACAAACACATCCTGGTTACAGTGTAATGTCTCCCAACCACTGTGTTTTTCAAAATTGGCACTTCTAGAGAACATTACCATGGCCCATTAAGAATCTGTATTTGTTCCCTTCATAGCCAACAAAATGAAACCTTCTCCATTTTGGCTCTCCCTTTGTCTGGAATTGTGGTAGAATAAGCACATTTGCATATTGCCAAAAAATTCTTAAATGGTTCAAATTGAGTGCATGACCATACAATATGGAGTTTGATGAATGGCTGAACTCCACATTATATTGATGATGTGGGTTGCTGTGAGAGTGGCTTCTCCACAGAGATGGGTAGGAGATTGTGTTAGGATATGGATGGGTTATACAGTTATATGAAATGTAGAGATGTGTGTGTGGAATTTTCCTCATGAGAACAACATCTAGAGAAACAAAGTGAATCTAACACCAGATGGCTACACAGACATAAACATGAATTTTCCCAAAGGTACAACTCATAGACACAGATTTTGTTATGGGAAGCAAGAGATATCAAAAAAAGTAAACATCGTTAGGCTGGGAAAGAAAACCACATGGTGGATGATGGACAGCAAGAGGCTGGGTTAATATACATCATACAGGCATTATCCAATTAACATAAGGTTAACACCCAGAAGGTGGAGTATGGGAATGGCCTAGAGAATACTGTGTTTAAGAATGTTTATAATTCAAGATGTGAGTGTGTGTGACTGCCTGGCAGCAGTGGTTTCAACTGCAACAAGTTGAGATCCTATGCTTTTGGGATTGTTAAAGATGTAACCTTTCATGGCTGAACTGGACAAGTTCATCACAATGGATTTTACTTAGCTATCTTATTTTCCTTTTATATGCATTAATAAACTATACTTTTGGACTTTACAATGTGTTTTCTTGATTGAGGAAGACAGGATCCTGAAGAAGAGAAGCTGAGCCAGTTGATGGTAAGAGATACAAAGTGGCTGTGGATCACAGCAGCCAGCTTGTCCTGGAGATTCTGCTGGGTGCCAAAGAGCATCACTGCAACACCCATCATCCACACACACTGACAGTTTGTGCATCCATTATCAAGCAATCACACATTTGACTAATAACCCCAATGCGTCTTTTGGCCAGACCATCCTCCTCTAGGGTGGCAGGGTTCTTGGCCATATGGCAAATGCCTTTCTGTTTTGCAAATTGCTGCTAGGAAATTCGCCTCCCCGGTCAGTTACCAATGCACCAAATTTGTGTGGAAACTCACTCTCAACTGAGTTTACCCACTGCTTAAATTTTGGCTTTTAATAGGATGACATATCCATATCTTGTAGGCCTATCTACAATAACTAACATAAATTTGTTGCCCCCTTCATTGGGTCTATGGGGGGCTGGCCATATCAGCATGTACCACCTGAAATGGCCTCTGGATTGCACACTTGCTTTCTTTGGGTACAGGAAAAGCTTTCAGATTTACCTTTTTGCACACTGAACAATCCAAATAGTTATTACAGGGGTTTACCTTTAACTCTGGACAGACCTTTTCCAAAAGAGAAAGACTAGAAAAACATGCATGTCCAATGAGCCTATGCAAGTAATGGGCACAATTCAAATGCAATGGTACATTAGAAACATTAGCACACTTTTCTTTTGTCACTATGTGGTAAAGCTTATTCCTTTTTACTGCTCTGGCATAGAGAGAACCATTTTGAATATATTGTGCACCCATCCCCTTGAAATGATACTTGATATCCATCAGATGTTAGTGTGGAAACACTCACTAAACAATTTTCAAGATTGTTTGCACACAGTACATTATTAAATGTCTTTCCAAAACTGGGAATGAAAGCAGTTCCCATTTGCTGAACTTTGCTAGGAGCTCCATCTGCTAAACACACAGATGACACTGGAGAAGGTCTTAAGTCCTTTAGTTGTGCTGGCCAAATGGCCGTAATAAAGAATTGATTGATTGATTGATTGAAGTCCTTTAAGAGCTTTGGTCTGTTGACCATGTCGTGAGTGGCCCCACTGTCCAGCAACCACACCCCTTTTGGAGTGCTTGCCTGAGAGGCAATAGCAACATTTCCTTCAGCTTGTGAAGCAATGTCCCTCCTTTCCTGAGGCTTCTTCTTTTTGCAGCTAGCTGATGTTCCCTTCTGCACTACTGAAGACATCCAACATTCTCTCTGAAAACGCCCCACCTTCCCCCAGTTGAAACAGCATTTCTCTTTGAAGACTGCAGCTCTCTCAACTCCAGACTTTGTGGGAGACATCTTCATATCATGTATGGTTGGAGAGGAGGTGCGTATACACAGCAAAACAGATTAGACACCTTTGTGTACTCTCCCTTCTAAGAGATATAAAATAGATTTATTATTGCTCCGTTCAAAGCTCGAGTTGGATAAAAAAGTGCAAGGCACTTAATTTGGACATTAGAATTACGATGCTGGACAAGCAAGAATTCTGAACAAAAAGGAATCTAGTGGGAGAGGAAAAAAGCTGGCTGCAGTGTGATTAAGAACATCATGGAGACAGCTATGGTGAGTCCTCCCATGGAGGTTATGCTAGAAGTCCTCGATCGTAAATTAGACAAGCTGTTTGAAGCTTCCCAAAACATGCAAACTACAATTACAATCCTTACAGAACAGATAAGTGGAATAAAAAAATAGCCGAAGAGGCAAAGGGGAAAGCTGAAAACATTGAACAACAATTGGAAGCACTAAATAACCAAGTTACAATGCTTCAAAACAGACTCATAGATGCTGAGAACAGACAAAGAAGGAAAAAATTAAGAATAATAAACTTTGCAGAACAAGCCAAATCTAGTGATTTAATTACTATATTGACAACATGGTGGAAAAGTTATGATTTAAAAATCTCTAAAAATGATTTAGAGAGAGCGCACTGGAGTTTGGGGACACAAGGAAAGAGCAGAAGGAAGGATATAATTATTGCATTTGGAAGAGAAAATATGAAAGACATGGTTTTTAAAAAACTGAGATCAATACAAAATATGGAATATAATGAACAGAAAATTCAGATGTATCAAGACCTGGCATCGGAGACTATTAAACAAAGAAATGTGCTCCGAGATATAACAAGATGTCTTAGAGAAGCACAAATTAAGTACACTTGGGGCTTCCCTACAGTTCTCTTAGTTTTCAAGGATGGAACATTGTTGAAAGCCTCTAATGTGGAGTAAGGTCAGCGACTGCTGAAACAACTGGGACTTGGACTGGGAGAAACTGTGAGCAGGGAGGATGATAAAGAAGAAGAAGACCGAATTAAACTGGCAAGACAGGCGAAAGATATTAGAAGGAAAGAGAAATGCGACAGACAGCTGAGAAGCAGGAAAGATCGAGGAAGCACAATGTGATGGACTATATAATGTAGTAGATGTAATAATGGAATAGGAAAGTTATAATAGATTGAGTAACATTAAATATGGAGTAATAAAGGTTATAATAATAAGGAGGGAGGGGGATAAGTGAAGAACGCATCTCCAAAGGGAAGAGATCTGACATGGGTAACAAGCTGGGAATAGCTTGTGTCCCTTCCAATGGAGTGGAGAACCTGAGTTCAGATGAGGGAGGGGGAGGGAAAGGGCAAGAGGCGAGGGGATGGAAGAAACAGCATATCAGAGAGCAAGAAAAGGAGAGTGGGAAAACAATGAGGGAAAAGGGAATAGAGTGATGGTTGATATGAATATTATGTCATTAAATGTTAATGGATTGCATACCCCAGTGAAAAGGTATAGGTTGAATAAGATGCTCAAAGAACAACAAATTCAGATACCCATGTTTCAGGAAACACATATTTCAAGAAGAAACAGATCCAAACTCTTTAACTTTGGTGGATGGGATTTGCAGTTTGAGTCAAGGGGAACAAATAAAGCAAGAGGAGTGGCAATATTAATGAAAGATGGAATAAATTTTCAAGTAGATAAGATTAAAAAAGATAATGAGGGGAGATATATTTTTGTTAAAGGAAATATAAAGAAGATAAAAGTTATGTTTGCTTGTATTTATGCCCCAAATAAAAAACAAGTGGAATTTATAAATAAGGTGTTAACTCTATTGGAGAACTTTTATGAGGGGGATCTATTTCTGGGAGGAAACTTCAACTTTGACATATTAAGATGTAATACAAAGGGTGATATAATGGGAAGAATAAGAAAGAAAAAGAATAGAAAGGAAAATCCTAAAATTAATTTGGAGAAATTGAATATTATTGATGGTTATGAAAGCACGGGAAATAATAATCATGAAAATACATATTATTCAGCTAGACATAAAAAATTTAGTCAAATTGATTATTTCCTTGTCAAAAAAGACAATAGTTTGAAGATAAAAGAAATTCATGCTGGAGGAATCTGGCTCGCAGATCACGTGGCATTATACATAAAGATTGAAGGAAGCATTATTAAAAGATCTAAAAAATGGATTTTTGATCCTGTGGTTATTCTGAAGGAAGATAATAAACAACAAATTAGGGAGGAAATTAAAAATTATTTTGATTTAAATGATAGGGGAAATATTTCAAAACATATACTATGGGATGCATTTAAAGCAGTGGTAAGGGGAAAATGTTTAAGTATAGAAATAGGAATTAAAAAGAAGAAAAATTTATATAGAAAGAAATTGATAGAAGAAGTGGAATTGTTACCGAAAGAATATAATAAACAAGAATACAACTATAAAAGAACAGTGGGATAAAAAAAGAGAAGAAATTAAAGAATTATATCAAACAACTATATTAAGAAATCAAATGTACATTAGGAATGAATTTAAGGCATGGGATACTAGAAATATGAAAAGTTGGGCTAAATCTCTTAAAAAGAAAAAAGAGAAAAAGAGGATTAGTAAAATTAGAGGGGACAAAGGAGAAATAATAACTGATGAGGAGAGAATAAGAGAAGTCTTAGTTAAATGTTATGGAAGGCTGTATGAAGAGAAGAAAGTGGAGGATCAGAAAACAAATATAAATACAAAATTAACTGAATTACAGTGTAACCATATTAACTCCCCAATAACCAAACAAGAGATAGAAAGAGTAATACAAGATTTAAAAGGATTTAAATCTCCTGGCCCAGACAGATTCACATCTATATTTTATAAAACCTTTAAAAATGAATTGAGTGAGCATATGACTAAAATTTACAATGAAATTTTGGATAATAAAATAATCCCAGAATCATGCAAACTATCTGAAATTATATTAATACTTAAACACAATAAAGATCCAGCCAATTCTGAATCTTATCGTCCTATCACATTAAGCAATCAAGATTACAAAAAATTTATGAAAATCTTAGCCAATAGATTAAAAGAATATTTACCTACTTTAATTAAAGAAGAAAAATATGGATTTGTGGAAGGCAGATACATTTATGAACCTAATAAGGAATCTATTTAATATACTATATCATGCCAAACAATACAAAAATAAATTAGTCTTGATAAAACTAGATGTCTACAAAGCATTCAATTCAATAAATCATGAATATCTATATAAAATTTGTACAGATTTTGGATTAGGGGAAAGGTTTAGTGAAACCATCAAAGAAATATACAATGATACAGAAGCACAAATCATGATAAATGGAGAGAAATCAAGAAAATTAAAATAAAAAATGGAGTAAGGCAAGGTTGCCCACTTTCCCCTTTATTATTTATATTAGCAATGGAACCGTTTGCAAATATGATTAGGAATGCAGAAGAGATAAAGGGATATAAAATAAATAAATAAGAGATTAAGTTGAATTTATTTGCAGATGATGCTCTGATAGTGACACAGAAACCGAATCAAGCAGTAACCAAGTTATTGGAAATATTTCAGAAATTTAAAAACATTTCTGGGCTTAAATTTAATATGGATAAATCTGAGATAATGTTTTTGAATACAAATTGGCAGGAACAAAAAGAAATCCAAATTGTGTCAGGATTGAAATTGGGGATTAAAAATATGGATATTTAGGTGTAAATTTACCAACTAAGTTGGACAATATTGTACAAGGTAATTATAATCAATTATGGAAAAAAATAATCAAATTTCTAAATGGGCAAGTAAGAATTGGAAAATGCTAACAAAAATTAGAATGTTCAAAATGATGGTACTACCAAAGTTTTTATATCTATTTCAAACTATCCCAGAAACAATTCCTAGTAAAGTTTTAAAGAAATGGGATAGGTCAATATTAAAATGGATATCAGGGAATAAAAAACCCAGATTATTCTAAGGCATTATTATATGAGCAAAAAAGTAAAGGAGGATGGGGAGTTCCATCACTCGAACTATATTTTGAGGAGGTTCAATTGCTAAGAATGATAGAGGTAGAATATAATTATAATACAAAGTGGGTTAAATTAGAAAGACAGAGCAATCAAATGGAGTTTGTATCTATCTTTCGGGGGGGGGGGGAAGAAAAGAAAGAAAGAAAAGAATTGGTCCAATGAGGGTGAATTATAAAATATGGGAGAAGTGGAGTAAAAACCTGGGTATAAAAAATAAGAAATGGCTACCAATTGAATATTTAAATAAAAGTAACAATGAAGAGCTTGGAAAGATAATTAAAAAAATTAAAGAACAAGGGATTTAAAATAATTGGAGATTTGTATGATTTAACAGGGGCACGAATACAGGAAGAAAAATTAACTAATTTAATAGGTAAGTAATATTGGATTCAAGTAAAAGGGATAATAAAATTGCTAGATGATACACAATTAAATATTGATGAATAAAATGAATTATTAGAAAAAATAATTTAAAAAAATTAGAAGGGGGTAAAGGAATAATAGGAAACATTTATAAGAGTATGTTAATAACCCAATTTAGAATGATAGAGGGATTGACAATGAACTGGGAAAAAGATTTATTGATTGATATAGATAAAATTAAAATTTGGTTACAAGAAATTATAACAATTAAAAATACAAATGTAAAAGAACAACAAATGAAAATAATTGGAAAATGGTATAGGACATCTCACCAATTAGCATTTATAAATGATAAATTTCAATCCAAATGTTGGCATGGATGTGGAGTTAAAGGAATAAATATTCATATGTGGTGGGAATGTCCATTTGTACAAAAGTTTTGGATAGAGGTTAAGCAACAGATAAATACAATTGTAGGGATAGAAATATAATTAAGTAAAGAAAATTGCTTGACTCTCAATTTAGGGGAATTAGGGTTGAATAATAATCAAAAATATGAAATAAAACAATTTCTAAAAGCTGCTCATGCAGTGATTGTTTATGGATGGAGGGAAAAATCAAATTGGAATAAGGATTACTTAGTTAAATATATAAAAGAATATATATTATTCAACTTCCTTAGGGAAAGAAGATTAAAATATATTGGAGAAAACATTAAAGAACCATAGGAAGACAAATGGGGAACAGTAATTAAGAACGTGAAAGGTAAAATGGGGTATGAGGAAGTTAATAAGATAATAATATTTTCCATATCTCCAAAATCGATTGTTAATTAGATTTGATTGTAAATTTCAACATGATTGTATAATGTGTATTATACACGATGTAATAAAAATTAAAAATAGCAAAAAAAATAATAATAATGTATGGTTTTAGTGACTTTCTCTCTCCTTGCTGAACATGCTGCCTAGCTTCGAAATCATGCCTCTGGACTTCCTCCAGAATATGTGCTGATACCAAGTCCAGGTCTCTCTCTGCAGCACTCTTCAGGCTATACATCAGGAAATCCCAATCTTTGGACAACCTCCCAAGTAGGATGTAAGCCTTATCAGATTCTGGGATGTTAAACCACGGACAGCAAATTGTGTAAGTATTTCCTGTATGCTGCATAACAGACTCTCCCTCTTGCAGCTTGTAGTAGTACTTCACCCAAATCATGTGAGACAAGGAGCTATCAGACTGGTGGATGGCTCTCAAAGCATTCCATAGCTCAAAGGCAGTTTTTTTCTCTCTCACGTAGATCAACTGAGATGGGTATAAGGTGAGCAAAAGAGTTGCTCTCACCCTCTTGTGCCTCTTTGGCCATTATGCATGCCTGTGAAACTCCCCATAAACCTTCTCTGATCAGCCAGGCTTTGGTATCAGCTGACCAAGAAGAATAATTCTCAGCTCTTAATTTTTCAAAACAGAGGTCTGACTCCATGTTTTGATTTTGCTTTGCAACTTGCCAAGGACACAACCTTTTGGCAGACCCAAACCAAAGTTCACAAATAAAGACTAACAAACAGGCACTCAGTCTTTATTTTTCTGTCAAATTCCCTGGCTGCTTGAGAACTTTAGCTCTACTTTCACAACCGGTAAACTTACTCAGAACTCTGAACATTGTCATAGTGGCTAACTGGGCCTATAACCAGGGATAATTGAGTCCATACACTGAAGGCTGCTAGCTAGGAAACAGGCACCACTGCCAAATCTGGAAAGTCACTCACGACTGCTGGGTTCTTCTAAGAGGCTTTTAAATCTTAGTTGCAGCAAAGTATTTACAAGCACAATAGAGCAATATTTACACCAACTGACATAATGCTCTGCCATCAACTGACATCCACACCACCACATGGTACACTAGAGTATTTCTCCTTATATACACAAACACAGCTATAATTCTGATCCAGCCCCCTGCTAGTATTTCATCACTTTCCTGTCATGTATCCACAGTGACAATGCAATTTGGACTTGATATGACTTATCTTCATGCTCAAGTTGCATCAGTTTCCTCTGAGTCAGCGTTTCCTCTTTAACCCATTGCATGCACCTGAGACATTTTACACAGACTGAGGCAAAAATGTACTGACACCATCTCCCTTATTAGGTGCCCTGTCCCACAGTCTACTAGGTATGAGTGTGTCTACTTAAATATGGGTGGCCAGGACATAAGAGGGATTCTGGTGGTGTACTGCCTACCTCACTGCATAACAGTCCCTTCCTGGCTGAGTTAGGGGGGTTGCAGACTGCCAGAAATAGTGTGAATTCAGTCCACTTTTAGGGTTAGGGTTAGAGTTAGGAACCATGGGAACTGTATTTTATTGTGGCGTCAGAGTTGTCTGACAGAGAAGGCTCAATGTCTCAGAAAAATAACAGTTCCCATGATTCCCTAGCACTAACCCTAACCCTAAAAGTGGACTGAATTCACACTATTTCTGGCAGTCTGCAACCCCCCTTAGTCTCATTGGTGGTGTTTGAGTCCCCTCAGCTTGTTGGGCTGGGAGACTTCAACATCCATGTGGAGACTGCTCTGTCAGGAGCAGCTCAGGACTTAATGTCTCCCATGACAACCATGGGGCTGTCCCAATTAATATTTGGGGACATGTCGCAGTACATACTCTGGACCTAGTTTTCTGTTTGGGGCAGGATGATAGTGATCTGGGAGTGGAGGAACTCTCAGTAATTATGTTGTCATGGACTGATAGGATTTAGATTCACTGGGACTCAGAGCCTCTGTGGGGGGCTGACTAAGATGGTGCACCCCAGGAGACTTGTTGACGTAGACAGATTCCTGATGGCTCTTGGGGAGTTTCCTGTTGCATTGGCAAGTGATCCTGTCAAAGCCCTGGCTGATCTCTGGAATAGAGAAATGGCCAGGGCAGTGGACATGATTGCCCCTAAGCACTCCCTGCCATAAAATGGATTGAAGCAGCCCCCTGGTTCACTGGAAGTGATTAAACAAGTGGGACAGAGACTAGAGCAATGATGGTGGAAGACTCAGAGTGTGTCCAACCAAACATGGGCTAGAGCTCATTAAAAGGTCTATGCTGTGAAGAAATTGTACTTCTCTGCCTCCATTGCATCTGCACACTGTCATCCAGTGGAGCTATCTTGAGTGGTCAGGGGCCTTTTACACTCTGGCTCATAAGAAGAAAATAAAGACCACTTGACAGCTCACTGTGAAGAATTTGCAAGACACTTTGCAGACAAAATTGCTCAGATCTGCTTTGACTTGGAGGCTGTAGTTGACACAGGTTCAGTGGATGTAGTTTTGATACCTGCTTGTCCTGTATTGTTGGATAAATTTCAATTTGTGCAGCCTGAGGATGTGGACAGGATCCTTGGAGAAATGAGGGAAATTGTATACTGGATCCTTGCCTTTCTGAAAGCAGCCAGAGAAGGACTGGCTGAGTAGGTAAGGGGAATGATGAATCTCTCACTATAGCAAGGAAGCTTACTTCCCTGCCTAAATAAGTTGTGGTGACGCTGTTAATGAAAAAAGGCCTCCCTGGATAACTATTGGCCAGTCTCTAATATTTCATTCTTAGGCAAGGTTCTGGAGCATGTGGTGGTCTCTCAGCTCCTGATGTTTCTGGATGAGATGGATTATCTAGATCCATTTTAATCTGGCTTCAGACCTGGCTATGGGACAGGGACAGCTTTGGTCACCTTAGTAAATGACCTATGCAGGGAATTGGACAGAGGAAATGTATCTCTGTTGTTCCTGCTGGACCTCTCAATGGCTTTCAATACCATTGAACATGGTACCCTTCTAGGCTGCCTTTCTGAGATGGGATTTGGGGGCACTGTTATGCAGTGGTTCCAGTCTTACTTGGAGGGGCAAACTTAAAAAAAGTGGTGTTGGATAACTCCTATTTGACCCCCTGACCATTGCCCTATGGGTTCTCTCAAGGTTCTGTTCTGACCCTCATGTTATTTAAAATCTACATGAAAGCACTGGGTGAGGTCATCTGTAGATTTGGGGTGTAGTGTCACCAGTATGCTGATGACAATCAATCAATCTGTCCTTTCCATCTGATTCCAAGGAATCTATTGTCCTGGTTCATCAAAGCATCCATATCAGCTGGCTGGGAGGGAACTACCAACTGATAATGCAGGCAGATGCAGTGAATTACAAACAGCTCAAAAGTTTCCTTGCCTGTGAGAGTCTGTAAAGAGAAAGGGATTGGTCGAGCAGTCCAAGTCAAGGAAGGCAACAGGAATCAAGGTCAATATAGTCCCAAGGTTGAAAAAGCCAGGAAGTCTGAAGTAGAAATTCAGGAGTATAAACAAAGTAAGAGGAATGCTGGCCAGGAAATAGGCAAGTTGCTTTTAGCTCTTGTCTGAAGCAAATTCAGCTCTTAAAAAGCCTGACACCAGCTGGTTCTAATCAGAACTTCCTTGCTTGCTGCTTAGCTTGCAGCCTGACTGAACATCTTAGTTCTTTCTTTTGTTGGATCCTTTTGTTCCTCCTCCTTGATCGAGGACTTAAGATCCCAGCTGTGTTCTCTGTCTGATCAGCACGTGAGTCTTGCTGCAATTCCACAGGATGAGCTGGCTGAAGCTCTTCAGCAGGGAGGGCTGGCTGCTCTGCAACAGGGAGAGCTGCAGGCTGTTCCTTGTCTGCTTGACTTGTCTGGGTCCTTTCCTCAGCCTCTTCATTGTACTCTTCCTCCAGGTCCCAGTCTTGCAGCTCCTATCCCATGACAGCTATCTTGGTACTGAACCAGTGTATGCTGTCAGTAATGGACTGGGCAATCTAACTGAAGCTTAAACCAGACAAGACAGAGGTGCTCCTGGTCCGTTGTAAGGCAGATCAGGGAATAGGGATTTTGCCTGTGCTGGTTGGAATTACACTGACTCTGAAATCTCAGACTCACAGTTTGTGTGTCCTCTTGGACTCAACTTTGAGGCTGAATGCCCAGGTTTCAGTGGTGGCCAGATGTGCATTTGGAGAGTTAAAACTAGTGCATCAGCTGTGCCCATTTCTTGAAATGTCAGATCTGACTATAATGATACATGCTGTGATTACATCCCATTTGGACTACTGTAACACATTCTACATGGGGCTGCCTTTGGAAACTGTCTGGAAACTTCAATCGCTCCAAAATGATGCAGCCATTAGGCTGACTGGGGCCAATTATAGGGAGCATATAACTACTGGTTTGTTTCTGGGCACAATTCGAAGTGCTGGTCATGATCTATAAAGTCCTACATGGCTTAGGTCCAGATTATTTGAGAGACTGTGGGCCTTTGCAGACTGCTAGAAATAGTGCAAATTGAGTCCACTTTAAGGGTTAGGGTTAGGGTAGAGAATCATGGGAACTGTATTTTATTGCCGCACCAGAGCTCTCTGACAGAGAAGGCTCAATGTCTCAGAAAAAAAAAAAACAATTCCCATGATTCCCTAGCACTAACCCTAACCCTTGAAGTGGACTCAATTTGCACTATTTCTAGCAGTCTGCAAAGGCCCTGTACCTCCCCATACCAACCTGCTAGAACCTAGGTTCCTAAGGAGAAGGCTTTCTCTCAGTCCCACTGCCATCACAGGCTCACTTGGTGAGGACACAAGAAAGAAACTTCTTGGGGGCTGCTCCCACCCTCTGGAACCTCCCCCCACAGGAGACTAGACTGTCCCCTTCCCTGCTTGTCTTTCATCAGCAAGTTAAGACATTTTTATTTAATATTTAATCATGCTAGGGTGGTTTTTGCATGGGTTATGTGTGTTGCTTGTGTCTTTTATCTTTTGTATATTGGCATTTGGGTTTTATACTGTTCTTAGATGATTTTAAATGTTTTATATTTTTATTGTAATGTTTTTAAAATGTTTTTGTTTTTTTGTTTTTTTTACCTGTGAGCCACCTTGGGTCCCTTCTGGGAGAAAGATAGCATACAAATGAAATAAATAAATAAAAGCTTATTCTGTAAAATAAAAATTAAAAAATTGCATGGTAGTTTTGCACAGAATCATAGAGTTGGAAGAGACCACAAGGGCCATCCAGTCCAACCCCCTGCCAACTCAAAATCAAAGCATCCCCGACAGATGACCATCCAGCCTCTGTTTAAAGACCTCCAAAGAAGGAGACTCCACCACACTCTGAGAAAGGGGTGTGTTCCATTGTCAAACAGCTCTCACTGTCAGGAAGTGCCTCCTAATGTTGAGGTGGAATCTCTTTTCCTGTAACTTCCATTGTTCCACATCCTGTTCTCTGGAGCAGCAGAAAACAAGCTATCATCCTCCTCAATATGATATCCTTTCAAATATTTAAAGAGGGCTATCATATCACTTCTTAACTGTCCCTTCTCCAGGTTAAACATACCCAGTTCCCTAAGTCATTCCTCATAGGGCATGGTTTCCAGACCCTAAATCATTTTAGTCACCCTTCTCTGGACACGCTTCAATTTTTCAACAGCCTTTTTTAATTGTGGTGCCCAGAACTGGATACAGTATTCTAGGTGGGGCCTGACCAAAGCAGAATACAGAGGCACCATTACTTCCCTTGATCTAGATACTATACTTCTATTAATGCAGCCTAAAGTTGCATTGGCCTTTTTAGCTGCGACATCACACTGTTGACTCATGTTCAACTTGTGGTCTACTAGGACTCCTAGATCCATTTCACATGTAGTCTCGTTAAGCCAGGTGTCCCCCACCTTATATCTATGCATTTCATCCCCCCCCCCCCCATAAGTGCAGTACCTTACATTTCTCTGTGTTGAAATTAATTTTGTTAGCTTTGGCCCTGCTTTCTAATCTATTAAGGACATTTTGAATTTTCATCCTCTCTTCTGGGGTATTAGCTATTCCTCCTACTTTGGTATCATCTGCAAATTTAAGAAGCATGACCCCTATTGTTTCATCCAAGTCATTGATAAAGATGTTGAACAGCACTGGGCCCAGTACAGAACCTTTGGCACCCCACTAGTCACTTCTCTCCAGGATGAAAAGGAACCATTGCTGAGCACCCTTTGAGTTTGGTCAGTCAACCAGTTACTAATCCACCTGACAGTTGTAATGTCTAGCCCACATTTTACTATCTTGTTTGCAAGAATATAATGGGTGACCTTGTTAAAAGTCTTACTGAAATCAAAATATGCTATGACTACCACATTCTCTTCATCTACCAAGCTGGTAATTTTATCAAAAAGAAAGAAAGAAAGAAAGAAAGAGAAAAAGAAAAAGAAAAGAAATCAGATTAGTCTGGCATGACTTGTTTTTGAGAAACCCATGTTGACTTTTTGTGATTATGGCATTCTCTTCTAAATGTTCACATACTCTCTGTTTAATGAACTGATCTAGAATTTTTCCTGGTATTGATGTCTGACTAACTGGGTGATAGTTGTTGGGATCCTCTTTTTTTCTCCTTTTTGAAGATGGGGGCAATGTTTGCCCTCCTCCAGTTTGTTGGGACTTCTCCTGTTCTCCAGGAGTTCTCAAAGATTATTGCCAATGGCTCTGAGATTACATTTGCCAGTTCTTTTAATATCCTTGGATGTAGTTCATCTGGTCCTGGAGACTTAAATTCATTTAGGTTAACCAGGTATTCCTGTACTTTCTCTTTACCTATTCTGTGCTGCACTTCCCCTATTGTGTCCTCTGCTCCATTTTCCTCAGGTTGAACAC
Source organism: Phrynosoma blainvillii (assembly GCA_026167975.1). NCBI lineage: Eukaryota > Metazoa > Chordata > Lepidosauria > Squamata > Phrynosomatidae > Phrynosoma > Phrynosoma blainvillii. The sequence goes on along the minus strand of JANUYF010000003.1, from coordinate 179,613,825 downwards.
CCTTTTCTTTTTGTGAGAAAATGGAGGCAAAGAAGGTGTTGAGTAGTTCTGCCTTTTCTCTGTCCCCTGTTAGCATTTTGCCATGTTCTCTGTGCAGAGGCCCTACCATTTCCTTCTTCATTTTGCTTTGGACATACCTAAAAAAGCCCCTTTTATTGTCTTTAACCCCTCTAGCAAGCCTGAGCTCATTCTGTGCTTTCGCTTTCCTGACTTTACTCCTACATGTTCGAGCTATTGGTTTGAATTCCTCTTTAGTGATTTAGCCCATTTTCCATTTTTAATACATCTCCCATTTAGAACATAGTGTTACCCATAGTGCCCTTGTTGTCAAAAATATAAAAGCCATAAAATTCCATGATGACCTCCAGATGAACTCTGGCAGTGGAAATGGAGGCCAAAGGTCATCTGCGTCCTTGGCATGGGCCAACCACCCTTAATCCTCAATGCAAATACATAGCTCCCAGACAGTCCAGGAGAGTTGCAGATGGGATTTCCCCTGATGAGATCATCCAAACCATCAAGAGGTGTATTGTGTCACCCTGTCACAAGCACCCCCAGCCATCAAGGGTGTAATGTTTGTATTGTGCCACCCAGTCTCACACACCCCCACCCATCGGAAGGTGCATTGTGCCACCTAGTCACACATTCCCGAGGATATGGGCCCCTCGGATTAAGACCACCAGATACAATGTAACCCTATACAGCTGGGTGTCATCATAGCAATTATCACCTTTCGCCTCAGGCCCTGTTTGGCCCTATATGAACCCCAGATTTTGGCCAGTAGGTGTGCTATCTTCTTGGTCTAAACGACTCCATGTCACTCTGACCTTTGAAGCTAGTTACTGTCAAGTCTGCTCAAACCCAGGCTATGGAGCAAGACTTGTCCCCCACCATCTCACATTCCATTTGCTTCCCGGAGGAAGTCTACATCTCGGTAAGCATCACCATTAGTAACGCCTGAAATCTGTTCCCAATCTCCAACCCTGATTTTCCTGAGCCTTGAGTGTGTGTGTGAGTGTATGCGCAGTGAATGTGTTTCCCCTATTTCAATAAATTAGACATCTAGTTATTAACATCCGTCTCAGCTTTATTCATTGGAACCCCCTGGTCTCTTGGTATAAACATCGGGAGGGCGATCTCATTGGGCTCTTGTAGCCAGCCCCCTCTTGCAATCTAATAATAATAACAACAATAATAAAATTCCCCTAACGGACCCTTGGCTACAATAGTTCACTTGAAAGTTCTTTTGTCATCCAAGCTGGTTTCTTGAGACATCTCCCATTTTTCCTGCTCATCAGAACAGTTTGAGATTGTGCCTTCAGTATCTCCCTTTGAGAAACTCCCATCCATCCTGAACTGTTAGGAGTGTTGGGATATGTAGTTAAAGTGGAAATGTACAGATGTGGGAAAATTTCTATTGAAAAGAGGTTGAGCCTGCAGGTGGCAAATGTGTAAACAATTTCACCCAAGGTCAGTGTCTGGGGACAGACAGACAGATAACACATAAACAATGAGATCATCTTTCTTGTCTAAGAACCAGGATCACACGACACATGACTCATAGCAAGAGGCTGGGTTAGAGGCTGGGTTAGAAGCTATTCAGCAATTGCTATGGAGGTATCCACCCATGGGAGGAGTTTGGGGTTTGGTTAAGAGCCTCCTTTGTTCTTACAATTTATTACACTGTCTTTTGTGTTTGTGTTCAAGTTTCTTCATACCTGCATGATGGACATGTAAATAGTTTTTCTCTTTACAATGTAATCATTAATAATAACCTTCTAATGAAGAACTCTCTGTTCTGGTCTGGATTAATGGCAAACTGCTTGAAACTACAAGGAGCTGCATACCATCGTGATGAGGTCAGCTCAACTCAGTTCCAGACAGAGGTGGCTGATGGATGGATGCCTGGCATTTCGGCACGAGATCTCTGCTAATACAATAAAACCATAAATAAATCAACATGAACTCCCTTCTCCTTTAGTATTCCTGACCATGGGATCATTCTCAGTGTTTCCCTAGGTTTGTTGAAATCAAAGAAAGCAGTGTGAAATTGAAGAAAGCAGTGTGTGTGTGTGTGTTTGTTGCAGGAAAAATGATGTGTTTGTGCACAAAAATGCCACGTGAAATTTGCATAAAGTAAGTGCCAAATTGTGAATCAATTTCAACTGTAATTGCAATTGCTTTTTGCTTCTTCCAAGAACAGAATTTATGAAGAGGTAGACCCCACCTGAAAGACAGCAGTTCAGTACTGCTCAGATATCTGTTACTTCGATCCAGAAAATTGCTACTCATTTCCCATGTTAACTATGTGAAATGCCACACAACTGGCCTTGGGAGCTCCCATGACAGTGAGATGCAGAGTTGATTTTGGAATGTCTGTGCATTTTGCAGTTATGAAACTGAGTTCCATTTCACAATGGGAAAAATATTTTTATTAGTATGCATGAACATAAATACATATTTAGTGAAACAGGACCTAAGGGGTTTCTTAAAAAAAAAAAAAACTGTCAGTCTTGCAAAATGATTCCCATTTAGGATACATATTATAGGAGAGATCATAACTGAAATTCAAATCCTAATAATGTTAAATCACCATTCTGACAATGAAAATGCTTAGAATGGTATTAAACATAAACTTAGATAATGAGAATAAATTATGTGAATTAGAGTTAAATTAACTACTGATAATACAATTGCAGATCAAAAACTAGATTACTGTATTATTAAACTTGTAGTATAAAGGCTATGAAGAGGTGTTTCTCTCCCCACCCTGCCACCTCACTGAAGTTCTGTTTTGAAAAGTATAGCTTTATAGAAGTTCATACTTTGCAAAAAATTAGCATACTCATAACAAGAACACTCTAAATATTCATCCAATGTGTTCATTACAAATAAATCTAGCTGATAACTTAAAAAAACCCAAAAACATATAACACATTATGTTTATTCCAGAATTTCCTGTAATATAACAAAGTACTATCAGCAATAGGAATTACTGGGTTGAGTAGTTAGTAAAACATGTCATTTTATGGTTTATTCTCCAAATATACATATTTACAAATCACAAGCACTACTAGACTGTGGTTCCTATGGTATACTTTAACAAATATGTATAGTGCTGTTTATTTGGAAGAACTGATATTGCTTTCTCAGCAAAAGTAGCAGATGTTTCAGTAATAACTTTTGCATTTTATTGGTTGTTCCTTTAGTGTCACCTTATCAAGCAGAATAATTTGCTGAGACTGTTTGTCAGGCCTCATTTCAAGAAAGTGGGTGCATTTAACTCATAACCAGTTCGAAACAGCACTTAAGCTCATACAGGATTTCATTCCTTCCAACATTTCACAAAACACATTCCGAACTGCAGGTTTAGATTATGTTGATACCATTTTAACTGCCATGGCACTCCCTCTTGGAATCCTTGGACTTTGAGCTTGGTTAAGTACTTGTAATTCTCTAGTTTGCTCTCTTGAACTACTTCATTATAGAGAAATCCATGTACCTCACACAATTATACATTCCTGGATTCCATAGGATGGCCCAATGGTGATTAAAATTGTCTCAAGGGCCAATAACTATGTAATATAGATACACCTAGTGTGGCACACTTGTTCACTCATGGAGCATGCTGCAAGGGATGCAAGCAAATGCTTTTTTGGTAGTGCATACCAGGTTCTAGCACCTCTTAACAGCATAGACTAGGTTGGTTTGCTCCCTCTTGTCTTCCCACTGGTGGGCAAATAACTTTGTATTCAGGTGAGACTTTGACAAGTGACCTCACATGTGTCTTTTTCACACACAGCTTTTAAATCACCACAAAAGTTGGATAATAGTGCCTTGATGATACCTATTGCATGACACCATATCCCTCCCTTGTCCTTCAATTGTAGTTAGCCCACACCTTGCCATTGGTGTGGGAAAATAATCAATAAGCATCCAAGCATACTACTCCAGAGGTGTGATAAATTACTCTGTGGAAGTTTTTGGAATTGTGCAGTCACATGGTGTCAGTGTCTCTTCCTTTTCATCTCCCCCCTTCCCTTCACTATTCCAGTACAGCCGTGGGTTTTAAACTTTTATTTTTAAAAACTACAAAGTTTAAAACCATGGAATTAGCATAACTCTGAAATTGCTGCCACAGAGGTGGTGGCATCAAGGAGGATAGGGCTGTAGAACCAATGAAGTGTCAGCCCAATTGACCAATGTGTACAACAACATAGCATTGCACTGGATTTGGCCTGGTGCATGTGGTCTCCATCATGGTCAATTTAGGACCAGACCAAGGCATAATACTGTGGACTGGCTCTAGAGTGTGGAGCACTTTTGGTCTCTTTTTCAGCTTCCTTTTATAATGTTTTGCCATCCCTATACAAAGCAACAATTACAGAAAGCAGGCTTTAAAAAAAATAATTTTATTTACTAAATAGAAAAAAAAACCATAAATAGTAATGACATCTGGATCATAAAGTATCAACCTTACAGGAGCATAATACTTGCAATACTGGTAATAGGCATCAAAATGTAGACTACTTCCTATGGGCTAGTTACAAATAACACAATTTGAATCAATTCTTGAATGATGAGTCAGATATCAGAAGATTCAATAAATCTACTGTAGTCATGATTAAAAAAGGATTTAGATCATAATTTCTAATACATCTGGCCTAGTTAAGTTTTATTTGGCATAGGCAGTGAACTGATAATTTATAGTTAGTTACAAATTTGTCTTCAGCCCTAAAAGCAAATGTCAGGAAGAGTGCAGAAGTGCACATGGAAAAAAAAAATACAGGGCACAACTGTATTGGTTATCCTTAAAAAGTCTTAGCTTACTGTGGGACACAGATCCAGGCAACAGAAAGAACACCTATCAACCAATCAAAACCAATGTCCCTAACCTTGGGTTGAAAGACTGCACCCATGAAATTTGTTCAACTACCAGGTGGAACTGGGAGAAGGCAGTTTCCATTTGCTCAAGCTAGTTATGTCCCTGGAGAGCTCCATCACAGCATCCATTAAGGTTGTCCAAACCAGCACATAGGCCAAGAAGATAGAAACCTCAACTTGGCTGCATGTAGTTTTAAATCATTTACAATACCCAAACTCATTTCCAATACCAAAAATATATATTTTTTATAAAACTACCCCCCCCTCTCTGTTACTTAGAAATAATTTGGTTTCTCACTGGTAACAATTTCTGACATTGTTTCTTTGTTATTTCTTTGTTATTTTTAACTTTCCCTCTAGATCAACTGCCTTCATTCAGAATATGACTCTTTTTCAGCATGAAAATTGTTAGTTTATTCCTACTTTTGTTTTCTTTTCTTTGAGTGTGGTTCACAGTCCATGAGAAATCTTTTTTTATGTCCTATAGTTGCTAAGCTTGTTCAAATGGTTTTGGTGAGAAACTCTGAAAATCCCATCAGGGGGTGCCTACAGGTTGACACTGTTAAATTGTTTATCTCTAAAGTTTTAACTCTAAAATGTTTGACCATTGCAGAAGCCATGCTGAACCTTCTTCAGCATGATGTGTCCTTCTATATGGTTTTATTTAGGGGAGGGGGCACGTTTATTGAAAGCTTCTTTCAGTTTACATGAACAGGTATTAAGTTAATCAGCATATATGTTCCTGGATGCTTTCTCACACACCAGATACTCCAGAATCTCTCTGTCAGAAATGCATGGTTGAATCATGCTTTTTAAGTTTTACACAAGTTATATTTATAAATATTCATGTAGATACACTCTTTTTACTATCTGTTATGTAATGAATATTAATAACTACTTTAATCATGAAAATGAAAGGAAAGAAAAGGGAACACAGTAGATATGAACATACATGTTTCCATTAGGACAAAACAAGGAAGAGTATATCAGCTAAGTGACTCAGAGGTAATATCTCTACTGACATTTTTCAACTCAGATCATAAATAATATTTCATTGTTCCACTGCAAATTATCTTCCCCTGACCAAAATAAACACACACACACACACACACACACACACACACACACAATTTTTTACAGATAGCAATAACTTTTTGTTTAAGGCAGGAGTGTGATTAAGCCAGATACTTTACAACAGTTAAACTAAACCAATGAGAATCTGTATTAATTTTATGTTTCTGTATCACTGTAATTTCCAAATTTTATGGTATATGTCACATACCTTACTCATAGGCTTGCCATATCAGTCTTACAATCTGATCTAGTAAGAAATATAATTCATTACATGGGAAGTAGTTCAACATTAGCTTGTTTAATAATGCAGTCAAACCACTTTTGTATATGGATCTAAGGCATAGTTTATACATAAAAAAATCTAGGCAATGAAACAGGTGGCACAATGATTAGAATGGAGATGGTATATGGTTAAAGATAGAATGAATATTTGATAAAAATGAAAAAAATGGTCAAAAACACATACACACATACACAAAATTTAAACACAGCGTTTTATTCTTCAAATAAGTTGCTATTTCCCCCCAATATTTTTCCTTAACATCAGTTATCAATTCTCATTCTTTTTATAAGTTACTTATAAATCTTTCTTTAATAAAATTTATCATTTATTTTTTTGCAAAATCAGATAATTTTATCAACTATTTTTTTTCCTCCTTTCATTTCTGGGCACACATTATTCTCACTGTAGTAAGCATATATTGAATAATTCTTTAATATATGTTTCTTCTCTATATGTTCTTCCAGTGTTCTCAATAAACAAAGTCCTTTTTTCAATTGAAATGTAAGCTTCAGGATATCCTGCATTCTAGAATGTATCTGAATCCAATATTTTCTTACAAGTCCATCACATATGAAAAGATGCCACCTCTTTTTGCTTACATTTCCAACCCTTGTACATGTTTCAGAGTCTTCCTGGTGTCAAATACAATCTGCATTTTTATAATTTTTTTATAATTATTTTGCATTCAAATCAGAGTATACTTCAAATATTTAGTCCACATTCTTTCCTATTTATCACAATTGATTCAATTGGATATTATGATCTATAGTTTGAGTTCATTTTATCATGCATTCTTCAACTAATTCTTCCTCCATTTCCATTGTTGACAAAAGCTTATACATTTTTGCAATTAAATGTTCATCATCTGTACATAACTGAATTTCAAATTCTGATGTTTCCATACTATATAGATTCCTATGCATCTCTCTAATATCTGTTTATAAAAAATACCATTGAAATTCAGATCCCTCCATGTCCAATTCTTCACTTGTTTTCATTCTGTAATGGTCCTCATCAAACTTTCAAAAGATCTCAGTGGGTTACCCATTTATCTCTAAATACAATTTATTTTATATACAAAACTTCATGTGATGAAGTCCATAGAGGCCTTTTGCAATTTAATTTTGTGTTCTCTCCATGTTCTTAACAAAGATATTCTAACATTTGCCAAAATGTTATTGTACCAAAGAATACCATGCTAACCAAATAGTAAATCAAATCAAATCCAATTGTCATAATCTTTTTCTTCAGTTTGATCCTTTAACCAAACCAAGCTACTGGCAGAGGAATACAATTTCAGATTTTTAGGTCCAAACCACTCTCTCTTTCCCATCTTGTAAAGTTTTAAATCTCACTCTGCATCTCTTACTTTGCCCTACACATTTGAAATAACTCTGCCATTGGAAAAACAACATGTTTTTTAGTGTCAAGAAGCTGCAATGAGAAGAATCCTGAACTGAGGGGAATCTTCTCAGTTCTGAACTTATTTGGAGCAAAATTTTCTCATTGTCATTTGTCACATAGGAAAAAAATGGCATTTCCTGTATGGGAAATATCATTTTCTACATATTTTAATTTTTTTTTATTTTTAATTAATTATTTTTCAATTTCCTTTAAAAGCATCACATCATACTAAAATTTCACTTTAAACACGTAAAACTGTACACACAAATGCATTTAAATACATTTAAGCTATGGGTATGCTATTGTAATTTAAAGGTATAATTTTAATTTTGCTAGTTGTTTATGGGGAAATACAGACAAGTAGGAAAACATAGTTTCAAACAGCCTTTTCTGAAGCTGTATTGAGTCCTGTCATACATACTGCCAGCCCTGAAGCCAACCCCAGTGTGGAGGAAACATCCACACCATGCAGGTACAACATGGCTTCAAGCTTCAATGCTTACTCTGTTAATTTTTTTCCACCTCTGTTTTGTGCCTAAGCATGATAGCAGAGACACACGAACAATGCTGCAAAGGTGATGTTCCCACCCACATCCCTATGACCCTTTGTATCATCTCAGTGATGTTATTCACATCAGTACCAGGAGATAACCAATATAATGGATGCCATGTCAGCTGTGAGGCCTGCACTATCACTAATCCTGCAATCTATGGGCAAAGCGGTCAGTGCCGCAATGATCCTACCAATATCAACAATGTTCGGAGACACTGATGACACTAGTGATAATGATGACACATACCACACGAATGTAGCTGCCACAGTGGGCACTGCGGTCATGCTACAGTCTGCTGATGCTGCTACCATCTTGATGCCACCTGAGAGATGTCCATGTCACTGGTGGATGTTCCCCAGAAGCATGGATTGGTGAGATGAGTTCATCACAGCTATCTCAGCAGATGAGCAGTGGAGGACATTCTTTAGAATGCCCCATGCAATCTTTCACAGGCTAGTAGAAATACTGCGTCAGGAACTAGAGCGCTCTGACATCGCAATGAGGAAAGCTATCCTGGTGAAGAAGAAGGTTGGCATAGCTATCTGGATCCTTGCCAACAATGCCAGCTACAAGCAGACAGGAGGGCAGTTCAGGGTTGGCATTAACACTGAAAGTGTGGACTTGGTGCAGTTTGCCCTAGCCATGGAGAAGCTTCAGCTGTCATGAACTGTGTACTGGGGAACACTTGTCAGGTAGGCAGAATCACATACCATTACCGATTGTCCACACTGTCGCTGGGAACCTATGCCATATCTATCATATTATATCTATATAAGAGAATGAATGGGGTGTTTTTGATACTATCCTAAACAGGTACATCATATCTGTCACGTCTCTCCATCACTTTCCCCTCCTTTATCATTCCCAGATTATGGATGGCTTCTCAGATCTGGGATTCCCGTAAGTAGTGGATGCCGTGGATGTATGCCACTGTCTGATTGTGCCACCCATGGGATGGAGAAATGAGTTCTGCCATTCTTTCATCCTCCAGGGGAAATGTGACCACAGGGGGAGTATGTAGAAATCAGTTGGGCAGGATCGACCCATGACAGGAGGTCATCTAGAACACCGTCATCTTTCAAATAATGGAAGCTAACATCTATGTGCCAGGGAACTCCAGCATCTATCTGAGGGGCCAGCAGATTGGGCCACTCTGGCTGACAGTGCCTATCCCATTCAGGAATGGCTGATGAAGCCATTTCAGGGCAACATCAATGTCAGGTAGAAACTACTCAATAGGAAACTGAATCTTGCCAGGAATGTGGTGGAATGGGCATTTGGGCAGCTCAATGGAGGTGCCTCACTTCCCCACTTCTTGTGGCAGAGGAGAACCTCATTCCCATCATTGCTTCATGCATCATCCTCCACAACTTATGCGACACCAAGGACAGGGTGCTGGATGAGGGAGAGTGGTACAAGTGCTGCTTTGTGCTGCCCACCCATGGAGGATAATGAGGCCATGAAACAGTGAGAAGGGGAGGCTGTAAGGAATGCCATGGCAGACTTCTTTGTAACTGGAAGGCTTCGAGGTGTCCCCCCTCCATCTGTGGTTCTGGAACATCAGTATACTTTGTCATGCATTCTGTGTTAAATATTAAACATGTCCTATCATCCACCCTTTGTGTAGCTGTCATTCATTGTGCCAGGCAGTCATTGCCACCCAGGGATAAACACACACACACACACAGAGACACGGGACAGGTGCAAGAGCTCATGCAAGGGACAGCTGGTGCCAATTTTACTGCAATGGACAGATACATTTGCAACAACAGCTAACCAATGATCTGACAATGCATCAACTCCCTCCATCTCAGACTCCTAATAGTCAATTGATGGCTACAGTTTGGAGTCTTAGGTACAACCATTGGTGGACCTCATTCAAACTTGTCCTGCAAGGGTCTCAATTGGCTAAAGGCCAGATGATTTGAGATCTCCTCAGGCACAACTGAACATGAATGCCCATGCGACCCTGCAGAGCTCAGACAACAATCATGGCTGTCAGGAGGGTGCCCATCCAAGTTGCTTATTGAAGTGAGGAGGAGGTGGGCATCCTTCTGGATAGCCTTGATGAGGAGCAGCAACCGTTTAAACCATGGCTATCACTGTGCTGCTCAAGCAGCAACCGTTTAAACCATGGCTATCACTGCTCAAGCCCTGAGCCTCCAGGGCTTCAAGGGGACCCTCCAATAGTGCCAGATGAAGTTCAAGGCACTGAAGGGGGTCTTCTTTGGAGCCCTAGAGGAGTATGGGGAGCAGCTGCCAGTGAGGAAGAGGCCACCCATCCATGCAAGGTTGTATATCCTGTGGGTGAGGGCAGGGCATCCAAACTGGGAAGATCATTGGCCCCCACCTATGTTCCATCTGGCTCAATGCCCATTACCCCCACACCACACCACCCTTGGCTATCTCTGCTCTTGCCCATGGCTAAGGATTTTGCTCATGTCCCCCACAATAGGCATGTGATGGCAGCAACAGTGACAGCAGCAGTGAAAAGGCTGGAGAGAGGAGGAGGAACCAGCCCAGTACCCCTCATCCACCACCACCACCACCACCTCCTCACATGCCCATGCCAGAGTGGGAGAGGCTGAGGCCAAGGCAGCCCTTGCCATTGCAGGGCTAGCCAGCCACCCCTGAAGGTAGGTCTTAAAGGGGAATGGTTATGGCTGCCTGGTGTGGCCTCCATGCCATTCATGTGGGGCTCCCTTCCCAAATAAAACTTGAATGATCAACTCCACCACCCCCCATACAGACCCTGGTATAGGCTATGGAACACAAGAGGAGTGGGAGTTGGTGACCATCTATTAGAATGGCTCCCATGAGCAGGACTGGCAATGAGGTAAGAGGGGGAAATAAATGAAGGGAGGGAGGGAGGGGACTAGCTGACATCTTCCATTTTTTCTTATATATTTTAGCCATGTGGAGCTCCCTATGACCCCAGCCTGACCCTTGGGAGATGGCAGCCATAATCCCCTAAATGTAAGGTCAGGTAAGCAAGCTGAAGTTGCTCAAGACCACTAAAGATTTCCTGGACAGGCAGGTTTTGGGAGTTACCCTTGGCAATATCCCATTATATTGGAAAAGATGCACAATGAGTTTTTTTTATCGTAGTCTCACACTTAATGGGTCAGTGATCAGATTTGATTGCACCCCTTTCTCTAGCTTGCTTTCCTTGATAGTTTTGAAACCAAATGCATTGTTTAGACCAGGGGTAGGCAACCTTTCCCCTTTAAGGGCCAAGGGACTTCAGCTCCCAGAAGCCTCAGCCATGTTGGCCAATAGTCCCATGTTGGCCAATAGCTCCTGGGATTCTGGGAGCTGAAGTCCCTCGGCCCTTAAAGGGGAAAGGTTGCCTACCCCTGGTTTAGACTATGCCCAGACTTAGGTAAACAATGGTAAACAATGGTAAACCCATCAAGCCTTTGTCCACCTATTGTTTGAATCATAGCTATAAGGCAGAAATTCCCTATAAGAACCCCTGGATTTTGGCAGACCTTGTGCTCCTTGGAAGTGCATGCTGAATCTCTGTCGGTCTGCACTCTGAGATAGTTCCCACGACCCACTCTCTTGCCGGTCATGCCCCTTCCACGGAATCCATCCACATTCACCAGAAGTCCGGAGGAGTCTCTTGGACATGAGTATATCCCCCTCTATCCTGGTTTCCCTCTTTGCCTCCGACGCTCTCACTCTTTCTCACTTGCCTTCTCGTGTGTGTGTGTGTGTGTGTGTGTGTGTGTGTGTGTGTGTGATATTTGGAGGTTTGTTTATTGTGTTAAATAAAATTTTAGACTTTAATTGGAATTTGGTCTGTTTCAGTGTCATTCCTTGCCAGAACTCTTATACCTCTGGTATACATTTAGACAAGATCTCTGAAGCAAAGTTGGGTGCTTCACTCTCACCTTTGAGCTAATTATAAATTCCCCAAAATTAGGCTTGTGTTTCCCAACAGTACACAGGGTTGAATTTACACAGTAAACCAGTGAGGTTGTTGTGGTAGTGCTAAAAGATGGATCAGTGCACAGAGGGAGTGCATGTATGTTGAAAGACACTACTGGTGGCTCTAGATGGTGTCACCCTTGTCACTGGGTATTGGTGCTGGGTCACCTTCCTCCTCTATGTGGCCTCCCCCTCTGGCCACCTCTCACCTGGGGTTGGCAATTGGGATCTGTAACTGCCAGCCCTCTGAGGAGGCCTACAGATTCATCAATGGGGGGGGGGGGGATGGCTCATGGATGTCCACATTCATGGCAACTCTCTCTTTCTGGGGTGCAGTGGTGGCCCTCCTTCTTGTGCCCTCTTCCACAGTGCCCACTCTGCCACCAATGCCACCCTGGGCTGGCCTCATGATTTCCACCAGGTCACCCAGGAAACCTGTCTGCCTTTCTAGGGTGGCATTGAGGTGCTCCTGCTGCTGGAGGGATCTTTCCTGATGATGGAGGCATTTCTCTCTCAGAAGTCCATCCTCCTCTCTTACTCCCTCTTTCTGTGCTCATCAGCATGGTCCCCCTCCCTCTGCATATATTCCAACAGGTCCCTCATGTGGTCCAAGCTCCAATCCATGAGAAGTGGTAGCTGCAGGGCAATGCATCCTCCTTCGGCTCTCAGCCAGGCTCTCTGTCAGACTCATTGTGGTTCAGGAGTTTGCTGTTTCTTGTTCTGTGGGACAATCCAATACCACAGAGCAGAATTATAAGATAAAACATATTCTCTAGCTAATGTGGAGGGAGAGCAGAGGGAATGGAGGTTGGTTAGGAAGGGTGGATCCATGCAGCCAGCACTGATGCAAGAGACACCTCACAGAATCCACCCCCAGGAATGGTAACCCTGGACCCCCCCCCCCCCACACAAATGCCATGATGAAAAGAAGGTGTGCAGTTAGTAGCAGGAACTATATGCACCTGTGCAGAACATGCCAAAAGCAATGCAAATTTATGAGAACTTAACTGTAGATGTGGAAATGTGAATTTCATATCATTACGGGGGAAGGAGTGTACCGTGTGCAGCCATGCCTGCATGCCACAATAGCTGGAATCCTCCATCACCTTTCCCCTCCTCAACCTCGCTGTCATTGGTAGCTGCTGTACTAGCACATCGGAGAGGTGACTGGTCCTGATGACTACTGGTCCTGGAGGATGTGGGGCTCCCCTCCCCAGCATTGGATCTGGGCCCGTGGCATGACTTACCTTCAGTAGCCTCCAAAAGGTCCTGGGACTCTTCCATCAGGATGGACTCCTCCCCACCTTACATTCTGGCTGGCTCACCAACAGGGGCCTATTCCAGTTCAACACTGGTGCCTACTGTGCAGGGATGAGCACCACCATCCCTCCTAATGATGTCCCTGAGCTTTCTATAAAAGGGCATGGTAGTGGCACTCTGGCCACTTCTGGCATTGTAGTCCCTGACCTTCCTGTAGGCTGCCCTGAGGTTCTTGCACTTACGGTAACATTATTCACCAGTGTGTTGGTGGCCCTTTGCGCTCATGACTTCTGCCACCTCATCAAATGTCTCAATGTTCCTATAAGTGTTCTCTAATTTTGTCCAACACATCTGGCTGTCCCCATATGGCTATGAGGTCAACCATCTTTTAATTTGACCAATTGGTCCTTCTCTCTCTTCTTCACTGTGTTGCAGAAGTCATTATACCCAACACACACAAATGACAACAGTGTTCAGAAGTAATGTTGTGAAGCTTCACAGGAGCAACATGAAAATGGTGCTGGAAAGTGAGTGGGAGTCCAGCTCAGATATGAGTCATATTTATCTCTTTCTACTGATGTAATATCCAGTCGGTAAATGTTCAGTATCCTTTGATTGATCCTGCACATGCTATTCCTCTCATTATATAAGCCACACCTCTTAAAATGTGTCCCTGCTATGAGAAATCTGGGCCATTTTAACATACAGTGTCCCGATCAAATCATCTTCATGGCTGTGCATACAGATGTACCTGTGAAGGTGTGACTTTTCCAGAAGGAGCACATAAAACCAGCATCTTTTAAATCCAGTTATTCTACCCATTACCTTCTATCTGGACTCAGTCTGCTTCAAGTCGTGCATCATCTGAATACCCCTCCTTCAAGCAGAATTGAATCTAGCTTATTTTGACTGTCTGTATCCCTCCTGTCACAACTATTACCATTACATTCAGCAATATACAGGGATTATGATTTATGAGTAAAAATAACAAAAAAACATTACTAAGGATTCTGTATGGTGTATGGGAGGAGTTCAATGGGGGGGGGGGGTGATCGACATGTTGCCAAACCTAATGATGCTTACTAATGTGATCACAGTGTACCAACCCATGGATGAGGGTTTGTTGCTTTTGTTCATCTTCTTGCAATCTATAGATAAAATACTACAAGGTATTATTGTGAGACAATTATTGGCAAATACTCTAGGTTGCCATTGTTTGTAACATCAAGAAAAGCTGAGGCAGATTTTGTTATTTAATATTGCAGCTGTCTTTGTTTGAATTCAATATTTGTATATTTGCACTTAATGGGGCCCTTGTGGCTGCATTAAATTCTACAATTGTACTATGCTGAACAGTTTTGTTTTGTTTTAAAAATATATATCTACAGACAGACAAACACACAAACAATATATATGTGCAAAGCCTTTTGACCATTCATAATAAAGTGTGTATTATTTAACATGGAAAACTATAGTTGCTTTTAAAACTACCATGAACTTTTGAATGAGTGGGCAATTCTGAGTTCCTTTTTAATGACATAGCTGTGTGACTTTATTTACATTCTTAAAATGTATTGTGCAGTTTAGGCTACTATAGATTAATACTTACTAAAGTCTACTGAAAAAGTAAATTGAATTTGGAAATGGTTTGTTCTCATCTGCTAGATAAAATTTAATTTCTCAGAAGTATGTGACAGCATATGGAATAAATAACTTGGAAGGAAAAATCAGAATCCTTCAAACAGGCCTATTATGTTGACTTGACACCAAAATGCAGGTGCTGCTCAGTCACATGGATTTCTCCCCCATTTGCTGTATTTTGGAATTAAAATCTGGATTGGAAGATAAAGGATTTTAATTCCAAAATACAGCAAAAGGGGGAGAAATCTGGATTGGAAGATAAAGGGGTATCTATTCTTAAAAGCCAAATAGCATTCATATACAATTGTAGAAGAAACATTTGGGAAGTCAACACTTCATAAGGCAGGGTGGGAAGTGGAATTTTCCCTTACAAACGATAGTAGGACCTGGGAAAATATGTGGAGTCACTTCCCATTTAAAACTAAGTCCACTGCAGTTAAAGAGAATACTATTAATTTGATCCACTGATGGTATCTTACTCCAGTCAAATGGGCTCACATGTTTACCAATGCCAATTCAAATTCTTGGAGGGGTTGTGATGGTAAGAGAACCTTTATACATATGTGGTTGGATTGTCTCTTAGTGCATGAATACAGGACAGAAATTTTACAGCTAATCTCCAAGATCACTAAGCAAAGCATACAATCAACACCACTCCTGCTCCTCTTCCCTATTTGTATTGCAGTGGGATCAGATTTTTCTACATTTATAATAAGTAGGGCATTTTTCCCCTTATATATGTTTTTCATCCATCCTAGAAAGTTTTCTCCTACCTCCATTTTTAAAAAGATTTCCAGCATACAATCCAATTTTACTTTGTTGAAGGCTTTTTCAGCATTGACTAATAATAGGGAAAATTTCTTATTATTTTTCCTCATACTATTCAATTAAATCTAATACTACTCTTATGTTTCCCTTTAGGTGGTCTTGTGGGTAAAAAAACACCTGCTTGGTCTTCATGTTTTAGTTCTCCTAGTATTGCTACAAATCTTTCTGTTAGTATTGCAGTAAAGATTTTATAATCTATATCAAGGAAGGATATTGGTCAGTAATTGTCAATGTTTATTTTGTTCTTTCCTTCTTTGTGAATCAGGGTAATATTTCCTGACTTCCAGGTTTCCAGACTACCTTCCTTTAGAATAGAATTCAAGGTGTCCTTTAAAGGCCCTTTCAGCGTGTCCTCCAGTTTCTTATAGTAGCATACTGTAAAACATAAAGTCCAGGTGATTTTCCAGATTTTAAATTTCTAATTGCTGGTTGCTCCCCATTCAGCACAGAATGGTGACAACTAGATGCTGCAGTCCTGAGGCTGGCCACCACCATGCTCCACAACAGGCCACTAGCAAGGAGAGCTTTTTTTGTGCTCCTTTTGTGGCTAGGTTTGGGCAGCCTTAGGCTGCCATGACACAGCTGCAATGCAATACAGGGGCATACATCATCTATGTACCACACCCTTGGATCAGCCCAAAGGCAACAATTTTGTCCTGTTTATTTTTGGTCAATGCCAAAATGCCAGGCCCTCCCTCCACTCTATCTGATGTCATCTGGGAGAGAGACAACAGTCCCAGCACCATCAGGCCTAGAATAAGAATAAGAACCCTTACTTCTTAAAGGACAAGTGGGATTCGGGATTTTTATGTTCTGTTTAGATTGTATTAATATATCTGTATGGAAATTTTAATGTTGTAAGCTGCCCCGATTGCTCTGCAGAGGGGCGGGATGTATTATTATTATTATTATTATTATTATTATTATTATTATTAATGCAGAGAAAGGGGCTTCTTACTCCTTGCTTGTCCCACCAATTTTTCTCCATTTTAAAAAATGCTTTAAAAAAAAAAACTTTAGGAATGATGCAGGCCCTAATCAGCCCCTGATCTTCCTGGGATTGCAGCAGCCAGACACCATAGTCCTTAAACCAGTTGCTGCTGTGGTCATCAATGGGCCACTGGCAAGGAGCAGATTTTCACCACTCCTTTTCTGTCTGGCTTCAGGGTGCCTTAAGTGGCTGCAAAGAGGCTTCTGGCTGATCTGAGGGGGTGTTTCATCTGTACCTCATACCCCTGAAGCATCTGAAATGAACACCTTTTGGCTTATATGCTTTGGGCCTTAGATTCTTACACTTCATATATGACAAAATTTGTTAAGCCCCTGTAAATTCTTCAAAAACAAACATTAAAAATCACCACTGTTAGCCAAAGTGATTTTTTTCTAAATTTTGCTGTATGTGTGTCATTCCACATGACCCTAGATGTACCCTGCAGTTGACCCTAAGTGCCATGTGGGTGATGACATGGAGGTCATACCAAAGTCACTTGGAAGACTGACAGAAACCATCTCAAGGACAGGCAGGGAGTGTGGGAGTTGCAAATGGACCATCATCACCTCCACAATCGGAAAGAATAGACAATAATTGACTAGATATCTCACCTGATGGGCCAGCTAACAACTTAAGCCTTTCCTCATTTACCTTGAATATTGCAGACCAGATTACTTCACCTACACAATCTCACACCTTTGCCCTGCAGCTAGTTTTAACCCTTAAAAACCTCTGGCTTTTCCCCCTCAGTGTGCTAGTTTGGAGTTCATGGGGACACTACATCACTGTGATCTCTAATCTAATACCAGCACTTCTGTTCAAACCAATGCTTTCGGAATGGCTATGTCCCACACCACTTCACCCAATTGAATCCTGGAGAAAACTTCATCTGTAGTAAGTATCATCACAGTTTTGCCTCAAGATCTTTTCCAAGCGAACCCCTGATTTCCTGAGCCTTGAATAAACAAGTGTATGAGCGTGAATTGCTGTGTGATTGTCCCTTTAATAAATTTTACTTTAATTGGAGAATTCTGTCTCTGAGTCATTTCTTAGATCCACCGGCCTCTTGATATACAAGTGGGAGATGGTCTCGTAGGGTCCTTGTAGCCGACCCCTTCTCAGTTTGAGCTAAATAAAATTCCCCATACTAGACTTTTGGCTACACCATCGCATTTATAACTACACAATTCTTTATATGCAAAACTCCTTAGATTCCTGGCACAGCAAAAACTATTTTCTCTCAGCTTGGTATACTGTTTTTTGTTGTTTTTTTTAAAAACGTCATAAATAAGGGATGGCAACAGCAGTTCAGTAGTAGCATAGTTGTACATACAAGGACTCCAACTTACCATTAAGCAACTAAAGACTCAAATCCTTGACACCAGATGAATCTGACAGTTTCACTTTCTCCCACATTTGTCTTTCTTAAACTTTATGTTCTTTTTATGCTTAATATTTTCAGATATATGAATATTAGTAAAGTGTGTTTAGAAATGAACCGAGATGAGTGTTTAAATTATCTTTATGACTGTTGGTTACCTATCACCATTCCATTTTAATTTCACTTCCAGCCAATTTGTTAAAGAGCTATAATACAAAAACAAGCAGCTTGTCCACTTTTCCACAGTTATGTTCCTATCTGTTATGTCCTGTTATGTACTGTTGGGAGTCACAAACAAATAATAATTTGCAATGGTAAAAACATTATAGAATTATAGAATTTTGTTTGGTGTTGTTGTTAACTCCCCTCAAGTTGACCCTGACTCATGGTGATGAGACATCTCCAAGACTCATTGTCCTTCACTCTCTGCTTCAGTCCTGCACACAGGCACATTACTTGATTGAGTCCACCCATCTGACATGTGACCTACTTCTCTTTGTCATGCCATCTACCTTTCCTAGCATTATTGTCTTTTCTAATGAATAATTCCCTCTCATTATGCAGCCAAAGTATGACAGCCACAGTTTTGTTATCTTGGCTTCAAGGAGAGTTCCAGCTTGATCTGTTCAAGGACCCATTTGTTTGTCTCCTTGGTTGTCCAGTGTCCTCGGCATTCTTCTCCAGCACTACATCTCAAATGAGTTGATTTTCTTCCTTTCTACTTTTTTCTTTTTTTTATTTATTATAAACATAACACATACAAAAAACACATAAATATTACATGAACACAAACACAAGTACATAATACTACATATAATCGCATACCTACCACTACATACACATATATCCTTCCCAATATCACACTTATTTCATACATACATTTCTAATTTAATTACATGTGCTGCTTAGTAATATTATCTTTCTTCCAAATAAATGCATAATTGCCTAATATCGTAACAATTTTTCTTTACACCCCTGATAAACAATTCTCATTTCACCCTACATTTATATGTTAAACAGTTCTAGTATCTTTATCTAGTTACTAATCATTGGTCAATCATATTGTGTTTCCCATATCTATCCTTTTATTTTCATTCCTACCCTTCTCTATCCCAATATTCCTTAAAATTTGTCCAACCTCCAACCACTTCCTCCTCCTCTTTTCCATTCAATAAACCGGTGAAAATATCTGATTCCATCGCTTCCAAAGTCTTCTTTTTCCATTCACCAATAGTGGGAGTGGTTGATTGTTTCCACTTTCCAGCATATAGTATTCTGGCGGTCATTATCATATAAAGCAAGATCCGTTTATTATCCTTTTCAAATATTTTTTCTAGCATACCTGTCATATTTAACATGAATAAAGTTGGTTCCATAGGTATATCCACTTTATATATTTTTGACATTACATCCTTTATCTTTTTCCAGTATTTTTGCGCTTCTACGCATGTCCACCACATGTGGTAAAACGTTGCTCTCAGTTTATTACATTTCCAACACCAGTCTTTTCCAGATTTATATAGTTTATTTAATTTTTCTGTGGACAAATACAATCTAAAAGTCATCTTCATAAAATTCTCTTTATAATCCTGTCATCTCGTGAATTTGTTGGTATCATACCAAGCTTTTTCCCATTTGTTTAATTCTATAGGTTTACCAATGTCTTGGGCCCATTTTATCATGGAGTGTTTTATTTTTTCATTTTCCAAATTCCTTCCTTGTAATATCCTATAATATTTTCCAATATGTCCTTTGTCTTTGTCAAAGAAGATTTTGTCTATTTCATTTTGTCTATTTGTAATACCTACAGTGTTTTTATCTACTTTATATATTTCTTTTATCTGCATATATAGAAACCAGTTATCTTGTAACTCTTTACCTAGTCCATCTCTTGCTTTCAAAGAATCTCCAATTTCTCCTTTCCAATTAATTAAATACTTGTATGTCAACCAAGGTATTTTTTCCATTTTAGATCTTTTAAAAAAGGCTTCCTGAGGGGAGGTCCAGATTGGGATTTGGGTATAGAATTGTTCTTTTATTTTCAACCAAGTTTTTAATAAAGCATTTCTTACAAAGTTGTGTGCAAAATCCTTATTATCTTTAAGTTTATTATATAACATATAAGCATGAAAGCCGAATCTCATTTTAGAATTCTATAATTCTAGTAATCTTTCATTTTTTAGATTAACCCATTCCTCTAGCCAATTGAGGCATGAAACCCTATAATATAATTTAAGATTTGGAAGTCCACAACCACCTTTTAATTTTTCTTCTGTTAACAATTTCCATCCTATTCTAGCATTCTTCCCTTCCCATACAAACTTTAACAATTCTTTTTGCCAACTATCTAAATATTTTTCCTCACTAATTATAGGTAGATTTTGAAATAGAAACATTAACTTTGGTAACAATACCATTTTAATTGCTTCAATTCTACCTAAGAAAGATAGCCTTTTCCCTGACCATCTTATCAGATCTTTTTAAATGTCTTCCCAACATTTCAAATAATTGTTTTTAAATAAATATATATATATTTTTTTTGGTCAGAAGTATTCCCAAATATTTTACTTTTTTCTCAATTTTAAATTTTGAAATCTCTTTCAATTCTTGTTCTTCGCTTACATTCATGTTCTTGGTCAGTCTTACAGTTTTTTCTTTATTGATATTAAATCCTGCGACCTCCCTAAATTCTTCTATAACTCTAATTAATTTATTTATATTTTCTTTTGGGTTTTCTAAAAAAAAAGATTATGTCATCCGCAAATGCCTGTAATTTATATATGTAATGTTTCACTTTAACTCCTTCAATTTCTGGATCACCCCTTATTTTATTATTTAATACTTCTAGCACTATTAAAAATAATAAAGGCAAAAGGGGGCATCCTTGCCTAGTGCCTCTTTCAATATTATTTTTTTCTGTTTTCTCCGGGTTTATTATGATCCGAGCTTTTTGTTCCTTATATATTTCCTGTATCCATTTAGTAAATGTCTCTCCCATTCCCATAATTTTAATTAGATCTAACATACAACACCAATTAACCCTGTCAAATGCTTTTTCTGCATCTAACAACACTAGTACTAGTTGTTTATCGTTATTAATTTCAAAAGGTTCTATTATATTTAATACTATCCTCATATTATTCTTAATTTGTCTGTTTGGCACAAATCTATTCTGGTCTTCGTGAATTATTGAGTCTAATAATCCTTTCATCCTTTTAGCTATGATAGATGTAAAGATTTTGTAGTCAGTATTAGAAAGGGATATTGGTCTGTAATTCTTCATTTCTAAATATCTTCCTTCCTCTTTGGGAATTAATGATATCCAGACTTCCTTCCAGGACTCTGGTATACCTTCATCTTTAATTTTATTCATCATCTCTTTTAAAGGCTACACCAAAATATCAGCAAACTTTTTATAGTAAATCGCTGATAATCCATCCGGGCCAGGGGCTTTTCTCATTTTCAGTTTCTCAATCACCTCTATAATTTCTTTAGTTGTTATTAATTGATTTAACCTTTCTACCTGTTCTTCCTTTATTAGTCCTTTGTTAGTCTTCTGCTCTCTCAAATATCTTTTTACTTTTTACTTTTCATCTTCCCCAGTCTCTGACTTCCTGTACATTTTGTCGTAATATTCTTTAAACATTTTTTTTATCTTTTCTTGATCTGTAATTATTTCTCCATCATTACTTATCTCTTTTTATAATTTTCTTTTCTTTTTCTCTCCTAAGTTTGTTTGTCAACAATCTGCCTGCTTTATTTCCCAATTCAATTTTTTGTCTTACATATCTCATTTTAGTTTCTATTTCTTTAATTGCTATTTCTTTTAGTTGTTGTCTTAAATTTTCATTTTTACATTTTAATTGCTTATCTCCTGTCATTTTCTATTCTTTATCTATAAATCTTAACTCTTCCTTTATTTTTTGTTCTTTTTCTTTTCCCTTTCTCTTTCATTCCACTTGTAATTTAATAAATTCTCCTCTTATTACCACCTTACTAGCTTCCCATATAATTTTACTTGACATTTCCTCTGTCTTGTTTTCTTTAAAATAATATTTTAGGATCTCTTTTATCTTCTTTGTATTGTCTTTGTTTTTAGGCAGATTTTCATCTAGTCTCCATGTAAGCTCCTTCTTTCTTACTTTCACATTTATTTCTATTGGATTACGGTCTGAGATGTATCTAGTTAATATCTCCACTTTCTTTATCATAGGTGCTATATTTTTTGAAACTAAAAAAAGGTCAATTCTCGACAATGAATTATGAACCTCTGGAAAAAAAAGTATAACCTTCAGAGTTTTTAAATTTATATCTCCAAACGTCTATCAGACCAAACTCTTCTATTCGATCAAATTTTCCTCCCTTCTATTGACCTTCTATCTAATTTAGGGTCACATACCACATTGAAATTCCCCAGCAAAATTATATCACTATAATTTAAGTTCTTAAGCTCATTTGATATTTCTGCAAAATATTGATCTCTATTTTCTAGTGGTGTGTATATTCCCACCACCAGTATTTTCCAATTTTCTATTTTAACTTCAATCCCCAAATAATTCCCATCATTATCACTAAAGATCAGTTTGGATTGATATTTCTTATTTACAAAAATTATGACTCCCTTCTTCTTTTTTGCTGCTGAAACATAAGTTGATCCAAGTTTGGGATTTCTAATATATTTTGCATCTTTTTCTCTTATTTTTGTTTCCTGGATACAAATGATATAGTTCTTTAATTTTTCTAATTGATGAAATACTATATACCTCTTATACTTCAAATTGATTCCTTTTACATTCCAAGATATTATTTTCACCATATTTCTTGTATTCGTGTTTTCTTATATTTTCCACCATACCTCATTCAATTCTTTCTTCTTTTTTGATGATGTCTCACCCCTTCCACCCCTTTGTTATATTTTATTTTATTTTATTTTATACTTTTCAAAATAAGAGGATAAGAAGAGAAGGAGAGGGAAGAAAAAAAGAGTTCTTATTCCTTTGGATTCCTTTTCTTCTTTCTTTATAATTCTGCTCCTTCCTCCCCCTTTTCCTCTTCTCCCTCCGATTTTGAATTGTCCTTTTCTCGTCTTTTAGCCAAGTCCTCTTCTTCAGTATTTTTTTCCTTTTCAAATCTTCATTTTCTTTAAAATTTTTGGATTTTCTAACTACCTCTTCCATTTCTTCATATTTAATTGGTTCGTTAAGGGTTGTCCTTTGCTGTTGTGTCAACTTTGAGATATTATTTTTTTGCAAATATTCTTGAATTTTAGAAGGACATAGTGGGGTTTCCTTAAATATGCCGTGGAAATGCTCTGCAAAGATTTTTTTAAAATTTTTTTGTTCTGAGATGTAAAAACTTCTGTTCCTTTTTAAATTTGATTTATTGTCCGTTTTGCACTTTCCTTTCTAACTGTATAAGCTAAAAGTTTATCTGGCTTATTACCACCTTCGTAATATCGTTGTCTCATATATTTGATTTTTTTCCCAATTTGTTCCAATGTTAAAATTGAAATTTGTTTTTGAACATATTTAATCTTATTAGTAATTTCAGAAGAATCTGGTTTCTGTTTTAATATAGTTTCCAATTTTCTCAATTCTTTATTTATTAAATCTTCCTTTTGCTTTCTCTTTTTCTTTATTTCACTAGTCTTTTGAATAATAATGCCTCTAATTACTGCCTTATGGGCATCCCATATTGTATATATAGGGACTTCACCATTTAAGTTCTTTTTAAAATAATATGTTATATGTTTCTTCACATATTCATATACTTGAATATCTTTCAATATATTCAAGTTTAATTTCCAGTTAAATACTGATGGACCATATGTAAGTTCCATTATAACTGGGTTGTGGTCCAACCATATTTTGGGTAATGTTTTTAATTTTGTAATTTTAGAATTTAGATGCTCGGATAGCCAAATCATGTCCAATCTAGATAGAGATTTATGCCAATTAGAATAGAAAGTAAAATCTCTTTCATCTCCATTTTTAACCCTATGGGCGTCAGCTAAGTTTAAAATTTCTGTTAAGGAAAAGAATTCACATGGGAGTCTGCCCTGTGTTTTCTGAATAGGCTTAAGTGATTTGCGATCTAATTTGGGATCTACTACTCCATTCAAATCTCCACACATTATTATATTTTCATATTCCAGTTCTACCAGATGCATTCTCATTCTTTTGTAAAATTTACTTTTGTTTTCCAAGGGACTATAGATACCTATTAGAAGATATTTTTCCCCATCTACTATGACTTCAACTAACAAAAAATAACCTTCTATATCATCCAAAATTAGCCTTGATTCATACTTCAAATTCATAGAAAACCACCCCTCTTTTCTTAAATGATGAAGCCGCTACATATTCATGTCCAAGTTTGGGGGAATCTGAGATATTTAATATCTTTTTTTTTTAATTCTACTTTCCTGTAGACAACACACATCTAATTTTAATTTTAGTAGATAGTGAAATATTTTTTTGCGTTTTTGGGGAGTGTTCATTCCTTGAGTATTCCATGTAAGGAACTTCAATTGCTTGCTGTGTATAAACAAAAATGGTGTGTGAAGAAGCCCTATAGGGCATCTCCAGTGGAAGCAGTATTAATGAAGAATTTATATAATGAAGAATCCTGGCTTCGTTATAAGGATTTGATTAAAATCGAAGGATCTAACATTACTTTTAAATCTCAGGAAGAATTAGTAAGTGCAGGTCATAATATTAATTGGTTTTCCCATAGACAATTATTAAAAAGATTTAAATTAGATTGTCAATTAAAACAGCTTGGTCCTGCTAATAAAATCTTTGAAAAAATTGTAAATGGAGACACAAATAAATTAATTTCAAAATATTATAATTTGATTAGAAACTGAGAACAAGAGGAGAATATAATTAAAAATTATATGATCAGATGGGCTCAAGATATAAATCAAAACATTAACTTGGAAGATTGGGAAAAATATGGAAGATGGTAATGAAATATACTGTTAGCATGGACTTGAGGGAGAACTTATATAAATCAATGTTGAGATGGTACTTGACTCCATCCAAGTTATCAAAAATGTATAAGGGTTATAATTCATCATGTTGGAAATGTGGAGAAGAAAGGGGTACTTATTTTCACATGGAAGTGTAGCAAAGCACAGAGATATTAGAAAAAAAAAATAACAAAGAATCTCGAAAAAATTTGGAGACACGACTCCCATTCGACCCAAAATTGTATCTTTTAAATATTTCAAACATAAATATAGAGGGGAGTAATTGGAAATTGCTATTTTTCTTAATAACCACAGCGAGAATACTCTATGCAAAGTACTGGAGAAAGAGAGAAACTCCTTCGGTGGAGGATTGGAAATTGAAACTTCATGAAATTTATGAGATGGAAAAACTGACATATTTATCTAGGGACAGGTCTCTTGCAGAATTTCATAAGATTTGGGCTCCTTGGTATCGATATCTGAAAAGGAATGATATTAACAATGAATTAAGTCATGTAGCGTTTTTGGAATAATATATTTATTTCAGGACAAGATAATGATACATTTTGATATAAAATATATAATTAAGAAGCTATTTAGATACAAAGCTTATAGATATTCATGTAGATACATTGTTTAAAGATATATATTATAAATTTTAAGTAATATATATATATATATATATATATATATATATATTAGTTAATATCAGGTGTCATTGTCTAAATGATCTACTTTATTTACATAGAACTTAACGTCAGCAATGTAAGAATAGAATAGAATTAAGTATGGGAAACAGGTTATTCGAAATGTACTTTCTTGATCCTCTTGCCATTTGCTAGGAAGTCAATGTTAATTGTTAATTGTTAGTTTTAGTTTGTGATTGTATGTATATATATATATATATATATATTCTTTTTCTTTATGTTTTCTTCTTTTCTTTTTGTTGTTTCTATTATTGTCTTGTCATGTCACAATGTTTGTAGATTGTCTTTTTTCTTTTTATATATTAATAAAGAATAAAATATTTTTTAAAAAAAATTATAAAAGATTTTAATTTCAACATCTTCAATTATTACTTTAGACTCGTAACTTCTTTGTATTAGCATTTCCTTTATTCTGGTTCTAGTCCATCAGATAACCACATCTCTTGGGATTTTTTTATCTTTTGCTTGTTTAGAGTTAACTCTAAAATTTTTGTCGACTTCTCTTTCCAGTAGATCTTCAGGCATATCAATTAATCTTGCTAAACCTGGAATTAGTCTGAGAATAAGGTTTTCATTACTTTTCTTCGGTAGACCTCTTACTTTAATGCAATGTTCCCTATATCGAAGTTCATTAGCCCATATCAATAGTTCATGTCTTTCTAGTCTCTTCTGGTTTTCTTTAAAATTATTTTCCAGTACATCTGTTCTTTCTTTTACTTTATCCACTTCTTTTTGATATTTGCTATTATCTATTGATATTTTCTCAGTTTTTTTACTAATATTATCAAGCTCTTTTTTGATATCCTTCCTTATCTCAGATCTAGTTTCCTTAATCTCTCCTCTAATCTCTTGAATTGATTCTCTTAAGTTGTCTTTCATTTCCTGTCTGTTTTCCTTTATTTCCTGTCTTATCTGATGCATTTCTTCTACAAGTTACACTACTAGGTCTATTAGTTTAATTGAGTCCTCTGTGGATCCCCTTCTTTGAGCAGATATCTGCATTTGAATCAAGCTTTTTTTGATGTAGCCATATCCCTCACTTTTTCACTCTTATGTTCTTTACCATATATCTCACTTTGCTTGCCTCCTTTTACTCAGTATCCACAATTAGCACACCACTCACTGTTTTCTTTTATTTAGATGCTCTGGCTGCTTGCTTGCTGCTTGCTGCTCTCTGGCTGTTTGCCACTGCCACTAGCTCTCTGGTCCCTTGCAGCTTGCTGCTTGTCACTTGCCTCATTTGCCTTGCTCGCTCACCTGTTTGCCACTCGCTCTCTGGCCACTTTTTGCTTGTTGCAGGAGTAAGCAACCTTTCCACTTGCCGCTTGCCTTCTGGCCGTTCGCTGCTCGCTGCTCACCACTCACTCCCTCGCCACTCATTCCCTCGCCGTTCACTGTTTGCCACTCGTTCCTCGTGCTTGCCGCTCACCGCTCATTGCTCACTGCTCGCCACTTGCTGCTCGCCGCCCACCTCTTGTTGCCTCTAGTTGCTTGTCACTTACTGCTTGCACCTTGTCTCTTACTGCCTCCAACTCTCTCCTCTCCTCTCTTCTCAATTCATCCTTTTCACTTGTCTTTCAATCCTTTTCACTTCCTTGGTATATGCCTTACGTCTTTTACAGCACTTTACAATACTTCCTGTTGCCGTATATGGAAAACGCTATTCTCCACTATCCAACACTTTACATTCACTTCTCTGTTTTTTAAAGAATCAGGTCCACAGTCCAGGGGTAAGCTATAAATTGGCAATTATTAGTCTTCCTCTATCTTCTTTTTCTTACACAGTCCATTCTAGATATCATTTATTTAAAAGTGTGTGCAACAAGACCTCATTTATGTAATATAAATGAGTACCACAATGGGAGGGCTGGAATCTTCGGAGTCCTACAACACCCTGGTTCCGAGAAAGGGGGGAAAAGCCCCAATCTCCCTCCAGTGCTGTCTGTAAACTCCCCCAACAATTCCCTCCAAAAAGCCTCTCATATCAGAGAGACAATGAACAGGTAGTTTGCAGTCCCATTCCTACAAGAACCATATTAGCAGAGGTAGCAAAGTACTACAAACCCATACTTGCGTTCTCTCTCAGCTCCATCACACCGGAAGTCCCCCCTTTCTACTTTTTTCACAATTCAGCTCTCATATCAATATTGGTGGTAGAATTCAAAGATATAGCTGTGTTAGTCTGTAGAATCAGTACGTGGAGAGATCTTGTAGCATCTTTGAGATTAACTGAAATAAAAAGTTGGCAGCATGAGCTTTCATAAACTCCAGTCTACTTCCTCAGATGTATCTCAGGAAGTAGACTGAAGTCTACAAAAGCTCATGCTGCCAACTTCTTTATTTCAGTTAGGGCCAAAACAGACAGGCACAATACACTGGCTTCCTAGTGGCTTGGGGACATGGAATACATATGATGCATGCCTCCAAGATGCCAGAAAGCCAGCTTTATGCCACCCCACCGACCACACAGGGTCCAGCTTTACAGCACTCCAGCGGTGCAGCATTTAGATGCCACACACCAAAGGAGTGCTGCAAAACTATGATTGCACAAAAGCCGACTTTTTGCTGGCCCAAAATGGAGTGGAAATTTGCCATTTCTTTTTGTGCCAGCAAACAGCTGGAGTGGGGCCATGGTGTGTGGCTGCCACAACCCCACTCCAGCATCAGCAGGGGTGGCTTGACATCACCCCTTCAATGCCATCTGTTTCGCCCCTTAGTCTCAAAGGTGCTACAAGATCTCTCTACATACTGATCCATACATGGTGATGGGGAATACAATGCTTTGGATGATTCTAGGTTTAGTGTTCAGTTGTGTATCTTTGCACTTTAGTATCTTCTTTAGTTCTTTCATAGCTGTCCTTCCCATTGCTAGCCTTATTTCTTGACTGTACTCTACATTCTGGTAAATATTTGATCCAAGGTATGGGAAATCTTTAACTATTTGGATTTTCTCATTATCAAGTTTGAATTTATGTAAATCCCCCATGATCATTACTTTTTTTTGTTTTCTTTATGTTCAGCAGTAAGCCTGTCTTTGTACTTTATTCTTTAATTTTCCTTAGTAATTGATGACATCTGAATATCTTAGATTGTTGATGTTTCCCCTATCTTCACTTCTTCTTCTGAGTCTGAACCTGCTCTTCTTTTGATATTTTCTGCATGCAAGTTGAACAAATAGGGTGATAGTATGCAGATTTTCCTGACCCCTTTGTCAACTAGGGACAATTCTGCTTCTCCACATTCTGTTCTAACAGTAGCTTCTTTTCCTAAGTACAGATTCCTCATACAGACTCTCATTTCTTAAAGAATATTCCATAACTTTTTGTGATCTGTGCAGTCAAAGGCTTTGCTATATTCTATAAAGCACATTCTGATTTTCTTCTGGAATTCTTTGGTGCAGTCCACTATCCATCATATTTTTTTCAATGTGATCCTTAGTGTCTCTTCCTTTCGTGAACTCTCCTTACACCTTTTGTACTTCCTTTCCTTTTCCAGCTATGTTATTGTAGAATGTACTCAGAAGAAAGAGATCAAAAGTGAATTGGGGGAGAAATATGGTAATTTATCTAGAAATTTTGAAGGGAGGAGCTATGTCAGGGATAAGCATAATGGCCCTGGGGATTTATATATCCCCATAAGATTGTGTTTGGTATCTTCAGAATCTCTAGATCAGCTTTTTCTTCCCAAAAATAGGGTCACAAGGGAATGTAATTATAAGAGTTCTAAGTGGGAGCAATTTTCAATGCTGAAATTTTGAGACTGAAGGAAAATTGTGTTGGGAGACAGACTTCTTGTTTAGCCCTTGCTCTTTGCCTTCATGTAGCTAGAACCCTGGCATATCCAATTGTTTGGGGAGGGAAGCAAAAAATTCCAGAGTTATATTCATTGAGCAGAAAATCTCCAAAATGTAATCATTTCGGAGACTTTCTACTCAATGAATATAACAAGCAGTATGGCACATGGAATTCAATACTTAATTTAGTGTATTTTAAAAGGGTTTACTGCATTATAGTTTATATTCTGTACATACAGTCAGTCCTCCTGAACTCAGTGTTTAATATTAGAATGCATGGTTTATATTTTCTACCATAGTTTTTGTATCATAGGTCTTAGGTTGAATACTGGATTACACACTTGTGTTTATGTTTTTGCCATTTAATTTTTAATGTCTAGTTTTCCATAGAGACCATGCTCAGTTTACAAACATATACTGCACCTACAGTGTCCTCTGTGTTCCTACTGTGCAGTTGTTAGCATTGGACTGAATCATTTAAATAGTTTACCTTATAACCATTGAATCTAACATTTCTATATTCCACACTCTGCAGTATCAGAGAGATCCTGGGGGGTACTTGTGTTATATTTTAGAATAATTCTCCACAGTCCCAGAAAGGGAAGATTTATGAAAAAAGAGAGAGTGAATTAAAGCAAGAATGGCTGGGAAAGGGGGGGGGGATACAAAGATGCAACAAAGTCAATATTTTGAAATTACCATTATAATGGAGCTTAAAATAGTTTCTGAAGTATAGTTTGAATGTGTCAATAAAGTATTGGATACAGGAGACTTGGCTGGTTAAAATGTATTTAAAGTTTGAAAAGGCCTTTGGCAGGGTCTTTTACAAGAGGCTGTTCCCAACTTAAAAAAAAACAACCCAAAAAATGACAACCTTAAGTAGCTAAGGGTTAGAATGCAAAAAAGCATCCTTATGGATCAATAACTGGCCCACACCAGGAAATGGCTAAAAATAACTGGTCACATTTCATCTACAAGGTGGCAGGACAAAGAGAGAGAGAGAGGAGATGCTATGGTTACCAGGTAATTAGCTTGTAGTTAATGGTGGTGGTGATGGTGATTGTTGTTGTTGCTGTTGTGTGCCTTTAAGTAATTGCTGACTTATGGTGACCTTAACATGAATGAAAAGTGAGGTTTTCTTGGCAAGATTTGTTCAGTGGAGGCTTGCTTTTGCCTGCCTCTGAGGCTTAGCACATGTGACTTGCTTAAGGCATTCCAGTGGGTGTCAAAGTCAAGCTGAGATTCAAACCCTGATGTCCAGAGTCATAGCACAACCCTCAAACCACTTCACCATGGAGAAGACTTTTGGAGAAACTCCATGGAAAATGGCAGGTCATTTTGACTTGTTTAAGGCCCCTTTGCCCCAGGATCAGGAGGTCCACTGGATCTGCATCTGGTTTTCCAGATCTGTGTCTGATTATTGCTCAGGGCTAATGTCCTGTGTCGATGTGAGACCATGGGTATGTGGGCCTTTTCTACCATGTGGACAGTCCCTTTGATGACAATACTATTGAAAAATGTAACTCTATAGCTTCCTCTTCTTTTATGCAGGGCAGTCTGTATAGAGAGTGATAGGTCAGTGTGCCATTGCATGATTATTTCCCAATTGATATCCCACTCTGACTCAAAACCGCTGGTCACAATGATGAAGCCTGTCCATTATAATTCCCAGTCACACACAGAGTGTAGATAAACATAAGTGAACAGATAAATGCAGCTGTTAAACATCTCCAATTCAAATCATGATCAAGGCAGCCCCCCCTCCAAAAAATAAAAATAAAAAAGAAACTTAGCACCTAAATGCCAGTACAGACCAAATTCAGCTAAGAGAGTTGGAGGTGGAAATCAAACAGAAAGCAAGTATAATAGCAACCAGTATGATTCTGACACTTTTGCCTCTTAGTGGGAGAACCATGCCTAAAAATAACTGCTGCAGAACTAAAATCTCTTGCTTTCAATTTTATAGAGTCTCTGTAAATCTCACCTTGCATTTTCTTGCTCTTCTTGTTCCATAACAGGTTGTGAGATTTTTTGTTTTTTCTTCTACACCTACATTTGCACAATTTTAATATATTTTTGTAATTTGTAGTTTCCTCCAATTTCCAAAATTTTCACTCATTGATTAAATCATGCTTCTGTGTATTTTAAAAAATATTAACACTATAGGCATTCACATTTTAAAAATGTATATGTGTGAACATGTTATTTCTTCAAAATGCCAAGATATCTTGCAAATGTGTGAATGCTCAAGAAACAGTGTGCATTTCCCCACAACATGCTTCACAGGGTGCAAAATTGAGATAGTCATGTTCAAAAAAATTATCTCCATCCTTACTCAAGATTTTGAATCCTAGTACATAGATATACTAAGGACATAGTTTTCTACAAGATGACACTCCAGTATTGTTTTCTTCTGTAAAGAGTGAAACATGTGGCCTCAAAGTCTAGCCTGGAATTAGGAGCAGAACACACATACACATAATATTCTGTCAAAGATAGGACAGGCAAGGAAGATCAAAGGGGAGCTAGCTAAGTCTTGTACTGTCTCAGCCCAAACACTTCTCACCCTTTATTATGCTATTTGCTCTCAAGTGGTAATCCTGCCAATATATTTTCATCTTTCTTCCTCCAGAAGAGGCCAAACTCCACTTAAAACTTTAAGAATGCCTTCATGATATTGCTGATACCGGGTGTCAGCTTTTGTAAAGAATATAGCTGTGCACTAATGGCCTCTCAAAATCCTCTATGCTATTTCTAGGCAGAAAAACTGTATGAAGGATTTTACAACATTTTTCTAAAAGAGGTAATTGAACATTTAAGAGTGGATGCAGAGCAGCCAAGCTCTTTTCTCCCACTCAATAAGGGTTATTGAGTGTGCCACAACAAGTGGCAACAATTTGACAGACTGGCCTTGGTGCTGTAGTAGAAATTCATTGTGATCTTATGACCTGGCTCAATCATGGAACAGCCTATGAAGTGTTATATAAGTTGAAGAAAGAGAAAAATTTGGGGAATACAATTCATTAAGCTCATGGGGGGGGGGGGGAAGATGTGGTATGGACACAACTAAATGATGAGTAATAATAAATGGAAATGAAACAACTCACAATTAGGGTTGTAAATCTTTTAACTAAAATGTTTTTTTCCCACCCATATAACTTCATTTCCATGAAAACTTTGCAGTTTAGGGGAAACAATTTTTCCATAAATGAAATATTTACTTGTTCTCTTAATTACAGAGTGTCCTGAGAAGGCACCCACAAATCACATTCAATGGGGAAATTGATTTAGCACAATGGGAAGCAACGAGAAGACTTTGGTAATAGAAAGCTGGGATCCCCACTTGTGCATAATGGTTCCAAACCCAGAGAACTCCAGATGCCATGTTCAAATTAATTTAGTTTTAAAAAAGAAAAGAAAGCACACTTGAAAGCACACTCTCTCATTCGCACACACAAGAATTAACAATGCAAACATAGTAGGTAATAGTGAATTGCAGGGTGGCTAAGAGGAAATATTGTACAAATCTTAAGTGTAGCTCCAATTGGGGAGTTACCGGAATGAAGATGGCTTGGTAGCCACCCTGCAATTCACTATTACCAACTATGTTTGCATTGGGCTGGCTGGCTACTGAAATATCCAAATGAAATATAACAGAGGTTTCATCTGGCTTCAAACTAGACTGATTTGCTTGTGTCTGGATACATGTATATATAAGAAACGTGTACAGTAGTTGAAAGGCTTAGCGACTTTCTCATGGGAGAAGAAAGGGTGTGTGATATGCAAGAACATTTTGACAATCAACATGAATGTCCTGAGACAAGAAGAGTTTCATTCCCAGAAGAAAACTACCTTTGCTGTATTTAAACAATCTCAAAGTCCACCTCATTACCACCACTTCCTTAGTGAAGTGAATATGTTGATTCTGATCTTGAGAGATCCTATCATGGCTAAGTGTCTTGGGCTTCTTCGATACTGAGCCATCCTGATGTCACAATATTTCCCAATGGCAAGATTTTTTCAGAGGGGTCTCTCCAGAGCTTTCCCCTGAGGCTAAGAGTGTGGGGCTTCCCCAAGATCATCAAGTGGCTTTCCATGCCTGATCAGAATTTGACTTCTGTCCTCCAGATTCATAGTCCAATGTTTAAACCGCTACACCATGATGGCTCTCAATTCTGTTTTTTTAAAAAAACTTTTTTATCTTTACAACCATCTTTACTGTATGTTTAGCAAATATTCATGCCATTAGGCATACATATTAGCTGTGAAAATTTATTGTTATTTATACAGTTAAGAAGTGATTACTGAAAAAATAAAATGTTGTGTGAGGTGCTTTGAGTCAGATTTCTAGCCTGCTGGCCTGGTATGCCCTTTCAATACACCACTCTCTTCACTCATCCCACCCCAGCTTTCTCTCTTTTTACCCCAACAGTGTTTTATACTCCATATGGTTTGCCTTTCCCCAAGCTTGTTCTAAACATTCATGCATGGTGTTCTCCCAAACCTTTCAATGTCTCTTTCTCAGATCTAGATTCCATTTTGGCTTTATAAATCACTATGTATGGAAAATAAGTTTTCCATTAGTACATAAGATGTTCAATGTGTGTCTTTTTTGAAGAATTAAATGAGGTAATGGATGCTTGACCATGTTTATGTCAGAAAGTAGCTACAGGGCATAGTACAAATATTTTTCTTGTTATCCCCTTGAAGTTATACACTTCTGAAGAGAAAGAAGACATTTAAAATAACACAGAGATCAATCCAGTCCTCCTGCCCCCCACACTAAGCCATCCCCACACACAAAGCAATATAGTATTCACAATCTGTGCTGGCAAAGAGAATCAGTTGTGGAACACTTTCTATTGAAACATGTAAATAAAGAAAAACACACAAAGGATTTTAGAATCATTGAAATGAAAAGGGGGTTTTGATTTTTTTCTGGTTCCTTTTAGCCACTGTCTGGAAGAAATATAATTGAGCAGAAAGATCCTCACCACAATCATCATCATCATCATCATCATCATCTTCTTTTTCATTTTGCTTTTTTTTTAAATAATGTTTTTGTCAAACTTTTCCTCCTTCATACCTTCCATTGTGTTTTTCTATCTTTTGAAAATACCTAAGAAGATTTTTAAGTCGAATCCTTCCCCAATTTCAAGCACACTTAATGTACTTTGTTTCCACCATTTGGAAAGTGTAGACATTTTAATTCAATTTGTACTACAACAACTATTTTCAAAACTAAAAACTTGACAAGTATTATACACCAAGATATTTAAGACCACCCTCCTTGAAATTCTGATAAATTGGACTACTTTAATGCATTGCATGTGGGGGCTGCTATAGTATATGATGCAGAAACTTCAATTGCAGGGTAAGGGGAGGTGTTGCAATAAGGAAACATCATGACACCCAAATTAGAAGGGAAAAAGCCACAACTTTATTGAGTACAGCTGACAAGTAGGGTTGGCCTTGCTGCATGGGTCTAGATCTGAGATCAATCAATCCTTCCCCCCCCCCCCCCATGAACCAATTTGCTTGGTCATGGCTGCACCTCGGGAAAACAGAAAGGGTGTGTGTGTAAACAATTATCACATATTTGCATCTTCACCACTTTTGTCACCGAGGGAAGCTGATCAGGAGTTGCCTCTACAATGGCAACACCTCCATGCTCCCAGCATCCCCAGGTCCCCAAAGGACTCCCATTCCTGTGCTCCACAGCACAGGAAGCCACACCCATCAGATCCATACCCATGCCACCACCCCCTGGAAGTTGTGACAGCAGACCATAACCCCCGCAAAACCAGATGAAGGGAGGGAGGATGGGGAGAACCTGGCTGGAATGGTACTGTGCACCCCAGCCACATGGCCTTAAAGAGGCCAGTACACCAATCAGAACTAGGGTGGGCAGAAGTCCCGCCTCCCCCTGGCCTCCCAAACAATCAGAGAGGCCACTGCTGGGCCAAAGGAAAGGTGCTTTCAGCTGCAAAGCTCCTTGGGAGTTGTATTCCCGAGGGGCAGCTGGAAGTTCCACCTGCCTGAGGCTCAGGGAGCCAATCTGGGTATGAGAACACCTCCTGGGAGAATGCTGGGGCCTGGATCAGGCAGAAAAACTACCACAGGCCTGATGACTCCTGCCCCCAGAAACCTGGCCATCCCGGTGAGTCTGGTGGTCCCATTTAGTGCAGAAAGTAGCTAAAAGAATATTAACAGGCACTATCAGATGGAATCATATTACTCCAATTCTAAGGATACTGCACTGGTTAACTATATGTTCCTGGCTCCAATTCAAGTGGCTTGTGCTTACCTATAAATCTTTACAGGATAGGGATCAAAATACCTGAAAAAAAAACATCTTTCTCCCTACCCCAGCTTAGTATCTATAAGAGTGGTGTCATTACAATTTCCTTTCACATATTTGTGCAACATATCAGAATGCTTCCTTACAGGGCTTTTACCACTCACAGTTTAAAGACTCCATGCACCAACAATGCCTCTTCTCCATAAGAGATTTTCACTGGTATGGGGGTGGGAGCATAAGAAACAAAGGGAAAACACATGAAGGCTACTAATAGAAAATGATGCAATCTGGATATCTCATAAATTTTCATTAATGAAGCAATGAAATCATACTTTTAAAGACTCATCTAGATGAAAACCTTCTCTATTTGTGGAACACCTCATGGAATAGGGTGATCTTGCAGTCATTTTAGTGCTAGGAGTAGAACTGATCTCACAGTAATTTTGGTTCCAGGTTGTTGTTTTTTAAATCTGTTTCCCCAGGAATGTTAAACTGGTTAGCCTATCATTTCCTCTTTTTACTGCCTTTTAATGTTCCTTTGTTATTTTATTTTAAATTCATTTTGCAGTATAGCTGCTTTAATGTTTTGTGATTAGCCATCCCAATATTTTTGAATGAAGAGTGGTTCATATATATTAATAATACATTCTGAGCTAACATCTCCAAGTGGTATCTCCTTGATGGCACTGCAGACAAACTAGAACCAAATATTAATCCATTCACTTCACACAAATATGTGTTTCTACTTTAACTGCAATGGTTGCATCCTGTTGAATCCTGAAGTTGTTGTATGAAGATATAGTAGAGCTATTTGGCAGAGAATTCTAAATACCCCCTCTAAAACTCTAAATGCCAGGATTCTTTAGGACTGAATCATGGAAATTAATGCTATAACAGTGCTATAACTGTCTTGGAAATACCTCACTTTGTGAAGCATACCGTATTTTCCGGCATATAGGATGACTGGGCATATAAAACAACCCCAAACTTTTCAAGTTAAAATATAGCATTTGGGATATACTCACCGTATAAGACTACCCTCTTCCAGCACACACCAAATAAAAATAAAATATTTTTTAAAAAATCAGATTTGATTTCAATATAGTAATTTTAATTCAAATGCTTATGACATGCAGGTACTTAGCAGGAAAACTGTCACTTATAAACACAACAAACTACAGCCCCCATGTTCCCTAGCATTTATTTCTGCAGTGTGTTTTGAACCTTACTTTTTTAAAAAATAGTCCAGATTTAAATGCTGCTTTAAAAATTATTTCCATCTCCCAGCTATGAGATGGTTGGGGGAAATGAAAAAGTGTTGGGGGGAAGGACTGCCAATATACTAGGTGATGAATTCTGGGGTATGTTCAATTTGTGGCCAAGTAAGTGACCCTGGGTATGTCACACACTCTCAGCCCCAGAGGATGGTAATGGCAAACCCCATTTGAAGAAACATGCCAAGAAAACTCATGGTAAGGTTAAAAGTCACCATTTTGACCATTAAAACATCTTCCATTTTGAGCACGGCTAAGAAGCATGGATTTAGCATGCATTTATATTAGTGTTTTTAGCTTTCTCTACTTTTTTTCTTGTATATCCTACATTTTTTGTAGTG
Organism: Phrynosoma blainvillii; assembly: GCA_026167975.1. Lineage (NCBI taxonomy): Eukaryota > Metazoa > Chordata > Lepidosauria > Squamata > Phrynosomatidae > Phrynosoma > Phrynosoma blainvillii. The sequence goes on along the minus strand of JANUYF010000003.1, from coordinate 179,576,203 downwards.
ACTTGTCCTCTTTTGCATTGCAGCCTCAGAGAGTGGCAAAGGCAAACCCTGTCTGAAAAAAACATAGGCAAGAAATGATAGGTTCATGATAGGTTTGCCTTAGTGTCATCATCAGTTGGAAATGACTTGAAGGCACACAACAACAACAACAACAGTAGTCTTGGAAGTCACACTCTCTCGAATGACCATAAGCTGGTTCTATTAATGCTATTGCTATATTGAAATATTTGTTGTGTATTGTATTGTCTACTGTATTGTTGGTGTCTATTGGTTTGTTTGTTTATGTTATACTTATTATATACCAATAAATTAAAAAAAAACCAAAAGAAGTCACACTCTCTCAGCCTCAGGGAAAAGCCATGGCAAACCCTTTCTGAACAAACTTTGCCAAGGAAACCTCATGATAGGTTTGTCTTTGAGTTGCCAAAAGTCAGAAATTACTTGAAGGCACACAACAATAACAACAACAGTCTTGGAAGTCAAAGTCTCAGCCTCAGGGAAAAGCAATGGCAAACCCTTTCTAAACAAACCTTGCCAAGGAAACTCTCCTTCTCTCCCCAGCTTTTTTCCCTGCCTCACAGGTGTCCTCCTGGACCAGGAGGACAAGGAGGAAGAGGAGGAAAGGTGGGAGGAGGGGGGGAAGCCAGGGAGAGAAGAAAGAGGACCAGGAGGATGAAGAAGAAAGGTGGGAGGAGGGGGGGGGAAACAGGGAGAGAAGAAGGAGGACCAGGAGGATGAGGAGTAAAGGTGGGAGGAGGGGGGGGAAGGCAGGGAGAGAAGAAGGAGGACCAGGAGAACAAAGAGGAAATGTGGGAGGGGGGGAAAACAGGGGAAAGAAGGAGGAAGACCAGGAGGACGAAGAGGAAAGGTGAGATGGGGGGAAGGTGGGGAGAGAAGGAGGATGACCAGGAGCACAAAGAGGAGAGGTGGGAAGAGGGGGGAAGCAGAGGAGAAAAGGAGGAGGACCAGGAGGACCAGGAGGAAAGGTGGGAGGGGGGAATGTGGTGAACCTCCTAGTCCTCCTCTTCTTCCTGGCTCCTTCCCACCTCGCACCTCTATCTTCCTCCTCCTCCTCCTCCTCCTCCTCCTTCTTATGCCAGGTGTATAAGACGACCTCTAACTTTAACCCCAGATTTTCCTGGTTAAAAATGTCATCTTATACACCAGAAAATATGGTACCTTACTACTTTTAAGTCTATGACACACTTTCCCCTCATTCCAACAACTTTTTCTTTTATTGAAGGTGTGGCAGCAGTGGAACATGCTGATCAACTGGATAATGCACCGTAGGGAGTATGTAGGCAAACTTGATCAAATTAAGAGATGTGCACTGGTATATAGAATACTTATCCCCCCACATTGCTTGCATGGTGGTGGTTGCATTTATGAGGAGAGACACATTAATGAGTGCCTTGGCATTTTCCACCAACACTTGGAGAGCTGAGGAGAGGAGCTGAGGCTATATAAGGCTCTACCACCCCTCACCCTCCAGCCCTTTGGAATTTCAACCCACCCTCCTACCTCTAGCATAGTGTAAGTGCACTGGTTTTCTCCCTTTCCCATGGGTTTTTACCTATTCTACACTGTGCTTTGTGGACTTAGAAATGGGCAAGGGGGAGAAAGAGTTTTGTGATCACCTATGGCACCCTTTTGGTGAAGAACATGCCTCTGGAACTGCTCCCACTGGGCATACGGCTAGGGAAGGGAGGGAGGAGGCTGTCCTTGGGGCTGATTGGGGGATCTTGCACTCCACTGAAGTGTGTGGCTTGGGGGTTGGATCCTATGGTATGTTTTCCAGCAGTTGGCCAGCTGGGGAGCAACCCATTTTTTTGGATTCTTCTTAGGGCTCAGATGTTTCACCCAAGGGAGGCTGCTAAGGAGGTCTAGTAGAGACCAACAACTTCAGCTGGTCCCACATTAAGTTGCCCCCACCCCTTTTTGCATTTTTCAAGAAACAGGTTTAAATAGGTAACAGCTTAAATAAAGTTCTGTGTGTGGTCTCATTATTTCATCAGTTGGTCATCTGTAGATTCTGTTGGAAATGGGTGAAGGATCTGTGAATGTTTAGTCCGAACTGAGGAGGACACAGCAGCGCTCTTGAAATACCTAACAACTGTAGGTGTTGTCTTCTGTCCCCAAGACCAGAGCTAAATCTAATATGAGTAAGGCACAGGAGGGTAAATGTCATTTGAACATGAGGGGGAAACAAATTGAAAATCTAACTGATTAGGGAGAAAGAGGATCCAGCTCTTGCTGTAGGCATGAGTCATCTGTGGGTATATTCCACTTCTGGATTTCTTACATGAAGCAGAGTGTAGGATTAAGAGATCTATAAGGCATCCTTCATCTCAACTATGTGATTCTGTCCCCTCCTTAGCCAATTCTGCCTCCCCCATTCAACTTCTGTGTCCAACCAGCCAGAATTGTATGTTTCTGAGGATAGAAGGGTGATTCCTAGAAATTATAATAAGGCGATATTGTCATCTGAGGGTTAAATAATCAGAAGAAATGAAAAATTACAGAAAAGGGTAGTTTTATGCAATACAATTCAAATATGCTTTTTGCTTCACTAATATTTTCTAACATTTTGCATTCTGTCCTTCATTTGCATGCTGTCTCATCAAATTGTCAGCTCTTTGGGGCGGGGGCTTTGGGTCATATTAATATCTGACCCACTGTCTTCCTGCCTGTCTGTAAAGTGAGGAGCATAGCAATGGCATGATGCAAATCCAATCATGTGAATCTGAGGGCAGAACTAAGTCTGTCTCAGCAATTTGAATGGCATTTATGAGATCAAATCCTCAAAGAAATGATCAATTTTAATGCAGGGGGGGAAAAAACCCACAACAGTTAACTGGGTGGTCTATTTTATTTATAGTTACCATAGTAATAGTAACATTATTTTAAACCACTTGTTCTGGATGTTCAATGGGCTGCCTATTATGTCCATTATTATCCTGGATGAAGGAAGGGTGTCACTGTGGGTGAAACACTGACTTGATCAAGATCAGCCAGTAACTTAACCATGGAAATGAAATATGAGCTGAGGCTCTTCCCTAACTAGCCACCACAAGTACAAATAGACACAGCATTTCACTAGTAAACCACTTGAGTAAATTAAATTATGATCATGCTGCCAACGTTTGAGGGCAACTTTGTCTGATCTCAGGTTGGTGTGACCATGGTGGTACTCTATCCCATGTTTCAGTAATTCTAAAGTCCATTTGGCTATCCTAGCACTGTGCTCTTGGCCATCCTGGACCTTGCTAGATAGTATGAACTTCAGGATCGAGTGTGGGGTTTGTATGATGGCGCATGCTCCTCCTATAATGAACTCCTAGCATGTGAGAGCCCATACTAATACCAAACAGTTCTTTTCTCATGGGCTGAACTTTACTTCCATGGGTTTTAGGTTCTTTGAGGCATAGGCCACTACTCTGTGGATGTTGTTTCTTATCTTAGTGAAGACAACCCCAATGTGACTGTTGGCTACGGCCAGTTGAATGTAAAATGGTTGGTTTACATCAGGATGAACCAGGGCAGGGGCTTTGGCCAGATTTGTTTTTAGAGTGGCAAAAGCCTCCTACTGCTCAAGGCCCCATTTCCAAATTTCTCCTTTCTTTAACAGTGAGTAAAGGGGTTTGGCTTTTATGGCAAAGACTTCTATGAACTCCCTTGAGAAATTGAAGGTGCCCAGGAGTGTTCTTAGGGAAGTTACATCAGTGGGAAGTTTTCTGATGGGTTCCACAGCCTGTCTGGAGGTTTAAACCTAAGTACTTGATCTGAGTCTGGATCAGCTGTGCCTTTTCCCTTCTGGTTTTGAACCTTGTGTCTCTGATAAGCTCTAGTACTTCCCTAGTGATGTCTGGTGTCTTTTCCTGGGAGTCTGAGTGGATCAGAATATCATCTTTATAAGACAAAAGGTGGGAGTACGAAGTGGGGCGCAACTTGGTCCACATTTTGACCATGTGGGAGTGGCAGATAATGGGGCTCAAGTGGAAGCACTGGCGGGTGCCTTTGAATGTCATTTGGTTTCCACAGAACTTGAAGGCGAACTTATAGAAACAGCTTTCATGGAGTGGGATGGAATGGAAGTCATTGGCTAGATCTATCACACTGTAGAACTTTCCCTGGCAGCTATGGCCACCAGGAACTCATATTTGGCTACTACAGGGGCCACCTGGGGAGTGACTGCATTGAGGGCTCTAAAGTCCATGGTCATCCTTCATGGCATGCCATCAGCTTTAAGCACGGGCCAGAGGGATGTGTTACATATGGATTGCAAGGGTAAGATAACATCCCACTTCAACAGGCCTTCAATGGTCTTTGCTATTCCTTCCTTGGCTTCTTGGGGGTATATGTACTGTTTCTGTGGTGGAGGATCCTTTCCTTCTATAAGCATACAAGCTCCCTTGACTTTCCTGCACTCTATTTTGTCCTTAATCCACATCTCAGGGAAGTGAACTGTCCAAGGGTCATTGCTGATGGGAAAACGGGTGCCAGAGTCTTTAAGGCAGCACATTGTTGAAAGGTCGATATGACTAAGGGACCCTCTTCTAGCTGCCACAGAAGGCCATTATCCAGACCCATGGTCAGTCTGTTCTTTCTCAAATATTCTACTCTTAGGATCCCATCATCTCCCTGGTTCTCATGGGCCCGTATGAAATCTAAAATGGGGCCAAGTTTCAGGGGTATGTTTTCCCAAATGGCAGCTTGGTTCTTCTGTCTGGCTTGAGGGTGGCTATTACCTGCTGGCAAGGTGGTATTGCTATTGGGGGGGGGGGGGTTTGCCTGAGGGGTGTGTTTTGGATTTATGGTGGAGACTGGCTGGGGAGGGGTCTTTACTAAGTCCGGTTCTTGGGAGAGGCTTTGGTGGTCATTCTTTAGTTTAGGCAGGGGAGGTTTCAGCCCAAGGGATCCGGAAGTTTTCCCGTGCTGTCTGCGAGCAAGGGGATCCCAGGCATCCCTAGTTGGCTGGTCCTGATACATGCACATTAGGGGCAGCCTCTGCATGCTAGACCCTCCCGTTTACTTTCCGCTTAAGGCTTGGTCCAGGAGGTCCATGAGCTCTGCAGTGGGCTTCCTATGCACTTCTCTGTTGAAAAGCCTATCTCCTTGAGTTGCCTCCAAATGTTATTTCTGATCTCATAATGTCTGCTTGGGGGCCCCTACCTTGTCCGGGTTGGGGGGCTCAGAGGTTGTGTTTAAGCTCCTGCAGAAGGGGTTGTTAATCCCAAATCCCCCTGGTTCCTTCTGGGCTGGTTGGGAGTGGGGCCTGGTGTTCTGGTAAGTGACCATGGAAACAGGGTCTCCCTCTTTATCTATCTTCCTCTCAGTTGCTCGAGTGCTCTTCCCAGAGGCTGCTGCCAACATGCCTTTGGCCATTTCCTTCTGAGCTTCCCTAGTCCAGTATATCTGGGATGCCTCATGTATGTGTTGCATGAACTTCAGCCAGTCTGTGGTGTGGAGTCTTAGGGAAGTGGGCCCTCGGTATGTCTTAGCCACTTCACTTAGCCTTTGATAAACCTCTCAGATTATGTCTGGGTCATTTAGGAGCAGTTGTCCTTTAGCGTTTAACCCTATCACTCTGGACAAAAATGAAAGCATTTTCTTGAGGTCCACGTAAGTGTCTGGAGATTCATCTGCAAGCTGTAGCTCATTTTGGTATTTTGCTCTTAGAATAGTCCCTGGTCACAGAATCTGAACCATCCAGGTCACTCAGTCATGCAGTTCCAGGTTGGCTAAATCGTAATTGGAGATGACTGCTTCAAATGGGCCCGAGTAGCTGGGGTCTATGCATAACCTTGCCACTTGTGTTAGATCTTGTCCCTTGGCCTTGGGATATAAAAGTATGATCGTAGACATACACTGGATGCCCGTTTGTGGATTTAACCTCCTGAGTTGGTCTGCTACTGGTTTTATCTTAGCTAAGGTTCAGTAAACCATTTCTATCAGGGTCTTGGTGATTGTGCCATCCTCAGAGGTTTTTTTTAGCTTCTACTGTGCTCCGGGTTTTTACGGGATTTAATGGAATGCCAGAAGTGCATCCCTCGGTGGGTTCATTCCCTTTGGGGGGGGGCCTCCATTGAGGGTTGTAGGGAGGGGTGTCCAAGTTTCTTGTGACAGTGGACTATCTTTCAGGATTTTTGTCTGTGTGGCTAACTCTAGGATGTTAGGCTGTACGGTAACCACTATGGTGCTTTTCAAGCCTATCCTTTTTTCTAACTCCCTAATTTGGGCTTCACACATGGAGTGGTCAGCTTGTGCAGCCTCTTCTGCCTTGTGGGACAGGATGAAGTCTGCAGCTTGCTTCACTTGGTTTTTAACTCTCTGATCTTAGTTTTTAGGGCCAGATTTTCCGCTTCTACCTTATCAGCTCTTTGATTAGCTTCATTATCTGTTTGATGTGAGAGGGTGCTCTCGGTCACCTTATCCCTAATCTGGGTGACCAGATCACCAATTTGTCTTTTGGAGACTCCAACTTAAATTTCTTATACTCCTCTACGGCATCTTGGGCCAGCATCCAAATACCTCATGACACCCACCTATCTTTCTCTGCTTTGGGAACACCTTTTATTCCTTTCTTTGCTGTCTTGAGGTTGTAGGCCTCCAGGAGGGCCACAAATAGATCCTCAGTAAGGAACCCCCCAGACATCCATGGATTTGGCCCCTTCTTGAAGATCCACTTCTGCAACCTGTCCCAAGTCTGTTCATCTTTAAACACCTTGGCTCCCTCCATCTCCCTTCTGATTGAGAGTATCTACCTTCCCAATCTCCTTTTTCCTAGCTCTTGTTTTGGGACCACCTCACCCCTGCTAGGCTAATTGGGATCACCTCACCCCGCTAGCTCCTTTATTTTGGGACCAACTCACCCCTGCTAGCCTAATTGGGATCACCTCACCCCACTAGTGAACTCGTGGGTCAGAGCTGGTCCTCACCGCTCACTATCAAAGTCAATATAGGGCCACCACTGAAGTTGGTGCAATGTATAGCCACTGCTAGACCCAGGCCAAAGGATTGGCTAGTTCCTAGCCTTGTCCTGGGAAGCCCTGATGTGGCCGTCCTCCTTGGTTGACCTCCCTTGGTAGGTTCCTAGCAGACACCAGAACTTGGGACCCCAGTTAGATCCTGGCCCTTGAGTTTTCCTAGGTTTGGGAGCACCTTCTCCCTACTGGATTTGAGTGGGACCATCTTGTCCCTCCAGCAACCCAACCTTGCACCTCAGGTTTTACGGCCTCCAATGAAGACATCTTTCCACCTTTGCCTACCTCTGCCCAATCAAAGTGGATTTATGACTGTTCTTTTATGGGTTATGGGTTTGGAGATTTCTAAGTGGGAAGGGGGCGGCTTTTTTTCTCAAACACAACAGAGAAAATAAAAATTGGGTGTCAAGATCTGCTCTGACTTCACACCCAAGGGTGATTATATGTCCGCTACTGGATTACTCGTGCCTAGCTAGCCAACAAACATATAATCAAAGGATGAAATGGGAAATATCAGCCCATCCAAGATAGCCCTTTGCCCTTATGGACAACCTCACAAGACTCACACTCGTGCACCTCCCTATTTATGCCTGAGTCTGCAACAATTTCTCTCAATTCCCATGCTCTCTACATCCAGAGTCTGAATTTTCCAAGTGATCAGTTTGGAATTTTCAGACTTCAGGGGAGATTAATTTTGTTCCAGAGGAAAAAGCCAATTAAATGCCCACATTCTCCCCTAAAGTTTAGCCAAAAGTCTATGAAGGGGAATTTTATTTAGCTCAAATCTAGAGGGGGTTGGCTACAAGGACCCTGTGACACCCTCGTCCACATGTATACCAAGAGTCTGGTGGATCTAAGAATTGATGCAGAGACAGAATTCTCCAATTAAAGTATTATTTATTAAAGGGGAAAATCACACAGCAATTCACATACACACATGCACTCATACAAGGCTCAGGAAATCAGGGGTTAGGCTGGAATAGATGCAGAGGCAAAACTACAGGCAATACTTACCATTGATGAAACCTTCTCTGGGATCCAATTGGGTGAAGTGGTATGGGACACAACCATTATGAGAGCATGGGTTGAACGGAGTTGCTGGAAACTAGATCAGAGTACAAAGTGACGCAGGGTCCCCATGCACTCAGACTAGTGACACTGAGGGGAGAAATCCAGGGTTTTTTAAGGTTTCAAACTAGCCCCTGGCAAGGTGCTTGATTACTTGGCTGAAGCCTGGGCAAAAGGTGTCTGATTGTTTGACTGAAGTCTGGAGTTTGATTATCTAGGTGAGGTAATCTGGTCTGGCAATATTCAAGGGAAATGGAAGAAATGGAATTCATTAGCTGGCCCATCAGGTGAGACATCTAGGCCATCATCAACCATCTTTATGAATATGGAGGTGATGATTATCCATTTGCAACTCCCACACTATCTGCCTGGCTCTGGGGATTGGGGATTTTCCAGTCTTCCAGGTGACCTTGGCATGACCTCTTTGCCTTGCTATGGTGTCACCTGGAGTTCACTGCAGATTACATCTGGGGCCATGTGGAATTCATACACACACCAAAATTCAGAAAAATGGACTTTTGGAAACAGCTCTCACAGAGAGGAGGGAACAAATTTCTTCTCTGCTACCCCAGACAGTAAGAAATTGTCCAGTGGTTTGAAATTACAGAAGGGTAGATTTTGATTCAACATTAGAAGGAACTTCCTGAGAGTAACTTTGGCAATGGAACCAATTGCCTTGAGAAGTGATGGGATCTCCTTCTCCAACCACCTTCAAAAAGAGACTGGACAGCTACCTGCTGGGGATGTTTTAGCTGAAGATCCTGCATTAAGGGGGTTGGATTCAATGGTCCATGAGGCCCCTTCCAGTGCTATGATTCTATGATTCCATGACTCTAGAGTTCTTATTAATTTCATTCTAAAAGGAAGTAACACTAATGTTAGCAATTTTCTTCCCACTGCAAAACATTTAAAAACTGCAGATTTTCTGTGCAGGAGACAACACTTTCTGCAGATAAAATATTATTTAAGTGCAGAAAGATTATTTTCTGCGAAGAAAATGCTATAGTTGGGCAGCAATTCTGAACAAGATTCATGCCTGTCTCACACTCAAAAATTGCATTTCTGTGCAGGAAACAACTTTGCAGAGAAATGTTGTTTCCTGAAGTTTGCAAGTGTGTTGCAGAAACTATTATTTTCTGCACAAAAATGCCATGTTCTGCAAAGAAAACTGTAGTTTGGCTGTTGTCACATTGTTTATGTCAGAACATTACTGATCTAAATATCTGCAATGACCATTAGCACATACAGTAATTAGAAAGAAGGCAAACCAGATGATGTAAAGCATTTAACAACAATATTGTTGCTACATTTATTATTATGTACATGACATGATGTTTTAAAATGTAGAGTTATTTATGCTCAAGACATTCATCATAATCAACAGGATATTAGTCATTGTCATTATACTGGACAGATTCCACCTATATCCCATGTGAGGCAGGTATTAAGAATATAATGTCAAAATGTTATAATACATATTTCTATAACATATTTATTGTCCTTTGAGGCATCTGGGAATTATAGTTCTCACAAGTCATAGGATACCAAGCTGCAATTCGCTAGATACTTCAGGAGCAGCTGTGCTTGTTAAACTGTTATAAAACTAATACATGTTTGTATCACCAGTAGATACTTTCATACAACTAATTCAGCTCATGGCAAAGTAGATAAAATGGTATTAAAATTTTAGTTACATAATCTGTGTGGTGTGAATGAGCTTTATTTCATAAGAAACATATACATATATCCAAGATTTCTGCTTCAAATTCTTAAATAAATTTCTATGGGAATAACCTCATATCTCTCATTGTTTCTAGAGGAAGATTTAAAGAGTGTACAATATGATACTTTTTAGCCTCTAGCAGATCTTTCAAACTAACACAGTTTGTGATTGAGATTTACAGGATTACGTTGCAGTCCTCAGATATTCTTTTAATCCACTAAGGAATAATGGTCTATTGCTTCATTGATTCCTCAAAAAGAATATATCTAATGCCTACCCTAATTCTCTCATACAACAGTTGGTGAAGGATAGTCAAAAAAATTAGGTTAAGACTTGGTGCCATTCTGTGCAGTAACAAACAAACAAATAAATGATGTGAAGTTGCCCTACATTAAGTCCATCTAGACATTACTCCCTCTAGCCCAGTGCTTTTTATTCAAGCAATCCTGATACTTGGACAATAGCTTTCCTCAATATTCTTGCCTGATACCATTTTAACTGGAGAAGCCAGAAGTTGAACCAGAGACTTTCAAAGGATGTGCTCTGCCATTGAGCCTTGGCTTAAAATTTATGATACTTATGTGGCTCTTGATGCTAACTCTAAGGGTATTAACTAGAAAACCCCATCTAAAATACATATACATACAGTTAAAGGAGAATAAAATAGTAAATCATAGCAGCAGTACAGTCATTTTTATAAGCCACAGAAAGCTGAGATAAACAGTTAGGTATCAAGTTTTTTTAAAAAGCTGCACATATTCCAGATGTCTTTGCTACAGACTTACAACCTGCAGGCAAAAATCTCATGAGTACTACTGGGGTAAATTGCAGAGCTCTGGTATCTGAGAATGTTAAGGCTTTTGCTTTTTTTTTTTTTTTAATTTTATTATTTAAAAATTACAAAGACATAGCTACAAAGAAAAAAATACATATGACATACTTCAAACAACAACAACTTGATTCTTCTTCTTCATGGTGGTGATGTTATTTGTCATGTTCAATAATAACAGTTTGGGATCTGGGTTAATTGTTATTTTAAACATTTCACTTAATCGTTCTGCCACTATCTCCCAGTATTTTTTAACTTTTGGACATTTCCACCACATGTGTATAAAGTCTGCCTCGGGGCGTTGGCACTTCCAGCATTTTGTGTTACCTGTTTTGTAGATTTTGTGTAGCTTAGCTGGTGTCAGGTACCATTGGTGAAACATTTTTAAATAATTTTCCTTTAAATTTTGACATAGTGTAAATTTATTAGTGTTCACCCAAGATGTTTCCCAACTTTCTAAATCTATCTGTTCATCAATGTCTTGCGCCCATTTAATCATAACTTTTTTTATGGTTTTATTTTCCAGATCTCTTTCTTTCATTAATTTATAGTATCTAGTAATATGTTTATCCTTCTTTGTGTATATTATTTTGTCTATTTCATTCATACAGGTTTCAAATCCAGCTTTTTTCTGGTCTTCTCTAAACTTAGATTTAAGTTGATAGTACAAAAACCAATCAATTTTTATATCCTTTAATTGTATTTCTTCGATTGTTTTAAAGTATCCACTTCCAAGACATCCTGATATCTTATCCAAATTTCATTTTCTTTTCTTGTTCTGTTAAAGAATGCCTCTTGAACAGATACCCATTTAGGAATCTTGTTGTTATAGAATTGTTTTTTAATTTTATCCCAAATTTGCAATAATGCTTTTCTAAAAATGTGATAGTCAAAATCTTTGTTGACCCTTTACTTATCATACCATAGGTACGCATGAAAACCATATCTTATATTGCTGCTTTCCAATATTAATAAATTATCATTTTCCAACGTGATCCATTCTTTGATCCAGGTCATGCAGCATGCATAATAATATAGTTTTAGGTTCGGTAATGCTATACCCCCTTTATTTTTTTTCCTCTGTCAATATTTTCCACCTGGTCCTCGGTTTTTTCCCTCCCCAAAGAAATTTCGATATCTCTCTCTGCCAGGTGGAAAAACTATTTTCTTTCACAATTACGGGTAAGTTTTGAAATAAAAACATAAATCTTGGTAAAATATTCATTTTAATAACTGACGCTTTACCGGAGAATGATAGATTTAATTTTGTCCATCTTTCCAGATCCAATTTAATTTCTTTCCATACTTTTCCATAATTATTCTGGTATAAATCAATATTTCTTTTTGTCAGGATAATCCCAAGATATTTTGCTTTACTTTGAATGTTAAATCTCGATATTGTATTCAATTCTTCTTCTTCCTTTATTCCCATGTTCTTAGTTATTATGATGGTTTTCTCCTCATTGATTTTGAATCCTGAGTATTTTCCATACTTCCTTAATTGTTTGTATTAAATGATATAAACTGTCTTTAGGATCTTCTAGAAAACAAATCAAATCGTCCGCATATGCCTTGAGTTTAATTTGTTTATTCTTTATCCTTATTCCTACAATCTTCTCATCTTTCCGTATCTTATTTAATAAAATTTCAAGCACTAAAATAAAAAGAAGGGGTGACATTGGACAACCTTGTCTTGTTCCTCTTTCTATCTTAATGTAATTTGTTTTTTCTTCATTGACTAGAATTCTTGCTTTTTGTTCTCTATAAATAGCTTTTATCCAAGTGATAAATTTTTCTCCCATATTCATCTTTTCCAGTATTTTAAATAAAAAGTCCCAGTTCACCCTATCAAATGCTTTTTCCGCATCAATCAATACCATCGCCAATTTTTTATCACTGTTATATTCAAAATGTTCTAATATGTCTAATACTACCCTGATGTTGTTCTTGATTTGTCGATTAGGCAGAAAGCCATTTTGATCTTTGTGAATTAATTCTGCTAATATTCGTTTTAATTTTTCTGCAATAATGGTCGTAAATATTTTGTAATCTGTATTAATCAGTGATATTGGTCTGAAATTCTTGATATTGCTAATGTCTTTCCCTTCTTTTGGTATGACTGATATTATTGCTTCTTTCCATGTATTTGGTATGCCTTCATTTTGTATACTATTTAGAAGATCTGTCAATGGGTCAAGGAGGATTTCTTCCATTTTCTTATAATAATCGGCGGGGAATCCATCAGGTCCTGGGGCCTTTCCTGACTTAAGTTTTCTTATTGCTTTAGAAATTTCCTCTTTAGTGCTGGTCTGATTAAGGTATTCTTTTTGTTTTATATTTAAAATAGGTATCTCTTGGTTTTGCAAGAATTTATCAATAGTTTCTTTTAATACTGTTCCACCATTTTGTTCTTTTCTATATAATTGTTCATAATATTTTTCAAATTCCTTTTTTATCCTGTCTTGATCAGTGATCTGTTCTCTGTCCTCTATTAATTCTGTTATTATTTTTTTTCTCTTTTTCTCTTTTCAATCTGTAAGCTAATAATTTCCCCGGTTTATTACCAAATTCAAATTCTTTTTGCTTTATCATTTGCATTTTTCTTTGTAATTCTTTAATTGCTATTGATTTTATGCGTTGTTGTAAAATTTGTACTTCTATTTTTGTTCTTTTATCTCCTGTCCGTTTCCATTCTTTTTCTTTTTGCTTAAGTTGTTCCTGTAGTTCTAAATTTTCTTTATTCTCTTTTTTCTTTTGTTCTGCTTGTATTTTCATTATCATTCCTCTAATTACTGCTTTATTTGCTCCCCATAAATTTATATTTGAAGTTTCTTGGTTTTTGTTTTCTTCGAAGTAATATTTTAATTCTTTTTTTATCCTGTTTACATTTTCTTCTTTGTTAAGTAAATTTTCAGCCATTCTCCAGCTAAATTCCTTCTTTCTATCTTTGATCTTTAACATTATTAAATTGTGATCCGACAGATCTTTAGGCTCTATATCCATTGATTGGATATATGGTAACATCAATTTAGATACAAGAAATAGATCTATTCTGGAGAAGGATTTATGCGTGTCTGAGTAAAAGGTGTATTCTCTGGCTTGTTTGTATTTATATCTCCATACATCTATAAGTTCGTTTTCCTTTTGCATCCTAAAGAAGGATCTGGGAAGTTTCCCTTGGTTCTTCTTTACATTTTTTAAAGTTGTATATCTGTCTATTTCAGGCTGTAGTACTCCATTAAAGTCCCCTAATAAGATTACATTTTTGTAGTCTGTATTTTTAATTTATTTATTGATTTTTTCAAAGTAATATTCTTTATTTTCATGTGGTGCATAAATTCCCACTATGAGACATATCTGCTCTTTTAATTTAATTTCTAGTGCTAGTACGGAGCCTTCTTTATCTTTAAAGATTTGTTTCGCTTTGTATTTCTTTTTGATATATATTGCCACTCCTTTCTTTTTCTTTTCGGTAAGGGAGTAGAAACAATCTCCTAACTTGGGGTGATATAGGAATTTTGCATCACTGTTTTTAATTTTGATCTCTTGTATACATATGATGTCACCATTTATTTTTTCCAAACGCTGTAAGATTAATCTTCATTTATATTTATTATTTATTCCTTTTACATTCCATGAAATCAAGTTGATTGTCATTTTGATATTTTTAATATTGTTATTGTTGATTTTGTAATTATTATGGTGTTTCTTATTTAACTTTGATTTGTTTTATTTTGTTTTGTTTTGTTTTGTTCCACCCCTTCCACCCCAAAATTTTATTATTCTTTTTCTTTATATTTTTTCTTTTTGTTTATTTGTTTATATTCGTTATTACTTTTTTTTATATAATGAATGTTCCAATGAGAAGAAATAAAGAGATATCCAATCCAAATCCTAATGTCTGGGGTATATTCCCATGTCCATAATCATGTTGATAATTCAACAGTTCCTTGATCTTGTTGTGATTCATCTCTGTTTCCATTTTGTTCTTGTCCTTGTCTTTTATATTCTGTGTTCTTTTCCATTTTTCATTGTTTCGTCTTTCTCGTCCATTTTCATAATTTCTTTTAGCTCTCCATTCTTTTCTACGAAGACTTCTCTCTATATTTTCTTCATCTGATTCTCCATTCTTATTATCTTTCTCTTTAAGTAATCTTTTCTCCATTTCCTTGGCTTTTTCTAGATTGTCTATTTTATATCTTTTCTGTTTATATGTCAATGAGAGTCCTTCGATCCTTTCCCATTTAAATTCTATTCTTAACTCAAGAAGAAGTTGGGTTAGGAATCTATATTTTTGTCGTTCCAGCATTAATTGTGGTGGAATGTCCTTAAATATTTTTACCTCTGTATCATCTATCATTAATTTTTTTCGTAACTCTTCCTTATTATCCGATCCCGCGTTGATGATCTAATAAAGCTTTTAACAATGTCATGAGGTACTTTACGCTCCTTAGCTTGTGCTGAGTTCAATCTGAATATTTTATCTAGATCCGACAACAATTGCTCTACGCTGCATTCAACAAATAATGCCAATGGTTTCATAACTCTGTCCATTAAATTCTCATTCTTTTGTTCTGTTAATCCTCTAATCTTAATACATCTATCTCTATAACGAAGCTCATTTGTCCATTCTTTGTAATTGTATTGACTTAATTCTTGTCGTATCTCTTTTGTTGTTTTTTTCTAATTGTTGTGTCTTATCTTTAATTTTTTCTACTTCTTTTTGTGTTTTATTCATATCCGTTGTTATCTTTATTACTTTTTCCCCCAAATCATCAAGGTCTTTTTTTAGTTCCAATTTACTGTCTTTAATTTCTTCCCTCAATTCTTGACAAGCTTCCTTCAGATCATCCTTCATTTCATTTCTCATTTCTTTCATTTCCAATCTTATTCTACGTATTTCTTCTAGAATCAGCATGTTTGGATCTGTGACTTTAATTGTCTCCTCTAATGAATTCCGTCGCTGAGATGTAAATTGTATTTGTGACTGCGAGGAACTTTTCTTAGCCGTCGCCATTTTTTCTACTTTTTCCTTTGTATATATTAAGCAAATATTATTGCAAAATTGTTAAGTATTATAAGACTTATTGTAACATATAATAAATTGCCAATACAATATTAATATGAATCAAAAAGGTAAAGATTGATACTGCCAAATTAAATTCAAATTTAACCTGATAATAGTCACGGACTAATGTTCTATTGCTTCCTTTACATACATAGCAATTTTATTGTATATATGTTTATTTATCGTTTGTCGAATATCTCTACCAATGCTATAAAACAGTGTAAAGAATTATCCTCTTTTCTAGATTTTTCACACCATCATGCCCATTTTACCACATTATGATCTATAAACTCAGCACTTTGTATATTTTAAACTACCCACTTAAGCAGAATTACCCTTTAGATTGCTAATGTTAATAGAAAATAATGCAAGCAACAACAACAATAATTACTATAAACTATAGTTATGTAACCCCCAGTATGGAAAAGCGATTATAGATTAATCTTTAATTCTATATCAAATTAGCTTTCTTTACTTATAAAGATAAAGATGTTTTAATTATTTTAATCCTATTGCTTACTACACCATTCACCAAATTATTTTAAATAATTATTATTTTTAAGGTTCTGAGTGTTATTAATCACAGAATTAATATGCATTTACACCATGTTTATACTATGACAGATGTATATAAATAATATTGCAAATTATATATTACATATCTATAGATCAACAATATATTTTTGAAGCACAACTTGTTATTTTATTTTCTTACTCTGTTCTTACTTTTTCCTTTCTCCTTGTCGCTTCTCTTGTGTCCATGAAATAAAAAGATAATATTTTTCTTTTCTTCTTCCACTTATTCGCTCCCAAAAATTTCTTGCATTATACTAATTAGTTTAATTCCAAGTAAATTTCCCCTTTTGAAACAAGGTCCCAGTTCTATATTCTATATTCTTATTAAAGTTCAATTTCTTTTAGAGTTCAAAATAAAAGTTTAATTTCTTTTTCTTTTGGATTTCTTTTTCCCCCAGCTTATTTTGTAGCTTAAGTGTCTTATTTCTCCATCCTGAATGTCCTTGTGTTAATTCTTTATTTCTCCCTGATTTAAATTTTATCTTTATATTGTCCTTTATCTTCATGTTTGTCGTCTTTAGAAGTTCCTTTTCTCCTCCGTAGCTCTGTCTCTTTGCTCTCAGCTCTGTATTCTCCGTGTTCCACAGCTGGCTCTAATTTGTCCCTTAGTTTCTGTGTCCTGCAGCTGTCTGTAATTTTGTATGTACAAACTCTATTTTCTTTTACTTCTTTTGTTTCCTTCGATGTTGACTGGTCCTTCTTCTTATTTTGTCCTCCACATCCACTGTGTTGTTCTAGCAATCGCCTCTATGGTTTGAGTCCTCTTTATTTCTGTCCCCCTCAATAGCTCCAACAGTTTATAGTTCGCAGCTTGGGTGCCTCCCTTTTCCTGGGAGGCAAGGTGTATCCAGTCTGCGGCTTAAATCGATATACCGAACTAAGTAAGTGACTATTGATGGCTTTTTCTTATATTATCAGAATTGTAGATTGTAAACTTCTTTCTTCCAGTTTTTATATTTAGATTTGTGTGGGGATGTTGTGCACCTCCAGGCGCTTGAGAGCGGTTGGGTTCGGTCTTGTATTTAGTTTTTTAATCCAATCCTGTCCCGCCAAGATGCCACGGCAGCTGGGATATGGATCACTTTCTTTCTTTCTCCAAGAAGAGAAAAAATACTTTCTCTAAGCTTCTTTTAAGTTCCAACGACCGATCAGGTAGACCCCCTACACAGGGGGGGTAGGGACGGGTTACTGGGGGTCCCGTTCCCACCCAAAATTCTGCTAACTCGGAGTTAGGGTTGAGAGCAACTCAAACCCACGTCCTCCTCACAATCCCTCCACACCGGAAGTCCAGTACCATGACCAATGTTAAGGCTTTTGCACAGGTTCTTACTCTCTCTTGCCTTTTCTCCTAAGCTGTACAATTCAGTTCCAGTCTTCTGTGTTGTTTTCTGCTCTTTTCAGAGGAGCTCTGGTTCAAAATCTGTTTGGTCGGCTAGAAGTCATAGTCAAGATTGGTCATCAATTCACACCCACAGGTGTGAATGAAGTTAATAATTTGTTTTATTTTATATAAGTTCCATTTCCCATCCTGATGAGAATTAGAATAAATATTTTCAGAGATCTTTATTGTCTACTAGGACCATCATCCTAATTCATTTTGTGCTGTTCTTAAATATTAGTAGTTTACTACAAATGTGTGTGTGAAATACAGCTGAAGTGAAATACACTTTGAGGAAACACCATAGTCCAAACAGTTTCAAAAACAAAAACAAATACATATTTAAGTTTATAGCATTGGTCATTTTCATATTTTGTTGCAATTCCTAAAAAAGTATCTCATGCAATTTATGGAATATATATGTATAAAAAGGAAGCTATGTTAGATGGCATAAGAAGCTTTAAAATATTTTTATTAGCACAGATATTATTCCTATATATATAAAACATACAAATAAATAAACAAATAAACAAATAAACAGCACAAACAAATAAAAAAGAACCAAAAACTTAACAAAATACTCTCCTCTCCTTGGACACACTCCACTTTTTCAACATCCTACTTAACTTCCTTTTCTCCCATTAAAACTTCCTTTTAATGATATTTTTTTTAAAAAATTATTTACACTTCTAATCCCAGGATCAAGCCACTTTTTCCTGCCCATCTGCTCTGTTCCTGAGATCCAAAAACTATGCTGGCCACTAAAAATATACAAGTTACAAGTCAATGTGTCATTTATTGCTGAGCCCAGTCATTGAAGTAACTTGAACCCGAATTAAGTCTGAGTCAAAATCAACTTGAGTCTACATCACTGGCTGAAGTACAATCATAGTGCTACAATTGTGCAGTATGAATGAAAGCAAGGAAAACAAATTAACAAGAGACTCAGTCAAGAAGAAAGCTTGTAAACAATTAAGTTACATCTAGGTGGTTTAGGTTACAAAAATGATATCCTTTTATCTCCCTTAACTTAAATTGTGGCTGCCCTGCCACTGTTCAGAGGCACAGTCACTAAGAGGATAAACTACTAGCAGCAACAACCAAGTTCTCATCTCTGCTTTCCCATGAACTTGCTGGGTAGCCTTCAGAAATTCAGTCTCTGCTCCAGCTCTCACATGTAATATGTAGCTAACACTCTCCATCTACTATAGGATTGCTATAGATATTACTGGGATAACAGGCACATAAGTCTGTCTGCTGCACAAATGGAGTCTCTCTCTCTCTCATGTATGTGTGTGTGTGTGTGTGTGTGTGTGTGTAGACTCATATTTACAATTTTTTAAATTTTTTGGTGCCAACATGCACAGAGTTGACCCCCCCCCAACACACACACACTTCCCAAGATCCCATTTTTGGAGAAAAGGAACAGCTCCCAGGTATTGCAAAGCTGTCTTAATAAAGGGAATTCTCTCTGTGTGTATGTCTATGCTCCTCCTTATCAGTCCAAAATGTGCTGGAGTCGGACTATGCCTCTCCCTGTTGCTGGCACACTGTCATTGTCTTAGCCCTATTAATTGGGTGGGATATTATTTGGTTTCACAGCAGGTCCACCTACCATGTAAACAAACCTTTGTAGACACTATTTGCTCCTCCTCTTTTCCTCCTTCCAGTCCCCACCCCACCTGTCTCCTTATTCCTCACAATCAGATTAGAAAAGGGAGAGGAGAAAACAAGGCTTCCTGCCTTCCAAACCGAACCCTAATGTATTAAAGCTACATGAGAGCTTTAAAGCAGCCCCAGGCAGAATGTAAGAAGTGGATAAAGGTTTGGAAGGCAGCTGATAAGGTTGACTTCAGGGGCTGGTGTGTATGTAAGTGCCATGCATTTAGACTCATTTTTAAAAAGTAAATTATAAATTTGAATCTACATAAACACCTAAACATGTACCAGAGAAAGAGAGAGAGAGAGTTATACACTCCATCCATGCAGCAGCCAGACACACATTTGAAAAGTAGAGGCCAGAGCCCCATCAGCCCGAGGAGCCAGAGCTGGCACAAGGGCTTGGGTCACAGAACCCGGAGGTTCCATCTAGGATGTTGGGCCCGGGGGCAGGACCCAAGCCCCAGCTCCAGCTCTGGCTCCTTCTGGCCAACGAGGCTCCAGCCTCTACCTCCACACCACCCCTGAAACCAAGCCTGGGACAGAAGCCTCAGAGAGGGAGGGAGTGGGAAGGTGGGGCAAGATGGCAATGGACTAACAACTGCTGAATTAGCCTCCCAACATTATCTGTCCTTATCATGTCTATACAAGTTAAAATGCCACCCAGGCAAAAAAGAACCTGGGCCAGCCCTCACATCATCTCTGAAAACCAGAAATCCTTTAAAATAGAGAAACAGATGAAGATAGACTAACTTTTCTGGGGAGCAGAGACAATGGCAGAGACATCACAACTTGTGAATAGCAAATCTGAAAATACAGCTCCTTCTTCACTCCCTAAGTCATTACAGAAATCTAATTTAATAAAATAGCCTCCCCATTTTTTCAAAGTATAAAATATAAACGACTCTCGGTAACAGAGACATAACAAAGATAACAAAGAAAAACTTCTCCTAGAAATATACTATAAAGCACATATTTGGAATGGCCACAAGTCAATTTCAATATACATTTTAGAAATGTTAAATGCACATAGCAGAACAATTGACTTAAAAAAATATCACTACTTACCTAGTCGTAGAGCAATCAAATGTATATTTTTCACTTTTAATCAGGCATCTGATCCAAATAGATTGGTAAAAAAGAGGAAATTCCTTTGGGAAACACATTCTGTCAAAACTATCAAGGACTTCAAGGATGGGATTATATGTGACCTCATAACAGGAAAATCAACAAACACATATAACCCTGTAGATAAAAGCCATGAGAATCTAGGCAACAAACCTGCCAGCCAAATACAGGATGCAGAACTAAAGCTTACTTCAAAGGACATAAATCAAGAAATATTACAACTGAGAAGAAAACTTACAGCCTTCTGGACACACTGCCCCAGAGCCCAGCAGAAATCAAGTAGCAACCCAGCCCCACCGCAGCCATCCCCTTCCTCAGGGACTCAGAGGAAGTTGTCAGTACATCACTCATATTTCCTCAATACAGATAGCAGAAGTGGAAGCAATAACTCTCTATCAGCATTTATGGAAGTCATGAAATCCCAAGCAAATACTCTTCTAAAAATGTCTTGTATGGATAATGCAACCTCATCTACAATTACATTCCAGGGGCCTCAAACCCTGTATAATCCCTGCCTTCAGAACAGACAACTCTCACCACCATTTATCACATCTATCTCACATGAGCTAAAGCAGGGGTAGGCAACCTTTCCCCTTTAAGGGCCAAGGGACTTCAGCTCCCAGAAGCCTCAGCCATGTTGGCCAATAGTCCCAAGTTGGACAATAGCTCCTGGGATTCTGGGAGCTGAAGTCCCTCGGCCCTTAAAGGGGAAAGGTTGCCTACCCCTGAGCTAAAGGATATTCCCATTGCCAAAGAAATAGGATCATTGCTTGCTTATGACACACATTTTGCTGTCCATGCTGCACTGGTCACTACAGCCCCCGCACCACCACCACTACTACAGCTAGCCCAGCAATCGGCTAATCTGAACTAGCTGTCACTGGGGGAAATCACACATGCACCCTGTAACTTGTAGTGCACCTACTTGACAATCAACTGACCAGCATAAGGTTGCCCTTATAACATGGCATATCACTGGGTGACACACATCTAACAGAGATCCCTGTTTCACTGTCTTCCTTGACTAATATGTGTTGGGGTATGCAGACAGCCAGAATCTAGCATGCACACATGCAGAGTAGATGCACGTAGGCAGGAACACCCAGAAGATGATCTTTTGTGAAGAAGCTTGCTCCAGACAGCACAGAAAAAAAAAATCCTTCCACACACAGGTGCTGCTTTCAGCTTGCTGAAATGAATAGCTAGGCAGTGAGACTTCACTCAATGAGGGCTTTAATCTTTGTTGCAAATATTTACAAATATTCACAGAGTGTCAGACGTTCATCTTTAGGACTCACAGCTATACAGACTTACAAAGTGCTTTGCCAACCACCAACCACAACTAACCAAAAACAGAGGTACTGACTCTCTCCCATATATAGGTGGTCCTCTTGAGAACATGTGACAGCCATGCACTAATGAAACCTTGCTGGTTTCATTCCCAGTGCCCGTTGCATCAGGCCATGATGCACACCTGGCTTGTCTCATCTATTGTGCCTTTTGCATCAGGCTTCCCATGATGCACAGCTTACCAAATGCTGACTCATGCACCTGCCACTTGAACTGTAGTAACCCTGTTACTATTGTTCTAGTTCCTTTCAGTGGCCACATCCATGACATTTTCCAGACCAGAGTGCCACATGGTCTTGACAATATGATATTTTACTGATCCAGGAAAAATAGGCTATTAAAGATCTGGAATTAAATGTTTTCATAGATTTTCAGTTGCAGCAGAGCCTGGGAAAAGCATGGAAGACCAATGAGAGGCCTGGGAGGCCTGGTTTCCACCACTCTATGTGCCAAAACAAAGCCTCATACCACTTTCAAAGGATATGCCAAGGTAGTGGTAACCCAATTTAGCCACTTCACTCTGCTGATAATAAATATCTACATGCCTCCAATGAAGAAGAAATCCCACATTAGAAACCTGTGGGCCAAATTGGAAACATACACTTCCAATCTCATACTGCAGAATCCAAGTGCATTTGTAATCATTGGGGAGGGGGATAGATTTAAATGCAAGACTGGATCCCAATGGCTATACCCTATGCATCCAGCACAAATGTCCACCTCCTAAGCTTGAGGATGATGGAATCCACCTCATCCGATGCTCAAAACACAAGAACTAAATTTTGCAGGCCTCTTCTAGCTCAATCGATCTTTCAGACTAAACCTTTGTATTCTAAATGGTGCTGTGAAAAATGACTGTCCAGTTGAATTCAATCTCCCTGGGTCCAGAATGAGGGCCATTGACTACATAATCATTTCTAAGCATCTTCTCCCCTACGCCAAAGACTTAAAAGTCGTGCCTAGGTTTGAAAGTGATCATCTTCCAGTCGGGCTACAACTAAGGAACTTCACCCAGAAGACACACACCAAGCACTGCTATCAATCCTCTTTAATGCTATCAGGAAGGACTTATCAATGAGTTAAATGGACCCCCCCCCCCCACTAAACCAAACAATAAGTGAGATATTGGCCTCAGACTACCTTCAGTATCTTCGGCATGACCTGATATCACCTGAGTCCTCTGGCAAACTTCTGGAAAATTACACCAATCTTACCCAAGTGCTAATTCAATATCATAAACCTGCAAAATAGTGCACACAGGAGGCAACAACAATGACAACATCACTCAAAGACATGGTTTGACAAGGAATGCGAAAAAAGCTCCCATTACCATTTGTCAGGGCTATGTATCCAATTCTATATCAGAAGCTTAAAAAAATCTGCTTCAGCAGAAGGGAGACTACAAAAAATTTCTGGCATACAAAAGAAGAAGACATAAAAAATTGGGCACAACGTATTTAGGCAGTTAAAACCAACAACTCACACACACAACTCACTGTGGACTTGTCATGTGCTGATGATCTCAAATCAGCAGATGACAGGTCCGTGGATACCGAGGTCCCACTATACAAGATCCCATGCAGCTATTCTTCCCTTCACACTGAGGTTGCTGCCTAGTTTGGCCCCTTGTTTGGGTTGCTGTTGGTGCTGGTTCCACCACCACATTCCACACTAGTTGTCTTACATTTTGTATGTCTCTAGTTTGATTGTTAGTCTAACATGTCTAACATGCCCCTTCTCCATCTTCCTGCTGTATAAAAGTTGGTAATGCTTTCTCTCTTTACCCAAGTCATCTTTAGTTAGATTAGGATTTAGTTTTTGTTATGTAATTATTTATTAAAGCCATTATTATTGGTTTTTTTAACTACAAATTATATGTTTGTTGTCTTTGAATCAGTCTTCATTCTTTAAGAGAGCAAGTTTAGATAAAAATATTCAGGGCCACATTTCTGCTGTTCTGCTAATGGAAGACAGGCTCTAACCATTTTATCTTTCCTAGTTGTATATTTAGGTTTCCTTTAAAAAGGATTAAAAACCTGGGAAACTTAAATTACCCCACATTTATGGGTTATGGGCCCAGATGTCCAGAATATTTTGGGTTTTTTAAAATTGTTTTATTGAGACAACAATATTTACAACCATTACATTATACACACAATCTTCAACAAACATCTACAACATTAAATACAAATACAAACACAATGATAGCATAACATAAAAACATATAAACATCATAAAAGCATAAAACAACAGTACAATATCATTACCTTAGTCTTAGATCTTATTCTATTGAATTTTTAATTCTAGCGTTAAGCTTTTAAGGTCATTCTAAATATATGCTTTCTTAATCCTTACTGTTTCATTGGTACTTCCAAACATGTGTTTTTTCTTCAGTACATCTTATCATTATTTAATTTACATTCCAAACCCTTTGATTTTCCATTTTTTGAAGACATCTCCATTAATCTTTTAAGTCTTTACCTCTTAATTTTGCAGTAAGTATGTCCATATTAACAGCTTCCCTTAATTTAATCATCCATTTATCGATTATTGGGATTCTATTAGTTTTCCAAAATTGTGCATACAATATTCTCGCCATTGTGAACATATATAGTTGCTTTCTGGAATGAGTTTTTCTACCATCCTCTTCTAATGTGTTTGTCATATTTAACAGAAAAACCTTTGGATCTAATGTGATTATTATCTTAAGTGTGTCATTTATAATATCTGCTATCATTGTCCAGTAGTGCTTAGCTTCCTGTCATCACCACCACATATGTATAAAATCACCACCTTGTTTTTGACATTTCCAACATTGTGTATTTCCTGTTTTATATAGTTTATTCAGTTTCGTTGGAGACACGTACCATTGATAAAACATTTTATAATAATTTTCTATATAGTTCTATAACAAAGTAAATTTATTTGTCATGCTCCAAGATTTTTCCCAACATTCAAAATCTATTGGGTTTCCAATGTCTTGTGCCCACTTTACCATTGTGTGTTTAGCTTTTTCATTCTCCAGATCTCTATTTTTCAGTAACTTATAATATTTTGTAATGTGTCTTCCCTACTCTCCAAATACTATCTAATCTATTTCGTTTTCCTCCACAGTAATTTTTTTAAATACCTTGATGTCATCCCAAAATTTTGATTTCAGCTGGTTATATGAAAACCAGTTTATTTTTATGTCTTCTTCATAAAGTGCTTCTCTTGTTTTAAATTGTAACATTTTGTCAATGTTTATGTTCAAAATGTCTTTGTACAATATCCAGTTTTCTCCTTTATTTTTGGATCTGTAGTACAAAGCTTCTTGTGTGGAGATCCACAAAGGTGCTTCTATATAAAATTGGTTTTTTTTAATTATTTTTAACCAGACTCTTAACAGCGCTTTCCTAATCATGTGACACTCAAAATCTTTATTGACTGTTAGCTTATCATGCCACATATATGCATGGTATCCAAAATGTAAATTACTGCCTTCTCTAACTTTATCCATTCTTCTAACCAACATAGGCAAAAATAATAATAATAGTCTTAGGTTTGGAAGCACAAATCCACCGTTGTCTTTATCATCTGTTAGAATCCTCCATTTGATTCTAGGTTTTTTCCCCTTCCCACAAAAATTTAGTGAGTTCTCTTTGCCACATGTCAAAACATTTTTCGTTGGCTTAGATAGGCAAATTTTCAAATAGAAATATAAATCTGGGAGGATATTTATTGTAATAATTGAGATTCTACCTGAAAGGGAAAGCTGCAGCTTTGTCCATCTTGCTAGATCTTTTTAAATTTCTGCCCAAGTCTTTTTGTAATTGTTTTGATAAAGATCTATGTTTCTTTTCATCAAAGTGATGCCCAAATATTTAACCTTACTCTGTATCTTAAATCCTGTTACCCTCTTTAACTCCATTTCCTCCTGTACTGTCATATTTTTGGTTAGCATTAACATTTTCTCTTCATTGATCTTAAAACCAGGGTATCTTCCAAATTCCTTTATTATTTCAGTCAGTTGATTTATACTGTTGATCGGATCTTCTAAAAAGCAGATCAAATCATCTGCATATGCTTCCAATTTTAATTGTTCATTCTTTATTTTGACATCCACAATATTCTCATCTTCCCTTATTTTCTGATTTAAAACCTCCAAGATCATAAGGAAGAGAAGCGGAGATAATCGGCAACCTTGTCTAGTGCCCTTTTCGATCATTATTGTGTTGGTTTTTTCATCATTTATAATGATCTTTGCCCTTTGTTCCTTATATATCGCCTTTATCTAGGAAATAAAACAATCTGCTATATTCATTTTTATCAATAGTTCTTGCAGAAATGTCCAATTGACTCTGTCAAAGCCTTTTCTGCATTGATCAGTATCAATGCCAATTTCTTGTCATTGTTATATTCACAATGTTCTATTATGTTGATTACTGTTCTCATGTTATTCTTTATCTGTCGGTTGGGCAGAAACCCATTTTGGTCCTCATGAATCATTTCATTTAAAGTTTTTTTTCAGTCTGTCTGCCATTATGGTGGAGAAAATTTTATAGTCAACGTTTATCAATGAAATAGGTCTATAATTCTTGTTTTCTCTTATCTCAGCTATCTTTTGGTATTACTGTGATTATGTCTTCCTTCCAGGATTCTGGAATGTCCTCTTTTTGTATGCTACTTAATACGTTATATAGTGGCATTATAAGTATTTCTTTCATTTTCTTATAATAAGATACTGTGAAGCTGTCAGGACCCGGGGCTTTTCTGACTTTTAATTTTCCTATAGCCTCAGAGATTTCATCTATTGTTATAGCTTGATTCAATCTTTCTATGTTTCAGCGAAGCTCGGTGTTTTATGATCTTCTAGTAACTTCTTAATTGTCTCTGTTTCATTTTTTTGTCTTTATCTTGATTTCTTTTATATAAGTTTTTATAATATTCTTCAAATTCTTTTTTAACTTTGTCTAGGAATAGGTCAATTCTTGAAAAGGAATTATGAACTTCTGAAAAAAATGTATATTCTTTTCCGTGATCATATTTATGTCTCCATATATCTATTAGTCCATATTCTTCCTGTAATTTGAAAAATGATCTCAGAAGTTTACCTTGGTACTTTTTTA
This sequence comes from Phrynosoma blainvillii, assembly GCA_026167975.1. Lineage (NCBI taxonomy): Eukaryota > Metazoa > Chordata > Lepidosauria > Squamata > Phrynosomatidae > Phrynosoma > Phrynosoma blainvillii. The sequence goes on along the minus strand of JANUYF010000003.1, from coordinate 179,549,333 downwards.
TATATATTTTTGATAGAATCTATCTAGTTCTGGATTGACCACTGCATTGAAATCTCCAAGTAGAATTATATTATTGTATTCCGTAAGTTTGATCGCTTTTTGAATTTTATCAAAAAACTGTTCTCTGTTTTCCGGTGGGGCATAAATACCCACGATTAACAGTATCAGATTTTTTAGTTTAACCTCCACTGCTACTATAGAGCCTTCCTTATCCTTAAAGATTTGAACTGCACTTCTTGTTTACATAAACTACAATGCCTCTCTTTTTCTTTTCCATTAAAGAGTAATAGCACTCTCTTAATCTAGTATTTTTCAAAAGTTTAGCTTCATTATCTTTTATCTTTGTTTCTTGTAAGCACATTATGTCTCCTTTTAGTTTTTCCAAACAGTGAAACACCAAGCTTCATTTTTGTTTACTTTTCATTCCTTTGATGTTCCATAATAATATATTAATTGTCATCTTGGGTTTTCTACTTATTTAATAATATTTTGTTGTTGTTGTTGTTGTTGTTGTTGTTGTTGTTGTTATTGTACCACCCCTTCTGCCCCTGTAATATTATTAATTTTTATTTGTTTTAATTCTAATTTTTATTTTTGTTTTTAATTTTATATTTTAAGTGTATTTCCCTTAGCTTGCAAACACTTCTATATAGTTCTCTATTTCTTTTTTCCTTTTTTTTTCTTTCGACCAATCCAGTTCTCATTGCTCATTATTGTTCTCACTTTCTTGTTCTTCGTCAGATTCATTATTTGTTTCTTCTTGCCTGTAATCTTGATCAGCTTTATTTTTCTTTGTTTTTTCTAAACTCTCTTTTGTCTCTGTATCTTTTTCCTCTCTGGAGCTGAATCTTTCTTCTTTTCTATTTTATTTCTTCTGGATCTCCATTCACTTGTGTGATATGATTGATAGTACAGAAAAAAACAGGAAATGGAGCAATGGTTATTAAATGATAGAGAAAAAGGTAGAGAATTCGATGAAGAAAGCATAGAAAGACCATATCATTCTATGCTTTCTTCATCGAATTCTCTACCTTTTTTTCTTCTATCATTTAATAACCATTGCTCCATTTCCTTTGTTTTTTCTGTACTATCAATTCTATATCTTCTCTGATTATAAAAAACTGATAGACCTTCGATTTTGTTCCATCTCAAGTCTATTTTCATCTCTTGCAACAATTATGTCAGAAAATTATATTTTTGATGTTCTAACATCAATTACGGCAGAATGTCCTTAATTTTTTTTATTTCATTATTTTCAATCAGGAGTTTGTTCTCATAACTCTTGTGAATAAATTTGTCTCTAATCATTCTTTTGACAAAACTAACAACAATGTCTCTGGGAATCTTCTGATCCTTATTCTGAAGGTGTTATCTAGTTCCATTAATAGACTTTCTGTATTATATCCAATAAATTGTGCTAACGATGGTATGATCTTTGTAATTAAATTTTTGTTTTTCATTTCAGGTAGTCCTCTGAGTTTAATGCATTTTTGTCTATATCTTAACTCATTTGACCAGTCTCTCATGTTATGTTGAGTCTGTTGTTGATGAATTTCTTTCAATTTTTTTTCTAATTGTTGTGTTCTGTCTTTAATCTTTTCTACTTCCTTTTGGGTTTTATTTAAATCAGTTGTGATTTTTTCCCCATTTTTTTTTTTTACTGAGCCAGTCCAATTCCTTTTTCAGATCTTTTAAAAAAATCTGCCCAAGACTCTTTTATCTCCTCTCTCAATTCATTACAAATTTCTTTTAAATCATCCTTCATTTCATTTCTCATTTTCTTTCATTTCCTGATGTATTTTTCTGATTTCCTCCAGAAGTAGCATATTAGGATCTATAGTTCTCATTGTATCTTCTGTAGATCCAGATCCTCTTCTTTGAGTTGTAACCTGTATTTGTGTTTGAATTTTGCCTTTTTTAGACATTGCCATTTTTTCCGTAATTTCCTTTCCATTGGATTTTTTAAATGTATAAAGTCACAAGAAAAATTAACAGAATATAGCAATACTACAGTGTAAGTACCACTGATAATGTAATACTGTAGTAACTCTGCTATATATGTTACCAATAGTGCTTAGTGATGAAGTTCAACAAAATTATGTTTGCTATAATTTTACAAACTTAGCCTTAATTGTAACAACAATAATTATCATTCAGTGGAGTATTTGGTATGCTCAAATATGTCCCAACAAATTAGCTTTTAAAGTATTTCTCACACTGCCATTTCAATTTCTTTATATCATTACTAAATCTAGTAAGTAAAAAGAAAGTGAAATATCTTATCCTCTTAATTACTTCTCCCGAATTGATTCTTCATTAGCTTTTCAATATCACTTTTTAAATTATATAACATGTGTATACTACATTTCTTACACTCTAAAACTCATTTTAAGTTTTTATGCTATAGCCTTATTTTAAATATCTATATACACTTACTTAGAATTAGTTTACATTAATTTCATTGTTTAAACTCATAAGATTTAAACCACATACAGTAGAAAGTATTTTAATTCTATATATTCACCCTTCTCCCTTTGTTCTCTTGCTTTTTCTCTTCGCCGAACTGTCCCTCTTTATTTTATATATAAAATATATAAGGACACGAAAAAAGAGAGTATGTGTGTGTATATATATATATATATATATATATATATATTCTCTCTTTTTTCACGTCCTTTTCTCCCCTTACAAACAGTCTCAATTTGTTTGTCTTGACTCTTTACCTTTCTTTTATCTGTAATCTGTAGTCTGTACCTTTCTTTTGTCTGTAGTTCGCTTCTGTATATCTTGCTTCCTTCCTTTGAGACTGTTGTCCTTTTATCTCTTTTCTTCAATAAATAAAACTGTTGAATCAGGTGGTCCTTTTATGTCCCATTTTCTTTGGGTGTGGCTCTTTCCTTTTGTTAGCATTATTTTTTCCTTTCTCCTGGACCAGCTGTCTTCACTCTGCCACCATTTCCGATCCTGCAGTTCCTCCGTCTCTCCTTTTCCTCTCTGTTCTTATTTTTATCACATTTTTCTTTCCTCTCCTCTCTCTCTCTCTCTCCTCTCACTCTTTTTGCTCTTTTCCATGCTTCCAGACCTCCAAATATTGTCCAAATAATGTCCTTCGTTCCATTCTCTCCACCCCTCTGTCCTCTTTCCAGAATTATTCCAGACTCTCTCCCCTTCCTTCCAGGATGCATATCACTCTGTAATTTACTATCTCTACAATCCCAACTGTCTGCTTTACTGCCTTTTCCTTTCCAGCTTTGCTTCACTGTGCTTAAAGTGCCTTAGTGTGTTGGGCATCTCCCTTTTCAAGAAGCTCCAGGCATCTCCAACCCTTCCAAGGCACTGAGTTCATCACATTTCTTCTTCTTTGTAAGTTCTTTTGTATTTTATTGTCTTGATAAAGTGTGGGACTCTTGCTGACTGCCTAGAGGCGCCTATGATAATAGGAGGTTTCAGCTCTTCTAATTTTCACTTCTCCCAATACCAAGACACCACTGGCTGCTGAGTTACTGCTGGCAAGTTGCATTTCTTTCTTTCTGGACACACATTCCTGACATGGACACGAAGAGCTGCATTGATAGCCCCAAAACACAGGAAGGCTAGGGAAGGGTAGAACTTGTCCCTGTTCCCCCAAGCACCGTTATCATGGAGGTGAGGTTACAAGCACCTCATACCTACATACGCCTCCTGAGCTCCCAACACCGGCAGAATATTTTGTTTTTAAAATGCTGATCCTGAAGATCCTGAAGATATAGACTGCAAGAAAAATTCTTAACTACTCTAATATCAGATAATGGCTTCTTCTAATCCTAATCCCACAATGATCACTGATATTTTAACTGGAAAAAATTATAAAACATGGTTATGGAAAATGCAAATGTACCTGACTACAATGGGACTATTTAAAACAATAAATGGGCAGAGACCCACAGGAGAAGAAGATGCAGAGAAAGCAGCAGCTTATATTTGCTTGACTGTAGATCCTAGCATTGCACACCATATTCAAGATTTAACTGATGCAAAACAAATATGAGACAAACTACAGAAAGTGTTTGATTTTCTAAGTACTTCTAATCAAACAGCTCTCATGATCAAACTTGTTAACACCAAGTTGCATCATCCTCAATTTTTAAATCAGCATATCAATGGCTTTATGACAACTGTGTCTGGAATTACATCAGCTGGAAAATCTTTTCCAGAACATGCAGAGTGTTTTTGGCAAGTCTTCCAAAATATTACTGTCCAATAATAATAATAATAATAATAATAATAATAATAATAATAATAATTTATTTTTATCCCACCCCTCTGCATGCACAAATGGGACAGCATTGCTCTAAAAGGAAAGAGACAGTTTAGACAGTTGCTCTAAATGTAAAGAGATTAACTGTGGCATCCCACAAGGCGCCATCCTGTCCCCAATGGTATTCAATATATATATGGAACCACTGGGAGAGATCATCTGGGGACACGGGGCAGGGTGTTATCAGTATGCTGAGGACATCCAGATATATTTCTCCATGTCCTGGTCCTCAGCTTTGACTTCAGATGGCATTTCTCTGCTCAATGATTGTCTTAAAACAGTAATGGACTGGATGAGGAAAAACAGATTGAGACTGAATGCAGATAAAATGGAGGTACTTACAGTAGCAGCTTTGAAACCAGTTATTGGGATACAGTCTCCAGTCCTAGATGAGGTCACACTCTCCTCTAAGGACTGTGTTCGCAGTCTGGGGGTGCTCCTGGATCCATTGCTTCAGATGATAAATCAGGTAAATGTGATGGTCAGGAGTGCTTGTTATCAGCTTTGGCTGATATGGCAGCTGCAGCCTTTCCTCGAAGTTGGGGACCTTAAAACTGTGGTGCACGTGCTGGTAACCTCACATCTTGATTTCTATAATGTGCTCTACCTGGGGCTACCCTTGTGCTTGGTCCAGAAACTTCAATTAATACAGAATATGATAGCCAGGTTGGTTTTGGGAACAATGAGAAGAGATCATATTACTCCAGTCTTAAGATCACTTCACTGGCTGCCCATTAGTTTCGGGCACAGTACAAGGTGTTGGTTATTACCTTTAAAGGCCTAAATGGCTTGGGTCCAACATATCTTCAGGATCGCCTTCTTCCATATAATCCACCCCACACACTTAGGTCCTCTGAGAGGAATTTGCTGCAGCCAATAAAAACTAGTCTGTCTGCAACCACCAACAGGGCCTTCTCTGCAATCGCTCCCAGATAATGGAATGGCCTGCTGGATGAGATCCATCATATTACTACCTTAAATAGCTTTTAAAAAGCTGTTAAGATGGATCTCTTCTGGCAGGCCTTTCCTGAATAGATACCCCAGCCTTCAAGAGTTTGCCCAACTTTTCTCCCTTATTCCTCGCTGCAGATGCTATTGTTTACTGTTTGTTATTGTAACTTATCCTAACTATGTTTTTATATTGTTTCATTGTTTAATGCAATTTTAAGGTGTGGGAGTTTTATGGGACATATACTGTATTTTTATTGCAATTTTAAACATTATAAGCCACCCCGATAATCAATGCTCTGCAAAATGCTTTGCTTAAAAGAGATATTTCTTTGCTAGATGATATTACTCAAGTTGTTGAATTTAAAAATAGGCAGAACCTGATGGAAGGCAACTATAATGATTAAAAAACAGACAGACAATTAGCTGAATTTGCTGCAGAGGAGTTGCAAAAGGGTTCATTTTCTTCTAGATTGAATAGAAACAATGTTAATAAGTCAAAACTGAACTGCAAAAGATGCAAAGTCAGGGCCTGAATACCAAAAGCTAAAGCAACTTTAAGAAATCAGCTTTTAATCCTAAACAGAAATTTTCTAATCATGTTGATATTGGTTTGATTCAACAACAATTATTTCAAATTTCGGGACATGCATATAAAAACTAAGTTTTAATTGATAGTGGAGCAAGTGCACATCACTTCAACAACAAAAAAAGGTTTGTTGATTTTGATGCAAATGTAACTTTTCCTGTTTATTTTGCTAATGGTCAAGAAGTTTTTGTACAAGGAAAAGGGATTGCTATTTTGAAAACAAAAATTGGTCCTGATAGAATAGGAACTTTACAAATCCTAGATACTTACTATGTACCAGATTTGCAACCCTCCCATTACAGTGTGCAAACCATAACATCAAGAGGTAGCTGTGTGAGTTTCAGAAAGCAAACCTGTTTTGGTTTTTATAATAAAAAAAATTTAGAGCAGATTTAGGATTTCATGGATGTTATCAGATGAAGATTTTACACTCATCTGTTAACTGTGAGCAGATATAATCACAAAGATTGTGCAACTTTATGGTATTGCAGATTTGCTCATAGAAGTGTTGAAAATATTAAGAAACTGGCAAATCAAGAGCATGTAGGAGACTTTAAATTCAAAACATGCTCTAATAATGATAAATGTGTAAAATGCTTGAAAGCAAAAGCCACAAGAGCTTCACATCCTCCAGTTACTGTAAGACAATCCAACAAGGTATTGGATCCTTCACATGCTGATATTTCTGGACCAATGAATCAAAAGTCAGCAGAAGGTAACTCTTATTTTGTCAATATTATTGATGATCTTAGCAGATACACATACACTTATCTTCTCAGAAAGAAGAGTCAAGCTTTTCAAAAATTCAAAGAGTATTTTAATAGAGTAACAAATTTGGCTACAAAGCAAAGAGCCTATTCACAGACAATGACACTGAATTTGCCAATGCTGAATTTGATGAATTTTTAAAAGAACATGGCATTAAGTATCAGATGATACAGGCTCATAGCAGAGAGAATGAACAGAACTCTCAAGGAGATGGTAGTCACTATGTTTTTGGAAGCTAATATGCCTAAACATTATTTGCTTGAAGCCCTGGTGATTGCTACATACCTGTGTAACATATTGCCAACTAAATCCAAAGATGCAACAGCATTCCAATTATGGCATGGAGTTAAGCCTAAATTAAACAATCTAAAGGGTTTTGGAAGTAAAGCATTTACCTATATTCCCAAACAGAAAAGAAGCAAGTTTGACTGCAGGAGTGAAGAGGGATTTTTGTTGTTGTTAGTTATGCTAGAAATGGTTACAGAATTCTAAATCCAGATGTAGATAAATTAAAATCAACAAGTCCTGTTTATATGGATGAAAAATTATAGCCGAAATCTAATCCAAACCAAGATGTCTCTCCAGATTTATTTGCATTAGAAGAAGACTCCTACTAGCAACTAGAGTACATGGAGTTCTTTTGTCTTCCAGAGGTCTTGCCTCCAGAAGAAGCTACACCTGCAGTGGACCAGCCTAAGGATAAGGAACTGGACAGTGTGCAATAAGCAGACCCAAGTATCCAAATCCAGGTGAGAAGGTCAGAATGCTCCAATAAAGGTATGCCACCTGACGATTCTTTTATCAAGCCACAGAGGAATGAATTCCAAAACCCTCTGATTCGAAAAAGATCAAAGGATCAAGGGAATGCCTAAGACAGATTCTGAGAAGTGGGTGCAAGCTGCTGGTGAGGAAATGTTATCTTTATATAAAAACAAGACTTGGACTTTGTCAGAATTGCCAGAAGTAAAAAGGGCAATTGGCTGTAGATGGGTCTTTACCACAAAGCTAGATGCAGAAGGGATGATTCAGAGAATTTTGCTAAAGGCTATACTTAGAAGTATAGTGAGGACTACAAGAAAATTTTGCTGGAGTATTCACACACACAATCATCAGAACTCTCTTAGCTGTTGCAGCTTACCAAATAATAATAATAATAATAATAATAATAATAATAATAATAATAAATTAATGTTCATCATCTGGACATTAGCACAGCTTTTCTGTATGGTGATCTCACTAAACAACTTTATATGTAATAACCTCCGGGATTCCAAATATCTGGAAAAGAACACCTTGTATATAAACTGTGAAAAAACATTTATGGTTTAAAGCAAGCCACCAGAGGATGGAGTGAGAAGCTGAAGCAACTTCTTATCAAAGAGGGGTTCACTCCAGGCATTGTTAACAAATGAATATACAAGAGATTCAGAAATAATAAATGGACTTACATCACTAGTTATGTGGATGATCTGATACTCTGCATTGAGGACAAAGCAGATAGTGAACAGATAATCCAGAGTATTAAGAAAAAGATGGATATCAAAAATTTGGGAGACATCTCACACTATCTTGGAGTGCAAATATAAAGAGACAGTGATGGAAGTTTCTTCCTGAATAAAAAACAGAAGATACTGGATCTTGTGGACTGTCTTGGTCTGAAAGATGCAAATGCTATGCCAACTCCAATGAAAGTAGGATTCTTAAAGAACATTAAGAAATCTGAACCTTTACAAAATGGAGACAAGTATAGGATTGCAGTTGAAAAACTCCTATACAGAGCCAATTTCACCAGACCGAACATAGAAAATGTTGTTGGCATCTTATGCAGAATGGTCACCTTTCCTACTGAAAGAGATTTCATTACAGTAGAGAGTTGCCAGATACTTAAAAGGAACAGCAAATCACAAACTGCTGCTGTCAGCATGTAATCAACCACAACTCATTGCCTATGCAGATGTGAACTGGGCTGCAGATCTGGTAGACAGAAAATCAACCAGTAAAAACTTGATCTTCTATGGTGGAGGAGCTATAAACTGGAAAAGTAAGAAGCAATCTACAATTACAGATTGTGATGTGATGAGATCAAAAGGCTGCACAACTGACTTCTAGACTTTGGGATAACAGAACCCAAACCAACAATATTGATGCAAGAATATCATGGGGGATCTTGTCAAAAGCCTTATTGAAATCAAGATATGCTATGTCTACCGCATTCCCTTCATCGACCAAGCTGGTACTTTTATCAAATAAAGAGATCAGAATAGTATGGCATGACTTATTTTTTGAGAAACTCATGTTGACTTTTTGTGATTATGGCATTCTTTTCTAAATGTTCACAGACTCTCTGTTTAATGTCCTGCTCTAGAATCTTTCCTGGTATTGCTGTCAGACTAGCTAGGCGATAGTTGTTGGGATCCTCTTTTTCCCCCCTTTTGAAGATGGGGTCAATGTTTGCCCTCCTCCAGTCTGCTGGGACTTCTCCTGTTCTCCAGGAGTTCTCAAAGATTATTGCCAATGGCTGTGAGATTACATTGGCCATTTCTTTTCATATCCTTGGATGTAGTTCTTCTGGTCCTGGAGACTTAAATTCGTTTCGGTTAATCAGGTATTCCTGTACTTCCTCTTTACTTATTCTGTGCTGCATTTGCCCTATTGTGTCCTCTGCTCCATTTCCCTCAGGTTTAACACCTTCCCTTTTGTGAGAAAACTGAGGCAAAGAAGGTGTTGAGTAGTTCTGCCTTTTCTCTGTCCCCTGTTAGAATTTCTCCATCTTCTCTGCACAGTGACCCTACCATTTCCTTCTTCTTTCTTTTGCTATGGACATACGCAAAGATGCCCTTTTTGTTGTTCTTAACCCCTCTAACAAGCCTGAGCTCATACTGTGCTTTGGCTTTCCTGACTTTACTCCTACATGTGCTAGCTATTGGTTTGAATTCTTCTTTACTGATTTCACCCCTTTTCTATTTCTTATACATCCCCCATTTAAAACATAGTTTGGAAGTTCTTTTGTCATCCAACCTGGTTTCTTGAGACATCTCCCATTTTTCCTTCTCATTAGAACAGTCTGAGATTGCATCTTCAATATCTCCCTTTTGAGAAGCTCCCATCCATCCTGAACTCCCTTCTCCTTTAGTATTCCTGACCACGGGATCACTCCCAGCATTTCCCTATTTTTTTTTTTTTTGAAATCAGCTCTCCTAAAGTCTAGAATGAGTGTTTGACTATGCCTAGCTTCTCCTTTCCACGGCATAAAAAACTCCAGGAGAACATAATCACTCCCACCTAAGGATCCCACCACTTGCACCCCATTTATCAGGTCATCCCTGTTGGTTAGGATCAGATCTAAATTAGCTGATCCCCTTGTTGCCTCATCCACCTTTTGGACAAAGAAATTGTCTTTGAGGCAAGTGAGGAATTTGCTAGACCTTGAGGTATTGGCTGAGTTTAACTTCCAGCAAGTATCAGGACAGTTGAAGTCTCCCATCACTACTACATCTCTCCTTTCTGAGTTTGTGGTCATCTGTTCTAGAAAGGCATCATCTAATCCCTCAGTTTGACTTGGGGGTCTATAGTAGACTCCCCCAATAACATCCCTTTTGTTTCCTTCCCCTTTAAATTTTATCCAGATGCTCTCCCCCTGATTTCCTGGATTTAAGTCCTGGATCTCTTCACAGGTGTAATCATCCCTGACATATAATGCTATTCCTCCTCCTTTCCTGTTTGGCCTATTTCTCTTAAAAAGGTTATACCCCAGTATTCCTACATTCCAATCATGAGACTCATCCCACAGGTTTCAGTGATGCCTATTATATCGTATTTGCTTTGTTGTGCTAGGAGTTCAAATTCATCTTGTTTATTTCCCATGCTCTGTGCATTAGTGTTGAGACATTTAAGAGCATAGAATTCACTTGTTGCCTGTGTGAGGTTTTTTGCCTCCCACTGTTGGGACTTTGCATCATTTGCCTGTTCCCTCTATAACCCTTTGAGTATTATCTCCAGCCCATGATGTATTCCTGCCTTCCAAGATATCTTCCAAGAAACTGTCTCCCTCCCCAACATGACTCAATGTAAAGCTCTCCTGATCAAATATTTGAGACTATTGGCAAAAATGCTTCTGCCAACTGGTGTGACATGCAGCCCACCTCTTGCTAGATATGCACCCTCATGGAACCGCAGCCCACAAACCAAGAATCCAAATCCATTATCTACGGAGCCAGTTATTAACATCTGCTATCTTCATGTCTCTTCATGGACCATGCCCTTCAAATGGGAGAAGAGATGAGATAACAACCTGTACATCCAGTTCTTTCAGCTTTCTACCCAAAGCTTCATAATCCCTTCTGATATTCTGAAGTCTATGACTTGCAGTATCATTGGTTCCCATATGGACCAAGAGGAATGGGTAATGGTCAGTAGGCTTGACAAGTCTTGTCAGCCTGACTGTCACATCATGGATTTTTGCCCCAGGGAGACAACACACCTCCCAGGACATCTTGTCAGGCCCACAAACTATTCTGGAAGCATTATTCAAAACAACGCAGGTACTCCTCATCTGGAGAAAAAAAAAGCTCTATTAGGCTCCCCCCAGTCTATACAATACTGAATCTCACCCATCATTTTTGTCAGCATGATTACACCAAAGCTATGCACCTGGATGGCCACCAAAGAAGTGATACAAAGCTCTATGCAGGCTGGAGAACTCTCTCTCTCTCCCTCCAGAAGCAGGCAAATGAGACAACAGGCAGATATCTCTCAAGGAGGCACTTTACTCTTTGTTCCTCCATGTACAAACTTGTCCTGACTGACAAAGCTACTCACATAACACCACACACCAACAAAACCCATGCTATACAGTGAAGCTCCTCCCTTGTATACAGTATCCCCTCCTGGGATATTAGTCCAGTCCACTCCTGGGCTGACACCCAGTTTCAGTCACCTGACTGATGTGACAGAGCAGAATTGAAGGTGCCTGACTCAACCCTCTGCCTATTGTTTCATCAGCCCCATGTGACTCAGCACAGTCCAATTGCTGGTTCATCATGGCTGCTTCCTGACACAAGGTAACCCGGTCATCTTTGTCCCACATCTGGACATTTTTCCCAGGATCCATTCTTCAACAATTTCAGCATGGGAGGAACTCGCAATTAGGTAGGAGGTGCCTATAGACCACAATTCAGTTGTTATTCATCTCTGTTGGATGGCTAGATTATGCTTCACATTCCAAGACAATATCAGTAAAGGAAAATGTGTGTTAAACATGACTTGATCACCCAGCAATTTGTTACTTTGCAGTTTGACTAGGAAAAAGCTAATAGAAAGAATGGACTTTGAAACAAGACAGTTCCATTACTGTTATATAATGTGGTTTTTAGTCCATTTTGGTAACCTTTGAGAACGTACATCCTTGCCATTATTGTTTATTCCAGTCCCAATCAACATAAATTATATGCTTGCTTTTATGGAAGAAATTCAAAAGAAGTTATAACAATTTGACAGTTGACAGTGTCTATGAAAACCATCCTGATACTAAAAGAAGCATATATGGATTTATTTAATTAGAGAAAATATTCTGGATATGAAGAATAATGTTTCAAAGAGATACTTAATACAAGCAGAAATTACTTTTCCTTCACTGAAAATTAGCCCCCCCCCCATTAGCATTTCAATTGAAAACATTTCCACTCATTTCCTTGTTAATGGAAGTATATAAATAGCAATAGCCATTAAATACTGTTTTTTTCTAAAAGATTTTATTATTTTTTCTACATTAAGAGCCTTAATAAAGTCTCAGAGGAGCAGCACAAACAGTGTACAAAAACAACAACAACCAATTTCAGTCTCATTTAATATATATTGATTTTGTAAGGATTTGTATTTATACCTGTTTAAAGCCTTTACTTTTTTTTCCCTTGGGGTAGTCACCTTAAATAATAATTCAAAACCTGTAGAGGATTACAATTTCATATGCACATCTGTATTAGGAGGACTTTCCAAAGGGCTTAAAGTTTGGAACATTTTTAACAATAAGGAGACTTTGGATTTACTTAGATACCTTTGAAAATGCAGTTCCATAGCACTGGCCTTTAAAGAATAAACATTTGAGGTTTCTGTTGGAAATATCCTTCCCCGATATTTAATAGTGAAATCTTCTGTGATTCACTAGCATATATTCAACTCCTCCAGAGTCTTCTCATGTACTGCTGTAATTTCATTAAATACACAAGGAGAAATGATGAAATATATACAGCGTAAACAAAATATGTCTTGTTCAGGCAGAAGCGCCAGCTAGCCTAACCTCAGAGGAGACATCCTAGACCTTGTTGTCTCCCAGTAATTGGCTGTTATGGTGGAAGAGAATTATTCTGTTACCTGTAGGCTATGTGGTGTTGCATGTTTCTCTGAGTGAAAGGCAGAAAACACAGTGCCTATCTTTCCAGTCTCTTTATGCTGTGCCTCTAATGCAGGGGTAGGCAACCTTTCCCTTTTAAGGGCCAAGGGACTTCAGCTCCCAGAATCCCAGGAGCTATTGGCCAACATGGGACTATTGGCTAACATGGCTGAGGCTTCTGGGAGCTGAAGTCCCTCGGCCCTTAAAGGGGAAAGGTTGCCTACCCCTGCTATAATGGAAGAATATCCCATGAAGGGCTACTTCAGAGGTAGGCAACCTTTCCCCTTTAAGGGACGAGGGACTTCAGCTCCCAGAAGCCTCAGCCATGTTGGCCAATAGTCCCATGTTGGCCAATAGCTCCTGGGATTCTGGGAGCTGAAGTCCCTCAGCCCTTAAAGGGGAAAGGTTGCCTACCCCTGGGCTACTTTCTTCACTTTCTTCTTCCTCCCAGAGTATCATCCAATGCTGGGGGAATCTTCAATGATTCTTCTCTTAAGCTAATTTCAGTCTTTGATCTAATCCAATCTCATTCTGTTCTGGAGGCTTTTCACAGGTTAAGTCAGGATGTCCTTATGTCAGTGTAAATGTTTCATATCTACATTTAGATATGGAAATAACCAGAGCCCATACCACCAAACAGTCCATTTATCTTTTATATATCAAATTCATGGTTGATGTATGCACACACCATGGAACCACATTTTTCCCTATTTGGAGTGGCTCCCAAGAGTAGATACTATAAGTACTTGCATCTGATTATTAATGGCTGTACAGGATATATATTGGAAGCACGGACAAATATTAATTTGAATATTTCTTGGGGCACAGACTAATAAGGACAAGAAGCTGACAAGAAAGATTTCTTCACTTACAGATCTCAGAGCTGCTCTTCTTATTTGTTTGAAGAGTCTTAAAACCAGTCAGTCCTCCATATCCACAGTTTGTGCATCTGCACTTGATGTTTTGTTTAAATATCCAAAAAACCAAACCTTGATTTTGCCATTTTATATAAGGGACACAATTTTACTACATTGCTGTATACAATGGGACTTGAGCATCCATGAATTTTGGTATCCCCCAAAGGGAGAGGAATTCTGGAATCAAACCCCATTGGATACCAAGGGCCCACTGTATATATTTGTATAGTGTGTAGTTAGCCCTTTAAGACAAGATAAACTCAACAAGATGCAAATACTGATATGAAAATCCATATTAATGTTTGACTGAATTTCATAGTACTCATTGCCAGGAATGACATGTCAAAAGAACAAAATTTGTCTTCCATGGAAGGGACAATAAAAAATTGCACTTTCTATCCACGTATTATGAAGGCTTTGTGGATGCAACTTCTGCATTTTGGGCCCATTCTTGAGGTTCTGCTGATTGTTGGCTCCATCTCCTCAACATCCAAACATTGAGTGTAAGTGTCAGGCCTATATATTTAGACCTCCATGTGAAATGGAACCACGAGATCAAATAGAAATTGACTTGTGTCAGTTTCATTACATATCTTAATGTGCAATACATGTATTAATTGCAAACAACTACTGCAATATTCATTACAAATGTGTCAATAGCAAGGTGTGAGTCTTAGGAGCTATGTAACTTCTGGGGTGTGTCCAGTGGCAAGGAATCATTGCCTCTTTGTACAGGTGGTGTCCATTCATCTGATGAATGGTGTGAAGGAAATATTTTGTTGTGAACACAGTTCATGTTTATTATAAACAACTGTGGCAACATTGCAAGACTGACATGTGGATACCAAGATATAAAGCATAGGAGCTGTTCAATTCAGGACTGCAGTGACATGGATTTATTGCATATATATATATATATATATATATATATATATATATGTATAGTGTTGTTTCATTGGACTAATGGAGTGAAGGAGATACTATTTTTGTTAACAGTTCGTGTTAGTTGTGAACAACTCCCTATAATTTGTATGGTCTGTTTAGTTTGTGTACACTTTAGTTTTCAGCTTCATTTCTATTCAATTGTCATAAATATCACAGAGAATACACCCATTCTTCTGTAATTTTGAGACCTAAGTGGAGTTGGATCTAATTAGTACTTAGATAGAAGACCCACAAGGAACACCAGACATTTTCTTAGGCCACAAAAGCTGAAGAAAAAAATCCTGCTTGAGACCCTGCCAGTCAGAGCTCACATTATTGGGCCAGATGGATAAAAAGTATGACCCAATATAAAACAACTTTCTATATTTCAAAAAATACTTGGATGATTTTCTGTTTACAAGGTTGTAACATATGTTTCCAGTGGTGTACCTAATATAATTGACACTGGGTGCAAATCATTTTTAATGCCACTCTCCTCTCTAAAACAACATATATTGCAGTAATAATAATGCAATGAAACAAATAATAATGGTAATAATAATAGCCAGAAAAGAAGCACAGATAGTGAAAAATCTCTTTTATTGAACTTAATATATACATTTATGCCAATAACAAAAGTAACCAAGGTATGCACTGTCTTCCTTGCCTTTTCAATTTTTGCTATTAGTATGATGTCATCTAGATACTTAGATGTTTCTTCCCCCAGTTCCTCCAATTTTCACTCTCCTTCCTTCAAGTCTAATCCACCTTTCTGTGTGGTATGTTTGGTGTATGAATTAGACAGGATGATGAAATGAAGCCTTGCCTAACCCCCCTGTAAAAAACTGTTCTCTTTATCTATATTCTGACTTGACATTGGGCTCTTGTCCTGAGTATAGCCTATGCATGATAACCAGAATGGTGTATTGGGTTGGATGTTGGTCTAGGGCTCTGGAGACCAGGGTTTGAATCTCCATTCCATTTAAATAATTCCATGTAAAGGATATGCACATTTCGAACTTTTATTTTTGTGACCTTTCTCATTGAAAAATGGAATTTTGGGATTGCCTTAAATTCACCATAAGTCATAAATGACTTGAAGAAACAAAACAACAAATAATCTACACACCAAGGCAATAAAACATATTGTGGTACACCCATTTATTTAAGAATGATTCATAGCTTTTCATGATCTACACAATCAAAGGCTTTGAAATAATCTCTAACACATAGGCTGATTTTCTTCTGAAATTCTTTGGTACACTTCATTATCGAACATAATGTAATATGCAATATGATCCTTAGTCTTTGTTGTAGAATCTGAGCACCACTTTGCTTGCATAGGAAATTAATGCAATGGCCCTGTGGTTACTGCAATCCCTGGTCTACCATTTCTTTGAGACTAGAATGTATACTGAGCATTTTCAATCTGTGGAATATTTTTTCCCATAATCTAGGATTATGGCTATACTGTCATTTAAAAAAAGAAAAAGAAAGAAACCTTAGAATCCAGGCTAGCGAATGGCCTTAAGAGGTACTGAGTAGATTGCCTAGAATATGAATTTAATCTGGCCAGTGCAGTCATATTGGATCCCTTGGATTATCCTCCTCCTCAACTCTTGAAATTTCCACTATAATCACAATTTCACAAGGAAGAAAAGATGCAGAATAAGGAAAACTATAACTCCAGGGTCTAAATACCCTAAAGGCACTAGATCCTGTCTCATCTTGGAAGCTGAACAGGTCAACATTTGGGTCCCTGACCACACAAAAAGGATCTGTGAACCCCACTCCCTGGAAAATGAACTGAAGCATCTAAACTGGGCTCTACAGACTCAGACATCAGAACCAGAAAAAACCACAGGAGTGAAGAAAAACAACCACCCAAAGGGAAAGTATTTTTACCATACATCAAAGGAGTCACAGACAGAATAGGGAAACGGATGAGGAAACACAATCTCCAAATGATCTACAGACTAACCAAGAAAATCTGCACTCAGTGAAGGAGTTGCACTCAGCAAAGGATAGGAGAGACCCTCTCATGGCTGCAGGAATTTACAGCATATCATAAAGCTGTGGACAAGTCTACATAGGGACCACAAAATGAAGTGTTCAAATGTGAATCAAGGAATACAAGAGACACTGTAGACTGGGCCAGCCTGAATAATGAGCAGTAGCAGAACATGTTTTAAACCAACCTGGGCACAAAATGCTATTTGAAAACACTTAAATTCTGGACCATGCCAACAACTATCAGGTCAGAATGCACAGGGAAGCCATTGAAATCCACAAACATCTGGACAATTTCAATAGGAAAGAAGAAACCCTGAAAGTTGCAGACTTCCAGAAATAGTGCAAATTGAGTCCACTTTAAGGGTTAGGGTTAATGCTAGGGAGTCATGGGAATTATTTTTTTCCCCCTGAGACATTGAGTCTTCTCTGTCAGAGAGCTCTGGTGCCACAATAAAATATAGTTCCCATGATTCCCTAACCCTAACCCTAACCCTTAAAGTGGACTCAATTTGCACTATTTCTGGCAGTCTGCAAAGGCCCAAAGTTTGGCTACCAGTCTTCAAAAACACCAAAATCAGGACTCAGCAAATGCAAATGAACTTCACCCAGGGTCAGGGGGCTTCCCAGTAGACAATGTACCATTAATTAAATAGACAATAATCCTCGTCGCATATCCTCCCACCATGAGGCCTTGCCTCAACAGAACAATATACAGATTTAGATGCTAATCATTTCAACTAAGGGTGACACAGTATATATACCCACACACCTCCATGCCACCATTCAGTGAAGATGCCAGCCACAGATGCAGGTGAAACATCAGGAATACATTCTTCTAGGACACGACCTCTCAGCCCGAAAAACCCACAAATACAAGTATTCAAACAAATTCATCAATCAACAAACCAGAAGAAATTGATATTGGTGAGTAGTGTGAGAAGTCATAGAAATCAGTAGATAACAATGTCTGATGAAAAAGTATGATGAAAAAATCAAGATCAAATTGAATAGTGGAGGAATTATTAAAGTTGTTTTACTAGAAGCTATAAGAAAATATGATGAGAAAAGAGGAACTGTTTGTTGGGAAAAGGACAAAGTCTATACTGAATGCTATACTTAATACATGGATGACAGAGAGGTCAAGTTGCTCAGAAATATTGTTAATAGACTAGAGATAGATAAGTGTGAAGAGATGATTCAGCAAGAGGTCTCCATAAGTAAAGAACAATGTTAAATGTCATATTTAAGATGAATATGGTAATACATGTTATTTTTAATTTCTTTCTTTAGAACTCTACTTTTTTGTAAAATGGTGGGAATTTTACAAATGATGATGGGGTCACACAGAGCTCCAATCAACTCCCAACCGCTGTTGCTGCGGTTTGGAATGGATCAGTGGCAAGGAACGGTTTTTCCCTACTCTTTTTGGCTTTGGGTGGCATTAACCGCCTCGATGCAGCTTCCAGCTGATCCAGGGGTGTGCATCATCTGCACACCATGTCCCTGGATCATCCTGAATGCTGCACTTTTTGCCTATCTGTTTCAGGCCTATGTTAAATATAAGAAAAAATGTTAAACTGGTTTGGAAAGAAGAGTTTAAGGATTTGAATTGTGAAGTTTACATGGATTTATGAAATACAATAAGAAGAACACATTGTAAAATTGAAATATCAAATCACAGAGACAATAATTTAGACTTTAGCTTCTATGAAAAGTAGAGATAAATTATAGAAGTTAGTATATGATTAATGTTATTAATGTTTTATTGTTTATAGAATAACAAGTAGAAATATTTTTTTTCATCAGGAGATGATGGGTGGGTTAAATTATACATTTTTATTAAATTAAATATTAAATGATGGATTAATTATGTAGTTGTCAATGAATTAGGATTTTGTAAATGATGATGGCAGTGATAGTGAGGTAATTATGTGAACGCTGGATGAATAATTGTTTATGACACACTAAAATGGATTTATAAGAAGTAGAATTATGTAAGGCAACTCTATAGAGGAAGTAAAAATAGTTGGTAATTATAAACAATGACTGCCAATTTTGTAACCCCTTTTTGTTAGTCTTGTATTCTGCTGTAATAATCTGTCATGTCTTCTGTTTTGTTTAATGTGTGTTGGTTATGTGTTTTTCTCCTAGCTAGGTAGTTTAATATTATAATTTCTTGCTATAAAAAGTCCAAATGATTTATATAGCTTTTGTGTACATCAATCCACTCCCTTTGTTATTGCATCTGAGGAAGTATATTAATATCAAGAAATGGTCATACATAAAGGGTCCCTGCCTGCCAGAAATTTCATAACCCCCAATTAACAATTAAACAACCAGGACCCTTATACCCAAGTTGTGACAAGATAAGCAAAAACTTAACAACTTCAATAGAATTGACAATAAACAATAACCATATCAATTATGGGTATTATGCAATCCCACACTAAGTTATTCTAAGGAAGGGCGAAAAACCCAGGTTACAATAATACTGGGAAAATCCCGCCCCATCCCCCGAAGGTGACCAGCTGAAGCCTGAGTAATGAATTAATCAACAATTAATCAAGGGTAGGTGGGTTGGATCGCTTGCCTGCCAGCCTAAAATGGCTGCTGCCTTGTGGCAGCCAGGGGATTTATAGCCCCCAAGTCTCCCTGGTAGTCTCACGATACACGAGACTACGAGTGTGCTGGGGATCCTAGAGGATCCCCTTCTGGATTGGCTGGGTGGTGCAGGAAGGAAGGAGCTTCCTGCCCGCCCAGCCAATCAGGCGTCAGTTTCTTTCAATTGGCTGGTGCAACCTTGAGCCCCTCCTGACGTGTCAGGGAGGCTCTTTGCACTGACACAAAAAGATTCCGTATGCAATTCTTTTGGGTAAAAATTGGCCACAACTTTATTTATCTGTCCAGGGTCGAAAACCATTTTCTTTAACAAAATAACATCTATCATAATTATTTTGTTCTTGACACATATCAGGGTAAACCAAGCCCTTCTTAATATGTAGCAAGAACAACTCAATAAATCATATCTCCCCCACACACACCGGATATGATGTCACAACTAAACACATGACATAATCCATTTGTGATGTCATCAACTTGGTTGCTGATGTCACAGAGAATTTAGTTATCCCTATGGCGTCTACTCCTCATCCAAATAAGTAATCCAATGTATTAATTTCTATTAACTGAATTATCCCCTGTGGGGGTCCCTGCCCACCACAGGAGGGGGCGAGTCTAGCTTGGCATCCCCTCTCCACCCAGATGACCTCCTTCAATGTGACGAGCAGTCAAATCTAAGTATACATCACATCCCTCAGGGGAGAGATGAACCCCATCACCCCTGTACAGATGCGGCATACAAACCTGGATTCCCACATGTTGCACAACTAAAATCTCCAAACCCCCACACTTCTTGGCAAATGATCTGCTCAGCCAATGCCAAGCCACATTGATAGAAGAGTCCTTCCTTGCCTCCACCCAAGTACAGTGAGGCAAAAACTTGGTCCACATAACTACAGTTTGTGGCAATCTTTGTTGGATGTCTTGCATGTCCCTCAAGATTCACTTGGCCAACTGGAAACAAGGAAGTTTTACTAAGTCATTTTCACCCAAATGAATCATGAGAATCTTGGGCAGTGTCACAGTTGCCAAAAGCTCGATGATGCGTGGGAGTAGAGCTCCCCACTGCATGCCCCTGCATCCAAACCAGCATATCTGATGAATCTCCTCTATCCACAGGTTCATGTCTCAGCGAGACTGAAGGATGTCATGCTCAGCCCAAAAAACAAGGCTGTGACAAATAATCAGTACACCACCCTGTTCCAAACCTGCTCAACAAAAAGGAGAGTTACATTAACAGACAACTCCAATGAACGATATCAGCATTAAAAACAGCACCGCTAAGGATGAATGTAAGATTTAAAAGCCCTAGATCGCCAATGGCTGATCCATTGGATCACAGCCTCACTTAAGTCCTGAGCTGCAGCAGCGGTTGCTGCCCCAATTCAAAAAGAATGCGAAGAAAATTGATCCATCGGCAAACCAGCACACCTCAATGTCTCCCGTAGCACAGCTCGAAATTGGAACTAGGTCAACAGAATGCCCGAGACATGAAGAAACAAGTAGCCAGGGGCAGCTGGGCGGAGTCTGAAGTAGTCAGACAATGCTGAAACAGGACAGATCTGGCCCTCAGATGCCCTAGACAAAATTACAGTTTGGCCCCTAGCCAACTAATCAGTCTTTGAACATCTGAAACAGACGTGAATGCTGTGTTCCACCATTTGAACGTCAGATATACCAAGTGCCCTGGCTGATTTATCAAATTGGGAGCTAGGGACAAGTTCTCTAATTCTAGTGGCTACAAAAAAGGACAAAAAAAAAAAAAAAAAGCTGCCCTAAAGAGAACGACTTCCTCAGGTGAGAAGCATAGAATTTGAAGGGATTGCCAGATCTGAATGAGAATCATTCCTGTTACCAACAAGCGATTATCGCATGCCAGAGGAAGGCCCTAGGCAACCCCTCCAAAGCCCTGTGAACTCTAAAGTCCATAGTAGGGTCCGTAAACCTCCCCCCCCCCCCCCAGAATAAAAAGACAGAACTGCCAACCTCCCCCTGATCGTAACCAAGGACAAACCAGAATGTTTAAGGTGGATGGCAAAATGCAAAACAGTTTCCACCCTCAGGGGCCAGACCTCAAGCTCTCCCACCACAGACAGAAACTGTCCGAAAGCTCGAATTGCAAGCTGGTATGACTTGCATGTCGAAGGAAAGATAGACTGGAGAATCACCTTGTCGATCGCTACTCTCCAAGGCTCCAAAGATGTACCAGTATCTCCAGTGGTTGCACTGCTGCCTCCGGGGCAAGTTGATGGAACCTGCAAAACTGAAAAAGGGAAAGGGCGTCCGCCAAAGGATTTAGTAAACCCGGGACATGGTGAGCCTGGAACAATAAATTGTATTTCAAACATTGTGGAACCATTGACCTAACCAATGCCATTACCCTCAAAGATCTGGAGCTTTGGGAGTTCACCACATGGACTACTGCTTGGTTGTCACACCAGAACCAAACAGTTTTATTTGCAAATTGTGTTGGCCAAAAATGAACCGCTACCACAATAGGGAAGAGTTCAAGAAAAGTAAGATCCTGGGTCCAACCATTATCTACCCAAGACCAAGGCCAACTCTCAGCTGCCCACTGGCCTTTCCAATAAACACCAAACCCATGTGCACCAGAAGCATCAGAGTGTACCTGAAAGTCCACCTTTTAAAGCATTTCAGTCCAAAATGAAACATCATTAAATTGATCAAAAAATGACTCCCAAACCTTCAAATCCACTCGTATCCCACTTGTAATCCTAATGTGGTGATACTGGGCAGAAACCCCTTTTGTGGCATTGTATAAACAAGCACAAAAAGCCCATCCTGGAACTATAACCTTACAAGCTTAATTTAACAAACCTGTCAGGGATTGAAAATCATAAAGCGTGGCCTTGCTTTCTTCCCTCATTAACGTCATAGCCTCCAGTTTTTCAACTGGAAGGTGGGATTGTCCCTCAACCGTATCTAATTAGATACTCCAAAAAGTAAGACGGGTGCCAGGACCCCCCATCTTCTCTTCTGTCAAAAGGACACACATCTCTGCCATCAACACCTGAAATGCTAATAAGGTATTCTCACACCCTGTTGACCCAGGAGCCCCAGCAAAAAAGAAGTCATCCAAATGGTGGGTAACAGCATGATGACCTGACCTCTTGACAGCACACCAGTGCAAAAAGGTACTAAATTTCTCAAAGGCAGAGCACGAAATAGAACAGCCCATTGGCGTTGCTTTATCAAAGTAGTACATCCCCTCAAATCGAAAGCCTAATAAGTCGAAATCCTCAGGATGCACTGGCAAAAGCCTAAAGGCAGATTTTATATCACACTTAGCCAACAGGGCACCCTTATCCAAAGCCCGCACCATTTGCACTGCTGACTCAAATGATGCATATTTCACCGACGCCAAAGCTGAATCAATAGCATCATTCACAGATTCTCCTTTAGAATATGACAAATTATGAATTAATCGGTATTCACCTAGTGCCTTTTTAGGCACAACACCCAAAGGTGACAACCTTATTGTTGGCACAGGCAGATGTTGATAGGGGCTAGAAATCCTACCAGCAGCCAGCTCTTTGGCTAGCTTCTCCCTAACAATCCCTGGTAACTCCCTCACCGAATGCGCATTAGGTGCCAATTAGTGAACCCTCAAACCAGCATAAGGAATACAAAAACAGTATGAAAAACTTTCCAACAAATACTGCGCAGAATCCTGGTTAGGGTAAATCTGCAGCCATGCAGCCAAACATCCAATTTAATTGGCGTTGGCACTTTTTCCTCCAGCTGTGTTTGGCTGAGAGGTAACTCTGGCCCCAGACTTCTTACCTCTGTAACAGGCTGTGCCTGGATGGTTGCCACCTCAGGTTTTACATTTATGATCAAACCTGCAGGGCTGTCTCCTGCACTTACCTGAGTAGAAGTCCCAGCAGAGACCTGTTGTTTTTCTCTCCCCTGTGCTAGGCCTTTTCGGCTGCATGACCGTAGGCACAAAGCCATTGTCACAACTGCCCAAAGGGGAGGCCCCCAGCATAACATCCACCCACAACTCTGACTGGGCATGCTGCCAAGATAACAAAGGGTCCAAAGTGGCTCTCATCCTAAACTGCTCGTCATACTAGAGCCATGCTCACCCCCTCAAATTTAAATGACAATTTGTGTACGCTTTAATCATAATCTCCTGATACTTAGAAAAATCAGGAGACCTAGAAGGGTCTTTCTGTTCGATCACACCCCTGTTGATGGTAAATCCCATCATCCAGGTCACAAAGTCCTTCTCAATCCTAGGGCACTTGTGAGCCTGGATATCCTTTGGAAGACTAAATTTGACCCCTTCCTTTACCACAATCCTCGGCTTGGGGTCACAAAATGTAAGGAAAAACAAGACAATGTACTCCCCTTTCCAAATTCTCTCTTTAGTAGGAGATGTGATCCCAAAGAAATGGACATTCCCACATAAGAGTTGCACACTACTTCTCTGTCTGCTCCAGCTAGGCCTAACACTCCCATGGTCACAACCACCTTTGGATTCGAGGGCTGCACAACCAGCACCCTCTAGTCAGACACCTGAGTTGCCCCTGATGATGTTGAGGGTGCCCCAAGTGAAGTAGAGGCATCTGGACCAGAAATTTGCCCAACTTGTCCACCTGTAGTCCATACAGAGGTGGGCCAAGAAGGTGAAGAATTAAAAGATTGAGACAAACCTGTGTTAGACAAATACTGGACAGTATCCCTCGAGTTATAGTGTTCCTCTAAATGCTACAACCCTTGTGTGACTGAAATTAAACAGCAGCTTCCAAAACCCCAATGAAACCCTGTACTATTAAGAATGAGGGTCCAACAATGGCTCTGGGTTGAAGTACTACTATTGAGGAGAATACCCCAATAGCCAAAACTTTAAAATTCAGTCCTTATTTAACTAATGTGTACAGAAAGAGGGAAGACTCCCTCGCCCAAAAAAGGGGAGAGTGTAGGAAAGTGCACCCCCAAGCACGGGTCCCCAAGACCAGAACCTGTCCCAAGCAGGGACCCAAACAAGGCCCCAATGGCCGGCCCAGTCCCTTTGGGACAAAGAAACCAAGCCGGTATAATAAGCAAGTGAAAACACCACAAGGCCTGAATTCCTTAGGCCCACCACCAGGCCTTCCCTTGAATAGGGAGCAAGGCTGCACTGGGCTCACTAGAAGAACTAGGTCCTGCGGTCTGGCCACTGGCCTATGGCGTCCCCCAAGGGAGAAAAGCCAAGTGAGGCCACAGGCCCATTAAACCCAAGACTTTCTACCAAGGGCTGCAGCTGTAATTGGCCACTCAGGCCTTTTTTCTGGGCACCACTGCCCTCTCCCAGGCCACTCAAGGCCTAAGCCAGGGGTAGGCAACCTTTCCCCTTTAAGGGCCGAGGGACTTCAGCTCCCAGAATCCCAGGAGCTATTGGCCAACATGACTGAGGCTTCTGGGAGCTGAAGTCCCTCGGCCCTTAAAGGGGAAAGGTTGCCTACCCCTGGCCTAAGCAGATGGCGCAAAGCGCCGTCTTCAAGGCCAGGAAGAGGAGGGGCAGCCTCATGCTGGGCGCCCCAACCCCTTCCCCAAAACGTCATCGGAGTGGCCAGCCCTCCGCATGGTCGCCGCTCAGACGACGCACTTCCGCTGCAGCGTCTGCACATGCTGCAGCGGAAGAGGTGCTGAAGGTGCGCCAGACGCCTTTTGCGGCACACCTTCGGCATCTTGTGGAAGGAGCACTATTTTAGCGCTCATTCCTGGATCAGGGATGCTGCGTCGCGGGGCCAAGGAATGTGGATGCCTCGGCCCTGATCCCCAGCTTCCCAGGGCAGCTCCGTGCCACCTAGCTGCTTCCCCCCTCAGACCTTTATTATGAGCACCACAGCTCTCTCCCAGGCCACACCGAGCCTACGGCTGGAGTAGGCCCCGGTGGGGTGCCACCCTCCACTTGGTGGGCCTCTCCGGGGGGGCCATCACCACCGGCCGGAGGCCTCAGGTGGCACCTCAGGCCCCTAAAAGCCAACCCAGGCCGCTCCTTCTCGGGCTCTCTCTCGAGCCACCCGCGATCCAGCCGGGACCACCAAGAGGCCCGGGGCGCAAGCCGCCTAAAATAGCTCCTCAGGTTAGGCCGAACCAGGCTGCGACCCTCTCACAGCCGGTGCAAGGAGCTGGGCACTGAGCCATGTTTCCTTCTGCCCCCAAACACAGGCCTGCTTCAGGTAGGCCGCTCCACGCTATCGGCAGACAAGCGCTTTGCTTGCCTGCCAACCTAAAATGGCTGCTGCCTCATGGCAGCCAGGGGCTTTATAGCCCCCAAGTCTTACTGGTAGTCTCGCAATACGTGAGACTACCAGTGTGCTGGGGATCCTAGAGGATCCCCTTCCTGATTGGCTGGGCAGTACAGGAAGGGCGGTGCTTCCTGCCTGCCCAGCCAATCAGACGTCGGCCTCTTTCAATTGGCCGGCACAACCTAGAGCCCCTCCCAACACGTCGGGGAGACTCTATGTGTTTAAAATAAGACTGGGACATTACACACATGAAACCAAAAAAAGGGAAGGAAGAAAAGGTCTCTCTATGTGTGCATGTCTGTATTGCAGTAAAAGCTTCTTTAAAAAAGAAAGAAAGAAATCAAACAAATACCTTATTACTAAAAATGACAGGTAAAGAGAGCAGATGCCACTTTTTCTAGAAAAAATATTTTGCTTCTGTATTCATGAGCCATAAGAAAAGGATATTTATTTTAGATTTGTCCTGTGTTCTACTAGTATTGCAATATATATATATATATATATATATATATATATATATATATTCAGGTGCTGTTGAAACCAACGAGCATGTTCTACTCTATTGCCAATTTTACAGGGACGCTCGCCATCAATTGATTAGCCCATTATTGAGTAAATTCTCAGGCAAATCTGACTCCTTTTACTTACGCTTTCTACTAGATAATAAAGAACATATAGTATCCCATACGATGGCTAAATTTTGTTATATTGTTTGTAAAATGCGACCTCAACTGACAAACGAACATGTTACTATTGTTTAGATAGCTCTGGTTGACAATGTATAAATAATCTAATTTTAGTCTGTTTATTAATTTACTAATTTATATATTAATTAGTTATCACTATCATTACTATTATTATTATTACCATTACTATTATTATTACCATTACTATCACTACTATTATTGGTTTAATCTAATTGTAAAAATGGAAAGTGTCAGGGGGTACGGCCGTAGTGCATTGGCCAACCAATTGATATGTGTCAACAGGCGACTCACTCGCAGCATAGGTGTGATTAATGTGATTAATGTGGTCAGCCTAATTAAGTCTATCTATCCAAATGAGTAGTACCTTACAGATATTACTATCTTGACACACTTGGCAGAATATCCCTTTGTCTTGTATATATATATATATATATATATATATATATATATATATATATTTAACCAAAGGGAATGATTGTATATGCAGGAAAATGTCTCTTAGGGATAGTACCAAGCGACTAGAGCTATGTATGAGGTGGTACCACCTTATTCCATTGCGGTTATTAGAATTTGTACTTATTATGGTGTTTAGTTCATAATTTAGACTATTTTAGACTATTATACTGTCCCATTGCTATCTATTTTCGTATAAATCAGGATTGGTAGTAGCAACTGATAAGTCTCCGTAAGAAACTACTGTATACAATCAAGATATGTTTTTTTTTTTTTTTTTTGATAATTTTGTGCTGGCCGAATGGCCGTAATAAAGCTTATTATATATATATATATATATATACATATATATATATATATATATATATATATATATATATATATATATATATATATATATCCACTAATTTTGTACAACTTAATGTTTTTGAAAAATGACACCCTTCATTTTGAGAGAAATTGCCATTTTTTTTAAAAAAAAAAAGAGTATGGCTGAAATATTGGAAGAAGTCTCGCTGCAGCTGTGCTGTCTTGAGATCCAGGGAGGTGGAGGTGGGTAGAGAGGGAGTCTCACCCAGCCAGGCTGCTTCCACTTGGCATCTGGAGTCAAGGAGATGGAATTCTGGGAAGGTTATAAAGCCTTGCCTCGGTCTCACTACAGCTGTGCTGTCTTGAGATCCAGGGAGGTGGAGGGGGGAGAGGGAGTCTCACCCAGCCAGGCTGCTTCCACTCGGCATGGGATGAAGGGCGTTAGGCCACGTACATGCTTGAATTACTATCTCGTGACTTCAGTGATTTTGAACTCTTTTTTTATTGTTTTAAAATTTGCTTGGAAATTGTTTGAAGCTTTTATTGTGGTTGTATTTATATTTTTTTGTTTAAGTATTTTTAAGTCTTTTTTTAAATCCAATCTAACTGTAAAGATAGAAGTGTCAGGAGGTATGGCCATAGTGTATTTGTCAACCTATTGATAAGTGTTAACTGGGGACTCAGTCATAGTATAGGTGTGGTTAACGTTGTTAGCTTAATTAAAAGTATCCATCCAAATGAGTAGTACCCCATAGATATTATTGTTCTGCCACACTACGTTGTTGGTAGGATAATCCTCCTGTTTTATATTTTTTATAATTTTTATTCAATTATATTTTATAAATACCATTATTTGATATGATAAAAGCATTTTAAAATGTTTTCTGTATACAATGCTGTGAAGTGCGTGGTAACTAGTAATACTGTTTAGTTTTTTTTCTTTCTCCCAGTTAAAGGGAATGACTGTAGCTACTGAACCAAAGTGTCCTAGGAATAGTACCATATGCTTAGAGTATTGTATGAGGCCATACCATTTCATCTTATTGAAGTTATTAGAATTTCCAGCTATCATGGGGTTTTGATCATTATACTGTCCTATTTTTGTCTTTGTACAAATTACAAATTAGGATTTGTCTGTAGTTATCGGTATGTTCTCACAAGAAGCTAATGTATACAATTAAGAAGTATTGTATTGTAACTTGTGCTGGCCGAATGGCCATAATAAAGTAATTGAATTGAATTGGAAGAAGTCCAGGAGGACTTCTTTTAATAAAAGCCGAAGTTTTTAAAAAAATATTTATCAGATCTGACAGGAAAAAGAGCTCAATGAACTACATAAAGAAAGAAGAGAAATAATTGGAAATGAAGATTTTATGTGGAGGGTATAAACAAACAAGGGACTACCTTGCTATTTGTGTTACTCTTTTTTTGTATTTATATTTTATTAATATGTAATTACAGTCTCATTGAAAACAAATCAAAGTCCTTATACAAATATAAAAATTCAAAGTTATTAAGTCATTTCATCAATATTTTCTTGTAATGACACATAATAATAATTATACTAATATTTCCCTTCATACTTCCCATGTTACCCTGATATTTATTCCCTTCTAGTTCAATATAGTATGTACAATTTTAGTCTTTTTATTTTCCTTTTTCATTTACTTTCTGAATAAAATAAAAATTCCCTTGACGCTTTTTCAAATATCGGTCTTCTTACTCTTATATCTAAACTCTATCTTATCTTTTCCTAAAACCACTTGCTTTGTTACTGCCATCTTCTGCAAAACTCCCTTATGGGAAACCAATATTCTTCAGTCTTGTTTATAATCTTTTGGGTTCAGCCAAGAAGTTAGTCTGTCCATCTTTCATGTCATCTAGTTTCATTAACCAGTCTATCATTAGCAATTCCTGCTTTTTCCATACGAGCCACCAGTACTTTAGCTGCTGAGATCATATATAACAAAATCCTCCAATATTTCCTTTATTGTTTAACATATTTAGTAAATAAATTTGAGGTCTGAATCCAAATTTAATTTTCAATATGCCATGTATCGAATTGTGTACTTTCTTCCAATAGCTTTTCAATTTTGGTCATTTCCACCATATATGAAACTATGACCTCATATTTTGCTTGCACTTCTGACATTTATTTGAGACTGTATTATATATTTGTGCAATTTATGATGGAGTTAGGTGCCATTTTTGTTCCATTTTCCAATAATTTTCTTTTAAGTCTTATGATTTAGTAAATTCTTCTGTTCTTTTCCTTGTGTATTTCCAACTGTCCAATTCAATTACTGCTCCTAAATCTGTTGCCCATTTAATCATTGTAACTTTAATTGGGTCATTTTCATGTTCTCTTTTCAACATTTTTTTATATAATCTTACAGTCTTTTTACCTTGTGAACTAATAAAAATATCGTATTCATTAATGTCTTTCTCAAATCCTTCCATTTTGCTTTCCATATTATATCTCTTTTTTCTTGCTTTGCTTTCTATAGAGAAACCAATGTATTTTGGGATCTAATTCCTCAAGTTCGTTGATAGATTTCAGATCAAATTTGTTTGTTCCTTGCATCTTCAGAATATTCTTGTATATTAACCATATTTTTAACGTGGACCATTTTCCGAAGAAAGCTGTGTGCAGTGATGTCCAGAGCAGTTTTTTCCTCTTTGTTTTACTCTTTTACCTTCCCCATTTTATTAAATTCTGGTAAAGTTAACATTTGGGTTGGCTCCAGAAACTACCTATAATACAGCATTGAGTATTGTAAAAAAATTCTTCTAATTTTATCTCTCATCCCATTCATCTTTATGCCTCTAGACTTCTCCAGAATGCCTGCCTGGGACACTTTGTAGATATTCTGCAGGGCTTATTAAACCTAGCAGGCTACTATGGCTACAATAATTTAGTTTTACAGTGACAGTACAGAGATTTCAGGAGGATGAAACAGGAATGACAGTGTTGATAAGAATAAAAGAAAGTCTTGTTTCTGGCTCTGTCTGTCTATGTATCCAGAACCTCAGTTAAAAACAGACAACTCATATTTGGAATGGATACTAAGGAGACCCTGAGGGTTTGCATTTTGAGATTTTTAAAATTATTTTTAAATAAATTTTATTGATTAAAAACAGTACATAGTAACAGGCAAAATAAAAGTATGCAGCATAAATCCAGACAAAGAAAAGGGGGGGGGGGGGAGGTATCACGAACATAGACATAGATGTACAATATATATATACATATATATATATATATATATATATATATATATATATATATAACATAAATTGACTTCCTTCACTTATCCATTGGTTTAGGCTATTTTTAACCTATGTTTTCTTCCTGATTACTTTATCTATAAGTGTGTATATATACATTTATATATCTTCTTCATTACCTTTCTTAATACAATCTAACAATATCATATATATCTATACAATATCATATATTTCTATACAAATTGTTCTATAAACGATGATCCAAAACCTTATCATATTTCACCTCAAAGCTATAAAGTGTCTCACAGAGTTTTCTGCAATGCAAATTTCTTTATGGATTTAAAATTCATTCGTTAATTTTATTGGTAGGCTATTTTATTTCCAGACTTAAAGTCCATTGTTGACCCCACTCTCATTTCAAATACTCAATAAAGGGATTCCAAACTTCATTAAATCCCTTGTGTGTGTTTTTTTCTGTATAATCTGTGTTAATCTATCACTTTCCATTACATCATATATATTCATAATCCAATCATCCACGCCAGGTATTATTTTCTGTTTCCACTTTGCCGCATATACCATTCTGGCAGCTGCAGTCATATAAAAAAATCAATCTGCCATGCTTGATTTCTAATGTTTCTTCTTGGTTCATGTTTAATAAGAATCTCATTGGGTCTTTCATAATTTTAGCATTCAATATTTTTTCTATAACCTCATGTATCTTATCCCAAAAATATTTTGCCCAGTTACAATTCCACCAGATGTGATAATATGTCCCTAATTCTTTCTCGTATTTCCAACATTTATTCTTCCATTTTTATAGATTTTTGCCAATTTAAAAGGTGAGATGTCATCTATATTGCATTTTGTAAAAAAAATATTTCAAATTGTTACTCAGAGTATATTTCAATCTTTTATTCCAGGTTTTTTCCCATCGGTCTAAACTTATGGGATGGTCAAAATTTTGTGCCTATTTTATCATTTGGGGTTTGATCCTATCTTCAGTATCTAATGTCAAAAGTAGCTTATAGTATTTCTTTATTCTGTGATTATCTTCTGATTTTACAATTTTCTTGAACTCAGAGACTGACTCTTGAATATTATTTAATTTCAAATCTTGCTTAAATCTTTCATTTAGCTGATGGTAAGTAAACCATGTACATATTAACCTTCATTCTTAATTGTTCTAAGGGTTTCAATATCATCTTTTTACCTTGTAGCAGATCTTCATATGTGACCCATTTTGAATAATCTAATTTGGTTCTGTTAAAAAAAGCTTCATTAACTGAAACCCATTTTGGTATGTCTCTACAGATTTTAGGTTTAACTTTTAACCAAATTTGAATTAAAGCTTTCCTAATATAATGATTGTTAAAGTTTTATTAACTTTTAATTTATCGTAAAATAGGTATGCGTGCCATCCAAATCTGTTGTCTACACCTTCTAATTGTAATAATCTATTGTTCTCTAATTTTATCCAATCTATTACACACACACAGTAGTAAATTTTAAGATTTGGGAGTGCCATATCTCCTCCTTTGACCTCATTTTGTATTAATTTAAGTTTCACCCTTGGTTTCCTTCCAGCCCACAAAAATTTTGATACATCTATGCCAATTTTTAAAGGGGTAGTCATTTGTAATAATTGGTAAATTTTGAAATAGATAAATCATTTTTGGCAAGATAGACATTTTAACTGCAGAGAATTTCTCCATCCATGATAGTCCTAGTTTTTTCCACTTCTTTAAATCTTTTTTAATTTCTTTCCATTTTATCTCATAGTTGTTTTTAAATAGGTCTGAGTTCTTTGTAGTTATATTAATCCCAAGATATCTTACTTTATTGACCATCTGAAAACTAGTTTTTTCATTCATACTTAGATTCTCTTCTTCAGATAGGTTCATTGACATCATGGCTGTTTTTTCTTTATTTATAGATAAATGTGATACTGTACAGTATTTTTGAAGTGTTGCTAAAATTTCCCCTATGTTGTCTGTTGGGTTTGTTAATGTAATCAATAAGTCATCCGCAAAAGCGCGCAGTTTAAATTCAGTTTTCTTTATTTTAACTCCTTTAATTTTAGGGTTTTCTCTCATTGCGTTAATTAAGATTTCCAATGTATTGATAAAAAGCAAGGCTGATAAGGGGCATCCTTGTCTAACCCCCTTTTGAACTTTTTTTTTTTTTTTAATCTCCCCATTAATTACCAACATAGCTTCTTGGTTGTTATAAATCTTCTTTAATCATTCCATATAGTTTATCCCTATATTCATTCTTTCAAGAGTCTTAAACATAAAATTCCAATTAAATTTATCAACTGCTTTCTCAGCATCAAAAAAGATAAAGGTTAATTTTTTTATCTATGTTTTTTGTGTGATATTCAATCAGATTAAATTCTTTATATTATCTTTTATATGTCTTTTTGGGAGAAACCCTGACTGGTCATCCTGAATCCAATTTGATAAAATCTTTTTAAGACATTCCGCCAGTATGATTGCTAAAATTTTGTAGTCACTGTTCAATAATGCAATGGATCTATAATTTTTAGGATCCAGGGGATATTTATTCTCTTTTGGGATTAGAACTACATTGGCCAGAGACCAGGAATTTGGAATTTTTTTCTTTTAAGATGTCATTAAATACTCCTTGCAGGGGGAGTGCAATTTGTTCTTTAAACTTTTTTTTGTAAAATTCTATTGCTAACCCATCTGAGCCCGGTGTCTTTCCTGGTTTACTTTTTTGTATACTATTAATAATTTCATCTGTCACTATCTCTTTATTTTATTTTTATTTTTTTATTTATTTTTTATTTTATTTTTTGCTGCTCTGTATTTTCTTGATGTTTTGATCATCTAGGTATTTTTCAATTATTTTTTCGTTAATTCCTTTTTCTCTTGCCAGGCTTGAAAAAAATTAAAGAATTTTTTTATTATTTTCTTTTGGTCTGTGATGATTTCATCTTGTTGTTTTAATTGAACTATATATTTTTTTCTTTTACTTTCTTCAATTTATATGCAAGGTATTTCCCTGGATTATTTGCGCTTTCAAAATTCCTTTGTTTGATCCATCTCATATTTTTTCTCAAGTTCTTCTGCTATGGTTATAAATATTTCTTTAATCCTATTATTTCATTATGATATTCTTTATCTTTTGGGTTTCTCTTCAAGTGTTCTTTTTTTCTGGATTTCTTCTTCTAATTCTTTTAGTTTCCTCTGTTTCTTTCTATTTAATTCAGTATTTTTTTTTTAATAAAGAAACCTCTCATAAACACTTTAGCCATGTCCCAAACTGTATGTGTGGGTACTTTTCTAGCTAAGTTTTCTTCAAAAAACAATTTTAGTTGTTTTTTAACTTCTTCCAGTATTTCCTCATTGCATAGCAGATTCTCATTTAGTTACCATCTATATGATTTTATATTAGTCCCTAATGTCATCACAACCTTGTTGTGGTCAACCAGATTATTGGGTAATTTTCTATTTTTTTCTACTAACTTGGTTATGTGGATTGTAGTGAGGAACATATCTAATCTTGCCCAAGATTTATGGGGGTTCAAGTAGAATGTGAATTCCTATATTTGACTCTCCAAACATCTTTTAATCCTAGGTTTTCTATCATTTCAAAGAAAGATTCTGGTAAATTCCCTTGGTTTATTTTAATCCTCTTTTCTGATTGCCTATCTATTTTAGGGTTAATAACCCCATTCCCATTGCCCATGCCTAAAATATTATCATAATTTAGATCTCCTACCTGTTGTGATATTTTTTTTTATAAAATTTGTTCCTTTTTTCACTAGGGGTATAAATTCCAATGAGAAGTATTTTCCCTAATTGACCATTTAATTCAACTAATAGATACCTACCCTCTGGATCTTTATATATTTCTTTTGCTTCAAAATTATGATTTACATATATTACAACTCCTCTTTTTTCTTATCTTTAGTCGATGCAATACTTTCTTTCCCTAGTTTTGGAATTTTTAAATATTTTCCATCTTTTTCTTTAATGTGGGTTTCTTGAAGGCAAATTATGTCAATTTTTTTCTGTAGGTAGTGATTTTTTTTTTTTTGGGGGGGGTGAATTAACACCTTTCACATTCCATGTTAAGAGTTTTATATGTTTTATGTGTTTGGCCATTTATCTACTTGTGACTCGGTCTGATTAAAACCCTTTCAATTTATAACATTCTGGATCCCACTCTAATTCTGATTCCTCTTCCCTCTCTTCTTCCTCTTCTTCTTCATTAGTTCTTACTAAATGAATTAAGTCTTCTTCAATTTCAAGTTCTTGTTGTTATTCTGAATGTCTAAATTCTCCTAGTGTTAGGGATCTAAGCTTTTCCATTTCATCTCAATCAGTCAAATCATGCTGGTAAGGTTTTGTTGGTTTTTTCTTTCCTCCTCTTCTTCTTCCTCCTCTCTTCTTGGCTGTGAAGTATCTTCCCTTCTATTCTCTCTAACTCTTTTTCTCTTTTTTCTAAGTACTCCCAAAATCTCTTGGCTTTTTCTGGATATTTAATCATAATACTTTTTTTCTGTTGAACCAAAAGGCTACACATTCTGGTTCATTCCACCCATATGGTATGTCATGGTCTCTTAAAGACGCATTCAAAAATGTATAATCTTTTCTTTTATAGAGTATTCTCATAGGGACATCTTTAAAATTTTGGAGTTCTCATCCTTCTACTCTTAGCAAGGAATCTTTGTGTAATCTTAATAAATCATCTTGGGGTTGTTTCCTTACAAAGTAGATAACAATGTCATGGGGGAGATTCTTCTTTCTTGAAATTATGAGTTCAATCTAAATATTCTGTCAATTTCCATTTCAAACAATTTTTCTTCTTTTTCTAGAAATCTAGCTAATTTTGGGAGAAATATATTCATTAAGTTTTCTTCCTGGGCTTCTGGAAATCCCCGGATTTTTATACACCCATCTCTTAATTTTTGTTCCCACATTGCCTTCTCATCCAAATCCATATCTCTTCTTGTTTTGATGGATTGAAATTCTTCCTCAGCTATGTCTGCCTTTTCTTCCAAGGACTTAATTTTCTGCTTTACTAAAGACATTTCATATGTGTGTTTTTTCACAGTATGACTTATTACCTTTAATTCCATCCTTATTTCTTGACTAATTTCTGCTTTAAAGTCCTTCATCTCTGATCTAAACTTCAATCTTAGTTTCCTGATTTCCTCCAAAAGGATCTGGTTTGACAGGTCCATTTTTTGTTATTCCAACTATGGTCTTCTAGAAAATTGCAATTGAGTTTGCGATTTGCTTGAGCTGTTTTTTGCACTTTGACTCCTTAGACTCATTGCCATTCTTCTATATTTATTTTCTGAAGTCCTCGAAAACACCAAATATGTAGGTATTTTGGATTTTAAATTAGAGGGTAAGTGTATTTGCTATTTTAAAATTTCAGTTATTAATTTTTGTTTATTTATTTGGTTTTACTTTATATATTTTATTTTATTTTACTTTATTTTGTTAAGCTTGAATTTCTATTTGTTAGTTTTTATTAATTATATTTTACTGTATATTTTATTTTTTATTTTGTTTTATTTTATTTTATTTTTATTTATTTAATTATTATTTTTAATTATTATTCTGACATTTATCAGTTGAACACTTGTTGCTAGAAAGGAATAGATACAGATTTATAGTTGGGTTGTAATTACTACCCAAAAAAGTCTTTATTTTAATTATCTTTGTTGTCTTTAATTACCAAGTTCCTTATTTATTCTTCTGCTTATAATTCACCTTCTTTTCAGTTACTTGCCCCCTTTTTTTTCCTGAGATGTACTAGACAGAGCTGATTTGGTGTGTTTTTTCTGACACTTGTTTCTTTATATCTATATTTTTCTTTCTATTTTTATTTTTTAATTATTGTTATTGTTAATTATTGGTATTATTGTTGGTTTTATTTATTCGTTTCCAATTTATTTTGAAATACCAGACCCAGTATGTCTCCTGTTTCCTTTTAAACTTTCCATTACTGGTCCAATTTGAACTACCAGACCCACAATTCTTCCTGTTCCTTTTAGCTTTCTGTTTCCAGTCTATCTTGAACTACCAAACCCACAATGCCTCTGGTTTACTTTTTAACTTCCCCTTTCCACTCTATTTTGTCTACCAAACCCACAATACCTCCTATTTCCTTTCTCTTCCATGTCACATCCTTGCCTTAATGGTTCCACCCCTCTTTAAGATTGATGTTAAGTTTTTTCTCACAACCTCCCTTGGAGCTCCCCTCTTCCCACACTCCCAACTCAGCAAGGAGGGGAGAGAAAGGGAGAGCCCACAAAAACAAAAACAAACAAACAAACAAACAAAAAAACAGAGAGGGGACAAAAAAAAACCCTTCCCTTCCCCCCAAACAAATCGCCCCAACCACTAGCCCAGAGACCACCCAGGGGCCACTTTTCTCTATCGCCATTTATTGATTCCCAAAAGACCTGACTGATCAAAATGATGGAGTGGTCAGTTGGTGTCTCCCCTCTGCACTCTCCAAGGGCCTTCTCCGGGGCTGCCTGCCTCACAGATCACATCTCCGGACCTGCTCAATCCTGTCTTGGGTTGGAAAGCATTCAAACAGGGCCTCCTCACCCTCGACTCCAGTCTCTACAATGTCTATCACTCCCCGGTCCCACCACCTCTTTTCTCTGTTCCAGAACACCGAGGCTCCAAACTAACAGCCAAAAGCTTCAGCTCTTCATCCACCTCACCACTGTTGGGGGAGGGGCTCCAGAAAACAAACGTCATAGGCGAGTACATAGAAAATGGGGTAAAATTTCTTTTGTATAATTTTGCTTATTCTTTTGTTTATTAATTGTCTTCACTTCCTCCCAATTCCTTAGGGGTGAAGCAGGGATACAAATGGAGGAACTTTTCCTATTTGTTATTTAAGCTCAAAGAGATTTCAGGAAAAGAACTTTGGGTTGTGAGTTCTCTATAAATCCTATATAAACCATCTGTCTCTTTCATTCTCTCTTTGTAGGGCCAATGACTTAAATTCTAAATTCCTAATTTGATGCAAGTCTTTTATACGTTTGACTTCATCATTATTTGAAGAACTCAGTCTGTCTGTCCACAGGAATTAACGAATGTCCTCCTTTGCTCCTGAGAGCAAAAGATCTTATATAATTGATCCACAATTTCTTGTGGTTCTATGAGGATGTTGCTGGAGAATTTACCCAAATCCATGGTAAGGAATTACTCAAAAATCCATTAATATAATTGTAGATCTTTAAAAAATTGGTGGCGTCCTGCTCGTCTGTTGACAAAACAGGAACCATGATCCGATCGTCCTGTCTTGGATCTGAAGACATCCAGGACTCCAAAGTTTCAGAGTTCAGGAATGGTCCCACAATTAGGCTCCCCGAGCTCTTCGTAACCAAAGATCCTCTTTTGGCTGCTTAATGATGACTCCCACTGCCAAAATACCTCATTAGCCTGACTAACCCCCAGCAGACATGCTGGGGGATATCTCAATCAGATGGCATTACCAATCAGAAGCCTTAAAATTATTATTTTTTTAAATAAAATATTCAAGAAGTATTGTGTTGAGTGATGAGGTGGCAAATACCAGATTCCTCTTGAAGACATGGTCTTCTTATAACTGAAAAGAGTTATCAAGAGTAGAGCAACATCTCAAATGAAAACCTTAAAATGAGGTCCAATAGCTTGAAGATGGAGCAGAGCAGAAGATAACTGGCTTTTTTTTTTACTGTGTGAACAGCAAAGGCCATGTGTATCCCAGTTGTCTTATGAATCTTGTCTGCTCCTAATTTCATGGTAGTACAAAGAAGAAGAAGAATTATTTCCCTTTCTCTATGGGAGAGAGAACAATGGAAAGGAGTGGGAAGGTCTGAATGAATACAAGTCAGGTGCTCTGAGGGTGGATAGAGGGAGAAAAACAGTTCTTCATTTTCCATATTTCCTAGTTGCCATTGGTTTACCTGGGGCCTTTTCATAGTTTACTTCCACTTTAACTACCCTGGCTGGATCCTATAAAATCTTGAGATTTGTAGTTTGATAAGATACTAGAGGAGGTATATGGTTAAGAATTTTAAATACCCCTTCTTAAACTTTAAATTATAGGATCCATAGTATCTCACCATGGCAGTTGAAGTAGAATCATAGCACTGTAATTGCTTAGTGTTAATGGATCCTTGTATTCTAGCCATGGCACTTGTTACTCCTTTATGCCATTAACTACAACAGGCCAAAATGCGTAACCTGACTTTAACATCAAATTCTAAGTCTTCTGGGACATTTTTGCTCTGGGTAACAGGGGTGTGAAGGGAGGGTGCTTGCAAGCATTAAGTTTCATGTTGTCCAGCCCTGCTATAATACTATTTAAATGTTGTTGTCAAAAACCTTAGCCACACTGTTATTACTGTTTTGGATTCCATCACCTAGAATCCTCCGGCCAGCATGGTCACAGGGGAATTATGATCTGAATCTTGTTCTTGCGTGGTGGCCATAATCCCATGGCATCACGCTTGCTGAAGGATTCTGGGTGCTACAGCCTAAAATGAGAATGTTTCCAAGCTCCCATTTTAGGAGTGATTCTGGAACCCAGAATGATAAGAAGGATGAGTTAAAAGCAAGGAGCCTTGAGAGCCATGAACTGGCTTCTCATCAGATAACAAATTGTCTTCACAGAAGCATACACAGAAAGAGAAATTGGTAAGAAGTGTGTTCTTCTGCTATGCCAATTCCAGCAGTTTTCCTAGGTGGACAAATCACACACATATACAGAGAGACAGTATAACTCCTATTGTGACTTTTGCAGCAGGTACAGAGGGCACAATAGAAACAGAGGCAGAACATTTACTGTTGGGCCCACTCCAGCTTGGGCCCACTCCAGCAAACTTGCCCATGAAGAAAATTCATCAGGATACAGAAATTCAATTTTTCTCTTAGGAAGAATCAAGATAGAGAGCAAGCAGCAATCCTATGGTCACTTGGTTTAAATGAGTAGAAGGCACATCATGAAAAAGACATTTTCCATGTGCTCTTTCCTCAGTATGGGTTCACCTAAACAATCATAGGAAACCCCTCCCTTCCATATGATAAGATGCAGTTGTTCACAGTCCACTCCCAACTAAGCAAGCAAAGGAAACCTCTTCCAGCCCCAACAAAACTGCAAAATTCCAATTTCTTCCTCCTCCTCCACCACCTCCTCCTCCTGTTCTCCTTTTAAGTATCCAATGATGGCAAGATTCCAGGTTCTTTCTCCTCCTCATGCTTCCCCTTCTAAGCAAAGAAACTCCCTTCTTTTCAGAAACACCAAGATTGTAGTTGTTTTCTTTCTCTCTCCACTGCCCCAACCTAGGCAGGTAAAAAAAAATCAGTCCAGTTAGCTTTTCTTCCTGCTTTAAACATCCTGCCACATCTCCAAATAATCTTGTTCTTGCTCTTCATCCTCCTTTTTGTTGATTACTTCTCCCCTTTCACTGTTCCAATTTGCTCAACTGCACAGGAGCACTAGGAGAGATATGCATCATGGGTAAAACCTTCTTCTTCTTCTGGAGAAATGATGTAGATTTGAAATGTCATAAATTGGGGCAATGCTAATTTCAATTTCCCTATATTTGCACTTGCTGCACTCCAACTAGTTTTATCAAGAATAATTGGTCACAGAGGGAAGCTTTGTGTATCAGAATACTATTTCTGCCATTACTCATCTTTTCCTTGAAGAATCTTTTACAGGATAGCCATATGTTTTGGTATAAAGAGGATGTGCCTCTTTTTCAAAGGCTGTCAGCCCTTCCTTTGAAGTTGTCCTCTATTTAAAGTGTAGTCCAGTCCATGTCAACTTTAAAGATTAAGAATGACAAGAAAGAAATACTATCAATAGTGAGCATGTGATCACATTTTTCTCGAGAAAAGATATGGGGACCCAAGCTATGAACATGTCAATCGACATATATTATTACAGTTCTTGTTACTGTTGTTGATTTCATTTATCAAAGGTAATAGGTTTGAGTATTTGGTGTGCTTCACTAATTCTTCATATTTTCAGATTTTACCAGATGTTATTGACTGGATTTGGGTCTTTTCTATGCACAAGCATGCTGTTATTTTGTTGTTGTTGCTGTTAATAATTTAATTCTTCATATTCACAAAGTGCAGGAGCAGGGAGTAATCCAGAGATATAGGTGTCTCTGAATAATGACTATGGGCCTGTATAGACTGCCAGAAATAATCCAGCTTGAGACCACTTTAACTGTCTTGGCTCAATGCTAGGGAATCATGGGAACTGTAGTTTTTTTTTCTGAGACATTGAGCCTTCTCTGTCAGAGAGCTCTGGTGCCACAATAAACTACAGTTCCCATGATTCCCTAGCATTGAGCCAGGACAGTTAAAGTGGTCTCAAATTGGATTATTTCTGGCAGCCTGTATAGGCCCAATATGTGTTCTGTAAACTAGGAGCATAATGAATTATGATTTTGTTCTCCATGTACTTTTTTAAAAAATATGAAAAAATAATGGAAAAATGTTTAAGCATGTGGCAGGGAACTACATGCCACAAGCAATCTTCCAAGCTATGGGCTATGTGTCCTCCATTATTAGCACATCTAGAGGACAATACACAAGACCTTTTTAAATGCTGAGACTTCTTTGGATTTTTCACAAACTGGCATGGGGCCATATTGCATCTCAGCCCAAACCACGTTATTATGCATGACCAAATGGACACCAACAAAGAGAGAAGGGGCCTAAGCAGACTGTGCACGCCGTCTTCGAGGCCAGGAAGGGGAGGGGCAGCCTCACGCTGGGCGCCCCAACCCGTTCCCAAAAACGTTGTCGGAGCAGCTGGCCCTCCGCACGGCTGGAGTTCCGATGACGCACTTCCGCTGCAGCGTCCTTGTCATGAACCGAGCTTCTCTGTTGTTCTTTTGATCCAGAGAGAAATTTAGCTACCCTGGACTATAGGACTTTCAACAAAGACACATAGGAAACTAGATCTGAGTTTAGACACTTTGCATGTAACATTTATTGAGACACAGAAACAGAGACACCTAAAACAATCATTTCTAATATCAGATACTCAATATAACAAACACTTTCAGTATCAAGAGCTCTTTTCATTCACTCACACATTCACACACATTCATACTCACGATCCTTCACTGGAAGTTGATGAAGCCTCCAATAAGGGTGGATGGCCCCCGTTGCCGCGGAACAGGAACCATAAGGTGAAATGGGAGAAGTACTGTCTTTTATACCTTTTTCTTCTCTTCTTTCTTGAAACAAACATGTTTTGCTGATCAGAACAGTTAAGTTCTTTGCACAAGTTTCAGTACATTCTGTGTGTGCCGGATCTCACTCGGCCATCATTCATATTCGACAGATTGTATTGTCCTGGTTATGCTTGGTCAGCATCTCCGCTTCCGAGGCCAAGTTTCTCCCATTCCTCGCTTCCACCATCCAAGTTCCTCCTTCAATAGTGCTTTGCGCGGCATCCATTTTATTTGGTTCTTTCAGGGCCTTGTCACTCCAGGAACCCATTTACCTTCCACATACTCAGCCATTCTCTCACATATTCCCCCTCTTGATACTTAATTAGTTCATAATTGAGTATCACCAATAATTATAACCAATCACGTCCCTTTTAATTATATTAATTTAATTAATTGTATAATTAACCCAAATCATCAATGATCTCTAAAAATCATATATTAACACACACACTATAATGGATTAAAATTCAAAAGCATCTACTTTCTTTTGGGGTATTACTGTCATAATACTATGTTGGCACAAGTGGATAAAAAGTGGGAAACAACAACCTATTATACCAATCATAAACACTGTCATAACTATTATGTAAATAGTTTTCTTTATCCAAACAGCTGAAGGCCACAAATCACTCAACCATCCGAAGAAAGACCAACCCCTTTTTGTATCATAAACATTGTGCTGAATCATTTGTCTTAATTTTTCCATTTCATCTTCTGTTGATCTGTTCAAATTGTGAAATTTTACCACACATTGACTTCCTATCATGTGACAAAATCCCCCTTTTGCAGCTAACAAATAATCCAAAGCTAACCTTTGTTGCATTACCATTTGGCTCAATTCTTCAATTTCAGATTGCAACATGTGTACAATCTCCCTGGTAGCATTTATTGATTTTTCCAGTCTGCATGTAAGTCCCAATATGTTCCTACGAGTTTCCTGAGTGACAATCCCTGGATATGCTCCTACAGTTAATGCTCCAAATATAGCCCCTGCTGCTACTCTGCTCCCCAAAGTGTCTGAGTATTGGACATCAATTATAACTTCATCTGAACACGCCAGTCCCAAAGGTTCGTCATAGGTTTTCTGCTTATGTCTAGTCTGTGGAGACTCGGACTTATATACTTGGACTGGAAAATTCAAATATCCCACTCCCACACATTGATAGTTGTCTGGATGGAAATTAGTAACCCAATCGTCAAAGAAAAACCATAGGTTTGGATCTCGTAATTGCCACCCAGAGCATATACTCCCCATACTTTGTCCCAATCCCAAAATAACACTTTCATTTATATGTAACATTGGATATTCTGGATACATCTCATTCTATTCAGTTTGATGTAAATCCTTGGGTACATAACTCTGATTGTGGGTTCCATACAAATAAAATTTATCCCTACAATAATTATAACTTCTCAGATTCATTAAAAAATCTTCATGTTTTCTATAATCCCTCAATTTATTATTTCAAGTCCCTTTGTTGTTACAACAAAACACATTCTGCTGTGGTAGTTCTGTAACTCATTCTTCGGAATCGGGTAGCATTTAGTTTCTCTGGTGAAGAAAATATCATGGGAGGACCCACAGCTGATTTCGATAAACCCAATAAGATGACTTCGGTGTCTTCAATTAAAGCAGGCAAAAAGGACATACGCCCTACTGCTTGTGGATGTGCATAAACTAAGGTTACGTCTTTTCCATGGTATTCAAACATATGCTCAGCCTGTCATCTAATCCAATTTCCCTGCACCTCCTCCCACATCAGGATATCCAAAATGATGACCTTTATCCTCCAATCTCCTGCCTTTTCTCCACAATCCTCTGTTAAAGGAGCTTTCAATACACTCCCCTCTACAGAACAGAAAGGGTTTCCATAAATGAGTCCATTTCCTCCCCGTTTCCCTTTTTGTTCTTTCCTTTCCCAAATAGAGCCATATTTCCTTCTGAATCTAAATTCAATTTAAGCAGAGGCGTCCCTCTGTTTTCCACTCTCCCACCTTAACCCCATCAAAATGCTCCAGAAACCTTCACACTTTTCCCCTGACTATGTCCTTCATCAGGGAGTGTCAAGGATCCCGGAACAAGTGACAAGCAAAAAGGCACAGAGAGACCAAATCTGGCTTTTCAATCACAAATCAATTCCCAGTGTCTCTTATTTACTCATCCTTCACCAAGGCAAAACTAAATCTCTCTTGGATCCTGCCAACTATGCCAATTATGTCATGAACCGAGCTTCTCTGTTGTTCTTTTGATCCAGAGAGAAATTTAGCTACCCTGGGCTATAGGACTTTCAACAAAGACACATAGGAAACCAGATCTGGGTTTAGACACTTTGCATGTAACATTTCTTGAGACACAGAAACAGAGACACCTAAAACAATCATTTCTAATATCAGAT
Organism: Phrynosoma blainvillii; assembly: GCA_026167975.1. Lineage (NCBI taxonomy): Eukaryota > Metazoa > Chordata > Lepidosauria > Squamata > Phrynosomatidae > Phrynosoma > Phrynosoma blainvillii. The sequence goes on along the minus strand of JANUYF010000003.1, from coordinate 179,505,272 downwards.
ACTCAATATAACAAACACTTTAAGTATCAAGAGCTCTTTTCATTCACTCACACATTCACACACATTCACACTCACGATCCTTCACTGGAAGTTGATGAAGCCTCCAAGAAGGGTGGATGGCCCCCGTTGCCGCGGAACAGGAACCATAAGGTGAAATGGGAGAAGTACTGTCTTTTATACCTTTTTCTTCTCTTCTTTCTTGAAACAAATATGTTTTGCTGATCAGAACAGTTAAGTTCTTTGCACAAGTTTCAGTACATTCTGGATCTCACTCGGCCATCATTCATATTCGACAGATTGTATTGTCCTGGTTATGCTTGGTCAGCATCTCTGCTTCCGAGGCCAAGTTTCTCCCATTCCTCACTTCCACCATCCATGTTCCTCCTTCAATAGTGCTTTGCGTGGCATCCATTTTATTTGGTTCTTTCAGGGCCTTGTCACTCCAGGAACCCATTTACCTTCCACATACTCAGCCATTCTCTGACATCCGCACACGCTGCAGCAGAAAAGGCGCTGAAGGTGCGCCAGACACCTTTTGCAGTGCACCTTCGGTGTCTTGCAGAAGGAGCGCTTTTTTAGCATTTCTTCCTGGAGCTGGGACGCTGCGCCGCGGGGCTGAGGTGTGCGGATACCTCAGCCCCGATCCGCAGCTTCCTGGGATGGCCCCATGCCACCCATTTTTCCCCCCCCAAGGTGGTTTCTGAGAAGATGAGAGGTGTCAGGAAAATCAATAAATGCTCTCTGTGATGGCTTGTAAAACCAGCCTATTAAAACACTGAAAGTTAGGGCTGCCCTTGGCAGCAATAATTCACGCTTGGCAGACTGAACTTCCATGTTTCTGATTATAACCTTTGTCAGCAACCTCAGGAATACACAGGGAGCCATTTATACCTGGCAGAGTGGTCAATTTGGAACAGAAGTAACTGCTCTTTATGAGAAATCAGGTTATGTTCATGGGCACCTGTAGGCAATTTGTAACCCTTTATTAGGATTTAAGAGGATCTCTGGCCACACACCTCCCCCTTTTTTTCATAGCTGCTAGTTTTAAAATATATTGTTGTATATAAATAATCCATTCTATTCTTTCATAAACTTCTTTCTTTCCTTGTGTGTATATGTAGATATATAGATACATTCATATTGTATATCATCAAGCCTATATTTGCTCATATATTTGTTTCTTCTTGTTTTTTAATTTCTGTTTTTTTCTGAATTATATTTTCTTATTTCTTTTCAATCAGAAGTACAGCGTTCATGCTGTTCTCCATTCCTCCCTGCTTCCTCTTTTCTGTCAAATAGTAGTTCAGAGCTCTTCAGTACTTTATACCAATTGAAATACAAGTAGCCTGAGGTGATAGATCTGTACACTGTGCTGCTTCAGACTGCAGGTAGCAGTGCTGTTTTTGAATGTTGCCCATGTTTTGTTTTGTTTAGTGTTGTTCTGCTTTAAACTCTAGTACATCAGATCAGGTATCTTAGCATGGTTCATTCCTTGGTATACTAGTTTACTGCATACCTACAGCTTTTTATATAGGGTAGCACTCAACAATGCTGATTCTTACAGCCCATCAGTTAATCTGACACACAGTTCTTCCAGAACAGTCAATTCACATTATTTCATTCTGCATAATTTCTAGAAATGGTTTCTATTAAAACCTTGATTTTATATTTGTCTGCAAATTAGTAAATCAGTAACTGTTTAAATAAACTGCCATATATATCAGGATAATTCAGTACCAATGGTTCAAATTTCATTTCTGATGGGCTAGGATAGATTTATAACATGGGCCCACTTCTACACATATACTATAATTTCATCCCATACAATCAATCTCATGTTTGTTTGTTTGTTTGTTTAAAAAATGCTGTTATAATTATGAAATTGTGTTTTCTGAAATTGTACTATGCCCTCCTCCTCCTCTTTAGTCATCTTCCAGTCATATTCCATATTTTCCCTACATATGTAACTTAAGACAGCTTTGATGTTAACTGCCATCGAGTCAACTTTGACATATGGTCATCCCATGAATGAGAGATCTACAAGTTACTCTATCAACAACAGTTCTGCTCAGGTCTTGTAGGCCCAGAACCACATGTAAAGTGGTATTCCTCTTTTCCTATTGTCCTCCATTTTACCAAGCAGCATTTTTTTTTCTAATGAGTCATGTCTTTACCTGATATGGCCAAAATATGACAACCTCAGTTTAGTCATTTTGGCTTCTAGGGAGAGTTCAGACCCGATTTGCTCTAGCACCCATTTTTTGTCTTTATAGCAATCCATGGTATCTACAGAGCTTTTGTCTAGCACCATAGCTCAACTTGGGGGCTAAGCAGATGGCTCAGAGTGCCATCTTCAGAGCAAGGAAGGGGAGGGGCAGCCACAAGCTGGGCACCCCAACCCCTTCCCGAAGATGTCATCGGAGCAACTGGCCCTCTGAATGGCCGGCACTCCGAGGATGCCTTTCCGCTGCAGCATCTGCACACGCTGCAGCAGAAGAGGCACCGAAGGTGCACCGGCAGCCTTTTGTGGTGCACCTTCAGCGATTTGTGGAAGGAGCGCTATTTTAGCGCTCCTTCCTGGGGTGGCGAAGCTGCGCCACGGGGCCGAGAAATGCGGATGCCTCCGCCCCAATCCACAGCTTCCTGGGCCAGCCCCGTGCCGCCCATCTGCTTCCCCCCGAGTTGATTTTCTTCCTATCAGCTTTCTTCACTCTCCAGCTTTCACAACTATAAATATGAATGAAGTGTACGATGACATGGAATATCCTAACTGTAATATTCAGTGATATATCTTTACACTTCAGGATCTCATCTAGTTCCCTCATAGGTGCCCTTCCAAGTCATAGGCTGTATCTGTATGGGCCAAATATGGCAATCAATCCAGGTGACACAGGGCTCTGATTCTGGTTCTGATATATAGCCAGTGCAGTACCAAACCAATGGTATACCACCCTTAGAATGAATGTTAAAAAACTTACCTTTTGCTCTGGATCTTCCCTGAAGATGTGAAGCCCTCCAGAGCAATGCCAGTGGCTTTTACAATGTAATCCACTGTGCCACCCACCACCACTAGCATAGGTTGCTCTTTTTCAGGTCAGAACAAGGCATACAGTCACATGATTGATGCTGGGTGCCTCATTTCTAGTGTCAGAGGAAGTGACTTGCCCCTCTGCCTCTGATGGGCACTGCAATGGGATTCACATGTGAACAGCTACCTGGCATTGCACTAGAGGGTCCACGTAAAGGGGAAACTTTGGGTCAGCTTTGGGTCTAGAATACCCCTGAGTGCTCCCAGAGTATTCTGACCTGTACAGACATTGCCCTTGTGTTCATCTGATTTCTTTGCTGCAGTCTTCACTCTGATTAATGATTGAGTGAAGGTATGGAAAATGTTGAACTATCTTGATGTCTTCATTTTCTACTTTAACATTATATAAATCACCTGTAGTCATTAATTTTGCAGTGTACAAAAGTTAAAAACATATTAAAACACTTAAAAGGTCAGAAATAAAAATATAAAAAAGTTACTATTAAAATGAAATCAAATTATCCACAGACAATAAAGCAATTAAAACAAATCCATTACAATAGTAAAAAACCATTTTTATGTGCAATATTAAAAAATTCTTTTCTAACTTGTTCTCAAACACACACACATACCATTTTTGCCTTTAATAATTTTACTACATTTCCTGAATAAGAGTCTGATGAAACTTGCAAGATTTTTTCTTTGGTCTTTATAAAGGTTTATATGACTGTGTTGGTTTAGTCTTCTCTCTCTCTCACACACTCTCTCTCTATATATATGACTAAACCAACATAGTTATAATCATTCCATTTAAAGGATATGCTCATTTTGAACTTTTATTTTTGTGACCTTTCTCATTAAAAAATAGAATAATCAACTGTCAGTTACTAGTATCATTTTATATTGCTTTGTTCTCTTTGGAAATTGCTAAATACTTTATCATAACCATTCATGTGAATCATGGAGGTTCCATAGTTCTGTTGTATATCTGATTAAGTTTATTTGTGATTGACCTGGAAGTGCAGCTGCCTGACTCACCAGGTCAGCCAAGTTGCAGGGCAAGGGGAGCCATCAGGCTGAAGGAGTTCTCCTGGCCCAGCTGAGTGGGGGGTGGGGGGGTTGGCTGGCTCCCAGGATGCCCTGGGAGTGATTCCAGATTGGCTCCCTGGGCCCATAGGAGGGTGGGACTTCTGGCAGTAGCTTAAGACTACGAGTCCCAGCAGCTTATGTGTCTGGAAGTCCTACTCCTCTACTATGGGGTGGCCCTTTACAATTGGTGGAAGGGCTGGAGAGGGGGCAGAACTTCTGCTTGGCACTGGACCTGATTGGACAAAGAGCCTATTTAAGGCTATGTGGCTGGGTGGTCAGTGCCATTCCAGCCCAGCAACAGAGAAGGAACTCACAGCCAGAGCTCTCCTCACCTTCCCTCCCTCTATTGGGTCATGGGTTTCTTGGGTGCTGTCACAACTTTTGGGAGTGGTAGCATGGGCTGTGTATCTGGTGGGCATGACTTCCTGTACTGCAGAGCATAGGATAGGAGTCCCAAGGTGATCCAGGGGTGCTGGAAGCAATGAGGCATTGCCATTGCGGGGACAACTTGTGAACAACGTCCCCTGGTGACAAAGGGACAAAGATGACAATATGTGGTCAGTTGGTTATCCCTTCTGTCATCCTGAAGCCCAGCCATGACCGGGCCTTTTGGTTCATCAAAAAATCAAGGGATTGGATGATGACAGATCCAGGTCCATGCAGGAGGGCCAACCCTACTTGTCAGCTGTATTCAATAAAATTGTGGCCTTTCCTGCCAATTGTGTGTCATGATATCATTTCCTGAGATGTTCCCCTTCCTGTGCAAAGAGAATGTATACTGGGAACAAGTGTGGTTGATTATCAAGTAAACTATAGGAAGGAGAATTGAGGGCAGTTTGGTGATAATGGGGCATGGAGGACAGAGAAGCTACAGAGATTTTTTTTGTTCATTAACCTATTCATGTTGTTGTTGTTGTTGTTGTTCTTTTTATGCTACAAAAGTAAATGACTTTCTTCAGCACAAGGACTAATAAGTCTCAGCATGCTGGTTGGGGGCTGCATGCCAACAGTGGTTAGTATAGCCCCACTATTGACATATGCCCATTTTTATGAATCCTAAGATTTCATTTACACACATACACACATGCACATGCACATGTACATACACACAGGCACACACATACAAGCGCACAAATATAAGTATGTACATGCACACTCACATGCCCATACACACCAGATATCCATAAAAAGATATGTGAATGTGCAATGTAAAAAGATACATGATCATACATAAACTGCAGTTTCCTGACATTTCAGAGCTTGAGTGGAAAGCCATTGACAGAGCACATTAAAACAAAAGCATTTGTTTTCTAATTGGTAAGTAAATGTCTTTTGAGTGTAACACAGATGTTCCGAATTCCGTTTTTACAATCAAGCTGTGTCCCTTCTCATCTGATTTGGCACATTTCTCTCCAAGACCAAGGAATGACTCAGCTTTAGGACAAGAGACTCTTGTTTTATCATCTGTTTTCCATACAGTCCATTTTTGGAACTAATGAAGTACATCAGTTTTCAGATCATAGTTTAGGGAAATGTACATGCAGAAATATATTGCCATGTAATATGAAATAAGATAGCCATAATTTTCTCTGTTGTTTTAATCTTCTGTTCTGTCCTTATTTTGCACCTGCTATTGTGTGAAAAATTCCAGGTGTGGAAAAGTCATGGACAATACTATCGGGAGTGCAAGTGGCCTTGTCTTTCACTATAACTCAAACAGTAAAAGTCACTGACAAGAAATACCTCAGTGAGAATGCTTTCCACTGTACCATCACCATGCCCTCTGTCAAGACTAGCAAAGTATGTTCCATAGTTTAGCCAAACAATCAACAGGAATTATTGTACATTTTGAGGACATCTCCTAGAAAATAACAATGTCATTCTAAAACTTTTGCCATAGTAACCAACTGGGGAGTTAAAATGTCTCATTTATTTCTTTGTGTCAATTAACCCCCTACTCACCTATTTAAAAATAAAAAAAGAATGTTGGTTTCCTTTTCTATGGACCAAAATGAATTTGCTTGTTTCATTTTCTCCAGTCAACAAGTACTGATAGACTAATCTGTGACTCCTAATCTGAAAATCATTATGCTATATCCACTTCCAAGAGCTTGTAACATTAGGTTTCAAAATTAATAAAGATAAAACTTTGAAATCAGACAATTATTTCACTAGCATAAACATTAAGAACTGAAATAGTTTAATTGGTTTTGTTCATTGATTGAAATTTTGTGTGTGGGCAGATCATGGGATTTACAATGCATGGCATTGAGGTTGCTCATTTCTCACATTAAGGAAGCATGTTTTGATACTGGCTCCTTCCAACAGGCCCTTTCTGTAGACAAGTACAATATGATCCACCTCCATACAGCAAATAGCTTTCCCTTTTAGATTTGACAACTGCGATGGAATTTAATTTCAGTTTTGAAGAATTTACCAAAATTCACAAAGTACATGGTTAGGACAGACACAATGTGATTTTTTTTTTAGAATGAGACCACTTGAGAAAACAAAATTGATAGATTTTTCTTGGTCTTTACCATTGCAACATGCTTGTTTATCCAATTCTCACTCTGGCCCAGATAACCATTATAGTGTCATTGCCTGCTTGGTCAATGGTTCTTTGCTGAACCGTTAACTGGGTGCTGTTAATGCTAAAGAAGAAAAGCAACTGGTCACTATGCTGGAAAGAAGATAAACTCAGTGAGAATGACATTGCCTTGCCTAAGGGCCCTCCAAAACCTGGATCCAGCACTGAGGTGGGAGGTGTTTTTTACTTTTGTTTCATGAAATAGCCTGAGACATTTCTGTGGAACCTAGAAGAATGGCTATCAAATGTTTGATCATGTTTCTGACAGTGATCCTGTGCAATTAGGAAAGTTATATTTTAAGTCCAGGAAGGACCATGCTAAGAATGCTCTATCATCATATTGCATTCTTCCTGGGACCATTCATGATTTTGTTTCTGAAACAATTGGCCACCAAGGTGTTGGTTTCAACAAATGTACTGCCTAGAGTGGTGGCTTTAGTCATTTTTAAAATGAAATTCAAGTCCCTTTGTTCCACTCCTACAGCAAAATAATTACAGCTTCTTCAGAGGAAAAGTATAGTGTATGTCTCCACACCCTCAAGGCTGCTGGTATTCTGCACACACACACACACACACACACACTTACTTACTTACTTTAGAGGCCACCCAGCCTTCCATATTTTAGAATGTAAGTGGAGGAAATAACATAACAAAATGTCATCCAGCACATGCTCTCAAAGCTTACACATAGATATCCGAAAGAAAGATTGTGATTTTCCAGTTTATCTGATATATTCCAGAGATGGATCCAATTCATTTCAATTTTTCTTTTTAAATCAAAGTTTGACTGTATTGAGTTTCCACTTCTTTTTCCCTATGACATCTAGGAGAGAAAATTAAGCTAAGAAGCCATTGGAATAATACATTTGAAAAACATGACATAGGGCCTCAGCAGACGCTGCAAAGTGCCGTTTTCGAGGCCAGGAAGGGGAGGAGCAGCCTCACGCTGGGCGCCCAACCCCTTCCTGAAAACGTTGTCAGAGCGGCCAGCCTTCCGCATGGCCAGCGCTCCGACGACGCACTTCCACTGCAGCGTCCACACACGCTGCAGCAGAAGAGGTGCCAAAGGTGCGCCGGAAGCCTTTTGCGGTGCACCTTCGGCGTCTTCCAGAAGGAGCGCTATTTTAGTGTTCCTTCCTGGGACTGGGACATGGCAGCTCGGGGCCGAGGAGTGCAGATATCTCGGCCCCAATCCGCAGCTTCCCGGGGCAGCCCCATGCCGCCCGTCTGCTTCCCCCAATAGAGTTGGTTGCATTTGTTTAACTTCCTGATTTTCCTCTTACTTATATCACTGAGATTTCAGTTTACCTGAAATCTTGCACGTTGCTTCCAGAAAGGATCAGAGGAGGGGCCCAAAGACCTATATTTTATTTATATGGCAATCCTATACTCATGTGCATCTAAGACCCAGAGAGGGACTTAGAAGGAATTGCTTCTGAGGAGACATGCAATTGCACTGCTAGGGACTGCTACAAACATATTAAAATAAACAAGTGCATTTTCTCATTTGTAGTCTTCGTCAATTACTTACTTTTAATCTTTTCCCCCTGATTTTTCTTTGCTTAATGTTCTTTCTTGAAAGCATTGGAAATCTGTTCACAAAGAAATACATTTGACCTAGGTTAAGTAATAATGAAGCTAAGTGTTCTTCACAACTTTTTAATATCAGTTATTCTATAATCAATTTAAGTTTAATGACTAGATTTACAGTTACATAAAGTTAAAGCAATAATATGATTAGTTGAAATTTTAAGTAAATCACCCAGACATTTGCAGGTACAAGGCAGCTGTGAAATAACTTGATTTAACCAACTCAGATGATTTAGCTCATCAGCCATTTGAATATCTGAAAGGAAAGGAAGTCTGTTTGGAAAAGCAGTATGAAGCTACTCTTCAAGGAACAAGGAAATGAACGCATGCATTAAAGGGCATCTGTTCCTCACCTATCTCTATCAAAAAGACTGCCTCCAACACTTTGATGGTTCATATTCTTAAAGGCTGCTGGGTCAGTTGCAGCAACTCCTACTTTACAAATGGCAGACCTTCTTTTGATATTTGGAATTTTGAGGGGGAAAATAATTTCTACTCAAATGTTTCTGAACTATCAGAATGGCTGGAGGACCTTCACATACTTTAAAAGAGTAGATATCGTATCTACCAAACTTTTCAGCAGTCTTTTTTATCATTCAAAATAAATGTTCATACTTTATGGACCTAGCTATGAAAGGGATACCAACTGAGAGGTCAAAGACTCTGAAAGATTCATATTGCTGGGATTAAAATGATCACAACTTTGTTGGTTGCAATTGAGATTCTTTGGCATGGCACAGGACATGGATCAGATGAACGAACTGTTGATTTATGATTCCAAACTGTGGCATGCCATTTGGGACATAAGCAAGGGCTAAAAAGATGTAGATCCTGTGTAGGCACAAGTTACTGCATGGTTGTCCTGGCATCTAGAAGGAAAGCAGATCTGAAAGCCTTCTAGATAGGCATGCTCTGAGAGCCTTCACTCCAAGATCCTTTTGATGAATCTCCAAAATGATTTTTATCCCCTCCAGTTTCCCTAATCATTACCAGGGATATTTTGGCTAAACTGCCTGTTTTCCACCAAATTACTACAGTGCTATATAGCAGTTAATAGTGCAGACCATGCTACCAAATATTCAACCACCATTCCAAAAAATGAACTTTTCTGGTCAGAAAACTGTCATTAAGCCTTAACAAAATGTCCAGGTGTTCCACAATACCCCTAGAAGTTGTAAAGTGACTGGCTGCCTTTCTGCCCTTTCTTCTAGCCAAGCTGACCTCCACTGGATTATGGACAATTCTGTTCTGTGTTCCAACAATGCAGAACAGAAAACATGCATGCTGAGGAAATGAGGGAGCAGTAAACTGAAATCAGCTTTGGCAGCATTTGTTGTTGCTGTCTGCCATGGGCTTTACACCATATGGTAATATCAAGCATTCCTCAAGGGTACGAAATAGGATATAAACATTTGCTGAAGGTAGCATTTTGTTCACAGGCCAGGACTCTGTTCAACAGACCAGGGATTTTTCTGTGTAACCCCCAGACACTTTCTGAATCACTCTCCATTTTATGTGGACCTATCTTCAGTATTAGCAATGATCACCATCTCTACTTCCCAATTCCTCTGTTTCCAACCTTCCACACCTTTCTTTCTGATAGCCTTGTATAGTTGCTAAGATTGCACTGGTTTTGTATGTTTGCATGCAACTTTGCATATTTCTTAACAAAACTCTTCTATTTAATGGAACTGGAATGTTCTCTGCAGTTAGTATTATTATACATAAGTGAAAAGATCCCTAAAGTTACCCTCCTCTCATAGGCCTCCTTTTGAGCTATAATTTACCCCAAATTCAAGGAGACACTGGCACTGTTGGTGGGGACCCCTCACCTTTTAGCCCTTCAGGCTGCCCTTTTTTCACCCTCTGTTAATGGGCTGATGCTGATGGCCCCTAAGATGCAGAGGCCAATGCAGACGGCCTCTGTACCACTTCTGGGAGCACCAGATCGGGGCCGCAGCAACCACATGTCATGGCCCCAATCCTCCTTTTTGCCATTCCAAAAAGAGCTGGCAAATGCCACTCCTTTTTGGGGGCAGCAAAAATCCGCCCTTAGAGCCGCTACTGCAGCTTTTTTGTACCCTTTTGGTGCAGCGTGTGTGCATGCTGTGCCAACAGGGTGCCCTGATGCTGTGCGCTGTGTGGTCAGGTGCATGGCATGATGGTGGTGTCAGGTCAGAGTTGGGGTGGCCAGCGTGCAGTCACCACACCCCAACTCCACCCCCAGGCTGGCCCTTTAGGCCGGTCTGCATTGGCCCAATATCACAATATGATTTTTTAATTTAAAAAAGAATCTGAGGGATTAGATAGATCTCATGAAAGTTAGTGTAGGTCAGAGATAGAGAACATGCTGCCCTTTAGATATCCATAAATTACAACTTCCTATGATGCCTTGCTATTGCTCAAAATGGTACAGACTAATGGTTTCTAGAAAGTCACACTTTCACCAGCCCTGATGTAGTTTTTGCAACTGTGTGACCTCCATGAATTATGTTCAACTCTATCATTTTGGGGAGAAAGGAAAGGTCTCAATAAAGACTTGTTTTGTTTTGTTTGCTTACTGGCAATTGGTGTCATGCTTAATAATGTTCACCAGATATTTTATTTTTGTAGCCTCCTTGGGGTAAATTTGACTTTAATACCAAATGAATATTTCTTTCAGTGGAAAGTTACATTCAGGATTGTGAAATGCAATGTAAGAAGAGGACTATTGAGGACTAGAATTCAGGAAAGGAGATTGCACATCAAAGAATGATGCTTGCTCATTCACATTGCAACCTTATCTGTCCTAAATATATCTATAGAAAAGAATCTAGATACCAAGATACCCAGATACATTTGTGTGGCAACAACAATTCTGCAAAAAGTTTTTGCTTAAAGTTTCAATGATATGATTTCAACACTGCATTTTTTTCATGTAAAATAAGAGCATTAGTATCCTTGTTTCAGGTCAGAAAAGATTATTTGTATCATGTACATATACTTTTGGGTGGGAGGTTACCAAAAAAAAAAATCTAATAGGATTAAAGCTACCACATTTTTATGATTTGCCCACTTCTCATTCACACATGAAACATTTGCAAATACAAGGTGTCATAAAATGAAGAACTCATTAGTTTGCTGCAGTGCAAAAAATGCAAGATTTTTTTACAAGCAGTTATTATTACTTTAAAAAAAAGCATTAATACCACCCCACCCACAACCTCTTCTTTTCTATAGAAAACTTTCTTGCCAGTAAATTTTTTAACCAGTACATTTAAGGAAAGAGCTTTGTTCTTTTTTTTTTTTAAAGGCATTTAACTTAGGTGTATAATATCTTCTCTCTAGATTTTAAACTTAATAATAGCTATGAATAACCCTATTTTACACTTGTTTAGTATGTCAGGAACATTATTAACTTGCTGATGAAAGAAGATTGCATCTAGTTCTTTCTAATTACCTAATCTATTCCCAAGACATGAAACAAGGATTCTTTCCTATTCCTTAAAGAATTAACAAAGCAAGTTAATATACTGCAGAAATCAGTTTTGGAGGTCAGATACCTGTTTTTATCGATAGGTTTTGGTTTCTATCAGAATAAATATATGTCACAAAAAGGAAATAGTCACTTCAGTAACTAGTTACATTGCTGGACCCTAATTTGCAGATAGTTTCAAAATGTATGGACATTGATTAGTGATAATATTTTTATGTCAATGCAAGCACTCTTCAAATGCATAGTGATACTACCTACTTGACCATCACAGCTTCATTATTTAACATCCAACTTGCTTCCTACATGCTTTCCATTTCAGAAATTAAAATAGAGATACTGTGATGAACCCTTAAGTCCTTTCACCCACATCAAGGATGACTTCTTAACAGGGATGGAAAGAATATATATATAAAAAAAGAATCAACGAATGAGAAACATATATACAAGGGGGTGCTGAAAAATTCTCAGCTTGTCCAAGAAAGGCATGACCTAGAGCCATGAAACTATACTACATAGTCATCCTAAAGTTCAACACACTTGGCACATCATTTCTCAAATTTATTTTATCTTTCCAAAAAATAAAAATAAAAATCTATTTTGATGCCTGGTCACTGAACTACTGCTCTGCTACTGATATCACCTCTAAATCATTTGAATACCCCCCTTCCTTTCAAACTCTTTTTAAGGTTTGGAAACAGGAAATAGTTAGATGGAGCAAGATTTTCTGAGAAGAGTGAATGGTTTATGCACTAGAACACCAATTTTTTGAAAGCATTTATCTTCTTGCTAGTCCTGTGAGGAGGTGCATTGTTCTACAGAAAGAGAACACTTTTTTACAGCTTCCCTCAATGTTTTTCCTTTTAATTAGCACAGGAAATTATAGTACTATTCTACATGAACTGTTTGGCCCTTCTAAATATAGTCAATCATCAGAAGACTGTCTTGATCCTAAAAAAATGTGGCCATGACCCTTACTGATGACCTTTGAGTCTTGACTTTTTTTGGCCATGGAGAACTGGTAACACAACTGTAAGGAGTGTTGTTTGCTCTTTGGATCATAGTAATGTAATCATGTTTCATCAATAGTAACGAGCCATTCTAAAAAATTATCCCTACATTGCTCAAAATGCTGCATAATCATCTTGGCGGTATCCATTGCATTTCATTTTTGTTCAGCATTCAAACATTTCAGCATCCACTTGGCTGACAGTTTCTGCATAGATGAACTGGTCATGAACTATAAACCCAGGGTATCTTTAGTGTCTCAGCAATTGTCTTAGCTGAGATTTGCCAATGTGCTAAAATCAGGTCATGATCATGCTCAACAGTTTTAAGAAGTTGACACTGTTAAAGACCTCCCAGACCTTGCTCCATCTTTGGTCTCAAAATCTCCATAGTGAAAATTGGTATGCCATTTCACAGTTGCACCCTTCCCATCCATGGTGGTTTGGTTCTGCCTCCCCCTGGTGGATGGGGGAAAAGCGAGTTGGAGTTTTCTCATGCAGGAATAGAAACTTCATGATGACCTGGAGGTCAGCACATGAAAATTCTACACTTTTTGTTGACATGGATCATTGGTAGATCCATGTCAACAAAAAGTGTGGAATTTTCATGTGCTTATCTCAGGGATCTGATTTTGGCAGATTTGCAAATCTCAGCTAAAACAATTGCTAAGACACTAGAGATAGCCTGAGATATTCAGATTTTGGAAAGTTGGTTCTGACAAGAACTTTTCATCACCTCCTTGTGTATATGAAAAAAAAAATTAATGGAAAACATATTTCACAAGTGTTGGAAAACCCTGATAAGAAGAATCCTGGACAGGCAAGAAAACTTACAGTTCAGGATGTATTCTGTTGAAAATTCACACACACCCCTCCCCAGAAAGCAACATTTTTTGTGTGGAATATTGCTTCCCATGCAAAAAGTGCATATCTTGTAAAGAGTAAGAGTTACATTATCTTTTGCACAGAAAATGCTGCATCTTGCACAGAAAATGCTGTTTCATGTTTACAAAATAAATCACGAATATGAATAGTCTTCAAAAACTGTTTATTCAAATTTTTCCTGAACTGGGATGAAAATTGCTAAAATTACTTGTTGCTTCCTTCAGTAACAAAAACAGCAGTTATTCCAAGTCAAGTCCTTCTTATCCATATACACACTATTAAAGTTTCATCTAGTACAATCTCTGCTTGCTACATGTCTTACACTCCTGTCCTGTTCTGTGATGGTCTGAAATAAAAGGGAATATTTGTCTTTAGATATATCTGGAAAAATCATTTGTACAACCATTAAATTTACAACCGGCTTAAACATCTGCAGTATCTAGTGTGTGAAAGGGTAGGTGTGCATTATGTGACACTTGAAACCTTATCCCATGAGGTTGTTCTCCTACAGTGCTGTAAAATCACTATGCAATTGGAATTGTTTTTTATTTTTTTGCTTCTGTACCTTCAGAACAGTTCTAGAAGACTTCCAGTGGTGAACGGTGTTGCGACTAGCTGGGTTTTGTGGGAGCTCTGTGAGACCCAGTTATAGTAGCAAGGTTATTCTGGTATAATGACAACAGCCACAACTAAACAAAGATTTACCAGCAAGAATAAAACAAAAGAAATACCCCTCTGAAAAGGGGGGATTAGAGAAGACCAGCAAATGTTTCAAATGAGGTTCCAGCTCTAAAGGAAAGTGGAAGAGCAGATGGAAATGAGAAGGAAACAGAACTCCAACATGGCTACTTGGTGCTGAAAGGCAAGAGCAATGCCTACCACCTTTTTTAAATAACAAACATCTTTAATATTTCAAGAAGAAACATAAATAATGCATTTAGAATTAAAAGGATAAAGTATAAAGGGAGTAGGAGCAAGAACTCCTCTTCTTTCTTAAGGAGGTGGGGGCAAAGGACATATACAAACCGATATAAGAAGGACAAAGGGAAAGAGGAGAGAGGTATGCTAAAGTTCAGAGATAAAAGATAAAAAGAAGAAGAAAGATTAAAAGAAAAGGAGGAACAACATAAAGAAAATACAGCTAAATCAAGATAGAAATAAACAGCTGTAAGAACATTGTAGAGAAAACGACTGAGACAAGGAGAAAAAGAAAACAGCTATAGAGGTGTGGTGGAGAAAATAGGCAAACAAAGAGGAGGAGAAATCAGCTGAGATAACATGGAGGAAAAAACAGTTGAGATAGCGAGAAGAAGATAGACAGTACTGAGAGAAAAGAAGCAGAGATAATTTGGAGGAGAATGTAATGGAGACAGTATAGAGGAGAAAGAAGTGGAGACAGCAGAAAAAAGGAAGTAATGGAGACTGATACAGCATAAAGGAGAGAACAATGAGGATAATGGCAGCAGAGGCAGTAGAGAAGACAAAGTAGTGGAGACATTTCAGAGGACAAAACAATTGAGATAATAAAAACAGGAAAGACAGCAAGACAGTATAGAGGGAAAAACAGCAGAGAAACAGAGGAATCAACAAGAAGAGAGGCCAGTGTAAAGAAGAGAGCAATGATAGAAACATAGAAGAGAGAAAAGAGACAATAAGGTGACTGACAAATTAAAATTTGAGACTAAGAAAGAGAGAAGATAATAAAGAGAAGACAAACTGATAATCCTAAAGGTAAAGATAGACTACGTTAACAAGAAATAATATAAAATGATTATATATCAGTGGGAAAATACATGATGAAGGAAGACTTATAATATACCCTTATAATTAAAGTAATGAATCTGGAATTTACATGGTTTCATAAGTAATAAAGCTTCTAATTCTTAGGTACTTATTGGAATAACATACCAACTGTGAGTTAATAATTGAAAGTAATTATAGGGAAATTATGAATAACAGTAGAATAATAATGAATTGATGGAGTTAGTATAAAGAATTATTTTTTTATAGAACAGATTTGAACAAGAGAAGAATATAATTTGGACAATTTGGAAGTTAGGGTTAAATGAATGATACATATGTATCGACAATTTGTTGAACAAAAGTATATGAACTTTGGTGAAAATGTATGTGAGAGAAACAAGTGTTGATTTAGATGGTACAATTGGATGTAGACCAAGGAGTTTAGGATTGTGATAGTAAAAACAAATTCAAGCTGATAGTTGATTTATGATTTGTGGTTGAAGATAAATTAGAAAATTTCTGATTGTGATATAAGAAAACAAATTTAAGTTGATAGTTATAAGTAAACAATGGCATCAAGGAAAGAAAAAGAGACACCTATACAGATGCAAGATATAATACAATAATAACAGAACCATCAGGAAAAATAGATATAACCAGACTTCTGATAGATGAAATAAGAACAGAAATCAAAGAAGAAATCAAAGAAGAGATACAGAAAGAACTTCAAGAATTTAAACAGGACTCTAAAGGAGATCTTCAGAAGAAAATAGACAAAATGAAGGAAATGAACAAAAAAGTTACAGACCTACACAAAAGAACAGAAAAATTAGAAAGGGGAACGAAGATAATAGAGAAAACACAACAATATGAAGAAAATAACAAGACAGAAATAGAACTTTGGATCAAAGCAAAAGCATTACAAATAAGAGGTGTTCGGGAAAGATTTAATAAAGATTTAAGCAAAAGACTAATTCCTGCATTAGCTCAATTGGCCTGCTTAACAACTTGATGTCAAAGCAGATAATGTATACAAAGTCAATTCATGGATAGCAATAAATAGAAACCTTCTAGAGATATATCAATTAATTTTGTAAGAGAAAGAGTGAGAGATTTAATTCTAGAAACAAACTATTAAAAATATTATATATAGAAGAATAGGACTTACAACTATTTAAAGAAATCCCTACATAGATATTAAGAAAAAGGAAAGATTACTCAAATCTGACTCAATATTTGAGACAGGAAGTAATAAAATATAAATGGAGAAAAACTGAAGGAATTACATTTACAATAGGGAGAAAAATTTATAATAGACTTGCAAGAAAAGCTACTTTTTTAGATAAAACAAGAAAGAGGAAAGAAAACAAACAGAAGAAGATGAACAAGATATAACAGACACAATGGGAAGATATTATAGGATAAAAATGAGATCAGAGGATAGAACACAAAAGGATTACAATCAACAAGAGAAAGAGAAAGAGGAGGAAAAAGAAGGTCAGAAGATTCAGAAGAACAAGATAGAGAGTCTGAGGACTCAGATGAAGAGAGCAGAAGAGAGAAAGAAAGCGAGGGTAAACAGGAAGAAGAAGATAGTGAAAAGGTGAGGAAGAAGAAAAAGAAAAGGAAAAAGTAACAGTAAAGAAAATGAAAGAGCAAGAAACAAAATTAAAAAAATATTAAGAAATCTAGGCAAACAGGAACAACAAAAAAGAAAAAAGGGAAAAAAAACTAAATCAAAACAATCTTAAATAAAAAAGAGACTATCTAAGATGTTAAACAGAATAATATTGTGGAATGTTAATGGATTGAATTCGAAGATTAAAAGGAAGAAGATATTTCATTGTTTAGAAAAACAAAAAGAAGATCTAACAAGAAACACATATTAGAAATAAAAATATACCTTGGTTCTCCCTCCATGAAGCATTACATAGAAGGGAAATGTGGCAAAACTACAATTGGATAACTTATAACAAATTGTTGAAAAAATACCCAAAAGGCTTATATATTACAAAATCATTAGAGGAATTAAAAGTAGAGGGCTTCAATGTACATTGATTTAAATATAATCAGCTGTTATGTTAGATTTGAAAAACCAAGGAATTGATTTGATCTCTAACAAATTCGATGAAATTTGGATGGGTGACGAGGTTAAAGGGATAGGTAAATTATATAAACTATTACTCAAATGGGACCTAGAGGAAGAGATAATAAAAGAGAATATGATATCATGGGCAAGAAACTTTGGATACACCATAGATTTGGATAATTGGGAGCAGGAATGGACAACAATATTGAATTATACAATGTCACAAAAATTTAAAGAAAACTCCTACAAAATGTTCTTTCATTGATACATGACACCAGAGAAAATAGCTGAAATCTATAAAGGAAGTAATAACAAATGCTGAAAATGTGAAGAGGAAATTGGCACTTTATACCACTGTGTGTTAACTTGCAAAATATTCAAAAATTATTGGAAGAAAATAAATGAAACGATTAATGAAATTTTAGGAATAAACATTGAACTCCATCCAGAAATATATCTTTTAAATATGTGGGACAAAAATACAGATACTAGAACTGAGAAATTGATGTTTTATTTGATCTCCACAGCTTGAATAATCTTAATGCAAAAATGAAAAAACTAAATTGATGCCAAGTCTAAACGAATGGCTAGTAAAATTATATGAGACAACAGAAATGGATATATTAACATATTACTTAAGAGAAAAATATATGGAGGAAGTATTAGATGAATGGGCCCCAATTCTTAACTATCTCAGAGGAAAATGGGGAAGGTTAGCAATGATTAGTTTCTAATAGAATTTAGTTAGAATATAAATCCAAAAATAGGAAGAAAAAAATACAATCAAACAAAGTTTGAGACTAATTATAAATAACTGAAAACTTATACATTTGATGGAAATGAGGGATGTAAAATAGAAATAAAACAGAAAATAAACGACAACAAACAGTTTAGGAATATTATAATTCATTTATACAATTTACTAGGACAACACTCTAACCTAAGTTATACAAAATCAATACAATAAAACAAAATTTACACCAACAACATAAAGAGCCAAAGAGCTTCATAAAAAGGCTAAGATTAAATATGTATACAAGGAAGGATGCCAAAGTACAAATTATAATCCAATGAAGTAAGTGAGAAGTCAGTATGCCTGGGAAGATATGATTTGAATGTATGTTGCAGAATGTTTTAGAGATAAGAAGAAAGTAGGTTGGAAAGAAATTAGATATGGAGAAAGATATAGTAAGAACGTTTAAGGAAGTGGAGGAAGGTGAGAGTAGTTAAGGAAAGATAGTAAGGAGGGAACTATAGATAAGAAGAATGGAAGAGTGGTTGAAGGTTATATAAGAAGGAAATGGAAATGAATAGAGATTAAGATGGTAATGTAAGAAAGAAAGGATGAAAGGCTGAAGTGGAATAGAAGTATAAGATGGATAATGGTTGTTTCTTTTCTTTTCTTAGTTAAATATTGTTTAGGTAATTTTGTCTTAGTTTGTCTTGTTTGTTTGATAATTTGTTTATATATTTTGTATGAGCTGTCTTTTGTTGTCAGAGTTGGATTGTGATGTTGGATGTTTTTTAAATTGCAACAATAAAGTTTTTAAAAATTAAAAAAAATTAAAAATAAAATATACGATTCTTGGAAAATAAAAAAAATTAGGTAAACTCTTTATAGCAGCAAATGAATTACATAATAAAATGGGGTGGCAATATATTCTAAAAATAAAGATAAAACAAGAGAAATATTCAAAGACAGCAAAGGTCACTTCATAGCAATAGAAATTGAATCACAAGAAGAAAAAACATTGATAATCGACATATACACAATATATGTGTATACCAATAACAACTTTTGACTTAATAGAAGATTTAATTTGATTGATATATGGATAAAAACACATAAATGAATTAAAGATTATACCTTTTTCTCTAACAGATTTAACATTTGGTCAAGGATTGATTTAATTTTTGTAACTAAGATAATGCATAAAGAAATTTAAAAAGTGGAAATTCTACCCAGAACTCTTTCACATCATAGCCCAATCATGACAACAGTAACACAGAGGAAAAGGGTATTCACATAGAGATTGAAAGAATCTATTCTCTCAGATGATAAAGTAGTGAATAAAATAAAACAGAAATAAGACATTACTTTCAGGAAAATATAAATATGGAGACACCAATGTCACCAGTTTGGGATTCAGGGAAAGCAGTGATAAGAAGTCATTTAATACAGCAAGAGAGTTTAAAGAAGAAAACAAAATTGAAAAAAGAGAGAAAGAATTGATGGAAAAACTAGAAAACAAAAAACAGGGATTTAAGAGAAGACTTAAGAACAAGATAAACCAAGAAATTCAGATGTTAACGAACCAGTTAAATCAAAATCTGATGCAAGAAATAACAAATAAATTTAAATATATTAAACACTATCACTTTGAAAATGCCAACAAAGTGAGAAAATGGTTAACATATAAATTAAAAAAATATAAAGAAAAAAAGCAATATTAAAGCTTAAAATCAAGAACAAATAATATATACTACAAGATAAAATAAAACAAATAGCAACAGAGTATTTTAGAAAATTATATACATCAGAGAATACAACACAAGAAAGATATGTAAAGATGAGAGAATTTATAAGGAAAGAACAAACATGATAAATTACTGAATAGCAAAAAAAGAATTGAAAACCCCAATGACAATAACAGAGATAGATAAAGCAATAATGAATTTAAAAGAAAATATGGCACCAGATCCAAATGGATTTACGGCAACATATTATAAAACATTTTAAAAAAGAATTATCATTGATGCTTCAAAAAACATTACAACAAATTCCCAGAAATATAGTTCCACTCATTGATTACACAGATACCCAAAGAAAACAAAGATTCAGAAAAAAATTGTAATTACCTACCAATTTCACTCTTAAATCTAGATTACAAGATATACATATCAATATTAGCAGAATGATTGAAAAAAATATCTGAAGATCAGACAGGTTTCTTGCCAGGAAGACATTTAAAAAATGATATTAGGATAATGGTAGATATCTTAGAATACTACAAAATGCATAAAAAATGTAAACTGGGTATGATATTTTTAGATCTTGAGAAAATGTTTGATAACATTAATTGGGATTTTATGAAAATTGTAATGGAAGAAAGTAGAATTCAAGGAAGATATCTAAACTGGATTAACAACATATATAAAAAACAAATAACCGAGAAAGTGTTTGATAATGAGAAAGCGTTTGATAATGTTAATTGGTTATTTATGAAGGAAACACTGAAGAAAATGGAAATGGGAAATAAATTTTGTAGCTGGATAGAAGAGATATATTCAACACAAACTGCCAATTTGATAATAAATGGAAATATAACAGAAAAGATTAATATTGAAAAAGGGATGCGCCAAGGGTGCCCACTTTCACCGCTTCTTTTTATAACAATACTGGAAGTATTGTTAAATAAGATAAGACGAGATAAAAATATAAAGGGAATAAAAATAAGAGGCAAAGATTACAAACTAAGAGCATTTGCAGACGATCTTGTATTGACATTGGAAAATCCATTAACACAAATTGAGAAAGTGTTACAAAATTTGAAAGAGTTTGGAATGGCGGCTGGATTTAAGGTTAATTATGAGAAGACAATGATTATAACAAAAAACATGACTAACACGGAGAAAAAGGAATTAGAAACAATAACAAAATGTATGATAACTAAAAAAGTTAAGTATTTGGGAGTATGGATAACCAACAGGAATACAGACTTATTTGATAACAATTATAAGAAAAAGTGGAAAGAAATAAAAGAAGAACTGTCAAGATGGGACAAACTGAAACTTTCTTTAACAGGAAGAATAGAAACAATTAAGATGATGGTTCTTCCAAAAATGAACTTTTTATTTCAATGCATCCCAATTATTCATAATAAGAAGCCATTTAAAGACTGGCATAAAGATATAAGGAATTTCATATGGAACAATAAAAAAGCAAGAGTCAAATGGTTAACAATGACAAGGAAGAAAAAGGATGGGGGTATGAATTTACCAGACTTGGAGTTATACCATAAAGCAAACGCATTAGATTGGATAACTGATTGGGTAATGTTGAACAGAGAAGAAATTTTAAATTTGGAAGGATTCAATAACAGATATGGGTGGCACAGTTACCTATGGTACGAAAAAGACTTGGTACACAAAGACTTTAAGCACCATGTAATAAGGAAAGCGCTGTTAAATACATGGAAGGAAATTAAGGGAAAAATATATAGAAAAATTCCATTATGGATCTCACCGCATGAAGCCTTTTATGGGAGATGGACAGCAGTAAAAACATGGTTGAAATCTAAAGATATACTAAAAACAGGAGTTGATCAAAAATTGGACTTAAAATCAATTCAAGAAATAGCACAATTGGACTCCAAAATGCATTGGCTGCTATATATACAATTAAAAGAGAGATTTAAAATGGATACAAAACTTCAAGGATTTGAAGAAGAAGTATTTGAAATAGATAAGGTGCTGCAACAACCACCCAAACATAGGATAAGTAAATTTTATAGAATTTTAATGGAAATCAAACAAGAACCAGAGAAAATATCTGAAAATATGATAAAATGGACTACAGATATAGGAAGGACAATAGAATTGGAACATTGGGAAAAAACAAGAAGAAGGACAGATAAATTCACCAAATCGCAAGATCTTAAAGAAAATTACTGGAAAATGGAACAAAGATGGTATTTGACTCCAGCTAGAATAGCTAAGATATACAAAATAAAAGAGAAAGAATGCTGGTAGTGTAAACACAATGTGGGTACTTGGTTCCATATATGGTGGAACTGTTCAAAAATTAAAAATTACTGGAAAAAAATACATACAAACATACAAAATATGTTGAATATTAAATTCGAAATGTGTCCGGAATTTTATTTGTTGAATATGTTAAACCGCCTGGATCAGGAGATTGAGAGGAAATATTGGAGAATCCTCCTTTACATGGTGACAGCTGCCAGAATATTAGTCGCCCAAAAATGGAAAAAACAGGATATACCTACAGTAGATGAATGGTTTTTAAAATTAGCAGAAATGAAAGAAATGGACAAATTAACAAATATACTAAATAATAAAGACTCGGAATCTATCAAGGAAGAATGGGCTCCATTAGAGATATATATTAAAAGTAACTGGAAGTAAATAAGCTAAGATATTTAAAGTAAATAACGTAAAATGGTTTATTAGTAGGAATTGCAAGTAAAAATCATTTAAGATAGTAACTTAAGAACAGTTGAATGGATATAAGTACTCATTGTGGAAGAACTAAAGGAAGGATGTATATATGTACTGTAAATAGAACTTTTGCATTGAAAGTATGTATTGTTTAAATTGTTTTAATTATGTAATAAAAATTTATATATATATAAAAAACAAATAACACAATTAAATATAAATGGGGAAAAACAAAAAATATTGAGATCAATAAAGGAACATGCCAAGGATTTCCTCTATCTCCATTACTCTTCATCATGGCAATGGAAATATTAGATAACAAAATACGAAATGATAAGGTAATACAGGGGCTGGAAAGTCATAAATATATATATAAATTTTACGCATTCACAAGTGACTTGCTAATCTTCCTAGAAAATCCAGTAAGAAGTATTCAAAGATTGGAGGAAATACCTGAGCAATTTGGAATTCTAGCAGGGCATAAAGTATGAAAGAAAAAGTGGTGTATTAACTAAAAGCATCTCCAATAAAGAAGAAGAATTAAAAGAAAAAACAATGTTCCAAATAACAGATAAAATCAAATATTTGGGAATAAACATTAGAAAAAAGAAGACTGATTTGTACAAAAATAATTATATAACATGGAAGAATATTTAAAAAAATATGGAAAAATGGAATAAGCAACAATTGTAATTATTGGGCAGAATTTCTGTGATATAAATGAATGTACTCCCTAGAATGTTATTTATATTTCAAACGATTCCTATTCTATTTAATAGACAGCCATTTAAAATCTAGAACCGGGGTAATCAACCTAAGGCCCGGGGGCCAGCTGTGCCCCCTCCCGAGGCCTTTGGACCAGCCCCAGGCTGGTCCTGCTGCTACCGCCGCTCCCCACCACCGCCCACCATGATGATATTGATTATTGTTGTTATTACTTGTTCTTGGAGTTTTCTTGGCAAAATATTCACAGAGGTTTTGCCATGGCTTTTCTGAGGCTGAGAGAGTGTGCATGCATATTTTTTTATTTTTTTAAAATTTATTTTTTTATTTATTTATTTATCTATCTATTTATTTTTGGTGCTTCGGCCCCCCAATTGTCTGAGGGACAGCAACCCGGCCCCCGGCTCAAAAAGGTTGCCTACCCCTGATCTAGAGGAAGGATTTATCCAATTTTATATGGCAAGGGAGGAAATCAAGAATAAAATATAAGGTAATGCAAAATTGGAAAGAGAAAGGAGGATTGGGGCTTTCAAATTTAGAAATTTACTACAATGCACGTACTCTATCATGGGAAAAGGAATGGATAACATTGGAGAATCTAAAATTACTAGAGTTATAAAGCTGTAAAATGGAATGGGGGTGGCACGCTTCTTTGTGTTATGATAAAGTTAAAACCAATAAAGAATTCAAATCACATTGTATAAAGAAAGCTTTAATAACAACTTGGAATAAATACAAATGATACTTTTATAATAAAATTCCAAAATAGATATCTTTGCAAGAAGCTTTCCACAAAAAAGAAACAACAGGAAGAGGAAATAGGCTAAGATATGAAGACATACTGTTAAAAACAGAAGGTAGATATAAAATTAAATCTACAGAACAAATTACACAAGAAAAAGAAGAACTGAATTGGCTTAAATGCTGACAACTATGAGAAGATTTCAAAAAAAGATATAGAGACACAAGGAATAGAAAGCAATAATAATAATAATAATAATAATAATAATAATAATAATTTTTATTTGTATCTTGCCTCTGTCAAACAATCAAGGCAGCTCACACCATTAAAACTCCATACAATGTTAAAATACAATCCAAAATCCACAAACCCTCCCACCCCTTAAAACAGAATTAAACTCATGATAGCATTAAAACATAATACTTAAAAACAATTTAAATTATATAAAAACCTAACCGGCAGTAATAAACTGAGCAGGGATTGCAGGCGAAGTAAGGATAATGGGACTCTTGAGGCTGGGAGATCTAGTCAGGAAAGGCCTGCTGGAAAAAAATCCATCTTCACAGTTGTTTTGAAGCTGTTTAGGTTGGTAATCTGACGGATCTCGTCCAGCAGGCCATTCCATAATTTGGGAGCGGTAGCCGAAAAAGTCCTCTGGGAGGTCGACAGCCTAGTTTTTATTGGCTACAACAAATTCCTCCTAGAGTACCAGAGTGTGAGGGGAGGATTATATGGGAGGAGATGGTCCCAAAGATAGGTTGGACCCAAACCATTCAGGACTTTAAAGGTCATAACCAATGCCTTATACCGGACCCGGAAACTGATAGGTAGCCAGTGAAGGGACTTCAGTACCGGTGTTATGTGGTCTCTCCTAGATGTCCCAGGGACCACTCTTGCTGCCATGTTCTGTACCAACTGGAGTTTCCGGACCAAGTATGAGGGTAGCCCCATGTAGAGCACATTATAGGAATCCATATGCGAGGTTACCAGTGTGTGCATCACAGTCTCAAGGTCCTTTCCTTCCAGGAAAGGGCGCAGCTGGTGTATCAGCCGAAGCTGATAACAGGCACTCCTGACCGTCGCATTCACCTGACTAGTCATCTGACGTGACAAATCTAGGAGGACCCCCAGACTGTAAACACATTCCTTTATGGAGAGTGTGACCCTGTCCAGGACTCAAGGTTGCAACCCAATTCCTGGTTTTGGGGCCGCTACTGTGAGCACCTCTGTTTTGTCTGGATTCAATCTCAGTCTGTTTTTCCTCATCCAGTCCATTACTGCTCTAAGACAGTCATTGAGAGGAGAGACGCCATCAGGAGATGAGACTGACGACCGGGATATGGAAAAGTAGATCTTGGTGTTATCAGTGTACTGATAACACCCAGCCCCATATCCCCAGATGATGTCTCCCAGCGGTTTCATATATATGTTATACAACATCGGGGACAGGATGGTGCCCTGAGGAACGCCACAAACAAGATCTTTTTTAGTAGAACAACTGTCCCCAAGCAACACCCTCTGGGACCTGCCTGAGAGGAAGGAATGGAACCACTGCAACGCAGTGCCCCCAAATCCCATCCCACCCAGGCGATCCAAGAAGATGCCGTGATCTATCATGTCAAAGGCTGCTGAGAGATCCAAAAGCACCAACAGGGTCACACTACCCCTGTCAATGCTCAGACGAAAGTTATCAGTTAAGGCAACCATGGCAGTTTCAACTCCAAATCCTGTCCTAAAGCATTTGAAATGGATCTAGATAATCGGTTTCATCCAAGACAGCTTGGAGTTGAAGAGCAACTGCCCTCTCAATTACCTTGCTTAAAAATGATAGTAAAGAAACTGGCCTATAATTGTTCATATCTAGGGGGTCCAGGAAAGGTTTTTTCAGAAGCGGCCTAACTACCGCTTCCATTAAACAATGTGGAATAGAGCCTTCCCTGAGGGATGCATTGATGATGTCCATAAGGAACATCCTCAATGCATCACCCCCTGGATGGCCAGCCATGATGGGCAAGGGTCGAGTGGGCAGGTCATTTTCCTCACTCTGCCAAGGAGCTTGTCTACGTCATCAGTACTCACAGGCTGGAAATGATCCAGAATAACTTCATTAATGGAGTTGCTGGACACCTCATCAGTTGTTTTTGTCAAAACACTGGCGTCTAGGTCGGCTCTTATCTGAGAGATTTTATCTGCAAAAAGTTATTAAATACATCACAGCAGGCTGTTGTTGGGTTAAGTAGCAGGTTCTGCGCAGGTGGAACCTGTGTCAGCTCCCCCACAGCCCTAAACAACTCTGCTGGATGTGACTCTGCAGACACAATACATGCAGAACAAAAGGATCTCTGTGCTGCATGTATTGCCTCTTGATAGGAGCAAAGAAAATTCTTATGATGAGTCTTGTCAGATAAGAGTCGAGTTTTCTGCCAGGTGCGCTTTAGTCATTGCCCAACCCGCTTCATTTTCATCAGCTCAGCTATATACCATAGCTTACTGTTTGGAGCAGGCTGGAAAGGATGCTTGGGAGCAATCATGTCGATAGCCTTGGTAAGATCGGTGTTCCAGGTGTTAACAAAAGCTTCAACAGAATCACCAGCGTTAACAACTATTAAACCCTCCAAGGCTTTCTGGAATCCTATTGGTTCCATTAGCTTTCAAGAGCGGACTATTCTAATGGGTCCACCACCCCAGAGGGGTGAACCATGGTTCTTAGTTCAGTCTTGATGAGGAAATGATCCGTCCATGACAATGCAGTGGTTTTAATAACTTCCACCCATGGATATTCCTGTTCTGTACTAAAGACCACATTGAGGGTATGACTGGCACGATGAGTGGGCCCGATGACCAATTTGGATAGGCCCATGTTTGTCATGGCTTCCATGAACTCCCAAGCCACACCTGTTAGATTTGACAAGCTGGTCTCGAGTGGGATGTTGAAGTCACCCAGGACTAAGAGTCTGGGTGACTCCAACAGCAACTCTGAGATTAGCTGTGTCAGCTCAGTTAGGGAGTCTGCTAGACAATGGGGTGGTTGGTATATGAGCAGAATCCCCAAACTATCACTGGACCTCAGGCTCAGGTACATACACTCAAAGTGGACCGTGTTCCGGAGAAGTATCCTGGTCAAGATCAGATTGTTCTTATGAACCAGAGCCACTCCGTCCCCCCCACCCACTTTCCCTTACCTGCTCACTCACAGAATACCCCGCTGGGAGGGCTTGAGTCCATGTAATGGCGCTATCCTTTCCCAGCTAATTTTCTGTAAAGCATGCCATGTCGGCATCCTCATCTAGGAGGAGATCTTATATAATGTGAGTTTTAGTTTTGACCGACCTGGCATTGCAAAGGAGCAAGGTAAGGTTCTGTAGAATGGTTGGTAATCCATTCTGGGGAACAGAGTGAATGGAAGGTGGGATAGCTTTTAAACAGCGAACCCTCCTTCTTTTGCAACATCTGTTCACTCTGTTTCCACCATACCTTCCATTCCCTCGCACACCCCTGATTTCCGCTCCCAGATCATTCCCAGCCTCTATTGAAAAGGGAATCACTAAATAACCCTCCCCACCACGTTGTCGCTGTGGATGACCCAGGTGGTGAGAGGACAGGATGGGCTAAACCAAGAAGGTCCCATCCAAGCCTGCTCATGGCATCACCGCCTCTATGGTGTCCCAAATATTGAAAAATAAAAGGCGGCTCAGCACTGCACTAAAGAGGAGAGAAATCCCCTTCCCAAGCCCAATATTCAGTCTTGTCACAGCTGCTCCACTGCCGGGAGCTGTTTCTGGTGGGCTAAAATGACTCAGCTTGGGCCTTCCCAGCCCCGTCGCCACTGCAGCCGCTCCACTGCCGGGAGGAGATGTTCCTGGTGGGGATAAAATGGCTCCGCGTGGGTCTTCCTGGCCCTGTCGCCACTGCAGCCACTCCGCTGCTGGGAGGAGGTGTTTCTAGCAAGCTAAAATGGCTCCGCGTGGGCCTTCCTGGCCCTGTCACTGCTGCAGACCACTCCGCCGCTGGGAGGAGGTATTTCTGGCAGGCTAAAATGGCTCTGTGTGGGAGTTTGACATAATAATAAATGAGGGGAAAACATCTGATAAAGAAAATATATAAATACTTGTTAGAAATTGAATTATGCAAAGAAACTATTAAGACAAACATGATTAAATGGGCACAAAATATAGGAAATGTAATTCTGCTTAATATTTGGGAGAATGTGTGGAAGAACAATTTAAAATTCACAAAATGTAATAATATGAAAGAAAATTATTATAAATTTTTTTACAGGTGGTATATGACCCCAACTAGATTAGCTAAGATAGGAAAATAAGGGGAAAATAATTGCTGGAAATGTAATGATAAGATGGGAACATTATGTCATATGTGGTGGCAATGTAAGATGGCTATAAAATTCTGGGCAAATGTACATAGAAATATAAAAGAAACAATGCATAACAATATACCATGAAGACCAGAACGTTTGTTAATTAATATAACAGATATAATCAAAGAGAATATGAAACAGGATGAAATAGTGTTTTACTCTATATGATAACTGCCACCCATATAGTATGTGCAAGGTACTGGACATCACAAATATTACCTTCAATGAATGAATGGATAATAAAATTACATGATTTTGTTGTATTAGATCAGGGGTAGGCAACCTTTCCCCTTTAAGGGCCGAGGGACTTCAGCTCCCAGAAGCCTCAGCCATGTTGGCCAATAGCCCCATGTTGGCCAATAGTTCCTGGGATTCTGGGAGCTGAAGTCCCTCAGCCCTTAAAGGGGAAAGGTTGCCTACCCCTGTATTAGATAATCTTAACAAAAGGACAGTTCAACAATATGAGGAGAAATGGGAAAAAGTATCAAGATTATGGAACAAAAGGAATAATCAATAACATAAGCAATATGAATATGATTTAAGTTGGTTTATAAGTATAAGATATTAAATATTAGATAATACTAGATAAAAGAATATAAGAGATTATGAGATATTAAATTATTTTTGGGAATGAGGAAGGGAAAGAAAAAATATTGTTAAAATAAGACAGGGGTAGGCAACCTTTCCCCTTTAAGGGCCGAGGGACTTCAACTCCCAGAATCCCAGGAGCTATTGGCCAACATGGGACTATTCGCCAACACAGCTGAGGCTTCTGGGAGCTGAAGTCCCTCGGTCTTTAAAGGGGAAAGGTTGCCTACCCCTGAAATAAGAACTAGGAAAAGAGATATTGTGGAAAGTTGAAATGAATACAAATACATATTTGTTATGAATGTATAAATAATTATGTTTGTTATTTTTTGTTTGTTTTTAAATTATAAAATTTAAAATAAAAAAGAACTGTTCTGGGACTTCAGCATCTGTTTGTGCAAAAACGAAAAAACAATCCTTTATTGTACATAGCATTTGGGACTGCCTGGCCACTCCCTCCACCATTCTTGCCCCTTTTCATTGTTTCACATACACAGAGACGTGTCCCCTGTTTATAGAAATAGAAAATGAATGAATAAAAGTTTATTGTTAAAAGCTAAAAGCCATCACAATATAAAACAGATCCAACCATTAAAAACAAAACATGAAAAACAAAACAGTAAAAGGAAGAAAAAACACACACTAATGCACAAAAACCATTGATAAATCAACATAAAAATTAATTAATAGGGGAGGCCTATGAACAAGATACAATAAACATCATAATAAATCATTATTAATAATAGAAACATAAAACTAAAGAGGTTTCAGTCGTCATTCCCCTTGAAAAAAATTGATTCTAATCTTACTGGCAGGTAAACCAAATTTTGCTACTATAAAAGTAATAAATACATTGTTACCAGCCAGAAGAAGACAAATCTGTTGCAAACAAGATCTGTCAGACAGGGAATATAAAATGCATTCAAGAAACCTTTGTCTAGGAGATATATAAAGAGGACAATGTAAAAGGTAATGAACAATATTCTCCACTGCCCCCAGTATTGCAAATACATAATCTTAGATGTACAGGAGTGTTATTATATCTGCCCGTCAAATAGGCAGAAGGCATGCATTGGTATCTTAGAGCTGTAAAAGCTTTTCTAATAAGGGCCAGAGTGAGATTAATAAAGTAATGCTCTAGCCCAGGGGTAGGCAACCTTTCCCCTTTAAGGGCCGAGGGACTTCAGCTCCCAGAATCCCAGGAGCTATTGGCCAACATGGGACTATTGGCCAACATGGCCGAGGCTTCTGGGAGCTGAAGTCCCTCGGCCCTTAAAGGGGAAAGGTTGCCTACCCCTGCTCTAGCCCAAACGATGTCTTATATAATGGGTACCAAAAGGAAACAGAAGTGTTCGAGACAGAATGTAGATCAGCCCATTTGGAAGTGAGATGAATTTTCTCTTTAATCAGTTGCTTCACTCTATGGATGGCATAATTTGGAAGTGAGTCCACATTAATCTCATAGCTTATCAGTATCGATCTAACTAAATATACCCAGGAGCTTGGAGAGTTAACAGACAATTGTTCTAAAAAGCATTTTTGAGGGGAGCCTGGAATCACTCATAGATAACAACTTTAGCCAGTAAAAGGCAAGAGCGGTATGTGTACCAGCTTGAAGGGTAGTTTGACCTGTTTCTGTTCTCAAAAAAGAGACAGGGGTAAACTTAGGGGCATCCAACAGAGATCTCAAAAATAAATTCTGAACAGTTTCTAAATTTGAGATACTGTTGTATCCCCAAATTTCTGCTCCGTATAATAATTAAGGAACAATTTTCCTTTGATAAATCTCTAAAGTGGGTGCTACTAAATGGCCTCCTTGAAGTCTATGCAATTTTAACAGAGAATTTATAGAGAGAAATGATTTTAACTTAGTAGCAACAAAATGAGTTTTCCATGATAAATTAGATTGAAATCTTAAACCCAGGTAATTGTAATAGGGTTGTTGATCTATAGTTTTTCCCCCAAGGCTCCACCAGTGCAATTTTTTCTTTAGACCAAAAACCACTACTTTGGTTTTAGAGTGGTTAACTATTAGCATTTCCTTTGAGCAATATTCACTTAGGGGGGAAGCAGACGACTGCTTCCGAGCCGCCGCGTGTCGGGGCGCCGGCGGAGCGGAGGCTCCGCACGGCAGCGCCCCTGCGGCGAATCTAAAAGGACCGCCAAAATGGCGATCCTTTTAGATTCTCCCGAAAGTGCGCCCTAACAGCGGCGGGCGCACTTTCGGGGGCTCAAACGCCACGGCGCGTTCGGCTGCCGCGGCGTGAGGGCAACCCGCAGTCGCCGGCCGTGCGGACGGCCGGCGCTTCCGGGTGTGCCCTCAGGAAGAGGAAGAGCCGCTGAACGTGCGGCGGCTCCTCCTCTTCCGGGCCTCGGAGACGGCGCAATTAGCCATCTGCCGAGGCCCTTAGTTTCCTTAAGAGTCTGCACATTCCGATTAAGGTAACTGAGATCAGAACAATATCATTGGCATATAACAGAACTGAAAGTTTAACATCCTGGATTGTGGCTGGGGAAAAGTTTGATCCTTTTAAGGTATGAACAATATCATTAATATAAAAATTAAATAGAAAAGGTGCCAAGAGTCATCCCTGGTGAACAACTCTATTTGTGGGTATGCTATCGGATAGAACACCATTTGCCCCAAGTCGAACCCTAATGGAAGTATTGTGATGTAACGTTTGAATTAGAAGAAGCAGTTTTCTATCAATGTTTGTCGCTGCTAACTTTGACCAGAGTTGATCTCGGTCAACTAGGTCAAAGGCAGAAGTAAAATCAACAAAGGTGGTAAAAAGTTCTTTTATATCTTTTTGAAAATATTTTTGAATCAAGTGGTGTAAAACAAAACATTGATCTAATGTAGATTTACCCTTCCTAAACCCAGCTTGTTCTTCTGCAAAAATGTTATTTTCCATAGCCCAGTCCTCTAGTTTACCTAACAGGTATCTTGCATAGAACTTAGAGATGATCAAAAGGCTGATAGGCCTAAAGTTTTTAGGATCAGTCATAGAGCATTTTTTATGGATAGGGATAACAATACTCACAGCCCACCTCTGTGAAATATTCCCATACTGATTTATATAAGTAAATAAAGCAGCTAGAGGTAGAGCCCACCAATCTAGATTAGATCTAAATAATTCACCGGGAAGCATGTTTTCTCCTGGTGCTTTATTTATTAGGAAGGGATTTCATCTGAGAATTGACTTCATCAGTGTTAACTGGATCTCAGGCAGGACAGCAAGAAAATAAATATAAATCCAATCTGGTAATGGAACTCTGTATTATATCATTGTGAGGGTGGGAAAAGAGGCCGGAAAAATGATCTTGCCATTGAGAGGAGGTAATCTGATTAGTGATAATCCCTTGAGAGTTTCTAGTGCCTTTATTCACTAGAGACCAAAATCTAGGGGAGTTCTTCTCCACAAGGACCTGACCTAGATCCAACCAAGCCAGTCATGTGAACTCATTTTTTTTTTTGCCCTAAGTAAATTTTTATACTCCCTTTGATGATAAATATAACACATATAATTTTTTGAGAAATCTTCCTCTCTTAACTTCTTAATAGCTCTTGCTAAGATATGCTTCTGAAAGGCACATTGGCTATCAAACCAACCATCATTATACTTGTTAGTAGAGCATGAGGGATTAGTGTTCACCAAAAAAAAAGGTCAGATTTCTTGGACTATTTTGTCCAAAGTTCCCAAAGGGTCTTGGTTCGACATAAGGAGGTCTCTTAGCATAAGCATCCCTGGAGACATTAGGAAGCTATTCAAATTTTCACTAACTTTCCCATTCCCCTTAAGCCTTTTGTCCCTGTAAGGCAGTGGTCCCCAACCTTTTTATTGCCGTGGACCGATCAACGTTTGATAATTTTTCCGCAGCCCACTGGGGGGAGGGTTGCGGTGTCGCGTTGATTATTTAATCAAAACAAGCAGTAGCACGGACCGGGGGTTGGGGACCACTGCCGTAAGGGATCATATTTTCAGGGGATCCCAGGATTTTATTTCTAGAAGGGATGGGGGTAAACGGTGGCATCAAAAATAATTGAATTGGTATATGGACACTCTCAGGCCTAACCAAAACTTTAAAGTTGACAAACCATAAATATGCTGCTTGAGAAAGAATAAAATAGTGAATCACACTCTTCCCTCTCGGTCCTATATAGGTATATGAACCAGTCTCAGGGTCATGATCATTCCCGTTACATAGGAAAAGATGAAACTTGAAAATGATAGAATAAAGAGATTTTCCCACCTCATTGATCCACATAGGCTTGGAACTCCTAATTGGTATATGGGAAGTCCTCGGGGTTTAAACTGAGTTTCTTGGCTATTTTGTTATTATTAGGACCCAGTCTTGCATTCATATCACCAGCCACTAAGATCAATGGATGAGTATATGTGTCAAACAAGGTTGTTAGAATTAGTTCTAAGACCAACCATTTGAAACCATGTTCATATATTGAATTTTGAGGTGGGCAGTAAATATTAATCAAAAAAAGTTTCACTCCACTGGACTAGTCTATTTGTAGGGTAAGAATATTTTCACAAACCCCAAAATCCATCTGAGAAATTGTTGGATTCAAATCCACAGCAATCAAGGTTGCCAAGCTGCAGTGAGGTTGACCTCTGCACTTTGATTTAGAAGCAGGGAGAGAAAGGGCAACAAAGCTGGGAAGAGAGGGGAAATCTGATGAGGTGACCAATGTTTTCTGGACGCAAATAATTTCAAAATTTGCACAAAAATCTTTAACATTTTTGTCAGCCAATTTGGAGGGCCATCCCACAACATTCCAAGATAAAACACTGAATAACATATTTACCTTGGGCTGGATATTTGACAGCACCACTGGGAGGGGTACAGAAGTAGACAAGTAATTATTATTACCCCGATCTTTGAGTCAATCCAACTCAGTGATTTGATTGAGCTTGCCATCCTCATCTTGATATACACACCCACCTCCTAGAAGAAGGATTGAGGGCTTTCTGCTATATGTGGACTGTACATCAGGGGGACTGGCGTGTTGAACATTTTCCATAAAAGATTTTCCCTGCAAAGGTTCCAGAGAGATTATGACAGGTTTAATTAGAGGGGCAGAATTCTGTTCAGGAGGGAAATGATGCACTTCATAATTTGGATTGAGTGTAGTTGAAAGGAATTCCTCCTCTATTTGAAGTTCACTTCCAACTCTATTTTCTCTAGATGTTACACCACTCATTGTCTCACTAGGATTGGGGTCCGAAGGGCATTGAAATTAAGTGAGGGCATTACATAGAGTATTCAATCTATGAAGGATTTCTTGTTTAGAAGCAAGAGGAAGGGTTGAAAAAGAGTTTAGTAATCTTCTTTCCTCTTCCGTAAAAAGAACATGGTCTTTAAAAGCAACCACCTCATTGGGACTGGAATCATTTGCTTGATTGTTCTCAAAACTTATCAAGACATCAGTTTTACATTGTTGAACTATTTGGGCCAGATTATGGAAAAGAGAAGAAACAGACATGTTCTTAAAAAAGCTACTGACTTCAATATCTAAGGCTGCAAATCTAGCCTTGTGTCTGTAAATATCAGAAGAAATTGCTCTAGTCTTGAAAGTCACAACTGCACGGGCACAGTGATAGTTGTAAAAAAGTTAATCGATATTAAGGATATTGTCTATGTTAAAAGATGGAACTATTTCCTTCCCAATAAGATTCACAAAATGGGCTTTATGTTGAAACTGGGATAGCCAACCTCTTGGCTTTGGGAAGTTAAAAAAGACCAACTTTGAATTGTCTAAAACCAATTCCAAGAGGATGAATGATATTTAGTATTTTCATGAACAAGATTACTCTGCTTAGTGTCTTGTATGCAGCTTTGGGCATACACATATTGCCAAAGATCTTGTATTTCCTTTGTTGAGGATAGAGGCACATTGGAGGGATTATCAGGAAAAAGGGACTCAGTGTTACTTGTAGATTGATGGTTGTTGGAAGATAAAGAATAATTTTCAGGTGAGTGTTTACAACACCTCTGGCATATTTTATCTTGCATTTTGGGGTGTACAAGAGGCTTTTTAATTTTGAGCAACTTGCTCTGAAGCTTACTTCTGTGATTCGATTTTATTTTACTTTGGAGTTTCTTTTTTGATTTGGTTTTAATTTGTTGTGTGATTACTTCTGATTTATGTGTATTATTGGATGTATTAATCTTAAAAGCCTCATCATTTCTTATGTTAAATTCTACCAGTATAGTCAGCAGCGAATAACATTGAGACAAAAAATGCTTAATTGAATTCAGATCTTTGCTCTGTTCAGATAAAAAAAAATCCAAAAGATCTGTCAGTAAGATTAGGTGATCTTCTATACCAGCAATGAGTGGTTTGACTTCAAGAGGGATAACAATTGGATTTGATTTATCAGGAGATTCCCTATGCCTTAAGGAGGGGTGTTCTTTTTGTTTGCTAGTGATCACCAGTTCCTCGTCATCAGAATGGGAGTAGCAATTTGAACCTAGCAAAGCTTCAGCCTCCTCAATTTCAGTTGCTATGTCTGTTTTGGGTGCATGGGCTTCGTTGGGGACCAAAGATTACAGCTTTCTCCAAGGAGATTCTATTGACCAATCGTGTGGTTTTTGCTCAACAAAGGGTAAACGTTCATTTAAGTCACTGGGTTCACTGGGTTCAATGGTAACAGCCTTATGAGAAAAAAAAAAGATGAGATTTTTGTTTGAACTGTCTTCCTCCCTCTCGATGGTAAGTCAAACACATGTGGAGAGGAAATTCCCAATTCTTTACAAGCATTCCTTGTGAGGATCATGTTTTCAGCAGGAGACACAGCTGAATGAGGGAAGGCAAGACTCCACTGCTGACTTGGCCTTGAAGATGGAAGGACAAAAAGCAGCTTCCCCAGGCACAGTGTCCCTCAGGAGTTCTTCTGGGATGGGAGGTTTTTTTTTTTTTGAAGCCTTAACAGCTCTGGCCACACCCCTCTGGCACCTGTAGTTCTTTAGCTGGTTTGGACCTGAAGATGGAAGTAAAAGTAACAGCTTCCCAGGCACAGCTTCCCTCAGGAGTTCTTCTGGGATGGGAGGGGGGAGCTTTGAAGTCTTACCAGCTCTGGCCACACCCCTTTGGCAGCTGTAGTTCTGTAGCTGGATTGGCCCTGAAGATGGAAGAGAAAGTAACAGCTTCCCAGGCACAGCATCCCTCAGGAAATAGAAAATGAAGACCTTTAAAAGAGCCCCCCCCCCCTTTGTGGTGGTGAAAACTTTCTGATCAGAATAGATCAGAATTTCCAAACTAAACTAATCGCTGACAGAGGAAAGTCAACAGCAATTGATCTAACCATATAATCTATCCCTGTCTTTCATGTGGCAGCAATTAGCATATCTGAAGCAAGAGGAGGAAGGTTAATAAAAAAATAGCTGTTTTGAAAATTGTAAGATGCTTTTGCATTTTCTTCTACATTTCCATGTGTGTGTGAGAGAGAGAGAGAGAGAAAGAGAGAGAGAGAGAGAGAGAGAGAGAAATAAGGGTGTTAGTACACCATGGAATCATAGCATTAACAGAGAGTTCTGAATGAGGTAGGAGGGCTGTATACAGAGGCTACAGTGTGTGTGTGGGATTAGATTGTAATACCTACTCCATCTCCCTACCCACACCACAGCTACTGACCCCCAATCAACCTAACAATGCCTGGAATAAGTCTCAAGAAATAAAGAGTGTATTGACTGTAATTTCTGGCTCAGCTTGCACTGGTTTAAAATCAGAACTTTGCCACAGAGCAGTTCTGATTATGTGTTTCTCATCATGGTTTTCAAAAAACCAAGTCAAGAGTGGAACAGGTTTACCTCTAGAGGTAAATATCCCAGTCACATTCGGGATAAGTAAGAAAAGAAGGATATGGCATGGTAAAGAAGGTGACCTCACAGTTGCTCTATGACTTCACACACATTTTTTCTTCCAAAAAGCCTACAAGCCTCACAAATATACAGATCCTGAGACTAAGGCCCTAAACAGAGGGGCAGCCATGGGCCGTCCTGAAAAGCTGTGGATTGGGGCCAAGATAGCCGCACTCCTTGGCCCCAATCCACTTCTTTTTGGGCCCTGGAAGGAGCGCTAAAATAGTGCTCCATCCGCAAGGTGCGGAAGGTGTGCCGCAAGAGGTGTTGGGCACCTCTTCAGCATCTCTTCCGTCGCAGCA
The DNA here is from genome assembly GCA_026167975.1 of Phrynosoma blainvillii. Lineage (NCBI taxonomy): Eukaryota > Metazoa > Chordata > Lepidosauria > Squamata > Phrynosomatidae > Phrynosoma > Phrynosoma blainvillii. The sequence goes on along the minus strand of JANUYF010000003.1, from coordinate 179,467,990 downwards.
TGTCTGGACACTGCGGTGGAAGGACGTCATCGGAGCGTCCGTCATGTGGAGCGATGGGCGCGCTGATGACATGTTCAGGAAGGGGTTGGGGTGCCCAGTGTGAGGCTGCCCCTCCCCTTTTTTACCTCCAAGATGGCGCAAAGTGCCATCTGCAAAGGGGGTAAATGTATTCTACTGGGAGTTTCAAGAAGTGAAAAATAGGTATTTTGATATAAATGTATGCCCATGAACCTCTGGATCAGCCATTATGCTTACTAGTGGCTTTAAGACCATAATATTCTTTCTATCTGACTTGTCACTTACCACTGTTAGTAGGTGGCTGAGAGATCATCTTAATGAGTGCTTGTGGCCTCAGTATTCCAGTTTTTCTATAAAAAAATGTGTGTGTGTGTGTGTTCTTACATTGTTGGAAATTGTTTGTCCTTTGTTTGGTTTCAGTCCAGCTTTCCATAGATATAAGGATCCAAAACTGCTTTCAGTCTAGTCACGAGAGCTGGCTATTGAACACACAGAATCATTTGTTTGTTTTTATATTAGTTTGTAGTAGCATTACATTTTGCTTTTTTTTATTTTATCACAGTATTTTAAATATTAATTATATTCTTAAAACGAGGTTGATTCAAACAAAAGCAAGCCCATTAACCAAATGTACATTGTCTGTCTTAAAATGTAGCTGAAAGCATTTCCTCTTAACATCCCATAGTAGCTTAGGGTAGTTGGTATAGTTTAATTGAGAAATAATTCTTAATTTTAAGGTAAATTTGTTATTTAGTGTGCAGCCCCTGATGAGTCTCTTCTGCCAAAGCAGGTCTCCAGTCATAAAAGATAAATGATTCACAGACACATGCTAATTAATTTGTCATATATTTGTGCTAATGTCCCTCTGTGATATGTAATGAATCTTCTTCAAGAAATACACTTGGACAAAGAAATGAGTATTCATTCTTTAGCTTCTCTAATTCAAAGCTCTTGGTAACTGGTATTTATTGGTGCCCTTACACCATTCTTGTCAGGGCTGATCGATAAAAGAGAGAATACAAGGATGGGAACCTCTTCTATAGCTGTTTCGTTTCTTGCTAATGGCTAGTATAACACAATGGATGATGTTACATGAACACACCATGCTGATGTCAAGACTGATGGATAACTCTGTTTCCAGCATATGCCTGATTTGCATGTGTTTGCTCATATATCTGTTCAGTCCCATTTCTGAGGGCCGTGTTGATTCCAGGCAAACACATTGGGGCTACATGCTAACAGTGTGTGGGGCCTTGCCAAAGTGGTTAAGGCCATCCCAACTATGCCAAGAAACTCTGAAATGCTTTTGTTAATGTCAGAACCCTCATATGCCATACTCATAAATTGCTAGTTTCCATGTTACTCTCCAAGGGTTTAGGAATATCATGTATTTGGGGTAACATATAACTTGCAGCCAAGTTCTTTTTCTCTCTTTGGTCTCCATTAGACCATATATTTAATAACAGACAAGTTTTATCAGTAATGAGGATGCTCCCCTCTGTGGAGCCATTGGGCGTGGAGGTGTACTTTGCTCCTGGGACCATAAGACTAGAATTTAAAAGTATACAACAGCTTGGAAGCTGCAGTAAGTGGAGTCTGAGGGCAGGGCCAGAGGTCTTTATATGCCCTGCCACCCTCAGCCCCGATCTATTTTGCTTTTGTGTTCAACCCACCCTCCTGCTGCTGACACAGTGTGAAATCTCTTAGTTGATTCTGGGCTGGGGAGGATTTTTCCCCCTTTTTCCATAGGCATTTTTGCCTACCTTGCACTGTCACAGTCGGCCTTGGACAATTGGCTTAGGTTGGTGTATAAATAGATTGTCACCTGGCAGATAGTGGGGGAGAAGTTGAGTATGGTGAGCATCTTGGTCACCTTTCTGATGATAGAGAGGTCATTGGAACTGCCTCTTAGGTCTCGGGACTGCAGAGGCAGAGAAAGGAGCTTCCTTTGAGACTCGCCTGAAGGATAACCCCTCTCTTTAAGACTTGGAGCTTGGGAGAGGGACCTTCTAGTTGGCTTTCCTAATGTGGGCCAGCCATTAGGGGTTCTCTCTGGGGCTTAGATGTTATTGCCCTGGGGAAGCTGCAGAGGAGGTCAGGAGTAGTGACCACCTGCTGCAGCTACTCCCACATTCCTCCTTAGTTGCAGTTCTCCTAAGAAAACAAATAAATTAATAAATAGGTAACTTAATAAAGTGGCTGTTATTTCAAACCCATTATCTATGTCTGTTCTCTTTATTCATGAGTTGGTCAGCAAAGCTACTTTTATATTTTACCAAGAAGACGTTATGTCATCTGCAAAAGCTTATCTTACAACTTCTTTCACACAGTTCATCTCAAAGGTGTTACAAGATCCTTGTGTATACTGAAAACCCTAGTTTATTCTAACAATGTAAAACTTAATTATCTGCATTTGAATGTAATAATGAGAGCCACATTCATTTTTATTTTATATTCTGATTGTTTTTTTTTCTTTTGGGGCAGGTGGGACTAATTGTTTTCATCTTCTGTCTTTACAATTTGACTACTCTCCTTGAGAGATCCAAGACTGTTTCGCACATTAACCAATAAATTATCCATATCTTACTCAAAGAAACAGATACACCTTAACCATACCCTACCCAACAGCGAGCAGATATATCTTCTTATGCAAAAATGTCCCTATAGTGTAATGAGGCTTTTTTAAAAAAAAATAAAAATAAAATTCTATTTTGCACCAACTGATTTTTAAAAACCCACTTTGTTGCAGTGGAGGATGGTTTTGTTAATTCCAGTGGTCCCTTCCCATCCATGGGGGTTTGGTTCTGCTTCCCTGCAGAAGCATTATCCTATTTACTTGTAAATGAGGTGGGGTGCAGATGGGTGGCTCTGGGCCACCCCGGGAAGCAACGGATTGGGGCTGCGGTGTTATTGCAGATTGAGTACGCAGCATGTGTGTTCTGATCTCTCTCTCTGTTCTTTGTTTCTGTGTGTTCCCCATCTACATGAGAGTGTAAATAGTTTTTTTTTTTTTTTGTTAATACTGCAACTGAAGAATAAAAGCCTCTTTGGAGTTAGTTCCTGTCTATGGCTTGTTTCTGGGGAACTGGGTGATCACATTCTAGAGCAAGAAACAGCTTCAAGACAGACGGCTTGGAGATCCTCCTGCAGAGCAGAAGATCAGGTTTCCAGGTGATTGATCTGCGTACTGAATCTGCAATAATAAAGGGTTATGGGGGCCCAGACTGCTTCATCTGTGCTCCGGAGGTCAGGAGTTCTTCAGGTCATGAGTAAGAGGCACTAATTCTGTTGCTGGGCAGTTTTTTTTAAAGATCCTCCCTAAACTATCTGTGCCAAAAAGGCAAAAATGTTAAGATTAATGGACAATGCTTTGTTTCTTAACATAATAGACAGTGGAGGCCAGGAAAGCAGTGAGAACTCTTGACTGCTAACTATGGAGGCTGTGAAATTTCCCAAATTGGATGATTTGAATTATAATGCCTGGAGTATGTATGCTGAATCATTGTTAGTGAGAGAGAACCTGTGGAGCGTGGTTCAAACTGGTGTTCTTGCTGGGGCTGCTGCAGCAGTTCAGGACAATGATAAAAAAGCAAAAGCTTCTATCTTGTTGACTATTTCTCCATCTCAAATTCAATTATGTCAGAGACAAGACAACTGCAAAGAGGTATGGGATACTCTGAAAGATATTCATCAATCCAGCACAGCTTTGTCAAGGATGATTTGGTGCAGGCAACGATATGTATGCAAGATGCAGCATGGTCAGTCTCCGGAGAATCATCTGGAAAGCATCCAAAACTTGTTTAATCAAGCCCAGATGAGAGGTGTTCAGCTCCCAAGAGAACAAAAAACATATATTTTGCTGGGAGTCTCTCAAGGGACTATGAACATGTGCCGCATGGTCTTTTGGGAGTTCCTGAGGTGCAAATTACAATGGAACTGGTTGCTTCCAGAGTTTTAGAAGAGAGCCAGCATCGTCGGTTTGAGGCAGGACTCCAGAGGCAGCAGCAAGCCATGCCTAGGTCCACACATACAACAGAGGGAGCTTACAGGGAGCTGAAACCAGAGAAAGCAGCTGTGTCCAAGGAGAGAAAGTGTTTTTATTGTGGGATACTGGGTCATCTGAAGAAGGATTGCAGAAAATTTGTAGCAGCAAAAAACTACAGCCCAAAGACTCTGGGACCAGGAGGGGTGTTGTAGCTGTGGCAAAAGGCAGTGACTGTGTGACCCACCAAGAAGTCAAGCCCAATCCGGACTGGATTCTTGATTCAGGATTCACAGGACATATGGTAAACGCTCCTAAGCTCCTGAAAAGTAAGAAACCTCCCAATGTGGCTTTAGTAGCTTTGGCTGATGGAGCACCAAGGCAAATCAAAGACATGGGGACTGTGTTCATCCCAGGGTTTGCCAAAGACTTTGATAATGTATTTTGTGTACCTAAATTGCAAAACTGTTTAGTTAGTGTGTCTACATTGACAACTGATGGGTATGCATTGAATTTTAAGGGGGATGAGTGTACAATCACCATGAATGATGAGGTCTGTGCAAAATCTGTGAAAAGAGACAAAATATATTATATGGTGGATAGGGCAGAATGTGCAGTAGTCAATAATGTGCCTTTGCATTTGGACTGTGCGCATTACTACCACCAGGTGTTGGGGCATTCAAACTTCATCAGTCTTGGGAAACTGGGGGAGGTGTGTCCAAAATTCAAAATGTCTCCTTGTTCAAATCCCTTGGAATGCTCAGTTTGCAGCAGGATAAAGCTGAAGGATTTTCCTGTGGCCAAACGCAGCAAACCTGGCGAGTGGCAGCGTCTTCCAGGCCATGGAGGACCACTTACCAGCCCCGGGAGACCAGCTCTGGGAGACCAGCTGAGCAGACTGAGCAGCCCCTCCTCCGCTCCACCCCTGTGGACGCCAGAGGATATATAGTGCTGCCGAGGACATCCTTGCCTGCACCACCTGGCGAGCGGCAGCGTCCTCCAGGCCATGGAGGACCACTTACCAGCCCCAGAAGACCAGCTCTGGGAGACCAGCTGAGCGGACTGAGCAGCCCCTCCTCCGCTCCACCCCTGTGGACGCCAGAGGATATATAGTGCTGCCGAGGACATCCTTGCCTGCACCACCTGGCGAGCGGCACTGTCCTCCAGGCCATGGAGGACCACTTACCAGCCCCAGAAGACCAGCTCTGGGAGACCAGCTGAGCGGACTGAGCAGCCCCTCCTCCGCTCCACCCCTGTGGACGCCAGAGGATATATAGTGCTGCCGAGGACATCCTTGCCTGCACCACCTGGCGAGCGGCAGCATCCTCCAGGCCATGGAGGACCACTTACCAGCCCTGGAAGACCAGCTCTGGGAGACCAGCTGAGCGGACTGAGCAGCCCCTCCTCCGCTCCACCCCTGTGGACGCCAGAGGATATATAGTGCTGCCGAGGACATCCTTACCTGCACCACCTGGTGAGCGGCAGCATCCTCCAGGCCATGGAGGACCACTTACCAGCCCCGGAAGACCAGCTCTGGGAGACCAGCTGAGCGGACTGAGCAGCCCCTCCTCCGCTCCACCCCTGTGGATGCCCGAAGAGCGCCAACAGCTACACAACACCGCCGGGAACACCTTTGCCATAGAGGACTATTTTGTCATCTTATAGCTCTTGGAGGACCACAAGACAGAAAAAATATGCTTTTTAAATTTTTTTTTAAATATTGTTATCTAATTTGCTTGTATGTTTGGGGGGATGGGTGGGTGGGTGAAGGAGGGATGGGATTTTAATTTGATGTATTGCTTTGATGTTTTATAATGTTGTACGCCGCCCCGATTGCCTGGCAGAGGGGTGGGATATAAATAAAAATTATTATTATTATTATTATTATTATTATTATTAAACGCACAACACAAAGACCTTTTGAATTTATCCACACAGATTTAGTGGGGCCTTTCTTAAAAAGCCTGAGAAACAAGTATTTTATGATAATTGTGGATCGTTTTACTAGATGCTCTTATGTAATGCTCTTAAAAGAAAAGAGTGAAGCAGCAGAATGTTTCAAAGATTGGGCTAACGTGATTGAAAGGGAGTTTGAGTACAAAGTGGGGTCTTTGGTCACAGACAGGGGTGGAGAATTCTTGTCGAATTATTTGAAAAATTGGTTGAGAAAGAAGGGAATTTATCACAACACCACAAACCCTGCAGTTCTGCAGGAGGATGGTTTGGCAGAAAGACAAATAGGTGTCTTAAAGCAAATGTAAGACTGCATGATGTTAGATATGGAAGCATCTGAGCAGTTGTGAGGGGGAGGCTATTCTGACAGCAAATCACCTTGCAAATCGTGTTTGGAATTCTGCTGTAAAGAAAACCCCATTTCATATGATTTATGGCAGACCACCTAACTTGAAATACTTGAGAGTGTTTGGGCAATATGCAAATGTGTATGTATCTGCCAGATTCAGAAAGAAGGGTGAGCCTAAATGATGCAGGTTGATGTTTGTGGGATATTCTGAGAATATCTAGATTTCATCTTGGTCATGGGAAGATCTTGCTATCCAAAAATGCCAGCTTTGAAAAGCACTCGGGTTGGGAGCAGCTGCATTCTAACAAAGAGGTTTTTCTTAGATTGGGACAAAAGGACATGAGTACTAGAAATGGAGGGGTGGTAAAACAAGAATCAGCATCACCAGACAGTAAGCCTAGTACTTCAGAACAGCCTACACAGGCACCAACACTTCAATTACCAGTTACAACTAGTAAGTTTGAGAAAGTGGAAAAGAGATACAGAAGTTCAGATGAGTTTTGACAGTGAGGATGAAAGAGGTAGAACAAAGGTAATCCTACCAAGGAGGACTCAGAGATTGAGGAAGCCTCCAGAACATTTTATAGTGCAGAGTGCAAGAGCCTGTACAGTGGTGGCTGATGAGCCTGAGATTTTTAAGTATCTGCAGAATGATCCTGAAGAGGAGAAGGAAAAGTGGTTTTCTTCTATGGATCAGTAATACATGTCATTGGCAGATAAGGATGTTTTTGAGATTGTTGAGAGGCCTAAGGATCACAAGGTAATAGGTTGTAGATGGGTTTTCAAAAGGAAAAAAAGTCAGAATGGGAAATTCAGGCAGTACAGAGAGAATTGGCCAAGAAATTTGTGATTAAGGATTTAAGATGTCTGAAGAATTACATAGGGATTGAGGTAGAGTGGGCTGAGGATGGAAGATGCTTGCTGAGTCAACAGAAGAAGAAGATAGAAAGTTTGATTGAGAAATGTGGACTGCAAAGTGCTAAAATAGTGAAGAGTCCTATGACTCCTGGTTATGTCAGTGTGAGTCAACAAAGGAGTTTGACAATCCAGAATTGTTTAGAAGTGTTATTGGTGGCTTAATGTTTATTGCAAACAACACAAGGCCAGATATTTCTTTTGCAGTTGGAGTGCTTATCAGGAAGGTGAGCAATCCAAAAGTTGAGGACTAGACTACAGTGAAACATGTATTAAGGTATCTGAAAGGTAGCAAAGACAGAAAGCTAGTGATACAGAGCAGCATGGTTCAGCTTGCTTGTTTTATTGATAGTTTGCTTGCTTCAGAGTTACATGACAGAAAGCCAGTGTTGGGCTTCTTGATAATATTTGGAGAAAGTCCAACAGTTTGGTGCAGCAGGAAACTGTGTAGCTCTAAGTACATCTGAGGCTGAGTTTGCAGCATTGTCAGAAGTAGTTGCAGAACTATAATGGATAAGACAATTACTTGAAGACTTAGGGGGAAATGTGTTGAACCAACTGTGGTTCATGAGGATACACAATCGTGCATTGCAATGTGAGAGGCTGAGAATTTTTAAGTGTAGAACAAAATACATAGTTGTGAGATATCAGAATGTTAGAGAAATGATCCCGAACAAAATTGTGCATCTAGAGTACATTGACACCAGGGACAATATAGTTGATGATTTTACAAAAGCGTTGCCAATTGAGAAACATGAACAGCTATCACGACTGGTGGGTATGGCACCTTAGATGCACAATTCTAGCTGTTGAGCTAAAGTGCAAAATCAAGGGAATGACAAAAATACATAATACAAACAAGCAACATGACACACATCTATACATTTGGAGGGGAATGTTGGAAAATGTAACTTGTGTGAAAATGTACAGATGTGGTCAAGTGACAACATGGGAATTTTACCTGAAGCTGGAATACAAAATAAAAAGCAGAAGGTAGTCAAGGTCATATGGTGTCTGGAAACACGAAGGCAAGATGTAAACATATTAGATCATCAGGTTTGGTGGGAACTACTGTCATGTGACACAGGACACAGGAAGGAATCACAGGATGGGGCCAGGTTTTGAGGCCGCATGGAAAGTGTCTATAAATAATCTCAGCACGCAGCTTGTGTGTTTTGCTCTCTCTCTTTGTTCTTTGTTTCTGTGTGTTCCACATCTACATGAGAGTGTAAATAGTTTTCTTTGTTAATACTACAACTGAAGAATAAAAGCCTCTTTGGAGTTAATTCCTCTCTATGGCTTGTTTCTGGGGAGCTGGGTGATCACATTCTACAGCAAGAAACACCTTTAAGATGGACGGCTTGGAGATCCTCCTCCAGAGCAGAGGAGCAGGCTTCCAGGTGATTGTTCTGCGTACTCATAGAATCATAGAATCATAGAGTTGGGACCACAAGGGCCATCCAGTCCAACCCCCTGCCATGAAGGAACTCCCAATCAAATAATCCCCAACAGATGGCCATCCAGCCTCTGCTTAAAGACCTCCAAGGAAGGAGACTCCACCACACTCCGAGGGAGTGTGTTCCATGGTCAAACAGCCCTTACTTTCAGGAAGTTCCTCCTAATGTTGAGGTGGAATTTCTTTTCCTGGAGCTTGCACCCATTGTTCTGGGTCCTACTTAATCTGCAATGACATACGGCTACCCCACACTATGGTCCCAATCCACCCTTTTGCCACCCAGAAAAGAGTGGCAAAATGCCGCTCCTTTTAGGGATGGCAAAAGGCCACCTTAAGAGCTGGCATGCAGCTCTTCTTTGCCCTTTCTGGTACAGCGCATCAGAACGCTGTCCTGAGGCTGCACGCCATGTGTAACAGCACGCACCATCAGGATGGCATCGGCATGGGTTTGGGGTGGCTGGCATGCAGCATCCCCATCCCATCTCTGCCTCCAGGCTGGCCCTTTGGGCCAGTCTGCAGAAGCCCTAAGTCTTGCTGACTTCTACAAACCCTGCTTTATATATTAGTGTGTGTTTTAAAAGGGTGGCCAGCTGAAAAAGGTCTTGAGCACTCAGTTGTCTGGATATCTGACAAAGCTAAGTCATGATATGGCCTAAGGGATAATCAATAAATGATTGATTGATTGACAAAGCTAAGTGTCTAATTCAGCTTACAAGTTCATAGTCCAAACCACAAAATTTCTGAAATGTCTTTTATTCACCAATACAAGTATTTCCATATTGTTGGCAGTAATCTTGCTGAAAATGTAAAATATTGCACTTTTCAACTACAAAGCTCTTTTGAGGCTGTCCTTGGTATTCCTGATACAATTTTCAGCCTAGAAAATCTTTACCTATCACCATTTATCATGATCACTTTAATAGCATGTCCTGTTGACCAATCATCTGGACTGCCTACTGCAAACCCTTTATTCTTCTCAGTCCATTAATTTTACAAATTTTAATTGTGTATATTTTTGACAGCTTTAATTTCCTGACTTCCTGGTGTGAATCAAGAGGCAAGACTTTAAAGCAGACCTGTAAATGCTGTAGGAAGTTTGACTGCAGAAACAATTTGGAGAGCAAAAAAATGAAAATTATATAAAGTGAACCCAAGACTATCAGTACAAAAACTAAGGATGCAAAAATGTTCAAAAAATGTCTAAAAACTGTCAGAAATGGTTACTGAGTGTAAGTAAACCCAGATTAGGAGAATTGTGCATGGACAAATTTCTTCAAAGTTCAGGATTTATTCTTCACACAATTCACACATGGATTTTTGCACAGAAAACAATTCTGGCTTTTTTGCCCTCACCCCCCCCCCCAAAAAAATGCAAATACACAGAATATATCCTGAACTTCTTGCCTCATTCAAGAATGAAATCAGTGAAGAATTGTGTCCCTAAGTAAAAACAAATTCTAACAAGCATGGACTAAAGTTGGAATGGAGGAAGAGCTGACCATTGCTAAGATCATAATTCAGACAAACCACCTCATCATAGCAAGCTAATCTGTTGAAGATTCATGAACCCTCATATGAGATCTTTCCTACAATACAAGACTGATAAAAACAGGGTCTGAATTTTTTTGGCAATCCCAACTAGAGTAGAACCATTGAATCAATTCAGTATATAGAAGTTGTGAATTAGTCTGGAGCACTTGATTGAATAAGTCTTCTTGAATTTGGACTGCCAATAAGATTTGTTCTTTTGGGTTTTTCCCATTTCACATAAAACATCTTGTAAAACCAATCTGTCTCCTTTTAAACTAAGCACATGCACACATAGGAAGCATACAAGTTCAGGATGTCTGATCACAAATATAAACTTATCTAATACTAGTATCTTACTAGTCCATATGAAAAGGCAGCACTTATCACCCTTCATAGTTTTGCAAAGTTTATAGAAATTCACAAAAAATATCAAAAATATTCTCAAAATATTCTCAAGGATGACAAATAACAACAAAAAATTCAACACCTTATTTTTGTGTTTATGTTTACCATGTGAATGCAAACTCAAGCAAAATTTACAAACCTAGATGCCGGTGGTGAACATTCTTGAAGCACAGCAGAGATATGTAAATCTATCAGTTTCTATCCATTTAATTTCATTGTGTTTCTCAAAATTCCACCAGCATTGTCCACCCAAATGCTTATTTCAGATTGTGAGATTATTTTTCTTCCCATGTGGAAATGTGTATGCATATGTTGGTGTACAATACCTAATGTATTCATATTAATACATTTTTTTTCAAAATATGCACCTTTTTTGCATTTTTATTTTTTCTCAAAGCACATCTTCCATATTATGTGTCATCTACATTTACTGTGTGCAGCTCAAACAAGGAGAAAAAAAACAAGTAAATGTTTGTGGTTGCCTCTTGATGAAGGGATGCTGAAAGATCTGTGCACTTTTTGTTAATAGTCTTGCAGCCACAAACTGGATAGATTGATTTAAAAGAAAATGTTAAGGTGAATTTCTTTTCCACCAAAAGCAGATTGGACTTCCCTTTGCTTTGTTGATCATGGTAGAATTTATTGTAAAGTAGAAGAAACAGAGATCAGAGATTTATAGTAGGAAATAATGCTTCTTTCAGTGTTTTTGTTAAAGGAAAATGTATTTGATCCTGTCAGCAGGAGAAGCTATTACAGTGTTCATCATACATTTTTATCTTACCCCTCTGCTAAAATGTTCAGTGTGGCATCTGACATGTGTGGGGTTATTCTATTTCCCACCACAATAACATTGTGCTGTAAACCTGAGAAGTTTCAACTAGCTCAGAATTATTATAATAGCTTCATAATTGAATGGAGTCCAAGAAATTCCTTTTACTGCTCCAATTGTTTGTGTGTGTGGTGGGACTAAGAAAGAGACAGACAAAATATCAGATTTCATCTCCCAGTATTTCTGACCACTACCAAAGCTGGTAACAATTTATAGCAACTGCAGTACAACACCTGGAGAACCTCTGGACTAGGCAGCATAATCAACATGGAGTTACCACACCAGTGTGTCTCATTGCTCCCAATTCTTCATCACATCAGTTGTAGTATACATCATAATGCCCTGCTTGCTGGCCATGCCAGAAAAGGCTATAAAGCTACACAGTGAGCTGATGGTATGTTGAAATTGAGTTATAGCTAAAGGAACAGATTGGTACAACTCTGGATCTTTTATAATATCAAGTTCTTCTCCCTACACTAGTCATGACATCAGGTTGGCTTGCACTAAGGATAGAAGGAATATTTGAAAATATTTATAAAATGGTCAAAATATTTTTCTTATGTGTTGGGAAACCCAGATGAGAAACATTCTAGGCTGATCAACATCTTCACCATTTGGAACTTATTCTGAGCAAAATTCAGACATGAGGGCTCTGTGCAGGAAATACTATTTGTACTCAAAATAATGAAATGTTATTTCTTCACAAAAAGTTTGTCAATTTTGTGCTGAATCAGCCCTTTTTGTGTAAGATACAGTGTTTTCTGAGCAGAAAATAATATTTCTATGCCAAAATATTTTCTTAATAGAAAATACTGTTTCCTGAAAAAAAAGGCAGTTTTTGTGCAAAAAAGTTACTTTTTTGCAGCATATAAAGGTGGATCTACACTGTCCAGAATACTTTGTGGTGCCCTAGGAACATTCTGTCCCCAAAACTGTCCTGACATCCCTCTGTTACCTGTATGTTCTGGAATGATGCCAGGTGGCTCTCTATACTGCATTCTATTTTGCTGTCCACTTCTGCTTCTGGCACAACTTGCTCCCTCTGAGATCAGAAATGAGACTCCCAACATTGATCACATGGATGGGTGCCTTGTTGTGATCTCAGAGGACTGACTCATGCTGGCAGTGCTGGTGGAGGGTGGCACAATGGGATGCTATCTAGACAACCACTTAACATTACTATAGAGTCCTTTGGATTTTGTGGGAAGATCTGGAACATATGGTGAGTCTTTTAAATTTGCATTGAAGCAGGGATTGCCCAGATCCACTGCATGATTACTCTTCCCATGCATAGACTGTCCATTATCAAATCAGGTCTTTGGACCTGCATTATCTGAACAGGGTGACATGAGGGTGGGTGGAAACCAGACCATTTGGCCTGTGTAGACATGTCCTAAATCTCAAGCTTTGAATAGTTATTGAAAACTTGAAGTTGTGGAGACTTCCTTACAACAGCAAGAAGATCACTAATAAATTTATTAGTAATTGAAATACATTAATTACTAAAATATATGTGTTGCTTCCTTCTAGAACAAAATTAGTGAAGAGGTGTGTGTCTTTTGTTTGATAAACAAAATACTTTACCATTTACAGTCTAGTTAAATTGTGAACTGGGTAACCTGTTGTATTATCATGGACAGTAGCCCTCAATGTAGTAGTAGTTTTAGTTCCATTTTCAAGACCCTTGTCTAAAATAATGGAAAAGCTGAATATAAGTTTTCAGTCAAACTATGGGCCAAAACAGATGTCTGTAAAGGGGTGGCATCACATTTTAGTGCTGGGTTGGGGCTGCAGCAACTGTATGCCACACCCCAAATTTGGTATTTTCCCAGCTTAAAAAGAAGCAGCAGAAAGCTGCTCCTTTTTTGCCAGGAAAAAGGCACCTTTCCAGCATGGTGGCAGTTTTTCAGCACTCCAACAGTGTGTGGCATCTAAACATCATGCTGCCAGAGTGCCACAATGCTGTCCACTGTGTGGTCAGGTGGGTGGTGTGATGCTGGCTTGGGGGCAGCATTGGGGGGGTGTAATTTGAAGACCACACCCCCACATCACCCCCAAGCCAGTGTATTGTGCTGGTCTGTTTAGCCCCAAAGCTGTGGGAGCAATGACTTCCTCTTCACTGAATAACATTTTAAAAGTCCAGGGCTTGGGAAGAGTCTATCAGCTGGTGCCACTAGAGATGGGCCTTGGACTACAGAGTTCTGTGGCTCCATCCTCACAAAACCTAATGGCAATGGCTGCTACTGCTTGCCTCTCTAGCCTCAATTGATTTACCAGTTTTTTGGTCTTGTTTTGAAGCTACTAGGATGCCTCTGGAGAAGAGAGGCACAGAAAACAGTTTCTCCTGGCCACCTTAATCTCCATGGTTCCTCTGAGCCCCTATAGTAAAAATGCCCTTATGTTGTGCAAATTAATGAGCTGTGACATCAAATTTGCCTAAAGAAAAATTTTAAAACAAATTTGGAGATCCTGGTTTATTAAAAGACATTGAGGAAATCAGATAGAAGTAAAGATAATTTCTATGTCTAGTAACATTTCTCAGGGGCTTCATAAACCCCACTAAAAATTACAACATCCTGTAAGTGCTAGACAGGGATTGAAAGGCCAAGCTGAAATTCTACTCATTTTAATAGCTGTATAATAGCACTGCTGATGTCTGTTTTTATTTTTTGATCATGATACTTGTATATATTGTTCTATATTTTTAATATATAAAGCTATAAACCAGGGGTAGGCAACCTTTCACCTTTAAGGGCCGAGGGACTTCAGCTCCCAGAAGCCTCAGCCATGTTGGCCAATAGTCCCATGTTGGCCAATAGCTCCTGGGATTCTGGGAGCTGAAATCCCTCGGCCCTTAAAGGGGAAAGGTTGCCTACCCCTGGTCTATGTAATTCAAACCTTTTCTATTGCCTCCTGAAGAGGTCACTTCCTCCCTCCCCTTTCTCTCCAAAAGTTAGTGTTAGTGTTTTACAATACTTTGAGAAGAAAGCATCAATGAGAATTCTGCCTCAGGATGCCTCAAACACACATGCATAAGAGTCACCGTTAGGGTTTCTTCTGACATATAGGTAATTTTCTTTTGACTATCTACTTTCCTATTTCAGGTAGATTTCTTTGCAACAATAAAGTAAGTTTTTGTTTTTAATCTTACCATAGCAGCCTGCATGTTTCTATCCTGTTTTAAACCAGAAGTTCATGTTGCACTGGAGTATGTGGCATTCTGCTTAATATATGTATACCATTATTTCCTACAATGAGTGGATAGAGTTCTCACCGATGGAAGCACAGATGGGGAAAGTAACAAATCAATGTTTTCCATAGCTTGTCTTGCATTTCATACTCTCTAGTCTGGAAGTGCAGTCAAATGAAAACGTACTTCAGAGGATGCTCAGGAATGGCTCTTTCAAAAGATGTATGAAATTTGCTAGCAAGGATCTCCTGCAAAGTATCATCTAGTAGTTTGTATGATGGCTGAAGCAAAGAATTGTCCTTCACTGAATTTTCTTAGCAGACATTTTACTTGGAGTAGAATAGTGTCCCATGATTAGAGATCATGCTTCCTGAAAATAAATAACAGCTGTTTTCCATCACAATTTATGTTTATTTTCTGATCCTAAGGGTTCAAAAGAAGACTTTTGTTGCTTTTAATTAGAAATGAGAGGAGGTGTGTGTGTGTATTCCTATTTTATTCTTGCATGCAAGAATGACATTTTTATCCCCTCTAGACAAGATTGCAAGAGTTATTGCAACATTTTGGGAATTTTTCAATTTTTCAGACTGTTTGTAAAAAACCAAACAAGCCAAAACTCCTATTCTTTTCTGTGGGAAAAAAAAAAGATTTGTGAGAGCAGCACTGTTTTCCCACAGAAAACATGCACCATTTTATGTGCAAAATATGTGGAGTGTTTTCTTTGCAAAAAGCAATTATCTACATAAAAGTTGAACACAAAATCCTGAATTATGAAGAATCTCATGGCAATTGGCTTTTTATGAATGGAAGTCTCATATTTGTCACTAAGAATAAGAAAATTAGTGAATATAATTACAATGCTAACAATAGTAGCATTTTTTAAAAATGCAGGAATCATTTTAGTTACTTTTTTTTTTGCAAAAATAGAGGTCTGACAGCTATGAAAAAAGTCATATTCCATATCATGTGAACATGTGTTTTCTGGGTCTTAGTGTTTAATTATTGCTTAATATCTATAATTCTACATCCAAAAACATTGTATTGAACATGAACTATTTGAATACCCCATAATACACTGGAATTCACACAGCACCAGAAAAGACCCTAGAGTCAATTGATACTATTAAAAAATCTGTTCCCTGATCAACCATGATGTTTACTATGTTAATTTTATGGAGTCAAAATTCCTTACACCACCTTCCCTCACAAGCTTATTGAGAAAATAAATTGGGAAACACCTGGGATGATGCATCTGGGGCTTGGGCTGTACACATTATAGAAAATTACATTAGTCTCTGAGAAGAACAGACTGACATTCCAAAGAAGCTATTTTAACTTCAATAGAATTTTATTCTAATTCAATAACTACTGTTGTTGCCTATTTCTGTAAGCTCCATTTAGCAGAAATGATTTTTAGTTTTAGGTAGTATTTTATATTTTAATTGAAATGAGTTTTTAATGACAGTTGCCATTACATTAAAAGCTTGAAGACAGCTGTTAATGTCAGCTTCTATGTTGTTGCTATTCACTGATCATTGGAGTTAATGTTTTCATTTTTAAAAAGCGCTGTGATAGCTGCTTATCAATCTTTGACAACAAGTGTGAGAAAGGAGGTGATTCTACCACCCCCAAGTAAGCACAGGTAGTACACTTAAGGTTTAATGGACCCATCATCTTCAGGAGAATGATACCTTTCTCAATATTACACAAGGTGCCTTGCAGTTTCATTACTCCTGTAGATTAAACACTTGCTACAAAAATATTTGGCACCACCATATAGGCCTTTTCAAATTGAAGCCAAAAAGTATCAGAAAGTATTAAGGCTTACTAATAAAGTTGCTGACCTGGCTTTTTTTATGGAAATTTGGCTGGGAGAAGATAGCAGTGTGACTTGGGTTAAGGCCCTCCCAGCCGGGTATACTGTCAAGGAGCAGGTTAGGGAAAGTAGGATGGGGGGGGAGTTGCCTTGGTATCTACTTGACCCTGAAAGCAAGGGACAGCCTGGGGATTCTGTTGGTTTACCATCCACTCCGTTACTTAACAGACTCCCTGGCTGAGTTGACACAGCTGATCTCGGCGTTGGTGTTGGAGTCTCCCAGGCTTCTTATTCTGGGAGACCTCAACATCCTCTTCGAGTCAGGCTTATTAGATCTAAAAGGTGCAACTCAGAAGTTCATGACTTCCATGACAGCCATGGGTCTGTCCCAATTAGTCACGGGTCCAACACATTGTGCTGGCAATACACTCAATGTGGTCTTTAGTACAGGTCAGGTATATCCATGGGCTGAGATAATCCAGACTTCTGCCCTGTCATGGACGGATCATTTTCTGGTCAAGGTAAGACTGAAGGCTACTACCCATATTCCTCTTGGGAGTGGAGGACCCATTAAAATGATCTGCCCTCAAAGGCTGATGGGACCCAAAAGGTTCCAGGAAGCCTTTGAGGGTTTTATGGTTGGGAACAATGCCGATTCTGTCAAAGCCTTGGTTGATACTTGGAATAACGACCTTACCAGGGCTATAGACATTATCGCTCCCAGCATCCTTTTCAAACCGCTTCAAACAAAAAACCTTGATAGACAGAAAATCTTCACCAATTGAAGTGGGCTGTATAGCGACTAGAGCACCACTGGCAGAAACATCGATGTTTATCTGCCAAGACACATCGTAGGAACATGTTGGATTCCTATCGAGCGGCAACAGATGCAGCAAAGAATTCTTTCTATGCTACACGTATTGCATCTGCAAAGTCTCATCCAGCAGAGCTGTTCAGGGTGACTGAAGAATTAACTCAATTACCTCCCACCCTGAACCCATTATTAGAACCAACTAAAGCGTGCTGTGACACTTTTAATGTTTTTTGGGGGGGTTTTTTTGTAGATAAAATCTCTCGGATAAAGGCCAATCTGGATGTGGGCATTATAACAGAACCAATAAGAGAGATGTCCAGAGACTCTGTGGACTGTGTTACACTGGATCATTTTGAATTTGTTAATACTGATGAAGTGGACAAGCTTCTTGGAAGTGTAAGGAAGACAACATGCCTTCTTGATCCTTGCCCATCATGGCTGACAGTCCAAGGAGGCGATGCAGTAAAAAAATTATTACAAGTCATCATTAATGCATCCCTTAGAGAGGGGAAATTTTCATCTAGTTTGAAACTAGCAGTGGTTAAACTGCTCTTGATAAAACCCTTGATCCCCTGGTGAAAAATAATTACAGGCTGGTCTCTCTTTTACCATTCTTGGGCAAGGTGATTGAGAGGGCAGTTGCCTTTCAATTGCAGGCTGTCTTGGAAGAAGCCAACTATCTGGACCCATTTCAAACCAGTTTCAGGACGGGATATGAAGTTGAGACTGTCATGGTTGCCTTAGTCGATGATCTCCATCTGGGCATAGACAGGGGAAGTATGACCCCGCTGGTGCTCTTGGACATCTTAGCGGCATTCGATACCATAGATCAGGGGTAGGCAATATGCTGATGAAACCCAGCTCTACTTCTCTATGTCTCCAACTACTGCAGTGACTAAGGATGGCATTGCTCCTCTTGATGCCTGTCTTGAGTCAGTAATGTGTTGGATGAGGAGAAAAAACTCAAGCTAAATCCAGAGAAAAAAGAGGTACTCTCGATAGGTACCCTTGGTCCGGGAAGGGAGGTTTGCCAACCAGTCCTCAACAGGGTCACACTTCCCTTAAAGGACAAAGTATGCAGTTTGGGAGTACTCCTGGATTTATCTTTACACTTGTCATCTCAAGTGGATGCAATGGCCAGGAGTGCTTGGTATCAACTTTGGTTGATCTGCCAGCTGCATCCCTACCTGCACCAAGAGGACCTTGAAGCAGTAGTACTTGCCCTGGTAATCTCTCGTTTCGATTTCTGTAATGTGCTTTACATGGTGCTACCTCTGTACCAAGTTCGGAAGCTTCAGTTGGTTCAAAATGCAGCAGCCAGATTGGTCACCGGAACATCTAGGTCAGACCATATAACACCTATTTTGAAATCTCTTCACTGGCTGCCAATTAGCTTCTGGGCACAGTACAAAGTGTTGGTTATTACATTTAAAACCCTACATGGCTTAGGCCCAAGTTACTTGAAGGAACGCCTCTCCCTACATAATCCACCCTGCACTCTCAGAACATCTGGGAAGCATTTATTAGATCACCACAAAACCAGATCAAACTCTACTTCCCATAGATCATTCACAGCCACAGCCCCCAGATTATGGAACAGCCTGCCAGAAGAAATCCATTTTATCACTATGCTAGATGTCTTTAAGAAGGCACTTAAGACGGAGCTCTTCCGGCGGGCCTATCCATCTGATTTTCTGGATTTCTAGACTCTGATGACGATTGGCTATTATATTATATTATATTTTCTTATAATTTATTATTGTTGTTTTGATTTTACTATTTTATTGCTTGTATTTTATACATTTTACTCATTCTATTCTGTAATCCCGCCTCAATCTGTAGGGGAGGTGGGAAATATAAATTATTATTATTATTATTATTATTATTATTATTATTATTATTATTATTATTATTATTATTATTTCATGAATATTTCCTTTATCTAGACATCTAGATTACATTCTTATTGTAATCTAGGCTCCAATCCTAAACATGCTTTAGGATGTGATGATTGTAATGGGTTAGGAATAGGACAGTGCTCTTGTTCCAGTAGAAAGCTCTTCTGCTTCATGATCTCAGATATTTACCAACAGATCAGTTTTCTAGCCAAATTGCTCTGCTATTAAAGATCTGCTGGTAAAACAGTTAAAATGGAAATGGAGAAAGGGTAGATGAAATAGGAACCAAGTTACCCTGAGTCAAGAATGCCTCCAGGGACACAGTCACAGTGCTAACACAAAATAATTTGGTATCATTCTAAACCTAGTTGTTTGGTTTCAGAACAGCTGTAGCTGGCTTAGTGTCTGCAGGTTTTGGCCATCTTAGCCAGTTAGGCCTATATTCTTGTTAAGTAGGAATTCCCATGAAAATAAGGGCTGATGTAGACCGGCCTAAAAGGGCAGCACAGAGCCGCCCCTGGGGGCAGCAGATCGGGGCTGGGGCAACTACACACCATGGCCCTGATCCTCCTTTTTGCCACCCCCCAAAGAGCAGCAAAATGCCACTCCTTTTGGGGACAGCAAAAGGCCACCCTTTCAGCTGCAGCGGCTTTTCACACCCTTTTGATACAGCATGTGTGCACGCTGTGCCAAAAGGGTGTCCTGACACTGCATGCCATGCTAATGGGCATGCAGCTTCAGGATGGGGTTGGGGTGGAGTTGGGGTGGAGTTGGGGTGGCTGGCTCTTTAGGCCGGTCTGCAAAGCCTCTTGAGACTTATTTCTAACAAGAATAGGAGCATATTAATTCATAACATGTAGGCTTAAAACAAAACAAAACAACAATACAGAGCTGGCCTAAATGGGTTACACTGCATCCTTGTTATCTGCTGGGGTTTGGTTCCAGGACCCCCATGGATAACAAAATCCTTGAATGCCCAAATCCCATTAAATATAATGGCATAGCAAAATGGTGTCCCTTATATAAAATGGAAAATCAAGGTTTGCAATTTGGAATTTATATTTTTTTTAATATTTTCAATCTGTGGATATTTGAATCCATGTATTAAAAAAATCTGTGGATAAGTAGGGCCAACTGTATTTATTTAGGATCTTCTCCACAACCACCACTGGGCTCATTGAATCTTGTTTACATGACACAGGGCCAAAACTACGAATTGTCCATGGACTGTCTTCATGATGTCTGCATCTGAATCACCCCTTCCTCCCCTTAACCCAAATGTTAAAACCTTACTTTTTGCTCCAGGTTTTTTGCTGTCTCTGCAGCAATGACACTTGTTCCCTGTAAGCTGCCAGGTGTTGCTACTGTGGTTGCAAGTAGCTCTGAGATTAGAAATATGTGCCCAACATCAATAACATGGCTGAGCACATCATTTTGACCTCATCAATGAGGCCAGGTGACAAATGGGGTTTGTGTGGGAAAGAACTGCCCATCATTGCTGCAGAGAACACAGGTAATGGAAGGAATTCAGGGCTAGAATACTCTGGGAGCAGCCTAGATTATTGTGGTCAGGGAAGGCAAACCCACAGTTGCATTATGTTAAAAACCTGTTGCTTGATTTGTGGGGTCACCTCTGAAACAAAAATTCATAAGTATAAACATGTCCTATGTCCAATGAACTGTTTGTGTGTGTTCAGAATAAATTGTGTTCTACTCATAACCAGACAAATACCTAATACCAGATGGAATAAACTTGAAATTAAATTAGGTAAAATACAATACTTATTCACCATAATAAATTCCAGTGACCCCTCTATGGAACAAAGAAAGAAAGAAAGAAAGAAAGAAAGAAAGACCTTCAATGAGGATAAGATACTGTAAATCAGAGTATAACATGTCCACTTTACTGCATCATGGCTCACACCTAGAAAATGTATGTATCTGTCTCTCTATGCATATGTGTGTTTTCCAGGATGTTGCATTAGATGGAACAAAAAGATTTTTATTGCACTTATAGGCACCACTTGGTGAAAGGCAGTTTTCTGAAAGTGTCTCTTCTGGTCATGAGAACCAGGGTGGGAGAAAAGACATCTCTTTGGGCTAGCTTGAGGTTCAACCTTGTTTTAAGTCATAGAACTTAGAAAACACAATTCCTCTGGTCAGACTTCCTTCAATGAGGAAGGCTAGGAAGTGATCCAATATCACAGGGTGGTCCTGGGGCTCAGGCACTTCATTCAAGGGTGGCAGAGGAGGAGGTCTACAGCTGACCTCCTGCCTCAGCAAATCCTATACTGGGTCCTCCCTCCTTGCAGTTATAGCTTAAAATTAAATGGTTAAAAAAGCTAAATAAAGTGGCATTTATTCCATCCACAACTTGTTTCTGTTCTCTTCATTTCCTGGGTGGGTCAACAAAATAGAATAAATACATTGTAGGTCTACTTATGTGTTGAACCAGCAAAGATCTCTGTTCTATCCCCCCAGCTCTCTTTGTTGAAATATTGTTGGTACCTGCTGGTATTAAGTCTGAGGCTGCATCTGCACTGCAGAAATAATCCAGTTTGACACCACTTTACCTGCCATGGTTCAGTGTTATGGAATCCTGGAAACTGTAGTTTGTTGTGGTACAAGAGCTCTCTGGCAGAGAAGAGTAAAAGTCTAACAAAACTACAGTTCCCAGAATTCCATAGCATTGAGCCATGTCAGTCAAATTGATGTCAGGCTTATTTTTTGCAGTGTGGATGCAGCCAGATTCACATGGCAGAATTCAAATAGAATCCCTGGATTCTTGCAGCAAGGGCCATTCTAAATTTATTTTGGCTATAAATGTGATTTTAAAATTGAGTCAAATGTGGTTTTCAGATTGACAAATGTAGCAGAAAACACTTTATGAGCAGGGGTGGTGTATTTCTCAATAAAATGGCACAACAAAGTTCTATCCATTATAGAACTTTCCCTCCAAAAATTGACTTGTTCATTGACTAAATTTATTGCATTTTTAATCTAAGTATCTAATTTCATTAGGAGATATTTGCCATACAGTTTGCTAATCATATAAAAGAGAGTTCTATAATTTCCTGAGTCTGTTCTAGATCCTCCTTTATAAATTGGAATGCCAATGGTCAAAGACCACTCCTTTGGAAATACTTTTAGTATATTGATGGCTGTAAACAAAGATGAAAGCAGAGTCACCTACCATTTTATTTGATCTTTTAAAATGTCTATTGATATGCCACTAGAACCAGGGGTCTTCTTTCTTTTAAGTCCAGTTTGACAATAGCTTCTGGAGTTACTGGTAGCCAAGGATAGTGCTTAGGGGTAATTTTCTGAGGCCCATATCTGATGATGATTTAGGGCCTTTGCAGACTGCCAGAAATAGTGCACATTGAATCCACTTTAAGGGTTAGGGTTAGTGCTAGGGAGTCATGGGAATTGTTTATTTTCTGAGACATTGAGCCTTCTCTGTCAGAGAGCTCTGGTGCCACAATAAAATACAGTTCCCATGATTCCCTAACCCTAACCCTAACCCTTAAAGTGGACTCAATTTGCACTATTTCTAGCAGTCTGCAAAGGCTATTAGTTTCAAAGAAAAGTTTCCAAGAGTGGTGTTCCCATTTAGATGCACTTATAGGAGGTAGCTTTATGGCAGGGGTAGGCCTTTCCCCTTTAAGGGCTGAGGGACAACAGCTCCCAGAATCCCAGGAGCTATTGGCCAACATGGGACTATTGACCAACATGGCTGAGGCTTCTGGGAACTGAAGTCCCTCGGTCCTTAAAGGGGAAAGGTTGCCTACCCCTGCTTTATGGTGAACCTTACTTATGATGGTAATGTGGTAATGTGTGTGTGTGTGTGTGTGTGTGTTTAGCTTTTATGGCTGTCCATAATTCTATCCATTAGGGAAAAATAATCTTTTTCCTCCTGTTAATTATTATTATTATTATTATTATTATTATTATTATTTTGTATTGTCTGAGATACCAGTGTGGTAGAAGGCAGGCAGAGCTGTATTCAAGGGTTCTGAGCATTTTATGTTTCTTTTTTAATAATTAACACTCTGAATCATATCATAGTTTAGAAAGGGTTTTAGGGCCTATTGATGATTGTGGGCACAAAATTATAAAAGTGTTATGCCTGAAATGGTGTTCTGAAATAGAGAAATATTGGCTTTTTCAATATTACCATCTATTTTAGGATCATAAATGTTTCTTACTTTCCTTGAGGCATGTGTTTACACTTTGCCACTGGATCCTAATTCTGTTGGTTGTAAGATGACCTTACAACCAACCAATAGACCAGGGGTAGGCAACCTTTCCCCTTTAAGGGCCACGGGACTTCAGCTCCCAGAATCCCAGGAGCTATTGACCAACATGGGATTATTGGTCAACATGGCTGAGGTGTCTGGGAGCTGAAGTACATCAGCCCTTAAAGGGGAAAGGTTGCCTACCCCTGCAATAGACAGTAAGAACTCTATTTTTGCTGAGCTTCAAATTTTTACTTTAAGCCTCAATAACTGAATGTCTAGTTCAGGGTGATATCCAATTGAAAAGTGCCTGATCTTAACAAATTTAGACTAAAGGTCAAAAGCTAATCAATCACACTTCCTCCACAATTGTTGAAAAATGTAAAGTCCACCTTATGATTTTTAATAGCTATACCATTTAATGGAATTAATCCAGTATCCCTTATCAATGAGAAGAAGTGTTATCCATGGTTATTCACAAGGGAGCCTTTGGATTGCCTTGTCAGCAGAGCCCAAACTAATCCTGGTCCTCATTGGCCTCAAGCAGACAGTGAAAAAGGAGTGGCCAGAGGTCACTCCCACCCCATTCACTGTGGGACTGGCTGCCAAAAAGGAGGTTTGGGCCACCTTAAGCAGCCATGGTGCAGCTTCAGCCCAATCCAGAGGCTTGTTTCATCTGAATTGGGCAGAAGCCAACGCTTTTGGCCCATCTGTTTCAGGCCATTATGAGGTTGAAACAGTTCCTATGATATCCCAATATGGTAATTAAAGTTGTTGGGAGAGAGCAAAATATTAGCCTCACTGTGTCACCCCAGGTAAGACATGAAGCTGGGATGAGCCCTGAATCTGGTTAGGAAGTATGGAACACACACACACACATACAGTGTTGACCAAGGCATTACAATCCCATCCACTAAGGCTCTCAGTGCAACTAAGAGCTCAGAGTGGTCAAGATTGACAACTTTATTCTAAAAACACTAAAGAGATTATTGCACACCAAATCCATGATGGGATAGATGTAGTTTGTAACCATCAACAATGGATGTTATTGCAATGTCCCAAAGAGTGGTTATTGCTATCACCACTCTTTTAATTATCACACTCTTACAAACTTACAGCAGTATTTGAAATATCAGAAACTTAGCAATGGCTTACAAATGTAAAAGCAAATAGTTCAGTGTGCCTAGCAGCAATAAAATGAAGCCTGCTTAAAATGTAAGATAAATTACCCTAAAGACATAATCACCAGCCAAAATTATAATGGATGATGGAAATCTCTGAGAAATATATCCACGTGAGTCACCAAGTGTTTGTCACATTTGGCTGGAAGAATAAGGTGATTGCTTTAGGGTAATCTAAATATTGATAAGTATCAGGTGAAGTCTACTAAATCATAAACTGATACCTAGAAGTCAAGTAGGGTGGGAAAACAGTTAATCTAGATCAGGGGTAGGCAACCTTTCCCCTTTAAGGGCCAAGGGACTTCAGCTCCCAGAATCCCAGGAGCTATTGGCCAACACTGGACTATTGGCCAACTTGGCTGAGGCTTCTGGGAGCTGAAGTCCCTCAGCCTTTAAAGGGGAAAGGTTGCTTACCCCTGATCTAGATAAGCCTCAAGTGTCATTGTTATACTGCAGGCCACACTTCCACAAAGATTGTCTGTGGAAATAGGAGACTTGACAGCTTCAGTTATAAAAATATAACCATCTAATAGTATTTCCTTCAGAAACTTGGTATCTTGGAACAGAATTGTTTTGAAGGAAGAGATTAGCTCCAAGAAAGAGGCATAATTCAATATATTTTACCAGTCAGCATTTTTCTATGGAATTAGGAGAAGCTGGGATGGAGTTAGTTATGTCATGTTACCTTTAAATCATAGAGTGGGACAAGGAGTAATTTGGTTAAGTCTGGCATCCCAACTAATAGCTCCATTCTTAGATTGAGGAAGTGATATGGTGGTCTGAGTGTGAGGGCCATTTACAGGTAGGATAGAAGAATTACTTTTGCTGCTATTTGTATTGCTCAAATTGGATGGTCAAAACAATACTCCACTTTGAATACCCAAGGCATAGGGAATCATTCAGCAGCAAATAATGTTTGTTTAGGAATAATAGAAATAAATTTGTCAGATGATAATTTATTATATGCTTAATCAACTGGTAGATTAATCAAAAGGGACACTGATGACTGAGCATCTTTATTTTTAGCAGTAAGAAGGGCTTGCCCCAAAGTGGGAAGCAACACAGGGCAGTTAATTTGAAACAGTTCTCACTTGCATTTTATAGAGACTTTCCTATGTATTGAAATATAAATTTGCCCCATCTCAGGAAAATTCTGCATTAATATGCATCTGATACAAACTGATTCACTCACTATTTTGTCCCTGTATTGTTGTCAAGGTTGGCTTCAGGTACAAAGTAAGTGGCCTTTGACATAGTAACTTCTAATGATTATTCTGTTTTAATGGACCCTCTTACTGTTGTCTGTGGCTGCAACTAACAATACTTTAAGTATTGCTATAATCAAAACTGAGCAAATCCAGTGCATTTTAATTTCCTAGAGTTGATGCTACATTCTAGGTGTTTAATTGAGCAGGAAGACTCAGGGCCTTTACAGACTGCCAGAAATAGTGTAACTTGAGGCCACTTTAACTGTCCTGGCTCAGTGCTAAGGAATCATGGGAACTGTAGTTTATTGTGGCACCAGAGCTCTCTGACAGAGAAGGCTCATTATCCCAGAAAAAAAATTCCCATGATTCCCTAGCACTGAGCCAGGACAGTTAAAGTGGCCTCAATTTACACTATTTCTGGCAGTCTGTAAAGGCCCTCAATCACTTACTACTATTCACACTGCCACAACCAATGTAGCCTCTAACACAGAGATTCTTACCACTTGAGGGTCCATGGATAGATTTTAGGAGGTCTGTGAACTTGGATGAGGGGACAGGATTTATCTTTATGTTCACTACCTTTCTAACTGAAATGTAGCATTTCCTTCAATTATAAATACAGGAATCACTCCACAGTAGTATTACTTTATCATCAGTAAAAATCACATATATCTTCATATTACATCACAGTTATTGCAGTTGCACTGCACAAAAAGATTCCGCACAACTTTATTTATCTGTACAGGGTCAAAAACCATCTTCATTAACCAAATAACATCTATCATAATTATTTTCTTCTTGACACATGTGTCAATGCAGATAACGAAACATGTTATCAGGGTAAACCAAGCCCTTCTCAACATGTGGCAAGAACAACTCAATAAATCATCTCCCCCCAACACACCCCAGATATGAAGTCATAACTAAACACATGACGTAATCCAGTTGTGATGTCATCAACTTGGTTGCTGATGTCATAGAGAATTTAGTTAACCCTATGATGTATAGTCTTCATTCAAATAAATAATCCAATTTAGTAATTTCAATAAACTGAATTATCCCCTGGGGGGGTCCCTGCCTGCCATAGGAGTGGGCATCCCCACTAGCTTGGCATCCCCTCCCCCCCAGAAGAGCTCGTTCAGACGAGCTGTTGAATCCAAGTATACATCACATCCCTCAGGGGAGAGATGAACCCCATCACCCCTGTACAGATGTGGCATACAAACCTGAATTTCTTCATGCTCCACAACCAAAATCCCCAAATCCTCACACTTCTTGGCCACTGATCTGTTCAACCAACAATAACGCGCATTGATAAAAGTGTCCTTCCTTGCCCCCGCCAAAGTACGGCATGGCAAAAACTTGGTCCACATAACTACAGTTTGTGGCAATCTTTGTTGGATGTCTTGCATGTCTCTCAAGATTCGCTTGGCCAACTGGAAACAAGGAAGTTTTACTAAGTCATTTTCACCCAAATGAACCACAAGAATCAGGCAGTGTCACAGTTGCCAAAAGCTCAATGATACATGGGAGAAGAGCTCCCCACAGCATGCCTCTGCGTCCAAACCAGCGTATCTTACGGATCTCCTCTATCCCCAGGTTTGGGTCTCAACGAGACTGAAGGATCTGCCACTCAGCCCAAAAAACAAGGCTGTGACCAATGATCTATACATCACCCTGTTCCAAACCTGCTCAATAAAAGTAGCACTGTCTGGGCCACATTTCACTTATCTACCCAAGACCAAGGCCAACTCTCAGCTGCCCACTGGCCTTTCCAATAAACATCAAAGCCATGTGCACCACTGTACCTGAAAGTCCTCCTTTTAAAGCATTTCAGTCGTCCAAAATGAAACACCATTAAATTGATCTAAAAATGACTCCCAAACCTTCAAATCCGCTCATATCCCACTTGTAATCCTAATGTGGTGATGCGGGGCAGAAACCCCTTTCATGGCATTGTATAAACGAGCACAAAAGCCCATCCTGAAACTATAACCTTGCAAGCTTAATTTAACAAACCTGTCAGGGATTGAAAATCATGAAGCGTGGCCTTGCTTTTCCCCCTCATTAACATCAATTGATGTCTCATAGCCTCCAGTTTTTTCACTGGAAGGTGGGATAGTCCCGCAACCATATCTAATTAGATACCCAGAAAAGTAAGATGGGTGCCAGGACCCTCTGTCTTCTCTTCTGCCAAAGGGACACCCATCTCAGCCATCAACACCTGAAATGTCGACAAGGTATCCTCACACCATGTTGACCCAGGAGCCCCAGCAAACAAGAAGTCATCTAAATAATGGGCAATAGCATGATAACCTGACCTCTTGAAAGCACACCAGTGCAAAAAGGTACTAAATTTCTCAAAGGCAGAGCACGAAATAGAACAGCCCATTGGCATTGCTTTATTGAAGTAGTACATCCCTTCTAACTGAAAACCTAATAAATCAAAATCCTCAGGATGCACTGGCAAAAGCCTAAAGGCAGATTTTATATCACACTTAGCCAACAGGGCACCCTTACCCAATGCCTGCATCATTTGCACTGCTGAGTCAAATGATGCATATTTCACCAATGCCGAAGCCAGATCAATAGCATCATTCACACATTCCCCTTTAGGATATAACAAATTATGAATTAATCAATATTCACCTGGTGCCTTTTTAGGCACAACACCCAAAGGTGAAAACCTTAGTGTTGGCATAGGCAGATGTTTATGGAGGCCAGACATCCTACCAGCAGCCAGCTCTTTGGCTAGCTTCTCCCTAACAATCCCTGGTAACTCCCTCACCAAATGTGCATTAGGTGCAAATCAGTGAACCCTCAAACTAGCATAAGGAATACGAAAACAGTATGAAAAACCTTCCAACAAATACTGTGCAGAATCCCGGCTAGGGTAAATCTGCAGCCATGCAGCCAACACATCCAACTTAATTGGCATTGGAGCTTTTTCCTCCCGCTGTGTTTGGTTGAGAGGTGACCCCAGCCCCAGACTTCTTAACTCTGTAACAAGATGTGCCTGGATGTTTGCCACCGCAGGTGTTACATTTGTGATCAAATCTGCAGGCTGCCTTCTGCATTTACCTGAGTTGAAGTCCCAGCAGAGACCTGTTGTTTTTCTCTCCCCCATGCTAGGCCTCGCATACTGCCCTTTCAGCTGTGTGACCATAGGCACAAAGCCATTGTCACATCTGCTCGAAGGGGAGGCCCCCAGCATAACATGCGCCCACAGCTCTGACTGGACATGCTGCCAGGATAAAGAAAGGTCCAAAGCAGCTCTCATCTTAAACTGCTCATCGTACTGGAGCCAAGCAGACCCACTCACATTGAAATTACAATTTGTGTGTGCTTTAATCATTATCTCCTGATACTTAGAAAAATCAGGAGACCTAGAGGGCTCTTTCTGTTCGATAACTCCCCTATAAATGGTGAAACCCATCATCCAGTTCACAAAGTTCCTCTCAAGCTTAGGGCACTTGTGAGCCTGGAATTCCTTTGGGAGACTAAATACGACCCCATCCTTTACCATAATCCTCAGCTCAGGGTCCTGAAATGTAAGGGAGAAAAAAATCAATGTACTCCCATTTCCAAATTCTCTCTTTAGTAGATAGAGGGAGATGTGATCCCAAAGGAGTGGACATCCCAGCATAAGGGTTGGACTCCACTGCTCTGTCCTTCCCAGCTAGACCCAACGGTCCTACAGTCACCACCGCCTTCGAGTCACTTATCTTGGACACTGAGGGCTGCTCAACCTGCACCCTCGAGTTGGACACCCGAGATTTCACTGGTGTTGTCGAGGGTGCTGCAAGAGGAACAGAAATAGCCCCTTCCACATGAGAGGTTTGCCCACATTGCCCACCTGGAGTCCATAACGAGGTCGGCCAAGAAGCCATAGAATTAGAAGATTGAGACAAACCTGTATTGGACAATAGCTGAGAAGCATCCCTCAATGCTTGCAAAGCTCCATCTGAGTGTGACGTGACCGCAGCTCGGGTGCCATGCTGTAGAGTGGAAGAAGAACTTCCCCATCCCTGTTAAGAACCTCACATGTTTCAGGTGCCACCCCACTGCCTTGACCTGAAACCACCACCCTCAGGACGAAATTATACAAATCCACCAGAGTGGGCTGCTAAGACACAAGGGCCACTGCTCCCTGTTGTCCCACACCAGCAACTCTCTTCAGCAGTTCCATAATGTCAGCTACGGTTGGCCCCCCCAACCTCCATAGCTGAGGTAGCCGGGGGACCACGTGCCATACTGTGTGAAGAAATGCCAGGTGAAGTAACCAATTGCACCTGTGTAGCCTGTGATCCCAAAGTTTGATCTTCACTGACAGATGAGCTAGCCTGAGAACCAGAACTAGCAACCTGTATCCTCTTCTGAGCTAACTGCTCACAAACTGCAACACAGGCCTGCATAGAATGGCCTAATTGTGATAATTGGGCTACTATTTCGTCTTCTTTGCCCAGTGCTTCAGGTGCCATTTTCGGGGCTGACCGCCCAATACCAGCCCCAGCAGAAGCCACACCCCGTTTAGACTGTGGCTTGCTGCACGGCATGATGACTCCATATGACAAGCTGACTAACAGGCTGCCTTGGGTTATAGTGTTCTTCTAAAGGCTACAACCCTTTGTATGACTAGGAATAAACAGCAGCCCCAAAAACACCGATGGGGCCCAAAACAATTAATGATACAAACCCCACAATGACTTCAGGTTGAAATGCTCCTATTAAGGAATACCCAAAAGCCAACAGTGAAACAAATCCTGTTAGGCTAATACCACCACCACCACCCCCCCATGAAAAAAAAGGACAGAGTGTAGGAAATTGCACCCCCAGGCACGGGTCCCCAATCTGAATCTGTCTCAAGCAGGGACCCAAACACGGCCTTAATGGCCAATCCTGTCCCTTCGGGACAAATGAACCAAGCTGGTATCACCAGCGTGTGCAACACTGAAAGGGCCTTAAAACCTAGGCCCACCACCAAGCCTTCCCCCCAATAGGGAGCCAGGCTGCACTGGGCACTAATGACAAATAAGCCCTGTGGTCTGGCCACTGGCCTATGCCCCCCCCAAGGGAGACAGGCCCAGCTAGGCCACAGGACCCCAGAGGCAGGGGGTGCCACCCATTGAGGGCTAACAGGAATGCTCGGCCACCCAGGCCCTTGCAATGGAAGCCACCACTCCCCGCACCCAGCCACACCAAGGAGCATGAGCAGGGCCTGACAAGGAGCCACCCCGGCTTGGCAGGCCTCCTGGGGGGCCCCACTGACTGGCCAACCACCTCACATGGCACCGTAGGCCCCTCCGGGACCCCCATGGCTGGTCCTCGCCGTGCCCTCACCAAGCCATGCCAACCAGGCCATGGCGACCAAGGCGGCAGAGGCCCAGTACACGGGGCCGCCGATGATCTGGGCCTTTGGGTCGGGCCGATCTGCACCGCGACCCCCCAACAGGCCCAAGATGGAGCCGGGCCCACAACCACACTCCGTCCGCCCTGAGTAGGCCTCCTCACCTTCCCAATCACTAGCGCACAAGTGCTTCGCTTGCCTTCTAACCCAAAAATGGCTGCCACCTTGTGGCAGCCAGGGGCTATATAGCCCCCAAGTCTCACTGGTAGTCTCATGAGACACGAGACTACCAGTGTGCTGGGGATCCTAGAGCATCCCCTTCCCGATTGGCTGGGCAGTGCAGGAAGGGCGGCGCTTCCTGCCTCCCAGCCAATCATGTGTCGGCATCTTTCAAATTGGCCAGTGCAACCTAGAGCCCCTCCTGACGCATTGTGGAGGCTCTATCTCTTGGAATATTGTTTAAGTTTATTGTTAGTTCAAACTTACTGTGTTTATTAGAACTTCCACTAGGGAAGAGAGTTGAAGTCTCTAGACCCACAGCTATTCTGAGATTTTACAAGTATAACCATACTTTCAAAGTGATCTATGGCACTTCTGCTCTAGTAGAAAAGCCTGCTGGCATGCTGGATCACTGGCAGCTACCCAGAGGTACCAGGTACCAGTGTCTGCCTTGGTTATGTTTAGACGTTAGATAGGAACATAAAATGAGGGAACCAGTGTTCTATATGGGACCTTAATTATCAAAAAGGAAAGAGGTTGTGTTTTTATTTTATATATTTCTGCATTACATTTCTATTGAAACAATATCTGAAGTTGCTTATACATTTGAAACAGAGCTAGGAAGTAAGCTTTAAATAGTCACTTTGGCAAATTGTTCTTATTGTTTGCACTACTGAACTGAAATTGGCTTACTTTTTTGCTTGTAACAATAATGGTTGTGATTCCTTATTTTTGAGTGAGCTCGGAATGAATTATCTCCCTGTTGCTAACTACTGTTTGCATGTGTTGGCTTAATCTGAGCAATGAGGGAATGAAGAAGGATGGCAAACTTGTTCTGCTTTACAATGCATTTTTAATTTTTCTCAGAATTTGTAAGGTGAAATGTTTGAATTGGATGCTTGTAACTTAACAATATTTTCCTGTATGTTTCAATGATACTGTGGTAATAGTTATGACAACTTATTAGTAATGATTAACCTAATTACCTTTCTGTACTGCAGTAACAGTACTAAGTACCTACTGTGTGATCAGAGTAGTAAAAATATATCTAATTATTTTTAAAAAGTAACATTCCAAACTTTTTGTAAGAAACAATAATAAGAATCTATTTATTGTAAATAACCATAGGATAGGTAGGGTCTGAAAAAGGACCCTTTAGAGGATTTGAAAATGCAACTCATACATTGTGTTTCAAATATAATGTCAACCATTTTCTTGAATATATGACCTTTTGGTATGTGATGGAAGATATCTTGCAAGGTTCATTCACAGTCTAAGGGCCTTTGCAGACTGCCAGAAATAGTGCAAATTGAGTCCACTTTAAGGGTTAGGGTTAGGGTTAAGGAATCATGGGAACTGTATTTTATTGTTGCACCAGAGCTCTCTGACAGAGAAGGCTCAATGTCTCAGGAAAAAAAGCAATTCCCATGACTCCCTAGCACTAACCCTAACCCTTAAAGTGGACTCTACATTAAAGTCTCTAATTCCCATTTTCTGTTTCTGCTGCAAAAATTCTGTATCCCTTACTGCTTTACCAGTTCTTCAGAGGAATTATCTTTTGCTAATCTAGTAATGTGGGATATGGCCCTTCACATTTTGTTTTGTTTTTTTAAACCAAAGCTCTTAAAACTTTTCAGATACATTTTTTTTTTATTTTAACAGTTGGCCAAACAGAAAAAGATGGATTCCATACCTTCGAATAGGTATGACTGACCTTCTTCATAGTAGGTATTGATATGGCTGCTTTGTCTATAACAGAACTGATCTAAAGTGATTTACAGGAAAAATGTAAACCTGATTTCTGAGGCGGGGGGGGGGAGCGAGAAAAACTATTTGCTACATTCAGGAAGTTTGATTTTTAATGAGGTAACTGAAGAAAAAGGCAAACCTCATCTGAACAAATCTTGGGGAAAAACTCAGTGATATGTTCACCTTAGGGACCTGAAGGCACACAACAACAACAATGACAACATCAATAATTCAAACATGTCATCTATTTTGCTTTTTGGAAAGCATTTTAGGCAGAACTCAGTGATTACACAAACTGTAATTTATTACAAATATCTTTTATATGAACTTGAAGTAATAATCAGCCCCAACTGCTCTGCATTATAACACACAATTCAATATTTATTTGTTTGTTAATTTTGCCACTGTCACAAGCAGTTCCAAATGAAATATTAAAAAAACAGTTTAATATTAACATATTTTGTGTTAAATCGGTTGCCTTTTAACATAATCACTTTTCATTAATCCTCCTGTTAAGCAGTTACAACCAGAATTCATTACAAAGGCTATGAATATTTTTGAGTTATTAAAGTAGGACACTTTTAGTTGAAGAATTAGCATATAACACCATCCAGCAAAAGTTAAGTAGTTTAAAGTCACGTTGGTTTCAATGAGAAAGAGTTGTGCACATGCTTTAGCCTTTCACTGAACCTAAAGGTTCCTAAAGTACTTGGTTTTAGGCTAGCTGCTGTCTTAGTTTTCATTTTCTCCATTATTTGGTTGGTGTCATAGAATATGATACAATATTTCTCCATGTCAGTTTACTCACTTTTCTTCCTAGCAATCAATTTTTGTGCTAAGAACTATGAGACCTGGGTTAGGTGAGTAGTAGGATAAGTTAAGAGGAGTGGGAATGCTAGGACCACAAAACAGTTACCTCCAGTCTGTCACTCTATATTACTGCTATTAAATTTACCAACCCTAAAAAGACATGTAAGCAAAATACCTTAAATTAACAATTGGATGATATGGGAGATTTATCAAAGGGGATACTGTTCATTCCAGCTCTATGATTTTTAATAAATGATAGTGGGCACCTGTTAGGTATTTATAATATGAATTAATAGCTGCAGTAGCAGCTTCAATGGTGTCATACCCTCAATTGAATAGACAATATGTATCTCTTCTAGTGAACAGACAAATCTATGGCTCAGGTCCACAACTCAGGCCTACCACATTAACAGCCAACCAGCTACAATGTGGAGGTGAAGCTGGAACTAGCAACAACACAGCAACAACACTGGATACCAGCATGCAATGCCCATGTTGGTTTAAGAATGTTTGTGATAAAGGTGTGAACCTTAGATGTGATTTCTTGTTATTTTAAACCAGGGGTAGGCAACCTTTTTGAGTTGGGGGCCGGGTTTCTGTCCCTCAGACAATTGGGGGGCCGAAGCACAAATAAATTAAAAATAAAATAAAATAAATATGCATGCACACTCTCTCAGCCTCAGAAAAGCCATGGCAAAACCCCTGTGGAGATTTTGCCAAGAAAACCCCAAGAACAAGTAATAACAACAATAATCAATATCATCATGGTGGTGGTGGGGGGGGGCGGCAGCGGCAGCAGCAGTGGCAGCAGCAGTGGCAGCAGCAGTGGCAACGGCAGCGGCAGAACCAGCCTGGGGCTGGTCCAAAAGCCTCAGGGGGCCGTATCTGGCCCCCGGGCCTTAGGTTGCTTTCCCCTGTTTTAAACCATATGTAAACATGGTAAGCTCTTAATACAACACATTAAAAAAAAGTTTCTTAATTGTTGTTTATTGGACATGTCCAGCTCTCTAAACTGCTCCTTGTAGGATATGGTTTCTAGAACGTTTTAGTTGCCCTCCTCTGGACACACTCCAGCTTGTCAACATCCTTATAGAATTGTGGTGCCCATAACTGGACATATATTCCAGGTAAGGTCTGACCAAAGCAGAATACTATTACTTCCTTCAGTCTAGACGTTATACTTCTATTAATGCAGCCTAGAATTGCATTGACCTTTTTTTAGTTGCTCCATCACATTGCTGACTCATGTTCAGCTAAGACTCGCAGATCCCGTTTACATGTACTGTTATCAAGCCAGGTGTCACCCATCCTTACCTTTCTATCTGTTAAAATTCATTTTGTTAGTTTTGGCGCAGGATTCTAATCTGTTACTGTCATTTGAAATTATGTTCCTGTCTTCTGGGGTATTAGCTACTCCTCTCAATTTGGTGCTTTCTGTAAATTTGATAAGTGTGGCCCCTCTTCCTAAATCCAAGTCACTTATAAAGATGTTGAGTAGCATTTAACCTCAGACAGAATCCTGTGGTATACCACTAGTCACTTTTCCCTAGGATGAAGCGGAGCCATTGGTGATCACCCTTTCAGTTCAGTGAACTCAACTACAAATCCAACTAAAAGTAGCACTGTCTGGGCCACATTTCACTAACTTGTTTGCAAGAATATCATTGGAGACCTTATCAAATGCTTTACTGAAATCAAGGTATGATATATCTACAA
Organism: Phrynosoma blainvillii; assembly: GCA_026167975.1. Classification (NCBI taxonomy): domain Eukaryota; kingdom Metazoa; phylum Chordata; class Lepidosauria; order Squamata; family Phrynosomatidae; genus Phrynosoma; species Phrynosoma blainvillii. The sequence goes on along the minus strand of JANUYF010000003.1, from coordinate 179,432,367 downwards.
CATTCCCTTCATCCACCAAGCTTATAACTATCACAACAGAGATGAGGTTGGTTTTTTTGAGAAACTCATGTTGACTTTTAGTGATCGAAGTATTCCTTTGTTAGTGCTTACAGGCTGTCTGATTAATTATCTGTTTTACAACCTTTCCTGGTATTGATGGCATGCTGAGTAGGCAGCAGTTGTTTGGATTCTTTTTTTTTTTTCTGACTTTTTGAAGATGCGGATAACATTTGCCCCCTTCCAGTCTGCCGGGACTTCTGTTCTCAAAGATTATTTTTAATGGTTCTGAGATTACCTCTGCCATTTCTTTCCATATATTTGGGTGTAGTTCATTTGACCCTGGGAACTCGATCTCATTTATATTGATCAGGTATTGCAGGTATTCCTTTTTACCATTTCTGTGCCGCATCTCCCCTACTGTATCATCTGCTCCATTTCCCCCAAGTTCAGCAGTGTTTTCCTTTAGGGAGAAGACCAAGACAAAGAAGCTGTTAGGTAACTCTGCCTATTCTCTGTCCCCTGTTAGCATTTCATAATCTTTTCCACACAGTGGCCATACCATTTTCTTGTTTTTCCTTTTGCTATGGACCAAAAAAGCAAGCCTGAACTCATCCTGTGCTTTAGCTTTTTTGACTTTCTCCCTACATGTGCTGGCTATTTGTTTGAATCCCTCTATAGTATTTTTTTTCTCTTTTCTTGTACGTGCCCCTTCTAAATCTTAGCTCAGTTGAAAGTTCTTTAGATATCTATCCTAGTTTCTTCAGGCACTTCTCATTTTTCCTCCTCAATGAAACTGTTTGAAATTGTGCCTTGATTATCTCCCTTTAAAAAAACTCTGATCCACCATGAACTCCCTCCTACTGTATAATAAACTTGAGGAGAATGTTATTTATCCTGCCTTCCCATTAAGGATTCCTCCACTTCCACCCCATTACTGTTGGTTAGTATCAGATCTTTAAAAAGTTGATCTCCTGAACAGTGAAATTGTTTGAAAGTGAGAAATTGATTGGACCTTAAATTTCTGGCAGAGTTTGACTTCCAAGAAATATCAAGATAGTTGAAATCCCCCATTACTATTACATCTCCATTGCTATTATATCTCTCCTTTGGACATTATCACACTGGGGAAATCCTGTGAGGAAATGGGGGTTTAAACTGAAAATGACCTGCAAAAACGGGTATATTTTCAGATGACGTCACATTTAAAAGCAGGATAATCCGAACAGAAAGTAGTCAGAAACTGCTTCTTTTTATTTTCAGGGATCTTCCGAAAATAAAAAGAAGCAGTTTCTGCCTACTTTCTGTTCGGAGTAACCTCTTTTTAAATGCGCAGGAGGTTTTCACACGGGGAAAGCCGGCTAATTAATTGCTTCCGCTTTTGCGGTAGCACTTTCACTTTAAAGCCGGATTCTGTTCGGAGCTCCCCATGTGATAGCGTCCTTTCTTAACATGTGGACATCTGTTCCAGGAAGGAATCATCCAAATACTCAGTCTGGTTTGGAAGTCTGCAGTAGACCCCAACAATGACATCCTGTTGTTCTTGCCCACTTAATTTTTACCTAGATGTTCTCATCTTGACTTCCAAGATTTAAGCCAATGGATTTCTTCACAGGTGTAAGCATGCTTGACATATAAAGTTACTCCTAATCTTTTCCTGTTTGGTTTGATTCTCTGAAATAAGTTATGCCCCCTATTACTACATTCCAATCATGAGACTCATTCTATCAGGTTTCAGTGATGCCTATTATATCATATTTGCATTCCTGTATTAAGAGTTAACGTTCATCTTGTTTATTTCCCATGCTCTGTGCATTAGTGTAGAAACATGTAAGACCATGGGCCATTCCCTCTATGTGCTTATTTAAGGTTTTTCCCTTCCCATTATTGGGTTGTTGTACAATTTTCCCAGTTCTTTCTATAACATTTATAGTATTATCTCTAGCACTAGATGAACTCCTACCCTCAAGAATACTTTCTCCCTCTCACCTGTCAGCTTAAAGCCCTCCTAATCAGGTTGGTGAGCCTCTTAGTAAAAATGTTCCTGCCAACAGCTGTGAGGTGTAGCCCACCACTTACCAGAAATTCCTGGTGGCATAAATGAGTAGCCAGTTGTTAACCACCATTATACTCCTCTCCCTTCTTGACCATTTCCTTCAAATGGGAGGAGAGAGAAAATGACAACCTGTACATCAAAGTCCTTCAGTGTCCTACCCAGAGCCTCATAATCCCTTCTGATATCCTGAAGGCTATGCATTGCAGTGCAATTTGTTCTCACATGGAGCAAAAGGGAGGGATAATGGTCAGTGAATTAGCCAATTTATATCATGAGCCACCTTGGGCCCCTTTCTGGGTGGAAGATGGGATAAAAATAAAATTAATGATTTAATTAAATAATAAGTGTTGTCAGCCTTCTGTTACATCACAAATTTTTGCCCCAGGGAGACAGCACATTTCTTGAGTCATCTTGTCAGGTTCACAAACCACTTCTTCTCTTCCCCTCAGCATGGAGTCCCCTACCACCAACACCATACATCTCCTCTAAGGATAAGCAGAGGCTATCCCATATGCTGAATCTTCTAAGGTCACCTGCATGTTCTCTGAGGACTGACACTGTTACTATTGTTGCTGTTCCTCATCATCACTGATAATAGAGATACCTTCTAAGCAATCCTGTAGCTCTAAGCTTACAGAACGATCCCTGCTCCTTCTATGTCTATGTGTCACATTCCTCCAAATGTCTACCTCTTGTTCTGGAAACTGACCTTCTCCTCAGGGGACCTCCCCTGCATGGTCCTCCTTCAGGACAGTCTGATTCACTCTGTCCAAGAAAACCTCATAATCCCTAATATGAAGATTAGATACACGGGCCTCAAGTTGATGGATATTCTGTTCCAACAGAACAACAAGCTTGCTCTTTCTGCTGGTGTAGCTACCCACATTCTGTCATGAACATAAACATATCACAGCTGTAACAGGTGACTGCAGCAGCTCCCTCACATTCAATGCTCAGTTGTCTAAAGTAGGCACTGAGACAGAGCTCTGGGCATTCCTCTCAAATTTTCCCTGCTAAACACTCCTGTGAAAGGTCTGCTGGCTTGCCTGTTAGTGGAGCTCCTGTTCAATTCTTACTGATATGGCTGTGAGTGCTGCAAGGTGCATAACAATGGCCCTCAGAGACTAAGCTCAAAAGATAAAGGTAGCAGATATATAGAGCTAGCTCCACCCCAAAGCAAGTCAGTGACTCAGCAAAAGCCCCACTCCCTTAGACCATGTGCTCAGGAAGAGTACACAGCCAAAAAATCAAGCAACCCTCCCACCCAAGCCTTTAAAAAGCAGTAAAAAGTCAAGGATGGTCACCTTAACATAGCTCACCTTCTGATCTCTCTTCAGAGACTGAGCCCAAAAGACAGAGGCAGAAGTTATATAGACCTAGTGGCTGCTAGCTCAACCCACCAAGCCAATAGCCCCTAAGCAAGTCAGTGTCATGGACATAATATACAGGGTTTATGTAGATTTTCAGGTTCTGCATGGCTCCATGGTCATGTCCCTTGCACAACTGACCCCGGGGAATGGGCAAAAAGTGATCACCTAGTGCAGAACAGCCAAAGGGAATGCCACCGTGTATCCACAGGGCAGCCTAGGGAGTTTGGGTGTCCTTTAGTAACTATCCCAAAGGACAGTGGGAAGGTAAGGGGGCATGAGAGGTGATATGATAGCTGTGTTTAAATATTTGAAGGGATGTCATATTGAGGAGGGAACAAGCTTGTTTTCTGCTGCTCCAGAGACTAGGACCCGAAACAATGGATGCAAGCTGCAAGAAAAGAGATTCCACCTCAACATTAGGAGGAACTTCCTGACAGTAAGGGCTGTTCGACAGTGGAACACACTCCCTCGGAGAGTAGTGGAGTCTTCTTCCTTGGAGGTCTTTAAGCAGCGGCTGGATGGTCATCTGTCGGGGATGCTTTGATTGGGAGTTCCTGCATGGCAGGAGGTTGGACTGGATGGCCCTTGTGGTCTCTTCCAACTCTATGATTCTATGATCCCCCCACCTCCAAAAAGGATCCAGTTCAGTTAATCTGGATAAGCTCTTCATATATCTATATTTATACCCAGACTAAGTACAGCCCATTATTTGTAGGAGGAATTTAAATTTGGCTTTAGGAACCTCTACCAAGGAATAATTGTTTCTATAGGGCTAGGAACCTGAGGTCAGTAATTGGTTTGGAACATATTGTTAGGAAGAAGATGCAGAAGGAAGCCACTGAGGGGAAAGTGATTTGTCCTTACCCCCCACCCCTTGTTCCCAATTTGAGGGTGTTCCCATTGGACATGGTTCCCAAGAAAATCCTGGGTGAATACAGGATTAGCCATCATTTATCTGACCCTAAGGGAAGTTAGTTAATAACAACATTCCTGTCAAGTTGTGGATCACCATGTGGTACATGTTTTTGATTCAGCCATTGGGGAGTTCATTAGGTATGGGTTGGGCTGAATTAGCAAAATGCAACATTAAGTCTGCATTCAGTTTTCATCTAGTCCACCCTGATGATTTTGAGTTTCTGAGATTCTCATTTAAATTCATGTTTACATTTATCAGGCACATCCTATAGGGCACTCAGTTCCCCAGGCACAGGAAAAGATACAGGAAAAGACAGCAGGTCCCTCCCACCAATTGGTATTCCTGGTCATCAAAAGTCTGATCTGTTATGTAGGTTGCTCATAGTTAAAGTGCAGTATATGAAAGAAATAGTAGCTTGGTTCCTAGGGTATAGGAAGTCTGTGCTGAGGGAATTACAGGAGCTTATCAGTCACCTGAACTTCGCATGCAGGATGGTATCCCTGGGTAGATCTTTTTTTTGGCAAATAGCTGATACTATTTGCAGGATTAGAAACTCAATCATAGAATTAGAATTACTCAGTGGTTTTGGAAGTATCTCATGGTATGGCAGGAATTTCTAACAGGGATTAACAGAATTTCCTTTCGGAGGGAGGTGGTGAAGCTCAGGGATGTGCTGGATCTTTGAGGTTTGGTGTATACTTTAGAGGTTATTGGTGTGCACATGTTTATGTCTCTGACTGGATCAAGACAGGTGTCATGGCTGATTTGATCTTTCTGGAGTTGCCCTCCCCTCAATTCTAGTCACAGTTAAGAGTTGGGTTGGGGAGTTGGCTAGCTCCTTTGTGCATTACCTGGTGTGGTAATATGTCCACAGTGCAGGCTATTAAATCTCTGTCTTCCACATCTGCCAGGATGATGAAGTTGGTTAAGGAATTCATGTTGCAGTGCTTATTTCATAACATTCTTGTCACAATGATCCATGTTGTGGAAATGGACAAAGGCTTAGCCAATGCTCTCTCTTGTATGCAAATAGAGTGCTTCAGACAGTTGGCACCAAAAGCAGCCACCATACCGGACTCAATGGAAGAAGACAGGGTGAGGTAGTAGGATCAGAGACTGGTGAGATTCACAATTTTGTACTGGAAGTGGAGCAGGCTTGGCTGCTTTGGCAATGAGAATGGATTCATGACTTATTAGGAGGACTAAGTGATGGATGTAAGTGGTATATCAGAAGAATCTGCAGTCATTGTAGCTAACATGTGTGGGTTGCTCTTGTTATCTCTTCTAGAGGCTATGACCAATAAGACATCATGTCCTGATATGCACCCATAGCTTTGTCTGTTGGGTGGGAGCAATATGGGGACAAGAGGGTGATTCAGTCTTGATGGCCAGATGTAACTATAATGTGGTCTATTATGGACGTTATCACATGGGGTCTAAAGCAGTCCCATCCCCGTCGCATCCCCGTCCCATTGCGCTTCCTTTTCCCCTGTGTTCACACGACGTCGCAGAGAAACCCCGCCCATCCCCGTCGCATCCCCGTCCCATTGCGCTTCCTTTCCCCGTGTCTTCACACGACGTCGCACCCATCCCCGTCGCATCCCCGTCTATTGCGGCATCACCCGGCATCATCCCCGTTCTTTTGAATGCCAGTTTCTTTGGGAATTACATTTTGCTGCAACCAGAATGATACCGGAATGATGCTGCTTTCTGTATGCCGGTAAGTTCTGGATTGAAAAGGAACCACAATGGGATGGGGATGCAACGGGGATGGGACTGCTTTAGGCCCCGTGTGATAACGTCCTATGTTAGGCAAGTATGACTGAGAGACGGTGATCCCCAGTGCATAGACACTGCCCAATGAAGGATTCATAGGGAAATCCACAGTGCCATGGCCAAGGAGTTGGGCCATTTTCTGTCACTTACCCAGATTGTAGTCCAAAGGCCTGAGCTCTACAGAGCAGATGGGGTCCACCTGTCAAAAGTGGGGAACCAGATTTGTAACAGGGTGTGAGCACCATTTGGCTAGCCTGGTGGGGGATAGGGGCTAAGCAGATCTATCATTGCTTTTGGCAAATGTAGAAGAGGAATCAATTTCTTTTGGCAAATAAGTATACTGTACCTTCTATTGTACACACATGTGCATATTTAACTGGGAAAACATACTTCAACTGTGGATTTGAAAGTTCTTAGCTGGAGCTGAGCTTTGCTTCATTTGCCTGAAGCAAATTTGCTGAAAAGCCAAGGTGAGGATGGAGGCAGGGAGAAGTAGTGAGTAAAGTGTAGGATAATGAAGACATTAGAGGCACAACTCTGTTCTGCAAAGCAAATAATGGATCATTATTTACAAGAGAGAGAGATGTAAGATGTAGGAAAAAGGGTTAAAAACAAATAAGGGATAAGGAAAAGAAGAGATATTGCTTTGTCTTTATTTGTCCTTGTCTAAACTCACTGATGTCCCTCTTAATGAAAAATATTTTAGCAGAAATACAAATGACATTATTCAAAGGAAACCTCTGTAAATGCTCAGAAAACAAAATGACAATACTATTCTATCAGTTCCAAAGATCTAGAGCAGGGGTAGGCAACCTTTCCCCTTTAAGGGCCGAGGGACTTCAGCCCCCAGAAGCCTCAGCCATGTTGGCCAATAGTCCCATGTTGGCCAATAGCTCCTGGGATCCTGGGAGCTGAAGTCCCTCGGCCCTTAAAGGGGAAAGGTTGCCTACCCCTGATCTAGAGGCAGATGTATTCAGTACTAGTTCACATGCATATTTGATTATGGGAAGAAGTGTGTGCTGATCACCACCAAGTCATTTTTAATTTTTCATAACTGAATCTATCATGGGGTTGAGAGTATGACTTCCCCAGGGTCATCCAGTGAGTTTCCATGGCTGAACAGGGATTCAAACTTTATTCTCCCAGAGCCCTACTCCAATCTTCAAAACACTACACCATGAGAAGATGTATTGGATTTATACATGGCCCCTAACACATCTATAGTCTGTAATGTATAATCCACCTCTTAGGGAACATCTTCATGGCTTCAGGAAAAAGTCTTTCTTATGATGTGGAGAGAGACCATCGTTTGGGAAAGAACACATACTTTTCATGCTGAAGGTCCAAATTACAATTTTTTGCATCTCTCACTACTTACATTCTGTGTTGTTACTGACCAAGTGCTATAATTTTGGGATTCAGGGGAAAAAGAAACATTTAAGGAGTCTTTCTTTTCAGTGATCAAGTTTACATTTTCCACTCAGAAAGAATCAGACTCAGTTTCTAATTACTCTTGCTAAATCCTGAAAAGCTTGGAGAACCATTGACAGATTATTGTCCATGGATGAGGACAGTAATCTAATATATTGTTACTTTCTTACTCACATGATCTATACCTTTATTGTACCACAAAGGTGGAGAACCCGTAGGCCACCAGATGTTGATGAACTACAATTCTTATCATTCTATACATTTGGTTTACCTGGATACAGTTGATGGCCCTTGGAAACTACATATTTTGAACCAGAGTCTCAGCTTCAACAATATTATTTTCCATCCTAACCACAGGAATCTTTCATCTCCTCACCCCTTGGAAATTACTTTAGTCTTCATTTAATTAATTATAAGAAGATGGCATTCATATTCACTTATGTGTTACATATTGAACCAGATGCCTATGGCACATAGTATTCTGTTTTTGCATATTGTAGGCTTATTTTTCATCAACAGAAAATTAAATAACTTAATGACAACCAAAATAAAAATTAAAAAATCTGGAGAAAATTAGGATGGATATTATATATGATCTTGCTTTTAATAAATATATCATTATATGCAAAAAATAGTCATAATTAATTAAACCAGAGCAGGCACAGAAGAGGAATTTAATTTATTTAATTTATTTACTCTGTTGTTTCCTGGAATGATCCTTTCTTTGTAGTAGTGCTGAGTATGGCATAGGGGTGAGGGAATCTTCACTGGCATCAATAATGGATCCCCACCTCTCTATACTCATAAATACTAGCTTAAGAAAAGAATTTTCCTCATGACCACAAAGATACATTTAATGTCACTTATAATTTGGCCTTTGGTCACTCCATTCAAATATATTATAAGAATGTGGGGAATTGTTCAGATGTTATTTGATCCCTCTTCCTTGGTAAAACACAATGAAAGAGTTTGAAATGACAGCAATTTGCTTACTGTACTTCTGATCTTAGGAATCAAGTTTGCACAATGTGGTCTTGTAAGATTTAGCCATTGAAAGGAATGTGCAACTATGCTTCTTAGTAATACATATAGCATTCAGATCTGCAAATCTATGCATCCAGAAAACCAAAACATATACAAATAATGAATCTCACATTGGCTTTAGCACTTTTTCATGTAATGTTTCCCCCCCCCCCCCTTGTTCAGTATCTTTATTGAATTTTGAGCATACAATCATGTGAAGGAAAAGAAGGGAAGCCATTTCATTTTCAAATTTCCATATAAAAATAAAAATATGTATCAATACACCAGTTGCAGTCCTTATTGAACAATATAAAACTTCAATGTTCTTTAATTGGTGGCACAGTGGTTAAATGCCTGTACTGCAGCTACTCACTCATAGACCAGAAGATTGAGAGTTCAATACTAGCCAGGGCTCAGGCTAGACTCAGGCCTGCATCCTTATGAGGTCGCTAAAATGAGTACCCAACTGTTGGGGGGCAATGAGCTTACAGTTGTAAACCGCTTAGACATCCCATAGCATTTTATGAAGCGGTATATAAATGAAGCTGCTTTGCTTTGCTTTGCTTTGCTTAATCATTCTTTATATCTGTCTTACATCCCTTTCCCTCCCTTTATTTTTCTTGCTTGATTCCTCTCTTTACTTTTTCTTTTATCTCTTCTTAAGTTTCCTTCCCTACTCTCCTTTTATGTATATATATTGTGTGAAGTAGGGGTCGTTCATCTATCTATCTATCTATCTATCTATCTATCTATCTAATCACTTTCTCATACCATCTTCTACATACCTAAACTTCAACACTATTCCTACCAACCAAGCCAATTTACTACATATATATATATATAGACAAAATAACTACAATTACATACTAACACTAAAAAAAAAAATAAGACTTCCTATTAATGTTAATGGAAATTAATGTTATCATAAATTTTGAAAACCAAGTTTGATTCACATTTAAACTTTTTTCCTGTTAGGTATTTAGACTTCCCCGCTAGAGAGAACAACTGTTAATAGTTTTATCTTATCTACTTCTCTTTAATACTTGTATTAGCACTAATTCCTTCTTAACTGTAATTTGTTTTCTACTTATCTATTCAACTAATGTTTGTTAATTATTTTTGATGTTTTGATTCCTAAATATTTATGTATATATATCTAATTTCGATTCTCTTATATCACTACTTCTATTTCTCCCCCTTTCCCTTTCTCTTTCATTCTTATTTCTCTCTGTAGCTCCTACTTTTTGGAGGCTCTTTATCATTCTAAAATAATTGTACTTAAATTAATTAGTAAGTGTTAATTGTATTTTTGTTATCTTGTAATTTAATTTTTTGTCTATTTTAATCAAAATTTATATATTGAATTGTATCGTTTTTCTCCCCCATTTTTTCCCATTGTGAGTTTAATCAATCCCAATCTTCTTCTTTTTTCTGTTACAGACTTTCCATTTACTATTTGAGTAAGAATATCAATTTCATACATTACATATAATTTTAATAGCCAATCTTCTATTATTATTATTATTAATCTTGCAACTGTTATCATATATAATATCTTCAGATTTTTACTTTCTGTTGATTTATTAAGTTGCTGAGAATGTTTAGTAGGTATATTTCCAGTTTCAAGGGATAATTAATAGTTAATGTATGTGTTATTAAATTATGTATTTTTTCCCAAAACTTTTCTATTATCTTGCATTGCCACCACATGTGGAATAATCTCCCCCCTTTTTTTGTTTTCGTCTCCAGCATTTTCCACTTGTTTTCTTAGTTATTTTGGCAAACTTTTCAGGTGTTACATACCATCTTAAATAGATTTTCTAGTAATTTTCTTTTACTATATTGCTATTTGAGAATTTTAAGTATTCTGTCCACATTTTTTCCTAATCTTCTAATGGAATTGTTTTATCTATATTTTGTGCCCATGTGATCATCTGGGATTTGATCACTTCTTGTGATCAAAAACAACCCACATCGAGTGCATGTACCTTAGCCTGAAAACCAGGGATAGTCTAGGGATCCTGTTAGTATACCGGCCACCCCGTTGCCTAACAGACTCCCTAACCGAGCTGACCTCACTGGTCTCAGAGTTGCTGCTGGAGTCGCCCAGACTTTTGGTTCTGGGCGACTTCAACATCCCTCTTGAGACCGGTTTGTCCAATCTAAGTGGTGCAGCTCGGGAGTTCATGGAGACCATGACAAACATGGGCCTATCCCAACTGGTTGACGGGCCCACGCATTGTGCTGGTCATACCCTCGATGGGATGACCAGTTCATCTTCATCTTCTAAGTCTAATTTCAACAGCATGTCATAATATTGTGATATCTTAGCTCTCCCTTCGCCAACTACGATATCCTCAAATGCTTTCTCTCCTCTACCAGTTCCCATGCTATTTTTATCTAATCTAAATCTTGTCTGAAGTTGCAAATATAGGAACCAGCTGCAATTGTACCCCCTTTCTATCAGTTCTTCTCTTGTCATCAATTCCAAATTATCTGTTCCCTTCTGCGATCTCAGTATATTCTGGTATGTAGCCCATCTGTTTTCACATAATCTTTCTCTACAGAAAAGGGCCTCATTCACGGATGCCCATAAAGGCATACCTCCGCATAGCTTATCTCTATATTTATTCCAGATTTTTATTAGGGCTCTCCTAATAAAATGGTTTAGAAAATTTGTCATAAAAAAAGATACGCATGAAATCCGTACCGTAATTCAGCGCCTTCTAAAACAAGGATCTCTTTGTTATTCAGATGAAACCAGTCATTTAACCACATAAAACAGCAGGCCTCATAATAGATCTTCAAATTGGGCACAGCCAAACCACCTCTCTCAACTTTGTTTTGCATTGTTTTTAACCTTACCCTCGGTTTCTTCCCACTCCACAGAAATTTTGAAAGGTCTTGATGCCACTCTCTAAAGGGGACATCATTGTGAATTATTGGTAGAGTTTGAAAGAGAAAGAGTATCTTTGGTAAAACCGACATTTTAATAACGGATATTCGGCCTAACAAAAATAGATGTAAATTATTCACCTCTTTAAATCATTTTTTTTTTTATCTCTGACCACTTCTTCTGATAATTCTTTCTATAGAGGTCTACATTTTTGGATGTAATTGTTATACCTAAATATTTTATTTCACTCTTAATCTTAAATCCTGTCACTGTCATTATATCTTTTTTCTCGTTGTCTGTAAGATTTATTGGCAGAATCCCTGTTTTGTTTGTATTTATTCTTAACCCGGATACTTCGCCAAAAGAATCTAATTCTTTGATAGTCTCACCGATCTTTTCAGGATTAGTTATAGTCAAAACTAAATCATCGGCATATGCCTTAAGTTTCATGTGGACTCCTTTTATTTTGATGCCTTGAATCATGGTGTTCTCTCTTATATTATGATTTAAGATTTCTAAAACCATCAAAAATAAAAGAGGTGATAAGGGTCAACCTTGCCTTGTGCCTTTATGTGCCGAAAAGATTTTGTAGTTTCACCATTAACTAGAACCTTAGCCATTTGAACATCGTATATAGCCTCCACCCATCTAATACATTTATAGCCTACATTTATTTTTTCTAAGCAATTTTTCAGGAAATGCCAATCTACGTTATCGAAGGCTTTCTCAAAATCTATACAGATCAAGGCCATTTTTTGGTTAATGTCTCGCTGTTGATATTCAATGATATTTAATATATGCCTGATATTTTCTCTTATGCTTCTTCCTGGTTAAAAACCGTTTTGGTCATTGGGAATCCATTCTGATAGAATCGCTCTTAACCGTTCTGCTAGTATGATAGTAAAAATTTTATAATCAACATTGAGGAGGGATATCGGACGGTAGTTTTTAATGTCTGTACCCTCGGTGCCTTCTTTTAGAATAAGACTAATATTGGCTTCGGCCCAAGTGTTTGGTTCGCCTTGTTGTTCCACTCCCCTGAAAACTTCTGACATATACCTAGCCAGTTTATCTTTAAACATCTTATAATACTCTGCTGGAAATCCATCGGGTCCAGCAGATTTCCCTAATTTGCTTTTCTTAATGGCCTCATAGACTTCCTGCAATGTGATTTCTTTATTTAAAAGTTCTCTCTGTTCCTCCGTGAATTCTTTGATGGTACAATTTTGGAGGTATCCCTTTATAGCCTTTTTCTCTATATTTCCTTTCTTATAAAGTTGACTATAGAACCTCCAAATGGTATCTTTTAAATTCATTTGTTCTGTTATCTCCTTGCCATTTTCCTTCAATTTCCCTATTATCTTCTTTGCTTTTTCCTGCCGCAGCCGAGCTGATAAAAACTTCCCTGGTTTATTTACTTGTTCAAAAACCTTTTGTTTAACATATTTCATTTTCTTTGCCATGTCCTCTGTCAGCCATAATGCCAAATTCTGCTCAAGTCCTTTAATTTCATTCAGTACAATAGTATTGTTAGGGGATTTTTTCAATTGTAACTCTTTAACTCTTAATTGATTCCGTATCTTATTTAATTCTTTTTCCCGTCTCTTTTTCTGCTCATGCCCTTTTTTAATAAAGTATCCCCGAATCACCGCTTTAGAAGCATCCCAAATTATATTTGTCTTGATATTAGGATCTGCATTTTCCCAAAAGTAACTTTTTAACTGAGTTTTTGCCTCTCTCACAACTTCTTCATCTCTTAACAACATTATATTCAGCCTCCAATGAAATTATTTAGATCCTTCATTGAATTATATCATCAGGGGATTATGATCAGACCTAAACTTAGATAGAATTTCCATCCTTTGAATTCTGGGACTTAAATTTTGGGAAATCACAAACAGATCAATTCGGGACCAGGACCTATGCCTATCCGAAAAAAAGGTGAAATCATTTAATGAGCTATTTATAACCCTCCATGCATCAGTTAAGTTAAGTTGTTCAGCCATGGTGAAAAAATCATTTGGTAATTTTCCTTGGTTAGTTGCTATTAGCCTAGTACTTAGCCTATCCACTTTAGGGTCAATGACACCATTAAAATCCCCCATTATTAATACATTATCTGCATTTAATTCACCCAGTTTCGACAATAAATGCTTATAAAATTTTCCTTTATTCCTATTTGGAGCGTATATGCCAGCAACCAATAGTCTAAGCCCTAACCAACTTATTTCCATGGCCACAAATCGACCCTTAGGATCGATCAGTGCCTCTTTGGGTTCAAACCTACCTTTAACATATAATGCAACCCCGTGCTTTCTTTCTTTTGCAGCTGATATAAATTCTTTCCCCAATTTTTTATTCTTCAACAAATTCACATTTTAGCTCTTAATTTTTGTCTCTTGAATACAAATTAGATCAGATTTTAATTTACTTATATAATGAAAAACCTGTTTCCTTTTTATCGGGCCATTTAGGCCTTTAACATTCCAAGTTAAAAATTTGCTTGTTTTAACCATCTTCAACAGAAGGTCTTTCATCATCATCTACCTTTCCTCCTCCCATTTCTTCTTCGCTGTCACTATCATTTTTCTTTTCATCAATTGCCAATACATCTGTATCGCGATACATCCTTCCTCCAGTTTCTTTCCCACAACTTAAATCTGACTCTCCACTTCCCTGAAGTTCTTGCAATTCCTCTAATACTAATTTTCTATCCGAAACGATGACTTTTTTCTTAATTACAGCTCCCTCCTCTATTTTGGGTTTCCCTAGAGCTCGTCTTTCCTGTTTTTTCTTGCCCTTAAAATCTTTCTTGGAGGCATCACCCTTAGTGTCTTCTTTATTCTTTTTTTTACTCTCAAATCTTTTATCTACCTTGAATTCTCCACTATACTTCCTCCAAAATTCCTTTGTTTCATAAAGAGATCTTAATTCGATTTTTGTCATTTTAAACCAAAAAGTAAGACCCTCGGGGATTAACCACCTATAAACAATCTGAAATCTTTGAAGCTGATTAGTGAGGAAGGAATATTCCTTTCTCTTCCTCATCACTGAGAGTGCTACATCTTTAAATATCTTAAGTTCAAAGCCTTTAACAACAAGAGGTGATTGGATTTGTAAGCTTAGGAGCTGATCCCGTACCTGACGCCTGACAAAATTTACAACGATATCCCTAGGGACATTCCTCTGAGCAGCTATTTTGGAATTCAGTCGGAAAACCTTATCCACCTCAAGGTCACAAAGATGTTCTGGTCTGCCTAGGTAGTTAGCTAATGGTAGTATTAAAATATCCATTAAATTCTCGCCATCAATTTCTGGCAACCCCCTGAGTTTTACAGATCTTTCCCTATGTTTAGCATCATTTCTGATTCTATCCTCTTCTAAACAGCTTGGGAGTTCTTTTAGACCTTCTAATCTTTCCTCAAACTTCTCCTGTCTTTCCTCAATTCCACCTATTCTCGATTTCATCTTACTAAATTCCAAAGAGATCTTATCGATTGCCCATCTCACGTCCTTCATTTCAGATCTTAATTCTTCCTTAATCTCAATTTTGAAATCATTTACATCTTGCCACAGGTTGTGTATTTCTCTGCTTAGATCTGATCTCATCACCTTTATCTCCTCAAATAATTTCAGATATGGGTCACCACTCCCAGCCTGTTCTAAAGAAGGCCTTCTTTGTTGTGAGGCTTGTGATTTCAGAGTCTGACTCCTTAAGTTCATGGACATTTTGACCTATAGATGTTTTGGGTATATTAAGTATATTATCTTGTTAGACACTCTTAACAGGGACACCAAGATATATTCTATACTTCACGCCTAAATTATTAAAGTTAAGGAGGAACACAATCCAGATGATTTTACAAAAGTTTGGATATCTGCAATGCAAAGTATATAGCTGACTCCAAAATCTATTCAGTAAAGATTTAAAGATCAAATATGCTATCTAAAACAGTGAAGATACCCTATATGTGCAACCGAACCTTCAGAATATTTTTGTTTTAACTGTATCAACAATTTTGTATCTTTATCCTCACGCTAGAGGGTTGCACTTGAAAATATATATTTCATTGATAATGACAGCAAAGATTCAAAACTCAGCAATGTCCCCCCCAAAAAAAAGGAGAGAAAGAAAAAATAAAAAGAGAGGCAAAGGCCTATCTAATGTAGATCAGTGCTTATCTAAATTTCTAATGATCCTTCCTAACATACCCTTGGTATATCCTAAATTCAAAGCACTTCATCCCCTATAGAAATGGACTTAGTAAACAGATTTTAAAAGTAAAGTCTTGTGTATGATCTCAATGCAGACAGTGTTAACAAATCTACCATGAAGAGGGTTTAGACTATGTCCCACTGTGTATCCATCTCTTTCTTTTGCTTTACTATTGAATATCTTCCAGTTTCCAACTTCCTGCTTAATGTCACAGTAAGCAAACAAAGGTATCCCAGTTTCCAGTAGGGTAATTAGAGTAGATTGGAGTTAAATTCAAGCAACTTCAATGCTATCCCCCCAGGTTACAGGAGGTTCAGATTGCTGACATATATCAACCCCAAACCTGAAAAAAAACAAACCCTCAGTAACATCAGTAATGTCCATAAACCAGTTCCAGATCACCAGATAGAACACTGGGGTTTCAAAGTTCCAAAAATTTCCACTCTTACAGCAGTGAAAGTCCACCTATCACCTCATGAACTTGCCTAGTCCTCCACAGTTCAGCTTAATAAATAAACCGGTTTAGAAAAAAGCAATTGGACACTAAGTCCCAGCGTCCTCCGTTCTTGCTGCAGCAGAGATCTTCCACGCTGGAAGTGATTGGACTCCAAGTCCCAGCGTCCTCCGTTCCTGCTGCAGCGGAAGTCTTCCGCGCCGGAAGCGTTTGCTTGGCCCTGCCCTCACTCTCCTTTCGGCGTTGGCTGGGAAGGGAGCATCTTTCTGTTGTCTCGTCGCTCCTTTTGCACCTTTCGCCACCCCACGCTAGTTACCAAATTTAAAACACCGAAGAGACATTTTCCAAGGGCAGTAGATGACTCTATAGATGGCAACTCAACGCTGCTTGGCTACCAATACAGCCACCTCCAACCCAGACCATCAAATTTGGTTGTTACAAATTCCAAGGTAAGAAGGTGGAGTCCCGTTCAAAGCGCTCAACACTGGAAGCCCCCATACACTACTCCGCCTTCTGTTCAAATCCTTCTAATTATTTTGAGGGGTCGGAGCTGTTATTTCTCAAAAAACTTAGTCTCAGCTCTGCTCTGTCACGTTTAATCAAACACTCATTTAAAATTGGCGGTGTCCCCAACCGCTACTAGTGGTAGCCTCGGCAGCATATAGCATATAGCAGCTACTTTCGACCTCTCTTCCACTTTCTCTCTTCCTTCAGTCGCTATAGGGTTTCAATGTCTTTCCTGGTCACCAAACTGGGACCACACTGCCTCTCTTGTAGTCCCCTTACCAGGGGAGTATTTACGGACTGATATGGGTTGCAAAAAATGGTCCTTAACACTGCCAAGCAGGACAGAGCATATTACAAACTCGTCCTAACGGTCCGCCATTACCAACCGGAAGTATTTTACTACTTTTTGAACTTTATAATTTGATAGGTTTTCCAGCATTTTTTCTCCTTGTTGCTCTATGTTTTTAGTTATTATGGCTGTTTTATCTTTCTTGACTTTGAATCCTGACCAGATTCCAAATTATTTTAAAGTTTGGTTTAGTCTTTCCACATTTTGTATTGGGTCCTCTAAGAAAAGAAAAATGTAATCTGCAAAAGCCTTAACCTTATAGGTTTGGCCTTTTATTGACTTTTTATTAAATCATCTTTTCTTATTTTCCTTAATAGGATTTCTATTACTACTAGAAAGAGTAGAGGGGATAAAAGGCAACCTTGCCTGGTACCCTTACTTATTTTGAGTGTGGATGTTTTTTCTCCATTTATAATAATTTTTGCAGTTTGCTCACTGTATATTGTCTTAATCCAATTTATAAAATTTTGACCTATCCCCTTTTTTTCTAACACTGCTAACATGAATTCTCAATTAACATTGTCAAAATCCTTTTCAACATCTAGGAATACCATAGCCATTTTTTTTTCATTGTGTCTTTCATAGAATTCTATGAGAGTAGTTTAGTACTACTCTTAAATTATCTTTAGTTTGTCTTCCTGGTACTGTATACACTCTTTTAATATTATTTTAAGTCTTTCCACTAAAATTGACATAAATATTTTATAATCTAAATTTAATAATGAGATTGGTCTGTAATTTTTAATCTCTAAGGTATCTTTATCTTCTTTTGTTTGTTTTTTAAAATTTGAAATTTTACTAAAAAGTACTTTTCTTTCACACAAACATTACAATGAAATATTGGTATCATTTTCAATTTATATTTACATATATACAATTGACTTCCACTGAACCTCCAATTTGTCCTCAACTATTGCTTTGATTGGGAGTTCCTGCATGGCAGGGGGTTGGACTGGATGGCCCTTGTGGTCTCTTCCAACTCTATGATTCTATGATTCTATGATTTTTTTACTTGCTCTTATTGTCTTCACAATCAATATATTATATCATTTATATCCTCTGTGCGTTATAACTCAACTTTAACATCTTCGATCATTTATATTTATATTTCATTAATATCACAGCACATTTATATTAATATTTCAGTACATTCATTTATGTAAATCTTTGTAGTATTGCAGTATAGGGGTCCAGTCTTGTTCAACTTTTTATATATTTTGCTTAATCAGTCTTGCTGTGAGTATATCCATACTCATCATTTCAATAAGTTCTGTAAGCCATTTGTTAATTGAAGGGATTTCTGTCAGCTTCCATTTCTTTGCTAATGTTATTCTTGCTGTTGTTATCATGTATAACAATACTCTTCCATGTTTCTTTTCTATCTTTTCCTAAATCTTAATTGTCATATTCAATAGATATATTTCTGGTAATAAGTCATATTTTATTGTAAGTATTTTACTTATTGTTTTATGCACATTCCTCCAATATATTTTAATTTTATCACAATTCCACCATATATGAAACCAACTCCCTGTAGTTTGATTACATTTCCAACATCTATTATTACCAGTTTTATATATTTTTTGCCAATTTCGCTGGTGTCAAATACCATTGCTGTTCCATTTTTAAGTAGTTTTCTTTTAAGTCTTGGCATTGAGTAAACCTTTGAGTCCTTTTTCTTTCCCATTCCCAGCTCTCTAAATCAATATCTCTTCCAATAGCTTTCGCCCATCTGATCATTGTCTCTTTTACAACATCTTGTTCTAGTTCTCTTGTTTGCAATACCTCATAATATTTAGAGGTTAGTTTTTGTCAATTTTGTTTTATCTATCTATCTAATTCATTATCAATTTCTTCAAACCCAATTTTTTTTCAGTCCACTTTGAATCTGTCAGCTGTTTGTATGGAAACCAATGCATATTTTTGTCTAGTTCTTTCAAATCTTCTATTGGCTTTAATTCGTATGATCCACTTTTTGTTTTTTTAAAAATATCTCAGTATCGTAACCAATCTGGTAATTCTCGCCATCTTCCAAAGAATGCTTCCTGTGGTGACACTCATAAAGGTAGTTTTCTGTAGAATTTTTCTTTGTATTGTGACTGAATTTTGATTAATGATCTTCTGATATAGTGGTGTTCAAATTCTTTATGCACCTTTGTCTTGTTATACCACATATATGTGTGCCATCCATATCTTAAATTGAAATCTTCTAAGGCGAGAATTCTGTCTTTTTCTAATTTTGCCCAGTCAGTAATCCAAGTAAGTGCTTTTGCATGCTATTTTATTTTAAGTATTTCTTCAGGTCCGGTAAGTTGAAGCCACCATTCTTTTTCTTATCAATCAATGTCTTCCACTTTATCCTAGACTTCCTGCATGACCAGATGAATTTTGTCAGATCTTTTTTCCATTGTGCAAATGGTTTGTCATTTAGAATTACAGGAATATTTTGGAACAAAAAAATCATCTTTGGTAATATCATCATTTTAATTGTTTCTATTCTTCCCAAAAATGATAAATTTAAATTCGACCACTTTTTGAGATCTTCTTTTATTCTTTTCCATGTTTTTTCATAATTATTTTAAATACATTTGTATTTCTTTTCGTAATCCAAATTCCCAAATATCTAATTTTCTTCTCAATTTTATATCCTGATGTAGTTTGTAATTTATTTTCTTCCTCTTTCATCATGTTTTAAGTAAGCATTACTGTCTTCTCTTTATTTACTTTTATTCCAGATTTTTTTTCAAATTCCTATAAAATTGTCTGTAATCTCTCTATTGAATTTAATGGTTCTTCCCAAAAAAAATATTACTACATCATCTGCAAAAGCTTTTAACTTATAGTGTTGTCCTTTAACCTTTAGTCCTTTTATATCCGTATCTTCTCTGATTTTGTTGTTTAACACTTCTGAGACCATAATAAACAATAATGGCGATAAGGGACATCCTTGCTTAGTGCCTTTTTGTATATCAAATTTTGAACTTCTCTCTCCCTTTACTATCAATTTTGCATTGTGTTTATTATAAATATTTCTTATCCATTCATAAAAGTTATCACACAAATCCATTTTTGATCACTTCAAACAAAAAATCCCATTTTACCTTTTCAAAGGCTTTTTCTGCATCTAAAAAAAACACAATGCAACTTTTTTATCATTATTTTCTTTTTCATAATATTCAATTGCATTCAATACTGTTCTGATATTCTCTTTCATGTATCTTTATGGTAAAAATCCTGTTTGGTCAAAATGTTTTTTTAACCTTGTAGCTAATATCATCATGAAAATGTTATAGTCCACATTTAAAAATGAAATAGGTCTATAATCTTTCGGTATAACTGTTATGAATCTTCCCATGATTCTGGTATTCCTTCTCTTATTTTGTTAAACATATTTTTAATGGTATTACCAATTCTTTTTCAAATGTCTTATAATATTCCACTGTAAAACCATCTGGTCCTGGTGTTTTATTTAATTTTTGACTTCTTATTGCTTGTTTTATTTCTGCAGCCATAAAAGGAGCATTCAATACTTCTCTGTCTGCCACTGAGATTGTTTTTACATTCCAATTTGACAACGTCTTTTCCTTTGTAGTCTTCTGATTTATTTCCAATCCTGCTTCTTTATATAGGCTAGTATAATACTTCATAAGTGCCTTCTTAATTCCTTCTTGATTTGTTATAGTTATCTCTTTTTCAACTATTTTTAAAATCAATTTCTTTTCTTTTTCATCTGAAGTGTTTTCACTAAAGTAATCTTTTATTTCTTCCTTCATTTTCTTTACAAAATCTTCCTTTTTGAGCAGGTGTTCACTCAGACACCATGAATATTGATGTCTTTGTCCTGAAAAGATGAGTTGAATTGGAGTATGATCTGAACTAATTTTAGGCCAGATATCCATTTTCATAATTTGATGAAAAAGATGCTTAGAGATTAAGAACATGTCAGTTCATGATTCTGTTTTGTGTCTGTCTGAGAAAAAGGTGAAGCCTTTAGTTCTATTATATAATTCAGTCTAACATCTTTAATGAACATTTCTCTTGTAGTTCAAAAAACCTTTTTGAAAGTCATCCTTGATTTTTTTTTTTTGGTTTGTGTAGTTCTATCAATTTTAGGATCTATTACTCCATTCCAGTCTCCCATTATCAGATGATGTTCATAGTCCAGTTTCTCTATTTGCTTACTCAGTATCTTAAACACACACACAACCCCCCCCCTAACTTTATTTTCCTATGGAGCATAGATACCAATTATCAATTATTTTTTTTCTGTTGCCACATTACTTGTATAACAATGTAATGACCTTCTTGATCTGTGAATATTTCTCTTGCTTCATATCTATTATTAACGTAAATCACAACTCCCTTTTTTCTCTTCTCATTTGCAGATACAAATAGTTGACCTAATTTAGGGTTTTGTAGAAATCTAATGTCTGTTTGTTTAATCTTTGTTTCTTGAAGACAGATAAAGTCCTGATTTTTCTTTTCCAGATAGTAAAATATTTTGCTACATTTAAATTTCAAATTTAATCCTTTAACATTCCATAAACAGATTTGTGTCACCATTTTGAGATTTTAGATTAATATATTTTTTTTTTATCTATAAATCCTCCTCTCCTCGTTCCTCCAACTCTTCTTCTTCTTCCTCAGCAATTTGTTCTTGTATTTTACTTTTGTCTGAAAAGGCTCACTCCCTTTACCCTCTTCTAACTCCTCTTCTGCTTTTTTCACTTGTTTTTGACTTCTGGTTTCCATTATGGCATTAACTGGTTTTCTCTGTTCCTTTAGTTTTTCTTTCTCTTTCTCTTTTTCATTTGTAGTTCTTTTCTCATTATCTGCTTCCATTTCTGTTTGAAATCTTTTACAAAAAATCTTTTGCTTTTTGTATGGAATTTATTCTAAATCTTCTTTGTTGATAAGTGAATGCAACTCCGATCTTTCCCCATGTATATCTTATTCCATATTTATGTAAAAGTTGAGTCAGAAATTTGTATTCTTTTCTTTTCTTCAATATTGTGAGGGGATTATCTTTAAAAATGCTTATCTTTCATCCATCTATTATTAAATCTTCTTCGTAACTTTTCTGAATCACTATGTCTTTTATCCTCATCCTTATGAAGCATATTACCACATCACATGGTAATTTTCTTTCTCTAATGACTATTGAATTAATTCTGAAGATTCTGTCCATTGCTTGATCAATTTCTGATTCTGTCAGTCCTATGTAATTCACTAATATTGAAAACAGTGTTTTATAAATATTTTCTTTAGATTCTTCAGGTATCCCTCTGAGTTTAAGGCATCTGTCCCTGTAGCAGATCTCTTGCCATATGATCATGTTTTCATCTTTCTTTTGCACTTCTATTGTTTGTTCAGATGTTTTCTTTAAATCTTGTGTTACTACTTTTAAGTCTTCCACATCTATTTGTATATTCTCAGCTTGTTTCATCATTTTATCCAATTTTTTTCCCTATAGCACCCAGTTCGCTCTTCATTTCATCCTTAATTTCTTTTCTGGTATTTTTAGACTCTTGTTTGATCTCTTGATGTATCTCCATTTTAAGACTTCTATTTTCTTCTAATAAATAAGTCATTGTTTGTTCTGTTTTTTTTGGGGGGGGTCTATTGATCCTCTTCATTGTGTTACTGTTTGAATTTGAATTTGTGTGTAAGTCTTCTTTCCTGAGGCCATATTTCCTTCTTCTCTTATATTTTATGTCAAATTTACCAATATTAACAATTCAATAAAAATTTCTCCAATTTTCAAATAAATTGATATAAAATTCAAATCATTATAATATAAATATCACTCTAAACTCATAAAATCAATTTCTCAATCCAAAATTAATTTTCATTATACAATATTTCAAAATATTTCAAAATTGTCTATTAATAATTCCCAACTGGTTAATTATATTTATACCCTCTTACTTAATCATCTATGTCAATTTTAATTTTAAAACTTTCAATTCATTCAACAAAATTTATATATACCAATTTGTTATTCTTAATTATACATTTGAATATTTCAATCTATCTTAATCTCCACTTGCTTTCTCAACCTCCTTTCTTCTTCAATTTTCAAACTTTTCATACTTTAGTCCCTTTCCCCCCTCTCTTCTCTGGTTATCTTCTTCTGTCATCTCTTTAATTTTCCCCAATTTCAGTCTTTTCCTTCTCAGCTCTTTAAAAGTATGGTCTTTTAAATTCTCTCAGTCTTAGTCCCTGTCTATTTCTTCTAATCTCGGTCAATGTCCAAATTTCTCTATTTCTAGGCCTTGGTCCTTTAAGTTTCCAGTTTCTCTTAAATAAAATCTATTATTTACTCAGTTCTTTTTGTTTTCTCAAATTCTATCTAATAAATCTCAATCTCTTTCTGCACAGTCTATTTGCTTCTCTTATACAGTCCTTGTATTTTTTTAGTCTTTTATTCTTTCAAATCTTTCTCTCTTAGTTTCCGAGAGAGAGGCTGTGGCAAACCCACTCACTTAAAGTCAAAAGGGGTTTGAGGTCAACTGCTCCACATCCCCTGCTTTGTCCTTTCTGGTCCTACAAGTCACCTCACAGTCACTTCTCTCTTAGTCACTTCTCACCCTCAACCACTTTCTTTTGCATTCCTTGCCACCTGCTCTGTCCTCTTCTGGTCCTCCAAGCACTCCTTGCCACTGTTCTGTACTTTTCTAGCTTTCCAAGTTGCCTCTCACTTTCAGACCTTTCTTCTACACTCCTCGCCACCTGCTCTGTCTTCTTCTGGTCTCTCACTCTTGGCACTGAATTCTGGAAATTGGTCTCTGCAGAGTTCCTCTGGATCTCCTTTATTGGAGGAACTTTGTCCCCTTTTGAGATATATTAAAGGGGCTCCTTTACCTCTAAAATCTGTGGTCTACCCCACCAGCCTCATGTAGACCCGACTTCTCACTTTGCCTCAGCCACCAGAAGCACCTTTTCATGCAATGTTGAGCACACTGTAAGAGTGCATTTAACGGGTAGATTTAGCTGACTTAGGGCCTTTACAGACTGCCATAAATAATGCAACTTGAGTCCACTTTAACTGCCCTGTCTCAGTGCTAGGGAATCATAGGAACTGTAGTTTTTTCAGAGACATTGAGCCTTCTCTTTCAGAGTGCTCTGGTGCCACAATAAACTACAGTTCCCATGATTCCCTAGCACTGAGCCAGGACTCAAGCTGCATTATTTCTGGCAGTCTGTAAAGGCCCTTAGTAAAGTATTTGAAAAGTGGATTTTAATTAACATTAATTAGAATTGTTCTTTGTAAAAAGAGTGTTCGGAGCACACCATAAGACTGTTGATGATCTATGTATACAATTTGATTCAAATGACTATGATAAAGCATGCTTCCCAATGGAAGGTTCCAAATACTCTCAGTGGAAAGTCATCATTCTTGAAATGACATAGATTTTGTGTGCAGCAAAAAGTGGAAGAAGTGGCAAGAAAACACAAGGGACTTACAAAGTGATGGTGATGACATTTGCATCCTCCTGTGAATGAGACAAGATTGACCAGCCCCAGCCTAATCTGAAATCACATGCAGTAATAAATTAGTTTATTACTAATAATATAATTCAAGACCAGGAAGGAATAAAAAGACGTTAGATGCGATACACAGAAGAATTATACAAAAGAGACGACAAAATGAAGGACACATGGAATGAAGAGCCATATGAAGATGGACCCCAAATTCTAAAAAGTGAGGTGGAAACTGCAAGAAGAGAAACAGTGAAAAACAAATCACCAAGAACAGATGATATTCCAATTGAATTACTGCAGTCCACATTGACAGAGTCAACTCTAGTTCTAACCAACATATGTCAACAGATATGTAAAACAAAGTGATGACCAACAGATTGGAATTGATCAATATACATCCCCATCTACAAAAAGGGAGACAAGAGAATGCAGCAACTATAGGACCATAGGACTGATCTCCCATGCAAACAAAATCATGCTCAAAATTCTGCAACATAGACTCCAACCATACATGGAGAGAGAGATCCCAGAGGTCCAAACAGGGTTCAGGAAAAGAAGAGGCACTAGGGATCACATTGCAAACATAGGATGGCTAACGGAGCACACCAGGGAATTCCAAAGGAAAATCAGCATGTTCTTTATAGACTATAGCAAAGCCTTTAACACATAGACCATGAAAGGCTATGGAACGCCCTTAAAGACATGGGAGTGCCAGCACATCTGATAGTCCTGATGAGGAATCTGTACTCAGGGCAAGAAGTTACTGTCATAACAGAACATGGAGAAAGAGAATGGTTCTCAATTGGCAAGGGAGTCAGACAAAGCTGCATCCTCTCACCCTATCTGTTCAACTTGTATGCAGAACATATTTGAAGAAAAGCAGGCTTGGACACAGAAGAAGGAGGGATGAAAATAGGAGGAAGGAATATCAACAATATGAGATATGCAGATTACACCATAATACTAGCAGAAAACATCACAGACCTGGAACACCTGCTAAGGAAGATTATGGAGAGATATGTATGTATGTGCTCATAATTCTGTGCAATGGTAATGGATTTATACATTTTGATTGGTCATAATATTCCACTATTATTTGTGAAACCACTCCATCCTTGATCCTTCTCTCAGGAACCTGATCTTTCTCTATGGAATGTGCAGGATAGAACAAAGTCAGCCAGTCATCTCAGATGGGTTGGAAAGGAAACGTTCAGAAGCATCAAAATATTTTGGTGGCTTCTATTTTGGCTGTTTGTTTTGGTACTGTATGATATTTGTGGTTGATTTGTTTTTTCTATGCATGATGTATGTGTATATTAATGTGTTTGTTGTTGTTGTTCTATGCCTTCAAGTTGTTTCTGACTCATTGTGATCGTAAGGTGAACCTATCATGGGGTTTTCTTGGCAACAGTTGTTCAGAGGACGTTTGCCATTGTCTGCCCCTGAGGATGAGAGCATGTGATTTGCCTAAGGTCACACAGTGGGTTTCATAGCTGAACTAGGTATTGAACCCTGGTCTCCAGAGTTGTACTCCAATATTCAAACCAGTGAATGTGTAAGTTTTATTAAAATAAAATTGTAAGGGGGGGGGGGGGAGGGATACACATTTTGGCTGCTTCCAAGTTCCTGGCAGTCCATAAGGAAAGACCATCAGGTGTCAACAGGAGGGGCTTAGGTTTTTGTCTTTTCTGAATATTGAAGTGCAGCTCTGCAGTCATATAAAGAAATGTATACTTTGAAATAAAATGTGAAAATACATATTTTTTTAAAAAAAAGTTAACAGTAATGTGCATGTGTTTATGTGTGGGCACACGGTGCAGGCCAAGGCAAAAATGGAATGGTACCTATTTTTCAACGAAGACATGCAAAACTGAGAGATACTATTTTTTCCAGCTTGGATGTTGGACCAAAGAGGGATGTCGGTTGACAAACTTGAGTGTCTAAAGTGCCTCTTTGACCTCTGGCCATTAACTGCAGCAGTGTAGAATGTCTCTTGTGAAACAGTCATAGAGATAGAAATTGAAGCTATTGGCCATGGTGGTTCATAAATTCTGGGAATTGTAGTACAAAAAGGTAACTATTTCTGATGGAAATTGACATGAATCTGAATTTATCTAAACATTCTCACACAAATGCTTAGCTTCATGATGGTCTATGCCCTGTACAAAGCAATGCAGATTGAGTAAGAGTGGCCAAAATGAAAATCAACAGTAGGAGATGTAGCAACGGGATCAAAAAGCAGCAGTGAGAGATATTTTGGAACAGCCAAGATTTGTTTGCACACTTTTAATGAGGCCTCATAGTCAAACTTTTGATAGATATCATGAGTTTTCTCTGGTAACCAAAAAAAAAGACATTTTTCCCATTGTTAATGTAACATGAGGGGGCTAGTTTTGTGGGTGGGGTTGGGAAATGAAGTGGCAATACCATCTCCACCAATGTAATTTAAAGCCACAGGTATTCATGTTATCTTAACATTGATCATTTGCCAGACTTTTAGTGTCTTAATAATGAATGAATAATGAATATTAATGCAGTTAAGACACCAAAACCAAAGGCAACATACACAAAAGGAACTGGTTGAAAAAATCTAATCATCCTTTTTTTTCCCCTGAAACAATTCATGCCTGCCATTTATTGTGATAACAGCATGCTTATACATTTTTTTTAGGTTGTTGTTATTCTTGAGCTTCAAAGAAAAAATGTAAGTAATGTGAGGGGAGAAGAGGAAGAATTAAGGACAAATAAAGATCCAATAAATATCTGTGGTTTTTCATTTTCCAAAATGGAAAATGAATATTTGAAGCTGAAAGTAAAGATCCCAAATGAAAAAGAAAAAAAAATGTTTTTAGTGAAAGAGGTCCAGGAAAGAAAGAAAAAAGAAGTAATGCTACACCATTATGGAGATTGCATTTCATGAAAATTAAAGTTTTGTTTTTAATTGTAAAGTTCTTGTGTTCTTATGTTAATGTTCTCATTGTTTTTTAAAGCTGTGTCTGTAAATATTTTAGCACAGCCTGTTTTAATCTTGGTAAGCTGTCTTGAGTCCCAGATTGGAAAAAAGGTGAAGAGAATGATGGTGGTGATTATGATGATGGTGATGATGATTTATAACACGCTTAACTGGGTGTAAATCCCATTGAACTCAAGTAACCATGCTTAAGATTGTCAGTATCTTATTTTCTCCTAAGACATAGGACTTTATCACACAGGGAAAATCCCGTACAGAAACAGGGTTAAAATAGAAAAACCCCGCAAAAGCGGGCAGATTTTCACATGACATTGATGTTAAACTGTGCTTAACCCAAACAGAAAGTAGTCAAAAGCCACTTCTTTTTACTTTCAAAATGAGCACTTTGAATTGTGCCTGGAAATGGACTGGCAGCCAATGGAGCTGTTGCAACAAGGGAGTTGTATGCCCCCTGTAACCAGCTCCAGTTAACAATTTGGCTGCAGCTCTTTGGACCAGCTGAAGTTTCTGAACACTTTTCAAAGGCAGCCCCACATAGAGCACATTGCAGTGATCCAGACGGGATGTAACCAAGGCATGTACCACTGTGGTGAGATCTGACTTCTCCAGGAACATGTATAGTTGGCACACATGTTTTAGCTGTGCAAAAGCACTCCTGGTAATGGCTGATACCTGGGCTTTCAGGCTCAGCACTGAATCCAGAAGTACCCCCAAACTACAAACCTGAGTTTTCAGGGGGAGTGTAACCCCATCTCATACAGGCTGAATCCCTATTCCCAGATCTGTCTTTCAACTGACCAGGAGCATCTCTGTCTTGTCTGGATTAAGCTTCAATTTGTTTGCCCTCAGTCCATTACAGTGGCCAGACACTAGTTTAGGACAGAAACAGCTTCCTTGAAATCAGATGGAAAGGACTGATAGAGCTGGGTATCATCCACATGCAGGTGACACTTGCTCCAAAACTCCGGACAACTTCTCCCAGTGGTTTCATGTAGATGTTAAAAAGCATAGGGGACAGGACTAAGCCCTGAAGGACCCCACAGGCCAATGGCCAAGGAACAGAGCAAGAATCCCCCAGCACCACCTTCTGAGAATACCCCTCCAAGAAAGAACGAAGCCACTATAGAACAGTGCCAGAGAGACAACTGAGAAGGATACCATGGCAGATGGTATTGAAAGCCACTAAGAAGTCCAGTAGAACCAACAGGGAACACACTCCCCTGTCCAGTCCCCTGCATGGGTCATCCAACAAGGTGACCCAAGCAGTTTTTGTCCCATAGCCAGGTCTGAAACCAGACTGACATGAATCTAAATAATCCATCTCATCTAATAACTCCTGGAGTTGGGAAGCCACACACACTCCAGCACCTTACCCAAAAATGAAAGAATGGAGAGTGGTCTGTAATTATCTAGCACAGAAGGATCCAAGGAAGGTTTTGTTCTTCCCAAAAGAGGTCTTACCAGAGCTTTTTTCAAGCATATTGGGACCCTGCCTTGCTGTAAAGAGACATTAATCACTTCCGTTACCCACTCCACCAGTCCTCCTCTGGCCTGTTTAATAAGCCAGGAAGGGCAAAGGTCTAGGGTACATGTAGTGGCTCTCACCTCTCCAAGGATCCTGTCCACATCATCAGGCTGGACAAATTTAAAATTTTATCCATCAATACAGGACCAGCAGGAACCAAGGTTACATTCAACGGAACTTTATCAACTCTGGCATCTAAGTCAGAGTGAATGCAAGCAATTTTATCAGCAAAATGGTGGGCAAATTCTTCACAGCAAGCTGTCAAGTGGCTTATATTCTCCTCAGGACCAGATCATAACAGATTCTAACCACTAAAAACAGTTCAGCTGAATGATTCAGTGCAGCCCCAATAGTTTTAGTCAAAAAAGCCTCTTTTGCTTCCTTTATTGCATCACCATATGTCTTCAGGTAGATTTTAGCCTGTTTTTGGTCGGATTCACTCTGAGTTTTCTGCCACTGTTGCTCTAGTCTCCATCTTGTTCACTTTGTTGCTGCCAGCCCCTTAGAGAACCAAGGGGCTGGTTTAGCTCCACTCCCTGAGATGGGGCACTTAGGAGCAATCATGTCAGGAGGGATTTACACTTCATTTGCATATGATGTAAAATGAAAGTTCTCACACCTTGGTCAAGTAGGTGTCAATTTTCACGCATTGGATGTTTAACTAACAATGATGAGTCTTCATCATATCCCTAGTTGCACAGAGGCACAGCTTACAACCTTTACATGTGAAGCTTCTATTCAACCCTTTAGATGAAAAGGACTAGAGGATAAGATCCCAGTTCCCCAACCATTATCCACAGATTCCAAATAACTCATACAGAGTTACTGTCAGTATGCATTACAGATTTATATTTTCACTTTTATGATTCACCTGAAATGATATGAAATTAAGTTTAAGAATGTATGTATTTCCAACTCATAAGCATGTTCCATGCAAGTTTTATTTTCTTGCATGGAAATGTGTATTCCTGTATGACATTTTTAGTGCAGATTTCTGAAATCTATACATTTTTCTCCCAATGATAAATGAAAATATCTATTCATTTTAAATACACACACACACACACCTTTTTATGGAGATTTTTCAAATGTACGCATTTTTACTTGATTTGTTGGCCAAAGACGGGCTTCATGAATTGGATCACAAGCTCACAAATGCAAATATTTCCACTCATAAAATGAGCTGGAGTCTTTGTATATGGGAGTTGTATGTTGCATAACTTTGTATAAATTTGTGAGTCCCAAAATTCCTATCCCTCCTTAATTTAAAGTGTTCAATTCTCTGAACTTGTCCTAGCTGCACTCTCCATATAATTCTCCTCAATATAAGTGATATGAAAATGATTATCTGAATAAAATGGTGTATGAATCTTTTCTCAGGCTGTAACTTGTGAAAACAGATGAAAAAGAGCCTCCTTTACTTGGCCTATTTTTTAGTTCCACTGATTGAACCTGAGGTATATGAACCCTAAAATGCATTAAAAAGAATGATTGTTTATTAAGAACATACGTCTTGTCTTCCAAAGGCCAGAGTGGTTATTTGAAGATTTTGTTCAATGATAAATGCTGAATTAGAGTACCTGGCAAAAGTAGGTGTGCTTTAAAAAGCTGTGACTTAAGAAATTCTGTATTTTCAATTTATTTAAAAACAAATGGTTGTACACTATATCTACAGGAAAATTTCAGGGGTATTATGAACTCATTCCTAAAAGTAAAAAGTATACCTTTTGAAAAACAGAAGATGTACTGGCCACATGGGTAGATGGGAAATGATTCTTCAAGATTGATTTGTCACAGGTCTATACAAAGACAGAAGTAAAGGAAGCTTCCAGCTCACAATTAATGCATTAAATTGTCTCTCCTAGTAAAACCAGTTAGAGGTTTGTATCTATCTGTACTTCTATGAATTTGTGCCACAACTGTCAAAAATAAAAAGCTACAGAAGAGACATAATATCCCTTATGACTTTCCATAGACTTTCATTGATTTTTCCCTAAAAGATTTCATATTGATTTACAAATCAAATACTAAAAGAAACAGGGCTTTCTTATGTTATGAAATTTGTTTCAAGAATGGCATAATAAAAGTTCAAGCACAGTCTACTGCAAACCAAACCAATCATAACCTGATTACTATGTTTCTTCCTGATTTCTCAGTTCATAAATGGAAGGCTATATCTATCCCAGGTTTCCTACAGTATGTAGGCTGAGCAAGAAGTCTAACATACAACAAGAAAGTAGCAACAATGTGCACAAATGAAGCACATTTATGTCTGTTTGAATATGGAATCTGTCCAATCTTTGGTTATCCCAATGAATGAATTTTGTCAAGGGAGATTTCCTAGACAGAGCTGGGAATTAATGCAGTATACTCACTTGATGACTTTGGACAAGCCACATACTCTTAGCCCCAGAAAGCCCCATGGTCCTAGGATCGCCATAGTTGGAAGTTACTTGAAGTCACAGAGCAACAGCAGCAGTAACAAGAAGTAACAATGTTAATACATTAAATTATAGAGGCATAATGAGGGGATAACATTGATATCTTTTTAAAAAAGTATTAACTGATAACATAATTTTTAGTGCAAAGATCAGTACTAGTTACTCCTATATTGTCACCCTCCCCCATGGCTCCTAGCAATTTTGTCACTTTCTGCTTCCTCAGGTCTTCTTTGGTTGACTTCCCCTTACAAAATTGGGCCTCTCCTGACTTCAAAATAGCAGAGTGGCCATGCCCTAGGAGGCATGAGGGCATTTTCGGGGTGATAAAAAGTTTCAAAAATTGGGGGTGGCACAGTAGGTACAGTTAATGATCAAGATCTGATAAAATGTCCTACAAGCGCTGGCACTTACCCACACCTGTCTTATAACAATGGAGAAACAAGGTCCTAGAAAGACTACATTGCAGGTCTACCTACTATCTGCTTCCTGCAATGGTAAAGGACTCAAGTGACCCATCCTACTGCTTGAAGATTAACACTGGTTGCCACAGTTAGAAATGGAATGGAAATATCCAAAAATATTCACAAAATGGCCAAATAACATGTTTCATAATATTTGTGCATAAAATAATATTTATGTGCAGAAACATTATTTTTTCTGTACAGAAAATGCTGTTTTCTGAGCAAAAAAAGAGAAGCACCAAATATGAATTTTCAGCAAAATATGTCTCCAGTTCGAGGCCCAAGTACTGCATGATGGGATGAGCTCCTGTCACTAGTCCGAGCTTGTGCTAACCTAGCAGATCAAAAGCATGCAAGTGCAAGTAAATAAATAGGTACTGCTTCAGTATGAAGGTAACAGCATTCAGTGCAATCATGCTGGCCACATGACTGTCAGAGCAGTCCTTGGACAACGTTGGCTCTTTGACTTAATAACAGAGATTAACACTGCCCCCCATAATCAGTTACGACTAGATATTCATGTCAAGGGTCTACCTTTACCTTTACCTTTACCTTTACCTTGATGTCTCCAACTACAGTGTTTTACGCACAGAATTATATTTTGCACATATTTTTGTGTATAGAAAATGCTGATTCCTGTGCAACAAAACAAAGACAAAATCCACATGCAAACTTTGTCCATAATACATCACAATGGCAAATAGTCTTTGAAAACTGTATAATTCTTGTAACAGAAATAAAATTGCTTGTTGCTTCCTTCAAGGTCAAAAATTTGCAAATATTTACATCCCTAGCCATAGTTTTAATTCCATAGTTTCACAGTTTTAATTTCATACCAGCCAAAGTTCTAGACAGTGTGCTGAACACAGATGCATGTGGTTTATGGCCAAGGACTGACAAAAAATTTGCATAAAATGAGATCATGGAGGAACAGTCAAGGGGCTGATGACTCAATATGAGAAATTTACCTTTGAAATGGGCTTGGGAAGATCTCCACATTGTTTCTTTGTGCCCCCCCCCCAAAAGACTTTAACCCAATCAAGCAACTAATCAACCCCTCCATAGTTTAAGGGAAAAGACTGTGCCAATTGCATGTGAATATCACTGCCTCATATGGCATGAGTCAATTTATAGGGTAAGCATTATTAGGTGCAGTGCTATAGCTGAAACAGACTACACAGGGTCAGAGCAGTGAGACGTTTTAGTTAGCAGGGGTGATGCTATCATCTAACAGATCCTTCAGATTTCCCTGTTCCCTCTCTGTCACAACCTTCATAGTAACTAGAGGGAAAAGGGATAATGTGTTACTGTTGTACACATTGCAATGCAAAATATTTGGGGTGACTTGGTCCTGAATGAAGAACTTAGACTAACTAGCTTTAGATGACCAAATAACTTTTGAGATTAAATCTCCTAGAATTGGCTTGTTAACAGAGTTGCCAGAAGTTTTTAGACTTTTCCTTGGGAGTATGGTTTTGATGAGTGCCTGCACAACAGAATTTATCTGAGTGCTACTGATGAGCACTCAAGCTGCTTCTTTTCTATGTGCATAATTCAAGACGCTGCTCAGGTAAGTGTGAAATGACCCTCAGTGGTTGATGAAGGACCATCTAGGAAATAAATGTGCTAGTTGTCTCAGAGGTCAAACTTATGCTTTCAATGTTCTAGTCCTGTCATCTCCTGTTAAAAGGGCTTCAAACCTGACAGAGCAAACTCTTGTCTGAGACTGTTGTGAATTAATCAGCAGAGACTGTATTAGGCTGTATGAACCAATGGTTTGACTTAATATAAGGGAGTGTCATACTTCTACAAAGAGGCATTAATGTGAGCTTTCTGAGAGACATAATTAAAGCACCAGTCTAGGAAGTATTTTGGAACAGCCAGCATCCATGGTATAAAACGTGTATTCTATTCCTCATAGTAAAACAAGGAAATGTAATGAAAGGCAGTGAAGCAGAAACACAGTATATTCTTACAAGCTAGAGCCATGTAAGATTTGCCTTGTTAAATATTTCTTAAGCAATTTTTAATTGACAACATATGTTGAACATCACATAGCAATGTGTGCAAAGCACTTTACATCTGTCATAGCCTCCTGAAGCTAATCCGGTTTTAATGTGCTTGCTTCCTTTGTATTGCTGCAGGCTTTGTTTCTGTTTACCATCTCCTGAAAAGGTGGGAGGGAGGGAGTTAGCTGCCAGCAAGAATGGGCTTATTCTACAAAGATTTTAATTCTATTAATCTTTTGACTGGCTATCTTTTAGGAAATCATTTCCAAGGGCAAATAATGTTTTCAGAAAGAACAAACCATGTCTGACATTTCCCCCCCACAGTGAAACTGTATGGTTGTATAACTCAGCCTTTTGGAATGAATTCTCAGATACTATGCATATTTCACTCTTTTCATTTTATTTTTATTGAGTTAAATTTTAAAAAGAGTGAAAGGTGAGAACTATTTTTTATTAATTTCTGTTTATGAACTTACCAACATTCCTCTATTGTCAAGGAGGACAATGAAATGGGGTCTCAAATCTAGCTTCTTGTCACAGAAATGGTGATGGAAGCTTCTTCCTTCTGAATGGTTGGGTTTCATGGCAGGGAAATAGAACATAGGAAGTGGCCTTAAAAAAGCAGAGCTGGCCTAAGCCTATGCTCTGCACCTTGTACAACACTTGTCAAAGAGATGGTAGATGAAATCCTCTCCTTGCTGTTGCCTTGATAACAGATGCAACAAGAGTCAAGATCAGGATAGCTTTTGTATTTAGGGACCTTATCACACGGGGCTCTGAAGCAGTCCCATCCCCGTGGCATCCCCGTCCCACCGCACTTCCTTTCCCTGGGTGATCAAACGATGTCGCAGGGAAACCCCGCCCATCCCTGTCACATCCCGGTCGCATCTCCATCCCACCGCGCTTCCTTTCCCTGGGTGATCAAACGACGTCGCAGGGAAACCCCGCCCATCCCTGTCGCATCCCCGTATCATCCCCGTTCTTTTGGATTCCTGGTCAAAATGAGAATTACATTTCCCGCGACCGGAAGGAAGCGCAATGGGACGGGGATGCGACTGCTTGGACCCCGTGTGATAAGGTCCTAGGTGGTGGTAAATGGGTGAATGAAGATGGGGAAATAACCATAGTCTGAGCTATATATACAAAATGTCCCTATATGCTCAAATCCTGATATATCAGCATACACTCTAGCAGGCTGTGACCTGAGATAGAGGTCACATATTTCCACCACTATGAGTTGAAGGCTCCCTACTTGGTCTATAAATGATCAGTTAGACATACTCATAGATGACCAAGAAATGATACCCCAAATATGGATGGACAGATTAAGAGAAAGATCTCAGTTGCCTCTCATTTTTAGGGATAAAGTGGGTACACTTGAGAATAGGTGCCTCTAAGCCCTGTTATAAATATACTTTTTGGACATACAAGAGGTTGTTTGGGAGATTTTTTTTTTTTAAAGATACAGTCAGAACCTAGGACAGGGGAAACAGCTATTGTCTTCCTTTGAACCCATTTGAAATCAGACAGTGAAGGCATGATGAAAACACACTGGATTATATTTTGCCAAAGAATTGTGCTTAAGAATCTCTGCTTTAGAAATCACAGGTTGAAGAGTTCAACTCTGAAGCTCAAAGCATATAGAGAAGTTTTCAGAAGAGGATACATACACAGAGTTATCTGACTGTTGGAATGCCCTCAACAAGAGGCTGCCTATGAAAAGATTTTTTTTTAAATTAACAAATTCAAAACATAACTCCCGTAAGTAGTGC
Organism: Phrynosoma blainvillii; assembly: GCA_026167975.1. NCBI lineage: Eukaryota > Metazoa > Chordata > Lepidosauria > Squamata > Phrynosomatidae > Phrynosoma > Phrynosoma blainvillii. Next base: position 179,396,712 of record JANUYF010000003.1, on the reverse strand, counting down.
ATGGAGCTTGCTCTATACAACATAGAATCCCAACATTATTATTCCCTTAGTGTTCAGCCATTTGTTACTTCTCTTCCTTTGGCCATATACAGGCCTTTTTAAGAAAAAAAGTGAACAAAGGGGGGTCTGATCACTTATTGATTTGACAAAGTGCATGTAGAGGCCTTAAAAAATGATAGAGGGGTTGAAAATGCCTGAATATGTAACCAAATAGCCAGTAGCATCCTCACAGAGAACTGGAGGTTTCTACTGATGACTTATGGGCAACATTTAATCTTAACTTCTCAAATCTTTAGTGGTGGACAATGGAGATTGACAGTGAAGGCATCACACTTTGGGGGTTCTAATTTATTCCCCAGACTCCGGAGATTGCCCATCCCTGCCTCAAAGTGAATCAATTGATTTTGGTCTTCCACCAGAATTTTAAAGTAGAATCTGAATATAAACTTTAATGTTCAAATAAAGACATAGCCATGTTTAGTCCAAAACACACTGCAAAAATAATCCAGTTTGATACTGCTTTAACTGCTCTGGCTCAGTGCTAGGGAATCCTGGGGATTATAGTTTATTGTGGCACCAGAGCTCTCTAACAGAGAAGGCTGAATGTCTCACAAAACTACAGTTCCCAGAATTCCCTAGTACTGAGTCAGGGCAGTTAAAGCATCTGAAACTGGATTATTTCTACAGTGTGTTTTGGACCTTAGTCAGGAAAATCAGTATGCAAAGGGATCTTGCAGCACCTTTGAGATTAATTGGAAAAAAAAAAGAAATTGGTAGCATGAGGTTTTGTAGACTTGAGCCTATTTCCTCAGAGGCATGTTTGGAACAGAGAATCCAATTCATTTGAATCCAATTCAAATTCAAATAACCTGTGGATATTCAGATGAGGTGAAGTGTTTAGTTTTAACTATGGGCAATGGTGATTGGAGGACAAAGGCAAGAGGAAGGTTGTTGCATAAAGCCAAGGAGAGATGAGTATTGCAGTGTAGTATGGGAAATGGAGATGTGATATGATGAACTGTTCAAAGGCTCCCTCATGAGAATGGGGGTTAGATAGTGTTGAAATTTGTGTAGTGTGCCACACTGTTCCCCTGTTTTCCACACTACATTCCAATACTCACTCATATTGTTATTTATTCTCTTTGTAACCTCATCTCCACACCCAAAAAGTTTTGGTTTTGAATTGACATTCTGTCACACAACTGGCATATATAGGTTGGTCTCTGGATTCTCCACCCCATACATTTGAGGAAGGAAACTCAATCCTACGAAAGCTCATACTACCAACTTCTTTCTTTCAGTTAGTCTCAAAAGTGCTACAAGAGCCCTTTAATGTCCAAAGTCATTCATCCAAATAATTTTTCCATATTTGAAACCACTACCACTGAGTGGTATAAATACTCTCATTATTCTATCTAGTGCTGTAGAAACAAGGACATCTTACAGGGGAAAATGTGAAGTACTGAAATGATAGCCCTGAAATATGCAATATTTAATGCCAGTTTAATCAATCTAATATAATAAATTAAATCCTGTGAAAATCTGAGGCTCTCCCACCAAAACTATATGGACTTCTCAAGATCCGTAAGGATTCCATTCCACTTCCACCCATAGTGAGTGCCACTGGATCCTCCACATATGTTTCTGGCCACACCATTACAAACCCATATAGGGCAAACCCCCTACTACATCAAGGACTCAGCTCACTTCATAGGAAAAATCAATAACCTTGAACTTAAACCCAGAGACACACTAATCAGCTTTGATGTGGTCTCCCTGTTCACTCAAGTCCACATAATGGACACCATGACACTCATCCGACAATTTTTTCCAGAGGACATCACAGTCCTGTTCGAACATTGCCTCACCACAAGCTATTTCCAATGGGACAATGGATTCTATGAGCAGAGAGAACTTTTACATGGAACACTTTGAAAAGCAAGCCCTGGAAACAACACCGAAAAAGCCCACACTTGGTAACAATACGTGGATGACACTTTCACCATTTGGAGCCATGGAGAAGAAGATCTGGCTGTGTTTCTGAACAACCTGAACAACATGCACCCTAACATCCAATTCACTATGGTAAAAGAAAAGGAAGGAACACTGCCATTCCTGGATATCCTAGTCATCTACAAATGAAACCAATGTCTGGGTCACGCAGTATACAGAAAACCTACACATACAGACAGATACCTGCACAAGAACTCCAACCATCATCCAAGACAAAAAAAGAAGCACAATAAAAACACTGGTAGAGCGGGCAAAACGCATCTGTGAACCCCACTTCTTGGAAGAGGAATTGAAGCACTTAGACCGGGCTCTACAGGCGAATGGTTACTCCAGCTCAAACATCAGAAGGGCTGCTTGACCGAGAAAAACCTAGAGGAGTGAAGACAAGCAACCACCCAAATGGAAGGTATTTTTACCATACATCAAAGACAGAACAGGGAAAGTGGTGAGGAAACACAACCTCCAAATGGTTTACAAACTGACCAAGAAAATCCAACAAATTCTGTGCTCAGTGAAGGTCAGGAGAGACCCTCTCACAGCTGCAGTAGTTTACCGCATACCATGCAGTTGTGGACAAGTCTACATAGGGACCACCAAACGCAGTGCCCAAACACGAATCAAGGAACATGAGAGAGACTGCAGACTGCACCAGCCAGAAAAATCAGCAGTAGCAGAACACATTATAAACCATCCTGGGCATAAAATGCTCTTTAAAAACACTGAAATTCTGGACCATGCTAACAACTACAAGGTCAGAATGCACAGGGAAGCCATCGAAATCCACAAACACTTGGGGCCTAAGCAGACTGCCAGAAATAGTGCACATTAAATTGAGGCACTGCCCTGGCTCAGTGCTAGGGAATTATGGGAACTGTAATTTATTGTGGCACCAGAGCTCTCTGACAGAGAAGGCTCAATGTCTCAGGAAAAAAATACAGTTCCCATAATTCCCTAGCACTGAGCCAGGGCAGTGCCTCAATTTAATGTGCACTATTTCTGGCAGTTTGCTTAGGCCTTTGGACAACTTTAACAGGAAAGAAGAAACTCTTCAAGTAAAGTTTGGCTACTAGTCCTCCAAAATAGGAAAATCAGCACTCAGCAAATGCAAATGGGAAATCTCCCAGGGTCAGGGGCTTTCCCAGCAGACAATGATCACCAATTAGCAGACAATAATCCTCGTTTGCATATCCTCCTACCCTGAGGCCCTGCCATCAACAACAGAACAATATGCAATTAACAATGGAACAATACAGTTTACATGGGAATCACTCCTCCCTACCCAGGTTTTCACAGTGTGTATATATCTATATCTATATCTATATCTATATCTATATCTATATCTATATCTATATATATATCCACTCTCTTCCATTCCAGCATTCTCTGAAGATGCCAGCCACAGATGCTAGCAAAACATCAGAAAGAAACTCTTCTAGAACATGGCCGCAAAGCCTGAAAAACTTACAAAAAAAAAAAAAAACAATTAAATCCTGTTTCAGAAGAAACTAGCATCAGTTTCATGCTTGCTTCTGAAAAGAATCATCTTTAGGTCTCTTGAGGCTGGATCTGCACTACAGGAATAATGCAGTTTGGAACCACTTTAACTGCCATGGCTCAATGCTATGGGATTGTGTAATCTGTAGTTTGTTGTGGCACCAGAAGGCTTTATAAGGTGTAGTGAATAGAATGTCCAGCTGACCAATCAGGAGGCAGCTGAGGGCCAACCAATATAATTCAAGCTGGGAGCACTTGAAAATTCCAAGCTAACAGTTGGAATGGAGAGTTGGGAATTCGACAGTTGAAGAGAGTTGTCAGGGAGTGAAGCCAGAGAGAGGGCTGTGTTTTGGGAAATTCCTGAGGGAACTGTAATTTTGTTAGTTATAGTCTAGACTGGAGGAACTCGGAACACTCTAAAGACTCTAAAGAAGGGAGTTGCTGTAGTGTTCTCTCCTGAGGGATATTGTTAGTCAGTGTGGCTGAAGTATTAAAAGCCAAGTGGAAACAAACTGTGATATATGTAACCAAGCAAGCCTACAGTAACAAGCTTTGAAACAAGTTATAGTTATTCCATGCTGTTTTAAAATAAACTTTTCTTCTTATTTAACATCACTTGGCCTACATTTTCTGAACAAATCACACTACTAACATTTTAAAGTTTTGGTGTAGGACATCATACAAAGAATAGTGTGGGTGCTGTATACATAATTTGTTGGCAGGGGTGCAATAATGAGTTCCCACAGGACTGTCATCCAAAAAGTCAGTGCTAAAGGTAAATGGTGGCAGGAGGGCATGACACATAAGGGCAGGCTATCTGACAAAACTACAAATCCCAGAATTCCATAGCATTGTGTTATAGCAATTAAAGTGGTGTTAAACTGTATTATTTCTATAGTGCAGATGAAATCTTAGAGGGAAGTGATATGAACATTTTAGAGCTCCCATGTCTTCTTAACATCAAGATTAACTCACTCATACAAATCTATCATTTATCATTCATTCACAGGCAGGCTACTTGAGCACTTTTAGGGCTATGCAGACAGGCAAAAAGGTGTGCTTTGAGGGTAACTTCTAGGCATGGCCTTTATATGATACATGCTTAAAAGTCTCCAGGAAAACCGACTTCTGGTTAGGATGGTGTCTAATTGAGTGGAACTTCAGTCAGCGCGCTGTAGTCCACTCGCCAGAAGTGGCAGAGGATCGGGTTTTCTGGATGGAAAATCATTCCAAAATATCCTCCTGGTATTGAGGATTCTGAGGTGTTCACTTAAGTCTGATTCTCATTGGGGACAACATAAAACATCAAGAGTTGACCGGTAAGAGACGAAGGGGACTTAGAACGACACACGGCCACTTCTGTGCCGCCATTTTTTGGCTCACAGATGCCTCCAACTAAAAAATACAACTCTAACCTTCAGGAATATTAAAAACCTTCATTTTGAAACATTTACTTTCACCTGATTTATTACATCAGCATTTACAGAAAATAAGGATGACTTGGTAATATTTGGGATATAGTCTGGTGGAAGATTGGAGCGATCCTAGCCAGGACAGGAAACAAAGAAGAAACAGTGAACAGAAGTTAAAGCTGTAACTTTGTAACAAATAGTTAAACTGTAAAGTGCAACAGGAAAATAGACATAATTAAGAAAGACAGTGATCTTCGCATAAGCAACAAATTAAAATAAGAAGAAAAATGTTGCAGAAAGGGTGGAAATAATCTGAGGTAAAAACCTGTGGAGAGTCAAGACCCAAGACCCAAAGCAGAGGGGGGAGAAGAAGCCTCAAGCCCCAAGAAGCGGTGGAGAAGGAAGACCCAAGACCCAAAGCAGAGGGGGGAGAAGAAGCCTCAAGCCCCAAGAAGTGGCAGAGAAGGAAGACCCAAGACCCAAAGCAGAGGGGGGAGAAGATGCCTCAAGCCTGAAGAAGCGGCGGAGAAGGAAGACCCAAGACCCGAAGCAGAGGGGGGAGAAGAAGCCTCAAGCCCCAAGAAGCGGTGGAGAAGGAAGACCCAAGACCCGGAGCAGAGGGGGGAGAAGAAACCTCAAGCCCCAAGAAGTGGCGGAGAAGGAAGACCCAAGAGCCAAAGCAGAGGGGGGAGAAGAAGCTTCAAGCCCCAAGAAGTGGCGGAAAAGGAAGACCCAAGACCCGAAGCAGAAGGGGGAGAAGAAGCCTCAAGCCCCAAAAAGTGGCAGAGAAGGAAGACCCAAGACCCGAAGCAGAAGGGGGAGAAGAAGCCTCAAGCCCCAAAAAGTGGCAGAGAAGGAAGACCCAAGACCCGAAGCAGAAGGGAGAGAAGAAGCCTAAAGCCCCAAGAAGTGGTGGAGAAGGAAGACCCAAGAGCCGAAGCAGAGGGGGGAGAAGAAGCCTCAAGCCCTAAGAAGCAGTGGAGAAGGAAGACCTAAAACCCGAAGCAGAGGGGGGAGAAGAAGCCTCAACCCCAAGAAGTGGTGGAGAAGGAAGACCCAAGACCTGAAGCAGAGAAGGGAGAAAAAGCTTGGAGCCTGAAGAAGTGGTGGAGAAGGAAGCCCCAGGACCTGAAGCAGAGGGGGGAGAAGAGGCCATAAGCCCCAAGAAGTGATGGAGAAGGAAGATCCAAGATCTGAAACAGAGGGGGAAGAAGAAGCCTGAAGTCCCAAGAACTGAGAAGAAGAATGTTCAACAATTGAGGTAGAGGTGGGAGAAGAAGTTTAAAGATCCAAGAAGTGGTGGAGAAGGAAGGCCTAAGACTTGCAGAGGGGGTGTGGAAGTCTAAAGATTTAGGAGGTGGTGTATAAGTAATTTAGAGTATAACTAATAGTAACTAAAGACAATAAGGAATACCATTAGTTTATTACATTTGGAATATGTAATTATAATCTATATAGTATAGTATTTTCAAGGTCATAGAACATGAGATAAGAGGAAATGTAAAACAGGAACTGAACGGAGCTGGTAGATCAAAGAGGAGAACAATACAAAACCAATATATAATTTGAACTGTACTATAAAACAACAGAGACACCTGGTGGTAGACTGTGGATTATCATATATAAACTCAGAGAACTAATAGAACTATATTATTTGGATAATAGTGACACCTTGTGGTATTTTGTAGGATTGTATATAGAATGTAATTATTACTGTTTATTTTTCTCTCTTCTTAAGAATAATTGAAGAATAATCTTGATATTGAATTAGGTGATAGTTAATTTTTTCCTATTAATTTCTAGAAATATCTATTATTTTAACATCTCTGATCCTTAAATACCTTTACTGATTTATTTAGAATATTTGTTTGGATCATTAATAGAATACTGTACTTTATAACTCTAAAACTAGATTATACAAGGATAAGTCTCTTAAAAGATTTACAGATGTCTTTGACTACTAGACTCCAAGCTACAAAACAACAGCAGCAGCAACAGCAAGCTCAAAGAAGATCTTCTATAGATCAAACAAAAAGTCAAGATATGGGTGCCATAGTTTTGGAAGAATTACGGCAAATGTAACAGGAAATTAATCGAAATAAAGATGAGCTGCATCAAGACATGGAAAAGATGAAAGGCAGAGCTAACAGAATCAATGAAATCAATATCCAAAGATGTAAAATTGGTTAAGAATAAAGGGAAAGAATTAGAGAAGAAAAATCAAGATTTAGAAGAAAGATTGGCTACTGAAATAGAGAAAAGGAAAGAGACCCAAGAGGAGAAATTAAAATGGGAGTATATAATTAGAGAAAGGTGTCTCAAAATAAGAGGAGCTCCAGAAAATGAGAATCTCTATGATCTAAATGCAACAACTCTAGCAGATTTTATGGGAAGAGATAAAGAATTAATGGAGTTTGAATTAGACAAATTATTCAGGGTTAACTCTTGGATAGCAAAACAAAGGAAGCTTCCAAGGGATATTGTTGTATACTTTGTCCATACACAAATGAAAGAACAAATATTACAACAACATTTTGAAAATAAATTGAAGATTAAAGGAACTGAAGTTCAACTTTTAATAGACATACCGGGACAAATATTAAGGAAACGGAAAGACTACAATGGTCTAACAAAGAAACTTAGAGAACTAGACATTCCCTACAGGTGGGAAAATCCCGAAGGACTGTCCTTCAAGTATAGACAAAGAAGAGTCAAAATAACATCAGTTAAAGAAGCACAAGAATTTCTTGAGATACTGGAAAAAGACTTAGAACAAGAGACATCAGAAGAATTCACACTAACACAAACTGAGCATAAGTCAGTTAAAAACATTGGAAAAGACTCAAAACAAGAACAAGTTCAACAAAGAGAGGAAGAAATATAATAGATAAGGATAACAAATAAATAATAGTAAAACATCAAGAAAATGGTAAGGAAAAATATAAAATACATATCATGGAATGTAAAAGGACTCAACAGCCCCCAAAAAAGGAAAAAAAGTCTTTCAATATTTAAAAAAAACACTAAGATATGATATCTACTGTCTCCAGGAAACACATATTAGAAAAGATGAAAAGTATTTGCATAACCGTAAGCTAGGAAGAGAATTTGTATCAGCAACTACAAAAAGAAAGAAAGGAATTGTAATATATGTAAAAGAGAACATTACAGCAAAAGAACTTTTTAATGACCCAAATGGACAATATCTAGGACTAGAACTAGATTGTCAAAATGGAAAAAACACAGTTAGTAGGAATCTATGACCCAACGGAACAAAAAGAAAAGTTTTATCAGAAATTAACTAAAACCTTATCACAATATGATTATGAACACACTATAATGTTGGGAGACTGGAATGCGGTGATCGACCCAATTCTTGACAGAAAATCAGACAAACCAGTAAAGAAAAAACAAGGCAAATTACCTAATGCATTTTTCGAAATGAAAAATATATTAGTCCTGATGGATGCATGGAGAACAACACAAGGCAACTCCAAAGACTACACTTTCTACTCCAACACACACCAGTCATGGTCCATGATTGATATGGTGATGACTTCACCTTCTCTAATTCCAAAAAAATGACAAAATGGAAATTCTGCCTAAGATATTAACTGATCACAACCCCTTAACTGTGGAAATAAGAGACAGAACAAAATAATATAACTGGAGACTTAATGAAATTTTATTAAAGGAAGAGGAAATTCTGAAGGCAGCAGGAAAAAAAATTACAATTATTCTTCCAGGAGTACTTAAACAATGAAGTAAAACCCCAGGTGGTCTGGGATACTTCTAAAGCAGTAATACGGGGTTTCTTCATACAGAAAAATGTAGAATGGAAGAAAAAGAATAGAGAATCATTAAAGAAGATAGAAGAAGAAATAAAAAATGCTGAATTTCTGTTAAAAAGAAATCCAAAAGATAAAGATCTGGTGGAGAAAATTCAAATTCTACAAAATCTCTATAAAATTGATTGAAGAAACAGAAAAGAAGATAAATATGCAAAGCAAAAATAATTTGAATTTACTAATAAACCTGGGAAGATGCTGGCATGGAAACTTAAAAAACAAAGAGAAAAAAAGATAATCGGGAGGTTGAAAGTAGGAGAAAATATTGTTACTGATCAAAAAGAAATAAAGAAAATCTTCCATTGTTATTTCAAGGAACTATTTGGAAAAAAAAATTAATTTAGAAGATATTCAAGGCTATATAAATAATCAAAAAAGTAAAGAAATTATGGAAGAACAAAGAGAAGATCTAAACCAAAAAAAATCTCTTTGATGGAAGTGTTCCAGGCTATAGACAAACTAAAATTGGGCAAGTCACCTGGTCCAGACAGATTCTCATCATTATATTATAAAAAGCTCAAGAATGTATTAGCCACACCACTACAAATAACAATGAATGCAATATTGGAGGGTAACTTACCAGAAACATGGAAAACATCTTTCATAACCTTAATACCAAAAGAGGATAAAGATTTACAAGATCCAAAGAACTACAGACCTATAGCCCTTCTCAATACAGATTACAAAATCTTTACAAATATTTTGGCAGAGAGACTAAAAAGAACACTAATTAAATGGATAAATGAGGATCAAGTTGGATTCCTTCCGAATAGGTATATGAAAGAAAACATAAGAGAAATAATAAATGTTATAGAGTACCACAACAAAAGACCTGATAAACAAACTGCACTTATATTTCTGGATGCAGAGAAAGCATTCGACAATGTTAATTGGACATTTCTAAAAGAGATCATGAAAAAAATGAAAATAGGAAATAATTTTATGAAATGGGTAGAAGCAATTTATCAAAAACAATATGCAAAAAAATTGATAAATGGAGGAAAAACTGAAGAATGTCAAATTCAGAAGGGTACCCGACAGTGTTGTCCTTTCTCCACTCTTATTTATAATTTCACTGGAAATATTAAATAATAAAATTAGAGAAAATGAAACAATAAAAGAACTTAAGATCAAAGCATATGCAGATGATATTGTGATAATATTAAATGATCCACTGGACAGTATTAAGCCTTTATTAGAAACAATTCAAGAATACAGTAATGTTGCTGGTCTGAAAATTAATGAGAAGAAAACAAATATCTTAACACTAAACATGGGGAAAAAGACAAAGAACAACTACAACAAATTTCTGGATTTGAAATTAAGGAAAAAGTGAAATATTTAGGAATCTACATAACAAGGAAGCATTCAGAACTATTTAGAAATAATTTAAAAAAATCTGGCAAGAGATAAAAATAGATTTGCCAAGATGGACGAAAATGAATCTCTCTTGGTTTGGAAGGATATCCATGATTAAGATGAACATAACACCTAAAATGTTATTTCTTTTCCAATCTTTGCCAACAAATGATAAGCCTTTTAAAAATTGGGAAAAAGATTTGAATTTGTTTATCTGGAACAAGAAAAAAACAAGGATTAAAATGAAAACTCTTCAGGATTCAAAAGAAAGAGGGGGACTGGCATGGGCAAATTTAAAAATCTACTACCGTGCCTGCTGTCTTAACTGGATTAAAGAGTGGATCATGCTTAAGAAAGAAAAAACACTACATTTGGAGGGCTATGACTTGCCATATGGCTGGCATGCCTACTTGATATATAATGACAAAGTTAATATGGAATTCAATAATCATTACATTAGAAAGTCACTACTACAAATCTGGAAAAAATATAAGACAAATTTTCTTACAAAGATACCAAAATGGACTTCAGTTAATGAAGCATTTTATAGAAGAGAAAGGATGAAAGGGGAAGAATGGATTAGTTATAATGATCTTTTGATTTTGGAAAAAGGAGAATGGAGGATGAAAACAATGGAAGAACTATTAAAAGAACACTACAGTTGTAATTGGTTTCTCTATCATCAAATTAATGAAAGATTTAAGATGGATAAAAGAATAAATCAGATAGAAAAAGAAGAAACACAGTTAGATAAGCTATTGGTGCATGAATCACAACATACAATGGCAAAATTATACAAATTATTAATGGAAAGAGAAATGGAAGAAGAAACAATCAAACAATTTATGGTCAAATGGGCACAAGATCTTAAAAAACGTATAATGTTGGAGGATTGGGAGAAAAACTGGAAAAGAAGAATAAAATACTCCCTATGTTATGACATCAAGGAAAGCTATTATAAAATACAGTATAGGTGGTACCTTACTCCAGAAAAAATATCAAAAGTTTACAAAAATTGCAACGATAATTGTTGGAATTGCAAGAAAGAGAAAGGTACCTTCCTGCACATGTGGTGGGAGTGTGAGAAAATAAGAAAATATTGGAAGCAAATTCAAACTGAAATAGGGAAAACCATTAACAAAAAACTAACTTTGGAGCCCTCTATCTTTCTATTAGGAATGACTGATGAAGAAACAGAACGGAAATTTGGAAAGATAGTTTTCTACATGTTATATGCAGCGAGATCTGTAATCACCAAAAAATGGAAAAGTACTGAAGTACTAACAATCAATGAATGGCAAATCAAACTAATGACATAATGGAATTGGATAAATTAACATGTTTGTTAAGAGATCAAACTACGGATAATTTTGTAAAAGAATGGATGCCTGTCACTAGATATTTAACAGAAATAAGACATTAATTATTGTTAACTTTAAGTAACTAATATATATCCTGTACTGGACAAGAGGGGCAGGTCAAATGAAAGAATAAGATGTAATATGTTGGATTTTATTCAATTACTTAACTTTAAGCGGAATTTTTTTTATGAGATATAGTTATGTATTAGTTCGAGAAGATTTTGGAAAAAATACTGAAAGTCAGAAACAAAGAATTAATATTCATAATGAAGGAGGGGAAGCTTTTTATTGTTATATTTGCTGTTTTTTATGTTTTATGTTATGGTTTTGTTTTCGTGTATATCATATTTTTGTGAGGATATTAGCCTCATTGTTTTTATTTAATGTGTTATATGTGGGTTTTTTTTTATTTAAAAAAAAAAAGTCTCCAGGAAAGTGTCCTCTAGCCGTCACATGCCGAGAAAAGCCACTTCAAAATGGAGCCACTTTTTTGTGCTTCTTTAGTGAAGATGCGCACATTCACATGTATGCAGCGACACTGATGCACCAGAAAACGGCCTTATAAATGCACTGTTGCACGTGTGAGGGAAATCGATTTGGCGATCCAGAGTATGCGCCCTAAAGTGCAAACTTTAATTTAAAGTGTCCTATGCTTCCAATAGGATGTACTGGCACAGGTGCACTTGAATATTAGAACCCTAACCCTAATTGCAACCCTATGCATGCACCCTAGCCACTGTCCTCTGTTATGACAATAAATGCATTCTGTTGCTGTCAGCATGCACAGCAGTTTGTATGAAAGAGGCTTTTGTGACCTCTTCTGTGCAGGTGTGCATAAGACCTGCACACCACTTCCTGGCATGCTTGGGGCGGGGAGGGCTCCTGAAGTAATGTTTGTCCATGTGTCCTGTTGATCATGTTCCTTGCATGACCACCAGCTGCATGTATCAAGTCTGTCCACACAAACCTCCCTTGCATGTACCTCTCCCCTTCCCCCCTGATCTGTGTGGGGCATGTTTTGTGGAGGACGATGGAGTGTCTTTTCAGTTGACAAACCCATTCCTTCACCCCAAGGGTGGCCCAATCAGACAGTGGTACCTGTCTACTGCACCCACTCCTTGGGGGGAAGTGGAGGTCAGCGAATCCTTGCATGATATGTGGGTGTATGACAGATCCTGTGCAGGTGCATAGGGATGCTGAACTTCAGTCACCTTTGTACACAGAGAGTAACAGACTGTATACTAGCCTATGACAGGTCCTGTGCAGGTGCACAGGGATGTTTTCCTGCGCCGGTGTGGAGATGTTTCTGCACACATGTGCATGCATTTGAGAGAGAATGAAAAAAAAATTAAAGTGACTGCTGTCAGCCCATGCCCGGTTGTTCTATCTCCCATTGCAGCATCCTTGGTGTTGGTGGTGTGGTTACTGGGGCTTGAATACAGCCTCGGAAAAGCTGCATTGACTCCCCCCCAGTGTGGTTGCTCTATCCTCATTCATGGCAATCTCAGGACAGGCAGTGTGGTTGCTGCAGCTTAGGGAAAAGGCTTCTTCAGGTCACCTTTTCCTGCCCACCTGCATAGCCCCTTTGTTCCCAAGAGCTGCATCCCCTGCTACCAGCCTATCACTCAATTCCACAAGGAAAATGTCAGGTGCCATTAAAAAATGTCAGAAATGCTTACATCCACTAAATCATAATCAAATGCTGTTTAAAAAAGTTGTTTCTAGTTGGTTCCTTATAAGAGAAAAATGTTTTGCAGATAAGCAAGTTCTATATGATAATGCCAATTCTCTTGTTTTGTATAACTTGCTGCAAATATTATTAAAGTCAGCTCTCTGTAGCCGCAGATTTAACCATGAAAAGCTTGAAATTATTAAAAACTAAATTAATTCCAAAAACCAAATCTTGATTTTACCATTTTATATAAGGGACACCATTTTACTACACCACTATATATAATGGAACAAACATCTATGGATTTTGGTATCCAAGTGTGTGTATGTGTGTGCTTCATGGGGCCAAGCTTATATTCTCTCTCTCTCTCTCTCTCTCTCTCACACACACACACACACACAGACAGACAGACACCCATATATCAAAAGGTTTTCCCACCTTTTATGATTTTTTCCTTCATTTTTTCAAATTGTGAGACTTCTTGTGAAATTTTTCAAAGAGTTTTACTCACAAAACAAAACAAAAATCCTGTTGCTTGTTGCAATGTTTTGCACAAATACACAATATTATGCAACTTTAACCTCAAGAACCATTTTTCTTCAAGGACAAGAAAATCTACAAATGTCATTTATTTTCTCTATGTTCACACTGAATTGTATGGACATACAAGATTCTGCCCATGGATCTATAGCATGGTAGATCCATAGTACCAATACATAAATGCATTTTTCTGACAAAGAAGCTGGCCAGTCTTAATTTAGTTTACTGATGAAAACAACATGAATGGTAAATGAAACCATTAGAAAATTGTGTGATATAGACCTGTTTCTATGTAATCATGCAACAATATGATAGACATTAAGGAAGGAAGCCTCAGTAGAGATATCAAAATCGCAATTGCATGCAATAGGTGGATTTAAAGTTAAAACTAACAAGGACTTTTCTCCAGTTCATGAATAACATTAGCATCATTAAAGGATGTTTATGTGATTTCCTTGAGAATGCAGTCTACTCTACAGTGATTCCCTCCTTCCCACTTAACCTTGGTCTACTATGTTGGAATCTTTCCCATTTTTTAAAAAAGTTCAATCAAAATGAAATATATTTTGACCATTCACCTCTTGTCACAAGCAAGAAAGTCCCATTCAGAAAGTCTCTAGTCATTGGTTATTTCTGTATAACAAATTTATTTTAAAACCATATTTACATAAAATTGTTAGTAAGAAAAACATTTATCATCATATGGGAAGAGATATGCCTGTGTATGAAACAGTGAGGTTGAACAGGCTTCTTTAAAGGTGGATCAACCCATTTGCTAAAGAGCAAAGGTTAACTCTATTTTTAATCAAGTGTCCTCCATACAATTCTTTCCTATTGCATGCAGAAGCATGTGGTGAAATCATTTTTACCCCATAGCCTCCAGAAAGAAATTTAAAAAGGTCAAATTTTAAAAGGTCACTAAATCACTGAATATATTAGTGCATAAAGAGGGTTCTAATGGGTTTAAACAATAAGAGCTCCAAAATTATGCTAAAAAGGAGAGAAGATGCATGTACATATAGCTGACAAATGTACTTCTTTCTGAGGTATTTCTTCATTTTAATTTCCCAAGGGTTAGGCAAGTTTATCTGCAGCACAAAATATAAAAGAGCTTGTGGCACCTTAAAGCCTTGGCTATAGCAAAAATGTGTAATAGGAGCCCCTTTCATCAGATTTCCACAATTTTTTGCATTGTTTTTTCCCCAGCATAAACTTTTTTTTTATTGGAGAAATGTACCACAACATGGGAGGGGGGGGCAAAATGGTAATGTCTTCCTTGTTCGTGCATTAGTTCAGAAAATGCAAATCCAATTCTGGCCTATGTTAAAAAATGCTAAATATATTGGTCTTTAAGGTGCCAAACAAGACTGTGGTGTTGTTGTGATAAGAAACAGCATGGTGTTGTGATTTGGGTGTTGGATTACGACTCTGGAGACCAGGGTTTGAATCTCTGGTCACTCATGGAAACCCACTAGGTGACCTTAGGCAAGTCACTCTCTAAGCTTCAGAGAAAGGTAAAAGCAACTTTCTTCTGAACAGATCTTGCCAAGAAAACCCCATAGGTTCACCTGTGAAAGTCCCATGAATGAAAAACAGCTGGAAAACTCCTCTTTATTCATGGGATAGTGACAGGATTATTGCAATGTCACACTATGTCATCTGATAATCTCCATGTAATTGCGTGAAACTGATGGGAGCATCCTGTTATACTCCCATCACTTTTGCCCAACTGAAAATCTCCAAAGTGTATTGGATATTTTGCACAGAACTGCATCAGTTTGGGATTTATACCTCCTTTCCTGGGGGTCATTTCTGGCACTGTTGTACTTCAGCTGATGGACACCATAATTAACTTGCAATTTATATCAAAGTATTTTTACTCTGCACTGCTTCACAACATGTTTTTGCATGCAATCTAAATAGTCTTCATTTTTACTTTACTATTGTCTGCATATTGTTTATGCACAACAGAAAAGAGATGAAAATGAGTAAATTAAATGAGATTGAAATTAGTAAAGAGAGAGCCCTGGTGGCACAGTGTTTAAATGCCAGTATTGCAGCCACAACACTGTGAGTTTCATCCCAAGCCTTCCATCCTTTCTTAGGTTGGTAAAATGAGTACCCAGTTTGAAGAGGTAATTGGCTAACAGACTGTAAACCACCTGGAGAGTGCTAAGTTCACAATGAAGCAGTATAGAAATGTAAATGCTATTGCTATTGTAAAATTGAATCTTCACATTACAAACCTGGTGAAATGTGTGTGTGTGTTTTCCTTTAATGATACATGTTCAAAAAACATGCTAGGCTAATTCAATTCAATCCAGATTGTTCCTCATAGATTGTTCTGATGCCCAGAAGAGCTTTCATGCATTTAAATATATCTCTACTCACTTTAAATAAAATCTGTGCTCTCAAAGTGGGGACTCAAAGAATTTCCATCATTGTGTTCATTTATTACACGTGTGGCAGCATTTATGGCTCTCCCACACATAATACATACTCACAACAACACTTTGAAATAGATTAGATCAAGCAACTGATCCAAGTTCCTCCTTTGGGCATTGCAACTGAATGAGGATTACACTTCTATCTACAGAATCCCAGGCGGTGTCTGCATGGACCAGAATACTCTAGGACCAGCCTAGAGTATTCTGGCTCTGAAGGTGTCCCAATGTCCCCCTTTTGCCTGGACATTCCATTTCAATTTCAGGCAGCTGTGCTACTTGTCACTGCCACTGGTACGAGTTACTCACTCTGTGATCACAATGAGACACCCAGCATTGAGCACCTTGTTCTGGACTCAAAGGGAGTGACTCACACCAGCAGCAGGGGCACCAGGCAGCACACCAAGTTCTGTTGTAAACATCAACCTGGCATCAATCCAGAAGACTCTAGAAGAACTGATGTTAAAGGTTTTTGTGGGTTTTTCGGGCTATGTGGCCATGTTCTAGAAGAGTTTCTTTCTTCTGGTGTACTGCCTGGCGCCCCTGCTGCTGGTGTGAGTCACTCCCTTTGAGGTCAGAAACTCTTCTAGAACATGGCCACACAGCCTGAAAAAACCACAAAAACCTATGGATGCCGGCCATGAAAGCCTACAACTTCACAGAACTGATGTTGTTGTTTTAAGTGCTATAATGGGATCTGATGGTGAACTGGCCAGATGGGAATTGGGCTCTCTGTCTTCCTGGCTACTCACTGGGAGGGGGAAAAACATGTTATTTGGCCATGGTGGACATGGCCCTAGTCAGCCATTGTGTTATACCACACTGTTGTAGCTATACCAGTACTGCTCTAACTGCAGTAGTATTTGGAAGCACAGGATTTCATTTGGTGCATTCATTCATATACAAGGTTAATATGAGTTTTACAGACTGAATTCATATTTTGAATGCTAGAGGAAGCTCTATATAATCCCACATCTCATGGAAAGGATGGATGCACACTATATATCAAAACTGTAATCCTTGGAGGTCATTGTTGTACATCGCCCCGACTGCACTGCAGAGGGGCAGGGTAAAAATAATAATAATAATAATAATTATTATTATTATTATTATTATTATTATTTCCTATGGATATTTCCCAGAGATAGGAAAGTTGGTAGGGAAAGCTTAGTGCATTTAGTCACACATTAATCATCATAAATGTGTTGTTCAACTGCATTTACATTGTAAAGGAGAAAATTATTAGTATTAAGTTTGTATTAAATTTGCCATTTCAATTCAAATTTAAAGTATGTATTAAAAGTCTTACCAGGATGAAGCTGAAGAATACCAGCCTTAATGTTATTGTGGCCTCCATCTCTGTCTTGTGCATCAAAGAAAAACAAAAAAACAAAAAACAAAAAACAAAAAAAAACCAAATAACAATTGCATTAAGTTGTGAAATCCCCGTTTCTTATCTCCCCCACCAAAAACCCTTCTCTTAATTTCGGCTTTTTCAGCCCTTATAGTGTCATCCCTTCACCCTTGTCATTGCTTTAGTTTACTGATTTCTAAGCAGATCTTGACCAAAGCCCCAGGATTAAAAGCTTCAAAATTCAGTTTCCTGGCACAGATGTTTCATATCATGTCTGGTGTGAAAAGAAATGAATGACACATGGAATTAAACATTATATGAATATGGACACCACATTCTAGTAAGTGAGGTGGAAGCTGCAACAACAGAAATTGGGGAAAATAAATCACCAGGAACAGATAATATTCTAATTGAATTGATACAATCTACACAGACAGAATGAACACTAATATTAGCTAAAATATGCCAACAAATATGGAAAACAAAACAATGACAGATTGGAAATGATCAGTATACATCCCCAGCCACAAAAAAGGAGACACAAAGGACTGCAGCAAGTACAGGACCATAGTGTTAATCTCCCATATAAGCAAAATTATCTCAAAATTCTGCAACATAGGGGGGATGCAGACCAGGGCGTTTGGAGCGCCCTGGTCCGGAGCGCCGCGGGGCTATGGCAGCCTCACCGCGGCGCCTCCCCGGCGACCCTGAAAGGAGCGCCAAAAAGGCATTCCTTTCATAAGTCGCAAAAAGAGCGCCCTAAAAGCGGCGGGCGCCCTTTTTGCGACTTATCCTCCACAGCACGTCCGGACGCTGTGGAGGGAGGTCGCCCTGAACGCGTCCGGCGTGCGGTGGCCCGGAAGCGCTCAGGGCGACCTCAGGAAGAGGAAGGGCCGCCGCGCGTGCGGTGGCTCCTCCTCTTCCGGGCCTCCAAGACGACTGTTTTAGTCGTCTGCTTAGGCCCATAGAGTCTAATATGGATAGAGAAACCCTAGAGGTCCAAGTGGGATTCAAGAAAGGACAAGGAAGTAGGGACCACTTTGCAAATATATGATGTCTGATGGAGCGCACCAAGGAATTTCAAAAGAAAATCAGCATAGATCATGAAAAACTATGGAATGCTGTTAAAGACATGGGAGCATCAATGCATTTGATAGTCCTGATGAGAAATCTGTACTTAGGACAAGAGGCTATTGTTAGAGCAGAATATGGAGAAATAGGCTGGTTCCCAATTGGTAAAGGGATCAGATTATATTTTATCAACCTACTTGTTCAACATGAATGCAGAAAACATCATACAAAGAGCAGATTTACACTCAGAAGATGAAGGAGTGAAGAAAGGAAGAAAGAACATCAAGAATCTAAGATATGCAGATGATACCACATTACTAGCAGAAAACATCATAGGCTTGGCATAATTACTAAAGAAGGCTAAAGAAGAAGAAGGTGCAAAAGCAGGCTTGCAGCTAAACATAAAGAAAACAAAAATAATGACCATGGAGGAGCTAAATAAGTTCAACCTAGACTATGAAGAAATTAAAATAGTTAAAGAATTCAGATGGCAATAAAAGCATAGATTAGAACAGAGACTGCAGTCAAGAAATAATAAGATTAAGAATGGAAAGGACAGGTATGAAAAAATAAGACAGGATCTTAAAGAACAATGATATCGTCAGAGCACTAACGTTAGAATCGTCCAAGTCATTGTACACCCAATCACCATGTATAGATGTGAGAGCTGGACAGTAAAGAAAATAACAGAGAAAAGATCAACTCATTTGAGATGTGGTGCTGGAGAAGAATGTTGAGAATACCATGGCTAGCCAAAAAGACAAACTAATGGGTCCTAGAACACATCAAGCTTGAACTGTTCCTGGAAGCCAATATGATCAAATGGAGGTTGTTGTATTTGGGGTGGGATGGTGGGCTGGAGATATCTCATCTAAAGGATCACCATGAGTTAAAGCCAATTCAAGGGCAGTTTCACAACTGGTGTGGGAAATAAGTTTACTTAAATGGTAGGAAGGGCATTCCCTTCCAAGCTGTCCTTATTACTTGTTTCTTTCAAATATTTTAACTTTATACTAACCGAACTATCACACTGATGAACTAAAATAAGTGGCTTGCATTTTGTGCCCTAAATATTATATTTGTCCTGATCTGAATGGATAACTAGAAGACTAAACTAGATTTTAAGTAAATGTAAAAACTTGAAATGTTAAAAAAAATGTGTTGGCTGTTTTGTGGTCTCTTATATGATTAATCAATAACTTACTTTTAAACTTAATTCTGGTATCAAGTTAATGTTAAAATTCTGGCATAAGTCTATCAGTAAGGAGAAAACTAAATCTAATTTAATTTTTCTTAGAATTTCTAATTTAAAGTAAAACTAGATAGTTCCTTTCTGTGGAATTTCTTAATGCATTATTCTTCCGATTTGCAATAAACCCAGAAGGACAGGGAGAAGAAATAGAGTTCACTCATGCTTCCTCTTCAGGCTTCTATAAACATGTAAAGTAGCCCAAAAGCTGCACTTCTACACATAGGGCCTCGGCAGGCGGCTAATTGAGCCGTCTTCCGGGCCCGGAAGAGGAGGGGCAGCCGCACGAGCGGCGCCCCTTCCTCTTCCTGAGGTCGCCCTCGGAGTCGCCGGCCGTCCACACGGCCGGTGCTCCGGGGATAACCTCACGCTGCGGCGACCGGACGCGCCGCGGTGTTTGAGTCAGGGAAAGTGCGCCCGCCGCTTTTAGGGCACACTTTCCCTGACATCTAAAAGGAGCGCCAATTTGGTGCTCCTTTTAGAGTTGCCGGAGGAGTGCCGCGGTGTGGAGGCTGAGCTCCGCCGGCGCTCCGGACAAGGGCGTCCCTGACACCCTGGTCTGCAGAGGGGATTACCCACCTAGAAATAAGTGCCATGAAACAGGAGTTATGTCTGATAGATGACATGTCTAGGACTATAAATCTTCTTGAATTCAAGTGTTTGTACTTATTAGAAACTGAATAACAGTTGCAATATACAACAAAAGCTCATAAAATTTCCCTAGTCTCGGCTGTTACATTGCTGCTGCACCCTCTCCTTTCCTTCCTCACCTGACCAACAAAGAATCCATGATTATTTCATGTGAGCCACCTGACAACAGGTTACTTTGCTTCCCAACTCCAGAAGAAAACCACTGTGGTCACAGCAACATCCATGCAGGTAACTGAGTGGGGAAGAGCAATAATAATGTAGTAACTCTGGTCTCCTGATATGTTTTACTGATAGAATGAATGTGGATTCATAGTGCTGTTAAGATTACCTTTTCATATTATATATGTCACAATTTGGGTAGTGTATGGACCTTTAAGACTGCCAATGAAGAGGGGCAACTTTGAAAAATGTTCTACTGAATGTACACCATTGAATGTTATAGTATAAAAGAACTCTGAACCCATCTGTTCTCAATTTTTGCTTGCCATTAAAAAGACAAACTGAATAGTTACCCATAAGAATGTAAGACACAATGGCCATCAGCAGAAAAAAGTATTGGTTGTGTATAAGGCAGAGATGTCAGATGTGAACACTTTTTCATCAGAAGAGGGAGGGTTGCTTAGCTCTCTGAAGAAATGTGGCTACCCGACTCACCAGGCCAGCCAATTTGCTGCTAGAGGGTTCTGGGAGGTTGCTGAGGCTTCTGCCTGAGTGAGACTACAACTCCCGGCATGCACTGGAAGCTGGATGTGGCCTTGGATTTGTTTGGCCACTGGAAAGGGTGGGACTTCCAGTCTTCCCATTGGTGGGTTGGTCAGAAGGGGCAGGGAGTTCATGCCTCCTTTCCCATTAGACCAGAGGCTTAGATCAGGCCACATGGCTGGGTGAAAGATGCCATTCTGGCTTGGACTTCTGCAAGAAGGTTGTGGGGTTGCTGTCACAACTTCTTGGAGGGGGGTAGCATGGGTCATGGATCTGGTGGGTGTGGCTTCCAGTGCTGTGGAGCACTGGATCAAGAGTCCCATGGGGACCTAGGGGCACTGGGATCATGGAGGAGTTGCCATTGTGGGGGCAACTCCTGATCTGCATCCCCCAGTGACAAGAGGCAGAGATGCGAACATGTGAATATACATTTACTCCCTTTTGTCATCATGAGGCCTGGCCATGACTGATCAATGGGTTTCATTGAACAACAGTCAGGTTGGTCAATGCCAGATCCCAACCCATGCTTCGAGCAACCCCACCTGTGAGCTGTATTTAATAAAGTTGTGGTCTTTTTTCTTCCATACGGTCGTCTCTGTGCATTTATTTATGCAGCACCCACTCCACTACAAATCTCATTCTAGTTTCAAAGAGGCTGAAGTTATATATAGCAAAATAATTAAGATTCCAAATATCAACTAATTTGGAATTAAATACAGAACACAAGTAGCCAAAGGCAGAGAGAATTTTATATCATACTCACTTTTAAATGCAATAATTAAAGTCCGAAGATGAATTTTAGGCATGCCTACTCATTTCTGGGTACTAAATTAAGGTTTTGATTTACATCTCCACAAGCTAGGATCCAGGCTTCCTCATGCATAATGTGAAATAAAATTTCACCACATTACTTGTTTTCAATGAGAAAGACTGTCTTTAACACAAGTATAGAGCCTGCTGAGAGTTCATTTAACCATCATGAGATTTGTCATCTCTGGTATGAAAGCAAGATGAGCATTTTGATACCGTGATGTCTGCAAGTTTAATGAAATGTCTGTACACAAAGCTAGACTCTTCCTTTTGTGAAGCAAAACAAATACAGAGAACAAGCAAAGAGAATTATGATTGCTCCACTAACTTATTCAATACACACATACACACACACACACACACACCATTATTCTAGGTTAGCTACATAATTTGTCCAATTTGTGCAAGAACCATTCCAGCCAAAGGAAAAAATCTGAAGAGATGGATAGAGTGTACTTTGTTACCGTCAAGCAAGATTCATCATTCTTACATGTGAGAAGACAGGATTTGCATGTCTAGTTTAGAAGGAACTTGCTGCTAAACAGCAATGCCTATGTATTTGCTGAGAAATGCTCTAGCAGTAGTTATTTTTGTTTTGTTTTTAATTATATAACCTTTATTTTTTACAATTTAAAATAAAAGCAGTGGATGTACCTATTAATCCAAATATAGATTTCAATGGAATAGTCCCAATTTTGACTTTAAAAAAATCAGTTCAGGCTGAAATATGGATATTAATAAAATAATTCATGTTTTTAAGGCAAGATACACAAATTAATTTTGTAGTGTTACATCAGGCTAGAGTTCTATGTTCAGTGGCTTCCATGAAATTATATGGTCAAATGATCAATGTATTATTATTATCAATGATAAGTTTACTATTATCAGCAATCAATTAATTACTAATTACATTGAGCAAATTAGATGGAGGCATTAAAAGGAGATGATTAAAAGTAATACAGCCTTAGAAACTATTAGACCTTTAAATTTGAAATTTGAAATTTAGAGTACAGACAATGATTTTATAAGAGAAATAAGTGGTGCCTTCCACAAAATGTTATGCTGTGAACTGTTTCAATTCACTGTACCAGCAATTCCATTTCATTTTCTCCCACAACCCAAAATGTCAGTTAATTTTACTCCAACCAAGGTTTCATTTTCACTTTGATATTTGTGGAGTTTTTTGCACCGGCACAAAAGAGTACGCACTCCTTTTCTTGGATAATAAATTGGCCACAACTTTATTTGTACAGGGTCTTAAAACAGCTTTCAATAACAGTTTCTCAATTGACCATAATTTTGTTCTTGACACATGTGTCCTTGTACTTAACTGCAGTATCAATCAAGATTAAGCCATGCTCATCACAACATGTGTCAAGAACGTCCTGTTCAAATTAGTTACACAATTTCAACAAATCATCCCCCCCAACAGAGAGCCCCGCCAAACACATCGGGGGGGGGTCTTTCCCCCTCTTGTGTAGGTTTTCTAAAGAGTTTCCTGAACATTTGCAAATTCTAGAGTATCCCAAAGAATGCTGGTGTATGTATGGTACTATTTTGGCTACCTAAGAAGTAATGCTTATTATTAGAGAGAATGCTGTTAGCTTTGTTAAGCTTGGATGTAAACTATACATTTGTTTCTCCCAAAATTTCTTAGTTGTTTTCTGTTCAGTACTCTTCAAATTTTCCTTAAATTTCACATTTGATAAAATGCAGTTTTAATCTATTCTGTGGAACTTTCCTTCCTAGCCAAATTTCACTGACTCTATAAAATAATTTTCCTTAAAGGTCTCAGTGTTTTGCTAAAAATCCCCCGTTTCCCACAAAATTCAGTGAAAACTCAGACACATTTTATAGTGACAAAATAACCATTTTATAACAAAACAATTTTTGAAATATCTGCCACAGAATCTCTGTGTATTCCAGAGTCTTCTGTGACAAGTCTATTTACTTTGCAGTTATGAGAAATTTGTTCCATGTAAATTATAATGCAAGTGTGTTGTTTTTGTTGTTTTGTAAAAATTATATCCCACCTTTTTGTCTGTAACCAAGGCTGCTTAATAATGTTAAAGCAGATAGCACTAAAGTAAACATAAAATAAATCAAAAGCAGTTTAATGGATGGCCCTTAAAATGAAAAGCACCAAATGTAAACAATACAGCACATTATGATGACCCTATCACCCTGACCAATCAGACCTCAAAGGTCTCCTGAAACAAAAAAGATCTTCACATGCTTACTCAAGGATAGGAAGGAGGGAACAACCTATCCACTCTAAGAAGTGAGTGTAATCTCTGGAAAACTATGAAGTTTATTGAGTTTATTTAGGCTACACACAACACTCTGGAAACCCAAATCTTGACACTGCTCATCCTGAGGTTTTATGAGACATCTAAGGCAGGCTGTGCAGTTGTGCTTATGGAAAGTTTTTTTTGAGAAAGGTATTAAATCTCACAGAAGATAATCAAATCTATAGTTATCATTATAGATTCAAGCTTCCTCTTCCTGATCATCAGATAATCCACTGTAGTTGCTGTGTGGCTTTAAATTGTTTCTGACTTATGGAGACCCTAGGGTGACTGTATCACAAGGTTTTCTTGGCAAGATTTGTTCCAGAGGGGTGGGGTGGGGTCGAGGTCATTGCCTTTCTCTGAGGCTGAGACAGTGTGACTTGCCCAAGATCACCCAGCCGGTTTCCATGGCCCAAACAGGAATAATCCACAATCTTACCCATTTACCCATTTATTATCAAATCACTAAGGAGTACTTATGAGAGGGAGATGCAGGAGAGCTAATTCATACATTGTACTACTTTCTGACTTTTCCAAAGAGGTCACCATGGGAATCCAGGGGATAGAAATGAAGCTGTTATTGCTATCTAATTGGTGAGAAAGTTTCACTAAAGTATATTGGTATTCTCTGTTTAAATACTCTGTTCATGTGACACGTAAACATTCTGAGTCTTTGGTGACCATTCCTTTTAATTTATGTCATTACCAGTATTTTTTCCTGACTGCAGTTACTTCTTTGAGATATGCCCCCTGCCCCATTTTGTGTTCCTTGCTCTTTTTGCTCCACTCCCTTCTTGATGATGTTTTAGCCTAATTAGCAAAGTCCTGTCTACTCTCATTCCACAAGCAACAGTTTTGGCCATGCTTTCTGGCCAACTTGGCAACAGGAAACCAATATACGTGCAGCCAGCTATGCCATGTGAGCCATTGTGCAAAAGCACAACTGCAGGGCCTCCTGGTTTTTCTCATTGTAACCTCTTCTTGTGATTTTCATCTCCCTTTCTCTGTTTGAATATAGATGGGTTATACAGTCAAAGGTGAAATGTAGAGATGTGTGTGTGGAATTTTCCTCATGAGAACAACATCTAGAGAAACAAAGTAAATCTAATATCAGATGGCCAACACAGACATAAACATGTGCTTTCCCAAAGATACAACTCATGGACACAGACTTTGTTATGAGAAAGGCTTGATAACAATTATACATAAACATTGTTAAGCTGGGAAAGATAGTCACGTGGTGGATGATGGATAGCAAGAAGCTGGGTTAATATACATCATACAGGCATTATCCAATTAGCATAAGGTTAACACCCAGAAGGTGGAGTATGGGAAGGGCCTAGAGAATCCTTTGTCTAGTTTTGTTTATAATTCAAGATGTGAGTGCGTGCGTGTCCTGGCAGTGGTTTTAACCATGGAGCTAAGTGTTAGCTTGTAGTCTTTGAGTATGTTTATACTGCTTTTACAATGTAACTCCTGGATCTGGAAACATGGATCTATAACTTTTTCTTTACTTTCAACTGCAACAAGTTGGAATCCTATACTTTTGGGATTGTTAAAGATGTAATCTCTCATGGATAAGTTCATCACAATGGATTTTACTTAGTTATCTTATTTTTCTTTTATATGCATTAATAAACTATACTTTTGGACTTTGCAATGTGTCTTCTTGACTGAGGAAGACAGGATCCTGAAGTAGAGAAGCTGAGCCAGTTGATGGTAAGAGATACAAAGTGGCTGTGGATCACAGCAGCCAGCTTGTCCTGGATATTCTGCTAGGTGTCAAAGAGCATCACTGCACACCCATCATCCACACACTGACATTCCCTCCCCTCCTCAGTTTCCCCCTTCCCTCTTGGACATTACCACATTGGCATGATGAATCTTAATGTCTTCTGAAGTCCATGGGAAAGAAATAAGAGGCAAGGGAATGAAAGAGAATGGGAGAGGATATGTGAGAATATTATAAAAAGAGGTACAAAGGGCATGAGGGTAGCAATATACAAAGTTCCAAAACCACCCAGCTCTTCCATCTGCAAAATAAAAGGGTTTAAAAGTCATCATTCCACATCAGCTCCAAACCCAGTTCCATGGAATACTTTCTCCAAAGTAAAGACACTGAGTGTTATGGGGATTGTAAAAAGTAGCACACTTAAAAGGAAGTAAAACCCCACCCCTTGCGTACGCACACACACACACATACACACCTCTGTTACACTTCACACCTAGGTAAGGTGGTTTGCAATTATGTGTCATGTGTGCTCTTATGAGAGACAGAGCAGAGTTGTGCATTTCTCAGTGAGCAGTGTTGCCAAGTGACTCCCATCTTTCTTCTTAGAAAGGGATGAGGAGAATGAGCTATGAGGGAGATAGCTGCAGAAGCCACTCTTCCTCTGAGGAAAGAGGAGGCTCATGTTTGGCACCTTGTTGATATTGGCAATGTTGAGCATTTCAGAGTTTTGATTTTGTATCTATTAAAGTGGGAAAATCTCTGTATGGAACTCTTACTGTAAAGAACACTGTCCCCATATGTCCCATGAACATTTAAACCAACCACCTATTATTATTCAGCAGCTGGAGATGGAAGGATTATTTAATTATTATTTGTTTACTCAGTTTTAGACAAGAATTCTCCTCATCTGTTTGGTTTGTACTATAATTAAAGGTTACATATCTGATTAAATACTGGAAGACAACTGGCATAATTTACATCCCACAGAGAGATATTTAAGTTATTTTAAAATCTTTACACCAAAACTGCTTACATTTTGGTTGCTTTTTGGTCTCTTCCCCCTTACTTCAATCTATAGTAACTTCTGATATTGATATTCTAATTCTCTCCTGTTGCTTGCCTTGGATCACAAAGCCTTCTAGGTGGTATTTTTTTTCTTAATAATGATACATAAAAAGTGCAAATGTTCTTAAAATTAGTGATGTATGAAGTGGTATTGTACAGTAATAATTATCACTCAAAGGTTATTATGGTATATTGATGAAATTTTGTCAGTGCCATAACTGATCCCTAAGTGCATGATGCTGAAAAAAATCACCTCATTGTGTCTTTTATTTTTGTCACAGGTTGTGTCAGAAGTGAATAAAGTGTAAAATGGAGAAGACTGGGCCTGAACAGATTGCCAGAAATAATCTATTTTGAGACCACTTTAACTGTCCTGACTCAATGCTAGAAAATCATGGGAATTGTAGTTTTTTCTTTTTCTTTTTTTCTGAGGCATTGAGCCTTCTCTGTCAGAGAGCTCTGGTGCCACAATAAACTGCAGTTCTCATAATTCCCTAGTACTGAGCCAGGACAGTTAAACTGGTCTCAAACTGTCTGCAAAGGCCCTGAGGCTCACAGCTTGATAAAGTTCCTGCATTTGAAGGGTAATAATGCCCAGAAAATTGATGATGAGATGATGGTGGTTCATGGAAATGTGAGGTGGAAAAGGAATTTCCAAATTGGTCACATATCCCTCACAGATGAGCCAAGACCTGAAAGACCATCAGTTGATGGACGATGCAGTCACAGTGAAGAAAGTGAAGTGTTTAATCCTGGAAGACAGATGAGCAATCATTCAAATGATCATGAATGAAACTGGTCTCAGTTATGGTAGGGAACATTATTCATGATGAACTGCACATATCTAAGGTGTCTGCACACTGGGTTCCACATTTGCTAACCCCTTTCCAGAAACAAACACAGTGTGACCTTTCAAGACAGATGTTGACACTGCTAGAACAGGATGAAGAGGATGTTTTTGGTCATCTCGTAACCATGGATGAATCTTGGATCTATCAGTATGATC
Source organism: Phrynosoma blainvillii (assembly GCA_026167975.1). NCBI lineage: Eukaryota > Metazoa > Chordata > Lepidosauria > Squamata > Phrynosomatidae > Phrynosoma > Phrynosoma blainvillii. The sequence goes on along the minus strand of JANUYF010000003.1, from coordinate 179,368,638 downwards.
CAGAGACCACAACAATAAGCATGGAGTGGATGCATGACGATTACCTCCCCCCAAAAAGGCAAAGATGCAAAAGTCAGCAGGGAAGTCTCAGTTTTTTGGGACTCTCATGGAGTCATTCTCACAGATTACCTTGCAAAGGACAAACCATCATTGGCACATACTACAGAAATCTTCTGGACAAGTTGCAAGATGCTCTGGAAAAGAAGCACTGTGATATTCTCTCTAGAGGCATCTGTCTCCTAGCTGACAATGCATCAGCTCACTCATCTCAAGCTGCAGTTAACAAAGGAAGGACATGTGGCTTTGAAATCTTGCAGCATTCACCTTATTCTCCCAACCTCACACCAAGTGACTTTTTCTTGTTTGTAGAAATGAAAAATGGTGTTACAGTGTTGCTGATTTGACAACACAAATGACATCATTCATGAAGTAGAAGAGTGATTTAAGGTGCAATCTGCAGACTTCTACAATAACGGTATTCAGAGGGTCAAGAAATACTGGGGAAATGTGCAAATCTGGATGGTGACTACATAGAGAAAAGATAACAACTACAAATCAAAACAAACTTTCTGTCAAATTTGTTTAAAGGTGATAATTAAAACTTTACAATAAGCCTCATAATTCTTTGCTAATGTTGCCCTTGAAAGAAGGAAGAAGTAACTTTAGCACTTTTCTTTCTTTGTGTAGTTCTTGATGACTGTTCACAGTTTGGACTGTATTCTGTGCAAAATTAATACATAATTGATTTTTTATCAGAGAAAACAGAATTTTATCCACAGGACACAATCCTTGATGAATGAAAAAAATAGGAAGTCTCTGTTGGAGAGTGAGGAAAACATTTGCAAATTTTGTGCAGATTAATTTCCAAAATGTGAAGATTTTCTTCCATTCAGGATTTTCCTTGTCAGCATTGCCTGATATTCAAGAAACATTTTACAACTACGTTTCAAGATTGTTATGAGCCTTTTGATCCCTACTTTCAACTGTAATATTATCATGCTGAGCAATGAGTGTTCGATCTCCTCATGTATTTTTAAAGGGAGACCAAAGTAAAGAATACATGAGAAGGAAAATTGTAGTATACGTCTCTTATAACAAGCAACCCAGAATTCAATGGGCTTGGAGAACTCTCTCTCTCTCTCACACACACCCAAAAGGACAAGAGTCAGTTTATCATCTCTCTGTGTTGAACAATTTATTGCATCCAAAGCTGAGTTTGCATTTACATGTTTGTGTCAGAGCTGCTGGAAAAAAATTGGAGAACCTAGATTGGGGAAAAAATCATTCAAATGATGAGGACAATTGTTGTACTATATTAAACATCAGCCTGAAATTGCAACATTTGCATTCACATTGCATAAAAAGTGATGATTCAAAAGGCAAGGATGTATTATGCAGAAAATTCCTTGAAGATGGGAAGTTTTACCCTCCCAAACTTTGCTTTGAAAGACATACATTGCTTTTTGAAGATGTACTTAATTTTTCATGCTTGATTTTATTTGTCTTTTGACTCCTACAAAAACTTGTAAGTACAGTTTGATTTAATAACCCTCATTGTTGATTTTGAAATCAACCATTTCACATTTCTTATGGCTGGACTGTCTTAGGTTCCATAATTCTAGGAAAGAAGCAGATTAGCGGTTTTAACAGTTTAGGTGCCCAGGGGCATGATCTCTTCTCAGCTTTTGTTTGAGTTATATGCTCATGCTGCAATAATACTTGATAAACAAACCCTAACTCTAACTCTATCATATAATTCTGGTTTGAAAATCTAATGAAGAAGTGGGGTGATTTATATGCTAGATCAAATGATAAAGAGATTGTCATGTATAAATCAACCCATGGAAAATTGTTCTACCTTCATATCAGGAGTAGGGGGTATAGTTCTTGTCAAAAAAATAATTGATAGCTTTTGATGCCTGTCAAAGATGATTAACGACCTGTCAAGAAAGATTGAGGCCTGTCAAAATGATGGGTATGCCCCTTTCTCCTAGAAGTACAAGGAAGATCTGGAATGGGTCGTGTGACTCCTCCGGGACATTGTTTTGCATGCCCAAGCAACAGGAGCTGGTTTTGGACCCCTCAGATCTACATGAACTATTCATGGTAATTTCCAAGGTGTGTTCCAATTGGCACTAGTGGGGTCATGTGATCTTCTAGCAACATGCCATACTACTCCAACTAATAGGAATCAATTTTGGATCCCTCTAAACCACATAGTCTGAACTGTCCAATTGTGCTAGATTTCCCATGCACGTTCCAATTGGTTCCAGTGGGGTCATGTGACCCCTCTAGGAACATGCCTTACCCGCCCTGAAGAAAAGGAACTACTAAAGATAAAGAGGGACACTTTATAGCAATAGAGATATGGCTTCAACACACTAAAGTATTGATTGTGGGAATCTATGTCCCAACTGAGAACAAATTAAAATTCTTTAAACAACTATATGAAGAACTTGAAAATTACAACTATGATAAATTAATATTTCTAGGAGACTGGAATGGGGTGCTAAACCCAAATACAGACAAAACTGGAATAAGTAGGAAAAAGAAAAAGCATGGTAAACTTCCTTCTTCCTTTTTTCAACTAAAAAAACAATATGACCTACAGGATGTATGGTCAACTTTACATCCAAATGAATCAGGCTTTACCTTTTATTCACCACAATTTAATTCCTTCTCAAGATTGGATATGTTTTTAATATCATCATCATTGTTTATAAGCATTAAGGAAATGCATATATTGGTGAGAATTGAATCGGACCATAACCCAATTGCATTAGAATTAAAAACAGAACAAAGTCAGTTTAATTGGCGATTAAATGATGTAATACCCCAAGATAAGCAAACTAAGGAAGAGATAAGGAAAAGTATTAAAAATTACTTTAAAGAAAATAATGTAATGAACTAGCAAAATGGACCATATGGGATGCACACAAGGCAGTCTAAGAGGCTATTGCCTAAAGAAAGGAAGTGAAATAAAGAGAGCAAGATACAAAGAAATTGATGACTTAGAAACAGAAATTAGTAATAATGAAAATAGACTGATAAAAAACCCAAACTCTTCAAAATTAAGGGACAAAAACTTATATTTAAGAAAGAAGCTTGAGGCCATTTTGGACCAACAGGTAATACAGGAAACAAAAGCATTTAAGAAAAGAAACTTTGAACTAGCTAATCACTCTGGGAAATGGTTGGCTGACAAGATAAATAAGGCAAAACAAAGGGAAATTATTACTGAAATAATAGATAATAAGGGACGAGCTACGAATCAAGGAGACATAAAGCACAAATTTCATGACTTTTTTTCAAAAGGACAGTAAGGATATGGAAGGAATAGGAATGTTTCTGGGAAACAATGAATATTTACAGCTGGACAGTGAAGAAAGGGAATTTTTAGACAAAGAAATAACATCAGAAGAAATTCAGAATGTCATTAAAAATTTAAAATTGAATAAATCACAAGGCCCTGATGGCTTTACGCCAGAATATTATTAAAAAATGGAAGAAGTATTGATTGAACCGTTAAAAGAAACATTTAATGATATCATTGAAAATGGAATACCTGAAACCTGGAGACGGGCTAACATTATTCTGATTACAAAGGAAGGGAAAGATAAAACAAAGGTGGAAAATTATAGACCTATCTCTTTAATGAACATCGACTATAAAATATTTACAGGTGTATTGGCTAATAGACTAAAAAGAATATTAAAAGAGAAGATACAGGATGATCAGGCAGGTTTTTTACCCAAGAGACAGATTAAACATAACATAAGAACTGTGATAGATGTAATAGAATATTACGAAGCAAATAATGATAAAAAGCTGGGGATGATATTACTAGATATTGAAAAAACGTTTGACTTGATAAACTGGGATATCATGTTTAGAATTTTGGAGAAACTAACCTTTGGTAATAAATTCACTAGATGGATTAAAGAAATATATACAGAACAGAGGGCAAACCTGATTATAAATGGAGAAAAATCAAAGGATGTAAGAATACAGCGTGGGGTTAGACAGGGATGTCCTATTTCCCCTTTACTATTTCTTATAGTGATAGAGTTATTAATTAACAATATAAGAAACAATTCAAATATTAAAGGCCCAAAAGTAAAAGGATATGAGGTTAAGGCTAGAGCTTATGCCGATGACATAGTAATGATGGTGGAGGACCCGTTGGATAGCATAGACACAGTTATGAAGACATTGGATAATTTTGGCCTCTGCACAGGCCTTAAGGTAAACAGAACTAAATCTGTCATAATTACAAAAAATATGTCATGCAAAGAAGAACAGATATTAAATGAAAAAACACAATGTAAGATCATTAAAAAAGCTAGATATCTTGGCATTTACATATCTAAAAAGAACACGGAGCTGTTTGATTTAAACTATTTAAAAGTATGGCAAGAAATAAAAAGAGACTTGTTAAAATGGAGCAGATTAAAACTATCACTATATGGAAGAATCACAGTTGTTAAAATGGCTATTTTGCCTAAACTAATGTTCTTGTTTATCAATTTACCAATAATACATAATAGCAAACCGTTCATAACCTGGAACAGGGAATTGAAAAGGTTTGTTTGGGAAGGCAAAAAACCTTTCATAAAATGGAAGAATCTAATGGATAAAAAGGAAAACGGAGGATGTGATTTACCGGATCTAGAATTATATTACCAGGCAGCGACTCTAAACTGGATACAGGAATGGGTAAAGTTGGAAGATAAAAAAAAAATATTGAAACTGGAAGGATTTGACCTGAGATATGGGTGGCATGCGTACCTATGGCATGACAAACAAAAGGTACAACAAGGATTCACCCATCACATAATTAGAAGGGCATTAATAAGAATATGGAACAAAACAAAAACAAAATTCTACAGAGGCATTCCAGGATGGATGTCCCCGCAAGAAGCTACTATGAGTAAATTTAAAATAACAAACGTGGCTAAAATATGAAGAAATTGTGAGACAAGATCAGAGAACAAGAAATATAGAACTGAAGGAGTTAGAAATAATAAAAAATCTTGATCCAGAGATTACTTGATTTCAGTATTACCAATTACAAGAAATAACTAAAAAAGATATAAAACAACAAGGGATTCAGTTGGATAAAAATGAAATAGATAATATTATATTATCAGACAAACCAAACAAAATTGCAAGATTGTATAAAGCATTGTTAACAAGAGAATTAGAAGAGGAAATAGTAAAAGAACATATGATAAGATGGGCTAGGAATATTGGTAAAGAGATTACTTTAGAAAAATGGAATAAGGCAAGAATAACAACTTATAGATTTACAAAAAATCAAACAATGAGAGAAAATTACTATAAAATGAAAAATAGATGGCATTTAACTCTGGCTAGACTTGCAAAAATATACAAAAATAATAATGACAGATGCTGGAAATGCCATAAGGAATATGGATCTTGGTACCATATGTGGTGGACTTGCCCAAAAATAGTAAAGTTTTGGGAAAGTCTACACGAAACAATCTGTATAATCCTAAACATTGAATTTGAATGCTCTCCAGAAATATATTTACTAAACATGTTGGAAATAATTGATAAGACAGATAGAGAAAAAGTATGGAAAATATTGCTTTATATGGTAACAGCGGCTAGGCTTTTGATAGCGAGTAAATGGAAATCTGAAGAACCGCCTACAATAAATACCTGGTTATTAAAAATGGCGGAAATATCTAAGATGGATAATCTAGTGGACGGAAAGGAGGAAAGATGTACTTGTTAGGATATTAATGGGATATAGAGTCAATGATTTTAAAATGTTGAAATGCAATGATGTGTGTCTGTATTTTTACATGCTGTGTAAAAGATGTTTCTTTTTACAAGGCCAGAGCCACATGTTATCGGTACCAGGTGTGAATCTAGTCCAAACAAGTGAAGCCAGCAAGGTTAAGCTTCATGAGAATGAGCTAATGTTTATGTTAAGAAAAATCAACATTCATTGTTTGGGGAATTGTAGTCACATGTTCTATTATGGTAATTTAAGGGTTGGACTAGAGACACATCATACATGTTTGACCAATCAGTCTGAAGAGACTACGCCCACGAAGGTGGAGCAAGGTGGGCTGAAACATGTGGATCTTGCAGCCATTTTTTAGTCTCTTTGCTTCTTTGTCTGTTTTCTGAGATGTAAAGATCTCTGGTAGTTGCATTTAACTTTACAACTATGTAGTTGGTTAACCTGTTCCAGTTAGCCTTCTAAGGCTAAGCCATTTCTACTATTATTGTCTTTTTGGTCTTTTTTGCTGTCTTAAATAAAGAAGCTTTGCAGGAAGTTCCAGAAGCCTGTAATGGATTTTCTTTGGTGAATGTGACTAAGTTCCAGATGGAGGTTGAGTCATTCACCAGGCAGCCACCACCCATCCATACAATTTCATTTCAACAGTACTGATATGAAGATGATAGATTGGAATAATCTTTATGAGTTTTGTGATAAAAGGTGGGATCAATAACATGTAGTAAATAATGATATGCCTACAAAGTTGGGGCTTAGGAACATCAAAAAGAAGAAATATGGAAGTTGTTGCCATAAAAGTAGAGGCAAAGATAGAAGTGGTTTATCTTGCAAATATTACAGTGACATATAGATAGGACATATGGAATAATAAAGAAGTTTAATATATATGGAAAACAGTACATGAAAATAGATGTTTACATGATAGTTATAATCATTGTCGGAGAATGGACATAAGGTAACAAAAAGCAAAAAAACGTTTTCAGTAACTGCTGCCCTTAATATTATTTTGTTTTGTTTTGTTTTGTTCTGTGTTGTTTTGTTTTGTTTTTGTGTTTGTATGTTGAAAAGTATATACTTGTAGGTGCGTAGCATGATCAGAATGTATGAGATAAAATGAATGTTTTATATATATGTTTATCGGCGGCGGGAGGTGATACATATGTAATATTTATTTCTTTAATAAAAAAATAAAATAAAATAAAAAAAGAAAGAAAGAAAAGGAACTACATTGGGACCTGTGACAGTAATGTAGTTTGAGCTGCCAATAAGAAGGCAGCCTGCAGAGAGAGAGATTCCAGAGAGAACCAGCCATTTTTTTCATGTCCAGACATGTTAGGCAGAGGCAGCATGGAGGTGCCAAACAGCACATGGAGACTTACAGATTTTTCCACTTCCAAGAAACCAAAATCCAGAAAGGGGTTATCCTGGCCAAGATATTATACCACTGTGGTTTTTCCTCTGGTCCCCATGTTGTTGTTGTTGTTAACTGCCTTCACGTTAGTCTCAAACCATGGCAACCCTATGGATGAGACATATTCAACCCCCCCCCCCCCCGTCCTCTACTGCTCTGCTCAGCTCTTGCAAACTCATATCCGTGATCTCTTTAATAACGTCCATCCATCTAGCATGTGGCTTTCCTCTGTTTCTACCTTCCTCTACCTTTCCTAACATTATTGTCTTTTCCAACAAATCATGCCTTCTCATGATGTGTCCAAAGTACAACAGCCTAAGTCTTGTCATCTAGGCTTCTAGAGATATCTCTGGCTTGAACTGTTTTAGGACCCATTTGTTTGTCCTTTTGGCTGTCCATGGAATCCTCAGCAATTTTCTCCAGCACCACATCTCAAATGCATTGATTTTCCTCCTATCTTCTTGCTTGACTGTCCAGCTCTCACATCAATACATGGTAATAGGGAATAAGATGGCTTGTATGATTCTGACTTTTGTGTTGAGTTGTATATCTTTGCATTTTAGGATCTTTTCTAGCTCTTTCATAGCCACCCTCCCCATTCTTAATCTTCTCCTGATTTCCTGGCTGCAGTTGCCATTCCAATCAATATTTGATCCCAGATATGAGAACTGTTTTACTATTTCTATTTCCTCATTGTCTAGTTTGAATGTGTGAAAGTTCTCTGTGGTCATTATTTTTGTTTTCTTTATGTTCAACAGTAAGTCTGCCTTTGCACTTTCTTCTTTGATCTTCCTTAGTAGTTGTTCCAGGCCTGTGAAGTTTTCTGATAGAATTATGGTGTCATCAGCATTTTTCAGATTATTGATATTTCTTCCTCCTATATTCACTCCTCCCTCTTCCATGTCCAAGTCTGCTTTTCTTGCAATATGTTCTGCATATAAGTTGAATAGGTAGGGTGATAGGATGCAGTCTTGATTGACTCCTTTGTCAATTTGGAGCCATTTTGTTTCTCCGTGTTCTGTTCTGACAGTAGCCTCTTGTCCTGAGTACAGATTCTCCATTAGGTCTATCAGATGTGTTGGCACTCCAATGTCTTTATGGTCATTCCATAGCCTTTCATGGTCTAAACTGTCAAAGGCTTTGCTATAGTCTATAAAGCACATGCTGATTTTCTTTTGGAACTCCCTGCTACACTCCATTAGCCATCCTATATTTGCAATGTGATCCCTGGTGCCTCTTCCTTTCCTGAACCCTGCTTGGACCTCTGGGATTTTTCTCTTCATGTGTGGTTGGAGTCTGTGTTGCAGTATTTTGAGCATAATTATTGCTATGGTCCTATAGTTGCTGCAGTCTCTTGTGTCTCCTTTTTTTGTGGATGGGGATGTATATTGATCCTTCCAATTTGTTGGCCATCATTTTGTTTTCCATATCTGTTGACATATGTTGGTTAGTGCTAGAATTGACTCTGTCAGTGTGGATTGCAACAGTTCTATTGATATATTATCTTTTCCTGGAGTCTTGTTTTTTGCCATTTCTTTTATTGCAGTTTCTATCTCAGTTTTTAGATATTGGGTTTCATCTTCATATGGTTCTTCACTCCATGTGTACTTCATTTTGTCATCTCTTTTGTATAGTTCTTCTGTGTATTGCATCCAATGTCTTTTTATTCCTTCCTACTCTTGAATTGTGTTATTTTTATTGTTGTAGAGCAGGGGTAGGCAACCTTTCCCCTTTAAGGGCCGAGGGACTTCAGCTCCCAGAATCCCAGGAGATATTGGCCAACATGGGACTATTGGCCAACATGGCTGAGGCTTTATTGCTTGTAGCATTTTATCTGTCATACATGGTTTCTTCCCTTTCCTTTTGTCTTTTGGAAGTGCCTTTATGCATTCTTCTTTTATTATGTCCCTGGCTTCAGACTCTTCTAGTTCACAGTCTATTATACTTAGTACTGCAAATCCGTTCCTTATATTATCAATGAATTCTGTGGAAATGTTGTTTAAGTCGTATTTTGGTATGATGACTGGTTCTCTTCTTCAGTTTTACTTTTATTTTTACTTTTAGTTTTGAAATGAGTAGCTCATGATCCATTTCTCACGGGATTCAGGACGGGATATGGATATGGAGTTGAGACTGCCATGGTCACCTTAGTTGATGATCTCCATCTGGACATTGACAGGGGAAGTGTGACCTTGTTGGTGCTCTTGGACCTCTCACAGGCCTTCGATACCATAGACCATGGTATCCTTCTAGAATCCCTGAGAGAGCTGGGTTTTGGTGGCACTGCATTGCAGTGGTTCCGGTCCTACCTCTCAGGTAGGTTCCAGATGGTGTCACTTGGGCACAGTTGTGTGGCCAAGAGGGAGCTCAAATCGGAGACACAAGAGACTGCAGAGGTGCAATTCTGTCTCCAATGCTATCCAACATTTACATGAAGCCACTGGGTGAGATCATCTGGAGGCATGGGGTGGGGTGTTATCAGTATGACGATGACACTCAAATATATTTCTCTATATCTTTGACTGATGCAGTGACTAAGGATGGCATCTCTCCTCTGAATGTCTTTCTTGGGGTGGTAATGGAATGGAAGAGGGAAAACTGACTTAAGCTGAATCCAGGTAAGATGGAGGTACTTGTCATCAGAAACCTGAACCCAGGAATGAAGTTATGTCATCCAGTTCTGGATGGGGTCACAGTTCCCTTGAAGGACTCTGTCCACAGCTTGGGGGTGCTCCTTGACTCCTTGCTTCACTTGACAGCTCAGGTGGATGCAATAGTCAGGAGCTTCAGTTATCAGCTTCAGCTTATACACCAGATGCACCCATTCCTGGAGCAGGGAGACCTTGAAACAGTAGTACATGCACTGGTAACCTCTTGATTAGACTTCTGTAACACGCTCTACATGTGGCTACCCTTGTGCCAAGTTCAGAAACTTCAGCTTATACAAAATATGGCAGCCAGGTTGATTACATGTACTTCTCATAATGACCATATAACACCGGTCTCGAAGCCCCTTCACTGGCTGCCAATTAGCTTCTGGGCAAGGTACAAAGTGTTGGTTATTATTTTTAAAGCCCTACACGGCTTGGGAGTAGAATACTTAAGGGATCGCCTTCTTCTGTATTGTCCATCCTGCACGCTAAGGTCCTCGGGGAAGAACCTACTACAGCCGAAAAAATCTAGGCTAACTTCGGTTAGCCAGAGGGCCTTCTCCACTGCTGCTCCAAACTTATGGAATGACCTACAGGAGGAGATCCATCCCATCTCTACTCTTACAGCCTTTAAAAAGGCTCTTAAGATGGATCTCTTCTGGCAGACCTTTCCAACAACTCCTCTCCCTGCACAAGGTGATCTATGTCACTCTGTCCACCAATTATCTCCCTTTTTAAAAACTTTTTGTATTTTTTGTTCCTAAATTGTGATTGTTTAATTGTAATTTTAGTATTGGTTTGAGGGGGTTGGGAAGAGGCTATTTTTTTTTTAATTTTATTGTATTTTATGCATTTTTATTGCTGTAACCCGCCCTATTCCTTGTGATTGGGCAGGCTATGCATTATTATTATTATTATTATTATTATTATTATTATTATTATTACTATGATTATGCCAAAATCAACACCTGGTTTAATCTTGGCCACCAGTACCATCTTTTATTTCCAGTTATGTAATTTATATGCTTTTTGTGTTGGCCACCTCGTGCTGACCATGTTTATAACCTTTTCTCTGGTTGTATGAAAACCATGTTTGCAATGAATAGATTTTTGGCTTCACAAAAATCTATCAGACGCTTACCTGCTTCATTCCTTTTGCCTAGCCCAAATCTGCCTACCATTTTTTATTCTTCTTTACTTTCAACCTTTGCATTCCAATCTCTGATGATCAGCTTGACATCCTGTGTTGGTGTTTGTCAATTTCTTCCTGTATTCCTTTGTAAAATATCAGTTTCTTCTTGTTCTGCCTCAGTGGTTGGTGCACATACTTGAATTATGGTGATATTCATAGGTTTCCTGTAGAGCCTTATTGAGATGATTCGGTCTGATTTTGCATTGTATCCTCTGACTGAAAGCCACCCCATTTCTTCTTGTCTTTTCATTCCCTGAGAAGAACACTGTGTGGTTGTCTGATTCAAAGTGATGCATTCCTGTCCATTTTAACTCACTCACTCCCAGTACTGCTATGTTTATGTGTTGCATTTTCAATATGTTTACCTTCCCTTGGCTCATGCTTCTCACATTTCATATCCCTATTTTATGTGTGGTGCTGCTTCTGAAGGGGTTTGTCTTTTCTGAGAGTGTTTCCTGCTTGCTTCATCATTTTTGACTGCCCTTAGCTGCTCTTGCAAATGTGTTTTCCTTTAGTTTCTATTCTCTCTCTGTTAGTGCTCTTGTCCTGCCTGTGTGATGCTTTTGATGTCTCCTCATAAGGTTTCCTAGGTGGGGGGTTAGACAAGGAGGACCACCTACACCTCCCTGTGCACAGTGCTAAGAAATGTTAGCTATGATGTCACTGTTGTTTTTCACTTTAGTGACGCCCACCACTACTGCTGCTGCCTAGTAGTTGTTTCCTTTTTTAATTGTACCTCCCTCCATTATTGTTGAAACAATTGTTTCCATACCCTTCTCCTCCCTCCTTTCCTTTTCCCCTCATGTACTTTATTTTAATCTCTCATCTGTCTTCTGGCCCTTGTTTGGTTTTCCTTGCCCATCCTCTCTGTTTTCTCCTGTCCTCCCTCTGGAAGGTGGGAGGGTGAGATGGACTCATGTGGCTTTTCCCACCTCTCCTTGCAGCTTCAGATGGTAGAAGGGGGTTGGATGAAGTTTTTCTCCACCTCTACTGCAGCTTCAGATGGTAGGAGGAAGTTGGATGAAGGTTCCCATATCATTGAATATTTAAGTTTGAAAGAAATTGTTGTATAAAGACCCTGAAAATGTCTACCCAACACCAAGGAGTATGGATTCCATTGACTAGGACTCAGATATCGAGTGTGATTACAGAAAAAAAGGAAGTGTTGAATGCTCCACGGAACACAAATTTATCTGTGAATAGCTCAGATGATGTGGATGGCTTAGGATTTTTGAAACCTGCCAATCAGATTGAAGAGGTGATGGAAGAGGGAGATCCTGACCCTCCCCAGCCTATACTTGTGGATATGCTTGAGGAAGATTCCCTGAATAAAAACATGGAAACTAGTTTAGGCTACCAGATCTCATTCGTAAGTTTTTACAATCTACGAAATGTTGGTAGGCTGATTATCATTTAAGAGATGAGTATGTTATGTTTTTTTACAAAAGAAAAAGAAAAAGTATTTTTTTACTCCTTTTTGCTGAAACAGAGTGAAGACCTACATGTGAAGGTGTTGAGAAACAACCTGGCAAGAGTACAAAGCTCCATTCCCAAAGAGTAGATATGTTTCTAGTCTTTCCACCAAAACAAATGTGTTTGTTTCACACTTGTGTATTCATACTTACATTAGGTGGCAAAATGACAGGATATTAAAAAATCCTGAGCGGTATATCTTATTTTCCAGGGTAAATTGGGAACTTTGCGGGAGTGAATATTTTACTTTAGGAAGCTAAAAAACAGCAAAAATCTTAAGAGTGGGGATACCTCGGCCCCGTGGCGCAGCCTCCTGGGGTGGTCCATGGCCGCCCGTCTGCTTAGCCCCCATGTTAGAAATAGAATTAGGGGAAGAAACAGTTAAATATAACATGATTAGATGGATGCAAAACATATGGAACACAATATCATCAGAAAGCTGGGAGAATACATGGGAAATAACATGAAATTTACCAAATGTAATGCTCTGAAGGAAAATTTTCATAAAATTTTCTATAGATGGTATATGACTCCCACTAGATTAGTAAAAATGAAGAAACAAAAGAATAACAACTGTTGGAAATGTAAAGATAAAATAGGTACTATGTACCACATGTGGTGGCATTGCAGGAGGGTCAAAAAATACTGGGAAAATATACATAAGAACATGTGTAAATTACTACAGATAAGTATTCCATTAAGACCAGAATTGTTTCTATTAAATGTGATAGACATGATAGAACATAAACTAAATCAGGATGAAAAAAATTATATTATACGTGATAAAAGCAGCACAGGTAGTATATGTGAGACATTGGAAATCAGAGAAAATAACTTCACTCCAGGAATGAGAAGCTAAATTATATGAACTTGCAACCATGGATAGGCTATCTATGTATATTGCAGGGAAAACAACATAACAATATGAAAGGAAATGGGGAAAAATATATAAACATTATAGTCAGGATTTAAGTTAAGACAAGGAAGGAGTACAAGAAGAGATTGTATTATCTTCAGAAAGAGGAAAAATTGATCTGTTAAACTCTAAATAACTCCCATAATTATAACAGAGGTAGATTTTCATATAAAAGATACCCTAATCTCACTATATTTTATCTTTTTTTAAGTTGAATCATGTACAGATCTCCAAATCCTGTATAATACAGTATGTTAAATGTTTATTCCTTTTTAAATAATAAAAAAGGAGACCAGCTGAAGATTTCTAAAAGCAAGGACATATTTGCCAAAGGATATGAACTTAATATCACCAAAGAAGTATTTATTGTGGACCAGGTTATCAGAAGTGCAAAGCAGCCAGTATTTCTGCTGAAAAATTATCACAGGGAGGCTGTTGTTGGGAATTTTTATCCTGACGAGTTACAAAAATTTAATGTGCAAGAAGATCAAGTGTACAGGATTGCAAAAATTCTAGCCACTAAAGGTTGGGGCAGGAGAAAACAACACCTAGTGAAATGGTTAGACTGATCTAACAAGTTCAACAGCTCATTCCTTGCTTCTGTGTCGAAGTCTGGAATAGAATGGGGAGGAGGGGGGGGGCAATAGTGGATTTTATATCCTACTCCCTAACATTGCCAGTGCATCCTTTTTTGCACAGAATACAATGCCCAACTTTACTATCTTTTTGGCAAGATCTTCCAGGAGAGTGGGAAGTAGGTCTAGCAGAGATACAGTATCCACACACTTGAGATGACATATGTTTTGAGTTAGCAAATGAGAACAAGACATGGCCTTTAATTCTACAACATGGGTATTATTCCAGTGTTCCTGAATTTCTGGAAATCATGAACAACCTTATTAAAAAGTGTTACGACTATCCTGAAGTGCTTTTGAACTATGACCATGTGACCACAATGATTAGGTTTAAAACAAATGAGCCATACATAATCCTAACAGGAAGAAAATTAGCCCACATATTAGGATTACTTCCCACCTGGCATACCAAAACTCTCCCTATTAAATCAGGTATCACTGGGGTTACCTTATATGTTTACACTAACATTTTGGAGCATTAGATAATAGGAAACTTCTATGTTCCTCTGTTCCATATACCTTTATGTGGAGGAGTAAAAAATGTGTCAAAATCAGTTATGAAAAACCTCACTACATCCCTGTAAGTAAGCATCATATTGACACCATAACCTTTGAGACAAAGGCCAGAGTAGATGGGCAGGAAAATGTGGCTCAATCCTGCATTTTTCCAAAAGTGGGTTGAAACCACTCACTCAAAAGGTGGGCCCAACATCCACAGGCATTCCACATGGTGCAGCATTAAACCATGTCACTGGGTTATTAATTTTTTTGGTCACCTCCCCACCATGGATGTGCATTGTTGCACTAACAACCAGCCTGCAACCTCCAAGTACCTCTCATGTCCTGCCCAGATACCATCCCATTAGATGCCCACCCATATGATAGGCCATACAGGTACACATGCAATGCACTGCTGCTACAGAGTATCAGTGCATTGGTGCATCTGTGTGTGAGTTATACATTGGCAAAGTACAATCATGCATGCCCCCTGCAGCCCCATTCACCCTATTCCTCTTATTGTACTGTCTGGTTTGTGTATGTTGTAATTACATCCATTGTGGTTGTCAAACTTTTTTTTTTTTTTTTTTTTTTTTTTGCTGCAACTCTTCACTGGCACCAGGCTGTTTATATGAAGGTTCAAATATGCACATTTTCCATGTCAAGTTGGGATATCAGGGCTTCTTTTTGCTCTGTTTTGTTTTTTTTTTTTTTAGTCCCAGAGCATGGCTTCATTCCACTTTTCATCTGCCTTTGCCTCATGGGTTGTCTAAATGCCTCACCTTCAAAATGTCTGGAAGTGGCTTTATTTCATCCATGTATTTCACCCCCAAGTCAGAAAACAACTAAAACTAGAATTTCACTTTAGTAAAGCAATTGTGAAACTATACTTCCACCCCAATAAAATACTGAATTTTTTAAAAAGAATACACACCCAGCATAGGAACTATTACAGGGTCCAGGCAGGAAATGTTCTTCCATGTTATCAGGGAATTCCTGTAAAGTATGGGTCTGGGCTTGGTGGGATTTTCAGAAGACTGGAACTAAAATAAAGGGCAAAGAATACTCATTAAGGGCTTATGCAGACAATTTAGCTATAATTTTAGAAGACCCACTTCATTGTGTGGATAAACTGATGAGAATACTCACAGATTTTAGTAGTATAGTCAGCTTTAAATTAACCAAAGATAAATCAGTATTCATAACAAAAAATATGACAACACCAGAAAAAGATTTTTTTCAAGAAAAAACAAAATGTAAAATAGTTAAAAAAGCAAGATATTTAGGAATATGGATAACAAATAAAAACACGGATTTGTTTGATAATAATTACAAAACAACATGGAGAACAATACAACAAGATTTACACAGTGGGGGATAATTAAGATTATCATTTTTGGGAAGAATTGCCACAATAAAAATGTCCATATTACCTAAATTCAATTTCTTATTCTCAAATCTTCCAATAATCATGAACAATAAACCTTTTGATATTTGGAACAAAAAGTTTAAAAAAATTCTTTGGGAAGGAAAGAAACCGAGGGTAAGATGGAAAACTTTTAACTGATACAAAGATAAACGGAGGATATAATATGCCAGACCTATATTTATATTATCAGGCTAATGTTTTACTTTATATGTCAGATTGGATCACACTTAAAAATCAAAAACTTCTAAACTTAGAGGGCTTTAATCTTTGATATGGCTGGCATGGATACCTCTGGTACGGTAAATCAAAAACACATAAGATGTTCAAACATCATTACATAAGAAAATCAATACTGACAGTATGGAGAAAAGTTAAATCCATCTTTTATAACAAAATACCAGGATGGCTTTCCCCACAAGAGGCATTACTTGGAAGAACAAAATTAGGAAATAAGTGGTTAAGATATTGTGATATCTTGAAAAAAGATAATCAACAACAGTTTGTCATGAAGCCACAAAATGAAATAAAGGAATTTGAATTCAATAGGTACTGGTTAGTATACTACCAACTGATAGAAAGATTTAAGGAAGACAAAAAAGAATACGACTTTGATCTACAAAAGAACGAATTGGACAAAATATTAGAAGGAAAGAGCACAAAACAAATAGCAAAAATTTACAAAATACTCCTTAGCAGAAGTCTAGAACAGGAAGCAATAAAGGGGGAAATGATAAAGTGGGCAAAAGATCTGGGCAGGAATATAGACTTAGATCAGGGGTAGGCAACCTTTCCCCTTTAAGGGCCAAGGGACTTCAGCTCCCAGAATCCTCAGCCATGTTGGCCAATAGTCCCATGTTGGCCAATAGCTCCTGGGATTCTGGGAGCTGAAGTCCCTCGGCCCTTAAAGGGGAAAAGTTGCCTACCCCTGACTTAGATAGCTGGCATTATTCAAGAAGAAAAACATTGCCATTTACAAAATGCCAAAATCTGAGAGAACTACTACAAGATGGCTGGAAGATAGTATTTAACCCCTTTGAAACTAGCTAAAATGTATAAGAAAAAAGATAAAAATTGTTGGAAGTGCAATAGGGAAACTGGAAGATGGTTTCATATGTGGTGGCAATGGCATGAAATTAAAAAGTTATGGATGGCAATACATACAGAAATTGAAAATATTTGTGATATAAAATTTCAAATGTTACCAGAAATATATCTTCTAAATATTACCAACAAAATTTCAGATGCAGAAGCCAAAAAACATAGCAAAATAATATTATACATGATAACATCAGCCAGAATCCTTATTGCACAAAAATGGAAAACGAACTTCCTACGATAGATGAATGGTTATTAAAATCTTTAGACAACATAGAATTAGATAGACTAACAAAAATGATAGAGAAAAAACCAAAAAAATTGCAATGAATACAGACTGGGAAAAACTAAAAAAAATATTGTGAAAAACAATGGAAATAAGTCCAAATATAAAGACAATTAACAACGGAGATGAAAAGAATATACTGGAGTAAAACTTTAAAATAACAGAAAGAATACAATAAGAGTTTGAAAGACTAGTCACACAACAAACGTCAATAATAGGGAATCATATAATATCCTTTGTATCGACCTACAGAATCAGATAACTCAGTTATGGAAGTTATAGAATTAATGATTTTTATGGATTTAGGGCCTTTGCAGAATGCAAGAAATAGTGCAAATTGAGTCCACTTTAAGGGTTAGGGTTAGTGCTAGGGAATCATGGGAATTGTTGTTTTTTTCTGAGACATTGAGCCTTCTCTGTCAGAGAGCTCTGGTGCCACAATAAATACAGTTCCCATGATTCCCTAACTCTAACCCTAACCCTTAAAGTGGACTCAATTTGCACTATTTCTGGCAGTCTGCAAAGACCCTAAGAATATAATAGAATGTAATGAAGAAGAAACAATGCTTTGATATGTATTTTGCATTTCAATAAAATAAAAAAGGAAAAAAAATTCCATGTTAAAACTGTTGTTCATAATATTGTTAAAGATGTTGCTAGTGAAGTTACTCAGGTGGTTATAAATAAAATGAACCTCACAACTCCACAAGAAGGATCAGCACTGGTATATATTCAAAGGAGGCAGGGCCAAAAGAAAAAAGCATCATGGGTGTGGTTAATAGGCTCTCTCCAGGCCCTTTAAAGAAAAGGTATGAGAAGAAACAAAACTCTGAGCTGAAGAGCTGTAAGGAAGAGGAGGAGAGGCATCTGATGCCATATTTTAAACTACTATCATGGCTTTTATCCATAGGTTTCTGAAGAATGTAATAAATCTGAATTAAACCTATTTACTATTGGGCCCACACAGGCAAGTATTGAGAAAAGATTGTATATTGAGGTGTACCCACTGACAGCTCTGGCTGAATCTGCACCACTAGATCTTTTCATTGCAGGAAATGGTAAATATTACATGGATTTAAATAACACTCTTTTATATCTATCATGAAAGATCATTAAGGAAGCCAATACCAACATTCTTTTCAAAGGCAACAATTAGTAATTTCAGCAATTTTTTTCTCACCACAAGAAAGTCTTCAAGAACCCTGTAGATTTGGAAGGTGATCGCAATTCCAGGAAAATTCACAGGTGAATATTTTACACAGAAAACTGTGTTTTTTTGTGTTGAAAATAATATTTCAATGCTGAAATATTAATTCTTTTAGAGAAAATGTGATTTCTCTACAGAAAATGCTATTTTCTCTGTAAATCAACTATGCATGAACTTTGCATATAATAAATCCCCAGTTACAGCATTTTCTGTACCAAAATTAAAATTAAAACTTCCATGCACAAAATGCTGTTTCCTGTACAGAAAACACTGAGAAATTTCTTGGCACAGAATGAATAACTGACATATTCTTCATGGGGTAGACCATGACAACAGTGATAGTTCCAAGCAGACAAGTTCCAACTGGTGCTTTCTTCTGGACAAGATGGAAGAAGCCTGCCCACAAGCTCCTATAAACCCTGGTGAACCCCTGGGTGATATTGTAGCTGAGTTATGACCATAATAAAAATAAACTGAACTGACCAGAAATTAAATGGAGGGAGATTGGGGGCTAATTCCATTAGCTCTGCCTGCTATACATGAACTAGTTCATTAGTGTCTAATGCTAGTGTCTAAGCCTCAACCACTCTCTTTCTTTTAATTATAACTGTATAAATATTAACATCTGGAACAAAAGGATTAAAAAAGGAATCTTCAAGCTAGTGGTTAATTGATGCTTTGATGAGAGCCTTTCTCTGTGTTGTTGTTAGAAATGTGTTGATGCTTTACTAATGTGAGGCTTGTGTAGACTGAAAACAAAAAGTCTTTTGAAACTACATAGAAAAGGGGAAAAGAATACAGCTTTCAAATGGATAACAACACAGAGATTGAAAATAATGAAATTAACTTTTTTAAAGTTGAAATTGGGTCATTTTTACATTCACTTTGCAACTAAGAGGGGTTGTAGACTGCCAGAAATAGTGCAAATTGAGTCCATTTTTAGGGTTAGGGTTAGTGCTAGGGAATCATGGGGTTTTTTTTCTGAGACATTGAGCCTTCTCTGTCAGAGAGCTCTGGTGCCACAATAAAATACAGTTCCCCATGATTCCCTAACCCTAACCCTAAAAGTGGACTCAATTTGCACTATTTCTGGCAGTCTGCAACCCCCCTAAGTTGGAAAAAAAAGACAAAAAGGAGTCTGGTCTGGCATGAGAAAGTGAAATTGTTTCGACTGGTAGTTGAAGCTAAACATTGGGTCATGTCACTGTTAAATTGTGAAGGACATGCTGTTACAAGGGCAAAACGATTAACTCTTTATATGCCAGGACTGTTAAAATGGAAATGCAAATCCTTTTCTTTGAGTTATCTCCTTTCTTTGTATTAATAATTTAAAAATCAAATACAGTTTAAAAATAATAATTGTATAACTTGACAGAAATGTGTAGAAAATAAACAGAAATAAAAGAGATTTTTACAAAACAAAATCTGTAAACTGACGTGGAATCTGGTGAAATTAAACTGACAGTATAAATTATGACAAACATTTTAAAAAAACAAAATGCAACTGTCCTTAATCCTGCACTGGTTTCTTAAAATGGTGTCCTAGTCAATTGACCAGAGCAGTTCACATTTCTTTCCTTTTTTTTTTTTTAATGTTTCTTACATGGTTTTTTTTTATCTCACAAAGAATCTGGCAATGCTTCCTTGCTAGAGCCAAAGATTTAGTGGATGATTTCAAATCAATACATAATCCCTCCTCTCCATCAGTGAGTGATATATTAATGTCTTCTCTACTTTTATATGTTTTGTTTTAATAAAATGTAAATACCCAAATTTCCATTAAAAAGTCCAGTTGAACTAACTTATCAATAAAAGCAAGAATCCTAATATCAGAATAATATTACTGAGTGAAAAGCAAGCAAATAAAAACCAGAGTTATTTGAGTAACACTAAAACATTTAAAAGAAAGGAAAGGAAACATGAGTGAAACAGTACATACTACAGTGGAGCTTCTTAATTCAGAAGGGTCACAACAAGGTTACTGAAAGACTGGGAAAATAATGGTCTTAAGTAAGACCAATACAGTCCCCTCTCAAGTTTTCCTTTTTCCTAATGCTTGCATTTTATTGTCTGCCTTATTCTTGTGAATTGTTCCACACCACAGGCCTGATCCTCCCTTTTGCCACTCCTTTTAGGGGCAGCAAAAGGCCACCATAAGAGCCAGTGCCATGGCTGTTCCCTGCCCTTTTGGTGCAGTGTGTCTGCACGCTGCACCAGTAGGGTGTCCTGATGCTGTGCGCCATACAAACAGGTGAGTGGCATCAGGGTGCAGTTGGGATGACTGGTGTGTGGCTGCCCCACCCTAACTCCACCCCCAGGCCGGCCCTTTCAACTGGTCTGCAAAGCCCCAAAGCCATGGGCCTGGGTGTCAGTTTTTGTTATCCCCACATTAAAATGTATGATTCTTTCCATCTCATTGCTTATTAACTACCAGATGGTATAACAGCACAATGTGAATTCTAGTAAATTTTTATCAGAAATAAATTGGAAACATATGTAAGTGGCATAGTGGTTTGAGCATTGGACTATGACTCCAAAGATTAGTGTTTGATTCCCAGCTTGGCCATGGAAGCCTAATGTGTGACCTTGAACCAATTTCACATTCTCAGCCCCCCCAAAAAACAAGATGAGTTCACCTTAGGGTCGCCATAAGTTGGAAATGACTTGAAGGCACATAACAACAACAACAACAACAACAACAACAACAACAACAACAACAACTTGTATGAAGTACTAGAGAAGATAGGCAAGAGAAAGAGCCACAAGAAAAGAGACCAGGAGCTTTCAACAATTTGCAACTGGACAGCAGACTCTGCAGGCCCACTGCTATGGTCAGATGGATTGTATTTCTATTTAATCTATAGTCAGCTTTCCAAATTTTAATTGATACATATCAATCAGTGCATGCAGATTTTATACAATGTTTTGATGTTTCATTTCCTATTTTTTGCCAATGCATAAGTGGCTACTGTACTGTTATAAACAATTTCTCTGCTATCTCCCTCTCCATCACTTTTTAAATAGTTTTGAATAGATTTTACCTAGAGACAATTCACAGTGTTGTTACTCTGTTTGTTAACATTAAAGTTCAGCACACACCTCTTTTGGCTGATATAATGCCACAGGAGTACTATGTTTCTTATCAGTCATTGCAGGCCTCTAGGTAACAGCTCTTGATAGGAAAGCTTAGCAAATAATGAATGGTACACATAGAACATATTTGTTTAAATACTGCTCATTACTTTGTACTCACAAATGGCAGAACAGAGGTGGAAGCAAAGGGTGGGTAAATAATGAGATGAAATTTGAGTAAACACATTTAAAATCCAAGGAAGGTCATGGTAAACCAGAGTTATGTAGGAGCAGACAAAAATAGAGAAGTTGTTCAGGACATTATGACATATCTATATCAAAATACTATTTAAATAACAAATTAGGGACCTTTACAGAGGCCCATAGGGCCTGCCTGGAGGCAGAGTTGGGGCAGGGCAGCCACACACCAGCTGCCCAAACCCCACGGTGACCCTGTCCTGACATCGTGCACTGTTGATTTATTTATGGTGGTGTTGCAGTAGTAGAGATCTTATGCTGGAATACCAGGCTTTTATCCATCAGCCACCTTTGTCTCTCAATCAGAGCTGTGCTGAGCTCAATATCCTGGAATGCAGACATTCTACAGCCCCCTGTAGATTCAAGCTTTTCATTAAGCCACACCAGAGCAAAAGAAGGTTTTTATTCTTGATTACATAGTAAAGAGAAAACTATATACATCCATCTTCAAACAGGAAGGAATAATAAAAGATCGAACACACACAGTTTTACGTTAGAACAAAGAAGGCTCTAAGTCAGACCCAAACTCCTCCCATGGGTGGATACCTCCATAGACAATTTGCTGAATAGCTTCTAACCCAGCCTCTAACCCAGCCCTCTTGCTGTGAGTCATGTGTCATGTGATCCTGGTTCCCAGACAATAAGATGATCTAATTGTTTATGTTCTATCTGCCTGTGTTCCCAAGCCACTGACCTTGGCATATTCTGTTTACATTTGCCACCTGCAGGCTCCAAAATCTTTCCAATAGAAGTTTTCCTACATCTGTACATTTCCATTTTAACTACATATCCCAACACTCTTAACATTCCCCTCCGAAATGTATAGATGCGAGCAACAAACAATTTACAGTATTGAAACTTTCTTTAGCTCAATAGCTAAAGGTGCCATTCCAATTAGACGTGACAGTTGTTCATGTCTTTCATTGGATAAAGCTTTTGTGAAAATGTCTGCAATATGCTTTCGGGTGTCAATATATTGCAATCGCACAACTCCATTCTAAATCAATTCTCTGACATTTTGATACCTCACACTAATGTATTTGGTTCTGCATTTCAAATTCTCAGCTTCTGCCATCGCGATGCATGATTGTGTATCCTCATGAACCAAAATAGGCTCAGTACAATTTTGCCCTAAATCTTGAAGCAACTGTTTAATCCACTGTATCTCATTAACTATCCCTGACAAAGCTCCAAATTCTACCTCAGTTGTACTTAACGCTACATAACTCTGTATTCTGCTGCGCCAAACAATTGGACTTTCTCAAAACTTTATCAACAAACCTGTGACTGATTTTCTGTCATGTTGCTCTGAAGCAAACAAACTGTCCACAAAACATTCAAACTGAACCATACTTTCCTGTATCACAAGCTTCCTGTCTTTGCTACCTTTCAGGTATCTCAGCACATGTTTCACTGCAGTCCAATCCTCAACTTTAGAATTGTTTAACTTTCTGCTAAGTACACCAACTGCAAAGGCAATATCTGGCCTTGTGTTGCTTACAATGAACATCAAGCTTGCAACAATGCTTGTAAACAATTCTGGATTTTCAAACTCTTTTGTTGACTCACCATTGGCATAACCAAGATTCATAGGGCTTTTCATTATCTTAGCACTTCGCAGTCCACATTTTTCAATCAGCCTTTTTATTTTCTTCTGCTGACTTAACAAACATATACCATCCTCAGTCCTGAACCTCAATTCCAAGGTAGGCTCTGAGAAAACCGAAATCCTTAATCACAAATTTCTTTGCCAATTCTGTCTGCACTGTCTTAATTTCTTGTTCTGACTTTGCAGCCACACACAAGTCATCAACATAAATCACCAACATAACATCATCCTTTGTGTAAACACTCACATTAGGCAATGTTGCGTTTGTACCCTAATTTCACCAACTCCTCATGAATACAATGATTCCAACTTCTTGCACTCTGCTTCAAACCATACAAAGCCTTTTTCAACTTGTACACTTTTCTATCATTGTCCTGTTTAAAATCCAAAGGTTGTTCCATGAATACATCTTCCTCAAGACAAGCATTCAAATATGAAGTTTCTAAATCAAAATGTTTTACCAACTGGCCCCTCCTTGCTGCTAAAGTCAAAACCAATCTGAGGCTTTCATGCTTAGCTGTAGGATAAAATGTTTATCAAAGTTCTCAAACTTCTGCTGTGCAAAATCTTTTGCTACCAGCCTAGCCTTGTATCTATGACTACCATCTGGCATTTGTTTCCTCTTGAAAACTCACTTGCAACCTATCACCTTGTGATTTTTAGGTCTCTTAACAATTTCAGACACATTCTTGTCTACCAATGATATGTACTCTTGATCCATTGCAGAAAACCACGTCTCCTTTTCTTTCACAGGAAAACCCTGCAAATCCTTAAAACTTTCAGGCTCATCAGCCACTATTGTACAGGCTCTAGCTTCCTGCACAACAAACCAGTCTGGAGGTTTTCTCACTCTCTGAGTCCTCTTAGGCAAAAATGTCTTTGTCCTACCTCTCTTATCCTCACTGTCAGTGCTTCTCTGAACTTCTGTATCTCTGTGTCTCTTTGTCTCAGACATCCTAGGTGTGGTTGGTTGTGCCTGTGTAGAATGATCTGATGTACTGGACTCACTGTCAGAGGAAGCTGATTCTTGTTTTACCACCCCTCCGTTTCTAGTACTCATTTCCAACTGCCCCAACTTAAGAAAAACCTCTTTGTTGGAATGCAACTTCTCCCAACCTGAGTGCTTTTCAAAGTTGGCACTTCTGGATAGCAAGATTTCCCCACCACCAAGATGGAACCTATAGCTATTCCCAGAATATCCTACAAACATCAACCTGTGCCACTTGGGCTCACCCTTCTTTCTGAAACTTGCAGGCACATATACGCTTGCATACTGCCCAAACATTCTCAGGTATTTTAGGTTAGGTGGTCATCCATAAAACATATGAAATGGGGTTTTCTTTACAACTGAATCCCAGACCCAATTTGCCAAATGGTTAGCTGTAAGAATTGCCTCACCCTAAAGTTGTTCAGATGCCTCTGCATCTAACATCATGCAAGCCTACATTTGCTTTAGGACACCTATTCTTCTCTCTGCCAAACCATCCTCCTTTACACCCGCAAGGGTTGATGGTGTTGTGATGTTTTCCCTTCTTCCTCAACCAGTTTTTCAAATTATTTGATAACAATTCTTCTCCCTGGTCTTTAATCAAAGATCCCACTTTGTATTCAAATGGCCTTTCAATCATGTTAACCCAATCTTTGAAACATTCTGCTGCTTCACTTTTTTTCCTTCAGAAGCATCACATAAGAATATCTGGTAAAACGATCCACAATTACCATGAAATACTTATTGTTTCCCAGAGATTTCTGAAAAGAACCCTCAGGGTTTGCGTGAATATATTGGAAAGGTCTTTTTGCTATGAATTTGCTACATTTTGCCACAGGAAAAGCCTTCAACTTTATCTTGCTGCAAACTGAGTATTCCAAGTTATTTGTACAAGGATACATTTTGAAATCTGGACACACTTCACCCAGTTTCCCAAGACTATTGAAACCAGCATGTCCCAGCACTCTGTGGGTTGATGTTGATCTTGATGCTTCTTGTCTGCTGCAAATTTCCTGCAATCTTTCTTAAGATGACTGGGCTTATGACAATAAAAAACATGCCCTGGACACAGCTGCTTTCTCTGGTTGCCTCAGGTGCGTGAATGGAGTTTGGCACAGCTTGTGGCTGCTTTCGAAGTCCTGCCTTGAACCTGTGTTGCTGCATTTCTTCCAATACCCTTGAAGCGACCATTTCCATTGTCAATTGTGCTTCAGGGACTCCTTGAAGACCATATAGTATATTATCAAAGTCCTGTGAGAGACTCCCCAGCAAAATATAAGCTTTTTGTTCCCTTGGGATTTGCACACCTCTCATCTGCACTTGATTAAACAGATCTTGCATGACCTCAAGATACTTTTCTGTACTCTGTCCATTTTGCATTTTATTAGCATAGAGGTGGCAGCACCAGATCATTCGAGACAATGTTGTACTAGACTGGTTAATGTTTCACAGTGTATCCCACACCTCTTTAGCTGATGTTTTATCTCTTACATAATTTATCTGATTTTCTGAGATTGTTAACAGGATAGAAGCTCTGGCTTTATTATCTCTTTCCACATCTGCCTGTGGAGCTCCAGCTACAGTCTCATTTTGGACTATAACCCAAAGGTCTTCCTGAAACAGAAGGGGTTCTGCATAAATACTCCATGAGCTGTAGTTTGTGTCATTCAATTTGGGGTACTTGGCTGCTTCCATAAGTAATCAATCAGTACTCAAAAGAGTCCTGGCAGCCTTACCTCCTTCCACTGTCTAAAGAGTGTTAAGACTCAGAGCACAATCCTTGTGAGCCTAACACATCTGCCTTTCCAGCCAGCCAGCTTAAACAACAACAACAACAACAACAACAACAACAAAATGCCCAACAGCAGTGTCTCTTTACTTACAGCTGATGAAATTCCAAGAGCTTCCTGCATTTCCCCGGCAGACGCAGCAGAAATGATCTGGGCCAACATAACCTTTGTTGATTTATTTATGGTGGTGTTGTAGTAGTAGAGATCTTGTGCAGGAATGCCAGGTTTCATCCGTCAGCCACCTTTGTCTCTGAATCAGAGCTGTACTGAGCTCACCGTCCTGGAATGCAGACATTCTACAGCTCCCTGTAGATTCAAGCTTTTCATTAAGCCACACCGGAGCAAAAGAAGGTTTTTATTCTTGATTACATAGTAAAGAGAAAACTATATACATCCATCTTCAAACAGGAAGGAATAATGAAAGATTGGACACACACAGTTTTATGTTTGAACAAAGAAGGCTCTGAACCAAACCCCAAATTCCTCCCATGGGTGGATACCTCCATAGACAATTTGCTGAATAGCCTCTAACCCAGCCCTCTTGCTGTGAGTCATGTGTCATGTGATCCTGGTTCCCAGACAACAAGATGATCTATTTATTTATGTTCTATCTGCCTGTGTTCCCAAGCCACTGACCTTGGCATATTCTGTTTACATTTGCTACCTGCAGGTTCCAAAATCTTTCCAATACAAATTTTCCCACATCTGTACATTTCCAATGGACAGAGTACAGAAAAGTAGGGATAATAAGGGGGAATTTCTATGCTATGATCTCACTAAAGCCTCCTTCTGAAGCTCTTATTTTCATAGTAAATGATACCTCAGTGTCAAAAGCAGGAGTGTTCTTTGAAATACAAACAGCATTTTCAGGTTATTTTTCCCCCCAGCACTTTGTCTGGAGGAAATAAGAATTAAAATTTTCTCCCCACCCCCCCACCCCAAAATCTGCAGTTGTTCAGGCTATGTCTTGGTCACTATATGTATAATGAAATGCATGCATTTTAATTACATTAACAAAGCTAATGTCAGATTTCTCCTTCTCTCTGTCTCCCTTGCCTTCTCTTTCTGTCTTGATCTTTAGGGTGTAGTTCTAGAATACTGAAGCAAAACAACTTTCCCTTAACAATGCACTTCACTGGATTTAGCCACAGTGGTTCAGGGCCTAATTATCTCTATTTTAGACCACTTCAGTGTGCTAAATGCACTTGAAAAATGTTTGGAAGCTATAGGTAATACAAAATGTCGCAATGTATTATCATCAGAGACTACATATCATTTGTCTTGTACAAACTACATCAGGTTCCAATTTGTTTGCATGCTCAATTCAATGTGCTGATTTTGGCATACAAACTCTAAATAGCTTGGGTCCAGGATAGCTAAAACACCACCTCCCATATGAGTTTGCCCAGAATTTGCAATTCTGAAGAAAGGCACTATTTCATATCCCACTATCCTAAGAAGCCAAGTTGCTGAGGATGTGAAATCCAGTTCTTTGTCCTGCATCATCTAGGACAGTGAGGGCTGGGAGAGATCATTTGCCATCCTAGAGGGAGGGAAAGGGAAGCAATGTGTTTGTACTGATGCATGGAGAAGAGCATGACAGGTTATAAACCCTAGTCCACTCTTCTTCTATCAACTTTCAATATTTCTTGGTTCACCCGCTCACCCCAGGATTAGTGCTTGCTTTGGCTGGTCAACTTTTAGGAGGTCAGGAAGGAATTTTCCTTTGCCTTTGCCCTTCATAGGGGGAAAATGTTATGCCTATCTTGTATTGATTCCCCATGACACTATGGGAAAATTGGCTTTGAGTGTTGCTCTAAAATGAGATATTGGCTTGAATGTAATTTAAGCAGCTTTAGTTAAAAGTTATTAATTAAGTTGTAATAATGCACATTTAGTTACTTTCAGCAGGTTAGTGAAGGGAGGTGAAGTCTTGGTTGATTCACCCACAAGGCATCTTATTATGAGAATTCTCTAGATTTCCCCGCTAAGCCATTGGACTTAGGGATAAGAAAGGGAAGCACTGGAGTTGATTGGCTTATTCCTTTGGAATTAAGGGTTTGAGGGGAGAGTCAACATGTTCAGCTTTCCTAGAAATAGACTGGCTGGGGACAGCTGGGTTGAATAGCTTGCATCTGTGGCCAGGGTGGCTCCCCTTAAACATGCTTGAGAGGATATAAGATTATACCTGCTTCAGCATATACCACACTATGCACCCCTGTGGCTGATCATAGAATCATAGAATAATTGTTGGAAGAAACCACAAGGGCCATCCAGTCCTAACCACTGCCATGCAAAAACACACACTCCCAACTGTTGGGCATTCAGCCTCTACTAAAAAGCCTCAAAAGAAAGAGACCTCACCACATTCCAAGGGAATGTGTTCCACTGTTGAACAGCTCTTACCATCAGGAAGTTCTTCCTAATGTTGAGGTGGAATCAGATCAGCATTAAATAATTAATAAAGTGGCTTTTTGTTCATCCATAAATCAGATATCTAAAATAGAGATTCTATATTTTTATTCTGAGTGGGTGGGCAAAAAGGATAGCAGTATTTCATTTGTTGATCTCTCTCCCAAAGAAAATGGGCTACCTCCATCCCTTCTGAGCCAAGATTTTTTCATATAGCATTTGATCCTGAAACCTAGGATCAACTTGTGGTCCTGTGTATGTTTTAAAAAGAAAATTGTGGAAGAAAAACACTTTTGTTTGCTTTTAAAGAATATTTTAATCATTGTACATCACATCAGAGCTGTAACCTGCTGAGAAGTGGTAAATATTTTAATCAATCAATCAATAATCCCATACCTTGAGAGAGAAAAATGGTGTTGAACACTGAATGCTGAATCATTTTTCAAGTATATTATTTTATATTTGTATATATAATCCCAGTCTGCTTCTGAATTAAGGGTCCATCCAAATTTCAAGCACACTCAGATAGATGTATAGTAATTGCATCGGCACAAAGGACTCAAACACATTAAATTTGGGTAAAACAATTTTGGCCACAACTTTATTTGTACAGGGTCATAAAATATAACAGTTTACAATTAAATCAGCATTTGGAATAAACCTTCAAATATATTCTTGACGCATGCGTTCATGCGATTAATTATAATCACTATTGTTTAATTATCTTCAAATACAGCATACACCAAGGTATTAACTATCATAATTAACAATCTTCCAATTAACCCCTCCCCCAACCGGATATGATGTCATTTTGTCTTACTCCTACCTAATATATGACATCATTAAATTTAATAATACATCATACCAATTTAAGTTAACCTAATGACATCATCTAATATTCAATTTTTTTCATTTAGTAACATGTTAATTTCCAATTAACCTAGTTCTACCCCGGGGGGGGGGGGGGTCCCTGCCCGCCAAAATTATTTAGTTTACTAACAACAACCCCATGACCCCGTAACATAAGTTGCGACGATTAACTTGTTAACAAATGTTCTCATCTTCAACGCCTGTCACAATTATCAATCAAAAACTGCTGATAACCGTATTACCCAACCCATTAACCCATTGTATTCTTTACCCTTCTGATAATGTTATTTGTTCTCAAGGAGGGCGAAAAACCCAAAAAAGCTTTATTTGGGAAAATTCCCTCCCGGCCCTGTAGGTGACCAGCCGAAGCCTGAGAGTAAACATGTTCAAATTTTAAGGGTGGGTGGGATGGGCTGCTCTCTTGCCTACTCAAAATGGCTGCTGGCCACGAGGCAGCACCGAGTTATATAACCCCCCAAAATCTCGCGGAAAATCTCGTGAGACTACAAGTCTCGCATTACCTTGCGCGAGACCCAGCGTTTATTGGTGGAGCAGTCCGGCAAGGGCGGGACTTCCAGGCTGCTCAACCAATCATGCGTCAAGGCCTTTTAATGGCCGACGCAATAGTGAACCCCTCCCGACGAGTCAGAGTGTATCTTTGCATCGGCACAAAGGACTCGAACACATTAAATTTGGGTAAAACAATTTTGGCCACAACTTTATTTGTACAGGGTCGTAAAATATAACAGTTTACAATTAAATCAGCATTTGGAATAAACCTTCAAGTATATTCTTGACGCATGCGTTCATGCGATTAATTATAATCACTATTGTTTAATTATCTTCAAATACAGCATGCGCCAAGGTATTAACTATCATAATTAACAATCTTCCAATTAACCCCTCCCCCAACTGGATATGATGTCATTTTGTCTTACTCCTACCTAATATATGACGTCATTAAATTTAATAATACGTCATACCAATTTAAGTTAACCTAATGACATCATCTAATATTCAAATTTTTTTCATTTAGTAACATGTTAATTTCCAATTAACCTAGTTCTACCCCTGAGGGGGGTCCCTGCCCACCACAGGAGGGGGTCAGCCTAGCTAGACATCCCCTCTCCCCCCCCATCAGTCCTTTTAGGCAAGACTCCAGAGAAGTCAAATAAATGTCATTTCCTCTTGAGGAGAGGTGTACTCCATCTCCCCTGTACAAATGTGGCACATCAACTTGAATCTCATCATGTTTTAAGACAGTCACCCCCAGCTCTCCCAAAGTTTTGGACAAAGATCTGTTCAAAAAACGTCTAGCTTTGTTGATGGCGGTCTCGCTTCGAGCTCTGTGCCAAGTCCTTCTAGGCAGTAATTTCGTCCAAATCAACACAGTATCCGGCAACAGTCTCTTGACTTCCCTCAAATCATTAACAATCATGTTAGCTAACTTTAAGGAAGTCACTTTTCCCAAGTCATTTTCTCCAAGATGCACTATCAAACACTTGGGATGCTTGTAGGATTCCATAAGTTCGAAAATCCTAGGGAGTAAAGCTCCCCAAAGCATTCCTCTGCGACTGAACCATCGAACTGTTCTGGCGCCTCTCCATCCCAAAGTAACATCTCGACGCTGTTGTACGATGTGCCGCTCTGCCCAAAAGACTAAACTGTATCCTAGTATCCAGACACCCTCAGTTGACTGTTGTGCTGAAATAAAGTTGAATTACATCGACATATCAATAACAGTATTATTCATTTCCACACATAAGATTTAAATGCTCTAGAGTGCCAACGTCCAATCCTGCGAATAGCAGTCTCGCTTAGCCCTTGCATAGCTGCTGATGTCGCTGCTCCAATTCTAAAAGAATGGGAGGCAAACTGTGCTGGTGGGAGACCCACCTTCTTCAACACTTCTTGCAAAACAGCCCTGAACTGAAACTGGGTCAAAGGGTAAACCAGTATTGTGTAAAAACAAATAACCTAAACCCTTTGGCCTAATCTTAAGATATTCGATTAATGCAGACACCGGACAAATTTGACCACTAGGTGCCCTGGCCAGAATTAAAGACTGCCCTTTACCCAACTGGTCAGTTTTTGACCTCCTAATATTCAAATGCAATCCCTGTTCCGAAATTTGTACGACCGAAACAGAGAGAGCTCTACCAGACTCATCATTACGTGAACTCGGTACAATTTCACTTATTCTCAATGGCGCAAAAAACGACAAAGAGAATACTGCTCTAAATAGCATCACTTCCTCCTGAGAAAAACATGTAATGGGAACACTTTCCCAAATTTTTATCAAAATTGAACCTGTTATTGGCAATCGACTATCCCTAACTGTGATGGATTCCCTAGCCCAACCATCTAAAGCCCTCCTAATTCTAAAATCCACTGTGGGGTCATTGAAACCCCTGGCTCTAGAATAAAATGAAAGCACCGCTATCCTGCCTTTTATAGTTACAGGGTATAAACCCGATTGCCTGAGATGTAGTGCAAATCTAAGGACAATTTCAACAGTTAACAGCCAGACCTCCACCTCCCCGACAGTTGACAAGAAACATCTAAACGCTCGCAACGCAAGCTGATATGACTTGCGTGTCGATGGAGCGATGGACTGGACAATCGCCCTGTCGATTCCTACTCTCCAAGGCTCCATAGTCGTGTCGGTACCTCCAGTGGCTGAGTTGCTGCCTTCGGCGCCAATTGTCGGAACCTGGAAAGCTGAAAACGCGAAAGGGCGTCCGCCAACGGATTTAATAAACCAGGAACATGCTGGGCTTGGAACAAAATATTGAACTCTAAACATTGAGCCACCATTTCTCTAACCAAAATCATCACCCTAAGGGGATTTAGATGTCTGTGAATTCATACTGTTTTGTTTTTAAATTGTTCTTTCCATAAATGAACTGCTACCACAATTGGAAATAATTCTAGAAATGTGAGATCTCTAGTCCATCCTTTATCTTTCCACGACTGAGGCCATGCCTCAGCTGCCAATTGCCCATTAAAATAGACACCAAAACCATGCGCCCCAGAAGGGTCAGATTGTACTTGAAAATCAGTCCTTAGTAGCATATCTGATCTCCAAAATGACACCCCATTGAAGTGTTCTAAAAACACTTCCCAGACTCCCAAATCGTCCTTAATACCAGAAGTAATTCTGATATGGTGATGTGGAGCTTTTATACCCTTGGTGGCTTTATATAAATGAGAACAAAACGCCTGCCCTAGTACAATAACTTTGCAGGCAAAATTCAATAAACCTGTCAGGGATTGAAATTCTCTAAGCGTGGCCTTAGATTTGCCTTTCATTACTTTAACTTGAGACCTCATAGCCATGTGTTTTTCTACCGGAAGGCGTGATACACCCTCCATAGTGTCCAATTCGATTCCTAGGAAGATAATTTTAGTGTCAGGACCCTCAGTTTTTTCTTCTGCTAAAGGAACCCCCATCTCTTCCATTAGCTTCTGGAATGCCAATAATGTGTCTAAGCAATCTGTTGTCCCACTAGCCCCTGCAAACAAGAAGTCATCCAGGTAATGTGTAATTGCTGGATTATTAGCCCTCTTAGCGGCACACCAATGTAAAAATGTACTAAATGCCTCAAACGCCGCGCAGGAGATGGAACAACCCATTGGCATTGCCTTATCAAAATAATACTTACCCTCGAATTGAAAACCTAACAAATCAAAATCGTCAGTGTGGACTGGTAATAATCTAAAAGCTGATTTAATATCACATTTTGCTAATAGTGCTCCTGTGCCTAAATTTTTAACCATTTTTACAGCTGAGTCAAAGGATGCATACTTAACTGATGTCAGCTGTGGGTCAATTGCCTCATTAATTGATTCACCCTTAGGATAAGACAAGTTGTGAATCAACCTAAATTCTCCCGGTGCTTTCTTAGGGATGACACCAAGGGGAGATAGTCTCAAATTCGGAAATGGCAATTGATCGTGAGGGCCTGAAACTCTTCCTGCTGCAATTTCTTTAGCCAGCTTGTCCCTTACAATCCCTGGGAGTTCCCTAACTGAGCGTGCATTAGGAGCCAAACTGTGCACGCGAACACCTGTATAAGGAATATGAAAACCTTGGGGAAAACCCTCCCATAAATATTGCGCAGCATCTGCTTTTGGATAGATCCGCAACCAATTCTCCAACATGTTTAATTTAATTGGTGTTGGTGCTTTTTCCCGCAGCCGCGGGTTGTGTATAGGAAGCCCTACCACCCGCCTTCTTACCTCTACTACATGATGACCCAGGGTGGGGTTCTCTGCAGGCACTGCATTTGTGATCATATCTACATGGCTGCCTCTGACACCTACCTGCATTAAAGTCCCAGCACAGTCCAACTTGCCTTTTATCCCCCGTGCTAGGCCTCATATTCTGCCCTCTTGGCTGCGTGACCATGGGTACAAACCCATTGTCACAACGGCTCGTAGGGGAAGCACCTAACATAACATCCGCCCAAAGTTCTGACTGCACGTGACGCCATGAAAGAGAACGGTCTAACGCCGTCCTCATTCTAAATTGTTCATCATATTGCAGCCAAGCTGATCCCCTGGCGTTAAAGTGACAGTTCGTATAGGCCTTGATCATTATCTCTTGGTATTTTGATAATTCGGACGATCGGGTCTTTTTCTTCAATGATGCCCCTGTAAATTGTAAAGCCCATAATCCAATTAACAAAATTCCTTTCCAATTTTGGGCGTTTGTGTACTTGAAATTCCTTGGGCAGTGCAAAAACCACTCCGTCCTTAACCATGATCCTTGGTTCCGGATCATGAAAGGTGAGCAAAAATAAATCAATAAACTCACCTTCCCAAATCCTTTCTTTAGTAGACAGTGGAAGGTGGGATCCCAAAGGTGTAGACATACCTGCATATGGGTTGCATTCAGTGGTCTTGTCTGGCCCAGAAATATTTAATGCTCCCACTACCACTGTTCCCTTATTACCACCTGTAGCATTATTAAAATTCAAACTATCCTGCACCCGTGTCTCTGCGCCCTGGGGGCAAACAGCATTTGATGAAAATGCTGGTAAAGGTGCAGTCAAAGAAGCTTCAAATCCAGTATTCGATCCCGTTTGGCTACTAGTAGCCCAAACCAATGCAGGCCAAGTTACGTGAGTATTGTTATTATGAGACACACCTGAGCTTGTTCCTTGGCTTGAAGCATCCGTTGATGCTTGTTGAGTTCCCACTGAGAGTGTAGCAGTAGCGGCTCTGGTGTTGTGGTGTCTCCCGTCCATGCTTGGCCTGTTGCTGTTGACAATCTCCATGGTTTCACAAGCTGGCGCATTGCCCTGACCTGAAACGACAGCTTTTTGAACCAAATTAAACAAATCTGCCAACGTGGGTTGGTTAACCTCAGGGGCTGCAGCGCCTTGTTGCTCCACACCGGGAACTTTTTTCAATAGCTCCATTATATCTGCTATGGTTGGCTGTCCCACTTCCATAGCAGATGTCCCAGGGGAACTCTGTGCCATGTCCACTTGCCTGTTAGTGTGATTTCTAGCTTGCTGAATTGAACTAAGTTGTGTCTCTGATGAATGGGCTAAAGCCGTGGGAGCTACAACCTGTGAGCTGGATGAGCCCACTAACAAATGTTGCTGAGCCAGTTGCTCACACACTGATGCACATGCCTGCATAGTACGGCCAATTTGTGCTAAATGTGATTGAATGTCTAAATCCTTATTTTTGTCTACATTAATACGCTTGGTGGCTGACTGTCCAGTACTATGGCCAGCTGAAGCCGTACATTTTTTGTATTGTGCCTTACTTCATGGCATGATAATATCTGGTAATGAGTATTTCTTGAAATCACAATATTGTCTGTCAGCACCTAAATTCAATCTTAAGATGAATGCAGGACCTAATGGCACAATTCCCAACTATACTTGCCTTTTTGTAAATCAAATTGGTTTTAGTAATTCTTTTATTATTTGTATATATATATATATATATATATATATATACACATATTATTATTATTCTGAATATGCCCCTCTGAACTAGGCCCCAATAGGTCACCACTTACAAGGCCACTGAACTTAGGCCACGAACTGGCCAGCAACTTAGGCCCCCAAATAGGCCGGGAATATGAGGCCCCAAATAGGCCACTGGATTTAGGCCCCAAATAGGCCCACCAACTTAGGCCCCAAATAGGCCCGCAATATTAGGCCCCAAATAGGCCGTTGAATTTAGGCCCCAAATAGGCCAACAAACTTAGGCCCCAAATAGGCCAACAATATTAGGCCCAAATAGGCCGCTGAATTTAGGCCCCAAATAGGCTGCTGGATTTAGGCCCCAAATAGGCCGTCAACATTAGGCCCCCAAATAGGTCCGTAACTTATGATGTGTATATATATATATATATATATATATATATATATATATATGTTTTTTAAAAATTATATATATATATATATATATATATATATATATATATATATTATTTTTCACTTGCGTTTGTCCCAATGGTGATCCGCGGCCACCTAGGCCACCCCGCGGACGTTCTGGTCACGCTTGCTGTCGTCCCAAGGATCTCCAGGCCTGTTACAGGCCGAGAACCCGGGCAGGTGAGCCGTGTGCATGGAACACTCAGGCAAAAGGCGAACGCTCTGAAGAGCTCTTGCCCAGCAAATGGGGGCGATTCGTGGCCTGAGCCACGCGGTCTCCCACTCTCCCGCCGACCACCAAGGCACCGAACTCGGTCTGCCTCAGGTCCAGGCAGAGAGGAAGCAGGCTGTTCGCTTCGGAGGGGCAAACCGTGGCCGAGATTACTCAAAACGGTCACTCCCTCCCACTCCAGCCATCCGTGGAGGTTGCCAGCCCAATTGCAGGCCCCACACGAGCTAGAGAGCAGCGGACCGCCTGCTCTCTTGCCTACTCAAAATGGCTGCCGGCCACGAGGCAGCACCGAGTTATATAACCCCGCAAAATCTCGCGGAAAACCTCGCGAGACTACAAGTCTCGCGTTACCTTGCGCGAGACCCAGAGTTTATTGGTGGAGCAGTCCGGCAAGGGCGGGACTTCCGGGCTGCTCAACCAATCATGCGTCGAGGCCTTTTAATGGCCGACGCAATAATGAACCCCTCCCGACGAGTCAGGGGGTATCTTAGTAGTGTGATGGGGAGACAGACGGTGTCTTCCCCCAAGCAAGGTAAATGTCAAGTGTAAAGTGTTGTTGAACATTATTAAATATATATATATATATAAATAACTAAAAAATCCAGTAGAATCAATGGAATGTTCCATTCTGTTGAATGTAGAATATACATTCCCTTCTGTTGGATGTTTAAGCACATTCACCAATGATCACAGCTCTGCTAAAAATCTATTGCAATTATATTTCCTCAGCATTTTTAGAAACAACAAACACCACTATAGGGGTTCTGTCAAAAGGCAGTCTGCTGGATTATCCTGTTCCTTTTATGCAAAGTACACCCTCCCCTCCTCCTCTCACGACCACCAACATATTGGATGTAAAAATATTACCCAATGAAACCAACTTTTTCTTCTGTCAAAATTTTTGTCCTCTGCAGTTTGACTGTTTAAAAGGGAGGAGAGTTCATTTGATATAATACAGCTTCAAAAAGAAATGCCACTACGTTCCTCCATTATAAGGATTAAGAATTGCAAACATGAACTAGTCCACTACATTTCCCACTGATCTTCCAAGTGCCAAGCTGAGAAACAAGACCATTGTCATCTCTTCATCCTCTATTCTAAGTCTACAAAAGTCTTTACATAAGTAATATGTTTTAATGTGTCAATAAACTGTCTGCAGTATTTGAAGTCTAGTTAGCATTTTTATCAAGCTCCTTGTGTTAGCATTTTCAAAAATGGAATTTATTAATTACTAATTTAAATCTACAGCTCTGATAGCACAGGTCACTAGTAAGTGGGTCATTTCAACATTAAATATCTGTACCAAAAGTTGTATTTAAACCACAGCTAATTTTTCTGGTAGCAATTAAAATAAGCATGTGCCATAATCTATTTATTATGGAAACTAGACCAGCTTAAGACATTTACATGGTGCTGCTTTTTGATGAAATTGCTGTTCTACTGAATGACTCTCCTCTACTCTAACATTTTCATTTCCCATGATTGAGTCTAATTAAGGGAAACTAGTTATTTACCTATACCTTTATGGGGGGAGGGGGATAATTTTTAGCAAAATATGCAACCTGAGAGGTTGTCATTGCCAAAATTCTTGACTAGCCTTGTTGGAGTTTTGGTGTAGAAATGATTGTTTTTATTTAATTATTCTGGTGCCATACAGTACTATACACCATGTAAAGGACTGCCAATAATTCCTCTACAGAACTCAGTGGCCATGTGTATTACAGTTGCATTTACAGTACTATCATAGAAAATCTTACCCTTTCCTAATGAAAACAAAAAGGCAATATAGAATGAAATGTTCAGAAGCATATTTGAAAGGAGCACCTTCCATTTAATTTTTTAGTGTCTCCTTATTAGTTAACTATAAGTTGTTGTTTTTTAAAAAAAATCTATCTGCCACTTGGCCAATGAGATGTCCCAATGGTAGTTTATTTATAATTTATTTATTTAATTTTTATCTTTCCAGTAAGCACCCAAAACAGTTCAAGATAATACAATTTCAATGAAATAAATATGATTTAAACACAAAATAGGTTGAAATTAAAAAGCAACAGCATTAAAAATATTAAAAAGCAAAAACAGCACCCAAGCAGACAGAAACCCTTTAATACAAGCACAGCTTAAATAGAAAAGGTCTGTGTGTCCTGTGACTCTTGCCCTTGCTTCTGTCAGTACAGAAGCAAAACAAGCCAGAAATAACTTTTTCAAATAACATTTATTCAATTGAGTGCTGGTAACTTCCAAAAGTCCATCAGGTGAGTCTTAGAAAGCTCTGGCCAGCAGGTAGATATAATAGACATGCCTCAGCTGGCTTCCTTCAGCAAGTTCTCTTGAAACAGGGGCTGTTCCCCATCCTCATCCCTTTGGGCTGAGAGAGTGAGGGCCATTTGTCAGCTAATCAATTTCTGTCCTGGGACCTTTTATTGCCCTTAGGCCATCTGGGTGTACAGGATAAAAATCAGTCAGGCAAGGTTAACATCAACACTCCACTTACACATTCTTAAGTACTGGAATTTCAATATATTTATATGGAAGAATGAGCCAGCTCTCTAGTAACCTTTTAGGCTATTTATTATAGGCAATCATAGATATGCAAACATATATGGTCCTCTTAGTGAGAAACATAAACATGTCACTGTCTGGGCACTTTGCTCTCATCATGTTATATTACATTGTATGTAAGGCATCATGCATTCATTACATTGAAATACACATTGCATTCATTATGCATCATGCATTCATTTCATTGAAATATACATTACATTGAAATATACATTCATTACATTGAAATATTACATTGAAAGTATATTAAATTTTCATAAGAATCTTTATGTCTGTATCTCTCTAGCAGTCTTATCTGTAGTAAACGTGTCAAAGGAACATTGCTATTTTAAAACAATATAATTCAGCCATTTCTCCACTAGTGAATGTCATCTCTTCTGCACATCTCTAAACAGGCATCTGTAAGCACACAGACATCCAAGGGGTTAATATCTTTGGAAATTACTGTATCCAGCATCATCCATTATAATCACAATGAGAAATGCATCTATTTAGCATAATCTAGTTGTTTATCTTACCAGAATGACTGATTTTCATCAGCATGCCTGGTTAGTTTATCAACTTGGAACAGTACAACTGATTAATAATAATAATAATAATAATAATAATAATAATAATAATAATAATAATTTATATCCTGCCCCTCTGTCAAACAATCGGCTTTCTTCATACCTTGCACACTTCCAGTGCAGTCTGATTTTGGTTCCTCTTGGCTTTTTAAATATTCTCCACAGCACATCTATCAACTGTCATATCTGGTCCAATGAGATAAGAGACCTCTAGGGAATCTTGTTTATGTCAAATATCAGACTCCTTCTCAGGAGGTAACATAACATTTTCTTCTTCTAATTAGTTTCTTGGAGATAACACAATAACACTGGGCATAGTTATATCTTGACTTTGGGCTGCCTTTCATCAAAGTGTATCAGTTAGCCGATTGCATCAGCCAATGCTCTGTATTCTTTGAGTTTATTATGAGTCAAGTCTGCTCATGTCTTTGTTTAAAACTGAGTAGGTATTATGCCTTGAATGACACTGTCACTAGGCTCTCAGTAACACACACATTGTCTAACACATGAAGTTTTCTGGATTATATTATATACTGTGTAAATGATTGATTATATTTTTGAGGCTTGAATTTAGGACATTTTAACCCAAATCAGTGCTCAGTGTGAATTATCCTATTTCTACTTCTTCCATACTACTGTGGGACATTTCACCTGGGACTTTTTCTAGCAGTTCCTTCTCTACTTTGTTCCACCTTATCCACCATGATTGACCAAACACCCTACTGGGACAGAGATAGAGCAGGTAGACACTTACTTGGGAATTCAAGAGGTTCCCTTCCTCTTTTCCAGGACCCCCATCTGGGAATGGAAAGGATATTCACAAATATTCAAAAAGCAGTTAGTTTCAATGGTCCAGTGTCCATAAACCCTGACTAGGAGATTCTTAGACTGATTAGAATCATTGTAGTTCAAGACATATTCTGTGCAATATTTACATGTGGTTCTTTTATTAGAAAACCACACTTTCTATGCAGAGAACATTTTGTGCACAGAAATTTTATTTTCTGTGTAAAAAATGCTGTTTCCTAATATTTCTGCACAAAACTATTATTTTCTGTGCAGAGAATGTTTCCTGAGAGGGAAGTGCTGCAATTGTGGACCTATTCTGTGCAAAATTCACATGTGACTATTGTGCACTGAAAACATTATGCTGTTTTCTGCACAAAACAATCATATCAGTATTTTATTAACATTATGTTCTAAACAGTGAATAGGTTTTGAAAACTGGGTTTTTGAAAACTTTCTTGCAGCTGGAAGGAAATTGCTAAAATTGCTTGTTGCTTTGAGAAGAAATTAATGAGTTCAGTTGGTCTTCCTTATTCATGGATTTTTTATCCATTGGTTCAAGCATCCATGGCTTGAAAATATTTTTTTAAAAAAGTATAAATTCCAAATAGCAAACCTTGATTTTGCCATTTTATATAAGGGACACCATTTCACTATGCCACTGTATTTAATGGGGCTTGAGCATCCATAGATTTTGTTATCCACAGGGGTCCTGCAACCAAGCCCCAGTGGATAACAAGGGCCCATTGTATTATATCTATAGAGGGGTCTCTATAGCTCTGGCAGTCTCTTCCCAGGCATCCCTTCAGACTGATAACCCTACCCCATCCATGCCTACACAGTGAAGCTACAGTGTTGTCAGTCAGTACCGCCTCTCCAGGCACTTCTTTTTTCCCCATGCTGGATACATTCACAACATAACAATTACCTGCATCTCCATTATAGGCAATTATAGGGTTTATGCTGCTTCCTCTTACTTTCTTCCTCACTCCCTTCTGACACCTGTTTCTTCCACCTCCCCTGTCATCTGCCCATGGCCCACTTTATCTCCCCTTCTCATCCTCCTACTCCATCTCAGAACCACACCACTTACCATTTTTCCTCCAGAAGTTCTATGGTGCAGCTGAATCATGTGTTGCATGGTGTTCAGTGTTCTTGCATTGTTTGGTTGTGCCACCTCTGTTCTCCAGCCAATCACTTTGTGTGCCTCAACCCACTAAGGTAAGTCTCAGATTTTATGGGTTCCCTGCCACTGCAACATGCTTACCACTGCCTCCCTGAATAAAAATAGTATTTCACAGTTGGAAAAAGCCAACAGAGAGAGAGCCACTTGGAGCAGAGTTTCTGTGTTGAGTGGAACTACCAAGAATGTCCTATCTCATATTTCTATCAAAGGTGCCTCTAGTGGAGACAGGGTCAAAACATTTTCCTGTCCTAAAGATCACATCATTTATATTGCCTCACATGGGAAAATCCAGTTTTTCAGATAACCTAAAAATTGGTTTGTTTGTTTTTTTAACCTCATTAGGTTGTATTGTGTTTAGAGACATGCCTCTTATAAACCAATATATTTTGAGTCCCTGTCTTGTGGGACTGAGAAGATGCAGTTATAATGGAAGACTTGGATGTTAGCTATAGATTTAGTAGTGTTTTCTGGTTGTAAATTGAGGCATATAAGTATGTGTAGCCATCAGGGATTTATTGATGTACAGTGGAACTTATATATCACTTGTGCAGCTGCACAGTGGTGTCATGAAAGTGCATCTTCTTCTTCATCATTATCATCATATTGACCATTTTCCTAATAATGGGACTAAAAATGGCTTGTAAATTATTAAAACCAGTACAGATTAAAGACATATAAATATATACCATCACATTTAAACATACTGTAGAGTTAAAACTATTTAAAATGTATTAAAAGATAGAATATATATTTTTAAAAAATAAACAAAATAGCACAGCATGAAAATCCAATCAAAGCCAATTCATAAAGGCCCAACAGCCTAGGACAGTAGTCACCTACCGAGGGAAAGAGAACAATGAGCATCCTATTCTCCTAGGGTCAGAGTTCCAAAATTCTACAACAGCCTTTGAGAATGACATGCCCCTTGTTTCCATGAACAAAGGAAGGCAGTGGGGCAGAGAGAAGAGCCTCTCCCAGATATCTTAGAGCCCAGCAGGTTCAATGTGTACTTGTTGTATGTATAGTTCCAGGCTTAGGTTGATGTCAAGATGGAAGTTTATGAAATTTATTTTATCATTTATTTATTTAAGGTATTTATTTTCTACCCTTCAGCCCAAAAGGCCCTCATGTCAACTTAAAAATCATTAATTTGACAGTTCCTTGCCCTCAAACTTACAATTTCAGTAAGACTAGAAACATAAGGAAATGGGAATGGCAGTTGGGAAGGGATTTTATTTCAACCACTGCTGGGCCAAGAGACAATGAAGCTATGGCTGCCTCTTCTTTTCAGCCTCAGAGGCCACAGCAGTTGCAGTTGGGCTGGAGGGGAGGGTCTTTCATCCACAGATGGGATTGAGTGTGTGCTAGTGAATTCTAGTGAAACATCTCACATAGTATTTTTGCATAAGTACAAATGATAAAGAAGTCATCACTACACATCAAGTAGAGGAGAAGATTCATGGTGCAGAAGCCAAAGAAGTTTTGTTCAAGGTCAACCATTAAGATGTTTGCATATTGTGTGCTATTTGAGTGTTCATAGCAGTGCCATTAATTAGATAGCACATGTTATCCCCAAAAGTGAGATATTTATGAGTGAATATAAATTGACAGAGGTTGATGGCTAGATGTGCTGTAGTTCCACTAAGAATGGCTTGGAATCTATCCTTATATGGCATGCTACTATACAACATACAGTGCACAATGATTCCACTGATATTAGCTTCCAGTATTATGCTTCCAATATTCCTAGAGGCATTTTGGTCAGTACTGGAAACAGAATGCCAAACCAGATGGACCTTTGGTCTGATTCAGCAAGGACTCCTTTTTTATATTCTAGATTTCTTCCATTGCAGATTGTAAAAATAATAATAATGTGGTTCATGTTCAAGAAGTAGGTAGGGATTTTTTAAAAGTAATTATAAGAAACTGAAGAAAAATTGTAATGCAAAATAGAGCAATATGAAATTTGTAGATGTGACTAAACAAGCAAAGTTTTCCCAGAGCTAACAAAAATGCGTAGGAAGGGAGGGAAGTTTTATGGTAGAGTCTGGTGTCCATTATAAAATACTCTAAGCAGATCATTGTGCTTTCTGTATAAACTGTACCATATAAATGTAAATATTTTTTTTTTAATCTTCATTGCACTTTGGCTTGTGGGATAAAAATCTAACTTACCTTGTTGGAAGGAAGTAATCTTTTCTGCTAAACTAGCAGTGCTGTTTTCCTCCTTATCTTATGTTTGGTCTGTTGAGGGATTTTTTTGTTGTTGTTTGTTTTTGGTATGTCATGGTTTTATCTTGTTATTTTAATACAGTAATAGTTTAATTCATTTTTAATGGATGGGTGGGTGAGGGGATTGGGTTGACTGTTTTAATTGCTTATATTGTTTTAATCTGTTGTACGCCGCCTCGGTTGCTTTGCAGAGGGGCGGGTTACAAATAAATTTATTATTATTATTATTATTATTATTATTATTATTATTTTCTTTACTGATTTTAAAAAATGTTTAGTAAAGTAAAGGATAAATAGATTTTATTAAGTTCACCTGAAGTTTGTGTTAGACTTTCCCCCCCCTCTGTCTATATGCCTTGACTTTTGGTTGTGTATTAAATTATTCTATCTTGCTTTTTTTTCCTCAACAGCAATGAGGATCAGAAGCTTGCCCTTTTAAACTGATTTTTTTAAAAAGAGATTCTTAAGAAGGTAGATGTGGTGACAGTATCCCTAGTCTATGAATCTATTTCCCAGGTCAAATAATGACAGTCTGGAATGATTGGACAGCTAATTTTGGGAGAGCATCTTATGCAAAAATTGATTTTCATGTCTTTTTAAATAACATAGACCTAAGGCTCAATTCTTCCAATAAGCCCTGTACTTTTAGGTACTTTTTCACATGATATCTAGCACAGCTTGAAAAAAGTCATATGATGACCATTGGGGAGAGTCTGGCTAAAATTAAAGCTTGTTTCTATACTAAGTACCAAGGAATCTATTTTGACAACATGCACAGATATACCAACTATGTAGTGGACCATGTGATGAACATGTTTAGCAAACTGCTCCTCTCCACCACAGTCTCACTAACATTAAATATTTAAATAATGCATACACAAGTACATTTGTACAATGATTTTATACTATGTAGTTTCTGTAATCCTTCAGTGTAATAATTCATGGTAGTAATGCCTATATTTGTCTCTATGGACTTTACCACACAAGCCCCGTTCTTGCAGTAGTCATACTAGTAATAATACAATGGTAGCATACCACTTTCAAAGCAGCCATCATCTCTCAACTGTGCCACTGGGGCTGCTACTCCTATGGTGCTCCCTTCCTGACCTCTCGTTTAACCCTTCCTCCCTGCCTTATGCCCTC
This sequence comes from Phrynosoma blainvillii, assembly GCA_026167975.1. NCBI lineage: Eukaryota > Metazoa > Chordata > Lepidosauria > Squamata > Phrynosomatidae > Phrynosoma > Phrynosoma blainvillii. The sequence goes on along the minus strand of JANUYF010000003.1, from coordinate 179,323,962 downwards.
TGGGCATAAATGCCTTCCGGGTGTATGGGTGTTCCCCTTTCCCCATGCAATTCCAGAGCTCTTCTGTCATGATTTAAGTCTTAAAAAGGAAAGAAAGAGAGGGAGGGAGAGAGAGAGAGAGGGAGGGAGGGAGGGGAAGGAAGGAAGGAAGGAAGGAAGGAAGGAAGGAGAAAGAATAAAGAAAGGTAGTCAGGGTGCTTACAAGGGGTGAGGGCAGGAGGATGAGGGGACATTGGCACCATGGGGCTGGCAATCACAGAACTAACCCAGGAGCAAACAGGGATGTGTTGGGAACAGTGAAACTATGGGTTGGAGGAGCCATCATGCAATGAGTGTCATAAGAGCTGCTTCTTTCCCAGTGCAATCACGGTTTAAAAGCCACGTGCAGCAATACCCAATGTCATTAGGCTCCTTGTGCATCAGTGTAGTAGATAACTATGTTTGCTAAAGTTGTTGTTACCTGCCTTCAAAGTGACAATGAGTTACACTAATCCTATCCTAGGCTTTTCTTGGCAAGATTTATTCAGAGGAGATTTGTCCTTCTTCTTCTTCTGGTTAAATGCCTGTACTGCAGCCACTCACTCATAGATCACAAGGTTGCGAGTTCAGGCTAGACTCAGGCCTGCATCCTTCCGAGGTCGCTAAAATGAGTACCCAACTGTTGGGGGGCAATTAGCTTACAGTTATAAACAGCTTAGACATCCCATAGCACAATATGAAGCGGTATATAAATGAAGCTGCTTTGCTTCTTCTTCTTCTTCTTCTTCTTCTTCTTCTTCTTCTTCATAATAATAATAATAATAATAATAATAATAATAATAATTTATTTTTAATAATAATAATTTTTATTTGTATGCCGCCCTATGGCGAACCAATCAGGGTGGTGAACAACAATAAAATACATACAGTCTAAAACAATATAGTTCCCTCCTCTCCCCTTAAAAAACTATTAAATAAGACTCAATTAAAACAATTACATTTAAACAGTGACAATATAAAAATTATAAATAAATACAAACCAACATCCCCTGCCAAAGGGAGTTATAGAGTATTCATTAAGGGAGATCTCAAGGTCTCAAGGTCTCGAGGTCTCGAGGCTGGGTAATTTAATCTGGAAAGGCCTGCCAGAAGAGATCCGTCTTGACAGCCCTTTTAAAGCTGTCCAGAGATGTTAATTGACGGATCTCATTCGGCAGGCCGTTCCAGAACCTGGGAGCGACAACAGAAAAGGCCCACTGGGAGGTCCCCGCAAGCCTAGATTTTTGAGGCTGCAGCAAGTTCCTCCCAGAGGATCGGAGAGCACGGGGAGGATTGTATGGGAGAAGGCGGTACCTGATATAGTTTGGACCCAAGCCATTTAGGGCTTTAAAGGTGATAACCAACACCTTGTACTGGGCCCGGAAGCCAACAGGCAGCCAGTGGAGGGACCTCAAAACTGGAGTGATGTGATACCTCCTAGATGTTCCCGATAAAAGCCTGGCTGCCATATTTTGAACCAACTGTAGTTTCCGAACCAAGCACAAGGGTAGCCCCATGTAGAGTGCATTACAGAAGTCTAGGCGTGAGGTTACCAACACGTGCACCACAGTTTCAAGATCCCTTACTTCCAGAAAAGAGCACAGCTGACGTATCAGCCGAAGCTGATAACAGGCGCTCCTGACCGTCGCATTTACCTGATTCGTCATCAGGAGGGACGAGTCAAGGAGCACCCCCAAGCTGTGAACACAGTCACTGGAGGAGAGTGTGACCCCATCCAGGACTGGAGGTTGCAACCCAATTCCTGGTTTCGAGGCCGCTACCGTGAGCACCTCCGTCTTGTCTGGATTCAACTTCAATCTGTTTTTCCTCATCCAGCCCATTACCGCCTGAAGACATTCATTGAGAGAAGAGATGCCATTGGAATTCGAGGCCGACGAACGAGACACAGAGAAATAGATTTGAGTGTCATCAGTGTATTGATAACACCCAGCACCATAACTCCATATTATCTCACCCAGCAGCTTCATGTAGATGTTAAATAATGTCGGGGACAAAATAGCTCCCTGAGGGACCCCACAAATGAGTTCCCTCTTACTGGAACTACTGTCCCCGAGCAGCACCCTCTGGGACCTACCCGAGAGGAAGGACCGGAACCACTGCAATGCAGTGCCCCCGATACCTAATCCCCTCAGGCGGTCCAAGAGGATGCTATGATCTATTGTATCGAAAGCCACTGAGAGGTCTAAGAGCACCAACAGGGTCACACTACCCCTGTCGATGCTCAGACGCAGATCGTCGGTCAAGGCAACCATGGCAGTCTCAACCCCAAAGCCTGTCCTAAAGCCGGTTTGAAATGGGTCTAGATAATCGGTTTCATCCAAGACAGCTTGGAGCTGAAGAGCAACCGCCCTCTCGATCACCTTGCTCAAAAATTGCAGCAATGACACAGGCCTGTAATTATTCATATCCAGGGGGTCCAGGGAAGGTTTTTTCGGAAGCGGCCTAACAGCCGCCTCCTTTAAACAAGATGGAACATGTCCTTCCCTAAAGGATGCATTGATGATATCCGTGAGGAATCTCACCAATGCATCCCCCCCTGGACGGCCAGCCATGATGGGCAAGGGTCGAGAGGGCAAGTCGTCTTCCTCACCTTACTAAGCAGCTTGTCCACGTCCTCGGTACTCACAGATTGGAGCTGATACAGTAATAATAATAATACTTTTTATTTATATCCCGGCCCTCTGCAGAGCAATCGGGGCGGCTTACAATATTACAATATCCATTAAACAAAACATAAAATCCCACCCATCGTTTAAGAAATAAGAGTTCTTATTTTAGACTGGGTGGTGCTGGGCTTAGTGTCTCTCCCCCAGATGACATCAGATGGTAATGGAGGGAGGCTCTTCTTATTATTTTAGGCCCGATGGTGCTCGGCCTAGTGTCTCTCCCCCAGATGACATCAGATGGTAATGGAGGGAGGCTCTTCTTCTTATTTTAGGCCCAATGGTGCTCGGCCTAGTGTCTCTCCCCCAGATGACAGTAAAACCACATTGGCGGAGTCGCTGGACGCCTCAACTGACGACTCTGTTGCAATGGTGGCGTCTAAGTTGGCTCTTATCTGAGAGAGTTTATCTTGTTATAGCTTACAGCTTCAGGTCAAAATGGACCATTCATCTTAATTAGAACAGTGCCCATTGAAAGGAATGGTTCATCACAACTAACCTAAATCCCACTAATTTCAATGGGTCTGCTCAAGAGAGAAGTAATGGTGGAGTTGGTCCCAAATTCACAGCTTGTTATAATTTTACACCTCAAAAACTGAATGTTAAATTTAGGATTCAAATTTTTTTTTTAAATAAATTTTATTATATTAAAAGAAAGAATAAGAAAAAAGAAAAACACAGACAAACACATAACACATAACACATAACATATAAACAAAACATACAACATTTCAAACAATAAAAATACTTCCTTACTGGACAAAGCCTGCTAGAACAGCCAAAAAAGTTAGCACTTCAATTAACAATTCATCCTAAATCTAATGTCTCACATTTTGTTTTGATTACTCTATTCATACTCACCACTTCAAGTTTACTAATAATTAGATCGAACCATTTAATTTGAACACGTTTATCACAGCTCTTCAAATTCATGACCACTTAGTCCACATCAATTATAAAACAAATTTCCTCCTCTGTTCTCCAATCTTCCATCAAGGGTTTCCATTCATCTTTAAAAGATTCAAAATTTGAATGAGAATTTTTTACCATAAAATGGGAAATTCCCTTTATCTAGACCAGTTGGCATCTTTTAATTGTTTGTTAGGTAACAGATAGTAACTTTCTCAAGTTATTTAAACAGTAAACACAACTGTATGTCACCTTTTACTAAAGGTAAATTTTTAGGCTTTCCCTTGACATGAATGTCTAGTCATAACCAACCATAGGGGCAGTGCTCATCTCCGTTACTAAGCCGACAGAGCCAATGTTGTCCAAAGACGACTCCGGTGATCATGTGGCCAGCATGATTGCACTGAATGCTGTTACCTTCCCACCAAAGTGGTACCTATTTATCTGTTAGAATATGGATGGGTTATACAGTCAAAGGTGAAATGTAGAGATGTGTGTGTGGAATTTTCTTCATGAGAACAACATCTAGAGAAAGAAAGTGAATCTAACACCAGATGGCCAAGAAGTCATAAACATGAACTTTCCCAAAGATACATCTCATAGACACAGATTTTGTTATGAGAAAAGCAAGATAACAATACATCAACATCATCAATGACTTGGGAAAGGAGTCACATGGGGGATGATGGACAGCAAGAGGCTGGGTTAATATACATCATACAGACATTATCCAATCAACATAAGGTTAACACCCAGAAGGTGGAGTATGGGAAAGGCCTAGAAAATCCTTTGTCTAGTTTTGTTTATAAACAGACTTTGTGAGTGCGTGAGCGTGTCTGACAGTGGTTTTTAACCATGGAGCTAGGTGTTAGCCTGCAGTTTTTTAGTATGTTTATACTGATTTTACAATGTAACTCCTGGATCTGGAAACATGGATCTGTAACTTCTTCTTAACTTTTAACTCCAACAAGTTGTGATCCTATGCTTTTGGGATTGTTAAAGATGTAACCTTTCATGGCTGAACTGGATAAGTTCATCACAATGGATTTTATTTAGTTATCTTATTTTTCTTTTGTGTGCATTACTAAACTATACTTTTGGACTTTACAATGTGTCTTCTTGACTGAGAAAGACAGGATCCTGAAGAAGGGAAGCTGAGCCAGTTGATGGTAAGAGATACAAAGTGGCTGTGGATCACAGCAGCCAGCTTGTCCTGGAGATTCTGCTGGGTGTCAAAGAGCATCACTGCAACACCCATCATCCACACACTGACAAAGGTTATGGTCCCAGATAGGGCTGGTCTGCCAGATAAAGCTAGTTTGCCAGAGGAGGCTAGTCTGCCAGAGGACAAAGAGGCCAAATGTCCAGAGGAAAGGAGCCCAGGAGTCCACATGTCAAGTCTGCAAGGTGGCCAGGAGGCAATACTGCCTATCCACGACTTCAGCTGCACCAGGACAAGGGAACCATGCTTCAGCGTTTGCTGGGAAAAGCAAAGGTGACTTCAAATCTTCTTCAGATGTAGGTAAGTTATGTTTGCTGCTAAGCTCTTTTTGCCTGAAGACAGAGTGCAGAACTCTTTAAAGACAGTTTTCTGAGAAATCTCCACTCTACAAACAGTGGAAAGCAGGGGAACACAGCTTGGGCAGGCTGGGAATGCTGCAAAATAAAATGCAGTGACATTGGGCCTTTGCAGACTGCTAGAAGTAGTGCAAATTGAGTTCACTTTAACTGCCCTGGCTCAGTGTTAGGGAATCATGGGAATTGTATTTTCTTCTGAGACATTGAGCCTTCTCTGTCAGAGAGCTCTGGTGCCACAATAAACTGCAGTTCCCATTATTCCCTAGCACTAAGTCAGGACAGTTAAAGTGGACTCAATTTTCACTATTTCTGGCAGTCTGCAAAGGCCTATTATCTACCTGCATTTGCATGCTTTCAGACTGTTAAGTTGGTAGAACAGGGGTAGGCAACCTTTCCCCTTTAAGGGCCGAGGGACTTCAGCTCCCAGAAGCCTCAGCCATGTTGGCCAATAGTCCCATGTTGGCCAATAGCTCCTGGGATTCTGGGAGCTGAAGTCCCTCGGCCCTTAAAGGGGAAAGGTTGCCTACCCCTGTGGTAGAACATCTCTTACTACTTGCTATCAATATGAGAATAATCAAATATAATCAAATAAGAACACTACTGCAAGTCATCCATACTATCAATACAATCAAATTTAAGTCTGTCAAGTTCTATAATACCATTGCAGGACCATTCATGGATGCTGTCCAATATCAGTTACTGAAATAAAATATCACAGGATGCCACATCCAGATTATATTGAAGTGAATAAAAAGTAAATAGGATATTAGAGTGCCAACTGTGGTACCTCCATTTCCAGTGGGCCACCAGTTCCACTCTAACAGAGAGTGATTTACAATATAGAAAGAAGTTGTTTGAAGTTCTGAGTAGATTAAGCAGGGACTCAGAATAGCATCTCTTCAGGATTAGATGGCAGAGGGAAGGGGATAAAATATGCAGTCTGAAAAAGAAATCCACACATAAAATAGCAGATTTTGTCAGGGCTGATTTCCCAAAGGTAAAGTACTATTTAAAAAGAGGAAGGTGCTTGTTTCAGTCTAGCCTCTACAAGCCCAATACATGGGGGACATGTTAAGTTCCCTTTTCCTCAATGTCACTGATTCATTCCTCTTTCCTGATTTCTTCAATCTCTTACTTAGGGGGGAAGCAGACGGGTGACACAGGGCCACCCCAGGAAGCTGCGGATCGGGGCCGAGGCATCCACATTCCTCGGCCCCGCGGCGCAGCTTCGCCGCCCCAGGAAGGAGCGCTAAAATAGCACTCCTTCCACAAATCACCGAAGGTGCACCGCAAAAGGCTGCCGGTGCACCTTCGGCGCCTCTTCCGCTGCAGCATGTGCGGACGCTGCAGCAGAAAGGCATCCTCGGAGTGCTGGCCATGCAGAGGGCCAGCTGCTCCGAGGACGTTTTCTGGAAGGGGTTGGGGCACCCAGTGTGTGGCTGCCCCTCCCCTTCCTTGCCCTGAAGATGGCGCTTTGTGCTGTCTGCTTAGCCCCTTAGTGTCACCCAAAGTGCTGCAATACTGAGACATGTAGTGTTGTTTTCTGTTGAGCTACAGATGAATTCTTTTTGCTAGAACCACTGACTTTTCAAGACCAACTACTTAATCTATGCTTCAAGGTTTGCAATTTTTTTCTGAATTAGTTCTGCTGCATATTGTAAGCATACTGTTTTTGTTGTTGTTGTCACTTTTGTCCAGAATCTGCCACACCATAAACCACTCTACCATAGCAATATAAATCAGTTTTTCATGGTCACCAAGTCTAAAAAAAACCCTGAATTTCAGTGGAGGGTAAAGGGAGGGGGAGAGAAAGATTGTTGTTGACATAACTCAAAGGATTGTCCATTTCAAGTTGCTAAGATTAACTTTATTTTATGCAGCATAAACTAAGGATGAGGGAAACTGTCTGCTCTAAATAAAGCATGATTTTGGAAGCAGAAAGAAAATCCAGGGGAAATATAAACTAAATAAATATAGAAACAATAGTTTCATCACAATAGTTTCATCACAAGACTTTTTGTACTACTCATCAATCCCACTTCTCATCTCAAGTTGGTCTATATCAGGGGTAGGCAACCTTTCCCCTTTAAGGGCCAAGGGACCTCAGCTCCCAGAATCCCAGGAGTTATTGGCCAACATGGGACTATTGGCCAACATGGCTGAGGCTTCTGGGAGCTGAAGTCCCTTGGCCCTTAAAGGGGAAAGGTTGCCTACCCCTGCTCTATATGGTGTACACCAGGGGTAGGCAACCTTTCCCCTTTAAGGGCCGAGGGACTTCAGCTCCCAGAATCCCAGGAGCTATTGGCCAACATGGGACTATTGGCCAACATGGTTGAGGCTTCTGGGAGCTGAAGTCGCTTGGCCCTTAAAGGGGAAAGGTTGCCTACCCCTGGTGTACACAGTAGTGATGTACACCAACTTCAGATGAACCCCAAACTGAATCAGGCCAATTCAGAATGGTTCTTATGCTTATAGAGAGAAAGAAAATACAGAAAAATCCAAAATTCTCAAGTATGATACATTTTTAGCTCACTCCAAAGCATAAAATACAATATGGAAGCTTCTGAAGCTTCATTGGTTTGTTCAATAGGCAAATATATTTAAACTCATATATGTATGGTAAAAGTCTTTGATGTAAAATTTTGAGCACCATTTTGCTTGCCTGGGAAATTAATGCAATGATGCTATGGTTACTACAGCCCCTTATGTACTTTATCTTGGGAACTGGAATGTATATTGAGTGTTTCCATTCTGCATGCCTTTGTTTTGTTTTCCATATTTTTGGGACAAATTTTTGTTAGAATTTTCATCTGTCCTTAACTGCTTGAAAGGTTTCATCTCAAGTTTCCATATATGCCAGGTGTCCAAGTTGGGTTCAGAAAAGGAAGATGCACTAGGGATCATATTGAAAATACATATGGGATAATTGAGCACATCAAAGAATTTCGTGGAGAAAATAAGCCTTTGTGTGACAGCGAGTCTCACCCACCCAACTACTTTTCTCGGATGGCAGCCCAACCACCAATATGTCACAGGATGACAACTATCCCACCAGTTTTCTGCCTAATTTATAACATGGCACTTGAACTCAGTTCTTACCTCTAGTTCTTACCTCTACACTAGAGGTAATTATCCACAATTTATCCAGTGTTTAGTTTTGGACATTTATTATGCTTTTGAGAACACCCACCCTTTCAATACAAAGGTTGCTGTTGTGATTTTGTAGTGGATAGAAATAACCTAAACCTCTTATCTCTACACTCAGTTCTTACCTCTACACTAGAACTCCCTCTAGATGCCAGCCTCCTGGGTCTTCAAATTCCCCCCCCCCCCCCACAGCTTGCCACCAATTACTTGTTGACAACCAGACACCCACTATCTGATCTGTCCCAAACCTAAAAGACTTTTTTTTCTCTTGGTAGTGTTTTCAATATGTTTCTTTAAGCACTTCAAACAACTACTTGTTGAACAAACAGAAGGACTTTATTTCCAAATCAGGTTGAATACAGTATCTTTCTTAGTAGATGGCATTCAAGATGGATACGATGTAGAAAGACATCCCCCGATGAGTCGGGAGGGGTTTCTTGTTGTGCTGGCCATATAAAGACAAGAGAAGCCTGATTGGATCAAATGTGCAGGGGTTCTGGGACAACTGTGTGCTTGGTCCAATCAAGTTGTTGGTATTTGCATCATTGTCTCGTGGTGCCTCTAACCTCTCATGATTTGGGATGAGAGTTTGTTCTTTATAGCTCTGCACTGCCACTTGGAGGCAGCCATTTTTGAGCTTGAACGGAGTGAGTAACATTGCTCTGCTCTCTGCTCTGGCTTTTGCTAGGCTTCTGCCCAGCATTTGTCTTTTGGCTTTTGCTGCAATTTTGGCTATTAAATAATTGTTGTGCTTTAACAAATGAGATTGTTCAGATCTCTCTCTGAGCAATCCAGCGGGCCGAGGGAGGCCTTTGGGCCGGTCCTCTGAGCCTGTTTGGGCCTCTGCATCCCCATTTCTCAGGGGTTGTACATCCGAGGAGGGCTCTGTGGTAGGCATCTTCACCGGGTGTGTGGATCCGGTACTAGATTCCAGGCCCAGCGGTGCCCCGGCAACCCAGTCTGGTAAGGTCGGGTCATCATCTCTAGTTGGGAGGGTTGCTACACCTCTCCTCAGCGGTGAATGTGGTGGAGGACAATTGTCCTGGAACAGGGCTCTGCATAGGACCCTTGGTGGACACCCTTCCCCTTTGGTGGTTGCTTGCCAGTGATGCTTCCTGGCCCTTGGAGTCTCTTGAGAGACTTGGGAACAGGTGACCTTTTGGCCTGGTGGTAATCATCCATTGTTGGGTGATTTGGTTGGACCCATGTTGCATGTTCTGAGGGAGATATGCCCCATAGTAAGGCTCAATCTAAGAGGTGTGCAGCTTCAACTGTGCCCATCTCTGGCCACTCTGCTTCAAAGAGGCCTACCCACTCTACCAGCAGAGATGACGAGATCACTGCCCAGTTAACACATTTGGGCAAAACAGTTCAGGCTTGTGTGGTGCTTTGCAACCAGCTTGCACAGAAAGGGATACAGGCTACAGCCACCAGTCCCATTGCCAGCACTTCTGGTGCTACTGACACAGAAGTGCTGCCACTGCCTTTGGCACCTGATGCTCAGGTAATGGATGCTACATGGGTCCTTCGGCAGTTGCAGCAGTGGAGGCTGGGCACCCCACTATTGCTGATGTGTAGGACCTTTTGAAAAGGGTCCCTGGTGTGGAGGCTCAGGGTGCGCCTGCCCCTGTGTCTGAGTAGTCTACGATGGCAGATCTTTACAACCTCTTAAGAGGAGTGGTTCTTCCAGGTGCCGGTGCAATGGAGTAAACCAGTGAGGCTTAAAGAGGTGACCAAGCTGCTGCTGCCTCTTCTGTGCCTGACACCCAAGCTGCTGCAGGGACACACTTCGGGGGATCAATGCGGTCAGCTGGTGACGCTTCCCAGCAAGCTTCAGTTGTAGGTTTGTCTCCTGATATTGCACATGCTAATTGGCCTGCCTAGGCATGGGCTCCAGGTGGCCAGGTTGATCAGGGTGTGGGTGTGGAATGGCCCAACCCTACGGTTGTGAATGCACCCGTGCAGACACCTGAGGTTTCACAGGTCCCTGACACTAGGGTGCAGGAGGGTCAGCCTGTTGCAGTGGCTAATAGCACCCCAGTGGTATCTTCTTCGTGTGCTCCTTTGCTATCTGGAGTGGCTGGGCATGTTGATTCTATCCCTTATGCTGGAATGTCTATACCACTTGGTTCACACCTTCCTCTTTCCACCAAGGAAAGGATTTGGAAGGGAGAATACATTGACCTGTTTTCTCTTACTTTCAGGGATCTTGAGTTGAGGATCATGGTAAAAGATGGGATTATTTTCAGTCTTCCCAAAGAGTTTCAGGTGCTCAAACGCCCTAAGCTGGAGCGCAATTTTGTAAATTGGATCATGGGCTTCACCATTTACAGAGGTGTAATAGAGGAAAAAGAACCTCTCAGGTCTCCTGACTTCTAAATATCAGGAGATCATGATAAAACCATACACTAATTGCCAGCATAACTCTAGAGGTGCAGCCTGGTTACAGTATGATGAGCAGTTTAGAATGAGAGCTGCACAGGATCGCTCCTTGTCATGGAGACATGTGCAGTCTGAACTTTGGGCTGATGTTATGGTGGGGGCCTCCCCCTCGAGCAGGTGTGACAAAGGGTAAGTCCCCATGATTACCATGCCGAGAGGGCCAAATGTGAGGCCTGTCATGGGTAAGAAAAAGCAATTGGGCTTATGCTGGGACTTTAATGCAGACAGGTGTAGAAGGCAACCCTGCAGGTTTGAGCATAAGTGCAACACCTGTGGGGGCAGGCACCCCGATGCTTCATGTAACAGAGGTAAGCGGCCTGGAGGGAGTAGTGCCCTGTGGCCTGTATCGCCTGGAGGAAAAGGCTCTGTCACCAATTAAGTTAGACACTATGACAGAGTGGCTGAACATATACCCTAACAAAGAAGCTGCTTCTTATTTATTTTATGGTTTTTCCTTTGGTTTTCGCATCCCTTATACAGGTCCTAGAGTACATTGTTTTGTGCCCAATGCTCATTCCGTGAGGGATCTGCCGAACATCGTGAGGGACAAATTAGTGAAGGAAATAGCTGCAGGAAGGATTTCAGGACCTCATGACCAACTGCCTATTCCCACACTCCGCCTGTCTCCATTGGGTGTAGTTCCTAAAAAAAAAACCTGGGGAATTTAGATTGATTCACAATTTATCCTACCCAAAGGGTGATTCTGTGAACGATGCTATTGACCCCAGGCTTACTTCTGTTAAGGATGTATTATTTGATTCTGCAGTTAAGATGCTTAGGAATTTAGGAAAGGGGGCACTCTTAGCTAAGTGCAACATTAAGTCAACATTCAGACTTCTACCTGTTCACCCAGACAATTTTGATCTTCTGGGTTTCCAATTTGAGGGAAAGTACTTTTTTGACAAGGCAGTGCCAATGGGTTGCTCGATTTCTTGTTCAGCTTTCGAGACATTCAGCACTTTTCTTCATTGGTGTGCAGTTAAATGCACATGGAATGGAGTGTTAGCTCACTGTTTAGATGATTTGTTGATTGCTGGGAGTCCCAATTCTTCACAATGTAAGGATTCCTTAGCCCAATTTCAGGAATTGATGTGTGAGTTGATTGTTCCTTTAGCGGAGGAAAAGACCGAGGGTCCAGATACACAGCTTACTCTTCTGGGTATTGAGATTGACACTATGGCTGAGGTTTCTTGATTACTGAATGATAAAATAGTGGCTATGAGGGAGCAGGTCAAGGTCATGTTGGAAAAGCAAAAAGCTACACTTCACGAGTTTCAATTCCTGACAGGACTCTTAAATTTTGCCTGTAGGGTCATAGTTCTGGGATGAGCATTCTGCACAAGATTGTATAGGGCTACAACAGGAATTGTAGGTAAGCACCATCTCATTAGGATTACAAGGGACATTCGTGGGGATCTGAAGGTGTGGTACTCCTTCTTGGAGCATTTCAATGGCACATCCTTCTGGAGATCTGAAACTCTGTTGAGGGCAGACTTTCAGGTGCATTCTGATGCTGCTGGTGCCCATGGTTTTGGTGTTTATTAGAATGGCCAATGGGCAGCAGAAGCATGGCCTTCAGCATGGATTGAACAAGGTCTGATGAGAGACCTGACGTTTTTGGAACTTTTTCTGATCGTTGTGGCTGTGCACTTGTGGGCAAGCCATATTGTTAATAGGACCGTCTGATTCTGGTGTGACAACCAGGAAGTCATTCATGTTGTAAATTCTCAGTCTTCAAAGTCCCCTAGAGTCATGGGTTTGGTGAGAGTGATGGTCATGCAGTGCTTAAAATTTAATGTGTTATTTCAAGCTCAGCATGTTCCTGGTGTGTTTAACCCTTTGGCGGAGACTCTTTCTCATTTTTAGCTCTCCAGGTTCCGGCAGTTGGCTCCCGAGGTGTCGACACACCCGTTGGAGATACCGGCTTTGCTTTGGAGCCTTGGAGACTAGAAATTCACAGGGCAATTCTGAACTCCATTGCCCCATCTACACGCAAGTCATACAAAACAGCTTTCAATTCGTTTAATCAATTTTTATTAGAAATTGGGGAGGATCACAGTTGGCCGATAAGGGTTGACCTGATCCTTTGTTCTATAATTTCTCTTAGGCATGCTGGCCTTTCACCTGTCACTATTAGGGGCAGGCTGGCTGCCCTGGCATTTCACTCTAGGGCAAGGGGTTTCTTTGATCCAACCACTTATTTTAGGATTAAAAGGGCTGTGGAAGGGTGGTCCAGAGAATCCCCAGTGATAAAGGACTTATGTAGGCCAATAACAGGTGAAATTTTGGACAGGTTTTGGGGACAATTAGCTGATACATGTTACTCACATGAGGAGGCAGCTTTATTTAAGGCAGTATTTGCCATTGCCTTCTTCGCTGCATTAAGAATCAGTGAGATTGTGCCTGGATCTCATAATGATCAATCTGGCAGGGCACTTCTAATTTCAGATGTTATTTTATTAGAACAAAGAATCCAGATCTGGGTGTGATGCTCTAAGACTGACCAGTTGGCAAAGGGCCAGTCTATCTTCTTAGCTAAAGCTCCTATTGGTCAAATTTGCCCGGTAATATCAATGGCAAATTATTTAAGGTTTAGGCCCAAAGTGGAGGGCTATCTTTTCTTACATTTGTCAGGCATGCCCTTAACTCAATTTCAGTTTAGGGCAGTGTTGAAGGAGACGCTAATGTGGGCAAAGCTGCCCCAGGCCTATTTTTCTTCTCACCCCTTCCATATTGGAGCAGCAACAGCTGTGGCCACTCATGATTTGAGCGAGGCTGATATTTGCAGCATTGGCAGGTGGGATTCTAAAGCCTTCAAGGCTTATGTCAGGCCATCAGGGAATGTGACTCCTGATTAGCCTTGCTAATTTGTTTTATTTCTTTCAGCTGGCTTTTACCATGGCACAATATGGATTGTGGGCCACAGTTTGGTATTCTGGGCTGAACGCCACCTGGTGGAGCATCAGCATGACACTTCTTTGGGATTGTCCCACATTGGCACCACTCAGTGGTTTGGTCGAAGGGGCATGATGTGGGGAGTGCCCCTCTCATGGATTATGGAACTGGCTAGAACATGTCCACAACCCCAGGTTTTGGTAGTACACCTGGGGGAAAACAACTTGGTCAAAGTCTCTTGCTTGCACCTGGCTAAGCAGATTGTGAGGGATCTACAGGAAATCCAGAAGATCCTCTCTGGAACAGTGATTTTGTGGACTAAACTTGTGCCAAGGCACAGCTGGCCTGGAGCACAGAAGGACTCTGAAGTTAATAATGCTAGGCGATAGCTGAATCATTACATCACTAAGCAGCTTGCTAAATTGGGTATTTTTCTGGTTGAACACCAAATTAAATTAGACTGGCCACAGCTGTACAGAGGGGATGGGGTGCACCTCTCTCCTGAGGGTTCAGAGTTATATGTTTCTACTCTCTCTGAGCAAATTGTGAAGGCAATCTGTGTGGAGGGGGGAGGGGGGATGCCTAGCGAGGCTGGCCCCCTCTTGTGGCAGGTAATGACCCCCACCCCACAGGAAAATAAATCTGGTTATTAAATTAAATGAGGTAAAAATTGGATAATGACAAATTAAAGGAAATGATGATTGCATTTAAATGCATGATGTCATAAAGTACGTGACGTCATATGAAGTAATATGACATCATTTCCGGTGAGGAGGGGTTTAAATTTGTTGTTTTATTTGTTATCCTTTTGCCATGTGCGGTGAAGGACCAACCATCCGGGGGGTTGCACCTTCACTTACACATGTGTCAAACATGTTTGATGTTTATACCTTGTAAATAGACCCTGTACAGCAAAAATAAAAGTTGTGGCCTGTTTTAAACCCAAAAGAGGTTTCTCATGTCCTTTGTGCCAGTGCAAATACTTTAGTGGTTACACGGTTAACAATTTCTTTTGCTTATCTTTGTAATTGTTTCTTTATAGACTTATAAATGTTCCCTTACAGTCTAAGTTCTCACAGAACCTTAATCTGTCTTCTGTATCTTTTAACCCTTCTGGTTATCTATGACTTCGCTACTCACCAAGCACTATGTCTCCCACAGGATATTATCATGATTTAATTAAGAACTTTCCTTGTCCCTATCCTGAGTACCTAAAAAGCCTTTCCAACTGCCCCTCACAGCCTATCCTAGTCTCAGTGGCTCTTAACCCCTCAGAGTACAATCAATATCTCTCCATATCTCCCTTCCAAAATGTCTCTGCCTCTCTATTTATACCTGCTCCTGAGAATAGCCTCCACTTTTTCCTGGCTTAGCTCCCATTGGCTGTTGCCAATGTTCTATTCTACACAGTCTCCACACTGTGCTTTATAGATTATAGCAAAGCCTTTAATTGTGTAAATTATGAAGAACTATGAATCACTCATAAAGAAATGTGTGTGACACAACATTTAATTGTCTCTATCCATAACTTCTACTCAGGACAAGAGGCTACTATCAGGACAAAATATGGGGAAAAGGAATTATTTCCAGTTCAAAAAAGGGACAATCAAGGCTGCATTTTATCATCCTACCTGTTTAATTTGTACATTGAACATATCATACATAAAGCAGGATTGGACTCAAGCTGCATTCACACTGAAGAAATCATGCAGTTTGATACCACTTTAAGTGCCATGTTTCCAAGCTATGAAATCCAGGGATTTGTAGTTTCATATTGGTACCAGAGCTCTCAGACAGAGAAGGCTAAATATTTCACAAAACTACAAATCACAGAATTCCATAGCATTAAGATAGTGCAGTTAAAGTTGTGTCAAACTGCATTATTTCTGTAGTGCTAATGCAGTCTCAGAGGAAGGAGATGAGAAATTTGTAGGAAAGAACATCAGCAATTTAAGATATGTAAATGATATCATCCTATTAACAGAAAATAGTAAAGACTTGGAAGGATTACTGAAGAAAGTCAAGGAAGAAAATTCAGATAGGTTTACTGTATAACATCCCAAATATAATAATCACCACAGATGATTTATGTAACTTTAAAATAGGC
Organism: Phrynosoma blainvillii; assembly: GCA_026167975.1. Classification (NCBI taxonomy): domain Eukaryota; kingdom Metazoa; phylum Chordata; class Lepidosauria; order Squamata; family Phrynosomatidae; genus Phrynosoma; species Phrynosoma blainvillii. The sequence continues at coordinate 179,308,182 of JANUYF010000003.1, read as the reverse complement.
AATAAAGACGTTGAAATGGTTCCATATTTTAAATACCTTGGCTCAGTCATTCATCAGAATGGAGATTGCTGCAGTCAAGAAATCAAGAGAAGACTAGGGAGATTATCGCATAAGAAATCCATGCTAGCATAAACAGGGCTGTAACCATGTGGAACAGATCTTATTGTATGGCTGGGAGCCCAGGCAGTAAGCAGCCCATATCCAACCTGGGTTTCTCTGGCAGCTTTTCATGAATGGGATTTTCCTGTAAGGCAAGATGATTAAACTGTGACTGTTGTACTTTGGCCATACCAAGAGAAGATATGGCTCACTAGATAAGATAATAATACTTGGCAAGGTAGAAGGGAATACAAAAAGAGGAAGACCACATTTCAGATCAATAGATGACCACATTCCAGATGGATACACTAAGGAAGCCATGGTTCTGTATCTACAAGAGCTGGGATGTGTTGTTGTGGGTAAGGTGACTTGGAGGTCTCTCATTCATAGGATCACAATTGACTTGATGACAGTTAACAACAGCTAAGTGTAGGTCACATTTTCTTATGTAGGTCACATAAGAAAATTGCTATGCAATATGATTAATAAAAGTATATAATAGGTGGGTAGACTAGATAGTGATCATTACACAGAAATGAAAGATGGAATGTGAATCAATTTTATGGAAATTTTAGATCGTATGCAGAGCTGTATAAGGCAAGAATATCTAAAGTTGTTTCATGTAGAAGCACCAGTGTATGTATTTGGGGGCAATTTGAAGTGAAAAAGTTCTTTAGGTGAGCTAATGGTTTCCACACATAAATCTTCTACTTTTCTGCAGCTGTTCCATCCAAGCTGCTTTCTCCCATATTAGTTTTCAGATGCATAGTTGAGGAAGGGAAGTGTTTGGAACTTCTCTAGGGAAGGGGGGAGAAACAGTCAGTGAAGTTGAAATGCAGCTCCCCTGTTTCCCTTGTCTGTTTCACACTGCCTGCTTCTGAAGGTGATTTCTCCCTGCAAGGATGTTTTGTATGGTAACTCATCTTTCCTCACTTAAATGAATGGAATGCCCTGCAGGCAAGAGTGATGCATTTTGATGACCCAGGTGATAAAGGAGGGAAGTAGATGCTGCAAGGGAAGCATGAGATTCCTGAGGCCTGCGTTTAGCTAGCAATGCTAATATGAAGTGGGAGGAATGGCAAGGAAGAGTTTGTGGGCAAGAGGGGCACTTTAACTCATCCTCATTCTTAGGGCCTAAGCAGACTGCCAGAAATAGTGCACATTAAATTGAGGCACTGCCCTGGCTCAGTGCTAGGGAATCATGGGAACTGTAATTTATTGTGGCACCAGAGCTCTCTCACAGAGAAGGCTCAATGTCCCAGAAAAAAATACAGTTCCCATGATTCCCTAGCGCTGAGCCAGGGCAGTGCCTCAATTTAATGTGCACTATTTCTGGCAGTCTGCTTAGGCCTTTAGTTATTAACCTACCAGTTTCCTGCCCTTGTAAGAGAGCATGGATCATTATGAGATATCAGATTTTGCAGATTTTTTTCCTGAAGTTATTATACTGACATAAAATATTCGAGGTGTCTCAATACTGAAAAAAATAGTTTCTTTATCATTGCTAAAGCTGAGCACTAATGAACAAAATATGTACTGGAAATTAATATTTAAAATTATAATTACAATTATAATTAATATTATAATTAATATTATGTTGGGCAAGATCCTGACCTATGAAATTGACCCCGAAAACCCACCTTAAACTACAGGGAGCTACTGTAAACAAAAGAGGGTTGCTCTTTCTCATTGTACTTCAGCTCAAGGTGGGAAGGGGGCTGGCTGTATCATCTTGAAGCACCCCAGTCTATTGTGACATAGGGCCTTTGCAGACTGCCAGAAATAATGCAAATTAGTTCAGTGCTAAGGAATCATGGGAATTGTATTTTTTTCTGGAACATTGAGACTTCTCTGCCAGAGAGCTCTGGTGCCCATGATTCCTTAGCACTGAGCCAGGACAGTCAAAGTGGCCTCAATTTGCACTATTTCTGGCAGTCTGTAAAGGCCATAGTTGCCCATCATCTAGAGAAGCTGCTTGAATTTAAGGTGACTTTTGGGAAGCATTTATGACTATGGCAATAATGTGGGGTCTTGCCATCCATGGGCTTGCCATTTGCGAATCTGAGTATTTGAGGTCCCGCATTTTTCTTGTCAGTAGGGGGGTGGTCTGGAACAGCTCCCCCAAGGATAAGGGACAACTGTAACACCATGATCATGAATTTAATCAGCAGGAGAAGAATTTTATCATGTACATTGAGTGTTACAAGGCAATGCAATGGACCATTGCTGCAGGAAGGAATAAACATGAATGAGATACAGTTTTAGGTTTCTAAAACCTTCACCTATACCTCAGGTTTAAAGTATTCATCCAGCACTACCAAGGTTGCTCAATGAGCTTATGGTGACCGTGGGTTGCAATTTTAGATTCCAGGTTGTTAAGCATTTTAAAGGTAAACTAAAATATGCAGGTATGAAAGTTAAACTTGTTAGAGTTCACTTTCATCAGCAGAGCAGCAGACTATTACTTTAGATCTGTCTTCCTAAAGAATAAAGACTCAAGACCAACATCTAGTTTGTGGCTTAAAAGCAAACAATAGTGGATTTAATATATATTTACACAACAAACACCTAATTTAACTGAAGTTTATAAAGCAGGAAGCAAGATGTTAAACTTCCTCAGAGAGGATTGTTACAAACAGAATGAGAGAGGGAGAGGGGTGAAGTCCTGCCCAACTAAAGAGGAACAGGAGAATGCAAAACATATATATGTATATTTTCCAACAGTGACCTACTAGAGTTTATAAGAGCCTTTGGGGCTATGTAGATGGGCAGCTCTGGGCCGCCCCTGCTAGCGGTAGATTGGAGCAATGGCAACCACACCCTGTGGTCCCAATCCTACCTTTTGCCACCCCTAAAAGAGCAGCAAAATGCCACTCCTTTTAGGGGCAGCAAAAGGCCACCCTAAGAGCCGGCGCCATGACTCTTCCACATCCTTTTGGTGCAGTGTGTCTACACCAGGGGTAAGCAACCTTTCCCCTTTAAAGGCTGAGGGACTTCAGCTCCCAGAAGCCTCAGCCAAGTTGGCCAATAGTCCAGTGTTGGCCAATAGCTCCTGGGATTCTGGGAGCTGAAGTCCCTCGGCCCTTAAAGGGGAAAAGTTGCCTACCCCTGGTCTACACGCTGCACCGGGAGGGTGTCTTGATGCTGCACAACATTCATACGGGCACACAATGTCAGAATAGCATTGGTCTGGGGTTGGGGCAGCCAGTGTGAGGCCAGTCTGCAACACCCCTTTGTTTCTCTGGTGGGCCTTTCTGTCAGCCAGCCAGCCAATTCTAGATACCTCTGTCCCTTGGATTAGGTGGGCTCACAGAAAGGGGAATATCTATATCTTAAACTTTATTGTCACCCACAGCCCAGGGTCCTTCTGATTTGCCCAAAGCTGTCCCCAAAACATGGATTACTCTCCCATGTCCTTTGGCTAAAGGTGATCCAGATCATCCTCTGAAAAGAAAATACCCAACTGTGCACATTACATCACACACATCCTCATATCTCAGGGGTAGGCAACCTTTCCCCTTTAAGGGCTGAGGGACTTCAGCTCCCAGAATCCCAGGAGTTATTGGCCAACATGGGACTATTGGCCAACATGGCTGAGGCTTCTGGGAGCTGAAGTCCCTCGACCCTTAAAGGGGAAAGATTGCCTACCCCTGTCATATCTTCCTGAATAATTTGGGGAACTGATTTTTCTGGGTATTACTGGTGAAACAGACTATGTCTTCATATAAGATTCTCCTTAGAATATGATAGGGTTGCAATATGACCAGATTAGATGGACTAACTCTGTATTATAAGTATTCTACCCAGTACTCGGTGGGACCTAGATTCTAAGGTAGGGGTAGGTAACCTTTCCCCTTTAAGGGCCGAGGGACTTCAGCTCCCAGAATCCCAGGAGCTATTGGCCAACATGGGACTATTGGTCAACATGGCTGAGGCTTCTGGGAGCTGAAGTCCCTCGGCCCTTAAAGGGGAAAGGTTGCCTACCCCTGTTCTAAGGTTTCATTTTTTGTGAGCATACTGACAAAGAAGTCATCTTTATGTTATTGCAACTATTGCCAGGTATTTGTTGAATTCTTTATTTCATAATAAGGAGGGCAGTCTGAGATTCTTTTTCTTGGAGTCCAGCAAAGTTTGTTGTTCTAAATTCAAAATTGGCAGCAATCCATATTCATGGATTTTCCTATCTCATTATTTACTTGGATAAATCCAACAATTTAAACTCCTGCTGGCTGTCCTCCTCAGTTAGTACCAGATCAGCAATACCTGCAATATCTGGCCAGGGCCATGGATAGTCACTCTAATACCTAAGCTGAGAATGAAATCTTACAAACACCAAAATATTCTACTGACCAGAATATCTCTGCTCACAGGAACCCAGGAAGGACATAGGAACACTCTTCATACAAAATCAGTTAATTCTGGACAGAGAAGAGGGTAACTCCTGTGGATCATAAGTTTTGATGTTCTCTGAGATAGGGCTATGTATACAGCTCCTCCTGCAACATGGCAAGTTGTTCTGATTTACTAGGAAAGAAGACAAAATTGGTGACTTAAAAAAAAGAAAGATATAACTATATTGAATGCTAGCTCAAAATCAGCCACAAAGTAGTTTCAGTAAGTTCCTTCATTTCCTCATTTTTTATAAATAAATATGCTATTCTAGAACTGTAAGTGCTGTGATTTAAATCACACATGTATACGTTGTTCCAGTATTACTTAAATACATTATTGAATTAACATATTTTACTTGAGGAATTCACTAGGGATTTATGTAAATACATTTGCATTTCATGCTTGAGTGAATTTCAGTTAAAGTATTTCTCTCATTTCCTATCTGAAATATACTTTAGTGGAATATTTTCCCCAGCAATGGCGGTGACCCATTTTACATGTGAACATTCTTGAAGGGTCTTAATTGGGAATTCCAGGCTTATATGCACACACTTTCTGTTTATCTTATAGTTAAATAACTTTGGTCCTAATTTAGAGACAAGCACTTTTAATTTCAATTAAAATCTATGGTACTGAAATTTGCAAAAGCTAGGGCTGAGCTGAAAAACAGAAATATGTCTTATTTTGTACTTTTGAGAATATTTTTTTATAATTAATTTTATTGAGTTTTTACAATAAAACACATAATGTCTGTAGAACAATGACAATAACAACAACAATTAACTACAAGGGAATCAGTTTTGTCCCCTGAAAAAATTATCTCTTCAGGTAACATTCAGAGAAGGTTTGTACATTGTGCTGGGACAATCATTGTTCTGTCTGGGTGCTGAACAGGTAATGGACCCCCAATTCCTAGACAACTGGAGTAGCTTTTCATGCCCTGCTGAATATGTTGTGATGAAACTGTGTGTAGTGTAGGGAGTCATTTGGTTTGTTTGGTTGACTTGGCAACAGTGGCATTTTCTTTATTCCTACCCCATATATTCCAACTGATGTTGAGGTTATCAGATTCATTTGCCCTTAGTGCACTGATTTCATGGTACAGTAGAGGCATTCTCTGATTTCCAATCCTTTCCTAGCAAGAGTATCACTGTTCACAAATAAGAGGGAGTTATCAGAAGATTCCAAAGAACTCCAAAGTTTGCAGATATGCATATAATCTCCATTGACTACCACAACAACAAGAATAACAGAGGGCTATGGAAAATTCTCCCTCAAACAGTGAAATCATAACTAAACATGCTAACTGGGCCTAGAATGATTCTGGATTCCTGAAAAAAAATGTAAACTAGGAGGAAGGGAAGAGATGTTTCAAGGTTCTCATAGAAGCTGAGGGAATGAGGAATGGGCCAAAATATAACACACACACCCCTGAATTTCCCAAGGCTTTCCTATATAAAAGGAACACAGTCCTTTTGATAATTGCATTGCCCACTAAGTATCATGAAGGAAATTCTCATATTAGTAGTGTCACCAAATTATAAGATTAATCATTGCAAAGGAGAAGAGAATTGAATGGAATGCCTTCAAAGATCCCATGCCTTGTTGGCTGGAACCCTGAAAAAGAGCATTCCATGCTGGGACCTATTTTGTGGGGAAGGCATGTCCATTTGTTCAAATGGTTAAGACTTGCCATGTAGCAGGCTAATGTAATCTCTTGACATCACCCTGGGGGAAGAAATGAAGGTTGGAACAACTATCTAAGTGGTTAAAAGACTCTAGCTGTGGTTTGTTATGCTGGTGGAGAATCATTTGAGCTCTTTTTTGCTGGCAGAATGTCTTCCCTTATTTCATTTTACATCTCGGTTACTTCTGGTTTCCAATTGCCTCTAGATATTGTCAAGATCATAAGCAGTCTTTCTGATTATGTTTAGTATGCATGTTGATACAAATTTACTAAATTCATACTTTTGAATAAATTCAATCATCAGTGATAATGTACTTCTATGGATTTTATATGTTAGGGGAAGTATATATTAGGGGGAAGCATACAGAAAAATGCACACATAATATTGAATTATACAATAAGAGTATATTACTGATAACTGTGTACAGAAAAAGCACATATAAGCAAAATCACCTTTCAAAATTGAATATGTGAAAGTGCATAGAAAGAAATAATAAAAAAGTGTACATAAAAATGTGTGCAGCAGCAGAAAAACTTCATTTGCTACTGGAATACAAGAGCTCAGCTACTTGCACATTCCTCTGCCTGCACAGTGGAAGTAGCTAGGAATAACATGTGCACAAGATTTCAGGACTGCAATACAGAAAACATATGTGAGTGATAAATATACCCCAATTATAGAAGCTTACATAGCACATTGAAAGAGGGCTAATAATCATGAGTAATAGCAAAGTATACATAAAGGTAGTTGTTGGTATTAATGTCAGGGATAGCTTGATATTTATTAGCTTTTACTGTAATCTCCTTAGGGAAAGTAATGAAGGCTCATTAACTCATAACTTGAAGAATCCCATGGACACTTTGCTGAAGGGTGGCTACACAGGAAAAAAAATGCTACAGAAAGTTATGAAGAATAAGGATGAGAAACAAGGGAGCTTTAGCTTCTGCTATCCAGTTCATGCTCTGGGCACATGGACGGGTGGAGAAAGGAGTTTTTCTTCTAAAATAGCATGTATTTGGGGATGTGAATAACTTTGTCTTGATTTTGTTGTATTTTTCTCAAATCTACCAGTGTCCCTATCCTTTGCTTGTATCAGGTTGCAAGACATTGGGGTGAAGCAGACAGCCCAATTGGAATGATCTGTGGCTACTCCAGACAAGATTGCTCTGGGACTGCAGTAACTGGACACCACCATTTGAAAGTTGGCAATTGGCAGTCTTGAATGGGCCACTGGCAGGAGCTACTTTTTGCCACTCCTTTTTGGGCCAGTTTCATGCCACATTAGCTGGTCCAAGAGCGCCTTCTGGCCACTTTGGGGGCATGCGTCATTTCAACACCATGCCCCCACATGCCTGGAAGGTGCTTTATTTGGTCTGTGTGCTTTAGGCCATTGTTTTGTTCTTCCCACATGAAAATTTGTGCCCATTTCTTTGCATGTCTTTTTTTTTTAAATAAACACTTATTTACACCATTTCATTATGTGCACATTTTTATAGACATTTCCTCCAGTGTAACTGTTTCAGTGTATTTTTAAAATTCTATGCATTTTCTGCCATTCATATATAAAAGACAAACAAAATATGTAGAACTGAGCATGCAGTTTTGGAACTATATCATGCCTAAGCTAGATTTGTATTTGAAAAAGAAAGCTGTTAGTCAAATATTATCCTTGCTGTTCCTTCCCCCTTTTTCCCCCCTCCCACAGTTTTTGGATTCTTGTGTATTTGACTTGTTTTTGTGTATCTGTATGAGTGGCTGAATTACATGTTTCAACACCATCCCAGTATCTGTTACAAACATAGTGTTACAGATGCACATTTCTTCATTTTTAATATGACCCTTGTTATTGTGATTAAATGTCATCAAATTGATTTTGACTTGTGGCAACTTTATGACTGAAAGAAAACTGGTCACTAATCACCTTGCTCAGGTCACAGAAACTCAGTCATGTGGTTTTCTTGATTGAATCAATCCAACCAGTGTGATATCCCTCTTTTTCAATTGCCTTCTATTTTACCAAACATTATTGACTTTTCCACTGAGTCACATTGTCTAATGACATATCTCAAGTATGACAGTCTCACTTTAGTCATTACTTTTAGTGAGAGTTCAGGGTAGAGTTCCTCTAAGACTCATTTACTTGTTCTTTTTAGTAGTCCATGGCATCATTTTCTTCCTATTAGCTTTCTTCACTGATCAGCTTTCACGACCATGCATAGATATCAGAAATTTAATGGCCTTCATGATTTTGAGTTTGTTTTTTTTTAAAAAAATATATCTTTACACTTGAAAATCTTTTAAAAATCCTTCATGTCAGCTTTTCCCACTCCTTTCCCCACCCTGACTTCTGAACTGCCATCTCCATTCTGATTAATGACTGAGAAAAAGTATGGAAAATCTGGAAATATTTCAATGTTTTCATCATCTACATTAGCATTAGGTAAATAATAAATGGTTATTATTTTTGTTTTCTTAATGTTCAGTTAGGGAGCAAGTATGGTAAAGTGGTTGGAGTGTTGGACTGTGACTCTCGAGCCCAGTGTTTGTTTCCCAGCTCACCCATGAAAACCACTAGGTGATCTTGGCAAAGTCACACACACTCAACCTCATGGGAAGGCAATGACAAATTGCCACTGACCAAATCTTGCAAAGAAAATGCCATGATAGGTTTTCCTTATAGTTGTCATAAGTTGGAAATGACCTGAAGGCACACAACAACTATGTTCAGTTAAACCTACCTTTGTTCTTTCTTCCTTGATGTTTTTCAGTAATAATTCCTTTTTTTGCTGGTAGTATGGTGTCATCTACACATCTTAAATTGATAGTGTTCCTTCCTCCAATTTTCATACCTGCTTCTTCAGTCTAATCTTACTTTCTATATTATATGTTCTGCATATAAATTAATCAGAGTGTTAAAATGTAGCCTTGTCTGAGTTCCTTGTCAAAGGGAAAACATTCTTTCCCCCTATATTGTGTATAGGTTACACATCATGACAATCAGCTGTTGTGATCCTCATAGTCAAAGGGTTTTTTCTCCCCTATAAAAAACAGCTGATTTTTTTTTTTTTTAAATGCTGAAATTCTTTCTTGTGTTCTATTATCCAGTATACAATTTCAGTATGATTACTAGTAGCTTGGCCATTTCTGAATCCATCTTTGCCATCTATCTATCTATCTATCTATCTATCTATCTATATCTATATATCTATTTTTATTTTTATACACAATAAATCTACAGCTAGTTAACTTGAATTTATATTCTCAGTTTCTTCATCATAATATTATTTACACCATTCAATACTTCCTAACAATCTCCTGCATAATTCACCTTGTTCTCACATTTTTACTCTTAGACGTATTGTTATTCAGAGTCTTTCTAGATACACATATTTTTATTACAGTATTCACAGGATTTATCCTTTCCCCTCACTGCTGCATCCTTTTTAAATAATATATCTAATTTCCATTTATCACTTTTGTTACTTGTAACCTAACTCCATCTGCTATTGCAAAATTCCTTTATTGGACACCACTCTTTTTTAGTAATCTCTAAATCTCTCTGATTAAGTCAAGCTGTTAAAATGACCATTTCCTTCATCTTTGCTAATTTCATTAACCATTCATCAATCGTTGAGAGTTATCTTAGTTTCCATTTTTGTGCCAATAATATCCTTGCCGCTGTAATCATATAAAATAGTATTCACTGATATTTCCTTTCTACTGGCATTGGAATCTTATTAAGCATATTTAATGTATATCTCTGGTCTAAATTCATAACTGACCTTTAATATTTTCTCAATCATAATATGAATCTTTTTCCAATAAGCTTTTAATTTTGGACATCTCCACTAATCGGGATCCACCTTTCTTGTTGCATTTCCAACATTCACTGGAGCTAGTTTTGTAAATTTTTGCAACTTTACTAGATGTAAGATACCACCTATGCTCCATTTCAAAATAGTTTTCTCTTAAATCTTGAGATTTGGTAAAAAAAAAAAAAGTCTTTGTTCTTGCATAATTCCAACGTCCTATTCCAATCACTCAATCACAGTTTACTGCCCACTTTATCATGGCATCTGATATCAAATGCTCTTCTTGTTCTCTTTCCCTCAAAAAATTATATAATTTTGACATTCTTTTCTTTGGGTCAAATAGTATTTTATGGATTCCTTTATCATCTTCCCCAAATTGTTTGCTTCTTACATCTATTTTAAATCTCTCATTAAGTTGTAAATAAGTGAACCATTGCATCTTTGAATCAAATTCCTTTAAATCAGTTATCTCCTTCAATTCAAATTTGTTATAATTTGTTCTCTTCAGTATATCTTTATATGTTAACCATTTGTTCAATTCTCTCCACCTTCCAAAAAAGGCTTCTTGGGGTGATATCCATATTGTATCTTTCTATAGATTTTCCTCTTGAACTTCTCTCATATATTAAGTAATGCTCTTTTAATTATATGCTGGCCAAATGCATGCCATTTAAATTGATTGTGTGAACTTTCCAGATTCAGTAATTTAACATTATCTAATGTTATCCATTCTGCAATCCAATCCAAAACATTAGCTCCTCTTCTGTCTTCTTTCTTTCTGGTTTTCCAATTAATCCTCGATTTTTTATTATTCCATATGAATTTTCTCAAGTCTTTTTCCCATTCAGTTATTACCTTTAAATCTTTAATCTTTGCCATCTTTTATTTCTCTCTCAATATATGGCACAAGCCTTTCTTTGTATAATTTTGTATTAAGCAATTCAAACTTAATTACTGCTATGATATAGACATACTTTGCTGTTATACCTACTTTGTTGGTTTTTGTTTCAGCATTTCTGCCAATAGGAAAATGAAAAGGACTTTTGGTGGATTCCAGTAAAATAGTTCCAGTACAATTACTTAAGAATATTTATTCTTAAGAACTGTTCTATGAACTTTTTATGATATATTTCTTTAGGAATTCAATTAATTGATTGATCATATTTTTTTCTGTTCTTTCACATATGTACCGTATAATTTCTACTTTTTTATTGTGTACCTGTCTGATGTTTACCTGTAGTCTTCTGTGCAAAAAATGTATGAGAATTTTGTGCAGAATAAATCCTGAATTGCAAACAGACTTTTTCAAAGAATTTTCTTGTAGTGGGAAGAAAATTACTGGAATTACTTACCTCTGTTTTCAAGAAGAAAATTAGTGAACACTTACATCTCTAATCTTTCCTGGGGGTTGCAGTCTTTTTTGTTAGAATTCTTTGTATTCTTTGCGATGGGGTTTCTCTTTCTTTTTGGCTAAATATAGTGGGGTTTCCCCTCCTTCCCTGATAATGTACTTGGTCTCAGTCCCAAGTTCTTCTTCTTCCCTGACAATTAAGCTTAGTAGTGCAAGTATGTCCTTGACATGGTCTTTAAACTCTACAGGATGTTCTTCAGATTGTCTTTTGGCATTACAATAGAATTTGTGCACATTTTAAACTTTATTATGGTTTTTGCTATTAAGTGATGTACCACCATCTCTTTGATTACATGAAGAATGTGTTTGCAATGAACAAACTGTTGGCTTCATATAATTAAATGCCACTCTCCTGCTTTGTTTTTGATTGTAGGCCAAATTCTCCTACAATGTTTAGTTCTACTATGTTTCCTAATTTTACATTCCAATAATCTATGTTTGACAACATGTCCTGTTTATGGTGTGTGGTTCTATTACTCCTGGATGCCTGTGTAGAATCTTTCAATTTCTTCCTCATCTGGCTCTGCAATAGTAGCATAAACTTCGATCAAGGTTATATTGCTAGATTTTCCCTGCAGTCGTATTGGTATTATGTAGTCAGACTTTGCACTATGTCCCCTGACTGTTTTTCCTACCTCTTACCTTATTATTAATGCCACTCTATTTTGCTTTTATTATTGTTTCTAGAGTAAAACACTATGTAATTATCTGGTTAAAAATATTGAAAAATGTTTCCAAGGTGGAAATATGATCCTCTTTTTAATAATGAAAATGCAATCCAACTCCACAATAAACTGTATAATTAAATAATTCTGCTCTTTCATGATGACCTGTACAAGCTGTCAGAGGCAATCCTGGTTGGTATCACCATTTTGCAGGATTGTAGCAGCATAAGGACAACAGAATTATGATCTCCCTAGCATCTCCCAGGTGTGAGTTTTCCAATGACAAGATACTCATTACTAAAAGTTTCAAATCATTCTGAAGATAATTCCAGAACATCCTATTGTTCTTGGTCTTAACTACTTATAGTAGGCCAAAGCATTGATATCTTCTGAATTGTATCTTCAAGGAGATTGAATGTGACCTACAAGTAGCTAGATGTCAAAATCAGAATTGTCTGTTGGGCATAATAGGCAACAATATTCCTGTGATTGCAACAATAAAGAAAATTGCTGCTACAATCAAGGCAATTGCTGCTGATCATGGGTCAGTACTGGAGGTAAGAAAATATATAATCTGACTCTTATGAAGTAACAGTGTGGCAAAAGTAATGCACAAACTGGTATAATCACATCAATAGATGCTGCTTCACAGTGGATATTTGCACAAATGAGGCACTCACAAGAACCACTGTCAATATATGAACAGTGGCAATACAATAATGGTGTGTTGCGTCTGCACAAAGGACACTAACGCAATTAGTATGGGTGAAACATTGGCCACAACTTTATTTGTACAGGATCTGACATATTTAAATTTAAATATAAACAACTACTTATCCAAACACAATTTAAGTATTTCTTAACAATCATCTATTTGACGCATGCCTGTGTGTTTTATGCGCAAGCACTGATGAATATTTACCTTTTTACAGGGCATGCATCAAATCCTTTTAACTTAGGTAATCTGATAACTGAATATAAATCCCTCCCCAACCGGATATGATGCCAAAAGCATTTATGATGTAACCATGTTATGAAATCATTAAGTTTACTATGATGTCATCAAAAATTTGTTTAATCTCATGACATATACCCAATTTCTTTATTATTCTTTGCCAATTAATAAATCCAATTAACCTACAGAATTCCCTAAAGGGGGGAGGGTCCCTGCCCACCACAGGAGAGGGTCAGTCTAGCTTGGCATCCCCTCTCCCCCCCCCAATTGAAGCCTTTAAGCAAGACTCCAATGTAGCCAGGTATATGTCGTTCCCCTGAGGAGAGAGATGGACCCCATCACCCCTGTACAAATCTGGCAACGCAAACTGTATTCCCTGGTGATCAGCAATAACCACCCCCATTTTCTTTAATGACTTTGAGACAGATCTGTTTAACCAACGCTGAGCTCCGTCGATGGCAACATCACTTCTGGCCCCGTGCCACACTTGCCGAGGAAGAAACTTTGTCCATATGAGGAGTGTATGTGGCATCATCCGCCGAATCTCCTTCATATCCTTAATTATGCATCTAGCCAATTGTAACGAAGTCATTTTTGAAAGGTCATTCTCCCCCAAATGAACCAACAAGATTTTTGGCTGTGTAAACGAAGCCATCAGTTCGATTATTCTAGGCAGTATGGCTCCCCACAACATGCCTCTGCGACCAAACCATCTCATGGTTCCGGCCAATCCAAGACCTAAGACCAAATCTTGCCGCTGCTCAATGATGTGCCTCTCAGCCCAAAAGATCAAACTGTGTCCAAGGATCCATATATCACCCACAGCCAATTCTGCCGAATTAAATCAGAACAAGAACATTTATAACTACGTTAAACTTAGGTACGAACATACGATTTAAACACTCTAGAACGCCAGCGAGCAATCCTACAAATTGCCTTGTCGCTTAAACCCTGAGTTGCTGCAGCTGTTGCTGCCCCAATCCTAAATGAATGAGAGGAAAATTGAACCGCTGGTAAACCAGCATGACTTAAAACCCCCCGCAATACCGCTCTAAATTGATATTGTGTTAAGGGTAAACCCGATATATGTAAAAATAAGTATCCAGTTGTGTTTGGCCGTATTTGAATATAATTACTCAAAGCCTGGACCGGGCAAATATGGCCCGGAGGAGCCCTAGCCAATGTCAAAGACCGCCGCTTTCCCAACTAGTCTGTTTTTGAGCGTCGAATTGTCAGTTGTAAGCCCTGTTCTGAAACTTGAATATCTGATAGAAAAAGAGCCCTGCCAGAACTGTCAGTACGCAAACAAGGAACAATTTCACTAATTCTCAAGGCTGCAAAAAATGCTAAAGAAAATGCTGCCTTAAACAAAATCACCTCTTCAGGTGTAGAACATGTAACTGGGAGGCTTTGCCATATTTTCAACAATATTGACCCCGTTATTGGCAAGCGACTGTCTTGAGTTATTGAAGACTCCCTAGCCCATCCTTCTAGAGTTCTACAAACTCTAAAATCAACTGTGGGGTCTTTAAAATCTCCTGCTCTGGAATAAAATGAAAGAGCCTCTAATCTTTCCCTAATGGTGACTGTAGATCAGGGGTAGGCAACCTTTCCCCTTAAAGGGCCGAGGGACTTCAGCTCCCAGAAGCCTCAGCCATGTTGGCCAATAGTCCCATGTTGGCCAATAGCTCCTGGGATTCTGGGAGCTGAAGTCCCTCGGCCCTTAAAGGGGAAAGGTTGCCTACCCCTGCTGTAGATAAACCCATTTGTCTAAGATGCACAGCAAAACGGAGGATAACCTCCACATTCAATGGCCAAACTTCAACCTCCCCAATAGTCAATAGAAAGGATCTGAATGCACGCAATGCGAGCTGATAAGAGTTGCGTGTCGACGAGGCGACGGACAGAGAAATCGCCTTTTCAATTTCTACTCTCCAAGGCTCCATAGTTGATGTGGTACCTCCAAAGGGCGAGCTGCTGCCTCTGGCGCCAAGTGGCGAACTCTGTAAAACTGAAAACGCGAAAGTGCATCCGCCAAACGATTTAGTAAACCACAAACATGTTGAGCTTGAAACAAGATGTTATACTTTAAACATTGAGCCACCAGTTCTCTCACCAATGACATTACCCTGTCAGACTTAGAAGTCAAGGAATTCACTATATACACTACGGCCTGGTTATCACACCAAAAGGGCACCGTTTTGTTTGCAAATTGTTCTGGCCATAAATGAACCGCCAGAACAATAGGAAATAATTCTAAAAAGGTGAGGTCCCTAGTCCAACCTTTCTCAACCCAGGTTATTGGCCAACTCTCAGCTGCCCACTGACCATTAAAATAAACTCCAAAACCACAGGCCCCTGAAGCATCGGAGTGTACTTGAAAATCTGCGCTAAGGAGCATTTCAGATCTCCAAAATGAAATACCATTGAATTGTTCCAAAAATGACTCCCATATCTCCAAATCCTTTCTTATCCCAGAATTTATTCTAATATGATGGTGTGGGGCCTTCACTCTCTTGGTGGCTTTATATAAAAGTGAACAGAATGCCCTTCCAGGGGCTATCACCTTACAAGCTAAATTTAACAAACCTGATAAGGATTGAAATTCTCTAAGTGTGGCTTTTGATTTACTTTTCATCATCCTCACCTGCAGCATCATAGCTGTTAGCTTGTCAGATGGGAGATGAGAGATACCTGTTTCGGTATCTAATTCAATTCCCAAGAAGGTAAGACGTGTATCAGGGCCCTCAGCTTTTTCCTCAGCCAAAGGCACTCCCATTTCATTCATTAAGCGCTGAAAAGCTAATAGTGTGTCTGCACAACCATCTGTCCCAGCGGCGCCAGCAAAAAGGAAATCATCCAAATAATGAGTAATTGCTTGACTACTAGACCTTTTAGAGGCACACCAATGTAAAAAAGTGCTGAATGTTTCAAATGCTGAACAAGAAATAGAACACCCCATTGGCATAGCTTTATCAAAATAATATTTCCCCTCAAATTGAAAACCCAAAAGATCAAAATCATCCGGGTGAACTGGAAGTAGTCTAAAGGCCGATTTAATATCGCACTTTGCCAATAAGGCTCCTTTGCCCAGAGCCTTAACCATTTTAACTGCCAAATCAAATGAAGCATATTTAACTGACGTCAACTGAGGATCAATAGCGTCATTTACTGAGTCACCTCTGGGGTAATATAGGTTGCGTATTAGCCTGTATTCCCCTGGGGCCTTCTTAGGGACTACACCAAGGGGCGATAATCTCAAATTTGCCATAGGCAAGTGCTCATGAGGGCCCGAAATCCTACCTGCTGCTATTTCCTTGGTCAGCTTGTCCCTTACAATCCCTGGCAATTCCCTAACAGAACGTGCATTGGGTGCATAACGATGCACCCTTAAACCAACATAAGGAATGTGAAAACCGTGAGAAAAACCCTCTAACAAATACTGAGCGGCCTCCCTTTTAGAGTATATCCGCAACCAAGTAGCCAGGACATCTAAGTTAATTGGTGTTGGTGCCCTTTCCTGAATTAGAAAATTGTTGTTGAGAGGGGCCCCCACCTCCTGCCTTTTTAACTTTAAAGCATGCTGATCCTGGGTGGTTTCCCTTACAGGTATTACACTTATGCTCAAACCTGCAGGGCTGTCTTTTGCACCTACCTGCATTGAAGTCCCAGCATAGTCCGAATTGTTTTCTTTCACCCGTGCTAGGCCTCGCGTTTTGCCCTCTCGGCTGAGTGACCATAGGTACAAACCCATTATCACATCGGCTTGAAGGGGAGGCTCCTACCATAACATTGGCCCACAGCTCGGACTGCACATGACACCAGGATAAGGAGTGATCTAATGCTGCCCTCATCCTGAATTGTTCATCATATTGAAGCCAGGCAGAACCTCTAGCATTAACATGGCAATTAGTATAAGCTTTGATCATTATCTCCTGGTATTTGGAGAAGTCAGGGGATATGGCAGGGTCCTTTTCTTCCATAACAACCCTATAAATGGTAAAACCCATAATCCAATTTACAAAATGTCTTTCTAACTTAGGGCGTTTATATGATTGAAATTCTTTTGGAAGGGTAAACACCACTCCATCTTTAACCATTATCCTAGGCTCAGGATCACGAAATGTGAGTGAAAACAAGTCAATATACTCACCCTTCCAAATCCTTTCTTTTGTAGCTATGGGAAGGTGTGACCCCAAAGACATAGACATCCCCGCATAGGGGTTGCATTCAAAAGACCGGTCAGTCCCAGCTATGCCTAATGCACCCACTATCGTTGTTTCCCTCGTTTGACTTACCGAGGTGTTAACATTTTCACTGTGCTGTAACCCCAATCCCAAACCCTGGGTTGGGGCCAAGCTATCAAGAGGTGCTGTTACAGGTTCAAGGCTAGGGTGATCACTCAACGAGGTCAATCCTGTCTGCCCACCTGTAGCCCAAACCGCTGAAGGCCATGTTGCCTGTAAATTATTAGTATCTGACAAACCTGAGTTTGTAGGATGAGGAGAAGCATTCAAAGATGCCTGCTGCACTCCCACCGTGAATGTCGCTGAAGCAGCTCCAGTGTTGTGCTGTCCGCCGTACATCACCGCTGCAAGGTGCAGATGTCTCAGGTGTCGACACATCGCTCTGGCCTGTAACAACCACACTTTGAAGAAAGTGAAACAGATCAGACAAAGTAGGTTGACTAGATGTATGCGCCGTGGCACCGTGGTGCCCCACACCAGGAACTTTCTTCAAAAGTTCCATTACATCAGCTACGGTTGGTTGCCCAACCTCCATAGCTGAAGTACACGGGGAACTACATGCAGTGTGTGGTGATGGAATTATATTATTAATAACCTGCTGTGTATTGGCTTGTCCCACATTAACATTTGTATGCGCAACCAAAGAGTTAGTTGCTTGCCCCCCTTTTTGCAAGTGATGTTGAGCCAACTGCTCACATACTGCTGCACAAGCCTGCATAGTGCGGCCTATCTGTGCTAAATGTGTGGTGATGTCATCTTCTTTATTTGTAATATTAGCAGTTCGCTTAGGGGCTGGCTGGCCAGCTTTTTGACCAGTTGAAGTCGCACGCCACTTGGATTGCGTCTTACTTCGCAGTATGATCTTAAAGTAAGTAAAATGAAGAATAACTAAGAGGCTAAATGATGCAGGATATAAGTAATTAACTATACCTGTGTCACCAAGTTATAATTTAAACTGCATGTACTCCCATTAGACAACTGCCAACCAGATTAGGTTAGCCAACCTGTAAGAGGAGGTCCTCATCCAAACTCACCCCCTTTTAAGATTCCCTTTCCTTATTATTTTTTTAATTATATTATTGTATTATTGTTATTGTTATTATTATTATTATTATTATTATTATTATGGCTAGGCCTAGCTGATGAAGTAACCCCTACTAGGCCTGATCGAAATAGGCCGACAGTAACTGTAGAAGGAGTGGCATGGCCCCCCCTTCTAACCACCTTCTAATTAACTAGAGACTGTGGCGTGGAATGGAGGGGGGGCTGACCTAGGTCTCCATGCTGTCTGCCCAGCCCAGGGGCCTGTCACTCCTACTTCCACCTTTTTGCGCCAGTTGGCGCCACACAATAAAGTCCTGAATGGCCAACCTGGAGGCACCAGGATACCAAGCCCAAGGCCCAGCAACAAAAGGAGTTGTGGCTTTTTTTTTTACATGCTGCGCCAAACCTGTGTGTGTCCTCCAAATTCCGGAGGACAGCCAAGGCCTTTTTCCAGCGGCCTGTCTTGATCCTTGGGGCCGGCGAGGTGTAACACAGCAGCCGCCGCGCCCGTCCGGCTGCCAACCAAGCGCGGGCCCACTGCGCTAGGCCGAAAAGGCCTCAAATGCACAAGGCCAGCAGGGAAAAAACGCTCCCTCCCTTGGGAGCGTACCCGCGGCCAAAGCCGGGCCTGTTCACAGGCCTCCAGCTACAAAGAAACGGGCCTGCCTTGAAAATGAGGCCGAAGAAAAAGCCCAGAGATGGACGAGCAGGCTGCTCCCTGCTTGTCCCTCCTTAGTGCCGGCGAGGCGTATGAGCGGCTGCCGCCGTGCCCGTCCGGCCGCTCCTCAAAGCGCTGGCCCACCGCGCTGGGCCAATAGGCCCGAAAACCACCAGAGGCCTGCTGGGAACCAGGCATTCCTGCGGCCAAAGCTGCGCCTGTTCGTCAGGCCTTCCGGCTTCAAGATGAGCCTGCCTCGTAAAAGAGGCTCAAAAGGCCCGTAGCCAGCCTTGGATGAGCAAGGTGCTCCTTGCTCATCCCAAAATGAAATGGCTGCCAACATGTGGCAGCGCGGGGCTTTATAGCCCCGCAAATCTCGCTGCCAAATCCCACGAGATTTAAAATCTCGCAAGAATTAGCCGTGAAATCCTTTTCAATTGGCCAGGCTGACCGGAAGAGGCAGGCCTTCCGGTCCTCCCTGCCAATCACGCGTCATTGCCCTTTTTAGGCAGACGCAACAGAAGGCCCCCTCCCAACTAGTCGGGGGTGGGGTCTTTCTACATAGAGGATTATACAGTGTGTAAACTCACCCTCCTATCTATTACCCATTATGTCATACTACAACAAAGGAAGGGTGTAGGTATCCATGTACAGAACATACTGAATGAACTCTGACATTCTATAGAAGACAATAAAAGAGTTGTATGCTAGTCATCCTCTACATAAACTGTAAAGTTGGATGGAGGAAGATTTTTTTTGGAGGAAGAGCAAGCAGGCTTCAGGCCTGGGTGCTCATCAGTTAATCAGGGATTAGTATTACAGCATCTATCAGAAAAAAAATATTCCTGCCCTGTTGGGGAGCATGTGAACTAAATTCAACATGTGCAGGAAACTTATGCTGGAACATACGCCAAAGATCAGTCTTTACTGTGAAGTTCTATGCAAGCTGCAAATGCTTCAAGGAAAAGAAACCTCCTACAGAGGCAGCTGTCAGCAAGACACAAAACTACTGGACTCTCTCTTGTCTCACAAAGAAGTTATTTATTCTTCCATTACAGACTAACAAAGTGCTCCACCAGTATCTCTATATACAATCACCCACAAATCAGTATCCAACTCACCCACCTATATACAGTATCCCCTTCTGAGATATTAATCCAGCCCACTCCTGGGATGTCACCCTGTTTCCAGTCACCTGACTGATGTGACTCTGCAGTATTGAAGTTTTCTGTCTCAACCCTCTGCCTAGTGTTGCATCATCTCCCTGTGACTCGGGACTGTTCAAATGTTGAGTCATTATGGCTCCCAAGTCTACTAAGGTAACCCTCTCACCTTTGTCCCAGTTTCTTTGCCCCAGTCACATCGATGACATTTTCTCTTCAGAATGCATTTTACTCTGACAATTAGTATTACAGCATCTATTAGAAAAAACATTTCTCCCCTGTTTGGAGCACTTTTATATACTTGAAATCTGCATTTCACATGATCCCAAGAGATAGACTATGGCAAAAACTTGAGGCCACAAACATTGACAGGTGTCTGTTGAGTCTTATTCACAGACATTATGAAAAAATGCATCTGTGAGTGAGATGTGATCATAGAGGTCATTTGATGAGTCTAATACCAACTCATATTGGAGTAGAACAAAGCTGTGTTCTTTCCCCTTATTTGTTCAATATTTATATTAACTCCTTAGTCAAAACACTTTCTGAAATAAATTCCTATCCACCTAAAATTGGTGCTGAGATCTGTATTTATTTTACTTTATTCAAAGATATAGCTGTGTTAGTATGTAGAATCAGTATGTAGAGAGATCTTGTAGCACTTTTCATAGACTTCAGTCAACTTCCGCAGATGCGTTTGAGGAAGTAGACTGAAGTCTATGAAAGCTCATGCTGCCAATTTCTCTCTTTCAGTTAGTCTCAAGGGTGCTACAAGATCTCTCTATTTTATTTTATGCAGATGATGCAATACTTTTGTCACTGTCATGTGTAAGTTTGAGACAGTTATTAAGAGCACTGGATGTCTATTGCAGTTCTGAACAGCTGGCAATAATCTAAAGTTGTAGTTTTCACTCGGAAATGGTTTAAACATTGCTGTCAAATCAATGGACATCCAAACGAACAGGTTAAATTCTATAAATATTCTATAAATATTTGGGAGTCATTTTTCAAGCTACTGGTTCATGACAAAGTCAGTTATCTTCTACCATAGCAAATGCACAATGGAGTTATATCTCACTTATCTCATTCTTTCCATGGACTATATAAAAGCTAAAGAAAACATTATGGGATATTGACTTACAAATGCTTCCATTGTTCCAGCTTTTAAAGACAGAGGTTGGGCTTCCTTCCTGCTGATCATTTGATCAACTTAACTATTCCAAAATACAGGAAAGCATTCACCCTGGCCAAATTTAATGTGCTTCCATCTGCAGTATTCAATGGAAGATATAATAAAAGTGCCATACTATGAATGTTTTTGACGTTGTGAAGCTGAGAAAGCAGAACCTGTTGGGCATATTTTGTGGCACTGTTCTTTTTATTGTGACTTTCAACATCATTTTATTAATACAATTTTACAAACTATACCAGGGAGATCTGATGTGTTTTGTTTTGATTACCTTTTGGCTGACCAGTTTCCTGAGATTAATAATAATAATAATAATAATAATAATAATAATAATAATAATATTTTTTTTATTTATAACCCGCCCCTCTGCGCGGCAACCGGGGCGGGGTACAGCAATATTAAAATAGAACAAAGTTAAAAACATTCCATCATCCCATAGTCCCACCCTCCCATCCCCTTAAAACAGAATTAAACAAATGACCAATTAAAATACAATATTAAAAACATAATGACAATAATATAAGGAGTCAGATTTACAAGTCAGGGACCCATCTCTAGGCTGAGAGTTATTCCGGGAAGGCCTGCCGAAAGAGATCTGTCTTTACTGCTTTCTTAAAAGCAGCAAGAGTGGTAATTAGACGGATCTCATCCGGCAGGCCATTCCATAATCTGGGAGCAGTTGCAGAAAAGGCCCTCTGGGAGGTCTGAGACAGCCTAGTTTTTAGTGGCTGTAGCAGATTCCTCCCAGAGGACCGAAGGGCGTGGGGGGGTTCATATGGGGAAAGGCAGTCCCTAAGATAGGATGGACCCAAGCCATGTAGGGCTTTAAAGGTCAAAACCAACACCTTGTACTGCGCCCGGAAACTAATCGGCAGCCAGTGGAGGGATTTCAGCACAGGTGTTATGTGCTCCCTCCTTGATGTTCCTGTAATTAACCTGGCTGCCATATTCTGTACCAGTTGAAGTTTCCCGGTTAGGCACAAGGGTAGCCCCATGTAGAGTGCATTGCAGTAATCTAGTCGCGAGGTTACCAGGGCATGTACCACAGTTTCCAGATCCCTCATGTCCAGATAAGGGCGCAGTTGGCGTATCAGCCGAAGCTGATAACAGGCACTCCTGACCACCGCATTCACCTGACTGGTCATGTGAAGCGATGAGTCAAGGAGCACCCCCAAGCTACGAACACAGTCCTTAGAGGAGAGTGTTACTCCATCCAGGACTGGAGACTGTATTCCCAGATCTGGTTTCGGGCCTGTGACTGCAAGTACCTCCGTTTTGTCTGGATTCAACTTCAATCTGTTTTTCCTCATCCAACCCATTACCGCTCTGAGACAGTCATTAAGAGGAGAGGCGCCATCTGAAGTCTGAGACGATGATCTGGTCATGGAGAGGTATATCTGGGTGTCATCAGCGTACTGAAGACACCGAGCTCCATGCCTCCGAATAATCTCCCCCAGTGGCTTCATATAAATATTAAACAACATCGGGGACAGGATGGCACCCTGAGGGACGCCACAATTAAGCTCAATTTTGGATGAGCAACTATCCCCGAGCCTCACCCTCTGGGATCTGCCCAAGAGGAAGGAGCGGAACCACTGCAGAGCAGTGCCTCCGATTCCCAACTCTCTCAGGCGATCTAAGAGGATGGCATGATCTATAGTATCAAAGGCCGCTGAGAGATCCAAGAGCACCAACAGGGTCACACTACCCCTGTCGATACTCAGGCGGAGGTCATCGGTCAGAGCAACCATGGCAGTCTCCACTCCATATCCTGTCCTGAAGCCAGTTTGAAATGGGTCGAGATAATCGGTTTCATCCAAGAGTGCTTGGAGTTGGGAAGCAACCGCCCTCTCGATCACCTTGCTCAAAAAAGGGAGCAAGGAGACTGGTCTATAGTTGTTTCTATCCAGGGGATCCAGGGAAGGCTTTTTCAGGAGTGGCCTAACCGCCGCCTCCTTTAAACAAGATGGTACCTTGCCTTCCCTGAATGACGCGTTGATTGTGTCCCAAAGCCTAGGTAGCTAGTTTTTGTGCAGCAGCAATAGTTTGTTGGCATAAGATGCTGTCTTAATATTAAGGGTATTCTCATTTTTTTATTGTTTTCCTAAAATGATTGTAACACAAATATGTCTCACATTTTAACTCTGTATTTAATATTGTATTGTATTGTGTTGCACTGCATTTTATCTATCCTATTTTGCTCCCTTTTTGTGGTCATTGACTGAAATAAATATGTTTCTGACATTCTATAGAAGAAAATAAAACAGATGGACTTTCTGAGGAGATAACCAGTGATATATCTACCTGCTGCCCACTAATCAGAGTCTATCCCCCACATCCAAAGACATCCATATATCTTTATGTTTTTCCTCCATAATTTAAGAGTAGAGATTTGAGCAATTCTGTCCAATGAATGCCCTATAAAAATGTCAACACTGATTCCCCCATACCCATTTTCAAGCAGTGGTGCTGGTAGTTTTGAAAATGTTCTGAATGAGATGTTCTTTGGCCACATGTCCACCCTTATGCTCCTTTTTCTCTCCTCCTCTGCCATATTCATTTCTTGCTCATTCTCCTCCCAAAATCAAAGAATTGGCGACCTATTAGTTCACATCTGACTGTTGGATGTTAATGTCAGTGAACACTGGGATGTTCATGTAAATTTCTCAGACAGCTTGAAGATAATAAATGAATCATTTTTGTTCTTTTTAAAAACATTTTACACATGTAATTGGGAGTCCTGGCTCCAATGTTTGAAAGAAAGAAAAAGAGACCTTTTTATTATTATTACACAGCCAGACTGCTTCCAGGAGAAGCATTTAGATGATGCAAGCCTTGAAGCCAGATGGAAACTGCTCCCAAGCCACCCTACAGGGAGAAAAGTTGGATTAAAAAGAAGCTTTATGTTTCTGCTTCTTCCCAGATAATGTGTACCTTTGCTCATACATCTAAATGCAGCACTACCAAAGTGGTCCTAAATGGGTGCATTATCCTAACACTGTGGGGTTGTACAGACAAGCACTTTGAGCTGGCATCAGAGCAGAGTGGAGGTGCCCAAATTCTGCCCTGATGCTGGTGTCGCACTGCTCATCCAACCAGATGGTGGGCGGTGTCACGGCACATCTTCGGTGCAGCATTTAGATGCAGTGCACCAAAGAATCAGCAAAAAGCAAAAGCAAAGCAAAGCAGCTTCATTTATGTACCACTTCATACCACACTATGGGATGTCTAAGCAGTTTACAACTGTAAGCTCATTGCCCCCCAACAGTTGGGTACTCATTTTAGCAACCTTGGAAGGATGCAGGCCTGAGTTTAGCTTGAGTCCTAGCTAGTATTGAACTTGCAACCTTGTGGTCTATGAGTGAGTGGCTGCAGTACAGGTATTTAACCACTGCACCACCAGGGCTCTTAAAAAAGCCACCACTAGGGTGGCAAAGGCATGATTTTGCTGCTCTAAAAAGGAGCAGCATTTTTTGGTTCCATTTACAGTGGCAAAGTGATGGATTGGGGCTGCAGCATGCAGTTGCCATGGCCCCGATCCAGTGAGGAAAAGGGTGGCCAGAGGCCACTCTATCGGAGCCATCTGTTTAGCCCCTAACTCTAATTGTGCATTTAAATGCCCCACTGAAGGAGAGCATTTAGAAGGGATGGAGCTGCCATACCAAAGTGGTGGGGCTGGCAATGCCCAAAAGAGAAAGCATGACACCTCTCATGGAGATAAGTACAACATACACACACCAGACAGTTAAAGAGGGGGTATGGGGTGAAGGAGAGTGGAGGGGGAATGATTACACCTTGCCAGCATTTGCCCCTCTGCCCTGTCTTAGTGGAACACTGCACATGCAGGTTTACAGGGATGGCCATCCAATGGATGGCAGTCGCCAGCAGTGCATTCCTGTGACTGTGCACAGGGATGGTGGGGGAAACAATAAAAAGTACTTGAAGTCGTGCCATGTGGTCATGGCATGCACACTCCAGACACCTTGGGAGATAATAATAATAATAATAATAATAATAATAATAATAATAATAATAATAATAATAATTTATATTTCCCGCCTCTCCCTACGGATCAAAGTGGGATAACAGTTGATATAAAAATACAAAACATAAGATATATAAAAACCAAAACAACAATATCCCCCCCCCCCCCACATAACACCCCATAATCCCTCTGCTAAAACCAATACCCTATCCAGCGAACTGGTTATCATCATCTTCACACACCCTGGAGGTTGTCTTAGTGAAACAATTAGTTTTTACAGATTAGGAAGGTCAGGTGGGTAAGCCCGCCGGAAAAGCTCCGTCTTAAGTGCCTTCTTAAAGGCTTCTAGAGTATTAATAAGACGGATCTCCTCCGGCAGACTATTCCAAAGCTTAGGAGCTGCTGCTGTGAATGATCTCTGGGAAGTTACCTTTAGTCTAGTATTATGATATTCCAATAAGTACTTCCCTGGTAGCGTGGATGGTGGGGACTCAGATAACTTTCAGAAAATGCAGCTTCAAGCCACTTTTTCCTGTCCATCTGTGTTGCTCCACAGTTTGGTCAGTTCAGAGTTCCTTTGCTTGATAGTGATACCAATCACCACAATATCTTTCTTTTCCCCCCCTTTTTTTTCTATCCAGAGAAGGAAAAGGGGGATCTGCAGAGTGGGCAACCTTGCTGTTGTCATATTATATATACCAACACCTACTTCTTGGTCACCCAGAGTGTCTGTATGAGCCTAAAGCCTCTGAGCAATAAGATAATGAATGCTTAAATCAGGGGTAGGCAACCTTTCCCCTTTAAGGGCCAAGGGACTTCAGCTCCCAGAAGCTTCAGCCATGTTGGCCAATAGCCCCATGTTGGCCAATAGCTTCTGGGATTCTGGGAGCTGAAGTCCCTCGGCCCTTAAAGGGGAAAGGTTGCCTACCCCTGGTTTAAATGCACATAACTGGATCTTCATTTGCAGCCCTGAGCAGCAAGATGGGGCTAACCACATCAAGAAAATACAAACCACTGTTTTGGCAAAAAGAAGACACAATTTTTATTGGTTGCAGTTGATAATAGGTTGGCTTGGTGTGAGGCCAGATTGGGAGATCAGATAACCTGCATGCATGTCATCCAATCAAACAAAATCCAATGGGCTCAACTTCTGTCAAGAACCTGGGCTGTGAGAACCAGGAAGCCACATGGGCA
Organism: Phrynosoma blainvillii; assembly: GCA_026167975.1. Classification (NCBI taxonomy): domain Eukaryota; kingdom Metazoa; phylum Chordata; class Lepidosauria; order Squamata; family Phrynosomatidae; genus Phrynosoma; species Phrynosoma blainvillii. Next base: position 179,281,680 of record JANUYF010000003.1, on the reverse strand, counting down.
AAAGCCACTGCATGAATTATCTTGTGCCTAGAGTGAGGATGAGGTCACATCTCCAAGTCATGCATGCCCTTGACATCCCCAACCCTAGTAACTGAGAGGGGACCCCTGATCAACTCTAAATTATGGCTCCCGTGCTCATTCCCAATCCCATCCAGCTCCATGACCAACTCACTAAAATTATGCAAAATATTAGCAAGATCCCAATCCAACATAAAGGGGGAGGAAGGCACTCTGAATGATGTGATGGTTTTATGGGAAGGAAGTTGACCTGACTCAAAATTTCATTAATAAGGTCAGCCTCCTTAAATTGAACCCCTGCCAGTTGGGAAATGACCCCCTGATTGGCTGGCAGCCCCTGACTTTCCAGGAGTCCTGCAAAAAATATGAAGTCTTCTAGGAAGAAGAAGCATCCAGTACCATAATCCCTGATGCAGCCTGTCCCTTCAGGTCAGACAAATGGGGAGACCAGATAAGTCTAGATACCTGTATGTTACAGTAACATGTGCATGTCCAGCCATTAAAGTTCCTAAAAATTAAAATAAAATGAATGGTTGGCATGAATATCTATGATAGGTCCTACTATTTGGAGTCCCCTCAGCTTGCAGGGGCCCAAACCTCTCCGAATTCCAGCCATAGTGACTTCCGGTTGGCAATGGCATCTGATTGAGTCATCCCAAAGCATGTCTGCTGGGGATTGCTCAGACTGATGAGGTATTTTGGCAGTGAGAGTTATCATTAAGTAGCCAAAAGAGGATCTTTGGGTACAAAGAGCTCAGGAAGCCTTTTTGTGGGACCATTCCTGAAATTTGAAATGTTGGAACCCTGGATGTTTTCCTATCCAGGATGGAATGACCGGATTAGCAGAGGAGTCCGAGGAGGAAGCCTACCCTGTTCCTTCAACAGACGACCAGGATGCCACCAATTTTATAAAGAGCTACAACTTCACGAGCAGATTCTGTGAGTAATTCCTTACCACAGATTTGGGGGAACTCTCCAGCAACACCCTCATAGAACCACAAGGATTTTTGGATTATTGACATAAGACCATTAAGCTACGAGGAGTAAAGGAGGACATTTGTTAACGTTTGCAACCAGATGGACTGAACTCTTTAAATGACAATGAAACTAAACGTATAAGAGACTTATATTAATTTAGGAGCTTAGAACTTAAATAATTGACCCTACACAAGAGAATAAATGAGATAGATGATATATAAAGGACTTATAGAGTTATAGAGAACCCACAGTTTAAAGGTCTCTCCCTAAAATCTGCTTGAGTTTAAGAAATCATATAGAAAAAATAAAGACCCTCTCACCTCACTCTTCTTGAATGCATCTGCGACATTTGGGTTGTGCCCCCCCCAACTGTGTCGAGGTGAATGAGGAGTTGAGACACCTGGGTGCCGGTTTAAAGCCTAGTTGCTTCCTAAATGAAGAAAAGAGGTGGCAAGACCGGGGAGAGAGAGTCTCTGGGGGATTCCAATTGAAGGCAGAAAGGCCCTGTTCGAGTGCTTAATGACTCAAGATTGAAGAGTTTGTGAGATGCACGTTGTGAGACAGGAGACATTGGAGGGGACCTTTGGATAGTGTGGAGGGGGAGAGATTGTTGGTTTGCCTAGCCATTTAGACTGGTTGGGCCTGGTGAAAGTGACAATAGAGGAAAGTGGCTCCTGGGTTCCTGGAGCATTCCAGACTCTTTGGACTTGGGGTTGGGATGTTTGGTTTGGAGGGGGAGGGAAGGTTCTTGCCAGTCCCTCTTAGTTTTTTCATTTTTCTTTCCCTTTTTCTCTTTCCATTTTGCATGGTCTCCCCCTTTTCTTTCCTCCTTTCCTGTTTGGGTTGGGGGGTGGGAGGAGGGGTGCTCCAGGAGAGGGGGTGAAGAAAGGGTTAATATAAATATTAAAGAGGGGTGGAGCCATTAAGCTAAGATGTGACGTCGAAAGATGCGGCGTCAAAGAGAAAGAAAATAGAAGGAATTGTGGGTTTGGTAGTTTAAATCAGCTTGGAAAGAGGAAGTTTAAAAGGAAACAAGAGGCATTGTGGGTTTAGTAGTTCAGTAGTATAAGACAACCTAGAAATGGAAGATTAAAAGTAAAAGGAAGAACTGTGGGTTTAGTAGTTTAATTTAGATTGCTAACGAATAGTTAAAAAATAAAAATAAAATAGAAGATGCTGTGGGTCTGATATCTTAAAATAAATTGGATAATGGGGAAAGAATAAATTAAACAAACAATAACATCAATAACTACTAATAATAAATAAATAAACCTAAATAAATAAATAAATAAATAAATAACAATAGAAAGAAACATATAGGAATATAGATTTAAGTGTTAGGAAAAAGAAAAAGAAAAAACAAACTAGTTTTTTTTAGTTTATTCTAGAGGGGAAAAGGGGGCAAATAAATTAGAAGGTGAAGTAAAAGCAGAAGAATAAATAAGGAACCTTCCAAAAAAAAAAGACAGTAAAAATAATTAAAATAGGAATCCTTTTTAGGTTGTAAATATAACTTAACCATAAATTTATATTTATTCTCTCTTAGCAATAAAGGCTGAACTGATAAAAATTAGAATAACAAATGTGGTACATAAATAAATAAAAAATAAAATAAAATAAAATATAATGTAAATTAAAATACAATTAATAAAAAAAACAATAATAGAAACTTAAATTTGCCAAAATAAAATACAATTAAACAATATGTGTGTGTGTGTGTGTGTGTGTGTGTGTAAAATCAAACAAAATGAATTTTAAAATACTAAATAATTTAACAAACTGACTTACCGTATTTTTCGCCCTATAACACGCACTTTTTCTTCCCCAAAACGTGCGTGGGGAAGTGAGTGCGCCTTATAGGGCGAAGGGCCGAGGCCGCGGGGAGAAGGAGCCCTCCTTCCCCCCGCGACCTCAGTCTTTGAATGGGCTGGTGCTGGGATCGAACCGATCCCGGCACCAGCCCATTGAAAGACAGAGGCCGCGGGGAGAAGGAGGGCTCCTTCCCCCCGCGGCCTCAGTCTTTGAATCGGCTGGTGCCGGGATAAAAGCGATCCCGGCACCAGCCCATTGAAAGACAGAGGCCGCGGGGAGAAGGAGGGCTCCTTCCCCCGTGGCCTCAGTCTTGGAATGGGCTGGTGCCGGGATCGAAGCGATCCCGGCGCCAGCCCATTGAAAGACTGAGGCTGCGGGGAGAAGGAGCCCTCCTTCCCCCGCGGCCCCAGTCCTGGAATGGGCTGGTGCCGGGATCGAAGCGATCCCGGTGCCAGCCCATTGAAAGACTGAGGCCACGGGGAGAAGGAGCCCTCCTTCCCCCGCGGCCCCAGTGTTGGAATGGGCTGGTGCCGGGATCGAAGCGATCCCGGCGCCAGCCCATTGAAAGACTGAGGCCGCGGGGAGAAGGAGCCCTCCTTCCCCCACGGCCCCAGTCTTGGAATGGGCTGGTGCCGGGATCGAAGCGATCCCGGCGCCAGCCCATTGAAAGACTGAGGCCGTGGGGAGAAGGAGCCCTCCTTCCCCGGCGGCCCCAGTCTTGAAATGGGCTGGTGCCGGGATCGAAGCGATCCCGGCGCCAGCCCACTGAAAGACTGAGGCCGTGGGGAGAAGGAGCCCTCCTTCCCCCGCGGCCTCAGTCTTGGAATGGGCTGGTGCCAGGATCGAAGCGATCCCGGCGCCAGCCCATTGAAAGACTGAGGCCGCGGGGAGAAGGAGCCCTCCTTCCCCCGCGGCCTCAGTCTTGGAATGGGCTGGTGCCGGGATCGAAGCGATCCCGGTGCCAGCCCATTGAAAGACTGAGGCCGCCGGGAGAACGAGAACTCCTTCTCCCGGCGGCCTCAGTCTTTCAATGGCCTGCGCTGGGATCGCTTCTATCCCAGCACCAGCCCATTCAAAGACTGAGGCCGCGGGGAGAAGGTGCCCTCCTCAATGGGCTGGCGCTGGGAGCCCTCTTTCCCCCCGCGACCTCAGTCTTTGAATGGGCTGGTGCTGGGATCGAAGCGATGCCGGCACCAGCCCATTGAAAGACTGAGGCCGCGGGGAGAAGGAGCCCTCCTTCCCCCGCGGCCCCAGTCCTGGAATGGGCTGGTGCCGGGATCGAAGCGATCCCGGCGCCAGCCCATTGAAAGACTGAGGCCACGGGGAGAAGGAGCCCTCCTTCCCCCGCGGCCCCAGTGTTGGAATGGGCTGGTGCCGGGATCGAAGCACCAGTCTTTGAATGGGCTGGTGCTGGGATCAGAGAAGTTCTCCGATCCCAGCACCAGCTCATTGAACAACCGGCCTCCGGCTAAAGGAAGGAATCCTTTTTTCTTGGATTTTCTTCCTTTAAAATTGGGTGTGCCTTATATGCCGGGGCGCCTTATATGGCGAAAAATACGGTAATATTTAAAATATTTAAAAGTTTTTGGTCTTTGAGGATTTTGGAAAACTAATATAGGAAAAAATGGCAGAGTTCAAGGAGCCAAAGTGCAAAAAGCAATCTAAACAAATCAGAAACCCAACTGCAATTTTCTAGAAGACCTTAATTAGAACAACAAGAGACAGAGCCATCAAATCAGATTCTTTTGGAGGAAATTAAAAAACTTAGATAGGAGTTTAGATCAGAGATGAAGGATTTCAAAGCAGAAATTCATCAAGACATAAGGACAGAACTAAAGGAAATAAATCAGACTGTGGAAAAACTTACAAATTAAATGTCTTTATTAAAGCAGACAATTAAGACATTAGAAGAAAAGGCAGACATAGCTGAGGAAGAGTTTCAATCTATTAGAACAAAAAGAGAAATGGATTTGGATGAAAAGGGAACAAAATCCAGGGATTTCTGGAAGCCAAGGAAGAGAATTTGATGAATATCTTCCTTCCAAAATTGGCTAGATTTTTAGAAAAAGAAGAAAAATTGTTTGAAATGGAAATTGATAGACTATTCAGATTGAATTCAACAATCGCAAGAAAGAAAAAACTCCCTCATGACATTATTATTTAATTCATAAGGAAACAAACCTGAGAGAACCTGTTAAGACTTCACAATGATTCCTCATTAAGAGTAGAAGGATGAGAACTCCAAATCTTTAAAGATGTCCCTATGAAAATACTTTGTGAAAGAAAAGATTATACGTTCTTGATCGTGTCTTTAAGGGACCACAAGATACCTTATAGATGGATTCAACCAGAAGGTTTAACCTTTTGGTTCAATAGGAAAAAAAGATTACAATTAAATCTCCTGAAGAAGCTAAGAGATTTTGGGAGTTCTTGGGGAAAAAAAGAGAAAAAGAGACAGAGAGAATAGAAAAAATATTACCTCACAATCAAGAGGAGAGGAAGAGGAAAGACAAAAACCAACAGAATCTTATAGACAGGATTTGATAGATAGAGAAGAAATGGAAAAACTTACATCCCTAACACTAGGAGAAGCTAGACACTTAGAAGAACAACAAGAATTTGAAATTGAAGAAGACTTAATTCATCTAGTAATAACAAATGAAGAAGAAGAGGAAGAAGAGAAGGAAGAGGAATCAGAATTAGAGTGGGACCTAGAACATCACGAATTGAAAGAGTTTTAATTAGATTTGATAACAAGTAGATAAATGGCCAAATATATAAAACACACAAACTTTTTGACATGGAATGTGAAAGGCCTTAATTCACTACAAAAAAGGGGAAAAATCTTCCACTACTTACAGAAAAAAATATCAATGTAGTTTGTCTTCAAGAAACCCATATTAAACAAAAAGATAGAAAATATCTAAAAATCCCAAAACTAGGGAAATAATTTATTGCAGCGACTAAAGACAAGAAAAAAGAGGGGTTGTAATATATGTAAACTATAACTTAGAAGCAAAAGAAATATATAAAGATCCAGAGGATAGGTATCTATTAGTTGAATTAAATGGTCAATTAGGGAAAATACTTCTAATTGAAATTTATGCCCCTAGTGAAAAAATTCTATTAAAAAATTACTACAACAGGTAAGAGATTTTAATTATGAAAATATCTTAGCTATGGGTGAATGGAATGGGGTCATTAACCCAAAAATAGATAGACAGAGGATTAAAACAAATCAAGGAAAACTTCCAGAATCATTTTTTTAAACGATAGAAAGCTTAAGATTAAAATATGCTTGGAGACTTAAATATAATGATAGTAAGGAATTTACGTTTTATTCAAACCCCCATAAATCTTGGGCAAGATTAGATATGTTTCTCACTACAATTCATATAATCAAGTCAATAGAAAAAATAGAAAACAACCCAATAATTTGGTCCGATCACAACCCCGGTTTGATGACATTAGGAACTAACATAAAATCATATAGATGGCAACTAAACGAAAATCTGTTATGTAACAAGGAAATAATGGAAGAAGGGCCATCAAATCCAACCCTCTGCTCAGTGCAGGATCTCCAGCTAAAGTACCCCAACCTTTAGCTCTTTGGATGAAAGGTGGTATAGAAATGTAATGAATGCACAAATAAAACAAAGGACATTAAATTAGGCTGTTGCATGGTTTTGTTTTGTTTGGATTATGGAGTCCAGCCTTGATACACTGGCAAATCTTGAATTTTTTATTTCCAAGAGTGAATATGCAAGTTTTGTTTTGAAACTAGAGAATGACAAATATTCACAGCATCTCCTATTATCCATTAAAAACTAGCAATAGCCAACCAGCTGTGCAACACTTCATTGATGTGTCTATTGGTTTGTTGATAGAAAACTTAATATTACAAACCTCTTGGACATTCATCCTTAGGGCACCTCAACAAGCAGAAATCATACCAACTTCAATAAAACTGATGCTGTACAAATTGTTTTGATGATTGGGCCAGAGGGACTGCTGATATTTATTATTTGAGGGGTGGGAAGGATGTATTCTCTTCTGCATTATCAAAATACTGCAGGGATTTGGAGTCATCTTGCAATTCTTGCTGTTTCTTTTAGTTCAGGTCTCTGATTTCTGGTCCTTTTATATTTCATAAGACTCTAATTTCTTTAGGGGAAAGAGCATTCATTTTTATTTTGGCTAATGGTGAAAAATAAAGGAATGAATTGTGATGTTCTGGAGGAAATCCAGGAGTTAGCTGCCCTGGAAGAAAATTGTATAAGAAACTTATATAACAGTAACTTTTAAACTTCTAATTGTTTGGGGCATTAAAAAAAACTTGTTGGGTTTATTTTGTGATTTAAATTGAATTTGCCTAGCACTGAGGACATGTATTATTTTACTGTTAAATGCATATTGTATCAATCTATCTCATATGATCTCTCTCTCTCTCACACACACACACACACACATACACACACAGAGGGAAATAAATTTACAGTTATAAAAGGTGCCACAAATACATGGACAATGGCTGCTCTGGTTAGAAAAAAAAGTAAAAAGTAATGATATTGGTGAATGCTAAATCTGTTTTGCATTTTACTCTATCAACTAGGAATTTTGAACCCATTTTAGGGATCAGCTTTAGCACTTTAAATAACTCAGCTACAGTTGAAACAAAATACTGGAGACTTATTGCCCCTAGTGACATGGGAGCCAGTGTAAATGAAGACTGTGTTTGTGTTCTTGCTGTGTGCCTTAAAGTCTCTTCTGACTTATGGTAACCTTAAGGACCCTATCATGTGGTTTACTTGACAGAATTTGTTCAGAGGGGTTGATGTTGCCTTCCTTTGAAGCTGAGAAAGAGTGACTTACCAGTGTCACCCAGTGGGTTTCCATGGCTGAGGGGGGATTTGGATCCTGGTCTTCGAGTGCCCTGGTCCATCTTTCAAACAACTACTCCCTGTTGGCTCCAGAGACTGCAGACAAGCTGTTAATAAGCTTTTGTGTTATGATATATAAAAAGAAAAAGTGATGAATTACTATTGTAATGGACTTACAACAGGTGGGATGTAAATAAGTAAATAAGTGACTTTCTTATATTTTTATGAAGAATATTTTATATGTTTTATAATGGAATGCTAGTGCTAACAACAGCAACAACAACTTGGTACCTGCTTGTACTGCATTGTTGGATACGTTTCAATTTGTGCAGCCTGAGGATGTGGACCGGATCCTTGGAGAAGTGAGGGTCACCACATGCATACTGGATCCTTGATCTTCCTGGTTTCTAAATCAACCAGAGAGGGACTGGCCAAGCGGGTAAGAGTTGGTGATGACAAATGCTTCACTGCAGCAAGACAGAGTTCCATCTTGTCTAAAGGAGGCTGTGGTGTGGCTGTTACTGAAAAAGATCACCCTGTATCCCTCTATTTTGGATAACTATAGACAAGTCTTTAATATTCCATTCTTGGGCAAGATTCTGGAGTGAGTGGTGGACTTCCAGCTTTAGGGGTTTTGGATGAAACAGATTATCTAGATCCATTTCAATCTGTTTTCAGACCTGGCTATTAGACAGAGATAATGTTGGTTGCCTTGGTGGATGACCTATGCAGGGAACTGGACAGATGTTTGTGTCCCTGTTAGTCCTTCTGGAACTCAAAGCAGTTGTTAGTAAAAGTCCTCCATTTTTCATATATATTTTGACTATGCAGAGTCCCCTATGACCCCAGACTGACCCCTGGGAGATAGAAGCCATAATCCCCTAGATGTGAAGTCATGTAAGCAAACAAAGTTACAAAAGACCACCGGAACAGGCAGGTTATGGGAGTTGCCCTGGGGAATATCCCATTATGTTGGGAAAGATACCTAATGGTGTTTGTTTGTCTTAGTCTCACACTTCATGAGACAGTGATTAGATTTGATGGCACCTCCTTTCTCTAGCTCCCTTTCCTTGAGTGCTTTGATACCACATGCATTGTGTAGACTATGCCCAGACTTAAGTAAACAATGAAAATCCCATCATGCCTTTGTCTAGCTATTGTCCGGCCCATGGCTAGAAGGCAGAATTTCCCTATAAGAACCCCTGGATTTTAGTAGACACCGTGCTACCTTGGAAGTGCATGCTGAAACTCTGTTGGTCTGTACTCTGAGATAGGTCCCGCGACCCCCCTCTTGCTGGTCGTGCCCCTTCCACAGAACTCATCTTCATTTGCCGCCAAAGCCCAGAGGAGTCGCTCGGGTGTGAGTATATCTCCGTCTATCCTGGTTTCCCTCTTTGCCTTCCCCGCTCTCTCTCTTCCCCGCTTATTCCTCGTGTGTGTGTGTGTGTGTGTGTGTGTGTGTGCGCACTGCATTTGGATGTTTGCTTATTGTTGCCAAATAAATATTTTAGACTTTAATTGGAGCTTGGTCCATTACAGTGTCTTCCCAGCCAGAATTCTTATGTCTCCCATAGACAATTGGATAAGATCTTAGAAGCGAAGTTGGGTGCTTCCCTCTCTCATTTGAGCTAATTATAAATTCCCCAAAATTAGGTCTTGGTTTCCCAACACAGTGTTTAATACCATCAACCACGGTATCCTTCTGGGCTGCCTTTCTGGAATGGGACTTGGGGGCATTGCTATATAGTGGTTCCAATCTTTCTTGGATGGGCAAACTCAGAAGGTGGTGTTGGGGGACTCCTGTTTGACTCCTTGGCCACTGGCCTGTGGGTCCTTTGGGGTTCTGTTCTATCTCCCATGTTATTCAACATCTACATGAAACCACTGGGAGAGGTCATCCAGAGATTTGAGGTGCTGTGTCACCAATATGCTGATGACACTCAATTCTATCTCTCCTTTCTATCTGATTCCAAGGAAGCTGTTTCTGTACTGAACCAGTGTCTGCTGTCAGTAATCAACTGGATGAGGGCAAACAAATTGAAGCTTAATCCAAACAAGATAGAGGTGCTCCTGGTCAGTTGTGAGGCAGATCAGCAAATTAGGGCTTTACCTGTGCTGGATGAGGTTACACTCCCCCTGAAATCTCAGGCTCACAGCTTGGGTCTGCTCCTGGACTCCACTCTGATCTTGGATGCCCACGTCTCAGCAGCAGCCAGAAATACATTTGCATAGCTCAAATTAGTGCACCAGCTGCACCCACTTCTTAAGACATCAGATCTGGCTATGGTGACACATGCGTTGATTACATCTCATTTGGACTACTGCAACACACTCCACTGGGACTGCCTTTGGAAACTTTCCAGAAACTTCAGCAAGTCCAAACACCACAGCCAGAATGAAGACAGGGGGCAGTTACAGGGAGTATATAATTCCCTTGTTAAAACATCTCCACTGGCTACTTATTTGTTTCTGGGAACAATTCAAAGTGCTGGTCATGACCTATAAAGCCCTACACAGCTTGGGTCCAGACTATTTGAGAGACTATATTCCCCCTTATGAACCTGCGAGAGCCCTAAGATTTGCAGGAGAAGGCTTTATCTTGGTATCACCAAGATCACAGGCTCATCTGGTGAGGACACGAGAGAGAGCCTTCTTGGTGGCTGCTCCCACTCTCTGGAATGCCCTTCCTCGGGAGGCTATGCTGGCCCCCTCCCTAATGGCCTTTCACCAGCAGTAAAAATATTTGTATGCTGGCAGGCTTTCTGTATATAATACATAGCAGGATGGTTTTATGAAGCAGGTGGGGTTTTAGTCTGTTTTTAACTTGCATATATTTTGTGATTTTATATTATATTTTATATTGTGTATATTTTATGTGATTTTATATGTGAATTTATATATAGATATTTAATTGTTTTGAATTTTATTGCAATTTTAAATGTTTTATCTGTGAGCCACCTTGGGTTTCTCTGGGGAGAAAGGCAGGATATAATTGAAATAAATAAAAATAAATAAAATTATAATAATAATATAAGCTTGTGTGTTATGGGCTATATCTCAGTTATAGATGAAATACATTGCATGCAGACTGTCTCAGATTTGATCACAAACATTTCCAGGTGAAGCTGGAAATGAAACCTTGAAGACTGCTGCTAGTCACTGAACACCTGGCCAGTGATATAAATTTGTATCCAGTTCAGAAACAGTCATGGTGGTGGCTTGTTTACTTACCCAGCCAGGGCTGAGGCTCGACTCAGGCCTGCATCCTTCCGAGGTCGCTAAAATGAGTACCCAGCTTGTTGGGAGACAATCACCTCACAGTTGTAAACCGTTTAGACATCCCATAGCGTGATATGAAGCGGTATATAAATGAAGCTGCTTTGCTTTGCTTTACCCAACAGATGGCTATGCAGTCAAAGCTGACAGGGGGAGGGGTGGGGGATATTTATTTTTAGATTTGTATGGATTTTAATTCTTGTAAGCTTCCCCGATTGCTCGACAGAGGGGCGGGGTAAAAAATATTATTATTATTATTATTATTATTATTATTAATATTAATCATGATGTTTAGATCAGAAAGTGTCACTGCAAAATTTAATAAATGAATGAATAAAAAGTAAAAAGGATAGTGAAATATAGTTAAATTCTAGTTTGTGTATTAGTTCAAGAGGTGGAACTTCATACTAAATTTCCAATAAACCAACCCCCCTTCCCCCAAATACATAGTGTATCATTTCAGAGATGCATGAGATCTATTTTTCCAATCATCTACATTGGATTAGAACACCACTTTCCAGTCCTAGCAATTTTTCCTATGAACATTCCATTAACAATGAATACAGAAACATTGAATAAGTGCAAGACATAGTCTGAACTTCTGTCAGTTGCTTATTCTGTCCTCGTATGCATTTACTACAATATATTTGCTCTTAAGGCTGTTCTAAAAGGAGGTATCCTGCAAGGTATCCTCCTTGTGGAAGAACCTTACCTGTAGGTTCTAAAGGGCATCAAGAGGCTTGAAGGAGCAGGTCTAACACCCATGCATCAAGTGATTGACCATGAGAAGGGTGTTAAGGAGTTGTCATTGCTCCTGTACACTCAAGACAGAAGAAATAGTTCTGACCTTACCCAATTGTAATGGTTGCTGCTGCTTCTCCTAAGGTAAGTAAGGGCATTCAGATGCTTTCCATGTAGACTGCTATGGGCAATCAGTGGCAGGGGGCCAAGTGTGTTTGGTTCCCCCCCCCCCCCCATTCACCTCTACAATTAGGAGAGGAGGAGAAGGCATCAGCCTCTTGACTATAGAAATCACTACTCTGTGAAAGAGTTATGCTTCGCCAGCAAAACTGTTAGATTTTAGTCATAGGCTGTGCAGTCCCTGCATATCTATCCAGGAATAAGTCCATGAAGTTCCATGGAGCTTACTTTCAAGAAACTGTGCATTGTGTGTACATTGGAAGTTTAACCAAGCAGCTTCTTCTGTGATTATGCTTTCAAACATCTTTTTTAAAAGTATATATCATTTTTACAGCTTTATCGAGGCTATGAATTCAACTACATTTTTAATTGTTATGTAGCAATATGCTAAATAATATTAAATTATTTACATAGATGACCACTAATATTTAGAAGCTCCACATCTGCCTTTACCCCAGCACAAAGGTTAAGCTGTTAAAAACCCCAGTTCCCAAGCCCTGTACATAGAATTTAAGGAACCTATTTCTTTATTGAAATAGCTGGGAATAAAATCTTGACAATAGCATTTCATTTTGGATTGAGTTCATGTGTATATCTAAAAAGGTACTGTGAATATATGCCCCATATCTGAGTAGCATGCTTATCAATGAAATTCTGTCTCCACTGCTTATTTCAGCTGGTTACTCAGTGACAATCCAACATTTGGAACATAACTTGAAGTTTGTATGTGAATACAGTATATATGTGTGATTTCTATTTAATAGTAAGACCCATATAAAATTATCAGTTCAAGCTTGTATTCAGAAAGTTTCCATTAAAGTGAATGTCAACTTTTTAGTTAAAACTTTTTATTTGCAGAGTTGAGATTTGCACTCAGGTAATTGCAGAAGTGATAAAACAAGATGCAATGGCCAACTTAGTGCTATTAATGTTGTAGACTGAATAGCTGTTTAAAAAATACAGAAAATGTGAATACTTGTGGAAAGCATTTCATCAGCCAAATATTTACTATGCTACCTCAACATGAACTGCTTGGTGAACTTCAGTACATTAACACTTTTTAATTTTTTCTCCTTTGAATTATTAGTTCAAACAGCTACACATGCAGTGAAACAGGATTACTGTACAAATTTTCTGTTGTCTAAGCCTCTATATTGAACATTTTCAGTGGTGAGTATTTGGAATTCAAAATAAGAGTGATGTGAAATAATACATAGATATTCATGCAGTACTTTGGTAAAGAATGTGATGCCACCACCAATATACATGACACCTAATATTTATTTGTTATGTTTGACACATTAGCACATGAAGCGGGCTGGACAGTGACTAGAGTGCATATGGCGGAAATCTCAACTCTTATCCGACAGAACTCGCCATAGGAAACATCTTGATTCCTATTGGGAGGCTTTGAGTGCAGCGCAGAAATCGTTCTGTTCTGCACACATTGCGTCTGCAAAGTCTCGCCCGGCAGAGCTGTTTAGGGTGGTAGGGGAGCTGACAAAGGTTCCACCTGTGCCAAATCCCCTACTTAACCCAATGACGGCCTGCTGTGAGGTGTTTAACACCTACTTTGCAGATAAAATCTCTCGAATAAGAGCCGACTTGGATGCCAGTGTTTTGGCAGAATCCATAGACGAGGTGTCCAGCAACTCCATTGATGGTAATTTACTGGATCAATTTCAATCTGTGAGTACCAATGAAGTGGACAAGCTCCTAGGAAGGGTGAGGAAGACGACTTGCCCCCTCGATCCATGTCCATCTTGGCTGGTCGTCCGGGGGGGACGCATTGCAAAGCGCTCTTTCGGAACCTAATCAACACGTCCTTCAGGGAAGGTACTGTACCATCTTGTTTGAAGGAGGCGATAGTTAGGCCTCCCCTGAAAAAACCTTCCCTGGACCCCCTGGATAGAAATAATTACAGACCAGTCTCCTTGCTCCCTTTCTTGAGCAAGGTGATTGAGAGGGCAGTCGCTTCCCAACTCCAGGCAGTCTTGGATGAAACCAATCATCTTGATCCATTTCAAACCGGCTTCAGGACAGGATATGGAGTTGAGACTGCCATGGTTGCTCTGAACGATGACCTCCGCCTGGGCATTGACGGGGTAGTGTGACCCTGCTGGTGCTCTTGGACCTCTCAGCAGCCTTTGATATAATAGATCATGCCATCCTCTTGGATTGCCTGAGAGAATTAGGAATTGGAGGCACTGCCCTGCAGTGGTTCCGTTCCTTTCTCTCGGGTAGACTCCAAACGGTGAGGCTTGGGGACAGTTGCTCTTTTCAAATAGAGCTTAATTGTGGCATCTCCCAGGGCGCCATCCTGTCCCCAACGTTATTTAACATCTACATGAAGCTGCTGGGAGAGATCATTCGGAGGCATGGAGCGCGGTGTTATCAGTACGCTGATGACACCCAGATATACTTCTCCATGACCAGATCATCGATTCAGACTTCAGATGGCATCTCTCCTCTCAATGACTGTCTCAGAGCAGTAATGGATTGGATGAGGAAAAACAGATTGAAGTTAAATCCAGACAAAACGGAGGTACTAACAGTCACAGGCCTGAAACCAGGCTTGGGAATACAGTCTCCAGTCCTGGACGGAGTCACACTCTCCTCTAAGGACTGTGTTCACAGTTTGGGGGTACTCCTAGATTCGTCGCTTCACATGACTAGTCAGGTGAATGCGATGGTCAGGAGTGCCTGTTACCAGCTTCAGCTGATACGCCAACTGCGCCCTTATCTGGACATGAGGGATCTGGAAACTGTGGTGCATGCTCTGGTAACCTCATATCTGGATTACTGTAACGCACTCTACATGGGGCTACCCTTGTGCCTAACCCGGAAACTGCAACTGGTGCAAAATATGGCAGCCAGGTTAATCTCTGGAACATCGAGGAGGGAGCACATAACACCAGTGCTTAAATCCCTCCACTTGCTGCTGATTAGTTTCCGGGCACAGTACAAGGTGTTGGTTTTAACCTTTAAAGCCATGGCTTGGGTCCAACTTATCTCAGGGACCACCTCTTCACGTATGATCCCCTCCCCCCACACCCTTCGGTCCTCTGGGAGGAATCTTCTGCAGCCTGTGAAGACCAGGCTGGTGCAGACCTCCCAGAGGACCTTCTCTGCAACCGCTCCCAGACTTTGGAGTGGCCTGCTGGAAGAGATCCGTCTTATTACCACCCTTGCTGCCTTTAAGAAAGCAGTAAAGACGGATCTCTTCCGGCAGGCCTTCCCAGAATAACCTCCTGGCCCAATCGGAGCAACTGCCACCTCTCTCCCTTGTATTGTTGGTGCTTCCTGTTTTTATTATATTTTTATATTTTATTGTACTATTGTATTTTAATCTTTGCTTGTTTAATTCAATTTTAAGGGGGGCGGGGGGCGGGGAGAGGGTTGAGGGAATGTTTTTTAACTGTTGCCTGTTTTAATATGTTGTACCCCACTCCGGTTGCCTAGCAGAGGGGCAGGCTAGAAATATTATTTATTTATTTATTTATTTAACACATTAATATCCTGTCTTTTTTTTCTTTTCTTGTTTTGCCTTTGGGAAGGTAAGTGGATAATGAAAAGTCATTCTTTGTGCCAATCGAGGCCCAAAATAGATGGGCCAAAAGGGCTATCATCATGGTGTTTAGACGACACATGCTCCAAATGCGGCTGGATGCCGCCCGAACGCCACTACAAGGCAAAAGAACTGGGCCAAAAAAGGAGTGGACAACAAATGTTCCTTTTGACAGTCCATTTCAAAACCATGGTGGTGGCCTGGATTAGGGCCAGATGTGTGTGGTCGCTGCAGCCCTGGAATGAATGGAGCCAACCCTGGCATGAATGGAGCTCCCTCCCCCCCCCTTTTTTTTGCCCATCTGGTTGAAGCCCAGATCACTTCAGTTCAGCTCCTTTCTATTAAGTCCCCCCCTCCCCCCAAAAATGTGATATATATATTTATCCCAGTATATTTGTCTGGAAAGACGTACCACCACTGCCACCACCATAATAACAATATTATAAATTTCTTGGCATTTTTTTGTCTCACGGTTATTTTCTTTTTGGTTATAGAAATAAACATGTAAAAAGCAAATGGCTAGGATTTGGAGACCTTGTTCACTATTGTTCAGGTGACAATGTCTTAGACAGGGCATTGTGTAGGCCTACAGATATTGTTAGACTGAAACTCACAACGGTCCCTAGCTAGCCTAGTCTGGTGAAGAATGCTGGGAGCTATAGTCTAACAACCTCTAGATGGTTACATAATCATATGTCTGTCTTTAAGGATGCATCTACACTGTAGAAATAATGCAGTTTGATAACAGTTTAGTTGCTGTTGACATACCCTATTACCTGTCAAGCCAAATATGTGGTTTTCATAATTAATATCTTGTGTGGAGCATGACTGGAAGTCATGATGGTCAAATACATGTTTTTGGGGATCACAATGATCCAAGGAAATTAAAAAGCACAGTGTTAGGGTCACTTGATCTAGGGCAGGCCAAGCCTAGATGAAAACAAAAAGGACAACCACCTTAGGTTATGCTAAGCATAACACATTCCCCCTACCTGTTTATTTTGCATTTCCTGTGGGAAAGGAAATGAAGACAACAAAGGAAAGTATTTGTCAAACTGTCAGAGTCCAAAACCCTGTTTTCCATCTTTGAAGTTCCCAAATTTCCTCTGCCTATCTGATTGTCAAAGTTTGCTCCAGATCCATTCATGCATTAATGCCTTGGTGCTAAACCCCCCTAAGACCCAAAACACATGGGCCAAATAAAGTGGTTTCTGGCTGCTTTGGGGGCATGGCATTTACATAAGCTGCTCCAAGGCTATGCCAAGCCAACAAAACCTGACCCAAAATGGAGCACATTTAATCTGCACCTGCTGGTTGCCTGTTTGGGACTGTGGCAGTGGCCCATTTTGGTTGCCACAATCCGGCACAATTGGGGCTGGAGCAGCTGCTCCTTCTAGGCTATCTGCTTTGGCCCTAGGTTTTCTGGGCCAGCTTGTTCCCAGGAACAACATCAAAGCTTTTCCCATATCTTTTTGGGTACAATAACACATGCCCTGAGGGAAGGTTTGTGAGTATACCCCCCATTTCTGAGCTCTCTTTGTTCACTTCTGTTGGTGTACCCTCAAATCACTGTCCACGTCTCCAGCATTCTTCCACTTTCATTTCCGCCACCATGTGCAGCTTTGGGAACTACCCTGATCTTCAGTGTTCATTCTTTCTTGGCATTCCCTGGGCTGTTGTCCAAGATTTCAATGTTTTTCCTATATGTTTGCTTTATATTGAGGTTCCCTTGTCTGAGTCATCAGTGTTTTTCTATGGACATCTCTTTCTATAGACTGGTAATTATTCCACATTTACCATATGAATTGTCCACTATCCAGACTTTCAGCTTCCTATTTCTGTAGCCTTGTGGGTGAGTTTTAAAGCTGATTCCATTCTTGTATGTTTCATTGCTCTCTGATACATTTCCAAATAAAAACCTCTTAGTTACTTGAAATTGAATTTCTATTGCAATCTTACTAGTATAAATTGGCATAGAAAATCCTTAGCAAAAATTATCCACCTCTTGCATGCCTCCATTTTAGTTAGTATTCCTCAACATTTTAAAGGAGATATTGACATAGCTGGTGCGGCTTTCCAAGCCCCTACCTTTTTGGGTAACACTTCCATGGCTCCATTCTACAGAGTCTGGGATTTTTAATTTTGTAAGGCACCAGCATTCTTTGGAAGAAAAGACTAAGGACCTTTTAAAATTACAGATCCCAGGATTTCATAGGATGGATCTACAACACTTAATGTGTTGTCAATCTGCATTATTTCTACTGTGTAGATGCATCCTTAGCAGATTTTCTTCTGTATGATTTCTGCAATAAAAAGTGAACCTGAGGGACTGAAATGGGCCATCCTACAGATTAAAACACAAAAGTGTTTCAAGGTGTCCTACTATTCTTTCAGCATAAGTGAGCTTTATATGATTTAAGAAGTATTCTTAAGATTTTCTGGTATTTAAAACATGAACTATTTCTCACTGTTGAGTTATTTTACAAGAGAGTACAAGGCATTGAAGAGAGAGAATATTTTATTATGAATTGAACTGAAGATATGTTTTGTAAATACTATGGTGGTAAATTAGCCCTCAGAATATGAACAACAAAAAAGAAAAGACAAAGAAAGCAGTGGAATTCTGGATGTGACATGAAAGGAGTCTTAAATTTTCTATTTCTAGGCTACAAATAAGAGAAACTGTTTCAACGATTTTGCACCATACTGGAAAAAAAGAGAGAACACCCTTTATCATATACTGCTTAATTTCTGCTTTCAAAAGGAAAGTACTTAATATGTCAAGAACTACTTAACTGCATTAGCAATTCCATCCTTTTCAACAAGGATTAGCAATCCCTTCTTATTCAATATGAATAGCAGACCTGAGAAATAAAAATGCAACTAGCAGAGAAGAATTTGATTTTGCTGGATTTGTGCTTTTGATTGTAAAGCTAAATAAAGGACTGACCCATTAAAATGAAATGATGGGAGGGAAGGATGTGTTCTATAAATTTATTTTGTCCAGACACAAAACTGACAGAAATATATTAACCCCATTGAAACCTGTACAATTTTGTAATATCTCTCAAATCTGAAGTAAGACTGGTGCCATAATTTGAAGTGAGGAACTAGTCACTACAAGAGAGGAAGAAAGATGGAATTTAATGAGATATTTACAAATATATTTCTGTAGCCTATTTCGATATAGAGCTAACAATAGCCTACTTGTATTTAGAACTAGGCTGTTTGGTGTCATCTACATAAAAAAAAAACAAATAAATAAAACATCCAAGCATTTGTTAAAGTTACATTTGAAGGAGACACAGAGATGCCTATTAACTTTTCCAAAAGGGTGGCCACTTATGTTTTTATCATGTATTTTAAAATGAGGACAGATTGAAAATAAAAACAGAAGAAGAAGTGGCATTTTTAAAATTCATTAGCACATTATGTTTATAAAGTGTTAAAGAAATCTATGAATGTGAGAGAAATGTAACCACCTGTCTTAATACAATCAAGACATTTTATGTGGTATGGAGTTTAGATTTTACTATGGAAGGAAGAATCATCTGAAGAAATTGGAAATATACTCCAAGACTAGCAATTGTATGAAAAACATTTCCACTATTAAAAATCTTGGAGCATGATGAATTTGGCAGATGTTGGGGAAGATAGGAGTGTTGTTGCCATAAGAGCCTCTTACAGAGTGACACACATAGCCGCTCCATACCTGGAATGAATCTACAGAAGTGACTATAGAGTCCTGCAGACCAATATTAGGACATTGTTCATGCAGTCAGCTCTTCATAGCCACAAATTCTGCATCCACAGATTCAACCAATCACCATTCAAAAATATTCTCTCTCTCTCTCACACACACACACACACTCACACACACTCACACACACACACACATATACTCAAAAAGCAAAGCTTATTTTACTGTTTTATTTAACATCATTTTACTACATTAATTTAGCATTATTTTACTACACCATTGCATATGATGGGACTTGAATATCCATAAATTTTGGTATCCATGGGAGGTCCTGGAACCAAGCCCCAGTAGATACCAAGGGCCCATTGGAAGGGTTTTTTGTAGAGGTTGTTGTTGTTGTTATTGTGTCCCCCCCCCCCCCCCCCAGGATTTAGGCTTTTAAGACACAGACCTGCATGATCTTGATGGTAACAATCAAGCACATGGAGATATCTCATAATTCTCTTGTTCTATGGTTTCCCATTAATTCTTCAGAATTATATCAAAAGTCAAATATTTTGCAAACGGTCTGACCAAACCAACAGTCTCATGCTACATACTACTAATAAAGTCTGGTTTTATAGATCTGTGTTCCCTTTTCTGCTAAACATGGCCAGGGTGAAAGGGAGAAGGTGGCAAGGATAGTGGTTTTGTTTGTTTCCTTCAATGTGATGTACAATGCTTATTAACACATTAAATAGTATTCACATTATCCACCAGAAAAAAGTCAGCTCACAGGCTGAGAAATAAGATTCAGTCAGCAATATCTGGAGGAACCAGAGGGATGTTTGAGGAAGTCAGGCCTCCATAGCCCCTTTCTTAATGGCTACGAAAATGGACATAACTCTGACATCTGTGTATTAAAATTCCTGACTAGGTTCCCATTTGAGACCATGATTTTCCTTTCAAGACCCCACTAGTAAATGTCTTCAATACTTCAATGACACTTTTTGTTCTTTCAATATCTTGTTTTTCTTCCTTGGCTTTGAAAGAGGTTACTTATAGGGGACAAATGAGCTGTTTATTGCAACAGCTTCACTGGTTACAGGTCCATTTCTAGGAAGATTTCAAAGTGCCTATCAAATCATACAGCATGAGTTCAGACTATCTAGTGGACTGTATGTCTCTATATGAGCTTGCCAATGTTTTCTAATATTTGGGGGAAGGAATTTATTTAGGTCTTACCACTGTACAATTGACATTTGGTGAAAATATGAGAGGACCTTCTCAGTGGCTACTCTTAGACTGTGGAATCTCATTCTATGGAAAGCTCAATTGCCCCCCTATGTTTTCTTGCTCCTGGCAAGCAAACATATTTTATAGTTTTTTGTGGGTTTTTCAGGCTGTGTGGCCATGTTCTAGAATAATTTCTTTCTGACGTTTTGCCAGAATCTGTGGCCGGCATCTTCAGAGAATACTGGAATGGAAGGGAATGGGTCTATATATACTGTGAGACCCTGGGTAGGGAGGAGTGATTCCCAGTAAACTGTGTACTGTTCTGTGTTGAATAGGTATTGTTCTGTTGTTAATGGTATGGCTTCAGGGTGGGAGGATATGCAATCAAGGATATTGTCTGCTATTCCCATGTAAACTGTATATTGTTCTGTGTTGAATAGGTATTGTTCTGTTGTTAATGACATGGATTCAGGGGTGAGAGGATATTCAATGAAGGATATTGTCTGCTATTGTCTGCTGGGAAAGCCCCTGACCCTGGTTGGTTTCCCATTTGCATTTGCTGAGTGCTGATTTTCTTATTTTGAAGGACTGGTAGCCACACCTTGTTTACTTTAAGAGTTTCTTCTTTCCTGTTGAAGTTATCCAAGTGTTTGTGAATTTCAATGGCTTCCCTGTGCATTCTGACATGATATTTGTTGGCATGGTCCAGGATTTCAGTGTTTTCAAACAGCATTTTATGCCCAGGATGGTTTATAATGTGTTCTGCTACTGCTGATTTTTCTGGCTGGCCCAGTCTGCAGTGTCTTTCGTGTTCCTTGACTCGTGTTTGGACACGGCGTTTGGTGGTCCCTATGTAGACTTGTCTGCAGCTGCATGGTATGTGGTAAACTCCTGCGGCTGTGAGAGGGTCTCTCCTGTCCTTCGCTGAGCGCAGCATTTGTTGTATTTTCTTGGTTGGTTTGTAAACCATTTGGAGCAGGGGTAGGCAACCTTTCCCCTTTAAGGGCTGAGGGACTTCAACTCCCAGAATTCCAGGAGCTATTGGTCAACATGGGACTATTGGCCAACATGGCTGAGGCTTCTGGGAGCTGAAGTCCCTCGGCCCTTAAAGGGGAAAGGTTGCCTACCCCTGATTTGGAGGTTGTGTTTCCTCACCACTTTCCCTATTCTGTCTGTGACTCCTTTGATATATGGTAAAAATAACTTTCCTTTAGGTGGTTGCTCATCTTCACTCCTCTGGGTTTTCCTGGGTCTGGCAGCCCTTCTGAAGTCTGAGCTGGAGTAACCATTTGCCTGCAGGGCCCGTTCTAGGTGCTTCAATTCCTCTTCCAAGAAGTGGGGTTCACAGATGCATTTTGCCCAGTCTACCAGTGTTTTTATTGTGCTTCTTTTTTATCCTGGGTGATGGTTGGAGTTTTTGTGCAGGTATCTGCCTGTATGTATAGGTTTTCTGTATACTGTGTGACCCAGACATTGGTTTGGTTTGCGGATGACTAGGACATCCAGGAATGGCAGTGTTCCTTCCTTTTCTTTTTCCATAGTGAATTGGATGTTAGGGTGGATGTTGTTCAGGTGATTCAGGAACACAGCCAGATCTTCTTCTCCATGGCTCCAAATGATGAAAGTGTCATCCACGTATAGGAACCAAGTTGTGGGCTTTTTCAGTGCTGTTTCCAGGGCTTGTTTTTCAAAGTGTTCCATGTAGAAGTTTGCTATCACTGGGCTTAGAGGGCTTCCCATTGCTACCCCATCTCTCTGTTCGTAAAATCCATTGTCCCACTGGAAATAGCTTGTGGTGAGGCAATGTTCAAGCAAGGCTGTAATGTCCTCTGGAAAAATTTGTCGGATGAGTGTCATGGTGTCCATTATGGGGACTTTGGTGAACAGGGAGACCACATCGAAGCTGATTAGTATGTCTCTGGGTTTAAGTTCAAGGTTATTTATTTTTCTTATGAAGTGAGTTGAGTCCTTGATGTAATGGGGGGGGGGGGGGTTTGCCCTATATGGGCTTATAATTGTGTGGCCAGAAACTTAGCCAAATCATATGTGGGGGATCCAATGGCACTCACATTTTAATTTAGGCAAACTTTCTACTAGTAACAGGTTGGGGCAGAAGAGTGTTCTAATGAGGCTTGCTGCACTGTTATCAAATTTACTATATTTTAATGTATTTGAAAGTGTTTTAAATTAGTGAGATTTTTAAACAAATAGGACTGTCTCTTTAATATAAAAACATTTTATTTTATTTTTAAAGGATCTTTGCTGTACTTTACTTTGATCTGGTTGTACACTGTCTTGGGTTTAGTGCCAGGCAAAATATGGGACTGAAAATATATAGAATAAAATAAAGAGTTATATAGCAATAGCAAGTACATTTCTATACTGCTTATCAGTGCACTTAAGCACTCCCTAAGTGGTTTACAATGTGTAAGCTAATTACCCCCAACAAGTTGGGTACTCATTTTAGTGACCTTGGAAGGATGCAAGCCTGAGTTGAGCCCAGCCACTGGCTTATATATTCTGTTTTTACCCTAAAATGATTATATATATATATTCTTCCTGGGATTTTGCATGCTCCCATATCCCAAAGTGCATTACTACATATCTAGATTATGCAGTAGACATGAAACAACTGCTAATGAAAGGAATTCTAACAAGACTGGTGAGTGTATCTGATGGTAATATGTATTTGTAAAGGCCAAGGTCAAGATAATGACAATCTGGAAGGGATGTAACCCAATGGTAGGGCACAAGTTTCCTATTCAAAAAGTAACAGTTTATGACAGTTTCAGGATGTGAAAATTTCAAGATGTCCACTGTAGCATTGTTTCCCATTCATATTTTGTACATGTCAAGGGTTTTTGTTTTTATTTTTGCTTTCACCTGAAAGTGAATCATATAGTCCCAGAGCTGGAAGAGACTACAAGGGCCATCCATTCCAACCTCCTGCCATGCAATAACACATAATCAAAGCACTCCCAACCAATGGCTATCGAGCCTTTATTTAAAGAGAAGGAGAAGGAGAAGGAGACTCCACCACACCCTGAGGAAGCCTATTCCACTGTTGAACAGCTCTTACTATGAAGAGGTTCTTCTTAATGTTTATTTGGAATCTCTTTTCTTGTGGCTTGAATCCATTGATCCATATCCTAGTCTCTGAAGCAGCAGAAAACAAGCTGGCTCCATCCTCAATATGACATCCCTTCAAATATTTAGACATGGCTCTAATGTGACTGCTTAACCTTCTCTTCCCCTGCTATGTTACCCATAGTGCTTTTAATATCAAACTATAGACTCCATTGATGACCTCCAGATGAACTCTGGCAGTTGGCATAGAGGTATGTGCCCATTGCGCCCAAGGCATGGGCCAACCACCCTTAATCCCCAACACACCCGTAGCTCCCAGATAGTCTAGGAGAGTTGCTGATGGAATCATCTGATTACATTACAACCATCAAGAGGTGCAATGTTTGTATTGTATAGACCAATCACACAACCAGGATATCGGCCTTTCGGATTAAGGCAGTACAACCCTATACAGCTGGGTGTCATCTTTGTAATTATTACCTTTTGCCTCAAGCTCACTTTGGCCCCATAAAAACCCCAGATTTTGGCCAGTCAGTGTGCTATCTTCCTGGTCTAAACAACTCCACATCACTCTGACCTCTGAAGCTAGTCACCAGCATTTCCGCTCAAACCCACATTGTGGAGCGAACTTGTTTCCATATCCACTTTTCCCATCCAGACCCTGAAGGCGAGCCTAGTCTATTGGTGAGTATATCCCTAGTGAAGCCTGCATTCTATCCCCATGTTAACAGCTATTTTCCTGAGCCTGTATGAGTGTGTGTGTGCATTTTATTGTGTGACTTTACCCTATAATAAAACTAAAATATTGATTGGAAGGATCTGCCTCTGCTCCATTTCTGGGACTTCCCTGGTCCGCTCAGTATACAAATTGGGAGGACGGTTCTGCAGGACTCTGTAGCCAGCCCATCTCACAATATTAGATTAAGCATAAATTCCCCTTGAAAATACCCTTGGCTACAGCTAAGCATACGCAACTCCCTAAATTTCTCCTCATGTTTTTCAGACATTTTCACCATTCTGAATAAGCTCCAGCTTGTAAATTTCCTTCTTGAATTGTGGTGCCCAGAACTGGGCACAGTATTCCAGGAGAGGTCTGACTAGCAGAATAGAGTGGCACTATTGCATCCCTCAGTCTAGACACTATATTCCTATTGATGCAGCCTAGGATCTTATTGGCTTTTTTAGCTGCTGCATCACACTGTTGATTCACATTCAGCTTGTGGTCTACTAAGGGCCTTTGCAGACTGCCAGAAATAGTGCACATTAAATTGAGGCACTGCCTTGGCTCAGTGCTAGGGAGTCATGGGAATTGTATTTTTTTTCTGGGACATTGAGCCTTCTCTGTCAGAGAGCTCTGGTGCCACAATAAATTACAGTTCCCATGATTCCGTAGCACTGAGCCAGGGCAGTGCCTCAATTTAATGTGCACTATTTCTGCCAGTCTGCAAAGGCCCTAAGACTCCTAGATCCCTTTTGCTCATACTGTTGTCAAATCAAGTGTCACCTATTGTTTTTTGCCTAACCATTGTACCTTATATTTCTCCCTGATGAAATTCATTTTGGTAGTTTTGGCCCAACTCTCTAATATGTAAAGGTCATTTTGAATTTTGATCCTGTCCTCTGGGGTATTAGCCACTCCTCCTAATTTGGTTTCATATTAAAATTGGATAAGTGTGCCCTCTATTCCTTCATCCAAGTCATTGATAAAGATGCTGAATAAAATAGCAGTGGGTCCAGGACAGAACCTTGTAGCATCCTGATAGTCACTTCTCTCCAGGATGAAGAGGAGTGATTCGTGAGCAACCTTTGAATTTGGTCAGTCCACCAACTTCAAATCCATATAACATTTACATTATCTAGCCTGTATTTTACTAGATTTTTTGCAAGGACATATAAAGTCCTTACTGAAATCAAGATATGCTACATCCACAGCATTCCCTTTATCTTTCAAGTTTGTAACTCTATCAAAGAAACAATAGATAAGATTAATCTGGTGTGAAGTCTAGCAATTTTGGTAAATTCTTCAAAAACAAAATAAAACTATTTTTTTTACTATATTTCCACTGGTCATATTCAATAGATACAACTGTTCCTAATATGGAGAAAAACATGCTGTACCTGTCAGCCATATCACTATAAAAGATGGGGAATTGTATAGGGAAAAAAAAGAGGTGGCAGCCTTTATTTAAAATGATTGACTCCATTGAGATAAAACCAATATTTCGAGGATCAATAGAAGCCTGTACCAGGTGGATGAGTCTGTCCATTTTAATTTTCCCCAAGTTTGACTTTTTTTTCTTTTTAATAAGGTCAAGTTTACATCTTCAATATGAAGAAATTTTAAAATTTTCACAATATGTATCTTGGAAGCTTAGTTGCGGTTCAGAAAATAAAAAGTTTAATTAATGAGGGGAAGGTTGCTAAAATGAAAATCCTGTTTCCTGCACCAAAACCTTATGTGTAAATTTTGCACAAAACAAGTGCCATGCTGCAAAATTTTTGCCAGTTTAGGATTCTCTTCATCTAGAAACAGTGTTTTCCCTCTTTCTTGTATAAAGTGGGGGACTTCAATTGGGGGGAAAAATCTTCTTTTGAACATCATTGTCTTCTGTTAGGAGGTGATTACTTCTAAATCTGATGCAACATTGGAAAGAACAAGGAGGGAATACTCTCTTCTTCTTTTTTGGATTATCACTCCTTCAGCATTTGTAACAGCATTCTGTCCAAATATTTCTGAAAACCAGAAAGAAACTTCTTATGTTGTTTTTGATTAATTATTATTACCCTTTTTCTACTGGGTATTATGTGAAAAGATTATGGATGGGGAACTTCTCTCTCTCTCTCTCTCTCTCTCTCTCTCTCTCTCTCTCACACACACACACACACACACACACAAAATTAAAACATTAAGTAAAAGAAAAATGGCTCAGGAAACTGTGGGAATATGATTATCCACTTGAATGAGAAGAATTATAGAATCATAGAGTTGGAAGAGACCACAAGGGCCATCCAGTCCAACCCCCTGCCATGCAGGAACTCAAAATCAAAGCATCCCCAACAGATAGCCATACAGCCTCTGTTTAAAGACCTCCAAAATAGGAGACTCTACCACACTCCGAGGGAGTGTGTTCCACTGTTGAACAGCTCTCACTGTCAAGAGGTTCCTCCTAATGTTCTTTTCCTGTAGCTTGCATCCATTGTTCTGGGTCCTATTCTCCAAAGCAGCAGAAAACAAGCTCACTCCCTCCTCAATATGATATCCCTTCAAATATTTAAACAGGGCTATCATATCACCTCTTAACTGTCTCTTCTTCAGGCTAAACATAACTAGTTCCCTAAGTCATTCCTCATGGTTTCCAGACCCTTCACCATTTTAGTTGCCCTCTGCTGGACACGCTCCAGTTTTCCAACATCCTTTTTGAATTGTGGTGCCCAGAACTGGACGCATTATTCCAGGTGGGGGCTGACCAAAACAGAATACAGTGGCACTATTGCTTTCTTTGAAGTAGATACTATACTTCTATTGATGCAGCCTAAAATCGCATTGGATGTGTACTTTTAGCAATTGTCTCCCTACTGTGAAAAAATCTTCAAAAACTGCACAGTACGGTTCACTATTTGGGATCTAGTCTGAAAAAAAAATGCAAACTGTATTTTTGTGCAGGAACAACAAGAAGAAATATCCTGCTCAGGAAACAGCATTATGTTAACTTCTGTGAAGAAAATATTACTTCGCACTCAGAAAATCTTGTCACTTTGGGTTTTATTCTGTGCAAAATTGTCCATGCAGCAGGATGATATTTTGTAACAGAAAATATTTCACAGAAAATCAAACTGCCATAGAGAATGCAGTTTCTTATGCAGAAAATATTTATGTGCAAAAATACACATTTTGCACAAAATAAGAACAAACTATAAAGATTCTGTATGTCCAAGCTTTTTATGTAAGATGTTATGCCTTTGGCAGCAACCACTATTTTCTGTTATTTTATCTGTAAAATACCATGTACCTTAATGATAAATAAGTTGTTTTATTTATGATTTCCCAACACTTAAGAAACATGCATTTCACAATTTTTTAAAGAAAAAAGTCTATTCCATTCCCAAATGTAGGGTCTTAGGGGGGGATGCAGACGGGTGACCTTGGGAAGTGGAGGATCAAGGCCAAGTCTGCCAGACAGCGTGGCCCCAATCCTCCCTTTTGCTGGCCCAGAAAGGAGTGGCAAAATGCTGCTCCTTTCAGAGCCAGCAAAAGGCCACTCTAAAAGCTGCCATGTGGCTCTTTGGTGCCCCTTCTGGCACAGAGCGTCAAAAGGCTGCACTGGAAGGATGTCCTGATGCCACGCACTGTGTGTAATGGCGCGTGGTGTCAGAACGTCTTTGGGGAGGGGTTGAGGTAGCCAGCGTGTGGCTGCCCCTCCCCATCCCTGCCTCCAGGATGTCCTAAAGGGCCCCTCTGTAGAGGCCCTTAGATTTCTTTTTTTATTCTATTTTTATTCTCCTGCACAGTGCATGTGATAACATGTATACAAGAAACAGAAATATTTGTTTCTCTTTTTCTTTACAAGTGAAAGGACGAGCTGCTCTTTCACCCTGTTTGTGTATGTGTCTTCAAGTCACATGGTGACTTATGGTGCCCCCATGAATTGCATAGCAGTTTTGCCAGTTCCTTCCTCTTAAATATGGGACTGAACAGACAGCCCCTAAGGGTCGGAATCCAGCAAACAAAGGGGTAGCGGGATGCTGCTCCTTAGGGGCTGTCTGTTCAGCCCCTATATTTCAGAGGAAGGAATTGGCAAAACACTTACAGTATTGCTATACAATTCATGACGGCACCATAAGTTGAGTGGTGATGTGAAGGCAATGGTGTGGCCCCAATCCTGTCCTTTGCCACTCTAAAAAGAGCTGGCAAATGCCACTCCTTTTTAGAGTGGCAAAAAGCCATCCTTGCCACACGCAGCGGTGGCTTTTCGCTGCTCCTTTGACACAGCATGTGTAAATGCTGCATCAAGGGACCACCCTGATGCCTCCTGCCATGTGATGGGGTGCTCAGCATGAGGACAACAGAGGGGGCACAGATGGGGTGGCTGTCGTGCAGTCACCACACCCCCACTCTGCCCCTAGGCTGACCTAAAGTGTCAGTCTGTTCAGCCCCATAGTCTCCCATCTAAGTACTAACCTTGCTTAGCTTCCAAGATCAGATGAGATCTGTTGCCTTCGGAGTATTTAGTCCCCCTTTCTTTTATACTAGCTTGAACTAAATTTTGAAGGACTAAAGGCTCCCTAGCATTATTTGAAGGACTAAAGGCTCCCTAGCTTGAACTAAATTTTGAAGGCTCCCTAGCATTAGAGAAAATAAGGAGATCAGCTTAGAGGAAAGACAAGGAAGAGGGAGTAGTAGTAATCTCTCAGCTGTTCCTCTTGGTCCCAGAATATTTTGTACATGTAGTGTTCACTAAGCTAGACTGCTGCTATCAGTCTGAGGATGCTATCCATGAGCTGAAGTAAGTTTCAACTGTAAGTACAGCTGGTCTCTGTCTATAGAGCAGGAAACAGGCACCATTTTGTTATCTGACTCTGAAGTATCTTATGCTTTTCTTGCTTTAGAGTGCATGTTATTATATTAAGTGATAAGTCATTACAAATTATGAAGTACTTTTATCACCTTCCACTGGTCAACATTATAGTTTTCTTATATATCAGATGAGGATGAGGAGAAAGGCAACGTTTCCCATCCAAGATTTATTCTAACCATCAGGAAATTATCAACCACTAAAACCAATTTGTTAAGCTTTGCTACAATATACAACCTCATGTACATTCCTCACACTGTTGACATATTTCTCTTCTTAATTTTTACTGTGAATAAATTTCACTTAATCTGCAGAACACCAATGAGGATCTTGATGGATCAGTTTATCTGTGAATTATGTATTTTGAAAGAAAAGTAACATAATAAAACTGTTGAAGCATACAAGTTAAGGCAACAATCACATGAAATCATGAGTGTTTTAGTTCATCTGAAACTTAGTTAAAGCTGATATATTAGTAGTGAAGAGTTAATAAAATAAGGACTGCTGTTTGTCATTGTTGCTAATGTATACCTCCAAAAAAGAAAGAGCTAACAGAATGCTTCTTTATAATTGTTGGGCTGAGCTGAAGTTCTGTGCTATAATAAGACCATGAGTTCTGTTCATCTTTTAGTACTGTATAACACCTCAGAGTACATAAACATACAATTATTTTAAATGATCCATATGCATTCTTGGAAAATGAGTAAAATAATAAGCATTACACTGTGATTCATAATGCTAAATAAGAAAAAATGAAAATCTTTTCAAGCAAGTTTCCATTTCCTTTTTTGGAATGGTTGTGTTTTTAGTATGGAGTCCTCAGATAAGCACCAAGGTAACTTCTGAGCCCACACAAATTTTAAACACACTCATACATGACCGCTGATCTTTCAAATAAACTATTTATTTTATTTTACCATAAGATGTTCCTGTATGCCTGGAATGCACGAAACAGTGAAATGCAATCATTTGGACCAGATTATCTACAGCTATAGTAAAGATTTGTGAAAGCTTTGCTAGGGTTAAAAATCCCACCCTCAGTCTAGTGTTCTCCTCCCCCCCCCCCTTTTTTTTTTTTTTTTTTAATTCTATTAAACTGGTCCATCATTTTCTGGATTCTGGATTCAGATTCAGGATCCCGTTTATCCTATACCATCTTCATCTCAGTTACAAACCCCTTTGTCTTCCTCCTCTTCTCCTGCTTAAGGATGGCAAGTGCCCAGATGATTGCATGTAGCCCATAGGAACAGATAGTGGAGAAATCAAACCAGTTCCAAGTCATATCCAGGGTGTCAGCAAAAGGAGGCAAGGCATGAAAACATGAAAAGCAACTTGAGTGGGGTGCAATACTGAAGTCCAGAAATCTAGAGAGAGAGAAAGAGAGATCAGATAAAAAATTATAGAGACTGTTGTTTGTGACAAAAGAATAGCCTTGATTGTACTAATTTATTTGCTGTATTGTTAACTGCCATCAAGTCCACTTTGACTTATGTCAACCTTATGAATGAGACGTCCAAATTACTCTATCATCAACAGTTCTTCTCAGGTCTTGGAAACTGAAGGCCGTGGCTTCCATGATTCAGTCTATCCATCTACAATGTTATCTTTCTCTTTTCGTACTGCCTTCCACCTTGCTAAGCATTACTATCTGTTCAACTGAATCATGTCTTCTCATGATATGTCCAAGTTACAATTAGGGATGTGACAAAGGGCCTCTACAGATGGGCCCTTTGGACTGTCCTGGAGGCAGGGAAGGGGAGGGGCAGCTGCAAAAGGGGACCTTATTGCTGGTGCCAATTGATGTCCCATTTACACACTTCCTTGGCTACCTTGAGCTGCTCCTTAAGCAAGGACTGAGCAGCCCAGAGTTCCTGGAGCCACTGGTCTGCTGCAGGAACCACCGAGATAGGAGCCCCAGCTGGAAACCCCCACAGATGGAAGCCGCCGGTGGTGAAAAAAGGCGTCTTCTGGGTTAAGACATGGATCAAGTTGTTATACATGAATTCAGCAAATGGAGCAGGTCAACCCAGTTCTGGTGGTAGCAGGAGTAGCAGCAGAGGTACTGCTCTAGTGTCCTGTTAGTGCACTTTGTCTGCCCGTCGGACTCCGAGTGGTGCACCGAGGACAGGTGAGGTGCAATGTCCAGGAGCCAGAGCAGGCTTTTCCAAAACCAGGCAATGAACTGGAACCCTTGTTCAGAGACCACCCCCTCAGGAAAGCCATGAAGCCAGAAGATTTGCTGCACAAACATCTGGGCTGCCTCCTTTGCTGTTGGGAGAACAGCACAGGGCACGAAGTGGGTCACTTTTGAAAAAAAGTCCACCACCCCCCAAATGGTGGTAAAGCCAGGAGAGGGGAGGCAGATCCATAACGAAGTCCATCGAGATGAGCTTCCAGGGCCCTGACTGTGTTGGCAAAGGCAACAGTAAGCCCGCAGGCCATCCTGCATGGCCCTTAGCCCGGCGATACACGGGGCAAGTGTCCACAAACTGGGCCACCTCCACACAAACCCGAGGCCACCAAAACTCCTGTGTGAGAAGCTGTAGGGTCTAACAAACACCAAAGTGTGCTGCTGGCTTAGAGTCATGGCACAACTGCAAGACTGCATCCCAACAGGGACCCGCTGGCATGTAAAGGTGGCCCTAGTGGTAAAGCAGGCCATCCCGAAGTGCAAAGGGAGAGGCGTCCCCCTCCGCTAGATGCTGCACCACAAACGGGTCCTGGCTCTGGAGGTCTCAGATCTGGTCCAACAGTGTGGCATCCCCCAGAGTGGTGGTGAAATTCTCTGTGTGCAGAATTGTGGACCGAAGCTCCCCCTCCTGGTCTGTGGTCATAGAATCATAGAGTTGGAAGAGACCACAAGGGCCATCCAGTCCAACCCCCCTGCCATGCAGGAATTCCCAATCAAAGCATCCCCAACAGATGGCCATCTAGCCTCTGCTTAAAGACCTCCAAGGAAGGAGACTCCACTACTCTCTGAGGGAGTGTGTTCCACTGTCAAAGCACCCTTACTGACAGGAAGTTCCCCCTAATGTTGAGATAGAATCTCTTTTCCTGGAGCTTACATCCATTGTTTCGGGTCCTAATCTCTGGAGCAGCAGAAAACAAGCTTGTTCCCTCCTCAATATGACATCCCTTCAAATATTTAAACATGGCTATCATATCACCTCTCAGCCTTCTCTTCTCCAGGCTAAACATCCCCAGCTCCCTAAGTCGTTCCTCATAGGGCTTGGTTTCCAAACTCTTCAAAATTTTAGTTGCCCTCCTTTGGACACACTCCAGTTTTTCCATATCCTTTTTGAATTGTGGTGCCCAGAACTGGAAATAGTATTCCAGGTGAGGCCTGACCAAAGCAGAATAGAGTGGCACTATTACTTCTCTTGATCTAGACACTATACTTCTACTGATGCAGCCTAAAATTGCATTGGCCTTTTTAGCTGCTGCATCGCACTGTTGACTCATGTTCAACTTGTGGTCCACCTGGATTCCTAGATCCCTTTCACACGTAGTCTCATTCAGCCAGGTGTCCCCCATAGCATAGCTGTGCTTTTCGTTTTTCCACCCTAAGTGCAGCACCTTACATTTCTCCATGTTGAATTTCATTTTGTTAGCTTTGGCCCAGCTTTCTAGTCTGTTCAAGTCATTTTGAATTTTGATCCTGTCCTCTGGTGTATTAGCTACTCCTCCTAATTTGGTGTCGTCTGCAAATTTGATAGCTATGCCCCCAATACCGTCATCCAAGTAATTAATAAAGATATTGAATAGCACTGGGCCCAGAACAGAGCCCTGTGGCACCCCACTGGACTTCTTTCCAGGTTGAAAAGGAGCCATTGTTGAGCACCCTTTGGGTTCGGCCAGTCAACCAATTACAAATCCATGTAACAGTTACTTTGTCTAGCCCACATTTTACCAGCTTGTTTGCAAGAATGTTATGGGGAACCTTGTCAAAGGCCTTACTGAAATCAAGATATACAAGCTGGTAATTTTATCAAAAAAAGAGATCAGATTTGTCTGGCATGACCTGTTTCTCTGAAACCCATGTTGACTTTTTGTGATTATGAAATTACCTTCCAAATGTTCACAGACTCTCTGTTTAATGATCTGCTCCAGAATCTTTCCCAGTACTGATGTCAGACTAACTGGACGATAATTGTTGGGATACTCTTTTTTCCCCATTTTGAAGATGAGGACAACATTTGCCCTCCTCCAGTCCGCTGGGACTTCTCCTGTTTTCCAGGAGTTCTCAAAGATTATTGCCAATGGTTCCGATATTACGTTTGCCAATTCGTTTAATACCCTTGGATGTAATTCATCTGGTCCTGGAGACTTATATTCATTTAGATTAACCAGGTATTCCTGTACTATCTCTTTACTTATTCTGTGCTGAAATTCTCCTATTCTGTCCTTGGCTCCATTATCCTCAGGTTGAGCACCCTTTGTCTTTTCTGAGAAGACTGAAGCAAAGAAGGTGTTGAGTAATTCTGCCTTTTCTCTATCCCCTGTTAACTTTTTGCCATCTTCTCCACACAGTGGCCCTATCATTTCCTTCTTCTTCCTTTTGCTGCTGATATACCCCAAAAAGCCCTTTTTTATGATTCTTAACCTCTCTAGCAAGCCTGAGTTCATTCTGCGCTTTAGCTTTTCTGACTTTACCCCTACACATGCTAGCCATTTGTTTGAATTCCTCTTTGGTGATTTCCCTATTTTTCCATTTCTTATACATGTTCCATTTAAAACTTAGTTCAGTTGCAAGTTCCTTAGTCATCAATCCTGGTTTCTTGAGACACCTCCCATTCTTCCTCCTCATTGGCACGGTTTGAAATTGTGCCTTCAGTATCTCCCTTTTGAGAAACTCCTATCCGTCTTGAACTCCCTTCTCTTTTAGTATTCCTGTCCATGGGATCACCCCCAATATTTCTCTAAGTTTAGTAAAATCAGCTTTCCTAAAGTCTAGAATGCGTGTCTGATTATGCCTGGCTTCTCCTTTCCACTGTATAATAAATTCGAGGTGGACATGATCACTCCCGCCTAAGGATCCAACCACTTGCACTCCATTAACTAGGTCTTCCCTGTTAGTTAGGATCAGATCCAAAATAGCTAACTCCCTTGTTGACTCTTCTACCTTTTGAACAATGAAATTGTCTTTGAGGCAAGTGAGGAATTTGCTAGACCTTGAGGACTTTGCTGAGTTTGACTTCCAGCAAATAGGATAGTTGAAGTCACCCATCACTACTATATTTCTCCTTTCTGAGGGTGTGGTCATCTGTTCTAGAAAGGCATCATCCAGTTCTTTTGCCTGAGTTGGGGATCTGTAGTAGACTCCCACACTAACATCCCTGTTGTTTGCCTTGCCTTTAATTTTTATCTAGATGCTCTCCACCTGGCTTCCAGGATTGATGTCCTGCATTTCTTCACTAGTGTAAATATCCCTGACATATAATGCTATTCCTCCCCCTTTCCTGTTTGGCCCGTTTCTTTTGAAAAGGTTATACCCTTGTATTTCTACATTCCAGTCATGAGACTCATCCCACCAGGTTTCAGTGAAGCCTATTATATCATATTTGCTTTGTTGTGCTATTAGTTCAATTTCATCTTGCTTATTTCCCATGCTCTGTGCATTAGTGTAGAGACATCTAAGACCATATGTCCCCCTTACTTGCTGCATGTGCACGTTTTTTTGCCTCCCACTGTTGGGTCCCTGTACTGTTTGCTTTGTTTCGTCTATGACAGTTTGACTATTTTTCCCAGTCCCTTTGTCTTCCAGGATGCTGTCTCCCTTCCCCACATAATTCAGTTTAAAGCCCTCCTGATCAAATTCTTGAGACTGTTGGCAAAAACGTTTCTTCCAACTGGTGTGAGATGCAGCCCATCCCTTGCCAGGAGTCCACCCTCATGGAACCGCAGCCCATGATCTAAGAATCCAAATCATTCTTGATGACACCATCTGTGGAGCCAATTGTTGACATCTGTTATTTTCCTTTCTCTTCTTGGACCATGCCCTTCAACTTGCAGAAGAGACACGATGACAATCTGTTCCTCCATTTCTTTCAGCTTCTTACCTAGAGCCTCTTAATCCCTTTTGATGTTCTGAAGGCTGTGTCTTGCTGTGTCATTCGTTCCCACATGGACCAAAAGGAAGGGTTATTGGTCAGTAGGCTTGACCAGTCTTGTCAGCCTCTCTGTCACATCTCGGATCTTTGCCCCAGAGAGACAACACACCTCCTGAGACATCTTGTCAGGCCCACAAATCAATGCTTCTGTCCCCCTCAGCAAGGAGTCCCCCACCACGACCACATGTCTCCTCCGAGGCTTAGCTGTGACTGTTCCCTGTGGTGGAACCCCCTGGGTCCCCTGCTCGGTCCCTGAAGTATGTCCATGCTGCTCTTCCTCGTCCTCCTTGATAAGGAAAAGAGCTTGAAATCGATTCTGTTTCTGCAAGCTCCTAGAATGATCCCTAGTCTCCCTACTTCTGCATGTGACATTCCTCCAGCTGTCTACCTCCTGTGTATATGATGTGACCTTCTCTTCCCCAGCAACTTCCTCTGTGTGTTCCCCATCCAAGACTGTTTGGTATACTCTGGCTTCCAGGAGAGTGCATCGGCCTGCCGATTCTGGGCCCAAGGAACATACTGGAGTCTGAAGTTGAAGTGGACAAAAAACAGGGACCACCGCTTCTGCCTCTGGGAAAACTTCCCAGGCATCTGGAGATGTTCCAAGTTCCTGTGATTGGTGTGAACCAGGACCGGAGGAGCCACCCCCTCAAGCAGATGTCACCATATGTTGAAGACTGCCTTAATCTCCAGCAGCTCCTTCTCCCAGATCATGTAGTTGTGTTTGGGAGAAGACAGCTGTCAGGAATAAAAGGCACAAGGCAGCAGGTGTCCCTCGGCCCCCGTGGGCTGAAGCAACACAGCTCCAATCACCACATCTGAGGTGTCCACCTCCACTACACAAGGCATCCATGGGTCAGGGTGCTGCAGGATTGGGGCCAATGTAAACCTTTCCTTGAGGACCTCAAATGACTTCTGGGAAGCATCCATTCACTGGAAGTGGGCCGTCCCTCACAGTAGTTGGGAAAGAGAGCTCGCCAGGGCCACGTAGTCCGAGATAAACTTCCTGTAAAAGTTTGTGAACCCTAGGAAAGGCTGGACATCCTTCTGACTGTGAGGGGGTTTCCATAACAATACAACCTCCACCTTGGAGTTGTCCATGGCCACACCCTGGGCGGAGACACAGTAGACCAAAAAGTCAACCTCCCGGAGGTCAAAAGCACACTCCTCCAACTTAGCATAGAGGCGGTGCTCCTGAAGTCACTGAAGTATGACACAGACATGGGTGTCATGGGCAGCCTGGCTGGAAGAATAAATCAAAAAATCATCCAGGTAAATGATCATGAACCGATCCAAATAGTCCCTGAAGACGTCATTGACCAAATGCTAGAAGATGGCTGTGGCATTACCCAAGCCAAGGGGCATTACTGTGTATTCATAATATCCATACCTTGTCTAGAAGGCCATCTTCGACTCACCCCCTGTCTGGATCCTCACCAAGTTGTAGGCCCCCCTGAGGTCCAACTTAGTGAAGACCTTGGTGTGGCAGAGTCACTCCAACAACTCCAGAATCAACAGCAATGGATACCGGTTCCTGACGGTGATCCAGTTGAGGACCTGGTATTCATTACAAAGGTGCAATTCCCCACACTTCTTCTGCACAAAGAGCACAGGGGCACCTGCAGAAGACTTAGAAGGTTGGATGAACCCCTTCTGGAGGATCTTCTCCAAAGAATCCCTCAGAGCCACCAGCTCAAGCTCTGAGAGGGAGTAGAGGCATCCCACCATAATAGGGGCCCCTGGTACCAAGTTGATTGCACAGTCATAAGGTCTATGTGGCATGAGCTGATCCACCTCCTTCTCATCAAAAACATCAGTTGTAGTCCCTGTGTAGCCAAGAGTCCTTAGGGGAATTTTATTATTGTTATTATTATTTGCAAGAGGGGCCAGCTACAAGAGCCCAACGAGATCGCCCTCCTGATGTTTATACCAAGAGACCAGGGGGTTCCAAGGAATGAAGCTGAGACAGATGTTGGTAACTAGACATCTAATTTATTGAAATAGGGGAAACACACTCACAGAACATATACTCACACACACACTCAAGGCTCAGGAAAATCAGGTTTGGAGTTTGGGAACAGAATACAGGCGTTACTAAGGGTGATGCTTACTGAGATGTAGTCTTCCTCCGGGAAGCGAATGGGATGCGAGATGGTGGGAGACAAGTCTTGCTCCGCAGTCTGGGTTCGAGCAGACTTGCCGGTAACTAGCTTCAAAGGTCAGAGTGACGTGGAGTCGTTTAGACCAAGAAGATAGCACACTGACTGGCCAAAACCTGGGTCTTATATAGGGCCAAACGGGCCCTGGGGCGAAAGGCTATAATTGCGATGATGGCATCCTGCTGTATAGGGTTACATTGTGTTTGGTGGTCTTAATCCGAGGGGCCCATTTCCTGGGGGATGTGTGACTAGGTGACACAATGCACCTTCCGATGGGTGGGGGCGTGTGAGACTGGGTGGCACAATACAAACATTACACCTTTGATGGCTGAGGGTGCTTGTGGCTGGGTGACACAATACACCTCTTGATGGTTTGGATGATCTCATCAGGGGAAATCCCATCTGCAACTCTCCTGGACTATCTGGGGGTTATGTGTGCATTTAAGGATTAAGGGTGGTCTGCCCAGGCCATGGGCGCAGAGGACCTTTTGCCTCCAATTCTACTGCCAGAGTTCATCTGGAGGTCATAATGGAATTTCACATTTTTGATAGCAGGGGAACTATGGGTAGCATATGGGGTTTTCATATTTTGGGTTTTAAGAGCACTATGGGTAACACCGGTATTTCTTGGGCAATGTCACCAAGGACTCATTGGCATCCACTGCCACCATGGCCAGGATCTGCTCCAGCCAACAGTGCTCCTGACAAAACTCAGAGGTGAACAGAACCTCCCGACGGGCCCACGAGATATGCGGATCATGTTTGGAGAGCCAGGGCGTCCCCAGGACCAAGGGGAAATGAGGCACATTGGCCTGCAGGAACTGGACCTCCTCAACATGGCCCTGAATCTCCAAGTGGAGCAAAGGGGTCCGGTGAGTCACTGGACCAGATCACAGGAACCGTTCACTGATGGTCTTCACAGGTCTAAGCTTGGCTAGGGCCTCCATAGGGATCTGGTGGCAGGTGGCAAACCGCAAGTCCATGAAATTGCTGGAGGCTCCTGAGTCCATCATGGCTCCCAAAGGAATGAACTCCAGGGTAGGGAGTCTGAGGTTGGCTGCCACCAACAAAGGGTCCTTACTGCAGGTCGAACTGAGGGTTGCAAGTTCAAGAGATATTCCCAGGTGGTGAACCTGATCTACACCTGGGACCATCCGTTTCCCTGCAGTGGTGATCGGTGGCTTTTGGCAGAGCAATTTCTGGCAAAATGCCCTGAGAGTCCACAGTACAAACAGAGACCCTCTCTTCTCCTCCGTTCCTTCTTGGCCCCGGTGAGCTGTGGCCGAGCTCATCCCAGCTGCATCAGTTCCTCTGTAGGCCCGGGAGAAGCAGCCTCAGGGGAAGCTACAGGAGTGTGTGGCATAGGCAATGGAGGAAGTGGCAGGCTGGACCATTGTGCCTGCCTGCAGGCTGAGAGGCTGCAGTCAATGTGGGTTGCCTGTGTGATCAAGGCAGCCAAAGTACCTGGAGGCTCTGAGCGGGCCAGTTCATCCAGGATGGGGTCTGCCAAACCCCAACGAATTTGGGCCTGCAAGGCACTTTGGTTCCAAGTCAAATCCAGGGCTATGAGGCGAAAGGCAGTGTAATATTCTGCCACAGAGCCCTTGCCTTGTTGGAGAGTCTTAATTTGGTGCTCTGCAGTCTTGACAGGATCTTCCCAGGTAGCCCTCATCTCCTTCAAGAAGTCCCGCAAGCTGTTGAGGACAGGGCTATCCTCATTGAGGTAAGGAGTGGCCCATTTGCTTGCAGACAGCAAACTGATAATAAAGGCTACCTTGTGCGAGTCTGTGGGGAAATCTGCCTCTCAGATTTTAAAATGCAACTTACAATGTTCTAGAAAACTTTCCAGCCCATTTCTATCACCAGAATATTTTTCTGGCATAGCTATGATGGACTTCCCATGTGGCCTGAGTTGAGCTTGATTCTGGAGCATGGCCAGGCCTTAAGTTAATTGTGCCACCTGATCCAATAGCTGCTGGTTCTTAGCCAAGAGCTCCCTCATTAAGGCACCCTCCGTCATCTCTTATCAGTCTAATTAAGGTCAGAGTCTATTCTGTCTGAGAAAGCAGCCAAAGGAGTAGCTGATGAGAGCAAT
The DNA here is from genome assembly GCA_026167975.1 of Phrynosoma blainvillii. Lineage (NCBI taxonomy): Eukaryota > Metazoa > Chordata > Lepidosauria > Squamata > Phrynosomatidae > Phrynosoma > Phrynosoma blainvillii. The sequence continues at coordinate 179,242,288 of JANUYF010000003.1, read as the reverse complement.
GCAAGTCTGAAGCACAAAAGCAGTTCCAAAAGTAAATACCAGTCCAAATGTTCCAAGAAGCAAAACCAGGAGAAAGCCATGTGTTCAAGAGTCCAGAAAGCAAGTCAATGAGTTCAGTCCATGGTCAAGAGTACCAGCAAGCAGTTTATCCAGTCCAGTCCAAAGGTCAAAAATTCCAAGGCAATCTGAGGTCCATGAAGCCAGGCAGCCAGGGAGTCAGAGTCAGATGCTTTCACCAGAGAACGCAGATAGACTCTGACAAAAAGCTTGGCATCTTCCAGCTGTTTATATTGGCCCAGCTCCCAATCACAGCTGTTTGGTCTTAGCTGAGTGTTTCTCATATAATCTCAGAGAATGCTGGAGGCATGCCCTTTCCTCCTTGTCCTGCTCCTCTATATTTCCCATGCCTGGAACCTCTGCTGGGGGGAGGCTTTCTGCTGTAAGGAGGCTAGGCTGCTAAGGCAGGGGCTGTGCTTCAGTGGGTACAACAGAGCTAGGTCCAGGCTCAGCAAACTCCTCTTGAGCTGGTAGAGTAAAGTTAGAATCTGGCTCAGCCTCCTCATCCTCTGAGTCCTCCGTGTCCTCAGCCTGTCTGGCCATGACATTGTGGGGCACCCAGTTCTTTAAGAGCAATCCATAGTTTCTCATGAACTATATAGGCAAAGGCTTTGCCATATTCCATACATCACAAGCTGGATTTCTTTTTAAATTCTTTCAAATTTGTTTTTAAATTCTTAATTTATTTTTGCCACCTACTGTGATCTGGATAATGATCATCCTGCCCTGATAATTCTATTTTCATTTTTAACCTGCACATTAAATGTAAGATGCATTTACTGTCAAATTTTGTTCTTCACTATCTTTAGATAAGTTAACAACTTTAGTTTGAGAAGATACAAAAAGTGGCCCATTTTCTGTGGCTTTAAGAGCATGGAATATTCCTGTCATTAGCGTACACTTGCCTCACTAGAGCATGCAATCCTGCCACTGAGGAAAAATAGTGACATTGTGGTGTGTGTGTATGTGTGCCTATCTATCTATCTATCTATCTGGCTGTCTTCTAACCCCTACTGATTGTCAGAATCCCAAAGAATATGGATCTGTCATGATGGGAAATATAAGGGGATATATTAATATAATAGTATGACGATTTAGTGATGTGGTAATATTTAAAAACGGTAAAGTAGAAGTAATGGGCTATGGTTAATTGGAGGGGAAAACAAAGGGAGGGAGACAAAAGGAAAAGGGGGACTGTAATGTGTATTCCAATTGAAATGCAAACCAGGGACAGATGGGCAATAATTACTAAAGCAGGTCGAGTATATGATCCTGTTGGTACCTGAGGAAAGACTTTGATGGTCAACAAACCAATGCATTCCTTTGGGGGGGGGGGCAAGATGGATTGATGGGATATAGGGAGCTGGAGCTACTAGTTTAAAGAACCCTTTGATATGATAGCAAGATTGTGAGCTGGAGACTGGACAAAGGGGGCTTAGGGGAAGGATCATTAAAGGTGGGATGTTTGGGGAACAAATTAGATTTGACACTGTCTCATCTGCAAGCAAACCTCTGTTTGGAATCCAAATAAACCATCAGTCAATTTATTTGCAATGTTTTCTTGGCTTTCCAAATCTCGGTCCTTTGGTCATGACAAAGTGTCATGGCAGGGAAGCCAAAATGGCAAAGTAGGAGATCTGCTTAATGACGCAGTGGTGAGCAAGGGAGACAACTCAAACCCAAGCCACTCTCAGGGAAAGGAGAAGGGAACCAAGGCTCATGAATTGGAGTGAGAACAGTGGAGAAGGCTAGGACTCTGCCTTGCCTGCAGGCAAAAGGGACATTTGATTGCTGAATGCCGCTATCAAAAGGACCATTCGCAGGACATCTCAGTGAAAGGAACACCCGCTTCTTCTCCAACAGGAGACCAGTGTCGCACCAGCAAGAGACCAGATGGCTGGGTCCTCAAGGTGGCCAGCCAAGACAACGTGAAGCCAGAGATAGTGTTGGACATGACAGAGTTGGAGGATGATGCTGAGCCAGCAGAAAACTTCAATGGCCTACCTCAGGTAGTGGCAGGAAACCAGCCATAAATCCACAGAACAGTATTTCAAGGGTGAATGGAGGGGTCCCCTTGTATACCCTGGAGATCAAAATGAAGGACTGGAAAAGGGGAACGGAGTAAGAAACTGGAGTCATCTGTGAACAGGGTGCACCCGATGCTTCATCAGCCCAGAAATAGTGCAGAGGATGGGGCTGGACACCAAGAAGGTGAGGTACCCCATTACCTTCCATCAAATGGGCAGCTCTGTCATAGGGGGGTCCTGCCAGTTAAAGGACTGAGACAGTTTGGCTAGGGGTGAAACAACACTGGGAGTGCAACCAGCTCCCACTCCACTGGGAGACAGATTGCACAACTGAATGGGTGTTCAGAATGCAACCTCCCAAGCCTAAATTCTACTCAATGACACTGCTAGAAATGAGGACTCTAAAGGACTTTATAGAAAAGAACTTGACTAGAGGATTTATCTGACCATCGACCTCCACCTTCAAGCCCCAGTGTTCTTCTGATAGGCTGTGACTGGTTGCTGACTACAAGAACCTCAATGGGATATGCAATACCAACAAATATTCCATTCCCCTCATGAAGGACATACTAGGGAGGCTGGCTACGGGCAGGATTTTTACTAAACTGGATTTGAGGGATGCCTAATTCTGAATGCAGATAAGGGATGGAGATGAATACAAGATGGCATTCAACTGCCCTTTGGGGGCTTTTTAATACTTGGCCCTCCTTTTTGGGTTATCAGGAGGTCCTGGGGTGTTTATGTGGCTTGTAAATGAAGTCCTGCATGACTTGCTGTTTGAGGGGGTCCTGGTATACTTGGATGATGTGTTGATCTATTCTCAAGACTTGAAATCCCATGTGAAGCTGGTGAGGGAGGTGCTGAAGTGTCTGCTAGAAAATCAGCTATATGTTAAGCTGCCAAAATGTGAATTCCATGTCCATAGGTTAGGTTTTCTGGGATATCGAGTCCACCCAGGGAATAGAAATGGACCCAGCTAAGGTGAAGACAGTATTGGAATGCCTCCCTCCCAGATCTGAAAGCAGGTACAAATTTTCTTGGGGTTTGCTAACTTCTATAGACAGTTCATCCCTGACTTTGCTCAGATAGCACTGCCCATTATGAGCTTAGGGCCTTTGCAGACTGCCAGAAATAGTGCAAATTGAATCCACTTTAAGGGTTAGGGTTAGTGCTAGGGAATCATGGGAATTGTATTTTTTTTCTGAGACATTGAACCTTCTCTGTCAGAGAGCTCTGGTGCCACAATAAAATACAGTTCCCATGATTCCCTAACCCTAATCCTAACCCTTAAAGTGGACTCAATTTGCACTATTTCTAGCAGTCTGCAAAGGCCCTTACTCAAGACCAAAACACACCCGAGGAACCCAATAAAAAGCCCAAGCCATCCACCAAGATCAAGCAGACTCAGGAGGCTTTTGAAAGGTCAAAGGGACTATTTAGCATCTAACCCATCCCAAAACATCCAGACCTGGAGCAACCTTTTGTTGTACAGACTGATGCTAGTGACGTTGCCATGGGAGCAATATTGATGCAAAGAGACTCAGAGGGGAAATTAAGACCTTGTGGTTACTTGTCTAAAAAGTTCCAGGGGGGCAGCAATGGGATAGCCCACCTGAGGAAAAAAAAAGCATTTGCATTCAAGCAGGTGCTGCAAATCTGGTGTCAGTTCTTGGAGGTGCCTCCACCCCTTTGAGGTTTGGATAGACTATAAGAATTTGGAAGCCTTACAAACTTTGAGAAAGCTAAATCTAGAACAGAGTCGATGGACCAAGGAATTCTATTCTTTCAAGCTCAAACTAAAGATTTTTACTGGGGAGCAAAATGCCCTCGCTGATACTTTGTCCAGAATGCCCCAGCATGAAAGCCGAAGAAACATCCTAGAAGAAACCATCTTCTCCCCAGCACAGTTGGGGCTGGTAGTAACCACTCAGAGCCAAGCATGCAAGAAGGAAGAAAACAAAAGCCAAACCACACCTGTGGATCCTTTCTTCCAGAGCATCCAGGAGGCAGCTGAAAAGGACCAGTGACTTAGGGAACATTCAGTAGCTGTGGAGTTGAAAGATAGACTATGGTACAAAAGGACTCGTGTCTACATCCTGGAGGAGCTGAGGCTCAAGGTCTTACAGCTATGCCATGACTCTAAGGCAGCATGACACTAGGGATTCCTGAGAACATGGCATTTGATAAGAAAACAGTATTGGTGGGACAGAATCAGGTGGGACGTAGAAACGTATGTTAAGGGCTGTCCAATATGTGCCCACTCTAAGCCAATAATAGGCAAGCCTCAGGGCCTGTTGTGGCTGCTGCCAATGCCCAGAGACATCTAGAGGCACACTGCCATGGACTTTATAACACACTTACTGTAAAGCAGAGGGTGGAACACCATATGGGTGATTATGGACCTATTTTTGAAACAAGCCCATTTTGTGGGGTGTAAGGGGCTACCCACCATGGTAAAATTGGTCAGCTTGTTCATTGGACAGGTGTACCAGTATCATGGATTGCAGAAGACGATTGTGAGTGATTGAGGCAGTGAATACACCTCGCAATTTTGGAGGACCCTACAAAAGAAATTGGGGGTCAAGCAGGCAATGAGCACCTCTCATCACCCCAAAATGGATGGGCAATCAGAAAAAAACCAACTGCTCTCTGGAGCAGTACATTGCTGCTATGGCAATTATCTTCAGGATCACTGGTTTGACTTGCTGCCCCATGCCAAAGTTGCATTCAATGGGATAGTCAAGCAGAGCACAGGACGTTCACCATTTGAGGTAGTTTATGGATATGAACCAAACACTTTCCCTGCACTGTCCACTGAACCCACAGACCCTATCTCACTTTCCCAATGGATTACAAAGATTAAAGACGCTTGGCCTCAAATTGTAAGAGCACTGGAAAATGCAAAAAAGGATTGCAAAAGGTTTGCAGATTGCTAGAGGGGCAAGAAGTGAAAGTTGGGACCAGGGATTAAAGTTTATTTGTACTAAATATTTAAAAACTCATCAGCCTTTTATGAAACTGGGGTCAAAATTTGTAGGACCTTTTGTGGTAAAAAGGGCTGATCAACGAAGAGACTGCTGAACTGGACCTGCCTAAGACCTATAGACATTTACATCCAGTGTTCCATTTCAGTCTGCTGAAATCTGCATCAGTCAAAGATCCCTGGTGGGTGGACCCAGAGCCTCCTCCCCTGCTGGTGGTGGAGGGGCAGCAGTATTTTGAAGTGGCAAAAATTTTGGACTTGAGGTGGCACTGAGGTAAGTTGCAGTGCCTAATTAATTGGAAACATTTCTTGGACTCTCATAATGAATGGGTGTATACTAGATATGTAGACACTCCAGACTTAATTTGCTTGTTTCATGAATGTTATCCAGATAAACTGGGGAGGGGGGGTTAAAAAAAGAAAAAGAGGGGAATTTGATCTCTGAGGTGGTAGAATGTCAGAATCTAAAAGAATATGGAACTGTCATGATGGGAAATATGAGGGGAAATATTAATAACAGTAGTATGTTGATCTGTGATGTGGTAATATTAGAAGTAATGGGCAAACCAGGGAAAGATGGGCAATAATTACAGAAGAAGATATGGCCCTGTTAGTCAACAAAGCAATACATTCTGGCGGGGGGGGGGGGAGAGATGGATTGATGGGAACTAGGGAGCTGGAGTGGCCAGTTTAAAGAACCTTTGATATGATAGCAAGAGCATGTCAGGGATGATGAGAGTTGTAGCTCTTCACCTCTGGCTCTAACTCACCACCTTGTTATGCAGCAGAGCTGACCAGCTTTGATCAGTGGTTGATGCTTCTTTCCCAAACAGCAGAGTTTCAGAGAATAGGCTGAAGACCCTGACAAACTCTCCAAGCCTTCTCACTCTTCTTTCTGAGATGTCTCCAAACCTCTCCAGGATTCTTCTGGTTCTTGTATCTTCCCTCAAGACACCAGACAACTCAGTAGTCTTATATAAAAGATCTACTTTATTCTACTATATATAAATACTATATGCCCTACAAATCACAATCTCTACTCCACACTACACCACAATATGCATTGGCAAACATTGCACTTATAGCCATTGTTACTCACCACCCACTAGTCAGTTTCCACCCAGTGGGCGTGTACATTCATTTTGATTGGTTTACATAGATCATCCCATACTTAAGACCAACCCAAGTATTTCATCATTTTACCTTGACTACTTAATGATTCTCAGGTGTTTGCAATCTATAACAGGTGTTTTCAATATACACTCTATAACTTTGTCCTTGGCTCTCAAGGCTTCCAAATTACATTATCCTTTTCACCTGTGTAGCTTCATGATTGTTCCTGCTTAGTCACTGTGACTATCACATACATATTTTATTTCTATTACTGTATGTCCCATGTTGCATTTTCCTTAACAATACATTGTGTGTGTGTGTGTGTGGTTATTACAACTTCCTGGCTACATATGCAACTTCCTGGCTACATATGCAGTAACATGCTTCTTTAACTATATTCTTTGTATCATATTGTGGTACAAATATAAGAAAAAGGATGAGCAATACAACTATAATGACAAAATGTGATTGCTTATCTAGTTACATGAAGAATTAGAATCAGCACAGTTTAACAATGGATCAAAGAGGTTTGGAACATAAGAAAAAAAATAAGGTTTTGTTGTTCTCTGACACAAATGAGAAACAAAGTGCATGCGATTGGATATATGTAGATACATTCCAATTGTACTGTGATGCATTCTAGAAGCTTAATTAATTGGCAATGAAAATCAGCATCTTATCCATAAAGAAGTTTTCACAATGTTTTAAAGAAATATTAATTAACAACTTGGAAAAGAGAAAAGAAAGAAATCATTCAGATGGCACAAATCTCATGTGTTAGCCTATATACTTAGCACATATCCCAGATATGTTGTGTGGTCACATGAGTTTTCTTTTTAGAAGTAGATGTTTCAGTATGGAATTTACCAGAATATTAGACTACCATTCCATACAGTCTTGTATGATTTGAGAAAATTAGCATTGGGCTGGTAACTCCTTAGATGGAAGATCACCTATTCTAGAATATTTGGGGTTTCCAAGCAGAAGTTTGGCAAAAATCCTGTCTGAAACCACAGGTAATTATTGCTTTCAGTCAGAGTTGGCAATACTGAGCTAGATGGACCAGTTTTCTTCTCTTTAAAAGACAGCTTCTGATGTCTCTCACTTTAGCTCATCACCTCTAAATGTGGGGGAGGGAGAAAGACCCCCCCGACGAGTTGGGAGGGGGCCTTCTATTGCGTTTGCCATAGAAGGGCATAGACGGTTGATTGGCCAGGTGGACCGGAAGGCCTGCCTCTTCTGGTCGGCCTGGCCAATGGAAATCATCTCGCAGCTGAAGTCTCGCTAGATTTGAAGTCTCGCGGGATTTCACTGCGAGATTTGCGGGGCTATAAAGCCTTGTGCTGCCTCATGGCAGCAGCCATTTTAGATTCGGACAAGCAAGGACCACCTTGCTCGTCCGTCCTTGGGGCTTTGCAAAGCCTTTTTGTTTGGCTCCACCGGGAGCCAGCGGAGGAAGGGAGGCGCACGTGGTCACGGGTTTAGGTTTTGCCTTCTGAGCGAAGGCTCTGGCCAAGGGGACGCCTCTAAGGGTCTACCCTTCCCTGCTGGCCCTGTGGCTGTGAGGCCTAGTGGGCCTAGCGCGTGGGGCCCACGCTTGCTTGGGCGGCAGGACAGGCGCGGCTGCGGCCGTCATACTGCTGGCCCCTGGGATCGAGTTAGGCCGTCGCTTGGAGGCCTTGGCTGTCCTCCAGACTTTGGAGGATGCAGGGACGAGTGCGACCGTGGCTGTCGTTGCTACCTGCTGGCCCCTGGGCTCGAGCCAGGCCGTCGGTGGAAGGCCTTGGCTGTCCTCCGGACTTTAGAGGATGCGACAACGGGCGCGGCTCTGGCTGTTGTTGCCCCCTGCTGGCCCCTGGGCTCGAGCCAGGCCGTTGGCTGAAGGCCTTGGCTGTCCTCCGGACCTTTGAGGACGCAAGTATTTTGCTGCGGAAATTTAATGATGATAATAATAATAATAATAATAATAGCCGCAAATAACTGCTTTTGGTTGGGCCCTGGTCTTGGTTTCCAGGTGTGCCCAGTGTGGCCAACAGGCCTTGTGTGTAGCGCCGATTGGCGCAGGAAGGTGGTATTGCAGGGACAGGCCCCTGGATTAGGCAGACGACCTGGACTCATAGGTCAGCCCACCCCACCCCCTTGGTTCCATTGCACAGTCACTGCTTAATGGGAAGGTAGTGGGAAGTGCCTCCTTCTGTGTCACTCCTTCTTACAGTTTCTGTGGACCCAATTCGTTCACGCCTGGCAGGGGTTAATTAATTAACAGCTAGGCCTGGCCATAATAATAATAATAATAATAATAATAATAATAATAATAATAATAATAATATCAATATTCATTAGCGATAATATATTTAAATAAGATAACATTGAAAGGGGGTGGGTGTAGAGGAGGGTCTCCTCATTACACGTTGGCTAACCTAACTTGGTTGGCATATTGTTAAATGGGAATACATGCAGTTCGCATTATAATTGGTGACACAGGTACAGTGAGTTATTCCATATCCTGCATCAATCAACTTATTAATTATTGGTACTTAATTATTTTAAATCATGCCGCGCAGTAAGATTCAACCTAAGCGGCGTGCTATCTCAAATGGTCAAAAAAGTGGACAGCCTGCTCCTAAGCGACCGGCTAATATCTCAAATAATGATGACGATATCACCACACATTTGGCCCAGATAGGCCGCACTATGCAGGCCTGTGCACCTGTATGTGAGCAGTTGGTTCAACATCACTTGCAAAAAGGGGCGCAAGCTAATACCTCTTTGGTTGCGCACACAAATGCTAATGTTGGACAAGCCACTGCACATCTGGCTGTTGATAATTTACGTCCTTCATATGACACTGCATGTAGTTCCCTGGGTACTTCAGCTATGGACGTTGGGCAACCAACCGTAGCTGATGTAATGGAACTTCTGAGGAAGGTTGAATGAGAGGCCTGGGCTGTCCTCCAAAACTTGGAGGACTTTCTGTTCGGTGTGGTAATTTAAAAAAAAAAAAAGAAGCCGCAAATTTGGTCTGGGCACCTTCCCTGCTGGCCTTGTGGAGGTGAGGCCTATTTGGCCTAGCGCGGTGGGCCCGCGCTTGCTCTGGCGGTCGGATGGGCGCGGCTGCAGCCGTTTTCAATGCCTCGCTGGCCCCTTGGGTTCGAGCCAGGCCGTAGGTTGAAGGCCTTGGCTGTCCTCCGGACTATGGAGGATGCACGTGTCTGGCGCGGCAAGTTAAAAAAAAAAAACGCGACTCTGTTCTTTTGTGGCTGGGCCCTGGACCTGGCTTCCAGGTGTCCCCAGATTGGCCTTCAGGCCTTGTGTGTGGTGCCAAATGGCACAAAAGTCGGTAAGAAAGGGACAGGCCCCTGGATTGGGCAGACGGCCTGGATACATAGGTCAGCCCACCCCACCCCCTTATCCCATTTCACAGTTGCTGTTTAAGGGGAAAGTACTGGGAAGTGTCCCCCCCCCCCCACGCCACTCCTTCCTACAGTTTCTGTGGGCTCATTTTCGATCAGGCCTAGCAGGGGTTAATTGACAGCTTGGCCTGGCCATAATAATAATAATAATAATAATAATAATAATAATAATAATAATAATAATATTCAACTGCAATTATATATATATATATATATATATATATATATATATATATGGTAATATTAAAGGGGGTGAGTTTGGATGAGGGCCTCTTCTTACATGTTGGCTAACCTAACTCGGTTGGCAGTTGTCAAACGGGAGTACATGCAGTGTTCACATTCTGGTGGCACAGGTATAGTTAGTTATTCTATATCCTGCATCAGTCAGCTTTTTAATTATTTTGTACTTTAATTATTTTAACATTAAGGGGGTGAGTTTGGAAGTGGGCCTCCTCTTACAAGTGACTAACCTAACTTGGTGGGCAGTTGTCGAACGGGAGTATATGCAGTTCACATTATAATTTGGTGACACAGGTATAGTTAGTTACTCTATATCCTGCATCAATCAGCTTATTAGTCATTTTGTAATTTATTTATTTTAAATTATGCCGCGAAGTAAGACTCAGTCTAAGCAGCGTGCGACCTCAACTGGTTCAAAAAGCTGGCCAACCAGCTCCTAAGTGAACTGCTGATATTACAAATAAAGAGGATGATATCACCACTCATTTGACACAGATAGGTCGCACTATGCAGGCTTGTGCGGCACTACGTGAGCAATTGGCTCAACATCACTGGTAAAAAGGGTGCAAGCAATTACCTCTTCGGTTATGCATACAAATGTTAATGTTGGACAAGCCACTGCTCAACAGGTTATTGATAATACAATTACATCACCTGACACTGCATGTAGTTCCCTGAGTACTTCAGCTATGGAGGTTGGGAATCCAACCGTAGCTGATGTAATGGAACTTTTGGAGAAAGTTCCTGGTGTGGGGCACCACGGTGCCACGGTGCTTACTTCTAGTTAACCTACTTGGTCTGATTTATGTCACCTTCTTCGAAGTGTGGTTGTTACAGGCCAGAGTGATGTGTAGACACCTGAGACAATTGCAGCTTGCAGCGGTGATGTACCAGGTGCTCATGGCCGACAGCACAGCACCAGAGCTGCTTCAGTGACACTCACGGTGGGAGTTCAGCAAGCATCTTTGAATGCTTCTCCTTATACAATGAGCTCAGGTTTGTTGGATGCTATAAATTTGCTGGCAACATGGCCTTTGGCAGTGGAGGCGACAGGTGGGCAGACAGGGTTGACATCGTCGAGCGATCGCCCTAGCCTGGAACCTGTAACAGCACCTTTAGATAGCTCTGCCCCAACACAAGGTTTTGGAATTGGGGTTACAGGGCAATACAAATATTAATACCACGGTAAGTCAAACAAAGATAGGTGTAAAAGGAGCTCTGCAGGTTTGAGCATAAGTGTTGTAATATCTGTAAGAAAAACCACCCAGGTTCAACATGCCTTAAAGTTAAAAAAGTCAGGAAGTGGAGTCCCTTCGCAACTCTTGACATAAGTAGGCTTGACGGCAAAGTGTGATATTAAATCGGCTGTTAGGCTACTTCCAGTTCATCCAATGGATTTTGATCTTTGGGTTTTCAATTTCAAGGGAAATATGATTTTGATAAAGCCATGCCAATGGGATGTTCCATTTCTTGCTCATCATTTGAAACGTTCAGCACTTCTTTACATCGGTGTGCCTCTAGAGGGTTGGGTAGTCAAGCAATTACTCATTATTTAGATGATTTTCTTTTTGATGGTGACCCTGGGACAGTTGATGGTGCACATATGCTATTGGCTTTTCAGCGCTTAATGAATAAAATCTGAGTACATGTGGCTGAGGAAAAACCGAGGGCCCTATTACACGTCTTACTTTATTGGGAATTGATTTAGATATTCTCGTCTCCCACCTGACAAGCTAACAGCTATGAGGCTGCAGGTGAGGATGATGAAAAGTAAATCAAAAGCCACACTTAGAGAATTTCAATCTTCATCTGGTTTGCTGAACTTTGCTTGTATGGTGATAACCCCCTGGAAGGGCATGCTGTTCATGTTTATTATAAAGCCACTAAAGGAGTGAAGGCCCCACATCATCATTAGAATAAATTCTGGGATAAGAAAGGATTTGGAGATAGGGGAGTCATTTTTGGAACAATTCAATGGTATTTCTTGCTGGAGATCTGACCTGCTACTTAATGCAGATTCTCAGGTACACTCCGATACTTCAGGGGCCTGTGGTTTTGGAGTTTACTTTAATGGCCAGTGGGCATCTGAGGAATGGCCAATAACATGGGTTGAGAAAGGTTGGACTAGAGACCTCACCTTGCTGGAATTATTTCCTATTGTGGTGATGGTTCATTCATGGCCAGACCAATTCGCAAACAAAATGGTACGCTTTTGGTGTAATAACCAGGTGGTAGTCTATGTAGTGAATTCCTTGTATGCCAAGTTTGACAGGGTAATGTCATTGGTGAGGAAAGTGGTGGCTCAATGTTTAAAGTATAATACTGTGTTCCAAGCTCAATATGTTTGTGGTGTACTAAATTCTTGGCGGATGCACTTTCGCGTTTTCAGTTTTACAGATTCCGCCAGTATTGTTAGTATTCTATCAGATATGTAGTATAGTGTGGGGATGATGGGAAGATGGGTTAGTTATGTTAGAGTGCAGGTGCTTTATCAAGTGACCTTGGGTGGCTGGCTCGGCTAGCTGGGAACGAACGAGATGTTTGGGAAAAGGAAGGAGGGGTTGAGAGCGCGGGCTTTTTGCACATTCTTTTCACTAACTGTAGGGGGGGATTTTTTCAGTCTCAGCTAAAACGTCTGATGGCCAGGACTGACCTATGGATCTTCCAATAAAGTTCTGTTAATTCTTTAATTAAACTGACTGGTTGGTTGTCTAAAGGTGCTGCTGTCTATTTCATGACACGGCGCCTGAGGCAGCACCTCATCCTTTGGAGAATTGATTCCAAGAGACGTCTGGATACTTGGTCATAGTTTAGTATTCTGGGCGGAGAGACACTTCATCCAGCAGCGGCATGACTTGGCCGATGGACTTGGACTAGCGGGAACCGTGAGGTGGTTCGGGCGCAGAGGCATGCTGTGGGGAGCCATACTCCCTAGAATAATTGAACTGATGGCTTCATTCGCACAGCCAAAAATATTATTGATTCATCTGGGGGAAAACGACCTTCCAAGAATGACTTCGTTGCAATTGGCTAGGCGCATAATTAAAGACATGAAGGAGATTTGGTGGTTGTTGCCTCATACACTCCTCATGTGGACAAAGTTTCTTCCTAGGCGTGTTTGGCACGGTGCCAGAAGTGACGTTGCCATTGATGGAGCCCGGCGCTGGCTAAACAGATATGTGGCAAAGACATTGAAGAGGATGGGGGTGGCCATTGTTGATCACCAGGGAGTTCAGTTTGGGTCACCACATTTGTACAGGGGTGACGGAGTGCATCTCTCCCCTCAGGGGAATGATATGTACCTATCTATCTTGGAGTCTTATTTAAAGGCTTCTATAAGGGGGGGGGAGGGGATGCCAAGCTAGGCTGACCCCCTCTTGTGGCGGAAAGGGACCCTCCCCCCTTTAGGGAACTTCTAGGTTAATTGGAATTATTAATTGGAATTGAATAAAAAAGAAATTGGGTATATATCATTGAAATTAAACAAATTTGTTATGATGTAATATTAAACTAATGACGTCATAAAATGGTTGCATCATAAAATGCTTTGACGTTATATCTGGTTGGGGGGGGATGTAATTGTTAGGTGATTTACTAACTTAAAGTTTTGACGCATGCCCTGAAAAGGTTTAAATGTTACAGCACCTGCACCCAGAACATTTGGGCATGCGTCAAATAAATTATTGTTAAGAAATACTTAAATTGTGGATAGATAAATGTTATATATTGAATTTAAATATGTCAGACCCTGTACAAATAAAGTTGTGGCCAATGTTTCACCCATAATATTGAGTCGGTGTCCTTTTGTGCAGATGCAAAGACCCCCCCGACGAGTTGGGAGGGGGCCTTCTATTGCGTCTGTCATAGAAGGGCATAGACGCTTGATTGGCCAGGTGGACCGGAAGGTCCGCCTCTTCTGGTCATCCTGGCCAATGGAAATCATCTCGCAGCTGAAGTCTCGCGAGATTTGAAGTCTTGCGGGATTTCACTGCGAGATTTGCGGGGCTATAAAGCCTCGTGCTGCCTCATGGCAGCAGCCATTTTAGATTCGGACAAGCAACCCACCCTTCCCACCCTTTAATTGTTGGTTAACATGTTGTGGACACCCAGGCTGCGGCTGGTCGCCATCAGGGGGGCCGGGAGGGAATTTTCCCAGTAAATGACTGGGTTTTTCACCCTCCTTGGGGTAAACGACATTACCAACTATCATGATTCATGTTGTTGGCTATTGAATGTGTGGGAGAATATTATAGGGATAGGGTAACATTATGGTATGTTAAATGTATTGGAATTTGAAATGCAAGAAGTTATAATTGTCGCAACTAGGACGTTGGGTCTGTCAATGTTATGAGATTGAAGTTTTGAGTGCTGGTGGAAAGGGACCCTCCCCCCTTTAGGGAACTTCTAGGTTAATTGGAATTATTAATTGGAATTGAATAAAAAAGAAATTGGGTATATATCATTGAAATTAAACAAATTTGTTATGATGTAATATTAAGCTAATGACGTCATAAAATGGTTGCATCATAAAATGCTTTGACGTTATATCCGGTTGGGGGGGGGATGTAATTGTTAGGTGATTTACTAACTTAAAGTTTTGACGCATGCCCTAAAAAGGTTTAAATGTTACAGCACCTGCGCCCAGAACATTTGGGCATGCGTCAAATAAATTATTGTTAAGAAATACTTAAATTGTGGATAGATAAATGTTATATATTGAATTTAAATATGTCAGACCCTGTACAAATAAAGTTGTGGCCAATGTTTCACCCATAATATTGAGTCGGTGTCCTTTTGTGCAGACGCAATAACCTCTTCCCATCAAGGTGTTTCTTGTTTTTCTTTCCTGGTGTCAGAGGGTGAAATAAAAGCATATTGATTATTAAGCACTTCATATAACTGAAAAAGATGTCTTCCTCTCCCAAACATAATATTCATCTGAGTCATTTCTTTCATTTGGTGACTTGCCTTATGACAGAAAGATGAGTGGAAAAATACAGCTGTTGTGTAGAAATGTACAGGTTGCTTTCTCCCTCTGTAACCCACTTTCACTGTAATGAGAGATGAGCTGAACACATTTTTCCTGGTCAGATTTCCTTAAGTTATTCTTTTTCTTGGAAATTCACTACACAGAACCTGGAAAAAATTCTGAATTTATTTATTTGAATTGAATTATATAGCCCACTACTTTGTTCTTGTTGCAGCTAGCAGCCATACCCCCTCCTCTGCAATGCCCCAACATAATACTAGGTCTGCAAGACATGCAGTGTTGTGACCAGGTGGCCACCAAAGTTCCTGCAGCTGCAATTTCTACCATGGAAAAACAGTAAGTAATTTTCCTAACAGCCCAGTGGAATGGCATCCAATATAATGGTGTGGAATCAACCAGTGTGTATCTTGAGGGAAGAAAAATCAGGAAAAAAATCTGGAGACTTTTCCACATCTGCTAAAGTCTAATTGAGTCAAAGATTTCATGAATTATGCAATATTTTAAATATGATTTTAATAATACTTAAAAAGTTTAGAAAGAATTTAGGGGGGAGGAACAAAAATTGCATGGCAGTAGAGCCTGGAAAGTTAGACCCTGTACAGACTGGCCACAAGGGCTGGTCTGGGGGTGGAGTTGGGGAGGGGTAACCGCACACCAACCACCCTGACTCCACTCCACTGCTACCATCATGCTGTTTGCCCCACTACAAGGTGTGCAATGTCAGGGAGCTCCCTTGGCGCAGTGTGTAGACATGCTGCACAAAGGAGCACAGAAGAGCCATGGTGGTGGTGGTAAGGGCAGCTTTTTGTTGTTCCAAAAAGGAGCAGCATTTGCCAGTTCTTTTTGGAGTGACAAAGAGCCAGATTGTGGCCACAGCATGTGGTTGCCACAGCCCCAATCTGGTGCTCCCAGAGGCAGCACAGAGTCACCCCTTAGGAGCTATCTGTATGGTGCCAGAGAAGGCTAAATGTCTCAGAAAACTACAGTTCCCAAAATTCCACAGCATTGAGTCACAACAGTTAAAGTGGTGTTAAACTGAATTATTTCGGCAGTGCAGATGCAGACTTGATCACTGTATGAATGGTTAAACAATGGAAAAGGGTTGGGGACTTTATCATCAACAACTATAGACCCTCATTTTCAAAACTTGAGGAAGATGCATATTTGGATTTAGATTAGTGGATTCTTAGAGCTGTAGTCCAAAAAAAAAAGAAAAGAAAAAAAGAGCAACTTTACCCATTTCTGTTTAGTTGTTCTTAACAGGTCCAGTTTTCAAAGCCTGTTGCCTATAGGATGTTTGCAATATAATTTCCACCAACCGCAGACAGCATATAACAGAGCCAGAACATATATTTGTAAATCTCAACATTCAAAAAAGTATGAAGGGACATATGGGTAGTTTCCATGTGCTGTTTTAGCTCTGCGTCAAGAAGATGATAAATGGATAAAGAGTTTTTTCCCCAACTGTAAATCTACAACTATGTGGGTGGGTGGCTGTATTTCTTGGGAGGGGTGGTTCCACCTGTGTCCAGATGCTCCTTCTTCAATGAGATAGATGAAACAGACAAATAAAGAAATGACCATTTTACCTCATACAATAGATTTGAGGTTCATACATCTGTCCAGATTTTGCTGGGTTGCAATTTCCAGCATTCCTCTGTAGGAATGCTGGCTATGTTGGTAGGGTTAAGGGAACTGTAATCCAACAACATCTGAAGGGTCAGCCCTGGTGGCGCAGTGGTTAAATGCCTGTACCGCAGCCACTCACTCATAGACCACAAGGTTGTGAGTTCAATACCAGCCAGGGCTGAGGCTCGACTCAGGCCTGCATCCTTCCGAGGTCGCTAAAATGAGTACCCAACTGTTGGGGGGCAATCAGCTCACAATTGTAAACCACTTAGACATCCCATAGCGTGATATGAAGCGGTATATAAATAAGCTGCTTTGCACATGATTATCATCCTTGATTTAATTATTCTTATTTGGTAGATGGAACGACAGTTATGAAGGAGTGTTGAAAAGTTATCAGTCCAAACCACTTCCCGAAATCTGAGTGCGATTTTGTTACTTGAAACTAAAAAATACATTCTTTTGTGTTACCAGTTTGCAGGATCATAGCTTTAATTTCTGGTTCCCCCCCCCCCCCCCCAAGAACACTGATAGAACCATATCAATGAAAAGTGTGGAATTTTCAAGTGCTAAACTCTGGGATTTCATGTGATTCCTGGTTTTGCAAAGGAAAACTCCAAAAGAAATCCATGAGTGTATGACACAAACACTGAATGACAAGTTCTTATCATACTCAATTGTGAAGAACTGGTCTGCCAACTTTCAGCATGGATATCTTGAGAACAAAGAAGCAGCAAGGTCTGGGAAGACTTCAACTGACCTGCATCCACTTCTTCCAACAGAAGTGAATACCATTGGCAGATTTCATATTTCACAAGCTTACCTACCTTTCATTATCAAGAATTTCAGTAGTCATATAGTTTCCATCACCAAAATATGGCAGCGGTGAGACAAGTTCAGCCTGCAGGTATTCACAATATAGCTCAATTGTGACACTGCAATTTTTGTTCCCCTTTTCATATAGCATGATTGTGGCCAAAAGCTTCAATATGTTTTATATTCTGGAAATTATATTATGAAGTGTTTCAAGATGTTGACTTCAGAAGGACACACTAAAGGGGTATGTTGGAAACCAGTTGGTGGTTGTCTTTATCACTTTGCCTGTGACAGTGCTGGTTGATTGGGGTCACTGCAGATGGAATAAAGGCTGAACAGGAAATCTCATGGAAAGAGGGATTAGAAAACAATTTGTCTCAAAAATGACACTTCCAGAAAAAAGAGCAAAGGAAAGCCCTCAGAAATAACAACTCACCTGAAAAGGTCTTCATAGGTCCTATGGGATAAATGGGGATTAGAGATTTCAAGCTGTGGTCTATGCTAATTTGTGCGTGTGTGTGCGTGTGTGCGTGCGTGTTAAATGATTAAAGCATGCCCTGTGAGGAGCTTATGCTAAACTGAAGTTCTCAGTGCCTCACCATGGGAAGCAATTTGACAGTCTGAAGCCTTCTCTCCTGCAGGGAGTAATTTGTAGGGATGAACCAAATGCGCATAAAAATTGACTCACATTGAATCTTGTGCATCTGACTTACTCATGATCTCAGTGGCACTTAACAGTCTAGGGAAACATCTGGAAAAGTCAGGTCAAAGTAGATAGATTTGCTATGTCACAAACTCTGCAGGCCACTCAACTGTGTGAGACCATGAGAATTGCAATGACAAAATATTACAGTTTGGGAAAATAAGCAAAAAGTTTTGACATCTATATGGAAGACTAATTGCTGTTTAATGCTAGACAGATAAAACACAGTGAAACTTCAGTATGTTGAGAATCTGATTTCTATGATGAAAGTAATTCCAATCTGAGTCTATATCAGGTTGGAAGAGCTTTTTGCCTCACACATGAAGACTCATATGCATTTTGTGAGCATTTTTTTTTAAAATATACACATAGTTGTGCACATTTGAAGCACTTTTTTGAAATGTGAACATTTTCCCCCACTGACTGAAGTATTTATTCACATTTTCTGCATGTGCACATACTTCCAGGTAGTGTTGTGAAATGACAGAATAACTCTTCTTGTGCCTAAAGAATGGTGGACAATAAAATTACTTTTCTCCCCACATGAAAAGTGTAAGATGACTACAATGTCTCGTCTCTCACAATGGCCAGCAATCAGCCATTCCAATCAGGGGTGGGAAATTCATTTTGAAACTCATTCATTTATTTTATGGCATCATTGCAATAAAACCTCAGGGGTGCAAGAAGGTGTGAATTTTCACACACTAGTGAAGGTAAAGCAGTCTTGCCAATGAGGTGTTGAGATTTCCAAGCTCTAATTTTCTTCATCTACTCTGCTCTCATCAGAAATCAGATTCTCAACATACTGAGAATACTGCAACATACTGAACTGAACTGAGTTATGGAGTCCAGCTATTGTTGGACTGCAAGTTCCAGAACCCCCTAGCTGGTGTAGCCAATGCTGAGAAATGCTGGAAGCTGCAATCCAACAACATTTGGAGCTTGGAAGCCATGCAGGGTCAGTCAGCCCTGGTTAGTATTTGGATGGGAGACTGTCAGGGAATACTAGGTGCTGTAGGATAGCTTTCAGAGGAAGGAACTGGGAAAATGACCTTTCAGGATTCCTGTCCTGTTTACCTCTCCAGAGGACAGCACAATAGTAGGCAAAGGAGTAGTCAAAAGTCCGGTCCAAAGGTCACATGATAACAATTCAGGAGGTCACAATAGTGGGCAGAGCAGAAGCATAGTCACAAGGCAATTCCAAAGGTCAGATAACTGAGTTGTAAATCAGATAGCAATGAATATAGGAACAAAGAGGCTGCAAGACAGATTGTGGGCTGCAAGGAATCTCAGCAATTGGAGCTCTTTAAAAGGACCTCTGCATCTCTCAGCTGAAACTTATTAGCTCTTCTCTTGGCTTCTGGCCTGGAAGAACACCTTAAGGACTCTTTGGCCTGTCTTCACTCCACAGGTCCTAGCACCTGCAGCTTAGAGTCTGTTTCTCTCTCTGCAAATTCCTAAACTGCAGTTTCCTGAACCTTCTCTGAAATTGTAGAGCCTCCCGGCAATCCCAGATCTGCAGACTTAAAGTCCTCAGAGTCACAATCTGAGTGTGCCTCTAAGGGCATGTGGTTGCTGCAACCCCTATCCAGCAAGGAAAGGGGCAGCATCCTTTAGGGGCCATCTGTACAGCCTCCAAGTCATGTCCAGGGCAGTCTATGACAACTCCTCACCTATGAAAACCATAGGAAATTCACAGCCCCCCCCCCATAGGTTGATGGGCTTCTTGAAGGTGCATGTAGGAATACACAGAATCCTAGAATTGGACGGCTCCCCAAGGGCCATCCATTATAACCCCCTTCTGCCATGCAGAAATACGAGAACCCTAGAGTTAGAAGGGCCTCCAAGGGCCATCAAATAAAGACCCATTAGCTTAATGGATACCAAAATCTGTGGATGCTCAAGTTCCCTTAAATATAATGGCATAGTAAAATGGTGTCCCACATATAAAATAGGAAAATCAAAGTTTATTTTTTTAATTTATATAATTTTTTTGAATATTTTCAAGCCATGGATGGTTGAATCCATGAATTAGAAATCCATTGATACAGAGGGCCAGCTGTAACATTAAATTAAAAAGTATCTTGGATACATTACTTCAGGCTTAGGATGGCTATATTAACACACAATTGCAGGCTTATCACATTCCCCTCTGGACTTTCTAAGTGAACCCTCTCTCCTGCCAGAATCCCTGTCTGATGCTCACTGACTCCCAGCCAGATTCCTTAGCTGATTCTTACTGAATTTCCTCTTTCAGTCACTCACTTCTGCTTTTATACATCCCAATTCCCCTGCAGCTCCACCACACAGTATATCTGAACTGAAGCCAAGCCTGCCTAGCAATTCCATCACCCCCAACCTCTTTTAAAACATATAATTTCCCCTATCAATGTCAAGGTGATTTTTCCCTTCAGAAAAAAAAAAAACCACAACAATCCACAAACAGCTGCAAATGTGGTGGTTTGTTTTTCTTAACCCCACCCCCACTTCAAGTTCTTCCTAGCTCTGAAAACAATGGTAAAAGCTTTAGAAGCCCAAAAATCAGCCCTAATGGTGGGTGGAAGTGACACAATATTACTTAAAGTGCTCCCAAAATGTTATGGAAAAAACCATGGGGGCATGGGTGGATGTCAATCAGTCCCTGCACCCTTTGCAGTCATTCAAAGTTTTGTAGGTAAGTGCAATCTCCTTGAGAAGAGGCAGCATCTCTCTGATCATTATGCAATGGAGGACAGTGTCTTCATGCCTGCCCTTAGACATCCGAAAAGCATACCCAGGAGCACTGAGTCCAGCATCCTGGGAAAGACGGACCTTTGGTCTGGTCACAGATGACACTTCTTAAATACTACTGTGTGGTTATAAAGGGTCCAACACCACAAGGATGCTAAGCACATACATTCACAGGTATCAAAATTTCCCCTGCACTATGATGGACAACTTGCAGTCTACCAAATACTGTTGTAAATAAACTCCCATAATCAATCACCATTAAGTATGCTGGCCATGTAATTGGAATTGCAATAAAGTAATCTCGGGAGATTCACATTGTATTCACCCTTGCCGTTCAAGCTTAAACATTTCTTTCATAAAATATTATTTTCTCCTATACTTAAGGGAAGATAAACAGAAAATATTTATGTAGACATACCTAAGTAGAAAAAGGAGGGACACTGTGGCTCAGTGGTTAAGGGGGGTTGCAGACTGCCAGAAATAGTGCAAATTGAGTCCACTTTTAGGGTTAGGGTTAGGGTTAGGGAATCATGGGAACTATAGTTTATTGTGGCACCAGAGCTCTCTGACAGAGAAGGCTCAATGTCTCAGAAAAAAAAAAACAAAAACAATTTCCATGATTCCCTAGCACTAACCCAAACCCTAAAAGTGGACTCAATTTGCACTATTTCTGGCAGTCTGCAACCCCCCTAAGTCACTAATACTAATGATTGCAAGATCAGCAGGTTGGCAGTTCGGGGCTCAGGTGCTGCATGACGGAGTAAGCGCCAATCACTAGTCCCAGCTTCTGCCAACCTAGCAGTTCGAAAGCATGTAAAGGTATAAGTAGATAAATAGTGACACTTTGGTGGGAAGTTAATAGCATTCTGTGCAGTGATGCTGGCTACATGTGTAATGAAGACCCTTAACCTGGGGAATTACTAAAGTCCAAGTCTTCTATGGAATCTTTTTATCCTTTGTTTATGGAGATGGCTAGGGAAGAGACTGATATAGAGACAAAGCTTTATTTGCGGATTCAAGCATATAAAGATACCCTAACATACATGCACACACACAAGAAATCAGGATTAAAGTAGTTAGCTTGGATAGGAAACACAAGGCTTTCTAATGGTAACAATTATCTGAAAGGAGGCTGATCCAATGATGAATTAAGATAGATAGACTCAACCAAAAAGAACAATAGGTATAGCTGAAGACTCTAGTTTGAGATCACAATGGCACATGGCCATCATGAAATCCATCCAGAACCTCCTGTTCCTCAGATTTTGGGGAGCATTTATACTCTTAATTCTGAGCTGAGGCAAAGAGTTGCTATTGTATATCAAAGGATTCCAATTGCTGTACTTTGAAGTAGATAATTTCCAAAAGAGGGGAGATTGGATGTTGATGTTATCTCACCTTTAGCTGGACACATCCTGGCTGGCACTCATAAATCTTCTAGTTGTGAATGTCCTGCTTGCAGCTCCTAAACCTGGCCTTTTTGATCTGCAAATGAATGTAAATGCAGGTTTAACTGTTTGGAGTGACTATGTGATGTGCTCGCTTTCAACTCATGGTGATATAGGCATCTTTGAGCATAAGACTATGACAGGGGCCCAAAGGGGGTCTTGATATTAAAAGCAATCAAAAGCAATCATGGTAACACATGATTACAGAGTTGTCTTTGACAACGCTGGCTCCCTCAGCTTAGTAATGGAGATGAGCACTGCCTCCTACAATTGGATATGACTAAGCAATCTTGTCAAGGGAAACCCTATACCTTTACCTTTAAGTAGAAAAGAGGAAGTGCACATATTCTCATATATTATTTTTGAAGTATTTTTATTGCACCAAATCTGGAGATGTACAAAATTCACAGCATAAATCTTATGAGCTTTTGTAGGTGGTGAAAACTGGGTGAATTCTCATTTTTAAAATGTAATATTACATTGAAACTACCAATTAAGGGCATCTTATTCACACAAAGAATCACCATCTGCAGATGCATAAAAGAGAAAAAGATTGCACAAAGTGCAATGTCTGTGACATGAGGTAACATTGTTCAAAAACTGAAATCAATCTGATTTTTTTTAAAAAATCGCATTATGACAATTTTGCAGGGAAAATTGCAATGAAATTTGAGATCACTATGAGTCATAATTCAGACCAGGATTCCTACATTTGAACTCTCCCCAATAAGATTATCATTCAGAAATCAAGACACAATGGATCTTCCCATTTGTGGGGATTTGGATCATGGGGCTCCTGCAGATGATAAAAAACATAGATCATGCCCCACATTATTCAGTGGTAATAACATGCATACAGATGTGTCAGTGCATCTGTGTATATACACACCATTGAATAATATGGAGCAAGGAGATCTGTGGGTTGACAATCATGGATCACCAGCTCACTGAAATGAAGGGTCCAAAGTGGTTCATTGGTCAAACCTATTTCTGTGCTTTTGCTGAAGAAACTTTAAATATTTGCAAAATTATGTTATACCACCATACAACTCTTTAAATGATTCCATAGATATTTTATGAACAAACTCAAGCATATTTGATTTCTTTCTTTATTGTTATTGTTACTGTTATTGTTATTATTGCAATTTTTTTACATTAAGTTTTGATTAAAGGGAGGAAATAAGTAATTCAAAGCAGTTCATCCCTCCCCATGACACACACACACACACACACCAAGCCTATATTTTCTTTAAACTGTAGTTTGCGGAATCTTACATCCTGGGAGAGATTTTTCAAAAAATGGCACTAATGAGTGTCAAACTGCATCGCAAGGCAGTTTGAAAATTGTGCTATTAATTAATGTTGTAATTAAGTTTTTGTCATTGACATATCATATTTCTGACAGGAATAGATGGCCTATGCAAGCCTCTGCTAGGCAGCATTCCAGGCAGCTACTGTGTATAATGGCAGCAATTTAATGCAGGTTTACAGTGATGGGACCACCTGCATTGGGGAGAGCTGGCATCAGCATACCAAACAGTTCTTTGCACTCCATCGAGGAAAAATCACCTTAGCTTAGATTGATGGAACCCTCCTTTGGATGACACATTAGCTCTTTGCCATTAAACCATAAAAAATGTTTCTCAGTGCTTTTGTGACAAAAATGTCAATTAACTTCTAACTTTCATTTCCATTTAATTTTGTATTCCCCATTCCATTTGCATATTAATGTGAGCATCGTATAGAACAGTTAGATTAGAATACCTTTCTAAGGTTAATATCATATAATGCATACTTATTGGACATAATGATTACAAAAAACCATGAACTTTTGTGGGAGAATACCTTGCAACAGTGCTATCTCTGATGGGGGAGGTGTACTATCAAGCTATCCACAAACAAAAGAGTAGGTGGCATGTTCTGTGGTGTTGACTAAAAATAGAATAAGAGCTGAGGATAAATTCCTAAGTGAAAATGAGTGCAATATACACCATTTTATTCTATTCCTCCCTTGGCAAAAGTTCTCTATTAATTCTAATATTAATAATTTATAGCCTAGCTCATTTAATAAGAACTTAAAATTGAATCCAGAGGAGGAAAAAAAGGAACAGAATACTAAAAGGGGAAAGAATGTAACTGCTAGACAGATTTTAACTTTCTTGTGCTTACCTAGGTCATATGTTCACATTTATTATTGTATGTCCAACATCACATCTTTGCAGTTGGCAGATGTAAAGAAACAGAATTTTTCTTCTGACACTGAATAACCTCAAATATAATAAGAAAAATACATCAGTAGCAAGAAAACACCATCACTTTGTAATGTCAAAACAAATATTTACCAAGACTCAAAACGGGAAGAATTTCTTGGAAAACAAAAACAAGCAGCAAATGTGGGACTTTGTTTTTGGTAAGAATGATAGTGACATATTTATTAGAATACAAAAAGGCCACAACTTTAATGTTTGCAGCTGGGCCAACAGGGTTTTGGATTTAGTTATCAGCTGGCCTGACTGCCAGCTGATAATAACCTATTCACCCAGGGCCTCGGCAGATGGCTTATTGAGCCGTCTTGGAGGCCCGGAAGAGGAGGAGCCACCGCACGAGCGGCACTTCTTCCTCTTCCTGAGGTCGCCCTGGGAGCTGCCAGCCCTCCGCACGGCCGACGCTTCCGGGGCAACCTCCCGCCGCAGCGACCGGACGCGCTGCGGCGGAAGAGTCAGGGAAAGTGCACCTGCCGCTTTTAGGGCGTACTTTCCCTGACATCTAAAAGGAGCGCCAATTTGGAGCTCCTTTTAGGGATGCCGCAGGAGCGCCACGGTGCAGAGGCTCCACTCTGCCAGCGCTCTGTCTGGCGGCGTCCCGGAAGCAGTCGTCTGCTTCCCCCCTTAGTCTGCTTGCTGGGGTAGATCTCGAGCAGCAGATATGGTCTTTCCCTGCTACAAGGGAATGAGGAAAAACCATCTGCCCCCAAGCTGGGTGCGATCCTGGTTGCATACATCTCCAAGGTCTTTTAGGGGGGCTTACCCACTGGTCAAAAAAATGCATCAGCTCTTGTTCCTTTCAAATTGGATCTGACAGTCATGTCAAAATCACCCAAAGTTGTGATTATTAAAACTAGTAGAATGATGCAAACAACAACAAAAGTATTCAATACAACACTTTCTGAGGAAGGGTAAATATGACTATCAGCATGATGTGGAGCCAAATTTGACTGAAGTGGATCAAAGTGAAGCAACAGAATACATACAGTAGATGTAGCCCAACATAAAAGTTTACCAATACTAATTCTCTAAAGCAATCTTGGCCAGAATCCTGTTGGGCAGTTACAAAATGTAACCTATTTACACACTTGTGACTGTTTCATATTCATGATTCCTACATAGACCCCGGTTTAGGGGATAGGTTTGTTTGGTCATTTGTGATTTATGGTGATCCTAAGGTGACCTTATCATGGGGTTTTCTCAAGCTAAGAAAGTGTAGTTTACCCAAGGTCACCCAATGGGTTTTCTTGCTGAGCAGGGAATCAATCTCTAGTTTTCAGAGTCATCATCCATTGCTAAACCATAGCTTTGAATGCCAATGAGAAGTCCAAAAGCACCAGCAGAGACACAGTCCCCCTATCAATGCTCAGGTGAAGTTCATTCACTAAAGTGGCCATAGTGGTCTCAACTTTGTATCACGCTCTGAAGCTCATTTGAAATGGTATTTGAAGCTCATTTGAAATATGCACTAGAAACTGTATATAGGAAGTGTATATCATCTTTGAGTAAAGGCAGAGAGGGATATGCCCTCAAAAAAGCACCAGTCAAAGCACCTTTCCAAGAAAAGGAAGATTTGATAATGGTCTATATCTGTTAAAGTCCAGGGAGTACATAAAGAGCTTTTTTAAAAGTAGTTGCATCACTGCTTCTTTTAAACAAGATAGAAAATGTCCCTCTCTTCATAATATATTGTAATTGAAATCTAATTGAATATCCTCCCTGGATGAACAGCCAAGAAAGACAGGGATTGAAATGAACAAACTGTCTTCCTTACTTGCCTTATCAGCTTGTCCACATTACTGGTACTTACCAACTGAAACTGATCCAGGGTAATCCTACTCATGGAGTCACTGGACATCCTATTGCCAACTTCTGCTATAATGATGAGATCTAAGTCAGCTATTATCGAAGAGATTTTATCTGTGAAGTTATAATTATAAGCATCACAGTGAACTGAAGGCTCTAGAATTGGATTTGGGTGAAAGGTACCTGAGCTAAAACTCTCACCACCCTGCACAGTGGATGTAAATTTGCAGGTGTAATATCAAAATGTGCAGATGTATTATGTGCAGATAAAGTTTTCTTTGCTGCATATATTGCCACCTTATAGGAGGAAACTAAGGGCCTATGCCAGAAATAATCCATTTTGAGACCACTTTAACTGTACTGGCTCAGTGCTAGGGAATCATGGGAATTGTAATTTTTTCTAAGACAATGAGCCTTCTCTGTCAGAGAACTCTGGTGCCACAATAAACTGCAGTTGCACTGGCACAAAGGACACAAGACACCTCTTTTTGGGTTTAAACAGGCCACAACTTTTATTTAGCTGTACAGGGTCTATTTACAAACCAATAAACATTAACAAATTTGCCACGTGTGTAAGTGAAGGTGTAACCCCCCAAGTGGGTGGTCCTTCACTGCATGTGACAAAACAAGTAAACAATAATATTTATTTTACGGATATTTATTTTACGACAAATTGAAAGTAAATAAAGATTTTAATGACCATTATATAAGAAGATTGTTATTAAGGATTTGGCTAAAAATTAATTAGAAAATATGTCCAGGAATAACAAAATGGACTTCAATAAATGCAGCCTTTTTTAAAATGACTCCACTAAGAAACTCTAAATGGGTAACATATGAAGAACTATTGGACCAAAAAGAAAAGAAACTCAAACCACTAGAGCAATTACGTGAAGAACGTATACGATGTACCTGGTATACATATTTACAAATTAGAGAGAAAGTTAAATTAGATTTAAAAATGAATAATATCAAAGATGAGATCCCAAGATTGAAAAACATAATAAAATCAGGGAAGGAGCATAGAATAAGAAAACTATATAAACTTTTATTGGAAATAGAGATGGAAGATGAGCAAGTAAAACCTTATATGTTCAAATGGGCACAGAATTTCGGGCATCCAATAACTTTTACACAATGGGAAAAAACATGGACAAAAAGAATGAAATATACGCTCAGTTACAATCTAAAAGAAAATTTATATAAAATGCTATATAGATGGCACTTGACCCCATTTATACGTGCAAAAATTTACAAATTAAAGGAAAATAAGTGCTGGAAATGTGAGAAAAATATAGGAATATATTATCATATCTGGTGGGGATGTAAACAAGCAAAAAAATATATGAATAAAATACATATAGAAATTGTAAAGATATTAGAACAACCATTACTTATTTGTTGAACATTATTGAAGATGATAATTTAGAAAAGGAATATGGAAGGTTAATATTTTATATGGTAGTAGCGGCTAGGTTAGTGTATTCAGCGAAATGGAAGCAAAAAATAATTCCAGATATAGATGAATGGATTTGGATATGGAAAGTATATGAGTTGATGGAGAATGATAGAGTAACACAAATGTTACAAAAAAATCAACAAAGAATTTTGTAAAGGTTTGGAATCCGTTTATTAGATTTATTAAATAAAGATGGGGTGAACTTTGGGTTATGGGTCTAGAAAACTTGTAGTTATGCACATGATACGATGAAGTCAGAGAAAAAAATAGATAAAAGAGAGATAATGTTTTTATACAACAATTTAAAAAAGAAGAAGAAAGTTAAGAGAAATCGTAAAGTATCTCTCTTTACTGTGTTAAGATAACATAATATAGTAATGTAAATACACAATTTAAGAGGAAAAATATACGGTACTTAAGAGACACCAGTCGAACTTAGAAGGAAGTTAGTTAATTGTCCTTGTTTTTAATTGTGTGATGTGTTTTATGTTTGTTGTTTGATTTTGTCACCTTTTTGTTTTGTTTTCTTTGTTTTATGTATTTTCAATAAAAATTTTAAAAAATCTAAAAACAACAACAAGTAAACAATAATAACAACAAATTTACAAACCCCCTCCCCTGGAAATGATGTCATATTTCATCATATGACACCATGCAATTTTATGACATCGTGCATTTAAATACATATGTCATTTCCTTTAAATTTGTGTTATGCCAATTTTTTACCCCAATTTTTAAATAGCCAGATTAATTTTTTCTGTGGGGTGGGGGTCATTACCTGCCCAATAGTACAACAACAATTTTAAATTATAGATCCTATTCCAAAGTTGTGACAAAGCAATAAACAATAATAAAATGAATTATCACACCATGACCCATTCCCAAATTAATTTAGGGGGGGTTGCAGACTGCCAGAAATAGTGCAAATTGAGTCCACTTTTAGGGTTAGGGTTAGTGCTAGGGAATCATGGGAACTGTAGCTTATTGTGGCACCAGAGCTCTCTGACAGAGAAGGCTCAATGTCTCAGAAAAAGAACAATTCCCATGATTCCCTAGCACTAACCCTAACCCTTAAAGTGGACTCAATTTGCACTATTTCTGGCAGTCTGCAAAGGCCCTTACTTAATAATAATAATAATAAATCTCAGGGAGGGCAAAAAACCCAGAGAAGAACCCTGGGAAACAATTTCCTCCCGGCCCCCGAAGGTGATCAGCCTAAGCCTGAGAGTAACAAATTAAAGACTCTTAATAAAGGGTGGGTGGGTTGGGTCGCTCTGTCTCAGCTCTAAAATGGCTGCCTCCACTTGGCAGCACAGAGCTATAAGTAACAAGCTCTCATCCCAAGTCTTGCATGACCAATAACACTGCAAGACTTGGTGCAACAATCAAACCACCCGATTGGACAAGGCGCACAAGTGTACTTGTTCCCCCACGCACCTTGACCAACCAGGCGTCTCCTGTCCTTATTTGGCCAGCACAACAAGAAACCCTTCCCAACTTGTTGGGGGGTGTCTTTCCCATGATTCCTTAGCACTGATCTAGGACAGTTAAAGTGGTCTCAAGGGGGATTATTTCTAGCAGTCTGTATAGGCCCTGAGTTTTCTATCATCTCCACTTCAGTTGTCATCCTCCCCATTTAAGCTTCCCAAAGTCATCAGTATACTCAGGAGCCCAATTAGTAATGGGTTATAGAGGATGTTTATGAGTGATTGTGTCAAAAACCCCAGTGAAGTCATGATTCCATCTACTGGCCAGGGCTTCAACAAGGTCATTGGTGGTACCAGCCATAAAACCCTCTAACACTTTCCAGAATCCTGAATGATAGTCTTTGAGGGAGGACCATCTTAATAGGTCCACCACCCCTGCAGTGGCAGAGAGTACCTGTTATATTAATTCTAACCAGAAAATGATATGTCCATGACAATTCTCTGCCCACAGATCTATATGTTCTGAGCTTAAAAGAGCACAAAGACTATGACTTGCTGAATGTATGGGCCATGAAACCAAGCTGGGATAAGGTCATGTTTTTTTGTGTGTGGATGCCATGAACTCCTGACTGGTCTCAAAAGTTGGGAAGTTGAAGTCACCCAAGATCTAAGTCTGGGCAACTGCAACACCAACTCTGAGATCAGTTCCATGCACTCAGCCAGAATAGGCAGTGGGCTGAACAGTATGCTAACAAAATCCCCAGTCAATCCCTGGTCTTAGACTCAGGTATACATACTCAGTATTCAGTTCCTCAATAAGTAATCTGATCAGGTTAAGATGGTCTTTATAGACTATAGCTACTCTGCCTCCCTGCTCACTTTTTCTCATCTGCTCACTAACTGATATGTTTGTGCTCCCTGTATGCAGCAATGTGGAGAGTATTAGTTACTGCAGAATTCCTGACATGTGGGAGGGTATAATTTCAGCCATTCTCAGTGATCCTTCTCAATATTCTGGGATGGGAGTGAAATTAAGGGAAGGTATGCATGACTGTTTTCATATATACAATATACAGTCCCTAGCCATACACTCAGTATCAGAGGAAGGCCTGGGGAACATTAAACTTGCCATCCCAAGTGTGTGTGTACACAAACACAAATATATACACATACATTAATGTAACATGATTGCTAATTGAACAGTAGAGGGAACAGAGAACGCAGTAGGCCACTTGACAGGTCTCTTGGAACATACTGACAGCCACAGATACCATATTAAAGGTCCAAGAGCAAGAAAACACACTGTAGCTATCATTTTGATACCCCTAGACAGTTTTTATAACATAATGGATGGATGAAACAATTGTGAAGAGTGGATGAAAGAAAAGACAGACAGAAATATCTTAATTATTTCATGGCAATCCTAGCACTATTGGAATGCTACAGGCAAAGAAAATGCAAGCAGTTCCAATGTAGAGACTCTCTAATTCCAGACAGCCATATATCTGGATATGTGTTGGGACTTTCCTCTGTGTCTTCCCAGTGAGGGCAATATATCATGGAAGGAAGGAAGGAAGGAAGGAAGGAAGGAAGGAAGGAAGGAAGGAAGGAAGGAGTAGGAGGAGTTACTTCTTTTGGGAAGTTAAAATGCAAAACCTAGAGTTACGTATTCATGGTCCCTTCACATTCCCTAGTTTAGGGAATATATAGGGACAACAAAAGTTCTCCAGTATCCACTTACCAGGAATCAGATACTCTGATTGTTCTCCTTCTCATTCACCTTGTCACTGATGTCATTCCCCCACACCCCTGTACATGTGGGAATTAAAACAAGAACCATTATTCTGCCTATCACAAAGGAGAAAGGGGGGGGCATCTAATTAGATGCTTCCCAACAAACTCCAGTCAATTGCAACATCTTATTTCTGGTAAGTGGGGACTGGGGGAGGGTTCAGGCCAGGCTTCACTAGCCATATAACTACAGTGCTTACACCAGGGGTAGGCAACCTTTCCCCTTTAAGGGCTGAGGGACTTCAGCTCCCAGAAGCCTCAGCCATGTTGGCCAATAGTCCCATGTTGGCCAATAGCTCCTGGGATTCTGGGAGCTGAAGTCCCTCGGCCCTTAAAGGGGAAAGGTTGCCTACCCCTGGCTTACACATTCATAAATTCTCAACAGTAATCTGGTTGTTGTTTTTATTTCAGTTTAAAATTGTATACCATAGGTCAGGAGATATGTTGCTTCCCAAATATTTCAGAAGTGCAACTCCCATAATTATAATGTTTTGCTATACTGGCTACAACTATGGGAGCACAAAAACATGCTTGCGATGAGCAAGGCACTGTACCCTAGTGCATTGGCTTACACGTGTTAGCCAGTGAGTGAGTGAAGTAAACAATTTTCCAAATCCATTTATTTGCATGAAGTCCAGTCTACTAATTTAGTTGGCTATCACTGGAAAAATGATGATTCTCTATCCCATTCATCTTGACTGCATTCATCTGAACATATTTAAAATTCCAAATGTCTTGGGACCTTGATATATTAGTGAATACCTTTTCTTATATGCACCTGCTTGATGATGGAGTTCTGTTGGAAGGGCTTTCCTCTGTGCACCCCCAGTGAGGGGGCACTGTATTGTAGGAGGATGTAGGAATACGTCTTGTCTGCTATGGTACTACAGTTATGAAGTACCCCCTCTACAGATCCCTGAGCAGCAGGAGTGCTGGTGTTATTTCAGTGCCAAGTCAAAATATGACTATTTTATGAAAGTCATTTGGGGCATAATTGATTTCATCTAGTGTGCACACATTATATGGTTTGATTATTTTAAATTGTTTTAACTAGTTTTAAATTGTTTATTTTTATTGCTTTAAATTATTATTGTTGTTATTTATTGTCTTAAACTGATTTTATTGAATTCCAGTCTAAGGAAGCAATATAAATACTTTAAATAAATAAATTCATCATTTTTCACACATGAAATGGAAATTCAAGAAACATTGAGAATCATCCTGGATTCTGAGAACACAGCGTAGAAAATTAGTTTCTGAAATGAATTGATATTGTGCACTACAATACTGAAAATTCTGTTTTACTGTTATCAGTAATAAATAAAACCTGCTATGTTGCATTTACATTGCTTATCATTTTGATTCCTCTTAGTTCCTTCTTTGAAAAAAAAAACTATGCATATTTTTTTTAAAAAAATAATGAAATTTGCAGAAAAATTCCTTCAACAGCCCTGCCAAACAATGAATAAAACTAAATAGTAAGCATTACTCATTATGCAACTTGTTACTGTGTGATTTTTAAATGGAATGTTGATACCTCATGTGACAGAGACATTGTCATTTATAATATATGTCTTTTAAACTTTACAGAGAGAGTTGGCTTTAGAAAGAAACTGTCCAGAAGGAGAAATTCTATTATGAAATTTTGTTTGAACTTAATACAACCTAAAAGTTGTGTGCATCAGGAAGGTCAGAAGCATTCATGTCAAGGGTATAGTGCACCTGTTCTCATTTTCATTTCAGACTTTAAAAGAATTATCTAAGGTTTTGAGCCTACTTGAGGGGCAGCCTTCACCATCTTAGATAGTTCCTTTAATGTCTGAAATAAAATCCAAAGCACATTTACTGCACAACTGAGATAGAAGCCACTGGCTGTTCCTGGACCATACATGCAGAGGTAATGCAGACTTCATAGCATAGACACTTTCTAGACACTTATAATTTACACTTTCTCAGTGAAAGCAACAACCCAGATATGTATTGTACAGTCATGTTTGATATTCTATGTATCTAGCATAATTATGCCTTGATCTCCTCTCAGACTCATAAGTGAGGAATGAAACTAAGGGGGGTTGCAGACTGCCAGAAATAGTGTGAATTCAGTCCACTTTTAGGGTTAGGGTTAGTGCTAGGGAATCATGGGAACTGTTATTTTTCTGAGACATTGAGCCTTCTCTGTCAGACAACTCTGATGCCACAATAAAATACAGTTCCCATGGTTCCCTAACTCTAACCCTAACCCTAAAAGTGGACTGAATTCACACTATTTCTGGCAGTCTGCAACCCCCCCAAAACAGTTTTCTGCAGAGATAGCTTCCAGGTTTTCAATCACAATAGCTGACATAAATCTAAATTAAAACCTGTCATACCTTTTGCCTACCTTAGGATCAACAGGCAATCAAGATGGATACAGCAGAGTCTTGCAGTAACTGCCAGGTATCAAAGGAAACTTGGGCCAAAATCTGAAGACTTCAGGATAACTAAATATACTGCTAAGTGATTTGAGACACAGCATCTCTTTTGACGACTTAGTGGATGTCCAATGCATTTAAATTAAAATGGTGTTTCATTACATCGGATCAGACATGGAATTACTTTGCCATTAATTATAGGTAATCTGCACTTTTACATTAACTCCATTACCAGTAATAGACTTTTAATGTGGTACTTACATTGTGCTTAAAGGGTGAGCATGGAGACTACTCAGAAATATCTAAAGGAGAGAATAAGAAGGGAGATTAGAAAGGAAAGGATAAGAGACAGAGTGGGGAAGGCAGAACAAGGCAGGAAGATGACAGAAGCAAGATGGACCATCAAGGTATTTTTAATAAGGTGAGAAAAGTATGAAGGATTGGAATGAAAAGTTGGAATGTATTATTGCCCAGATCATTAAGAAATTAATAGATATTTAGTGCTGGAATAGGCCACAATTATGGCAAGCTTCAAATTTTACAACACAAATATGTACCTGCATTGAATCACCCAGTTCTAAATCCTGACTCATCCTCACTCAGTAAAAAGGTAAATTTCAGAACTGGCTTCCTTTATGTGAACTGTCATAAGATAATGGGTTCTGGTTCTGGTTCCAGTTCCCTGCCCCTGCTGCCACTACTTCCTCCTCCTCTTCCTCTTTTGATTTTCATTGGTCTCAGAATAAACCTGGGCCCCATTTGTCTGACTCCTTTGTTAAATTTGTTTTAATTTATTAATTTAATTAATATAGTATTTTAATTAGTTTATGGTTTAATCTTATTTTAAGGGGATGGGGTGGGGGGAGGAAGGGATTATGGGGAGAGGGAATGTTTTAACGTTGTTTGTTTTAAATGCTGTTGTCCCCCACCCCGATTGCTTTGCAGAGGGGCGGGCTACAAATAAAAATTTATTATTATTATTATTATTATTATTATTATTATTAACCTGTGAATTTTCATGTCTGGTTTTTGCAAATTTCTATAAAATACTCAGTATACGAATATGTGATAATGGTTGTGATGTTGTATCAACTAGTAAAAGTAGAATCATTGGATGAGTTATTTGTGTCTCTGTGATCAATTAGATTGTCCTACTGTGCTTGTTATGTGTGGTGTGCACACATGTGTACTTAAAAGTAGCTTTAACATGATACTTTTGCACAGAAGCAGGAACATTATATTTTGTACATGTTGAAAAATACAATGAAAAAGGGTGTCTTTTGAATGCTTACAATGGAATTTTGTCATCCTAGGAGAACCAGATTCAGATAAAATTTTAGGAAGAGCAAGTTTTTCCCCAAGATCCTTAATTCTGAGTCCTTATTGAGTTAACCTTTTTCTGTGATACAAATGCACTAGTTATATACATTGGTCTAACTTTCAGACATTTATCAGAAACTGGGCCTAGTTTTTCTACCATGTCATTTTCACACAGCTGCATAATTGATCTTCTATTGAAGTACATGAGCAATGTACATTCAATGATCTCTTATGAGCATGGAGTATTTGATTACACATACCTGCAATAAAACGTGTTTTTTCCCAATATTGTACCTATTTTAATGTATTTTGGAGTGCTGAGTTTAAAAACAAACAAACAAACAAACAAACAAACAAACAAAAAAACAAAAACAAAAAAAACCAAAACCACACAATAAAAATGTTGTACTACACACAATTCTCTCACAAATTTGATATTTTTAATCAATTCAGTTGTTAATTAGCTTTGATGAAGTGTGGATGCTGATGTTCTCATGTAGTTTCTTTTAGTGCCTCTGAATGGATTTGTATGTTTCACATCAACAAATTAAAGTGTTTTGAAAGTCTGTTAGAAGACCTTAATCTCACTCTTACTCTTTGCAGAATAATTCTTTTGTATGATCATTTCATTCAATCACATATTACAACATCTTTATTTAATTATTTCAATTATATCCCACCTTTCTCCCAAAATAGGAACCAAGATGTCTTACAATAAAAAAAACAAACACAAATAATAACTGAAACAGTGGTTATCAAAGTTAAAAGAGAATGAAATCATAGTATTATTAAAACCATGGATAAAAACCATTAAAACACTTAAAACATATTCATGATATGATTTCATTTAAAGATTAAAGATTTAAAAAAATATAGCTGACCACATTGCACACACGTTACAACTCCATAATTAAAATTCTAAAGGCCTGACAAAATATGAAAGTTTTCACCTGCTGATGGAAAGAGAGAAGGAAGCCAGCCAGCTGGACCTCCTGCTGGAGACAGCGCCACAGCCTGGGAGCAGCCACAGGGAAGGCTCTCTCCTGAGTCCTCACCAACCACACCTATCTCTTGTCTATGACAAAACTCTCCCTTGCAGATCTTAATGCACACCCTAGCTTATGTAAGGAGATACCATCTTTCAGAAAGTTTGGACTCGAGCCATGTAGGGCTTTAAGGGTCAAAACCAGCACTTTGAATTCTGCCCAAAAATGGATCAGTAGTCAATGTAGCTGTTTCAATGGGGGAGGTCACATGATCCCTATAACCAGCCCCTATTAACAGACTGAGCACAGAATTTTGAACGTATTGAAGTTTCTAAACAGTTTCCAAAGTCAGCCCCACATAGATCATGTTGCAGAAGTCTAAACAGGATATAACCAAGACATGTGTCACTGTTGCCAGATCTGACATCTTAAAGAATGGGCCATGGATTGTCCTCCATGACATCTGAAGGGTACTAGTTTTAACTGTGCAAATGCACTCCTGGCCACAGCCAAAAACTGGGCATCCAGGTTCAGATCTGAGTTCAGGAGCACTCCCAAGCTACAAGTCTGATTTCATATGGAGTGTAATGCCATCCACCATAGGCAAAATCCTATTCCCTGATGTGCCTTTAGACTGACCAGTGACATCTCTGTTTTGTCTGGATTAAGCTTCTATTTGTTCAACCTCATCCAATCCATTATAGACAGCAGGTGCTGGTTCAGTTGAGAAACAGTTTCCTTGGAATTGGATGAAAAAGAGAGATAGAGTTGTGTGACATAAGCACACAGATGACACTGAACCCCAAAACTCCAGATGATTGAACTTCAAAAATCCCAGCAGTTTCATATAGATATTAAACAGCATGAGGGACACACATGAGCCCTGAGTTATGCGGCAGGGCACCAGACAGCAGCCTCCCAGCAGCACCTTCTCACTCTGTCCCTCCAAGACAGATCAGGGCCGATGTAAAACAGTGCCCTCAAGCCCAATGTCAGAGAGGTGGCCCAGAAAGATACCATCGTCAATGGCATGACATAGATGGTATGAAACATGACAGAGAAACAGCAAAGCAACTTCTGAAGAAACTCTATGTAATAGAGCAAATCTAAGGTGATTTTCAGATTTAGAATGCTAAAATCATACCAGCATGTTTTTGAAAAGGTTTTTGTGAACTTAAATTTTGCAGAGTTGTGCTATTTTATCTTTTCATGGAAGGATGAATTCATTTTGTAGTTTTCTTCCTGCTTCAGGAGAAAAATGAATATTTCTGTGCAATTTTCTTCCAGTGTTTAGAGATGCCAAAGAATTTCAGGAAAGTATTCTGCTCAGAAATACAGGGGGGATTTGTGTGTGTGTGTGTGTGTGTGTGTGCACGTGTGTATGTGAAAATTCTTTTTTTCACACAAAAACCATATTTTGGGGCCAACCTCCCCCTTTCTATAAACACATTTTGAGGTTTTGTGCAGAATTGGATGGAGAGTTGTACAGAAAACATTTATCAGAAAAATATGTTTTCTTTTTCTAGAAAAAGCAGATTTTTGTGCAAAATATACATTTCCAACAGTACATGTTATTTTGTGCAATGTCATGTTTTGCCTTGTTTTGACTTTGTAGTGTGCAATAAATATTATTTTGCACACAAAAACTTTCGGAAAGAATTTTTTTTTTAACTGTTGCCGAGTCATGTAGAAGAG
Organism: Phrynosoma blainvillii; assembly: GCA_026167975.1. NCBI lineage: Eukaryota > Metazoa > Chordata > Lepidosauria > Squamata > Phrynosomatidae > Phrynosoma > Phrynosoma blainvillii. The sequence continues at coordinate 179,204,980 of JANUYF010000003.1, read as the reverse complement.
TACCCACTCAGGGTTTTCTGATTCTTTTGCTAGTATCTTATTAAGTTCAGGTGTTCTGAGGTCTTCATTAAGCCCTGTAACTTTTTGTAATTTGGTAATTTCACTACGGCCGTACCTCCCTAAAACATCTTCGTGTCTTTGATCTTTTACTGATTTTGTTTCAGATATTACTTTTATTACAGTGTGTTTAGATGACAGCTTCCCCTCAGCAAGAGCTATCTCCTGAGCCAAATTTGGTATGGAGGGACTCTGGTCTAAAGATTTCAAAGAAGCTATTTTATCTAAAGACCATTCAAATACAGGCATCGTTAACAGGGAAGTTGTTTCTTTAGCTTCAATAGAATTCGTCTCTATATTAGGTTCCAACTGTCTGTGTAATAACTCATTTCTACTATTTGAAAAGAACTGTGTTATTTTAGATTGAACATTTTTCCTTTTCGAAAGTTGTATTGAAGATGGAAAATATTCTAAAGTATCATTACCCTCCTTAATCATATTTTAAACTTATAATGTCTATTTAGTACTGAGATGTATAAGGTTCAGACTGCTATTTCCCTCTACAGACAAGTAAGAATAATTTTGCAACCTACAACCTTAAAGAATTACCTCTATTTAACCCTTATAATGACAGCCAGATAAAACAAAATGTTGACAGCTAAAAGGTAGACAGATTCTTTTTCCTTCAGATAAAAGAAAATTAATTTTACAGCCTGCAACACCTTAAAAATACCAGGGATTATAACCACAAATTGCAACTGCTTGCCGCTGAATCAGAAGATGGTGGGGGAGCTTGCAAAGGCCCTAAAAGGCACAAGCAGACCTGTCTTCGGCTCCTACTACTACCACCCCCCTGCTGTTTGCCGGAGAAGAAAGAATGCTGGTAGGGCCTTAGGGCGCGGCCTCCTTCTTGCCACCGCCGCCGTCGCCGCCGCCGCCATTGCCGCCGCCACCCGAGAGGGCTTGTTGGGGCCTTTTTATAGGCCCGGAGCTTCTTCCGGCCGCTTGGCTGCCTGCCGGGGGAGGGAGGGTGCTGGTGGGGCCCTAGAGCACGGCCTCCTTCTCGCCACTGCCGCCATCGCCACCGCCCGCACACAAAAACATGTATTTCTGTGAAGACTAACTTCCTGATCTACATCAGGATGTGTTGAAGTTGAAACTTGCACAGAAAGATCAAGAGTGATTTTTTTTGTAATACTACCATGCTGCGACAGACCTCAAATTTTGAATTACAGAAAAGAAAACCATGAAAAGACTCTGTTGAAAAAAAGAACCAGAATTGATTTAAAATTAAAATATTTGATTTTGGGAGGTCTAAATGAAGAACCTGATCTCTCCCAATTTTGCAAATTCACCCTGTATATTTTTTCTAGCCCAGTTGCAGGATACATCCTTGAACATTATCCCACTCCCTTTCTCTCTCCCTATGTCTTCCTGACCATCTGTAATATAAAATAAAATCACTGAAGCCTGGTTCTCTTGTTTTTTGTTGGTCCAGCAAATGGTATGAGATTTTCAACTCCAATTTCATATATTGGCATATATAGGCTTAAAGCAATATACAAAAAGTTATAATGCATTGTGATGTTTTGTACTATAGCAACAACAACAATAACCACCATATTGGTCAGCAAATATCTGGCTGTGTAGATGTGTAGGTGTGAGGTAATATTTATATTCATTTTTCCTTTAGCAACAAGGCCGATATAAATTTCATTATTATGTCATAGACCACCACAAAGGCTGACATGTTTTCCATTTACTTCTAAGATTATTTTTATTCTCTTATGTACTCAGTCAGCTATTGATACAAAGGATGATTCAGAGAAGATCTTATTTAGTGCTGTGTCTGTATCAGATTTGCAACAACATGGGCATCAATTGCTCTTTAAATCCTAAGAAAATGTATTTCACAGTGTCTACAAGTTCTATCACCTTTCATTACTCACTGCCCAAGTTTGCTTCTAGTTTGCTGTTCACCCAAGATGAACTAATAAAAAAAATTCAAAAACATTTACAGGAAAATTCAAGGTTTGATGAAATGCCTTTCCCCCAGAAATATTCTTCTAACTAGTCTGGTTTGTGTCACATTTCTTTTGGGAGGTCTCAAAAGATTTTGAAATAGGATATTTGTGGGTGAGGTCAATGAAACAGAAATACATCTTGTTGTTATGTTTGGAAATTAAAACACTAGCTGCTACTACTTATGATGGCTTCTGGCAGGCAATATTGTTCTCTGTCTCTGTCTGTCTGTCTATCTGTCTATCTCTTTCTCTCTCAAAAGGCTAGTTTCATAGGTATTTTCCATTGTAAGTCAACGTGTGGTTTGGAGGCATAGAGAGAGAAAGAGAGAGAACTATCTTACAAATAAGTTTAGCTAATCAGCAGTTTGGAAAACAATTTGTCTTGAAATAGTTAGACGAGAAACAAACTAATGGAGTAACAAGTTACAATTTTTATTATTTGGATTATCATATTTTTTTCTGAATTAATTGCACTTCTTGAATGAAGGAATCATGTTATTCATATGAGAAACAACCATATCAGCATTTGTTGCTAAATTGGAATTATAATCATAGAAGCATGGATTTGGAATGGGCATCATGGGCCATTGTGTCCAACTCTCTGCTTAGCCCCTAGGTCAGCTAAAGGATCTCCAGCAAGTAGTTGTCAAGCCTCTTTTTGAAGCTATCCAAGAAAAAGACACCACCCCCTTTCCAGATAATTGGTTCCATTATCAAACCATGCTTACTGTGAAGAATGGCCTTCTAACATTCAATAGAAATTTACCCTCTTCTAATTTAAACAACTGGACCTCATTCTACCCTTTAGGGCAGAAAAGAACAACCTCATCTCTTTTCTCTGTGAGAGCCCTTGAGATATTTAGAGTGAAATCTTCTCAACCTTTCACCAAGCTGAACAAGCTGAGTTCCTTCAAACATTCCTCATATGTTTTGTTTTCCATACCTCTTATCATCCTTGTTGCCCTTCTCTGAACCCACTCCACTTTCTCTAGATTATTTTTGAAATAAGGCATCCAGAAGTGAATGCAGTAAATCAGAGGCCTCATCTCATCCATGGAGATATCTTTGAGCTTTTGAGTTTATCTGGGATGTTTACATTTTATCATGAGTGTCATGTATGTTGTTGTTGTTGTTGTTGTTGTTGTTGTTGTTATATTTATTTGTATCCCGCTCTTTTCCCAGAACTGGGACTCAGAGAGTCTTCACAATATTAAAAGAACAAAACAATTAAAAACATAGAAAAGAGGTGCATTGAAAAGGAATTAAATTATTACAATAGATAGCTATTAAAAATAAAATGCATTTTAAAAATATAAAACTGTATAAAGCATTTTAAAATATAACAACATCTCAAGCTGGTCCTTTACAAACATTCCATTTTAAAAACCTGTCTAAACAGGCAAGTCTTAGCTTGCTGGCGGAAGGCCAACAAGGAGGGAGCCATTCTTGTCTCCCTCAGAAATGAGTTCCAGAATCTAGGAGCAGCAATTGAGAAGGCCCTCTCTTGTGCTCCCACCAAATGTGCTTATGATGATGGTGGGACAGAGAGAAGGGCCTCTCCAGAGGATCTCAGAGCCCAGTCTGGTTCATACAGGGAGATATGGTCTGCCAAATAGTGTGGGCCTGAGGCTTTATAGATCATAATAAACACTTTAAATTGTGCCTGGAAAAAACTGTCAGTCGCTGAAGCTGTTTCAACAGAAGCGCTGTGCGGTCTCTGTAATCTGCCCCAGTTAATAGCCTGCCTGCAGTTCTTTGGACCAGCTGAAGCTTCTGAACACTCTTCAAAGGCAACCCCATGTAAAGCCCATTACAGCAATTCAAATGGGATGTAACCAAGGCATGTACGACCATGGTCAAATCTGGGTGCAGCTGGCGCACAAGTGTTAAATGTGCAAAATCACTCCTGGTCACTGCATACACCTGGGCCTCCAGGTTCAAAGTTGATTCCACGAGCATCCCCAAACTGTGAACCTGTGTCTTCAGGGGGAATGTAGCCCCATCTATCACAGGCTGGATTCCTATTCCCTGATCTGCCTTCCGACTGACCAGGAGCACCTCTGTCTTGTCTGAATTAAGTTTCAACTTGTTTACCCTCATCCAGTTCATTGCTGGTGACAGACACTGGTTTAGGACCAGGACAGCCTTCTTGGATTGAGGTGGAAAGAAGTGGTAGAGTTGAGTGTTATCTGCATATTGATGACACTGCACTCCAAAACTTTGAACAACCTCTCCCAGTGGTTTCACATATATGTTGAATAGCATAGGGGTCCTTGAGCTTGTTTGGATGTTCTAGCAGGGGACCACAGCTATTGTATACCCTTGACTGAAGAATGGTACACTCCTTCTATCTGGGATAGTCGTCCTCTTCCACTGAGCATGCAGCTTTGGGAGGGACACACATGGAGTGGTGAGGGAGGAAGGGGACACCTGCCTAGCCAGCCAGATCACCCGAATCCATCCTGGCAATCAATGGGGTGACAGATGTCACAGCCAGATCACCCTCACATACAGGTCAACACAGAACCCTGAGGGACCCCACAGGCCAATGGCCAGGTGGTCAAGCAGGAGTCCCTCAGCACCACATTGTGGGTTCGCCCCTCCAGGAAGGAATGGAGCCACTGTAAAACAGTACCTCCAAGTCCTATCCCAGAGAGGTGGCTCAGAAGGATACCATGGTTGATAGTATCAAAAGCCACTGAGAGGTCCAGTAGAACCAACAGGGACACACTCCACTTGTCCAGTTCCCTATGTAGGTCATCCACCAAGGTGACCAAGGTTGTCTCTGTTCCATAGTCGGGTCTGAAACTAGATTGAAATGGATCTAGACAATCCATTTCATCCAGAAACCACTGAAGTTGGGAAGGCATCACATGTTCCAGTACCTTCCCCAAAAACTGTAGGTTGGACACTCATCAATAATTATTCATTATAGTGGGATTTAGGAATGGGATTTTTAACAAAGGTCTCACAGCTGCCTCTTTTAGGCATGTTGGGACTTTGCCTTGTTGTAGTGAGGCATTGATTACCTCCTTCAATCACTCAGCCAATCTCACTCTGGCCTGTTTAATTAGTCAAGGAGGGCAAGGATCTATGACACATGTGGTGGCTTTCACTTTTCCAAGGATCCTATCCACATCATCAGGCTGCACAACTTGAAAAGTATCCATTAACACTGGACAGACAAGTGCCAAAGTGATATCCATTGGCACTGTATCAACTACAGCATCCAAGTCAGAGCAGATGTGAAGAAAAAGGAGAGAGAGAGAGAGACCTCTCCTATACACTAAGTTCATTACTCTCCAACTGTCGCCTAAAATGATTTAGGTTATGCAGTTAATCACTTTTGGACAAAATGTTGGTCTGATCTAGTAGGATTCTTAAATTGTTTACTTGTCTTTTTTCTTGTTTGCATAGCTTTATTACTATTTCAGGTGCCGTTGCAGAAGCTCATTGGCATGCTTAAGTTCAATTAAATGCCTCAGTCAAAGTGACTGGGGGTAGTCACCCAGTTGATTATCTTTAAAAAGTGGGGAAGAGGAAGAGAAAACATCCATATTATTTTTTTTTTGAAAAATACTTTCTTGTGATTTACAATTAGACACCCATTGCCCTCTGAAAACTGCTGAAAATATTCCCACTACTTCCCAAGAGGACTAATGATCCCATAAAAGTGGAAATGAGAGAGATATTCAGCCTAGCTGTAGTTCTGGGAACTGTCCTGGATGAAACCCAGGTTCTCATGGGTGACATTATAATTTAGTGGTAGAGCAAATATTCTGCATGCAGAAATCTCTGGTTCCATTTCCAACTAGAGTTAAGAAAGACCTCTGTTTTATACTGTCAATACTATTGGTAAGTGTGAACTAATACAGGGCAAGAGGGATCAATTATATAAATCAGAGAAGGGCAGTTTCCCTTGTCCCTGAGGATCTCTCTACCATCTCAAACAGCAATAATTCAGAAAAAAAGTAGATTCACAGATGATGTGCAGAATATTATGATTGCCTATTTGAGTATATATTAAGAAAGTATTTTCCTTCTTGTTTTCCAAATTTACATTTTCCATGTCTGATTTTTTTCTACTAAAAACACATTACACTTGTCCCTCACTGTTCTCAGACTTGCCTTTCACATCTCTCAGTCTTACGTGGACGGCAAGCAATGAGGGACAAAATGGCACACGCGCCTGTGCTGTGTGCGCAGAATCATAGGCAGGATCACGTGGCCATTATATCCTATATGACTTCAATGTTTGTGATATTTCCAATTCATGAGGGTGTGTGTGTGTGTCAAGAATGGATCCCCTGTGACTTGGGAGGGATGAGTGTATTCAACAGTAACAAATCTGTGGTTATGTTAATTTTCTCAATAGCAAAACCAAAATCCCTTAGAGCTGATAAACCCTTCCCCCTTTCCTCTCACAGATCAAAGTAAAGGATACCTTTTAATCTTCCCAAAACTTGTATTTTAATTAGAATTATAACCTCATACTGTGCACCTTTCCTTAAATGACTTGGCCTAGTAGCAAGACAAACAATCAAAACTTCTCTTCATCTGTTCACATTAACATTCATTTGCTTGGTGGCTTGAACATTTTTGCTGAGGGATCAGAAATCCAATGTGTTAAATATAGCTACATATCAAAGAGTGGAATTAGTTTCAGCAATAACAGAACATACTTCACAACTAGAAACCAACCTATATTGTGTATAACTCTTACTCCTGATGGGAAACATAAAATCACAAACACAACAGGGGCTTTTTAACTTGAAATTTCAATAGAAACAGAAAAAAGCAACTCAATCACTCATAGTAGAGATATCATAGCTGGAAATAATTGCTAAATATTAATCACTTTAGAACTCATTCTGACACTAGCATTGTTTGGTGGTCTGAATGAATGCCTGAAGTAATCATTTGTCAACATTAATATTTAGAGTATTTTAAATTAAAATTTGAATGTTTCTAAATTAGAATGCAGTCCACAAACTTCAGTGATACATCATATGCATCATAAAATGTTTAATTTCCACATATCTTATATGTATTTCAAACTATTTGTATAAACAGATTTTCCAAAAAAAATATATATGAAATTTTACTGTCAAACATTTTTCTGGCTTGTTAGTATTTTAAAGCCGAAAACTGCATCAAGAATGTGCTGATTTTTTTTTTTTGGGGGGGGGTCAACATTATGTCAATTTTATTTATTTATTTATTCATTTATTTTAAATAACATCACATGGTGATTCACAGTCCAGTTCTCTAACTTTGAGAGAGGGAGAGGGAGAGAGAGAAAGAGAAAGGGAAAGAGAGGGAGATCATGGAGATGGGGAAGACTTCAGAATAGGATTGGTAATTCTCAGATGTTGGCATTGTCCCAGTCATACTAAGTACAAGACAATATTTTGGAGTCTTTTTCATACAGAGTCATCTTTGAAACTGGTTCAGGATGTGTAAATGTTGAAGTAAAAAAATTTCTATTAGAATACTGAGAAACTCTGCTAGGAATTTGTGACAAAAAATATGTACTTTCTATGACAAATAAATATGTACTTCCTGTAAAATTGCATCCATATGCCTGTACTTCCAACTCTACAAGATAAAACAAGATGGAAGAACATTCATTGTATATATTTGGCAGAGGTAGCACCACCATCACTTGTTTATTAAAAAAACCCTGCTTTCACCTACTGGGTTACATATATACAGAAGCTTTTCTAAACTTCCTATAACTCCATTAAAATCAGGATGTTGAAATTAATATGTTTCGACCAAACAGCACAGTATAAAGAAGAAATGAATCTTTGGACTAGGTGACAAAATTAATCAACCTCTATTACAAATTCAACTTATTTATCAAGAAGAGCTAAATTTAAAATTGATGTTTTCAAAATAAAATCACTATAAACATTAGCTAATTAGATGAATGTATCTCAAGATCTTAAGACCAGCTCACAAAAGCAATTTACAAATAAGAGTTTGCAAATGGTTTTTTGTTGGTTTTTCGGGCTATGTGGTCATGTTCTAGAAGAGTTTCTTTCTTATGTTTCACCAGCATCTGGATGCCGGCCATGAAAGCCTGTAAGTTTACAAATGCTTTGCATCATTGTTATTCTCTTGTGGTTGATCTTTATAACAACCTCTTGGTGTAGAAGAGAGAAAAGAGGAGTTCAGAAGATGAAAAAGGTTGTGTTCTGGTCAAGCAGGATGAAGTTGTACTTAGAACTGATTTTTTTAAAAAGTCTATCCATCATACTGTGTGCATGCTTCTACTGTTTATAAATGTTTGTGACAATCTCATCCAAAATGCACCTTTGAGACTCACTGAAAGAAAGAGGTTGTTAGCATAAACTTTCACAGACTAGACCTGAACCTACAGTGCAGAATTAATGAGGTTTGATGCCACTTTAACTCCATAGGAGGGAGCCATGACAGTTAAAGTGGTGTCAAAATGCATTAATTCTGCAGTGTGGCAGCTACCTGAGTCTACCTCATCAGATGCTAAGTCTAAGAGCCAGTACAGACCGGCAAAAAGAGCCGGCTTCCCTGTGGCATGGGAACATGCCATTCAGACAGCAGCATGCTTCCATGTTACTGGGAAGCTGAATGTGCAGCAGCTTCATGGTGTTTCTGCACACACTGCACTGCAGAAATATGGAAAAACTGTTGCAACATCAGCAAAGGTGCCTTTTTCATGGCACAAAAAAGAGCAGCTTTCTACCACTTCTTTTTGTGCTGGAAAAATGCCAGGTTAGGGGCATGATGTGTGGCTGCCACAGCCCCAACCCAATGAGCAAAGTGTCAGCAGCAAGCCACTCCTTCAGGGCCATCAGTTTTGCCCCTAAGTCCTGGTTAGTCAACAGTTTTACATTAAAAGCCTACTTCAACAACAAAAAACAACAAAACAAAACAAAACAAAAAGATTTTTGCTTCTTGGCAAAAAGAAATCAGCGATGGGGGCATTTCAGAGAGTGGGCCTGTGATGGTGGTGGAACCAAGAGAAAGCCTTTCCCTGAAGATTGTAGAATTCTTGCATATTTGTATGGGGACATTCAGTATTTGAGGTAGCCTGGGCCTAAGCCATATAGGCTTTATAGATCATGACTAGCACTTGGAATTATGCCTGTATATGAGCTGGTAGCTAGTTGAAACTGTTTCAACAAGAGAATTATATGCCCCTATAACTGGCCCAAGTCAACATTCTGCCCACCACATTTTGAACTTCCTGAAGTTTTCGAACAGTTTCCAAACATAATCCCATGTAGAATGTGTTATAGTAGTACAAACAGAATGTAATCAAGGCATACGTCACTATAGCCAAATCTGATGCCCCAAGTAAAGGGTGTAACTGGCACACTAGGTCTAGCTGTGCAAATGCTTTCCTGGCTACTGTCTAAAATCTGGGTATCCAGGCTCAGAGTTACATCCAGGAGAACACCCAAGTTGCGACCCTGAGATTTTTGTGTGTGTATGTGTGTGTGTGTGTGGGGGGGGATGTAAAGCATATCCAGAACAGACAAAATTCCTATTCCTTGATCTGCCTTTCCACTGACCAGAAGCACCTCTGTCTTGTCTGGAATAAATTTAAATTTGCTTGCCCTCATCTAGTCCTTTACTGACAGCAAACATTGGTTCAGCATGGGGACAGTCATCTTATGGAGTATACATCTTATTGAGAAGAAGGAATACATGTTTCATGTAGCGTCCACTACATGAAAGTCTTTTTTCCAAGCAAAAGAAAATAGCAGCTGTTGTTGGTACTTTCACACTGCATTTCACACTTCAAAAGCCAGTATGAAGACTCCACTTCACTGTGCTGCAGTTTTGCTTTTAGAAAAATGCTGTGAAGCCCCAAATCTTCTGTTTTCCCCATCTTTGCATTCCACTTTCTATAGTCTGAAGATAAACAGGAAAGCTACTTGCATTTTAGCTATATATATAACGTAATAAAGTAGATGAATAGGGGGCTTTAGCCATTTGCCATGCATTTGCAATTTACATTACAAATGAATGCTTTTTGTCAGTCCAGACTGGGTCCATGACATAGGACACCTGTCTCCCTACATCAGACACCCCATACTAGAATCCAAGTGAAGGTATACCATGAACTTGTGAGGTCACATTCCATAATGAAATGAAAAGACATTGCACATAGAACCATATACCATCTGCAATGCATAATTAATCTGAAAACACTGGTTTGCTGGTAATATACTAACTTCAGAATTATACTGAGCATATATAGCATAACTCTGCTAGCAGCTGCTTCTGTAAGATCTAATAGGGCAAGATGACTTTAATCTAATTTGAACTGTTTCTCATAATATTACGAGACCAACGAAAGGAACCTTGGCATCAGCAAGCCTGAGAAATTAGAAACTTCCTCCCACTTTATGCAAAAAAGAAGAATCACATGAATCAACAAACATAGCTATGTTGTCAAATTCTGTTTTTCCCCCCCAAGAAAGAAAGCTTTTTGAAGAATCAGATCTTTATTTTGTACTAGCATACTAGTACTCTTTATACTTCCAGCAGGTTTTAACTCTATGTTCTATAGCAGGGAAATAATATTTATAATGGGCTTTTAGAAAACAGATAGATGTGTGAGGTCTGTTCTTGAGCTAGGGATCTGTAAGTTCACAGCGTTGTCTCATGGAGTATATATCCATGGATAATTGCTAATGATCCCAGCCCCTGGAGTGCCTAGCTTGTGATCTTCCTTCTTTTCAAGGAGGTCTTTGTGTCTGTCAGCACCTGCTGAATATCACATTAATAGTTTTAAATAAAAGACCAAGGTAAAAGAATTTAGAAGTGAGATCATTGTTTAATAATCAAGCTCATAGTTCAATGAGCAGAAATTATGAATAAAATAGGAAAATGAGAAGTTGTTTAACAGATGGATCAGCTAATTTCAAACTCAGGAGCATATGGCACCACTCAACTGCCCCACATTAGAAAAGACAGACCTCATCTAAGGTCCCAAAGCTGACACCATCCTACATAGTCCTGATGTTCACACTTTATTACTGTAAATTATTTATGGAGGAGAATCTAACTCATGGAAATCAGGCTATGGAATATCTCACTCTTGCCAAAGATTTCCCACATCATTTGAACTGTCTCAATTATTTAGTTTGCAACTACTTTTACTTTGGGGAAGGAATGGAGAGAGAAGAATCAATCTCCCTGCTTCTAACATGCATTGCCCCAAAGACCTAACTCTCAGTGAAATGGCTAGTCTATGAAAATCTCAACTGTACCATTTCACATGATAATTTGTTCATCCCCTACTCCTGCATGCATGCAGAGATAGAAAATTAGCATGTCAGAGAGAGTTAAAGATAATAATACTTTCTTCCCAACATCTTGTTTTCATATGTTCAGACACACACTTTGTTTTTAAATAAAATCTTTAAATCTTGTTATTCTCAGGTTGTAGTCTGAAGTAGTGCATCTCACTTCAAATGTACTTATCACCTCACTGAAGGATATAGCACTGAATCCTGTGGGCCCAGCCAGTATGTTTTGGCATGTACATTTTTTAAATAATAATAATAAAAAAGAATGTAGAAACAAACAGCTACTTTTCACATCGAAATAAAGTATCAAATAAAAAATCATTCTTTTTATATCCTGTAAATTGTCCCAATTTGACAGGGATGATTCTGATGTCACCCCACATTTTCAGTTGCATTTAAAATGTTTCATTTTCTCTCTCCTTCTTTTGTATCCTCCCTCCTTCTCAATTTATTTGAATTGCTGCAAACTAAACACAAAATGCTAGAGTAGTTTCCACTCAATTTATTTAGAAAAGGGGAGAGGAGAGAGAGGTTGAAGCATGCCCATCCTAGTATGCTCAGACAAAAGTAAACTGCTGCAGCCTCTCCTAGCTTCTTCCTCATTAATAACTTTTGTCATTTTTAATAATAATAATAATAATAATAATAATAATAATAATAATAATAATAATTTTAATTTATAGCCCGCCCCTCTGCACAGCAATCGGGGTGGGTTACAACATTTTAAAACAAACAAGTTAAAACACTCCCTCATCCCATGATCCAACCCTCCCACCCCTTAAAACAGAATTAAACTAGAAAAAGGTTAAAATACAACAACAGATTACCATTGTCTGATGCTGATGCTGTCTGATGCTGCTTGGCCACATGTGTCCTAGTTTTCAACTGTGAAACATTAGAAAGTATGTAACTATAACACTATACATAGTATATGGTAAGATGATCATCTCATGCCACAACTTGGTTTACAATATGAACACTTCCCCTGCAAATAGTCCCAATATAAACAAAATCCATTTTATTAACAACTACTGGATAATACATTATTTTGACATGCATCCTTTGCTTGACAGAAATACACCTCTACCAAGGAGACAATCCATGATGAAAACTAATTTACAGACATACGTGAATGCACAATTTGATGTGTGAAGAACTGAATGCACAGGAGATAGGGTGCATACTTTTATCTTTTTGGTCCAGCATAATTGTTTCAGATTAGATTTTTCTTTTTAAAAAATCTGCATCTTTGGTTAGTAATATAAACACATGCAAAACTGAGTCCTTAATAATTCATTTCTTACAACTTATCTTGCAGATTAAAGAGCATCCAAGGTTCTTTGATATTTCAGACATGAATTGAGGCCAAACAAGTATCCAAGACAACAATCTGTCTATCTGTCTGCCTATATATCTTCCTAGCTGTTATCTATAAATAAATACCACACATGAGGTTTATAACAACAAAATTTCTTACCTGCTTCTCCCAAAGCTTGAGGTGGGGTTCAATATATCAAAACACATAAAATTACTTAAATACATAAGTTAATGCACAAAACCATTGAATTAAAATGGTCATTACACATTAAAATAACCCAGATTTAAATATACAGATTTCAAAATCATAGTTTACTATCAATTGGGTACACCTGCTGTAAAAGATACATCTTTAATATTGTTGAAAATTCAAACAGCATACTTAGCTATCAAATCTCTCCCACCAGGTCATTCCACAATCTAGGGGCAGCTGATGAAAATGTCCTTTGGGTGACAGTTGCCATTCTCATTCTGGCTGACTGACCTAAATGTCCCCCAGAGTATACAGGGCTAATTGTACAGGAGGAGGTGATCCAGTAGGGTTTTAAAAGTAATAACCAACATTTTGTACTTTGCCCAGAATCTAACAGGAAATCAGTGGGTTGATTTTAATATTGATGTGATATGCTCAGTCTTAGATGTACTAGTAACCAACATGACTGCCATGTTTTGAAATAACTGAAGTTTCTGAATTTGGTACAAAGTTAGCCCAATGTATAGCACATTACAAAATTCCAGCCTTAAGTTTATGAACACATGCACTACCATCTTTGGTGATTTGCAGATCGGCCTAAAAGGCTGGCTTGGGGGTGGAGTTGGGGCAAGGCAGCTGCACGCTGGCTACCCCGACTCCACCCCACCCCCATCCTGATGCCACGCACTCGTTCGCATGGCGCGCATCATCAGGACACCCTCTTGGTGCAGCATGCACACACACTGTGCCAAAAGGGTGCTAAAAAGCCACTCCCGTGACTGAAAGGGCGACATTTTGCCACCCCCAAAAGGAGCAGCATTTTGCTGCTCTTTTCGGTGTGGCAAAAAGGAGGATTGGGGCCATGGTATGTGGTTGCCGCAGCCCTGATCAACCACTCCCATTCTTGGCCATGTGCATTGTCCCTTTCTATCTTCCAGAAAGAGAATGGAAGAATAGAATAAAGAATTGGAATACTCAAATTCTGAATAATCAGTGGTCATTAGTTTTAATGCCTAGTATGGCTTATAGATATTCAACTTTGGGGTTGTTCACACAGACAAAACAACAACAACACAGTTTTATCCTATTTTGAACCACAGCTGTTTGATGCATGATGCAAAAATGGGATGAAACTGGGATGAAGCCATGCTCCAGGGCAAAAAGCCAAAGCAAAATCATGTGCTTTTGCTCTGCTCTAATGCAGAAAGTGCACATTATCACACTACACTATACTATAAACACTACAATATGAGTGTGGGAATGCAGAAAAGCCCAAATGGTTTATGGAAGCAGTCTGGAGCATATGCCCTGAGCCCATTGAGATGCAGTCATCAATGTAATTGTTTGCCATGTGGTTTTTCTTTTGTCAAGTGTACAGATGCACAAATGATTCACCATTGACCCATTGCACCAGCAAGCCATCACACACACATACCATGAAGCAAAATTACAACAAACATGGCAGATCACTAATAATGCGATAGATGAAATAAAAACATACGCAAACATGGAGACATGGGGGTCATGTATGGGGCACCTCCATGATTGTGCTTTGCCAATATGTCACTGGAAGCACCAATGTTTGAAAATTGGCTGGCTGAGCATGTCTGGGAGCTGGGATGCACTCACCAGGTGGCATCAGCAGCCTTTTTAATGTGATAATTTCTGAGTTCATTCCATAAGTGACTGTAATTCGGCAGGGATAAGTTGCTTTATTTTTTCAATGCGATAAGTCCCTAAGAAGCACTTCAGAGCAGTTCAAAGCTGTTCCATTCTGAGGGTTGTCAGTTGGGATTCAGGCCATAGTACTTTAACAGAATTCATAGTTTTGTTAAAAGGGAAGCAATTTAATAGTGTAAGCAAAGGGATTTAAAGAAAACAAGAAGCAGTTTACTTTTAAAAGAAGTCAGTAAGGGAACTAAATGAGAAACAGCTTCTGCTATTAAAATACTTGCAGGGGTAGCTATGTTGGCCATTTAGCAAATTCAGACAAAAATCCACCAGACAATGATACCTTTATTGGTGAACCAAAATGCACAATATACTTGCTGCAAGTTTTCATAGCTCCAATGGCTTCTTCATCAGGCAAGATGTTACAAACCAAACAGGAGAAAAAAATGGAGATGTTAGTCAGATGCCTACATTTTGATTTTTCTGTCCTTAGGTCAGATGGTAAGTGGAGGGTATCTTTTGCCAATAATGGTATCTCTGTTTGGTGGATTTTTGTTTCAATTTATTAAAATACTGTGACTACTATAAGCATACAATCTGTAAAACAATCTTGAAAAGTTAATGTTTATTTTGTTTCCAAAAGAGGAGTGGCCTGAGTGAATTTATAACCACAATTTCACAGACAACATGTTACCAAAGATAAAACACATATAAGAGGACACTGGGGACCCCAACCTTAATTCATTTGAAGAAAAATGTATTAAGGGTAGAAGTGAGGCAAGTGTCAAGGACCAAGGGGTCTTCAGGTGTTTATGAGGTGAAAAGACTGCCTTGAAGTTTTGATGGGAAGATGTCTTGGTCACAACATCCTATCTTTAATTAATGAATAAGGGCCTTTACAGACTGCCAGAAATAATGCAGCTTGAGGTCACTTTAACTGCCCAGGCTCAATGCTAGAGAATCATGGGAATTGTATTTTTTTCTGGGACATTGAGCCTTCTCTGTTAGAGAGCTCTGGTGCCACAATAAACTACAGTTCCCATGATTCCTTAGCACTGAGCCAGGACAGTTAAAGTGGCCTCAAGCTGCATTATTTCTGGCAGTCTGTAGAGGCCCTAAGTCTCTCTCTGCATTTAGATCTAACATATGGCTTTATATAGTCCTCAAATACAGTCATAGGAATCATTGGGATTTTGTATCCTATACAAAAGTGATATTATAAAAGATGCAAGACAGTGACAACATCACAAATTTCCCAAGCTCTCCCCCTCCCAGGCCTCCTCTTGAGCAAACTCCTCTTGAACAAACTGGAGTCTGTCATGCCCACTATTGTGCTTGTGAAGCCAGTCCTCTTTCATAACACAGGTCTTGCAAAGTCCATGGTTTGCTAGGTTAATACTGATCATACATGTGGGATATGTATGTTCAGGTCTTCTCATGTTCCCATGAGAGATGACTCTCAGTTAGAGAAAGGCATATTGTCTAGGACATCTGCTCTACCTCAGAGCAAGAAATAATTAAGATTTGAGTAACCCACACTTCTAAAGGTGACTTTTCTCTCTCTTTGTGTGTGCTTTTTGAGAAGGTACAATACTGCTGCATACCCACAGCCAACTGGGATTTTTGACACATACCAGCACTAGAAGGTAATAGAAGAAGATGATGGCAATGGGCAAGACACACTTTCTTCTAGTCATGACCTTGATGAAATAGGAGAAAATGAGTCTAAAGGGGTGCTTTCTTGTTCATTCATACACGCACACATACACACACACACACCCTAAACATACAGAGAGAGAGAGAGATTCCATCCAGTGCATATGTATATGTTTTATTATACATTTGAGGCCATAGTTGGGGAGAAATCAATCACTTGGTATGTAAATCTCTACTCCATTTTAATTTCAAGCTACAATCAATTCCATCAATTTTCATCAAACATCTCTGTATACTTTGGATAATAGGCACAAAGTTTTTAATTAAAGCCTGAAAAGGCATAAGCCTCCTACATAAGTTAACAAGAGATGCATCATTCTGAACAGTGCAGATAGTGAGAGAAAAGGTGGGAACTTCTTATTAGGTGCATTTTGTATCCAGAGTCCCAATGATAAATGACTTGCTTTGCTTAGTTATGAGCTTTCTAAAACTCCTTGCTGTCAATAACATAGCAGAGTAGATATTCCATTTCTTATTTATTGTATGTACACAACTGAGAGCAGATGTCATCTAAATTTATTTCATATTTCTACAATTGTTACTTAAATACATGTAAACCTTGCCTCTGTTTCTCCCTCACATGGGGCAGTGTTTTCAGTGAGTTTTCTGTCACTCAGTGCAGATGTCCAGAAATGGCTGTTTGGGGGCTATGGACTGACATGCCCTCCCTCCTTCCCTCCCTCCACCTGTTAGCGGATGTCCTCCATTTTTATTATATATTTTAGCCATGTGGAGTTCCCTATGACCCGATAGGGAGATGGCAGCCATAATCCCCTAAATGTAAGGTCAGGTAAGCAAGCTAAAATTGCTTAAGGCCACTAAAGATTTCCTGGACAGGCAGGTTTTGGGAGCTGCCCTTGGCAATATCCCATTATGTTGGAAAAGATACCTAATGGTGTTTGTTTGTCTTAGTCTCACACTTAATGGGTCAGTGATCAGATTCGATTGCAGCTCTTTCTCTAGCTTCCTTTCCTTGATAGTTTTGAAACCAAATGCATTGTTTAGACTATGCCCAGACTTAAGTAGACAATGGTAAACCCATCAAGCCTTTGTCCATCTATTGTTTGACTCATGGCCAGGAGGCAGAAATTCCCTATAAGAACCCCTGGATTTTAGCAGACCTTGTGCTACCTTGGAAGTGCATGCTGAATCTCTGTCGGTCTGCGCTCTGAGATAGTTCCCATAACTCCCTGTCTTGCTGGTCATTCCCCCATCCACGGAACCCATCTGCATTTGCCAGAAGTCCAGAGGAGTCCCTCGGGTGTGAGTATATCTCCCTCTATCCTGGTTTCCCCCTTTGCCTCCCCCACTCTCACTCTTCCCCACTTATTCTTCATGTGTGTGTGTGTGTGTGTGTGTGTGTGCCGCATTTGGATGTTTGCTTGCTGTATTAATAAATATTTTAGACTTTAATTGGAGTTTGATCCATTTCAGCATCATTCCCTGCCAGAACTCTTACATCTCTGGTAGACAATTGGGTAAGGTCTCAGAAGCGAAGTTGGGTGCTTCCCTCTCATGTTTGAGCTAATTATAAATTCCCCAAAATTAGGTCTTTGTTTCCCAACACACCTCACTCACATGCCCCCACGGTGGCAACCCACTGTCCATTAAGACTACTACTGGAGGCTAGTGCTGCAGCTTCTAGAGGGCCAGTTTAGGGTCTGGTTTGGCTTTGAGAGATGAGTTGTGCTAGACCCTAATCAGAAGAGCTCCCCTCTCCAGCAGAAGCCTTCAGAGCATCCTTCAGAGCAGCTGGGAGAGCAGCTGTGTCAGACCCTAAATGGAAGGCACCACCCACTGCAGTCTAAGCAGGGCCCACTCAGGGTCTTCTTGGTGAGCAAGAAAGGGAAACAGCACTCTTTCTCACTCACTCTGCAGTCACACCAGTCCAACCAGATGTCATGCCCCATTGGATCTACACTCCACCTGGGGTGTCACCCAGTCTGCACTCCCCACATCCATAGTGATGCTCATGATTTAGGACTAGATACCATTGAGGGGTCAGATGTTATCCCTTGAGAAGATGTCTGTTTGTTTAAGGCTAACAGTTCCCAAAGTATATGCATTTACATATTTGGGTCTTATTTTAATAATGTTTCAATTTCATCTAATGGATTCCTGGAATTTGTAGATTGGTGTGGTAGATATGTTTTCAGTTATGCAAAAAATGCATATTAGAGTTTGATGCATAAGACAGGAAAACTGTCTGTTTCCAGAGTCTGCACAAGTTATTAAGAAAGCAGGTGGGACTGATGGTGGCTTGGATCCTTGTCTGCCTTGGAGGAGGGGAAAATCATGCATAATTGTAAAGTGCAGACTCAAAATTACCTTATCCATCCTCCTGTTCACAAGGAAATGGTCCCATGGTTAAGAACAATCAGTGCTTAACTGTCTTGTCCACTTCCACTGAATGAAGACTTGCAGATTGGCTCAGACTGGTACACCCTCCATAGTGAGGTAGGCTTCAAATTTTGGAGAGGGTGAGAAACCTAACTGGATTTGAAAAAAGGCAAATATGGATATTGAGTGGCTTTGTCCTATGTACATAACCCCACTGTTCAATACTGTCCAGACCACTTAAAAGCCAATATCTCTCCTGAAGGGCACAGTCCCGTCTGCCTTTTGCAAACATATGTTTTTGTTTTTTGAACAACATTGTGGGTACATAATTTTGGAAATGGTGCAGAAAAAGACAATAAATAAGATCAGGAAATTGACAGCACTCTAGAAATAAACTTTCATACTATTAATAATAATAATAATAATGAAAGAATTTATTTCTAAGAAAAGCTTATAATAATCAGAACTATTAGACAAAAGGGACAGGTAAAGAAAAACACTGGGATCTAGTATGGTGTAATGGTCTGAGCATTGGATTATGACTCTGGAGAACAGAGTTTATATCCCCATTCAGTCATGGAACTAGGTGATCGTAGACAGGTAACAGTCTCTCAGCTTCAGAAGAAGCCAAAGTCAAATCCCCTCTAAACAAATATAAATCCTCAAAATAAGAAATAAATTAAATATTGCCAAGAAAACACCATGATAGTTTTGCCTTAGGGTTGTCATAAGCAGTTAATAACACAACAACAACAAAAGGGAAATACTACATAAATATGGGAAATTACACATGGTGAAGAGAAAGTGGATAGGTAGCATTTTCCCTTCTTTCATAATACTAGAAACCCCATTTATCTAATAAAGTTAAATGGGTAGAAATTCAGGTCATATAAAAAGAAGTACTTTAACCTCAGTGCATAATTAATGTGTGCATTTCTTTGATACAGGATATTGTGCTACTGCTCACCAAAATCCCTGGCTTTAAAAAGGACTAAGACAAAAGCAAAGCAGCAAAGCAGCTTATTTATATACCGCTTCATATCACGCTATGGGATGTCTAAGCGGTTTACAACTGTGAGCTGATTGCCCCCCAACAATCTGGGTACTCATTTTAGCGACCTCGGAAGGATGCAGGCCTGAGTCGAGCCTCAGCCCTGGCTGGTATTGAACTCGCAACCTTGTGGTCTGTGAGTGAGTGGCCGCAGTACAGGCATTTAACCACTGCGCCACCAGGGCTGATCAAATTCATGGACAATGTGCTTATGGAGGATACTACCCAGGATAGCTGCATACAAGAACCACTGGCCATGATGGCTACATATAAGAGGAACACAGGGATAATATTTTTGAATACAGATAACTCTGGGGCTCACCTCATGACCCATTGCTGTACTATACATGGACATCTAGTTGCTTACAGTTTGAATCAGGATGCTGATGAGACTTTGAGACTTTGGGCAGGTCTCTTCATGTATTCTTAGTCTCAACAAGCTGATGATGCCTTCTCAAAGATGCTGGATAGTAAGCATGTAGTGTATGCTGCTCCATTCTCCATTCACACACAAAGGAAGACATAGTCCCTCCCCCCAAAAAATAGGTGTTGGGAAGTTCATGGAAATTCATCATAATAATGGTGTGGGGGGAGGGGGGAGAATCAACATATCTAACTTAAAATTAGCATTAAGAATCAGACCTAAATTATGAGTATAATAGACCTTTTTTTAAAAAAAAGTCAAGTTATATTAGAACTAATTCAAGCCATTAGATTTCATGTAAGGTGACATGGGATATATCTCAACACTGTGAGTATGGGAAGAGAGGAAAGGGTTTACAGTACTACCTAAAGAACCATTCTATAAACTTTTGAAAATAAGCTCTGAGACTGAAGCCAAGCCAATCCCAGAATTCAGAGTGATCCAGAGAGATCAAAAATCAACAGGAACCATTAGAGCTTAAGCAAAGTGGCAATGGCATGGAGTGACCCATAAAAAGTACATCAGTTGCAGTCCCTAATTACATCTATCTATCTATCTATCTATCTATCTATCTATCTATCTATCTATCTATCTATCTATCTATCGACTATGGATCTCTGAGAAGTCTCTACAATGCAGAAGCAAGATTCCCTTTGAGTAAGATTCACTGCTGGAGCTGCTATCTCCTATCAGTGACATAGGACCTTGTGTGGCTGCTATTTTATGATTCCTAATGAATATATATGCACTGAGATCAAAAACTGAGATCACACACAAAGGATGGCAAGGACTGCATCTTATTTGGCAACTGGAAAACAGAAAACCATCAAACAGGTCTGTGGCAATAGTTGTTCTGCTTCAGGCTTCACTTTCAACCAGCAATGCTGAATGCCTGGGGCCAGTTAGTTCTGTACACATCACTCTTTGTAATTAGTGCACCAAGGCTGCAGGCATTTAAAAAGCATACATAAATACATAAACAATTGCTATGAACATTCAAACCTATTTTTGTACAAATCAATGGGATGGGTGTGCTTTGAAACTGTGAATGCTAGTCTCTTTGCAAGAATTACATAATCACTAGATAATCAATAGATTATGAGGTTACCATCTTTTCTCTTGTATTCTTTTTGCAGCCCTTCACATGGTGGAAGAGAAAGTTCTGAAGTAAGAACTTCTTAGCATGGGTAGACTCCCCATGTGATTGAAAAGCCCCACTTCACAGTAAAGCTGGCCCTATCACTGGGGAGAGGAACACATCATATCATGTGGCATCAGCAAGCCACCAGCCCCTGGCCAGCCTTTCTAGCTGAGTCCTATCACCTGTTACCTTTTCTTGGAGCACAGACCTATGTTGTGCTTGGACAGTAGTGCACCCTCTAAATCAATCTGTAAACACTGGTGTTATATTCTACTATCAGTGCTTAAATAAGAATAAACTGTCAGACTACTTGGCTTCTGCACTTGGAATGTGGGTGCATGGTCAGCAAAAATATGCTTGGTTAGTCTTGTTGCCAAACTCTGAATAACATAGCTGGCCTACATCACATCTTCCTCCTCCAAAGTGTTGAAGGTAGTGTATCTGTGACAGAGTCACAGAGATGTGACAGAGGTCATGCGACCAGTGAATGTAGCCATTGAAATTGTCACCACTGGCAATGCTGTCTAGGTATGCTGAGACCTGCAGTGTGGCAACATCTGGAAGTCTGCATGATTCTCACTAAGAGACTATTCTCTTTGTATGGTTTCAAAGGGATTTTAAAAATCATTGCTTTCTCCATTTTGCAAGCTTCAGGTTGTAATATCTAACAAATTGGTGTTTTAAGTGAGCCTGTTCTCTAATACTTCCATGTGTGGTTATATAGTTGCAACAAAATGAGCATTTTCAGTTAAAACAACAACAAACCCTAAGTTAATTAATAAATATAAATATTGCTCACAAATGATGTATTCATTTGTTGCATTTTTTTAAAAAAAGTACCAATGTTTTAAAGTTTACAGGGTTTTTTTACAGCTTTTTAATTTTGTAAGAATCTATATGAAATTGTATGTATTTTTATTTAGTATTCTATGATTGTATGATTTACTAGGTGATGGAATTACACAAGGAGGGCCACCTACATACACCTTGTGCACAGTGCCAACCAATGTTAGCTAAGGTGTCAGTACAATTCACTCCTGTCAGTAATACCCACCGCTACTGCTGCTGCCCAGTAGCTGTTTGTCTCCCTGTATTATTTCTCCCATTGTTGCTTGTTTGCTTTCCTATCCATTCCCTTATGCCTCCCTAGGTTTCCCCTTCCTTCATGTTTTCCCCTCTTTAGTCCATCCCCATCCCCACTCCCTCCCTCCATTAGTCTCTTCACTTCTTTCTCCATGGTTGAGGGAGGGCAGAGATGGCCAGTCACCCTCTTTCCTCCTCCACTCACCTGCCTGGTCCTCCTACAGTGCTCTGATCTTGTTGGAATTTGTAGTCAGAGTGGAAATGTACAGATGTGTGAAAATCTGCTAGCTGGGAAATAGAAGATAGTCAAGGACAAAGTAGGCCTGGGAACAGACAGGCTAGTAGTGTAAACATATTAGGTCATCAGAGATTGTAAGAACCATTACCCATGTGACTATGAGTCACAAGGAGATGCTGGACTTTGAGGCTGTTTACAAGTGTCCACAAATCAAATGAGCCCTCAGCTGGGGGTGGTGGTGGAGTTGTGTTCTTCTTCTGCTGGTTAGCTGGTTAGCTGATTGTTCTTTTCTTTTTGATTCTTTGTTCCTGCCTGCTGATGGATTAATTTCTTTTGTAAATAGTTGCTTTATATTTACTGCAACTAAAGAATAAAATGAGCCTCTTGAGAGTAATATTCTGCCTCCAGACTGGTTCCTGGCAAGCTTGGAAGCTGCAGGCTGCATTCCTAAGTGGTGAGATGAAATGCGGGAAGTTTCTGATCACAGCGGTGGGTGGCTTCAGCAATGATTTATTCACTCTGCTCATCTTAAAATAACAGATCTCTGGGACAGAGACTAGATGGACTAGAAGGACTAGATGGAATCTTTTCCCACCTCTCCTTGTTGCATGACTGAAGCTCTTTCCAGATGGGGGAGGGGTTTAGATGGAGTCCCTTCTCACCTCTCTCTTTTGTTTCAATGAAGCTTTTTCAGGATGGGGAGGGGTTTAGATGGATTCCCTTCTCCCTCTCTGTTGTTTCACTAAAACTTCTTCAGGATGGGGAGGGGTTTAGATAGAGTCCCTTCCCAACTTTCTCTGTTGTTCCACTGAAGCTCTTTCTGGATGGGGAGGGGTTTAGATGGAGTCCCTTCCCACTGTCTCTGTTGTTTCACTGAAGCTCTTTCAGAAAGGGATATCACACTTGCAAAATTAGCCAAGGGCATAAGAAAGATGCCAAGACAAATAGCAGATACCTTTAGAATGGCAAATGGCATCCAAAGCAGCATTAAACATAAGATAGGGACATGGAATGTGAGAAACATGAGCCAAGTGAAGATAGACATAGTAAAAATCGAAATGGAATGAATGAACTGGGGGTCCATGAGTTAAAATCAACAGGAATGGGCCACTTTGAATCAGACAACCACACAGTATTCTATTCAGAGAATCAAAAGACAAGAAGAAATGGGGTGGGTTTCATACTAAGAAAAGATGTGGCAAAAGCAGTCAGGAGATACAATGCAAGATCAGACCAAATTATTTCAGTAAGGCTCCATGCCAAACCTATAAATATCACCATAATTCAAGTATATGCACCAAATACAGAGGCAGAACAGGAAGAAATTGATAGATTCTAAGAGGGAGTAAAGGAAGAAACAGTAGGCAGATTTGGATTAGGCAAAAGAAATGTAGCAGGTGAGCATCTGATAGATTTTTGTGAAGTCAACAACCTATTCATTGCAAATACATTTTTCATACAACCAGAAAGAAGGCTACATACATGGACATCACCAGATGGTCAATACAAAAATTAAATATATTATATAATAATAAGTAACAGATGGTGAAAATCCATACTGGTGGACAAGACTAGACCAGGTGTCTACTGTGGCACAGATCCTGAATTACTCATACCAATAAAAGAGAGTAAGACTCAAGAAGAAATCAAAACCAGCACCATATTTTCCAGTGTATAAGATGACTTTTTAACCCTGGAAAAGGGTCTCAAAAGTTAGGGGTCATTTTATATGCCGGGTAGAGGAGGAGGAGGAGGAGGATGAGAATGGATGAGAATGGAGAATGGAGGGGAGAAAGAGAGGAAATCCAGGCAAGAGGAGGAGGAGGATGAGAAAGAGGGGAGAAAATGAAGCAATCCAGGCAAGAAGAGGAAGAGAAGGAAGAAAAAGAGGGAAGAAAATGGAGGAATCCAGGCAAGAGGAGGAAGGCTTATTGATTATAGTGTAATTCTCCTGCATACTAAACAATGGTTAGGCTTGTTTAATAGACAAAGTGGAACATTTCTTGTAATATGAGTACATGATGAAAGAAGGCATGATGCTTTAAAACAGGGTGTTAAGTACTCATTTTTACACTCAGAGTGAAAAGACGTGAAATTCTTGCAAACTCATTTCTGTTGAGTTCTTTAAATCCCACCTGTGTTTTCTTCCCTTCGTTTCATAGTGGGTTGCAATTAAGCAACCTCATCATTTTTAACATATTTTACATATTTATTTGGACAATTTAAGTGACATATGCACCCTTCCCACACAGACTATATTATTTCTGACATCCCCCCCACTTATCCACATTTTAGCGCCTCATACTTGAAAATATGTCTTTTGTGCACATTTTATTTCTTGGAAATTTCTTCTAAACCTGGCAAACATGTAAATGCTCAAGAGCCAGTGTGGTGTAGTGGTTTGAGTGTTGGACTATGACTCTGGAGACCAGAGATTGATTCCCAGCTTGGCCTTTTATTTTATTTTATTTTATTTTATTTTATTTTATTTTATTTCTATCCTGCCTTTCACCCAAAAAAGAGACCCAAGGTGGCTCACAATATAAAACACATTAAAGCAATATATTTATAAACAATTAAAATAACCTAATTAAAACACTAGAAGGTTAAAATTTAAAACATACAAAAGTTAAAAACATAATCTAAGTCAACCCCCCCCCAAAAAAAAATAAAATAAAACCAGGTATGCATGATTTTCAAAAAGCTTCCTTGCCAGTGGTAGGCCAGCAGGGAGTGGCCAGGCTAGCCTCCCATGGAAGGGCGTTACAGAGGATGGGAGCAGCCACTGAGAAGGCTCTTTTTTGTGTCCTCACTAAAGGCCTCGGCAGACGGCTTATTAAGGCATCCTGGAGGCAGGGAAGAGGAGGGGCAGCCACACACTCGGCGCCCCTTCCTCGTCCCGAGGTTGTCCTCGGAGCCGCCGGCCCTCCACACGGCCGGCGCTCCGGGGGCAACCTCCTGCCACAGCGTCCGCACACGCTGCGGCAGATAAGTCAGTGAAAGTGCGCCTCACACTTTTGGGGTGCACTTTCACTGACTTGTGAAAGGAGCGCTATTTTAGCACTCCTTTCAGGGACGGGGAAGGAGCGCTGCAGGATTGAGGCACGGGGCTGCCTTGGTCCTGCGGCGCACCTTCCCGGGGCGGTGCAGAGCCGCCAGTCTGCTTCCCCCATGTGTGAGCCTGTGATGATGGCAGGACTGAGAGAAAGCCTTCTCCTGAGAATCTTAGGGCTCTAGCTGGTTTGTATGGGGAGATATGATTTCTCAAATAGTTTGGACCTAAACCATGTAGGGCTTTTTAGGTAATGTCCAGAACTTTGAATTGTGCTCAGAAACGGTAGCCAGTGAAGCTGTTTCAATACAGGAGTTATATGTTCCCTATAACTGGCTCCGGTCAGCATTCTGGTTGTAACATTTTGAACCCGCTGAAGTTTCCGAACAGTTTCCAAAGGCAGCCCCACATAGAGTGCATGGCAGTAATCCAAATGGGATGTAATCAAGGCATGCGTCACCATAGCCAGATGTGATGCCCCAAGGAATGGCCACAGCTAGTGCACTAGTTATAAGTGTGAAAATGCACTCCTGCCCATTGGTGAAACATGGGCATCCAGGCTCAGAGTGGAGTCCAGGAGTACAACCAAGCTGTGAGCCTGAGATTTCAGGGAGAGTGTAACCCCATCCAGCACAGTCAAAGCCCCAATTTCCTGATCTGCCTTACAACTGACCAGGAGCACCTCTATCTTGTCTGGATTAAGTTTCAATTTGTTTGCCCTCATCCAGTCCATTACTGGCAGCAGACACTGGTTCAGTATACAGACAGCTTCCTTGGAATCAGATGGAAAGGAGAGATAGAGTTGGGTGTCATCCACATACTGATGACACCATACCCCAAAACTCCAGATGACCTCTCCCATCTGTTTCATGTAAATGTTAAATAACATGGGGGACTCCACAGGCCAACAGCCAAGGAATCGAACAGGAGTCCCCCAACAACACCCTCTGGTTCCATCCCTTCAAGAAAGACTGGAACCACTGCATGGTAGAGGCCCCAAGTCCTATCTCAAAAAGGTGGCTTGGAAGGATAATATGGTCGATAGTATCAAAAGAGATCCAGCAGGACCAACAGGGACACACTCCTCCTGTCCAGTTCCCCATGTAGATCATCCACCAAAGTAACCAAACCTGTCTTTGTGCCATAGCCAGGTCTGAAGCCAGATTGAACTGAATCTAGATAATCCATTTCATCCAGAAACCCCTGGAGCTGGGAGGCCACCACTCACTCCAGAACCTTGCCTATGAATGGAATCTTACAGACTGGTTGATAGTTGTCCAAAATAGTGGGATCCAGGGAGGTCTTTTTTAGTAACACCCTCCCTACAACCTCTTTTAGGCAGGATGGAAATTTGCCTTGCTGCAGTGAAGCATTCACCACTCTCTTTACCCACTTGGTCAGTCCCCCGCTAGCTTATTTCAGAAACCACGAAGGGCAAGGATCCAGTATGTACATGATGGCCTCACTTCTCCAAGGATTCTGTCCACATCCTCAGGCTGCACAAATGGAAACTTATCCAATAAAATGAGACAAGCAGGTGATAAGATTACATCCACTGGACCTGTCTCAGCATCCAAATCAGAGTGAATGTGATTGATTTTGTCTGCAAATTGTCTTTCAAATTCTTCACAGCAAGCTATCGAGTGGTCTTTGTTTCCTTCTTTGAGAGAAGAATATAAAAGACCCCTGACAACTTGAAACAGCTATGCTGGATGACACTGTACAGATGCAGTTATGGCAGAGAAGCATAGTTTATTTGCTGCCACCACTGCTATGGTATAGGCTTTCCAGTGAGCTCTAGCCCATGTTCAATCAGATTCGCTCCAGGACATTCATCATCATCACTCTCATCTCTGTCCCACTAGTTTCATCACTATCAGTTTACTATCATTGGTAAACTAGGGGGCACATCTGGCTCCACTTTGTGGGAGGGGATGCTTAGAGGCAATCATGTCCACCACCCTGGCCATTTCCCTATTCCAGAGATCAGCCAGGACTTCGACAGGATCATCTGCCAAGGAAGCAGGAAATTCCCCAAGAGCTGTCAGGAATCCATCCAGGTCCATAAGCCTCCTGGGGTGGACCACCTTAATCGGCCCCACCCCTGCAGAGGCTCTGAGTCCCAGTGAGTCTAAACCCTATGTTAGCATATGTGATTTTTCATAAAACTTTAGACACATGTGGAGTTCCCTCTATGACCCCAAACTGACCTCTGAGGGAGGACAGCCATATTCCCCTAGATGGAAGATCATGTAGGCACTGAGAGATCTGCCCAGAACTACTGGAAAATTCCCTAGCAGACAGGTTTGGGAGTTGCCAAAAGGGAAAAAACCATTATATTGGAAAAGATACATAATAGTGCTTGTTTGTTTTGAGTCTCACACTTGATGGGGCAGTGATCAGATTTGACTGCACCCTTTTCTCTAGCCTCCCTTCCTTGATAGTTTCTAAGTCAAATGCATTGTTTAGACCATGCTCACACTTAGGGTAACAAAGCTAAGACTATCAACTCCTTTGTCCAACAGCCATTAAGCTCATCTCCAGAAGGCAGACATTTCTTATAAGAACCCTTGGATTTCTAGGCTCCATGTGCTATCTTGAGAGTGCATGCAGACTCCACGTTGGTCTGTACTCTGATTTAGCTCCCATGGCCATCTCCCCCCCCCCCTCATTTGGCAGCCGTGCTCCACCACAATAATCATCAACCTTCATAGCAAAGCCCGGAGAAACCTTTGGAAGTAAGTATTTCCCCTTAGTCTAGTTCCTCTCCAGCTATCCCCGCTTTCACCCATCTTACCTTCTAGAGTGTGTTGCATGTGTGTAGGTGCTATATGTGGACACATGAATAAATATTTAGACTTTAATTGGAGAAGCCCGTCTCTGCGTCGTCCATTGAGAGAACTCTTAGTCCTCTGGTATACATAATGGTACATGGTCCCACGGGGCTTTGTTAGGACCCCACTCTTGCATATTTTGAGCTAATTATAAATTCCCCTAATTAAAAAAAGCTGGGAGAGATTACCTCCCCACACTCCAGCTTCATCTAGCCAGGTTTCTGTAATACACACCAGGTTGGCATACTCTCCCAGGATCAAGTTTTGGATCAGTGGTGTTTTACCATTTACTGACCTGGCATTGAGCAACAGCATTTGCAGTCCAGGGGGGCTGCTGCCAAGGCTATCCAGGCTATTTGAAATGAGGGTCAGCTTGAGAGTAACCAATACCCTGTGTGTCTCCCTCCTATCAGAGTGATAGAACTGACTTTCCCTACCATATCTTTCCCCGCCCTTTACTGTTGTAATGACTGCTCCCTGGACTGTTTCTCCTCCTTTGCCCTCCTTGTAGCACATATTGTGCTGCTGGCAGGCCAGTTGTTTGAGGATTACAACCCAAAACAGTAACCCCCTCTCCAACAAACCAGAGGGACTGGCCCTCACCCTCACTCCCTCCAACCCCCTTCTGGAGTCACCCCCTTTGGGGGTGAACCCAGTGGCAGCAGGCCTGCCACAGCAGGCACCCAGCTTTTATCCCCTTGGTGGGGGGACAGGTGGTCCTATCTGGCTATTTAGCCATGGATTGGCTGGATGCCTGGAGCCTGGTCCTTAAAGGAGCAGTCTCTCAGAAGGCAGCAGTCCTCCAGGTAAGGCTGCCAGCAATAATAATAATAATAATAATAATAATAATAATAATAATTTTTATTTATATCCCGCCCCTCTGCCAAGCAATCGGGGCGGCGTACAACATATAAAAATCAAAACAAATACAATCAATTTCAGTCCCATCCCTCATTCCCACCCCTAAAAAACAAAACAAACAAAACAAATTAAAAAACAATTAAAAATTCACAAAGCACATCTTCAATGAATGACATTTAAACCTCGAGTTCTCTAAGGGTATAGCGGGAGAGGAAACATGACAATTGCTGTGTCACAGAAGCTGTTGTCATAGCCAGGGCAAAAGATAATAGGCAGGGCCTTCCAGCGACCACCTACAGTCCTCCACACTGCCTCAGCCGCTGCTGGTGCTGGGAAGGATGTTCCAGCAGGCTTTTATGCCTGAGTTCTCCCAGCTCTGGCTGCTTCTGAGGCCGATGCAGGGCAGCCCAGGTGTTGTCAATGGGCACAGAGAGAGTCCTCCATCTGTCCTCCACACTGCCTCAGCCACTGCTGGTGCTGGGAAGGATGTTCCAGCAGGCTTTTATGCCTGAGTTCTCCCAGCTCTGGCTGCTTCTGAGGCCGATGCAGGGCAGCCCAGGTGTTGTCAATGGGCACAGAGAGAGTCCTCCATCTGTCCTCCACACTGCCTCAGCCGCTGCAAGCAAGCGGTCTAGCTCTCCCTGGGGTTGTGGGGTGGCCTCTTCCTCCTCTCACGCACCATTGTAGCAGGCACCCCCAGCTTTTTATCCCCTTGTCAGGGGGGCAGATGGTCCTACCTGGCTATTTAGCCAGGGATTGGCTGGGTGCCTGGAGTCTGGTCCTGAATGGAGGGGTCTCTCAGAAGGCATCAGTCCTCCAGATAAGGTTGCCAGCAGCAAATAGGAAGCAGCACCAGCAAACAAGCAGGCAGGCAGATGTTGAAGCTCTTCCTGCAGTGGTGGGATAGCCTCTTCCTCCTCCAAGTCATATGCTTTCAGCTTCAGAGGAAGGAATGGCAAACCTCCTATGAACAAGTCTTGCCAAGAAAAGCCCATGATAGATTCACCTTAGATTTGTCATAACTTGGAAATGACTTGAAGGTACATAGCAACAACAAGGGTGAGAAAAAAAAGGATATTTGAAAATATTCAAAACTTAGTTGGAAAAGTGTACTTGTGAACTGATAGGAAACCTTTATGAGAAGAATTCTGGTCTGGTGAGAATTTTTGCAGTTTATGACTTAATCTGCAGAGAGTTCATATTTTTATGCATACAATGCAGCATTTGCAGCACCAAAAATAACATTTCTTTGTGAAAAGGTGTAGTGGTTTGAGTGTTGGAATAAGACTCTGGGAGATGAGGGCTTGAATTCCTCATCTCAGCTATGAAATGTGGCTATGTAAATCCACTGGATGACCTTTGGCAGATCATCTCTCAAATTCATAGGAAAATAAACCACTTCCAAACAACACGTGCCAAGAAAACCCATTAATAGACTTGTTTGAGACACAACAACAAAAATGTTGTTTCCTATGAAAAAATACCACATATGAAATTTTCACTGAATAGGTTCTGAATTCCAAACAGTCTTCAACAATAGTTTTTTTTTTGTTGTTTTTTCGGGCTGTGTGGCCATGTTCTAGAAGAGTTTCTTTCTGATGTTTCACCTGCATCTGTGGCTGGCATCTTCAGAGAATACTGGAATGGAAGAGTGTGTGTATATATATATATATATATATATATATATATATATATATACATATACACTGAACAACCTGAACAACATCTACCCTAACATCCAATTTATTATGGAAAAAGAAAAGGAAGGAATACTGCCATTCCTGGATATCCTAGTCATCCACAAACACATACAAACAGATACTTGCACATACCCAGATACCCAAAAGAAGGTGTGTTTTTTTACCATACATCACAGTCACTGACAAAATAGGGAAAGTGGTGAGGAAACACAACCTCCAAATGGTTTACAAACTAACCAAGAAAATCCAACAAACACTGTGCTCAGCGAAGGAGAGGAGAAACCCACTCATAGCCACAGGAGTTTACTGCATACCATGCAGCTGCAGACAAGTCTACATAGGGACCACCAAACCCAGTGTCCAAACATGAATAAAGGAACATGAGAGACACTGCAGACTGGGTCAGCCAGAAAAACCAGCAGTAGCAGAACACATTATAAACCATCCTGGGCATAAAATGATGTTTGAAAACACTGAAATTCTGGACCATGCCAACAACTATCAGGTCAGAATGCACAGGGAAGCCATTGAAATCCACAAACACTTGGACAACTTCAACAGGAAAGAGGAAACCCTTAAAGTAAACTGTGGGCCTTTGCAGACTGCTAGAAATAGCACAAATTGAGTCCACTTTAAGGCTTAGGGTTAGGGTTAGGGAATCATGGGTACTGTATTTTATTGTGGCACCAGAGCTCTCTGACAGTGAAGGCTCAATGTCTCAGAAAAAAAAAAAAATTCCCATGATTCCCTAGCACTTACTCTAACCCTAAAAGTGGACTCAATTCACGCTATTTCTGGCAGTCTGCAAAGGCCCTGTGTTTGGCTAGCAGTCTTGCAAAATAGAAAAATCAGCACTCAGAAAATGCAAATGAGAAACCACCCAGGGTCAGGGGCATTCCCAGCAGACAATGATCACCAATTAGCAGACACTAATCCTTGTCTGCATATCCTCCCACCCTGAGGCCCCACCATCAACAACAGAACAATACACACTTTACATGGGAATCACTCCCATGTGTGTAGAATATGACCACACAGCCTGGAAAAATCCACCAAAAACAAACAAACAAACAAAAAAAAACTATGGATGCCAGCCATGAAAGCCTTTGACTTCACAGTCTTCAACAACTTTGCAGTTTTGAGAAAAAAGAATCACACAGCTGTTAGAAAATTGCTTAAATTATTTGTTGGTTCTTAGCATAGAATAACTTTCCTAATACAGAGAAGGCAAGTTTTCAGAAATGTAATATTTTAATGAAGACTATTAAGGACAATTTAATTTCCCCCCATTTCTATGCTCAAGGGGTTAAGACACTAACTCTGCTGATTGCAAGATTGACAGGTTGGCAGTTTGAGGCCTTTGTGATGTATGATGGGGTGAGTTCCTGTTACTAGTCCCAGCTTCTGCCAATTTAGCAGTTCGAAAGCATGCAAATGCAAGTAGATAAATAGGTATCACTTCAGTGGGAAGGTGAACAGCATTCTGTGCAATCATGCTGGCCACATAATCACAGACTAGTATCTGAAAATGCTGGCTCTTCGGCTTAGTAATGGAGCTGAGCATCGCCCCCTATGGTCGGACACAACTTGATGACCTTGTCAACAGGGAATACCTTTACCTTTATTCCTATGCTCAGTGCTGCTGCTTCAATGAATCACCTTTGAAATCCAGCATTATATAATCTTGCATATATATATGTTATAAAAGGTGGTGTTAAAGGTATAAAACAGGAATTATTCATAGACTGGCCCCTTTGAAATTGGACTGGAAAAAAATCTGGTATCACTAAGAATGTCTGAGCACTATTTCTGAAATTCAAAGTTCTCACTCCTAGACAGACTTCTACTTGTTGTGGTTTTCTCCAGTAAGTTGGTTCATAAACTGGATTACAAAAAGATGTGATAGTTATTGACATTCAGTCTGTCACATACCCCAGTCTACAATCACCGCTCTGCTGTCTGATACTGTAGTTACAGCTGCAGAGAAAGTACAGTTGAATGATGATACTCTTCTGTACCTGCTGCGTTCACTGAGCCTCCTATGAGTCTGATGCTTTCCTCCCCATTGGATGTCTTGAGAATGTATCTAGTTAGTCTAAACTGTACAGGCAAGATGACATCATTTATTATGATAACTATGAATTATGTTACATTTTTACAAATATTTTTTCTCACCAAAAAGAGAGAGAGGTTAATCCCCCAAGTAACTGAAGGCTGATTAATTTCAAAAGCACTTCAGTAAATGTTTTGCTGTGCTTGTCATGCTTCACATAAATGTCCTACATCAGAGATTGTGTTATCTTCTAATTTTTCTATTATGAGAGAATCTTTCATCTTCACAGCATCAATGATTAGAAGATATCATTGCCTTTGATGATGAGCAAAACATTTTAGTTTCCCCAAATCTCAATCTCCAACACCTTGGGTTTTGCCTCTCTTTTTAGGAACATATGCTGGTGCTGTTCACCTTCTCTTTTTTGGCACCCAATTTACATGCATGTCAAGGGTACTTGGAACTTGTCAAAGTTATATTTGGAACATTTAACTCAGATACCCTCTGGTGAACATTCCAAAACTGGTATAACATTTTTTTTTTAAAAAAAAAAACATATCAGAGCAACTTCAATAACATTTTTTTAAAAAAAGAATATCAGAGCAACTTCAAAGCCCTTCATTAGTGAATCAATAACAAACTCAACACAAAGGGGTAACTTGTAATATTGAATGTAAGGATTACTGAGTAGCTACTATCTTTGGCTTTTTGTGTGCCTCATAGCATATATATATATATATATATATATATATATATATTAGTAACTGCATTTTAACTTTTTGTTTTGTTTTGTTTTCACCTAGAAGATGCTCAGTAAGACTTACACTGGTTTCCATTCAGGCACATTAGAGGTAGAGGCATTTGTATTAAAACTTCATCATCTGTTGTCACATGATTCTCTATTGCAAGCTTTACATGAGTGAGTTAATGATTTAAAATCCATGCATTATTTTTATAGGTATTTATTATTCTAGTGTTTATTCATTGACAGAAGCCAGTGTGGCATAGTAGTTTGAACACTGGATAATGACTCTGGAGATGAGAATTTGAATCCTGTTTGGGCATGGAAATCCCAATTACTTTCAACTTCAGAAAAACCCATAGTAACTTCAACTTAGGGACTCCATAAGCACACAACAACAACAATACAAAAAACAAAACAAAAAACAAAACAAAACCAGATACTGGCAAATTAGGTATAGTATGAGTAAAATTGGTGTGCTAATTCATATATCTGAATGATACATATTCTTGCATATTATTTTATGGAGTTTTAATTATGTAGCATCTTCACTATGTATTGCTGATGCACTGTATTATCAAAAATAATTTCTAAAAATCAAGTTGAGGCAAATAAATTATAATTTCCACCTCCTATCTGTTCACTACCCTACTTATCATCCAAAAGGCACTTGGCTGAGTGTTAAACAGACAATATCCTTCTCTTCCCATCATGCTATATTTGGATGCAGTCAAAGACCTAAGAAGACCTGCTTTCCCCAAAGATGGTAATCTTTTGACTGGGATATAGCACTTTTGACTGCATGAGGGAACACATATAATTGAATACTCTTGCTTACAAGAAATTTTTCCAGACAGAAAAATCCTAATGGAACAGGGGAAAGCCCAGGGTAGGTTTGTTTTGCTTTATTATTATTTTTTTTATGTGAAGAAACTCTGAATTCCATCAAACACCTACCATTTCTAATCTACCAACATTTCCAGACCACAGGTCTTTACTCAATAATAAGTTCATGGTGAGATTTTCTCCCAACTAAGAATCATCTTGAAAGTGATGATTAAATGGGTGTAGAACAGAAGAATTGAGATAAGCAGATTTTCACTTCTCTGTTTCATTCAGGATTAATATCATAAACCTCTACAAGCAAAGGAGGTGCATAAGCTATCCACATGCTGGGAGTTTGTCTATAGGGCAGTGGTGTCTCCACCCCTGGTGTCAACCAGTGTGTGTGTGGGGGGGGCTGCCAGGGGTGGGGGCAGTCAAAAGGGAACACTCACTCCTTCTCCTGTGCCATGGTGGTTTGACCTCTTCCTGAGGAGATTGCCACTGCTGCGGTGAAGACAGGGCAGGGATGTTTGACCTTCTCTTTCACTATGGTGGTGCAATCTCCTTCTGAAGAGACTGTCACTACTGCAGTGAAGCTGTGCCAGGTGTTCTTGCCACTTTTCACTCCATAGGGGGAGGAGGACCCAACTGGGTGTCACCTGGTATGGGCTGCACCCCCACACCCCTTAATGATGCCACTGTTATATCATAGTTTGGGTATCATCCCTGACATGTTCAAAGAAAGGCCTGCATGCATATCTCTTTGCCCCTATATCAGTATGTGCCTTTCAGGAGCACCAAATATATGAATGCCAGGGAGGGAATGGCCACCAGCAGTTTCTGAATAGTGGTGGTGCAAGGTGTCCTACTGTCTAAGGTGGAAAATGTGTTGTGGTGCCCTCCCTCACTAAACAGTTCTGTCTTTCCCACTTCTACCACCAGACTGGTGGCTTCCGTGTCCATGAAGTGGTGAATCCAGTTCACCTTTTGGCTACCATTAAAGAAGCTATGTAAAGTGCTGGCTCTATTTAGCAGTAGAATTCAGTACCTTGGGAAGCTTCAGTTAATCTTAGACTAATCACTAGCATGGATTATTTGCCTTTCTAATATGGGAGTGACTGGTTGTTACAGCCCACTGCCACACTGGATCTTGGCATTCATGCTCCCCCACCCAACTCCTCACCTTGTTCTTATTCCCAAATGCCTGACTCTATGGGATCCTTCTTCAGAGCAAACTATTGCAGGTGAGCTAGTCACAGATGTAACAACGAAAACTGTTCAGGTCAGAATGCCACAACACAATAAGTGCTCCCTTTGAACAGAATGAAACTCATTTCTGTTGGACTGCAGGATAAGGTTGTTAATAGATTAGCCAGCTTTCAGGGAATGATTCCCTTTAAATCAATAAAACTGATGTCTGGGTAAACATGCTTAGGCTAGGCAATTCTTTGTACTTTGAACTGAGTTTGAAAAAAAAACCATCACAGATAAATGTTTTATATGTAAGAAGGGCTGGGAAGCTTTTTGCAGACATCTTCTGGGAGACAAAACAAGTCTAAACATAATTTATTATTATACTATTCCTTTGTGAATATTTTCTGTTTTGTACACAATTTTTAATATATTCCTTTTATGCTTTGTTGCCCTTCTTTTCTTAATTCTATAATCTTTGGGTCCTTTGCTTTTTTGTTAAGCTGTAACTGGTATACCTTGCATTGATTCCCATGGACAGGCATTCTTCTTTCTTCTACTGTACTGCTGTCTGTATGCCAATATCAAGCATTCTTTGATCTTCTTTACTCCCTCTCACTGATCCCTTTACATTACTTCTGCATGCTTTTGTCCTTTCTGGTACTCAAATTACTTGACCTTTAAGTATTTGACTTATTATAGGCTCCAGTTCTTGTGCTCTTTCAGCTTTCACCACTTGATCTTTCAATTTTTTAATCTATGATTAGAAAAGTTTGAATATCTGCCAGTTATTTTTATTTCCCATAATGTGGAGGAGCTTCAGTGATCACTCAGGTTTCCAAGCATATTACAAGGAAATGTTCCTGAACTATAAAACTATAAATAGTCCCAGATTATATTTATTTTCATAACAGTCTTCCTATGTTCTGTGAACATCAAGTGAGATCTTCCTTCAGGTTAATCCAGAAGCTGGACTAGGCTGGTTTAAGCTTGAAGCAGGAACCTTTCCACAGTTGTGTCTTCTTTGTATAATACTTTGCCTAGAAAAATAATCAAACTCAAGCAAATCATTGAAAAGAAGAGCCATGATTATAAACAGCACTGCACATGAAATGCCTTTTCTCCCTAGGGGGGAAAAAAAGATTTTCATTTGTGTATGACAGAATAGCAAGAAGAGAGCCAGTCTACTTTCTCTTACAAGGGAGTTACAGAGCCTGGGAACAATCACTGAGAAGGTCTCCTCCTATGTTCCTATCAGATATACTCATGATAGTGGTGGATGAGAAAGAAGGGCCTCTTCAGAAGATTTCAATACGTAGATAGACTCATATAATGAGATATATTCCTTCAGATGTATTGGCACTCCCATGTCTTTAAGGACATTCCATAGCCTTTCATGGTGTATGCAATCAAAGGCTTTGCTATAACCTATAAAGCACATGCCAATTTTCCTTTGAAATTCCCTGGCACACTCTATTAGCCATCATATGTTTGGAATGTAATCTCTAGTGCCGCTTCCTTTCCTGAACCCTGCTTGGACCTCTGTGATTTCTCTTTCCATGTATGGCTGGGGTCTATGTTGCAGAATTTTGAGCATAATTTTGCTTGCGTGGGACATCAGTGCTATGGTCCTATAG
This sequence comes from Phrynosoma blainvillii, assembly GCA_026167975.1. Classification (NCBI taxonomy): domain Eukaryota; kingdom Metazoa; phylum Chordata; class Lepidosauria; order Squamata; family Phrynosomatidae; genus Phrynosoma; species Phrynosoma blainvillii. The sequence goes on along the minus strand of JANUYF010000003.1, from coordinate 179,167,585 downwards.
TTGCTGCAGTTTCTTGTGTCTCCCTTTTTGTGGATGGGGATGTATATTGATCTCTTCCAATCTGTTGGCCATCATTTGTTTTCCACATTTGTTGACATATGTTGGTCAGCACTAAAGTTGACTCTGTCAATGTGAATATTGTCTGTTCCTGGTGATTTGTTTTTTTGCCATTTCTCTTATTGCAGTTTCCTCCTCATTTTTTAGAACTCATTTTCATATGGCTCTTCTTTCCATGTGTCTTTCATTTTGTCATCTCCTTTGTATATAATTCTTCTGTGTATTTTTATTCCTTCCTGGTCTTGAGTTATGTTATTTTTATGTCATAGAGCATCCTGGTCCTTGGTTTGAATTTTTGTTTGATTTCTTGGATTTTGTGAAATAGATCTCTTGTTCGTCCCTTTTTGTTGTTGTCTTCTATTTCTCTGCATTGGTCATTGTAGTAATTTTCTTTATCTTTCTGCACAAGTTGTACTGTTGCATTCATAATTCTTGGTTTGTTCCTATCTCCCTCTTGTTTTTCTTCTCTTCTTTGCTTTATTGCTTGTAGTGTTTTTTCTGTCATCCATGATTTTTTCCTCTTTTTTTATTTTAAGTGTCTGTATGCATTCTTCTTTTATTATGTCCCTAGCTTCAGACCATAGTTCCTCTAGTTCTCAGTCTATTATACTTAATAGTGTGAATATGTTTCTCGTGTTATCAATAAATTCTGTTGAGATATTATTTAGATCATATTTTGGTATAATCACTGATTTTGTTTTCTTCTTCAGTCTTACTCTTATTTTTGTTATGAGTAATTCATGATCTGTGCCACAGTCAGTGCCTGGTCTAGTCTTGGCCACCAGTATAGAGTTCTGCCATCTTTTACTTATGATTATATAATCTATTTGATATTTGTGATGACCATCTGGTGATTTCCATATGTGCAGCTTTCTTTCTGTTTTTTTTTGAAAAATCTATTTGCAATGAATAGGTTATGGTTTCACAAAAATCTATCAGACACTCACCTGCTTCATTTCTTTTGCCTATTCAAAATCTGCCTACTGTTTTGCATTCTTCTTTGCTTCCAACCTTTGCGTTCAGATCGCCAATGATAAACTTGACATCTTGTCTTTGTGTGCTGTCAATTTCTTCCTATACTCCATAGAATCTGATAATTTCTTCCTGTTCTACCTCTGTAGTTGGTGCATATACTTGAATTATTGTGATATTCATAGGTTTAGTATGGAGCCTTACTGAAATGATTCGGTCTGATTTTGCATTGTATCCTCTGACTGCTTTTGCTACATCTTTTCTTAGTATGAAAGAAAGACTTAAAGACATAGGAGTGCCAACACATCTGATAGTCCTGATGAGGAATCTGTACTCAGGAAAGGGGCTACTGTCAGAACAGAACATGGAAAAGCAGAATGGTTCTCAATTGGCAAAGGGATCAAACAAGGCTGCATCATTTCACCCTGTCTATCCAACTTGTATGCAGAACATATTATAAGAAAAAAAAAAACAGGTTGGACACAAAAGAAGAAAGAGTGAAAATAGGAGAAGGAATATCAACAATTGAAGATATGCAGATGACACCATAATACTAGCAGAAAACCTCACAGACCTGGAACACCTACTAAGGAAGATCAAAGAAGAAAGTGCAAAGGCAGGCTTAATGTTGAACATAAAGAAAACAAAAATAATGACCTCCGAGGACCTTCACAAGTTCAACCTAGAAAATGAAGAAATAGAAATAGCAAAAGAATTCCCAGACCTGGGATCAAACATTGATAGAAATGGGGACTATAGTCAGGAAATCAGTAGAAGACTAAGAATGGGGAGAGTGGCTATGAAAGAACGAGAAAAGATTCTAAAATGCAAAGATATATAACTCAGCACAAAAATTAGAATCATATAAGCCAGTGTATTCCCTATGTATGGATGTTAGAACTGGATAGTTAAGAAAGATGATTGGAAGAAAATAATCTCTTTTGAGATGTGGTGCTGGAGAAGAGTGTTGAGGATCCCATGGACAGCCAAAAGGATAAACAAGTGGGTCCTAGAGCAGATCAAGCTGGAAACCTTCCTGGAAGCTACGATGACCAAACTGAGACTGTCGTACTTTGAACACATCATGAGGACTCTTTGGGGAAAAACAACAATGCTGGGGAAGTAGGAAGAGAAGAAGGCCACATGCTAGATGGGTGAACTCTATTAAGGAGGTCACAGGTATGGGTCTGCAGGAATTAATCAGAGCAGTGGAGGACAGAGGGTTATGGAGATGTCTCATCCATAGGGTTGCCATGAGTTGAGAGTGACTGGAGGGCAATTAACAACAACAACAAATTCCTTCAGATAGGGCTTTGTACATCATGACCAGCAATCTGAATTGTGATCAGAAACAGATCAACAGTCAGTGGAGCTGATATAATAAGGACATTGTGTTCTCAAAATAAACAATCAGACTGTCGCTCAGGACCAGCTAAGATTTCCAATGCACAACCCATTATAGTAATTCAAAAAGGATGTAACCAAATTATCCATCACCATGGGTAGAGCTGATGTTTCAAGCAAAGGGCACATCTAGCACATAAGTGTTAACTATGGGATGGCATTCTAGCCATTGAAGAAACCAGGGCTTCCCAACGAGGAGCCTCTGCAGATGGGCAGCTCTGGGCCACCCTGGGAAATGGCAGATTAGGGCCATGGCAACCCCACTCCACAGCCCCAATCCTCCCTTTTGCCACCCTGAAAAGAGCAGCAAAATGCCGCTCCTTTTAGGGGTGGCAAAAGGCTGCTCTAAGAGCCAGCGCATGGCTCTTCCTCACCCTTTTTGGCGCAGTGTGTCAGAACACTGTGCTGGAAGGGTGTCCTGACACTGCACGCCCTGCATTATGGCACTCAGCATCAGGACGGCATGGTGTGGGGTTGAGGTGGCCGGCGTGCAGCGTGAGGCTGCCCCACCCCAACTCTACCTCCAGACCAGCTCTTTGGAGGGGCCCTAGGTTTGTCCATTAGTACACCCAAGCTACAAATCAGCATTCCCCCCAGGGAAGTTTAACCTCATCCAAGATAGACTAAATCCTTGTTCCCTGCCCTGCCCTTTGATTGACCAGGGCCCCCTCTGTCTTGTCTGGATTAAGTTTCCATTTGTCCTCATTCAGTTCATTATGATGACAGGTACCCATTTAGAACCAAGACAGCTTCTTTAGATTAAAGTGCAAAGGGGTAGTAGAATTTGGTGTCATCTGCATATTGATGACCTCAGGTTCTCAAACTCTGAACAACCTCTCCCAGCTATTTCATATACAGTATATATTAAGTAGCATAGTAAAAGAACCAAGCCCAAAGAAACCTATAGGCCAATTGCTGAAAATTGGACAAGGACCCTCCAGCACCACCTTTTGAGTTCACCCCTCCAGAAAGGAACAAGGCCATTGTAAAACAGTGCTTCCAAATTCCATCCCACCAGGTAGTCCAGAAGGATCCTAGGGTTGATTGTAGTATCAACAGCTGGTGAGAGATCTAGCAAAATCAACAGGGCCATACTTTTCCTGGCCAGTTCCCAGTATAGGCTACCCACAAAGGTGACTATAGGCCTCTACAGATGGTGCTTTGCGCTGTCTTGGAGGCAGGGAAGGGGAGGGGCAGCTGGATGCCAGACACCCCAACCCTTTCCCAAGGTTGTCATTGGAGCGCCCAGCATTCCACATGGTGAGTGCTCTGATGACATCCTTCCATTGCAGTGTCCAGACACGCTGTGACGGAAGAGATGTGGAAGAGGCATGTGCTGCCTCTTCTGGTGCCCTTTCTTTGCCTTGAGGAAGGAATGCTAAAATAGCGCTTCCTGGGCTGGCAGAAGAGTGGATTGGGGCCTAGGTGTGGGGCAGCCTTGGCCCCAATCCACCACTTCTCAGGGTGGCCCATGGCCACCCGTCTGCATCCCCCCTATGGCTATCTCTGTTTTATAACTAGCCCTGAAACTAGATTGAAATGGATCTAGATAACCCATTTTATCCAGAAACACCTAGAGCTGGGCAGTCACCAGAAGGTATAAGCACCTTGCTCAAAAATGAATATAGGAAATTGTCCATCAGTTAATATAATAATAATAATAATAATAATAATAATAATAATAATAATAATAATAATAATAATTTATTTATATCCCGCCTCTCTGTGAACAATCGAGGTGGCTAACAATTAAAATTACTTACAATGTAAAACCAGAAAAACCCAAATAATCACCCCCCTTAAAAAAGTATTAAACCAAACACTAATTAAAAAATATAAATTAAAATGACATACAATACAAATAACATACACTACACTACAATACATCAACAAAGAAATAGAGCAAACAAAGTAGCAGCAGGATCCAAGATGGGAAAGGGCAGAATAGGGGAGTTCCTGAGGCCGGGAAGTCTATTCTGGAAAGGCCTGCCAGAAGAGATCCATCTTACCAGCCTTTTTAAAGCTGTTTAGTGTTGTAATATGATGGATCTCATCCGGCAGGCCGTTCCATAATCTGGGGGTGATTACCGAGAATGCCCTCTGGGAGGTTGCAGACAGTTTAGATCTTAATGGCTGGAGCAAGTTCCTCCCAGAGGACCGGAGTGTGTGGGGAGGATTATATGGGAGGAGGTGAACCCAAAGATAGGTTGGACCCAAGCTATTTAGGGCTTTAAAGGTAATAACCAACACCTTATACTGGGCCCAGAAACTAATAGGCAGCCAGTGGAGGGACTTTAATACTGGATTAATATGATCCCTCCTAGATGTTCCAGAGACCACTCTGGCTGCCATGTTTTGTACTAACTGAAGTTTCCGGACCAAGCACAAGGATAGCCCCATGTAGAGTGCATTACAGAAATCCAGATGGGAGGTTACCAGCATGTGCGCCACAGACTCGAGATCCCTTACTTCCAGAAAAGGGTGCAGCTGGTGTATCAGCCAAAGCTGATAACAGGCCATCACATTTACCTGATTAGTCATCAGGAGCGACAAGTCAAGTAGCACCCCCAAACTGCGAACACAGTCCTTTATGGAGAGTGTGACCCCATCCAGGATTGGAGGTTGCAACCCAATTCCTGGTTTCGGGGCCACTACTGTGAGCACCTCCATTTTGTCTGGATTCACTCTCAATCTGTTTTTCCTCATCCAGCCCATTACTGCCTTAAGACATTCATTGAGAGGAGAGACACCATTGGGAGTCAAGGCTGACAATTGAGACATGGAGAAATAGATCTGGGAGTCACCAGTGTACTGATAACACCCAGCTCCATGACTTCGAATGATCTCATCCAGCGGCTACATATAGATGTTAAACAGCATCGGGGACAAAATGGCACCTTGAGGGACACCGCAGGTGAGCTCCTTTTTACCAGAGCGAGTGTCCCCGAGCAGCACCCTCTGGGATCTGCCTGAGAAGAAGGAACAGAACCACTGGAACGCAGTGCCTCCGATTCCTAACCCACTCAGGCAACCCATGAGGATGCCATGATCTATCATATCAAAAGCCGCTGAGAGGTCTAAGAGCACCAAAAGGGTCACACTACCCCTGTCGATGCTCAGACGCAGATAATCGGTCAAGGCAATCATGGCAGTCTCAACTCCAAATCCTGTCCTAAATAATAATAATAATAATTTGTATACCGCCCTATGGCGAACCAATCCGGGCGGTTGACAACAGTAAATAACAAGAGTAAAATATAACATTAAAACATTATAATCCCTCCCTCCCTTAAGAAAGTATTAAACAATATGACAAATTAAAAACACAATATCAAAACATAAAACCATAAAGCCAGTTTGAAGTGGGTCTAGATAATCGGTTTCATCCAAGATGGCTTGGAGTGGAAAGGCAACTGCTCTCTCAATTACCTTGCCCAAAAATGGTAACAAAGAGACTGGCTTATAGTTGTTCATATCCAGGGGGTCCAGGAAAGTTTTTTTCAGAAGTGGCCTAACAGCCGCTTCCTTCAGACAGGATAGAATATGACCTTCCCTGAAGGATGCATTGATGATATCCATAAGAAACATCCTCAATGCTCCCCCCCCCCGGACGGCCAGCCATTATGGGCAAGGGTCAAGAGGGCAGGTTGTTTTCTTCACTCTACCAAGCAGCTTGTCCACATCATTGGTACTTACAGATTGAAACTGATCCAGAAAATTTCATTAACGGAGTTGCTGGACACCTCGTCAGTTGTCTCTGTCAAAACGTTGGTATCTAAGTCGGCTCTTATCTGAGAGATTTTATCTGTAAAAAAAGTTGTTAAATGCATCACAGCAGGCCGTTGTCAGGTTAAGTAATGGGTCCTGCATAGGAGATACCTGCGTCAGTTCCCTTACCACCCTAAACAGCTCTGCTGGATGGGACTCTGCAGACAGAATATGTGCAGAACAGAAGGATCTCTGTGCTGCACGTATTGCCTCTCAATAGGACCAAAGGAAATTCCTATGATGAGTCCTGTCAGATAAGAGTTGAATTTTCTGCCAGGAGCGTTCTAGTCATTGTCCAGCCCACTTCATTTTCCTAAGCTCTGGAGTATACCATTGCTTCCGATTTGGAGCGGGTTGGAAAGGATGTTTGGGAGTGATCATGTCAATAGCCTTGGTAAGTTCATTGTACCATGTATTAACCAAAGCTTTGACAGAGTCGCTGGCGTTACCAACCATTAAACCCTCCAAGGCTTTCTGGAATCCTATTTGTTCCATTAGCCTTCGAGGACGGAACATTCTAATAGGTCCACCATCCCTGAATGGGCGGAAGAAGGCTCTAAGTTCAGTCTTGACCAGGAAGTGATGCATCCATGACAATGTGGTGGTTTTAATAACCTCCGCCCATGGATATTCCTTTTCCATACTAAAGACCACATTGAGGGTATGGCCCACACAATGGAATTGGAATAGGTCCATGTTTGTCATAGTTTCCATGAACTCCTGAGCTGCACCAGTCAGGTTTGTCAAACTAGTCTCGAGTGGAATGTTGAAGTCACCCAAAACTAAAAGTCTGAGCGACTCGAACAGCAACTCTGAGACTAGCTGTGTCAGCTTGGAGTCTGCTAGACAACGTGGTGGCCGGTATATTAGCAGATTCCCCAAACTATCCCTGGTCCTCAGGCTCAGGTACATACACTCGAAATGGCTGTGATCCGGATAGGTATCCTGGTCAGAGTCAGGTTGTTCTTATAGACCAGAGCCACTCTGCCCCCTGCCCTGCATCCAGGTGATGGTGCTATCCTCTCCCAGCCAGGTCTCTGTAAAGCAAGCCAGGTCGGCATCCTCATCTAAAAGGAGATCGTAATTAATATGAGTTTTATTTTTGACCAACCTGGCATTGCAGAGAAGCAAGGTAAGGTTCTGTGGAATGGTTGGTATGGTCTCCAATCCACTGAAGGAGGGATAGCTTTCAAACAGCAATCCCACCTTCTTTTGTAACATCTGTTTGCTCCATTCAGCCCATACCTCCCTTTCCCCAGCACAACTCCAATTTCTGTCCCCACACCATTTCTGGCCTCAACATGGAGGAGGCGATAGGGCCATGTAATCCTCACAGAGTGTTGCTCCGAATAGAGAAACAGGGTGGGTTAGGAGAGGGAGCTGAGCTGGACGGTTAGATGGCAAAGTCCCAGCCCAGCTCTTGGCTCGCCGCTCTCGCCGCTGGTGGAGAGGAGGGTTTGGGGAGGGCTAAATGCCCCGCCCAGCCCCAGCACTATCCACCCAGCTCCCTCGGCATCCAGGTGGTAAGAGAGCTGGGCAGTTAGATGGCAAAGTCCCAGCCCAGCTCTCGTCTCATCGCTCTCATCGCTAGTGGAGAGGAGGGTTTGTGGAGAGCTAAATACCCCCAGCACACTCCGCCCAGCCCAGCTCTCGGTTCGCCGCTCGGTTCGCCCCGGTTAGATGGCAAAGTCCCGGCCCAGCTCTCGGCTCGCCGCTCTCACAGCTGAGGGGCTGCCTCTGCTCTGGCCCCTCCTCTGCTGCCTTGGAGTGCGGATGGATTGGAGGAGAGCTTTTAAGGGCTGCCTCTGCTCTGGCCCCTCCTCTACTGCCTTGGAGTGCTGGTGGTTTGGAGGACAGTTTTTAAAGGCTGCCTCTGCTCTGGCCCCTTGAAAATATTCCCAAAATTATATTTATTTGTAATACAGGTCCAGTGGATACAACTTTAGCACCTGCTTGTCATTGATAATGAATTTCAGTTTATATAGCCTTTTCTTGGAATGGCAAGCTCCACTTTATGCGTATTAGACCCTTGACTTTCCTGCCTTAAAAAGCCAGAGAGAAATTGGTTGAGTGGATAGAGGTAGTGGTCAATATATTACAAAAACAAAGCATAGATCCATACTACCTAAAGGAGACAGTTAGAAAACCCCAAATCCACAAAACTGTGATACCTCTATTGGGACAACTAAACTGTACAAAATACAACATCAAGCTTTTAACACTTCACTGGTTCTTCATAAGGCAAATATGTTTAAAATCATACCATAGAAGAAAAGTAACAAAATTATAGTTGCAGGCCTACATTATGTTTCAGATGTTAATTTCTGTTTTCAGTTAAGATAGTCTAGAGCAGGGGTCGGCAACGTATGGCACGATGGTGGGCGCCATTTTGGAAGGCCCAACTGTGCAGGCGCCATGAGAATTCACACAGCGCCGCGCCGTTGAGCCTTCTGAAATGGCTCTCTGTGTTGTGCGCGCATGCACACGACACAGAGTGCCATTTGGGAAGGCCCAATGGTGCTGGCACCGTTGGGCATTCCAAAATGGTGCCCCACATGGTGCGCATGTGCACGGTTCCAGTGCCGTTGGGCCTTCCTAAATGGCTCCCCCCACATGAGCACACATGCACATGATGGTGTTCATTGTGCACATGTGCGTGTACGGGGGCAAGCGTGTGCATGCGTGCAAGTGCGCACATGCAGGCCCCCGGTGCCATTCCCCCCCCGGCAACAAAAAGTTGCCGACCCCTGGTCTAGAGGGATATCACACAGGCAGATGCCACTACCCCACTTGGCCATGTGGGGACTAGAAACAAATAAAAATTGAAATCTATTAGCAATAGCAGCAAAATAATTACAATTTAAGTGACCTGCTTTTGAGAGGTTTTATCTTTTTAATTGCATTTTATTATTTTGTTGTGTGATTTGTTTTAATACTGTAATAGTTTAATTTTATGTTAACACTCATTTTGTTATATTTTTAATTGTTTTGTTCTTTTAAATCATGAATGTCTTTGAATCCCAATTTTGATTAAAATAACACAACAATGATAACAATAATAATATCCTTGATTTACATGTTAATCTGTGTATTCTGTTGTTGAATAGTAAGGCCTCAGTGTGTCTATTTAATTAATAATTCATTGTCTTTTGTGAACCCCCCACACCCCACCACCCTGGGTGATTTTCATTTACATTTTCTGGATCTTGATTTTGGTGTTTTTTTTAGGACTGGTAGCCAAACTAAAGGCCTAAGCAGACTGCCAGAAATAGTGCACATTAAATTGAGGCACTGCCCTGGCTCAGTGCTAGGGAATCATGGGAACTGTATTTTTTTCTGGGACATTGAGCCTTCTCTGTCAGAGAGCTCTGGTGCCACAATAAATTACAGTTCCCATGATTCCTTAGCACTGAGCCAGGGCATTGCCTCAATTTAATGTGCACTATTTCTGGCAGTCTGCTTAGGCCCTTTGTTTACTTTAAGGGTTTCTTCTTTCCTGTTGAAGTTCTCCAGGCGTTTATGGATTTCAATGGCTTTCCTGTGCATTCTAACCTGATAGTTGTTAGCATGGTCCAGAATTTCAGTGTTTTCAAACAATATTTTATGCCCAGGATGATTTATAACATGTTCTGCTACTGATTATTTTTCTGTCTGACTTAGGGGCTTTGCAGACAGGCAAAAAGGGGTGCTTTGAGGATGACTGAAAGGCATGGTTTTTAGATGACACATGTCTAAATATCACACAGAAAGTGCCCTGTACCTGCCCCTTTCTGGGAAAGGGCACTCAAAAAAGGAGCCACTTTTTTCCGCTTCTTCCTACCAAATGCACACCTTCAGAGGTGCATCTGTGTGAGGAAAAAGGGCACCCAACAGTAAAAACACTCTTGTAAATGCACCAGCACATGTGCATCACATTCTGAGTCTCCCATTGAGAGCATGCGCCTTGTGAAAAAAGCTTCAATTTAAAGCGTCCTAATGGCCCAGGTGTGGGTGTACTACCACAGGTGCGGCTGTATAAGAGCCCTAGTCCTAATTTTTGCCATGCACATGCACCAGAGCAGGAAGGTGAAACTGTTGCAGCCAAATGTAGCACTGTGAAAGTGATAAAGGGAAAGTTTCACTTTTAAGCTGGACCCCCACATGCATTCCAGTGCCATTTTCCCAGTGGGCCTTAGTAGCTGTGGACCTCTGTAGCTGTGCACCTTCCACATTTGTCTGGTGCAGTTGGCAGAATGGCACAGCCATCCACAAGCGGTGAGCCAAAAAGAGAGAGAGGGACATCATGGTTCCATGTGGAGATTGCTGACCTCATAGCTGTGTGGTCACAGCCACACATACTGGAGAAATTGAGAAATTCATTTTTGAATGCTGATACATTTAAGGAGTTGGCAGAAGGTATGAGGGCTAAGGGCCACCAACACACTTGGGAGGAGTGTCGTCGGAAGACCAAAAACCTGAGGGCAGATTACAAGAAGTTTAGGGATCACAAGGCCAAAAGCGGATGGGGCCCCTCTACCATTACCTTCTACAAAGAAAAGGATGGTAGCATACGGCCTAGCAGAATATGCACTAGTAGTGAGGTTGTTAGGGTCCCAGATGGCCAGCCAGCCAGAGCAGAACCTGTGGAGGACATCTCCAAGGGAGAATGCACCCAGGAACTTTTGATGCCCTCTCAAGGTAAGATGTGCCAGGGACCCTGAAAAGGGGAGGAGGGGACAGCACTAGGGTGGGCAGAGGGCAGAGATGATCCCATCCCTTGTCATTTGGATGACCAGGAGGAACACCCTGACTCAGATGAAACATCCTGCAGTCAGAGGTCTATGAACATCTCTGCCATGAGACCACCATCCCGTGCCTCTACATCTTCCACCAGCAGGCCACCATCTCGTACTTCAGAGTGGACCACTGTATCTTCCAGGATCAGTAGCCACTGTGACCACTCACCTGTACAACAGTAAGTGACGATGACAGTGAGGGTGAGGAGAGGGCAGGTCCTAGACAATTCACCCAGCTGATCAATCAGGTCCAGGCTGCACATGGTAAATTCCCTGTTATAACAATAAATGCATACTGTTGCATGTACACCTGCATTCCAAAAAGCAAAGGAGTTTGTATAGCTGTTGTAACATTTTTTGTGTAGGTGTGCCGGTTTTCAGAACCCCTGCACGCTTTTGCACCCTGGCATGCTGGGGGAGGGGGGTCGTGAAGGAACATTTGTCTGTGTGTCTTGTTGACCATGTCCCTCACATGACCACCAGCTGCATGTATCCAGTGTGTTCACACAAACCTCCCTGGCATGTATCTCTCCCCTCCATACCAGATCTCAGTGGGACATGTTTTTTGTGTAAACTGTGCCCTATGCCATATATGTCCCATAGAATGAGAAGTAGTACGAGAGAAAGAGGAGGATGAAACAGCTAATCCCAGAACTGTGATGCCACTGGCAGCCCACCTGGTTGAGCTCAGAGGGAAGAGAGTGTATCGCTCAGCAGCGACAGCATCTATTACTGCTCTGTATCAGTTCATGGAATGCAGCGCAGATCAAATGGACAAACTCCTGGAACAGGAGGAACGGCTCAGGGATTGTTCCTATCATCTCACTGAACGTTCCTATCAGCTGAGGCAGAGTGAGGCAGAGCACCGGAGGGAGTTCCAACAGAGATTCCTCCAGCAACTGGAGTGCATCACCTACGAGCACCGGCATGTTGCTCACTCCCTACAAGTGCAGAATGTTCTGCTGGGCCAACTTGTGAATGCCATCACTGGGCCCCAGAGGGCCATTAGTGCCAGTGAGGATGATGTGGAGGAGGGAGGAGGAGGGAGGACCATCCCTCAGGCCCTGCAGGAGGGGGCTGTTGGCCTGGGTAGAGGGAGGGGGGTCACTCTCTACCCATGGCGGTGGAGGCTCCTGTGGTCAGAGGGAGGAGGGATCACTCTCCACCCATGGAGGTGGAGACTCCTGTGGTCAGAGGGAGGAGGGGTCACTCTCCACCCATGGAGGTGGAGGCTGCTATGAAAGTGGAGATCATTGAGCAACATCCCGTAGATGAATCTGCCAGCCTTTTCAGTAGTGACGTTGCAGTGCCACAGCCCTCTCACTGCCCCCAAAGGCACAGATCAAGTAGAGGGGGAAGGAGATGTTGTGATGATCACCACTAAGTACTAAGGCAGACACCACCAGCCACCCCACACTATGATGGGGATGATGTTCTCCTCTGCCACAAGGAGTGTGCTAGTGAGGCACTCCACTGAGCCTTCAGCTACCTGAAGGCCCTTTCTACCACATTCCTGGCATGATTCAGCTTCCTGTTGAATCCTTTCTTCCTGGCATTGGTGATGCCCTGGTAGGGCTTCATGAGCCACTTCCGAATGGGGTAGATGCTGTTGGCAAGCAGGAGGGGGGCCGATCTGTTGGCCCCTTAGGGTGACGGTGGGGTTCCCTGGCATGTAGATGCCAGGCTCCATGGTCTGAAAGATGATGGAGTTCCTTGCCACCTGCGCATCATGAGTTGCCCCAGATCAGCCTAGTTCCAAATCAAGAAATTGTCCTTGATGATCCGTGGTCCCCTTGTTTCTCCTCCCAAAGGGTGGCATGATCAGACAGTGGCACCAGTCTATGACACCCACTACTTGGAGGAAGCCGAGGTCAGTGAATCCTTGCATGATCTGTGGATGACAAGAAGGGGGAGAAGTGGAGGGTGAATGAACAAAATCAGGGCACTTACGAACTCATGATGTATTTCGCATATGTGTGCAGGTTCAACAACCTTAGCAGCCTAATGCATACAGTGACAGTCATACTGTATGCCAGCTGATGGGCTTTGGCATCCATGTGCAGGTTCAACAACCCTAGCAGCCTATTCCATACAGTGACAGCCATACTGTGTGCCAGGTCATGATTTCTTTTGCATATGTGCGCAGGTTCAATGATCCTAGCAGCCTAATGTATACAGTGACAGTCATATTGTATGCTGGCTGATGGGTTTTGACGTCAGTGCGCAGGTTCAATGACTGTAGCACCTATTCTATACAGTGATAGCCATACTGTGTACCAGGTCATGACATTTTTGATGTACGTGCTCAGGTTCAACAACCCTAGCAGCGTTATGTATACAGTACATGCCGGGTCATGATGTTTTTTTGCTTAGGAGGGGAAAGGGACAGGTGTGTGTGACTGTCCTTGCTTGAGCGGCGTCCCCCAAGTACACTATCTGTGACAGCAGCCGCTTCTCCATTCTGAGGGTGATCTCCACCAACACTTCTTTCACAGTGGTAAGGTTGACCCCAAACTGCTGTGATGCCTGCTTGTAGTTGGCTTTGTGGGCGAGGACCCAGATGGCCATGGCGACTCTCTTCTCCACTGGGATGACTTTCCTCATCATGGTGTGAGACCTCTCCATTTCCAGATGCAGTATTTCTACTATCCTATGGAAGAGGGCATGGGGCATTTGGAAGAACATCCTCCATTGCTTATTGGACCAGATGTATGTGACGAACCCGGCCCATCAGTCGGTGCTTCTGGGGAACATCCACCAGCAGTGTGGGGCTCTTTCGGGTGGTATCAGAGTGGCAGCAGTGACAGTACACCGTGCAATGCTTGTTGTGACACCCACTCTAGCAGTTGTCACTTCTGGGTCCTCCAAGTCATCACTGGAGTCTTGTATGCATGCAGCTGCTGCAGGGACCATGGCGGAGGTTCCTGTGGCCATGCATTGCAGGCTGACTACCAGTGTGGACCACTCAGACACCATGGCATCCATGATCTCTCTGCTTCGCATAGTGCACAGGTCCATAGCAATGCCAACATTGCTGTTAAAGGGGCCGTGTTGTACCTGTGTATGTGTGCATGTGCCTGAGAGCCCACACACACACACACAAAAAAAATTAAAGCCGCCGCTGCCGGGCCATGCAGTTACTCCATTCCCATTTAGAGAAACCTTGGGGCCAGCAGTGCGGGTGATGAGGCTTCACTGCAGCCTCAGAAAAGCTGTATTAACTGCCCCATGTTGTGGCTGCTCCACCCTCACTTAGGGCATCCTCAGGGCAGGTGATGCGGTTGCTGCAGTTTAGGGAAAAGGCAACTTCAGGTCATCTTTTCCTGCCCGTCTGACTAGCCCCTATCATGGCTATATCTTAGAATTCTAGGCTTTATCTTTGAATTCTAGGCAGGGACTTAACAATGGAAGGGAAAAAATACTTTACACAGACAGCTGGGGGGGAGGACCCATGGTCTTCAATGTCTCTACACTAGCGTACAGAGCATGAGAAATAAAGCAAGATGAAGTTGAACTCCTAGCACAACAAAGTAAATATGATATAATAGGTATCACTGAAATCTGGTGGAAGGAGTCTTAATGACTGGAATTTAGTAACAGAGGTGTATAACCTTTTCAAGAGAGATAGGCCAAACAGGAGAGGAAGAGTAGCAGCACTATATGTCACAGATGTCCATACCTGTGAAGAGATCCAGAAGAGATCCAGCTAAAACATTAAGGTCCAGTAAATTCCTCACTTGCCTCAAAGCCAGGTAGAGTGCATCTAGATAAAAATTAAAGGGCAGAGAAACAACAGGGATATTATTGTGGGAGTCTACTACAAACCCCCAAGTCAGATGGAGGAATTAGATTATGCCTTTCTAGAATATATGACCATACACTCAGAAAGGAGAAATGTAGTAGTGATAGGTGATTCAACTATCTTGATATTTGTTGGTAGTCAAACTCAGCCAAAACATTAAGGTCTAGCAAATTCCTCACTTGTCTGGAAGACAATTTCATTATCCAAAAGATGGAAGAGGCAACAAGAGGATCAGCCATTTTAGATCTGATCCTAACCAACAGGGATGACCTGGTTAATGGGGTGCAAGTGGTGGTATCCTTAGTTGGGAGTGTTCTGGAGTTTATTATACAGTGGAAAGGAGGTGTCAGACATAGTCAGACACACATTCTAGACTTTAGGAAAGCTGATTTCAGTAAACTCAGAGAAATACTGGGAGTGATCCCATGGTCAGGAATATTAAAAGAGAAAGAGTTCAGGATGGACGGGAGTTTCTCAAAAGGGAGATACTGAAGGCACAATTTCAAACTGTTCCAATGAGGAGGAAAAATGGGAAGTGTCTCAAGAAACCTGCATGGATGACTAATGCCCTTTCAACTGAGCTAAGTTATAAATGGAACATGTAAAAGAAATAAAAAAAGGGGGGGGGGAATCATTAAAGAGAAATTCAAACAAGTTTTAAATGGAACATATAAAAGAAATGAAAAAAAGGGGGGAATCATCAAAGAGGAATTCAAACAAATATCAAGCACATGTAGGGGTAAATTCAGAAAAGCTGAAGCACAGAATGAACTCAGGCTTACTAGAGGGGTTAAGAACAATAAAAAGGGCTTTTGGGGGTATGTCCATAGAAAAAGGAGAAGGAAATGGTAGGGTCACTGCACAGAGAAGATGGTAAAATGTTAACATGGGACAGAAAAAAATCAGAACTACTCAACACCATCTTTGCCTCAGTCTTTTCACAAAACAAAAAAGGTGGTCAACATGAGGAAAATGGAGCAGAGGACACAATAGGAGAAATGCAGCACAGGATAAGTAAAGAGATAATACAGAAATACCTGGTTAATCTAAATGAATATAAGTCTCCAGGACCAGATGAACTACATCAAAGGGTATGAAAAGAAGTGGCAAATGTAATATCGGAGCCAGGGGCAATAATCTTCAAGAACTTCTGGAGAACAAGAGAGGTCCCAGTAGACTGGAGGAGGGCAAATGTTGTCCCTATCAATACCAGGAAAAATTATAGAGCAGATAATCAAACAGAGAGTCTGTGAACATCTAGAAGGCAATTCCATAATCACAAAAAGTCAATATGGGTTTTCAAGAAAAAGTCATGCCAGACATATATATATATATATATATATATATATATATATACACATACAATTACCAGTTTGCAGGATGAATGGAATGCAGTAGACATAGCATATCTTGATTTCAGTAAGGCTTTTGAAAAGGGGCCCCATGACATTTAGCAAACAAGCTTGTAAAATGTGGGCTAGATAAGGTAACTGTTACATGGATTTGTAATTGGTTCACCGGCTGAACTCAAAGGCTGCTCAATAATGGCTCCTTTGCATCCTGGAGAGAAGTGACTAGTGGGGTGCCACAGGGTTCTGTCCTGAGCCCAGTGCTATTCAACATCTGTATCAATGACTTGGATGAAAGAATAAGGAGCATACTTATCAAATTTGCAGATGACACCAGATTAGGAGGAGTAGCTAATATCCAAGAAGACAGGATCAAAATTCAAAATGACCTCAATAGATTAGAAAGGTAGGCCAAAGCTAACAAAATGAAATTCAACACAGAGAAATGTGAGGGTGGAAAAAAATGAAATGTATAGATAAAGGTTGAGGGACACCTGGCTTAATGAGACTACATGTGAAAGGGATCTAGGAGTCCTAGTAGACCCCAAGTTGAACATGAGTCAACAGTGTGATATGGCAGCTAAAAAGGCCAATATGATTTTATGCTGCATCAATAAAAGTATAGTGTCTAGATCAAGGGAAGTAATAGTACCACTGCATTCTGCTTTAGTCAGGCCTCACCTGGAATACTGTGGCCAGTTCTGGGTATCAGAATTCAAAAAGGATATTGAGAAGCTGGAGTGTGTCCAGATGAAGGATCTGGAAACTATGCCTTATGAGGAAAGACTTAGGAAGCTGTGTATGTTTAGCCTGGAGAAGAGACAGTTAACAAGTGATATGATAGTCGTGTTTAAGTATTTGAAGGGATGTCACATTGAAGATGGAGCAAGCTTGTTTTCTGCTGCTCCATAGACTAACCACATTACTGCACTACACTTTTATAGTGCTGCTATTCCACTTTTACGTCACTGGCTGCCTCCTGTTGCTTTCTGGGGTTTCTAATTCAGTGAGGCCTAAGAGCTCTCTGGCTGAGAATTCTAAATGGCCCTCCCTCAACTGCAAATCCCAGAATGCAACAAGAGTCAGCCAGAGCAGTTAAAGTGGAATAATAGTGCCATAAGAGTGTAGTGCAGTAATCTACTAGAACATGGAAGCGTAGATGTAAGCTAGAGGAAAAGAGATTCCACCTCAACATTAGGAGGCACTTCCTGTTGTTTGACAGTGGAACACACTCCCTTGGAGAGTGGTGGAGTCTCCTTCTTTGGAGGTCTTTAAACAGAGACTGGATGGTCATCTGTCAAGGGTGCTTTGATTGTGAGTTCCTGTATGGCAGGGGGTTGGACTGGATGGTCCTTGTGGTCTCTTCAAACTCCATAATTCTTTGAATTCTATGAAAACTCTAAGGGTTGCTTAGAAGCCTCCTCTCTTCACATCAGCCAGGTGGAAAAGGAAGAAAAAGAGAGTTCTTAGCTTGATACTTACAGTGAGTTTGAAACATAATGGTAGAAAAGGTTCAATTATTAATGTGTTGAATTTGCATAATCAGAATCCAAATTAATAATATGCATAATTATAATAATTTGCACAATATGCAAAATAGATGAACCCTGCAAATTGTGGGATCTGACATATGGTCAGGGGATAGAATCCAAATACAGTTGTCCCTCCCCATTCACGGTCTTGAGGTCTGTGGTCTCACTCTTCATGGGGAGGGACAACTGTTATACATAAAATGGCCATGTGTTCCTGTGTGCAGCCCTGCTCACATACCACAGGCATTCACACCATTAGTTTAAGTTGGTGAGCTGCCATTTTGCAAGCGGGGGTGGGGGGGAGGTCTGGAACGGATTCCCATGAATTGGGAGGGGCAACTGTAGATCATTACAACTTCACCTCCCTGTTTTCAGGTCTCACAGAGAGTCTTTGTATATAAAGTTGAGTGAGATTGACCCCACATTCCCAGGCTTATCCAGCCAGGACACTTTTATACATGCCAGGTCAGTAGGCTCATCCAGGATCAAGTATTTTCTAAAAATTTAAGTATGTTAAGGCTGTTGTTTAGAGTCTTGCAGGTGTCAAATATGAAATTGAATCCTCTCTTCCTGTCAGAATGTCATTGGGAACTGTGGAGGCATTTCAAAGGCAAAATACTTAATTTGGCCAAAAGATATATATAGTAGTGTTCAATAATGTATGGACTATCCAACCATAAAATACAGTTGCATCCCTGTTATCAATCACATCACATTCAATGCATCCCAAATAATCAATGTTACCTTATGTGTTTTACCTACACATGCATGCCACACCCAGAACATACATTGGGATCTTATGCCTAGTGTAATTTCAGAAAGTTAAATAAACCATAAGACAGACTAGTATTTGTAATACTTACACACATGAGTTGTTATAGATATATAAAAAGAAAATGCATGTGAACAAATGTAGTACAGACAGAGTGGTGAAGCTAAAACCATAAATAATATTCTTTCTTTCTTTCTTTCTTTCTTTCTTTCTTTCTTTCTTTCTTTCTAGTCATTAGTATATTAGCCTACAAGCCAGGCTTCTATGAAGTGTGGGTAGTGGATTCATATCCTAGAACATTTCACAGATGAAAACCAGGACACTTGTGGTCAAAGAAGATCAGAGTGTGATCAATATGGCAGTTATTCATAAGGAACAATACACAAGCTAGGAGAGGCTGCTGCAGTTTATGCTCCCTCCTCTCTTCTTTCCACTGTTGAATTAATTGAGTGTAAACTATTGCTTGTCCTTCAAACTCAGTTGGTTCTTGCCATACTTCCATTGGGGCAAAGGTAGAAAATGGGAGGAGGAAAGATAAACTTGGACATTTCCAAGCAGCTGAAAAGTTAGGATGGCAGAGGATTAAACAGGATGCTCTCTGCTAAATCAGGATAGCCAGAGAATATGTGGGTGTATGCTAATGGCACTTTGAGACTTTGTGCTTCTTCCATTCTCTTCCTTGAAGCTATCAACACAGAGATCTCAAAAAGGGGTCTGGGCTGCATCCCCTCTTGACTCTCAGTGGTACCGCAGGGGCCATCTCCTAAGCTTTGGTCCTAGGATGCTCCTGTCCTGACCTCCTAAGCTCCACAGGTTGAGTATGCAGAGGAAGAGTTTGCTCTGCTACAGCAAACCACTTTTTAGCTCCTGTTTTTGTCTAAATACAGTTTTTGGCTGTCAAAGGGGCTATGCAGATGGGCAACTCTGGGCCATCCCTGCTAGCCGCGGATTGAGGCCACTGCAACCACGTGCCATGGCCTTGATCCTCCCTTTTGTTGCCCCTGAAAAGAATGGCAAAATGCTGCTCCTTTCAGGGGCAGCAAAAGGGCCCCCTAAGAGCCATTGCGTGGCTCTTTAGCACCCCTTTTGGTGCAGCATGTTAAAACACTGCGCTGGAAGGATGTCCTCATGCTGCGCACCATGTGTAACAGCGTGCAGCGTCAGGACATCAACGGGCTGGGGTTGGGGTGGCTGGTGTGCAGCTGCCCCTCCCCATCTCTGCCTCCAAGCTGGCCCTTTGGGCCGGTCTGCAGAGGCCCAAAGCTACCTTTTTGTCCCCAGAAAACCTCCACCACTATTTCAATCTTGTACACTGACACTTCAGATTAATTGCCAATGTCTCCCCTGCTGAACTCAGCCAGCAAGCTACTTATGACTTTAGCAGATGTTTCTGCATTTCTAGCAAGCTAAAAGGTTTATATTCCTTTCCCCCACATTCTGCACTGTTTTAAGGGGGGAGGGGTTTGTTCATATTGTATATTTTATTCTGAACCATATGTTTTAATTGTAAGCCGCCTGGATTGGATTACCAATGGGCGGGGTATAAATAAATATTATTATTATTATTATTATTATTATTATTATTATTATTATTATTTATCTTCACTGCAGCAAAGATTAAAATTTGAATTTAAAAAGGACAACCTACTGAAAAGGAAGAACAAGTTATCAAAGACAGTGAATTTAACCTCTACTCCATTATCTTCTCACATCTGTCAAAGTTTCTCAAATAATATTAATAAAAATTAAACAGTTATTCGTATCATTATATTGTCTGGCTGGCCCAATTTTACCCAGTTTCTATAGATCTGACATAGGGTATTTACAGACTGCCAGAAATAATGCAGCTAGAGTCCACTTTAACTGTCTTGGCTCAATGCTAGGGAATTATTGGAACTGTAGTTTATTGTGACACCAGAGCTCTCTGACAGAGAAGGCTCAATGTCTTAGAAAAAAACTCATGATTCCCTAGCACTGAGCCAAGGCAGTTAAAGTGGACTCAAGCTGCTTTATTTCTGGCAGTCTGTAAAGGTCCATAGTGTCTATTTAGATTGTGATCAAACTTTCATTTAAAATATAAACCAATTCCAAGCTTACATTTAAAAATCAAACCAAACCTACAACTCTATACCTTATAGAAGCATAGAGATAAGACAAAATATACAGTCACTGTTCAGCCTTCCCTCTTCTAGCTTTCCAAGAAGCTAGTGTGTACCACATTTCAGTGCATTTAGGGCCTCTACAGACAGGGGGCCGTGGGTTGCCCCGAGAAGCTGAGGATTGGGGCTGCTGCTAGCACATGCAGCACCTCCAATCCACTGTTTCGGCACTTGAGAAAGGAGCACCAAAATGATGTTCCTTCCTGAAGCACCAGAAAGGGTACCGGAAGAGGTGCCGGGCATCCCTTTTGC
Source organism: Phrynosoma blainvillii (assembly GCA_026167975.1). NCBI lineage: Eukaryota > Metazoa > Chordata > Lepidosauria > Squamata > Phrynosomatidae > Phrynosoma > Phrynosoma blainvillii. The sequence goes on along the minus strand of JANUYF010000003.1, from coordinate 179,146,743 downwards.
ATCTCTTCTGGCACAGCAAGTGTGGAGGCTGCACCGGGACGATGTCATCAGGGCGCTCGCTGTGCGGAACAGCGCATGCCCTGATGACGTCCTCAGGAAGGGATTGGAGTGACCAGCGTCTGGCTGTCCCTCCCCTTCCCTGGCTCCAAGACAGCACTTTGCACTGTGTGCAGAGCCCCTTAGTCAAGGACTGAAGACATAAACAGGTTGAGTGACTTTTTCAGGATTTATAGATTTGTAATTGAAGAGTGGTCCATTCATCTCTGCATGGCAAATATGCATAGTTCTGCCTTCAATATGTGGTTGGTTCCCTGCATTTTATCTGCAGAAAAAATTGATTCTGATCATTTCAGTCAATCAAGAATCCCCCTTCAGGGTCACTTTAATTTTCAGGATGAAATCTTGTCTATAGCCACTAACACAGACGCAAATACAATTGAACTCATGGGGCCTCTACAGACAGCCCTTTGGGTTGTCCTGGAGGCAGGGATTGGGAGAGGCAGCTGCACAGCGGCTGCCTCAACCCATCCTCGAAGAGGTCATCACGGCGCATGCCATTACACACAGCACACACTGTCAGGACGTCCTCCCAGCATAGCATCTTGATGCACTGCACCTGAAGGGGCACAGAAGAGCTGCCCGGAATCTCTTTGGGCATCCTATTTGCCAGCTCTGAAAGGACCGACATTTTGCCATTCCTTTCAGGGCTGGCAAGAGGGAGGATTGGGGCCGAGGCATCGGGCAGCCTCGGCCCCAATCCTCCACTTCCCAGGGCAGCCCAGGGCTGCCTGTCTGCATCCCCCCCATCAATACTTACCTCTGAGTCGAATTGTATTTACAATTACACTGGAATATATTCTCTGTTTTTGTTATGTAATAGAACTTATTTTAGAAAGAAAGATTTTTTTCCCCCAAAAAAACCAGGAAGGCTTCCTAACTTGTTCAGAAATAATTGGGCTTTAGAACCATTTTGGAAACTAGAAGACAGTCCTGTATTCAGAGGAAAAGAAATTTGGAGATTTATTATTTAATCATGTTCTTCTTATTATTATATATTATGCTATTCATTATTATGTTAGTACTAACAGCACTGTTATATATTATTATAAGTAATAAACCCAAGAATTTAAATAGTGTTTCTGAGCATTCAGCACACTTTTCTTAATATTAGCTCAGCAGTACATTAGCTTTTCACCAAGCTCTCCCACTACCTGAGGTGGGACAAGATATGATGCTTGTGCCCATATGCATCCTTGCATGGCACACCCCTCTTCTATTGTCTCCTCCTCCTCCCTTAACTTACCCATCTCCACAACATGTCCTTTATGAGGCCTCATCACTTTGTCATCCTCACTGTCACATGAACAAACCAGCTAAGGCAAAGAAAAACAAGCTGGGGCAAGCAATCAGTAAAAGGGCAACAAGAGTAATTTGTGATTATTTGTCCAGCCTTTCTAGGCAGCAAAGATGTCCAGGCCACAATGGATTGTGTTGTTTTCTTGCTTCACCACCCTGTGTGTGCCTTGGGCATACCGAAGATCTCAAGGGCTGAAAATCTCTTCTTGCTCTAAAATGGATGCCTACAACTCTCTCTGAGAAAAGTTGACTTGCTTGTTCATTTTTTACATGCAACTATTTTATAGAGCCAACTCCCATAAGAAGAGAAAGTGCAACAAGCTCAGTGGCTAGTATAAAAGTCCAAGTAGTGGTAAGAAGCCTCCATTCAGCTTTGATTTAGAATTTATTTGTCTAGCTTGAACCTGAAGATAGCTTTGTTAAGTTATCAGCTAACCCACAAATTTATCAAAGAATATGTAGCTGAGGAGATGTCTGATATTTTTGTTTTCTTTCTTGCTCCCCTAGAAAGAAAGAAAAAAACTACTTTGCAGAAATTTCTCTGAAAAATTTCCACCTTGTTGTTATTGTTATTGTTATTGTTGTTGTTGTTGTTATGGCTACTTCCCACCCAATAGTGACCTGGAAAGATCTGGGAATTCTCCATGACGCAAAATGGAAGCTTGTGGTTATACTAAAAAAAAAAAAAAAAAAAGGTAAGAGGGAAAGGGGGGGAAATGTGCTACTGCTAATATTCAACTCCTCCCTAAAAGTTTATTGGAGAATTCTCCTTTCCCTCAAATTATCTGGCTACTAATAGGGCAATAATTTCACAAAGCCGTATATTTGCAAATTTGTAATTACAGTTAACATGTCTGGATGAAAGATTTGTAAGCTCAGTGACATAGGGGCTTTGCAGACCGACCCAAAGGGCCAGTCTGTGGTGGAATCAGGGTGGGGCAGCTGCACGCCAGCTGCCCCAACTCCATCCCAATGCTGTCTTGATGCTGAGCACCCATTTGTATGGCTTGCCGCATCAGGACACCCTCCTGGCATAGTGTGTAGACATGCGGTGACAAAAAGGCATGGAAGAGCCATGGCACTGGCTCTTTGGGTGGCTTTTTGCTGCCCCTAAAGGGTGTGGGGTTGCTGCGGCCCTGATCTGCCACTAGCAGGGTGGCCCAGAGCTGCCTGAAACGGGCCATCTGTAGAGGCCCCTAATTGGGAGAAGAATGGTATCTTAATATTTTGTCAAGATGTATTTGCAATTACTGCAATATGTGAACATGTTGACCAGAATAGTTAGACCTTCAAAGACCTTCTTACTTTCAAACAACCAAAATTAACAAGAAAGCTGTGGTGGGGCTAGGGGAAAATTAGGGGGAAAACACCCCTAAGTTTTCTATCCATACAATAAAAAAGTGAGAAAATATTTTACTTAAGGATCTCTTCCTTCAGTCAAAAAGCCTAAGCCATTTAACATCTGATAAACAATTGCTTAAGATCATAAATTTATCCCTTTTTGAAGTAGTTAAGTCAGTTCTTCCATAAATAATTATATAAATAAATAATAAGTAACCATGCAAGCCTATCAAATTAAATATATTGTACTGAAGAAAATAACCTTTGCCCACTCAGTTTAGAATCATTTCTAAATTGTGGTAATTACTTTCTTTTATGGGGTATTAGTTTGAAGTCCTTGGCTAGCTTGAAAGCTTTTTTTTTTCATTCATTGCCATCCAAAAAAATTTGAAAAGCTCCACAGAATCAATTGTTAAACTTTTTTCTTGTTCTTTTTTTTTCCCTAAGAGAGGGTGGCTCAGACCAGCAGTTGGCTACAAACCAGAGTAACAACATCACAGTCAGCATCCAAAGAGTAATTATTTAATTGAGATATTTTTAGCTATAAAAGACGCTACCAGCACATCAGTCACTTCCATGCCAATATACAAGAAGCAAAAGAATGCATTTTTCTTTTCTCTAAATGGATTCTAAAATGTACAGTCATGAGTTTTGCTATTTCTGTTTCCTACCTGTGGAGGGAAAAGGTGGATTTCTGTCCCTATTATTACAATGTCAAAACGTTCACTTATCTATAGTAAGAAAAGAACCAGTTCCACCATTCTCGCCATCACTGCAAAATAATTGAAGACAGTTTTAAAAAACAACTGCTGTCTATTTGGGACTCTCTAAAGACATGGGAGTGCCAACACATCTGATAGTCCTGATGAGGAATCTGTACTCAGGACAAGAGGCTACTGTCAGAACTAGTGATGTAAAGAATTCTCGTCAAAATTTGATACACTAAATATATGTTATTCAAAGATTTTAAAGCTTTTTAAAGAGAAGAAATTATTAGAACTTCTCAATCAACGAGTAAGAATTTTGGCTTTTTTAATAATTTGCAAATGAAGTGAAGGGACAGGACCTTTCAGCTGACAATTCAATGGCCAGGATTTGTGTATTTTGTATAAGCAAAGTTACCATTCATACTGGGTTTTACCAGATGCTATTTCCTTTTTTAAGGTGATGTCCTCCCCCATCCTTGCCCACAGTTTTGCTTTGAAAAACAAATGAGAACAAAAGAAGAGAGCATTTTGTGTGTAGGTGGTGGTGGATACCATCAGACCTTCTCCCCTTTCTCATCATGCTCTCCCATTCAAATTCTCACTGGATGTTGCTCTGCCTCTGGTGTCTGCGTTTCTCCCAGTTGAGTTATGTGCATCCAGATCCAAGTAATTTACTTCTGGAGAGCTAAGCGAACTTTATTTTCTTTGGTTTAATTGTTATCAACAGAACATTTCAGGCCAGAGTCTGATCAGCTGAAGGAAGGTGTAAAAGTATTCCCTGCTAAATTCTTTTTCTCATTTGTTTTTCAAAGCAAAGGTGTGAAGTGAGCAATCATGGGGGAGGGTGCCATGTCTCCTTTCAGCCTGTTGCATTGTCATGATCATGAATGATGATGGTTCTGCCACTTGCAAAGGAGAGAATGTTTGATTTTATTTCATTTAAAGAAAGCCTCTTTAAATGTTAAAGCTACAATGTATTTATTTAACCTATGATTGGTTTGCTTTAGGGCAAGGAGAGTTCAGAATGTCCCTGAGGCTGAGAGAGTGTGACCTATCCAAGGTCATCCTGTAGACCCCACCCCTTCTTCTCTTTTTTGAGGGTCACACTCTCTCAGCCTCAGAGGATGACCAACCCCCCCATGCACATTCACTCTATCATGGCGATCCTAAGGCAAACCTATCATGGGTTTGTTTGTTTTTTGGCAAGGAGAGTTCAGAATGTCTCTGAGGCTGAGAGAGTGTGACCTACCCAAGGTCACCCTGTGGATTTACATGGCTGACCTGGGATTAGAACACCATAGAAACTCACTGGGTGCCCTTGGGCAAGTCACAAGCTCTCAGCCTCCAAGTCCAACTTTGGAATCCTAGGTATCCCTTCATGGTAGAAGGGTTAGATGAGTTGACCCTTGGGAATCCCTTCCAATGCTAGGATTTCTCCATTTCAGAGTTCCTGCTTGTCAGAAGAGCACATTTGCCATTCCACTCCACCCCTGCCCCTTCTTCTCTTTTGTGAGGGTCATACTCTATCAGTCTAAGGGGCAGCCCACTACTCCGTATGCCAAGGAAAGCCTGTGTTAGGCTTGCCTTAGGATCACATCCTTCACTGCCATCATGATGTTGAACAGAGGGTAGAACTACATGTCCTCTAGTATCCTGTGTATTACTATGCATTCCCTCATAGCAAAAGGGGATTGGACTGGATGGTCATGGGTTGGGTTTTTGCTTTTTGTTTTGGCAAGGAGAATTTAGAATGTCCTTGAGGCTGAGAGAGTGTGACCTATCTAAGGTCATCCTGTAGATTTACATGGCTACCCTGGGATTAGAACGCCATAGAAACTCCCAGGTCAGCCATGTAACAAGCTCTCAGCCTCCAAGTCCAACTCTAAAAGCCTAGATTTTATGGTAGAAGGGGGTTTGGGTGAAATGACCCTTGGGAATCCCTTCCAGTGCTAGGATTTCTCCATGGCAGAATTCCTGCTTGGCAGAAGAGCACATTTGCCATTCCTTCCCATCCATGCCCTTTCTTCACTTTTGTGAGAGTCACATTCTCTCAGCCTCAGGGGCAGCTCATGGCAAATCTCCCCTTATGCCAAGAAAAGCCTGTGATAGGTTTGTCAGTGTGTGGATGATGGGTGTTGCAGTGATGCTCTTTGACACCCAGCAGAATCTGCAGAACAAGGTTTGCCTTAGGATCACATCCTCCACTGCCATCCTGATGTTGAACAGCGGGTGAGAGTACATGCTCTAGGATCCTATTTATTCCTTCATAGCAGAAGGGGGTTCAACTGGATGGTCCTTGAGGGTCCCCCCAAGTCTACCATTTCTTTTTGTGGCTGCAACCAAAATTTATTTGTTGAGATTGGCTGTTTTTTGTTTGTTTGTTTGTTTGTTTGTTTGTTTATTTTGTATGCCTTCATGTTTTTTCAAGCTGAAGAATTTATTTAAACCTCTGCTAAACATCCTTTTGACAAACTAATTGAGTTTGAAATGTAAATTAAATTAGCACCAACATACATAATTAGCGTAAATGTTCACCTTGTCTTTTATTGTCATTCAGGAAATCTGTAAAAAATACTTCTCTTGCCCCTGACAAGGAGAGACAAAATAACCTTTTCAAGGTGGGACTTTTGAAATGAATATTTTTTTTAAAAAAAATCGCAACTAGTTCTCAATGGATGAGAAGAAAAAAAATCTAATTTGTCACAACACTAGTCAGAACAGAACACTGAGAAACAGAATGGTTCCCAATTGGCAAAGGGATCAGACAAGGCGGCATCCCTTCACCCTCTCTGTTATAAGAAAGGTAGGTTTGGATACAGAAGGAGGAGTAAAAATAGGTGAAAGAAATATTAACAATCTAAGATATGTAGGTGATGCCATAATACTAGCAGAAAACCTCACAGACCTGGAACACCTACTAAGGAAGGTCAAAGAAGAAAGTGCAAAGGTAGACTTAATGTAGAACATAAAGAAAGCAAAAATTATGACCACCTTCACAAGTTCAAACTAGACAATGAAGAAATAGAAACAGTAAACGAATTCTCATACCTGGGATCAAACATTGATAGAAATGGGGTCTGCAGTCAAGAAATCAGAAGAAGATTAAGAATGGGGAGGGTGGCTATGAAAGAACTAGAAAAGATTCTAAAATGCCAAGATATGCAACTTAACACAAAAGTTAGAATCATACAAGCCATTGTATTCTCTATTACCATATATGGATATGAGAGCTGGACAGTTAAGAAAGATGATAGGAAGAAAATCAATTGATTTGTGATGTGATGCTGCAGAATAGTGCTGAGAATCCCATGGACAGCCAAAATAAGTGAACACTCAGTTGATTCTTATGTAAAATTCATTTTGTACAGACATTGCATGCAGGATTTTTGGAAGGAAAATACATGCAGGAAAACTACATATACTTTTTTCCTATACAAGCTGCATAACTTTTACACAACATGTATAATTGCTATACAGTCTGTATAACCACACATAATTTTGAGGAGAAAAAACATCTAGTTTTTCTATGTATTTTGTGAACCAAAAACAATATTGTTGTTCAGGATAAGTGCATTTTACATAAAATACATGTTATCTCTCATTTCATACATTCATTTAAAAAAATCATGTGCATGTTTTGGCAGACAAGTTCTCCCTAAAGAAGCCCTAATCTTGCAATATCAGCCAGGGGCTCAGGGTCAACTCAGCCTTGCATCCTTCTGTGGTTGCTAAAATGAGTATCCAGATTATTGGGACAATTGGTTTACACATTTAAGATTATCACATGAGGGACAGGATGCCATTGTCCCATCCCTGTCCCATCCTTCCCGCCCAATCATGGGAAGGATTTTCACACCTGACTCAGCATTGACCAAATAGGGAAGCACAAGTAAAAGTGATTGTGTGAATCTCTTTCACATGTAAATGGGCCGAAAAGTGCTTTCAGCCATCAGCTGAAAGAGCTTTCAGCTGTCATTTATGGTCTTTTGTATCAACAGAAGAACCCATTAATAAAAAGTGCTTTTCAGCCCACTTACATGTGGATGGGATAAGGACAGGGGAGCAACCCTGTCCCTATGTGGTCTCCCATGTGATAATCTCCATTGTAAACTGCTTAGAGAGTGCTTAAGTGCACTGATAAGCAGTATAGAAATCTACTTGCTATTGGTATTGCTTGCTATTCTTGACCCTGTGAAATTTTTCTTGATTCCTTGGTCTTGCCAATCTTGCTGCTTCTTTTTTCTTGTTGACATATTCATATTACCTATACATATTATTATATATTTCTATCATTTCTTCCCTCTTTCTACCTCTTTCCCTGTTCAGAGATATAGGACCAACCAGAAATCCAGCCCTCTCCCTCTCATAGGATTTTTTTTCCTCATAGGGGAACAGGGCCCTTTTGGTGCATTATACTTATTCTGGTCAAAAGCAGTATAAAACACCTACAGATAAGCTTTTCAAACTATTTTCCTTGTCCAAAACATTTCATATTTACAATAAACTACATAAAATTCATTAATGTTTTCTCCCCACAATGGTTTGGTATTTATTAGGGTTTTCCCCACCTCTACATTGAAATACAGTGAACTTGAAGAAGGTGAATGATACGCACATGAGACCCCTTTCAAATCTATGACTCTACTGTGAAAGGAACATATATTCAGTATTATTTGTTGTTAACTGTCCTCAAATCAATCTCAACTCATGGTGACCCTATGGATGAGACATCTCCATGACCCTCTGTCCTCCACTGCTCTACTTAACTCCTACACCCTCATGCCTGTGACCTCCTTAATAGAGTCCATCCATCTAGCACAGGGGTAGGCAACCTTTTTGAGCTGGGGGCTGGGTTGCTGTCCCTCAGACAATTGGGGGGCCGAAACACCAAAAATAAATAAATAAATAAATAAATAAAAATAAAAAATATTTAAAAATTAAAAAAAATATGCATGCACACTCTCTTAGCCCCAGAAATGCCATGGCAAAACCCCCGTGGAGATTTTGCCAAGAAAACCCCAAGAACAAGTAATAACAATAATAATCAATATCATCATGGCGGGTGGCGGCAGCGGTGAGGAGCAGCAATGGCGGCGGCAGGACTAGCCTGGGGCCAGTCCAAAGGCCTCGGGCGGGCCACATCCAGCCCCCGGGCCTTAGGTTTCCTACCCCTGATCTAGCATGTGGTCTCACTCTCTTTCTACTTCCCTCTACCTTTCCTAATATTATTATCTTTTCCAGTGATTCATGCCTTCTCATGATGTGACCAAAGTACGACAATCTAAGGGGCTCTGCAGACGGTGCAAAGTGCCATCTTAGAGCCAGGAAAGGGGAGGGGCAGCCGGAAGCCAAATGCCCCAACCCCTTCCCGAGGATGTAATCAGAGCGCCCCCCCATTGCACAGGGTGAGCGCTCCAATGACGTCCTTTCAGCCCAGCTTATGCATGGGCTGAGCCGGAAGAGACAAGGAAGAGGTGCGCAATGGCTCTTCTGCCACCCTTTCTGTGGCTTAGGAAAGGAGCACTATTTTAGCACTCCTTTCTCAGTTGCCGAAAGGGTGGATTGGGGCCAAGGCATGGGGCAGCCTCGGCCCCAATCCTCAGCTTCTTGGGGCGGCCCATGGCCGCCCATCTATAGAGGCCCTATGTCTTGTCATCTTGGCTTTTTCTGGCTTGATCTGCTCTAGGACCCATTTTTTTTTGTCCTTTTGGTTGTCCATTGGATTCTCAGTACTCTTCTCCAGCATCACATCTCAAATGAATTGACAAAATAAGTGAACACTCACATCCCTAGTCAACACTTATGTAAATACCTTTGATTTCACAAGATTTCTCTTTTTGGAATGTGATGTTGGCATCACATTACTGCTTTCATATTTATAACACCAGAACACTGACTGGTTACTTATGTCATACTTTTCAGTGTACAAAGTGGTTTATATGTAGCTTTTATTGTAACAATATTTTGAAATTGTTTAGGCTAAAGTTGGTTTTTCTCCATGAAAAACTGGTGAGCATTGTGGATAATCATCAGGTTTCCCCTGATCTCACTAGCTGCTAATGGCATCACACTAGTGACCAATCAATTGCCTAAAGAATTCTGAGAGCTTTTAGTAAAAAAGTGATTTTTCAAAATTCTCTCTAAAAATTTGTTTTGCTACATAGACTACATTGTGATTGATCACATTCTGCAGTGAAGTTATCACCAATCTCAATAAGGTTTTCACAGCAATATAACACACATGTGTGAGCAGGCCCCCTTCAAAAAGATGCACACACACACACACACACTAAAGAAAACTGTGACATTAAAGTACATAATATCTGTTTAACTTGCACTAATGAAAACAGACTTGAAACTCTTGACAAAAATGTCTCCATACTTTGATTAAAATTTCATAGATCTGTAGAAATCAGACAAAATAGCTTTTGAAGTCAAATTTAGCTTGTGAAGTTCCTGTTGGTCATCTCTGTGATTATAAAGCATTCAGTTAAGGCCTTTCTTATGTAGTTTCTTCTATTAAGCTCAATGCCCTACATGTAACTTCACTGTGACTCCTTATAATAAACTTTGGGCCTTTGCAGACTGCCAGAAATAGTGCAAATTGAGTACGCTTTAAGGGTTAGGGTTAGTGCTAGGGAATCATGGGAATTGTTTTTTTCTGAGACATTGAGTCTTCTCTGTCAGAGAGCTCTGGTGCCACAATAAAATACAGTTTCCATGATTCCCTAACCCTAACCCTTAAAGTGGACTCAATTTGCACTATTTCTAGCAGTCTGCAAAGTCCCTTTAGTCACCTAAAATGTACTCTTTTTTAATTAGCACCACAATGTATAGATGTAGAATACTGGAGATACAGAACACTAAAAGACTTTCAAAAACAATTTGCTTTTCATTTATTCTACCGCTTCTTATTGGATGAATATTTCTGAATACATAGGGGGGATGCAGATGGGCAGCCCTGGGCTGCCCTGGGAAGAGGAGGATTGGGGCCAAGTCTGTCCCATGCCTCGACCCCAATCCACCCTTTTGCCAGCTCTGAAAGGAGCACCAATACGCCAGTCCTTTTAGAGCAAGCAAAAAGGGCACCCGAAGAGCCACAGCATGGTTCTTCTGCACCTCTTCTGGTGCAGCACAATAAGTTGCTGTGCCATGATGATGTTCTGACAGCATGTGCCTTACGTAATGGTGCATGCTGTGATAATGTCTTCGGCATAGGGTTGGGGCGCCCGGTGTGTGGTTGCCCCTCCCCTTCTCTGCTTCCAAGAAGGTGCAAAGGGCCATCTGTAGAGGCCCATAGTTGGACTTAATATATTTGATCTTTGATTCCATGAAATAAACATCTGATAATTTGTTTTGTGTAGTTTTTTCTGACACACACATGCAATCTCTCTTGGTGATTCTCTCTCTCTCTCGCTCTCTTTTTTTTCTTGCAAAAAAGATATGAACTGAAGTTTTTTTCAGGAGTGTACAGTTTCATACACAAGATCCTGTGGAGACAGTGCCTCAGGAAAAATGTCCAATGAGGGCTGATAAACAAGTGACCAGGCATGAAAGGGTCACTGGCAGCCATAATGCCACAGCACTTTCCACCAGGTGCTGTGTCATAGGAAGTGACATCAGCAGATGGTCACAAGGTGCTGTAAAGCACCGAAATGGCTGCAAAACTGCCAAGTCACCATGGTTGAATGACAAGTGTCCAGAGGAAGAGGCAGGCCCAGAAGACCACATGAAGCCCTGGGTATATAAGGGAGTTGCCTCAGGACACATGTGTGGGTTGTTGTTGGTTGGGGGAGGATGACAGTGGTTGATGTCATTGGGAGTTGCTGCTGTGGATTGTGTATATAGCCTTGTACATAGAGGAATCAAGATTAAAGCCTCACCTGAGAGATGTCTGTCTGTAGGGTCTCTTTACTCTTTCTGGAAGGAGAGAGGTGCTCCCTCAGTTCACAACCTACTGCCTGCATCTGAGAAGGTGGTGACTCTGGTGCTGCATGTTGACATGGATCATCGCGTGCTGCATAACCATGCTAACAGATCCATATGCAAATCAATAAAGAGTTATATCATATTCTCTGAAATTGTATTGAACTCAACATTTAATCAAGATATTACCTCCTTTGGGTCTTTTGTGCATTATATATCATTCTTTAAATAGGAACATGAGTAAATTATGTATTTACTTTTGCATACTAAGATGCTGCCATTTGGGAACTCTTCCTGAGAACACCAAGGTTGAATATCTTCATCAAAAATGAAGGTTTCTCCCCCTCCCACTTCTCTGGCTATATTGTTGGAATGAAGGTCTCTCCATCAATCTATAGTTAGATGCACAATGCATGGCTCTCCAATGCTTCAATAACAGCAAAAAAAAAACACAAGGTCTATTAGATATCATCTTATGTGTTCATATGAATGAATTCTATTTCTAACAGTAATCTAGACAATAATAAACAAGAACTAAAATTGTGCCATAAGGAGATGTAAAAGTTGAGTTTGATTTCTATCTTTGCAGCTAGTCAAAAACATCAAACTCCACCTCATCTCACCCTGCCAACACCTGCAAACTATTCTTTTGTAGACCACTTCTATACACACTGATGAATGAAACATTCACTACATTCCACAGGGCACTTGAGAGTAATTTTACATGAGATTTCATTCTTAGTCCTATTGAACAGTATCCTTATCTCTATATTTATGATAGTTGCATTAATAAGAGGAATAAGAGAGTTGTCTGTTTGCTTGGTAGAAACAATATTCTAAAACTTCCCAATGTAGTAGGATTCTTAGCAGAGCAGCTCCATTCCTCACATACTTTCAACTGCACACTTCTTAAATGTAAGTCCTGGAATCCTGCTTGATCTCCTGTAGAATAATAAAAAATGTTTATATTCTACACACCTTTACAGCACTTTGTTTACAAGAGATTTCCAATTTGTCATGATCCTAAGGCAAACCTGTTACAAGGTTTTCTGGGGAAGATTTGTTCAACAAATCTTCCTCTGAGAGAATGTGACTTGCCCAGTGCATTTCCATGGCTAAGCAGGGATTTGAACCCAGGTCTCTCAGAGTTCTAGCCCATCATTCAAGCTATTACACCACACTGGATCTTGTTTAAAGTGCTACAATACAATATTTTAGTAATCATAAATTATGGCCATCAAACACAATTTCATCACTGGGGGATCCAGTGGTTTGTCAACTGTTGTTCAGCCAGTAACTAAACAAAAAGTCACTTCAGCAATTATAATTTTATCTCATATATAGTCAGCTGAAAACTGGTGAGATGATACTGGTGAGATGATTATGAGAAAGTGATTGAGCATCTCCAATAACTACTGATACATTTGTAGAATATTCTGTTTGGCTGTCTGTTTGGTTGTTTTACTGTCTATTTTGTCTTTCTTTCTTAACAGCACTGCTGTCACAAATCAGGTCTCCAAACCCTCTCAGACTCTTCTAGTGAGCAAGCTGGAGTATTTTTAAAGGGTGGAAATATGTGATGGGTTTTTTTTCTTTTTTTTTCTGGGACTTGTTGCTGAGGTGGACTTGAGAATATCTGTCTCCTCCTTTTCCTATTGTCACATTACTCTACTCTTCACTCTAATTCCTCATATTCCTGAAGAAAGGTGTAGAAGGGAGTTCATCTCTGCCTGCCCCCAAATCCAACTCAAATAAGGTCTGTAGTTGCCTACAGACCTTATTTGAGTTGGATTTGGGGACAGGCAGAGATGAACTCCTTTCTGCACCTTTCTTCAGGAATATGAGGAATTGGAGTGAAGAGTAGAGTAATGGAGAGCAGAAAGCAGGCAATAGCTGCAGCAAGACAGGATGCTAGACTTAAGTGGAAAGGGACACTATGGGGCTGTTCCCACTGTGATTTGAAGTGATTTGCTAATTGTTTTATTTATCCTTCATTCCCATTGGAAGCTATTTCAAATGCATCTCCGATCGTTTGGAATCGCTTAGGAGTGTGGTAAATGCAAAAAAATCAAATTTTTGGAGAGTACTTTTCTGGTGGTTCTTTTGAAAATAATTGATTTCCAATCATTTCTAGCAAGTGGGAACAAGTTTCAGAGCTGACTCACATTCTGCTTGTCAGGAGGGACTAAAAGCAGATGGGTGGGAAGAGAGGACTTACCCATCCCTTTCCTCAGTTCCTGAATCCACCATTTTTCCTTGATTTGCGATGCAATCCTACTGGCTCCCTCACTGTGTATAATCGAAAATAGCTCATGGGCTTACTGTGACTGTAATTATTTGATTTTAATGTAATTTATACTTAAATTTTATTTTGTAACTGTTTAATACTGTTTTCAGGGTGGGAGGGATATATTTTGTATTGTATTTTATGCTGTTAACCGCCCGGATTGGGAAACCATTGGGTGGTATACAAATACATTATTATTATTATTATTATTATTATTACTACTACTACTGTTTGTGTGCATTTCGGCTTTCTAACCAGTTATTATTACTGATTATCTTGTTTCCTTAACAGTGGAATACTTGTAAGAGGTAAGACTACTATGGGGTGAGTTTGCCCAGGATAGGGGAAGGAGGAGGAGGAGGTTTTCCAGGCCAGTTTCTGAAAGAAAGGAGAAAGAGAAGGAGGCTTTGCAGGCACTTCCTGCCAGGAAAAGAGAAGGTAAAGGGAACTTTCTAGGCCAGTTCCTTCTAGGAAAGAGGAAGAAAGCAGTTTCCAGGCAGCCATTTTGAGTGGGTGAGTTTTTAAATTCTTTTTAAAAACACTTGGGGACAGTGTGACTGTTACTCAGCGGGTGGGGCTTTGTTGAGTCGCATTTGCAAGTCAATAGGGGTTGGGCTATCCAGTTAGCTCTATACAACTGCTGCCAGAATTTCATAACCACTACTAATTGTTGAAAAGTTCCGGTCATCAGCAGACTGTAACACTGTTGTTAGTGAGGGATTTTCTTTCAGGAGGAAAACCGTAATCCTCTTTCAGGTGCTAATTAAGACTTAGTATGGACACTGAAGGAACTGCTGCCGTCACCTGCAATACCTGTGGGTTGTTTGTCTTCTTACCTACAGATGTGGGGAACTACACATGCTCCAAGTGCAAATTGGTAGTCCTCTTGGAGGAGAAAGTACAGCAGCTGGAGGTGTGGGTAGCTACACTTCAACATATTAGGGAGCAAGAGGCTTTCCTAGACAGAACGGAACAAACGGTCTTGGATGGGGACCGCACAGAGGAAGTTGCTGGGGAAGAGAAGGTCACATGACACACACAGGAGGCAGACACCTGGAGGAATGTCACACGCAGAAGTAAGGACACCAGGGATCATTCTGGGAGCTTGCAGCTACAGAATCAATTTCAAGCTCTTTCTCTTATCAAGGAGGACGAGGAAGAGCAGCATGAACAGACTTCAGAGACAGAGCAGGGGAACCTGGGAGTTCCAGCACAGGGAACAGTTGCTGCTAAGCCTCGGAGGAGGCGTGTGGTCGTGGTGGGGGACTCCTTGCTTAGGCAGACAGAAGCAGTAATTTGTGGGCCTGACAAGATGTCTTGGGAGGTGTGTTGTCTCCCTGGGGCAAAGATCTGAGATGTGACAGAGAGGCTGACAAGACTGGTCAAGCCTACTGACCAATAACCCTTCCTTTTGGTCCAAGACACAGCCTTCAGAACATCAAAAGGGATTACAAGGCTCTAAGTAAGAAGCTGAAAGAAATGGAGGCACAGATTGTCATCTCGTCTCTTCTGCCAGTTGAAGGGCATGGTCCAGGAAGAGAGAGGAAAATAGCAGATGTCAGCAATTGGCTCTGCAGATGGTGTCGTCAAGAACGATTTGGATTCTTAGATCATGGGCTGCAGTTCCATGAGGGCGGACTCCTGGCAAGGGATGGGCTGCATCTCATGCCAGTTGGAAGAAACGTTTTTGCCAACAGTCTCAAGAATTTGATCAGGAGGGCTTTAAACTGAGTTATGTGGGGGAGGGAGACAGCATCCTGGAAGACAAAAGGACTGGAAAAAATAGTCAAACTGTCATAGAGGAAACAAGGCAAACAATACAGGGACCCAACAGTGGGAGGCAAAAAAACATGCACAAGCAGCAAGTACAGGAGACATATGATCTTAGATGTCTCTACTAATGCACAGAGCATGGCAAATAAGCAAGATGAACTTGAACTCCTAGCACAACAAAGCAAATATGATATAATAGGCATCACTGAAACCTGGTGGGATGAGTCTCATGATTGGAATGTAGAAATGCAGGGGTATAACCTTTTCAAGAGAAACAGGCCAAACAGGAAAGCAGGAGGAATAGCATTATATGTCAGGGATATTTACACCAGTGAAGAAATCCAGGACATCAGTCATGGAAGCCAGGTGGAGAGCATCTGGATAAAAATCAAAGGGGAGGGAAACAACAGGGATGTTATTGTGGGAGTCTACTACAGACCCCCGACTCAGGCAGAGGAATTGGATGATGCCTTTCTAGAAGAGATGACCACACACTCAGAAAGGAGAAACATAGTACTGATGGGTGACTTCAACTATCCTGATATTTTCTGGAATTCAAACTCAGCAAAATCCTCAAGGTCTAGCAAATTCCTCACTTGCCTTGAAGACAATTTCATTGTCCAAAAGGTGGAAGAGGCAACAAGGGAGTCAGCTATTTTGGATCTGATCCTAACTAACAGGGATGACCTCGTTAATGGGGTGCAAGTGGTTGGATCTTCAGGTGGGAGTGATCACGTTCTCCTGGAATTTATTATACAGTGGAAAGAAGAAGCCAGGCACAGTCAGACAGGCATTCTAGACTTTAGGAGAGCTGATTTTGGTAAACTTAGGGAAATACTGGGGGTGATCCCGTGGTCAGGAATACTAAAAGAGAAGGGAGTTCAAGATGGATGGGAGTTTCTCAAAAGGGAGATACTGAAGGCTCAATTTCAAACAGTTCCAATGAGGAAGAAAAATGGGAGGTGCCTCAAGAAACCAGGACGGATGACTAAGGAACTTTCAACTGAACTAAGTTTTAAACGGAGCATGTATAAGAAATGGAAAAATGGGGAAATCACCAAAGAGGAATTCAAACAAATAGCTAGCATGTGTAGGGTTAAAGTCAGAAAAGCTAAAGTACAGAATGAACTCAGGCTTGCTAGAGAGGTTAAGAACAATAAAAAGGGCTTTTTGGGTATGTCCGCAGCAAAAGGAAGAAGAAGGAAATGGTAGGGCCACTGTGTGGAGAAGATGGCAAAAAGTTAACAGGGGGCAGAGAAAAGGCAGAATTACTCAACGCCTTCTTTGCTTCAGTCTTCTCAGAAAAGGAAAAGGATGCTCAACCTGAGGATAATAGAGCAGAGGACAGAATAGGAGAATTTCAGCACAGAATAAGTAAAGAGATAGTACAGGAATACCTGGTTAATCTAAATGAATATAAGTCTCCAGGACCAGATGAATTACATCCAAGGGTACTAAAAGAAATGGCAAATGTAATATCAGAACCACTGGCAATAATCTTTGAGAACTCCTGGAGAATAGGAGAAGTCCCAGCAGACTAGAGGAGGGCAAACGTTGTCCCCATCTTCAAAAAGGGAAAAAAAGAGGATCCCAACAATTATCGTCCAGTTAGTCTGACATCAATACCGAGAAAGATTCTGGAGCAGATCATTAAACAGCGAGTCTGTGAATACCTGGAAAGTAATTCCATAATCACAAAAAGTCAACATGGGTTTCAGAGAAACAAGTCATGCCAGACAAATCTGATCTCTTTTTTTGATAAAATTACCAGCTTGTATATCTTGATTTCAGTAAGGCCTTTGACAAGGTTCCCCATGACATTCTTGCAAACAAGCTGGTAAAATGTAGGCTAGATAAAGTAACTGTTACATGGATTTGTAATTGGTTGACTGGCTGAACCCAAAGGGTGCTCAACAATGGCTCCTTTTCAACCTGGAAAGAAGTGACCAGTGGAGTGCCACAGGGCTCTGTCCTGGGCCCAGTGCTATTCAACATATTTATCAATGACTTGGATGATGGTATTGGGGGTATAGTTATCAAATTTTCAGACGACACCAAATTGGGAGGAGTAGCTAATACCCTAGAGGACAGGATCAAAATTCAAAATGACTTGAACAGACTAGAAAGCTGGGCCAAAGCTAACAAAATGAAATTAAACACAGAGAAATGTAAAGTACTGCACTTAGGGCGGAGAAATGAAAAGCACATATATACAATGGGGGACACCTGGCTGAACGAGACTACGTGTGAAAGGGATCTAGGAGTCCAGGTAGACCACAAGTTGAACATGAGTCAACAGTGTGATGCAGCAGCTAAAAAGGCCAATGCAATTTTAGGCTGCATCAATAGAAGTATAGTGTCTAGATCAAGAGAAGTAATAGTGCCACTCTATTCTGCTTTGGTCAGTCCTCACCTGGAATACTGTGTCCGGTTCTGGGCACCACAATTCAAAAAGGATGTAGAGAAACTGGAGCGTGTCCAAAGGAGGGCAACTAAAATGGTGAAGGGTCTGGAAACCAAACCCTACGAGGAACGACTTAGGGAGCTGGGGATGTTTAGCCTGGAGAAGAGAAGGTTAAAAGGTGATATGATAGCCTTGTTTAAATATTTAAAGGGATGTCATATTGAGGAGGGAACAAGTTTGTTTTCTGCCACCCCAGAAATTAGGACCTGGAACAATGGGTGCAAGCCCCAGGAAAAGAGATTCCACCTCAATATTAGGAGGAACTTCCTGACAGTAAGGGCTGTTCGACTGTGGAACACACTCCCTCGGAGTGTGGTGGGGTCTCCTTCCTTGGAGGTCTTTAAGCAGAGGCTGGATGGCCATCTGTCAGGGATGCTTTGATTGGGAGTTCCTGCATAGCAGGGGGTTGGACTGGATGGCCCTTGTGGTCTCTTCCAACTCTATGATTCTATGATTCTCTTTCATTTCATTTTTTATTCCAATAAGAATATGCAATATATCTCACTTATATAGTATCAATTAGGCAAAAATTCTCCTGTTGGTATTTCTGTTATTGCTGTTCATCAGTAGGGTTTGTGTGTGAATTCCCACGGCAGAAAGTTGCAAGGAGGATTTGATACTGAAGTTTGCAAAGCAGAATGAGCACAATATTTTTCTTCTTTTCTTTCTTTTTTTCAAATGACCAAAAATGTGATATGTTGGATTTGCAGAAATAAAAGCACAATTCCAGGGAATTCCCTGGCACTTTCTCCACTCTTGTTGGGGGATACTGACCACTCCAGAACTTGTTTTGGGGGGCTGGGAGGGTTGCCATCACCATAGGTGCCACTTGGCCAGTCCTTACAGGACTACACAGGAAGAGAGGGAATTCCTAAAGTTGCCTTGGGGCACTGGTGCCCACCTTTGCCCTTCCCCTTTAGTGCCCTTTGTGCATCTTTAGTACCCACCCCTGATTACCTGACATAGGGGGGTTGCAGACTGCCAGAAATAGTGCAAATTGAGTCCACTTTTAGGGTTAGTGCTAGGGAATCATGCGAACTATATTTTATTCTGGCACCAGAGCTCTCTGACAGAGAAGGCTCAATGTCTCAGGAAAAAAACAATTCCCATGATTCCCTAGTACTAACCCTAACCCTAAAAGTGGACTCAATTTGCACTATTTCTGGCAGTCTGCAACCCCCCATAGTGTCATTTTTAAAAATCCCTCACGTGTGCTTGCATCATTAATCCATATCCTCATGGGTCCCTTTAAAAATATGCCAGCCATTTTTTTCTTTTAAAAAACTGCTTTTACAGAATCATTGAAAAAAAGTGGGAGAGGGATAGCTTGGGAAAAGGAAAAGACAATACATTTAATAATAATAATAATAATAATAATAATAATAATAATAATAATAATAATAATAATCATATTTATTTATATCCTGCCCCTCTGCAGAGCAATCGGGGCGGCTTACAACATTAAAATTACCATACATATATATTAATACAATTTAAATAGAACATAAAAATCCCAATTCCCACCCATCCTTTAAGGGTTCTTATTCCAGGCCGGATGGTGCTGGGCCTAGTGTCTCTCCCCCAGATGACATCGGATGGAATGGAGGGAGGACTCTTCTTCTTATTCCAGGCCCGATGGTGCTGGGCCTAGTGTCTCTCCCCCAGATGACATCGGATGTCATTTAATAGCTCTTTGGGGGCAAGAGACTGTACAATTGCAACAAAACCACAGTCATAGGAATATAGATATTTATGACAATATTGCTACAAAGATGAAGGAGAAATTGCAACAAAACCACAGTCATAGGAATATAGATATTTATGACAATATTGCTACAAAGATGAAGGAGAAAGGACAACACAGGACAGAATTGAAGTCCAGAACAAAGACAAAGGCTATGAAACATAAATTTAAAATTGCTAATCAGATAGCTAACAGAAGTGGAATGGGTGCTGTAACTATGCCCTTTTCCCAAGAGCTAAAGGATATTTTTGCAGGAGATGCCAGCGTAGAAGCAAAATGGGTGACCTCAGCCATGGAGGTGGTGTTTGACCAAGGAGACAATAATCAGCTGGCAACATGGATGACACCACAACAGCAGAAACAGCAGGCATTGGAGGGCTCTTTTCTGTTTTCACAAGGTAAATGTGTGTGTATTGCTTTGCAAAATATGATACTATTGGACACATCAATAAGTTTTTTTTAATATAGAGCTCTTAATAAGACTGTGTATGTGATATGTTGTATTTGCAGAACTGTGAAAGGATATGCTTTCTTAAATTCCCTAAAACAGCTGCTATGTTGCTGGGGGAATCCTATAGAATTTTAGGGATGGGAATTGGGATAAAAGGGCCTTATGCTGCATGCCTTTTTCCCTCTCTGGCTTGAGTAAACAGGAAGAGAGGGTGTTTCTTATCTGTTAAAGGGGCTATTTCATCTCCCAGTGTCCTCCCATTCTAGTGTGTTTGTTGTCCACCCACCCACAACAAAAAGCCTTGCTAAGTAACACCTTCTCTGGGCTTCAGTCCCCCCCTTTCCAATTCAAAGGAATGTGATCATAGGAGACAATTCTGTTTTTAACTCTAAATAAGTATATATTGTTTTTAATCAGGGATACAACAGAAATCAGAAATAATACTGAGATGTGCTATTTATTAACATACTTTTATCTAAGTGATCAATACTTTGAATTATGTATGCATTTCTGTCTTGTAATTTATTTATTGGTAGTGCAAATTGTGTGCTGGTATTTGCTTTTTGATATTTGCTGGGTGAGACAATGTTCTTCTTGATATGGGAAAACATTTCTACAATGGTCATTGAGCCACATTTTCTATTCCACCTGTATGCAGACTTTCTTGGAGATGGAGTTGAAAAGTAGTTATGACATTATCATCTGCTGAAGAAGAGGATGACAGCACCCAAGTCACAGAGACTCAAGCTGCAGTTCCTCATATGAAGGACCATGCTGGTGGACCTATTGATGAAACATGACAGGAGCCCGGTAATTCCCATCCCCCAGCTGCAATTGGTATGTTTTCAAAAATGATTTTTTTTTTTCTAGAGGAGCAACAGGGAAGTTAGAAATGCTATGCACATATTTCCAAAATTCCCAAGGAGAACCACCCATTTCAACCTTTTTATGATTTTTTTAATACTGTGATATATTTACCACTGTGCCATTCAATGAACATATTTCCACATTTCAAGTGGAATATATCTATCAAGCCTTTATATGTGATTGAGATTGAATGTTTACCTGTCTGATTATATCTTCCCTTCTTTAGTGGACAATATATCCATACAAAGGGCAACTCTAACCCCAGCAGGATGATGTTCAACAGAAAGCAAGAGAGGAGCAGAATGGAAAGGAAGGCAGAGAAGCTAATGGAGCACTCTTCAAGTCAACTAAACCTTCTCCTTGAGCATATGAACGAGGAAGCTGCAAGAACTGAGGCAAGGGGTACCCAGTTTAGGGAGAGAGAATCCCAGTTTAGAGAAACAGACAGAGAGACCAGGAAAATGGAAAGGGAAAAGGACTAACAAAGTAGAGATATGTACCTTCAACAAGCTAAGACAGACTTCCATGATCTTCTCAATGTTATAAAGGAAACTCATGTTATGTGGGATCTCACTAGCTTCATAATGGTGAGCAATGCAACAGGTAGGGGAGGGACCAGAGTTTTTAAAAGGAGATTTTTTTTCTCCCAGCCCACAGTTAATGATGGTGCCTCCACCAGTGGTGGTATAAGTAACAATGTGTCGCAGTCTTGTTGGTCCTCAAACCACATCTTCCACTGGTGGCTCTACAGCTCCTCAAACAACAGTTCCCAGTGTTAATGAAATTAAAAATATAGCTCATGTCTCGGCTGCAGCACAGCAGCAGCCCTCCATCCCCACCCCATGTCTCCCACAGTAGACCACCTAGGAAGATCAAGAAGTCAGTTACTTTGTCCCCGTACACCTCATAAAGTACTAAGTTAGGTGTATTAACAAAAATAAATAAATAAATAAATAAATAAAATCAAACACTATTTTGTATTAACAATAAAGTTTTACTTTTATGGTCGAAGAATTTTTTTCAATAAAAATGCAGCAAGTGTTACATTGCTTTGTAATTTTTTCAGAAATTATTACATTAAAGGAACATCATAAAAAATAAATAATACATAAAAATAAAAAATAAAAACAGGCAGCAAACATCGAAAGATTATCGATAACAAAACATTTACATGTCCCCTTGACCAAAAGACTCCTTCCACCTCTCTAGTCTGTCAAGTCATTCCAGGATGTTGCTCCCTGCAAAAAAGAACACAGAGAGAATCAGCATTAAATGTTTGGCAGCATACAACATATTTAAATGTCAAGGTTTGGCAGCTGCACAACATATTTAATTATCAAGTGTTTACTTATTACAACACTTACAAAATCCAGAAGGTAGGGCATCTACCCGGGGGGAGGGCAAGCATGTAGACGTGGATTGTTCAAGCCTGTCCATCCTTTCACTAAGTGTTGCCCCTGCAACAAAGAAAAAGAGAAATGAACGTTAGTCATTACTAAACTATTTTTCATTACGATACTATATATACTGTACAAACAATTAAAGAAATGTGATCAGCAATGCACATACATATCCCGAGTGGTGGCATTTCCTGTGCAGGGGGACCATGTATTAGAGCAGACTGCACAACAGGCTACCTGGCTGCTCTTCAGGAAGATGAATTGGGTTGTTTTGGGTACATAAATAAACTTTTGTTAGTAAATCAGGTATTGTAATGTTTGGCAGAGCCTGTATGTATGGATATGTGAATACTTATACATACATACATATATGCATTGATGACCACAGAAAGGTACATACGTACCAAAACATTTCAAGGCATGCATATGCGATCACGCTTGTGTGTGTGTGTGTGTGTGTGTGTGTGTGTAGGTGTATATAACATTATTTACACACACACACAAACAAAGACACATATATGAATAACACATATACATTACACAATATATAAATATTTACTGCACTATATGCCTATCTATCTATCTATCTATCTATCTATCTATCTATCTATCTATCTATCTATCTATAATTGACATAGTGAATATATGCTATTAGCCAACATGGGACTATTGGCCAACATGGCTGAGGCTTCTGGGAGCTGACATCCCTTGGCCCTTAAAGGGGAAAAGTTGCCTACCCCTGCTCTATCCCATACACTATGTGCATACACTGTGTATATATACATTGTATATATTCACTATATTCACTATGCTCTATATATATATATATATATATATATATATATATATATTATTTATACTTTGCTTTATTTAGACTATATATTTAATTCTTACATATAGTACATCTAGGCATATTTTATTTCAAATTGTATTATTGTGCTTATGTCAATGAATATGCACAGTACACACATGTATATAGTGCTGTGTGTTTGCTTATATAATACCTTTATATATTATTACAAACAAATACACAAATTTAAATTTACACATGTAAATGAGTGCATATACAGAGAGAGAGAGAGAGAGAGAGAGAGAGAGACAACATTTTCGGCTTTTTGCCGATGCAGACTGGCCTGAAGTAGTGGCAGAGAGCAGCCCCTGGGAGCAGCAGACCGGGGTCATAGCAACCGCATGCCACGGCCCCAATCCTCCCTTTTGCTGCCCCCCAAAGAGTGGCAAAATGGCAAAATGTGGCAAAAAAAGCCAGTGCCGCAGCTCTTCTGTGCCCTTTTGGCACAGTGTGTGTACATGCTGCGTGAGGAGGGCATCCTGATGCTGCGCGCCATGCGGATGGGCATGCAGCATCAGGACAGGGTTAGGGTGGAGTCGGGGCAGCTGGCGTGCAGCTGCCCCGCCCCAACTCCATCCCCCAAGCCAGTCCTTTAGGCCAGTTTGCAAAGCCCTTAAATCTGACACCTGTCAGAGGCATAGCTTGGGCTCTTTGTGATGAGCTTTCAACTCGTACCTTGACAGCTGAGGGGAAAAAAGAAGATATTATTTTAGACTAGCTATTAAACTTTGAGAATATTGTTACCCATACAAACATATGCATATACATATATACATACGAGTGTGTGAGTGTGTGTGTGTGTGCATACATGTATGTGTGTGTATGCATATATATGTATAAATATATACATAGATTGTTGTGAAGCTCACTATTACTAATCACAATGATGTGTGTAAAGTGCATGTGCAAAGATATATCAATATATATTTATACATACATTTACACTGCATATATGCTATGCATTTATGACATTCATATGTATATATGCTTGTGTACTCATATATATGTGTGTGTGTGTGTATGCTTGTGCATGTATGTGTGTTTGTGTGTATATGTATATATACACACACACACACACACACACACTCATATATATAAATGAACACTAACATATATGCATATAAATGTCTAAAATACATAGCATACATGAAGTAAACTGTACAAATAAATATATACATATGAATTATAATTGTAAATATACATGAATATGAGTAATGTGCATATACTACTTTGCTGATGAACAGCAGGGTGCCTATGGGGCAAACTCTCAATCGCTCCTCCTTCATCTGCAGGAGAGGATGAGGATGAAAATGAAGCATCCTTCTCTCTCCTCCTCCTATATCGTGCTCCTCAAATTGAAGTAAGAGAATTTTATTTATTTCAACACATATTTACTAGTTAAAAATTAATGCAGATCCTCCAACACTGGAATCTTAAATTAAAAACATGGAAACATAAAATAAACACACACAGAAACCCCAATTGTACACCATTATTTATACGTACATATGTATATATGTGTGTGTGTGTGTGTGTGTTTTTACGCACGCATTGTGGAATGAATTGTCATTTGGTGTGTATGTATATATATATATATATATATATATATAGTGTACACACACACACAGAGTACTGTATATGTAGTGTGTGTTTGTGTGTGTGTGCATACACACACACACATATATATATATGGATATGCATATTTACATAAACACTTATTTAAGTGTGTGTGTGTGTGTGTGTGTGTGTATGTGTATACGTATCTATAGGCAATTATATAGTTATATATCCTCATATGTGTATTGTTAGCGGATGTGCTCCATTTTTCTTGCATATTTTAGCCATGTGGAGTTCCCTATGTCCCCAGCCTGAACCTTGGGAGATGGCAGCCATAATACTCTAAATATAAGGTCAGGTAAGCAAGCTGAAGTTGCTCAAGACCACTAAAGATTTCCTGGACAGGCAGGTTTGGGAGTTGTCCTTGGGAATATCCCATTATCCTGGAAAAGATACACAATGGTGTTTGTTTGTCTTAGGTCTTACACTTAATGGGACAGTGATCAGATTTGATTGCACCCCTTTCTCTAGCTTCCTTTCCTTGATAGTTTTGAAACAAAATGCATTGTGTAGACTAGGTAAACAATGGTAAACCCATCAAGCCTTTGTCCACCTATTGTTTGACTCATGGCCAGGAGTTAGAAATTCCCTATAAGAACCCCGGGATTTTAGCAGACCTTGTGCTACCTTGGAAGTGCATGTTGAATCTCTGTCGGTCTGCACTCTGAGATAGTTCCCATTACCCCCTCTCTTGCCGGTCATGCCCCTTCCATGGAACCCATCCACATTCGCCAGAAGTTCGGAGGAGTCTCTCGGGCATCAGTATATCCCTCTCTATCCTGGTTTCCCTCTCTGCCTCCCCCACTCTTGCTCTTTCCCACTTATTCTTCTAGTGTGTGTGTGTGTGTGTGTGTGTGTGCCACATTTTTTTTTTATTTTCATCAAAAAATTATAGATTAAAAATCTACGGAATACAATCGCTTTACAATAGTATTACATGAACAATCATACTATCGTTATATTCCATAACATATAAATCTTCAAACATTGTCATACAGTATAACAGATAATATAACAAGTAGTTTATGAAATTTAAATGACTCCCTCATTTGGTTTGTCTTGCCATGTTGCCTGATAACTTGATTTCATTATGCGTTATTTAAATCAGTCTTCCTGTCATTCATTTTAATACTTACACTTGTTAGATTGTAGCCTTATACATTTTGATCTCTATAATAAACATCGAAGCTTAATCCCATTTCTACTATAATTCTATTCGCCTATTTCATTGTTTTCATTCATCACAATTCCATAATGAAAAACATACAAATCTATTAAACAATCCATTGTGGTTCATCCAGTCACAAAGTAGGTTTCTATTTACGTCTTGATCCCTTTCTGATTGAGAAAATTTATCACCACTGCCCAGTCGTCTTTATGTTTTTCATAAATTTTAATTAGCCCTGTAAGTCTATCCATATCCATGAAGTAAATCGATTTCGTTATCCAATCTTGGAGGAGTGGGATATCACCTGTTTTCCACTTAGAAGCATACAAAATCCTGGCCGCCGAAAGAGAATAAAAAATATTTTTTCCGTATTTCTTTTCCAGGTTTTCCTTGATACAAATGCCCATCAATAATAATAATAATAATAATAATAATAATAATAATAATAATAATAATAATTTATATCTCGCCCTATGGTAACCCAATCAGGGCAGCTCACAACCATAAAAACATATACAGTACCCAACCCCCAAAACCCCTCCCCCCCTTAAAAACCCCTCCCCCCTTAAAACAGTATTAAATCAATAGAGATTAAAACAAGCAATTCAATACAGAACAATTGGGGGTCAAGTTTTAAATTGTAATTTAAAATTTCACCCAAGGAAGATCCAATCGTTGACCAAAATTCTTTGGTCTTTTTACATTCCCACCATAGATGATAATAAGTACCAATCTTTTCATTACACTTCCAACAAAGATTTGAATAAGATTTATTTAACTTAGTCAATCGGACAGGGGTCAAGTGCCAACGATAAAACATTTTAAAGAAATTTTCTCTTATATTGTAATTAAGCGTCCAGCACTTCTCCCATTGGGCTAAATCTACAGTATGGTCGAAATTTTGAGCCCATTTTAACATTTTGGGTTTTATTAATTCAGATTCAAGTTCTATTGTTTGTAATAGTCTATAAAATTTAGATATCTTGTGTTTATCTGTTGACCATATTATCTCCTCGAATTGTTCATCTAACACCCCAATTGTTCTTGTTTTTTTTGTCCATCAGGAAGTGTTCTCTGATTTGCTTATATGAGAACCAATTACAATTATATCCTTCAGCATTTAATTTCTTCTGAGACTTTATTTCTATATTTCTTTCCTCCTTGATAATCAAATCCTTATACGTAAGCCCTTTTTCCTTTCCAAATTTATTGTCTTTAGAGACAACTTCTCCAATTGCTGTCCATATGGGAAGAACATCCTGCCATTTTTGTTTAATTTTATACCATACTCTCAGCAGAGATCTACGTAGATAATGGTCATTAAAGTCTTTGTGACATTTAAATTTATCATAAAATAGATAACTGTGTCATCCATAGATATTGTCATAACCTTCTAAATTAAGGGTTTTTTTTCCTCTTCAAGTTTGAACCAGTCAATTAGCCAAAATAAAGAGTATGTATAATAATAATTTTTAAGATTTGGTAGTCCTAGTCCTCCTCTTTCTTTTGAGTCCCGTAGCAATTTGAACTTTATCCTCAGATTTTTTTCCTTCCCATATAAATCTGGAGATATCTTGGTTCCACTTATTGAAAGGTTTATCCTTTAACATTATTGGTATATTTTGAAATACATATATTAATTTGGGTAATACACACATTTTAATGGTTGCAATTCTACCTAACCAAGAAATGTTAACTTTTGACCATCTTTTCAAATCCTCCTTAATTTCTGCCCATTTTTAATCATAATTGTTTTTAAATGAAATTCCATTTTTATTGTAAAATTTATTCCTAAATATTTCACTATATTAGAATGCTGATATTTAGATATTTGTATTAATTCCTTCCTTTCATCTAAGTTCAAATTCATTAATAACATTGTTGTTTTTTCCTTGTTTATTTTAAGACCTGTAGCTTTCCCAAATCTGGTCAATACTTTTAGAAGAGGGTCTATATCTACACATGGATTAGAGAGTGAGACCATCAAATCATCAGCAAAAGCTTTAGCTTTATGTTCTTGTTTTCTTATCTTAATACCGTGAATGTTTTGACTCAATCGTATATTGTTCATTAATAATTTGAAATTTAAAATAAATAATAAAAGAGATAAAGGGCAGCCTTGTCTAATGCCCTTTTGAATCTTAAAAGATAATGTTGTTTCTCTGTTTACTATTAATTTGGCTTCTTGGTTTTGATAAATTGATTGAATCCATTTACTCATATTTGATCCTATATCTAGTTTTTCTAGCAAATATTGCACAAAGGTCCAGTTTATATTATCGAAGGCTTTTTCAATATCAAAAAAAATTAAATCTAATTTGTGGTTAATTTTCTTGTTGTGGTATTCTATTAGATTAATTAAGTGTCGAGTATTATCCTTTATCATCCGACCTGGGAGGAATCCTGCTTGGTCATTGTGTATCCATGATGGTAGCCATTTTTTAATCCTATTAGCCAAAATTGCGGCAAAAATTTTGTAATCATTGTTTAATAGAGAAATTGGCCTATAACTTCTTGGCTCAGATTTATCTTTATTCTTTTTGGGAATGAACACAATATTTGTTTGCCTCCAGGAATTGGGGAAAGAGCCTTCGAGCACGGCATTCATCATTTGCAACAGGGGAGCGGCAATTTGGTCTCTGCATTTTTTATAATAGTCCGCAGTAAAGCCATCAGGCCCCAGGGATTTGCCTGATTTCATGTTTTGAATCACGTCAAAAAGTTCTTGTAGTTCTATTTTTTTTATTTATTTTTTTTTGTTTAACTCTTTTTTATAATCTTCCAGAACTTTAATTAAAGGTTGTTCTTTCAAATATGTTTTAATAAAGTCAATATTGTCATCTTTTTCTTTATATAAATTTGTGTAAAAATTTAATAAAATTCTTTTCAAATGTGGTTGGGAAGTGAAAATATGTTCATTCTCCTTTAATTCTACAATAGTTCTTTTTTCTCGTTCTTTCTTTAACATTGTAGCCAATATTTTTCCCGGTTTGTTAGAAAATTCAAAGTATCTTTGTTTAGTGAATTTCAACTTAGTTTAAATTTCTTCCATGGTTAAAGAAGATATTTCACTGCGTATTCTTTGAATATTGTTTTTTTTATTTTATTAATTACTTTTTGTCTTAGATTGGTCTTAAGTTTTAATTGGTCTTCATTATATTTTAATTCCTGTTCTAGTTCATTCATCTTCTTCTCTTTATCTCTACACTTTTTTTCATAAGAAATCCTCTTATGAATACTTTCGAAGCTTCCCACACAATATTTATATGAGTTTCCTGATTTAGATTCTGCTGGAAATATAATTGCAATTGTTCTTGAGCTTCCTTAAGTATTTTTTTTCATTTTTTAGCAAATTATCATTTAATTTCCATCTGTACTCTTTGGGACCAATCAGCATTTTCATAAGTAGAGGGTTGTCGTCTGGCCATACCGCTGGCAAAATATCAATTTTGGTGACACGATTACAGAATTGAGGAGAGACCAAAAACATATCAATTTTGAACCAGGAGGAATGCACATGAGAAAAAAAGGATAGTCTTTAGCATTTGTATATAATGTCCTCCAAGCATCCCTTAAAGCCAAAGTTTTTTGAAAATTAAAAAAGCTTTTTGGTAGTTTCCCCTGGTCTTTTTTAGTCATGTTAGATGAGAGTCTATCAATTTGGGGATCAATTACTCCATTCCAGTCCCCTAAAGCTATTATTAAGTCATTGTCAGTGGTCAATAATTCTTCCAAGATCTGATCGAAATAATTCCTTTTGTTGGACAAAGGGGCATATACTCCTAATACTGTTATTTTTTCTCCTTTCACATTTACTTCTATTATTAAAAATTGTCCATTCGGATCTGATTTTATGAGTTTGGAATCATATTTATTTGCTACATAAATAACAACTCCTTTTTTTTTTTTTTACTTGGAGTTGAGGCTGCATATTCTTTACCTAATCTTTTATTTTCTAAATATTTTACATCTTTAGAATGGATATGAGTTTCCTGAAGGCAAATAATATCAACCTTGATTTTACCAATGTGGTGATATATATATTTTTCCCTTTTTGGAGAGTGTTTAGTCCCCTCACATTCCAACTTAGAATTTTAAGATTCTCCATCAGCAATTAAGGGACCAATATTTACTTGCTATAATTCTCCTGTATCTCCTTCATCAGTAAGCTCTCCTTCTTTGCTCAAGTCTTTGTCCTCTAAATCTGTTGAAATTTCTTCCTCTATCTCTCCTTTTTGATTTTCATATCTCCAGTTTATGGTTCCCACTTCTTCCTGTGTTTCCTTATCATTCCCAAAGTTGTCATCTCCAAGTGGGCTATTAATGCATTTTTCTAAACTGCTTAGGGGTTCATCTTGACTTGGTTTTTTGAGTGACCTATCTCTAATTTTTCCTTTCCTTTCCTCGTGGTCCCAGGACCTTTGGGCCTCCTCTAAACTCCTCATAACTACCCTTCTTTTTCCCCACCAAAAAAATTATTCCATCTGGGCAGCCCCATCTATAGGGGACACCCTGTTGCCTCAAAAAGACAGTCAGAATGGCATATTCCTTCCTCCTCCTAAGGATTCTAGCTGGGATGTCTTTCAGGATTTGA
The DNA here is from genome assembly GCA_026167975.1 of Phrynosoma blainvillii. Classification (NCBI taxonomy): domain Eukaryota; kingdom Metazoa; phylum Chordata; class Lepidosauria; order Squamata; family Phrynosomatidae; genus Phrynosoma; species Phrynosoma blainvillii. Next base: position 179,116,198 of record JANUYF010000003.1, on the reverse strand, counting down.
ATTTGGTGGCCATCCAATGTCAGTGGAGATTCATTATGAACCTTTAAAATTAAGTCCCTTGTCTGTCTCCTCACCAAATATATTACTACGTCTCTCAGTAGGTTTTTCTTTTTAGCTGTTAGGGAGTTCAAACGAAAAATTCTATCAACTTTGAGCTGGAAGGAGTCTCTATCTTTATTTTAAAAGGTTGCCAATTTAGGTACCAAATATTCCATAAGGTTTTTATGTTTGTTTTCCTGCAAGCCACGGATTTTAAGACATTTTTCACATAGTTTTTGGTCCCAAATTGCCTTTTTGTCTAGGTCTTTCTCTCATACCTTCCTGACTTCCTCCAGCTCTTCAGTCAGTCTCTTTCCCTTGTATTCAATGCTCCCAACTCTATCATTAACAGCTGAGAGCTCGTTTGTAATTTTATCAATTGTTTGGCCAATCCCCTGTACTTCCACTCTAATCTCTTGATGTATTTTGATTTTAAAATCATGCATTTCATGTTTGATACATTTTCTAATTTCTTCAAGGAGATTCAAATCAGAATTTTTGATTGATCTATGGAAGTACGCCTTAGAGTCTGATTTTGGGTTTGATTTTGTGTTTTGGCCAGTTGATTTCTGGACATCATGATTGATACCTCAGTTACACTATAAAGTGAAAGAAAAAAAAGGTAAAAGTGATACAGACTAAAGTTGCAATTTCCAGATAAGAAAATATATCAAAAGCCAAATCACACTACAAAAAATAAGTTCTAAAGCAAACTAATCATCTACAATGCTTATCCCTTTAACTTAAGGGGGGGTTGCTCTTGGTTGATATCTTACTTAAGAATGTTTAGTTGAAAATTAATTTGGTACACTCATGCCCAAGTTGAAATTATAAAGCCATATCTATAGTTCTCATAAATACCCCTGCTCTAGTCTCTTCCTCTCTGGAGATAAGGACAGTAATTTCCTCTATAAAACACAAGTATACTTGTCCCCAAACAATTTTTAAAAAGTTAACTTGTATTAATAATATTGATGGTACTAATAAATTATCCCAAGTTTGCTTACCAGGTAGAAGCCACAAATCAAATTAATATTAATGATAACATTAATATTAACGAGATAAGAAAGAAGGTTTCAATTTCAAAACTAAGGCTCAAAGACAAAAGGGTAAGAAGGGAAAAAGAAAAAAGTCCAGTCACTCAAGTTCTCCTCCTTCTCTAAGACACTGTGCCTGCATTTTGCCAACCAGGATACCAGTCTGTCTTTCTCTATAGTTAGGTAGAGGGCCTCTCTATCTTCTTAACTCTATGGTTCCATTAAGGGAAATCGTTCTTCCAGGATGATGATCTGTCTCTCGGTCTCGTTATCTTCCACCAGTTCCCTTCTTCCCCAGTTCACTTCCGAGAGAGTCTTCATCCAAGGTCAGGCCGGGCCGAAGGGAGGGGGGGTCACAGTGCTCTTTTCAACAGCCCATCTGGGCCAAATCAAAACTCTGCGACAACTCCCCCATTCGCTCAATAAAGCCCAACGCTCCCTCCAAGGAATCTAGTAAATTCATTAACCACTCAATATCCTCTTCCAAATCCAGGGAGGTTGTTTCTTTAAGCTTTCAGCTCACAGCTAAGCAATTCCTCCAAGAAATTCCAAAGCCTTTAAGATTTTTTTTTTAATCCGATGATTGAATTCCATGTGATTCTTATCTCTGGATGACTATATGGGGGGTAATACCGAAATAAATTTAAATTAAATTTCGAAGATGTCAGCAAGCAGTCTCTATTAGTAACAATTTTAGATCTCTTTGCCCCCAAGTCAGTTATAATCAGAAGGAATTAAGATGACACTGGATGCTTCCCCCCTTTTTCAATCGATTCTGTAGGTTGTTTATCTAAGTCTTCACTGTGGAGTCTTGCAAAATATTCACAGTCTATAATTTCCTGTATTCTTTTACTGTTTCTGAATGACCATATTTCAAGAAGTTAAGTGTCCAGGACAATACCAAACTTCTGAACATTCACAGTAAGATGATATTTCACATTTTAAAGAGGAGTTGGAGGCATCCCTAGTCTTCCCAAACAGGAAGATTACAGAAGCATGGCCGAGATAGAAAGGCCCTCTCAGGACTAGAATTGCTCCCGGTCTCCCTACCTCTGTGAATTGCAGTCCATCCAGGCAGTGAGACCGCCGAGCATTCACAAATTATCCCGTTAGAGTCATCTGGATTCCCTGTTCCAGAGGAATACTTTCAGTCCATAAATTAAGTTCTTAAAGTGGATGGATAGCCACGTTCTTGGAGAAGCCAGCCAGAGGTGATCTGGGAGGCTTCTCAGTGGGACTCCATGGTATATACATGGTATAAGATTAAAAGGGGAAGAGTACAAAGTAAAGGCTTTTGCTGATGACCTCTTGGTCACACTCTTTAATCCCTGTGAGGATACAGACTCTATTCTCAACACGCTGATTAATTTTGGTAAAGCGATGGGTTTAAAAATCAACAAGGACAAAACTTCAATGCTATTAATGAACTTGACGAATGACGAAAGAGAGAAAATAAAAGAAAAAACAAATTTCAAGATGCAAAAATGGTGAAATACTTGGGGATAAATTTTACAACAAAAATGCTGATTTGTTTAAAAATAATGATGATAAAAAATGGATGGAAGTTAAAAAATGAACTGAACAGATGGGGAAAATTGAATATTTCATGGATGGGCAGAATTGCCATTATTAAAATGAATGTTTTGCCCAAATGATTTACTTATTCCAGAATATTCCAATTATTTTGAATGACATACCCTTCAATAAATGGAACTGGGATGTATCGAAATTCATCTGGGGAGGTAAGAAACTGAGAGTTAAAATGAAACTTTTGCAGGATTCAGTTGAAAATGGAGGGTTAGGCCTACCAAATTTCAAAATATGTTATTATGCCTGTTCTTTATTTTGGCTGTTGGACTGGATAGAACTGAAAGGAGAAAGAAATCTGAAACCAGAAGGTTTCGACAATGTCTATGGATGGCATAGTTATTTACTGTATGATAAAATTAAATGTCACAAAAAATTTAATGATTACTATGTAAGACACTTTCTATTGAGAATATGGTATAAAATTAAGCAAAAGTGGCAAGATACCTTACCTAAATGGATGGCCATTGGCGAAGTGGTTTCTAAAGACAATAAATTAAATAAAGAAAGATGGTTAACTTATAATGATCTGATAATAAACGATGGAACAAATATTAAAATTAAAACACAAGAACAGTTTAATCTTGAAGGGTACAACTGTAATTGGTTCATCTATAGGCAGATTAAAGAGTGCTTCTTAGTAGACAAAAAGACTAGAAAGATAGGAGTCCTTAATAAGGAATTTGATGAAATAGTGATATCACAAGATAAATATAAAATATCTAAATTTTACAAAATGCTACTCACAATTGAACTTGAATCAGATCTTATTAAACTCCAAATGATAAAGTGGGCACAGGATTTTGGTCATGCTATTGAATTAGCACAGTGGGAAAAATGTTGGAGGAAAAGAATAAAGTATACCTTAAACTATAATATAAAGGAAAATTTCTATAAGATGCAATATCGATGGCATCTGATTCCAGTCAAGCTTGTAAAGATGAATAAGTCCTATTCATATAAATGTTGGAAATGTGGGAAGAAGGTGGGTTCTTTTTTTCACCTTTGGTGGAAATGTAAAAAGACAAAGGAATTTTAGACAAATATTAGATTTACTCTAAACATAATTTTTGATATTAACTTGAAACAATTATTTCTATTAGGTATGATCATGGATGAAAATTTAGAGAAAAAACACAGGAAAATAATCTTTTATCTTCTTTCGACCGCTAGACGTCTTTATGCTTCTCAATGGAAAGTTAAGGATACCCCACCCCTTCAAAACTGGATTAAGAAAATTATAGATTTTATGGAAATGGACAGATTAACTGGTCTAATTAAGGGATTAAGTTATGATGCTTTCAAGAAGGATTGGAAGGTTGTGATAAATGACCTGAACCAGATAGGACTCAGGATAGTAATTTAGTTTTTCAGCTAGAATCAACAGGACAGATCTAAAGTGTATGCCAGGGGTAGGCAACCTTTCCCCTTTCAGGGCTGAGGGACTTCAGCTCCCAGAAGCCTCAGCCATGTTGGCCAATAGTCCCATGTTGGCCAATAGCTCCTGGGATTCTGGGAGCTGAAGTCCCTCGGCCCTTAAAGGGGAAAGGTTGCCTACACCTGGTGTATACTGTAGAGGATTTTTTCATGTTAGTCTGTAATAAATAGATCCACTGTATATAATATGATTAACAGTTTTTTTAAAAAAAAAGCTGGGATGGGTTGATCACAATCAATGCTAGTGAGACATTCTGCAGTGGCACAAATCCAATGGGAACACCAACCTTGTTAAATATTATACACATTCATGGGAAAGGAAATAACATGCTTACATAGTGGGAACTGTGCTTCACTCTGAATCAATTTTACAATAAAATGTCAAAGCAGTTTGAAAAGTGATTTAAATGTAAGTGAGAATGGCCCCTTAGGGACACCATAAAAGTTATTAGGTCATATGTCCTGATCCTCTCCCATGTTGTGGATAGAAACCCCTAACCTGGGTAGCAACACAGATGGGACAAGAGCATGAACACAGCTGATAAGAAATTGAGGGAATGCCAGGAAGGGAGTAAAACTGATGTATGTTCCTCTATATTTTAGTGTAAACCTGAAGGTAAGCAGGAACAATTTTTATCTTAGGATGTTTGGGGGTGGGGTGACAGCAAGAAGTATCAGACAGCCTGGAGGAGTATTGATTGTTGGGTACAAACACTATTTCAGGTTATTCCTCCCCCCCCCAAAAAAAACCCAGAGACAAAAAAGTATTTGCCCTGGATTCCCTTCTCTTCACTTCCATGCCTACAGGGGCAAGTTAAGTGAATCAAATCCCCTTTGCAGATGGCGCTTTGCGCTGTCTTGGAGGCAAGAAAGGGGAGGGGCAGGCTCACGCTGGGTGCCCCAACCCCTTCCTGAGGATGTAAGCGGAGTGCCCATTGTTGCACACGATGGGCGCTCCAATTACATCCTTCCATCTTAGCGTCCAGACACACTGAGCCAGAAGTGATGCTGAAGAGGTGCACGACGCCTCTTGCAGTGTCCTTTCTGCACCTTTCGGAAGGAGTGCTATTTTAGCACTCCTTCCAGGGTCATAAAAAGAATGAATAGGAGCCGAGAAGTGCGGCAGCCTTGGCCCGAATTTGTGGCTTCTTTGGGCGGCCCATGGCCGCCCGTCTGCAGAGGCCCAAAGTTTCATAATTCTGTTAGTCAATGTAAGGGAAAGTTTTCAATTTTCATTACTCTTTGCCTGACTTCAAGGTAAATTTTACTGTAAGCAGTTCTTCCTTTTCCAATTCTGTATGTAATTATTTTACACAAAATAGAATTCTCCAGTTAGTTTTTCACCTCTGTACAGTTCTGTAAGTAGCCCTGCATTTCAAAGGTTAGATTTTATTACTTATTTATAGAATTTATTTTCCATCTTTCTCCCAAAATTAGGACTCAAGGCAGCTCACAGTAAACCTGAATAAAAATATAGTTTAAAACAATTTTTTTTAAAATTAAATCTCAACAGGTGAAATTCTCACACTGTTGTCAGTTTCTCCCTTTCCCACTCTCAATCGGCATTTTTGTGCACTGTGGGAACTCAAAACTATAATTTCATATTGTGTGTGTGTGTGTGTGTGTGTGTGTAGTGTCTGCAAAGTCATTATGAGAAAAATTAGGCCTGTTCAACATGTGGGCTCAAGGTGGATATAGGGCCCCTACAGACGGTGCTTTGCACCATCTTGGAGGCAGGGAAGGGGAGGAGTAGTCACATGCCGGGTGCACCAACCCCTCCCTGAGGACGTCATGACAGCACATGCCATTAGGCATTGTGTTCACAGTCAAAACATCCTTCTGGTGCAGCGTCTTGATGCACTGTGCCGGAAGAGCTGCAGAACAGTCATGTGGCAGCTCTTCATGCGTCCCTTCTGCCGGCTCCAAAAGGAGTGGCATTTTAGTGCTCTTTTCAGGGTTGGCAGAAGGGAGGATTGGGGCCAAGGCATGGGACAGCCTCGGCCCCAATCCTCAGCTTCTCAGGGCGGTCCACGGCCTGTCTGCATCCCCCCATAGACTTGCCTCTGTGACTTTCCAGAAGCTGGAAACATGTTGTTCCTGGAAATACAAAAATATTTAAAAGGCAGAGGGATAAGAAGATCTATACATTTTTCTGGGAAATGTATTAATCCTTACATTTGTTCTGCTCTAAAATGTAAAGGAATTTGTGCATTTTTGAAACTGGAACAAAATTCTGCCTTATTTGCATTGGATAAAAGAAATGGCTACAACGGGTCTAGGTGTGGAGAAGACCTTATTCTATCTGCCTAGCATGCAGGTGTTAAAGATAACTGAGAGCCTGTTGAGAAGTAGGGAGGTCTAAAATTGCAATAATATTCCCAGCTGCTTCTAGAGTAGCCTGATCCTGAAGCTATCCCAAATTCCCCATTATTTCTAAATTCTGGAGTGTTGCTGGATGGCTGTCTCACACACATCCCACTGTTTCATATGGTGTTGCTCTCCCGACTCCCTCTAATGTTGAAAACAAGGCACTGAGCATCAATCTTGTGGTTGGCTGTCATGTGACTTCAGAGGAAATGACTTGAATGGCACAGCATAATGCATGTGTAAATAGCTGCCTAGTGTCACTCTCATATGGTCTGGATTTTCCTGGAATATCTAGACAAAAAGTAAGTTATTTTAAACAAGTTTATAGCAACGATGGTCTGCAGTTGAATTGAGGCTTTGGGTATTCTTCGTTAACATAGGAAGATGTGATGGTTGATGGGTGCAACAGGTTTAAACTACCTATCTAAACATGCCCAGAGAGGAACTTCAGCCCAAATTCACACTAATTAACATATTGGTCTGATAAATGGTCAGAACATGGTGGACAGACAACAGAAGGAATTTAACCTAGTCTTTTAAGCATTGATCATTTGCAAACTTTGGGCCTGGATTGTTGAGGTGCATATGAACTGAATTCAACATATGCAGGAAACGTACCCTGGAACAGACACCAAAGATCAGTCTTCACTGTGAAGTTCTATGCAGCTGCAAATGTTACAAGGAAAAAAAAACTTCCACACAGGCAGCTCTTGGCAAGAGACAAAACTGCTGGACTCTTTCTTGTTGCACAAAGAGGTTCTTTATTCTTCCGTTACAGAGTAACAAAGTGCTCCGCCAGTATCTCTATATAAAATCAACCACACATGAGTATCCAAATCACCCACTTATATACATATCCCCTTCTGGAATATTAGTCCAGCCCACTCCTGGGATGTCATTTATTTTCCAGTCACCTGACTGGTGTGACTCGACAGAATTGAAGGTTTCAAACTCATCACTCTTCCTAGTGTTGCATCAGCCCTCTGTGACTCAGGACTGTTCAAATGTTGAGTCATCATCACTCCCAACTGTGCTAAGGTAACCTCTCACCTTTGTCCCAGTTTCTTTGCTCCAGTCACATCTATGGCATTTTCTCTTCAGAGTGTATTTTCCTCTGACAGTCCCCTCCAAAATGGCATAAGATGGGCATCCTATGTGACTCTGACATCTCCACATATCATGTGGATCTCGGATGTTGATTCCTAACCACAGGTAGTGCCTTCATGAAAATGTCAGCTATGTTATCTTCTGTATTAACATACTGCAACAACAGAACACCATTCTGACATTGTGGTATTTTACCCCTATGTATTTGGTTCTACACTTCATGTTCTCAGCCTCTGCCATGGCAATGCATACCTGTGAATCCTCGTGTATCACAGTTGGAGGATTTGCATGCCTCTTTCAGATCTGTTAATAACTGCCTGACCCACCTAACCTCATTAGCTATTTTTTGATAATGGTAAAATTCTGTCTCTTTTGTACTTAAAGCAATGCAGTTTTGCTTTCTTGATCTCCATATCATTGGACTATCAGAAAAACCTGATTACCAAACCAGTTACTGATTTCCTATCATGTGCTTCTGATGTGAATGAACTATCTGCAGAGCCTTCCAGCTCCAACAAGCCTCCATTCACTATCCAATACTTGTCCCTGATACCTTTCAAATACCTTATCAAGCATCTCACAGCTGTCCAATCAGCTAACCTGGATTTGGATGTTTTTTGGCTCAACAATCTCGCAGTGTAACTTATATCAGGTCTAGTGTTAGCTTAAATAATAGACCTCCTATCAATAAATGATACAGATCTATTCTCTCAAATATCTGATCAGACTTGATGCTGGCATAATCTGTTGTCATGGGACTTTTGACAATATTAGCATCACACAAGCCAACCTTCTCCACAAGTTTGTCAATCATTTTCCTTTGACACAACCTAAAGTTCCATTGCTTACTCTATATACTTCAATCCCTAAGTAGTTTTTCAGATGTCCAAGATCCTTCAATTTAAAACTTTCTGCCAATTCTAACTTCACTTTCTGAATCTCTCTATTACTTCTAGCTGCAATACACAGATCATCCACAAATATAACCACAATGATATTGTCCTTTGTGTATACACATGCATCATCTATGCTTCACTGAAAACCCATTTTTACTAATTCTGTGTGTATACACTGATTCCAGAATGTGCACTTTGTTTCAGGCCATACAAAGCCTTTTCCAGCTTGTATACTTTAGTGCTGCCAGCACAGTCATATCCAAGAGCCTGTTCCATGTAAACATCCTCCTCCAAATGAACACTGAGATACACTGCTTCAAAGTCAAAATGGTTTACTATCAAACATTTCTTTGCAGCTAAAACTAGAACAATCCTCAGACTTTCTGGTTTGGCAGTAGGAGAAAAAGTCTTATCAAAATTCTCAAATCTTTTTTGAGAAAACCCTCTGCCACAATCCTAGCTTTGTAATTTTCAGGACCATCAGGCATTTCCTTCTTTTTATAGACCCATCTGCAGCCAACTACCTTTTGATCTGTAGGCCTATCTACAATTTCAAATACCTGCCTTTCCATCAAAGCTTCAAATTAATCATCCATGGCAACATTCTACTTATCCTGTTCTTCATCAAGATACCTTAACATTTCCTGAAAACTTTCTGGCTTTTCAGTCATGACTGTGCACATTGTCACTTCCTTCACAACAAATCTATCAGGTTTCCTCCTGACCCTTTTTTTGGAACGGCACAAAGGATTCTGACACCTTTTCTTTGGGTAATAACTGGCCACAACTTTATTTCTGTACAGGGTCTCAGACAGTTATAATAAAGAATTGTTACAAAACACCAGCATTTGTTCTTGACACATGTGTACGCGTAATTAACTAAAATGTAATCCAAATAAACTGCATGTATCACAACATGTGTCAATAAAATCAGTTTAAACCAATTGTACATCAACAATTATCTCTCCCTCTCAACCGGAAATGATGTCATAATTAATCTTATGATGTAATTAAGTCATGACATCATCAAGGTGTTTGATGTCATCAAATAAAATTTCATTAATTATCCCCTGGGGGGGGGGTCCCTGCCCACCCAAAATTACACTACAATACAGAACAATAACCAATCTAGACCCTGACCCCCAAGTTGTGTCAAAGAAAACAAAGCATTGTAACACAAGAATACATTTCTATATCCATAACAACTACAGTAATGCCAATGTATCACCCCACACTATTATTCTTAACAATTATTATTATTAATATCATTAATATCAGTCTCAGGGAAGGCAAAAAACCCAGGAAAAAATCTCTAGGAAAATTCCTTCCCGGCCCCCGAAGGCGACCAGCTGAAGCCTGAGAGTAAATAACATGAACAACATTAATTAAGGGTGGGTGGGTTGGGTCGCTCAGCTGCAGCGTTTAGAATGGCTGCCAACATGTGGCAGCTGAGGGCTAAATAGCCCTCTAATCTTGTGGGTAATCTTGCAAGACCTCAAGCCTCACGTGATTACCCAGCGTGCCTTGGATCCAACGGGATCCAACCCAATTAGCTGGGCGGCCCAGGAAAAGCGGGACTTCCTGCCCACCCAGCCAATTAGGCATCGGCTTCCTTTAGAGAGGCCAGTGCAAAAGAAGACCCCTCCCAATGTGTTGGGGGGGTGTCTTTCTCTGTGGAATGGTGACTTTTGTTCTCCCTGCCTCATTCTCACTGTCAGTGCTACTGGTCTGTATCCCTGTCTCTGTGACAGACCTCTGTTCTGACTCAGGCTTTAGTGTTTGTGTTTGGATGGTGTTCTGTGTCTGTGTACTGGGCTTTGCATCCTTCTCACCCAAGACAAATCTGACCCTCCATTTTGAATGTTCGTATAATCTGTGAGTACCGAGGACGTGGACAAGCTGCTTGGTAAGGTGAGGAAGACGACTTGCCCTCTCGACCCTTGTCCATCATGGGTGGCCATCCGGGGGGGGGGGATGCATTGATGAGACTCCTCACGGACATCATCAATGTGTCCTTCAGGGAAGGACATGTTCCATCATGTTTAAAGGAGGCGGCTGTTAGGCCACTTCTGAAAAAACCCTCTCTGGACCCCCTGAATATGAAGAACTATAGGCCAGTATCATTACTACCATTTTTGAGCAAGGTGATCGAGAGGGCGGTTGCTCTTCAGCTCCAGGCAGTCTTGGATGAAACTGATTATCTAGACCCATTTCAAACCGGCTTTAGGACAGGCTTTGGGGTTGAAACTGCCATGGTTGCCTTGACCAACGATCTGCGTCTGAGCATCGACAGGGGTAGTGTGACCCTGTTGGTGCTCCTAGCCCTCTCAGCGGCTTTTGATACGATAGACCACGGCATCCTCTTGGGCCACCTGAAGGGGTTAGGTATCGGGGACACTGCTTTGCAGTGGTTCCGGTCCTTCCTCTCGGGTCAGTCCCAGAGGGTGCTTCTCGGGGACTGTAGCTCCAGTAAGAGGGAGCTCACTTGTGGGGTCCCTCAGGGAGCTATTTTGTCCCCAATGTTGTTTAACATCTATATGAAGCTGCTGGGTGAGATTATACGGAGTTATGGTGCTGGGTGTTATCAGTACGCTGATGACACCCAAATCTATTTCTCCGTGTCTCGTTCGTCAGCCTTGAATTCCAATGGCATCTCTTCTCTCAATGAATGTCTTCAGGCAGTAATGGGCTGGATGAGGAAAAACAGATAGAAACTGAATCCAGACAAGATGGAGGTGCTCACGGTACAGGCCCCGAAAGCAAGAATTGGGTTGCAACCTCCAGTCCTGGATGGGGTCACACTCTCCTCCAGTGACTGTGTTCGCAGTCTGGGGGTGCTCCTTGATTCGTCGCTCCTGATGGCAAATCAGGTTAGTGCAACGGTCAGGAGCGCCTGTTATCAGCTTTGGCTGATACGCCAGCTGCGCCCTTTTCTGGAAGTAGGGGACCTTGAGACTGTTGTGCACGCACTGGTAACCTCACGCTTAGATTTCTGCAACGCTCTCTACATGGGGCTACCCTTGTGCCTGGTTCGGAAACTTCAGCTAGTTCAAAATATGGCGGCCAGACTTCTGTCTGGAACATCTAGGAGGGACCACATTACTCCGGTTTTGCGGTCCCTCCACTGGCTGCCTATTAGTTTCTGGGCCCAGTACAAGGTGTTGGTTATTACCTTTAAAGCCCTAAATGGCTTGGGTCCAAGCTATCTTAGAGATCACCTCCTCCCCTACAATCCTCCCCGTGCTCTCCGCTCCTCTGGGAGGAATCTCCTGCAGCTTCCAAAACCTAGGCTTGTGGTGACCTCCCAGAGGGCCTTCTCAGTTGTCGCCCCCAGGCTCTGGAACGGCCTGCCGGATGAGATCCATCAGCTAACATCTTTAGACAGCTTCAAGAGAGCTGTCAAGACGGATCTCTTCTGGCAGGCCTTTCCGGACTAAAAACACCCGGCCTGGGATGATCGGGATTTTGGGATCCTGGGACTTGGATTTCCCTTGACTGTTTTTTAGCCCGGTTGAATTTGAAGTCATATGGGGCTTTTGATTTAGATTTTAATCGTTAAAGTTGGTTGTAATTTCAACCATTGTTTTAATTAATATGTAGTTTAATTTCTTCTTAGGGGGTGGTGGTTGAAGTTACTTTATTTTAATTTGTATGTATTGCTTTTTATCTGTACACCGCCTAGATTGGTCCGCCACCGAGCGGTATATAAATAAATTTTATTATTATTATTATTATTATTATTATTATTGCTCAATGGCACAAAAACTTCAAGGTTGCAATGGAGTTTGTCCCATCCTGAGTGCTTCTCGAAGTTTGCACTCCTTGAGAACATTATTCTGTCATTCCAAAATGAAAACCTGTAGCTGTTACATTGATCATCCACAAAATGCAATCGTTTCCACTTTTGTTCCCCTTTCCTCCAGAACTGAGGTGGAATCAGTATGTTTGCGTATTGTCCAAACAATCTTAGGTAACTCAGATTGGGTTCTTTGCCATACAATAAAAAATATGGAGTTTGCTGCACTGCATTGCTCCACATTCTATTTATGACATGAAAAGCTGATCTAGTTGCCTCTCCCCACAAACTAGAAGGTGCACCTGCATTCAACATCATGCAATCCCGCATTTGACTTATTATGCCAATTCTTTGTTAAGCCAAACCATCCTCATCTGGACAAGCCAGGTTGGTCATACAGTAACATATGCTCTTTTTCTTCAGCCATTTTTTCAGATTTTGAGTGAGAAACTCTCCTCCCATATCTGTTATTAAGGTGACAATCTTATAAGGAAATTCCCTTTCAATAGTGTTTGCCCACTGCTTCAATTGCCCAGCAGCTTCACTTTTGGCCTTCAACAATGCAACATAGCCAAATCTGGTGTATATATCTACCACCACAAATACAAATCTGTTCCCACCTTCACTCTGAATGCCATGTGGTCCAGAAAGATCTGCATGAAATGGTCTCACAGTGGTACATTTGGTTTCCTTTGGTATTGGGTATGTTTTTACCTTTGTCTTCTTGCAAACTGAGCAGTCAAGGTACCTGTTACATTTGTTTACCTTTAGGTGGGGGCAAACCTTTTCCAAATTCACCAAGCTTTTGAAATATGCTTGCCCCATCACTCTGTGTAAGTAATGTGCACAATTATCATGCAATGGCTTGTTTGTTACATTAGCACATTGCCCCTTTGAAACCATGTGGTATATTTTGGTCTTTTTAACAGCCCTCCCATATACTGTACCATTTTCAGATATTGTACATTCCTCCCTTCTAAACAATATTTCAAAACCATCAGTTGTTAAGAATGAAACACTCATAAGACAATTTTGCAATTTTAGTGCACATAAAACACTATCAACTTTTCTATCAAGACTAGGGGCCTTTGCAGACTGCCAGAAATAGTGCAAATTGAGTCCACTTTAAGGGTTAGGGTTAGTCTAGGGAATCATGGGATTTTTTTCTGAGACATTGAGCCTTCTCTGTCAGAGAGCTCTGGTGCCACAATAAAATACAGTTCCCATGATTCTCTAACCCTAACCCTTAAAGTGGACTCAATTTGCACTATTTCTGGCAGTCTGCAAAGGCCCTAGGTCTGTATGCAGACCCTTTGTGCTTCACACTATCAGACCCACCATCAACAAAAATTGCAGTGTTTACTGGTGTTGGCCTTGGGTTCTGCAACATATCATATCTGTTTACCATATGATCTGATGTACCACTATCCAAAATCCAATCACAATTATTATGGTTATTACAAATAACCCCTTCAACCATTGAAGCAATCCCCCTCCCTTCCTGGAGCTTCTTCTTTCTTCCAGATGTTTTCTTCTGTAATGTAGAAGACTGAGGACAGTTCTGTCTTTAATGCCCAGTCTCTCCACAAGTAAAACATCTCTTTGTTTTGCAGACTGCAGCACTTTCACCCTGGAATGAAGAAGTCTGTGCCCATTGCTCCGGTGTTTGGTTTACTCTCTCCACCTTTGCCTCAAAGCTCTGCCTCTAGACCTCATCCAAGATTCTCAATGCAATCATCTCAGGCTTTAAGTCTTTTCCAGCAACCCCTTGCAGACTATACTTTATGACATCCCAATCCTTTGACAAACTGCCCAGCAGAATGTATGATTTTTGGCAGTCTTCCATAATTATTCCACTGCTTTCACATTGGACAAACAGATCCTGAATTCTCTGCAAGTGCTCTGTTACAGACTCCTCATCTTGTAACTTGAAGCTGTATAAGTGGTTACCTCAAATCATCTTTCATAAGGACGTACCAGACTGATGAACATCATGTAAGGCTCTTCACACTTCAGAAGTAGTCTGCTTCCCTCTTACATGATTCAACTGGCTTGGCTCAAGGAACAGCAGAATCATGGCTCCTCTAACATGTCTGGCTGTGGTGGTGACTCTACCAACTCCCAGAGATCTTGCTTTATCAACAAAGCCTTGATATAAATGCACCAAGATGCATAATTTTCATCATTTAGTCTCTGTTATCCTATGACTGTTTCCATATTTTCTCTGAGCTTTCAGCTTTCAGACACAAACAGACTTCTGGCAACCATCCAACACATTCCAGACAGACAACAAACTCTTTCAACATTTTGCTAATGGTCTCTGAAACACTCAGTTCGGCATTAACTCAATAACTGCCAAAGTTTTAGAGTCCACAGTGAAACTTTTGCACACCATGCACACTCCCAAACTTCACATGACTATCTTAGTGGTGTCCACATGCACACTGGGCCTGTAACCCTTGTTGGGGCACATGTGAACTGAATTCAACATGTGCAGGAAACGTATGCTGGAACAGACACCAAAGATCACTCTTCACTGTGATGTTCTATGCAGGCTGCAAATGCTAAAAGGAAAAAAAAAACCTCCCACACAGGCAGCTGTTGGCAAGACACAAAACTTCTGTACTCTCTTTTGTTCCATAAGAGGTTCTTTATTCTTCCATTACAGACTAACAAAGTGCTCCACCAGTATCTCTATATATACTCACCCATACATGAGTATCCAAATCACCCACTTATATATAGTTTCCCCTTCTGGAATACTAGTCCAGCCCGTTCCTGGGATGTCACTCAGTTTCCAGTCACCTGACTGATGTGACTGCAGAATTGAAGGTTTCTGACTCAATCCTTTACCTCAGGGGTAGGCAACCTTTCCCCTTTAAGGGCCGAGGGACTTCAGCTCCCAGAATCCCAGGAGCTATTCGCCAACGTGGGACTATTGGCCAACATGGCTGAGGCTTCTGGGAGCTGAAGTCCCTCGGCCATTAAAGGGGAAAGGTTGCCTACCCCTGCTCTACCTAGTGTTGCATCAGCCTCCTGTGACTCAGGACTGTTCAAATGTTGAGTCATCATGGCTCCCAACTGTACTAAGGTAACCCTCTCACCTTTGTCCCAGTTTTTTTGCCTCAGTCACATCTATTGTATTTTCTCTTCAAAGTGTTTTTTACTCTGACATGGATGGACCCTACTGTGAGTCCTAACTTCTTCCTCATTTACATTTTCAAACATCTGAAAATGTTCACATTAGAGTTTCCATAAGTCAGAAATGACTTGAAGGCACACAACAACAACAACAACAAAATCCTGGACTGTATTTCAACTAGAAAGTACAATGTAGGTTTACTGATGTGACTACTTTATGTAGTTGTGATCCTAAGAGGTGATGTTATTGTTGTTGTTATTGCTGCTGCTGCTGCTGCTGCTGCTGTTGAAACCACAGACTCTTCTACATAACAGTAAATTTATGACCCCTAGATATTTTATTGCTAAACCTTCCTGTTAATTTATATTTACTATATTATAAATAATTTTCCTGCATAAGTCTTTCTAATTTTTTTGTTAAAACATTACCTCATTCTTAACACATTTTAAAATTGACTTCAGTCCCTTAATACTGATGAATGGATCTTTGTTTTAATGCCTTTAGTGCTTTCTAGTCTTAAACTCACAAGGTCAGATCAACATCTGTGGTCTATATGTTTGATTTTTGGGGAAGGTTATAACTTGTTGCTAGTCAGTCAAACAAATTTAGAAATCTCTTGACTTTCTGACCTGTCCATGCAATTAGCTGAATTACTCTCATTAATCAGTGGATTTCAACCCAAATAGCTAAAAACTCAGAGGGGAAGTCAATGGTGCATTCATTATATTCATAGCAGGGAAAAGTCTAGCCATCTCAATGTTGTTAATAACTATTTGAATTACAGACATTATTACTGAAATGGATAATAGGAATATAATAATCTCAGCTGTCTGGTACTTTGGGAACAGATTCAAACATATTTTAAACATGATAATGAAGCAGATTTATCTCCCATTTTTGGTTTTTTGGTTTGCTTTAAGGCCAGTGGGTTAAACACATTGGTGAAAAGAAAGAGAGGGGAAGGCTAAAGAAACACTAAGCCCAAGGTTAAGGTATAAATTATATGCAAGACTGGTTTAAATCAACCTGACCTCTTATCTCAGCTGTTTGGAGCAGAGAATATTCAGGATATAATTTCACTGCAATCAGCATAATGTATAGAAGGAAAATCAGAACCTCACATTCTAAACAAGGAAAGGAGTAGTTAAGGTAAGGACTGCTCTCATTAGAAGGTGATATACCTTAGGGCTAGGCTAAACTGTCTGGAGGTGCAGAGGTTAACAAAATTCCAATCATCAGTTGAACAATCTACAAGGGGCAAAAGCCTGCTTTCACAAGGACAGAACAGGCCCTTGATTGTTATAAGTTCTTCTTTAGGCTAAGCACAAAGAAGATTGTGTGTAATTGTTTTAACTGAAACCCAATGAACAATCCTTAGCTTCTATAATATGAAGATGAAACTTCTGATATTGGTGAGGTACTGTTACCCGAAAAAGGTGGGGGGGGGGGGGCTGGACAATCTCCACCAACTGTAACTACCTTTAAAAGTTTGGGGAATTGCTTCAGCAAAAAGGATACTTATGAGATGCTGAGTCTTAGGATTGTTTCCACCTATGTATACTGGTACTAACTGAGGAGGACTCCAAGTCTTGGGTGAATAAAAGGTTTTATTTAAAAATATGTAATAGTGCAAAAGCAAAAGCAAAGCAGCTTCATTGATATACTGCTTCATATCATGCTATGGGATGTCTAAGCAGTTTAGAACTGTAAGCTCATTCCCCTGCAACAGTTGGATACTCATTTTAGCAATCTCGGAAGGATGCAGGCCTGAGTCTAGTCTGAGCCCTGGCTAGTATTGAACTCGCAACCTTGTGGTCTATGAGTGAGTGGCTGCAGTACAGACATTTAACCACTGTGCCACCAGGACTCCTGGTGCAACCAAACATATGATAGTAATTCAGATAGACACAGCATTCAGAGCTAACCAAAATAGAAGTACGGAAATTGGATAGCGTAGTTTTTGGGGTGCAGAGGGGTGATATTTATCTGTGATGGACAGGTGACTATGGAAAGTGGGATGTGGTTCATATTAGGATCTGAGGGAGACACAGGGTCTGAACAGACTGCCAGAAGTAATCCAGCTTGAGACCACTTTAACTACCCTGACTCAGTGCTAGGGAATCATGGGAACTGTAGTTTATTGTGGCACCAGACCTCTTTGACAGAGAAGATTCAATATCTCAGAAAAAAAACTATAATTCTCATTACTCCCTAGCATTGAGCCAGGACAGTGAAAGTGGTCTCAAGCAGTCTGTTCAGGCCCACAGTGAGTAGAAATGGGTATCTCTGGGCACATTGTATTCTCTATGTTCTGTGTTCATAGAGGCTAGGTTTTGGGACTGATATTTATAACTGAGATCACATCATCCTCAAGGGGTGCTAGGTGCTATCTTGCAATGTAAAAAAGGGCCAATGCAAACCAACAGTTTGGGCTGGCCTGGGGGTGGAGTTGGGGCAGGGCAACTGCACATCGGCCACCTCAACTCTGCCCAGACTCCACCCCAATTCTCTGCACCCATCCACACAGTGTGCACAGTCAGGGTACCCTCTTGGCACATTGTGCGCACATGCTGCACCAAAAGGATGCAAAAGATCCACAGTGGTGACTGTAAAGATGGACTTTTGCTGCCCCCAAAATAAGCAGCATTTTGCCGCTACTTTGGGGGCAGCAAAAAGGAGGATTGGGGCTGTGACATGTGGTTGCTACAGCCCCGATCTACCACTCCCAAGGACGGCCCAGAGCTGCCCCTTCTTGGCCGTTTGCATTGGCCCAAAGGCTTGATGGTCTTCTCATGGAAAATACAATGAGATTTCAGAATGGTTGGTGGTTTTATCTTCAGAATTGCAAAAGCAATGATTGGATTTAGGACAACCCCATGATAAATGGATAGAGAAGTTGGCTTATAACATGCCAAGACATCAAGGAAAAGTGTTGGCTTACTAATCTTTGTTTAATGAGACTGCCTTTATATCTAGAAAAGAGCCCAGGGGAGGAAGGAGTGATCAGCACACTCATTTAGCTTTTGTCTCAGTATTACCTGGGACCTTCACATGTCTTTGAGTCTATGTATCCTTCTCATGGGAAATTCATCTGGTGTTCCAAAAGTCATCATGGCCTCTTAAGAACATGCCTGGCCTCAGATAGGAAAATATCAAAACCCCAAATATAATGTGGGGATACAGAGTGTACCTACAGTGGGCCCACCACAATTGGAAGAAGCAATACTTTACATGCCTAACAATTTGTGAAGCCCTGCTGACATTATCATCACAGCATGACACTTTTACAATCTGCAGCTTGAACTGATATCTATGCTGCTCTTGTTTCAAGGAAGATTAGCTACAGCATTGGAAAAAGTCACACTTAGGGCCTTTACAGATGGCCCGTTTGGGGCAGCTCTGGGCCACCACTGCTAGTGGTGGATTGCGACTGTGGGAACCCCACGCTGTGGACCCGATCCTCCCTTTTGCCACCCCCAAAAGAGTGGCAAAATGCTGTTCCATTTAGGGGTGGCAAAAGGCCACCCTAGGAGCTGGTGCCGTGGCTCTTCCATGCCCTTTTGGCATAGCGTGTCTACACACTGCCCTGGGAGGGTATCCTGATGCCACATGCCATGCAAATGGATGTGTAACATCTGGATGGCATCAGGATGGAGTTGGGGCAACTGGCTTGAGGCTGCCCTACCCCAACTCCCCCCCCCCGGGTAGTCCTTTAGGCCAGTCTGCAATGCCGCTTTTACTCCTGTGACATGGGTTTGGGTTGCAGCAGCTATCATAGCATCAAAGTACTGTCAGGAGCACTTTTGAGATCCATCTTACATATTGCCAATAATAAGCTGCTTCCCTGAGATAATAGAATACTAAGCTGTGACCCTTTGTAACATAATGGTGTTCATTTCTGAATGTCCCTAAATGTGAATTTATAAACATGTAAACATTTTGGCATACAAATAAATTTCAGAGTGTACAGTTAAAAACATATAATGCAGGAAAAACAGCATAACTCTATATTAGGAAAGTAAACTTGTTTAGTCTTGGTCTCATGTGAGTAAGATCAAGAAACCATGTATTTTCCAAAATGAATAAATAAGTCAGAAACTACCAGATTTTGCACCAAAAATATCTCTGGAAATAGAGTTTCTTATTTGTGCAAAAATGAAAGTTTTTCACAAAAGCATAATTCAAACCCACATATGTGCACGTTTGTTTGCAAAATAACTTTCTTAAGCATTTTGGAGTGTCAAATATCAAGGGGGAAACTTCACAAAACCTGCTTCTATATTATTGTTCCTGATTAATGTTCCTGGGTGTGAGAAACTCATTTTTCAGCCAGAAAATGGTCAATATTATGTTCTTCTATAGTCCCCCATGCTGTTTAACATATACATGAAACCACTGGGAGTTGTTATGCAGAGTTATGCTAAAGACACTTTTATCTCAACTGTCTATCCAATGACAAAAAAAACTGTTTCAGTGCTTAACCAGTTTCTGTTATTAATAATAGATTGGATGAAGGTGAACAATTCCAAACTTAATTGAAAAAAGATAGACTTGTTCCTGGTTATTCTAAAGGCAGATTAGGAAGAAAGAAAAAAAAGATTTCACATACGACCAATGTAGTTACACTACCTCTGAAATCTCTGGTTACAATCTTTGTGTACTCCTGGATATAGTCCTACATACTCTTGTTTTGACAGTGGCCAAGATTGTGTTTGGTTAGTTAAATCTAGTACATCAGCTGGGCCCATTCCTGGAGATGTCAGATCTGGCTGCTCTGATGCATCCCTTGATAGATTTCTCCATCCCTGTCCTTCTATTAATGGACAGTCGAAGTTTTACATTCAGACATTTGCTCAAAACCATGCCAAAACAT
Organism: Phrynosoma blainvillii; assembly: GCA_026167975.1. NCBI lineage: Eukaryota > Metazoa > Chordata > Lepidosauria > Squamata > Phrynosomatidae > Phrynosoma > Phrynosoma blainvillii. The sequence continues at coordinate 179,095,917 of JANUYF010000003.1, read as the reverse complement.
CTAATGCAGAGCAGAATGGACTTATGCCTAAATGACTATTCCTGTTTTCTAGTTTGCACTCAGCTTCAGATACTCAAGTACAAAGTGTGCATCCATCATCAAGCCTGAACACAGTCTACTTGAAAATTCAATGCAGACTGAGTATCCCTTATCCAAAATGCTTGTGACCAGAAGTGTTTTGGATACTGGATTATTGTATTGTATTATATTTGCTCTGAATTTTTGAATACCTGTATTTTGATACATGTACATAATGAGATATCCTGGATATGGGACCCAAGGCTAATCACAAAATTCATTTATATTTCATGTACACTCTTTACATATAGACTGAAGGTAATTTTATACAATTTTTAAAAATAAACAAAGTAAACATGAAACAAAGTGTATGTTCATTGAACCATCAGAAAGCAAATGTGTCACTATCTCAGCCACCCGTGAGAAAAGTTTTGGGTTTTGAAATATTTCAAATTTCAGAATTCTGGATAACTGAGACTCAGCCTGTACTTGTCTCTTTAAAATGCTTAGAACCAAAATACCAGTCCATTTCCAGCCATTATTTCTAAAAAAGAAAGTGTGCCACATTGCACATGACTGTTGGACTTAGGGCCTCTACAGATGACACTTTGCACAGTCTTGGAGGCAGGGAAGGGGAGTTGCAGCCACACACCAGCCGCTCCAACCCCCCCAAAGATGTTCTGGCAGCGCATGCTGTTACACACGGCGTGCACTGTCAGAACATCCTCCCGGAGCAACGTCTTGACACAGTGAGCTGGAATGGATGCAGAAGAGCTGTGTGGCAGCTCTTGGGGCAGCCTATTTGCCGCCTCTGAAAGGAGCACCATTTTGGTGCACCTTTCCAAGGTGACAAATGGGAGAATCGGGGCTGACACGTCCAGCAGCCTCGGCCTTGATCGTCCATTTCCAGTGGTGACCCAAGGCTGCCCGCCTGCATCCCCCCTTAGAGATGCTAATTTTATGCCAAAATTTCATAGCTAATATAAACATATGCTAAAAATCTATGTAACATTGGGGGGTTGCAGACTGTCAAAAATAGTGTGAATTCAGTCCACTTTTAGGGTTAGGGTTAGTGCTAGGGAATCATGGGAATTGTTATTTTTCTGAGACATTGAACCTTCTTTGTCAGAGAACTCTAGTGCCACAATAAAATACAGTCCCCATGATTCCCTAACCTTAACCCTAACCCTAAAAGTGGACTGAATTCACACTATTTCTGACAGTCTGCAACCCCCCATTGTTGTATCAGTTATGGGGACTCCTGTTGGAGTATTACAAAAATACAACTCTGGGCTGTGCAACTGATTAGCCTTTCAAACACTCAGCTAAACATGTATCTCATACATTTGTAAGCAGTTTACACAGATTATCTGGAATATGTGTGGCTGGTTTAAACACATGAGCACAGTTCCACCCCTTGCCACAGCCAGCCATGAATACAGGAAGAGGCCCAGAAAAGGCCCAGAGCAGCCACTGGGCTGCACCTGGAATAACCTCATTGAACAGAATCTCATTTTATGTATCAAAAAGACAGATCCAAAGATGCTGAAATCCTAAACTATGAGAAGTATAAGTCAAAAAATGTGTATTATCCATACAGATGCATTTATGAAGTTTCAAGCTGTAGATTAGTCAACTTGTGCATAAATCTGGCACTGCATGTAACTAACCACACATTTTGGACAGCCCCTTTAAAAGAAGGCTCATACTTGGAATTGGATTCACCACCCCACTGACAGGGAAATTGTCTGCTGCTAGGGTGCATGAAATTGCAGCCTCAATGGGGGAAAAATATTCTGCTGATGGCACAGACCTTCAGCATTTAAGGAAAAAAAAACAGCAAGGGGGGGGTAGAACATGATAAAAGGGAAAATAATAATTATATCTTATAAGTGTATGAGTTTGTCAAATTGTTAGTTTTTTTTTCTTTCTTCTTTCACACAGTTTCAGCAGATCTGGGAGACTGTTCTGTAAATAGTTAGTGGGAAGGAAAATGCTCAAAATGTATAGATATTTAGCTAATTACCTAACAATGCAAACATTAGATGGTGTGCAAAAGCTATACTTTGGTGTTTTTCTGCTTGTGAGAGTTTTGACAGTTGGGGCGGGAGAAAGTAGCAGGAATGTGATCCATCTGTTTATGCCAAAGTCTAATGTGCATGGCATACATGTTATTCAGCTAGGCATTGAAAATACAAGCAATGGAAGCAACTTTGTTTATGCACAATTTAACAATTAGCTATCAGGGGACCTGAGAAGACTACAGTGGCATGCTGGCAATGACAAAGAGAAGTAATTGTTTTACATTCAGTAACTTCAGGGAGAACTGCAGCCGAACTGATTGCTTTGAACATTTCAAATCTAATTAAAGAACAGACTGTGGCTGGCCCCTGACTGAGTGCAGTAATAGGTAGGTGGTCAGTGAAGGGAATGAGCTTGCTTTCACTTCAGAGCTATTTAAATATGTTTTGTCTAAGGATGCAGAGGATATCTGTGATTTCCTACTCCCATCCCCCCCTTTTTTAATCGTATTGGCTGCAAAGGAGAAATACTTTGAAAACCAGAGATATAAGAATATTTTTTGCTGGACATAGTAGTGCTGCAGTTATGTCACTGCTACTTAATTAAATTGGTAGTGCATCCAATCCACCACTGTGATGCATATCTGTATTATTTGTTATTTAAAGTCTGAATGTGTGGCTATGCTATATAAAATGAAATACATTTTTAGTTCTAAGCTACATATTTTCAGTGAGGCATAATTTCTGATAATTTTGTACATGACATCATGGGGTGCAAAACAGCCCCCACTTCTATTTCAAGTTCTGTGGATATTGTGGACTGCTAAAATGACAAATAAATGGGTCTTAGAACAAATCAGTCCAGGACTTTATCTGAAAGCCAAGATGACCAAACTGAGACTGTTTTATTTTGGCCACATCTTGAGAAGACAAGTCATTATAAAAGATGATAATGCTTGGTAAGGTGGGGGGGGGGGGGCAGCAGGAAAAGAAAAAGACTGCAAAGCAAATTGATAGGCTCAATCAAGGAGGACACAGCCTTGAGCCTGCAGAACCTGAGGAGAGCTGTTCAGGACAGGGCAACTTGGAAGTCTCTCGTTCACAGGATTTCATGAGTCAAAGTCCACTTAAAGGCAGTTAACATACAAATAGCTGGTGAAGAGGAATCTTCCATATATCCATTGCTTGTCTTCATGCAAATACACATTCAAAGTACTATAATTCTCCTTCTGACATCTGTACCTGGGTTTAACATTCCATCCCTTCTCATAAGTCTTTTGTTTTGCTTTGTGCCTGAGTGCAGACCAATGGCAAAGTGCTGAGCCCTATTGGCCAAAATTTTTCAGCCCTGTAAAGTTCACACTGAACCTTGGAAGTGGATTCACCACTGACATGGGAGCATTCATCTGCTAATATGCATAGAACCATTGAAACATATTTAAACATTAACTCACCAAATTCCACTTGATTTAGTGGATTTATTCTAAAAAGATCCAACAACCAGTGACTCTGATAGGTTGGGATAACTCATACAAGGAATAGTCCTAAAATACCTATATACATGAGGAGGGGGAAATTACAATGAAGAGCTTTTAGGAATTCTGTTATAAAATAAAACAAATATTTTAAAGTGAAATCTTAAATGTACAAATAGTCCATACTGTTCTGAAAGAAACCACTGTTTCAAGTTTTCAAACTAAGTGTTCAGGTTATACCTTCACTGTGTGCACTACTATTGTTTGTTTATTTTAAAGTTCAACTATACTTTCCTCAGAGGAGGAGGAGGAGGAGGAGGAGTCCCAATTCACATTCCCATTTAATGGCAGTTTTCATTGGCTGCTGAAATGGAAATGAATGTGTAATTGCATACTAAGCTGGCAACACAGAGTAATTAAAGATCCTTATTCAATATCTGTAAAATGTGTTTGCCTTATTAGAAATGGTACAATTTTCTACAGGTTTCCTAAATTTCATCTGCTTAAATAAATGAGGCAGATGAATTTATAACTTTACACAACCATAATCTGAGCATGTGCTAAACTACATGCAATAATTTTGAAGCTAATATTTAATAGCAATGCATAGCAATAGCAAGTACATTTCTATACCACCTATCAGTGCACTCAAGCACTCCCTAAGTGGTTTACAATGTGTAAGCTAATTGCCCCTAACAAGCTGGGTACTTATTTTAGTGACCTACGGAAGGAGGCCAGGCTGAGTCAACCTTGAGCCCCTGGCTGGCATTGAACTCACAATCTTGTAGTTTATGAGTGACTGCCTGCAGTGTGGGCATTTAACCACTGTGCCACAGGGCAATATTAAGACTATTAATGTTCTTAGCTGAATTCTTGTGTATGAGAGGAGCCTCTTACTGTTAGGAACACCAGTTTTGGATTAATAGATTCATAATTGTCACCAACATTCACCCCCTTTTCCAGTACCTCTTGGACCAAAGCGGACCAGGCAGATCTGTCTATATAAATATCCCTTCTTGCTTCTTTTTCTGGCAGACAGAAAAATAAACCTGATAATTAAAATAAGCCATTTCATCCTGGAGGCCATCTCTTAGAAAGGAATGCTATAATCACTAAAAGTTAACATGGGTTTCTCAGACACAAGTCATGCCAGATTAATTTTATCTCTCTTTTTTGATAGAGTTACAAGCTAGGAAAATGAAATGAATGCTGTGGATATAGCATATCTTGATTTCAGTAAAGGCTTTTACAAGGTCCCTCATGATGTCCTTGAAAAAAAAAAAGCTTGTAAAATGTGTCTCAAATGCTACTGTTTGGTGGATTTGTAATTAGATGACTGGCTGAATCCAAAGGGTACTCATCAAGAGCTCCTCCTCATCCTGCAGAGAAGTGACTACTAGTATGCTGAAGAGTTCTGTCCTGGGCCAAGTGCTAATCAACATCTTTATCAATGACTTGGACTATGGTATAGACAGCATCCTTCCCAAATCTGCAGATTACACCAAATTAGGAAGGGTTGACCAGAATAAAAAATGACCTTAACAGATTAGAGAGTTAATAATTTCAACAGGGAGAAATGTAAAGTACTACACGTAGGCAGGAAAAAACGGGATACAGGAGTATTTGGGGGGATGCGGATGGGAGGCCCTGGGCCACCCCGGAAAACAGAGGATTGAGGCCGAGGATGCCAGATCCTCCCTTTTGCCCCAATCCTCCCTTTCGCCACCTGGGAACGGAGCGCCAAAACACCACTCTTTTCACAGGTGGTGAAAAGGGCACCTGAAGAGCTGCCATATGGCTCTTTTGTGCCTCTTCTGGTGCAGCATGTAAAAATGCTGCACTGGGAGGACGTCCTGACAGCGTGCGCAGTGCGTAGCGGTGCACACTGTGATGACGTCTTCAGGAAGGGTTTGGGACCCAGCGTGTGGCTTCCCCTCCCATTCCCTGCCTCCAAGATTGCGCAAAGTGACATCTGTAGAAGCCCAATGCACAATGAGAGAGAGAGAGAGAGAGTACCCTTGAAGATTTATCTAAAGAAGAACCAAGTTCCTTAACTTGGACGTTATATGTTTATGTTGTGTGCCTTCAAATTGTTCCTGAATTATGGTGATCATGGTGTTTCCTCGGCAAGATTTGCTCAGAGGAGGTTTGCCATTGCCTTCCCCTGAGGCTGAGAGTTTGTGACTTGTCCAAGTTCACCCAGTGGATTTCATGGTAGAGTGGGGAATCAAACCCAGGTCTCCAGAGTGGTAGTCCAACACTCAAACTACTACACCATGCTGGCTCCTATTCCCATGAAACAATACCTATGAAACAATTGCAGACTTTTCTGTTGTTTTTGTGTGTCTACAAGTCTTTTCTGACTTATGGCAACCCTAAGGCAACCTTATCATGGGGTTTTCTTGGCATATTTCTTCAAATGGGGGTTGCCATTACCATCCTCTGAGGCTGAGAGTGTTTGACATGCCCAGGGTCACTTACTTGGCCGCAAATTGTACATACCCCAGAATGCATCACCTAGTATATTGGCAGTCTTTTCCCCCAACACTTTCTCATTTCCCCCCAACCATCTCATAGCTGGGAGATGGAAATAATTTTTTAAAGAAGCATTTAAATCTGGACTATTTTTTAAAAAAGTAAGGTCCAAAACATACTGCAGAAATAAATGCTAGGGAACATGGGAGCTGTAGTTTGTTGTGTTTATAAGTGACTGTTTTCGTGCTAAGTACCTGCATGTCATAAGCATTTGAATTAAAATTACCATATTGAAATCAAATCTGATGTGTGTTTTTTAATTTTTATTTGGTGTGCATTATTTGGTGAGTATATCCCAAACTCTATATTTTAACTGGAAAAGTTGGGGGTCATCTTATACGCCCAGTCATTTTATTCGCCGGGAAATATGGTATGTATATTTAACATGGAGAAGATAAGGTTAAGAGGTGACATAATTCTTGTTATTCTTGTGTGCTTTCAATTCGTTTCAAGCTTATGGCAAACCTAAGGTATCCCTATCATGGGTTTTCTGTGTCTGAGAGTGTCTGACTCACCCAAGGTCACCCAGTGGGTTTTATGGCTGAGCAGTGAATTGAACTCTGTTGTCCAGAGTCATAGTCCAATGCTCAAACTACTGTATCACACTAGGGGGGGATGCAGACCAGGGCGTTTGGAGCGCCCTGGTCCGGAGCGCCGCGGGGCTATGGCAGCCTCACCGCGGCGCCTCCCCGGCGACCCTGAAAGGAGCGCCAAAAAGGCACTCCTTTCATAAGTCGCAAAAAGAGCGCCCTAAAAGCGGCGGGCGCCCTTTTTGCGACTTATCCTCCACAGCGCGTCCGGACGCTGTGGAGGGAGGTCGCCCTGAACGCGTCCGGCGTGCGGTGACCCGGAAGCGTTCAGGGCGACCTCAGGAAGAGGAAGGGCTGCCGCGCGTGCGGTGGCCCCTCCTCTTCCTGGCCTCGGAGACGGCTCAATTGAGTCGTCTGCCGAGGCCCTAGCTCTCAGTCACATGATAACCATGTTTAAATATTTGAAAGGATTTCATATTAAAGAAGGAGAAAGCTTGTTTTCTGTTGCTCCAATGACTAGGACATGGAACAATGAATTCAAATTACATCAAAAGAAATTCCACCTAAATATTAGGACTGTTTGACAATGGAGCTGTTTGGCAATGGAATATGCTGTGTGGTAGGATCTTCTTCTCTGGAAGTTTTTAAACAGAGGCTGGACTGGATGGTCCTGTGGACTCTTCCAACTCTATAATCCTCTGACCTATGGGGTGGGCTACCCAGCTGTGTGTGGGAGAAGGTGCAGTCATAACCCTGCCAGATACTATTCTGGTGAGTGTGGACCAACAATACGTTCTAGGTGTCTCATTGGATGAGATTACAGACTCTCTCTGGCCTTTGCACCAAGTATTAGCAGTAAGAACCCCCTCTCTAATTTTCTTTTGTAGCTAATTTCACTAATTCTGTTATTCTATATAGGGTTATATTATATTAATTGCAGTATCATACAGCTGTACAGTATCGTACAGCTGCACATGGATTAACAAGTGTGCAATCTGAATTGCATAGACCTATTTTGAACTACTCAGGATGAATCACTGGTCATGACTGGAGGAAGGGAGTCTTGGCATTAATCCAAGCTCCAGGCACTAGCCTCTCCTGTTTCCCTGGGGTTAGGATTCTGTAATAATACACAACTTTAGCACTATTATTCCACTTTAACTGTCATGGCTGCATTCTATAGAATCCCAAGATTTGTAGTTTGGTGAGGCACTAAAGGAGCTGTCTGTCTGACGATTCTAACTTTGTTCTTGTGTACCTTCAAGTTACTTTTTAAAAAACTTATGGGAACCCTAAAGTGAAATTAGCACAGGATTATTTATTTATTTATTTATTTGAGGGCTGATGGTATGTGACTTGCCCAAGGTCACCCAGTGGGTTTTCATGGCTGAGGAGGCATACAAACCCTTGTCTCCTGAAATGACAAATCCCAGGGTTCCATAGGGTATGGTCAGGTCAGTTAAGGTAAAATCATAGTGCTAAAATTATGTAGTGTAAAAGGGCTACAGGAGCATGCAAGATGAAAGACAAAGTGAACCCCTGGCTTCCATTTCCCTGTTCATTCTTTAACCTTTATTATTTAAAATCCTCTTGCCCTTAAAGTTCCAGATTTTTTCATGGCTTACAGGGTGTCAATGGGCAAAATATCTTCTGTTGATCATAATATGTTTCCTGCCAGATTTTTTGCTAACTTGGCATTGAGCCAAATATGCAGCTGTCTTACTTTCTCACTTTCCAGGATTGTTGAGCATAGTGAAGAAAATAATGTTTAAGGATAATGACATTATCACATTGGATTTTTGGAGGACAAGTGAGTATGAAAGTAACTCCTTAAAATCAGAGATGTCTATTATGTGAACTAATTCTAGTATATATAATGTAGCTATTTCCATAACTATATCAAGAATTCTCATTTTTATTTTAAACATTTTTGTTCTAAAGATATTTCTCCATTTAATAATCAGAAATATGAAAGGTGGAACTTGTTGAGAATAACAAAATTCTATAATATCACTTCAACAATTGATTGTATAGGCTGGTTCTAAGCATTTATGTTATTGATTCAAATTTTTAAACAAAAATATGTCTTGCCTTAGCTAACTGCAATAAGCACTCCAAAATTGCTGGCAGAAGCACAGAAATATACTTCAAGGTGATAATGAACTAGTAGCCTTCATTTTCTCATTCTGTATCATGACAAAATATATGTTCTAATTTTGTAAGGAGCTTACCAGATGTTTAGCTCCCTGGCCATGACTTAAACAGCTGTCATAAGAAACAGGAATTTCTGCTTTCATAAACTGAGCATGTATCAACCTCTTTCATGAAAGCCTAAAGGTCAGTTGTGGGTCTCACCCTGGGTGGTTAGAGAATAATTAGAAACATTAGACCCACTTCCAATGTCTTCTCCATTCATACGAGAAAGGATTCCATATGAATTTCAAGAGTGAAAATATTTCACTCTTGAACTCTAAAAACAGAAATGGTTGCTTAGTGATGACTATTTTTTTAGCAGCTTTGTCAACAACTGTATAATTTTGGGATCCTATCTATCTCACATGAACATACACAACCACAAACACATACAATATTTTAAAACCTGTACTGGTTTAGCCCCTGAAATCTCAGGGAATGGTAAGCTGCTGACCTAGCACCAATGTACACAGATTTGTTGTTGTTGTTATTTTGTTTAGGTTGGGGAGGGGCATTCTAGGCACATGTTGGAAGGGGCAGAATTGTTTCACAGAGCAAGAGGTCTTTGGATGTCTGAGGCTGGCAGAGCTGGACAAAGAAAAGACAGTTCTTGAGATATAAGTGTAGATATATCAGAAAGCTCTATGCATCAGAACCATGTTGTGTTACACTCACAATGGCTGGTTTCAGTGATTTCATATAATTTACCAGCCAGGAAGGCACATTAGCCAACCTTGTGATGAATGTCATGGCTTGTTAAGACTTCATCTCAAATCTCTCAAACAGTATGCATTACAAAGCCTGCCATATACAAAACACCATTTTATCAGATTTGCACATCTTATACTCTGAGCCAAAACAATTGCCTGAATCAAGTTATTTTCAGCACATTGGATGAGCTGAATGACAAAAGAACTTTAATGTATGCAACAGGATTTTTTAAAGATCAGGAATGAGAACAGAACAACTGCCTGCTACATTACATATCAATGCCTTTATGAGGGGGAAAATCTTCCTTTGAAGACCCCTTAATGACCTTTTTTCCGACTTCTGGTTGGCGATGGCTCCCCGTTAGGACGTGTGTTGGATAGTCTCCTAAACCCGTCCTTTGCTGTGGAGATCCCGGAATCTTGTCCGAGCGGACAGGGTCTTGAATTTACACCCCGGGAGTGGGGAGTATGGAGGGGGCTCAAAGGAGGTCCTGTCAGGCTCGGAGTCGACATTTCGGCAAGTTTTTTCCTGCCGCAATCGCCAGGCTGGAGCCAAGAGGACGCGAGAGCAATCCACGGCTCCATAGCAAGTCGGCTTTTGCCCCAGGGGAGCCGCCAATTAAAAAAAAAAAAAGAAAAGTTTTAAGATCTTCACCATGACGATGATCAATACTGGGATTAAGAAAGGGATCTGAAAGGTAATAACATCTTGGTACAAAGAGAGACCAAAAGAAAGTGTACGAGTTTAAGAGTTTAAAAGAGGAAGAGTCTAATAATAGACTTGGTGCGAGAGTGAAAGATTCGGAGTGAAAGTGAAGCCATGAAACAGTAGGAGAACTGCTGTGATATCTAGAGAATTATATGATTAGGACTGCCTTTTTCGACAGATTAGAACTCAATTCTTGAATATTGATATTTGTTACTCGTTATAGATCATTTTGGATTTTTTAGAATACTGAAAAAAGACTGGAATGTTTCTTTTACTGTCGCATTCTCTCTGCTGGTTTAAACTCCGTTGAGGGACATATAAGGTTTTTTGGTTTTGTTTTTGTAAAGACTTTAGAGGCTTTAATTTTGATATAGCTTGATGAAACTTTCTCATTCTTGAAGATATCTTGGGAATAAGTTGGTTGCCCTCTTTGTCCTCTTTGGAAGGACCTTGGCCATTTTTCTTTTTCAACACCTGGGAAACTTTCCCGGCTGATAAGTTGTCCTTGAGATAATCTGTCCTTGTCTGGCACCTGCAGTATAATATAATGACAACCAGATCACAGACACAAAAAATGGCCTCCCAGTCGCAAAGACATCTTTCAAATGAGAAACCTAAGAGTACGGATCTGAGTCATTTAATTCTAGAAAAGATTGATGCTATGTCCAATAAATTTTCAGGACAACTACTGGACTTTAAAAAAAGAAGTCCATCAAGAGATACGGGCGGACCTGAAGGAGATCAACCAAAAAGTAGACGTAATTCTAAGTGAAATGCAAAATATAAAAAAGAGGGTTGAAATCTTGGAGTACACAAATGAAAGATTGGAATGACACCTGATCAAAATGGAAAGCAACAGAGAGGCAGATCTGGATGAGTTGGTCCTACTTGAGCAAAAAATTAAAGACAAAGCTATTAAAATCCGGGGTCTAACAGAAGTTAAAAATGAAAATTTATTAGAGAGACTTATAATGAGGCTGGCCGAATTTTTAGGAAAATCAAATCAGGAACTTCTGCTTGAAATAGACACGGTATTCTGTGTTAATTCTGTTGTGGCCAAGCAAAAGGGCTTACCGAGAGACATAGTCATCAATTTTGTAAGGAGGCAAACCAGAGACTCTTTTCTAATGAAACATAATAAGGACCCATTTCAGATTGAGGGGGAGAACATAAAAATAATGAAGGACATCTCTGGTCGCATTTTAAGAAAACGACGCAGCTACTCTTCAATGACTTCTTTTCTAAGAAGGGAGAAAATTATATACAGATGGGAAATTCCCGAAGGAGTGACTTTTTGGTGGGGAAGTAAAAGAATAAGAATCACCTCTCCGGAACAAGCCTCCGAATTTTTGAGATGGATGACAGATAAACGAAGCAAACAAGAGACTAAGAGGAAAGATCAGAAATCCCCAAATAGAGGTGATGTGGGAGAGGATGAAGAGAGTGAAAGGAGCCGGAAGGGAAAAGGACATGAGTTGGAAGGAGCGAGTGCTCGAAGACGACGGAAACATGGATCCCGAGAGGAGCTATTAGGAAGAGAAGATGAGAACTATCATAACCGTTCGCATAGATATGATGATGAAGATGATGACGCTGGCAATATAGTTGATGATGATGATGATGATGTCGATGATGAGGAAGAGGAGGACAGAAATAGCAAAGAAATAACTACAATTGAAGGCCTTCGCTCTGTGGACTCAGGTGTAGAGCTGAGAGATATTCGCTGATTACTTTATCCCCATTTGAACTAGAGGATTACTTCGATAATTGAGGTTTGCTGAGTCTATAATATTCAAGTGCTTATATTTGCTTGTTTGGGTTACAGCTTGTTTGATTGATAATTGGTTAAGTAAATTTATATTGCAGAGTAGGACATGGAGCATTCAAACCATCTTAAAATCTTTTCTTTAAATGTACAGGGCTTAAATACCCCACAAAAATGGAAAAAGATTTTTCATTACCTTCAGAAATTAAAATTAGACATTTGTTGCCTTCAGGAATGTAGAATCAAAAATAAGGACGTTAAATATTTGAGGAATCTGAAGTTAGGTTTGGAGTTTACAGTGGCTTGTCCTTTTAAAAAAAGAGGAGTCACTTTGTATGTAAATTCTGGTTTTGAACCAAACTTGATTTATTCTGACCCTGATGGATATTACTTACTGGTTGAAATTTTGGTAGAAGGCAAACGCTATTTGTTAATAGGGTTATATGGCCCCCTTGAAAATAAAAACAGATTTTTCAAAAGGCTAAAAGATAAAGTTTTGGATTTGGACCAGGTAAATATAATAATGCTATGAGATTTTAATGGGGTGGTCGACCCTATAATTGATAGAAAATCGGGGAAAAAAATTAAGCTGAGGCAAGGACGACTCCCAAAGGAATTTTTAAATCTGATTGATTTGACAAATTTGAAGGCTATCTATAGAGTTAAAAAAGGCAATGAAAAAGATTATACTTTTTATTCAAATCGTCACAAATCCTATTCCAGATTAGATATGGCCTGGATATTAAAACATTTATTGAATTCGGTAACTAAATTCAAAATAATCCCAAAGATATGGTCTGACCATAATCCGATATTATTTGAAATGAAACTTGGACAAATCAAATTCCATTGGAAATTAAATACTAATATTTTGAAAAATGAGGAAATAAAGGACTTAATTAAAAAGCAGATTTTTTTTTTCCAGGAGAATTTGGGCAAAGGCGTCCCAATACATACCGTATGGGACACACGCAAAGCCATGATTAGGGGGGTTCTAATTCAGAAGGGTTCTGAATGGAAAAGGAAAAGGAGAGAATATGAGGACAAGCTTTTTCAGGAGTTAGAAGAATATGAACAAAAATTGAAAAAGGATCCAAGTTCCGAGGATATATAAGGAAAAATTAAAGAAATACAAAATTGGCTCTCTATTTTAATGGTGGAACAGATAGAAAGAAAAATTAGATATTTAAAACAAAAATATTATGAATTTGGAAACAAACCCAGAAAGTTGCTGGTTTATAAAATTAGAAAAGAAAGGGCTAAGAGAAACATTGTGCAAATTAGGAAAGGCAATGAGATAATGAATACACAGGCTCAGATAAAAAAAGTATTCGAGGAATTTTTCAGTCGCTTATATAAGGCAAATGTAGTACAAGATTCTGCGATAGAGAACTATTTGAATAATATTCCCCTTTTCAAAATATCCAAAGAACAATGGGATTTACTTAACCAGCCAATTTCACAAACTGAATTAGAAAAGGCAATTCGATGCTCCAAATCCTCTAAGGCTCCGGGGCCGGATGGCTTCCCAAATGAGTATTATAAAGTGTTTGTCGCGGAACTGACCCCTCTGCTTTTGGAAACAATGAATAATATTTTTGATGGTTCGATTCCCCAATCATGGAAGTCCGCTAATATCTCTCTGATTTTAAAACAAGATAAGGACAAACTCGACCCCAATAGTTATACACCAATTTCTTTATTAAACACTGACTACAAACTTTTAGCTACTATATTAGCAAACCGATTGAAAAAGGTGTTAGGTAATTGGATTCATGAAGACCAAAACAGCTTTCTCCCATCCAGAGGTCCAAAACAAAATTTTAGGAACTTATTAAGTATAATTGATCTTCATCAAAAAATATATACAGAAAAAATTGGCTTTGATCTTTCTGGATGAGGAGAAAGCCTTTGATAATTTTAATTGGAATTTCATGATTGGGGTTCTTCAAAAAATAGATGCCGGAGAATTATTTGTAAAATGGGTTAGGAATATTTACTCGGAACAAGATGCTTATATTATAATAAATGGAGACAAAACATCAAAATTTGCAATTCAAAAGGGAGTAAGACAAGGATGTCCTCTTGCCCCTTTATTATTTATTTTGGCATTGGAGGTATTGCTTATCCAAATAAGAAATAGCAAAGAGGTTACTGGAATTAAAATCGGGAAGCAAAATTATAAACTACGGGCTTATGCTGACGATTTGGTTTTAACGATCTCCGATCCCTTAAACTGCATTCAGATAGTTATGACTTACCTACATGATTTTGGCTTAGTCTCAGGATATAAAATAAATAAAAATAAGTCTGTATTCATGACGATGAATATTAGTAAAAATGAAATTGAGGAATTAAGGGAAGTATCGGGTTTCAATTGGGAAAAAAAACAAAATATCTTGGAATTTGGCTCAGTATTAAAAATTCAGATTTATTTAAAAATAACTATCAAAAAATCTGGCAAGAGATCAAAGAAAAGATGAAGAAGTGGGAGCAATTAAATTTCTCTTGGTCTGGGAGAATGGCGGTAGTTAAGATGTCCATACTCCCAAAAATAATGTATTATTTTCAAAATATTCCCGTAATCAAAAATGAAAAAGTCCTTAAAAATTGGAATAGTGATTTATTGAATTTTATTTGGAAAAATAAAAAACATAGAAAACCTTTTTTCAACTCGATATTTCACACAGGGCATGATGATCATGACAATAAGTTCTTGGCAAGTACTTAAATAAAATACATTTTTCCATGTTTGATTTATTGTAAATAAATTACAGTTGACTTGCCTGTGATACTTCAGCAAAGACACTTTATTTTACAGAACATAAAAGAGAATATTTGACATTTTACGTATTTATTTTCAGGGAGAGAGGAGGTCTTTTCTACACTGGAGGCAAAGGTCTGAATGGACTCTCTGACCTATTCTGCCCTTACCTTTTTTCTCCACAAGGACATTGAGTAGTTGTCTACATGTGTTCCTGCATCTGAATGTTGCTTTGGTCCTCTGTCACTGACTTTCTTCCATCATCTCCCACTACCTTTTCTCCATCAGAGCAAGGACAGGTCACTGCCTGCCAGCCACCATCATTTACCTGAATATCCAGACCAGTTCCCAGCCCATAATGGTTACAAAAATATTTTACCCTTTTTGGTACCACTGTGATCTAGTGTCTCATTTGTGACTTCAGAGCAAGTAACTGTTGAGGAGGGGAAAAAAAACTTTTCTATAACAGTTGTAGGCTGGGAACTGACCCAGACATTGATGGAAATGACAGCATCTGCTAGTAGCAGCAATTTTTCCTGGGTCTGATGGAGGAAAGGCAGCAGTTAATGGTGATGTCTCCCAGGCAGTGATGTGTCCTGTCTCCTCATGGCCTCACCCTGAATTCATGGCAGACCCATTGTCCACACTGTAGGAACACTGACTTTTCTACTGACTCTGGAGAACCTGAGTTTGGTGCAGACAGGGTCAGACATTATTTGGCCATATGTTGTGGCCATATGTTGTGTGGACACTATAGTTTGGGAGAAGGATTTATTTTTCCCCTACTTGTGTAGATAAGGGGAGAGAGGGAGAGAGAGAGATCTATATGTAGACATAGGGTGAGACTCTGGGTTGGGAGACATATGTCTCACATCTAGCTATAAGTCAATAATTATGTTCCCAATGCTACCCTCCAAACCCACTTTTAAAGTAAGGCAGCCTCACCCTCAGCTAGTTCCCTATAACTGGACACATTGTTACAGGCATTTACAGAAAACTCTGGGAGTTTACATTTAGAGAGGAGCTGCCTGGGGGAAAGAGGTAAGGAAGACGTGTCAAGAGGAGGTGGACTTTCAGAAAGAAAGAAAGAAAGAAAGAAAGAAAGAAAGAGTCAATCACAATTAAGTTAGAAATATTATTGGTTTTATTTACAACCAGGCATCAATACATTATTTGTGGGAACAGTTTAAAGTTCCATTTCAAGGTATACATTCATAGCTGGCAGTAAATCTGAATTCAGTAATAGAACTGGAGCATCTCAGTAAAACTAAGATTTTGAAGGAAATGAAGGTAGAGTAATAGGATGTTTCCCCCCTCCAGTAACAAATATGTGAGCATCTCTCTTTAGAATAGTGCAAAACAATGTGGCAGGTATATAGGACAATTTATCAACTGTCATACCAGGATGATAGTGGTACTGGCCAACAATGCCTTTCCTGTACTCAACTCATACCATTAATCAGGGCTACAGATGTCATTTGTAGGCATGAGTTCAGATAATGTGACATCAAGTTGCATCTTTTTTGTTGTCAGTACACTTAGATTTCAGATTGCTAGGATTTTTATTTGACAGCAAGAATTACTTGGATTAGGCACTGCTCATGATGTGTTTGGGTCTTGTGTTGCATTTTAGAAGTTCTTCACTTTCTGGGAATGGGTTCTCCATTGGTCTCAGTGGCATCTTCAATTATTTGGACAACTTCCTTTTCATTGGCAGCATGGCATGGGACAGTGAAGATTTTCAAAGGATAAATTCCACCCCTAGGCAAAAGAACTAGAAGTTCCACCTACAAGTAAGAAAACAGGTGGCCCAGCAGCCGGTATTGGGTATGTAAAGAGAAATCATTGTATCTTAAAATGTAGGTGTCTACCCTTTTTCAATGCTGAAAAGCAATATACAGTAATTGTTGGGGTTAGTGTGTTAGTTAAACTTTGCTGCTAAAAGAGCATATATTAATTTGGCCACAGTTATGATATAAAACATTATTCTTTCTTGTTCATTCCCCAAGTTATCATCAAATATATTTAATGAATATAACTCTGGTTTCAATTGAAACTTTGTTTTCAGAATTTCTGGCATTTTGTGAATTTGGACCCATTATTCCCTTACTTTTTTTACAGGGCCAACATATATGATAAAAGGATCCTGTATTAACAGTACAGGACTGTAGACTGCAGCAACTATAGAACCATAGCACTGATCTCCCATGCAAGCAACATCATGCTCAAAATTCTGCAACATAGGGCATTTGCAGACTGCCAAAAATAGTGTAAAGTGAGTCCACTTTAAGGGTAAGGGTTAGTGCTAGGGAGTCATGGGAATTGTTTTTTTCCTGAAACATTGAGCCTTCTCTGTCAGAGAGCTCTGGTGCCACAATAAAATACAGTTCTCATGATTCCCTAACCCTAACCTTTAAAGTGGACTCAATTTGCACTATTTCTGGCAGTCTGCAAAGGCCCATAGACTCCAATCATACATACTATGGGAGGAGTAACTATAAAAAGGGAGGAGCAAGTCAGAGTCAAAAGAGAGAATGTCAGTTTAGTCAGTTCAGAACAGTTCAGAGCTGTTCTGTTCTGTGAGTTGTCAATTAGAATTCAGGCCAGTTACCTTAGCAGAATTCATAGTTCTGTTAAAGGGGAAGCAGCTTAAAAGTATAAGAGAATAGGTTTAAAGGAAACAAGAAACAGTTTAGGTTTGAAAAGTTCAGTGAGGGAACTGAATAGGAAATGACTTGAAGCTATTGGACTACTGTAACAACTGTAACCATATGAAACAATCTTGGAGAAGATACAATCATAACATGCCTGTAAAAAAGGTTAATGTCTATTTGTTTCCAGAAGAGTATTGACTTGAATGAATTTTTAACAATAACTTCACAGACAACACACTACTAAAGAGAAAATACAAATTAATAAATACATATAAGAGAAGGACACTGGGGACCCCAATCCTAATTCATTTAAAAGAGAGTGTATTAAGGGCAGAAGTGGGGCAGGTGTCAAGGACCAAGCAGTCTTTGGAGGTTTATGAGGTGAAAAGACAATCTTGAAGCATTGATAGGAAGACTGTCTTGGTTACAGAGCGTTCTTACAACATTTGTGCAATGCTATAGATGGGACTAGAAAGACCCACTGTAGACTCCACAGAAGAAATAAGGGCTGATCTTATTGGCAGGAATTGTTTGCCACTAAAATGGGAATTCATTTTGGCAAGATGACATGAAATGTAAGAATGCATTGCAGATGTCATTTGTTTCTTCTGATACAAGATGAAGAAAGTATTTGGAGGTATTTTTTGAAGGGAAGATAGTAATAATAATAATAATAATAATAAATTTTTATTTGTAGCCTGCCCCTCTGCTAGGCAATCGGGGCGGGGGACAGCAATAATTAAAACAGAACAATGTTAGAACATTCCCTCTCCCCTTAACCCCTACCTCCCCCCTCCCCATCCCCTTAAAATAGAATTAAACCGAAGAATAATTAAAATACAATATTAATTAAATCAATAAATTAAAAACAAGATTTTCCAAGGAGACAGACAAATGGAGACCCCTTTAAGGGCCGACCGTTATTCCGGGAAGGCCTGCCGAAAGAGATCCGTCTTTACTGCTTTCTTGAAAGCAGCAAGAGTGGTAGTAAGACGGATCTCGTCCGGCAGGCCATTCCAAAGTCTGGGAGCGGTTGCGGAGAAGGCCCTCTGGGAGGTCTGGGACAGCTTAGTTTTTATTGGCTGTAACAGATTCCTCCCAGAGGACCGCAGGGTGCGGGGGGGTTCATATGGGGAGAGGCGGTCCCTAAGATAAGATGGGCCCAAGCCATGTAGGGCTTTAAAGGTCAAAACCAACACCTTGTACTGCGCCCGGAAACTAATTGGCAGCCAGTGGAGGGATTTAAGCACAGGTGTTATGTGCTCCCTCCTAGATGTTCCCGTAATTAGCCTGGCTGCCATATTCTGTACCAGTTGAAGTTTCCGGGTTAGGCACAAGGGTAGCCCCATGTAGAGTGCATTGCAGAAATCCAGACGTGAGGTTACCAGGGCGTGTACCACAGCTTCCAGATCCTTACTATCCAGATAAGGGTGCAGCTGGCGTATCAGCCGAAGCTGATAACAGGCGCTCCTGACCACCGCATTCACCTGACTAGTCATGTGAAGCGATGAGTCAAGGAGAACCCCCAGACTGCGAACACAGTCCTTTACGGAGAGTGTGACCCCGTCCAGGACTGGAGACTGTATTCCCAGATCTGGTTTCGGGCCCGTGACTGCAAGTACCTCCGTTTTGTCTGGATTCAACTTCAATCTGTTTTTCCTCATCCAACCCATTACCGCTCTAAGACAGTCATCAAGAGGAGAGGCGCCATCTGAAGTCTGAGTCGATGATCTGGTCATGGAGAGATATATCTGGGTGTCATCAGCGTACTGAAGACACTGAGCTCCATGCCTCCGAATGATCTCACCAAGCGGCTTCATGTAAATATTAAATAGCATTGGGGACAGGATGGCACCCTGAGGGACGCCACAATTAAGCTCAATTTTGGATGAGCAACTGTCCCCAAGCCTCACCCTCTGAGATCTGTCCGAGAGGAAGGAACGGAACCAGTGCAGAGCAGTGCCTCCAATTCCTAACTCCCTCAGACGATCTAAGAGGATGGCATGATCTATGGTGTCAAAGGCCGCTGAGAGATCCAAGAGCACCAACAAGGTCACACTACCCCTGTCGATACTCAGGCGGAGGTCATCGGTCAGAGCAACCATGGCAGTCTCCACTCCATATCCTGTCCTAAAGCCGGTTTGAAATGGGTCGAGATAATCGGTTTCATCCAAGACTGCTTGAAGTTGGGAAGCAACTGCCCTCTCGATCACCTTGCTCAAGAAAGGGAGCAAGGAGACTGGTCTATAGTTGTTTCTATCCAGGGGATCCAGGGAAGGCTTTTTCAGGATTGGCTTAACCGCCGCCTCCTTTAAGCAAGATGGTACCTTGCCTTCCCTGAATGACGCGTTGATTGTGTCCCGGAGGAATACCCTCAACGCGTCCCCCCCCTGGACGACCAGCCATGATGGACAAGGATCGAGGGGGCAGGTTGTCTTCCTCACACTTCCAAGCAGCTTGTCCACGTCATCGGTACTCACAGATTGTAATTGATCCAGTAAAGTGCCATCAACGGAGTTCCTGGATACCTCATCTACGGATTCTGCCAAAACAATGGCATCCAAGTCGGCTCTTATCCGAGAGATTTTGTCTGCAAAGTGAATATTAAAGGCCTCACAGCAGGCTGTCATTGGGTTAAGTAGGGGGTTTGGCGCAGGAGATACCTTCGTCAACTCCCCCACCACCCTAAACAGCTCTGCCGGGCGAGACTCTGCAGATGCAATGCGTGCAGAACAGAAAGATTTCTGCGCTGCACGCAAAGCCTCCCTGTAGGAATCAAGATGTTTCCTAAGGCGAGTTCTGTTGGATAGGAGACGAGTCTTCCGCCATTCGCACTCTAGTCGTTGTCCAACACGCTTCATCTTCCTAAGCTCCTCGGTATACCAGGGCTTACGATTCGAAGCGGGCTGGAAAGGACGCTTGGGAGCGATTGTGTCAATAGCCCTGGTGAGATCGATGTTCCACGTGTCCACCAGGGCTTCAACAGAATCACCGGCGTTGCCAACCATTAAACCCTCTAAGGCTTTCTGGAAACCAATTGGTTCCATTAGCCTTCGAGGGCGGACCATTCTAATGGGTCCGCCACCCCCGAGGGGGTGAGTAATAGCCTTTAGTTCTGCCCTGATCAGAAAATGATCCGTCCATGACAGGGCGGAGATATTTTTGATCTCCGCCCACGGATGCTCCTGCTCCGTACTAAAGACCACATCGAGTGTATGACCAGCACAATGTGTGGGCCCGTCAACCAATTGGGATAGGCCCATGTTAGTCATGGTATCCATGAACTCCCGAGCCGCACCAGTTAGATCTTGCAAACTGATTTCGAGTGGGATGTTGAAATCGCCCAGAACCAAAAGTCTGGGCCCATTCCAGTGCAGCACTGGAATAGCTCTGGACAGATACATTTGCTAACTCAGTTACCCCCTTCTGGTATAATGATGAATCTGAAGAGGTTTTTGGCACTTACAAGGTGTTGAGGTTTGGCAACAGAGAAACAAGAGTAATACATAGAGTCACTGATAAACTGAGCAGTTTTGAATGTAGTACACACTAGGGATGTACCTACTCATTCATGAACAGCTGATTGAGCTCCAGCAGCATATATTAAATATACCAAGAAAATATAGTCATCAATTCCTTTGAAATGTGGACATAATTTTTCACTCAGGGCTGAAAGAGATGGCCCTGAAGAAGTGGCATCACACCACCCCTTGGAGCACTGGGTTGGAGCTACAGCAACTGCATGGCATGCCCCCAAACCCAACTGTTTCCTGGTGCAAAAAGAAGCGGCAGAATGCCACTCCTTTTTGTGCTGTAAAAATGGTGATTTTGCTACTGCTTTGAAACTTTTTGAAGTTTCTGTGGTGCGACACATGTAAACACCATGCCACTGAAACACCGTGACACCACCCACTGTGTGGTTAGTGTGGCAGAGTGATGCTGGCTTGGGGGTTGGCATTGGGGCATGTGATGTACATACACCACACCCCCAAGCCGCCAGAAAGCTGCCGCTTCAGGACAGTCTGTTTTGCCCCACAATCTCTTCTCAAAGGAAACAATCATTTTAGAAATTATTTCCTGATTCAAGAAAATGTTTGAAAATCACAATTCTCAAAGTCTATTTGCAGTTCAGGGCTTATCCTGTGCAAAAATTACATGGGGTTGATATTTGTACAAAACAGCATTTTCTGCATAGGAAGCAGCATTTCTGTGCAGAATCATAATTTTCTGTGCAGAAAAAGCTGTTCCTACACATATTTTTAAATAATAATAATAAGTTTTATTTATATCCCACCCCTCTGTCGCGCAATTGAGGTGGCTCACAGCAATTTAAAAACTTCATACAATATTAAAATACAATCCAAAATCCCACAACCCCCCCACCCCTTAAAAGAGAATTAAACAATTTTAATATTAAAACAAGATAGTTAAAAACATATAATTAAAAACAAGCCATAGCCAAATAAACAAATAATAGGCAGGGCACATCAACCATATTCAGTAGGGAAATTTATTTGTTAATAATGTGCGGGTGATTTAAATAATTTGATAAGACTTAAACAAACATTAATTAAAATTAATTACAGCTATTTCCCTTTTATTAACTTTTAAAAATTACCCTGTCTTCTCCAAATTAAAAAAAAGTGTTATCCTTTAGGTTTTGATCAGATTGAAATGTGGCCCTCAGACTTGTCACAGTTGCCCACTGCTGATCTATGGAAACCAGCCATAACTCTAGCAGCTGAATTTTCTGCTTATCAGAGCTTTCAGACTATTTTGAAGAGCACTCATTCCAGTATATGTTTATGTGTCTATATGTGCTTTCAAGTTACCTGTCGACTTATGGTGAATCCAAGAATTCCATAGGAATTCTTAAACAAGGAATACTGAGAGGTGGTTTCCCCAGTACTTTCCTTCGAAATACAACCTACAACACTTGATATTCAAGGGCAGTCTCTCATCTAAATAGTAATCAGGGCTAACCCTGCTTAGCTTTCAAGATCAAAGGAAATCTGTTGCCCTTAGGATATTTAGGTCCCTCATTGCTGCCCAACCACAGAAATAAAGAGACTAGACACAAGATTGGGATGAAAACTGGGCCATTTATTAATTGACCTATTTATTAACTGCTTAATTAAACTGCAACCAGTTCAATAGAACAACTAAGTGTGGTAGATAGTGGCCTAGCCCAGCCTCAAAGGCTCTTTGAATTTCCCTATTAGCCCACCTTCAGGTAGTATCAATGGCTATATGGTTGCCACTGCACTTCCACTCACATTGTAGGAGCATGGCTGACCAAACAATTTGAACAAGTGGCCATGACTGCTTAATAAGGTGGAAATCATGCAGCACAGCTTAAACAATAACAACAACAGGCCATGCCAATGAAGACCCTGCTTTCCCAACTATTGGAAACAGGCAACATCACCAAGGTGCAAGTGAGTAGCAAAAAGGCTCATTCTTGTTTGTTGATCACAAAACGGCCATTAGTTAAGCCCATAATAGACAAGACCCTGGAGGTAATAGCCCAAAACTGATGTTTAGTCAAGGGGGAAAGATCTTGATGAACAAACAGAGGTCCTGTGCAGGATCCTCTGGCTTGAATGTATTCATGCAGGGCTCGTACAGGATGCATCTGAACAAGGATGAAGAGAGATCTGAGCACCTTTGCTCTGCTGATCAGTTTCAGATGATCTAATGAACAATGTCCAGAAAACTTAAGATCACTAAAGCATAAGGCTTTATCTGAATTGTCATGTTTAGCGGCCAAAACCAACTCACTAATTCTCAGCACACTGAAGAATTCTGTGAATGTTGCAGAACGGAATAATAAAACCTCATATGGTGATATGCAAATACCAGCCCATACAGATCTCAGACCTTTTAAGGGTATCAGGAGACAAAGGCATCCTACTATCCCTGGTCTCACCTCTCTCTTTAGACCAGCCTTCCAATACCTTTTTAATTCAAAAATCACCAGTGGTATCTTGGACCTCTTGTAGCTTCTGCCAAAAGGCAATGGCAGACAAGTGGCCATGAATGGACTGAGGAGCCAATCCCCTGTCATGGAGAAAAAGACAATAGTACAGGAGCTGAGGAATAAAAATAGGTAGAACCTCATTTCATTGGTACATAACCCGGAACTTGAGAAAGTCTCAAACTGATCTAAGATAACTCTTTTTCATACTGGTGGTGACAGAGAGACCCAGGGCCTGTGTCACCTTGTGTTTCCAAGGCTCCAAAGATCTCCGGGCATTGTTTCCACCAGCCGAGCCCCTCCCCCCCATCTTTTCCATCTGTTTATGAGAGATTATCTGGAATAGAATTATCAATTCCTGCAACATGCAAAGCCATAAACAAGATATTAAAATGTAAGCATTGCAATGTGAACGCCTGGACAAGGCTCATGACCCTTGGGAATTTCGATGTCAAAGAGTTGATGACATGTACAGCTGCCAAGTTATTGCACCAAAAGTGCACAGAAGAATAGGCAAACTGTTTAGCCCATATGGTGACAGCTACCAAAATGGGGGAGGAAATCAAGAAAAGTCAGATCAGAAGTTAATCCAGCTTGGATCCAGTCCTGTGTTCAAGAATGGTCACACCACAAGCCATTAAAATAAACTCCAAAACCCACTGATCCTTCTGCATCAGATGATACCTGCAGCACATCATGGAGCTTGAGTTCATTGCACAAGAATGAAATCCCATTAACGTCTGCCAGAAATTGAGACCAGATTAATAGATCTTCCTTTATAGCTGAGGTAATTCTGATTCTATGGTGCAGCTTAACAACTCCGCAGATAGTATCGCACAGACACTTCAAAAATGCTCACTCCGGGGCAACCACCCTACAGATGAAATTCAAATGTCCAATGAGCTCTTGAAATTCATGGAGCATAGCCTTGGACCGTGAAAGGAATTATTGCACCTTATGTCACAAATTGACCACCTTGTCCTCTGGGAGTTAAAATAACTGATTGACAGTATCCACAGATATCCCCCAAAATTCTGATCTTATAGCCAGACCTTCTGTTTTCTCAGGTGCCAATGGAACATCCAGCTCATCTGCTAAGGCCTGAAATTCTCTGAGTAAAAAGCAAACAAACCCCTGAACCAGCAAAGCCAATAAATAAAAATTTGTCTACATAATATACAACCCCCTTGAGATCAGTCCTTTTCCTGAGGGACAATTCAAGAAAGGTGCTGAATGCCTCGAAGGCTGCACACAAAAGAGAGCAACCCACTGGGAGAGCCTGGTCCATGTGGAACTGGCCATCAAACCTAAAACCCAACAATTCAAAATCCAAAAGATGAACAGGCAACAAGCAAAATTCAGATTTAATGTTGCATTTGGTTAACTCGGCCCCCACAACAAGGTTCCTAATTTATTGAACAGCAGTGTCAAAAGAAGTGTAACAAACTGTACACAACTCATGGGGGATAGCATCATTAACTGACTGATCGTGAGGATAAGATAAATGGTGGATAATATGGAACCCGCCAGCCACTTTTTTAGGAACAACACCCAATGGGGAAACCTTCAAATTAGGAGTAGAAGGGGATGAAAAGGGGCCCAAAACATGACCCTCAGCTACCTCCTTAGCAATCTTTTGTCTAATAATATGTTCCATCCCCCTAACATATTTTAAGCTGTTCACTAAAAATGGATGTCAGGGGTCCTGAAAAGGAATATGAAAACCCTCATGGAAACCATTAAGCAAATAATGTGCTGCCCCCGAATGTGGATAAGATGCAACAACCACTCAAGAACCTCAAGCTTGATTGAGTGGAGGCCCTTTTCAAGGTGTGGGAGATCCATCTGACCTTCTATTATTCTGTCCCTCTTTGTTGGAGCCTGACTGGGCTCACCCTTTGGTGCAATTTCAAAAGGAATGAGGGCCTTTACAAACAGAGCACTCATGACTGTATTTACAAGCTTTAAGGTTGCACACACCTTGAAAACTAAACTCCCAACAGATAAGCTTTGGAGGTTGACCTGAAGAACTCAGTGGCTGTGAAGCAGATGAGCCACCCAATTTCTGTACGAGATGACCACTGTAGGTACTCTCTTCTTGGATTGGGTAGGTCAGTGTCATAAGTTGCATCCACAATTGAGAATGCAACATATCCCAACACATAGTGGGATGTAAGGGAGCCTGAATGTGAAAAGCCTCTTCATACAGCAGACAGGACAGAACAGCATAATCAACATAAGCCCTGTTAATAATGTCCATATACTGGATCAGGGCAGTTGCACAGATAGGCTGGGTTTTTGCTATAACCCCCACATAAATGTGGAAACCATTGAGCCAATTGGAAAAATTATGCTCCACCTTCCTCTGACACAATTTTTTCCTTTTCCTTGTCATCCATCTCCTCCTTCTCTTTTTTTTTTCTAGTTCACGATGAAGCAAAGAGAAAACATCCACGTATTCCCCTCTCAATAGATATTATCAATAGTAGACTGCAACAAATGATCACCCAATGGTAAAGCTATCCCACCAAATGGAATGGCCGATGGGGACATGGCAGCATAACTTGACTGACCCTGAGAAAAGCTCCAGTGTGTGTCAACAGGTGGCAAAAGGGGGAGGGGAGTAAGAGAAAATGGGAATCCAGGCCATTGGCCACATGTGGGCTGTGAGATGGGCCAATCAGATTGACATGCTGATCCTGGAGCAGCTACTCCCCCTTAGCACCCTCCCATGGAGCTGTATGTATCTGAATATGGGCTGGAAACCCCCAAGGTCACAAATAACCCAAAGGAGGGTCACTGTATTGTAGAAGCGACTCACATGGTGAAGGCAAAACTACTGGTGGTTCAACTGCCTCTCAGGTTCAGCCTGGGAAGGGAATTCTTGGCCTGCAGGGGGCTGGCCAGCTCAAACTACAGATGCCTCAGGGTCAGACTATACCCATTCTAAGGCAAAAATATGTGTTTTCATTTCTTCATAGAGTCTAGAGCACTTAGGCTACTTAAAAGCCCTCTTAGGTTGATAAAATTGAGAAGACAGAGGAAATGGATGCTGCAACCCCCTGCAGGCTTCCTCGAGTGCTCTACTTCTAGAAAATATCTCTTCCATATCACCATCATCAGACGTGTCCCTAGAGAATGAGAGTTGTTCTACTGGGTGCTTAGAAGGCTGAGCAGATCCTTTACCCTGGGGGGGGGGGGGCTTTCCCTTTTTTGGAGCCATTGCAAAGCACACCAGCTGAATAAGATCACAAACCCAATTATTTAGGGGGGAGGGGAAACTATCCACCCAACAGACTAAATATATGCATATATAATTGATGTAAATAAGATGACAGTTCAGAAAGCGATGACAATAATAATAATAATAATAATAATAACAACAACAACAATAACAATAAAACTCATATAAAGAGGTGCCTTAATGGGGCAATTCCTCTGAAATATAACCTATTGCAAAAAAACCTCAGCAACCTTGCTGGGGGGGGGGGGCAAGGACCAGTTTAAAAATACCAAACTGAGTACACCATAGAGTCTTGCAACCGCCTTACAAATTGTATGCTTTGCAACTGTGTGGGGCTCAAGGGGTAAGCCAGAAAAACAGTCCATAGCAGGAAAGCACAGCATGAGCCACCACTGCAAGACTACCCCCAACACCCACAAAGCCAGCATGACCAAATATATATATATATATTTTAATAATTCCCAGAACTCCTTAGCATTGAGCCATGGCAGTTAAAATGGCCTAAACTAGATATTTCTCAAATGCCGATGCAAGCTTTAGAGCATGTGACTCATCCAAGACGGTTTTTTTGTGGCAGAGCTGGGATCCGAGACCTGGTCTCCAAGGTCCTAAGTCCAATGTTCAAACCACTAGGCCACAACCTTTCCCTGGAATGAAATGGCCACAGCAGGCAGGAACTGACCCCAGAGCCACATGCAGCACAAACCACCAAGTGACCAGCCAGGCCTAGGCCAGGCTGATAGAGATTTGGCAGCAGGCACCACCCCACAATTTATTTATTTTTTTTGGGGGGGAGACAGAAAACATCTGTGGCAGTCCAGCCAGAAGGCCACCTACCTTGCCAAGAGCAAAAAGCAGCTTGCATCCACCCAAAGCCACACAGGACATGCAGCCATGGGACTACCAGGCAACCCCCCAGGCCCCGGGCGAGCCCACCCTCTAAAGGACTGGCAGGTCCTTCACCACCTCTCCCAACCATGAGGAAGGGGGGGAGAAAAAAGAAACAAGCTGGGGAAACTCATCCAAAAGCAAGAATATGTCCTCTTTCCTCAATCAAAATCCTGAACTGAAGCTCTTGGTGGCAGCAAGCACTGAGACAATTTTGGCTCTGCCCCCAAAGCTTCCCACCATGGCATAATTGCCATGGTGTGAATTGCTTTTAGCCTGTCTCTTTCCAGGGGATGGAAGCAAACAGCCCATCCCCTTCCAACTCCTCCATTGTGGAGGTGGGAGGATGGCCATTACAGTAATCTTAGGTTAATGGTTGATTAATCATTGCATCCATACTGTCCTTATCCAGGAAAGGCCATAATTGATGAATCAAACAGACATGGCTCTGAGTAAGGGTTAATCATAGATTTCTGCATTCTCAACAATAAAGATATCCTGAAAATATCACAAAAGCCATGAAACCTTTGAAGCCTTTTTAGTTGTTTATTTTATATTTGGGAGCTTTCTTTTGTGGAAAAGTCAGAGGGATGACTGTGTGTATGAAAGGCACAAGCACGGTTGATGGGGACATGAGAGAGGGCCTTTTCCGTGGCTGCCCTTAGACTCTGGATCTCTCTACCCAGGGAGACAGGATTGCCCCTTCCTTGATGGCCTTTTGCTGACAGATGAAAACCTTCCTTTTCAGACAGGCATTCAAAACAGAAAACTTTTAAAGAATGGCCTGGGGTGCTTTATTGTTTTAATGTATTTTAAACATTTTTATCTTTTTAAATAATTTTTAATCTGTTTTTAATTATTGTAGTAATTTTATACTGCTTTAATGTGCTATTTTTGTATGTTTTTAATTGTATTGTTTTTCATGTTGCAAGCCACCCTGAGTCCCAGTCCTGAGAGAAGGGTGGGATATAAATAAATAGAAGAAGAAGAAGAAGAAGAAGAAGAAGAAGAAGAAGAAGAAGAAGAAGAAGAAGTTATTTGCCTGGGTATGAAGGCACAACATGAAGGCTCAAGTCCAAGTCATCTGTTCAAATATATTTTCCACCCTTCCATACTTGGTTCTGGCATAGACTTATGCTATTAAATATATTTAACACAAATAGGGTGCATTATACAGGTAACTCCTTTGCAACTAAGTTTTTGCTGTGTGATCATAAAACTGGAAGAGAATGAGGCATATTGTGCCCTTCACATGATGGGCTCCCACCGTTCCATTCCTTTTTAGAATAATACCCATCACATAAATTGGTTTGTGTTTCCTTTAAGGATGAACAATCATAGTGAATTTGGAATCCTGTGACTCTGACTATTCTGAAACATACACAACAATATGGCACTAATGGCATTTTCTTGTTACTCTTTCAGGTTAGCATCTCCTGTAGAATCGGAGCATTTGAATTCTCATCCATTAGTCACCTTTCATTATTGTTAGGAGGCTGTTTTGTGCACACCTCTTGCTACATATTATCCATTAACCTAGCCTAGCCTCTCCTTATGAACTACATTTCCCCCCATAGAAATCTCAGGGGAAACATAATGTTCTGACACCATTTTCCAGTCTAAACTGCTTTGTTCAAATACAAATATGAAGGTCCTATTCCAGTACAAGTTCAAGATACTTGGTTGTGAAATCAGCAGAGACATAGATGAATAAAATAGATGAAAGAAGTTTAATAATTTCTATAAAACAAAGCAAATAAAGAAGCTAGAAAGTAAAATATATAAAACCTACAAAATTACAGAACCAATACGGTGCAGTGATTTGAGTGTTGGGATAGGTTTTTAGGAGACCAGGATTCAAATCCTCAATCAGCTGTGGAAGCCCACTGACTAACCAATGGTGAGTTATACCCTCTCAGCCTCAAAGGCGGGTAATGATGAAATCAGAACAAATCTTGACAAGAAAATCCCATGATAGGGTCACCTTAGAGTTCTCATTTGCCAGAAACAACTTGAAGGCACACAACAACAACAACAACAACAACAACAACAACAACAACAGAAAAGTACAGAACAAGTAAAATTCTCATTCAGTTATGACATTAACCATATTTGTTGTTGTTGATATGTACCTTCAAGTAGTCTTAATTATGGCAACCATACCATGGGGTTTTCTTGGCAATATGTATTTAAATAAGGTTTGCTATGATTTTTTCACAGAGATAGTGCGACTTGCCCAAAGTCACCTAGTGAATTTCCATGGCTGAGTAGGGATTCAAACCTGGTATCCTGAAGTCCTAGTCCAATGTTCACACCACTACATGTGTGATGTAGTCATGCTGTTACTCCTGTTTATCTGTGAAAGCATCTTAGCTCCAAAGTCTATATGAAATAATGTCCTATTATGTGTTGCCTCAGCTGTGCCCCAAATGGTATGTATAGGAGAGGCTAGTCAGATGGGCTGCCTAACCAAAAATGTGTTCCACTGTGAGCTTTCCAAAGTATGTTCATTCTAGGAGACCTCTCACTAGACATCTGTGAGGACATCCTCAGGGGAGCAAATTCTCAATCAAAAGCCCATGCTAAAGAACAAAGAGATGTGTTTATGAGTTACATTCACAATATTCAGGAATATATAGTTGTTTATACCAATGCACAGACTACACAAAGTGTGTCCTATGAGAACTATGATCATTCTCCAAGTACAGAATTAACAAGTGGGTTACTAAGGAATATTATCTTGGGTCTGAAATGTAAGAAACAGCTCACCATCTGTGTAGAAGTGGTGCCTCTATTTCCAGTATTACTTAGCTGTGTTCATTTTCTATCAGCATCCTGTCTACTCAATCCATGCAAAGCTTTCACAGATTTTAGACATATCAGAGAAAACAGGATGTCATCTGGTACACATTTCTGTCTATCAATAATATTTTATAGTCCAGTGTTTGGCTTTTGGATTGGCAGAGTACTTTGTAAATCAGAACCTTAATCTTAGGTACATGGCAGTTCTGAAGCTCTGAAGCAATCTAAGCATGTATATTCATTCTAAATTTTGAAGTGGGAAAAAATGTTCAAAGGAAACCACTGAACAGCTTCATGATGAGAAGCCACTTCAGACCTGAGAAGCATCTTAGAGATGCATAAAAAGAATTAAGAGAGATTAAAAATATCAGCAAGTTCATTACGAAGTAGTGATTATTCCATGCATGAAGAAAGTGAGATACAATGAATGGGAACATCAAATAGACATATATCACTCTGTAGTTGGATGCCAGCAACAATACAGACGTAAGAGAGGGTGTTAAGTATGCCCTTTGGTTTTGCTTTAAATTGCTGCTTTGTCTTTCAGGGCAAGCTGCTGCTTTGGTGTCAGAAGCATTTTGTGTGATATCTTATTTAAACTGGAGAAGAAAAAGCTACATAGAGTAAGATGCAGTTCTAAAGGCTCATATTGAATTCTCTAAATGATGGTGAATCATTGCTACTTCGTGCCTGCACAGAAAGTTGAGAATGAGATCCATGTCCCACCTCAGCTCAAGAATTAGGAATAATAAGATTTTTAATCATAGAATGTTATTAATAACATTTTGTTTTAATTCAACAAATATCTAGAAGACTTCACAGAATATGTATATCATATATATGCCTTTTATATGTGATTAAGCCTTTGGTGCTTCTTTGCTTTTGTTTACAATCTAGGGTCCTTTCTTACTACATAACTATAGCACTATGATTCTACTGCACTTGTCATGGAAACATCCTATGGAATCCTGAGAATTTTAGTTTGGTGAGACACAGCACCTCTCCAGCTGAGAATTCCTGGGATTCCAATGAATGTTGTGGTGTATTGTGAAAGGGCCCCTGGGTACCTCTCTGTTATTTTAGAGCATTACTTTTTAAACAGCATAGGCCTGATCTTTATGTGCAGCAGAATGAAATGGAAAAGACTTGAGGTAGTGGAACATATCATATAATTTAGAAATGATATTCTTCATTAAAAAACACACAACTGCAATCAGAAAACTAGCACAGAAGGGAAAAGGTATGAAACAGATTCTTCCCCTGGCTCCATGTTCTAATATTTTATTTGCAGGAAATTTAGTGCATGTATCATTCCCAAACTACCACCTTCTGCTTGAAGTGGAAGAATTCACTATAGGACCACAGTGTTATACTACATCATTCTATTGACTATATATGCTCCCACTTACACAAAGGAAACAAAAGCACAACTGTGGAGGAAAAGACTCATTAGCTTGCCTCCAGAAAGAGAGACACTGGGGAGAAACAGACTGGCAAAAAGTGCCAGAGTCCCAGTGGCATGAGGGCATGGCATTCAGACATCAGCATGTCCCATGCCATCAGGAAACTGCATGGACAACTGCACATTTGGTGGACTCACGGTGTTTATGCGGTACAGCGTTCAGACACACTGTACCACAGAAATGTTGAAAAATGCTGCCATGGTGGCAAATGCACCTTTTCCCCGGCTTTCTGCCTCTTCTTTTTGCACCAGGGAAGTACCAGTTTGGGGGCATGGTTTGCAGTTGCTGCATCCCAGCAAGCAAAGGGGTGGTGGCAAGCCCCTCTACCTGGGTCATCTGACTGTTGGTGTGGTGCCTACTTTTAGGCCTTCTCTCCCTCAAACTCTCCCCTTGTCTTCTTTGTTTGGCCCACATCCATCAGGCAGTGTAGGCTATTGCTGGTCACCTCTTGGGGCCAAGTAGGATTTTTCCCCATCCTTTTCAGGAGGGTTTTTTTTTTGTTTTGTTTTGTTGTTTTTGGTGGGGGAAGTACATTGCATTGTGTTTGCATGGAATTATGGAATAATTGACACTGAGTGTGACAGTACACATAGGTGGTTCCTTGCAAGTAAATGGGGAGGAGTTAAAGGAATAGTGATGGCAAGCACTGCTAGGTGCTGATTTGGTGAAGAGGACATCTTCAGGCTTGCTTCAATGGGTCATAAGGCTTAGGGGGCAGGAAAGGATACTACCCTTAGAGGCAGCTTGGGTCACAATTTCCCTTTATGTCATGGGACATGGAAGGTGAAGTTACTTAGGAAAGTATCCTTGTTGATGGCTGACTGGTTTCACAGCCTTTGAAGCTTGGATGCTTCAAAATGGTGGCTGGGGAGGAGTTTAGGCTGGGAATCCACACCTCAGCTGAGACCCACTTTAGACTCCTCCCCTGCAGACCATTAAAACTCAAAGATATATAAAATAAAGCAACACTTCAGTACTCAGTTCTGTCATCTGCTCTCATTGTAAAGCAAAAACCAGATACCATCTTGAATGGAAAAACAATTCCTAAAAAATCAGGGAAAGGATGAGTAGCTCAGCAAGCTTAAATATATCCTACATCCCATTTTCTCATTCTGTAGGCTTACTGAAGAGACGAGTGCAACCCTCATGCAATTTGCATTTTTCAGATAGCTCTAAATCCATTTTTGATAGAAACATATGGACCCAATGAGGAAGATAGGAAGTGTGTGATACCACAAAAACCTCTTTATTTCACCAAGACTTCTACAGCTTCCACAAAATACTTTTATCGTGAATATTTTTATCATGATCTCAAAGTGATTGTTATATGAAACTAGTACTGTATTTTCCGACATATAAGACAACTGGGCACATAAGACGACCCCCAACTTTCCCAGTTAAAATATAGAGTTTGGGATATACTCGCCGTATAAGACGACCCCTCTTCCAACACACACCAAATAAAATTTAAAAAAAAACAAACCATGAGATTTGATTTCAAACTGGTAATTTTAATTCAAATGCTTATGGCATGCAGGTACTTAGCTGGAAAACTGTCACTTATAAATGCAACAAACTACAGCTCCCATGTTCCCTAGCATTTATTTCTGCAGTGTGTTTTGGACCTTACTTTTTTAAAAATAGTCCAGATTTAAATGCTGCTTTAAAAATTATTTCCATCTCCCAGCTATGAGATGGTTGGGGGAAAATGAGAAAGTGTTGGGAGGAAAGACTGCCAATATACTAGATGATGCATTCTGGGGAATGTACAATCTGTAGCCAAGGAAGTGGCCCTGGGCATGTCATACACTCTCAGCCTCAGAGGAGGGTAATGTCAACCCCCCTTTGAAGAAACATGCCAAGAAAACCCCATGGTACGGTTGCCTTAGGGTCACCATAAGTCAGAAAGGACTGGGTGAACTTGGACAAGTCACACACTCTCAGCCTCAGGGGAAGGCAATGGTAAACCTCCTCTGAGAGAATCTTGCCAAGAAAACCTCATGATCACCATAAGTCAGGAACAATAACAAAAACAATAACATTCTTGGAGGTCACACTCTCTCAGCCTCTGGGGAAAGCAAATGGCAAATGCTTTCTGAACAAACCTTGCCAAGGAAACCCAGGATAGGTTTGCCTTTGAGTTGCCAGAAGTTAGAAACAACTGGAAGCACACAACAGCCACCACCACAACAGCATTTTTGGAAGTCACACTCTCTCAGCCTTGGGAAAAGCAATGACAAATGCTTTCTGAACAAACCTTGCTGCAGTGCAAGGGGGCTTCCCTGCTCCTCTTCACCTCATCCTCCTCCTCCTTCTCCCATGAGGGGGGGCTTTTTCTGAGGGGAAGGGAGGAAGCGAGGAATGGAGGAAAGAAAGAAGGGAGGAAGAAAGGAAGGAAGGGGGTAAAGAAGGGAGGGAAGGAAGCTGAGGCCTTTCTCTGAGGCTGAGAGAGTGTGACTTGCCCAAGGCCACCCAGTGGGTTTTTACAGGGCCTTCTCTGCAGCCCAGCCCAGCCCAGCCCAGCCCAGTGAGGGAGGAAGGGAGAAACACCTCACTTCACCTCGTCCTGCTTCCTCCTCCTCTCCTCCAGGCCAAGCCAGCAATGCCTCCACCTCCTGCTCCTCCCTGATCTTCCTGAGGGTGTGGCCCAGCCTGGTGAGTTGAGAGGGAAGAGGAGGGAGACAAAATGGCCCTCGCACTGAGGAAGGAGACAAAATGGCTGCCAGGTGAGCTTGATCTTTCTCTTCCCAGCGTATAAGACGACCCCTGACATTTGGGAAGATTTTCTGGGGTTTAAAAGTCATCTTATACACCGGAAAATACAGTATTTATCAGTGTCTTTGGTCCTTTGGGTTACCTATATAGAATTTGTCTAATGCTACAGTTCTGTGTACAATTAGCTGATTAGATTTTATTGTACTATACGTGTCATTATTTTAAAATTAGTTATCTGAAAGGTACTGGGTTTTGCACACATGGACATCATCAGGTGATCAACACACAAATCAAATAGATTATATGATTGGAAGTTAAATATGGTGGAACTCTATACTAGTGGCGAAGACTAGATCAGGTGTCGGCTGTGGCGCAGCTCATGAATTACTCATATCAAAAATAAGAGAAAGATTCAAGAAGGAAATAAAACCAATTATTATTAAATAAATGATCTAAAGAATATCTCAAGAGAATTTACTGACAACATAATGTTAGTGAATGTGCTCCATTTTTCCTATATATTTTAGCCATGTGGAGTTCCCTATGACCCCAGCCTGACCTTTGGGGGATGGCAGCCATAATCCCCTAAATGTAAGGTCAGGTAAGCAAGCTGAAATTGCTCAAGACCACTAAAGATTTCCTAGAAAGGCAGGTTTTAGGAGTTGCCCTTGGGAATATCTCATTATATTGGAAAAGATACCTAATGGTGTTTGTTTATCTTAGTCTCACACTTAATGGGACAGTGATCAGATTTGATTGCACCCCTTTCTCTAGCTTCCTTTCCTTGATAGCTTTGAAATCAAATGCATTGGTTAGACTATGCCCAGACTTAGGTAAACAATAGTAAACCCATCAAGCCTTTGTCCACCTATTGTTTGACTCATGGCCAGGAGGCAGAATTTCCCTATAAGAACCCCTGGATTTTAGCAGACCTTGTGCTACCTTGGAAGTGCATGCTGAATCTCTGTCGGTCTGCGCTCTGAGATAGTTCCTGTGACCCCCCTCTCTTTCTGGTCATGCCCCTTCCATGGAACTCATCCTCATTCGCTGCCAGAAGTCCAGAGGAGTCCCTAGGGCATAAGTATATCCTTCTATCCTAGTCTCTCTCTTTACCTCCCCCGCTTTCGCTCTTCCCCACTTATTCTTCTAGTGTGTGCATGTGTGTGTGTCGCATTGGGACGTTTGCTTGCTGTATTAATAAATATTTTAGACTTTAATTGGAGTTTGGTCTGTTTCAGTGTCATTTCTTGCCAGAACTCTTACATTTCTGGTATACAATTTGATAAGGTCTCAGAAGCGAAGTTGGGTGCTTCACTCTCACATTGGAGCTAATTATAAATTCCCTAATATTAGGTCTTGGTTTCCCAACAATAAGAAAGAGATTTGCATTATTAAGCATAACAGACTGAGAACCAGAGGAACTATGGTCTGAAGCCAGGGACATAATGAAAGAAGAATGCAGACATACACTTTCAATAAACAAAAGTAATAGGGGGGGAAAACATGGATGACAGAAAAAAACTCACTATAAGCAATAAGAATTATGAATGCGGTTGTACAATGGCTTGTTTGCAAGGATAAAGAAAATTACTACAATATCCAACACAGAGAAATATAAGACAACAAAAAAAGGGGAAGAACAAGAGATCTATTTTACGAGATCTGAGAAATTAAAGGAAAGTTCAAAGCAAGGACCGGGATGATCTATGACAATAGAAATAACATAATTCAAGACCAGGAAGGAATAAAAAGACATTAGATGCAATACACAAAAGAATTATACAAAAGAGACGACAAAATGAAGGACACATGGAATGAAGAGCCATATGAAGATGAACCCCCAAATTCTAAAAGGTGAGGTGGAAACTGCAATAAGAGAAATAGTGAAAAACAAATCACCAGGAACATATGATATTCCAATTGAACTGCTACAATCCACATTGACAGAGTCAACTCTAGTGCTAACCAACATATGTCAACAGATATAGAAAACAAAACGATGGCCAACAGATTGGAACCCATCAATATACATTCCCATCCACAAAAAGGGAGACACAAGAGACTCCAGCAACGATAGGACCATAACCCCTGATCTCCTATGCAAGCAAAATCATGCTCAAATTTCTGCAACATAGACTTCAACCATACATCGAAAGAGAGATCCCAGAGGTCCAAGTGGGATTCAGGAAAGGAAGAGGCACTAGGGACCACATTGCAAACATACGATGGCTAATGGAGCACACCAGATACCAAAAGAAAATCAGCATGTGCTTTATAGACTATAGCAAAGCCTTTGACTGCATAGACCATGAAAGGCTATGGAATGTCCTTAAAGACAAGGGAGTGCCAACACATCTGATAGTTCTGATGTGGAATCTGTACTAAGGTTAAGAGGCTATTGTCAGAACTGAGTATGGAAAAACAGAATGGTTCCCAATTGGCAAAGGAGTCAGACAAGGCTGCATATTTTCACCCTATCGGTTCAACTTGTATGCAGAACATATTATAAGAAAAGCATGCTTGGACACAGAAGAAGGAGGAGTGAAAATAGGAGGAAGGAATATCAACAATCTAAGATATGCAGATGACACCATAATAATAGCAGAAAACCTCACAGACATGAAACACCTAGTAATGAAAATCAAGGAAGAAAGTGCAAAGGTAGGCTTAATGATGAACATAAAGAAAACAAAAATAATGACCACTGAGGACCTTCACAAGTTCAACTTAGACAATGAAGAAATAGAAATAGTAAAATAATTCTCACACCTGGGATCAAACATTGATAGAAATGGGGATTGCAGTCAGGAAATTAGAAGATTAAGAATAGGGAGGGTGGCTATGAAAGAACTAGAAAAGATTATAAAATGCAAAGATATACAACTCAGCACAAAAGTTAGAATCATACAAGCCATTGTATTCCCTGTTACCATGTATGGATGTGAGAGCTGGACAGTTAAGAAAGATGATAGGAAGAAAATCAACTCCTTTGAGATGTGGTGCTGGAGAAGAGTGTTGTGGATCCCGTGGGCAGCCAAAAAGACAACAAATAGGTCCTAGAGCAGATCAAGCCGGAAACCTCCCTGGAAGCCAAGATGACCAAACTGAGGCTGTTGTACTTTGGACACATCATGAGAAGGAAATATTCATTGGAAAAGACAATAATGCTGGGAATGGTGGCAGGAAATTAGAAGAGAGGAAGGCCACATGCCAGATGAATGGACACTATTAAGGAGGTAATGGGTATGGGTTAGTAGGATTTAAACAGAGCAGTGAAGGACAGGGTTTTTTGGAGATGTCTCATCCAGAGGGTTGCCATGAGTCTAGATCAGCTCAAGGACAGTTAACAACAACAACAAACTGTTGTTGCACAAGGCTGAGTTTACCTTTATGACTCTGTGGCTACTTCAAGTGTGTTTTCAAAATAAGATTGCAAATATTAACATATTTTGAAAAAAATAGTTTAACCCAACTCCATCTTAACATCACATAATTCTCATCAGCTTTTTCTCCCACTTAATTTTCAATTAGCTTGTAAAATGATACAAGGAAGCTGGAGTGTGACAAAAATGTGGAATGTGTCCAGGATACGTGATGCATTTTTTCAATGCCTAATACTTTTCAAAAATTTAAAAATTATTACAATTAATGGAACTGAAGGTATTAAGAGGTCCATATATGTTAGGTGTCCCTCTTCAATGTAGTGTCTATCCTGCAGAAATCTCTAGAACTTGCCTTTGTAAGTATTCTGCTTTGGTTATTATTTGTTACAAACTTCCATAAGAACCCAGCTTTATAGAATAGATAGTACCGGTACTGTATTATCCCCACTTCTCTGGGTTATGTGTATGCAGTCATAACTTCTGCATTGAACTAAAAATTATTTATTGTTGTTGTTGTTAATTCTTCTTCTTTTTATATTATTATATAATATAATAATATAATAATTAATAGTTTATTATTATGACTAAGGTGTGAATAGTTCTTATCTTCATAAACATACACAGCTGCCTCCTACTGAATCAGATTATTTATCCATTTAGGGCACTGTTGTTGTAATTGATTGGCAGTAACTCTCAACAAGGATATCTGGCAGGATAGTTTTCTTAGCCCTACCCATGAGCTGAATTCAGGACTTTCTGCATGCACAGTATGAGTTTAACCATTTAGGTAAAGACCCTTTCCCAGTGTCCAGTGAACAGAATCTTGACTCCATGTTCATCTGGTCAATTGCCATATTAGGACATGAATCAGTTTCTTCCATATGGTTCTGATGGAACTTGGTATTAAATGCTGGAGTTAACTGACTTTAAAGAAATAACAGTTATATGGATTGGTACGTACTCATAAATTACTGAATGCAATATCAACAACATCAATTTTTGGAAGCAGAAAAATAATTACCACTGCTTTTATATGCGGCACCACTTATCTACATTGTGCAGCAAAATGCATGCACAAGAACATTTGAGATTATTGACTGGCCATCTGTATTGCAGTTACAGATTTGTAATCTAGAATTACAGATGTGTAACTGCTTCATATACAGAAAGACTATATAGCCTTGCTGTAACACTGTAAATGTTCCCATTGCCCATGTTAACACCCAGCAGCCACTTTGGAAGAAAATTTTTTCTCAGTTCTTCTCATGAACCTATTTAAATATTTGAATCTGCATGGTGGGACTTGTCAAGATGAGAGGAAGGATTAATAAACTGAGAAAATATTTAAGAATTTTACAAAGGAAATATTAGGCCTAATTAATTAAACTTCATTCATTCATTCAAATGTGATGAATATATTAAATAAGTGGTCATAGATTATGCAACAAACAATACAAATAATTACAAATTCATCCAAACAGAAGAAAAACATCAAATGTCATAATAAAGGCAGTGGAGCAGCAGTGACAGGAGCAAGGCCGCTTGGAGGATTCATCGAGGCCTTGGGGACTAAAACACTTTCTCCCCTTCCCCCCCCCCCCCCATGGGCAGAAGAGGCTGCACCTGCAGCGAGGCTGCAGATGGGCTCGGGCGGGCATAAAACTCCTCCCAGGAACCATCTCCTCTGCAGCAAAGCGACAGTGACAGCAGCAAGGCCGCTTGGAGGACTCATTGAGGCCTTGGGGACTAAAACACCTTCTCCCCCCAGACGGGCAGAAGAGGCTGCACCTGTGGCAAGGCTGCAGATGGGCTTGGGCAGGCATAAAACCCTTCCCAGGAACCATCTCCTCTGCAGCGGAGCGGCAGTGACAGCAGCAAGGCCACTTGGAGAAGTCATTGAGGCCTTGAGGACTAAAATACCTTCCCCCCCCCCCCCGCCAGATGGGCAGAAGAGACTGCACTGGTGGCAAAGACTGGGTTATCCCAGAATTCCTACCATCTGGGCAGTGGCATATGTACTTTCCCCTCAGTTATGCACAATGTTAATAGTGGGACAGCTGCCAAGTCTGGATGGGGGTTAAAATCTGATAGATCCCCCGAACTTCTCTTTCCACTGTTCAATTGACACTGCCCTATCTATCATGGGACAGGAATTAGCTGGATTATCAACCATTGTCATCATTTAATGGAGCCGGAAGTTGTCTGGGTGTGGGAATTGAGGTTGTGTGGGGGAAGGGAAGGTATGGTGGTAACAGAGTGAAGAAATGTTACAAAAGAAGAAGGGATCGATGCCTAATATCTATCCCTTCTTCAGTTCACTCTGTTTCCCAGAATAACTTGGAGAGTGTACTGTCCATTCCACAGACCCTTACTCTGCTCCTCTGCAATGCCAGGTCAGTCAAAAATAAGACCCATATTATTCATGATCTCTTAGTAGACGAGGCAGCCGACCTGGCATGCTTTACGGAGACCTGGCTGGGAGACGCTAGCACAGTGACATGGGCGCAGGCCCTCCTGGCTGGGTACTCAGTCTGGGAACAGATAAGGGAAAATGGGTGGGGGGGATGGTATGGCCTTGGTTCATAGAAACAACTTGACCAGGAAGTCTATCCGGAAAACAGCTTACATTGAGTGTATGTACCTTAGCTTGAGAACCAGGGATAGTTTGGGGATTCTGTTGGTATACCGGCCACCCCATTGCTTAACAGACTCCCTGACCGAGCTGACCCAGCTGGTCTCTGAGCTGCTGTTGGAATTGCCCAGACTTTTGGTTTTGGGCAACTTCAACATTCCACTCGAAACCAGCTTGTCAAATCTAACCGATGCAGCTCGAGAGTTCATGAAGACCATGACAAACATGGGCCTATCTCAATTGGTTGTCGGGCCCACGCATTGTGCTGGTCATACCCTTGATGCAATCTTTAGCACGAAACAGGAAAATCCGTGGGCAGAGGTTATAAAAACCTCCACATTGTCATGGATGGATCATTTCCTGATCAAGATAGAGCTAAGAGCCACTATCACCCCCCCCGGGGGTGGAGGACCCACTAGAATTGTCCGCCCTCGAAGGCTAATGGAACCAATTGGGATCCAGAAAGCCCTAGAGGGTTTAATGGTCAGCAATGCCAATGATTCTGTCAAAGCTTTGGTTAACACCTGGAACATCGACCTTACCAAGGCTATCGACACAATCACTCCCAAACGTCCTTCCCAGCCCACTTCTAATCATAAGCCCTGGTATACAGAGGAACTTAGGAGGATGAAGCGAGCTGGACAATGACTAGAATGCAAATGGCAGAAGACTTGGATGTTATCCAACAGAACTCACCATAGGAAGCATCTTGACTCCTATTGGGAGGCATTGCGTGCAGCACAGAGATCCTTCTGTTCTGCACATATTGCATCTGCAGAGTCCTGTTCAGCAGAGCTGTTTAGGATGGTGGGGGAGCTGACGCAGGTTCCCCCTTACCAAACCCCCTACTTAACCCAATGATAGCCTGCTGTGATGCCTTCAATATCCACTTTGTAGATAAAATCTCTCGGATAAGGGCTGACTCAGATGCCAGTGTTTTGACAAAATCCATTGACGAGGTGTCCAACAACTCTGTTGATGGCACTTTACTGGATCAGTTTCAGTCTGTGAGTACCAATGACGTGGACAAGCTCCTTGGAAGAGTGAGGAAGAAGACTTGCCCTCTCGATCCATGCCCATCTTGGCTGGTCATCCGGGGGGGGGTGACACGTTGAGAGTATTCCTACAGG
Source organism: Phrynosoma blainvillii (assembly GCA_026167975.1). Lineage (NCBI taxonomy): Eukaryota > Metazoa > Chordata > Lepidosauria > Squamata > Phrynosomatidae > Phrynosoma > Phrynosoma blainvillii. Next base: position 179,054,309 of record JANUYF010000003.1, on the reverse strand, counting down.
ATACAATCAATGTGTCTTTCAGGGAAGGTATTGTACCATCTTGTCTAAAGGAGGCGGCGGATAAGCCACTCCTGAAAAAAAACTTCCCTGGACCCCCTGGATAGAAACAATTATAGACCAGTCTCCTTGCTACCTTTTCTAAGCAAGGTGATCGAGAGGGCAGTTGCTTCCCAACTCCAGGCAGTCTTGGATGAAACTGATTATCTCGATCCATTTCAAACCAGCTTCAGGACAGAATATGGAGTGGAGACTGCCATGGTTGCTCTGACCGATGACCTCCGCCTGGGCATCGACAGGGGTAGTGTGACCCTGCTCGTGCTCTTGGATCTCTCAGCGGCTTTTGACACAATAGATCACTCCATCCTCTTGGATCGCCTGAGAGAGTTAGGAATCAGAGGCACTGCTCTGCAGTGGTTCTGCTCCTTCCTCTCGGGCAGATCCCAGAGGGTGAGGCTCAGGGACAATTGCTCTTCCAGAATTGAGCTTAATTGTCGCATCCCTCAGGGTGCCATCCTGTCCCCGATGCTATTTAACATCTATATGAAGCTGCTGGGTGAGATCATTTGGAGGCACAGAGCGCGGTGTCATCAGTACAGATATATTTCTCCATGTCTAGAACATAGCCTCAGACTTCAAATGGCGTCTCTCCTCCCAATGACTGTCTCAGAGTGGTAATGGATTGGATGAGAAAAAACAGACTGATACTAAATCCAGACAAAGTGGAGGTACTTACAGTCACAGGCCCGAAACCAGGTGTAGGAATACAACTCCCAGTCCTGGATGGAGTCACACTCTCCTCTAAGGACTGTGTTCACAGTCTGGGGGTGCTCCTTGATTCGTCCCTTCACATGACTAGTCAGGTGAATGCAACGGTCAGGAACGCCTGTTATCAGCTTCGGCTGATATGCCAACTGTGCCCTTACCTGGATATGAGGGATCTGGAAACTGTGGTACATGCTTTGGTAACCTCACGTCTGGATTATTGTAATGCGCTCTACATGGGGCTACCCTTGTGCCTAACCCAAAAACTTCAATTGGTGCAAAATATGGCAGCCAGGTTAATCACTGGCACACCTAAGAGAGAGCATAAACACCTGTGCTTAAATCTCTCCACTGGCTGCCGATTAGTTTCAAAGTACAAGGTGTTGGTTTTAACCTTTAAAGCTCTACATGGCTTGGCTCCATCTTATCTCCGGGACTGCCTCTTCCCATATGACCCCCCCCCCCGTGCACTTCAGTCCTCTGGGAGGAATCTGCTCCAGCCTATGAAAACTAGGCTGTCGCAGACCTCCCAGAGGGCTTTTTTGGCTACCGCTCCCAGATTATTGAATGGCCTGCCAGATGAGATCCATCTTATCACAACTCTTGACAGTTTCCGGAGAGCAATAAAGATGGATCTCTTCCAGCAGGCCTTTCTGGAATAACTTCCCGGCTCATACGGAGTTGGATTGCTACCCGCCCTTTGCCGCTAATGCCTGATTTTGTTTAAAAATTGGTTATTTTATTGTATTTATGTTTGTCTTAATTGTTGTTTTAACCTTACATCAGTTTAAATTAGTTTTAAGGGGGTAGGAGGGTTAGGGATTGGGATGAAGGATTGTTTTAACTTGTTGACTGTTTTAACTTGTTGTACGCCGCCCTGGTTGATGAGCAGAGGGGCGGGATAAAAATAAAATGTATTATTATTGTTATTTATAATTGTAGATACATTTATAGACACAAAAATGTGAATCCAATGCAGAAGCAGAAAGAACATTTTATAGGGAAACTGTATCAGGAACCTTCACTAAAATAATGCTATTTAGTGAAATAATTAAGAATAGGAAGAAACATTCATCTGTATAGTTTTAGTCAAATGTCAGATTCATGGCACACACATATCAGCATGAACATATATTTGGAATATTTTGTTAAGTTTTTTTTTTTTTTAATTTGCAGACAGAGAATCTTCACAGATAAATGTGCACTTGTAGTTTCAAAAATAGAACAAGTTTCACATGGGATGGAATGCTGGTGAATGTTGGTGTCTTGAGAAACTTAAATCAGATTTGATTTGGGACAGAGTGAGGAGGGTGTCCAGTTCCATTTATTAATGTTTATATATAGACAGCTGTCTCTCCATCAGCAACAGTCACTCAGCACAATAGAATTGTTCTTTCTTTCCTCTAATGATAGATTTATTGTATTATCTTGGCTTTTCCATTAATGCATTTAATGAATTGTATTCAACAGAAGTCACATTCTATTGAGGTTTTTGAATTGCCAGACAGCCTTGGCAATATTTATTAATGTACAACAACAAAATAATACAATTGCTTTTTCTGGCTTGAATAAAAAGGGATAGCTATCCTTGGTAATTATTGTTGCAGAACAAAGTGCATTGCATTAATATCAGTCAAAGTGTTTCTGTCTCTGAAATTTACATTCAATGCATGGAAGTTTCCTATTATTATTTTTTTAATACCCAACCAATTTTTCCTTATGCATGTGATGTTTTAGCAGTACAAACCACTGTGTGATATAGTGGAAAAAGAGGAAAGACATAAGTGTCTCAATTACAAGTTTCACGCAGTATTGGCTAATCAACAGTGAAGTAAATAATTAAATACATTGTCTTCTGTTTCCAGAATGCTTTCTAGGCAATCATTGACTCGGGGCCTCTGCAGACGGCTTAAAAGGCCGTCCTCGGCTCAAGGAAGGGGGAGGGGCAGCCACACGCTCGGCGCCCCTTCCTCCTCCCGAGGTCGTCCTCAGAGCCGCTGGCCCTCCGCACGGCTGGGGCTCCGAAGACAACCTCCCGCTGCAGTGTCTGGACACACTGTGGCGGAAAAGTCAGTGAAAGTGCACCGCAAGGTTTTGCGGCGCACTTTCACTGACTTGTGAAAGGAGCACTATTTTAGTGCTCCTTTCAGGGGCGGCGAAGGTGTGCCGCAGGATCAAGGCGTGGGGATGCCTCGGTCCCGCGGCACACCTTCCCAGGGCGGCCCCATGCCGCCAGTCTGCTTAGGCCCTCAGTATCTGATCATGTATTCTAGTTAGGGACAGACCAAAACTGCTTAATTTCAGTGCTGATCCTTGAAAACAACCAAGCCATAGCAAGACCTATCTTATTTGTAGGACTGATTGATTGATTCACTTATTTCGTTTCTGCTGGTGTGAATCACCCAAAGTGGTTCACAACACAGATTAAACAAAACAGCTAAAACACACCCTCCAGCATTTCACAGATGGAAATCAGGACATAATAAGTATTTACTTTCTCCGCTCCCCCACCCTTAGTAAAATCCTGCCGCTGTATAGAGCAAAAGCTTCCTAAACAGCTCTCTAAGAAAGGAAAGAGCTTACTAGGGAAATTGCCTGTGTTTGGGCACAGGCAATTCCCCCAATTACCCCTTTGAAATGGCCTGGTGATGACACACCAGTCATTCAAGCATCAAACAGCTTTGTTTCTTCATTTGTTTTGGAGATGGCAGTAATGAAAATAAGAAATGAGAGATCAATGAGAAAGCAAGTGCCTGTGCCTCCTCACCATTTCTGCTGCTTTGCTTTCCAAATCTTCTCTCTCTTTTACTCTTCTGGACCTTCTATTTTCTTGCTTCTTCTGGAGAGTGTGCAAGTAGTTGTCCTTTTGTGCCTGCAGAACCATATGAAACTATGTGGAAATAAGAAGAATGGGTTAGTGAAGAATTGGTAGCACTAACAAGTGCTAGACCCACTACTTTTCCTGCCATTGCTACATTCTTTACATTCTTTGTCCTCTTCTCTTCATTATGTGAGCTGAATTAATGAAGCTGCAACAAGCATGGTCAATTTAATCCCAAACAAAATTTAGTATACCAAAAAATTGGACAATATGGATTAAAGAGAGATTAAATGGCCTTCAAAGTAAAAGGGTGATGGCACTGTGGCTCCAAGCAGTAGCTCATAAAAGAAGTTATCTCTTACATCAGGGGTAGGCAACCTTTCCCCTTTAAGGGCTGAGGGACTTCAGCTCCCAGAAGCCTCAGCCATGTTGGCCAATAGTTCCATGTTGGCCAATAGCTCCTGGGATTCTGGGAGCTGAAGTCCCTCGGTCCTTAAAGGGGAAAGGTTGCCTACCCCTGTCCTACACCATCCCAAGATTGCTGCCATTTGCTGGCAAGTGGTGAGATCTTTGTGCTTCTTTCTAGGAGATGTTTTAACATGCTCAGCAGGATATACTAGCCCAAGCCCACTCTCCCTGTCAGATGTGACAAGAAGATGATAAACATCTATCAAACCAAATTCAGAATCCTTTTTCTCCTCAAACAATATTTAGTAGTAGAAAAAACTCTGAAGTTTTTAAAGGACAACCTACAAATCTCCAAAAGGTTCTATATAAGTTTTAAGGAAGGAATGGATAGGAAGTCCAGAAAGCAACAGGCACAAGATCCAACACCCTTATGTATCACCTTCTTGAGCTATGTGAAATCTGATACAGCAGATATCAATCCCTCTTGAATGTCTTAACTCTTTGGATAGGGTTGAGGCAATAAATCTCCTAGCTTAACATCAGAGAAGAAACATATTACATCTTTAAACTAGTAGAAATCATTTGTAATTTGAGAGCTAGATCAACAATCTGAAATAACTTTCTAATATCCTTAAAATCAACTGAATGTGATACAGCTCTGACTCAATCATTATTACCCTGCCAATAGCACATGGAAGTAATCCATATCTCAAATCCTGTTTGTAGAGCTGAGGTCATGGGTCACATCTGGTAGGAATTAGAGGTTTCATGCTGAAAAAAGCATGCTTGAATATCAGGATTTTCACATGCACAACATAAAGCATATTATGGATCCATAAAGCTATTGACAATTGATTCTACATCAATTTACTGACCCACATACCATATTCAGTAATCTCTGGGTCACGGTCCTTGTGTTTTTCCAAAGGTGGCTCTGTTCTTCTCCAGCATTTCTTTTTATACTCACTTACAGGGGAAAAATTAGAAACCCAAACACATCTGTTTGTACTACAAAAATGTTCACAAATAAGATTAATTATTCCCAGCTCACAGGTTCAAAATACAGACTTTCATATACTGTATTTTTAATCACACATCAACAAACAAATTCTAGCAATTTGCATTTTTTATTTCTATGTGTGATTTCTTTTTCCTCAGGTTTACTGTACAGTGATAATTATTCCCATCACAGAAAACCCACAAATTTTAAGAATGTTGCAACCAGTGAAAGCCCTGAAGTATCTTTATCTATGTTGCTACATGTCATGACTTTCTTTATTTAGGAAATCTTACTGGATTGAAGAAAGAGTGGTGGTTTCAAATGTTTTCCAACTAAGGAATCACAAACTCAGCTTTTTGTAACTTATGAAACTTGCTGCTAATGTGCAGTGCTACACCCAAGGTACAATTGCATGAGGTGTATTGATTTTCTGGACTAAAGGATCACATATATAACATGTTAAGATCAGTCTCCGAGTTTGATATTTCCCTGGGACAGCATAAGTGGTGTAAATATTATTTGGGCAACAAATATAACAATAGATGCAGAAAGATTGCTACAGTATTCTGCACAAAAGAATGCATCCATGACTCCCTTCACTTTATTTTATAAGGCATCAAGAGTCTCAAACTTGGGAGTCCAGCTAGAGGACAATGACATCTCATTCTCTGAGTCATTCTCTGCTACTTGCTGCTGATTTTTATTTTATTTTATTTTTATTTTTGGCAAAAGAATGAAACTCATGGTTTCTCTATTGTACTTCAACACTAATAGGCTTGCACTGCAGCAAACAGCTCAGTGGGAACAGATGACACATGTGGCTTAAAAAAATCTTCAAAAGATTCTGTAAGGTTGCTGAGTCTGGCTTAGTGGCTAGCTGAGTTTAATACCTGTTTGCTTTCAAATCATGACAGCCCTTTCCAGCTATTGTGTTTATTATGTTTATCAGGTTGTATCAGGGTTGTTGTTGTTTTCCTGAAAGTACTTACTACACTTACATATGTCAGGACAGAATAAATTTGACAGGAGGGACATTTGAAAAATGGTTTTAAAATGGTTTCTACAGTGTTGAGAAACTCTAATGAGCAACATCTTGTACTGACAAGATATTTTATGGTTTGGGACATATTTTACACAAAATTTGCATGTGGTTGTTTTGTACGGAAATAGCATTTTTGGCACAAAAATATTTCTGTGTAGAAATATTATTTTTGTGCAGAAGATGGCATTTTCAGCACAAAACATACATGCACAAATTTTGCATAGAATAGTCTTGAACTTAGAATAGAGATCAAAATTGCAAGTTTTCAGGAACTTTCTCATGATGAAAAAAAATGCTAAAATTACTTGTCAATTCCTTAAGAAGAGAACTACCAAAAGTTATATGCCTATAGTCAGAAACATCTGAAACCTAGGGACCTCCTATTACAGGAAGCAGCCCCTCATGACTACACAGATAGACCAATATCCTAGCATAGTGTACATGCATGTAAACTTCATTACTCTGGATTCCACAACTAAACAACCAACTGTACAATAGATACCTGTGAGATCACTTGTTTTGCAATGGTTGAATGACTCTCCACCTACCAAGTCAAAAGTGTGAGAGAGGGCTATGTGTGTGTTTGTGAGATGATTGGCTGCATTCTAGGCTGACAGAGAATCAGTGTAAGTTACCAGGGTCCAGAGGTCTAGAAGAGGACTGGGACCTATGTTGCATTTTTGTCTTTCTTGTGATTTTCATTATCTGTCCACTGTTTCACATCCATTGTAAAATCTGTGAGTTTCAAAGCAAATATTATGATATACAATATTCTGAATTACAAAAGACTAAAGAGATCTGGTCAGTCTACCCTTGCTTCAAGAGAGAGTAAGGGACTATGCAGATTGGCAGGAAAAGGTGACTAAGGGAGGATGCAGATGGCGAAAATCGCCATCTTCAATCCCAGGAAGGGGAGGGGCAGCTGGACACTGGGTGCCCCATCCCCTTCCTGAGGACGTCATCGGAGTGACAGCCCACCCACATGACACTGTGTGTCTGGATGCTGAGCCAGAAGAGATGCCAAAGAGGCACGCCATGCCTCTTGTGGTGCCCCTTTCGTGGCTTGCGGAAGGAGTGCTATTTTAGCATTCCTTTCACAGGCAGCGAAAGGGAGCACCAGGGCCGAGGTGTCCAGCAGCCTCAGCCTCGATCCTCTACTTCTGGGGGCAGCCCAGGGCCACCCGTCTGCATCCCCCCTAAAGTTGCCTTTTCTCTAAGCTGCAACAACCACATCACCTGCCCTAAGGATGTCCTAAATGAGGATGGAGCAACCACACTGGGGAGCAGTTAATGCAACTTTTCTGAGGCTGTATTGAAGCCCCACCAACTGCACAGCTAGCCCTGAGGATTCTCTAAATGGGGATGGAGCAACTGCATGGCTGGCAGTGGCTGTTTTTATTTTTTTTATCTGGTCTCTTAGGGATATGCACACGTGCACAGGAATAACAAAATACGCACATCCCCTTTAATAGCAATGTTGGCATTGCTGTGCACCTGTGCACTGTGAGAAGCAGTGATATCATGGATGTCACGTCGGCTGAGTGGCCTGCACTGGTAGTCAGCCTGCAATGCATGGTCACAGGAGCTGCTGCAATGATCACTGCAACAGCTGCAGGCATAGAGGACAGCACTGATTAACAAGTTCAAGGCACTGAAGGGGGTCTTCTTTGAAACCCTGGAAGATTATGGGGAGCATCCTTCACTGTGGATGTGGCCTTCCTTCTATGACAGGCTGTGTGACCTGTGGGTGAGGGCAGGCTGCACACAGTGGCAAAATAGTCATCCTCCAAGTAAGTGTCGGTCCCCTGCCATGGTCCCCAATGCCCAATCCTACTTTCCTTTCACCTTTGCCTATCCCTCCCCTCCCTCCTTTCCCACATCCATGGATCCTAATGGTGTCCCTCCTGTCCTCAACTACAGACGTGCAGCAGAGGTGATGGCAAGATAGATGAGGGACCCTGCCAGTTCCCTCTCATCTTCCTCATCCTCCTCAGAGGGTGAAACCACCCCTGGCAGGGAGGTCCAGGCAGAGGGAGACTGTGCTATCCCTCTGAAGCCACAGCAGCCTCCTATGCCAGAAGGTAGGTCCCTAAGGGGAGGGGTGATGGCTGCATGACTATAGCCTCCATGGCATTCCTGTCCCTCTCCTTCCCTACCACTTCCCATAGCAGCTTCATCAATGGTGTCTCCCTGTTTCATAGGAGGTCCTGCTGAGGAGGAGCAGCCTGGCCCAAGCCAGTGCCTGCCAGGAGGAGGAGGGCAGGAGGCCCTTGATCCCTCCCAATTGGCCCTCCTCCAACAAAGCCAGGATCATGATCACCAGCAAGGTAAGAGTGGCAGGGAAATGGGGGGGGGGGGAGAGTGGAGGGTACCCAGGAACCCTGGCTATGGCATTGGGTGATGGGGTACAGAGCAACCTCCTAACCACACTTTTCTCTTTTCTATCCTCTTGCAGATCGATGTCTGGAGGAAAGGGTGTCTGTCATTGAGGACCAGATGAAGCAGGTCCTCGACATGGTGGCAGCCATCCTGGACCAGCTCGGTCCCCCCTCACTTTCCCCTCCCTGAAGCACCTTCCCCTCCCCTTTCCCCTTGTACATACTTCCCTCCTCTCCTCTCCTCTCCCCTTCCCCCCATTTTTACATACTCCCCTCCCCTTCCCCCTCATTTGTATGTAGTTCAAACATTATGGTTTGTTCTTTAATTTTTTTAAAAAAAAAATGTATACTGCGATCTGTGCATGTGCACATGAAATAAACTTTCCATTTTTAAACTTTCTGATGTTTTATGCACAGGTGTGCATGTTCAACACAGGATCACTGCAGGGAACCAGTGAGGAGAATGAGTGAGGTGGGCATAGTGGGGTGGCAACTGCCTTTCTACTTACTGGTGATCATCGCAACATCCCCTTTCCCTTCTACTTGCTCTCTGCCTTTGGGGGTGGCGAGATGATTGTGGCACTGCCACGTTACTACTGAAGAGGCTGGCAGACTTGCCTATGGGGCATTGCTTAGGGATGTCCACCTCCATAGCAACCCCCTCCTCAAGGCTGGGAGGCTGGCCCCCTTCCTCTGCCCATTTCCACAGCCCCCTCCTCCAGGACCAGGGGGGTTCCCCTCCTTCTTCCACCATCCTCCATACTGTCCCCTCTTCAACCAATGCCCCTGTGGGGCCCCTTTATGACTTCCACTAGCTTGCCCAGCAGAGCAGTCTGCACTTCCAGGGTGGCATTTAGCCACTCCTGCTGCTGGACAGATTTCTCTAGCAACTGCCTCTGGTGCTCTATCTAACTCTGCCTGAGATGATAAGAACATTCCCCAAGTTGATGGGCATGTTCCCCCTGTTCTAGGGCTCTAGAATTTGGTCTGTGCTGCATTCCATAAAGCAATTCAGGGAACTATTAGTTGTTGCAGCTGCTGAACGACGTACCCTCCTTCAGGGGACAGTGTGGTAGCAAGGAGATTACCTGCTACGATTTTTCCTTTTAATTGTTAATTGTTAATTTTTTGATTCATTTATATTGTTTGATGTTTTAATTGTATCATTATTTAATACTGTTTTAAGGGGGGGGGAGGGATATCTTGTTATTGTAATTTGTTTTAACTTGTAAACCGCTCGGATTGGATAACCATTGGGCGGTATAGAAATAATAATTATTATTATTATTATTATTATTACCCTCTTCTATTTGATCTCAGCCAGGTGGACTATGGGTGGCATTGCATCTCTGGGATTAGCTTTTTCTCCTTCTGTCTCTCATCTTATTTCTTGTTCTATGGGACATATATGGTACAGGGCACAGTTTAAACACAAAATATATCGCGCAGAGACTGGGGGGGAGGGGAGAGGTACATGCAAGGGAGGTTTGTGTGGACAGACTGGATACATACAGCTGGTGGTCATGCAAGGGACATAGTCAACAGGACACACAGACAAACGTTCCTCCATGAGCCCCCCCCCTCCCACATGCCAAGATGCAAAAGCAGTGTGCAGGTCTTCTGAACACCTGTGCACTTGCACAGAAGACATCACAAAAGCCATACAAACTGTTATGCCTTTTGAGTACAAGTGTACATGCGATGGAATGTATTTCTTATAATAACTGGGAATGACTTTACCATGTGCAGCCTTGACCTGATCCATCAGATGGGTGAATTGTCCAGGACCTGCCCTCTCCTTGCCCTCATGTCACCCTCAGATACTGCTGTACTAAACCGTGGGACAAGTGAGTGGTCATGGTAGTTACTGATTCTGGAAGATGTAATGCTCCCCTTCGTAGCACGAGATGGTGGTCTGCTCATGGAAGATGTAGAGACACATGACAGTGGTCTCGTGGTGGAGATGTCCACAGCCCTCTGACTGCAGGATGTCTCATCAGAGTCAGGGTGTTCATCCTGGTAAGCTAAATAACAAGAGACGAAGTCATCTCTGCCCAACCTAGTGCTGTCCCCTGCACCCCTTCCCAGAGGCCCTGGAGCATCTTACCTTCAGAGGGCAGCAAAAGGTCCTGTGCATTCTGCCTCGGAGGTGTCCTCCACAATTTCCATTGTCACTGGCTGGCCAACTGGGACCCTAACAACCTCACTACTAGTACATATTCTGCTGGGTCATATCCTTGGCAAGGAAGGCATAGAGTTCCTTGTAGAAGGGCATGGTGGAAAACTTCTTGTAATCTCCCCTGAAGGTTTTGGTCTTCCAATGACACTCCTCCCATGTGCCTTAGCCCTCATGCCTTTTGTTACCTCTTTAAATGTTTCAGAATTCAAGAAGGAATTTCTCAACTTCTCCAGAATATGTGACTGTGACCACAGAGCTATCAGGTCAGCCATCTTTGCATAGGACCATGACGTCCCTCTCCTTTTTTTGGCTCACTGCTTGTGGATGGCTCTGCAATTCTGCCCACTGTACAAGATGAGTGTCGAAGGAGCACAGCTTTGGAGCTACACAGCTGCACAGGACTGCTGGGAAAATGACACTAGAATGTGTGTAGGGGTCTAGATTAAAAGTGAAACTTTCCCCTTATCACTTTCTCACAGTGAAACATCCAGCAGCAACACTTTCAACATCCCAACAGTTGCTCAAGTACATGCATACTGTAAAAATTAGGGTTAGGGCTCTTAGGCAGGTACACTGCAGCAGTGCATCCACACCTGGGCCATTAGGATGCTTTAAATTGAACTTTTTTTTCATAGGGTGCATGCTCTCAATGGGTGACTCAAAATGTGCTGCACGTGTGCAGGTGCATTTGCACAGGCATTTTAAATCTTGGGTGCCCTTTTTCTATCACCCCTCTGTCACTGCATAGATGCACCGGCGAAGGTGAACATTTTTCAGGAAGAAGCAGGAAAAAAAGTGGATCCTTTTTGGAGCAGCTTTTCTCTACATACAATGGTTAGAGAGTGCTTTCCTGGTCATGCCTACAGGTCACCCGCAAAGCACCTCTTTTTGCCAATCTGCATAGCCTCTTTGGCTGAACTCTCAATTCCAACTGACACTGCTGTGGCCTCTGGGTGAGAGAAGAGCCATGATTGCCTAGCTGCTGCAGCTGGTGAGGTACCATCCCTCCATTCCAACTGCCACTGCTGTGGCCTCTGGGGGAGAGAAGAGGACCACATTAACTATCAGGGGGGGCAGGGGAAGTAGAAGCTGCTGGTGCTACTGCTGCTTGGACCTCTGCCTTCCAAGTGAGATTCCTCTCTCTTCAGGACTGAGGCCCTGACTCAGCAGGCACTGTTTGGGGGGTTGCAGACTGCCAGAAATAGTGTGAATTCAGTCCACTTTTAGGGTTAGGGTTAGAGTTAGGGAACCATGGGAACTGTATTTTATTGTGGCATCAGAGTTGTCTGACAGAGAAGGCTCAATGTCTCAGAAAAATAACAGTTCCCATGATTCCCTAGCACTAACCCTAACCCTAAAAGTGGACTGAATTCACACTATTTCTGGCAGTCTGCAACCCCCCTTTGTTCCATCACTCACAGTTGCTTTTTCTGCTTGGGCTATAGAACCAGGACCTGACAGGGCTGTGGTGCAAAAAACCTCATCAGAGAGAGAGGTGGGGCCAAGGTGATTATCTGAGGGCCAGGGGAAAGAAAAAGTGTCTGTTGCTACTGCTGCTTAGACCTGTCTTCTTAGTGGGATTCCTCTCTCTTCAGCAGTGAGGCACTGACTCAGCATATTTGTGCTGGGTACAGAGGGCTAGGCCCTGGCTTTTTCCTGGTTTATTATCTGTTTTTACTATCTCTGTTCTTATTATCCACCTGTCTGTTTAGACATCTGTTTTAATAGCTACTGGCCTGTCAGCCTAACAGAGGAAGGATGATTTTTTTCAGATGAGAGAAGGGAGACATAGTTTCAGGGAACAGACATTGGAGTCATACAGGGGGAGATATGGAGAGAGGAGACAATTAAAATATCAAGGAAGAAGAGAGGAATTGAAATTAAAGAATGCACAAAAAAGTATACACTTCCTACAAAAGACAAGAGGGTGCTTGTTGCTCCTAAACTGTCTCCTTGCACAAATAGCTTGGATAGCCTTGGTGGCAGCCCCCCTGGGTTGAAGATACTGTTGCTGAATGCCAGGTCAGTGAATGGCAAAACAGCTGCCATTCAAAACCGGATCCTGAAGGAACAAGTTGACCTGGCCTGTATTACAGAGAACTGGTTGGATGAGGTGGGGGGGGGTAATCTCTCTCAGCTTTGTCCATCAGGATACTCTGTAAGCAGCAGGCAAAACCTAGGGAGTGGGGAGATGGAGTTGTAGTGGTCTATCATGATTCCACCCCCTTTGCACAATCTACAGGTTTTGAGTATGTATACCTAAAGGTGGGTAGCTGGGACAGAATAGGGATTCTGTTGGTGTACTTCCCATCCCACTGCTCAACAGTCTCCCTTCCTGAGCTAGCCGGGGCTGTCTTGGGGTTAGTGTTGGAGTCTCCTTATCTGATAGTGCTGGGGGACTTCAACATCCATGCTGAGACTGCCTTTCAGGAGTGGATCAGGACTTCATACCTCCATAACAATCATCAAGCTGTCTCAAGTGGTATCTGGCCCTACTCATGTTGCTGGGCACATTCTGGACCTTGTTTTCTGTGATGGGTGGAGTGATGATGTGGTGTGGTGGAACTTCGTGTGGTGGAACTTTCCACAGTTCCATTGTTATGGACAGATCATCATCTGGTCAGGTTTAGACTCAGTGGGACTCGGAACCTCTGCAGAGGTGGGGGACTGATTACGCTGGGCCGCCCCAGGAGGCTGATGGATCTGGATGGATTCCTGAGGGCTCTTGGGGAGTTTCCTGTTACCTGGGCAGGTGATTCTATTGAAGCCTTGGTCAATCTTTGGAATGGGAAAATGGACAGGGCCATGGACACAATTGCTCCTGAGTGTCCCCTCTTATGGAGTAGAGCCAATCCAACTCCCTGGTTCTCCAGAGAGCTGATGGTGATGAAATGAGTGAGACAGAGACTAGAGTGACATTGGCAGAAGACTCAAAGTGAATCTGACCAAACACCGGCTAGAGCCTATTTGAAGTCCTACTCCGTGGCAGTGCAAGCAGCAAAGAAATTATTTTTTGCTGCCAGCATTGGATCTGCACAAAGCCATCCAGCAGAGCTATTCCAAGTGGTCAGGGGTTTCTTACACACCCTCAAGTAGAAAATGCAGACCATTCGGAGGCCCACTGTGAAAAATCTGCATAGCATTTTACAGATAAAGTCTCTCAGATCCACTTCAACTTGGATGCTACAGTTGATGCAATGCCAGTGAATGTTAACATTGGCACCTGTCTGTCCAGTGTTAATGGATACTTTTCATCTTGTGCAGCCTGATGATGTGGATAGGATTTTTGGGGAGTAAAAGTCACCACATGTGTCTGAGATGATTATCCTCCTTGGCTGGTTAAACAGGCCAGAGAGAGACTGGCTGAGTGGGTAAAGGAGGTAGTCAATGCCTCCCTACAACATGACAGAGTTCCATCTTGCCTAAATGAGGCAGTTGTGGGGCCTTTGTTTTTAAAAAAGCCATCCCTGAATCCCACAATAATGAATAATTATTGGCCAGTGTCCAACCTACCATGTTTGGGCAAGATTTTAGAACATATGGTGGTGTTACGATAACTGATTTGATATATATTTTATATATATATATATATATATATATATATATATATATAATTATAATTGTGGGTCCCTGCCATGGCCCTAGACTGTAAAAAGCCCCAGTCACATGGATTCAAGGCAAGCACGTCACGTAGGCACCTTAAAGGTCACATCTGCATCTACAACAATTTGCAGATAAAAAGGCCCAAGGCCTAGGAGCTGCAAGGAGGACATTTACCCCCTCTGAATTCTGGAGGCACAGAGATTTACAATTGGCTAAGAATGAAATAACATCAACATCCCACCTCCTCTCCTTGGAAATTGTCTACTTCAAAGGCAACCTATCCAGAATCCTTTGATATACAATAATCAAACTCCAGGCTATTTCCAGCCTATATCAAGACCTCCAAAATCTGTAGTCTGAGAGCTGGTTTTGGAAGGGAAGGAGGGGGAATCTCACTTTCTCTCTGAAATTTCTAACCATGTCTCCATTGGCTTTCCACAAGCAAGCAGCTGGGTCCATTTTTCTACAAGGAATGCAGAGTCCCTAGGTAACTATTTTTGTGCATGAAACCTTTCTCACTGATTTCATGTATCCTCTATGTATGTGTGTGCTTGGTTGTTGATTTATTTTTCTCTCTTAATAAAAGTACCATTCTTTTGGAAAAATGCTGTCTCTGCAAGGACTCTTACTTCTCTCCCCTTGCATACAATTATACATTGCATTCTCTTTTCCCTCCTTAGTTAGGCAGGGACTTCCTTCCTTCTCCCTTCTTTCATTCTATCTGGCAATTCAACTGACTCTCCGAACATTCTAAACTGTCAGTACCTGCAGTCAGCAGTCAGTAACAGTCCTCCTCTGAGTGAGCTTAACAGCTTTCTTCCTGCTATATTAACTACAGTTAGATTAGGTTTTAGTCCTTTTATGTAAATATTTATTAAAGCCATTATTGTTTGTTTTTAAACCACAAACATATGTTTGTAGTTTTTTAAGTTAGTCTTTATTCTTTCGGTAAAATATTTAAAATAATAGTCTGACCCCATACTTTCATTGTTCTGCTGATGAAAACTGAACTCTAATGAGTTTAACTTTCATATCTGCATATTTTAGTTTACCTTTAAAAGGGTTAACACCCTGGGAAACTAAAATTGCACCCCACAGTTTTGGGTTATGGGCCCAATGGAGACCCAGTGAGCTCCCAGAAGGGGTCCTAGTTTAGACTCAGTGAGGTCACAGAAGAGGTAAATGTGTCATGACCTGACATACAGTGTGCTCCTACTGTATAGATTTGGCTGCTAGGGCCGTTGGCAAATGCCGTGACTTTTTATCATTTACCATCTGCTTCTCCCCCTTCTTGTCACCTACAGATCATGCAAGGATTCGCTGACCTCGGCTTCCCCTAAGTAGTGGGTGCTGTAGATGGATGCCACTGTCTGATCGTGCCACCCTTGGGGAGGAGGAATGAGTTTGTCAAATGAAAGGACAGCATCCTCCAGGGGACCACCAATCATCAAGGACACTTTGTGGATGTGGAATTGGGCTGGTCTGGAGTGACTCACAATGAGAGGGTGGCAAGGAATTCCATCATCTTTCAGGCCATGGAGGCCAGCATTTACATGCCAGGGAACCCCACCATCACCCTGAGGGGCCAGCAGATCAGCCCCCTCCTGCTCGCCGACAGCACCTACCCCATTCGGAAGTGGCTCATGAAGCCCAACCAGGGAACCACCAATGCCAAACAGAAAGGATTCAACAGGAAGCTGAATCATACCAGGAATGTGATGGAAAGGGCCTTCGGGTGGCTGAAGGCTCAGTGGAGGTGCCTCACTGGCCCACTCCTTGTGGCAGAGGAGAATGTCATTCCCATCATCGCCTCATGTGTCATCTTCCACAACATCTGCAAGACCAAGGGAAGGGTCCTTGATGAGGGAGGGTGCTACAGATGCCGCTTTCTTCTGCCCACCCTGGGGGCACCCATGGAGAACAATGACCTTGTGTAGCAGAGAGTAGGGGAGGCTGTGAGGGAGGCCCTGACAGAGTTCTTTGAGACCAGGAGGATCTGAAGTATCCCCTCTCACCATCTTTGTGCCTAGGGCACTACTGCACTTTGCCATGATAATAAGTACCTGAACACAACATTCCCTATTATCCACACTCTGTGTATGGGTAGCATTTATGTAGGGCACTACTGTACTATGCCATGATAATAAGCACCTCAATAAACATCTCCTATTATCCACACTCTGTGTATGGCTAGCATTCATGCTCTTATGCACTTATCCTTGACCATGAGCCTAGGGAGTCACACACTGAGACACACAGACAAAAGGGCATGGAGGGGTCACCTGGAGCCAGATTTCCTGGCAATAGAAAGATACAGTGCAAAAACTACCAAATGAAATCCCTGACAATGTATCAGAATTCCCAACAGTCAGCTTTCCTAATGGCCCATTCAATTATAACAAGTGGTAGTCCAGAGGATAACCATTGGGGGCTACATACAAACTGCTCTTCTGATGGTCCCCATTTTCTAGGAGCAAGGTAAGGCCATCTACCCCACAACAATTGCCCATAAATGCCCCTGCAGACCTCCTCAGGTCCCTAGGATGATGATGGCAGCCAGGAGGACAGCACCCGTCCGGTTTGCCCATTGGACCAATGAAGAGGTGGGCATTCTCCTTCATGCCCTCACCCTCGAGGCAGCCACGAGAAGGGTCATGGCTAGCACAAACAGGCTGAACTGGGGGTACTTTGCCCAGGTCTCCCAGGCCTTCCATCAGTAGGGCTTCAGGAGGTCTCCCCAACAATGCCAGACTATGTTCAAGGCACTGAAGGGGGTCTTCTTTGCAACCCTGGAGGACTACAGAGAGTACCCCCCATTGAGGAAGAGGGCGCCCTTTTATGACCATCTCAGGGACCTCTGGGTGAGAGCCAGCCGCCCGAGATGGCAGGATCGTTGTCATCCCGGTAAGTGTTGGGCCCCTGCCCTGGTCCCTCATGCCCATCCCTACCTTTCCCTCACCCTTCTCTATTCCTCACCTCCCTCCTTTCTCAGTCCCATGGGTGTTCATGGTGTTCCTCTTGTCCCCAAATGTAGGTGTGCAGCAGAGACAACAACAGGGATGGAGGAGGGACCCTGCCAATTCCCCATCCACCTGCTCCTCCTCAGATGGGGAAGCCTTGCCAGGCAGGGAGGGCCAGGCAGGGAGAGCCCATGCCATACCTCTGCAGCCACACCCTCCCATGCCAGAAGGTAGGTCCTTGAGGGGAGGGGTAATGGCTGCATGACTGCAGCCTCCATGGCATTCCTGTCCCTCCCCTCCCCCACCACTTTCCAAGCTGGCTTTCTAAATGGTGTCATTTCTCCTTTCACAGGTGGACCTGCTGAGGAGGAGCAGCCTGGGCTGAGCCGTCACCTGTCTGGTGCAGAGGGACAGCGGGACCTTGGTGTTGCCCACCTGGTGGTGCTGCAAGAGAGGCGGGACCAGGACCGTCAGTGAGGTAAGAGTGGCAGGGAAACAGAGGGGGGGGGAGTGGGAGGGGGCACCCAGGAACCCTAGCTTTGGCATTGGGTGATGGGGTGCTGAGTAACCTCCTAACCACACTTTTCTTTTTTCCTTTGCACAATGACAGATGGACGATGGGATGGCTGCTGTGGAGGACCAGCTAAAACATCTGGCAGACTCCATGGCAGTCATCATGGACCACCTAGGTCTTCCCTGACCCCCACCCCCCTCCCCATCCCTGAAGCACCTTCCCCCTCCTCTTTACATTGTACATACTTCCCCCCTCCCCCTCCCCTTCATCCCCCATTGTACCTACCCCCCTTTGTAAATACTCCCTTCTCCTTCCTCCATTTATAAAACATTGTAAATAGTTGTTGTATTGTTGTTTCTATTGAAAAAAAATTATTTTTTAAAAAAAATTATGCCACAATCTGTGAACATACACAGGTTCAGCAATAGCTGTATTTTATGAATAAACTTTTCATTTTTAAAAAGCTTGTGGCATTTTATGTGAAGGTGTGTAGATTCAGCACAGGATCTCCACAGGAAACCAGTGAGCCTCATCAGTGAGGTGGGCATAGTGTGCAGTGGCAATCAGTGAGGTGGGCATAGTGGGGATAGTTGGTCGTATCTGCCTTGGTACTTAGTGGTGATCGTCGCAACATCTCCATCCCCCTCTACTTGATCTCTGCCTTTGAGGGCGGTGAGAGGGCTGTGGCATTGCCACATCACTGCTGAAAAGGCTAGCAGACTTGTCTACAGGGTGTTGCTCAATTATATCCACCTCCATAGCAGCCTCCTCCTCCATGGGTGGACTCCTCTACCTCCTCCCTCTGCCCTCCCCACAGCTTCCTCCTCCATGGGTGAGGAGTAACCCCTCCTCCCTCTGGCCACAGCATCCTCTACTTTCACGGATGGAGAGTGACCCCTCCTCCCTCTGGCCACAGCACCTTCTACTTCCGTGGGTGGAGAGCGACCCCTCCTCCCTCTGGCCAGCACCACAGCCACCTCCTGCTGGGCTTGGGGAAACCCTTCTCTTTGCCACCCTCCTGCATACCCTCCCTGATGCTACCAATGGCCCTCTGGGGGCCTCTCTATGACATCCACAATACGGGCCAGCAGACTGGTCTGCACTTTTAGGGAGTCAGCGACATGCCAATACTCATGAGTGATGCTTTCCTGATGCTGGAGGCATTTCCACTGGAACTCCCTCCATTCCTCTGCCTCACTCTGCCTCAGCTGATAGGAACATTCAGCGAACTGTTCATCCTGTTCTTGGGTTTTGTCCATTTGTTCTGTGCTGCATTCCATGAACTGATGCTGGGCACTCATACTTGCTGTGGCTGCTGAGTGACGGGCCCTCTTCCCTCTGATCTCAGCCAGGCGGGCTGCCAGTGGCATCACAGCTCTGGGATTAGCTATTTCATCCTCTCTCTCTCTCTCTCTCATCTTACATCCCATTCTAGGGATATATATGGCAGAGGGCACAGTTGATACACAAAACATGTTCCACAGAGATCGGGGGTGGAGAGGAGAGATACATGCCAGGGAGGCTTGTGTAGGCACACTGGATATGTGCAGGTAGTAGTCATGCGGGGGACATGGTCAACAGGACGCAGACACAAATGTTCCTCCACGTTCCTCCCCCCAGCATGCTAGGGTACAAAAGTGGTGTGTGGGTGGGGGGTTTCAGCAAACCTGCACATGTACACAAAAAACATCACAAAAGCCATATAAAGTGCTATGCTTTTTTTTTTTAAGTGTAGGCGTACATGCGACAGAATATATTTATTGTCATAACAGGGAATATCCTTACCATGTGCAGCCTGGATCTGATTGATCAGCTGGGTGAATTGTCCAGGATCTGCCCTCTCCTCACCCTCGCTCTCATCATCCCTGACCGCTGTACTGGTCCGTGGGACAGGGGAGAGGCCACGGTGGCTACTGTTCCTGGAGGATACAGTGATCCACTCTGAAA
This sequence comes from Phrynosoma blainvillii, assembly GCA_026167975.1. NCBI lineage: Eukaryota > Metazoa > Chordata > Lepidosauria > Squamata > Phrynosomatidae > Phrynosoma > Phrynosoma blainvillii. The sequence goes on along the minus strand of JANUYF010000003.1, from coordinate 179,034,695 downwards.
TACGAGATGGTGTCCTGCTGGTGGAAGATGTAGAGGCACAGGATGGTGGTCTCATATCAGAGATGTCCATAGCCCTCTCACTGCAGGATGTCTCGTCTCAGTCAGGGTGTTCCTCCTGGTCATCTAAAAATGACAAGGGATGGGGTGACAAGGAGCCCTGGTTGCACAGTGGTTAAATGCCTGTACTGCAGCCACTCACTCATAGACCACAAGGTTGCGAGTTCAATGCTAGCCAGGGCTCAGGCTAGACTCAGGCCTGCATCCTTCCGAGGTCGCTAAAATGAGTGCCCAACTGTTGGGGGGGGGGGGGCAATGATCTTACAGTTGTAAACTGCTTAGACATCCCACAGCGCGATATGAAGCTGTATATAAATGAAGCTGCTTTGCTTTGATCTTTGGCCATCCAAGTGCTGTCCCCTGCATCCCTTCCTGAGGGTCCTGGTGCATCTCACCTTGAGGGGACAAAAGCTCCTGGGCTCATTCTGCCTCAGAGATGTTCTCCACAGTTTCCGCTCTGGCTGGCTGGCCAACTGGAACCCTCACAACATCACTCCTGGTGCATATTCTGCTGGGCTGTATGCTACTATCCCTGGTGAGGAAGGCATGGAGTTCCTTGTAGAAGGGCATAGAGGAGGGACCCTGTCCACTTTTGGCCTTGTGATCCCTAAACTTCTTGTAATAGGACCTGAGGTTTTTGGTCTTCCGATGACACTCTTCCCAACTTCATTGGTTGGCCCCTAGCCCTCATGCTTTCTGCCAACTCCTTAAATGTATCTGCATTCAAAAATGAATTTCTCCAGAATGTGTGGCACACAGCTATGAGGTCAGCAGTCTCCATATGGGATCATAATGTCCCTCTCCCTCTTTTTGGCTCGCTGCTTATCGATGGCTGTGCCATTCTGCCCACTGTACCAGACGAGTGTCGAAGGTGCACAGCTATGGAGGTCCACATCGACAAATGTCCATTGGGAAAATGGTGCTGGAATGTGAGTGGGGGTCCAGCTTAAAAGTGAAACTTTCCTTTTATCACTTTCACAGTGCTACATCTGGTTGCAACAGTTTCACCTTCCCGCTCTGGTGCATGCGCACTGTGAAAATTAGGGTTAGGACTAGGGTTCTGAGGCAGACACACCTGCGACAGTTCACCCACACCTGAACCCTAAAAACGCTTTAATTTAAAGCTTTTTGTCACAGGTCACATACTCCCCAGGGGCAGCTGAAAATGTGATGCACCTGTTCACATGCATTTATACTGGCATTTTAACTTTTGGGTGCCCTTTTTTCCACCGTCCCTCCATCGCTGCATACCAACGTAGCTATGTAGGTTTTATGGAAGTTTTAGGAAGTATGTTTCAGGAAGAAGCTGAAAAATGTGGCTCCTTTTTGAAGTGCACTTTCACAGGAAGAGGCAAGTAGGAGGCACTTTTTTGGCGTGCATCATTTAAAGACCATGCCTTCAGGTTAACCTCAAAACACCCCTTTAAGCCTGTCTGCATAGCCCCTCAATGGCTATGTTCAACATGTGAGTTTTGAGGTGGTGGGTTATTCTGCATGAGGAAGGTGGTGAATTCCTTCCTTCCCACAACCAAATAAAGTATCAGGCTGACAGACCATATATTTTTATCAATTTATTTATTCTTTTATTTTTTTTTAAAAAAAAAAAACCTTTGTTTTCACTACTTGCCCCACCCAGTATGCCTGTCTAATCGACCTACAAAAGTAAATCTAATTTAAATCCACCTTTACCATATGACTAACAGAATAAATGATACTGACTCTGTGCTCCATATCTAAACTCTATACCCTACAACAGACACCCTGTAACAAGCACACTTGACTTCAAACTCTAGTTCACAGCTGTCACAAACCAGCTTTCAATCAAGCAATCCCCTATCAGCCAATCACCCTTCCCCTCCAACATTCCAGACATCTCCCCCCCCAAAAAAAATATGCTACTTGTCATGAGCCGTCTAATATACATACTTACATACTTGCATATTTATACAATATCATGAAACATAGCATATCACCATAATTGCATGCTGGACCACCTCTTTTCCCCACTTGGTGCAATGTAAAAGTATTCAGTGTGTGACATCCTGCAGTCTATATGAATGCTATTTTGCACAATCACACACAAATATTATTGAGCAGGATGTCACAAATTCCACCAAAGTTTTCCCTGTTTTTGATGTTTTCCAAGCTCTACTTTAACAAAGGGGGAAAATACTTTAAACTATTCCTTAGTGTCTTTAGCACTTTTCCAAGCATTGCTTGGATACATGTGAGTTGCAGCCCAACCAAAAAAATAAAATAAAATAAAATAAATATCTAAGCTCTGCTTTGAACAGGACAATTTTTCCAGCTCTATTTGTGTTTACAAGCACTGATTTTAACAAATGGGAATTCACAAAATCCTAATTAAACCACAGCTGTAAATGCAGGAAATGAAATGACCCTGATGCGTACATAATGCTCTGACCACTGGCTTACTTTTTCTATTGAAAAGCATTTAAAAATTCATATTCTGGCCAACAGTGCCTTCTAAATGAGGTACATTTTTTGGAAAAAAATAACATAATAAAAACACAACAGAATAACAAAAAAAAAAAAAAAATGCATTCTTCAAAACATTTTGATCAGCATAACAATTACAGTGTCTTCCATATCTTCCTATAACATATTAGAAAAGGAGCTCCTGACATTAACTTCACTGTTGTTCCTAATGACATTTTGACATGAATTAAGTTACTGGACTGATAATTTCCAGGAGCTACTCTTAGGCGTAATGTATCCAAAGCCTGAGCATGTGTGATCAATGTAATAGAAGAGCCAAGCCTGCAGTGTTAACATATTTTTAGAGAAGAACAATGATGATGCCATTTGCCATCCTGCACAGAATGCAGTGGCTCAAGTGTTTAAGGTGCTGACCCTGTTGATTGCAAGATCAGCAGGTTGGCAGTTTGAGGCCCGGGTGCTGCATAACGGAGTGAGCTTCTGTTACTAGTCCCAGCTTCTACCAACCTAGCAGTTCAAAAGCATGCAAATGCAAGTAGATAAATTGGTACCACTTTAGTGGGAAGGTAAACAGCATTCTGTGCAATCTTGCTGGCCACATGATCACAGAGCAGTCCCTGACATCGCTGGCTCTTCAGCTTAGTAATGGAGGTGAGCATCACCCCCTATGGTCAGACATAACTTGACAACCTTGTCAACAGGGAATACTTTTACCTTTACAGAATGGATATGGAGAAATTAGTCTATGGAGAATATCACATGGGAGGCCTACCATCATTAAAGTGTCTTTAAAGCCATAGTCCAAATCGTGTGAAATAGTCCAAATCGTGTGATTGGGGTTCACATTGCCATATGTTTCTCATGTCATAAACGTGTCCCCGCTCACTTGTCCTGTCACTAACGCATCCTTGGAGCAGCCATTTGGCAATAATGGAAGATCACATTATTGCCAAATGGCTACTCTAAGGATGTGTTACTGACAGGATAAGCAAGCAGAGATGCATCCATGACACTTTACTGATGTAAGAAGCGCACAAGGATGTGAACCCCGATTGCATGATTTGGACTATTTTGAATGCTTTAAAGACACTTAAATGATGATAAGCCTCCCATGTGATATTCTCCTATGGGTCACATGCTGCCTACCTTTTTGGCATTTGAAGCACAACTCCAGTCCTCCAAAGCCCCTCAAACCCACATTTTCTTAAAGTCATGATTTGGGGGCATTTTTTTCCTGCAAACCACACATACACAACCAAAATGTGAAAAACCATGCAACACACCCGAACCATCCACACACAACCCCCAGAGCCTGCCAGTGTCCACATCTACTTCTGTTTTTCTCTGTAAACCCTCTCAATATAGCAAAAGGAAAATGCATAACACATCAGAGGGAAATGGTGGTGTTTGAACTTTCTATGCAGATGTGGTTGTGTGTAGCCTAACAGGGGTTCTGGGGGAGAATGGGTCCCTGTGACCCACACTTTGGCCCACCCTTGCTATATGACCTTCCCATTTTCCATTTCTATACTGTTGTGAACTATCCCTTTTGTAATCTAAAACATTTGAGGTGGTAAACACAAATAAACACACAGACAAATGAAACTATGGCTCAACATACCTACCTGCATTTGAAGATTTGATTGTGGGAATTCTAACGATGAGTATTTGTACTTTACTGCTACACCGCTGTGTAACACCCCCTGCAAACTGGGATGTGTGTGAGGGAAAACCATCATAATCACTGAGATTTTGTTTTAACACAACAAAATAGCTTCTTGAGGTTGGTCCAGCTCCTCCCACTCATTTCCTGAGACCCTGTCTCAAATAAAACATCCTCTCCCTTTTTCTCAGCAGGGAGTTTGGATGACACACAGGCCAAAGCCAGTTATGGTGTGAACCGTCTGCATGAGGTATGCTCGCTCAACACTAAACTCAGGGGCCCTCCCCCCATATACTGGATCAAAACAATTTACATTTTCCAGAAACATCTGGAGACCTTTCTTCCATTGCTGTGTGGCTTTTTAAAATGTGCCCTGAGTTGCAGCCCAGCATGGCCAATGCCACAGGAAATTGACTGTGATTGGTTTTAGACACCTCATTCTGATCTCAGAGTAAGCAGCTCACCACCACAGTAGGTGCACTGGAAGGCACAGTGGGGCACCTATGCAAACAGCTCACTGGCATTGTAACAGGAGTGCCTGGGTAACTGCCATACATCAAGAAACTCCATGACCAGATACTCCAATGCTCCTAGAGTATTATGGCCAGTGCAAACACCACCTTAGACAACATATCTAAAGATCACAGCAGTTTGAATCATTAACTGAGGATCAAGCAACCTGTTACATTAATAATGTAATATCTAGTTCCCTTTTGTGTTCTCCTTACTGTTAGCTTCACTGTCATCTATGGAATTTTGGTGTGTGTGTCTTGTCTATGGCCCCAGATGGAGTCTGTGTCATGGAACCAATTACCCTCGAAGTGTTGGGTCACGTCCATACAAGACTATGTTAACACATCAAACAGATTAGTTTGGGAGCTGCGAATAGGAAATTCACACTTCCAGAACCAGGAAACAGGAGATTTACAAGCAGGATGTTCTGCCGGACAAGCAAGATAAGGCTAATTGACAACCCCTTTCTTTCCTCGGACATTGCCAGACCAAGTATCCCTTTACACTGTAGATTCAGCCCTTTTGATGCAAATCAGATACCTTTGCCTTTAAGCTATAAAAGATCTCCAAAATCCATTGCTAGGTGTGCTAGATGGAATGCATGGAGACACTCTTTCACTGTGAATTCTAACTAGTTCTAATACACCCGTTCCTCACTGCTTGCCAGGACGGACTGTATCTCACATCATCCACATCATGATTGGACCAAGACCCAAACCTCATCTTGTGTAAGTATCTCTGTTAGTTGAGCCTTAAGCTCTCCCATGCTAACCCCTGATTTTCCTTAGTCCTAGAATGTAAGTGTGAGTGAAAGTATTTGCTGGGTGATTGCCCCCTTTAATAAAAATACAAGTTTGTTCATGAAGATTCTGTCTCTGTGATTCCCTTTGATCTCTTTTCTTTTGGTATACAGGTGGGAGGAGTCTCGATCAGGCAATTATAGCTAGCCCACATACACAATTCCCCAGAGTGTTTTTTGTCTACATCACTATAAGGCACAGATAGGGAACTCCTCAAGGTTGAAAAGCCACTATCCACACCAGAACTCTTCCACCACTAACACCACAAGCCTTTTGTCACCAATGTTTCTGCCACTAATACAACCAAAATCTTCACAATTCTACTTCCCATGCACCATATTTCCAAGAACTGCTTCAGTTTGAGATTACAGCACAATCTCCTATGTCAAGAATATGGAGTGCAGGGACAGAAATGCTTTCAGCTTGCCCATGTGGGCCATGGACAATGTGTTGGCCATACCAACTCTGAAGAAAGCACATTGGAACCCAGGCTAGATGAGGGCTACCACATCTGGGAAAGAAGGTTTAATGCTTCTCTTACTAGTTATTTCCCCCTCACTCTGAGCCCCACATTTGGAATGTGGATTTTTTAAAAAAATCATTCTCTGCAAATAAATTACTGAAGCATTCAAATTTTCTAAAAAAATCTTAGGGCAAAAAACAAAGTTTTTTCCCCTGCAGGTGATGATTATTGCTGCCTTGCTGCACAAAATGTTTAAAGGTGTAAATATTGAGCAGATTGGGGAGGTGCTTATCATTTGCTCTCTGCAGGAAGCCAAACAAAAACAAGAACAAAAACAAAACAAAACCCATACAACATGGTGAATGACTTTTTTTTCTTGTTGAGGAAAAATATATAATAACATATACCTCTGTTACACATATGCATTTTCATTTTAAAAAAATAACAGTGAAAAATCAGGAAATGAACAACATATAATTAATATAACATGTAATTTAACCTATCTAAAAATAAATCTGAGTTTGTTTGTTTTTTTAAAATAAAATAACTTGCTATATAATTTCAAAAGTACTGAATTTATTTTGCTGTATTACACTTGCCTTTTGGGTTGTTTCACAATATATTCAAGATCTATTTGTCTTGAATAACTGAATATTATGAGTAATTAATATTAAATGCATCATGTAAATCTATCTCTTCCTTAAAAAGGAATTAGAATTCCTAGACTTATCACTGACTAACAGAGCTAATTTGCAACACAGAAAGTGAGTTTGAGGTTTTGCTTTGTTTTGATTTACTCTTATATTGTCCCTCAAAATGTTTAAAAACTTTCTAATGGATGAGGGGAACCCACAGACAACAAGAGAAGCCTTGTATTACTCTTTAAATATCCATTGCATGGCAATGTTCTGAAATCACTTTTGCTTCTCTTCCAGGCCTTCTCTCTCTCTCTAAAGGACACACATATATTAATGACATTGTAAAAGAGATTCTGGCAATAAGAAATAAGGAATTACTGAAATTCACTTATCATGGTTTCCTCCTAGCAGTCGTACCTCTGACTCACTTGATCTTTTTATAGGTGAGAACTCACTTGACAAATACTATCCATTTCTCCTGACAAATAAAAATCTGCAATAAGAGCAGGAATTGACTCATACCTGTGGTCATAAATATTGTTCTATAAAGAACAAGGAATATTACATGTGACCCATGTTAACATTCTCAGGCTATATGGGCTGCTTGGAGAGAAGCGGGGGAGGGAATCTCTTAAGCAAAGGATTCTCAAGCATTTTGAAAATATATGTCTCCTCTCTGGAATACTCATCTTCTCTCTGCATATTTTATGTGCACACACATTTTATAAATCCAGCCCCAGCCCATAACTACACAGTATAGACCTTACTAATTTTTCTCACATGGAGGGGATGCTGCTCTGGGAAGTGGCGAATCGGGGCCGAGGCTGCCCCATGCCTCGGCCCTGATCCTCCCTTTCACCGCCTACTTTTGAAACAAGTTTTTTCCTCAGAGCACCTAGCATGTTTTTCACAGAAGGTGGCTGTGGGTTGCATACCTGAGCTCTCTGGGCCTGTACCTAAAAGACTCCTCACTACTTGAAATAATCCTAATGGATACGAGGTGAGGTTGCAACCATAATAGTGCTGCATCATTGACATAAAGAAGAGTCTTTACTAATTACTCATTCAATTTGCTGTGCTCTAGCCATCATTTAGCCTGTTTCATTGTCTGCAGGTCTTATATAAACCAAAGTGAATTCCTGGGCTTCACAACACTGGACTGGGTACTTAGAGGCTGTGCAGTCGGGCAGGAAAAGGTGACCTGAAGTTGCCTTTTCCCTAAGCTGCAGCAACTATACTGCCTGCCCTGACGTTACCCTAAATGGAAATGGAGCAACTGCACTGGGGGGAATCAAGGCAGCTTTTCCAAGGCTATATTGAAGCCCCAGCAACTGCACCACCAGCCCCAAGGATGCTGCAAAGGGAGACGGAGCAACCACATGGGCTGGCAGCGGTTGCTTTAATTTTTTTTTTTTTTTTTTGTTCTCAAATGCATGCCCCGAGAAGCAGTGGATTGGGGCCAAGGCTGCCCCATGCCTCAGCCCCAATCCACTCTTCTGCCAGTCCAGGGAGGAGCACTAAAATAGTGCACCTTCCTCAAGGGGCAGAAAGGGCACCGGAAGACGCGGTGCGCACCTCTTCCACATCCCTTCCGTCACAGCATGTCTGGACGCTGCGATGGAAGGATGTCATCAGAGTGCTTGCCATGTGTAATGGATGGCGCTCTGATGATGTCCTTAGGAAAGGGTTGGGATGGCCGATGGCTGGCTGCCCCTCCCCTTCCCTGCCTCCAAGACGGCGCAAAGCGCCGTATGTAGAAGCCCTTAGTTGCAATTATATCAATAGCCTTTTCCATCTCCATTCCATAGTAAAGCCAATGCATCTATAGAATTGCCAGCCCTATCATCTGTAAAATCCTCCTTTAGATTTCAAAAGTCTCTGGAGGTGGACCACCTCAATAGGTCCAAGGTTCTAGCATTCTAGGAAGTGCACACTTACACAGATTTCTATTCAGGGCTTTTACAGTTGGCTTTTGGATGGCAGTAGTTTCTTTGTTTCTTTTTTTAAAAAGTGGATTTAAAAAAAATCATCAGTGAAGATTGGAGCAACTGCCAATCTTCTCTTCTATGGGCCTCCAGGAACTGGCAAGACTTCCACCATTTTGGCTTGTGCTAAACAACTTTTTGTTGGTTTTGTTAACTGAATTGTTCCTTGTTTTGTTGACAATAAAGAATGGGAAATCTTTGGCTCAGATCAGATATTATCAGATATTATCGACTTATGTTCCAGGGTGCGCAGATCAGTGATAAGAGACTGGAAGTTATACCCCAAGACATCAGAGAGATCAGTTATACATCTCTCTCATAAGCCGTAGTTAGTTTTGTAAATCAAACGGTATATAAAAGTAGCAACAAAAATATTACTAAAGTGCTGGCTGAAAAAATGAAAGGGCAACTACATCCTTCTGGTAATGTATATATTGTATATAGAAAATGAAACTGTCACGTATGTGCACAATTCCTTCATATTTAATGTCCTCCATATGTACTGTCATATGGTATACCAGTATTTTCTTTCCCTGTAATTAATGTATTGGAAAGCTTTTTTAAAAAGTCTTTGGAGAACTTCAAGAAGGTCAGGTTCATTTGTAATACAGAATAATATGACCCAAAAAGTATCATATCGAGTGCCTATAATTATATATAAGCTTTCCATTATATATATATATATATATATATATATATATATATATATATATATATATCATGAATTTGTTCTAGGAGGATTCTCAAAGTGTTAGCCTTCCAGTAAGCATACTGATCTGGTTTTCAAAGAAAAGTGTTCTTATTTGCTCAGCCTTGCATAATCATGGGTCAGAATGCTGGAAAACTTATTCATGCTTAAGCTACAACTAGTTAGATGGGGCACTTTAGGGGTGAAACAGACCTCCCTGAAGGAGTGGCTTGCTGCTGCCCCTTTAAGCAGTGGATCAGGGCCATGGTAACTGCATGCTGTGGCCCTGATCCAGCTGTTTCCTGATGCAAAAAGAAATGGCAGAAAGCCACAACTTTTTGCTCTGGGAAAAGGGTGCCTTTGCTGCCGTGGTGGCAGTTTTTTCCAGCTCCAATGGTGTGTGGCATGTAGTCACCATGCTTCAGGAGCGTTGCAATGCAGCCTGCCATTTGTTAATCTTTATTGGGTTTTATTTAACTTAAAACAAGGCAACACAAAACAAAAATTATACAAATGACATATAACAAAAATCATTTCCTTTCAATGCTAACAACCTAAATCAAAAAGTAGTACAATTAATTAAAAGTTGTCTTCCAAGTACTGTGATCTTTTACTATAATTTATAGTTATATATATCCAATAACACGTATAATCTGGTGTTTTTTTCATATTTCTATCTGATACATATAAATTAATTATGTATATATTACCTTCTCTACTTCCAGGTATTTATTCAGTAGGGGAAAAATTAGTAATTTATTTTGTACAGTCTTTATTCTATCTTTTATTTCTTTTTATAATCCTATCTTTATCATATTCTGCCATTTTGCTTTGCATTGTTGTAATGTTTTCCACTTGCTAGCATGGAAAGATTATCCATTATTGCTAACTTGTGGATTTTTATTTTCTATTCATTAATAATTGGTCCTTTTCCACTTTTCCAATATCTTGCATAGACCATAGGAGCCGCAGTCATCATGCAGATAAGTTTACTATTTTCTTCCTCATTTAAATTCATATTTGCAGTCTCAGTTATATTTAGTAGAAATAGTTCCGGAGTTAGAGGTATTTTCTTTTGCATATTTTTTTTCAATTCTTTTATTAATATTCTTCCAAAATTTTTTAACTGTATTACACTGCCACCACATGTGGTATAGTGTTCCTATCTTTTTTTTTTTTTTGCACTTCCCTTCCAACAAAAGTTATCATTTGTTTTCTTAAATCTTGCTAATTTAAAAGATGTTATCTACCACCTATTTTTTTTAAAAAAATAATTTTCTTTTAGGTTGTTACATTTCAAGAACTTATGAGTATCCTTCCAAGATTTTTCCCAATGTGCTAAAGGGATTGCTCTTCTAATGTTTTGCATCCACTTTATCATGTTATTCTTTATAGTTTCATCTTTCATTTCTATCTCTAACAAAACTTTATATAACTTAGAGACCATATGTTTTTCTCCTTCCTTTAGTATCTTATCCAATACTTTGGGTTCGTCTTCTATGCCATATTTATCCATATCTTTTTTGAAGTCCTCAATAATTTGTCTATATGTTAACCTATGGGTTTCTACTCCTTCTCTTTTCAATTCCTCTCTTGGTTTAATTTCCAGTCCAGTTTTTGTTTTAGTCAAGAGATCTTCATATCTAAGCCAACAATCTCTTCTCAGATTTTGTTTTTTGTGAAGAGCCTCCTGTGTTGAAAACCATCTTGGTAGTTTATTATAAAAGTGTCTCTTATATGAATTCCAGACTTTAATTAGTAGTTTTCAGATAAAGTGTTCATTGAATTCATTTTTTCCCCTTTGAACCCTTCATAGCACAAATATGCATGACTTTCCTTGGTTATAGCTTTCCAATTCAAGGAGCCTTGTATTTTCTAAAAGAAGCCAATCCTTAATCCACCCCTTTTTCTTTGCAGTCTTGCATTGCTTTATTTTTAATTCTTGCTCTCTTTCCTTGCCATATGAAGTCTGCAATATCTTTTTCCCCAAATAATAAATGGTTTCTTATTCACCAGTATGGATAGAGTTTGAAATAAAAAGAACATTTTTGGAAAAACATTCATCTGGATGTATGCAATTCTACCCAATAATGATAGATGTTGCATGTTCAATTTTCTCAAATCTTCTTTATTTTTTTCCAAGTGCTGTTATAATTATTCTCATATAAATCAAAGTTCTTTTTTGTAACTATTATTCATAGATATTTGGTTTTCATAATGATTTTAATTTCAGTCCTATTTCTAAAATACTCTTCATCCTGTAATGTGAGATTCTTTGTTAAGATTCTACTTTTGTTTTTTGTTAACTTTACAACCTGCAACTGCCCCAAACTGGTCTAGTATTCCCTGGAGACTATATATGCTAAGTGATGGGTTTTCCAGGAAGACTACCAAATCATCCGCAAAAGCGCAGAGTTTATATACCTGCTTATTAACCCTTATTCCTTGCACTGTACATTTCTTATTTTTGTATTCAGAACTTCTATCACCATAAGAAATAAAAGAGGTGATTGAGGGCATCCTTGATGAGTTCCTTTTTTGATAACACATGTTCTTGTTCTTTCCCCATTTACGATTATTTGTGAATTTTGTTTGTTATATATCATATTAATCCAATTCGTATATTTCCCCTGAATCCCACTTTCTTCAATAACTGCTTTCATAAAATCCCATTCCACCTTGCCAAAGGCCTTTTCTAAATCATAGAATGCCATGCCCAGTTTGCAGTTTTTATTTTTGTCACAAAAGTCTAATATACCCATTACTGTTCTGATATTATTTTTTAGATATCTCCCTGGCAGGAACCCTGTTTGATCTTTGTCTATCCATGTAACAAGAATTTTTTAAAAACATTTTGAGATAATTGAAGCAAAGATTTTATAATCGTGATTTAGCAGTGCAATAGGTCTATAGTTATTTATTGAGGTAGAATCCTTATCTTCCTTTAATATTAATGTTATTAATGATTTTTCTCACTATGCTGGGTATCTTCCTAGATCAATTTCTTAGATTGTTCTATAAAGTGGGACTATTAATACTTCCTTTAAAATTTTGTAATATTTTGCTGTTAGGCCATCGGGTCCAGGGGCTTTGTTTTGCTCTATCAATTTCTTCTAGGGTAATTTTAGCATTAAGTTCTTCTTTAAATTTATTTGAGATTTGTGGAATTTGTGCTTTTTTCAAAAAATCTCTTATTTCCCTTTTCCTTTCCTGATTTTTTTTGTCTGTAGAGAATAAATTCTCGATATAGTCTGCTATTATTTGTCTTAGTTCATTTTGGTGTGTGAATTCCTTTCCTTCTACCTTAAATTTGATTATTAAGGGGTTTTTTTTTTTTTCATTTTGAAGTTTCCTGGCTAGGTATTTTCCTACTTTGTTCACATGCACAAAATGATAGTGGTTAACATATTTTATCTTGTTAGATATTACTAGTATTTAGTTATGATTTATTTTATTCCTTAATGTTTGCCATTCCTATTGGATCTTTTTTATTTTTTGGTGATCTTTTAAGTTCTTGTTCTTTTTTTTCCTAATTTTTCCATTAGTTCTTTCTCTATTTTACTCTTTTCTTTTTGCTTTCTGGCTTCTTGTTGTATAAGCAGACCTCTTACTACCGCCTTTCCTGCATCCCATATTGTACTCATACTCAAATCTTCAGTTGCATTTTCTTGGAAGTAAAGTCTCAATTGTTGTTTTATTTTATTTACAACTTCTTCATCAGATAATGGGTGTTCTTTTAATTTCCATGAATATTCTCTCTTATTTTCTATAATTTTTAATTCAACAGGGCAGTGGTCTGAGAGCGATTGAGGAAGGATTTCTATTTTTTGAATTTCTTTACAGATTAATCTTGAAACAAGAATTAAGTCAATCCTAGACCAGGACCTGTATCTATCAGAGAAGAAGGTGTAATCTTTAACTTCTGAATGCAACATCCTCCAAATGTCTTCCATATTCAAGTCCTGTATGAGATCAAATGCACTTTGGGGGAGTTTCCCTTGGTATTTCTTCCCCCCCCCCCTTTATATTAAGATCTATCTTTTTGGGGGTCTAAAACTCCATTCCAGTCCCCTGCTATAATTATCCTCTCATAATTAAGTTCTGCTATTTTTTGATGTAGTTTTTTGTAAAATTTCATTTTATTTTCCTGTGGTGCGTAAATGTTTAATACCAATGTTTTTTCCCCTTTTATTTCTACTTCTAGAGCCAAATAATGTCCTTCTTTATCTGCAAATATCTCTTTTGTCTTATTATGATTTTTAACATAGATTGCAACCCCTTTTTCATGTGTTTTTCACTGGCTGCTGTAAATAGTCTACCCAATTTTTTAAATATAATTTTTTAAATCTTTTTTCTTGATATGTGTCCTGGACTACAGCCAGCCTCAGTTCCCACAGCTGCTAGGGATGGAAAGGGTGAGCTGCAAACAGCCAGGCCAGCCACAAACCTTCCGTAGTCGAAACACCAGCAAAACAGAGTCCAGAAATCAGCATCAGTCAGTCTAAAGTCAAGGGCAGGCAGCAATCAGCAAAAGTCCAGTCCGGTCCAGGGTCAAGGCAACAGAGTTCCACAAGGCAAGAGCGAGAGGCACAAAGCAGGAAACAAGGAACCACACTGACAGTAGTCTCCCAAAGAAACTACAATAAATCTTGACACTGAGGAAGCCTCTTGCCACTCCTTAAATAGTCAAATCCTACCTCAGTGCCAGCTGAGGCTTGTTAAGCAGCTGCTTTTCAGCCAGTCTCCTGGACCTGCGACTGCCAGCACTCTTAGCTCTCCTCTGCCTAAAGGAAGGTACTGGCTCTGCTGTATCTTCCTGATTCTCCCCACTAGGCAGCTGAGCCTCCAAGGAAGGAGCACTAGGACCTGGCTGCTCTGGGGCTGGGAGAACCAGGCTTGGCTCAGACAGAGCAGAATGAGAGCCAGGTGGAGCCTGTATCTCTTCCTTCTCTGGAGGAGACCCATCCTCCTCGTCCTCCTCGTCCTCCTCATGGCTGGCCGTAACAATATGCGTTTCTTGTAGGCACACAATATCTCCTCTTTGTTTATATATAAAATGGAAAATTTTCTTTCTTTTAAATTTAGAATTTAATCCATTAATGTTCCATGAAAATAATTTGAATATCATGTTATCTTACTGAAAGCACATTTTATTTAACAGATTTATATTAGTATCTTTTCCCCCTTCTTCTCTTTACTTTTTTTTCTTTATATTGTCTTTTCATTTTACTCTTATCTTGTTCTCTTCTGTTTCATACAGTTTTTTCTTCTAATTTTGAATCCGTGTCTTTGTCTTCCTCATCTAGTTCTCCCTCTTCTGTATCTTCTAATTTGCTATGGTAAGTTAGGTCCATTTTCTTTAACCCTTTATCTTCAACACTATCTAGTTTGGTATTATGTAATCAACTCCCCACAAAAGGCAAATGATTTTCTAACTAAAAAGCTAAAGAGGAGAGAAGTCAAGAAGATGGAAGAAAGAAATCCCTCCCCAGAAAAGATAGACAGAAAAGAAAAAGGAAAGGAACAGAAGATGAAAACAAGAGCTGAAGAAAAAAACCTGCCATTTGGGGTTTTGGGAGACTTCAACATTTTGCTCGAGATCAGTTTAACAGGTGTGTCTTGGGAGTTCATGGATACCTTGACTAACATGGGCCTATCCCAATTGGTCCTTGGGCCTACACATTGTGCAGGTCATACACTCAGTGCAGTCTTTAGTACGGAACAGGAACATCCGTGGGCGGAGGTCATTAGGACCTCCGCTCTGTCATGGAAGGATCATTTCCTGGTCAAGGTGAAACTGAGAGCCTTGCCCGCCTCACCGGTGGTGGCGGACCTATTAGAATGATTCGCCCTCGAAGGCTAATGGAACCAATTGGATTCCAGAAAGCCTTGGAGGGTTTAATGGTTGGAAATGATGATGACCCTGTTGAGGCTCTGGTTAATACTTGGAACACCGATCTTACCAAGGCCATCGACACGATCACTCCCAAGCATCCTTGCCATCCAGCTTCTAACCATAAGCCATGGTATACACCTGAGCTTAGGAAAATGAAGTGGCTTGGACCTTTCTCCTCTGCACATATTGCAGCTACCGGGTCTCATCCAGCAGAGCTGTTTAGGGTGGTAAGGGAGCTGATGCAGGCACCCCCTGTGCCAAATCCCTTGCTCAACCCGACGACGGCCTGCTGTGATGCATTTAACAACTTCTTTGTAGATAAAATCTCTCAGATAAGAGCCAACTTAGATGCTAGTTTTATAATGGAAATTGTAGACAAGGTATCCAGTGACTCCGTCAATGAAGTTATTCTGGATCAGCTCCAATCTGTGTGTACCAATGATGTGAACAAGTTCCTTGGTAGTGTGAGGAAAACAACTTGCCCTCTTGACCCTTGCCCATCATGTCTGGCCATCCAGGGTGGGGATGCATTGAGGAAGTTCCTTGTGAACATCGTCAATGCATCCTTCAGGGAGGGATATATTCCACTCTGTTTGAAGGAAGTGGCTGTTACTACTATTCCTGAGCAAGGTCATCGAGAGGGCAGTTGCTCTTCAACTCCAAGCTGTCTTGGATGAAACTGATTATCTAGACCCATTTCAAACTGGCTTCAGGACAGGCTTTGGGGTTGGGACTGGCATGGTTGCCTTGACCTACGATCTGTGTCTGAGCATCGACATGGTAGTGTGACTCTGTTGGTGCTCTTAGACCTCTCAGCGGATTTTGACACAATAGATCATGGCATCCTCTTGGACCGCCTGAGGGGGTTAGGTATCAGAGGCACTGCATTGCAGTGGTTCCGATCTTTCCTCTTTGGCAAGTCTCAGAGGGTGCTGCTCAGGGACAGTAGCTCCAGTAAAAGTGAGCTCACCTGTGGGGTTCCACAGGATGCTAGTCTGTCCCCAATGTTATTTAATATGTATATGAAGCCGCTGGGTGAGATTATGACACTCAGATCTATTTCTCCGTGTCTCGTTCATTGGCCTCAAATTCTGATGGCATCTCTTCTCTCAATGAATGCCTTTGGGCAGTAATGGGCTGGATGAAGAAAAACAGATTGAAACTGAATTCGCATAAGATGGAGGTGCTCATGGTAGCAGCCCCAAAACCAAGAATTGGGCTGCAACCTGCACTACTGGATGGGGTCACACTCTCCTCCAGTGACTGTGTTTGCAGTCTGGGGGTGCT
This sequence comes from Phrynosoma blainvillii, assembly GCA_026167975.1. Lineage (NCBI taxonomy): Eukaryota > Metazoa > Chordata > Lepidosauria > Squamata > Phrynosomatidae > Phrynosoma > Phrynosoma blainvillii. The sequence goes on along the minus strand of JANUYF010000003.1, from coordinate 179,018,245 downwards.
CCTTGACTTGTTGCTCCTGATGGTTAATCAGGTAAATGCAACAGTCAGGAGCGCCTGTTATCAGCTCCAGCTGATTCACCAGCTGCGCCCTTTTCTGGAAACAAGGGATCTCGAGACTGTTGTGCACACGCTGGTAACCTCATGTCTGGATTTCTGCAATGTGCTCTACATGGGGCTACCCTTGTGCTTGACTCAGAAACTACAGCTAGTACAGAACATGGTGGCCAGATTAGTATCTGGAATATCTAGGAGGGACTACGGGCCTTTGCAGACTGCCAGAAATAGTGCACATTAAATTGAGGCACTGCCCTGGCTCAGTGCTAGGGAATCATGGGAACTGTAATTTATTGTGGCACCAGAGCTCTCTGACAGAAAGGCTCAATGTCCCAGAAAGAAATACAATTGGTCAATGGGCCCACACATTGTGCAGGTCATACACTCGATGCGGTCTTCAGTACGGAGCAGGAATATCTGTGGGCGGAGGTAGTCCATACCTCCGCATTGTCATGGATGGATCATTTCCTGGTCAAGTTGGAACTTAGAGCCAGTACCTGCCCCGCCGGGGGTGGCGGACCTATTAGAACAGTCCGCCCTCGAAGGCTAATGGAGCCAATTGGATTCCGGAAAGCCTTAGAGGGATTAATGGTTGGGAATGCCGGTGACCCTGTCGAGGCTCTCGTTGACAGTTGGAATAGTGATCTTACCAGGGCCATCGACACGATCGCTCCCAAGCGCCCTTGCCATCCCGCTCCTAATCGTAGACCATGGTATACACCTGAGCTTAGGAGAATGAAGTGGTATGGACAACGGCTAGAGTGCAAGTGGCAGAAAACTCGACTCTTATCTGACAGAACTCGCCATAGGAACTTTCTTTGTTCCTATCGGGAGGCATTGCATGCAGCAAGGAAAGCTTTCCCTTCTGCACGCATTGTGTCTGCAGAGTCACGTCCGGCAGAGCTGTTCAAGGTGGTGAGGGAGATGACGCAGGTGCCCCCTGCGCCAAATCCCTTGCTTAACCCAACAACGGCCTGCTGTGACGCATTTAACAACTACTTTGCAGACAAAATCTCTCAGATAAGAGCCAACCTTGACGCGACTATTGGGACAGAGTCTATAGGCGAGGTGTCCACTGACTCCGCCGATGTAATTTTACTGGATCAGTGGCAATCTGTGAGTACCGAGGATGTAGACAAGCTGCTTGGTAAGGTGAGGAAGACGACTTGCCCTCTCGACCCTTGCCCATCTTGGCTGGCCATCCAGGGGGGGATGCATTGATGAGATTCCTTACGGATATCATCAATGCATCCTTCAGGGAAGGACATGTTCCATCATGTTTAAAGGAAGTGGTGGTTAGGCCGCTTCTGAAAAAACCTTCCCTGGACCCCCTGGACATGAAGAACTATAGGCCTGTGTCATTGCTGCCATTCTTGAGCAAGGTGATCGAGAGAGCAGTTGCTCTTCAGCTCCAGGCAGTCTTGGATGAAACAGATTATCTAGACCCATTTCAAACCGGCTTCAGGACAGGCTTTGGGGTTGAGACTGCCATGGTTGCCTTGACCGACGATCTGCGTCTGGGCATCGACAGGGGTAGCGTGACCCTGTTGGTGCTCCTAGACCTCTCAGCGGCTTTTGATACAATAGATCATGGCATCCTCTTGGACCGCCTGCGAGGGTTAGGTATCGGAGGCACTGCCTTGCAGTGGTTCCAGTCCTTCCTCTCGGGTCGGTCCCAGAGGCTGCTGCTCAGGGTCTGTAGCTCCAGCAAGAGGGACCTCACTTGTGGAGTCCCTCAGGGAGCTATTTTGTCCCCGATGCTGTTTAACATCTATATGAAGCTGCTGGGTGAGATTATACAGAGTTATGGTACTGGGTGTTATCAGTATGATGATGACACCCAAATCTATTTCTCCATATCTCATTCGTCGGTCTCGAATTCCAATGGCATCTCTTCTCTCAATGAATGTCTTGGGGCGGTAATGGGCTGGATGAGGAAAAACAGATTGAAGCTGAATCCAGACAAGATGGAGGTGCTCACGGTAGCGGCCCCGAAAGCAGGAATTGGGTTGCAACCTCCAGTCCTGGATGGGGTCACCCTCTCCTCCAGTGACTGTGTTCGCAGCTTGGGGGTGCTCCTTGACTCGTCGCTCCTGATGACGAATCAGGTTAATGCAACGGTCAGGAGCGCCTGTTATCAGCTTTGGCTGATACGCCAGCTGCTCCCGTTTCTGGATGTAAGGGATCTCGAAACTGTGGTGCACGCGTTGGTAACCTCATGCCTTGACTTCTGCAATGCACTCTACATGGGGCTACCTTCGTGCCTGGTTCGGAAATTACAGCTGGTACAGAATATGGCAGCCAGACTTGTTTCGGGAACATCTCGGAGGGATCACATCACTCCGGTTTTGAGGTCCCTCCACTGGCTGCCTATCAGCTTCTGGGCCAGGTACAAGGTGTTGGTAATTACCTTTAAAGCCCTTAATGGCTTGGGTCCAAGCTATCTCAGGGACCCCCTGCTCCCGTATAATCCTCCCCACGCTCTTCGGTCCTCCGGGAGGAATCTGCTACAGCCTCAGAAATCGAGGCTTGTGGCTACCTCCCGGGGGGCGTTCTCTGTTATTGCGCCTAGGCTCTGGAACGGCCTGCCGGATGAGATCCGTCTTTTAACATCTTTAGACAGCTTTAAAAAGGCTGTCAAGACGGATCTCTTCCGGCAGGCCTTTCCAGACTAGTTATACTAGATCAGTCCTTCCAGCCTCAGATTAATAGCTATCTAAGAGACGATCCTCACGTGGCCCCATCAAGTGATGGGAGGATCTTCGAGCCAGGCTTTTTCAGTCACCGAGTTGGAGGGTCAAATATTTTAACTTGATTTGTTGTTTTTATATTGTCTTGATTTAATACTGTTTTAAGGGGGGAGGGGGTTTGCTCATATTGTATGTTTTATATGAACAGTATGTTTTAATTGTAAGCCGCCCGGATTGGGTGGTATATAAATAAATTTTATTATTATTATTATTATTATTATTCCCATGACTCCCTAGCACTGAGCCAGGGCAGTGCCTCAATTTAATGTGCACTATTTCTGGCAGTCTTCAAAGGCCCTACATTACTCCGGTTTTATGGTCCCTCCACTGGCTTCCCATAAGTTTCCAGGCCCAGTACAAGGGTTGGTTATTACCTTTAAAGCCCTATATGGCTTGGGTCCAAACTATCTCAGGGACCTCCTTCTCCCCTATAATCCTCCCCACGCACTCTGGTCCTCTGGGAGAAGGCTACTGCAGCCACAAAAAGCTAGCCTTGCGGCTACCTCCAACAGGGCTTTTTCAGTCGTCGCCCCCAGACTGTGGAACGGCCTGCTGGAGGAGATCCGCCAATTGACATCTTTAGGCAGCTTCAAAAAGGCTGTCAAGATGGATCTCTTCTGGCAGGCCTTTCCAGAATAGACCACCCCGGCCTCAGGGACCTCTTATCAGAGTCCCCTAGACTCCTCCTAGCTTAAAGAACCACCGCTGTACTTCTAGTTTATTGTTGCAGATACACGTGGCCGTATCTGCACATATTGCATGTTTTAAATTGTCTGTTTGTTTATTTTAATTCTTATGTGATTTAATATTGTTTTAAGGGAAGGAAGGGAATAGCGTTTGGATATAGTGTATTTTAATATTGTGAGCCTCCCTGATTGGTTTCAGAGGGGCGGGATATAAATTAATAATAATAATAATAATAATAATAATAATAATAATAAAATGTATTTGTACCCCGCCCAATGGTACACCAATCCGGGCGGCTTCCAGATTAAAAATACAACAATAAAAACATATAATACAAAGAACACCCCCCATCCCCTTAAAACAATATTAAATCACAACAGTTTAAAATATCACACCTTGACTAATTAAAACCTACTACCGAGATAACTAAGCCTGATTTTGATATTCCTTCCATCAAAGATGGGGCCACGTAAGGATATTATTATTATTATTATGAAAAAACTGAGAAATATTGGATGTCAATACATGCACATATCTAGGAGATAATAAAAATTTAATTTAATTTGTATCCTAAGTTGTATTTACTGAATATTGTGACAGATTGCAGTCTAAGAAGGAAATATGAGATGATCCTATTGTATATGGTGTCGGCAGCAAGAATGTTGTTTGCTGCAAAATTGAAAGATGAGAGCTGCCCGTCAATTAATGACTGGATTATTCAACTTTATGATTTTATGCAGCTGTTACCATATAGAGTATATCACTGTTTTCATCCTGACTTTAGTCTCCACCACCTCTGTTATATTTAGGAGAAACAACTCTGGCTTTATAGGAATATTTTTCTGTATTATTTTACACATAGACTTATGCATCCCCCCCCCCCCCAGAATACTTTTACCTTATTGGAGTTCCACCACATATGGTACATAGAGCCCACTTCTTCCTGTTGTTGTAACTCTTCTAATAGGGTTGTTTTTCTCTCTAAATTTCCTGTTCTTTCTTCTACCTCTGTTGTCATTTTTTGTAAGCTTTCTTTAAGTTCATATAATTCTCTCTGTAATTCTACTTTCATTTCTTCTTTCCATTCTTTAATTTCAGCTCTTACTTCTGCATGAATTTCTACTCTAATGTCACCTCTTAGTTTCCTAATCTCTTCTATCAGGTCGCCTCTCATGTCTATGTTTGCTGTTCTCTCATCTATATTTACACTGTTTTATTTACCTCCTGTGACATAGACTGAGGATCTATTCCAGTTGCCATTGTGTATAATCTCGATATTTTCTGACTTGTTTATTACATAAATTCTTTACTTATTATTAGGCTCACTGGAATAGATATCCCATATGCCTCAAATTTTTACCATTGAGTTTTGCCACCACCAGCACAACACAGTATAATAAGTGCTCAGAATAATTTTACATGAAGATTTATAGATGCTTTAAATACTATAGAGAGTGTGAAACTTCGAAAAGATCCTATCTTGTAAAAGCACCCCCACTGCACCTCACTACGGATCTTATTATTGCTTATGGCTTAACCATTTGTCAATACCTATTCAGGCATTCTCTAATTAGCCTTTCTCTCAAATTCTCCTGTCACTTTCCTAGGTACAATATTTTTTTCCACTCCTCTCTTGCTATTAGGCAACCATCAATTTAGCGGGTAATGTTTGTAGCTGTTCTGTCTGCCACATCCTTTATTACCCCAGAGCTGTGTTATTACTACTGCTGATTTTTACTGCTGCTACTGCACAACTCCCCTCACTGTGGTTTTGGAGCCGCCACCACTGCTCTGCTTCCTCCTCCTCCTCCTCCTGGCTGCTGGTGTGCTTGGGAGGGTAGGTGGGGGGGGGGGTTGTAGCCATCGCCGCTGCTCTGCTTCCTCCTCCTCCTCCTTCTGGCCACTGGTGTGCTTGAGAGTGTGGGCAGGGGGTGTTGAAGCTGTCACTGCTGCTCTGCTTCTTCCTCCTCCTCCTCCAGCTGCTAGTTTTTGAACATGCAAATTATTTTTCCTGAGAAGCTTGAACACCCCAGGGATGGATAAAGCCAATGAAGAACAGCTGAATGAGTTCAGAAGTCAAAGTACATTGTGGCAATATAACATTTGAATATTGAGGCATAAAATTGTGCTAGTTCTACAAGGATAATAAATCACATCTAGGGATGTAATTATTTGCTAATTTTCTTCTTGAAGTAATGGGAATTTTTAACTATGGTTTTCCTGTTCTGAGAAAGTCTTAGCTAACTGAAAAGTTTCATAAGGCAATTGATCATTCAGGACTTATTCAGCACAAAATTTACACATGGTATATTTGCACAGAAAGCAGCACTTTCTCTGTAGGAAAAAAATATGTGCAGAATGATTATTTTCTGTGCAGAAAATGCTGTACTTGGCAACTTTGTGCAAAGTGTACACATGAGTTTTTTTTTCCATCACTAAAACAGCATTTTCTATGAAGAGAACAATAAATCTTTGCACAAAAAAAAATTCTGCACAGATAATGTTGTTTACTACATATACAAAAATACAAAAAAAACCCACAAAAATTTGCATAGAATAAGTCTTGAACTGTGAAGATTCTTGTCAGTCTAGCATTCTTCTTATCAAGGTTTCTCAACACTCAAAAATAATTTTTTCAACGTTTTTTTTTTTTTTTTTTTAAACATTTTCAAAAATTATCTCCAGCCCTCACCATATCCTTTGAATATCCTGGGTAGAAAGCCTAGCATACCACAAGAAGCCCTGGATGGCTACAATCTGGGGACAAAATTGGATGAATAATGTTTCCACACTAGATTTTTTTCATCACTTGAGAACTAGTAAAAGTTCGGTTAAACAAAGACCTAACACAAGCCATATTGGATCTCTCCCTTCCCCTCCTCTCTCTCACAGACTTATTTCTTTAGTAAAAAAAGGTAAAGATAGTCCCTTGACATGAATGTCTAGTCATAACTGACTGTAAGGGGTGGTGATCATCTCTGTTACCAAGCTGAAGAGCTAGTGTTGTCAGAGGGTTGCTCTGTTGATCATGTGGCTAGCATGATTGCACTGAATGCTGTTACCTTACCACCGAAGTGATATGTATTTATATACTTGCATTCGCATGCTTTTGAACTGCTAGGTTTGCAGAAGCTGGGACTAGTGACAGGAGCTCACCCTATAGCACTTGGGCCTTGAACTGCCAACCTTCCAATCTTCTGATCATCATAATTAGCATCTTAACCACTAAGCCACCACATCCCATTTCTTTAGTATGCCAGTAGATTCTTCTTGTTGTTTTTAAAGCAGTTGGTACACCAAGTGTGGCAAACTTGCTTCAGAGTAATACTATACCATCCAAGTCAAATACCATCTAACTGGAATTATCTAATTGTCTGTAGGGTATCTCTAACACAGAGAATGACATTTAACTGAAGGAGATTACCCTCAATATTATTCTTTTGTTATCAGCATCATTGTGATACTGTTGTTGTAATGAATTATTACTGATCAGTTTCCAGTATTCCATTTTGGGAACAAAGTCCTTGAGTGTGAGACGGCCTGTCTTAAAGGAATTACAGGAAATAAAGTTTGGTAATCTTGATGGATAAGTACATCAGGAACTGGATAAGCAGAGTGTGTTCCTGTTGGTTTTGTTGTTGAACCTCTCATTAGCTGAATAAATAAATAATAGCTTTTGAGACCATCAACCATTGCATCCTTTGGGATTGCCTCTCTGTAATGGGACATAGGAGCATTACTTTGTAGTTACTTTGGTCCTTTTGGGAGGAACAAATTCAAAATGTAGTGCTTCCTTTGATTTATGCACAATTCTTTGGCCACGATACTCTGGCATCCATCATAATTCTGTCTTGTTCCACATACTAGTTAGTATCTCTACGAAACTGCTTGGAGAGGTTATCTGACAATTTGAGGCTCAGTGCCTCCAATATGTTGATGACACCAAACTTTTCTCCTTTCCATATATATCCATGGAAGCAATTTCAGTGGTGTCAGTAATGGAATGGATGAGGGTGACAGATTGAAAATGAATCCAGACCAGCCACAGGTGTTCTTAGTTGGTCAAAAGGCAGTTACTGAACAGGAATTCAACCTTTGTTGGATGGGATTACACACCTCCTGAAGGCATCGTTTACCAGTGTGAATGTATCCGATACTGTTAGATTTAACTCTGATTTCTAGGTTCCAATGTAGTTAGGAGTTCTTTTGTATAATTAAAACTAGTGTGTCACTTGTGCCCATTCCTGTAGAACTAACACATGCATTAATTATGTCCCATTTGAATTATTGTAACACACTCTATAGGTGTTGCTTTTGGAGAAAGTTTGTTAACTACAGCTGCTTACAGGGAACATATAATTTTCCTGTTAACAAAATATTCATTGGCTCCCAGTCTATTTCTTGGCAATACTCATAACGCTGTTTATGACATTATGTATGCAATAACTTGGGACTATCCTATCTAAAAACCTGCATTCTGCCATATAAATCTGACCAATTCTACCACTTTCAGTCATGAAAAGAATGTTTGAAAATATAGGAACAATGGTAGAAGAATATGTTTCTTGAGTGTTAGGAAACCCCAACAAAGAAAATCCTGGGCTGACAAGAATCTATACTGTTTAAAATATATTTTGTGCAGGGAACTTCCAGCTGGTGAATGAAGGCATGAGGAGGGTTAGGGCGGAGCTCCATGAGAACTCCAGCAATCCAGGGGCTTTTGCCATTCAACAGCTATCCCAGTGTCATTAACAGAGTGGCTAAAGAACTAAGCAGCAACAATTCGCCCTGGAGGAGAGAACTGAGGGCCATCTCTGCAGTGTTGACCCTTGAAAATCCCCAAGCTGAGGTGGCTTCATGTGGCGGCAGCAGTGGAGGGGAAGGAAGAGATTCAAACCTAGTGCCAAACCCCTGAGAAGTGCTTTTTAAAGCCCTGGTGCCTGAGCTGTTTTTAAAATTTATTTGGTTGTATCAGACAACATTGACTTGAATCTTTTTTTTTTTTTTTTTGTCCTAGCATAGGGGCTTTACTCTTTCTTTCTTTTTTAATTTTATTTAAATACAAATACAAGACAAAAAGGACAACATGTTAGAATGTGATGGGACATATAGTCAATGTTAAAATGTTGAAATGTAAAGATGTGTGTCTGTATTTTTCCTTGCTTAGAAAAGTTGTTTTCTGAGGCCAGTTCCACAATTATCAGCCCAAGTGTGTTTTAGCCAAAACAAGCAGTTAACGAGCTACAGTTCTGTGAGAAAGAGCTTTGTTTACAAAAAGGATTCATAAACATGGGAATGTTATGGGAACTGCAGTCACATGATTTAATATGGTAATTAAAGGTTGGGCTAACACACATCATGCATCATCAACCAATCAGTCTGAAAGGGCTACACCCAAATGGGTGGAGAATTGGGGGCTGAACGTTGTGATCTTGAAAAGCTTGTCACTTGTCTTTTAACCTTTAAGCTGTAATGGACTAATTAAAATATTTTCCTGATGCTGCAACTAACCAGTTTTGAATCATGTAGCAGTTAGGCTTTGTTCCTGTTTAGCCTTCTGGCTAAAGTGAAGATGATATTATTATTATTATTATTATTATTATTATTATTATTATTATTATTATTATTTATTAGTTTTTGCTCATGCTGATTTTGCAATAAAGAGAAAGCTTGCTTGAAGATCTGGATGTCTTGATGACTTGACTTCATGGACTGTAAGCTGTATATTCATCATCAACACATTTTATCAACACAACAATTACTATTCTGCTTCATACAGCATGACAAATTTACATAACAAACATAAAACCTTTAAAATAACTCAATATTGATAAATTTTAATCTTCCTTTCTACTATGTAAAACTCAGTTTCCTGGTCTATCACAGGCACTCTTTTTTCCTACAGGATCTACATGATTTTCTCTAGATTCTTACATATTCTGAGGTACTACTCAACAACTCAGACTATAACTTACAACTTGTTCCTCCTAAATACATTTATACTTATTTCACATAGATCCTTTAATTTGTTATGCTCTAAAGTTTTTACTGTTAATTCTGTTAGTCCATAAAGGTAGTGTAGTTTCTTAACACCTTTCTTTTTTTCTCTCTCTCTCCTTTTTTTTTCTTTGCTTTAGTACATCTTCCATCCTTTTTTCTCTCCAAAGATTTCAAGGGATTTTCAGTAATTTTCAATATATATATTTTGAATTTTCTCTCATTTTGGCAGTAAATAAGTCCATGTCCATAGCTTCTCTAATCTTAATAATCCATTCTTCTTCTTTTGGGATTTGATCTACTTTCCAGTATTTGGCATAAAGTATCCTTGTCACTGTAATCATGTATAGTATAATACATGAAAAAAATCTTTCAACCATAGTGTCTAGTTTATTTGTCATATTTAGTAAAAATATTTGAGGTTCAAATGGGATTTCTGTCTTAAAATATCAGTCATCAATCTGTGGATTTCCCCCCAGTAATATTTAGCTCTGTGACCTTTCCACTACATATGGAAAAATCCCCCCTCTTCCAATATTTTATATTTCCAGTATTGTAGATGATGTTAAGTTTTAAGTAGTTTTCTTTAAAATTCTGACATAGAGTGAAATTGTTGGTAAGCTTCCATGAGTTTTACCAGCTATCCAGATCTATAGTATTTCCACAGTCTTGTGCCCACTTGATCATCAATTGTTTTATGGTTTCATGCTCTAGTGCCCAGCCTCCGTTTTCTTTATCATCCATTAATATTTTCCATCTGAGTCTGGCTTTTTTACCTTTCCAAAGGAAATTGTTCACTTCTCTTTGCCACTTCTAGAAACAGTCCTTTTTAGCCAAGATTGATAAAGTTTGAAATAGAAACATTAATCTTGGAAGGATGTTCATCTTGATTATTGCCACCCTTTCCAGTAATGACAGGTGTAGATTTGTCCATTTTTTCTAGATCTCTTTTAATTTAACTCCAGCTCTTTTCATAGTTGTTTTGAAATAAGTCCATATTCCTTTTAAGACAATCCCCAGATATTTCACTTTATTTTTTATGTTAAATCCAGTCTCCTCTTTTAATTTCAATTCTTCTGATGGTGTCAAGTTTTTGGGAAAATTGAGGGCTTATCTTGATTATTTTTTTATGCTTTTTTAAAAAAATTTATTAAACTTTATTGAATAAAAATAACACCAACTTCACATCAAATAAATACAAAACAAAACAAAACAAATAACAACAAACAAACAAACAAACAAAAAACCAATTAAACATATATACTAACTAAAAAAGAAAACAGCTAACAAAAAGAAAAAAACTCCTTATAATAAAACAATACAAAAATAAACTAACATAAAAAGCAAACTATCACATTAAAACATAACACTAACACCTAAAACATAAACTAATTAAAAAAAAACCTCCTGAATTTGACCTATCTGGCAATTTAGCCCGATTTAGTACTACTTCTAATGATCATGTAACAAATTTCTCAGGTCATACAATATATATTTGTTAAACCTCTATGTCGATCATTTTCTCATTTATCATTATCGTCATCCCTTCTTTTTTTTTAGCATAATAAAAACAATGCTTCTGATATTCCATTTCAGGCTGATTATACTCATAATTTATTCTAAACCTATCACATTTACTAACTCTCCCGTATGTTTCCAATATTCAACCAATTCTTTTCAGTCTCTCTTGAACTTCTCCTCATTATCGCCTTTAATTAAATTAGATAATTTATCCATCTCTATGATATCTAACATTTTCAACATCCAATCTTGTATGGATGGTATCTCTTTCAACTTCCAATTCTTGGCTTATATTATTCTGGCTGCTGTTATGAGATTAAAAATTAATTTACCATGTTTTCTTTCCAGATCTTGGTCTTCAATAATACCCAATAGGAACATCTGGGGGTCCCGTTTCAGCTTAATTTTTAAAATTCTCTCCATCACTTGTATTATCTTATCCCAAAATTCTCTTGCCTTTGTACAACCCCACCAAAGATGGTAGAAGGATCCACCTTTCTTCTCACATTTCCAACAATAATACTCTTGGATTTTCCCCATCTTCGCCAAACTATATGGTGTCAAATACCAATGGTATTGAAGCTTATAAAAATTTTCGCTGATGCTACAACTAAGTGTAAACTTTATCCGTTTTTGCCAACACTTCTCCCATTGCTCTAATTCGATATTATGGCTGAGATCTTGGGCCCATTTTATCATCTGTGGTTTTATTATGTCTTTCTCCAATTCAATAGCCAAGAACCATTTATAAAATTTAGATATTTTATGACTAGAATCCAAGACAATTATATCATCAAATTCCTTATCAAATATACCTATTTTTTTTAAATTTTGATCTAATAAGAAGCGTTCCCTAATCTGTCTATAAGAAAACTAATTGCAAAGGTAGCCTTCCTGGTTAAGTTTCTCTTGTGTTTTTATAGTATTATGCTGTTGCTCTTTATTTTTATCCTTAATCAAATCTGCATAGGTTAACCATTTTTCTTTGCCAAATTTGTTGTCTTTAGATGTAACTTCTCCAATAGCAGTCCATTTTGGTATATTATCGGGCCAGATTTTCCTAATTTTAAGCCAAATTCTCATTAATTTTTTATTCTTTTTAGTGGATCTTCTAGAAAAAAGTAAATCATTAGCGAAGGCTTTAATTTTAAAGCATTGACCTTTCACCTTGACACCTCCTATTTCTCAGTCTTCCCTATTTTATTATTTAATACTTCAAGAACAATTATAAAAAGTAAAGGGGAAAGGGGACAACCACGCCGGGTGTCCCTTTCAATCTTAATGTGCTCTGCTTTTTCTTCATTTATAATTAGATGGGCTGTTTGATTTTATCTATGCCAGAAATCTTTCTCCCATATTCATTTTTGTAATAGTTTCTTGTAGGATGCACTAGCTAACTCTTGGGCTGTACAGATGGCTCCTAAGGGGTGGCAGGATGCTGCCCCTTTCCTTGCCAGATTGGGACCATGGCAACCACACACCATGGCCCTGATCTGGCCTTTCCATGGCACAAAAAGAAGCCACAAAAAGGGGCTCCATTTTGCACCACAGAAAGGGCATTTTACCTGCGGTGCCAGTGGCTTTTTGCCATTTCTTCAGAACAGCACATGTAAATGCTATGCCCAAGACACACCCTTTTGCCACCTGCCATGCGGTTGCTTGGGCAGTGTGAGGATGATGTAGGGGCAGAATCGGGATGGCTGGTGTGCGGTTATCATGCCCCAACTCCATCCCTAGGCTGACCCTTTTGGCTGGTCTGTACAGGACCTTTGTCAAAAGCCTTTACCACATCTATCAGCCACATAGCAAGCTTTTTTAATCATTGTGATGTTCATAATATTCAGTAATATTAAGGACCATCCTTATGTTGGCTTTTACTTGTTGATTAGGCAAGAAACCATTTTTATCATCATGACTTGTTTGCTTCAATATCTTTTTCAGCCTTTTTGTTATAATTATAGCAAAGATCTTGTAGTTTACATTTATTAAAGAGATTGGTCTGTAGTTCTTTACATCCATACTTTATATCTAATCAGTACCCTCGATTCTGTTTTCTATTTCACTAGAAATTAATATTATTATATCTGGGCTTAATTTTATTTTTTGCTTTAACCCTGTGGCTTATACTTTTCTTACTCTTTTTTTCTCCATAACATTTCTCTTATATCCATTCTGTCTCTATGAGATGATTTCATTATTATTATTTTATTGTAAGGCTCTTGAAGTTGACATTTCTGACAACTGCAATAGCAGGTGGCCAAAGCTCTTCAGTCCAGCTCTGCCTGTAGCTAAGAGGCTGAGGGGACCCCCTCCCCATCATGCCTGTCAGAGCCTGGGAACCCCCAACAAGCTTTTTTGCTAATCCCCCTTATCAAGGGGATTATGGACAAGTAAAATCTTTGTCCCATTCCCCCCAAGTACCACTATTGCAAAGGTTTGGGCTATAAGCCTCTCATACCTGCATTCTTCTGCAGAGCCCTCACTCCAGAAGGGGCTTTACTCTTTCAAAGTAGCTGCTTACAAATAAAGAACAGCTGATTACAGCCAATTCAGCAGCAATAAGACACCACTGGGGTGGGGGAATAAACTGATTTATGTCTTCTGAAGAATAAGAGAAAGATACAAAATCAGAGGGGGAGGGGAAAGAGTAGTGGAATAGAAAAATATATAAAGAAAGAAAAGGAACAAAGAATCAGACATACAAAGAAGAAAAGATAGAGGAAAACCAAGATAAGTGAAAGGACTGATAAAATATAAGTAAAGAACTCCTTTATATAATAGAAAGCACATAAAGCACATAAAAGTAAATTAAAGGATACTTTTTTAATCTTCAAAGGATACTGTTTCTTTTCAATTGCTGAGAAAGGTCAAGTTTGTTTAAATTTGCCTCTGGATGAGGATTATAAGCTATCAAATTTTTGTTTAGCTTAAGTGTCTGTAAATCTAGGAATTTTACTTGCTTGTAACCACCAGACTACAGATGTCCAAGACCCAACAACAGCAACAGCAAACACAAAGAAGACCATCTATAGATCAACCTAAAACACAGGACTTTAATACAATAATTCTTGATGAAATAAGACAGATGAGACAGGAAATGAAGAAGAATAAAGAGTAATTGTGACAAAATATGGAAAATATGAAAGGGAAAATAAAAAAAGATATAAGATTTGATTTGAATGAAATAAAAGGTTCAATAAGGTCAATGTCTACAGATGTGAAAATAGTAAAATCCAAAGTTAATGATTTGGAAAGGAAAAATAAAGAACTGGAAGAAAAATTAAATATGGAAATTACTAAGAGGAAAGAAATACAAGATGAAAAACTTATGTGGGAATGTAAAATGAGAGAGAAATGTTTAAAGATTAGAGGAGATCCCGAAACTGGAGATGAAGATCTGAATAATTTGTTGATAACAGCCTTTGCGGAAGGTAAAGATAAAGTCATGATGGAATTAGAGATAGATAAATGCTTTCAAATAAGCTCATGGATTGCTACTCAAAAGAGATTACCAAGAGACATTGTTGTTTATTTTGTGCGGACACAGATGAAGGAGACAATCTTGCAACAACATTTTCAACAAAAAATAAATATAGCTGGAGCAGAAGTTCAACTCATGAAGGGCTTACCAGGTCTAATTTTGAGAAAGCGACAAGAATATAGATTTCTAACCAGGAAACTCAGAGAATGTGACATAAATTACAGATGGGAAAACCCTGAAGGACTTTCACTTAAGTACAAACAAAAGAGGATTAGGATCAACACAGTGGCTGAGACACAGGAACTTTTGGAAAAACTGACAAAGGATAAAGAACAGGAACAAGAAAGGGAACATGAAGAATTGATGGGAGTGGCATTAAGAGGAGAGAACGGACAATTAACTATACGGAGAAGTCAAACAAAGGAAGGAGAAGAAGAAGAAGGAGAGTTGTAACTTACAGAAGAACATTTTTAAAAAATGGAGAATTTTAATAAGATAAAATGTCTATCATGGAATGTAAAAGGACTAAATAGTCCAAGAAAAAGGAAAATTGTCCAAGAAAAAGGAAAACCTTGGAAAATTAAAATTTGATATCCTTTGTTTACAAGAGACACATATCAGAAAATCAGAAAAGAAATATTTGAAGAATTGGAAATTGGGTAAAGAATTTATTTCGGGGGGGAAGGAAAAAACGGAGTGGTAATATATGTTAATAATAAATTAGAAGGAAAAGAACTATTTAATGAGCCAAATGGACATTACGTAGGAGTTGAAGTCAGTTGGAATTTGGAAAAGACTTTAATAGTAGGTGTATATACTCCAACAGAACAAAAAGACAATTTTTTTGGTAAATTAACAAAAACGTTGAGTGAATATGATTATGAAAATATAATGTTACTTGGAGATTGGAATGGAGTCTTAGACCCAGAAATCGATAGGAAATCAGAAAAGCAAATTAAAAAAAGACAAGGTAAATTACCAAACTCCTTTTTTGAAATGAAAGAAATACTTTCACTGATGGACATTTGGAGGATTAAATATGGAAACATAAAAGATTTTACATTTTATTCAGACAGACACATATCATGGTGAAGGATCGACATGTTTCTAATTTCAACTGTACTGGAGCCAAAAATTGATCAGATGGACATACTTCCTAAAATTATATCAGATCATAACCCTATAACTATGGAAATTAAGATTAAGAAAAAATAATAATTGGAAATTAAATGAATCTCTTCTGAAAGATGAAGAAATCAAAAAGCAAGCTGAAAAAAAACTTAAGTTACTTTTTTCAAGAGAATTTGAACAAAGAGGTGAAAGAACAAACAGTGTGGGACACTTCAAAAGCAGTAATGAGAGGTTTCTTTATTCTTTTTGACATTTAATTAATAAATGATTTTAAAGTAATCCAAGATCTTCAGATGAACAATAAAAATGTTTTCTTTTTCACTCCATAGTATATTCTTTCCATTGTTTCATGAAGTGGTAACTAACAGTTCTCAAGCATCCTGTAAGCATCCTGTAAGAGCATCTGTGGTTCCCCAATACATATTTCTTTCTCTTTCTGCTATTCCTAATTCATAGAGGTAAGCACTATAGCTTGACTGTAACTCAGCATGCTACATGGCAGCCTATTCCTCCAAATATTTTTAAACTGAGCTTAGGGAAGCCTGAATTTAAGACATATAGTGGCCAAAAAGTTTTACTATACTTTGTAAAGTGTATGTGAAGAAAAAGGGAGTACTTTTATATTAAGGGCCTCTAGATACTTTATTATATAGAAGCATTGAGTGTGAGACTTAACCACATCACATTTGGTGTCAGGGAAATACTACAAGAACAATATTGCATTGACTGGGAATTCCAATGAAATTTAAAAGGGGTAGGGAGTTAATCAGTGATTTCAGCTCAGGTTCAAGTTTCTTACAGGGATGGAGAAGGGGAAATCCTAGTTTTGTGAAAGCAGATATGTATTTCTAAAAATCTCAAATTTTTCCTATCCAAAATATGAAGAAGTTTGAAAATGTTGATAAATTCTTCAAGAACAAACTGATACATCTCTCTACTTTTATAAATCCACTCCATAGGTAGAGTTATTCCCTGCAGTGTGCACAGTACATGCTTGCAATATAGGTGTTGAAGACACCCCCCCCATCCCATACTCCCAGTGAGTATTCACGATTTCAAAGCCAGAAATCTAAATGTTTTAAACTCTCAAAATCCTAGGGCTGGATGGAAAAATGTGCCAGCTTCAGTCCCCCCCCCCCCCCCCCCAAGATTTAGACTATATTAGACTAAAGATCTGTATTCCAAATGTTGTGGAAAAATCTAAGTACATTTTTACAAAAACAAACAAAAATATTGGTGTAGCAATTATATATAGCTGGATGACAGATCATGGTATGCTAATCAGGCCCAGTAAATATGGATATAGTATGGCAGTGTAAGACCAGTGCTTTGAATTTTAACCAAGCAGATGACCAATATGTATGTAGAGAAGTGCACCATGGATTGATAGGGGCTTCATTATTTCCTCCAGGGGGTTAGACATGGTCAGGGCAGATAAATGCTTATGTTGAGAAGGTCAGGGCAGGACAAGACCTTGGAGGAAACCACTGTTTGTACACTCCAGTCTTGGATTTAAATAAAGAACCAGGAAAAACAAGGTTTCATGTATACAGTAACTAACAAAAGCATGTAAATATTTTTATTCAGAAGATTGCATCATTTCTGTCAATTTGAGGAATACACACAGAAATAGATGGGGAGATAAATATAGATATATTGCTGCCAAAGTTCTTAGATTTCCCTTTTTTAAAATATCCTCTTCTAATTTCCTTTCCTCCATGCTCATTTTCATTATTTCTACAACAGCACCAGTGATGGATCTTTATTTCTGCTAACCATTCCTCTTCTCATGTTTATAGGTCTGTGGAATTCCCTTCCAAGGGAGGCTAGGTTGGTCCTGTCCTATGGTAAATGGCAGATGAATCTGTGTTTGTGAGCCTGCATGATAATTGGCCAATTAGGCCAGGTGACTGCAATGCAGTCAGTCAGCAGACTACAAATGTTGTGGTAGTTTGTATGTAGGCTGGGAGTTGTTGTGTTCTCCACATTGGGAGCTATAAGCTCTCCATGCTGGGGAGGCTCTTTGCTCTTCATACTGGGGGCTGTTATGCTTTCTATGCTGAGAGCCATTGCTGAGAGCTGTATGCTGAGAGCTGTGTGATTTGCTGTTCATGCTGAGTTTGTTTATATTTTTCTATGCCTATTTGTATCCAGCTATAATGATACAATGCTATGTTTGTTATGTTATTTTTGCTTCTGCTAAGTAAAGTTATTTTGTTACTAAAGCTCCATGACTCTGCTACAATCCATTTTTGTAACCCTAACAAAGGCATACTTCTTCTTTTTTATTTTTTTAAAAAGCTTTATTAAGACTTTTTAAAAAAGAACTACAATACTACAATAAACAAAATCAGCAATTAACAATTAACAACCCATTCACATTATATATAACACCAATTGACAGGTAATACAATAATGTATTCAACATCTACAACAATGATCTATAACTAACTATACAGCCTAGCATGAAGTGACTTCCTGAACTTCGTACTGATCTTTATTATTCTCTTATTTGACCTGATTAACCATTATGTCCAATCGAAGTATCCAAACTCATCAATTAATATAATAGAGTGCAATCTTAATATTTTATTTATCTTTAATTCCAACAAAGGCATACTTCTGAAATGAGTGCTTTTAAGTTACTCTGTAAAGTACTGTAAAATATTCTACACTTTTTTTCCAGAGGCCTGATAATCTGGAAGAATGCAGTTAGGAAAACAATGAACAGATGTTTAATTTTGCCATAAAATCTTCATTCAGAAACTGAAATGCAGGTCATGAATCTTCAATATTTATTCTGCTATATTGTTGATAAATAATACTCTTGATGGTTGATTAAATAATGTTGCTAGTGATTTTGTAATATAATATTTTTTTAAAATCATATTTTTGGAAAGAAAGGCTGCCAGAAACAATTGAAGAATTTAACCATGGAGAACTGAACTGGGTGGGGTGGGGTTAAAGACACTCTTCCAAAAGACAGAAAAGGCAAACATTGGGTAAGACATTTATTAAGAATAGGAACAACAAATAAAGGTCAATCGCTGCTGAATGAGAACAGAAAATGTAGCATGGCTATTTTTGGTACAATTTGAAAAAAGACCAGTTTCCTATGTCTTTGTGCACTAATAACTATTGTTAAAACTGGACTACCATTTCATTTCCATACACAAAGGATTTGTAATTTGAATTGGCACCCTCATGTATATATGGACCGATGGAGATCAGCCTAAAGGGCTGGCCTGGGAGTGGAGTTGGGGCAGGGCGACTGCACGTCTGCTGCCTCGACTCTGCCCTGATGCTGCCATTATGCCACGTGTCCGACCACATGGCACACAGCATCAGGATGCCTTCAACATCTATGAAGAGAATGTTTACAATATAATCTTGTACATTGTTTTACTTTTTACATTGCTAGATCATCTTTATTAATCCACCCAAAGCCAGGCTGTGATTGGTGGAAGGAAGTCTTATTATGTTTAATGGACTGAATACAAGGTTAGCCAGACATACTGAGTTCCACTTTTAAACATCTAAGGTACAAATAGACTTGCACTTTTAGATTAAAAGTCCTCTCTGTTCTTCCTGTTTTTAACTGGAAATGGTTTTCCTTCTCAAATATCCTCGCAAAAGCAAGATTCTGAGGCATGTCAATCATGCCTTAGGGCCACCGGAATCCGCATTTACCATGGTGCATGTGAGACAGTTATTGACTCATTGCTCTATGTCTTCCTTCATATGGGGCCACCATCCTGTCTCCTTAACTCTCTCTACCATGACCTTCTTTCCTTGCAGTTCTACATTATGCACAAACTGAATAAGGTCTCTACAGGCCTTTGTGAGGTCAATCCAATGATGAGTTCACCGTCCACCATATACCTTGTTTCTGTGCTATACTGTATCTTCCCGTGGGGTCTTTCCCTGTGGCTGCTAGTGCCCTTATTTCATTATCTCCCTGCTGGAGTTGGGCCAAATCAAGTGTGTCTGATAACATGTATTTCTTGGGCTTTACATTAATGGGAGCCATTGAGGCTGTCGCTGCTGCTTTAGCTAGGGCATCTGCTTCATTATTCCATTGGGCTTCCTTTCCGGTGCCTTTTTGGTGGCTTTTAACATAAGACACCCAGGTGGGGGCTGTTCTCTGCATGATTAACTGGGCAGCCTCCTGCCATTTGTTTGAGTGGGAGACTGGTTTTCCATCATTAGTCTTCCAGTCTCTGGCCATCCAGATGGGGAGCCAGTCTATAGCAGCATTCACAGTCCATTGTGAGTCCCACCCTTTAAAACTAGATTAAACCAAGAAAGAATTAAAATGGATTTAAACATAAATACAAGTAAAACAATTTTGGGGGCAATATACAAAGAGTGGCCAATTAAGGGGTGGGTAGCAGACCTCCGCCATTGCCGGGAAGATTATTCCGGGAAGGCCTGCCGGAAGAGATCCTTCTTTACTGCTTTCTTAAATGCAGCAAGAGGGTAATAAGACAGATCTTGTCTGGCAGGCCATATGTGTCTGCCATTCACTCTAATCAATCCAAATCCTGTTAGGTGGGTTCCTTCGAGGCATGCAGATGAACCATTGCAGAACCAGCACATGAATCCTGCTTGCATGGCTTCTGCTAGTGTCTTCCCTGCCTTTACTGGCAATAGCTTTGTGTGGGGATGGGGAGAAGGCACTCATAAGCAGCTCCAGAAACTACTAGCCCATAGGGGATGACCAGTTCATTAGCATGTCTGCTGTAGTCTATGCCTCGCTTCACTAACTATAATGTCCATTTGACTATTCTCAAACTATGGACTTGCCCATCTTGGATTTTACCAGACAATATGAACTTGAGTGGGGTGTGTGGGGATGATGACCTTGGCTCCACCTACAATGAATTCCCAGCAGGTTAGGACCCATATCAAAGCTAAAAATTCTTCTCGCATGGACTAAACTTTATTTCCATGGGTGAGAGGTTTCTGGATGCGGAGGCTACCACTCTATGCACACTGTTTCTAAGTTGTGTAAGGACTGCTGCTACATGATTGTCTGCTATGGCTAACTGAATATAAAATGGCTGGGTAACATCTGGGTGGACTAAAGTGGGGGCCTTTGTGAGATCTGATTTTAGGGTGGCAAATGCTTCCTGCTGTTCAGGATCCCATTTCCACACTGCTCCTTCCATAATAATAATAATAATAATAATAATAATAATACGTTTTATTTATAACCTGCCCCTCTGCTCGGCAATTGGGACGGCGTACAACAAGTTAAAAATACAACAGATAAAAACAATTCCTACCTCCCACCTCTAACCCACCCACCCCTTAAAACAGAATTAAACCATCATAGAGTTAAAAGTAAAGCCGAGAAAAAAGTACAGTACATTACGTCTATCCAATCTAGCAATCTAGCTGGAAGGGTAAACAATAGGTCACCTTCAAAATTTCAAAATATCAAGACATCAACTTCGAAACTTCACTGAGCCGGGCAGTTATTCCAGGAAGGCCTGCCAGAAGAGATCCGTGTTTACTGCCTTTTTAAAGGCAGTAAGAGTGGTAATGAGACGGATCTCGTGTGGCAGGCCATTCCATAACCTGGGAACGGTCACGGAAAAGGCCCTCTGGGAGGTCTGTAAAAGCCTGGTCTTTATTGGTTGCAGCAGATTCCTCCCAGAGGACCGAAGTGTGCGGGGGGATCATACTGGGAGAAGCGGCCCCTAAGATAAGATGGACCCAAGCCATGTAGGGCTTTAAAGGTTAAAACCAACACCTTGTACTGTGCCCGGAAACTAATCGGCAGCCAGTGGAGGGATTTTAGCACTGGTGTTATGTGCTCCCTCCTCGATGTTCCAGTAATTAGCTTGGCTGCCATGTTTTGTACTAGTTGCAGTTTCTGGGTTAAGCACAAGGGTAGCCCCATGTAGAGTGTGTTACAGAAATCCAGACGTGAGGTTACCAGAGCATGTATCACAGTTTCCAGGTCCCTCAAGTCCACATAAGGGCGCAGTTGGCGTATCAGCTGAAGCTGATAACAAGCGCTCCTGACTACTGCATTCACCTGACTAGTCATGTGAAACGATGAATGAAGGAGCACCCCCAAATTGTGAACACAGTCCTTAGAGGAGAGTGTGACTCCATCCAGGACTGGAGACTGTATTCCCAAATCTAGTTTCGGGCCCATAACTGTCAGTACCTCCGTTTTGTCTGGATTCAGCTTCAGTCTGTTTTTCCTCATCCAATCCATTACTGCTCTGAGACAGTCATTAAGAGGAGAGACGCCATCTGAATTCTGAACTGATTATCTGGTCATGGAGAGGTATATCTGGGTGTCATCAGTGTACTGATGGCACCGAGCTCCATGCCTCCGAATTATCTCACCCAGCGGCTTCATATAAATGTTAAATAGCATCGGGGACAGGATGGCACCATGAGGAATGCCACAATTAAGCTCAATTTTGGAAGAGCAACTGTCCCCAAGCCTCACCCTCTGGGATCTGCCTGAGAGAAAGGAAGAGAACCACTGCAAAGCAGTGCCTCCAATTCCTAACTCTCTCAGACGATCCAAGAGGATGGAGTGATCTATTGTATCAAAAGCCGCTGAGAGATCCAAGAGCACCAGCACGGTCACACTACCCCTGTCGATACCCAAGCGGAGGTCATCAGTCAGAGCAACCATGGCAGTTTCCATTCCATAACCTGTCCTGAAGCCGGTTTGAAATGGATCAAGATAATCGGTTTCATCCAAAACTGCTTGGAGTTGGGAAGCAACTGCCCTCTCGATCACCTTGCTTAAAAAAGGAAGCAAGGAGACTGGTCTATAATTATTTCTATCCAGGGGGTCCAGGGAATGTTTTTTAAGGAGTGGCTTAACAGCCGACTCCTTCAAACATGATGGTACTATACCTTCCCTGAAGGACACATTGATTGTATCCCGTAGGAAAACTCTCAACGCGTCCCCCCCCCAGACGACCAGCCAAGATGGACAAGGATCAAGAGGGCAAGTCGTCTTCCTTATTTTACCAAGAAGCTTGTCCACATCATCGGTACTCACAGACTGAAACTGATCTAGTAAATTACCATCAACGGAGTTGCTGGACACCTCGTCTACGGGTTCTGTCAAAACAATAGCGTCCAAGTTGGCTCTTATCCGAGAGATTTTAACTGCAAAGTAGGTATTAAATGCATCACAGCAGGCTGTTGTTGGGTTAAGTAGGGGGCTTGGCATCGGATGAACTTTTGTCAATTCCCCCATCACCCTAAACAGCTCTGCCGGATGGGACTCTGCAGACGCAATGCGTGCAGTGCAGAAGGATCTCTGCGCTGCACGCAGAGCCTCCCGATAGGAATCAAGATGCTTCCTATGGCGAGTTCTGTCAGATGAAAGCCGAGTCTTCCACCATTCGCGCTCTAATCGTTGTCCAGCTCGCTTTATTCTCCTAAGATCCTCTGTGAACAAGGGCTTACGGTTTGAAGCGGGCTGGAAAGGACGCTTGGGAGCGATTGTGTCGATAGCCCTGGTCAAATCGGTGTTCCAAGTATTCACCAAGGCTTTGACAGAATCACCATCGTTACCAACCATTAGACCCTCCAAAGCCTTCTGGAAACCAATAGGTTCCATGCGCCTTCGAGGGCGGACTATTCTCAAAGGTCCACCACCCCGAGGGGGCCAATAGTGGCCTTTAGCTCAATCTTGACCAAGAAGTGATCCATCCATGACAATGCGGAGGCTGTTATAACCTCCGCCCATGGATACTCCTGTTCCGTAGTAAAAAACCCATAGAGTGTATGGCCAGCACAATGTGTGGGCCCGTCCACCAGTTGGGATAGGCCCATGCTTGTCATGGTCTCCATGAACTCCCGAGCTGCACCAGTTAGATTGGACAAACCGGTCTCAAGAGGAATGTTGAAGTCACTCAGAACCAAAAGTCTGGGTGACTCCAGCATTAGCTCTGAGACCAGCAAGGTCAGCTCGGTTAGGGAGTCTGTTAAGCAACGGGGTGGCCGGTATACCAACAGAATCCCTAAACTATCCCTGGTTTTCAGGATAAGGTACATACACTCAATATGGGTTGTTTTCCGGACAGGCTTTCTGGTCAAGGTTATGTTGTTTCTGTGAACCAAGGCCACTCCCTCCCCACCCACTTTCCCTCACCTGCTCATTAACCGAGTACCCAGCTGGGAGGGCTTGAGCCCATATCGCAGAGCTGGCATCTCCCAGTCAGGTCTCAGTAAAGCATGCCAGGTTGGCGGCCTCATCCACTATGAGGTCATGGATAATATGGGTCTTATTTTTAACCGACCTGGCATTGCACAAGAGCAGCGTAAGGGTCTGTGGAATGGTTGGTACGCTCTCCAAGTTATCCCGGGAAACAAAGTGAACTGAAGGAGGGATAGGTATTACGCACCTATTCCTTCTTCTTTTGTAACATTCGTTCACTCTGTTACCGCCATATCTACCCTGCCCCCACACAACCTTAATGCCTGCTCCCAGATTGTACCCGGCTCCAGTGCATGATGTCATTGATCAGTGATCCAACTAATGAAAAAGAGGGGCTGAGGGGGACTGGTCACGATAACTTGTTCCAGTTCTGCATCCTCAGCGGCCCCAAAATGCCGTCGCCGCTGCTGCGTGTGTGCCGGGGGAGAGATGGAAGGCTCCTCCCGGCTTGGTGCAGCTGTGGCCGGATCAAGACTGCCTGCAATGTCCTCCCTGACTGGGCTAGGCAGGGCTGGTCACAGTCCTCCTCCGTGGCCCCCAAAATGCTGTTACCGCTGCCGCGTGTGTACCAGAGGAGAGATGGAAGGCTCTTCCCGGCTTGGCGCAGCTGTTGACGGATCAAGGCTGCCTGCGATGTCCTCCCTGACAGGGCTAGGCAGGGCTGGTCACAGTCCTCCTCTGCAGCCCCGAAAATGCCGTCGCCGCTGCCGCGTGTGTGCCGGGGGAAAGATGGAAGGCTCCTCCCGGCTTGGCGCAGCTGTTATCGGATCAAGGCCGCCTGCGATGTCCTCCCTGACAGGGCTAGGCAGGGCTGGTCACAGTCCTCCTCCACAGCTCACAGTCCTCCTCCACGGCCTTAGAATCTGAACTGTGGGTTTTTGGCTCCACAGCCCCGTATTCTCGGCAGAGCAAATTTAGAGAAGGAAGACCACTGATGAAATACAAACAGGATTTATTAACACGTACACAGTGTCCCAGGAGAAACTCGTGTTTCCAAACCTAGGCAAAGGACAAGGAAAATGGCTGTTGTTTTTATACCCAAACAGGCAAAGAACTCATCTCTTACATCTTATTGGATGTTCTAAACTTTAAACACATAGAATTCTAAGAAATGAGAGTAAAGATCTATGCATACATTATAATCTGCTTATGGTATCATCTGTGCCTGACCCACTCATTCCAGGAAAGAATCTTATCAGCAGAGACTGTTACTTCCAGGACCTTTCAGGGTCTCTCTGCACTGGTTTATTGTTATGGCTTTATGATGCATCCTGGCACCTCTTTGTTACAGCTTCAGGGTCCCTCTAATGCCACTGTGTAAATAAACATTTTGACATTCCTGAACTTAAACATTCTGGTCATGTGTTTCTGTGTTAAAGGTATCAGTTCTCGCAGGCCTCTAATTTCTACACATAATAGTACACATTTCTAACTTAGGCATATAAAACATTGATTATCATTGATTATCAAATTATAACTACTTTACAATCAAGGAGTGGAGGCTTAGACAAAAGGGTGCAGTTAAATCTGATCACTGCCCCATCAAGAGTAAGACTCAGGACAAACAAGCCCTCTTATGTTGACTTTTGGGATAATGGTCTTTCCCCTTTAGCAACTCCCAAACCTGTCTGGTAGGGAATTTCCCAGTTGTTTGGACAGGCCTTCCCTGTGCCTACCTGACCTGCCATCTAGAGCAGGGGTAGGCAACCTTTTTGAGCCAGGGGCCGGGTTGCTGTCCCTCAGACAATGGGGGGGGGGGGGAGGAAGCACCAAAATTAAATAAATAAATAAATAAATAAATAAATAAATAAAATTTAATTTTAAAAAAATAAAATAAAAAATATATAAAAAAATATGCATGTACACTCTCTCAGCCCCAGAAAAGCCATGGTAAAACCCCTGTGGAGATTTTGCCAAGAAAACCCCAAGAACAAGTAATAACAACAATAATCAATATCATCATGGTGGGCAACGGCGGTGGTGGCAGGACCACCTAAAAGTTGCCAAATTATTTGCGGCTGCCATTGCAAACCTCAAAAAATTCTTAAAACAGATGTAAAGACCATCTTAGTGAGTTATTATGACTGTTGTAGACATTTCTTGTAGACATTATGATCATGAAATAATGCTGTCTCACTTTTGTCTTGTTCTCTTGAAACTAAAACATGTTAATGGTTATCATCATGTTTTAATAAGGAGTTATATGTTACTTAGATGTTTTATTGTGTTTTTATATGTGTTTTTATACTGGCCCAATGGCTGTAATAAAAATGATTTGATTTGGTGGCAGGACCAGCCTGGGGCTGGTCCAAAGGCCTCGGGGGGCACATCCGGCCCCCGGGCCTCAGGTTGCCTACTCCTGATCTAGAGGATTACGGCTGGCATTCCACAGAGGTTGTGCATCATCATTCCACAGAGGTCAGTTCGGGGTCATAGAGAGAACTCCACATGTGTCCCAAAATTTTATTAATTTCATATTTGCTAGCATATTGACACTTGCTGATTTCCACATTAGAAGACTTACAGAAGTGAAGAGGGTATGAGAGATCAGCCTTCTGTTTTTACTTTCAACTAGCACTGAATTAGGATTGTACCTCTTCTTGCCTCACAAGTTCCTCATGTTTAATACATACATGGGGAGCAACACAGTTCTCTGTATGCTAGGAATAGCTGGGTCTAGTCAATTTGATGGGTATAAATGAAGTAAAATTTCACTGTATGTTTTAAAAGTTTCAAATGTGGGAGAAAGCAAAAGTGACCTTTTCTTTTGAATTTACAATATTCATATAAACATCTGATACAAGGTTCTAGTTGTGGTCACAGTTAGTTATTAGCATATGTAACTACTATGTAATCTCTTAAATTGTACTTGGGAAGAAATTGACATAGGGTACTTTTTGTACCTTTTGCAGTGATTACTGCATTGTTTAAATAATAAACCATCAAATACTTTTTCAAGTAGCATTTTATAGCAAACTTTTTTTCCCTCTGGCAAGGAATCTATAAAGGATCATTAGCATACAGCTGCTGTACCACTCCTGCCATAACTAGCTAGATGAAAATTTCCAGTCTGTTTTTGTGCATGGTCACTGCACCAAGACTGTGCTAAATAGGGCTTGTAATGAGTTATTCCTCCTTGCTGCCTTTGGTTCTCTGATGGTTTAAAGTTTACTTGATCTATTTGCAACATTTGAGTCTATTGATCCTAAGTAGTCCTTTACTGTCTGCAAGAGCATATTGTCTTTCTTTTCTTCTTGTTTTATTATTGGACTTAGCTGGTGGGCTTTTAAGGCTGTTACTGTTGTTTTTGACTCCATTTCTCTTTTACCATCATCAGCTTTACTTGGTAGCCTATTATCCTTTTGTAATTCTACAGGACTTAAAACCTGAAGCTGCAACACATGCCTGCTCAAATGTTATAGTAAGATATGTCTGATCTTGGAGCTTCATTGATTGAATAGAGGATGATTGAATTTTGTCTGTCTCACCTTCTCACTCCTCTCCCTGTTACCCATTATTATCCATTCAGCACAACAATAACTAAGGATATGTACAGCCTCACTTTCTAAATCAGATTGTTTTTAGTCCAAGGAAAACAAATTTCAAGATATCTATCTATCTATCTATCTATCTATCTATCTATCTAAGGGCCTTTGCAGATGGTGCAAAGTGCCACCTTGGAGGCAGGGAAGGGGAGGGGCAGCCACATGCCAGCTGCCTCAACCCCTCTCCGAGGATGTCATCAGGGCACGTGCCGTTACACACCGTGAGCACCCTGGTGATGTCCTCCGAAACCAAGCGTCTTCACGTGCTGCATCAGAAAAGGCACGGAAGAGCTGTGCCTCGGCTCTTCTGGCACCCTTTCCATGGCTTGAGAAAGGAGTGCTATTTTGGTGCTCCTTTCCATGTTGCCAAAAGGGTGGATTGGGGCCGAGGCATGGG
The DNA here is from genome assembly GCA_026167975.1 of Phrynosoma blainvillii. Taxonomy (NCBI): domain Eukaryota; kingdom Metazoa; phylum Chordata; class Lepidosauria; order Squamata; family Phrynosomatidae; genus Phrynosoma; species Phrynosoma blainvillii. The sequence continues at coordinate 178,990,476 of JANUYF010000003.1, read as the reverse complement.
GCAGCCTCGGCCCCAATCCTTCCCTTCCCAGGGCGGTCCACGACCACCCATCTGCATCCCCTCTATCTATCTATCTTCTCTAACTATGTTTTATGAGACCCATAGAACTAAATGCAGCCCTTTGGTTATGTACCCTGTTTTTCAGATTGGTTAGTAACTGTTCAGAATTTGATGTCTCAAAACTTGTTTATTAATTAATTTGGATTTGATGTCTCATTTCTGTAGACTTAGAAGTCTTACAATGCTTCTAGACCAGGGTAAGCAACCTTTCCCCTTTAAGGGCTGAGGGACTTCAGCTCCCAGAAGCCTCAGCCACGTTGGCCAATTGTCTCATGTTGGCCAATAGCTCCTGGGATTTTGGGAGTTGAAGTCCCTCAGCCCTTAAAGGGGAAAGGTTGCCTACCCCTGACATAGATGACTAAATATAACTCTGGAGGTAAAGATCCAAACAATGTTTCCCTCTCCCAAACAGAAATGTTATGTATGAAGTCTGCAAGATGACATGATTAGATTGTATCTGTTAAATCCTAACCATTGTATTCAAGCTGCACACAGATAGTTGTGCTGTCTCTGCAGCTTTTGACTTCAAAGTTATTTTTACTGGCTAGATCACCATGGAAACAGTAATGCTTTGTTTCAATGCTAATCTACTTCAGATAAAGTAATAGAGTGGAGGGCAGATGTGAGTTATAGAAGGCAGGGCCCAGACTCAGTGGGTTCAATTTACAAGAAGAGAAATATGGATTAAACATTAGAAAGAACTTACTGATGGTAAGAGCTATTTGGCAATGGAATAAACAGCTGGGAAATGTGATAGTACTGGATCTGTAAGCAGAGTAATCAAATCAGCAAGTCATAAGCTGAACAACAACCAGTTCCACCCTACACACCCTCTGATCTAGCAGAGAAAATAATTAAGCTACTCTTTTTTGTAAAATATGTAAAAGTAGCTATATTTACTATACTTATTCATAATCAGAGGAATGAAAGATGATTGCAGGGTACAGTGGTGTAGGAAGAGAGTTGGTGTGGAAAAGCAAAAAATCAGAAATCTGTAAACATGCAAACTGACAATTTGTAAGTGCAGGCAAACAAATATTACTGACTCTAACAGACTACCTCAGTGAGTGGTGGAGGTTTTTAAAGTTGGATAACCACCTCTAAGTGATGCTTTATGAGCTGTGAATTCCTGCACTGGCAGGAAGTTGGGATTGCTAGCCCTTCCAATGTGCTACAATTCTCTCATCCTGTGATCATTTACAGTTGATTACAGGGTTATTTTAAAAGAATGGTGCAAAAGTGAATAAGAATAACTTTTGCACCATTCTTTTTTAATCACCTATTATAATTTTTACAGTGTAAAAAGTGACAAAAACTTGTTCTAACACAGTCTGTAAATTAAGATAACCCATTCCCATACATAAGCTACTATAAAGCTCACTCCAAGATTTTCTTAATAAATTTTCTTGCCTACCTTGAAATGGATGAAATGGATGGAAGTCCACTGTCATTTTACAAAGGGAGGGAATGATTCCACAAATGAACTTCAGCTTTGCACTGTACAACACCTATTCCAAAACAATGGAGCAGGATATAATTGAACAAATATAGGAACATACAGACTAAAAGATTCATACATTTGAAATATTAAGGGAATTTCAATTTGAAGAGGTGGTGAATATTCAAGTTCCCAAATCATCACTGAAAGAATGACATTCAGTTTGTATTTATTACACCAAACATCCTCACTGTGTCTGTTCATACTTTGTAAAAAGTAACATATTGTGTTTTGGAATGGCTGTGCAATCATATTGCCCTCTTCCGTTTCAGATTCATGTAAAAATTATACATTTTGATTATAAATTAGTGCACTTAAAATTATTGGTCTGTGCAGTAGCTATTTCTGAATTCTCTTTCAGTTACCAGTTGTTTTCATGATTAGTTCATACTTCATGTGGGGGGAATTTGAGAAAATATGGCACTATATGGCTTTTTAAATGATCAAAAATAGGACATGAATATGAGGAGAAATGGTGCAAGAAAATATAGTGATCCCTCACTCTTTCTCGTCATTTCATAGCATATCCTCTCATATTTCTCCATCTATTTCTCTTTACCACAGCACATAAGCAAGGAGAAGAGGGAAACTTAAAGGACATCAAAAGGTCTTGTATAACTTTCAACACTCTACCAAAGAGTATGTTGGTGTAACCATATTAGGAATCCTCTCACAACACATAGGTATAGCACTGTGATTCTACTTTAGCTGCCATGGAAACATCCAATGGAATCCTGGGATTTGCAGTTTAGGGAGAAGTATTGAGAATTCTCAGCTAGAGAATTTCTCTAAGGCCTCCTCAAACTACAAATCCCAAGTTACATAGGATGTTTCTTTGGCAGTTAAAGCAGAATCATAAAGCTGTAACTGTGCACTGTGGAAAGGCCTCAGGACAGTGTGGTTTCACATAGCTACTGTGCCCATTCCCTACATCTTGGGCTGGTCTAAGAATTTTTACTGCCTGATATAAAACATCAAATTTCAAACCTCCCTGTTTCCCTCCTTCAAGTTGTATAGTAATCAAGGCCAATCACAATGATTTTTGGCACATAAAGATGCTCTCTTTCAGCTTGGAATGTAAAAACAGAACAGTAATAAATTAAATAATAACAATTTGCTGCCCTTCATGCACAAAGATCAGCTTCTTGAAGTGATGTATTCATTGTGGCAGTGTCACACTCATTGCTGCTGTTGTTAGACATTGAGATAAGGTTCCTTACTTCTTTCATTGCTTGTAACAGGGTGCTGAAAGATTGCCCCTCCTATATGAGTCTGCTTGAAATTTGATTTTCTACGTGGAGGACCTGTTACATATCCCACCACCTTGGGAAGGTAGTTGTTGGATACATGTAATTGAGCTTTCTCTGTAGCAACATTTTGACTGGGGAACTCTCTCCTGAATTTTGACTTGCTCATAGGCAAGTCTGCATAGGTGCAGACTGCACAGTTTTGCATGGGCTGTGGTCCTTAAAACCATGGGTGGATGCTCTGGGTGCTTTAAACTATTTTAAATGAGCTAGAATTCAGAGAGTTTGCTGTGCTAGTCTGGAGTATCAGTATGCAAAGGGATCTTTATTTATTTGTTTATTTAAAACATTAATATATTGCTTCTCAGCCCACCAGGGCCCTGGAGGTAATGTACAAGAGAAAAAACATTTAAAAGATTAAAGGTGCAAATAAAAACATTTTAAAACAGACTAAAACAAATCCTTTAAAATATGCAAAGGGATCTTGTAGTACATTTGAGATGAAATGATTGAAATAAGTTCTAGCATAAGCTTCCATAGATTTGGTCCAGGTGGACCAAATCTATGGAAGCTTATGTTAGAACTTATTTCACACATTTCATCTCAAATGTACTACAAGATCCCTTTGCATATTTTAAAGGATTTGTTTTAGTCTGCTTTTAAACATTTTTATTTTCACCTTTAATCTTTTAAATGTTTTTATCTCTTGTACATTATCTCCAGGGCTCTGGTGGACTGAGAAACAATACATTAATGCTTTAGATAAACAAATAAATAAACACAAATGAATAAATAAATGCATAAATTAGTAAATTGATCCCTACAGTTTACTTGTTGCAACTGTTTCAAAATACTTAATTCATTACTATCTTTTTTGTTCTTGTAACCAAATGGAGACAAGTCAGGTATGTTCCACAAAATTTATTATCTGAATCTTGGGGATGTCAATGAGGAAGCCAGATTAGTCGCTTGCAACAAGGACAACAAAGACTCTTGTAGGAATGAATTGGGCAGAATCTATGAAGGCTTCCAACAAATAAAGCATGCTAGTCTTTCAGCTACCTCAAAACTGTTGTTTTTACTATCTAGTAATGAGACCAGGGTTTGATTCCCAGCTCAGCCACGAAACCCACCTTGGACAGGTTACATGTTCTCAGTCATACGGGAAGGCAATGCCAAATCTCCTCTTAACAAATCATGCAAATAAACAAACAAACAAACAAACAAAACAAAACTATGAAGGTTCACCTTAGAGTCACCATAAGTCAGAAATGACTTGAAGGCACACAATGCACACAAACACACACAACATTTTTTGAAAGGACATCCGTCTTAGTGATCTACTGTAGTAGGTGAGGCATTCATATAATCCTGTTGTCTATCTTTTGGAAACCCAACCCTGAATAATTTTTAGTGCTATTAGACTTCTAGTGGTGTGATATTTCTAAGCAAGTTTCTAGTAACAAGAAGCACTTAAAAAAAATGAAGCAATGTCCCACATACCTTATTCAATATTGAAAGAGCAACAAAGCTGGATTCAAAACAATTAAATGGGATGCTATATCTGAGATAACGCACCAAAATGTGGACTTGGGGGCATTCCCAGATCATGTGGAAGACTGAACCAATTTAATTGCAATTCCTACACATGGTGGGAATAAAGGATAGGCCTACAGTGGCATCAGTGTTACCAGTTAGTCCCTTTGCTAAGGCAAAGACATGGGGTATACTTTTGCATTAAAAAAAAACACAAAAAAACTAACATGTAGAATTCTACTAAAGCAGCAGAGGAATGTGGAAAGAAAACGTGGCAAGAAAATAACCTGCACTGACAAATGGTGCCCTTTCTGAAACAAATAGCATTGAAGTATTGAGAGCCATTAAGAAACCCATACTGAGAATGTAGCATGGACATTTGGTTTAAGCTTTTAAGTGCACACCTTCAGAGGGTATTTTCCTCCCTGCCCTTTCTCTAAGGAAGGAGGCACTTGGCAGGTGATCTGGTACATAATGAAACATCGGATCAGTACTGTTGAAAATCAGTGAGAGCAAGTGTCCGAGAGCTGCTGCAGACTGTTTAAGGCTCTCCACTGATCAGAGAGCAAAGGAAACCAATTTTTTTTGGAAATTGCAGGACTTCTGACTTTGCCCAGATGTCTTCCGCCACAGGTCACAAAGGGTGAATCATAGAAAGCATGTTTGGAGATGTGCTATTATGACACATTTTACAAGGTAGCCTAAATCCATTTTCAGGCTATGTTTCTTTTCTGTTACATTTTGAAAGAATGACATCTAAATGTGTTATAATCCAAATAATGACTCAGATGAAATTCCACTTTAAAAATCAGGAACATTTAAACAAAGAACCCAATGGTCAAAGTCAAAGAAAAGAACATTGGTCCATTTTCTTTTTCTCTTTTCTCTAATATGAAGAAGGAGGAGAGGGAGGTGGGGAAGGCAAAGGAGATGGCTAGATAATAAACTCCATGAAGGAAAGGCATATGTTAAACTTATTTTTTAAAATTTAGGAATATAAAAAGAATTGTCAAACAAACAGACAAGCAGATATAAAACAAGAAACATGTGGAAATGTTCAAAGAAGCACCTTTACATTTCTCTCTCTAAATATATTAAATCATTTATGTTCACACTCTGTTGATTAAACACATGGGGGGGGGAACTGGATGTCAGTCTGATCTACTGGGAAGAAGGCTTCACCATCAAAAGCCATTCACCATTGTGATGGGCGTCTGAACTGGATTCTCGCAATAAGCAAAGCAAAGCAGCTTCATTTATATACCGCTTCATATCGCACTATGGGATGTCTAAGCGGTTTACAACTGTAAGCTCATTGCCCGCCAACATCTGGGTACTCATTTTAGTGACCTCGGAAGGATGCAGGCCTGAGTCTAGCCTGAGCTCTGGCTAGTATTGAACCTTGTGGTCTAGGAGTGAGTGGCTGAAGTACAGGCATTGAACCACTGCACCACCAGGGCTCCAATACAATCTGTTTCTATGCATGTTGAAGACAGAAGAATGTGGTAGCTATCTGGAGCAGGCACAATCATTAATAATTTATATCCCACACAATTATTTGTTCATTTGGCCACGAAATCTTTCTTCTTCTTCTTCTTCTTCTTCTTCTTCTTCTTCTTCTTCTTCTTCTTCATCTTCCTCCACCTCCTCCTCCTCCTTAGGAATGAAGCACATGAACACTGCAATTCCTAGTCTAGAGTGTTTGTGTTCTCGCTGATTCATTCCCTTTCTTCCTTTTTTCTTTCTTTCTTGGGGCAGATACAGATGGGTGGCCATGGGCCACCCTGGGAAGCAGAGGATTGGGGTTGAGGCTGCCCCACACCTCAGCCCCAATCCTCCCTTCTGCCAGCCCTGAAAGGAGAGCTAAAATGCCAGTCCTCTCAGAGCCAGCAAAAGGACACATCAAGAGCTGCCGCTCGGCTCTTCTGCACCTCTTTTGGTGCAGCACATGAAAACGCTGCACCGGGAGGACGTATTCAGGGCGTGCTCCATGTGTAATGGCGCACACCCTGATGACGTCCTCAGGGAGGGGTTGAGGTGTTCACCATGCGGCTGCCCCCCCTTCCATGCCTCTAAGACAGAGGCCCTTAGATTATATTCTTCTACCTTTCTTCTAAAACTGGTACTTAAGGCAGCTTGCAACAATCTTTTTAAAAGATGCAGAGAGAGAGAGAGAGAGAGAGAGAGAGAGATATTTATACTGTAATGTTGAAACACAACTGAATTAAAAGCACTCTTCAGAGCACCTATCAATTAAAATTTGCTTCCATAGCAGCCAGCCATTTGTGAGAAGTCAAACTGACTAAAAGTGTCCTTGTCTTCCTCTGGGAAGATAATAGGGACAAGGAAAGATAGGTGTAAAGACTGGGAATAGCTCTCTTGCATACCCATCAAACATGTCTCTAGAAACCCAATGACTATAATGATAATAATAATAATAATAATAATAATAATAATAATAATAATAAAATTGATTTATATCCCACCCCTTTGAAACCAATTGGGGCAGCTAACAACAATAAAAACACATACATAATACATAAAACATCCCCATACTACCCTCCCCCCCTTAAAAAATTATTAAATCGAATTACAATTTAAAACAAGAAGTCAGGTAAAACAGATAACATATTAACAATAAGAGAACAGCAGCAACATTCTAATTTACATTAATAGGGAAGGCTGCGAGGAGACTCCTGAAGGAGGGGATCCCGAGGCTGGGATTATTTAATCTGGGAAGGCCTGTCAGAAGAGATCCATCTTGACAGCCCTTTTAAAGCTGTCTAAAGATATCAACTGACGGATCTCGTCTGACAGACCATTCCATAGTCTGGGGGCAACAACAGAAAAAGCTCTCTGGGAGGTGGCCGAAAGTCTAGATTTTTGAGGCTGCAGCAAATTCCTCCCAGAGGACCGGAGAGTGCGGGGAGGATTATAGGAGAGAAGGTGGTCCCTGAGATATCTTGGACCCAAGCCATTTAGGGCTTTAAAGGTGATAACCAACACCTTGTACTGGGCCCGGAAACTAATTGGCAGCCAGTGGAGGGACTTCAATACAGGAGTAATGTGGTCCCTCCTAGATGTACCTGATATTATTCTAGCTGCCATATTCTGCACCAACTGCAGTTTCCGAACCAAGCATAAGGGTAGCCCCATGTAAAGCGCATTACAGAAATCCAGACATGAGGTGATCAGTGTGTGCACAACAGTCTCAAGATCCATTACTTCCAGAAAAGGGAGCATCTGGCGTATCAGCCAAAGATGAAAACATGCGCTCCTGACTGTCGCATTTACCTGATTCATCATCAGGAGCGACGAGTCAAGGAGCACCCCCAGACTGTGAACACAGTCACTGGAGGAGAGTGTGACCCTATCGAGGACTGGCAGTTGCAACCCAATTCTTGGTTTTGGGGCCACTACCATGAGCACCTCCGTCTTGTCTAGATTCAGTTTCAATCTGTTTTTCCTCATCCAGCCCATTACTGCCCAAAGACATTCATTGAGAGAAGAGATGCCATTGGAATTCGAGGCCGATGAACGAGACATGGAGAAATAGATCTGAGTGTCATCAGCATACTGATAACACCCAGCTCCATAACTCCGTATGATCTCACTCAGCAGCTTCATATAGATGTTGAATAACATCGGGGACAGAATAGCATCCTGTGGAACCCCACAGGTGAGCTCCCTTTTACTGGAGCTACTGTCCCTGAGCAGCACCCTCTGGGACCTGCCCGAGAGGAAGGACTGGAACCACTGCAATGCAGTGCCCCTGATTTCTAACCCTCTCAGGTGGTCCAGGAGGATGCCATAATCTATTGTGTCAAAAGCTGCTGAGAGTTCTAGGAGCACCAACCGGCTCACACTACCCCTGTCGATGCTCAGACCCAGATCGTCGGTCAAGGCAACCCCAAAGCCTGTCCTGAAGCCAGTTTCAAATAGATCTAGATAATCAGCTTCATCCGTCTTGGATCCATCTTCAACTCCAAGCTGTCTTAGCTTGGAGTTGAAGAGCAACCGTCCTCTCGAACACCTTGCTCAAGAATGGTAATAATGAGACTGGCCTATAGTTGGTCATATCCAGGGGGTCCAGGGAAGGCTTTTTCAGAAGCGGCTTAACTGCTGCCTCCTTCAAACAAGATGGTACATGGCCTTCCCTGAAGAATGCATTGATGATATCCATAAGGAATCTCCTCAATGCATCCCCCCCCCCCCCCGGACAGCCAGCCATGATGGGCAAGGGTAGAGAGGGCAAGTTGTTTTCCTCACCCTTCCAAGGAGCTTGTCCACATCATCAGTACTCACAGATTGCAGCTGATTCAGAATAACTTTATCGACAGAGTCGCTGGGCACCTCGTCTTTGGTTTCTGTTGAAATATTGGTGTCTAAATCAGCTCTTATCTGAGAGATTTTATCTGCAAAGAAGTTGTTAAACGTGTCACAGCAGGCTGTTGTCGGGTTAAGTAAGGGATTTGGTGCAGGAGGTACCTGCGTCAGCTCCCTCGCCACCCTAAACCGCTCTGCTGGATGGGACTCTGCAGACGCAATATGTGCCGCAGAGAAAGCTCTCTGCACTGCACACATTGCCTCCCAATAGGACCTAAGAAAGATCCTATGGCAAGTTCTGTCAGATGAGAGCTGAGTCTTCCACCATCTGCATGATAGCCGTTGTCCAAAACCACTTCATTTTCCTCAGCTCTGGTGTATACCATGGCTTGCTGTTTGAAGCGGGATGGCAAGGGCGCTAGGGAGCAATTGTGTCAATAGCCCTGGTAAGATTGGTGTTCCAGGTGTTAACTGAGGCTTCGACAGGGTCGCTGGTATTTCCCACCATTAAACCCTCCAAAGCTTTCTGGAAGCCAATTGGTTCCATTAGCCTTCGAGGGTGGACCATTCTAATAGGTCCACCACCCCCGGTGGGGCAGATACAGGCTCTAAGTTGCATCTTGACCAGGAAATGATCCGTCCATGACAGAGTGGAGGTACTAATAACCTCCGCCCATGGATATTCCTGTTCCGTACTAAAGACTGCATCAAGTGTATGACCTGCACAGTATGTAGGCCCAACAACCAATTGGGATAGGCCCATGTTTGTCATGGTCCATGAACTCCCAAGCCGCACCTGTTAAACTGGCCTCGAGCGGAATATTGAAGCCCCCCAAAACTATGAGTCTAGGGGACTCCAGCAGCAGCTCTGAGACCAGCTGTGTCAGCTCAGTTAGGGAGTCTGCTAGACAACGGGGTGGTCGGTAGACTAGCAGAATCCCCAAGCTATCCCTGGTCTTCAGGCTCATTTACATACACTCGAAGTGGGCTGTGTTCCGGACAGGTATCCTGGTCAAGGTCAGGTTGTTCTTATGAACTAGAGCCACTCCGCCCCGCCACCCACTTCCCCTCACCTGTTCACTGACAGGGAGGGCCTGCGCCCAGGTAACAGCACTATCCTCTCCCAGCCAGATCTCCATAAAGCATGCCAGGTTGGCATCCTCATCCAAGAGTAAGTCATGGATGACATGAATCTTGTTCTTAACTGACCTGGCATTGCAAAGAAGCAAGGTGAGTTTCTGTGGAATGGTTGGGCTGCTCTCCAAGCCATTCTGGGAAACAGAGGGAACTGAAGGCAGGATAGCTACCAAACAGCGATCCAGTCTTCTTTTGTAACATCCGTTCACTCTATTCCAGCCGTACCTCCCATTCCCCAGCACAACTCCTATAGCCACCCCACCTCATTCCCGGCCTCGGGGAAAACAATAGAATTTAAAGTCACTGAAAGGATGGGGTATTTGGGGCATGAAGCAACTAAATATTTTCTATTAAATGTGTTATGAACGGTGTTGTCTACTGCATTGCTCTGAAACAGTGTGTCTGTGTGTTTATGTTTATGTTTATGCTTTGCATGGCAAAGGATATATCCATACTGCAGAATTGTCACCACTAAGGTTCCATCCTGTGGAATCCAAGGGCTTCTAATTTGGTGAGGTATTCAGTCTATTCTATCAGAAAGCTCTGGTGCCTCACCAAACTATAAATCCCATGATTCTGTAGGTATAGTTATGGCAGTTGAAGTGTTGTCAAACTGGTTTAATTCTGCAGTGAGGATACAGGCAAAGTCATATCAGGAAAGGAAGCAGTGATGTGAAGGAATAGACTCCCAAAAATATCATATAACATGGATTAAATCTTAGCTCTCCTAATCAGGTTCCTTCATACTTCATTGCTCCCCAATACTAGTTATCTCACAGCAGGAGCTCAAAAACCATTTTGCTTTTGCTACCTTCCAGAAATGAAGGTGAAGGGGGGGGGGGATAGTGGGACTGGTAACCATCTCACTAACCATGGAACAGGCTTGCTTCATGTTTGTTTGGCTGCAGGTTTAGGAGACCTGCTATACATCATCAAGCATTCACTGGAGAGTTTAGAATTCTGCTGATCCCCATCATTATGGGATTTCTATTCAGCCATCCATACTTTTTATTTATTACTTTTTATTTGTAATAAATATTTCAGGAGATACTCCCCCTTTACTGTAATATTGATTGGATTTGAAGAATCTTGCACTTTATACACAGGTATAAATTAAAATTTGATACATACGCTGATACAAAATACTTTTGCCTCTCACCCTGTCCAGTTCCAGCTTCCTTTTTAATTATTTGCCTACATTTTCCTCTGCATCCTTCCAAATATATCCAAGAATACTTAAAGGAGTTGTACTATATTACCTCAACTCATCTTTGCCATTGATTATTAGTTATTTCTCATAAAATCTTTTTTGGCCCAATTATAAAAAGTTTAAAATAAAAAAAATGTTGTTTTTTTTTAAAAACTATCTTCATTTGCTACAGATCATTCAATGAGTTTCCTTGGGAAGCAAACACCAAATTTCAGGTTCATGCAATTGCATTTGTAATGTCTTTCTTAAGCAGAGCTTGAAACAATTATTCATCTGTCTTAATATTTCAAGATTGGATAATTTATATTATTAATTGGCTCCTTGCCCAACAAGGTTTTCCATAAGCTTCCAACTGGTGTAAAATTCTGTTGCCAGCTTAATCTTGAAAAGGGGACTATTCAACAATTTTTACCCTATTGAAAACTCTGCACAGATGGCTGCTTAAACAATACATTGATTGCTATATGCACTACTTCATTGCTAGTTAGGAATATGTTTGTTTAAATTATTCATCCCACAGGGGAATGACTTAATTTAATTTAATTTAAACAATTTTCTTTCCACTTCATGGATATGTTTCAAAGTTTTCAAAGATGTCTTGGGGGGGGGGGGTCTCTCCTCCACAAGATTTGCCTCTTTCTTACCACCATGTGGGGGCATGTGGGACAAGAGAAGAGTGGCTTTTGGTTGTGGTTGATGGCAATGTAGACCTTGTGTCTATTCAACGTGGAGGAAAATGAGCACGGGCTTGAAGTGTCCAAAAGGCTTTGGGGACACTTGAGAAACCCCTTTAATGCTTTGCTGTTTTATTCCATTAGCTTCTGGCCATTCAATATTTACACTGTCCCATTACTGATTTATGGTTTTGCAATGGCAGAACATGGCTACTAGCCATGTCCTAGATCCACACACATCCACACAAACACATGTGTAAGGCAGAGAAACACATGCATGTGTGTGTGTGTGTGTGTGTGTGTGTGTGTGTATTCCCAGAGAGAGAAAGAGGTTGTTTTTTTTTAAAAAAAGCTTTCTTTGCTGCAAAAAAATAAAAAATAAAAAATAAAAAATTGAGACATACTTCTCAAAAGCAAGAAAGTTCAGACCATATCTGCAGTCTCTATACTAACACAAAATTCTTCCTGTGTGTTAATGTTAATAAATACTGCGCCATAATCCCACTAGCCATCCCAATCCTTACAACAGGGGTAGGCAACCTTTCCCCTTTAAGGGCCAAGGGACTTCAGCTCCCAGAATCCCAGGAGCTATTGGCCAACATGGGACTATTGGCCAACATGGCTGAGGCTTCTGGGAGCTGAAGTCCCTTGGCCCTTAAAGGGGAAAGGTTGCCTACCCCTGCCTTACAACATAGCACATCATTGTGGTTGTGGAAGAGCTGAAATGAATCATGGGTTGGGACAGTGTCAACATCTATGAAGAGAATGTTTACAATATAATCTTGTACATTGTTTTACTTTTTACATTGCTAGATCATCTTTATTAATCCACCCAAAGCCAGGCTGTGATTGGTGGAAGGAAGTCTTATTATGTTTAATGGACTGAATACAAGGTTAGCCAGACATACTGAGTTCCACTTTTAAACATCTAAGGTACAAATAGACTTGCACTTTTAGATTAAAAGTCCTCTCTGTTCTTCCTGTTTTTAACTGGAAATGGTTTTCCTTCTCAAATATCCTCGCAAAAGCAAGATTCTGAGGCATGTCAATCAAGAGTGATAAAATTAACACTAAATATTATGCTAGATTACTTGCAAACATCTCATTAAATAATCACGCTTCCTCAAGTTCTGAAACAATAGCAGTTGTTTGACCTTAAATTGCAATTATTTTCAGTATCAAATACAGGACTATGGTCTATTTCAGGGGTAGGCAACCTTTCCCCTTTAAGGGCCGAGGGACTTCAGCTCCCAGAATCCCAGGAGCTATTGGCCAACATGGGACTATTGGTCAACATGGCTGAGGCTTCTGGGAGCTGAAGTCCCTCGGCCCTTAAAGGGGAAAGGTTGCCTACCCCTGGTCTATTTTATACTTGAAGTTCCAGTTTAGGTTGAAAGAAAAGTCAGAAATGTTTCCATGTTTAGCTGTGGTCTCCAGATTTGTAGTCCAATGCTCAAATCACCTGCATCTTAATAACTAACTTTTGCCAATTGGAAAAGAATACTGATCTGCCTTACAGAATTTTTTTGGCTAATTAACCACCTTCAAGATATTTGATACTAGCAAAAGTACTCAGGTTTGCATAGCTTGGAAATGTCTTACTCCTCACTCCACTTTCCCTGCCACCCACCAGGTCACACTTTCTCTTCCATTTCCTCTCCTGCATTGGGCCGAGGTAATATTTCTTTCCCTTTACTCACCCGCCACAATGCCCCTTTTCTCCTACAGAAATAAGGCTGAATTCTGCACTCCAAAATCAATGCCGTTGGGTGGCACTTTGGCTGTCATGGCCCTATCCTATGGAATCCTCAGATAGTTTGATGTGGCACCAGTGGTCTCTGACAGAGAAGGCTAACTATCTCACAAAATTACAAATCCCAGAATTTCATAGCATTGAACCATGACAGTTGAAGCAGTGTCAGGCTGCATTGGTTCTGCAGTGCAGATTCAACTCAAGTAGGCTTTTCTCTCGTTACCCCCACAGGTGTCCCTTCTCTACCTTCACCCAGACTGGCATTTTTTTTTTTCTGGAGTGTGTATTGTAGTTTTTAATTTATGTAATTTTATATTGTTTATATTTGTTGTTTTAAAAGTTTTATTGTAAATTATTTCAAAATGTTTTTATTTGAGAGCCACCTTGGATCCCTCTCTGGGAGAAAGGCAGCATAAAAATGAAGTAAATAAATAAATAAATGTGGGTTTGTGGGGATGATATACAGACTGTGTTCCCTTAATTTTGAAAGTTAAGCCCTACAACCTTTACTCTTTGCGTTAAACAGCAAGGTGTTTTTTCTCTTCTTTTTCTTTTAAAGAATTAGTCTGAAAGAAACATCTTCAATATTCAGTGTCAAAAACAAGGTACAAGTAGCATCTGTATTCATGTAAGATCTATAGTCCAAATGTTCCTCCTTTGAGGAGTGTAGCTCAAATCATAATGTGTTGTTTCAAACTAAAAGATTCCTAATGTAAAGTCGTAGGCTTTCATGGCCGGCATCCATAGTTTTTGTGGGTTTTTTGGGCTGTGTGGCCATGTTCTAGAAGAGTTTCTTTCTGACGTTTCACCAGCATCTGTGACTAGCATCTTCAGATAATTTTTTTCTTTGAAGATGCTAGCCACAGATGCTGGCGAAACGTCAGAAAGAACCTCTTCTAGAACATGGCCACACAGCCCGAAAAACCCACAAAAACTATAAAAGATTCCTCCCTTCCTTTCTACTTTCACCTCAAGTTCAGGTGACTGTACTCCCTCTCTTCCTCCTTGACTCCATACATGCAAGAAGAGGCTTCTCCTGCCTCTTAGAAAGGAGCTTTTCAGCATGAGACCTTGGCCACTCAGTGGCTTGGAGGAAAGGGAGGAGGCAACCCAGGGAGGAAAACTGAGGTCTCTGTCCTGGCTCTCAATCAACTTGATAGAGATCCAGGACAGTGACTGACACTGCTTCCTCAGCTTCAGAGATGCAAATGGGATGGGTGCTCCCTGGTCAATTTTCCCAGCCCTCTCAGCTTTCAATAAACCAATGTGGCAACATCTTAGGGTTTGAAAGCAATCTTGAATGGGTGTACATTTTAGGCAAGATTGTGAATCCCTCCTTGAACACCATTAAAAACATCAAAACATATATGTGTGTAACCCCAAATTATGTGTGCACATGTCACTATGGGATTCTAGTTATTGATCAGCAAAATTATCCATGTTGCCATGGAGGGGAGTCACCACAAGAATGACCACAATAATCTCAGTTGGAAGGAAAAGGCCACAACTTTATTGCAAACAGCTATAAAGTAGGGTTGGCCCTCAAAGCATGACGTCTGGGTCTGTCATTGATCAATCCCTGGTTGATCGAAGAACCCATTTGCTTGGCCATGTCCAAGCTTCAGGATGACAAAGGGGTGACTGGTTAAATGCCCATCAGCATCTCAGGTAACTGGTTGATCACATATTTGCATCTCTGCCCCTTGTCACCAGGAGGCAGTGAATCAGTGTTGCCCCTGCAATGGCAACACCACAATGTTCTCAGCACCCCAGGGTGCCTGATGGACTCCCAATCCAGTGCTATGCAGCCCTGGAAACCACACCCGCCAGATCCAAGTCCTGTACTATCACCTTTGAAAAGATGTGACAGCATAGCCCCTTTCTTCAACTAGAGGAAGGAGGGTGGGAAGAGCTGAACTAGAATGGTGCTGGCCTCAAGTGCTACATGGCCATATATAGGTCCACTGTCCAATCAGGGGCTGGGACGGACAGAAGTTCCACCCTCTTGGGCCCTCTGCCAATCCCAGCTCCTCCTGTCTGTAACACTGCCCAATCAGGCAGCACATCAGCCCCCTGGTGCCCTCTGGAAGTTGTAGTCCTGGTGCAAGGGAGGAAGTACCACCCTTTCTTGTGGCCAATCCTAATCTGGCAAGTTTAATGCAATGCCTGCTGGGGCTTGTCGGGGCCAGGCTGCCCCTCAAGTCAGTGGCTCTCCCCTACAGCAGCAATGCAGTTGGCCTGGTGAGTCAGGCAGCCCTATTTGCCATGGAGGGGAGCCACCACAAGAATGACCACAATACATCTCTGTTGGAAGGAAAAGGCCACAACTTTATTGACATCAGCTGTGAAGTAGGGCTGACCCTCAAAGCATGAGGTCTGGATCTGTCATCGATCAATCCCTGATTGATCAAAGAACCCATTTGCTTAGCCACAGTCAAGCTTCAGGATGACAAAGGGGTGACTGGTGAAACATCTATCAGCATCTCAGGTAACTCGTTGATCACATATTCGTATCTCTGCCCTTGTCACTGTGGGATGCTGGATTGGTGTTGCCCCCACAGTTGCAACACCCCAATGCTCTCAGCACTCCATGGTCCCTGATGGACTCCCAATCCAGTGCTACGCAACCCTAGAAGCCATGCCCACCAGATCCAAGACCTATGCTATCACCACTGAAGGCTAACCCTCCCCCCCCCCCCAGGAGGATGCCTTCCGTCAACCCTATGGAGCTGTGACCCCATCCTCAAGACAGTCCAGAACAAGAGTCCATTCCTGGGCCCGCATAAGCCCCAGATTTCCACCTGCCCAGTCTTTTTATAGAGTCCACTGGCAAGCCACATCCCACCGCCGAAGTGGCAGCCCCAATGCAAAATGAGTGACACCCAAATTCCTCAAGCAGCAGCCTCAGATGCTGCAAAGCCAAGCAAATCACTGACACCACCTGGGATCATGTCAGTGGTGACCCATCACTGTGGGTGAACAGAGGGCCTTCATTTTGGGAGCGGGATGTCACATATTTGCATAAAGTCCATGCTGGGCACTGGTGGGAGGCGTGGAGCCTTCATAACACAATGGAGGATCCCCTGCCATACTGATTTCACTTTGGACCTGTGAAGAACTAAACAAATAGTATTTCTAACAAACGAAACATCATCCCTCTATAATGCCAGCCTGGAGTCATTCAACTTGGAAGAAGGCACAAGCTCACCCATCCTCAATGCCCCAAAGAAAGCAGTAATGAAGGCAGCTCTGAATAGCCTTTAGAGGTGCAAACCTGGTCCAGCTGTTCAGAAAGCCTAGAGAGTAACTTGAAACAAATAGGCCTCCTGTCATCTCCACCACCCATATGCATTCTCCTCCAGCCTCCAATGTTCTCCTAACCAGGAAGGGTGCACAAAGGTCCCGGGAACCCCCAACCTTGGAGAAGGAGATCCCAGCCAAGTGGACTGACATGGTCTGGGCTGCAATCTCGGCCCCCCTCAACCAAACCAGGAAATGAAGCACAGTGCTGGACCATAGTGGCCAGTGAGCCTGGAGGCCCCCCCCCCCCCCAAAAAAGTGGTAGACAGCACTGTGGAGATGACTCTTTTGTAGGCTTTTAGAGTGGCTGGAGCCAGCAAAGACAGGACGCCCTCCATCACAGCAGATTGCCAACTTCCCACAATTCCTCTGGTAAAGGCATAGGTGAGGGGTCTGCTCTGGGCACCAACTGGGGAGACCATGCCTCCTGGAAATGAGAGAGAGAGTCTGCAATGTTATTTTGGAGGCCTGTCATGAAATGGGCCTTGAATGAGATGGTGTCATAGAAACAGTAGAGCACAACATGGTGGACCAGAAGCATGACTCTCACATTACCGTCCTCTTGATCACTTTGATCAAAAAAGGTAGTAAGGAGACTGGCCTATAGTTCATATCTAGGGGGTCCAGGGTAGGTTTTTTCAGAAGCAGCCTAACCGCTGCTTCCTTCAAACAAGGTGGAAGATAACCTTCCCTGATGGATGCACTGATGATGTCCCTAAGGAACATCATAAATGTGTCTCCCCCCTGGACAGCCAGCCATGATAGGCAAGGATTGAGAGAGCAGGTTGTTTTTCTCACTCTGCCAAGAAGCTTGTCCACATCATTGGTACTCACAGATTGAAACTGATCCAGTATAATTTCATTAACGGAGTTGCTGGACACTTCATCAATTGATTCTGTTACAACACTGGCATCTAAGTTGGCTCTTATCTGAAAGATTTTGTCTGCAAAGAAGGTGTTAAATGCATCATGGCGGGCCATTGTCGGGTAAAGTAAAGGGTTATGCACAGGTGGAACCCATTTCAGCTCCCTCACCTCCCTAAACAGCTCCACTGGACGGGATTCTGCAGACCCAATACGTGCAGAGCAGAAAGATCTCTGCGCTGCATGTTTTGTCTCTTGATAGGACCAAAGAAAATTCCTATGATGAGTCTTGTCAGATAAGAGTTGAGTTTTCTGCCAGATATGCTCCAGTCATTGTCCAGCCTGCTTCATCTTCCTAAGCAATTAGTATACCATGCCTTACGATTAGAAGCGGGCTAGAAAGGATGCTTGAAAGCAATTGTGTCAAAGGCCTTGGCGAGATCGGTGTTCCAGGTATTGACCAAAGCTTCGACAGAATCAGTGGCATTGCCAACCATTAAACTCTCTAAGGTTTTCTGGAATCCAATTGGTTCCATTAGCCATCAAGGGCGGACCATTCTAATAGGTCCACCACCTCTGGTGGGACGAACAGTGGTTCTTACTTCAGTCTTGACTAAGAAATGATTCATCCATGACAATGCGGTGGTTTGAATAACCTCTGCCTATGGATGTTCCTGTTCTGTACTGAAGACTGCATTGAGTGTATAACCCGCACAATGAGTAGGCCCAACGACCAATTGGGATAGGTCCATGTTTGTCATGGATTCCATGAACTCCTGAGCCATACCTGTTAAATTTGACAGACTGGTCTTGAGTGGAATGTTGGAGTCACCCAAAACTAAAAGTCTGGGTGACTCCAACAGCAACTCTGAGACCAGCTATGTCAGCTCGGTTAGGCAGTCTATCAGACAATGGGGTGGTCGGTATACTAACAGAATCCCCAAACTATCCCCAAACTATCCGTAGTCCTCTTGCTCTGGTACATACACTTGAAGTGGATTGTGTTCTGGACAGGTATCCTGTTTGAGATTAGGTTGTTCTTATGAACCAGAGCCACTCCACCCACCCACCCACATCCCCTCACCTGCTCACTAACAGAGTACCCCACTGGGAGGGTCTGCACCCAAGTTACCATGCTATCCTCTCCCAGCCAGGTCTCTGTAAAGCAAGCCAGATTGGCATCCTCATCTAGGAGGAGGTCAAATATAATATGGGTCTTATTCTTAACTGACCTAGCATTGTATAAGAGCAAGGTGAAGTTCTGTGGAATGGTTGGTATGCTCTCCAACCCATTCTAGGAAACAGAGTGAACTGAAGGCGGGATGGCTTTGAAATATTGATCCCACCTTCTTTTGTAACAGCTCTTCACTCTGTTCCCGCCATACATCCCTTTCCCCTGCACAACCTCAATGCCCACTCCCAGATCATTCCCGGCCACTACTGGGGCAACACTACAGTTGATAATAGTGTTAGGGCCCACTAGATGTCCTCCTTGCCTACTCCCCCCACCCGTGCCAGATGGTGAAGAGACAGTGGGACAGGCTGAAATATTCTCCAAAGGGGGCCCTCTTCAGCTGCCAATGCAGGTGGTAAACGGGCAGAGTAATGGGCTAAACCAGGGGTAGGCAACTTTTTTGAGCCAGGGGCTGGGTTGCTGTCCCTCAGACAACTGGGGGACCGAAGCACCAAAAATAAATAAATAAATAAATAAATAAATAAATATTTTTTTAAAAAAATAAAAATATGCATGCACACTCTCCCGGCCCCAGAAAAGCCATGGCAAACCCCCTGTGGAGATTTTGCCAAGAAAACCCCAAGAACAAGTAATAACAACAATAATCAATATCATCATGGCAGGTGGCAGCAGGGAGCGGTGGGGGGGGGGGCGGTGGTGGCGGTGGCAGGACCGACCTGAGGCCGGTCCAAATGCCTTGGGGGGGCGCATCTGGCCCCCGGGCCTTAGGTTGCCTACCCTTGGGCTAAACAGTATCTGGCGGAAGCCCTCTTCAGCCGCTGCTGCAGGTGGTGGAATGGGCAGAGGAATGGGCTAAAATAGCCTCCAGAATATTACATCTTTGTTGGCTCTTTCATGCACAGATCATCATTTAACATTGTAGTTGTGTGAGCTACACATGAGACAATGTGATCATATTAAAGTACTTTAATGCAAAATGGAGGAGCTTATTTCCAATATCATGGGCCAACTCAACAATATGCATACATTTCCCTTCAAGTCATTTCTCAATTTATAGTGACCTCATGCATTTTATAGGACATTTTTGGACAAGGACTACTCAGAGGTGTTTTTTCCAGTTCCATCCTCTAAAATATATCCTACAGCACCTGGTATTTGTTGGTGGTCCCCATCCAAGTACTAACTAGACCCAGGATGACCAAATGTCCTCTTTTCCAGGACATGCCCTACATTTCAACCTTCTGTCCAGGAAGAATTCCAAAATTTCCTCCATTTTGAGCACAACAAAGAAGCACATTGAGTAACATCATGTTTGATGTTCCCCTTCAAAAGAGGTATCTACCTCGCAGCCTGTCCCCACTGGAAATAGGGGAATAGGTTTGATCCTTCTAAGGTTCTGTTTTTCTTAGGAACAGCAGCAGATAAGACTTTCCCCCAGAGCTCAGTAGCCATTCATTTGTTAGAGGGGAAAAGGATAGCAAATGTTTTAGGCAACAGGCTGTTTGCGAATACAATAGAAATGTTGAGAGTTCCCCCTCCCTTAATCTCAGCAGAATTGACCAAATGTAGGAATAAAAGTAGATAACTCAAGGGTTTCTTACTAATAAAGTACAATTTTAAGACTTTTTCTTACTAAGAGTTCTATAAGTATATTTCAAGGCAACAAGGAAATTTCAGGAAAATAGGTTCATAAGAAAAACACAACTGAGTACAAAACAAAATATGCTTATATGTAATATAGCTGTAAAAAAGCATATGAAATTAATTTATTTTTCTATTAGGGTTTTTAGCTTTTATTTTGCAATGTACTACATTTTCTTGATTTTCCTACATTTTGAAGTGTCTTGTCCTCCTTTGTGGATAGACCACCTTGTCACCCTGACTAGAGCTGACCCTACATAGCTTCCAAGATGAGACAGGATATAGTGTTTTTAGGGTATTGAGGCCCTCAGCAATGATACACAGCAATGATATACAATGATACATGTCTCCATTTCTAGTTTCAGTATTCCATCTGTAAAATGGGTGCAATCGTAAGTCAACAGCAAGAATAACAAAAAGTCACTGAGACTTTGCAGCTGGCAAATACCTTTTTTCAGTTCACTTTTGGTATACATTATTAACATCAATAAACAGGGGATGGTGGCTCTCTGGAAGTTATTTTTGCATTAAGTGTTTCTTTGCTCTTCAAAAGTCA
Source organism: Phrynosoma blainvillii (assembly GCA_026167975.1). Classification (NCBI taxonomy): domain Eukaryota; kingdom Metazoa; phylum Chordata; class Lepidosauria; order Squamata; family Phrynosomatidae; genus Phrynosoma; species Phrynosoma blainvillii. The sequence continues at coordinate 178,969,479 of JANUYF010000003.1, read as the reverse complement.
AACCTGTCAAAATGATGAATGCACTGGGGTAATTCCTACAGCATGTTCTAGAGCAATCACCCACACACATCCAGCAGCTGATCCTCAGTGCAACATCTGTTTGCTATATATGTATAAGAAAAAAGAAATCCTTTCCGTCTCTAGGTGCATGAAAGGAATGTAGCATCACTTCACTGAATAAATGAAAACTGAAAAGTAAAAAAGTCTACTACAACATTAACCTTGGGATAATAGATAGATAGATAGATAGATAGATAGATAGATAGATTGATTGATATCACACAATAGCACACATAGCATTGTATACATACAACAGCACACATAGAAGTACAGATATTATACAGTAGTACCAACCACTGAATGGACCATAAGATTTCATCTTGTCTCTGCTGCAGTAAATAACTTTAGATTAATTTTCTTTTTTTTTTTACATAGTTTTTATTATGATTTTTATTCACTGATGCCACAGTAAATGTAAACTGGGGAAAGGGCACCAGTTACCCTGGCAAGAGACAGACTGAGGATTAATTCAGTTTAATTCAATAGGGCACTGAGAGTGTTTGTGGAATTGTTGTTCAGGGACCTGTACACAGCCTTTCTAGATGAGAATTCTAAGTACTTCACTGAATTATCAATCTCAGGTTTATGTAGAATGAAGCAATGATAATTAAAGTAGCATGAAATTGATATGACAGTGTGGTGCAGATCCAGCCTAGGTCTCTTGCTTTGGGAGAAGCAAATTTGTTAGTCACTACTCTCCAATTGTTTTATAAGAAACTAAACTGTTACTCATTTCAGACAATAACTGAAGCCACAGCTGGGAATCAGATCCCATTCAAGGGTTTTAGAGATTTCAAATTATGAAATGACCCATAGCTATCTCTGCTATATATTTACTCACATTGTGTGTCGCCACACTAAATAATTAAAAGAAGTATTTTATAGCCCTCACTTATAAAGCCTGGAACACCTCAAGCATGTATTCTTTTAAAAGTGTTTTTGATTGATTGATTGATTGATTGATTGATTTTAAGTAGGAAAAAATTAAAATAATATTTGTATGCATCTCTGTGAATTTGCAGAACTAGAATATGGCAACTAGTGCAGGTAGGGAAGTTTGAACAGATACCAATGTGGAAACAATTGAAAAGGGGGGGAGGTTTTTCAGGGGGAATAAGTAAAAGCAGAGGGAAAGAGAAAAGACATTAAATGAAGGATTTCTAACCATGGTGGAGGTGGGAGTGAATGACCAGAAAGAAACAAATTGAAGGAGGAAGGAGTAATAGTACAGGAATAGTATGTTGAGATGTTGTGAACTCAGGAGAAATAGGGCTGCCCAACTCATCAAGCCAGCAGCATTGTCACTGCGGGAGAGAGCCACCAGCTTGTAGGGCAGCCCAGCCCCAGCGAAGCCACAGCAGACCTTGTACTGAGCTGGCCAGGCTAGGATTGGCCACTGGGGACAAAAGAGGGTGGTACTTCCTCCCCAGTACTGGGATTACAACTCCCAGAGGGTGCTGGGAGCTGATGTGCCTGGGTGATTGAGTGAAGTCACAGACAGGTAGGCTTGGGATTGGGAAAGTGGCCAGCAGGGGTGGAACTTCCACCCCTCCCAGCCCCTGATTGGACAGTGGGCCTATATGGCCACGTGTCACCTGAGGTTGGTGCCACTCTAGCTCGACTCTTGGAGGAAGCAGCTGAGTGAGAGAAAAAGGGGACAGATTGGCAGTGGCAGCATTGGTGGCTGAGCCAATGTGACAGCCCACCTGCCCCCCTTTGACAGCTAGCTTAATAGGTCACGGCAGCATGCCAGCTTGTAGCCACTTAGCAGTCACAGCATCAGAGCCTCAACCTGCAGCACAGGCAGGTCAATCAAGAAAATCTTGGGAGGATTTGGCCCTAGGGTAAAGCAGCAGCAGAATTCAGTATCACTAGCAGCCCCAGTTTTGCCATCTTCTAGGATGAAGCGGCAGCAGCCCCTGGCATCGCCAGCAGCCCCACCTTCACTGACTCTGTCCCCATATCCACAGGAGGATGCAATGGCAAGTTTAACCTACTCTATCATAGCTCTCATCACACAGGTGGGGAAAGTCCATTCTCCACCTGCACATGAGCAAGGACAATCTAAGAAGAGAGAGCAGGCACAGCGAGACTTCTCCATGAGCAGTTTTAGTTCAAGCAGCTCATCCAACAGCTCCTCCAGTTCTGCTAGCAGTTCCTCCACCACTAGCTTAGAGGCCAATCTGACTCCCAGCTCATCTGTGGCCCACAAATGCAAGGGTTGGAAGTGGAAATGCATTGCCAAGAAAAATAACAAAAAAGTCTCACTCCAAAGGGTCCAAGGACTCAAAGGATGAGGATGGTGAGTGCTCCGGTTCATCCTTGGGCAGGGATGGCTACTGGTTAGGGGGTGCTCTGGTCCCAAGAATGACTTCCTGGGCCATCAGGTGCAGGTCTAGGTGCCCAGGTTTACCAGGTGTGTGGGTGGATCAACAAGCCTCTGATTTCCCCAAGTTTTCATAAGAGGAAAATTTCCCAGGCCTCCACCTGTCAAAAAAGTCAGGAAGCAGATCCTCAGGGGTTGTTACGTAGGAGCCCTGGTGGTGCAGTGGTTAAATGCCTGTACTGCAGCCACTCAATCATAGACCACAAGGTTGTGAGTTCAATACTAGCCAGGATTCAGGCTAGACTCAAGCCTGCATCCTTCTGAGGTCGCTAAAATGAGTACCCAGCTGTTGGGGGGCAATGAGCTTACAGTTATAAACTGCTTAGACATCCCATAGTGCAATATGAAGTGGTATATAAATGAAGCTGCTTGCTTTGTAGATGTTTTCATGTTGGTAAGGTCCAAGGGGGAGGATGCTGGGACCATTGCTTCTACAAAGAAAGCCAAGAAGGAGACCAAGGCCTAGCCAGGGGAGTGCTCTTTTGTCAACAGGGGTTGTCATGAACCGAGGTTCTCTGTTGTTCTTTTGATCCAGAGAGAAATCCAGCCACCCTAGACTATAGGATTTTCAATATAGACACATGGGAAATCAGATCTCGGTTTAGACTGTATGCATGTAACATTTATTAAGACATATGGATGAAACAATAAGAAATAACAAATAAGACAATAATTTTAAGTATCAAGAGCTATTTCACACACACATTCACTCAGACATACTCACAAAGGTCCTCCACTGAATGTTGATCAGGCATCCATGAAGGTTGGGATGACACCTTGTCCGGGTAGGTGCCAAAAAAGTGAGGCTGGTAGACCACTTCTTTTATACCTTGTTCATCTTTCTTTTGACAAAAACATGTTTTTCCTTGGTTTTTGTTGATATTAGAACATCCTGAACCATCACACCAAGTTCTTATCAGTTGATGTAGCTCGGAGTGTCCAGCACACCTTGTTTGTACAAATTTCTTCTTGTTTCCTCCTTATTTTGCAAATTCCATCTACTTCAGCCAATTCTACATTCCTTTTAAATTCTTGCTTTCAATGTCCAAATCCTTCCCACATCAATGCATTGCATGCAACCATGTTCTCTGGTTTGGGACCATACATTCAGCTCAGAACCCACTCATTCATTACAGGTTGTTGCCATGTCCTATCCCAAATGGGCCTGGCACTTTACAAATCACATTCCTCAGGGCCAAGTCCATCAGGGCAGAGGTGGCAGACATTGCTTATGACACAGCTTTCCACCAGCGTGCATCACAGAGTGATTCAGAAAGGTGGGACCTCATCAAAAGTGACATCTGGTTCCTTGAGGTTGACCCTCATGCCAAACCAAGGGGATCTTCCAGGTGGGCAGCCAAAAATGACCCTCGTAGGCTCATTTGTTGGGAATTCAACATGGGCAAGTGTATATGGCCCCAGTGCAATTTTGTTCATCCTTCCTTGTTAGAAGAATGTTGGAGGGCTGGAGGAAGACTCATACAGGTGGTGGAGTTGTCAGGAGACCCATTTCTCTCAAGTTACTCTGCAGACTCTCTGAACAGCTTGACCATGTCTGTCCCTCAAAGGTCAAGGCCAGACTGTTCATAACTGCTTTCTTTGGTGCATTGAGGGTAGACAAGCTTGTGCCTTCTTCCAAGTTGGATGGCTCCAAGTGGGCATTACAGAGGACGATGTTTCTTTTGTTGGAAACACTTTTTGTTTAGTTTTTCGCAGGCCCAAGTGTGACCAGTATGTCAGAGGATCCTCCATTGTGTTAAGAAGGCTCCAAGACTCCCACCTGCGCCCAGTGCAGACCTTACACAAATATGTGGCATCCAGCCCCCTGAACGAAGCAATGGTTTGCCACTGACATGGTTCCAGGTGATGTCAATGCTTTCATTGGTCTTATACCATGTGGGGCTGCCACCCAAGGACTTTGGGTGTCACTCATTCTGCACTGAGACCGCCAACATGGCTGCAGGATGCGGCTTGCCAGTGGACTCTATAAAAAGACTGGACAGGTGGAAATCTGGGGCTTATGTGGGCTATATCCACCCATGAATGGACTCTTGTTCTGGACTCTCTTGAGGGTGGGTTCACAGCTACATAGGGTTGGTGGAAGGCATCCCCCTAAGGGGGGCAGACTTCAGTGGTGATAGCATAGGTCTTGGTTCTGGTGAGCATGGTTTCCAGGGCTGCGTAGCACTGGATCTGGAGGCCAGTAGGGACCTGGGGTGCTAGGAGTGTTGTAGGGTTGCCATTGTGGGGGTAACACTGATTCAATGTCTCCCGGTGACAAGGGGTATAGATGTGGACATGCAATCAACCGGTTACATGAGATGCAAATGGGTGATTAACCAGTCACCCCTTTGTCATCCTGAAGCTTGGTTATGACCAAGCAAATGGGTTCAGCAATCAATCTGGGATTGGTTGATGACAGACCAAGACCTCATGCTTGTTTGAGGACCAACCCTACATACAGCTATTGTCAATAAAGTTGTAGTCTTTCCTTCCAACCGAGATGTGTTGTGGTCATTCTTGTGGCATCTCCTCTCCATGGCAATTGAAGCTGCCCAACTCACTGGGCCAGTTTGGTTGCTGCTGGGTGGAGAGAGCTGCTGGGTAAAGGGGTGTCCTGGTCTGTCAGAGCCCGGGGAGGCTTTGCGGCAGGCTGACTGGACTGGGATTGGCTGGTGGGAAGGAAGAGGGTGGTACTTACTGCCCAATGCTGGAACTACATCTCCTAGTGAGCACCAGAGACAGAAGTGCTGCCTGATTGGCTGGAAACAAGGGAATACATCACCCATGATTGGTGGAGGGGCTGAAGCAGTAGGAACGTATGCCACTCTAGGTACTTGATAGGATCATGGGCCTATTTAAGGCCTCGTGGCATCCAGGGATGGTGCTATTCCAGCTCAGCTCTTCCCACCCTCCCTCCCTCTATTTGAAGATATGGGCTGTGTTGTCAAACTTTCCAAGGGTAATAGCATAGGTCTTGAATCTGGTGTGCATGATTTCCAGGGCTGCATAGCACTGTATTGGGAGTCCAGCAGGGATCTGGGGGTGCTGGGAGTGTTGTGGGATTGCCATTGCAGGGGCAACACTGATTCAGCATCACCCAGTGACAAGGGGTATAGATGCAAACATGTGATCAACTGGTTACATGAGATGCAAATGAGTGATTAACCAGTCACTTCTTTGTCATCCTGAAGCGTGGCCATGACCAAACAAATGGGTTCATCGATTAATCAGGGATTGGTTGATGACAGATCCAGACCTTGTGCTTTGAGGGCCAACCATACATTACAGCTGTTGTCAATACAGTTGTGGCCTTCTCCTTCCAATTATAATGTATTGTGGTCATTCTTGCGGCATCTCTGCTCCAAGACAAATTCTCTATTATCCAATTTGCATGGATCAGAGGTGTTTTGGATTTCCTCCTCCTCCTCCTCTTCTTCATTTTCAGATTTTGGAATATTCATTTGAATATATGTCCATAATGAGATATATTGGAGATGGGACCCAAGTCTAGGCACAAAATTCATTTCATGTATACCTGATGCACATAGTCTTAAGGTAATTTCATACAACTTTGTAAATAATTGTGTAGATGAAACAAATTTTGTACTCTTTGAACTATCAGAAAGCAGAGCCATCGGGACTTCCGGTTGGCTATGGCTCTCCGTAAAGACGCACATCGCTAGGGATCCAATGTCCGTCTTATGGTGTGGTGATCTTTGGATCTTTGGACGCAAGGAAAAGGGTCCAGAAAGTGCTCCTTTGGAATAAGGAGCCCAGAGGGGGCTCGGAGGAAGCCTTGACAAAGTCTGCTGACAAGTTTGTGGGGTTCCTCAACAGTGGACTCCCGATCGGAGACTGCAAGGCACAAGAGCAATGCACGATCCCATAACCAGAATGGAATATCCGCAGGGGAGCCGCCAATATTTTAAAATGGTTCGTCTATAAATGTGGTTTATTTTGAAGACCAACACTTACGGATGGTTGGATAGAAAAGACTTAAAGGTAAATTATCCGGTCTCTGTTTTTGGACGTTTACTTTTTTGTCCCTTCTGAAGTTAAAGGAAAGAGTAAAGTGTTTTTCGTAAAGAGAAAATCCCTGGATTTATCATTAGAATTTATAGAAATCTGATTGGCTTTTTATAGCCCTTCAATGACAATTTGAAGAATGACTGAAGAAGAATAACCTTTTGGGAGTTTATACTTTGCGGGGGGAAAGTGAACGCCTCCATTTAAACTCTTTGTTCTATTTTGCTCCCTGCGAACTACAAGAATAACATCGGTTGACTGTTTCTTTTTATTTTTGTTAGGATTGGTTTTGATTGGACTGGTTTTGCTTATGCCAAATCTTGGATTCTGGAACTTTGGTTCTTTGGAAGAGATTTTGGATGAGACTTTAAAACATTAGTTGTTTTTTTTTTCCTGTGGAAGTCTCTTTATTCTGATCTCTGCTGCCTTGTTATTTTGCTCCGTACTTTCTCCGTACTTTCGCTTTTGAGATTATAAGTGAGTTTAGCCTTGGAGCTGCAGTGTCCTTTTTTGCTTGTGTTGGACATATAGACACACTGACCTTGGCAGAACACCTGCAGGGGTTTTAGAGTAGATAAGCTTTTGAAGTACTGGAGATAATTCCGCCTTAATGACAACGAGAGCTCAAGTGCAGAAAATGGCTTTGCAAAGCCAAAGCCAGAGACGTCTCTCAGTAGAAAAGGCTAAAAGTAACGATGTCAGTCAATTGCTTCTTGAGAAAATGGACTTAATGACAAATAACTTTGCATCACAGTTCTCTAGTTTTAAGAAAGAGGTGAGACAAGAAATTAGGGCTGACCTTAAGGAGATTAATCAAAAAGTGGATATCCTGCTGAATGAGATGCAAGGCTTAAAAAAAAGAGTTGAAATCCTGGAATATACAAGTGATAAAACGGAATCACAAATTGCAAAGATTGAGAATAGAAGAGAGACTGATTTGGATGAAATAGCTGTTTTAGAACAAAAGCTTAGGGAAAAGACAATAAAAATAAGAGGTTTGGCGGAGGAAAAAGGGGAAAATCTAGTAGATAAAGTAATACCCAAAATGGCAGAATTCTTGGAATATAACTTACAAAATATGCATTTGGAAATAGATACTCTGTTTCGAGTTAATTCAGCAATTGCAAGGCAGAAAAGACTGCCTAGGGACATCATAGTAAATTTTGTGAGACGACAAACTAAGGAGTTATTTTTGGCAAGACATAATCGGACACCATTTCAAATTGAAGGACAATCCCTTAAAATTCTGAAAGACATTCCGGGGTGACTTTTAAGGAAACGTCGATCGTATGCCCCATTAATAAGTCTCCTTAGAAGAGAAGATATCCCATATAGATGGGAATTCCCAGAAGGACTAAGCTTTTGGTGGAACAAAAAGAAGGTAAAAATTTCTACACCTGAGCAGGCTAATAAATTTGTGAAGCAGCACATGGGTAGACATAAAAAATGTTCAAAGGGCAAAGATGCGGATGATGTTAAAGATAGCTCTGAGATTGTCAATGTACAACGAAAGGTAGATGTTCCAGAAGCAGCTACATCAGCTGAACTTCTGAGTGATCCAAGAGACGAACTTATCTCCAATGATTCGGATAATGATGATGACGATGAAGATGAAGAATTGGATGAGGAACGAGATGACGATGAAGAAGAACAAGAGCCTGATTCACCAAAAGTATCAAAAATTGAAGTATTAAGAAGAACCAAAGGAGAAAGTAACAGAGATCTTGGTTATATGGTGAATGTTAGCTCTCCAATTGGTATAAAAGAATATTTTGATGATTAGTGATATAATAAGGTAATTGACTGGGTATTTGAATTTGAAGCTTGTGTTTTTTTTTCCTTCCCTTCCCTTTTCTTACTAAATTTACTCTCTGACCAATTGATTTGTGAAAATATAATAAGCTAAAAATGGGACATGTTAATCAAATTAAAATTCTCACTTTAAATGTACAGGGTTTGAATACCCCACAAAAACGAAAGAAAGTTTTTCATTATTTACAAAAACAAAGGCTAGATATTTGCTGCCTTCAGGAGTGTAGAATTAGAGATAAAGATGTTAAATATATAAGAAATCCCAGATTAGGAATGGAATTTGTAGCGGCTTGTCCGTTTAAAAAAAGAGGTGTGACTTTTTACATTAATTCGAAATTGGATCCTAAGTTAATTAAAAGTGACCCTGAAGGTTTTTATTTGGTGGTTCAAATTCAGGTTGAAAATAAACAATATGTGCTTGTTGGGATATATGGTCCCCTCGAAAATAAGAGCGTCTTTTTTAAGAGCTTGAGGGAATCCTTATTAGAATTGGACTATGAAAATATAATAATTCTTGGGGATTTTAATGGCGTGGTGAATCCTCAGATTGATCGAAAATCGATAAAACCTATTAAAAAAAGGCAAGGCAAGTTACCCAAAGAATTTTTTTCAATGGTGGAAATATTGAATTTGGAAGACGTATTTAGAATAAAGTATGGTACCGGAAGATATTACATTTTTTATTCCAACAGACATAAGTCACATTCACGGCTGGATATGATCTGGATATCAGATCATTTGTTATCTAAAGTTGTGAAATATAAGAGTTTTCCAAAAATATGGTCTGATCATAACCCAGTGATGATAGAGTTAAAAGTAGGACAACATACAAATAACTGGAGACTTAATTCGGCTATTTTGAAAAATAATAAGATCTGTGAAGAGATCAAGAAACATATTATATTTTATTTTCAGGAAAATCTAAACAAAGATACCCCCATGCATATGGTGTGGGATGCTCACAAAGCGGTAATTAGGGGAATTATTATACAAAAAGTGTCCGAATGGAATAAAAAAAAAACAGCAAGAGATGACGTTGGAAAAAGAATTGGTAAAGTTGGAAATTAAATTAAAGGATGAGCCAAGCTCGCAGACAATTAGAGAAAAAATTAAATATATTCAAAATCAGCTTTCTATATTAAATATGGAGCAAATTGAGAAGAAAATTAATTTTATTAAACAAAGATGTTATGAATTTGGAAATAAACCTGGAAAGTTGTTAGCCCATATGGTAAGGAAAGAGAAATCTAAAAGAATGATTAATCAGATTTAAAAAGGTGCTGAAATTGTAACAACCCAAGCGAAAATTAAAAAAAATTTCTTAGATTATTTCCGAAATATATATAAGGATAATTCTCCACATGAAACCGACATTAAATCCTATTTAGACAAGATAGAAATTCCTAAATTAATGAATGAACAACAAGAGGTATTAAATCAACCCATTTCATATAGGGAATTGGAGGAGGCTATAAGTCAGTCAAAATCATCTAAATCCCCAGGCCCTGATGGCTTCACAAATGAATATTATAAAACTTTTGCTTTTCAATTGATACCGCCATTATTGACAGCTATGAACAACATTATTGAGGGGTGGATACCGCCATCATGGAATTCTGCAAATATTACGTTAATTTTGAAACAAGATAAAGAAAAATTGGACCCTAATAATTCTAGACCAATTTCACTATTAAATACGGATTATAAATTGATGGCTGCTATATTAGCAAAAAGACTCAAAGGAATCTTAGGGAATTGGATACACAGTGATCAAAATGGTTTTCTCCCGTCCAGAGGGACAAAACAAAAATTTAGGAATTTATTAAATATAATTGACTTTTATCAAAAAAAATCTATATAAAAAAATGGCTTTGGTCTTTCTGGATGCAGAGAAGGCTTTTGATAATATAAATTGGAATTTCATGATCGCGGTTTTAGAAAAATTAGAAGTCGGGGAAAATTTTTTAAAATGGGTCCAGAGAATATATACAAATCAAGAAGCTTATATATTAGTGAATGGAGATAGAACACAAAAATTTGAAATACAAAAAGGTGTACGTCAAGGCTGCCCTTTGGCACTGCTTTTGTTCATTTTAACACTGGAAATTTTGCTTATAAAAATTAGAAATAATAAAGAAATTAAAGGAATAGAGACTCGAAAGCAAATTTATAAATTGAGAGCCTATGCTGATGATTTGGTTCTTACAATTGCAAATCCAGAAGAATGTATGGAGGAAGTTATGTCATGTCTGAATGAATATGGTAAGGTATCAGGCTATCGAATTAATAGAAAAAAAATCAACCATGATGCTTTTGAATATTTCAAAAAAGGATACTGATAAATTAGAGAAAATTAGAGAATTTAAGATAGAGAATAAAATAAAATACCTGGGGATTTGGTTAACTAAAAAGAATTCGGATTTATATAAAAATAATTATAGTAAAATTTGGCAAGAAATTAAAGGAAAATTAAGGAAATGGGATTTGCTGAATCTATCTTGGCTAGGTAGAATTGCTATAATTAAAATGATGATTCTCCCCAAACTAATTTATCTTTTTCAAAATATCCCTATAATAGAAAATTATAATATCTTTAAGGTCTGGAATACTGATATATTGAATTTTATTTGGAAGAATAAAATGCATAGAGTGAAACTGTTGGATATGCAGGATTCAACCGACAGGGGAGGTTTAGCCCTCCCAAATATTCAATGGTATTACAAGGCATGCGTTCTGGAATGGATACAAGAAAGGCTTTTATTGAGTAATCAAAGAGTTCTGGATCTGGAAGGTATAGATTTACAATATGGTTTTCACTCATATGTATTTTATGACAGATATAAAGGTGATGCAAAATTTAATGATCATTATATTCGTAGAGTGTGTTTAAAAATTTGGTTAAAATATAAAAGTAAATGGTGTCAGAATATTCCAGAGTGGGCATCTCCAGCAGAAGCGGTTCTAATGAAAAATATATATACGGAGGGAAATTGGCTTAAATATAAAGATCTGACTGAATTGGATGGTTTGAGTATAAAGTTTAAGTCCTATGAAAGTTTAAAATTGATACGTGGAGAAATACATTGGTTTATGTATAAACAATTATATGATCAATTTAAAACTGATGAAAAACTAGGAAGATTGGGCCCAGCAGAAAAGAATTTTGATAAGTTGTTAAAAGGAGACAAAAAGAAGATGATTTCAAAATATTATAAATTGATTAAAGAATGGGAGATGGAAGAGAATACTGTGAAAAATTACATGATAAAATGGGCGAAGGACCTCAATCAAAATGTTAATTTGGAAGATTGGACGAGAGCTTGGAAAAATATGAAGGAGTACGCTTTAAATATGGATGTAAGAGAAAACGGTTATAAGGTAATGTTTAGATGGTACCTGACACCATTTAGACTCTCAAAAATTTATAAAGGACAAAAACCGTTATGTTGGAAATGTGGGCAAGAGACAGGGTTCTATCTACATGTTTGGTGGAAATGTGAGATTTCACAAAATTTTTGGAAAGCAATAAATAAAGAATTAAATTTGGTTTTTGGTTTAAAATTTAATTTAGATCCAAAGATGTATTTGCTAAATATTATAAAGAATGAATTAGGAAAAAAGAGAGGAAAATTACTTTTTTTATTAATTACAGCGGCGAGAATTCTCTTTGCGAAATTTTGGCGGAAAAGGGAAATGCCGACAATGGAGGATTGGAGAAATAAAGTGTAAGACTTGTATAATCTAGAAAAATTAACTTGTTCAGTGCAAAATAAATCCTGGCTATTATTCCATGAGCATTGGAAACCTTGGTACGAATATATTAAGAAAACTGTTATAGACATTGTTTAATCCTCTGCTCCAAAAGATGATTTTATTTATGTAGATATTGAATATGTATGTAAATGATAAGTAATGTAAGGATTTAAATAGATTTTCTCTGGTCGATTCTCTTTCCTGATATAAACTTTCATTATTATAAGGGACAAAATGGAGAAAGTTTTTCATGGTTAGATTTTGACTGTGATATTGTATAATGGATATATAAGGTCAAAGATATATATATATAGTTAAAGATATAAACCTTCGTAGTGTGGAGGAAGTATTGTTTATGTGTATGTATTTGTCTGTTTAGTAATATGGTTGTGTTTTGTCATGTCTATTTTTTTTTTAGTGTTTGTAATATTGTTTTTTTTATGTTATATAATAAAATTTATTAAAAAAAGAAAGAAAGCAGAGCCATCCATGTTTTTTTTTTAAATATTTCTTGTTTTAGAATTCCAGATAAAGGAGACTCGACCTGTAGCTGGCAAAATTCTTGGTGGAGGGGGCACATTTCCCTCACTTGAGACAGTTTTGGAATACTGTTTGGGGACTCATGTCTTTGGGAATTGTACACTTGCATAACATCCAGTTGTTGTTGTGTCCTTTCAAGTCATTTCTAGGTTTTCTTGGCACATTTCTTCAGAGATGTTTGCCATTGCCATCCTCTGAGGCTGAGCGAATGTGACTTGTCTAAAGTCACCCAGGGGGTTTCCATGGCTGAGCTGGGATTCAAACCCTGGTCTGCAGAATAATAGTCCAATTTTCAAATGACTACACCACACTGGGTCTCATCCATTTCCATATCATTCATATCCATAGCCAGATGTTATGTTACTACATGGCAGAGGCAGCAAATGCCTCATTTACAATTGAATCAATGCATCACTAATGTGATACATCAGGATCAGTGCACATCACATTGGTCTTGATGTGCATTGGATACCATTGCTCATTGGGCATTCTTGCTGGTGGTCCCATTATGCATCTTCACAATTCAATAAAGGGCTTTCTTGGCACCTCTGCTATGTAACAGGTATACACAAAGTTATGTACATAATAGGTCATAGAAGATTCCAGGAAACATATGGGGCAGAACAGACCGGCAATTTGATCCACCATCCCAGAAGCTTGGGGTGTGGCAACTGCCCACTGCCCAATGCAACTCTGTCCCCAAACCACAATCATATTCCATCACCACCCATAGGAGCCCTGGTGGCGCAGTGGTTAAATGCCTGTACTGCAGCCACTCACTCATAGACCACAAGGTTGTGAATTCAGTTCTAGCCAGGGCTCAGGCTAGACTCCTTCTGAGGTCACTAAAATGAGTACCCAACTGTTGGGGGGCAATGAGCTTACAGTTGTAAACTGCTTAGACATCCCATAGCACAATATGAAGTGGTATATAAATGAAACTGCTTTGCTTTGCTTTGCTTTGCATATTGCCCAACCAACCAGATGGCAACCAGCGTTGGGATGCTCCTGCAGTGCAGCAACTACATGCTGCATGCCACAGGAGCAAAGAAGAGCTGCAGCAGTGGTGAAAGAGTTTTTTTTTTCCTGACATAAAAAGGAGTGGCATTTTGCCACTTCTAATTGCACTGCAAAAATGCCAGATCGGGGCCACAGCATGCTGTTGCCATGGCCCCAATCCAGTGCTCAAAGGAGTGGAGTTAAGCCACTCCTTACCTGATGTTTGTTTAGCCCCTTAATTACTTAGATTTTTTTGTGTTTTTAAAAAATATCCCTCTCCCCATACTTTGTGATACGAGTATATTATGCAATTTATTAGAGTTTACTCATGCCCCTTAAACCACTATCAAGAATACAGAATAATCCCAAGAATATTAAAGAAGACCATTAGTATGCTATACCATCTTTGTTACCTTTGCTACTGAGGGTTTAAAACACACACATAGAAATAACCTTTTGTTAGTATCACCTATATTACACCAATGTTATTGCTCCCCACTGGCAACAAAGATGACATTCTTCAGTTTCTTCTCATAAAAATGTTCACTTTCCATAAAATACTTTGAGGCAAAAATATTTTTTTTTATTTCCTACCCTTAAGAAAGAAACCCAATAAAACCACATGTTCTTTAAAATTTAAAAATAAACTTAGCCCTAACAACAATTCCTGATAATGCTGCCTGTGGTGATTGTGTGTTCTAAGCAGCAAGGCAATGATTCTTGGCAAATACTTACATTGCTGTGAAGAAAGATAACTACACAACATTTAAATATAGGATGATTCAGAGACCACAGACCTTTTGTGGTAATATTTTTTTAAGTGTAAACTTTCACTCATAAAACATTCATTAGCCAATATCAAACTTTGGTGACAATACCACAGTATGGAAAAAAATATGATCAATCCTGTTCAGAGTTACTAGTACAATTCTTAACAAACACTCATGCATGACCTTAACACTAACACATACTGTTTGCTTTCCTGTCAAAACAATTTCTTCCATCATATATTGGTTGGGAATCATGAAAGGAGTATGTTACAGGATTTTCTACAATCCACTGCTTAGTATAAGATGGGGACTATCCTCATTTGGTTGCCTGAAGAAAATTGTCTCATGGTTAACATGCATCATTAATTACATAACATAGAGACTCAGCATTCATTTTATTTCTCCCTAGGAAAGTGTGCAAGATTTGGATTGTGAATTGTGAACAGCATGTGCAGAAGGGGACATTTAATCCTTTACTCCCAAGCTACATCCCTAAACAAATTCATCCTCATTTGATGGTGTGGGGGGTATCTTTCACAAGCACCTCAGAAAGCTCTCCATGGCTTATTAAATTACAAGCTGGGAGAGGGGAATGAATATCTTGGGTAGTAAGAATAAAATTTCCCCTGTGGACCATCCCTATCACTAGGCAATGTGGTGGAGGCACAAGCAGCAGATGAGTAAGGAAAAAATAGTTTTTGTATTAGTGATATGCCTGGCTTTATTTACTATTACTTAGGTGGATAGGGAATGTCATTTTCCTCAGGCAGCAAAATGTCCTGGGATGGGCTCTGCTTTGCTTTATTTTACATTTTTTGTATCTGAGGAATTAGACCATGTCTACAAAAGCTTATGCTAAAACATTTTTCACTCAGTCTCAAAGTTGCTATAAAATCTCTTTGCATACTGATATTCCAGACTATGGGCCTCTGCAGATGGGCCCAAAGGGGCATCAGAGAGCTGGGGCTCCCGGACCATGCAGCCCCGATCCTCCCTTTAGCACTCCTTCCAGCACAGCGTGTCAAAATGCAGCATCAGGACATCCTCGGTATGAGGTTGGGGCGGCCAGTGTGCAGCTGCCCCTCCCCATCTCTGCTTACAGGCCAGCCCTTTGGTCTGGTCTGTAGAGGCCCTATGTCTCTGAATTCCTTTTTTTATGGTTACCCTGGTACATAATGAGCATGCATATTTATTTTGGAGTAAATAACAAACCTAAGACAACAAAATTAATGCTAGACTTATAGGTTAGGTTTTATAACAAGCAGGTAATAATTCGTAAATGATTGAAAAGGCACTTTATTACAATTAAAGGTATTTTTTTTAAAAAAAAACTATTGTTTGTCAGTCTTATCTAATTAATTACTTATACCTATTTTTTAATCTGAATTTTTGCCCATTTAGCTGCACAATACAGAGCTGAATATATATATATATATATATATATATATATATATATATATTTGCCCTCCATTTAGTGAAACCACTTTTCTTAACTTTAAAGACAAGTATAAACAGGCTGTGCATGCACCGGTAGAAGATATAGACACCTTTGGGTCTCTCCCCTCCAGCTAGAAATAAATAAGAAATAGTCATTATCTCTCTCTGTGGCTTATTGAATGTAATTGAACTTGGTAAAAGCTGATGAAGTGAGGGAGCTCATTATTTACAGTGGACTGCAAAAGGATATCAAGAAAATAAGAAAACTAAGGCTCACTGTTTGCTCTGTTGTGGAACAACGATCGCAGCAAGAATGGCAACAGAAGCTGAGGAGGTGAGTCCTCTTGTGAAAACTGAGGTGTCTCAAATAAATAACAAGATGGATATTATAGAAAATAAATTGGATAAACTCTTGGATGCTCTCAAGAATGTTAATTTGACTGTCCAGCGACTTTCTAAAGATATAAGAGACATTAAACAAATAGCAAATGATGCATGGGAGGGACGGAGTGAAAACAGCAAAGAGATCTCAGAACTCAAGAAACAGATGGCTGACCTTGAGCAGAGACTAGTCTATGCAGTCAACAGACAGAGGAGGACAAATCTGAGACTGAAGGGTTTTCCTCCAAACATGCATGCATCTGAATAACAGAGACATTAACATCATGTTGGAAGGACTATAGAATAGATTTACAGCCAGATGATATTGATGAGAGGGCCTTGGGCAATTTTTAAAAAAAGCAACATTTTAATAAATACAATCCAGATGTTATTATCCTATTTCTTAAGGAGAAGACCAAAGATTTTGTATTTAATAAATTAAGAGCTATGCACAACATAGAGTTTAAAGGGGCAAAAGTGCAAGTCTTTCTAGACCTATCCTTTGAAACCAAAAAGCAGATAAATCAACTGCAACCACATCTGATCGAGGCTGGCCAAAAGTTTACATGGGGTTTCCCAACTGCTATATTGGTGTTTAAAAATGGAGAGTTACTGAAGGCCAGAAATCTAGAGGAAGGTCAGAATTCTACAAGACATTCAAAAATGAAATGAGCAATTATATGACTAAAAAATTTAATGAAATATTATGTACAAAGTTAGTACCAAAGCCCTGGAAAAAGCAGATATAATTTTGATTTTGAAACCTAATGAAAACCCTGATAATTCTGAATCTTACCATCCTATTACCCTCTGTAATCAAGATTACAAAATTTTTACCAAAACTTGGGCTAATAGACTAAAAACTCTTCTGCCAAAATTAATTGGCGAAGATCGCTATTGATTTATTAAAGGGAGAGCTATTGAGGATCCAATTAGAAATGCTATTCTATGTTTTCAATAGTATATCTCACATGAAGCAACATAAGAACAAAGTGGCATTAATTAAATTGGACATATATAAAGACTGATTCAGTGAATCATAACTAGCTGTATAAAGTTTGTACAGAATTGGGTTAGGGAGTCAATTTTGTGAAGCAATAAAAGGAAGATATGCAGATAATGAGGTTGAAGATGTTGTTAATGGGAATACTTCAAGAAATATGAAAATTATGAAACAAGGATGCCCCCTCTCCCCTTTATTTTTTTCTGTTAGCAATAGAGCCTTTGGCAAATGGGATTAGGGATGAAAAAGAAATTAAAGGATGCTGTTTTGATAAAGAGGAATTGAAATTAAATTTATTTGCAGATGATGCATTGATAACTACTCAAGATCCATTTAGAAGTATTAGCAAATTAGTTGAAATAATTGAGAAATCTAAGAAGTTATCTGGTCTTGCAATAAACATGCAAAAATCAGAAATATTGTTTTTAAATACTAAATGGGAAGAACAAAGGAAAATAAAAATTACTACTGGTTTAAAGTTAGGGATAAAGAAGATGAGGTATTTGGGAGTAATTTTAACTCAAAATTTGAACAGGATAGTACAAGGAAACCATAATCAGTTATGGAAGAAGATAAATTTAAAAAAATGAATAAATGGCCAAGTAAAAAATGGAATATGTTTACAAAAGTAAGGATGTTTAAAATAATGATATTACCCAAATTTCTATATTCATTTCAAACAATTCCAACAAGGATTTCCATTAAATTAATTAGAGGCTGGGATAGAACAATTAAACTTCTGGCAATAATAATAAAAAAAAACAACCTAGATTTACAAATGCATTAATGTATGGTCATCAAGGAGGAGGAGGTTGGGGTATCCCTTCTTTAAAGATTTATTTTGAAGCAACTCAAATGAAAAGAATCTTAGAATTTGAATATGAGAGGGAGAAGAAATGGGTAAGATTAGAAAGATCAATAAATAATATGGAACACAGTTCATTAATTAGATTGAGTGAAAAGGGACAGAAGCATAAATATAATTTTATTATAAATTTTATTATATTATTATTTATTATTATAATATAAATTTATTATAAATTTTATTATAAAAATAAATTATTATTATAATTTGATTGGCCCCTTGAATTTAAATAAACAAATTTTGGAAAAATGGCAAAATATAGCCGTAAATGGAAATTTTAATTGGTGTCCTGTACAAAGTTTGAATATATGCAATAATGAAGACTTAGGGAGAACACTAAATAAAATTAAAAATGAAGGTTACATAGTTATAGGTAACCTGCTTGATGAAGAGGGTAAGCCATGGGGAATGGAGAGACTCACCAACTTAATTGGAAAGAAGTATTAGGTCCAGGCAGCTGGAATAAATACACTGATGAAGGATATAGTTAAAAATATGAAGGAAGATACTGTAACACCATTGGAGGGGATTACAAAAAAGATGTTAAATGAAGGCATAGGTATAACTGGATTCATATATAGAGTAATATTAGAACATAAGTTTAAAATTGTAAACATTTTGTAAGGAGTTTGGGAAAGAGATGTAATTTTAACAAGGGAAGATACACAATTGTGGATACAAGAAGTTAAGAGAAACAAGCACACTAGGATAAGAGAGCAAGAGATGAAATTAACAGGGCAATGGAACAGGACTCCTTTCGAATTTGCACTGTTCAATAAAAACTTATCAGTAAAGTGTTGGCATTATAGTGGGTCAAAAGGTTTTTACATGTGGTGGGATTGTCCTTTTGTTCAGAAATTTTGAGGTGAAGTGATGGGAGAGATTAATAAAATTATAGGCAAGGATGTTCATTTGAGCAAAGAGAATTGTATAAGGGATTAAATAATAATGAAGAAGAAGTGGTAAAGTATATATTAAAAGTGACACAAGTTGTGATAGTATCAGGATGGAAAGAAAGTAAAAACTGGAACTTGAACAAGATAGATAATTATTTGGCAGATAACTTGCTGTTTGATATTATTAGAGCCAGAAGATTAAAATATACTGGAGAAAGGAGGGAGGAAACTTGGAACCTGGGTTAGGAAATTCTGCTTGAGAAGGTTAAAGGGAATATGGAGTTTGACAAGGAAGTCAATAATGTAATTAAATCCATATCCCACATATTGAATGTATGTTTCTAATTGTAAATCGAGTATTGATTCTAAACTCTAACAAGCCATGGGGGAGGGGGAAGGGGGATGTGTAACACTGTTTGTATATATGTTAAAATAATTCAATACAAAATTAAAAAAACAAAGGAAAAAAGACAAGTATAAACAGTTATTGGTACATAAAAAGGGGGATGACTTTATGCCTTGCTAGGCTGAAATTACAATGTAATATAGTCATGTATTCTTTACTGAATAAATTAGTAACAGGTTATATATAACTACTTACAAGTTCTAAACTAATGCAGCAGAAAGTTTGAAACATGGTTTCATTTATTTAGGAGAGTTTTCATAAGCACCTGACTAATTAGGATGTATTCACATCTCCACAATGTATGACCCACCAAGCTGAGTGCAGCCCACCAAACATTATATTGCAATCCATTTGTTGAAAAACTGAACTCTTCATCTTTATTTCACTCAGATATCCAAAATAGAGAAGTTACATTTATTTATAAAAATACACTACCAATACACTCATGATCTATAACACATGGATGAGGAAAATGACCAGATAGGTTTAGCTTGATGGGTCTTTTTACACAGAGGTTGGAAGGTTAAATTTAAAAATTAATTTGATAATCTTCATTGTTAATAATTGGAAAAATTCAATACAATAAATACTAACAGTAGATATTAATTCACGGAATTATAATTATTTCTGAATGTATGAATCAAAGTGTTAGTGTTGGGCCAAACCATGGGATTTACAGATAATTTGTAAGGAAGCTGTCACTATTGACCTGAGGGAAGCACAGTTTATTTTTTGGCTCTTTTAACAGTTCTTTTTCTGTGTTTTTTTTTTTTTTTTTGTTTGTTTGTTTGTTTTTTGGAAGTTCATCCAACTTGGATTTTTACCCAGATGGAATGAAGTGACTTGAACATTGCACTATGAATTTGTAGACCAAGGTCTGAATCCCCACACAGTCATAGAAACCCACGTAGTGAGCTTGGGCAAATCACATTCTCCCAGACTCAGAGGAAGGCAAAGGCAAACTCCCTCTGAAAAAAACTTGCCAAGAAGACCCCACGAGAGGGTAATCCTAGTGTCTTCATAAGTCAGAAATGACTTGAAGGCACCAATAACAAAACTACAAAAGCCATAATAGAATAGCACAGTTACCTGGGAATAGTGGGAATCCAGCACATTTGGGAATTGTCAGTTGGTAATGGCTGTGTCAAAACATGGGACTACTTTAGTCTAGCTTATCACTCATTGGTATGAGGGGGTATCGTAGAGTCATTATTATCACCCGGACATTTTTGTGATATATTGATGATATTTTGTCAGTGTCATCATTGGTCCCTAAGTGCATGCTGGTGAGAAAATCAGATCATTGTGTCCTTTATTTTTGTTACAGGTTGTGCCAGAAATTACTAAAGTGCAAGATGGAGAATACTGAGGCTTACAGCATGATAAATTTCCTGCATTTGAAGAGTAATAGTGCCCAGCAAATTCATGATGAGATGATGATAGTTTATAGAAACAATTGCCCATCTTAAGACACTAATGTGAGGTACAAAAGGAATTTCCAAACTAGTCACATGTCCCTCACAGATAAGCCAAGACCTGGAAGACCATCATTGATGGATGATGCAGCCACAGTGAAGAAAGTGGAATGTTTAATCCTGGAAGGCAGATGAATGAAACAGGTTTCAGTTATGGGTATGTAGAAAATTATTCATGATGAACTGCACATATTTAAGGTATCTGCACACTTGATTCCACATTTGTTAACCCCGTTCCAGAAACAAACATTGTGTGACCTTTCAAGACAGATGTTGACACTGTTGGAACAGGATGAAGATGATTTTTTTGGTCATCTGGTAACCATGGATGAGTCTTGGATCTATCAGTATGATCCAGAGAACAAAACTATGAGCATAAAGTGGAAGCATGCCAATTCCCCTCTCCCGCAAAAGGCAAAGGTTCAAAAGTCAGCATGGAAGGTCATGCTATCAGTTTTTTGGGACTGTCATATAGTCATTCTCAGAGATTACTTTGCAAAGGGACAAGCCATCGCTGGCACACACTACATCAATCTTCTGGACAAATTGCAGAGATGCTCTGAAAAAGAAATGCCACAGTATACTCTCCAGAGGCATTCGGCTCCTAGCTGACAGTGCACTAGCTCACTCATCTCAAGCTGCAGTTAACAAAACAAGGGCATGTGGCTTTGAGATCTTGCAGCATCCACTTTATTCTCCTGACCTCACACCAAGTGACTTTTTCTCATTCCCAGAAATGAAAAATCCATTGTGAGGTTGCCAATTTGACAACACAGATGATGCCATTCATGAAGTGGAAGAGTGGTTTAAGGCGCAATCTGCAGACTTCTACAATAATGGTATTCAGAGCATCAAGAAATGCTGGGGAAAAATGTGTAAATCTGGATGGTGACTTCATAGAGTCATAGTTAACAACTAGAAATCAAAACAAACTTTCTGTCAAAATTTTTTAAAGGTGATAATTGAAACTTTACAATATCCCCTCGTATCTCTTTTTTCCACCTTCACCAACACATAGATTTCACTCACATTGCAGCTGTGTTGTTTGTTAAAGGTTAACAAACAGTTTTTTATTTCAATTAGAGTGAACTAATCCACCACAAGTTTAGAATAAGTGGATAGCTACGAAGACTGAATCAAGAGTGAACAATTCCTAATCCAATATTTTTGAGAGACTCTGGGAAAAGAGAAAAAAATTCTGATGAGCAGAATCACTGCATCTTTTCTGTCTTCCCATTTTTTTGTCTGCAAAGATCAGTAGTATAGTGCAGTTTTCAAATTCAGGGGACAAAGATCCCAAATAAAATATGTGGCATCTTCAGTTTTAATTATCAGGTATTTTACAAGCCCACTTTTCTTTGCACCCATATCACATTAATTGTATAATTAAAAGGGGTTGGACAAGAAGAATGGGAGGGTGAAAAGGAGAATGGGAATGATGGGCGTGTCAGAACCAGTAAACCCAGTTCCTATTGTACAGACAAAATCAGGTTGTGATGAAAAACAAAAGACTATTGAAGACACCAAGATAGAAGCTACTAGCACAGTGTTTAAGTTGGAACTGACCAGTTCCAGCCCTCAAAATAATATTAAAACTCAGAGTATTAAAACTCCACCACCATCACCCACATATTGGTGTGCAAACTTCTATCCCACCAGTCAGCTCTAATGGTTTCATTATTATACACCTGCCCCCCTATTTGCCATTCCTAAGGTCTAACAGTTTTCAAGACTACAAAAAGAGGGGGGGAACTCCTCTGCATTCCAAACCTTTTGCAGAAGCAAGCAGTATTATCAAGCAACCAAGGGTCCTGGTGTACATTGCCTAGACCAGCCAATCCTCCACTCAGTCAGAATGACTACATTGAGGCTGTCATACAGTGTGCCTTCAGTTTGCCTTTGCTATCTGTGGGGGATCCATTCCACCACCACCCCCTACACACAGAGATAGCAAAAAACACAGGACATTAAGTCCCTTCTTTTCAATGGACATGTGCTCCCACTCACATCACCGTGGGGGCACAGACCCATTGAATAAGTTGGGGCTTGCCATCTCTGGAAGCTCAAACCATGGATGGCAAGCCTGCACTTGGCATGGGCATGCTGTACTTTGGCCACATCATGAGAAGACATGAATCACTAGAAAATACAATGATGCTAGGAAAGCCAGAGGGCAATACAAAGAGAGGAAGACCTCATGCAAGATGGTTAGACTCATTTGGAGAGGCCATGGGCTTGAGTGGACAGTTGAGACATGAGGTCTTGGAGGGATTTCATCTACAGGGTCACCATCAATTGAGGTCAACTCAAGAGCAGTTAACAACAGCAATAGCAATGTTCAAGAAAAACAACTTCAGAAGATATTAGAGAAGTCACAATTATAGAAGAGTAAAAAGTCACAATTATATCCCATACAATCATGTGGAAGAGAAAATAATCTAGAAGATAACAGAGATGTCATTGAAGAGTTTCACTGATTACTCCACCAACAAAAAAATTACAAATACTTTACTCCCATACAGACCCATGCTATTCAAGGTGAGAATTTGAATGAGCCTTCACTCTTGACGATCTTGGTCTTCTGCTAAGCAAACAAACTAGACCCCTAAGAATCACTTTTTTCTTTTTTTCCCCTTCTCTTCTTTTAGCTATTCTTCTGTTCCACACACTCAGCTGTCTAACAAGCACTCTGGGAAATTCCTTCCTTCACTGTCCTTCCTGCTATTTTTTTTCAAACAGTTTACACAGATTAGCCTACTTAATAACAGTTATGTAACACATTTTCCTCCATTCTAATGTTTCTTCTCCAGAAATATCAGGATTTCCTGTTTTCCTGAACATAACAGAGGGAGAAGCACTCCTAATAAATTCTAATGAACAAATTCATCAAAGCTATCTTTAATTTCAGCATTAATTGGAAAATCCAAAAAGTTAGGTGAAATCACAGCAACAACAACAAAAAATTATGGAAGTGATGTATTAACATTAATCAAGTTAACTCTAAACTCTGAATTTACAGGCTGTGAAGTGATACAAGAGTGATAAAGCACTGAGGGCATTTGAAATGCTAATATAGTTTGAGGAGAGACAGTCTACACTGCTGGTATTCACTGGTACTGGAAAATTGTTCATAACTTCCCTCTCTTTGAGACTTGAAGGATAACAGTATTTTTCCTACTAGTGTGATATGAATGGGTGTAAGCAAAATGACATTCTTTCTAATTTCACATATTCACCAGATAGATAACAATGACAAGGAAACAAAACCTGCTATCCCATTTTAAGCAAGGATATTAAATATCCATAAACTCCATAATGATACTTAGATGTTTATTATTGTAACATTTTTTTCTACTTTATACAACATTTCATAATTATGACATCAATTCATATCAAGTGCCATATCATTCAGGAAACAGTATTATGGAAATCAATAGCTTCAGTTCATAACTTTTTGTCTAGAAGTATTAATCTGCAAAACTCCATGTTTCAAAAATCACACCTTAATTGTTGTGCAGTGTGGAATGAAAATAATCAAAGAACAGATATTAAATAATAGCCAGACATCTCAAAATTCTGATAGAGTCTATAGATCAATATATGAAGTAAAGTTTTGATAAATTCTAAAGTTTAAAAACAAGGAAACATTTTCACAACTCCGTAGCTGATAAGTCATGTAGCTTTCAAGATGCTGGGCTCCAGATATTGTTTCATTAAAACTTATGATGCTTTTTCTTGCCCTCCCTGAAACATTGTGAATGTATGTTTTAATTCTCAATATGATTCTTCATTGTACTTGAAAGTTACTGCTTTATAATTTTGAGTATATTCTGGAATACATTTCAAAGAAGTTTGGCATATAAACATTTTAAAATAAAGAAATAAGAACTAAAGAGTAATATATTTTAATATAATAACCTTCTTCTGTGGAGACCTAAAACCACTTGTTAGTTACAACTGGAGAAGATCCACTAAAGTAATAACTTTTTCATACATTTTGATTTACTAAGTTCATGTTGAATCAATGGGTCTACTATAGTTGGGACTAACAATTGGATTTAGGCAACAGCGTGCCTGGATGGGGCATACACAAATCTTTGCTGGTCCTCTTGGAAACAGATACAGAAATAAAGTTGCTGCACAAACCTCAAGTTGTATGCTACAAATGTATATACAAACTTTATATTAATGTTCAAGGATAACACTGTGGTCAAGCAGGCAGATTGCCAAGGATGAAAGATAAACTAAAGAGCTTCCATCCTCTTTGCCATTTAAAGCAATTATGTAATCAATTCTAACATGTGGAGTTCCCAGTCATTTTCTTATTTGAAACAACTTGGACATGAATGGGCTCATGTCTTGTTATGTGATATGAAATCCCAAGATAGGTCTGTCAGTGAATTTTCCAAGACCTACTTACAGTGTATCTGCTTCCACAGGTTTCACCATATATTTCTCATGCCAGATCAGAAAGGAAACTGACAAGTAATACAAAGAGTAATACATAGATAATTGCTATTAAAATAACAACAATTGAATGTCACTCCAGGGGAAAGCTGTAGGAAGACTGATGGTTAACCAGACTTCATAGATATTTTCCTATGACCTTGTAACAACTGTCTAAATGATACTGTATTTTGTGTGTAGAGGTTTCTGATAAATTTTCAAGATCAGTTTAGAATTTCCTGGGCCTTTCTTGTGGTTTGAAAAGAAACTGACCCCCTAAGCAGACGGCTTAAAGGGCCGTCTTGGGGGCAGGGAAGGGGAGGGGCAGCCGCACGATCGGTGCCCCAACCCCTTCCCCAGGTAATCCTCGGAGCAGCCGGCCCTCCACACAGCCGGTGCTCCGAGGAGGACCTCCCGCTGCAGCATTTGCATGTGCTGCGGTGGAAGAGTCACCGAAGGTGCGCCGCAGCCTTTTGCGGTGCACCTTCAGTGACTTGTGAAAGGAGCACTAATTTAGCGCTCCTTTCAGGGGTGGCGAAGCTGTTCCACGGGACCGAGGCATGGGGATGCCTCGGTCCCGCGGCGCAGCTTCCTGGGGTGGCCCATGGCCGCCCGTCTGCTTCCCCCTTGAGTCTTTCCCACTGTGTCTCAAGTAGGGGAATGCTCTCTCTGGTGGCTAATTTAAGCTTGTCTAGGTGATTTGGAATGCCTGGTGAATTATTTCTTTACTGATTTATTGAATTATTGTTGTAAATGACAAAGCACCTTCTCTAGAATATTTCTTGCCTACATTTCAATGTATCCTCATTGTCAACACTAGTTTTAATATGCAGAATGGAGCAGGTTGGGGTAGGTTACTATATCCCCCAACATCCCAACAAAGAGATGGCTGGGCAGATGAGTGGGAAGTAGCAAATGTTTGGAAAAATCAATATTAATACAAACTTTCTAATGTTAAACTGAAGTTGAATAAAAGAATGTTCATCATTTTACCAAGCTGTGATGAATGAGTGGGTTGGAAAGCATGGCCCTGAACCACAGGTAAAATGGTTGCATGCAAAGCATTACTGGAGGAAGGATTTGGACAGTGAAAGTGAGAAATTAAATGATGACTTGGCCGGAGGAAGAACTTGCAAAATAAGAAGGAACTTTTACAAACACAGCGTGCTCCGAGCTGCCTATAATGTCAATAAGATACGCAATGGACATGAAGATCTAGGATATTTAATATAAACTGATAAGACCTTGGTATGTTTTGGAACTATGGAAAACATGTTCTTCCCAAGAGCTGGCAAGACATGAGTATAAAGAAAGGGGATTTTCAGCCTCTCTTTGGTTGGCATCAATTGCGGCAACAGCGTCAACCCAACCCTTTGGGGATGAACTGAGCCATCATCCAGCATAGGGGCTTGTGAGTATGTTGTATGAATGTGTGTGTGAGTGAGAGCTCTTGATACTTTAAATGATTGTCTTATTTGTTATGTCTTAATAAATGTTACATGCATAGTGTCTAAATCCAGATCTGATTTCCTACGCATCTATATTGAAAATCCTATAGTCTAGAGTGGCATTCCCCCTCTGCAGACCAGGGCGTCGGGGATGCCCTGGTCCGGAGCGCCGGCGGAGTTCAGCCTCCACACCGCGGCGCTCCTCCGGCGACTCTAAAAGGAGCACCAAATTGGTGCTCCTTTTAGATGTCAGGGAAAGTGCACCCTAAAAGCGGCAGGCACACTTTCCCTGACTCAAACGCCGTGGCGCGTCTGGTCATCCCCGGAGCACCGGCCGTGCGGAGGGCCGGCGACTCCGAGGGCGACCTCAGGAAGAGGAAGGGGCACCGCTCGTGCGGCTGCCCCTCCTCTTCCGGGCCCGGAAGACGGCTCAATTAGCCGTCTGCCGAGGCTCTCAGTTTCTCTCTGGATCAAAAAGAACAGAAAAACTCGGTGTATGACAAAGCACCACAGAATTAATGTGTTCTGTTAATTGTTAGTACCATATTAATAAAGCAATCATCTTCAGCATATAGATCTCCCAGTTATTTTTTTCTTTGCTTTTGTGAAAATGAGACTTTAAATAATTAAAAGTAAGCAAATAATAATAATAATAATAATAATAATAATAATATCTCACCCTTTCCCCAAGACTGGGACTCAGGACATCTCACTGCATTAAAAAAATTACAATTAAAAGCATACAAAAATAATACATTAAAACAGAATCAAATTATTACAATATTAAAACAAGTTACATGTTAAAAGAATAAAATACAATTAAAGAGCTAAAAATTGGGTGGTGTTTTAAAATATTTTTAATATTTAAAATTCTAGTAACAATTTAAATCACCTCAACCATAAATAATTACTCAATCTATTAACATAATTGTCATTTATCAATTAAAATAACACTTTTCAAAAATTGGTTTTATATATATGAAACATATTGGGGAATAGCAACATGTATTTTGTGCATTTTGGTTGTTCCAAAAAAGTTATCACTGTTGTGTGGATTTAGGAATAATGAAATAATTTGTACCAAATCATTTTTGGCAATTTAGATTTGAACAGAGTTTATGTTGTACCTACACATCCTTACAAACGTGGAAGTCAGAATTTTATTTCTGTACCATAATGCCTTTGTGGCAATGTAATATTGAACTATTACTGAAGCCAAATCACATAGGAAGTGGATAATTTTTCAGAGGAATTTTAATTAGCCAATCCATTGTTTTATCTACCTGCTAGCTGTGCTGACTAGGATGAAATAAGAGGATGTCTCTCAAGCAGAACTTACTTTAAAATAAAGTATCTGTTCCATCAATTAAAAAAAAAGAAAGGGATTCCCTATGTCATATCTAGGTCACATAGCAAGGTTCCTTGGGAAAGCAGAGAAGAAAAGGGTCAAATGAATCCAAAATCAGTTCAGACTTCTACTTCAGGATTTTTGGGCAGCCGTTTCTGATATATTTTCACCTATAGAAAAAAATCCCCAGGCCAAGAGCAGTAGGCAGGCTAAGCAACATCCTAACTCTCCCCAGCTGTCAACTCCAGCTCTAACATTTTCAGGAAAATACACTAGGGCCATACATAGACAGAAAATCTCTTGTGTATAAATAATAGGGATACTGATTTAGGGAAACAAGTTTCTTTTCTTATTACACATTGACAAGAGATTAAAACCTTTTTCCTTCCACAGGGCCCATGCTTATTTGTGGTTAACGAGTTAGTAAAGTGCAAGGAGATTTTATAATGTTCAATCAAATGGTGTATTATTGACTGCTTCTCCATGTGCAATTAAATAATGTATAAGAATAAGTCTGTAGTGAAACCCAGGTTGTTGTCACCTTGCACTCAAAAACCTAATTCCATATTTGTCCTTAATTGCTCCCTGAAAGCTATTACTTTCAGCATTCCAAACCAGGTCTTTCCTGCCCAAGGTAGCTAATTAAGGAGTATCTAGATACTTGCATGCACACACAGGAGTGCTGAATAATACATGAAGATTGACTGGAGTCCATTTCTTTACATTTTTTATCTTTTATTCATCAGGACAATGTGTGTATGTTTTTTTTTTAAAAAAGAAAGTCTCCATTGTTGTTTCAAAAAAATAAATAAAGACAAAGTAAAAGTCCATCATTATTTCACAGTCTTTCACTTGATAGTTTGCATGGGCAAGAATATTTGGATACTGGGGGGAAATAGCCATAAGAAGTGTATTATTGGTTATACAGTTAAACCTTGCCTCCAAAGCCAAGGTTGCAATCTGAGCCATTCACTATGTGCACCTCTTGTCACTATGATTACACTATGATAGAAGATAACAATGTAGCTGACTTCAGCTTCATTTGATGAGAGGACATGTAGACAGAAGATAACTATTGTGGCTACAGTTATTTTATCTGATTAAGAAGCTCACAAGGAATTTTGCAGCCTCAACAATCCTAAAACAAAGAAGACTTTCAAGATGGTGTAATTCATTATGTTACATCTTAGTTTCACTTTAGAGACTGTGAGTGGCTTTAGTGCTATCAAATACAATAACAGGAAGCACAAATAGATCACTTTTAGGGTTAGGGTTAAGGTTAGGGAATCATGGGAACTGTATTTTATTGTGGCACTAGAGTTCTCTGACAAAGAAGGTTCAATGTCTCAGAAAAATAACAATTCCCATGATTCCCTAGCACTAACCCTAACCCTAAAAGTGGACTGAATTCACACTATTTTTGACAGTCTGCAACCCCCCCACATTTCCTGTTTTCTCAAATTCATTGTAAAAAAGGGGTGTTTACTCAGCCCCATATTCAGAAGCACACACATCACAAGTGGTGCTTAGCCCCTTTGATTCATCACTTCTGCTTATACTTAATAACAGGAAGTCAGTGTGGTGTAGTGGTTTGACCGTTGGATTATGACTCTGGAGGCCAGGGTTCACACTCTCTAGTCATACTTTCTCAGCCTAAAAGGAAGGTCAAGGATAAACCTTCTGAACACATTTTGTTCAGAAAACTCCATGATAGGTTTGTCTTAGGGCCACCATAAGTTGGAAATGACATGCAGACATACAACAACAACAGCAATGTTAATACCATCTAAAACTATTTATTGTGGCATGCCAACCACACTCAGCCATGTAGTAACATTCCCTCTGTTGTTAAAGGAGAAGACGTCCACTGCATAGACTCTTCAACTACCTATGATACATTTCCAAGTAGCAATAGCAAAAACAAGATTTCCATTTGGTGATCAGGCAAGGCTGCTTTTTAACCATTCTATCTGTTTAAATTATATGCCAAACATATCATAAGAAAAGCTGGATTTGACATAGGGGGATGCAGATGGGAGGCCATGGGCCGCCCTGGGAAGTGAAGAATTGGGGCCGTGGCTGCCCACACCTTGGCCCCAATCCTCCCTTCTGCCAGCCCTGGAAGGAGCACTAAAATGCTGGTCCTTCCAGAGCTGGCAGAAGGGATACATCAAGAGCCGCCACATGGCTCTGTGCCTCTTCCGGTGCAGTGCGCGATGCCACTGTGCCAGGAAGACATATTCAGGACATGTGCCATGCACATTGGTGCACACCCTGATGATGTCCTCGGGGAGGGGTTGAGGCGGCTGCCATGCAGCTGCCCCTCCCCTTCTGTGCCTCCAAGATGGTGCTTTGCACTGTCTGCAGAGGCCCTAAGAAAAGAAGTTGTGGAAATTGGTCAAAGGAACATCAATGTTTTAAGAAATGTAAATGATACCATACTATAGCAGAAAATAGTAAAGATGTGAAATACTTACCTTAGAAAGTCAATGAAGAAAGTACAAAATTAGGTTTATAATTGAACACTAGGAGACCAAAAATAATGACAATAGCTGATGTAAATAATTTTAAAGTAGGCAATGAAGACATTGAAGTAGTTAAACATTTCTATACTTTATTCCAGTCATAAATCAAAGTGAAAATGGCAATCAAATCAGAACACTGGGAATTGGAAGGGCAGCTATGAAAGCTAGACAAAAGCTACAACGGGCCTTTGCAGACTGCCAGAAATAGTGCACATTAAATTGAGGCACTGCCCTGGCTCAGTGCTAGGGAGTCATGGGAATTGTATTTTTTTCTGGGACATTGAGCCTTCTCTGCCAGAGAGCTCTGGTGCCACAATAAAATACAGTTCCCATGATTCCCTAGCACTGAACCAGGGCAGTGCCTCAATTTAATGTGCACTATTTCTGGCAGTCTGCAAAGGCAAAATATATATAATAAAATCCAAGGTATTCATTCAATAAAGGAAGAGTTTGCAGGACTTGAATAGGACTTGTTAACATGTATACTTGGAGGGCTCTCATTTCATAGGGGCACCATAAGTTGAAATTGATTTGATGGCAATTAACAACAACATCAGAAAAATGCCAGCTTGACTGAAATAATTACATAGGCTTAATGTGCTAAAGTACTGTCTGCCAGACTGACTCTAGATATAGTATATAGGTTTTTCTTCTATCGCTATCTTTTTTAAAGGAAAGCAAAGTTTGACTCAACATGTGACACTGGGCACACATACCTCTTGCCTGTACATGCATTCTTTCCAATAGTGGGCTAAAGGTTGCACAAATTTAAGAAACACACACACACACTAAAATCGATCCATTCCTAAATGAGAAAGTCAAATAGTTCAACTTCACTTAGGGGGGTTTCAGACTGCCAGAAATAGTGCAAATTGAGTCCACTTTAAGGGTTAGGGTTAGGGTTAGGGAATCATGGAAACTGTATTTTATTGTGGCACCAGAGCTCTCTGACAGAGAAGGCTCAATGTCTCAGAAAAAAAAAATTCCCATGATTCTCTAGCACTAACACTAACCCTAAAAGTGGACTCAATTTGCACTATTTCTGGCAGTTGCAAAATTCTGCATCCAATTAAACTATAATAGGAAACCAATATTTTGTTGTTGCTGCTATTTGCTCATTTCCTGCACACCTGGGGTATGGTCTTCCTCTCTTTTTACTACCTCCTACCTTTCCCAGCATCATTGTCTTTTCCAATGAGTCATATTTAGTGGCTAAAATATGACAGCCTCAAATTAATAATCTTGGCCTCCAGGGGTATTTTTGGCCTGATTCACTCAAGGATCCATTTGTATGATTTTCGGGCTGCCCATGGTAACCTCAGCACTCTTCTCTGACACCACATCTCAAATGAGTTGATTTTCTTTTTATCTGCTTTCTTCACAGTCCAGCCCTCTCATCCATATTTAATGATTGGGAATACTATGGCTTGGATGATTCTAACTCTGGTGCTCAGTCATATACTTTTACTCTTTAGAATCTTCTCTAGCTCTTTCATGGCTGCCCTTCTCATTTCTAGTCTTCCTCTTATCTCTTGACTGAAGCCTCTATTCTGGCAATGTTTGATCCTACATACAAATCTTTGACTATTTCAATTTCCTCATTTTCTAATTCAAATATGCTGTATGTAGGTCTTCTGTGGTTGTAATTTTTGTTTTCTTTATGTTTAGCAGCAGGCTTATATTTGCACTTTCTTCCTTGTCTTTCCTTAGTAATTGTTCCAAGACATTGATGTTTTCTGCTGTTAATGTGTTGTTCACATTTCTTGGATTGTTGATGTTCCTTCCTACTATCTTCATTCCTCCTCCTTCTCAATCTAGCCCTACTCGTCATATGATATTTTCTGCATACAAGTTGAACAAGTATGATGATAATATGCAGCTTTGTCTGACTCCTTTGCCTATTGGTAACATTTCAGTTTCTCCATATTATGTTCTGACAGTGGCCTTTTGTCTCGAGTATAGACTTCTCAGCAGAACTATCAAGTTATTTTTTTTTAAAAAAATATTAAATTTTATTATAATAAACATATATAAAACATATAAAACAAATATTGCATACATTACATAATGAAACAATACAATACATTACATGCCAGCTAAAACATATCCACATACTACCATAGAAGATCATCTTATATATTAAATTAATAATATATCTTTAAATTCCTCTTTTAAGCAACTTCCCAAACACATCACAGTCTTCTCTCTTAGCCTAATCTTCATCAATTCCTCTAATTTTTAATTATCATATATGAGGGTCTCTACACTAATAAATCCTTAAAGAAAAGGTATTAGTTCATAAGCTTTCTATTGCTTTCTTGATACAAAAGCAATACCTTTGTAAAATTCTTTTATCTAATTGATTCATCTAGTAAATTTGCTTATATGTGATTCTCATCTGTTCGTTTCGCTTATTAAATTCAATTAATTTTCCTTTTCTGTATTATCTATTCCCATTCTCCTTATTTCCTTTTTTCCTTAAGATTTCTAATCTGTATAGTCAAGCTATATTCCTTAATATTTTCTTATATTCTCTCTATTTTTTCTCTTTCTTTCAACATTCTAGATTAGTTTCATAATTTCAATTTTTCCACATATTTTTAATGTTTTCCCATTCTTCTTCTAATTTCCCCTTTGATTTTCCTTTGATATCCATTGCTTCCCTTAAATTTACAATCCATTCTTCTTCTTTTTTTAAAAAAAAAAAGAATTTATCATTGTTTACACTTCTAAAAAGAAGCTTTCACATATAAGCTAAGTACAACCCTAATTTCCTAAACTACATGACTAAACATCCGTAAAGTTGCTTTGACAACAAATACCATTGTCCTCACTCTTAAGTCATACATCTTTTTCTTTCCTATAATCATTATTAAGCCTCTGCTTTTTTTCACCAACTCATTATTTGTGTCTTATAATTTCCATATATATTTCCATATATATTTCCATACATCCTATCTTTTAATCATCTTATCCCTCCACAATAAGATTCTTTAACATTCCATTGGTTTACTTGCTCTACTTTGACCATCTTTTCTTACTATATTCTTCCACAGGAGACCATTCTTTATTTACCCTTTCTAGATCAACCTGGCTCAACAGGGCAGTTAGTCTATCCCTTTCTTTCATTTCAGTCAGCTTCAATAACCAATCATCCACAGTTGGTAACACTTGTTTTTTCCACTTCTGTGCTATTAACAGTCTTGCAGCTGAGATCATATATAAAAGAATTCTCCAATATTTTTTCTGCAACATCTGCTTTGTCTGATTTAACATATTTAATAGATATATTTCTGGTTTTAATTCATACTTAGTTTTAAGAATATCTTGAATTGTTTCATGGATTTTCTTCCAGTAAAGTTTTGTCTTAGAGCATCTCCACCAAATATGAAGCCAAGATCCAGTATTTTGTTTACATTTCCTGACAAATATTTTGAATTTGTATTATACATTTTTGCAATCTTTGCTGGAGTTAGATACCATCTTTGTTCCATCTTCCAGTAGTTCTCTTTTAAATCTTGTGATTTAGTAAATTTCTTAGTTTTCCTTCTTGCATATTCCCAGCTTTCCAAATCAATTGTTTTCCCTATATCTGTTGCCCATTTAATCATGTTTTCTGAAATTAAATCTCTTTCTTGTTTTCTATCCAGCAGCATTTTATACAGTTTACTTGTCCTTATTTTGTCAGGACCTCATCTAATTCATTTGGCTCTTCTTCAAAGTCCTCTATTTTGCTATCCATCTTAAATCTTTCCCTCAGATGTGTATACAATAACCAATGCACTCTAGGATCTAGCTGCTCCAACTCTTCAATTCCTTTAATTTCAAATGTATTTTCTCCTGACTTTTTAAGTATGACCTTATATCTCAACCAAGTATCTTCCAAAAAAAGCTTCATGTGGAGATATCCATAATGGAATTTTTCTATATATCACCTTCTTTGTTTCTTCTCATATCCTTAAGAGTACTCTCCTTATCACATGGTGTTTAAATTCTTTATGCATGGTCACCTTCCCATACCATACATACCTGTGCCACCCAAATCGGTTGTTAAAACCTTCAATATTTGATATTCTCATATTTTTAATAGGATTCAGTAAAACAACCAATTGAATGCATTGGCATGATGATATAGTTCTAGGTCTGGAGCACTTCTCCCCCGCTGCTTCTTTACATCGCGTCATTGTTAACCAATTAACTCTCACTGTTTTTCCCATCCAAATAAATGCTTTCAAGTCTCTATGCCATTCTTTGAATACTTTTGAATTGTGCATAATCGGGATACACTGAAATAAAAAGTTCATTTTAGGTAATATTAACATCTTAATTGCTTCGACTCTCCCCGTCACTGTCAAGTTCAGTTTATTCGAATTTATC
The DNA here is from genome assembly GCA_026167975.1 of Phrynosoma blainvillii. Lineage (NCBI taxonomy): Eukaryota > Metazoa > Chordata > Lepidosauria > Squamata > Phrynosomatidae > Phrynosoma > Phrynosoma blainvillii. The sequence continues at coordinate 178,934,523 of JANUYF010000003.1, read as the reverse complement.
AATTTAATCTTGATTTTTTTTCCCATTTTGTTTTATTATTATTATTATTATCAAACAAGTCCATATTCCTCTTGGTTAACCAAATTCCTAAGTATTTAACTTTATTTTTCACTGAACACTTAGTAGTCTCCTCTAAATGGATCTCTTCTTTTTTTGTCATATTCTTAGTCATTATAACTGTTTCCCCCGATTAATTTTAAAACCCGACATTTTACCAAATCTTCTATTATTTGGAAAGTTTCTGCAATTTATAATTTTGGGTCCTCTAGAATAATAACCAAATAATCTGCAAAGGCTTGTAATTTGTACTCTTGTTCTTTAATTTTCATCCCTTTTATACCATCCTCATGCCTTATTCTATTCATTAGTACTTCCAGCACCATTATGAATAACAATGGTGATAATGGACAAGCTTGCCTTGTTCTTTTTTTTTTTTTATTTTAAATTTATCCATACATTTCCCATTTATAATCAACTGTGCAAATTGTCCTCTATAAATCTCATTCATCTATCCATCAAAATTTGGGCCCATCTCCATTTTTTCAAATAACTGCTTCATAAAACTCTAATTCACATTGTCAAATGCTTTTTTCCGCATCAGCAAATATTAGTGCTAATTTCTTATCATGGTTTTCCCCCCCCCCATAATACTCATTGGTGTCCGTTATCAACCTGATGGTGTTTTTTAATTGCCTCGATGGTAAACATCCTGACTGATCTTCATGAATCAGATCCACCAAAATCTTTTTAAGTCTCTCTGCCAGTATTAATGCCATAATCTTATATTTGTTATTCAAAAAGAATATAGATCTATAATTCCCAATTTCTTTCTTGTCTTTTTGGAATCATCATGATATTCATACTTTTCCAAGTATCTGGAATCCCTTCCTTAACAACATTGTTTAATGTTCTCAATAAAGGAGCTTTGATCTCTTCTATAAATGTGTTATAACAGATTGCTGTAAAGCCATCTGGTCCTGGAGCTTTATCTTTTTTCAATTTTCCAATGGCTTGAATTAATTCATTCTCAGTAATTTCTGTGTTTAATAACTTTTGTCGTTCTGTTGTTATTTTATTGATCCTTTGTTTGTCAAGGTATTTACTAAACTCTTCCCCATCTCAATCATCTTCCTTATATAATTTTTCATAATATCTCTGAAATGCTCCCTGTATCTCCTCTTGTACATGTATGATTTTGTCATCTTCTTTTATCTCAGTAATCATTCTCTGAGATTTTTCTTTTCTTAATCTGTACTCTAAACATTTCCCTGGTTTATTAGTGAATTCAAAATGTCTTTGTTTAATAAATTTCATCTTTATTGCTACTTCCTCACTTATTTTCTTATCTAGTTGTTTTCTAAGCCATTGTGTTTATTTTTCTTGTCACTTGTAGGATCATTAGTAAGTTCTAATTCTGCCTTTCATATGTCCTTTTCCAATCTTTCCATATCTTTTACATGTTGTCGTTTCAATTCTGCTCTTCTTTGTATCATCACCCCTCTCATCATGGCTTTACTAGCATCCCAAATAATTTTAGCTTTAATAGAATCAGAGCTGTTTTCCAGAAAATATTGATTCAATGTCTTCCTTGATTTTTCTCTGAAATTTTTATCATTCAGCAAGCTGTCATTTAATTTCCAAAAGAATTGTTTTTTCTCTGTTTCCAATCTTAGTAAAATTGGGTTGTGATCTGATGTAGTTTTTGGCATTATTTTTATTTCTTTAATCTTGGTTATTAATTCTGATGTTATCACAAAAAATATCTATTCTTGAAAATGATTTAAAGCTTTCAGAGAAAAAGGTGAAAACCTGTAATCTTGTCTCCTTCTCAATACCTCCATTATAACGTCCTTATAAATTCTTATAGTTTTCCCTTCAACTTGAAGATCTTCTTGATAACACCTTTGCAGAATAGGCTTCTTCATCCTACTTTTAAAAAATGAAATCACTATATCTCTGGGTACATTTTCTCTTCCTCACCATCACTGAGCTGATTCTGAAAACTTTATTGATATTATCATTGGGCCTCGGCAGATGGCTTATTGAGCCGTCTTGGAGGCCTGGAAGAGGAGGAGCCACCGCACGAGCGGCTCTCCTTCCTCTTCCTGAGGTCGCCCTGGGAGCTGCCGGCCCTCTGCACAGCCGGCGCTTCCAGGGCAACCTCCCGCTGCAGCGACCGGACGCGCTGCAGCGGAAGAGTCAGGGAAAGTGCGCCCGCCGCTTTTAGGGTGCACTTTCCCTGACATCTAAAAGGAGTACCAATTTGGAGGAGCACCTTTTAGGGACACCGCAGGAGCACCGCGGTGCAGAGGCTTCATCCGGCGGTGTCCCGGAAGCAGTCGTCTGCTTCCCCCCACTGTCTCCTCCTCCCATCCTCCTTCTGTCAGTTCTTTCTTTCTGTCTTCTATTTGTTGCTTTCCAATCTTCTTTCTCTCCTTAAATCAGGACCTTTTTTTAGACTTTATATTCAATGTTTGATGTCTCCTCCCCTGTCCTCCTTCCACCAGACCTTTCTCTCATTAAGCCAGACTCTGGTCTCTTTTTCTCTTCCTAATGTCCTGTCCTCCAGTCCTCTTCTTGTTGTGTCTTTCTCTCTTTAAACCAGCTCTATTTTCCCTGCCTTGCTTCTCAGCACCCCATCCTCCTATCCTCCTTCCACCAGATCTTTTTTGCCACTCTTCAAACTTCTAAAAAGCTTTTAAAAACTTTTTAAAACCTTGCCTCAGGTCTTCCCAGCTGCTTTCTACTCAGACCCTCTTTCCAACTTTCACACTGACACCATCTTTCTCTTCTTCTTCCATTCTTGTCTAGCTTCCCCTTGCCAACACTTCTTTGTTTCACTTCACCACTTTTACAAATACTCCTGCCTTTTTCTCCTTCCTCTCTTCCAATATTTCCCCTTTAATTATCCCCCAACTCTGTTACTTACAATGTTATAAATTCTTTGTTCATCTCCTCTTTCTTTCGATCCCAGCCTGGTCTTGATGTTCCCAAATGACTCAGACTGCCAAATTCCTTTGCAATATACTTGCGCTTTGGTTAAAACAATGTAACAATCATCTTTTTTAAAAGTCCAGAGAGCTTCACTCAGTTCAAAGAAGCTGCGGTAATTGCTGTCTCCACTTTTTTCAGCAGCTTGTCTCTCCCCCTCAGAAAACAAACAAATAAACAAACAAAAAAACAGCAGGCAGGGCTAAGTGCTGAATGGCAGCCATTCCAGGATCAGCTGCTCTACGACCCTGTCTCTCCCCTGATACAAATTCCTCTCTGAAGACTTTGATCAGGCTGCAGGCAAGGGTCTCCTTCAAGCCCCTGAAGTCCTTGCTCCTCCTGGACCAAGTGTGAAAGAGAATTGTAAGATCTCCCACACCCTGGAATGGCAGTCCTGTGAGGAGCCCTAAATCACAGGACTGGTCACCCTGCTATCACCGCCGGAAGTCAATTTACAATCCATTCTAAATTGTTGGTGTGTCATTTTTCTTCCAGTACTTCGCAAATAAAGTCCTTGCAATTGTCACCATGTATAATATGATACATGTATATTTCTTCACATTTTTTTCCATATGTCATGTACAAAAGACAAAGCTGTGGTGAGAGAGGTATGTCGATTTGTAATATTTCTGTCATCTCTTTATGTATCATCTTCCAATGTGCTTTTTCTTTTTCACATTTCCACCATGTATGAAAGAATGTCCCATAGGAGTCTTGACATTTCCAGCATTTAGTTTTCCCAGTTTTGTATATAGTATTAAGTTTAACAGGTGACAGACACCACTGGTACATCATCTTTATAAAATTTTCTTTATAATTTGGACACAATGTGAACTTATTTGTTAGCTTCCAGGTCAATGATTTCCCAATGATTTAACTGGATGTTTTCCCCAATATCATGTGACCACCTAATCACTGTATGTTTAACCATTTCCTGTTCCATATCTCTCTCTTTTAAGATTTTATAATAGTTCAATATTTGCCCCCATTCTTCCTCCATCACTACCTTATCTATACTGTTTTTCACTTCTGTAATTCTCTGATTCTTCATGTCTGACTTGAATCTTTCCATCAATTGCATATAAAAGAACCATTTATTGTTTATGTTTTCTTTTTCTAGTTGTTCTCTTGATTTCATTCTGAAGCTCTTTTCTTTATCTTTTATCAGTAGGCCTTTATGTCTGATCCATGGTTCTTTTTCTCTGCTTCTGTTGACAAAAGCTTCTTGTGTCGATACCCACATTGGCAGGCCTCTGTAAACATTTTCACTGATCTTAAGCCAAACTTTTAGTAGAGATCTTCTAATTATATGATGGTCAAAGTCTCTATTATCTTTTAATTTGTTGTACCACATAAAGCCATGTCATCCAAATCTAAAATTATCTCTTTCCAGATTTAATGTTCTTTCATCATTCACTTTACTCCATTCTTCTATCCATTCTAATGTGCAGGCACATCCTCCTCTTTCTTTTCCATCTGTTAAACCTTCCCAACTTATTCTTGCCTTTTTTCCTTCACATAGAAATTTCACTATCTCTTTCTGCCATCTGTCCAGACACCTTTCATTGGAAATAATAGGAAAGTTTAGAAACAAGAACATTAACTAAGGCAGGATGTTCATTCTTATGACTGAGATTATCCCCAAAAAAGAAATATATTTTGACAATTTCAACATGTCTTCCTTTATGCCTTTCCATACTTTTTCATAATTATTTTGAAATAAGTCCAAATTCCTTTTCATCAGGTATATGCCCAGGTATCTTACTTTTTTTCCTATCTTAAATTTAGATTTTTTTTCTAATTCTTCCTCCTCTATTTTTTGCAGATTCTTAGGGCCTTGGCAGACGACTAATTGAGTCATCTGCGAGACCCGGAAGAGGAGGAGCAACCACACGCGTGGTGCTCCTTCCTCTTCCTGAGGTCATCCTCGGAGCTTCCGGCCGTCTGCACGGCCGGTGCTCCGAGGATGACCTCCCGCCACAGCGACCGGACGCACTGCGGCGGAAAAGGCAGGGAAAGTGTGCCCTACGCTTTTAGGGTGCACTTTCCCTGTCTTGTGGAAGGAGTGCTGATTTAGCGCTCCTTCCAGGGTCGCTGCAGGAGCGCCGGGGTGCGGAGGCTGCGGTCCCGCGGCCCTCCATCCGGCGGCGTCTCCGGCACCTCCATCTGCTTCCCCCTTAGTTGATCAATGTTTTATCATGATTAATTTTAAGTCCTGCAAACTTACCATAGTCATGAAAATCTGAATTAATTTATCTATACTTCATATGGAATCCTCAAGAAAACATACTAAATCATCTGCATATGCCTTAACTTTATGGGAGTAAACTTTATATGTTATTCCTTTTATGTCTGGATCCTCTCTTATTCTGTTATTAAATACCATATTTGCTGGCGTATAAGATGACTGGGCGTATAAGATGACCCCAAACTTTTCCAGTTAAAATATAGAGTTTGGGATATACTTGCCGTATAAGACGATCCTTCTTCCAGCGCATACCAAATAAAAATTAAAAAAAACATCAAATTTGATTTCAATATGGTAATTTTAATTCAAATGCTTATGACATGCAGGTACTTAGCAGGAAAACTCACTTATAAACACAACAAAGTACAGTTCCCATTTTCCCTAACATTTATTTCTGCTGTGTGTTTTGGACGTTACTTTTTAAAACATCCAAAAAAAACAGGGGTAGGCAACCTTTCCCCTTTAAGGGCTGAGGGACTTCAGCTCCCAGAAGCCTCAGCCATGTTGGCCAATAGTCCCATGTTGGTCAATAGCTCCTGGGATTCTGGGAGCTGAAATCCCTTGACCCTTAAAGGGGAAAGGTTGCCTACCCCGTTTTAAAATATAGTCCAGATTTAAATGCTGCTTTAAAAATTATTTCCATCTCCCAGCTATGAGCTGGTTGGGGGGGGGAGAGAAAGTATTGGGGGGAAGGACTGCCAATATATTAAATGATGCATTCTGGAGTATGCACAATTTGCGGCCAAGTAAGTGACCCTGGGCATGTCACACACTCTCAGCCTCAGAGGATGGTAATGGCAACACCCATTTGATGAAACATGCCAAGAAAACCCCATGATAAGGTTGCCTTAGGGTCACCATAAGTTGGAAAGTACTTGAAGACACACAAGAACAACAAAAAATTCTGCAATTGTTTCATAGGTAGTGCATGGAAATAGGAGCCAGGCTGGTATAGTAGTTTGAGTGTTGGACTACCCCTCTGGAGACCTGGGTTTGATTCCCCACTCTGCCATGAAACCCACTGGGTGAACTTGAACAAGTCACACACTCTCAGCCTCAGGGGAAGGCAATGGCAAACCTCCTCTGAACCAGACTTGCCAAGAAAACCCCAGGAGAGGATCACCTTAGGGTTCCTCCTCCCGCCTCGGCACCCCTGTCCTCCTCCTACTACTCCTCTCTCCTGGCTTCCTCCTGCCTCGCCACCCCCATCCTCCTTGTCCTCCACGTGCTCTTGCCTGGCTTCTTCCTGCCTCACCACCCCCATCCTCCTTGTCCTCCACGTGCTGTTGCCTGGTTTCTCCCTCCTTTCTCCTGGTTTCTTCCATTTTCTCTCCTGGCTTCTTCCTGCCTTGCTACTCCATCCTCTTTGTCCTCCATTTGCTCTTGCCTGGATTCTTCCCTCCCTTCTCCTGGCTTCTTCCTGCCTCACCACCCCCATCCCTCTTGTTCTCCACATGCTCTTACCTGGCTTCCCGCTCCTTTCTCCTGGCTTCTTCCTGCCTCACCACCCCCATCCTCCTTATCCTCCATGTGCTCTTGTCTGGCTTCTCCCTTCTTTCTCCTGGCTTCTTCCTGCCTTGCCACCCCGTCCTCCTTGTCCTCCACGTACTCTTGCCTGGCTTCTCCCTCCTTTCTCCTGACTTCTTCCCCCTTCTCTCCTGGCTTCTTCCTGCCTCGCCACCCCGTCCTCCTTATCCTCAATGTGTTCTTGCCTGGCTTCTTCCCTCCTTTCTCCTGGCTTCTTCCTGCCTCGCCAACCCCATCCTCCTTGTCCTCCACGTGCTCTTGCCTGGCTTCTCCCTCCTTTCTCCTGGTTTCTTCCCTTTTCTCTCCTGGCTTCTTCCTGCCTTGCTACTCCATCCTCCTTGTTCTCCATGTGCTCTTGCCTGGCTTCTTCCCTCCCTTCTCCTGGCTTCTTCCTGCCTCGCCACCCCCGTCCTCCTTATCCTCCATGTGCTCTTGTCTGGCTTCTCCCTCCTTTCTCCTGGCTTCTTCCTGCCTTGCCACCCCCATCCTCCTTGTCCTCCACATACTCTTGCCTGGGTTCTCCCTCCTTTCTCCTGACTTCTTCCTCCTTCTCTCCTGGCTTCTTCCTGCCTCGCCACCCCCGTCCTCCTTATCCTCAATGTGTTCTTGCCTGGCTTCTTCCCTCCTTTCTCCTGGCTTCTTCCTGCCTCGCCACCCCCATCCTCCTTATCCTCCACCTGCTCTTGCCTGGCTTCTCCCTCCTTTTTCCTGGCTTCTTCCCTCTTCTCTTCTGCCTTCTTCCTGCCTCACTACCCCCATCCTCCTCCTCATCCCTGTCCTCCTTCTCTTGCCTGGCTTCTTCCCTCCTCTCACCTCTGTCCTCCTCCTCATCTTTATACCCATCGTATAAGATGACCCCCAACTTTAATCCAGATTTTCCTGGGTTTAAAAGTCATTTTATATGCTGGGAAATATGATACTTCTAATACCATTATAAACAATAATGGGGAGAGAGGTCACCCCTGCCTCATTCCTTTCTTTATTTTATGCAATCTGTTTTTTCACCATTTGCTATTGAGCTTTTTGTAAATTATATATTTCCCTAATCCATTTTCCAAAATTTTCTCCAGTATTCATTTTTTAATACTTCTCGCATGAAGAACCAATTTACGCAATCAAAAGTTTTTCCCCTTCCCCTAAGGTTGCCATCAAGAAATAACATTACCAGTTTTTTTCTCATTATGTTTTTCAAAGCATTCTAAAATGTTTAAGACATTTCTTATATTTTTCTTCATGTATCTGTTGGCTATAAATCCATTTTGGTCTTAATTAATTAATTTTTTTCCAAAATTCCTTTCAATCTTTCTGCTATTATTGATGTAAACAGCTTATAATCCACATTTACCAGAGAAATAGGTCTGTAGTTGCCTACATCTTTTCTGTCTCTATTTTCTTTTGGGATTAAAGATATATATACCTCTTTATATGTATCTGGTATGCCCTCTCGCAGTATGTCATTTAAAGTATCCCGTAATGGTATTATTAGCACTTCTTCCATTTTTTAAAATAATATGTGGCTGTTAACCCATCTGGCCCTGGGGCTTTACCTATTTTTGTTTTTGTTTTTATTGCATCAGAGCTTTCTTGTATAGTTATCTGTTGATTTAACATCTTTTTCTGCTCTTCACTTAATTTAACAATTCTGTTTCTCTATATAATCTTGTATTTCTTCTTTATCTTTTTTTGTCTCTGGTTTGGTATTATACAGATTTTCAAAGTATCATTTAAATGTTTTTTTTAATATTTTTTGATCTAATATTGCTTTCCCTTTGTATCTTATTTCTGTAACAATCTTCTTCTCTTTCTCTTTTCTCAATTTGTTTGCTAATAATTTCCCTGCTTTGTTCCCACTTTCAAAGTTCTTCTGTCTTGCCATTCTTATTTTTTCCAATTCTTTTATTGAAAACAATTTTAGTTATTGCTGTAACATCTTAACTTTTTTTTGTGATCTTTTATCTCCTTTACTTTTCCATTCATCTTCCCATTTTTAAAATTCATCTATTTCTTTTTCTTTTCATTTCTCTTTTCCTCTCTTCTATTTGTGCTTTTATTAATGCACCTCTAATTACAGCTTTACTAGCATCCCAGATTACTTTGTTTGCCATTCCATCTGTTTTTTTCTTTGAAATACATCTTTAATATCTTTTTAACTTTATTTGTAATATTTTCATCATTTAGTATATTCTCATTTAGTTTCCACATTTATTCTGTTATTATTTCTTTTATTTTTATTTTAATCGGGCTATGGTCTGAGGTGAATTTTTGTAAAATATCCATAGATTGAATCTGTGGTAATAGAGTCTTTGTTCCAATAAACATATTGATCCTGGAAAAGGAGTCATGAACCTCTGAGAAAAAGGTGTATCCTTTAGTTTGCTCATATTTAGCTCTCCACACATCTGTCATTTCAAATTCTTCTAGTAATTTAAAAAAAAAGATTTTGGGAGAGAACTATCAAGTTATGGTACTCCCATGTCTTTGAGGGCATTCCATAGTTTCCCTTGTGTCAACCAACATTTTAGCCAGTTATATGTATACTTTTTCACCCCTAAGGTTGCCATATTCAAGTTTTCTAAGTCCAGACAATCTATGTTGCATAATATGCAGATTACACTCATAAATGATGTTGCATGTCTAGCTGATAGATTCTACCACTATGTTTCAAGTCTGGAACCCAGTGGAGAGGGCTGAACCTGGAACAGGGAGATCACAGTTCAATTCCTTCTAATTAGAAAGCTTACTTGATATTTCTGGTCACTTTTTCCCACTTAAATAAACCTATCTTGCAGACTATTGTGTGGACAAATGAAGGAAAAAGAAATATGTAAAGGAACCATGTATGTTACTGGCACAATGCATGATTATCCTGATTTGGAATGGAACACTTCAACTTTGGCCTATATTGGTGCATTTAAAACATCTTGTTCAGAATTCAACATCTTCAGCAGTACTAATAAAGAACTAATTTCCTTCTTTCCAATTGCAGCAGAACAGGAGTAGCAAAATAAAGAAATACACCAGCCAATTCAATGTCCATTCATACATGGTACTGGCAAGTTTTGCTATTAGATTTGGTACAAAAACTATTGCAGCAAAGTGACAAATGAAAACAGATATACAGGACTTCAGTCAGTTTGGTTTAATATGTTTACCGTGTTTTCTATGTAAATAGAGATCCTAACAAAAGGCTTTCTGAATCTCACTTAGCCAATATTTTGGCTAATATTGAAATTCTTAGACTGGAAATAGAGCAAAACCACATTTCAGTTCTGATTTCATGTACTTGTACTATGAGGGTCCATTTACTCATATCAAAGAGGTAAACAGGGATGGTGAGTATATCCAATTTTGTTTAACAGACTATTAGGAAAGGAATTTAGGACATTTTTTAGAGAAAGAAGTCAAAGGGTGTCTCTCAGCCCTCACCAACCAGTTTCTCTTCTGATAGACTTCAATAGAACACCAGTGATAGAAGCATATTTATTCTTGCAGTGGGTTTGTGAGCAGCCTCAGCAATATATAAATATAAATATTTTTCCTTTAACCAGCCATTGTTCCTTTTGCCATTCATTTCACTCCCCCCCCCCATTCACTCATCCTATCCATCTCTCCTCTGAGGAAACATAGAAGTAATGAACCGTCTAAGGTGTATATAATTGTTTGTTTCATTCTCACACATAAGTATGAAAAAATCAAAACCAAATTTATTTTCTATTGGTCAACATTACAAGCATTTCCCCACATTTTTCATGCTTATTCCCATTTCAGAGACCTCTGAACAAAATGATTGAGTTTTGTGCAACATACATTTTTATATAGAAAATAACACTTTTTGTTATCACTGCTGCTGACAAACAGAAACACTTGTCTTTTGCTTCTTGTACCCAGGTGGAAAAATGTAATGAAAATTATCTTATTTTTGACAGAAAGACAAGGTTAGAAAACTGAGTATTCTTTATCTTCCAAGAGCAGTCAGCCTCCCATCTTCTCCTCCAAACTTCTTGTTAATCCTTCTGAGCCAGTAGTACTTACTTCCACAATGAATTAGTATAGGGAAATGCTGCCACATTACAGCAAAATGTAATAAACACAGCTTTTTGTACTTCTTTGTGAATATAACCACATTCCTTACTTGTTTCCAATCAAAATAATGAATTATATGTAACTTTTTTCTTTGTTATTCATTAATTCTAAGTTCTGATTAGACCTCAAGGTCCATTCCACTCTTGGTTGCCCAAACACAACACAATATGTCATGTTTAAATATATATAGCTGAACATCATTTTTATAGCAGCTGTTTTTTCTTCTTTTGCTTAAGGAAAGAGGAGGCAAAAGGAAGGAGACATTGAAAAGGACAGAGGTAAAACCAAGAAGGCAAAGCTCTCAAAGTGCTTGGATTTTTAACAGTATTTTGGGAAAGTCTCCAGTTCCTTCCTGAAGACCAGACTCACAAAGAAGAGATTGTGCACTTTAGAATATCTCAATATTTTCCAGAGTGTGTGAGGAATATAAATGATTTTGGCAAATATTTGTGTGTTTGCTTGTTGTTATGTGGTATTAGAAGGTCCAGCATAGCTCAAGGACAAGCCTACCTGAGAGAAACTCTAGGTTGGTGATGACCCTCCATGTTCACCAATGTTTTCCCCTCCCTCCTGCTAACATTTCTCCTTAAATGGATGTTGAGGTTCCATCGTTTAGCAGCTGGGCATTTTGATGTTTTGATGTTTACATGATACCATGTTCCATTTTAAAGTTGTTTTGTTTTTTACCCCTCTTCCACTTCTGCCCTGTAGACAGTTCCCCCTTCTCATCCTCCTTAACTTTATCAAAGGAATCCAGCTAGTATAATACTGTCTAGCAAAAGCATTCACTTAAGCAACACAAATTTGAAATAATACATTATATTTTTATCTGTTGCTATCAATATTGTTGTTGAGTGGTGGGATTTTTTTCATATAAGGATTTTATAATTAAATTTGTTATGGCTAGGGCTGAAATCACTATGTTGTCACTAAATCTTTTCTAAAGAAGATTTCAAATAGATATCAGTGTACATTAACATACAAAAATCTCTGACAATCAGTCTGTGATGCCAAAAAGGATTCAGTGGAGCTCTTGAAATTTCTGATGATGGTTTTGAACATCCTTAACAAGCAACCTAATTTTGTTAGAGTAAGAATCTTTCATGCCTTTACTTACTTGCTAACTGCTAGTCTCTATGTCTTGTTTATTGATTTCCCCATACTTCCCTCTCTTTAAGCATCATTCTAACCTGCAGCCATTTTTCTTCTCTTTGTTTCATTCTCTCTCTCTCTCTCTCTCAAACACTCTCTCACACATGCCTCCATTAGAATATGTATTTTGATTATGTACAAGCATTGTAAATAATGCTCCTTGCAAACATTTTACAAAAATACCAAGCTTATTCCTTTTCTCTATTAGGTCCTGGGGGGATAGAAGACTGGTTCTTCTTCAGCTTCTGCTTTGTCAGTGGGTTACTATGCTTGAGAGACCTACTATTATCTCTCACATTTCCCAGAAGTTTTTTTTTCTCCTGTCATCTATAATTCATGCTTCACAAGATGGCAGTGAAACATTGCTCTTCAACAAGCCAATGCCCAATTTCTCACAAATTGCAACGGTTTTTGCCTTCCCACTCTTTCATGGCTTTGCTATCATTGTCCAATCTTAATGAAATAATTATGGTCTCTTTTCTTTCAAGTGGAATTTAACATTTCTGTTCAAAGTATTAAAATTAGCAGAGAACACTGTGCTGACAGAGGTTAAGACTTATTAAAAATGTTAGTTTTTCCTTATTGGTTTTAAGTTTGCCTACAAAGCTATCTTATACCATAATACTAACAATTTAAGACCTTCTTCCTATGGTATGGTTTTTCAGAATGTTTTCATACAGTTTGAAGGAAAATAGTGTGTTTAAAATATATAAGCGGTGTTGCTAATCATATACTATTATAGAAGCTCATGATATCTCCCCCCTCCCTTTGTTTGGAACCATCAAAAGATGAGACTGTTGGTTTATCCTGACTCTCTTTCCTATCTATATACACATACATGTAAATGTAGCTATGAAGTGACACCCATCCTAACCCACCATAAACAATAGGATATTGCTTCTCCTCATCACTCCATTGCTCAAGGACAGGAGGGGGCTGGCTGCATCATACTGAAGCTCTCCATTCACCTATGCCAGAGATCTCTATCACTTGAAGCAGTTCATAGCAATAGTGTGACAATTGTGAACATGCAGCATAGCTGAATGAATCCCAGCTCAGCCATCGAAACCCATTGGGTGACTATGGAAAAGTTTCTCTCTCTCAGTCTCAGAGGATGGCAATAGGAAACCCTCTCTGGATAAACTTGCGGGGGAAAAACCCTTTGATAGGGTCACCATTGAGTCACCATGAGTTGTAGATGACTTGAAAGTACACAACAACAACAAGAATAACAAGAATAACAAGAATAACAAGAATAGCTGAATATGGACTTCTAGGTTATGAATATCTATAGGTTATGAATGTGTAAGTGCAATGCATGATGCCAGTCATAATTTGACTAGATTCATTGAGAAAAAATATATCTCAAAATGTGTAAAAATAAATAAAAATAAAGGATGCAGTAATTTTACACTCGGATTTGTATTTCTTGCTTCTTCTACTGTCCCCAGACCCAGCCTTAACTTGCACCCCTCTAAGTTAGGAATATGATAACCATCTACTTTGCAAGGCTGTAGTATGGATCATTAAGAAAATTTGTGTGAATATATGCAAAGAAAGGAAAATGAGTGAAAAAAAGTCACATTACATTACATTTCCACTAAAAAACAGCCAAAAGGAACTTACAGTATGTTAATTATGTTTATGCTGAAAATGGGACATTAATTTTTATTCTTTTAATTCTGACCTAGTATTTAAATTTACATTAATTACTAGATGGTTTTTTTTTTTGTTTGTTTTTTGTTTTCTAAAATGTAGGTGAAAAATCTAATCTATAATTTCACTCTTTTCCTGTGCTGGAAAAGCTTGGGAGGAAGTGAAGAAGTTTTATTCATTCTTTTCTTTTAAAATAAAATAAACCACCCCCTCTTTGCATAGATGGATTCACTGAAAATGAAGTTAGAAAGATACACATATAAGAATAATTCACAAAACAAAGATATTTATATATAAATATGAACTAAAGCCAAACTTACTCTACAACACACACAAAAATCTGAATCTCACAGAAATGATTTTGTGAGCAACAACCAGCAACAAAGATATATTTTGTTAGCATTAGCAGTCTTTGCATGTCTATGCTCACTAATTAATATAAACTTAGTTTGTATTATGGTGACTTCCTGTTTATATATATATATATTTAAAAATACCCTGGCGCACTCTAACCTGCAGACAGTTTATTTAACTCTATCTCAACCCCACCCCCATTAGACCATATTTTAATTATGCACTAAGATGCCAAAGAGAATACATAAAGCAGGATCAGATTTGGAGGAAAGAGGCATGAAAAAAATATCAACAGTTTAAGATATGCCGATGTCACCATAATACTAACAGAAAATACCAGACATTTTACAAGTACTGAAGAAAGTAAAGTGACACAGGTCAAAGACAGGTCTACAGTACAAGTTAAATAAAACAAAAATAAGGACCACATATGGCAAAGGCTATATCCTCACTACAAAATAATCCAGTTTGACATCACTTTAACTGCCATGGCTCAATGCAATGGAATTCTGGGAATTGTAGTTTGCTTTGGCACCAATATTCTCTGAAAGAGAAGGTTTTTTAAAAAACCTTTTAAAAACCCATAGTCATGAGCCATGGTAGTTAAGGTGGTGTCGAACTGGACTATTTCTGCAGTACAGATGCAGGTTTAGGCCCAAATCAGATGAGCAAAATAAGCTGATTTCCGGACAGTTTCAAGGTGGGGCATTTAGATGATGCATGCCTCAAAGCTGGCCAGAAACCACACACAGGCCGCACTCTGAGGCTAAAACTACACTAAAAAGGAGCTGGATTTTTCTGCTCCTTCCCAGAAAATGTGCACCTTCGGCCAAATGTGTAAATGCATCAGTGTGAGAGCAGCTCTAAAATACTGCTCCATCCCCTGATTGTGCATATGAACACCTCACCACAGGAGTGCATTAAGAAAGGACGGAGCTGCCATACCCAAGTGGTGGGGGAGGCAGTGCCCACAAGTGAAAGTGTGACACCACTCATGGAGATAAGTGCAACATACACAAACCAGACAGTCCCAGAGAAGGCAGGGGGTGATGTGGGCATAAAGGGGGACATGATTGTATACTCCAAAGCCCTTTACTGGTGGAGTCTGCACATGTGACTGTGTGGCCAATCAAAAGGGGGCCACCATCCAGTGGGTTAGCTTTTAAGGAGGAAGCAATCACTAATAAATAATAATAATAAAGTTTATTTTTACCCCCCCCCTACAAAGCAATCGGGGCGGCTTACAGTAAAACATCAATACAATAAAACCATCAACCCCCTTACCCACCCACCCCATTAAAAAGTATTAAACTAAGAAGATTTAAATCATAATATAATCAATAAAACAAACAACTAAAACAAAACATCCAATGCAATAATATACAGCAGCTATAGTACTCAGTGGCAGTATAGAGGTAAACATAGACTGGGAAGATCATTCCGGAAAGGTCTGCTGGAAGACATCCATCTTGACAGCTTTTTTAAAGCTATATAGAGTGGTAATAAGACGGATCTCGTCCAGCAAGCAGTTCCATAATCTGGGAGCGACAGCAGAGAAGGCCCTCTTGGAAGTCACCGACAGTCTAGTTTTTATAGGCTGTAACAGATTTCTCCCAGAAGACCTAAGTATGTGGGGGGGATCATACGGAAGGCGGCAGTCCCAGAGATAAGTTGGGCCCAAGCCATGTAGGGCTTTAAAGGTCAAAACCAATACCTTGTACTGTGCTTGGAAACTAATGGGCAGCCAGTGGAGGGTTTTTAACACAGGTGCTATGTGTTCCCTTCTGGAAATACCAGAAACCAACCTGGCTGCCATATTTTGAACTAATTGCAGTTTCCGAGTTAAGCACAAGGGTAGCCCCATGTAGAGTATGTTACAGAAGTCCAGGTGAGAGGTTACCAGAGCATGTATCACAGTTTCAAGATCCCTACTTTCCAGGAAAGGGTGCAGTTGGCGTATCAGCCAAAGCTGATAGCAGGAACTCCTGACCACCACATTCACCTGATTAGTCATGTGAGGCAACGAATTTAGGAGTACCCCCAAACTGCAAACACAGTCCTTGGAGGAGAGTGTGACTCCATCCAGGACTGGAAGTTGTATTTGCAGACCTGGTTTCGGTTCCGTGACTGTTAGTAGCTCCATTTTGTCTGGATTCAACTTCAATCTGTTTTTCCTCATCCAGTCCATTACAGCTTTAAGACAATCATTGAAAGGAGAGACGCCATCTGAAGTCTGACCCGAGGACTGCATCATGGAGAAGTACACCACGCTCCATGCCTCCAAATGATCTCTCCCAGCGGCTTCATATAGATGTTGAATAGCATCGGGGACAGGATGGTGCTCTGAGGGATGCCACAATTAAGCTCCATTCTAGAAGAACAGCTGTCCCTGAGCCTCACCCTCTGGGGTCTGCCCAAGAGGAAGGAGCGGAACCACTGCAAAGCAGTGCCTCCAATTCCTAACTCTCTCGGGCAATCCAAGAGGACAGAGTGGTCTATTGTATCAAAGGTCGCTGAGAGGTCCAAGAGCACCAACAGGGTCACACTACCCCTGTCGATACCCAAGTGGAGGTCATCAGCCAGAGCAACCATGGCTGTCTCAACTCCATATCCTGTCCTAAAGCCAGTTTGAAATGGATCCAGATAATCGGTTTCATCCAAGACAGCTTGGAGTTGGGAAGTGACCGCCCTCTCGATCAATCACCTTGCTTAAAAAAGGAAGCAAGGAGACCGATCTATAGTTATTCCTGTCCAGGGGGTCCAGGGAAGGCTTTTTCAGGAGCAGCTTACAGCTGCTTCCTTTAAACCAGATGGAACAAGGCTTTCCCTGAAAGATGCATTGATAATATCCCAAAGGAATACTCTCAACGTGCCACCCCCCTAGGCGACCAACCAAGATGGACATGGATCAAGGGGGCAGGTCGTCTTTCTCACTCTTCCAAGGAGCTTGTCCATGTCATTGGTACTCACGGATTAAAGCTGATTCAGGAAAATTACATCAATGGAGTTGCTGGACACCTCCTCTATAGATTCTGTTATAACACTGGCGTCTAAGTCTGCTCTTATCCAAGAGATTTTATCTGCAAAGTGGATGTTAAAGGCATTGCAGCAGGCTGTTGTCAGGTTAAGTAGAGGGTTAGGTGCAGGCAAAACCTGTGTCAACTCCCCCACCACTCTAAACAGCTCTGCTGGACGGGACTCTGCAGACGCAATATGTGCAGAAGAGAAGGATCTATGCACTGCACGTATTGCTTCCCGATAGGAATCAAGATGTTTCCTATGGCGAGTTCTGTCGAATGAGAGTCAAGTCTTCTGCCATTCACGCTCTAGTCGTTGTCCAGCCCGCTTCATTTTCCTAAGCCCTTCTGTATACCAGGGCTTATAGTTCGGAGCAGGCTTGAAAGGACGTTTGGGAGCGATTGTGTCAATAGCCTTAGTGAGATTGTTGTTCCACATCTCAACCAGGGCTTCAACAGAATCACTGGCATCACCAACCTTTAAACCCTCTAATGTTTTCTGGAATCAAATTGGTTCCATTAGCTTTCGAGGGTGGACCATTCTAATGGGTCCACCATCCCCAGTGGGGCAGACAGTGGCTCTTAGTTCTGTCTTGATAACAGCCACCACTGGTGGCTGCATGTTTGTGTGATAGTGTACAGGGATGGGGAGGAGATAACAAAAACACACACACACACACACACACACACACACAAAAAAAAACCAAACCCACCCCAGTGGTGTGGCTTGATGCCGCATCATGCAGTTGGTCTATTCACATCAAGGCTGCCTTGGGAGCCACTGGTGGGATTTCAGTGCGATTTTGGAAGAAGCAGCTTCAAGCCACTTTTTCTTGCCTATCTATTTTACCCCTTAGTTGACCTTAAAATTGACAATTGTTAAGACATTGAAATAGTTCAAGATTTCCCATACCTTGGGCCAATCATTAATTAGACTGGAGACTCCAGTCAAGAAATCAGGAAACTAGGATTTGCAAGAGCAGATAGGTTTCATGATATATTACTGAATATATACTGATATATCAAGATATATTACTGAATACTAAAGTGTTTCCCATGTCTACACATATCAAATTAAAGCTGGACAGTAGCAAAAGCTGATAGGAAGAGAATCAACTGATTTGGGATGTAGTGCTAGAGAAGAGTTATGCAGATACCGTGGACTGATAAAAAGAAATACAGTTGGCCCTCAGTATCTGCAGAGGATCCAAATACTAAAAACTATGGATGCTTAAGTTCTGTTGTCCCCAATGGAGGTGCATGCATGTGGCTGCACTGCCATTAGGAACAACAGAACCTCAATTCTGGTGTGTGCATATGACTGCACCAGCATTAGCACAGTCCCCGTTGTCCCCAGTGGTGGCACAGGTGCAGTTAGGAACAACAGGACTTAATGGTGGCACAGCTGCATGAACACACTGCCACAGGACAATGGGGTATGTCCCTTATGGTAGTATGGCTATGTGCACATGCTGCCATTGGGGACAACATGGGCTTGCCAGCTGCGGATGCTTAAATCTGCAAATGGCAAATCAATGGATACCGAGGCCCAACTGTAATTGGGTTCTAGAGTAAATCAAGCCTGGACTCTCCCTAAAAGCCATGATGACTAAACTGAGGCTTCCATACTCACTTTGTCCATATCATGCAAAAACATGACTCACTAGAAAAGACAATAATATTTGTAAGACAGAAGGCAATAAATTCAAAATTACCTATACTAAATACTTTCCCCTCCTGCCTCTTCCTCCCTTCTGGTTACTCACATTTTGCTAGGTTTTCCACCTTTCCCATATTTTGACAATATCTTTTTCACTGTCATCATTTTGTATTTCTAATATCCTGATTGCCCCATTGACCTTTTTGGTCTTCCTTTTGGTTGTTCTATTACTGTGTGTTTTTGTTAGACATAATTTACCTCTTCTGACTCTTTACATTGTTCTAGAATGATCCTTCTTTTTCCCTTCACAGTGACTTCTCACCCTCCTCTCTCTTATAAAGAAAAATATAATCAACATAATAGTAACACATGGGTTCCAATAACTGAATATGTTGTTATATAAATACTAAGTATTGTTATTGTTACCATATTATTATTATTATTATTATTATTATTATTATTATTATTATTATTATTATATAGAATGCAAGCAAGGAAAAGAAGATTGAAAATCTAAATATTCTGGATATATTTGCTTTACTTTCTGATTCTGCTTACAAATACCATAATTATATTTTCTGTTCATATGACAGGAACACCTTATCCTATAAGTTAGAGCACAACACTGGAGGGGGGGGGAGCGTGTGCTCAGGCAGAACAGATGCATTCATACTACAAACATCACAGTAAAGATCCATTTAAGTGAACTCTGGATTGGAACAAGCTGCTTTGTTTATCAGTCAGCACAGCCACTACTTCATCTTGCATGTACAGGTTCCCAGCAGGAGACCAAAACGCATGCTGAATGATCCTATCGCATGCAGAGAGCAACAAGAAGAGCACAAATACTACTATAGTCATAAAGTTTAATTTAGATCCCCTGGCTATATGAGTTCCAGTTCATTCCAGTATTACCTGAGTAGAACTGCTGATATCCATCAAATGAATATCTATTTCTAGCACTTTCTCATCTAGGCCAGTGAAAAATTTAGAAATCTGAACAGTAAAGAATAATATTTAATGGAGGCTTCCCTTGCAGAGGAGATTAGGATGGATGAGCATTTACCTTTTTCTACCCAGGAGAGGCTGAGATTTTACAAGCATTTCAAACACTATTAAAATTTGTCATACACTTATTATAACATATTTAGTAAGGGCTAGATCTATGCCTATACTCACAGTAGCACTGGGAATTTATTTCACTCCCTTTGTAACCCTAGGCAATACTCCAGCAAGTTCATCAGCCCTATAGAGAAAATATTTGGGTGTCTAGGATCTACAGAAAGGGACAACTTTTGTTTCCTCTCATTTCTAGGTATGAAAGTGCATGTTTGAATTTTGAGCTTTTTATATTAAAACGTTATGTTATATTTCCATTTTTTCCAATATCCCTGTTTTTGCCAGCTTTTTCCCTTTTATATATATATTTTTCTTCTGAAGTTGCCAAGTAGGTAAATGACATGTTTTGTGAATTGCATATTTTAATTATTTATTTGTTGGTAGTATCATCTCCATCCCCCGAAGAATTCATAGTAGTGTGCATTCTTGTCATCCACTCACACCTTTTAGTCACAATGATGATATGAAATAAACTAGGATTAAGGAATGATGACTTGTTCAAGATCAACCAATGAATTGAGCAGAGATTTGAATTTGGATAAATTTCTCCAATTCAAGTACAATATGATACACTATACTTCACTGGCAATTATATTACTTTATTTGTATCAAACATTTTGTGGAATATGTAGGGCCCTGGCTCAGATGCCTTCACTTTGGAAAGTTAGCAAACTTCAACTCAAAGTATATATCTATAGTAGTAGCCACAAGGCTAAGGTATGCCCTTCTGGAATAAGCATATGCATTTCTCTCTCTCTTTCTCTCCCCCCCCCCCTTTCTGTTTGCCTTCAGAAAGGAGTTTCAAACTTACTTGTTTCAAAAGGCCTTTAGATAGCATCTGTAGGTTTTTGATCTGTTCCATGAGATAAATATTTCATTGTGTACTTCTTGTTTCAGAATGCTTTTTTAAAGAATGTTTGCTCAGTGATTTTAGCATGCTGAGAGAGCTGTCTCAATCCATGAGTAGGTGTGATAAAAATCTCATTGGTAAATAAATAAATTTTAGAGATTTGTTGATAAATGGCAGCCAGAAATCAGCACACAGTTAAACATACTTAAAGAGTATTAAAATAAATGACTGAGGCAAGCAAAGTTAACTCCGTGTTGGATTATGATTTGCTTGTTTTAAGAGGAAAGGTTGGAATTTCAACAACGATATAAAATTATGTTTCAGTGGAAAGGAAGCCATTCAGAATTGTCACTAGAGTTAATTTTGCCTCTGAATCAGAGTAGGATTATTGGTCAGCAAAACAAATTACATACATATTTTCTTTGAAGGAAATATCCTCTGATTATCTAATGAAACTTTTGTAGTCTAGCCTAAACACACACACACACACACACACACACACACACACTTCAGCAATTAAAGTCTGTCAGTCATTTGTGCAATTTCTCAAAGTCTTTGCCTTTTTCAATCTTTTCAACAACTTTAGGAGTGGCCATTTGGCACATATATTTAGGTGCTGCTCCCAGATGACCTGGTATTTAACACTACATTTACACTTATGAAAGGACAGGAGCCAGCAGAGATCTCTCAGTGGAAAAGTCAGAAAAATTAATTCCACTATCACCAGAACTCTAAGATCAAGATAAATAACACAAGGCTATGTTCTACAAACTCATGAAACACTGATGCTACCATAATTGTGTGTGTGTGTGTGTGTGTGTGTGTGTGCATGCACACATGCACCTTCAAGTCACCCATCAACTTATGACAACCTCACAATTTCATAGGATTTTCTGTTGTTGTTGTTGTTGTTGTTGTTGTTGTTGTTGTTGTTGTTCTTGTTAATCTTCAAATATCAAAAAATCTACTTGGTTGCATATATTCAAAAATACCCTGATCACTTAAGGAAGCACTCAGTCAAGTTCTTGAATGGATATTGGTGATGTGTTACATTCTTCATATAGTCAGTGAAAGTAAGCCATCTTTCTTCAAAGGGGTCTTACATAATATATATTTTTCTTACCCTCATATTGTATGTGAGTTTCCCCATTAACCATGTGCCTCAGACCTTTTCCACAATTTCCTGATGGAAAAATTGTCATTCTTATGGACAAGAAATAACTAGTTTAACATTGTTTTCCCTTTTTTATGAGAAAGTCTTCAAAAACTGCCCAATTTTTTTTTAAAAAACATTCACAGTTCAGGATATGTGTTGGCAAGGGGAAAAGGCCAATTACCAGCACAGTCTGGGGACAATCCAATCCAGATGCAGCCAAATAATACTGTAGCAGTAGAAAAGGAAGAACAACAAAAGCAAAATACCAGTTGTCAGTACTGGCAATAGTCTGACACACTTTCCACACACAAAGTAAGAGTCACAGGCATAGTGGTTCATTCAAAGTTCTGGAGGCTTTATCTTCAGTTACGATGTATACAGCATATATACACACTCTGATTTTGCTCCATTAGCTTCCAACCAACTACTCCAACAATAACTCCACACTAACCCACACTAACCCAGTCTCATAACCCACTTATATAAGACGGTGGTTTGGGGTCATTATTCTGCATCACACAGCTTACTGCAACTTTGTCTCATGCCATGTGCTCATGACCCAGCTGTCTGTGTTTGTCATATAAAGTGTATTATGGATAAACTTGGACTTGGGGAATTTTAATTAGCTCAATTAATTAACTCTGGGATCATCCCTATATATATCAAGGTAGCTAAGAATGAAAAATGAGTAGAGACAAAGTATTTCAAATGTTTGTAAATTTATTGGGGAAAATACACACTCTTAAGGCACCCTTTCACTCATGCACATGTTAAAGAACACAGGAATAAAGGAATTAGCTGTGGAAAAGGCAAGAGGCCTCTTAATGGTAATAGAATTATAGAATCATAGAATCATAGAGTTGGAAGTGACCACAAGGGACATCCAGTCCAACCCCCTGCCATGCAGGAACTCAAAATCAAACCATCCCCAACAGATGGCCATCCAGCCTCTGTTTAAAGACCTCCAAAGAAGGCTCCACCACACTCTGAGGGAGTGTGTTCCACTGTCAAACAGCTCTCACTGTCTGGAAGGTCCTCCTAATGTTGAGGTGGAATCTCTTTTCCTGTAGCTGACATCTATTATTCCGAGTCCCATTCTCTGGAGCAGCAGAAAACATGATAGTGCCCTCCTCAATATGACATCCCTTCAAATATTTAAGGAGGGCTATCATATCCCCTCTTAGCCATCTCTTCTCCAGGCAAAACATACCCAGTTCCCTCGTAGGGCATGCTTTCCAGACCCTTCACCATTTTAGTCACCCTCCTCTGGACATGCTTCAGTTTTTCAACATCCTTTTTGAATTATGGTGCCAAGAACTGGATACAGTTCTGTAATAATAACCTGAATGAGGCTGCCCCTATGATGAAATGATGCTTGTGGACCCAAGCTGCATGGGACAGGATGGGGGAAGAGTCAGAGGGTCAATACTAGATCAAAATTCAGAGTGATGTGGGGACACCCAGAATTTCAACTAGCACACTAAACAAAGGATTTTGTGATCCTTAAATAGACCAGATCTAACTTGGAAGCAAAGGTTGTTGCTATACTTCAAAGATTCTCAAATTTACATAGTAAAGATTGCTTTGATATAGATAGATTCAGAGGTGTGAATGATATCTCTTTGAGCCCTGCAAGAGAACATCCTGGGCCATAAATTACCTTATCTTCCTATTTGAGTTGTGACTCTTTGCCTGCAACTTCCACAAAATAGTTTCTTTGATTTATAAATTGGGGTTGGCCTACATGATCTGCTTGCTTCAGATCTATGTCGGAGCCTGCAGTTCCGTTTTGGGGTCATAACAGAGAAATCTACACACCCATAAATCATGGAGGATGTCCAGTTCTCATAACATTTTTCCCTCCTTGAAAACTATCTATGTCTGAGTTATTATGTGACAGAGATCATTTTCAAATTACCTTCACTGAGAAAAGTTTGGGGTGTGAATTTAGGGAGCATTTAACCTGGAATTCAAGGAATTATCTCATCAGGAAAGCCTATTGTCCTGGCCAGGATGGGTCTCTCTCTCCTGGAACTGATTCACACACTTTCATACTAAAACTTTAATGCAAAGACTACCATCTAATAATAGAAATATCAATAATCACTAAATATGAGCATATCAAAGTAATAATATGCATAAAAGTATATCATGTGTCAGTTTATCAAATAGATATCAAGTATGTGATATGTATCAAGTGTCCAGATGTCTTTCAGTCACAGCCAGATTGAATCTATAGAGTTCGGTTGAATCAGATCTCAATAGACCAAGACAATATTTGCAAGTCCAAGTGAGGTAGAAAACAAAGTTCAAATGTCCAAAGGTGTCTGTTAGCTTGTGTATTGGTCAACAAGGTTCATGGCAAAACTGTCTAGTAAATTTGAGTAAGGTTGGAGAACATTTGTGCAATAGTTTGGACCAAAATACCAGAATGGACAAAGTCAAATCTTGGGAATGGCAACTTAGTATGCCATCAGTTGGATTGTTGAGTGGTTTGAAAAGATGGAGGGACCTTACCATATTGAGGGTCAGAACAATTCCAATTCCACACTCCAGGAGTCAGAAGAAGCTGTCTGGCATCTGCCTCTACCCATTCGTGTCCTCCAGAGCCAAACATTATTACTCTAGAGGGAATTGCTTTCCATACCTGCAAAGGGACCTTTTTGTCATACCATGCACAAGCTTCTTCCATAGAGTCTACTTCATAAATTCCAGGATAAGGGGGTGCCCAATGACAATCAGCTTGAATGTTGTACTCCCAATTGGTGTTAAACTGAGTTGGGTAGGTAGGCAAAATAGCACCTGTTAATCCACATGACAGAATCCACATCAGCCATCTGTTTAGGTATTTAGCCATCCTTTATCCCAACAAGCATGGAGACAAGCTTAAATATTTTCTCTCTTTTCAGCTCAAAGAATGGAAGGGAGGTTTCCTGTCAAGCCCGTGGCATGGGACTGGCCTAAACTGCTTGTAGTTAATTTGGTTGATTTTTTTTGTCCCCTGAGGGAGGGTGAGTGGTGTTCCAAAATTTAGGACCTCTACAGATGGGCCCTTTGGGCAGTCCTGGAGGCAGGGATGTGGAGGGGCAGCCACACGCCAGTCTCCTCAGCCCCTCCCTGAAGACGTCCTGACACACTGAGCCAGAAGGGGCGCCAAAGAGCCATGCAGCGGCTCTTAAAGCAGCCTTTTGCTGGCTCTGAAAGGAGAGGCATTTTGCTGCTCTTTTCTGGGCTGGCAAAAGGGAGGATTGGGGCTGAGGCATCTGGCAGCCACAGCCTCAACCCTCCACTTCCCAAGGTGGCCCAGGGCCACCCGTCTGCATCCCCCCCTTAGTTTTGTTTCTTTGTTTCCCTGCAGCAGGGACAGGCAACCTTTTGGAGACCTGGGCCAGTCTCCCGTAGCCCAGGTCTCGGCTGGGCCAAGGGTGGGGAGGAATGGCGTGATAAACTGCTTGAGACACTCTCTCAGTGATTTTAACAAGACCCACCCATTTAGCAGATAAAGCATGTTAATTTTGGAGGGAAATTCTGTACAACACAAGCTAACCCAGTTCCTACTACTGAGGGTTCTTGACTCAACCAAGTCTGCGGTCCATGACTTGCATGTTTCTCCCCAGTTTTTCTGTAACCTGGTAGTGAATCTGACTGATACTTTGGACTAGAGACTGAACCACTCTTGGTTTAAGACCACATTTTCCAAGTCAGAGGGAAGCATAGTGTCTAATCAGAACATTTCAGGCATTGGCATTTTCCTGCCAGTCATCATCTGATGGGGAATGAAACCATGGGAAACTATAGTTCTTCTAAGGGCCATGAGGTTTGCATCCCAGTCTTTAACAGATGAATGCACCACCTTTCATAGGGCCTCCTCGAGAGTTCTGTTAGCCCTCTGATTATGGTCCGAGCTCTGTGGATGATGGGGTATATGAAACCTCTGACGAATACCCAATGCTTTGCACATATCCTACATCACTTCTTCAGAGAAGTGCATGCCACAATCATGATCTAATGTACGTAGTGTAACCCAGAGAGTAATCACATGATTAAACAAAATTCTATCTCTCATAATGGCTGTATTGTCATTGTTGACAATACAGCCATTATGAGAGCTAGAATTTTACAACAACATTTTGAAAATAAATTGAAGATCAAAGGAACTGAAGTTCAACTTTTAAAAGATATACCGGGACAAATATTAATGAAACGGAAAGAGTACAACGGTCTTACGAAAAAACTTAGAGAACTAGACATTCTTTATAGGTGGGAAAATCCCGAAGGACTGTCTTTCAAGTATAGACAAAGAAGAGTCAAAATAATATCAATTAAAGAAGCACAAGAATTTCTTGAGACGTTGGGAAAAGATCTAGAAGAAGAGACACTGGAGGAATTCACATTAACACAATACTTGTTTTGCCTAGGAGTGGTCAGTAGGGGGCCAGTGAAGTCTATCTGGAGATGGGCCAACTGACTTTCAATGTGTTGATATCAGATCAAGACCTTAGGATAACTTTGATCCACATTTAGCATGGCACAAGACAAGCAATTGTCTCCCCATTACTCAAACTCTTGTCACATCTGAGCCCACCATCTGGTATCTCCGATGCTCGCAATGGTGACTTGCCTTCCCCTGTGTCCAATTTAATGAATGAACTGGATCAGATCTCCCCAGAGTTCTTTGGGAACAGTCCAGATGTGGTTGCTTTCATCATCTACAGCCCACCAAACTCCTTTTCTCTGTTCTATTTTTTTTTTCCAGTGGGGTCTTTTCCTTTGACCTCTGAGTCTCCCTTTTGGAACTGTGCTAAATCTAAAGTTTGGGGCATCAGAGGTTCCTTGGGCTTTACATTGATAGGGTCTTTAGGGATCTCCAGTTTGATTGCTAAAGCGGCTTCTTTAGCTAACACATCTGTGTGGCTATTCCAAAGAGCTTCTTCACTATTTCCCTTTTAATGTCCTTTGACAAAAGAAATGAAAGTTGTACCAATTCTATACATGCTACTATTTTCCACTTGTCTGCATGGGTTACTGACTTATCATCACTTTCCTTTGATTCTCTTTCTAGCCAAATAGGAAGACAATCTGTGGCTGTATTCACTGTCTACTGGGAATCAGTGTAAATAGCCAAAGGCACATCAGGGCACTCAAACTGTAGCACTGTGTGGAGGGCTTTTACCTTGGTGGCAAAAAGTTCAAAGGGGGATCTTATGTCTCCCTAAATTCTTTGCTGGTTTCCCTCATGCTGCCCCCCCCCCCACACACACACAACATTGCTCCAGGAGCAGCTGAGTAATATTTTAGTCCTTTGAGATGGAGCATCCATGCTTGGGAACTATTTTTGTTTGTGAGTGTGTGTATGTCTGTGTGCTTGAATTAAATAAAAGTACAATTCATTTGGGAAAATTTTGCACCTGCTGATTCTCTATTCTCCCACCCTCTATATAAATAGGGATGTATCCGAGGCTAATAAATTGAACTAATTAAAAATTCCTCAAGGTCTAGTTTATTCCTAATAAATGCATCCATGCTTGGGAACTATTTTTGTTTGTGAGTGTGTGTATGTCTGTGTGCTTGAATTAAATAAAAGTATAATTCATTTGGGAAAATTTTGCACCTGCTGATTCTCTATTCCCCCACCCTCTATATAAATAGGGATGTATCCGAGGCTAATAAATTGAACTAATTAAAAATTCCTCAAGGTCTAGTTTATTCCTAATAAATGCATATCACTCCATGTCACCTGTCACTCATAATATTTTTCTTTTGTTTAGGATAAAATCACTCCAACAATATGCTAGGAGGAGAAGGAACACATGTTGACTTTTTCTGCAGAAAGCAGCAGATCTTTTTTTCTGTACAGAAAATCATATGTTTGTATGGAGAATATGCTTTCTGAGCAGAAAATAACATTTTTGTTCAGAAAAATACAATTATCTATCTTTAAAAAAACAACAAACAAACCCTGACATATATTTTTCATGCAGAATAAGTTCCAAACTCAGAAGATTCCCACCCATCCAAGATTTTTTTTTCTTAGTCTCCTGGCATTCAGGAAACTGTCTTTTTATCTGGAACTTGAATTATTGAGAATATTTTTCCACCTTTTGGGTGTACCAAGTCAGAACCACAGAAGAGGGATCCCAAATCTGAGATTTATGTCACCCCAGGCTTGATGTCTCAGAACTTCCAATGTGTGAAGAAACTTGGTTCAAAAGTTATCCACTTTTCTGCCTGTGGATCTCAAACCCCAGGGGGACACAGGACTAAAGAAACACCAATTGCACTATAGGCACCTATAGCAATAGCAATAGCATGTACATTTCTATGCTGCTTATCGGTGAACTCACTATTCTCTAAGAAGCTTACAGTCTGTAAGCTATTTGCCCCCAACAAGCTGGGTACTCATTTATTGAGCTATGAAAGGATGAGTCAACCTTGGAGCCCCTGGGATCGAACTCACAACCTTGTGACTGTAGTAACAGAATTTTACCAATATGACACCTACAGGTGATCTGCAATTCTAAGCACCATAAAGGTATGTCAAATGTGACTGAAGCAACCTAACTCATCAATTGAAATAAATCAGATATAGACAAAATAAACTAGCTGATGTTAGCTTTATAACAAAAATTAAATCAATTAATACAAAGTGCTTTATTCCAAAGAAAACAGACATGTGAAACATAAAAAAAGATTGCTTTCCTCATTACTGCTGCTCAAACACCACAGCCTCGATCCTTCTTTTTGCCATTCCAAAAGAGCTGACAAATGCTCCTCCTTTTTGTGGCAGCAAAACGCCACCCTTAGAGCCAACGCTGTGGCTCTTTTATGCTCCTTGGCACAATGTGTGTGCACGCTGCACCAACGGGGAGCCCTGACACTGCATTTCATGCAGTTGGGCATGTGGTGTGTTGGTGGCATCAGGGCGGAGTCAGGGCAGCTGTCATGTGGTCACCTCACCCCAATTCCACCCCCAGGCCAGCCCTTTAGGCCAGTCTGCATTGGCCCTTAATAAGTCACTGAAGAAGTCTGGCTGAAAATTCTAAATGGCTCTGTCTAAATGGCAAATCCCAGGATTCCATAGAATGTCACCATGGCAGTTAAGCTGGAATAATAGTGTGGATTCTTTTTGTATGAATGTGCTCTATATAGGACTTGATATAGAAAACAAAACCTAGTTCAATAAATCCTTGCCTCCTACTACAGATAATACAGAATAGGACAAACGATCTCCACTCAGAACTGATAAAGGCCAGAAATTTCTACTCAAATGGTAAGCATCAAGCAAAGCCTAGACCAGGGGTAGGCAACCTTTCCCCTTTAAGGGCCAAGGGACTTCAGCTCCCAGAATCCCAGGAGCTATTGGCCAACATGGGACTATTGGCCAACATAGCTGAGGCTTCTGGGAGCTGAAGTCCCTCGGCCCTTAAAGGGGAAAGGTTGCCTACCTCTGGCCTAGACTGAACAAAGGGTTGGAATGTGCTGGTGATCCAAAAGGGCAAAGGATTGTAGCTCTTTACTTGCCCTGACCTATACTGCATTGAAATAGCATAGATGCATACACAGATGACACCACTTTATGACTCCCTCATTGCTTTCTGCAGTTTTTGTCAAACAAGTAGTGGCTTCAAGTGAGGTGGTGGCTCCTGCTTCTGCTGCTCTCCTTCTCTTCCTACAGTTTCCCATCAATGGAATAACAGATCAATTGCATACGTGCTTACTTGGGACGTGTCACAGAGTCCTGTAGTGTGAATTGCTTATTAATAATGATGTAAAATTGCTATCATAATGCTCCTTGTCCCTGAAGAAGGGTGGGAATTATATTTGTTGTTCTCCCCACATGTCAACTATGAGATAATTAAAATGTTTTGTCTCTCATGCAGAGCATAGCTCACCGATTCCGACTGGGGATGGGCATTTCATTCAAAATATGGTGTTCTTGATGCTTTCATTGCTTTACTGCTTCAGTACTATGATGGACAGTTAAACAGTGGGTTTGCAATTAAGTATGTCTCTCCCATGGATATATTTTTGTTGGTGGCGTGTGCCTTCAAGTCATTTCTGACTTATGTCAACCCTAGTGCAAACCTATCACAGGGTTTTCTTGGCAAGATTTTTTCAGAGGTTTGCCTTTGCTTTCTTCTGAGGCTGATAGAGTGTGCCTTGTCCAAGGTCTCCCAATGGGTTTCTGTGGTCTTGGTGGAAAAATCTGGGCTCCCATTCTTGATACAACTGAAATTTACATTGTGGCTTTATGGCAGTCAGTGTCAGAGTTTAAGGCCTATCTTAGGGGCTCTGCAGACGATGCAAAGCACTGTCTTGGAGCCACGGAAGGGAAGGGCCAGCTGGATGCTGGACGCCCCCACCCCTTCCCAAGGACATCATCGGAGCACCCGCCATTACACACAGCAAGCACTCTGATGACATCCTCCCAGCCCAGCCTCTGCACGGGCTGAGCTGGAAGAGATGCAGAAGAGTTGTGCAACGGCTCTTCTGGCACCCTTTCTGAGGCTTGAGGAAGGAGCACTATTTTAGCACTCCTTTCCCAGGCTCCAAAAAGGTGGATTGTGGCTGAGGTGTGGGGCAGCCTCAGCCCCAATTCTCTGCTTCCCAGGGCAGCCCATGGCCGCCCATTTACAAAGCCCTTTACAGGATTATTATTAGCATAACATGTGGGTGTATTAAAATTAACTTAAGCCCATGTATTCCTCCTTGAACTTAATGGAGGATACAGATATCACATTCAATTATGCAGCTATTTATTTTTTAAGACAAATGAGACTCATTTAACTAACATTTGGACCAATGTGTTATTTAATTGTAATATATGGCCCTCCAGCTATTGTTGGAATACATGTTCCAGCATCCCCTAGCTGGTGTAGCCAATGCTCATACATGCTGCAATCGAACAACATCTGGATCATGGAGGCTGCGCTACTTGAAGGCACACATGCATGCGCGCGTGCACACACACACACACATGCTTTGCAACTTCTGCAGCTCCTGGATCTCATGATCTAAGATGGTTCCTAAAAGTGGTAGGCAATCTTAAATCCACTTGGTGACCTTGGGAAGTCACACTCTCACAGGCTCAGAAGAAGGCAATGACAACCCGCTCCAAAAAAATCTTGCAAAGAAAACCCTATAATAATAATTTTGCACTAGAGATGTCATTAGTCAGAAATGACTTGAAAACACACACCAACAACAATACTAGATCCATGAGAGAGACAGAATCAATTATACCCTCCTATTTAACTGCTCTACTTACTATTGAAGCAATAAAACAATAAAACCATCCAGAACATCTAATTTCAAATTGACATCCCTGCTCTGTTAGCTCCTTTGCAGATGAACCATCTAAAGATTCTCACACATGCCCCAAGAAGGTGGCAAATTTCTCAGCTCATAAATAGAAATTTAAATGGGCTGAGAAAAAAAAAATCCATATGTTTGGCTAACTGGAACTAATGATTGTTAGGTCCCTATTTATTACAGATAGTATCTTTTAAATGTCAGGAGTTCCATCCAGTTTTAGCTTCAGAGCTGCCCATTGTACTACTGATCCACATCAAAGGCACATCTAGGCTGTCAGTATGGCCACAGTGAGCATTGAGGTTCAAATTGAGCACCAACTATGCATATAGAAGACTGCATCTATACTGAAATCATCATTCTGGAATTAGCCTGAACCAGGAGATAAATATGCAGTTTGATGGTATGGATGAAAGGGCAAAAAGGTTGGGAAAATATACTACAATAATCTATAACATCTCAAATTTTCAGTTTCAGGAGGCAAATTCATAATTTCTATGGTAGGTAAAGGTAAAGGTAGTCCCTTGAAACTGACTGTAAGGGGTGGTGCTCATCTCCGTTACTAAGCCAAAGAGCCAGTGTTGTCCAAGGACTACTCTGGTGGTCATGTGGCTAGCATGTCTGCACTGAATACTTTTATCTTCTTACCAAAGTGGTACCTATTTATCTACTTGTATTTGCATACTTTCAAACTGCTAGGTTGGCAGAAGCTGGGACTAGTGATGGGAGTTCATTCCTTCATGCAGCACTCAGGCCGCAAACTACCAATCATCTGATCTTCCAATCATCAGAATTGGCATCTTAACCACTAAGCCACTGCATCCTTATCTCAATGGTATACAGGAGTAAATGAAGATTTCCTTGTGAGTTAGGGAGGAAGGAAATAAACCAGGATGCTCATCTATATATTATACCATGCCTCTTCCTCAATACTGGGACTCAAGGTAACTTAAAAATTGTGTGTGTGTGTGTGTGTGTGTGTGTATTGTGAATTGCAGTATTAAAACAATTAAAATGTACACTTAAAAAGGATAAAAAACAGTGAAAGCCAGTACAATGTAGCACCCTAAGTACAATCCAGCAACCCTCTCCTTTGTCTTCAGTTCTAAAATTCTGTGTGAATAAAAAAGAATCTTGTCCTCCTGAGGGAAGCACAACAAAGACCAGGTTATTATAGCTTCCTTAAGAAGTGCCTAGAAGCAACCACCAAGAAATCCCTAGCTCATGTCCCCACCAACCACATCTGTAAAGGTGGTAGGATGGAACAAAAGGCCTATGCTGAGTATTTTATGGCATGAGGATGGGGAGACACGTCTGTCAGATAATCTGGGTCTGAACCACATAGGTTATCTGCAGCATATTGATTTGTGCTCAGAAATAGAACAGTGGCCAATGGAGCTGCTGGATCAAGTGAATTGCATGATCCCTATAACTAGCTTCATATATTCCCTGAGATATATACTAACCATACTGCACTGATTAACTCTAGCCATTATTAGACTGCTTCACACAATGCATTCCCCTCCTACATACAGATAATATCCCTGCACAATGAGGGGCATTGAAGACTGGCCTAAAGGGCCGGCCTTCGGGTAAAGTTGGGGCAGGGCAGCCGCATGCCATGGAAACGTCATGGTTTCTATGACAAACATGGGCCTCTCCCAGATAGTCTCTGAGCCTACACATTGTGCAGATCATGCCCTCTATGTGGTCTTCTGCATGGATCAGGCATATTCGTGGGTGGAGTTAATTAACATCTCCACATTGTAATGGACGGATCATTTCCTGGTTAAGATTGGTCGAAAGACGGTTGTCAATCAACTACAAGCTGTCTTGGAGGAAACCGATTTTCTGGATCCAATTCAAACTGGATTTAGGATGGGTTACAGAGTTGAGACTGCCATGGTCACCTTAGTCGATGATCTCCATCTGGGAATTGACATGGAAAGTGTGACCCTGTTGGTGCTCTTGGACCTCTCAGTGGCCTTCGATACCATAGACCATGGTATCCTTCTGGAACACCTGAGAGAGTTGGGTATTGGTGGCACTGCTTTGCAATGGGGTTCCAGTCCTACCTCTCAGGTTGGTTCTAGATAGTGTTGCTTGGGGACAGTTGTTTGGCCAAGTGGGAGTTCAAATTGGGCATCCCTCAAGGTGCAATTCTGTCCCCAATGCTATTCAACATTTACATGAAGCCACTGGGTGAGATCATCCGGAGGCATGGGGCAGGGTGTTATCAGTACGCTGATGATACCCAAATATATTTCTCTATGTCTCGGACTGATGCAGTGTCTAAGGATGGCATCTCTCTCTGAATGCCTACCTTGGGGCAGTAATGGACTGGATGAGAGAAAACCGACTCAAGCTGAATCCAGGTAAGACGGAGGTACTTATCATAGGAAACCCAAACCTGGGAATGGAGTTATGTCAGCCAGTTCTGGATGGGGTCACACTTCCCTTGAAGGACTCTGTCCGCAGCTTGGGGGTGCTCCTTGACTTGTCACTTCACTTGACAGCTCAGGCAGATGTGACAGTCAGGAGCTCCTGTTATCAGCTTCGGCTTATATGCCAGCTATGCCCCTTCCTGGAGTAGGGAGACCTTGAAACAATAGTACATGTGCTAGTAACCTCTCGATTAGACTTCTGTAATGCACTCTACATGGGGCTACCCTTGTGCCAAGTTTGGAAACTTCAGCTTGTACAAAATATGGCAGCCAGGTTGATTACAGGTATTTCCCGTAATGACCATATAACATCAGTTCTAAAGTCCATTCATTGACTGCCAATTAGTTTCCACACAAGGTACAAGGTGTTTGTTATTACCTTTAAAGTCCTACATGGCTTAAGGGATTGCCTTCTTCCCAACTCCATGGGATTGCCTTCTTCTGTATTGTCCATCCCACACACTAAGGTCCTCAGGGAAGAATCTACTACAGCCAAAAAAATCGAGGCTAATATTGGTCAGCCAGAGGGCCTTCTCCACTGCTGCTCCAAAGCTGTGGAATGACCTGCCGAAGGAGATCCATCACATCTCTACTCTTACAGCCTTTTAAAAGGCTCTTAAGATGGATCTCTTCTGGCAAGCCTTCCCAACTTAACTCCTTTTTTAAATTATGTTTGTTTAATTGTAATTTTAGCATTGGGTTGGGGGAGTTGGGAAGGGACTAATTTTTGAATGTTGTATTTTTATGTATTTTTATTGCTGTAATCCACTTGGATTCCTTGTGATTGGGTGGGCTATAAATAATAATAATAATAATAATAATAATAATAATAAACCCATGGAGTTGGGAAGTCACCACTTACTTCAGAACCTTGCCCAGGAATGGAATATTAGAGATTGTCCAATAATTATCCAGAATGGTGAGATCCAGGGAGGTCTTTTTGAGCAATAGCCTCACCACAGGCTCCTTTAGGCAGGATGGAAGCCTCCCTTGCTGCAGTGAAGCATTTGTCACTCCCCTTACCCACTTGGTCAGTCCCCCTCTAGCTGCTTTCAGAAGCCAGGAATGGGAAGGATCCAGTATGCATAAGGTGGCCCTCACTTCTCCAAGTATCCTGTCTACATCCTGAGGCTGCACAAATTAAAACTTATCCAATAATGCAGGACAAGCAGGTGCCAAGATTACATCCATTGGACCTGTGTCGACTACACCAAGTCAGATAGAATCCAAGTGATTTTGTCTGCATAACTGTGTGATTTTGTCTGCAAAAATGGTAGGAGGTCTTCATTGAAATTCGCAAGTCACGTCCCCTATCTTTAACCATTTTTAACCATGCCATGGCCAGCTCAGTACTTCTTTAAAAATTATTTCAGAACTTCTATAAAACCAATATGGTGATTCTGGCAGTATTAGTCCAAAAAAGTAAGTGTACCAAGTTCTTAAAAGAATACCCAGGATAGATAAGTAAAATATCCAGGCCCTGCCTGACCCTCTCACTGTCTGTAATTGAAACCCTTGCTAGGCTTCAGTAGTACTGCTTGCACACCCTCCCAACTGTTCTGGTTTGGCAGGAACAGTCACAATGTATCCTCTGTAATCCCACTTTTTAAAGTTGTTTTTAAAATGCCCACTTTCTCTCTTCACCTTCCACTTTCCCTTTCTATCCTTGGCTTTCTTTAATGATTGCAAAATGAATTCAAAGTGCAAAGGTAGCTTGCACTCAGTTAACTCAGCAAAAAGGCAAGGAGAGAAGGGGTGAAATTTTGACTATCCAGTAGACTAGGCTATGGACTGCTGCAGCCTGTTGTAGCTTGTCTTTTCTTCCTCATTATAATTGTTGCTATATTGACAACACTCTGATGTTGCTTGGCTGCATGTGTCCTAGTTTTCTTCTGTGAAATGTTGGAGAATATGCACTTGACTCCACCCAGAAACTTTGAAATTAAGAGTTAGTAAATTCAGTCCTGATTTCAGTACTTTAGTACAGGAAGTATACGTATCTTTGATACAATGAATTCAGGGGTGAGTGGGGAACTTGCATGACAAACACTGCAAAAACATTGAATATGTGTACATATTGTAAACGCTTCACAAATGAGGGTTAGTTAGAATGCAGAAATTATACAAAATAAAACTGTGTGTTTTAAATTATTATATTATGAAAATTTTATAGGAGCAAGATTGCATTTGCTCTCCATGGCCAAGATTCATTATTTTGTAGGCACAAATAAACTGTAGTATTGCTATTTTCTGTAGCACTTCATGTTTGCTTTCCTTGTCTTTTTAGATTTGGTATTGAGCAATTCATTCCCTGTCTCTAGTGACAGTGCTCATTTCCATTTTTTAAAATTGTGTTTATATATATATATATATATACATACACACACACACACAATTAATGCATGCATGTATTCAGTAAATATTTTGGATATCCTTTTATAAATGGAATAGTGCAGTGCTGAGGAAAGCACTGCATGTAACTCAGGTCCAGGCTATTTGAAGGACCTATTTGTAGGATTCAATAGACCAGGTAAGTCAACCTGTTTCTTCCTGAAAACATTTTAATTGGATGTCCAGCAACCAGTATACCAGCTACTTTTCCTCCCACCTCTTCTCATCATGAGACCAGAGTCAGAGCTCAGAAAGACACCCTACCTTAGCACCCTTGTACAAAGCAGGAAAAATTGAGCTGGAAAGGGTGGGAGTATGTGCACCTTTAAGTCAGACAGTTAGCTGGCATGTTGTTGGAGTGTGCAGAGTGAGCAACTCAAGGCTGGGGTGTACTGCCCTGGATTAACAAGTCAGGGAGAATTGTGAAATTGGGATGCAATTTTTTTTTTACTAATTTTCCTCTTGAAGGAAGTAATGAATAATTCTAGCTATTATAGTCCATCTGTGAGAAAGTCTTTAAAACTGCAGTTTTTGAAGATTATTCATAGTTTTGGACTTGTCTTATGCAAAATTTGTATCTGGTGCTTTTTCATAGAAAGCAACATTTTCTTTACAGGAAATAACATGTTTTATTGTTGCTGTTCAGAATGCAATAGTTCCATGCAGAAACTGTATTTACTGCACATAAAATGCTGTTTCTCACACAGAAAATGCTGTAAATGAAAATGCAAAACAACTATGTGCAAACTGTACACAGAACATATCCCCAACTATGATGTTTTCTGTGCAGAAAATAATATTTCTGCAGAGAAAATATCATATTCTGCACAGATAATGTTATTCACTGCGCATAAAATGTTTTCTGCACAAAACCATCACATGAAAATTTTGCATTGAATAAGTCACCAATCCAGAATTCTTCTTATCATGGTTTCTTAACATTTTAGAAACAGTTTCTTTCTGTCTTTCTCTCTTTCTTTCTTTCTTTTTAAATATTATCTACTGTGAGAGCCTGCCAAGGACAGGAAATGGGGGCTTATGCAATAAATTAATTCTCTTCATGCCATTTGTGGTTCATTCTCTTTCCACCACTCTCTGGGCTGCTTAACCTTTTCCCAAGATTCTCCTAATCTTCACAGGTCAGCATATGAAATATGCCACTTTGCCTACAGGAAGAATGAGGGTCCAAGAATGTTGCAGGTTGCAGCTCTGTCACAACTATCCTTTTCAAATGGCATACAGTGGGCCCTTGGAATCCACAGGAGATCTGTTCTGGACCCCCTTCCCCATGGATGGCAAAAAACGCAGGACCTCAAGTCCCATTGTTTCTAATGGACATGTGTTCCTGCACACACCAGTGCATGCACATGCCACCATTTTGGAGGTCGGGGCTTGCTGTCCGTGGAGGCTCAAATTCATGGATGGCAAGCCTATGGACAGTGCAGGTGCACTGTACTAGAAATGCTCAGTTGCCTTTTCACCTGTTGATTTAAAAAAAATAGCAGGAAATATATTACTATGCTTGTAGTTTATATTGGATAATGGATTGGATAAATCTTGATAATGAAAAAAAAAACCTAATAATAATAATAATAATAATAATAATAATAATAATTTATATCCCGCCCCTCTACAGAGCAATCGGGGTGGCTTACAACATTAAAATTTCCATACAGATATATTAATGCAATCTAAACAGAACATAAAAATCCTGAATCCACCCGTCCTTTAAGAAGTAAAGGTTCTTCTTCTTCTAGTCCCGATGGTGCTGGGCCTGGTGTCTCTCCCCCAGATGACATCAGATGGAATGGAGGGAGGGCTCTTCTTCTTATTCTAGGCCCGATGGTGCTGGGTCTGGTGTCTCTCTCCCAGATGGCATCAGATGGAATGGAGGGAGGGCTCTTCTTCTTATTCTATGCCCGATGGTGCTGGGCCTGGTGTCTCTCCCCCAGATGACATCAGATGGAATGGAGGGAGGGCTCCTCTTCTTATTCTAGGCCCGATGGTGCTGGGCCTAGTGTCTCTCTACCAGATGACATCAGATGGAATGGAGGGAGGACTCCTCTTCTTATTCTAGGCCCGATGGTGCTGGACCTGGTGTCTCTCTCCCAGATGACATCAGATGGAATGGAGGGAGGGCTCCGCTTCTTATTCTAGGCCCGATGGTGCTGGGCCTGGTGTCTCTCTCCCAGATGACATCAGATGGAGTGGAGGGAGGGCTCTTCTTCTAGATTTAGAATTAGAAGGCTTCGATAATGCATACTCATGGCATGGTTATTTAGTATATGATAAAATTAAAAAAACATAAAGATTTCAATGATCACTATCTAAGAAGAGCCCTATTAAGAGTGTGGTGTAAAGTTAAAACCAAATGGGATGATAAGATACAACTATGGACGGCGGTGAATGAAGTAGCCCTAAGAGAAAATAAATTAGGGAGAGAGAATTGGTTGATGTATAGTGATTTAATAATAAAGAACAAGCAAGGGCTAGAAATAAAAACACAGGAACAGTTAAATTTGGAGGGATATAATTGCAATTGGTTCTCTTATAGGCAGCTAAGTCAGCTTTTTTTGATAAATAAAAAGACTAAATCAATTGGCCCCATGAATAAAGTTTTTGAAGAAATAATAAAGTCACAAAATAGTCATAAAATATCAAAATTATATAAACTATTATTAGAATTGGAGATGGAAAAAGAATTGATCAAACCGCAAATGGTAAAATGGGCTCAGGATATAGGACAGAATATTAAATTAAGGCAATGGGAAAGAAGCTGGAAAATAAGACTTAAATTTACCCTAAACTCAGTTATCAAAGAAAATTTTTACAAGATGCAGTTTCGTTGGTACCTCACCCTATAAATTAGTCAAAATGAGAAGAAGTTCCACAAATAAATGTTGGAAATGCGAGAAAAAGATTGGTACTTTTTACCATTTATGGTGGGATTGTAGGATAGCGAGAGATTATTGGCGACAAATACATAAAGAAATGAAAAAAAATATTGCAAACGGATTTGAAATTTGATCCACGAGTATACTTTCTTGGGATGATAGAAGATGAAGAATTAGAGAAAAAATATAGGAAACTGTTATTTTACTTAATATCTGCAGCAAGGATAGTTTATGCCACGAAATGGAAAACAAGGAAATTCCAAATATCTGAGACTAGATTAAGAAAATTTTAGATATAATGGAAATCAAAAAAATAACTTCGGTGCTGAAAAAAAGAGACAAAGAAACATTTAAAGAAGAATGGAAACCATTGTTGGAATACTGGAGAACAGAGGAGGAAATTTGTTTTATAATTGATATAGATTAAGTGGTCACGAATTTGAAAAGCTGTGATAAACGTGTTCAAATTAAAAGGATTGATGTAATTAGTAGTAAACTTTAAGTGCTGAGTATGAATAGAGTAATCAAAACAAAATGTGAGACAGATTTAGGACAAATTGTTAATTGAAGTGTTATCTTTTCTGGCTGTTTTAGCAGGCTTTGTCCAGTAAGGAAGTCTTTTTATTGTTTGAAATGTTGTATGTCTTGCTTATGTGTTATGTGTTATATGTTATGTGTTTGTTTGTGTTTTTCTTTTTTTCTTATTCTTTCTTTTAATACAATAAAATTTAATTATTTAAAAGGAGAAAAATATGGCAGGAAATTTGAAATGTGGTGATGAAGGGGAGTTCATGCCATTGCATTTCCGATTTCTATGTATGGTCATGAAAGTTGAAAGTTGACATTGAAGGAATCTGATAAGAAGAAAAACAACTCATTTGAGTTGTGGTGGTGGTGGTGGTGAAGAATTCTGTGAATACCATGGGCTGTTCAAATGACAAGTAGATGGGTCCTAGAGCAAATGAAGCTTTACTCTTCCTGAAGGTGACTGAACTGAGACTGTCATACTTTTAACATATCATGAGAAGACATGACTTACTAGAAGATATAATAATGCTTGGTAAGGTAGAAGCAGTAGGAAAAGAAGATGACTGCATTACAAAGGGATAGATCCAATAAAGAAAGCCACAGCCCTGAGTATGTGAGATCTGATTATAGGATGAGGCCTTCCATTCAAAGGGCCAGTAGCTACTAGTTTCCCCTCTTTTTATCTTTCTCCCTAACAGCAAGAACTGAAGGACATAGTAGTAGTAGTAGTAGTAGTAGTAGTAGTAGTTATGACTGTTCATTATACAGAAGCTGAGGCTTTTTAGTACTTTTGAAAGCAAACAAAATGTCATGAAAAGGGGAGGATTCTACCCCCAATATTTTTTATCAATTGCAGCTGGAGAACTGAGGGTTCATTTGGACATCTTTTTTTCTTTTTAGTGCAACAATGCAAATAATTCAAAGGTATAGCCATGCTAGGGGCTATGCAGATGGGCAGCACTGGGCCACCCCAGCTAGTGGCAGATCGGGGCCGCAGCAGCCCCATGCCGTGGCCTCGATCCTTCCTTTTGCCATCCCTAAAAGAGCAGCAAAATGCAGCTCCTTTTAGGGGCAGCAAAAGGCCACCCTAAGAGCTGCTGCTGTGGCTCTTCCATGCCCTTTCAGCGCAGTATGTCTACATGCTGCACTGGAAGGGCATCCTGATGCTATGCGCCATGCAAACAGGCGTGCGGCATCAGGACGGCATTGGGGTGGGGTTGGGGCAGCTTGTGTGTGGCTGCCCCACCCCAACTCCACCCCCAGGCCAGTCCTTTAAGCCAGTCTGCAATGCCCCTTAGTTTCTAGAATCAGTATGTAGAGAGATCTTGTAGCACCTTTGAAACAAACTGAAATAAAGAAGTTGGCAGTATGAGCTTTTGTAGACTTCAGTCTACTTTCTCAAATGCGTTCCTGGTGCAGGAACTCCACTGATCACAAAGGTCATCCAGACCTTTGATAATTTTGATCACTCTTCTCTGGACATGTTCCAGCCTGTTAAAATGCTTATTGAATGAAGAAGGTCCTGTCTGCATGGTCCAAATAAAACAACCTCCTCTCATCCATTTGGTGGAGAATTCAGATGACATATGGCCCTGTGACGGTGACAATGTGGCACTGCCCAATTCTTTTTTAAAAAACTTTTTTACTCTTTTTCTCTTTCTGCCATCACTGCCACCACTCTATCATGGAGTTACTTTCCCAAACTATTTTTTTCAGATGGCAGCACAATGGGCATTTTACCCTCACCAGTTTGTGATGTGCAACAACATGACTCCCCTTCAGACCTCTCAAAGCCAAAAGTTATTTCTTAATGTTGGTAGCATGCAAACTGTAGTTTTGAAATCACCTCAGATAGTTACTTGTCAAAACAAAGTAATAAGTTTATGTATAAGTCAAGCTAAATACAATATATCTTGTGGTGGATATTTTTCACCTTTGCTATGTTACTTGAATACTTTATTTGGTACACTGTTTGATCTTTGCTGTTTCTTGTCTTTATAATTATTTCCTTACACACATACATATATATGAATGTGTGTGTGTATATATGTGTGTGTATATATATATATATATATATATATATATATCCTTTATAAACCAAAACATTCACAACCCTTTTTACACTTTTATTTCCTACACCTCTACTAATTATTGATGCCTCACTTATCACTACACTATGACTGCTGAACACTTCACTTCATCCAGGACACTCCTTGTCCTAACTTGGGTAGTTAAAACCATTTTAAACTGCCTTTCTCTGCAGCCTGTTCTAGCCTCAATGGCTCTTCAACCCCTCAGGGTAATTCATATCTTGACCTTCATCGGTCCCTAACCAATTCCCTACCTTGGGTACCTCCACTCTCATTGGCTGATGAGAGTGGCTCATTCTGATTGGCTGTTACCAAGGCTTCCACCTGCCTACTTAAACCTGCCTTTTCTCCACATGCACAAACTCTAGTTCTGATATGAACATACCAGATTATATCTGGCCTTTTCACCACCACACCTTCTTAAAATGGAGTAAATGAACCCTTTCTATTTGTTCTGAATCTCCCTGGAAGACCCAAAGCCATATGTTGAAACATGGGATGGCAATTTGCTTGTGCATCCTGCAGTGCCACCAGGTCTTGCTATGGCAATAAGCTTGTTCTGAGGTCAGAACAATGTGCCCAACCATGTGATTGACACTGGACACCT
Organism: Phrynosoma blainvillii; assembly: GCA_026167975.1. Taxonomy (NCBI): domain Eukaryota; kingdom Metazoa; phylum Chordata; class Lepidosauria; order Squamata; family Phrynosomatidae; genus Phrynosoma; species Phrynosoma blainvillii. Next base: position 178,892,444 of record JANUYF010000003.1, on the reverse strand, counting down.
CATTATGACCTCAGAGAGAAATGATCCATGGTAGTGGCAGTGCCCAGTAGCATAGTGGGGCACATATGTGAACAGTTGCCCAGCTTCACAATGGAGGACCGCAGATAACAGGAAAGGGTTGGATCACCTCCAGGGCCAGGATACTCTGGGATGCTCCCTGATTATCCTGGTCTGTGCAGACATCACTGAAGAGGAGGGGCATACAGACCACTTTGAAGGGAAGGCCAGATACAAATATAATTTTGAAATGGACTGATTACCTGTAACCTGGAAATTCAATCTTAACCTTTTTTTTTTACAGACTCTTTTACAATGAATACACTAGCATACGTAAACAGTCATTACCTATGTTGCATTCTACATGTGATAACATAAATGCATTTCTCAAAAATATGTAAATTTTAAAGTATTTTTAACAACTAATATAAAAGTGGATAAAAATGCATAAAAATATAGAGACATACATGTCAGGAAATTTGTGAACGGGACTTAGAGTCATAAGTGGAAATGTACAGATGTATGGAGAAAGTTTTCCTGTGAGAAGACTTAGAGAGAATAACAGGGCCAGACAAACACCAGATGTCCTGCAGACATAAACATGGCACCAGAGAGGGGATAAGCAAGATGGTGATATGGGAAAAGAGAAGATACTGATCATAAACACTTTACATCATTATGTTGACACTTTACAGGTCACATGGGTCATGACACAGACACCAGGGGTTGGACTAAAGGTCTGGGAAAAGGATCACAACCAATGAGTAAAGAGGGTTACATCCAAGTGGCTGGAAGCTTTGGGGGAGACAAAATCCTTTGTCTAGCTGGGAGCTGGGAGCTGCTGGTGGTGGTGCTTTTTCTGGCAACTGCTGTGTGATGTTGCAAGGAACTGTTTTGTAAATAACATGGGCTGTACATAGCTGAATAGTTGTAGCAATAAAGCTTAATTTTATTAGCATACAACTGGAGTGGATTTATGACTGCTGAACAGCTGGAGAGCTGAGGCAGGAGCTTCATCAAGGTTCCATATGGGAGGAAACATCTGGAGGACATGCAGGAGAAGAGTCAGCTTTTCCTGTCAACCCTGCTGAATGGTATTCAACACTGCAACACACATCATCCACCATACTGACAATACAATTCATAGTTCTGTGTGCTTGGGTTATGGATGGGTTCATTCCATCTTTCTTTGTATATGTTCAGTTGTTTCCAGAGTACCTGATTATTATTACATTTAAAAAATCATATAACTATCCATCTTATTGGGATTTTTTTTATTTTAACAACAACAACAACAACAAATCTACACCAAAAATGAGTATTTCTGGAAAATAATGGCATGTTACAAGGCTTGATGCAAATTTTATTAGTTAAAATAACTTAATCTTAACAGCTGTGATCATAGGACAATTGGTTTATGCAGCAGTTCAGTCAAGTGGATCCTTGCGCTATTCTTCTTCTGTTGTTAAAATCTTTCTTGTTCTTTTCTTCTAAAACAATATAATATTCTGTTTTGGATATCTAAAGCTTTCTGACTTTCATTTAAAATTTCACTTAAAATTAAGATCTGAGAAACTATCACTTAAATCTGCTTTCTGTCATACCTATCATCCCTTTTACCCTATTTCACTAAAAAGGCTGTATGATCTTTGATGTTTTAGGGAAAGGAAATATACACACCTTTTCTACTGTAAACTAAGGGCCTTTGCAGACTGCCAGAAATAGTGCAAATTGAGTCCACTTTAACTGCCCTGACACAGTGCTAGGGAATCATGGGAACTGTGGTTTATTGTGGCACCAGAGCTCTCTGACAGAGAAGGCTAAATGTCTCAGAAAAAAATACAATTCCCATGATTCCCTAGCACTGAGCCAGGGCAGTTAAAGTGGACTCAATTTGCACTATTTCTAGCAGTCTGCAAAGGTCCTAAGCCATAAAGATTCACAGAACTGGGAGGCAAAGAACAGTACATGGAAATGAATTATATGACATTATGCATGGGTGTGTATATATATATATATATATATAAATACACACACACACACACACACTTTCATATTTGGTTATATATGTGTGTGTAGCCTTATTTGTGTGTGTGTGTGTGTGTGTGTTAAAGAGAGAGAGAATGACAACAACATAGAGATTTCCTACAAAATTAGGCAGAAATTAAATAACATACAATCTTAAGAAAATGTTCCTATTTCCCTGCTAGATGTATCAGACTGAGCTATACTTTTACTGTGACTTATTTGTGTTTTGTTTATTTTCCTACTGCAGTGAATTTAAATCCAATACATTACTTCCTGTATCAGACATACAATGTATTTGAATTTCATTTTTTGTTCAGAACTGAACTGCAAAATGGAACATATTCTTTAAAAGCCATTTGCAAAGCCTGTGACTCAGTAAACGGAACAGTCTATCAAACTTATATTCTGACCTGCTAGATGTTTGACAACTCCTTTTTTGGCAATCTGATATTGGTAGCATAAAGAACAGATTTGTCAAAACACTCTTAGGCTTCTGCTTTCACAGGGAACTAGGTTCTATTTGGCTTTTTGGGATCACTGTATGTGCAGACTTGAGGTTACATCCAAGAGGAACTTTCTGTAGATATAATGTTAGTACTGGTAAAGAGTAATTCTGCCTCTGCTGCAACCCCCTGCTCCTTCAGAATCTGTTCCAAAGGTCTAGGAGCCCTGCCTTACCTGACAAAAGTTTTAGAGATAGGTCTTCAAAGGGCTTAAAGGAGGGAAGAAGATGTCAGAGTAAAATGCACTCTGAAGAGAAAATTCCATAGATGTGACAGGAGCAAAGAACCTGGGAAAAAGGTGAGAGGGTTACCTTAGCATAGTTGTGAGCCATGATGACTCAACATTTGAACAGTCCTGAGTCACAAGGCACTGATGCAATACTAGGTAGAGGATTGAGTCAGAAACCTTCAATTCTGCAGAGTCACATCAGTCAGGTGACTTGAAACTGGGTGCATCCCAGGAGTGGGCTGGACTAATATCCCAAAAGGGGATACTGTATAAAAGTGAGTGAGTTGGATACTCATGTGTGGGTGACTGTATATAGAGATACTGACGGAGCACTTTGTTAGTCTGTAATGGAAGAATAAAGAACCTGATTGTGAGACAAGAGAGAGCCCAGCAGTTTTGTATCTTGCTGACAGCAGTCTGTGTGGGAGGTTTTTTTTTCCTTGCAGCATTTGCAGCCTGCATAGAACTTCACAGTGAAGTCACATCTGTGGCATCTGTTCCAGTGTAAGTTTCCTGCACATGTTGAATTCAGTTCACATGCACCCCAACAGAAGAAACTCCTGCTGCACTAGTGGTAATCCACTACCATTTCAAAGAATATAGTCTGATGTGATACTACAACTCCCATTAACCTTTCCAATAGTAAGATATGATGGGAGTTGTGGAACAACCAGAGGGCCATGTCACTTACCACTGCTATAAATTGTTTTCCTGGAAGCATGGTAGAAGACAATGTTTTATAGTATTAACTCAAGCCTCATGAAAAAGGATTACATAATACTGTATATTAAAGGAAGAGTCAGAAGCCAAAAGAAACAAAGTTGTTCAACCATTAGGAAGGGAACCTTCTATTAAGGAACTTGGAAGGATGTGGTATACATAAAACAAAGGAAAATTAGATTTCACCCTGATTCCTTTTATCTAATGCAAAGTGGTGGTGCCACTTTGTACATTTCATTGTAGACAGTTGTTTCTGTTTGTACGATGTGAACCATATATTTTTTTCAATATAGTAATGGACATAATGTAATAGGAGAAATCATGTTTTTTAATGCTGTTAAAAATAAAAGCATCACTGAATCTGGTCTCCTAGGCTGAAGATGTTAGATACTTCTGATCTATGGGGAATCCTCTTAAAATGGAATAATCTTTGTCAAAGCTTTTGAATTATGAAAATAGACAGATGTATAAATGGAAATGTAAGCAATGGTTGAGATTGGGGGAAGTGAAAAGTGCCATTT